>CM033437.1:312503820-315003820 GCA_019425775.1 Rafetus swinhoei
ACAGTGCAGGGTACGGTCGCCCTCATCTCGCGGGGGGGCTGGGCATCATCCACTGTGTCCCCAGGGAGAACTGACCACTTCTCTTCTTTCTCTACAGCCATACCAGCTGCTCGTGCAGGGTGCACCACCCTGCCCGGGACATGCTTCCGCACCCGCGGCCTCAGCAGGACCAGCACTACATGGCAGGGGCACCTAGAGCAACACCTGCAGGGGCACCTAGAGCAACACCTGCAGGCCCTGTGAGCCCAGACCCGGATCATGGAGCAGCGGGCACAGGACAACCGGGAGTTCCAGCGGGAGCTGCTTGCCCAGGGTCATGCCATCTGTCACCATCTGCAGGCCCTGGTGCAGAGCGTGCTGCCCCGTGCCGGTCCTGTGCCTGCTGCCCCCCCAGCTACTGTTCCTCCTCCCACTCCTGCCCCCTCCGCCTCTTCCTCCTCAACCTCCACACCCTCCTCCTCAATCTCCACACCCCCCACCTCAACCTCCGCACCCTCCTCCCCATCCCCCCAGGGACGCCGAGACCCCCTCTCCCACGGTGCTGGGAGGCAGTTGGCCCGACAAGACCCCCACCCCTGAGCGCTGAGCTTTCCCTGCCTCTTCTTCCCCTTGCTTCCCCCTTCCAGCTCCCTCCTCCAAGTTTTCCCCCTCCCCTCTCCCACCCTTTCTCCTCCCCTCTCCCGCTGCCCTTCCCAATCTCCCCAGAGTTTCCTTCCCCTCCCCAGTTTTGTTAAATAAACAGAGTTTGTATTTTTGAGACAAAAGTGTCTTTTATTTGACATCAGGAAGGGGGGGCTAGGGAAGGGTAAGTGGAAGGACAAGAGGGAGGAATGGGGCACAAGCCCTCAGTGGGGCAGACCAGGGAGACTGTTAGCGCTCCTCAGGGTAGAAGCTCTCCCGCAGGGCCTCCTGGATCCTGACAGCCCCTCGATGGTCCTCCCGGATGGCAGCCTGCAGACAGTGCAGCCAGGCTGCTGGCAACGTATCCACGAGACGCAGCAGAGTCCCCAGGGGCAGGTCTGGTTCCATGTTGCAGAGTGCCGTGGTGTCCTGAGTGAGGGCAAACAGAGCACTCCAAGACACAAATACTTTGCTGTCCCTCAGCGAGGTAGACCAGCAAGCAGAGAAACCTGAGAACTGTCTGTCCAGGATGGGGGGACGGGTCTCTTTAAGCACAGACCTCGGATAGCCTGAGGCAGTAGACCCACACACTAAGTCCGACCCTGATGTCCTGCCGGCACTGGTTCCGGCCAGCCTTACCTTTGATTCAGCGTCCACTCAATGTGGACGTGCTATTTCGAATTAGAAAAAAGCTATTTTGTGTTTTGAATTTGTTTTTGTGTATAGATGCATTATTTCGAATTAGCTTATTTCGAATTAAGTAATTAGAAATAAGTTAATTTGAAATAGCGCTGTAGTGTAGACATACCCTCTGAGATGATGTACACTTTTGGGATAAAATCCTGTCTCCATAGGTGTTAATGGGGGCAAAATTTCACCCTTGGTTTTCAGTTTCAACTAGAACTTTTAGTACAAGAAATGTCCCAAAGAACTCTTGTTCTGCAGACCATTTCTACAGAGTAAAGAGGGTCACATACTGGGATAATGTCTGTCTTTTCTAGTGTTTTTTATAGCTGAAACTCAACACCAAACCCCTTCTGAGGATCACTCATCTCAGGCAGTATTAGTTTGAGGTTATTACATATTTAGTATAGCTATTTGCTTTAATGGCATACATATCTTGAATAGTTGTTTAGGCAATAACCATATTCTCAGGATCTTAGAGTATCCCATATTAAAAATAGACACAACTGGAAGAAATCCATACAAACACTATGGCTGTGTCTACACTGGCACCCTTTTTGGGAAAAGGGATGCTAATGAGACACAGCACAATTGCAAATCCGCGGGGGATTTAAATATCCCCCGCGGTATTTGCATGAACATGGCTGCCGCTTTTTTCCGGCTCGGGGTTTTGCCGGAGAAAAGCGCTAGTCTAGACGCGATCTTGCGGAAAATAAACCTACTTTCAAGTAGGAATAAGAGATCGTGCGGAAAAGGGTTTATTTTCCGCAAGATCGCGTCTAGATTGGTGCTTTTCTCCGGCAAAACCCCGAGCCGGAAAAAAGCAGCAGCCATGTTCATGCAAATACCGCGGGGGATATTTAAATCCCCCGCGGATTTTCAATTGCGCTGTGTCTCATTAGCATCCCTTTTCCGAAAAAGGGTGCCAGTGTAGACACAGCCATCCTGTTTTGCTGCTTACTTTACAAGGGGAAACATGAAGCTTAGCGGTTCTAAAAGAATGTGTTGGAATGCAAATGGAAATCCAGAAGGGCAAAATCCAGGCCGTTAGTTTCCATATTACAATCTGGAATTAGAAAAACACTGATACTAGTAGGAACTGTAAAAAGGCATCAGACCCTTGGACAGAGATAATAAATCATGGATTTTTCAAGGTTATTAACAAATTCTGGCCACATCAGTAGAGCTGTTTTTAAAATACCTGTGTCAGCTAATGCTTGTGCAATGTTTTAAAAAGACAGTCTTTCTTCACAGATTGCTTCTGTGCATCAAGATTACTTAATTCCATACTTAAACCAATAGCTCCCACCCCCAATTCTCTTCTGTGATGGATTTAAATGTACTGTCATAAAATATTCTTTACAGTCCTAATAGAATACCAGAAAAGGTAAAAGTTTCCTTTATACTAGGGCTGTCAAGCAATTAAAAATTTAATCATGATTAATCACACAATTAAAGTTGCTGTTAAGCTATAATAGAATATCATTTATTTGATTTTTTTGATGTTTTCTACATTTTCAAACATTGATTTCAGTTACAATAGAATATAAAGTGTACAGTGCTCACTTTATTTATTTTGATTACAAATATTTGAACTGTAAAAACAAAAGAAATAGTATTTTTCAATCCACCTCATATAAGTACCATAGTGCAATCTGTTTATGAAGGCAGAATTTACACAAATCTGTCTATGTATATTAGAAATGTGTGTGTGTCTGTCTGTCCATCCATCTGTGAGTCCATTTGTTCAAGAACTCCTCTTAAAGGGTAAGAGCTAGGACTACCAAATCTAGTATGCAGCTTCCTCGTAACTTAAAGCAAGTCAGGGTTTGGTTGTGCCAGGACAATGTGATCTGCCCAGAATGGGATTGCTTTCCATAACACGGACCTATACCCCTCCTGGACCTTGCATCCCATCCGGTGCGTCAGGTCACACCTCCTTTTTTCACCCAAACTCCCTCTCAGACTCCACACCATCTCCTTCACCCCACTTCGCTAATCTGAGTTCCCTCCTGCACCCAACCTCCATTCCAGACCCCTCAGAAATTCAGAGCTATTGAACTTTGGTGTGTTCCCATTCAGACACTTGTAGTAGTTGATTCTTCTGCTGTGGTTCTGTGCAAAGAGCATCTCTGGAGAACTGAATTCTGCAGTGTGCATGGTTTTAAACAATAATAATTACTCATTCTCTTCCCACCACAACTGCATTATACCCATTATTGTATAGTCAGGACTACCTGTAGATGTGGGATTGGGAGCAGATTTGCCCTTGGAGATGCTTTGAATCCAGGTCCTGTATCCAGGTTGGAGGTTTACAAAGCTGCAGACGTTCCTGAAATATGAGAGTTAAATCCCACTCCAATAGATCCCTATCTATCTGTTGGTGGAAGTAGGGAAGATGGTTGTGCACAATATGACAAATGTCATCCTTGTTTCTTCCCTTCTCACCTTTGCAAGACTGATAATACCATCTGAGGACCAGATTTTCAGATGTTCTCATGGTCCAGTAACTTTCACTCTGAACAATGGTCCATTATGTTCAGGGGTCAGCAGATGGAGGTTTTGGCTACAAGGTGTTTAGGACCCCCACTGCTAGATCAGCTTTTAGTCTCTTATGCTTCCTTCTATGGTGTATTTTATGTGGTCCTGCTATTTGGAACCCAGGATCAGATTCTCAGCTGAGGTGCACTGATGTCTCTACATAGAAGCCAGTGGATCTATACTTATTACATGTGGCCCTTTAGTGTCTATATACTAAGACTGAGCCATACAGAGAGGATTTATATTCTCACTTGTGAATGCTCACTTGCTTTTTGTGTGGCTCAGTAAAGACAGACCTGAAACCCACCCAGTTGGGCTTTCCAGGTCCAGGGTAGTACATGAGATTGTCCTGATAATAGGGGAAAATAGCATGGGTTTTCAGATGCCTTTCAGCTTGGAAGGTACCAAATTAGAGAAGAACAGATGGAGAAAAATTCTGGATCACATTTAGTTATTCTGTGTGTTTGAGTAATTGAGGAGGAACCCAGAGTTTGCCCTGTCTTGGCTGAGCCAAAGAATCTAAATTATCGAGTTAAGCAAGAACGTTTTTTCACCAATATTTGCGGATATGGGGGCTATTTCTTCATTCACTCCCTCTTCCCCAACAAACATTCTAGTGTCTGACAACTGCTAATTCCACAATCCTAAATAAAATTCAGGACTATAGAACAAATCAGGACTACGTCTTGCCATCAAAGCAGACCTCTGTTCCTTTTGTAGTGTGTTTTGCTGTTCTCAGAAGCCAGCTTTAGTGATAGAATACTTATTCAGTAGATCTAAATGTAAAATCTGTGTGCCTAACTAGTGCATTAACTCCCTTTCTCTGGAGGTGGGTGACAGGGGAGGGATCACTTGAGGATTACCTGTTGTGATCCCTCCCTCTGGGGCATCTGGTATTGGCCACTGTCAGCAGACAGGATACTGGGCTAGATGGATCTTTGGTCTGACCCAGTATTGCCGTTCTTATGTTCTTACGTTCCTTCCAAGTTTTGTGTGTGAAAAAGTAAAAATGAATGAGCAATTTCAAATCAAACGATCGGAAGATACTCCTGTTAGAAAGGACAATAGTGCTATTTGTGGTAACACTTTTGGTTTATAAGCTTGTCTAGTTTATATTTAATAAATGTTATTGGTTTACAACATGACAACATATTCGTATTTTAGAATATATTTAACCAGCAGAGATTTTGGATTCTGCAAAGCTTCTCATATTTGGTATCTGCGGATATTCTAGTCCGTAATGCATGTTAACTCCGAAGTAAAATTTTGATAGAAATCTACCATAATGCTGAAGTAACCTTAGCATCCGTGAAGCACATAGGCTAGTTTAATTAATTGTGCTTCTGTGTATTTGAATCCTAATACAGCTCATCTTTTATGTTTTAAATGTATGTATGTGTTTCATCAAAACAGCAATTTTGATAAGTTCCTAAGTGTTAAGATTTTAAACAATTGTTAGATTTTTAAGGATTTTCAAAACGGTATTATAAAAGAATGTAAATTGCTTTGGAGTAACATCGTTTGTTCCAGTGCTTTCTGATTCTAGTGCATAGCTTTTCTGTATCTAAAGCTGATTTTATATTTTTCATTAAATCTAGTATATTCTTTCTTCCCAACAGCCCTGCCTCTTCATTATAACCAATTCCATCAGTGACAAGATCAGAGAGCACTCTTAATCTTAAATGGAATAGAAGGCTAGAAATTAGTACTTAAAGGGTGAAACCATTAGTATTTCTGAGTGCTTCCCTGTATTCATCACTGCTCTGATACTGATCAGTATTAATAAAGGGAGCAGCCAGACATAATCCATCTGCTGGATGTTCCTTTTCTTTCTCTGACTGACTGCCTCATCGTCTTTCTCTGCTCTGGTTTCCAGACAGGAAACCAGACGTGGCCATTCATCAGTGCTGCTATAATCTGTCTGATTTTATTAGCTTTTGAATTTTATCAACAAAATGAAAAAAGAGGCAGAAACCCCTAAAAACTCAAGATCTCTGGCACTGTGTCTCTCCCTTACCTATGCATTCTCCTCAGCAAAGCAGGACAAGTCAAAATTTTAAAAGTGAAAAGGTGTTTGGCAAGTTTCCAAGATTTGGTGGGCCTTTTTTTTTTTTTTTTTTTGGAAAGAATTTGGTGTGGTTTTAATTTCTTCTGTCCTTAAATTATGTGAGATGCCACACTGTCAGCATTTCTTGCTGCTTCATGATATATTTTTCATTTTAAATATTAAACATATATATTTCATATTTTGTTTTGGCTTGAAATCCATAAAAGTTTGTTCCTTGTTTTTGGGAACAGAGCTGAATGACAGTATCTGAAATTGGAGTTGTTTTGCTTGTCTGCTGTTATAATAGATACCTTACTCTGTGGAATTGATACCAGTTGGAATAGATGAAGCTGATGTGAGGAGTGCAAACTTCACAGGGCACTTGACAGGGTAATCAAGTGATGCAGTGGAGCAATTTGTGGCCAAACTATCTCCTTTTTGACTATTGGCAGAAGGCCCCAAAGTAGTGGACAGCTAGCAAGAAGTCACTGAAGGGATTCAGCTGTCATGGTGACATCTCACTCCTCTTCCCTGCTGTGCCCAGAGTCTGGATGGGGGATGGGTTTAGCTGTGTGAGTGAGAGGGTTGACCTACCATTAAGTTAATCTCAGAAACAAAGAGGTAGTCGGCTGGAATGTTAGTGCCTATTCATATGCCTCCCTCACCCTCTCTCAAAGTGGGCATTGCACTGCTGCAGTCTTCCACTGAGGCATTTAGACCACCAGTGGCCCTCTGCTAGGGAATCTGCACCTATGTAGACTGTAGGGAAACTTTGCCCAGGGACACTGTAACTCTTCTAAAGTTACAGAGTAAATCAGTGGTAGAGGAAGTATTAGTATTGTGGCATTCCTGGCTCATGACCTCATAGTTGGTCCGTTAGTTTTTTTTCTTGGCAAATCATAAGGGAGAAAAAATATTGCTTAATATGTATTATTTTTTATAATTCAGCTTTGAGTTTTCACATATTAGGTACCCCTTCATGTTCAAACAAGTCAGTGTCTTTAGTGTAATCTGTGTGGCTAGCTTCTGTGCAAAGCTCTGAAAATGTATTAAAGGGATGTACCCAAATTGTTACCTAATGATTAACTTATGCCGTTTGGGCTCTTATATCTCTACCATTAACTTAGGGTATGTCTACACAGTGGCGTTATTTCGGAATAACTGACGTTATTTCGAAATAACATAGTGCGCATCTACACAGCAAACCATTATTTTGAAACGTTGAGCTGGAGGACTTCTTATTCTGACTCATGGTAACCCTCATTTCATGAGGAGTGAGGGAAGTCGAAGGAAGGGTGTTCTTCCTTTGACTTCCTGCTATGTAGACAGTGCCAAAAGCCGAATTAAGCTATTTCGACTTCAGCCACACATTTGACATAGCTGAAGTTATGTATCTTTATTTGACTTTTGCCTTGCAGTGTAGACATGCTCTTAGACTACAAGAAATCCAGTGACTTCATATCTATAGAACGCCTAGCATTGCTATGGGACAGAAACTGTCTGCATTGTGTTTTGTGATGTGCCTAGCAGAATAGGATTCTGAGCACTACTCCAGTACAAATAGAATCTGAATGTATCAAAATAACCCGGGTTTCTTCACTAGATAAGGTTTATAGCTTTATTTATAGTGCTACACAAGTTGAGTGTAACTCTAATAAAGGAGGCATCTTAACTAGCAGCTCCTTGTTTCTGGGCATATACAATTTTTTAAAGAACCTATATACTTCAAGCAGAACATTTTTCTTGTTTATTCTTACTCAAGGCATTTTTTTCAATCAAAAAATCAGGTACTAGAGTAAGAAAGAAAAGGTATTTAGTGTGTTAGGAAAAGTACTTGTCCATGCTTAGATGACACAAAAATGGTTATGGTTATCTAGACAATGCAACACAAACCCAAGTGAGGGAATCCAAATATATGCAACACAAGAATGCATCTCTTGAAATAGCCACACACTGAAATGAATATAATTGTCTTTATTTCATGGGTATTCATCTTCAAAATGTTCAGACACTCGTGATGTGAATGTAGGTAACTGCAGTTGAATGATTAAACTAGCAAATACATGTATTATTTACACTTGGCTCATCAGATCTTTGATCATCACATATTCCTATTGCACGGTAATTGCACTGAAATACATACAGTGGTATTTAATTTTATTTTTCTCTTTGAGAAACAAACAGGGCATTTGTCACATGAAATAGAAATTCTTGTCCATAGGCAACTTCAAATACTATTATTTGTGTGATTTAATCTGACAGTTGTTCACTCATATCTGTTTTCCTGTCAGGCTCCTTTTGACATTAATGGGCATTGCTTAGTGAAATCTTTACACACCACTTTGAAAATTAGTTCTCACTGGGTACCTGTCAATATATCTCTGCCAAGATGCTTCCAAAAGTTCTCTGTTTCTAGAAGCAACATAAGGGTAGCAAATTAGCCTCTAAAAGTATGTGCTCCTTATGCTGGTTGTTGAGTGCCTATGTAACATAGTCAGGCAGAACCAAACATGGGACCCCTGGAGCATAGTCCATAAACCTCTACTGCATGAACTATAACCCCAGCTGGCTCTCAGCTAAGGCTGTAAAGCAAACTCATTCTTTCTCTCTATAAGTGTCTCAGTGCCACTACATGGGACAGCACACCACACTCAGCAGGTGTGTGAGTTACACCTGCTCCATCATATTTCCTGGTTCCATGTCGTTTCCATGAAAGAAACTAGGAATGCTAGTCAGGGATCAGAAAGCATATCAACTTGAGTTCTCTGAACACAATTGTATTGTATTTGTAGCCTACCTGATTCCCATATAACACAATAACATTCAGAAGGAGAATGGATCTGAACAATATTTTCTCAAGACAGATACGTTGTGGTAACAATATTGAATTTTGTTTTAAAAATAAAAAAAATCTTGCTTTGTAATATAAACTTCCCTTACCATGGGGGCTGGACTTGATAATATCTTGAGGTCTCTTCCAGCCATACATTTTTTATGATTATATCTTCAGTTATTTTGCATCTCTGCGTGATATGTCTAATTGTTCTATGCTACTAGATTGTTTCTCTAAGCAGCTTCCACAGTAATAGATGTGTATCTTATGTTACCTTAACTGAAGTAGAAAAGGTCTCAAACTGTCACCTTAAAGGTCTCACACTGTCATGGCATAAATGTAATGAATAATGGAATAAAACAATTTTATAATTATCATTGCATAATACCAAGTTTATAGCAGAGAATTTATTTTTTCCCCTCTCTCATTCCTCCTTTGTGGAAACTCATTTGCTATTCCACTGCAATTCACTAGAAATCTCTTCACTTGCACTCAGACACATGTTTCAGGTAATTTAAAAGATATAAATAAATTATCATTAATGTAAAGCAGTGTTTCTTTTCATAATGAACTCAAACCAATAACTATGCCCATTGTTGAATCTGAGTGAACTCTTCAAACTGTGCAGTTTGAAAGCAGTTTGCAATTACAAGTTATTTTACTTTTTGATTGGTATTTTGACTTTTACATGATAAAAACAATTGTGATACTAAAAAAGCCATTCTAATTATAAAACAAATTGCAGTTTTACTAGGCTATTCAAGATAAAGCTAATGCCTAATTTTTGCTTTATATTATATAAAAGGAGATATGGAGATAAAGAAAATAAAGATGCTAGTATGTAAGTTTTAGAAAATAAGTATGTCTTCACACAGTTCCACTTTTCACTAGACAGTTTCCATGAACAACTGATGTAGAAATAATTTTGAGGGCAAGTCAGTATCAATCATGTGAACTGAAAAAAATTCAGTGTAGCAAAGAAAATAAGAAGAGAAGATATGTTAAAATTTTGACCAATTTTATGGAAACACAAAAGAGGCTGTGATTCCTTAAAATATTCCTTTCTGGCTCAGTATATTATTCCACCTAATCATTTCTTTCAAGTCAGGCTTTTGTTTATTTTTGGGAGAAGGATTAGCTCCTTAATGATGGGTGCAGTAACTTAAAATAATGATTTAGGCTTTCCTGGCTGAATATTTTGCCATTGACACTGCAGCAAGGTACACAAACATGTTTTCTGACATTTATTCCATAAATGCCTAATAAACCTAGGTCTGCAAGAGACAAAAAAAAGCACTACATACTTTGCAAGAAGTTTGTCTTTTGGGACAGTGCTGACTTTTGTATCTAGCCTGCACTTACTCATATCTATTAGCTATGGTATTATCTATTTAAGATATCTAGCTCTTAATACAGCACTTTATGTAAGCATAATTTTCCAACTGTACAAATGGAGAAAATGAAATTCAGGGAGATGAAATCAGCCCAGTATCACCCAGCAAGCCAGTGGCTGAGCTGTGAATAGGTCACAGGTTTCCTGAGTCCAAATCAAGTGCCTATATTTGTAAAAAAGAGAACAGTAGAGATAAAACAAGATAGGGTGTTTTATATCAAACTCAGTGAGGACTCTTGGTTAATCAAAATACCTCTCTAGAATATTGGTGCTTATTCTGTGATGTGTGCAATCATATATATAGTAGCCCAATGTCTGTGAGTCTGTAACGCTGAAATGCTGGCTGTTCCCTCTGGGCGGCGCTGTTGCCTGAAATGCTGGCTGTTCCCTCTGGGCGGAGCTGTTGCCTGAAATGCTGGCTGTTCCCTCTGGGCGGCGCTGTTGCCTGAAATGCCACTGGCTGTTCCTCTGGTGGCCCAGCTGTTGGCGCTGAAATGCTGGCTGCCTCTGGGTGGCGCTGTTGCGGTGACGTGTGGTGTGACAGCGGCTCCAGGCCCCGCCCCCTGGCCGTGAACGTCACCGCCCCGCCCCCCTTCGCCTCCTGCGTGGCGCTTGGCTGACTTCTGTGCCACTCAGCCAGGCCGCCACGTGGGAGCAAGTGGCGCAAGCGACCGTTTGGGCACCGTGTTCCCCCAAGTGAGAGGCAGGAGGGGGAGAAGAAGAGAAAGAGAGAGACAGAGAGAGAGGCAGGAGGTGGAGGAGAGCTGAGAGAGAGGAGGAGGTAGTAGGAGAGAGAGAGAGAGAGATGGAGCGAGAGACCGGAGGCTCAGGAAAGAAGACCAACATGGAGGAGAGACCTGAAAATCCCGTCTTATGATGGGCTAATTGGCTAGTGTGTTTATAGTAACCTTTGACTTTCTTAGCCTGGAAGTTTTGGGAGAAGATGGTCTAGTAAGAAGATATGTGAGGAAGAAGAAAGAGCTGTGTGTTGGGACTGAATATGTTTCTTCCAGCTCTAATTGGCTCAGGGAGTTGCTGTTACCTCAGCGTTGATCTTCATATTGCCATGTGGGCAACTTATCAAGACTCTTTAAATACATGATCGCTGGAGCGCCTGCTGTCACCAGGGGAACAAAATGAGTACATGGGTGCACTTGTGGATACATATAAAATATATACTAGCACATGACATAAAAGGGAAAAGTCTTCTGTCTCCTTAAGCCAATTGTCATTCAGCTCTAAGCATGTGCTGAAACTTTCAGTAAACTCTTTTTACTTGATGAAGTTGAAAAATATTTGCAGAAAAATGTTGTGCAGGGAAAGTGAATGCACTAGCTGAAAACAGATTGATTCTTTGTACTGTTGAAATAGGAGGTTTTCATGTAACAAATCACTGCTGCTTGAAGCGATGGAGTGGTTATGGGGTAATGTGGTGGAGCTCCTTTTCATTACTCTGGTTCTCCCCTGAGGTTACCTTAGTAATATACATGGCACTACCAAGTTGATGACCCTGAAAAATGTGTCATGAATCATGAAATCTGGTCTCCCCACCCTAGCAAATCTGGTCCTTTGGGTGCTTTTACCCTATACTATATATATTTCACAGGGGAGACCAGAATTTTTCAGATGAGGGGGTCCTGACCCAAAAGAGAATTGCAGGGGGTGTTGGGGCACAAGGTTATTGTAAGGAGGGTTGCAGTACTACCACCTTCTGAGCTGCATTCAGAGCTGGGCAGATGGAAAGCAGTGGCTGTTAGCCAGGTGGCCAGTCCTGAAGGCCGCACCCTCCCTGTAATAGCACGAGAGGTGAAAGTAAGTGGGTGCGCCCTGGTGCTCAGGTTTGCTAAGAGCTGGCTGAGTTGCAGTAAAAGCCAGCAGGGAGCTATTTAAAGAGCTGGCAGGGGCCTGTGTTGCAATAGGACAGTACCTGTAAGAAATTTTCAGTTACTTTCACCATTGATGAGCACAGAAGTAGGAGTGGCAATACCATACCACGTCATCTTTATTTTTGTGCTGATGCTGGTAGTGGCTCTGCCTGCAGAGCAGGCTCCATGTCTGCAACCATCGCTCTCCAGCTGCCCAGTTCTGAAGGCAGTGCCACTGCCAGCCCCAGAGCAGAAGTAAGGGTAGCAGTACTGCAACTTCCCACTCCTCCTCCCCTTCCCCCCAATAAACTTGCAACTCCTCCGCAACTCCTTTTTGGGTCAGGACCCCTACAATTACAACACCATGAAATTTCAGATTTAAAGAGCTGAAATAATAAAATTTACAGTTTTTAAAATCCTATGACCGTTAGATTTACCAAAATGGACCATGAATTTGGAAAGGCCCTAATAATATCAGTTAGAACATTCTTTCTGCTGCTCTAACTCATGCTAGAGTACCCAGGGTTTTCAGAACCTTCTGTAGTGGTAACTTCTCTGTTTTGCTCCAGGTGGTGTCAGGAATAAATAAATAGGAACACAGCAATTCCATCTAATGAAAGATTAATGCAAGTAAGCTCTAAAACTGCAGTTTATTAGATTTAAACACACACAGACATAAGTAATAGGTTTAAAACAGGCCAGATATTTACTTAACATATGAATGCTAATAAGTAATCACCATCAGGTTGAACACCTCCCTAAAGAAGCATAAAGAGCTTCAAAAGAATCTCACCAAGCTAAATGATTGGACAACAAAATGGCAAATGAAATTTAATGTTCATAAATGTAAAGTAATGTACATTTGGAAAAAATAATTGAACTATACATGCAAAATGTATAGGGGACTAATTTAGCTACAACTACTCAAGAGAGAGATATCTTGGAGTCATTGTGGATAGTTCTCTGAAAACATCCACTCAGTGTGGAATCATTTAAAAAGGGATAGCGAATAAGACAGAGAATATCTTATTTCCTCTGTATAAAACCATGGTACGCCCACATCTTGAATACCGTGTCCAGATGTGGTTGCCTCATTTCAAAAAAGATATATTGGCATTGGAAAAGGTTCAGAAAAGGGCAACCAAAATAATGAGGGGTTTAGAACGGGTCCCATATGAAAAAAGATAAAAAAGACTGGGACTTTTCAGCTTAGAAAAGAGGAGACTAAGGAGGGATATGATAGAGGTCTATAAAATCATGACTAGTGTGGAAAAAATGAATAAGGAAAAGTTATTTACTTGTTCCCACAACATAAGAACTAGGGATCACCAAATGAAATTGATAGATAGCAGATTTAAAACAAACAAAAGGAAGTTTAAGGTACAACCGCATCTGCTCCAACCCCTCAGACAGAGACCAACACCTACAAGAGCTTCATCAAGCATTCTTGAAACTACAATACCCACACGAGGAAGTGAGGAAACAGATTAACAGAGCCAGACATGTATCCAGAAGCCTCCTACTATAAGACAAGCCCAAGAAAGAAACCAACAGAACACCACTGGCCATCACCTACAGTCTTCAGCAAAAACCTCTCCAGCGCATCATCAGTGATCTACAACCCATCCTGGACAATGATCCCTCACTTTCACAGGCCCTGGGAGGCAGGCCAGTCCTCGCCCACAGACAACCTGACAACCGGAAGCGAATTCTCACCAGCAACTATACACCGCACCACAGTAACTCTAACTCAGGAACCAATCCATGCAACAAACCTCAGTGCCAGCTCTGCCTTCATATCTACACCAGTGACACCATCACAGGACCTAACCAGATCAGCCACACCATCACTGGTTCATTCACCTGCACATCTAGCAATATAATATACGCCATCATGTACCAGCAATGCCCTCTGCTGTATACATCAGCCAAACTGGACAGTCCCTACGTAAAAGAATAAATGGACACAAATCAAATATTAGGAATGGCAATATACAAAAACCTGTAGGAGAACACTTCAATCTCCCTGGACACACAGTAGCAGATTAAAGGTAGCCATCCTGCAGCAAAAAAACTTCAAGACCAGACTTCAAAGAGAAACTGCTGAGCTACAGTTCATCTGCAAATTTGACACCATGGCTACGTCTAGACTGGCATGATTTTCCGCAAATGCTTTTAACGGAAAAGTTTTTCCGTTTGTAAGCAGGGGCTGAACTGCTGCTTGCTGTCAGCCAGCTAAAAGGAGGGGTGGGTGTGCCCACTACAGTTGTTTAGCTCTGCAAGGTAATTAACTGTTAACTGTTGACATGTAAATACTGCTCAGAAGAGAATCTGAGGTGTGGCTATGTAAATCCCATTCAGCCAGGGCTGATGGAAGGTCAGTGTTGGAATGGAATGTGGAGAATTGTATATAATTTGGGACTGTTGTGGGGTAACTAATC
The DNA here is from genome assembly GCA_019425775.1 of Rafetus swinhoei. NCBI lineage: Eukaryota > Metazoa > Chordata > Testudines > Trionychidae > Rafetus > Rafetus swinhoei. Next base: position 312,518,246 of record CM033437.1, read on the forward strand.
ATGCTACCCTAAATGTGGGAACTGTAAAACATGCCACCAGTGCTTGCAGGAGAGACACCACCATCATGGTAAGAGGTCTCGAAGAACAAGCCTCCCCCTTCCAGAGTTGAGTGAACAGAGCTGGGGAAAGGGTTAAAGGGTTTGAGTCAGCCTGCTTCACACCTGCCAGGTGTGAGCTATAAGACTGGCCCAGCCTGCACCTTTCCCCTTTGTTTTAAGGACAGACCTAAAGCAGACTCCCTGAGGAGTCTTTTCTTTTGCTAGTCCAGTGAAAGCTGGATTCATTTGCCAGTCCAGCTGGTGGCTAAAGAGTTGAAATCACTGAGAGCTGAAATCACTGGTTTGGCTGAGTGCCAGACCTGTTGCACCAGTGAAGTGGCGGCGACCGGCGGCGTGGCGTGGAGCGGCAGCAGGTGAAGAGCGGCGACCAGCAGCGTGGCGTGGCGTGGAGCGGCGGCAGGCGAGGAGCGGCCATCAGCAGTGTGGCGTGGAGCGGCGGCAGGCGAGGAGCGGCCATCAGCGGTGTGGCGTGGAGCGGCGGCAGGCGAGGAGCGGCCATCAGCGGCATGGCGTGGAGCAGTGGCAGGTGCCCAGTGGAGCGTCCAGAGGCGTGGAACGAGACAGCTGGTGGAGCGTGGCGGAGTTTCGTATAAGGTGCCCCCTATCTATCCCCCGACCCCCATTTCTACCCAGGTTGGGAGGTGAAACCCTGCGGTGAACTTTGGGACTCTGGGTGGCACGGACCAGGGACAGAGACTTTTGGGGTGTCGGACTTTTTGGACTTTGGGCGATTCTTGGCTGGGGTGGGGGCTTGGCTCATGTTTGGGGTTATGAACTCTGTTTGTGGTGTTTTCCCCCAAGTTAATGCCGTATGACTTCTCTTTCTGTTTCATTAAATGTTTCTTTCCTACACTCACACTCAGTGCTTGTGAGTGGGGAAGCATTGCCTCTCAGAGGCGCCCAGGGGTGCGTGAATTTCCCAGATTACTGAGTGGGGGCTCGAAACGGTTCTATGTGAGATGGCCCCAAGATATTGAACCCAGCCCTGGTTACTGCCAGGCCTACCCGGCAGAAGGGTTACATGTTAAAAGCATTTGCGGAAAAGAGCATCTAGATTGGCATGGACACTTTTGCGCAAAAGCACTTTTTGCGGAAAAGCGTCCATGCCAGTCTAGACGTGGTTTTGCGCAAGAAACCCCCGATCTCCATTTTCGCCATCGGGGCTTTTTTGCGCAAAACAGTCCTGAGCTATCTACACTGGCCCTCTTGCGCAAATACATTTGCGCAAAAGGGTTTTTTCCCCGACGGGAGCAGCATAGTATTTGCGCAAGAACACTGACAATCTTACATCAGATCGTCAGTGTTCTTGCGCAAATTCAGCGCCAGTGTAGACAGCTGGCAAGTTTTTCCTCAAAAACGGCCGCTTTTGCGGAAAAACTTGCAAGTCTAGACGCAGCCCATCAGTTTAGGATTAAACAGAGCCAGACTGTGAAGGGCTAGCCAAGTACAAAAGCAGTTTCTCCTCTCTTAGTGTTCACACCTCCACATCAGCTGCTAGGAGTGGGCCTCACCCTCCTTGACTGAATTAACCTCGTTATCTCTAGCCTTATTCTGGCCTGCATATTTATACCTGCCTCTGGAAATTTCCACTACATTCATCTGATGAAGTGGGTCTTTGCCCACGAAAGCTTATGCTCCAATACATCTGTTAGTCTATAAGGTGCCACAGGACTCCTTGTCGCTTAAACAAAAGGAAGTTTTTCTTCATGCAGTACACAGTCAACCTGTGGAACTCCTGGTAGAGGATGTTGTAAAGATCAGGACTTTAACAGGGTTCAAAAAAGAACTAGATAAATTTATGGAGGTTAGGACCATCAATGGCAATTAGGATGGGTAGGAATGTTGTCCCTAGCCTCTGTTTGTCAGAGGCTGGAAGTGGGTGACAGGAGAGGGGTCACCTGATGATTCCTTGTTCTGTTCACTCCCTCTGGATGGACTTTTGGTCTGACCCAGTATGATTGTTCTTATGTTCTTATGTAAAGGTGTCAGGCGAAAATTTTCTTACGATGGCTTCAGGGGATTGTTTCAAAGTATGCTGTTAGCTAATCTTTTATAACTCATTTCTACAAAACATATTGTCATAGTGAATCCTTCTATATCATCACTTTTGCTAACTTTTAATAAATTACTTTATCAATTAACTATCCTAACAGTCTTAATAATATTTCTATATCAGTGTTTCTTAAACTGTGTTCCATGGCACACTGGTGTGCCTCAGAGAACAACAGAGTTCAAAATGGCCGCCCTTAAAGGGGCAAGCGACCTTTTTTTTTTTTTCCTCAATAACTTTTCCCCTGACCCTTTTAGGTTTTTTTTTTTTTGGGTCAATAACTTTTTTTTTTTTTTTTTTGCTCAACAAAAAATCCTTAGTGTTCCTCATATAAAAAAAAATATTGTTTGGTGTTCCTCGGTCTTAAAAAGTTTAAGAAACACTGTTCTATATCAAAGGTGACCAAATCCAAAGTTTCCATCCATCAAGGTTTTCAGTCTCAGTTGTTCACTTTGCTGTCCCCTCTTCCCACTCTGATTATCAGAAACTGCCAGCTAGTTTTGGCCTTGCCTCTAAAAGCCTGCTTTCAAATTAACCCTCAACTGTGTGGTGTTCCATTTGATTAATTCACGGAGGCAGAATGAACATAATATGGTTGCAATTATCTTAATCACATTCTAGTGTACACCCCACCCTCAAATCCAGGGCAACCTTGGACCAAACCAATGTAGATCTGGGATGATGCCAATAGTGGTTCTCAACCTAAAATTTCATATTACCAATGACTTTTTTATACTGCTTTATATAATATACACTGGAAAGTAAGTACAATATTTATATTCCAATTGATTTATAATTATATGGTAAAAATGAGACAGTAAGCAATTTTTCATAATAGTGTTCTGTGACACTTGTATTTTTATACCTAATTTTGTAAGCAAGTAGTTTTTAAATGAGGTGAAACTTGGGGACACTCAAGACAAATCTGACTCCTGAAAGGGGCACAGTAGTCTAGAAAGGTTGAGAGCTACTGACTTATATTACTGTTGCCCCTTGGCCTGAGTGATTGGTCAGTATTTGGGGCATTACTAGATTGTTTCTCTTAGGAGGAGAAATTGATTCTGAATGCAATGCTGTTTAGTTACAAAAAGGTACCCAAAGTCCTGTTTCTGTGACCGCTGGCCAGGAACTGCCCAGTTTCCTTGTTTAGAAACCCCAGCTTGTTTTCCAGCCAGTTCTGTGCTCCAGAATGTTCTGTCTGTGCTCCTTTTCATGGCTCGCTACAATATCAACTGCTTCACTAGCTTTTTCCTGGCTTTCTGGTACCTTCTGACTCTTTTATGCTTACACACAAAGCCAATCAAAGCCCCAGACCCTGTGTTTCTAAGCAGTCTTCAATCCATATTGGCTTCTGTAGTGAGGCAGTGGGCCTCCTTCTGACCTAGTAACATCCTACTTGCCGAGGAGACTGTGCCTATGGCGGACGAGCTTGCACTGCCATAGGATCTAGAGTCTTGGGTGCTTGCTCTGCCCTCTGTCAAGGGCTTAGCACCTACTTGAGTCCTGGGTGTTTGATCTGACACTACATCCAGAGCTCAGAATGAATTGATTCGGGGTTTGTTCTATCCTTGCCTAAAAGCCTCAGTGTTGAGGGAATCCAGGGTACAATGTCCCTTCTTCAAGGGCCCAGCCTCCAGAGACTACTGTGTTTGCAGTGCCTCTGCCTAACAGGCCTCAAAGTTCAGAGACTGCCGCACTTGTGGTGGCCCAGTTTAAAGGGTCCAGAACCTAAACAATACTGTGGTGGCCGCTTTATCCATGCCCAGGGCTAGCGCCAACAGACTCTAGGGAGGCCCCATTCCTGATGAAGGGGCCAGAATCCATTGAATTTTGGGGATGGGGGTTTAGTTTTCTGGGCCAACTGGGATACCAGCGTCTCTTTGTGAGTTCCCCTAGAAATGAGGCAGGGATCCCTATTGCATAGTGAGGTGGGAGGGAAGACTAACACACTACCAGAGCTTCCATTGTCTCCAGCTATCTTTTTGCATTGTCTCCAGCGTTGTCATTCCATAAATGTTCTTAGACACATCTTTTATTTAATCTGACTGCAGGACGGCACATCTATCAGCTTTAGCAAGGTTAGCTTTTCAATGGCGGTTTCTCATAAATGAGTACTTCTCATCACACCTCTTTTCTCCTGTTGTTTCCTTGGCATCCAAAACAGTGAGATGCTTTTAATTACTTACCTTTCCTTTCCATCTCAGTGTCGCCTGAAATAATCTGAAATATCCCCATCCAATTCCCAAAAGCAACACAAAACCCTGAAAGGAATACAAGGGATTTATTACAGCTCCATCGTTTGAGGTGCCATGCTTAAATGGGTAGCAGTGTCAGCAGTATCTGTTACAATCAATCTCTGTTTTTCAGATGTCATACTTTACAGGTACCCATTGTGTCTGAGTGGAAATGTGGCACATACCAGTATGTTCTTTGCCCCCAAATAGACCTATTCAAACATTTTCCCAATAAAGCTTTTTGTTGCAAAATGAAGTCTAATTGAAACTGAACTTTTCCATGGGAAAGCATTGATCTCAGTGAAATCTGATTTTCTGAAATGGTGTTTTGAACCCAAACATTTCATTTCAAACTGACATTTCAATTTAAAACATAACTAAAATGCCATCATAAATATGAAATATCTGCTTGAAATATTTCCATCTGAACAGAAATTCAGAATGTTTCCATCCTGTAAGAATTAATATTTCAACTTTTCATCTGAGTCAGGATGGAAAGAAGCATGGAAATATCAGAATCTCTTTTGAGATTAAAATTTTGTTTTCTGATCTGCTCCAGTCTCAAGTTTTGAAAATAATTGTCAGGAAATGGTTTTACCTCTCTTCATTTAATATGCACAGTGGCACATGCTCCCTATTGTACTTGTAAAAGTGCAAAGATTATATTGTTTCATTATAATAAGGAATGTATTGTACATATGAATGTAATGTTTTTGTTAATGTGGTGTGAACTGTAAAAGGACATGTATCTATTCTTAATGAAGGTTAAATTTATTAACTCTCTTGCATTTTTGGTATATTTGGAAATTCTAGCCAAAACTGATAATGATTTCTTAGGTTGCATGCTGCTTTAGCTGCCATTTTATGCAGGTTCTGGGCTCATCTTTATGTCAGTTTTACGTGTGTGCTCACATGACACCATGTGCATGGACCTTTATTAGGTGTAATGGGGCATACTATTGCCAATCCTAAATATCTTGATTGAAGCCCTTAGTCAACCCACCCCTCCATGTGATACAGGATATCGCATTGAAATTGTATGAATGATAATACATTTTTGTCAGGTTTCTTTACAACGTTGAGGCTTATTAACGTGTGTGACAGTATAGGAACTGAAGTATATCTAATGCTTTTTCCCCCCAGGATTGTAAAACCTGAACAACATGGTGATCCATGGAAACATGCAGAAAGACAGTTTTTACTTGTTGTTGGAGGCATTTTTTAATAGACCAAGCCTGCATTAACAAACTCATATTGACTGTAACAATAATCACTTGAACAATTCCTAGCTCTACTAAGAAAACCACGGACAAAAAAAAAAAATTGGACTTTCACGATCAATATTTTTTTAAACTGCTTTATGATGGTAGATGAAGCAAATGGACAACAGATGTGGGGTACTAAGGAGTCCAATTTATGCATGATTCATTAAGACAATACAGATTACAAGTGACGAGTCATGCCTAGGTATATTTTAGTGTCCATAATTTTTATAGCAGGAATCACCTGCATAATACTGTGACAGATATGTGGCAATATTTATTGTTTAAAATGTCAAATAAATGTATGGATCCTTTTAAGAACATACCTTATTGCAAAAAGTAGATTAAAATAATGTTTTTAGCTATCATGAATCAGTTCATTAGGTTACAAATGACTTATGCTACCACAGACAGATAATTTTTTACCTCAGAAAGCATTTAACAGCTTAATGTGTCTAGTTCTCCATTATTTTATCACATTAATCTAAGTCATCCAAACATCAGTGCACTGATCATAAAAGTTCTTTGTTCAATATGGTCTTTGGGGATTTTTCTCTATAAAACAAACCAGTTCTTCCTTCACTAGTGTTATTTGATATGTATCCAGAATTAAAATTAAAAAGTTATTTGTCATGATCAGGCTTCATGCCATTTTTATATGTATATAGGGATTTATAGACAAATAACAGATTGGTGTGAATTCCTCAGCTCATTGAAGTCAATGGTGAAACTCTCATTAACTTTTGTGGAACCTGCATTTCACCTGACTTCTGCACAAAGGAGCTTAGAACACGAGCACCAAATTTCCAGGGAACTGAGTGCTTTTGCTCTCACTGATAGCAATGAAAGTGGGCAGCAACATGTACCTAGCTGAATCAGTTCCTAAGCCTCCAAACATGTTCCCACTGAAATCAAAGATGACAAAATTTGCATTAACTTCAGTGGTGTAGATTCATGCCTGAAGTTATACCAATAATCTGCAGATAACTGGGTGGGTGGCTGGTGAAGACAACCAGGAAATAAGGAGAAAAGCTGGAGATCTGTAATTCTTTATTACATGTATGTTACTTTAAAAAATCTAATTAGATGGGTGAGGATTATATCTAGGTAAAATTAGGAGAGAAAAGTAAACTTAAGAGATGAGAGTTAAGGAGGAATTTGAGGGCAAATAAGGGTGATTGGTAAAATAAAAGACCAGCCACTTCAGGAATAGAGGGGAAAAGTCAGAAGTGGGAGTAAAGGGAGGCACAGTGCATGCTCTTCCATGCCACCAACCTGAAGTGTCAGAAACAGGAAATGGACAAGGTACCAGCTGAGGTGAGAAGGTAGGTCTGTCTCCATCCCTACTAAATCATTGACCTCACTGCTAAAACAGTAGGTATTGTCAACTGTGGTACAGTCATCTGCCATTAACAACTGGACTGAGATGACTCATTTCACATAGGCCACTTAACAGCTGTCAGTTAGTATTGCTTTATGGTCACTTGCACCCACTGTGGTCTGGAGATGAGTCGGTGACCTAGACATACACAGGCTTCATATTCCATTAACAATCCCTTAAGCTATTACATCCTGCTAAGGAAATTACTTTTGAAAAGAAATCCAGTACTTCCAGTAGCTAGCACTAAAAGGCATAGCCCCATTCTATCAGGGTCTGCATTCTCCTGCTGGAAATTTCCAATACAAAATGTTGTCTTCCCAGATTGAATGTACAGACTTTACAAGACCAGAGAGGTCTAAGGAAATGCTCCTTACTTTTCAAGTGATGGTCATTGTCAAACTGGGACAAAGGAATTTTTGTCTCTCTATTTTAGAATAAGGGTCCAAAGTTACGCATAACATTGATTTTCTTGCCTGATAAACCAGATGCCTTGTGGATACTTGAATTATGACTACCATTTTTTCAGTGGCAGAGGTGGTATTTGGTTTTCTGTTTGCTTTGGTGTTCAAAATGATATTTTACTAAAGGCTAGTCAATTGAGCCATTGGATGTTACTGTTGTTCCAGCTATATATGTTCCCTGCCCCTGGATTTAACTAGTGTGATACTCAACAAAAGTTCATAAATGTAAATTTTGGGACTATGTCTCAATTGCAGTGATTTGGGTTTCCCCGCTCGGCGCTCAATATTAAAAGATGCACTATTGATAGCACTTAATTTTACATGATGTACAGTTCCATTTTATCTGTCTCTCTCTCTCTCTCCATATATATATATATATATATATATGAGTGTGTCTGTCTGTTTGTATGTCTGCAAGTCCATTTGTTCAAGAACTCTTGCTAAACAATAAGAGCTAGGGCCTCCAAATTTGGTATGCAGCTTCCTCTTCTCCTAACTTAAAGCAAGGTCAGGATTTGGTTGTGACAGGAGAACTGGAAGCCCTGGGGAAAAAAGAGTTTTCCATAACATGCAAAGGGAGGGGCTGCTGTTCCAAGGGATGTGAGATGAGACTGGCTACTGAGGACAGCCACACCACCAAGGGAATGGCCAGTAGGAAGAGGCTTTGCCATCTTGCTTGCCAGCACACCACGTAAGTAGCCCTCCTGCCTCAAACCTTTTGCCCCCCCCCTCAGCCATTGGCTGCAGCACTGAAGGGGGGAGAGAGAACAGGCCACTGGTGGCTGCGGGGTGCCCTGAGGGGTAAGAACAGGCCACAGAGGGGCTGGGAGGGGTTGCTTGTGGCAGGGGGAAAGAACAGGCCTTGGGTGGACAGGAATGGTGGCCTGGGTGGGGAAGAACAAGCCTCAGGCCAGCTGGGGGTAGCCTGAGGGGGGAAAGAACAGGCCCTGGTTGGGCTGGGGGGAAGAACGCGACCTGGGGTACTGGAGGTATTGCCTGGGGGAGGGAGAATATGCTCTTGACCCCTAGCCTCCTTTCCCCCCCCCCCCCCCCACCCTAAAGGACCTGGCCAATGCTGGGTAAGTATGCTAGTAATTAATAACTCAATCAATTGTAATTGCTTAAGTACAAGCTTTCTTCAGAAGAGCACAGTTTTATGATTTCAGAACACTGAAACATGATTCATACAACTGAATTATTGTAATGTGCTCAATCAATTGAGCACATTAAGCAACACTAAAAGGATTGTTGCTTTCTTGCTACCACTTATTAGCACAGTGGTCAGTAGTGTCATAACATGTCTGAGTGTATAGAATTATGTCACAGAAGTATAATGAACATAGAGAATTTGGGCAGCTTATGGAAATGTTTCCTAGCATTTTGTCCATGGTATTGTGATTAAATTGTTTGCCCTAGTGAGCTTAGAAGAGTTATACCACTCACACACTTCAACCTGCTGAACTAGAGAAACACAAACATCAAGAGAATCATTGTGGTTTGGGGAGACATTTTGCAATCTGAATTCTGCATGCTGACCTCAAGTGATCTTTATCAACTATTTACCAGACTTCCTTTGCTGAATAGTGACCCACTACTATACTTTTTCCTATAAATATGGATTTCTATTTAGCTCAACATTATAATTTTCTTTCAAGAATATTTGGTAATGATCAACCGGGTGTCCATGTTTCATGACTTACAGCTTTCTGACCTATATGCTATGGGACTTAATGGTTTACAGCACTTTAAACTTTGACGTACTATCTATTGCAAGAGCTAATACTTATTGTTATTTTTATATCACTATTGGCCCTGCAAATTTTTTATTGATATATATCTACAAAACACGAATACAAACAGCTTTAAGGAAGAACTAAGGTTTCTGAAACTCTTTTGATGGAGTCCTCCATGGGAAAAAGTTACTTTATAAAAAACTTCCAATTCCAACCATTAAAAAGTGAATCAACACTTAACACAAATAAGTAGTTTCCACTCCCACACAATTCTTTCCATGCTGTAGCCCCACCTAATTTAGACTGGTCACCTAGTTAGCATCCTTTTACCCAGAAGCCAAGTAGAGGTTATATCAAGGCAAATAAGTATCCTATTTCCTGTCTATCAGCCAAACACCAAAGGAGGCTTGGGAGCATACTGAATGACAATATTGTGCTCAAAAGTGATCTGTTAGACTGGGGACCTAATGGGAAATCAGTTTCAACTTTGACTGCAGAATGACTAACAATTCTACACAATATCTATTTAGCAATATCTTACCAAATATTACTTTTAAACATCTACAACTTGAAAGTCAATAGGGCTATCAAAAAGTGTAAATGTTACTTAAACAGGTAAAGCTGTGCAGGAACTATCCCCAAACTTTAGTTCTGCTAAAGTCAATGTGAATTCTTCTGTTAACTTTAATGAGACAAAGATTTGACACCAAATCTGCATAATGTTACTAAACCTCATTCTTAATATGTTTACATATCGGCTCTTATTCACATACTCAAAATCCAATTTATGTAAACAAATTGCTCATATGCTTGAAGGATGTGCTTAAGGATGCTGCTGTTTCAGTGCTGTGTTTAATAAGTTTTATCAGCTTTTCTTTTTATTCATTAATAATTTGAAATACTTAGATTTCAATGAGTAAATACTGGGAATGCCTTTAGTACACTTTACAAAGGACTAACTTTAACCTACTCCCTACTCTGTTAGTAGGAAATTTGCTAAAATTCCAATCTGTGATTCCATAAGCATTTCAACATTTGTGGCAGGGCCCATAATGGGATGGTCTGAACTGGTGGTCAGACCCAGGGGCAGAGCACAACAAGAAAATACTACTCAGAACCCATTAATCCCAAAGAACCACCACCCAATGTTTTAAAACCACATAATTTCATTTGCACTCTTGGACTTTCTTACCATGATTCACGCAGCTCTCATTTTCTTGATGTACTTATTTAGAAAAAACATTAAATGATGAGCAGAAGTTGGTGAGGCCTCTAGTGGTCTCAGTGGTTTCATTACTTCTATTTTGAAGAATTAAATCAAGCTGGCCAGAAAACACAATTTTGGTTCTGTGGGAAATAAGAGGTTTTGAAACCATTTTGCATCTTGAAACAGTGCAAAATCAAAAACTCAGAATTTTTCATGGAACAACTATTTTGTTGTGGAAATACAAAAGTGTGATTCTTCAGAAATAAAATATGCTCCCCAGGATTTCTGACTGCTTGCCTAGCAGACTGCTGCAGACCTGGGGATCCAGGCTGTTGCAGACTGAAATGGATAGTTCATGTCCTTTCCTCTGCTGTCCACTATTGAATAGTTCTAGTGAAATCAATCAGACTCTCCTTAAAACTGGGGATTCCTTTTACTTACCTATGTTTTCTAAACCAATAGGGTGTAGTCGCTTCACATTTTCAGTCTTTTTTCACTTGTCATCTCATATAAAGAAGTGGGTTTTGCCCATGAAAGCTCATGATACTATATATATATATATATATATTTGCAAAAGCGACGAGGAGTCCTGTGGCACCTTATAGACTAACAGATTTATTGGAGCATAAGCCTTCATGGACAAAGACCCACTTCGTCAGATGTATGAAATGGAAATTCCAGAGGCAGGTATAAATATACAGGCATAAGAAAAGAGTACCAATCAAGAGTAAGGCTAGAGATAACGAGGTCAATTCAGTCAGGGAGGATGAGGCCACTTCTAGCAGCTGATGTGGAAGTGTGAACACCAAGAGAGAAGAAACTGCTTTTGTAGTTGGCTAGCCATTCACAGTCTTTGTTTAATCCTAAACTGATGGTGTCAAATTTGCAGATGAACTGTAGCTCAGCATTAGACTAATAGGGAGCAACTGATTGCAAATCTGAATGTTGAAGGCAATTTGAGTGAAAATGATCATGATAAATTTCATGATTCTAAGAAAAGAAAGGAGTAGAATAATGACCATAGATTTAAAACCAGACATTAGCAAGCGGAGTACTGATAGGCAAGGTCCTATGAGAAGAAAATCTAAGGGAAAAGCTGTTCAAGAGATCTGGCAATTTCCCAAAGAGACAATATTAAAGGCAAAACAGAAAACTATGCTGATACAAATGAAAGATACAAAGACTAATAAGAGGACAATATAACTCCACCAGGAACACTTTGATTACCTGAACATCGAAAGAATGCTAAAAGTGGAAATATGGACAAATTAATAAGGATAATTACAAAAGAATATCATGAACATGCAGAATCATAACCAGAAAGGCCAAGGCACCAAATAAGTTGCATCTAGAAAGACACATGAAAAGAAAATAAGAAAAGATTGTACAGAATCAGAGAAGAAAGGCTGGAAGAAACCTTGAAAGGTTATCTAATGTGGGCCATCGCATTCAGGGAAGACCAGGTAAACTTAGAACTTCATTGTCCAACCTGGTCTTAAAAACATCCAATGATGGGGATTCCAAGACCTCATTTGGAAACCTATTCCAGTAGGTAACTATCCTTATAGTTCCAGAGGGGTAGCTGTGTTAGTCTGAATCTGCAAAAGCGACAAGGAGTCCTGTAGCACCTTATAGACTAACAGATGTATTGGAGCATAAGCTTTCGTGCCCACGAAAGCTTATGCTCCAATACATCTGTTAGTCTATAAGGTGCTACAGGACTCCTTGTTGCTTATCCTTATAGTTGTTCAGGTACTAGGCAAAATGTTCTTAAATCATTGTTGCTGCAGATTAAGCACATTACTTCTTGTCCTCATTCAGGGGATATGGAAACTACTGATCACCTCACCTGTGACAGGGGGGTTGTCCTGGGCCCCTCACCCGGGTCTCTGAGGAGGATTGCCCCAGGCTCCCCACACTCCAATGATGGTCCAAGCTATGCTTCCAGAGGACTGGAGAAAGGCAAACCTAGTGAATGAGTTTAGCCAACCTGTATGCTTCATAATTCTTAGATAGTTAGCTTATTGGGGCAGGCAGAGAGATTTTTGTTATGTATTTGTACTACACTTAGCGAATGGATTCTTGATCTATTATTAGCACTCCTAGGTACTACTGCAAGACAAAAAAAATCTATTGAGATGGTTTTGAATGTATTACCTCACAGGGTACTGTGAGGATAAGCACACTAAAGAGATTAAGAGGCATTGGATATTACGGCATGAAGGTCATATAAATACCCAAAAGACAAATTTTCAAAAGTCAGACAAAAATCTGTTGATGAACTAAAAGGGATCACATTAGCAAGTAAGCTTTTTGCTAGAAATTGTCCTCTTAGCACTAGAACTCAAATGGATCTTTAGAAATAGATCGTGTTGTTAGAAGACACTGTTCTGCTTTTGCCACCTTTCCAGGAAAGCATCAGCAAAATGTTTAGAAATAAAGTACCTTTAACATGCCATGTGTGACATTTCTTCTCTAGTAACGGCAAAAGTCCTTCCTGTGCAGGTCTTCAAAGGAAAAAAGGTACAAGGGCCTTTGCTCATTCACAATAATTGGATTCTTTATTGATGGGGGAAAGCCTGCCTGTTCCCTGCTTAGATCCATGTAAGCACGAGGTATTCAAACAATGGGGTGTTGATGTGAAAATGACCTCATCCTTAGAACATAAGAACAACACTGCTGGATCAGACCAATGGTCAGTCTAGCCCAGTATCCTCTCTTCTGATAGTGGCCCATGCCAGATATTTCTGAGGGTATGTCTACACTAGCCCCCTAGATCGATCTAGGGAGGCTAACGAGGGTGACCGGAATTGCAAATCAAGCCCGGGATTTAAATATCCTGCACTTGATTTGCATGTTCCCGGTCAGTTGCCATTTTAGAAATTGACTAGCCTGAAGTAACTGCCCGCGTCTACATGCGGCAGTGAAACGGGATTCTGGAATAAAGCCCTAAATTGAATTAGGTGGTATTTCTCGTGGAATGAGGTTTACCACCTAATTCGATTTAGGGGCTTTATTCGAATCTCGCTTCACTGCCACGCAGACGCGGCAGTTACTTCAGGCTAGTCAATTTCTAAAATGGCGACCGGCCAGGAACATGCAAATCAAGCGCAGGATATTTAAATCCCGGGCTTGATTTGCAATTCCAGTCGCCCTCATTAGCCTCCCTAGATCGATCTGGGGGCTAGTGTAGACGTAACCTGAGGGAATGAACAGAGAAGCAACCATTGAGTGATCCATCCCCTCTCATCCAGTCCCAGGTCCTGGCAAACACAGGTCAGGAACACTAATAGCATGGGGTTGCATCTTACATCATCTTGGCTAATAGCCATTGATGGACTGTCCTGCATGAACTTATTTAGTTCTTTTTTAACCATGTTATAGTTTTGGCCTTCACAACATCTCCTGGTTCCTAGTTCCACAGGTTGATTGTGCATTGTGTAAAGAAGTCTGCCTTCCTTTTGAATGTCATATTCACTTTGTGCTGTCTATCTTTTCTTAGGAATAAAAAAACACATATTTTTTAGCAATTCATGAATGTTTTATGCATTGAAGGGAAGTCCCAGGATACCATAAAAATGGTAATTTTGATTTCACACCAGTATAAATGAGGAATAGCTCCTCTAGAATCAGTGTACCACCAGTATAAAACTGGAGTGAAAACAGAATCAGGTTCACACTAGCAGATAAGAAGTGATAATAAGCAGAAGTGTTGGGAATTTTATAAGTCCTGCTCTTGAGAAGCCCAGTCTAGTTTGCAGGATCAGTATATTTTGACACATTGTGTATCCAAAGGTAGTGCTGGAGCCATCAGGAAGGCAGGAGGCACAGTTACTCTCCTGCACTCTTTAGGCATATATATGGCATCTTTTAAAGCATTTTTTTCAATCGAAAAGTGGCCATTAGTCATCAATCATGCTCAATAGTACAGCAAACCATTATATCTATGTTTATGGCTGCTTATCCTAGCCAAACTTGAACTGAAACCCATATCTGAACTCTGAATCATTAGGGTTCACCCATCCCTCTTTTCATACAGACTAACCTAAATATTTCAAATGTTTTTGTTTTTTACACATGCTGTTTAGTTCTACCATTTCCTAGATCAAGGAAGAAATAAGAACAATGACCTTAGCTAAGAGCTTGAGAAATACAAAGGCAACCTGATCGTACTGAGAACACATCAGTTAATTAGATGCTATTGGATAGTTTTAAATTTTCATTGTGACATGTGCAATGTGACCCCAATTTAGTTTTAAGCTTTTTTTGAAGAGATTATGGTAGTTTTTTCAGGGAAAAAACCCTGATATAACTTCCAGATACATCTTATTTAATTCAAAAATATATTTATTCGTATCTTATAATTAAAAACCGTTAGGCGTTTCTAAATGCTTTATTTAGCCTTTGAATTTTGTGGTGATTATCATTAATATGAGTAGATTTTGACTGAATTAAATTTGGAAACATATTTAATTTTACAATAATGTGCATTACTCTACTCAGTGAGTTTTGGGGATGCAACTATAGCAGATCTCTGATAATATGCCCTTATTCCTTTTAGGAGACAGTATGTTATTTTAGTATTTGACTTGGCATATTGTTTGCCAGAGTACTTTCATGTGATGCTCCATCAAAATCTGCACTATGCTATGTAAGTTGCAACAAGTTGAAAAAAATAGAACAATGTCAGGGTTGTACTGTAATATAGCTGATACTCTGCAGTAACACCGTGAACACGAAATGTCATTAACCCCAAATCTGTTCAGCTATATAAAACTGTCTTTACAAATGAAGAAAACATAATTTTAGATATTAGAGATGAATGTTCATATACTTCTCTTTAT
This sequence comes from Rafetus swinhoei, assembly GCA_019425775.1. Lineage (NCBI taxonomy): Eukaryota > Metazoa > Chordata > Testudines > Trionychidae > Rafetus > Rafetus swinhoei. The sequence continues at coordinate 312,533,478 of CM033437.1, forward strand.
CAGTGTTTGTGTACATGCATGGGGTGTGTTTCTGTATACTGTATATTCCCAGATAAAAAGTGTTAACACTGGTCTTAAATTTAGAGTATAAATCAGTACCTCAAGCTTAGAAGCATTACACGGATGTTGTAATTATCCCGCAAAACAAACATCGGAATTTGTGAAGAAAGACGTTCATCTAGTTAGGGCTCTAGACTGAGACCAAAGTTCTCTAGGTTCTCATCATGGTTGTGTGTCAGATTTCTTATTGAATTTTGACTCTATCCCTCAGTTTTCAGGGATAGTTTCTATTTAAAATGGTGGTTATCAGGATGCATTCATTCATTTCTGAAACCCACTGAGATCCTCAAATAGAAGTCAGTATTGAAGTGTTCATTATTATTATACCCATAAATTAGAAACTGTGACAGGTTACATTGCATTATTGCCTCTTTTGTCTGTTCAGTTTCAATGCTGCCTTAAATTACTTCACATAATGTAATACAATTTGATTGATATAAGTGAATGAAGTGCAAAACAAGGTGAAATGTGCAATCCAGAACTTTACATTGTCAATTAAAGGACACAAAGATTAGATTGCAAATCATAACCCAGTGTAAAATGTATAGTGTTATTTTCAGCTAAAATTGGTATTGCTGGTAAGCTGTTCCAATAAGGTCTCCATTCCTTAAAGACAAATATGCGAAGTGAAGCAGGAATGAAGTCACAAAGTTGCTTGATTTTTCTTTTTTAAAAAGCCCATTTGAATTAGGAAGGCTTCTTTGGATTTAAAAACACAAGAACTTTTGGAAAGCTATTGGGTTGCTATAGAAGGAACAGTAATCTGAAATCAGTCATTGCAATATTAGAGATTACTTGATTAATTTAAATTGAGCATTTCTTCAGGGTGAAATTACTTGGACCTACTATACTGGAGTCCAAGTCAGCAGTGCTACATGAGTTCCAGTTAAATGCTACAGCAAGACAATTTCAGCAGTATAAAAGATTTTGGTTGGGCATCAGCATAGAGATTAATTTAATCTGTGTGTCTGATAATATTTCTACCAAATTTTCACTTCTGCTCATACCAGTCCAACTCCATGCATGGTAGCAACTCTTCTGCTTTAGAAGAATCACCTGCTGCTATGGGCTTTTGTATGACTGTGTCATCCAGCTCTGCTCAGACCTAGTCTAATGTCTTCAATGGCTGGCAACCCATCTCAACATTGGTAGTACTGGTAGACTTGGAGAATAAACAATGTGGGAGTATTTTAGAAAATGTCCCTGTCTTAGCCAGCCTCTTAGAATACATTTTTTATTTCCATTTGCCAACAGTGAGTCAGTACCAGAAGAATTATTACATCAAATCCAAAGTTCAAGATTAACCATTTGTAAATTTATGTTCTATTCTGCTTTCTATTGGCTGTTGATCTTCAGTGTAAGTTAATATCTGGCCACATTTGCTTAGACAGACAAAGTATATTTAGCTGAAATAATGGTTAAGGGATTAATATATGTCTCCCCCTCCTATCCAATTCCATGATACAAGATATTTAAATAGTATGTGTATATTCAGAAGCTCTTAATTTATGGAATAATAATATCAGTACAAAAATTCCTTTCTTTCATATAAGGTATGTAAATGGTATTATATATTTCTATAATATGAATGATTTATATGTGTGTATTGGACTGTGTGCATGTCTATATTATGAACATTGTCACTTTTCAGGAATACATTTTACTAAAAGTAAAATTGCAGTGTCAACCTTTTTCCTGCCCTTCAAGACCGATGAGGGTATATTTTTTATAGTTTAATAAGCTTTCCTATTAAGTTTTGAAAAATTGATCTAGTTATTGACATACATGAAACATATTCAATTAGTCTTGATTTGGTGTATTTGATTTAAATGTTTCTGATTATTTGTTCCATGTTCTGACAACTTAGAAATAGAATGAAATTAATCTGTCAGGAAGGATTAATGAACTGATTTTGTTCACCAGTGTATGATTTAAATGGATTCCACTGCAGCTGACATCTCCACAGAGCCAATATTAATATCTCAAAACTGATTAAAGGTCTAGGTAACCAATTTCTGTAGTTTCACATCCTACTTAACATTTAACCAATTGAAGAAAATGAACCTATGTAGAGCTCTGAATTGCTCTAGCTAAGTTAAAAATCCAAATCCGAATTTCTTGCGTGAAAGTATCAACATGTTAATATGCAAATTATTAAGTACACATGTCAAATAAACATACTTAAATCTTAACTGATTTGATACTAAAGCCTCTTTTGATTTAATCAAAACACTATGTGTAAATACTCAGTCCACAGAGTACAGAACTGCTGTAGTCTACAGTTACAACCAAGGTATTTTCTGTTGAAGGAGTTAATGATGTCTTATCCATTGAAGAAATGCTAATATGGAGAACTGGATACCTCAGTAGGTTGTTAGTGCGATATAGAGGTTTTTCACTTTGGCCTGGTCTACACTAGACCAGGGAGGTCAGCTTAAGGTACACCATCCAGCTACACAAAATGCATAGCTGGATTCGGCTTGCCTTAAGCTGAGACACTGCAACGTCCACACTGTGGGAGGCTGACGGGAGCACACGCTCCTGTCGGCTTCCCGTATTTCTCACAGAATAAGGAGTACAGGATGCCAGCAGGGACTGCCCTCAGTATTTGATTTGGGGGGTCTACCCAAGACCTGCTAAATCGAATGCTAGAAGGCCGACCTCCAGAGGGTCAATCTTCTCCATAGTGTAGACATACCCTTTGGGATTATTAATTCAAATTTAACTCTAGCTGGTAGTTACTGGAAATTGTTAGTATCCAAGAGCTGTTAGTGGATTATGTGAAACAAATTGTTTTATCAGTCCAATTCATAGTAATAAAGTGTCCATGTCCTAAAACCATTATGTTGAGAACTGTTTGGCAACCTTGCTGAAAACTTTAGCAGATGGGTAGAGGTTGGGCGCGCTTGAAAAATAAAATCTGTTCTTGCTTTATACTGTGATGCCATGGTTGAAGCATATTGGTGAACACAATCAGAGATCAGGTTGTGCTGGTTCTGTTTTAAGAGTCAGTCACTGGGACTATCGATACTGAAAAACCATTAGAAATATGATATTTACTTCTGTGTACTTGTCATTTGCTGCCTCCTAATGGGAATGTGTATGCTGTGTGTATGTTATCTGTGTATGCACAAGTGTGTGTACGAAAAGGCAGAGAGCTAGGAAAAGGGACAGGAACCAGGGAGGAGAGCTTCCTAGGGCCTCATAGTTGAGGAGTGGGCTGCAGCCAGAGAACAAAAACTAGCTGTGAACTAATTATGTCACACTTCTGAGTCTCACAGAACAACTTAGTGTGCTGTGACAGGGTTTTTTTTTTTTTAATTAAAACTTGGATTTGGGGCATTGCCATAATACACTGGTTAAATGTAGCAAACTTAATTATCATCCTTTTCTCTGCTATATCCAATTTTATATTATATATCTATCAAACTTGCCTTGAAGTAAAGAAAAAGACTCCCATTGATTTTAGGGGAAGTTGGATCAGACCCTTAGATATAAAGGAATCTTTAACACCTTGGAAAGCATCATACATACAGATAGCACTGTGTAGATTCTAAATATCACTTATTTTTCAGTGTAATACAGTGATTCAATCTTTGAATAAATTTCTCTTCTAATCTTTTCACCTTAAACAAGGTTAGTGTAATTTTAATGACTGTACCATATAAACTGTAGTTGTAAATTCTTAACAATTTAAATATCAAAAGACAATTATTAATCATGTATTCTTCATCATACAAGATTATGAATTTTATTTCTACCAAGGGTTAGATTTTCTATTGAGATACAGTAATATTTAAGAAAACTACAGGCAGTTATTTATGTAAATGAAGAGACCTTGGTAACACAATACAGTGAAATGACCATTAAAGCAATGAGTCTTCAGTGTATTGTCCATGACCATACATTTTAATATTAAGACAATTCTGGTGTCATATTAAGAATAATTCTTGGGCTGTCATAGAAGAAGTGATCGCTACATCTTAGTATCATATAGAATGTTCCCTCACTGAATAGAGGGAATCTTTTGTGTTTTTTGATAAGAAGGTAGTATGTTGTAATGAAAATGTAATCACTATAAAAAGTAGAAAAATATCTTTTTAATGAAATTTACATATGAAGAATTGAAACATGGTGAAATGATGGCATAATTTGCTTTCTAGCTCCAGTTCTTTCTATAAAAGCACTTTTACATGAAAATAGAAGACCAAAGAAAATTAATACTTTAGTACTTAAAGAGAACAAGCAACATGTGCATAAGAATATGTAGAATAAACCATACTATAGTCAGGTTTATTGTAGTTATAAAATTTTTTTTATCCTCAGTGATCATGGTCAATAAAAATTCCTTGGAAAAGGGAAAATCCCATCTATGTTTATCTTTATCTGCTTTGTTGGTGAAATTTTCATTCCATTTCCATTAAAAATAATGAAATCTCTAATTGTGTTGTGCTAGCCATGTGCTGGGGGCAGGAGCAATTCATGAAGCCTCTCCCTGCTCCCCCAGGGTCTCAGCTGTTCAAACAGAGCCCTACTGTAGCTTTTCTCAGCATCATGCGGGGGGAGGAGGGGAGAAGAGGAGGGCAGGGAGTCTGCCTGAGGTTCCCTGCCAGACCATGAAGGATATTTTTCTTAGGCTTATTATACATGCTTCCCAAAATACACAAAAAAGGGAACCCATGCAGGCCCACTCTATTTGGCCACAACACTCTTACTGAAGGACTATCAATCTGTAGAAAACCTGTGTTTAAGCTTAAAAGCCTGTCTCTCTCACCAGGAGAAATTGGTTCAATAACAGGTATTACCTTATCCACCTTGTCTCTCTAATATCCTTGGACCAACATGGCTACAGCCAGTGTTCCCTGTAAGCTGAGCACGTGAGCGGCCACCGAGGTGAAATTCAAAGGCTGCCCTGCTGATTAGACAGCTCCCATAACCGTGCACATCCACACATGCCTTGATTCACATAACAACATTTATTCTGCTCATGGATGAAAAAAGTTAGATGGAGCACTGGCTACAACCATAGTGTATAATGAAGAACTTTATACAATCCCTTCTTCCTTCTCTTCCTACTTGATTTATGAATGGATAAACTTAGGAGTTCAATAAATACAACTGATATACCTTTAAATGCTTCTAAATGCAGTGAACACTTCGGAAATACTGAAATAAATGGCATTTTTAATGGGAAAATATTAGTTATGTTTAATTTATGTCTTAGGACCTGGTCCAGCAAAAAAGTGTGCATGTGCACTTGACTTTATGCCAGTTCTAGTCCCATAGAACGATTTGAAGGTATAATAGATTTATAGCCGTGAATTTAGGATTTTAAATTTTTTGTACCATGTGTGACTTCAGTAAGATTAATTATGTGTAAAACTAAGTATGAGTGGAAGTCTCCACTGAATAAGAACCTTTGTTGTGTACTTTTCACATTTTATGCACGATACATTTCAAATTCATCCAGTGTCGGGGTTATGTAAATATAAGTATTAATGTACATATCCTGTGCACACATAACAGCAGTATTATAGACTCTTGTCTGCAGCTTGACTTTAAACTTTGTATAACTGTATAAGAGCAACCGAAGTAGCATCCCAGTAATATGACCATTATCACAAAGGGGAAATAATCAAAATTGTTACTTTTTTTTTCTTTTCTGAGATTAATGAACTGACACAGTAAGAACCTATAAAGAGCTCCTTCATTAAAATTGCAAAAGGTTCCTTGAGCTGAGAAAGCAATCTGTGATTGCATTGCACAAAGGTAAACATTTTGCACAGAGGAAATTAATAAAACAATCCCTAGCGGCTCAAGAACAGAGTTGCTAAAAAGCTTTCTTCACTGTGAATGGGATTACAAGACAACCACAACACACATGGAATTGCACAATGGCATGGGTCAGGGCTTACAAAAGAGTTGTAAGATTCATATGACTCTTACAGTGTACAGCTAGGTCCACTTGGTATCCCATGAAATGCCCTGTAGTACACATTACAATCATTTAAGGCCTCTCTTCTGAAGAGATATATGCATTCTGCAGAGCTGAATCTCAGAAATGTGCTTTGCTTGTGGTGTTTATATATACAATTTTGCATGACTACAAAGTTTGACAAAGCTTAAAGAAAAACATAAAGCATCAGAAAATATGTTATCATAGGATCATAGAGCTGGAAGAGACCTCAGGAGGTCATCAAGTCCAGCCCCCTGGCAGGACCAATCCCAACTAAATCAACCCAGCCAGGGCTTTGTCAAGCCGAGACTTAAAAACCTCTAGGGATGGAGATTCCACCACCTCCCTAGGTAACCCATTCCAGTGCTTTACCACCCTCCTAGTGAAATAGTTTTTCCTAATATCCAACCTAGACCTCCCCCGCTGTAGCTTGAGACCATTGCTCCTTGTACTGCCATCTGTCACTACTATGAACAGCCTTTCTCCATCCTCTTTGGAACCTCCCTTCAGGAAGTTGAAGGCTGCTATCAAATTCCCTCTCTCTCTTCTGCAGACTAAACAAACCCAAATCCCTCAGTCTCTCCTCATAGGTCATGCGCTCCAGCCCCCTAATCATTTTAGTCACCCTCCACTGGACCCTCTCCAATGCGTCCACATCCTTTCTATAGTGGGGGGCCCAGAACTGTACATGATTTCATGATATATATGATTTCAGGATAAAAAAAAAAAGCTGTATCTTACAATTATATGCCTGCATGCAGTATGCTACTTTTACAGATAAGGTTACCTAAGTGCCTTTTTAATCAATGTAATTACTAAAATTTAAAGGAAATCACCAGGTTAACTAAGATCATCATATAGACTAACTTCAGATCACATGTTTTACCATCCAATCATGATATTTAAATACAAGATGCTCTCTTCTACCAGAAAGGCCCTTTTACTTTCAAAATAACAATCTACGTAGCCCATGTTAGAAGTCTTGAAGTCTCACTCAAATGCATAGTTTTCACTCCAGTTACAATAAGATGAAAGCAAACTTTTACCATAAAACTATATACAATTTTAAAACATAAATCTGAGGTTTCAGTGAAGGGTTGATAAAATGGCTGTGGGAAAAGGGTAGATATAGGAAAAATGAATGTACTAAAATGAAAGGGGGAAGATGGGTAGAAAACTTGGATATAGGGTTTTCTTTTCTATCCCAGAGAAAAATAAACATAGGGGGAATGGAAAAAAATTGAGTTGAGAAAGTGGAAGAGCAAAGAGAAATGGTTTCAAATTTAACAGAAAGTTTGGTGTAACATTATTTAGCAAAAAAATCAAACCTTTGTGCAGCTTTACCTAGCAGAGACCAGGCAATTCAGGAATTAAAGAGCTTCAGGTGGCTCTCTGCAGCCCTCATTTCCATTGTACATGCACAACCTTCACTACTTTTTGGCACCCAAGTTTTATGCTATCAGGTTCATTTGGTGTTTTAATGGCGTACAGGTTACTGAGGGCAAATTATTCCAGAACTCCAAGTAAATAGCAACTGGGCCTCCTTTTTTAAAGTGTTTTCCTTATTTAAAATGCAAGAATTGAGATTTCAGTTTCCTGAAAGGCAAGCTAGTCATCCCACTTAAAAATTGGTACAGCCTCCTCATAACATATATTTTTGTTTGCCCATCTATAGGTATAAAATATTAAAATTTCTCTGGAAATTTTAAAAACAGCAGATTTTTATAGAATCATTTCCTATCCCACCAAAACGATTCTAAAAAAAGTGAGCAAAGTATGTGGGTATGTGTCTCCTCTTTTGAGAATGACTTTTTATTTTTCTTTCAATTAATGGATTTAACCCTACTTTAAATGGAAAATCCAATGCAGTCTTAATTATGATCTCATTGGGGTGCCTCTATAATTTTACAAATCTCTTACTTGACAGCTGTTATATTGCCATAGAGAATGATATGATGGAACATTTTTCTAATCAAAGTGTTTGGTTAAGAAGAAGGTCAAAGAAGCAATTAGTGAAGGAATACATTTCTAGAGTGATGTGCACTAGTTAACTACAATACAATCTGATATCAGGGTGAATTCTGCTACTGGAATCACTAAAACAACCTAGGGCAATCTATCAAGCTTAGTCTGCTCCTGACAGCTTTCGACCAGCTAGTTGTCATATCTTTCTCACTGAACAAGATGACAAATATACACCGTACACAAAACCTGACTCCTAAATGCTTCCCTTCTGTGAAGTGAGTCAGATTTTGACCTTTGATTGGTGGAGGTCAGAAGGTCTCGTGACACCACATCTGCTATCCTTATTGTCCTGTGGTGAACAGAGATTGTTAACCACTAACATGTAGCCTCTCCGAATGATCAAATTCAGTTGTAATTAAACTGTCAAAGAATCTCACCAAAAAATCAAGCTTTTAAAAAAGATTTTATTTATTTTGTGCCATACATACCAGATGTTTTACATTAAGTAATAAGGCCTGAAATACAAACCTGTTCTGTATGGGCCAGGAATACAAGTGTGGAGAACAAATTTCAGGATATGGGCCTAAATTTGGGAGGCAGGGGAGAAATTGCCACAAAGCTTTTAACTCTCCAACTCCAGTCTAAGAACAGCAAGCTCTAAGAAAATTCAGAAATTTCCCATTTTACTTTTCTCTTCAAAATTCCTATTAATAAGAAATCTCCATCAGGAACACACAACTTGTTCAGTGAAGCTAGCACACTCTCATGTTGAATATGCTTCAGTGATTATTTGTAAAGGTGCGTCTACACTGCACCCATAGCTTGAAATAAGCTACCGGTACTCAATTTGTGTTATGCAAATTGTGTAGCTTATTTTGAGTCAATTTCAAAATAGTTTATTTCATAATTTGGCATTGTCTACACAGCGCCAAATTTTGAAATAACCTGCTATTCCAAAATGTCCTTTACTTCTCATGGAATGAGTTTTACAGAGATGTCAGAACAGTGAGACTGTTGTATTTCAAAATAACGGGCTTGCTGTTAAGATGTGGGGTAGCTATTTCGGGATACCTATGGTATCCCGAAACAGCACCGCAGTGTAGACATAACCTAAAAGACCAGGCTTGCACCCCATGTTGGCTGCTAACTGATTTCCTTGGTGTACAAGCAGAGCAACTTCTGGTAAGAAAAGGAGAATTCTTTACTAGAGATAGCAGACTGGAAGGTGTACAAATACCTTACAGCGGTCTTATATGTAATATAAGTAGCCATCCTTCTACAAAAAAAATAAAATAAATAAAATAAAAATTAAAACCCGATCATAAAGGGAGACAGCTGAATTGGAATTCATTTGCAAATTCAATACTATCAGTTTAGGATTGAATAAGGATCTTAACTGGTTAACACATTACAAAAGCAGTTCACTCTCTCTGGATATCCATATTTCCACATCGACTGCTGTGAATGAGCCACTTCCACCCTGGATTGATTAGCCTCATTTATACAAGTACCCTCTTTCTTTTGTTGTCCTTATATATATCCATGCATCTGTAAATTCCACTCCAATTCATCTGATGAAGTGGATTTTACCCGCAAAAGCTTATTCCCTAATAAATCTGTTAGTCTCTAAGGCTAGTCCTAAACTAGGAGATAAGTTCGAATTAAGATATGTAATTAACGTGGCTGGATTCAGAGTATCTTAAATCACATTTTGGTGCAGTCCAAACAGTGGGAGATTGACAATAGCACACTCTTCCTTCAACTTCCCTTACTTCTCGTCTTCACTAGACTCTCTAATTCGAACCCTGGAAGATCGACTGCGGCAGCTTCTATCTTCTCTGTAGTGTAGATATGGCCTAAGGTGCCACAGGATTCCTTGTTTTTTCAGATACAAACTAACAGAGCTACCCTTTGGAGACATGATAAATAATATTTTCTAACTTAACCTTTAAGGAGCAGTCTGATAAAGGGTGGAACCAATGTAAGTGTATCTTGTGGGGCTTCCTAATTGTGCAGTGAGTTGTCTCTCTAGTTGACCTTTGAGAGGGAAATTGACTATCGTTCTGTAAATCCCTCTGGCAAATTTAGCTAGCCTTGTGCCACTTGCTTGTAGGCCATTTGTGACGGCTTGTATAACCTCTACCCCTCCTCCCCCCTAATACCTTATAACTGTCTTATATGTAATATAAGTAGCCATCCTTCTACAAAAAAAATAAAATAAAAATTAAAACCCGATTACAAAGGGAGGCAGCTGAACTGGAATTCATTTTCAAATTTAATACTATCAATGGACAGAGCAGGGTTAAGGAGCAACTCTGGGCACAGGAAGTCTCATTTCTCTGCACATACTGAGTGTGATCAAGTTGGAGGCTGTGTTTAAAAGGCATCCAGACAACTCAGTAAGGGTTGGCAAAAAGGATGTGCTCTGGGAACTCCAGGGAAAGACCAGACCTATCTCACACCCAGTCAGGGAGAGGAGAAGGGGGAGATGCATCCCCTGAAGACTGAGACTATGGTAGGAAGCTCAGAAAGCTGCACTCCCCAGGGACAGATGACAGCTGTCTGCAGTAAAGAGGGAGATAGGAAGTGACCCAGGGAAGCCAAAGTGAGGCTGACATGAATGGGCAAAGCCAGATCAGCCTCCCATGACCTTTGATCAAAACCCTGTGGTGTGGGAGAGTCCAAGTTCCCCCTACCTCACATGACAGCTGACCCCCAGAAACTGAACCCAGTAGAAGAGATTGCTGCCAAGAACTGTACCAGTTAGACAGAGTTGCTTCTTGTAGACCAAGCCCTTTGAGCAAGGTTGCCACCAGAGATGAACACTGGGATGTAATGGCCCATATCACTCTCCGGCTGTGTCTAGACTGGCATGATTTTCCGGAAATGCTTTTAACGGAAAAGTTTTCCGTTAAAAGCATTTTCGGAACAGAGCGTCTAGATTGGCACGGACGCTTTTCCGCAAAAGCACTTTTTGCGGAAAAGCATCCGTGGCCAATCTAGACGTGCTTTTCCGCATCAAAAAAGCCCTGATCGCCATTTTCGCGATCGGGGCTTTTTTGCGGAAAACAAATCTCAGCTGTCTACACTGGCCCTTTTGTGCAACGGGCCAGGGACTTTTGCCCGAACGGGAGCAGCATAGTATTTCCGCAAAAAGCACTGATTTCTTACAGTAGGAGGTCAGTGCTTTTGCGGAAATTCAAGCGGCCAGTGTAGTCAGCTGGCCAGTTTTTCCGGAAAAGCGGCTGATTTTCTGGAAAAACTGGCCAGTCTAGACACAGCCTTCCCTGTATTCTTCTATACTGATAAGATACTGATCTTTCCTGTCCTGCCCTCAGGCTGTTTCCTACCTGCCTGTACCTCTACAACTGGTTCTCAGGCTGCTGCCTCCAGTCTTTCGCATACAACTATATGGCTGTCTCCCTGAGCCCTCTGTCCTTTGGGTGTTGCTTCCTTTTCTGGTCACAAAGACTTATAGATATGCAGCTGGGCCTTGCTTATCTGAGGAATAACCTGTGGTCTAATTATTTTCTCCAGCTTATTCAGAGAGGAGTAGGAGAGAATAGAAATCAGGGAGTAGGCTCAGTACAATACATAAGTCCTAAAATATTACTTAAAGCAGTAGTCTACATTGAATGGGATCTGAGCATTGGTAAAAACTGCCTGAAGAACAGAAAACAAATTATATTGATTAATGACAACGAATTAAGTTGGGTGAATATGTTTAACAGGACTGCCAAAGAGGTGAGTACTAATATCTGCTTTTAGAGCTCAAATCCTTAGTTGAGGAATAAGAAAGAGACAGCTTCTATAAAACCTCCTAGTTTGGAGATTTTATGACTAATATTAGTTGCAGTGAAAGATACAAAAGGACCCAGGGATGCTAGACATATGGGCAGAAAACAAAATGGGATTCATCTTGCAATAATACATGTGTATGTGTAGGGAGAAATAGTCTAGAACACATACTCAGTGAGATAAATAAATCTAGAAGCAGCAAGTAAGGCATCAATTTGTGATTTGATACTGCTTCAGAATTAGCCCAGTGTAATAAGAGGTGCCCCAGTTCTGTTTTATATTATCATAGAATCATCAAGTGTAGGATCAGAAGAGGTCTCCATAGCTCATCTAGTTCAGATAAACATGAAAATTGTGAAAATAGTGTCTGTTAGAAATGTGCATCTGTCTGTCTGTGAGTCCATTTGATCAGAGCTGGGACCACCCAATCTGGTATGCGGCTTCCCCTTATCCTACTTAAAACAAGATCAGGGTTTGGTTGTGTCATAACAATGGGATGTACTTGGAATTCAATTGTTTCTCATTAAATGGAAAGGAAGGGGTCTGGCAGGAGGGAGTTATACTGTGGAATGACCACAGGAGGGCAGCAAGCACCCCAGCAGGAAGAACTGGCTGGCAGCAGCTGACACCGTAGCCTGCCCTAACCCTGCCACCTCCAGGCTGGGTCCATAGAGCGCCACCAGGAGGTCTGCATTACTCCCCCAGGCCCAGGAAGCGCTGGCAGGAGAACTGCCGCCCCTGCCCTCCAGCCCTCAGTGCACCTAACTTAAACACTTAGGGTATGTCTACACTACAGCATTATTTCGAAATATCTTATTTCAAAATAGTTAATTTGAAATAAGTTATTTTGAAATAACGTGTCTACACACAGAATGCATTTCGAAATAGCGTTTTGCTATTTCGAAATAGCATGTCCACACTGAGTGGACGCTGAATCGCATTTAAGGCCAGCTGGAACCAGGTCCAGCAGGGCATCAGGTCAGGAGTTACTTTGTGTGGCTGCTGCCTGAGGCTATCTGAGGCCTGTGCTTAAAGGGACCCCCCTGGACAGCCAGTTCTCAGCTTTCCCTGCTTGCTTGCCTACCTCGATGAGGGACAGCAAAGCATTTTGTCTCTGCGTGCTCTAGTTGCCCTCACTCGGGACACCACAGCACTCTGCAACATGGAGCCAGACCTGCCCCTGGGCACTCTGGTGCTTCTTGTGGATGAGTTGCTGCGAGCCTGGCTGCACTTTCTGCAGGCTGCCATCTGGGAGGTCCATCGGGGGCGCTGTCAGTGTCCAGGAGGCCCTGCAGGAGAGCTTCCACCCTGAGGAGCACTGAGAGCCTCCCTGGTCTGCCCCACTGGGGACTTGTGCTCATTCCTCCTTCACGTCCTTCCACTTACCCCTCCCTAATCCCCCTTCCTGATGTCAAATAAAATGCACGTATTTTCATGAACACAAACTCTATTTATTTAACAAAACTGTGTGTGTGTGTGGGGGGTGGGAATGAAACTCCGGTGAGACTGGGGAAAGGAGGCAGGAGAGGGGAAGAGGGTGGGAGAGGGGAGGGGGAAACCTGGGAGGAGGGAGCTGGAAGGGAAGCAAGGGAAGAAGGGGAGGAAGCTCAGGGCTCAGGGTTGGGGGGTCTCACTGGACCAACTTGATTTTCATGCAAACCTGCTCCTGGGTTCGCATGTGGCCTTTGGTGGCCAGGCTGGCAGCTATCGTGCCATAGATGGCCACGTTCCTCCATCTAGTGTGGAGATCATGGATGTTGGGGGCATCCCCCCCCAACCTGAATAAGGTCCATGATCTCCACCCTGGACCAGGAAGGCGCCCACCTTCTCCGGGCCCTGGTCAGGCTCCTGGGAGCTGGCAGACTGCTCCTGAGGAGCAGTGGAGGGCTGGCTGCCAGTGGCTTGCTGGCTCATGTTTTGGGGCCACTGGGTCAGGGGCCCCGGTGGCCACTGCTGGCTCTGGGCTGGCAGGTTTGGAGCTGGCACAGGCACTGTGGCCAGAGTCAACTCCTTTAAGGGCTTTGGGGAGGGGGGAGGGAGAGGAGTGTTCTTGGTTGAGGCTGGAGTGGCCACCAGGGCACCCTGGGAAGGCTGGAGGCCCCCTATTTTGATACAGCCTCTCTCCGACTTATGAACCGGTTACGGACCAAGCAATTGGTCATAACTCAGTTTGTTCATAAGTCGGACCCCATAGAGTTACACACGACTGCACTGTTCGTAAGCGTGAATCACGTTCGTAGCTCGGGGTCTGCCATTTATGACAGCTTTGGTTGTAACTTCGAACGGTCGTAAGTTGACCGTTCACTACTCGGGGACCGGCTGTATAAGCATTTACACAGCACTTATTTCAAAATAGCTATTTCGAATTTGGAGTTATTCCTCATCGAATGAGGTTTACCAAATTCGAAATAAGCGCTCCACTATTTCGAATTAATTTCGAAATAGTGGTTTTAACTGTGAGCGCTAGTAAAGTTATTTCGAAATAACGGCTGTTATTTCGAAATAACTTTGCTGTGTAGACATACCCTTGCAGCATAAGAACATAAGAATGGCTATGCTGGGGCAGAACAAAGGTCAATCTAGCCCAGTATCCTGTCTTTTGACAGTGGCCAATGCCAGGTGCTTTAGGGGGAATGAATAGAACAGGTAATCAACAAGTGATCCACTCCCAGCTTTGGGCAAACAGAGGTTAGGGACACCATCCCTGCACATCCTGGCTAATAGCCGTTGATAGACCTATCTTCCTTGAATTTTATCTATTTTTTAAAAACTTTTTAGCATCTTGGCCTTCACAACATCCTCTGGCAAAGAGTTCCAATGATTGACTGTGCATTTTGTGACAAAATACTTCCTTTTGATTGTTTTAAACTTGCTGCCTATTAATTTAATTTGGTAACTCCTAGCTCTTGTGTTATGAGAAGGAGCAAATAACATGGAGCAAATAACACTCCTTTATGCACATTCTCCTCACCAGTCATGATTTTATATCCCTCTATCATATCAGTCTTTAGTTGTCTCTTTTCCAAACTGAAAAGTCCCAGTCTTATTAATCTCTCCCCATATGGAAGCTGTTCAATAACCAAATCATTCTTGTTGCCTTTTTTCTGAACCTCTTCCAATTCCAATATATCTTTTTTTGAGATGAAATGACTACATCTGCTCACAATATTCAAGGTGTGGGACACCATGGATTTATATAGAGACAATGTGTGTGTAAGATGCTGTTATAGCACAACAGTAGTGTCAATATCTATACCAGTGTAAAACACAAAGTGCACAGCTATAGAACATCATGCTCTCGGGAGATGTCAATACTTGAGATTCTATTTGCACTTGAATGTGTGTCAATACATGTTCATTACCATAACTGTAAATTACGGTGGCTAGAAAAACATCTTTTGACGGGGTTAAACACTACTGCATCATAACCATCTGTGTCTTAGGGCTAACCTTTGTGTGGAACTTGTGCTAAAATTATCAGTGAGTAGCAGTTAGTATGTGAAATAAGTATATGTGAGGGTATATATGTCAGGTTTTGTAATGCATTTTTGACTAATGGCAAATGCACCTGAAGCTCATGACAAGAATTATTTTATTCTATAAATCTAAATAAATGCCTTTTTCGGTCTCTCTTAAATTTTAGCCTATCCTTTATACCTTGAAGAATAAGGAGAATCCTTTTTTCTTCATTCTCTACCTTTTCATTCCATACAATTTCCTGTTAAGTTAAAATGCTAAGTCTCAATTCCCTACCAACTGCCCATCTTTTTTCCCACCAAAAAGAATAATCCTCCCCTTCTTTACTTATGATTTTTTATAGCTGATAGCTTTCTGGCTTAGCCTTCCAAAGTTTATTTTCCAAATTGTGTTTCTCACAGAGACAACATTGTACGCAAGCTTTCCCCTCTCTGAATTCTAAACACTACTCATGTAACACATGAAAATACAAAGAACTGCCCTTTGATTTGTTGCTTTCTTCCAAGCCACCATCACTCATTTTCACTCCCCAGAAATCAGTTTAGGCAACCAAAACTGCTTTTGATTTAAGATTGGGGCTTACAGCCATGGTGCAGAAGCAAGTGATGGTTTGTGCTTGCAACATCATTTCCTCACAACAAGGCTTGTATGGTAACTTGATAAGCTGAATGGAAAAGAACCCAGTTTTGCCTATTCTCAGTTGTTTAAATTATATTCAACCAATCTAAGTTTGGGTATTGGAAATAATGCCCCCTTTTGTCTGCAACAAATCCAATTTTGATTGTCTTGATACCACCAACTCTGCCTCCTGGGTACAGTCTCTCAGACATTTCTGAAGCAAAGCACCATATTTGGCTCCAACAAGAATGGCACAAATCATTGCGATAATATTTCAAAAGAATGTGTCATCTGTTGTCAATTAATATATTACATTTGTCTTTAGTTTAAAATATTATAGTACAAATGTCAGATTTTAAATGATACATGTAAGATAAGGTGCTCATTAACACCAGTAGAGGGCAATCCATCATTATGTCACAATGGGCTTTACTTGACTGATGTTAGGATGAGAGTATATTGTGATGTGGTTCCTCAGAGTTGTTGATTCACTAGTGCGTTCACAAACAAATAGCACAATTTTTAAGAAGATTCATGTTTTAAGGAATAATTAAGAATGCAAAGTATTTTTGATTGTTCTTTGGAGGCAAGAAATGGAAAATCTATCAGTGTGTAAGAGTGCACAGTCTCATGGGTACCTTTGAAATAGGGAGAATGAGCAAATAGAGATATTTCACTCACTTTTTTTAACTCTGTTCCCTCATGAACAAGTCCAGTTTGGTGCATGCATCTGTTCCAATCCACTCTATATTATAGGCAGTGCCTTGCTGATTACTTTGAAGATCAGAGAGAGGTTATATTCCCCCTTTAGCACATGCAAGTTCAGATATTTGGCTTTAACCAGATGGTGGCACTGTAGTATTACAACAGATCTCTCAAGCAATCACACTTCACTGAGGGAATCTGAAAAGCTTGGCAAGCAGAAGCCACATTTTCACCTGGAGAATCTGGAGCATTTTACACACCAGGATAGTGTTCTGTTTAGAACTGACAGAGAAGGTGCACAAAGTGGATGATTCTTTTAGCACATCACATCATATAAAAACTGTGGTATTTTAACTGTAATCAGCCATCAGAAAAATCCATACAAGTGGTCAACCTGATGATGGAGAATAGTGATGAGATCTAGATAGATGTAGCCTAAGGTGTTAATGCAGTTCTTTGGCACTTATGGGTGAGTGGTTAGGGAATAAACATTGATTGACGTTCCCTCGGGCAGATTAGAAGAGTGGCTACAGCAAAAATCAGGAAAAAAATTTAAAAGCCGAATAATGAAAATGTTTTTGTTGTTGTTGTTAAAATGTATATGCTTCACATTATGCCTTTAAGTATGTTCCACAAACTTTCAACTATGTAGAAAGACAGGCTCCACAGGGAAGATAACAGAACTGTGAGCCAGGAAATCCCAAGTACTAAACCTGGTTCTCCCTGTGAACCTTCTCTGTGACTTTATGTAACTCACCATATCTTTCTGCTCCCATTTCCCCCCTCTGAAGTGGGGAACTTGGTTACTGTCCAGCGAAGAACATTATAAAGACTATTAGCATTGGTAAATTGCTTTGAAAAGGTGCTAAATATTATTACTCTGTTTTCTGAATGGGTGTTTATATTGAGTCACTGTGAGCCCTTTGTATTTCTGTCTCTGTGACTTCCTTGGAACTGTATCAGTAGGTTAAAGTCACTCTTAAACCCTGAACTGTTCAGAGTGAAGTTAGAATTCCATGTGAGCTCTGAGGTGGGGGCAAAAATGAGGGGTTCAGTGTGAGGAGGAGGCTTCTCAGGAAGCAGGTTGAAGGTGGGCGTGCGGGGTGTGGGCAGGAGGTAGGGTACAGGAGCACACTGAGGATGGGGTGGGGTTCTGGGCAGGAGTTAGATTGTGGGAGGTGCTTGGGGGTGTGGGAGGGAGGGAGAATGTGGGAGGGGACAGGGGATTGGGTCGCTAACCTGGTGCAGTTCCGCTTTGGTGAGTGGCAGGGGACAGGTGGTTGCATATCACCCTGCACTTGCAGGCACTACCATTGGCTACAATTCCCAGCCAATAGGTGCAGTGGGGCAAAAGCCTGCAGGTGAACTCAGGGACAGAGAGCTTCCCTGTGCTCACAGCAATGTGGCTCCAGTCTAGGGGGACGGGGCACGAGGAGGAACAGCAATGTGCTGAGCTGTCTCCCTTACCCCTGCCAGGCAGAGCCGGACAGGAATATAGCATGCAAGGTCTTTAGTGGCTGCATCCCAGGGTCCTGGGATATAGCCCCCAAAGCCACTTTCATAATCCAGCCCTGGCCTGATCATCATTCCATTGACATCAATGGGAATATCTTTCAAAAGTCACACGCATAATACAGTTCTTCACAGAAAAGCAAAGCAGCCAAAAAGCCAAACAAGTGGTGAGCTTTGAGCTTCAGATATAATATAGGCTCCATTGAATATATGTTTTAAATGTATAACAAATATACTTTAAATATAATATCTATATTTTAAGACCTGCATGTTTTAAATATAACAACGTAGATTCTACAGAACCTATATATCTGAAGCTGAAAGCTCACCACTTGTTTGGCTTTTTGTCTGCTATGCTTTCTGTTCAGAATTGTATTAAAGTGTAGGCCCAGGCTGGGACCCAGGTGTTACTTTTGACTAAAAGCCTCTCCGCTGGAACTTCCTGGCTCATTTTCCTGATTATGAGGACAGCAGGTGTCAAACACATCAGAACAAGAACAAAGGACATTATCTATCCATACTTAATTAAAGACATAAATGGCCTGGCTGAACCAGAAGGCCATCCGGGTGAATAGTGTTATAATTTATTTTAGCTTAACAGAGAGAAATTTAAGATGATTGCTAGGGACAAGTTTGGTTTAGAATACAGATAAATGTTGCAGGATTTTTTGTTTGCTTTTATTTTGAGGTTTTAAACAGAATTATAACCTCTGAATTTCTTTATAAAGACCTTTTTGGATATTTACTTTGAATGAATATAGCATGTGAAAAAAAATTAAAACATACAACTATTAGAACATAGTCTGATAAAGATTCATTGTTATATCATCTTTGCTTTTGTTTAAATGTCATTTGAAGGAATAGGGTTTAAACTCTATTTTCAGTGGTTACATTATTGAATACTTTAGCAGTTAATATTTGTGCAGTAGAAAATTTTCTCTATTCATCAAGTAAAAATGCTGCTCATGCAGTGTATAGTTCATCCTGCTGCTATATGTTCTGCATGAATTCTGTCATCCTTTCCAGTTTTGTAAAGATTACTAATATAAAGGATTAGGGAAAAAGATGCAATTCCCATTTAGAACAGGCAGTCGAATATGTTCCAATGAAAATGGCTGTAGAAACAAGTGGCTTAACCTTATAGTAATACCTATAGTAAAACAGTGATTAGTAGAACAGTGATTTTCATACCCAGTTTGTAATATTGAAACAAATTGTATTACAAGAACTGAATAATTCCTATACTAGAAACATTCTCAAACAGATGTTGTATGAATAATTTCACACCAGTGATATTAATATAATTAATTTAAACCACTATGAATAAAAAGATGTAATATTGTGTTTTGTATGACCCCCTGTATCTAATTTGGGACCTGTCACATCATAAGACCCTGTTATAGATAGATAGATAGATAGGAAGGAAGGAAGGAAGGAAGGAAGGAAGGAAGGAAGGATTAGTTCCTTAGTCTGTACTTCAGTTTTCCTCCTTTATAAACTGTGGATAATTTACTAATTTACTTTTCAAAGGTGTACCAGGAATCAGTTTTTTATAAAGATGCCTTGAAAATGAAAATTGATATGCACATGCTGTGTCCTTGAATATTTATTTTCTCATATAGTAATCTTTCTATTAAGGGTCAAATTCTGGTCCTTTTACTTATGCAGCTCCTTAGCCCATGAATATGGCTGAAAAAGTCTAATTGCTTTGTGTATTTCAAGTGACAGCAGTGCACTCAAAGCTGACTGAAGTCATGGAAGGACTGCTATTGGCTTCAATGGACATTCTACTGGACCCTGATTCAGAAAAGCATTTAAGCATATACTTAAAGTGAAATTCCATTAATTTAGGCACCTGCTTAAATTGCATCCCTAAATTAAAACTAAACTAAACTTAACCCTGTCATCTGCAAGTGATCATGTGCAACATCATTGAAACTGAAGGCTCTGCTCAGGCCAAATGATACTCTTGGTGATTCATGTGCAAAACGTGGTTTTCAATGGGTTTGCCTGGATTTAGCTGGCTGCCACTCTGACTGAATTTAGTAAACAACTCTGTGATGATGCTTAAGAAGGAAAATAATTCAGATTATTGTCCTATTGCTGTGCTGGCTCCCTATGGTAAACAGAAATGAACAACAGGAAGAGCTCAACTTTTGTCATCAAAGTCAGCAGATGTGATCTTAAGGAGCAGATCTGCCGATTAAGAGGATGCCATTGTTATTCGGTGATTTTTTTTCAGAGTAGAACTGCAGTTTAGGTTTTCATTTTCCTAAGGACTTCACCAAGTCCACAGCTTGTGTCAGAAACTCTTCCATTTGGAAAAGCCACAGTGGTGAGTAGAGTAAATATAGACTGTAGAGCTTTGCATTTATAGATGAATATCTCTGATACCCATAATCACCACCCCATTAGCCTTTCTTGCCTAAAAAAACATACCTTAAGGATCTCTAGGGTGTATGTATCTGGAATTAATGACACATATTTGAATGGACTTTGCTCTGAAACATTAACAAAAGGAGGTGAGGGAGTGAAATAAGAAGGAGGGTAACTAATTGCCTGATTATGAAACACTTTTGTAATTCATGCAGTTTTGTAACATTCATTAAATAAAAGCCTTGTACTACATGTACCAAAATTTCAATGTAGAATGTCTAAATGCAATGAAGTCTATTTCTTGCAGCATGAATATAAGAAACAAAACAATGTATTGAAGTTTCCTTGTTCAGAGTAGAAAAACATTGTGTACAGTTGAGCGGGAGAAAGTGGCTCAGTCAGTTCTCACCTGGAATAAATTTAATCCCTGAGTTTTTTGGATGGCTGAAGGCAAAACTTGACCATGATGATTTAAAAGAGAGGGAAAATAATCACAATTTCATAGTAAAATGATCAATGGAAATCCATCTAGCAGGAAAAAGCCACCCACAGTAAACAGTGTCAAGATAAAGCTTAACACAATTTTCCAGCTAGGATGCTTATGGTTAGGCAGCTGAAAATGTATTTAACCTAAGCTTAAAGGCCACAATTGACAAAAGCACTTATTAAATCCATACCTATTCAGGATGTCCCTAAGCACCAACTCAACTTCAAGGATGCATTTAAGTCCTATTGATTTCATTTGATTAAAATTGAGCATATAATTTTAAGTGCTCTCCTGAATAAATATTCTTAACTGAATTGGGCACAAGTTTGAAATGTTGTGTTATATTTTATTTAATCCAATGCATATTCAGGATACAAGACTGAAATATTTAAAGTGTTTTCTAGTCATGTTATACCAACTCATTTAAAATATTATTTATTAACAATTTTTTATTCAGTAGTCAGTTCATACAAACAAACATTTTAGCAGAGTTCTTGACAGTCATTCTAGACATGTGACTGACTTTTTCAGTAAGGGCATATCTACACTAGGAAATTATTTCAAAATAACTTATTTTGAAATAATCACTCCCGAAATAACTGTTTCAAAATAGAATGTCCTCACTACAGGGAAGCCTCGAAATTAGTCCAAGGCAGGCTCCCTAATATGGACCTCAACTCAGAGCCCCAGGAAGCACTGGGGAGTAATTACTTTGAATGACTCTGGGGAGTAGTTATTTCAAAATAGCAGCAGTGGAGTGTCCACACTACTACTATTTAGAAAAAACTATTTTGAAATAAGTATTATTCCTTATGGAAAGCAGAAAGTGTTATTTCAAAATAACGGGCTTGGTAGTGTGGATGCTCCACTTGTTATTTCAAAGTAAGAGGGGTTATTTCGAAATAACTCCCTAGTATAGACCAGTCTATGGTAAAGAAAGTTTTGAACTGTGGCCTATTGTGTGTATATACACAGCCAATAAAACCCGTATCCTGACTTTTATATCTTGTTAATGAGGTTACAGCTTATTACTGACAACTATAATCATAAAATATTGAAACCAAGGAAAATATTGAGATTAAAATGAAATGTTTCCCTATTTTTCCAGTAACCATAGAGATTTTAATTTTTTAAAATATTTAGCTGATGTTTCAAAAATGGAGGAAATATTTTTAAATTAAATTTGAATTTAGTCCATATGTTATCTGAACTGTAGTCAGATGTTTCTGTCTAGTGGGTGATTTAACTAGTGTAAGGATTTGTGGCTGGATATTTGCTTTTTAAAAAGAGGTTTTTGGAGTGTAAGAATAGCAGACTTTCACATTGGCCAAATTTGTACAGACCTGGGGAGTGAGATACTGAGACCAGATCTAAGCTAGGATTTCCCCCTTTGCTATCTGATAAAGCTATATGAAAATTACTAACTGGTGATTTGCTGAGCTTATCAGTGTTGGCCACCCTGAATGTGGGTACCCCACAAGGAGTGTCCATATGTGCTGTACCAGACATAGGTATATTTTCTGCACAAGTGTGTACCCATGTCTACACCTCCCCTTTTTGGTATACAGTAGTAGCAGTATTATTTCACAGGTAATATAGCAAAGTTCTGTGTGTCACAGGAGATGTTCTGGGAACCGCCTTGCTGCACGTTGTTGGTATTGTATGTCACCTTCACAGATTTGGTGATGGCAACT
The DNA here is from genome assembly GCA_019425775.1 of Rafetus swinhoei. Lineage (NCBI taxonomy): Eukaryota > Metazoa > Chordata > Testudines > Trionychidae > Rafetus > Rafetus swinhoei. The sequence continues at coordinate 312,556,126 of CM033437.1, forward strand.
GCTACTTACCTCTCCCTTCTGCCCAGTTTTGTGGAAGACATAAAACAAGTCCATGAGGATGTGGTTCTGCTCCTTCTTCTGCTTGTCGGGTAAATATTCATGCAATGCAGTGTTAGAAATTATATTGAATCAGTCCAGAAATATTTGAGACATCACAGATGCTGGGATTGAAATGGTATGTCTAGGGGTGTACCATCACCTCTAGTCCTGGTGAACCAGCGGGAATCACATCACGACATAGTCTTGGAAAGCTAGGATGATGACCAAAGACTGTAGATCTTCATGGAGTTGTGCAAGCAGCTTGCACCAGCTCATCAGTGCCAAGCCCACTTGATTTCAGAAACCCATGCTCTCTGCTTCTGCACTAGTTATTGCCCTTTAGAAGGTGGCAACACTTGACCCTTCCGATTGGCTGTAAACCAGTTTGGAGTTGGGAAGTCAACTGTTAGGATCACTGATGTACAGGTTTGACAGGCTGTCAGCATTGTCATCTGTCCACTGGCGTTTGCCACAACCAAAGTCCCTGAAATCATATGAACTGGTATAATTATGTGACATGGTGGGGGCCATCAGTGAAACTCACATCTGATACAGTGACCAGCAAAAAGGATGAATGATACATGGACCAAAAAGGTTACTATTTACTTGTTCTCCAAGGCAACAACAGGGGTTTGGTTATGAACACAAACACTGGATGCACAGGGAAGGTCTATGATTCCAGAGTGCACAGAAGATTGAAATTGTACTGCAGAGGGGAAGAAGGCACTTTATTCCCCATAAATAATGTTATTCTTTATGGTATTACTGTTCTCACATCTATTTTGAGGGACCTCCTTGTATGTAGTCCTAACATGAAATCATACCCTGATCATGCTGACTGAAGAAAAAGAGAATTCAGTTATAGACGGAGTAGCTACAGAGTAGTGGTTTTGTGTATTTGGGTGGCTGAAAGCATATTGGTGATGCCTGCAGAGCCACTTGGATTCCAGTATGGCAAACACGGTCCTCATTGTAGTCGGATGTTGAACCCTACAGAAACCAGAGGTTAATACTTTTGCACAGAGTGGTCATGGACACTTTAAAGCATGTACAAGCAGCAGCAGCCCACTCATGTGCACATTGCTTCTTGTTCATGGTGAGAAGGGAAATTTTGTGATGCCATTTGTTCATATGTCATGGAAAAGTGGTGAGACAAAAAGTTGATTTTGGACCTTGCTGATAGATAGTACGTGACACTACATTGTGAAAGATGTCAATATGCTGTAGCCACTTGTTATGCTGCAACAAGCCTGGGTGGGTTCTGATCCCCTGGAACTGACATCCGTGTGCCACCTGAGAACACACAATCGTGTGAGAGCTTCTCATCTGCATTCATATCTTTGATCAAAATTTTGTACTGAGTAGGATGTATGTGCATTTTAATTGCTGGCATAAAGTTATGCTTTTGTTATATACAAGGAGCTCTATTTCAGGATGTTTTATAGGGAGTATTTACTTATTGTTAAAGAAATTAAAACAATTATTTGAAGGCTAGGAAGGTGCTTCATTCATTACTTCTTATCAATGATTTCTAAAATAAGTGAAGGCAACAGTTGTTAGGCATTAATACTCTCATGATTGCTAATGGTAACTGTTTGTTGCAGGTGAGGGATGAGGGGTCATAAAAGTACTGGTCAGTGTTATCTGTATTCATTCTTTCATTTTTTTGGGTTTCCTTTGTTTCTATTGTTAATGAAATTATTTAGAAGGTCAGATGTTTAATTTGGGGGCGGGGGCGGGAGGAGGTGTTCCTATGGTGCTCCTGAAGAAATTTGCTTCAGAGTTTAATTCACTGTTATCAAACCATTTTTTTTAATTAGGAAAAATAAACCAGAAGGAGGTAGGAATTGTGGGGAGGGCCACTGAAATTCAAGGAGTTTTGGCCACATTCAGATCAGTTAAAACTGGTGTTTGCGTTTTTGGGGGTGGGAGGAAGTGTTGAAGCATAGCTTCAATTGGTTCTTTAATTTTTTATTTCTTTTATTTATTACTTACAAAGCAATCAAGAAGTTTGTTTATACTTTACATTCAGTGCTGCAGTATAGTGGACAGGATGAAGTGGCTTTTATCCATGAAAGCTCATGATATATTTGTTAGTCTCAAAAGTGCCACAGGGCGGCTCATTGTGTCTGAACAATGGTAATACAGTAGACTTCCGATAATCCGGCACCTTTGGGACCCAGGTGGTGCCGGATTATCAGAAATGCCGGACTATCAGGAGGTACTCTGGTGGGGGCGGGTCTCGTCGGAGGGGAACAGCGCCGCAAGGGCCGAACCCTCCGCCATTTTAGAAGAAGGCAAAGCCTGCAAGCGGCGGAAGCAGAGAGGGGGCAAGAGGCAGGCAGCCGCTTCAAGAAGTTCTAGTCAGTTACACTTACTCCGGCTGGATCCACAGCCGACAGGCTCTCAATCTACCTTTCCTCTCTACTGCCTGGAGGAGGAGGAGGGTAGGGGTCGGCGGCGGGGGCCGAACCCTCCCTCCTGTTGCAGGGAGGCAAAGCCTGCAAGCGGCAGAGCCAGAGAGGCGGCGAGAGGCAGGCAGCCGCATTCAGGAAGTTCTAGGCAGTTACACTTACTCCGTCTGGATCCACAGCCGACAGGCTCTCAATCTACCTTTCCTCTCTACTGCCTGGAGGGGGGCTTGCAGGCTTTGCCTCCCTGCAACAGGAGGGAGGGTTCGGCACACACACCCCAACCCCACCTCCCCGAACCCCCCCCTCCTCCAGGCAGTAGAGAGGAAAGGTAGATTGAGAGCCTGTCGGCTGTGGATCCAGCCGGAGTAAGTGTAACTGACTAGAACTTCCTGAATGCGGCTGCCTGCCTCTCGCTGCCTCTCCACCTCCCTGCAACATGACGGAGAGTTTGGCGCCCCCTCCCCTGCCCCTGCCGACCTCGGACCCCTCCTCCTCCCTCTCCTTCCCCTCCCGCCCCCCAGAGGCAATAGAGCAAAGATAAATTGCAAGCCTGTCGTCTGCAGATCCAGCCGCAGTTAGTGTAATTGACTAACAACTTGAGGCAGCTGCAGGAGCACTTCCGGGTTGCAGTTGGTGCCGGACCATCAGGTGTGCCGGACCACCGGATGCCGGACCACCGAGTTTTACTGTAGATGAATGTTATTTGAATTGTCTCCTTGTCCTCCCCCTGACAGTGGGGGAATGTCTGTGAAATATTGTGCAGGGGGACAAATGGGAGATGTCTCTTGCTTGAGTTTGGGGTTAGAACACAGGCTGGGCTACAGGGACCACCTCAGGGTTATTGTTCTCCTATAGTATGTTCAGGCTGAGGAGGTGAGGAAGTTCTGCTGCAAGGGATTCTGGGAGCTGGTGGAGGAAGCTATGCCATTTGTCCACCATGCTCTTCCCATAACGGTGTGAATGTGTGTGTGTGTATAAGAACCACTGCCTTAGCAGCAGCCTGGTTGGCAGCTGGAGGAGGAGTTGAGGTGGGAGAGGAAAAGTTTGGAGCACTATTTGTTTTTAGAGGTTCAGTACCAAGAGCATCGGGAGTACCCCAGAAGTGTTTCAGCCTTCTACTATAAGTAGTCAGGGCAAGAAAGTTAACTGGTTTAAGACAGAACTTGATAAGTGTATGAAATGTAATGTATGATGGGGTTATCTGGAACTGCAGGGACTGGACTTCGATCACCCAGGAATCCTTTCCAGTCCTATGTTCCTGTAAAACAGCAAAATGTTAGTTAGCTTGGCATAAAACTGCCAAGCAAATCTGCCAATTGTGCACGGTTGTAAATATTCTGTCTATGAAACTATATAAAAACAGCCAATATTCAGTGATTTTGTATTTTCACAAGTACATGAGCAGAATGGAAATGTATGTTTTAAAATTTGATTTATTTGTCATGTTGCTGTGTTTGAGTGGTACAAAGGCTTCCGGTATCCCATTTTACAAAGAAGAAATGCAAACTTTAAGACTGAATTTGAAAACAGCATTTCTAGCTAAGCACATTGATAGCACCATTGCTCTGCTTTTTTATGTGATGAATCTGGAAAACATAATAAATGGAGGAAACAGTAATGTTGTGTTGAGGCATTCTAAGAAGCAGCTTTAAGCTGCAGATTACTGTGGATGCTAATTTCTCAGTGTTGCCAGGATTTTATGTTAATGTTGTTGCACAAAAGGCTGGCTAAAGGATTTTTTAATTTAAAACTACTGAACTATAAAATTGAACTATTAGACTTTCCATGGGTTTAAGTGGACAAAAAGGAATATTATGTCAAAGACTTAATTCAGTCACCTTCAAGCCATTATACCTCTTGAAATTCAAAGCAGTCAGGGTATGTCTACACTACGGGACAAAGTCGAATTAAGATACACAATTTCAACTATGTTAATTGCATAGCTGAAGTAGAAGTAGCTTAATTCAGCTTTTGGCACTGTCTATACTGCAGGAAGTCAAAGGGAGAACACTCTTCCTTCTACCTCCCTTACTCCTCGTGAAAGAATGGTTACCGACATAAAGTGGAGTGCCCCATCACTTTGAATTAGCTGTCTTAACTAAACCCCTAATTCGAAATCTGGAAGATTGACAGTGGCAGCTTCAATCTTCCTCTGTAGTGTACCCTCAGTTATCAGTACCTATTATTTTAGGTGAATGTTGTCTGGTACTGCCAGGCAAATTTTATTGAATGCAAAAATATCAGGATAGAGAACTTCCAGTGAGGCTACTCAGTCCCTTTCTAGATGGTATGTTTAACATGACAAAACAGTTCCCTAAGGACCAGCCTAATCACACTTAACTCGAAACTTATCTTCTGCCTTTGGCACTGTGTGACTTTGCAATTTGATGTTTCTTAACAAGCTGCAGCATTGAATACATCATAGTGTAGAATTACCAACTGGTATACTAGGGAATTCGCTAGAGTATGCTTTCAGTATAAGGAGTGTGAACCTGAGCTTTAAATCTATAATTTACAATTTTTTGAGCTATGTCACCACATTCTGCACTTGCTTCATTTAACCAGCCAGGATGAGAATGGTTATGTAGCAACAGAAATGGCTGGTTGACTTGTGTTGCAAATTGAAGAGTGACAGAAATAAAACTTGACTTTTACCTGGAGCTGGATATTGTGACTTCTTTGACTAAGGGTCATAGTGGGTTCTCCATCACTGACAATTTTTAAACTAATTGGATGCTTTTCTAAAAGATATGCTCTATCTCTCTGAGCAAGAAGGCCAGACAACGGTCCTTTGTAACCTCGGAATCTTTGAAATATGGGTCAAATGCTGGTCCTTTTGCTCAGTTTGAGGCCAGGTCTGCATTTACTCTGAGATTGATGCTCTGCAGATTGATCTTCCCAGGTTCTAGTAGGACCTGCTAAATAGATTGCTGATGGCATCCCTGTTGACCTTTACAAGGAGTTTCTCCTATTGACTTCTTGCAGAGGGGATGCCACAAAAATTCAACTTAGGGTACGACAGCTCCAGCTATGCTATTATCGTAGCTGGAGTTGGGTATAGTAGGTCGACTTTCTTACGTAGTGTAAACCTGGCGTGAGTAAGTGGCCTATTTACAAAGGAATGTATTTGTGGTTTCCCCATTAGCCTAGGGCAAGGTAATAAAGGAGTAGCATAGCTCCCACAGTAAATCACTTCAGGGATGTACTAGCAAACATGCAGCTCTACTTAATGGGGTTTGGTGAGAGGATCCACAGTTACAAAGCTACAGACCAATCGTTGTGGGGGCCATGGTCTTTTGACCATAATGTGGGTCAAAGGATTTATCTCTGTGTCAGAAACTGGATAATAGAGATTCAGCAGAAACTATTTTTTGAATGCAAATCCCTGTGCTGCTGCATTGTTGGCTCAGAAAGGGATCCAGGAGGATTGCAGCACATTCATATTTAAAGATGGAGCACTGGATCAAATAAACATTTTGATTAAAACGTGAGCTTTTTATTGTATTCCATTAAAGGGGGAAAAATCCTATTTTGAGCACCATGTGTTGAACACTTGCCACCGCAGAGCAGATGAAACATTTGATTCATTCACAACAGACCTTTGACTTCTTTCCAGAAAACATTTGATGAAAACATAGATGAAATAATTCCTGACATAAGTACTGAGGGCAATTTATAGTAAGGGCTGTTACCCTGCTGTCTTAGAGGCATGGGCTGGAGGAGATGATGTTGGAAACTTCTTCCTGTACCTTATCTTACACACATGGCTAGCATTTGATGGCAAAGATTGGGGAGAGTTTAATAATAGAAGCCACAGCTGATCTGTTGCAATCTGCACTTCATTTCTTCAGATGTAATCTTCTACAGTTTATGTAAGAAAAGGGTGCCGAGTATAAAATACTGGTGCCCCAGAGGTTCAAACTAGTGAGAGATGTACTACGTCCTGCACAAGCAGCAGCATTCTGCTGGTCTCTTTAGAACATTCATAGCTCGTGGGCTGATGTTTCAAGAATGTCCTGGGTGAACATCACATGAATCCCTAAGGCTATGTCTACACTACAAGGTTTTTGCTCAAAAACCTGCGGAGCGTCCACACCTCAAGCACGTTTTTGCGCTAGAAAATCTACAGTCAATCGACAGAACAGAGGGCTTTTTGCGGTGTAGGTATACCTCCTTCTACGAGGCATAACTCCTTTTTGCGCAAGATTTCTTGTGCAAAAAGGTGGATGTGGACACTCAACAGGGGTTTCTTGCACAAAAAGAGCCTATCACAAAAAGCACAGGTGCTCTGATGGCCATGCTGTGTGGACACTCTCTTGCGCAAAAGCACATCACTTTTGTGATGTGCTTTTGAGGTGAGGACACGCTTTTGCACAAGAAGTTTTTGCGGAAGATCTCTTCCACAAAAAGCTTCTTGCGCAAAAACCCTGCAGTGTAGACAAAGTCTATGACTGTGGTTTGTAGTTTGTGGAGAAGAATATCCAGCCCAACTCTCCTGATTAGTTGTTATTGTGTTATCAGCAAGTATTAACTGTGGGTGCTCAGTGCTTCTGCTCACTGGAGCAGCCTAAAGAATCTATCTCCTACAGGAATACTGCTGTGGCTAGCATGATCCTAATAACAGACCATGAACAGGGCAGAGTTTTTCTTCATCCTTGTTGTACCAGCTAAGGCAGGATTTATTTTTAATTAATTGGGAGGGGAAAAGGGAAGAGAGGTAGACAGAAAAACACAAACAAACCCCAAAGCTGGATAAAGTGTATATATGGCTGAAGAAAGTACACGACAAATGAAAACTCTAATGATTGCACATTAAATCCTGTTAAGAAGAGATTGTACATTAGAGACAAACTAAGCTCAAGAACAACTTTGCATGCAAAGATGCGTCTCTGTTTTGTCTAGGAATGTCATAGACAAAGCTAAATTTAAGTTACCCACCAACTATGTATAGCCATCTGTATCCAATTTGTTTCCAGTGTTTGCTGAGAAAGGCAGATTTGTTGTTGGCTAAATATACATTTAACAAAATTTTCAATTTTTGATAAGTTTTATCAATACAAGCTGGCTATTTTTCAAAGTGTTTTTCCGAACATGTCATCAAATGTAGTAGATTAACTGTAAGACACTGATCCATAGAGTGAGACATCAAGTGGAAAAAGAAAGTTGAAACAGCAAAGAGTAGCACCATCTTTCTTAATCCTTTGGTACTCAAGAGAGTGTTTTGGCTAGGATAAGCAGCACCTGACAGTGTCTTTATCATCCACCATGGTTTATTTCCTTATCCAGTGAGAGAGCGGTTGGAGAGGGAGGAATTCTACATAATTGTAGTAGAAACTTCAGAAAACTGTATTGTTATGGCACGACATAGCCACAACCAGACTGCCCCCTTGTGTTAGCATGTGATTGATGCTGCACAGATTTTCCTGCAGGCTGTCTTGTTTCTGTGTTTGCAAACCCTTCTGCACTCCAGCTGAGATGCAGCCAGTCCAAATCCCTTCCGGGCTTACAGATTTCCAGAATCAACATCTCCTCTGGTACATAACCCATGTCTGGGGTTCCACTGGCCTTCCCCCGCTTTGTGTAAAGCACCTGGTTCCACCATGCTCGTGAGGCCGTCAGCAGTCTCTTGTGCTTCAGCCCTTTCCAGAAGCTAGATTTTCGGTATGCTCCTTCTGGCTTTCCCCTTCAGTTATTCCTAATGCCTCCCATCCTCTGTGGCTGAGAAGCAATTAGTGAGGTACATATATGCACCTGTGCCATAATTAATTGTAAACCCCTTTCTAGCCCATATAGGGTTTCACTTCATTGTATATAAACCAAGTTTATCTCAGATTTGAGAAATTAGTACAAAAATATCTTTGTAGTGAGCAAACAGATACAAGAGTGGTGATGTCAATGCATGAGGTGAAAAAAGCAAGAAAACAGAGATAAAAAACAAAACAAAAAACAGTAATGTCACCCGACTGCTGAGCACTTGTAGATACCAGGGCCTTGCAGGGTAATTTTGTACAGAAGCAAAAACCAGGGATACAGAGTCTGGATATTTTGTGAATGAACCTATATACACCCTAATCAGAGGCAGTCATAAAAAAGGCATACAGGCATTTCCCTTTAATAGGAATTTCTGCCCAAATTCCATTGCCAACTTCTCTGGAAGTGACTCTGCCCCATGCACTGAGTCCAATCAGAGAGATGAAGGGATATAGAAAACCCTCTTACTGTTTGCAACAGTTCCGCCAGAAGAGAGTTCATCACAAAGCTAACAGCAATACAACACGTCTTCAAAGATTGTGTACTGCTCACATGCTAAAAAAATGAACTTGTAAGATTCCATAAAACATCAATGAACATCTAGTGAACACTCACCATAGAAGTTAAACAAAGAAATGTGAAATCTTGAGTAAAAATAATATAGAGTGCTGCTCATCTGACTAGAATATCTCTTTGTATCTAATAAGGAAATAAGCACTTGAGAGTGACGTGAAAAACATACTTTGGTTGAGTATTGGCACACACACAAAACATCTGGGCAAGCAAAGAAAAATATGAAAAAATTGAAACTTTGCATTCCAAACAGAAAATGGCTGCAGGACAACTTTTAAAATGACTGACAGTCAATTACAAAATAGAAAACCCATGGCAAAAGCTGGGAACAGATTTGTTCTCAAGGAATAGGGTCTGAGTGATTTTTTTGTGGTGCCATATTTTTTAAAGAAAACAGTCTTGACGTAGTGAAAGGGACACATATCACAAACATTTGTGCGTGAGAAGAGAGGAAACTGACAATGGCATTTCCAACAGTTTCATTGTGGCATTCAGAGCAGAGGACATTGTCTACGACAGCGGTTCTCAAACTTTTTGGGCTCCGGAGCCCTTTACATGCGTAAAAATTTATGCGGGCCCCAGCGGTCTACTGATTGTATGTGTTGTACCTATCGATGTTTCCAGTTTGTGAACCTTGCAGAGCCCCTGGAGATGTCTCGCGGAGCCCTGGGGCTCCACGGAGCACAGTTTGAGAAACACTGGTCTATGAAATAAAAAGAAGGCCCCCAGCGATAGCTCAGGCAATTAATAAGATTGTCCAGGATGAGAAGGCTCTGATGAGTTAATCTCTGCTTCAGTTAAGCCCCAAATTCAGCTTACCATTCTTATTTAAGTATTCAGTGTGACTTGATGTCTGTGGGACTATTTGCATGCATAAGGCAAGCAGAATGCGATTTCTATTATTGGCCCTGTGTAACAGGGTGTGACTCATTGCTGTGGTGCCACCTGCTGGATGTCCTGGGAATTAGCTTCGTTTGCCAGTATGCCTTCATTTGGTGACATCTTGCTGCTATCACTTCTGCTCCAGGACCTGCGTCACTCCCAGAACCACGGTGTCCTCTTCCAGACACAGCCCTCCAGCTGTGTCCCACTCACTTCTCCCACACAGGGGACTGGCAATCCACTGAAGGGGGCACCAAAGTCCTCCTGCTACTCTGTATCCTGGCCTAAGCCCAGGGACACTATAACTGGCAGCCAGGTGCTGTGTACCTTCCCATCACACTGTCTGTTTCCTTCGGCCACTTCCCTGCAGCCCTAGCATCTTCTCCGTCCTTATCTCAAGTCCTCAGTCTGTCAGCAGTAAGATGGAAGTTCACTTCTGCTCCCTTGATCCTGCCCAGCACTGCTCTGTGGCAGGTGTATCTTCCTGCCTTCTGCAAGGCAGCCATTCCTTGCTCCTTAATCTTCAGCGTGACTCCTGTTGTTCTGCTTAGCAGCCCCGCTTATATGGTACAGCCTGGTCCTGATTGGATGCCCCTAAGAATCCTCTCCTAATTGCCTGATTCCTGCACAGCCTCACAAGGGGGTTTTAACCCCTAATGGGCCAGTGTGAAGCAGATGGCCTATAACACCCTGCAACATTTTTGGGTTCTTGAATAGTGACATAGCATAGGGTTTTCTCCCTGGATTTAGGAGTGGGGCAAAAATAAAGATATTTGGGGGGAATCTGTATAGTTCTTGGGCATTTCAAATGAGTTCACAATAACATTATGTATAAGAAGAACCAGATGAGAAAGGGAAGAATGAACAAAATTAGCCACAATTAGCTGTTCTGAGGTCACAAAGCATGCCTATATCTCAACTTTTCTTTATAGCTTTTTTATGAGCCCTTCCAGCAAATGGAATAGAAGCCATCTAGATTTAGACATTACTAGGGAACAGTATTTCCTTATGTGCCATAGTAGGTAGCTTGTTGTTGAAAATTATTACTTCTGGGCAAATTATAAACGCAGCAGGGATTTAGAATAGTTTTCTGTAAAAAATATAATTTGTTGTATTTATTTATCCTCCGTTTCCTTCAGAATAGCAAGGTACAATGTATTGTGGGACCTAATCACATAGGGTTATTAGAACCCTAACTTGGAGGATTGTCCACAGTTGACAGTTGTGTGTTAAATAATACTGGGATTACGAGAAAGAATGAGAAGAGGAGGTGTATTGTTAATCTCTGTGCTATGCTGAAACATTTGTATGTGAATATTGTGGCATGTTTGCCTTTTGTGTTAGTGGAAAATGTATGTGTATCTATGGTGAATGCATTTAGAAAACACTTTTAATAGAGAAAGGAAAATCAAGACCTATATCTCATTATTATTATTCCATCTTTCTGTCTTTTCATCATGTTCTTAATCACACTGTCCATCATTTTTCTCCACTTGTCTTTTTCATACAAAGCAGAATATTGAAGGGGCTAAATATAGACAACTGTACAGTATGTTATTTGGTCATGTCAGTAGTTACTCATTAACCTATCCAGTGTTTTGCAATTATACTGTGAAGGTATATCTATACTACAGAGGAAGATCGAAGCTGCCACTTGTCAATCTTCCAGGGTTTGAATTAGCGGTCTACTTAAGACAGCTAATTTGAAGTGAGAGGGGCAGTCCGGTTGATGCCGATAACCCTGCTTTCACGAGGAGTAAGGAAAGTCGACTTCCTGCAATATAGACAGCACCAACAGCAGAGTTAAGCTACTTTGATTTTAGCTACGCAATTAATGTAGCTAAACTTGCGTATCTTAATTCAACTTTGTCCCATAGTGTAGACATACCCTAAGTGTCATCCATATAGTTCAGTGTTGAGCTCTCCATCTTTGTTTTCTATTCAGATTAACTATGGCATATTAATAGGTACTATCTACAGAGTCTACAGAATTAAGAAAATCAAGTTATGAATAGTAGTTACTCTAATTACGCTGATAAAATTACTTTCAAGTTCTCTGATAGCTTCCCAAAATACCATGGGCCAAATTCTCTGAAATGTTGAGCATCTGAACAGCAGTTATAGAGTCTCAGCATTGCTCAGGATTTTGTCCCAAAGTGCTGCTATAGTTTGAATATAGTGAAGATACAGTTGTGGTATTTAATAACTTTTTCTGCCATAATTTTAGAATGTTCAAACTTTTCAGTGAATCTTGAAATGTTCTTTTTTTGCTCTCTGCTGAACAAAAGCTATCTGAGATGAAGTGAGCTCATGTTGTATCCCTGGAGCTGGGAACACATGGAGAAGTATAAATATCCATAAGACACAACACTGGGGAGTTTACAGTAACCAAGAAGTAGCTTATGTTGACCAGGATACAGATGCTGTTTCCTGGTCAATATATTAGAAACAGTAGGGAGTTCTTTGCAGTGCAGATGCATCTAATCTTTGTGATGCAGATCCTACTGGTAGAATAATCGGTCTTTATTAAAATACTATGCTCAAAATCTCTTTTGGATTTGGAAAAGGTATAGAGAAGAACAATGAAAATGGTTAGTGTAAGGAACAGTTTCCATTTGAAAATACTGGGACAGTTCATCTAAGGCCTTGTCTATGCTACTGTGGACTGTCAACCAAAGTTACATGACTTCAGCTATGTGAATACTGTAGCTAAAGTCAACATATTTAGGTCTGCTTACCATGGTATTTTCAAAGCGGTAAATCACAGCTGATGCTCTTCCATCGATGCTGCTTAATCTCCTCATTCTGGTAGAGTACAGGAGTCCACAGGAGTGTGCTCAATGGTCAATTTTTATTGCGTCTATAATAGATGCAATAATGTGACTCCTGCTAGCTCAACTGATGGGCTTTGATCCAGCCTGTAGTGAAGACATGACCTTAGAAAAGAGATAATGAAGGCAGGTTATGAGAGAAGTCTATACAATAAGGAATAGTGTGGAGAAAGTGAACTGGAAAGTGTTATTTACCCATTCACATAACACAAGACTAGAGGTCATCTGATGAAATTAACTGACAGCAAGTTTAAAACAAACTGAAGGAAGTACTTCTCCGCACAACATACAGTTAATGTATGGAACTCATTGCCATGGGCTATTGTAAATGCCAAAAGTATAACTGTGTTCAATGAGAAGAATGAGAAGTTCATGGAGAATAGGTGGTATATCAGTGGCTGTTAGCAAAATGGTGAGGGATGTAATGTCATATTCTTGGTGCCCCTAAACTTCTAACTCCCATAAGTTGGAACTAAATAAATCATTCCAAATTGCCCCATTTTGTTCATTCTCTTGGAAGCATCTGGCACTGCACATTATTGGAGACAGGATACTGGGCTAAATGCATCATTGGTCTGTCTCAGTATAGTCATTCTTACATTAAATTAATATTAAGCTCTGAAAAGGATCCTACTGTGCTTCTACTGAGTCATTCTGTTCAATCAGGGAGTATGGACAAGCAGAGGATAGGGAATCTGGATTCCTTAGATATATATTCCCCACAGAGTCTACCAGCCAAATTGTTCTTTTTTGCTGTAATCAGAGGAAACTGATTTTTTTCAGAACATCTTTCTGTTGGAATATACTGATTCCACAGAATTGAAATATTCCATGGGATCTTTCAGTGTACACTGGGCAGGTGGGCTGCTGGTCAGCATGGGAACCTTGAGAGCTTAGCAAACAACCAAATAAAAATCATAATTTTTTGCTGAAATAGTGATGACATGAAATTTTGATTTGCTAGCACTCTCTTTTGAAGGGAAATGTTGCTTTGATGATCATCCTTGAGTTAAGCCTTATTATACAAAACTTTAAAGGCAAAATGTTTGTAAAAGGATTCATTACTGTGGACTTTCCCCTGTAGATGAAGATTGCCAATGAGGCTAAAGAAGGTTCTTGAGGCAAAACAAATGACTTGGAGATTGGGAGGAAACTTGCCAGACAAAAAAGCCCAATAAAAGCAGTGCTTCTCTTTAGGAGAGGTGTCAACTGCAAATCCAGACTTCTTCAGTAAAATATATCTTTCATGGTAAATTGAAGAGGTCTTGGGGATGTACTGTATAGGCTAAAGTGAATGCACTCATGACATGATTACTTCAAATTTATATTCTCTCATAACTGGGATTTCATTTGACACAAGATGTGATCCAGCTGTCATTGAAGTAAGTGTAAAGGCTCCTTTTAAGTCAGTGGGAAGTTGGATCAGGCACCTTTGTAAACCATCTTTACCTGCTTCAGCTGTCAAAAATTTCAGTTCCTCTCATAAAAATAAGGATAGTACAGGACTTAGAATATAGGCCTTCTTTTCAAGAAAGCATTTTTTATATGTTTCAACATTTGTTGTATTTGGAAGCTGAAATATTGCCAGATATGTTTTCAGATGCAGTATTAGCTTACATTTTTGTCTGATTTTTCATACAGGATTGAAATTGAATCATAAGTCTACTCAATTAGGCTTAATCAGTTTTCACTGTTACAAATTTTGGACAGAATCATTGTCTCAGTTTATTATATCTAGAAAGAGTACATTTCAGACAATAAAACAGGTAAGAGGAACAGTTAGGGGGCCCAAGTTACCATGTGATAGGGTACCAGGAAGCCCTGTTGTACCTCACAATGGTTGTTTCAGGCTCTGGTCTGGTATTCCCCTCGGCTGTGTCTACACTGGCGCGATCTCGCGCAAAAGCGGCCGCTCTTGCGCAAAAACTTTCTGCCTGTCTACACTGGCCACGTGTTCTTGCGCAAGTAAACTGACGTTCTAATGTATAAAATCAGGGCTTCTTGCGTGAGAACTCTGACGCTCCCCCTCAGGAATAAGCCCTCTTGGGCAAGAGCTCTTCCAGAAGAGGCCAGTGTAGACAGGCAACATGAATTTCTTGCGCAAGAAAGCCCTATGGTTAAAATGGCCATCAGAGCTCTTTCTTTGCAAGAAACGTCTACACTGGCATGGATGCTCTTAAAAGCACAGCAGCACTTGCCAGTGTAGACGCTCTCTTCTGGAAGAGTTTTTGCACAAGAACTCTTCTGCAAAAGAGTTCTTGCGCAAGAAGCTGCCAGTGTAGACGTAGCCCTCCAGTTTGGTATGGTGTTCTTGGGCATGGGCTCCTGTTCCTTTGGGTTGTTTTTGTAACTTTCTATATTATGTAATCATTAGATTCACCCAGCCAGTGTTGTTAAACGTTGCACATTCTCAGTTATACCTTTGGCAAACTTTCATTATTTTTTAATGTTCCAGTCTACGTCAAAAAATCATGACAGTACATCAGCATTACACCAACATAACCCAGCATTAAGCTAACAACATGTAGCCATTATTCACTACCAGTCAGCAATTTTCTTCATATTTTAAAATCATAGTTCAGTATATGTAGATCATCCTGAATGACATAAACACAGTCTTTTAATAGGAAAGTTATGGAGAACAATGTGACCTACATATCAACATGTTCTTATCTTTTCCAAACAGGGATTTTCAGGGGATTTTTGATCAATGTTTAGCATCACACTTGTTAATCATTAAAAAAAATTGTCAGTAATTTTCCCCATAGCCTTTTGAGGTGCTTTATTCAAACTAGGGCCCAAATATGTAATTGTTCCCTAACAAGTATATTTACATTTATACTTGTATAATTTTTTCCACTTCACTTGGTGACCATGAAAAGGCCTAGCATTGTGCATTTCAGTATTTCCTTGTTATAAGGATTCACTCTTTTGGTAGTTATTGCAGTAATGTGTGCAGTGATGTTGCTCCATTTCTTCTTTCATAAGTATAAGACAAGAGAGAACAGGCAGACACAACACACAGATGGGGGAGAGTAGGAGCTAACAGTGTAACAGAGCTTGACCATAATACCTGTATAGTACCTGTATAAATGAACATTCATTTTGAATCCATACGCATGGGCAGACCAAAATTACATTGATGTTTTGATGGTGTGTGTTACTCTTTCCAGAAGCTGACATCATGTCTAAATTTTTCCTAACTTCTACTGATCTGGGAGCAGATGATTTGGAGTGAACTTTCTCTCATTTGTGTGCAAGAAGTAGGCCAGAAAGGTCACAAGGCAAACATGCAGGAGTTTTGCAAGTGATGGTAGAGGTAGGTTTCTCTGTGCTCATGGGAAGGCAGACATATCAATAGACTTATTGATGTGGCAGCATGTTAAGTTCAAAAGAATAAATTAATTAGGACAAGTTGAACTTCGACTATATTTCACAAGTCAGGAAAGGAAAAATGGGTTACCATCACCACATTAGTTCTTAATATTTTCTATAATGGAATCACATTTATAGGAACTTCCTCACAGTTTTGAAAATTTAGAGGTACATCTCTGCAGCAGTGAGTGCAATTTGCCCTATAGAATGTGAAGGAATCACAATTACATAATTGTACTACTCGGAGGCACCTGGAAGATTATGAGAATAGTGTGAGCTAAACATCAATAAGTCCATTTAATAAAAAGGAATTATTTTCAATTTGGGTATATTATTGAGACAGGATGCAAAGCAGATAGGTACTGTAATGATAAATCTATGGCCTGGACCATCTCACCACTGGGAGTGGGAAGAAGAGACAAAAGGGGTCAGTTGCCTCCTTTCCCCAGTGATTCAAAGGGGGCTGGAAAGTCAAAAGGACCTGGGACACCCAGCTGCTGCTTCTGCAACAGCAGCAGCCAGAGCGCTATGCCTCTTTAAATTGCCATTAGAGTACCACGCCACAAACTCTGCATGGCTCTGGGGCTGAGGTGGGGCAGAACCATGGTCTGGGCAGTGTCGAGGGCTGAGGACTGGCTGCTCAGCACTGCCCCTTCTAACGGAGGCCCCACACCTCCCTCCAACTATTTAATTTATGAAGAACAACATTGTATTGTATACACATAAGTTGACGGCTTTTCTTTGTTGTTAAGTTGTATTTAGAGACAGATTAATTTAAAGTGCTTTCTTTTAAAACTAATGATGGAAAGTCTATTTCATTTTGTCAAATACTGAGTATGGGAGTTGGGAGAACCTTGTACAGTAATGAGAACAGTGTATTATATACAAGGACCACCTTTTAGTGAATGAGAATATGCTTAAGTATGAAAGGCCTTTCTTAGTCTTGGTATAGAGCTGCCAGTACTGTCAGTACAATGTATTCACACTGTTCAAGTGCTTATGAAAGCTACTGAGCAGTATGAAATGTATGCAACTGAAGAGACAACACACCAAAGTTAAGAGAACAAATTAAAAAAACGCTGTTTCAGAATGCATGCATCACAACAAGAGCTTTCTAGGAACTCTGCCAGTTTAAATAAAACACAGTCTTGCTGAAATTTTATATAGCATTTGGGAAGAGGGCTAAGGCTATACCATACCATACCCTACACAAATGTTTCCCTCCCACTTTTTCCATAGCCAAAGGAGAATCTGACATGAGGCAATGGTATGCCAAGTTTAATTTTCCTTCCATATTTTACTGTCCTAATGTCTGATTTACTCATTTGAAAAAAAGTATCTAGTCTATACTATACAATTGATCCAATAAACCCACAAAGGGCACATGCTGGCCAAGAGGAGATAATCCATAGAGTTTAGCTCTTATTATTATAACATTGAATTTGTACAAACACTTCTTAAGTCTGAACTCCAGAACCTGGTGATTTATGCACAACAGTTATGCCATTCCTTTTTCTTTTGGGTGAGGAATAGGAAAAGCCACAAAGAAGCAGATCCTTGGCCATATAACATTCCATCCAGGGATTTGCCCTTTAGGGATGGCTACTTAGAATTAGACATCTGTGGCTGGCTTGTGCCAGCTGACTCAGGCTTATGAGCCTTGGGCTGCAGAATTGTAAAATTGCAGTGGAGCTATTCAAGCAAGGAGGGGCGGTCCCAGAATCCAGGCTCCAGCCTGAGTGTGAATGTCTATACACTAATTTTTAGCCCCTCACAAACATGCTGACCTAGACCTTTTAATAAAATGAGCCTTTTATTGCAATGTAAATATACCCTCAATGAGTTGATAAGTAACTGATATTTTGACAACAAAATAATTTGAAATGTCTGGGAAACTCTTGCTTGGAATATACTCATGAGCATGTCCTAGCTATTTTTAGTGGGCTAAGTACTGAGGGCTTTATTCAGTGTTTATTCAGATACATTCCCATTAACTGTAAAAGTATATCTGACTGAATACATGACAAGACCTCAAGATTTTGCCCTTGACTTTATATGCAAGCAGTTTTATCTCTTAAGCATTTGTTACTGCGATTTAATCTGCATTTCTACTGTAAACATCTTGAATGCTTCAAACAACATGTCTGGATAACACACTTTCTAGAAACATAGCATGATTCTTAGTATCTTGGACATTTTGAATTGTCAGGCTATCACCTGTCATATAAGCTGTCATCCTGGTTTTCAGAACATAGTGGTTTAACCAGCAAAGTCATTTTTGATTGGAGAATGACAAGCAGAAAAATGTTTTAAACAATAGGAACCACTGTATTGCCAACCCTGAGCATTCAGAAATCATAAGACTGGCTTAAAAACCATGAAATTTTAATAAATTGTGGTTTCTTCTTACTTGCCTCCTGATTTTTGTTTTTTAGGGTTCATATCTTCAAGTTCTTCTCTGTAACTACGAGGACTGGAAACTTATCTTTTAATGAAAGAAAAGCATAATCACAATAAATGATTCCTTAAAGCAAGGCTTTAAGAAAAATACCAAATATTGTGAGACTTGCAATAAAATCATGAGGACTGGCAATTGCTGAATTCTTCAAGCAAGCTATAACCTTTTTGAATTCTGTTTGGAAAAAAAAAAAACCCCACAGTTATTTAAACCAGACCAGATTAAGCAGAAATTGGTTTTCATTTAAGTGAGCAATGAAAAGATTTACTAACATGCAAGGTAAATATTTTGCTGAAGCAAAGCCAAAATCCGCATTTATTTCGAAGGACACTAAATCTTCAGATTTTCCTAAACATTAAATCAATATATTTCATGTATTTTCTTATTTATTTTATTACCACAAATGATAACTAAAAAGGAGATATACATCACAATACTTTAGGATATGAAAACACTCCTCTGAATACCTCAGGCAATGGTCTGTGTTAACAGAGGGGCTTTGCACTATGCTCTGAACAATAGCAAGCTTGGATTTTGTCAGTCAAATGGGGAAGCAAGTTCTATCACCAAGGGCTCTCTATCGGAAATACCAGCTACCAGTAGATATTGACCTGTAGGGTATATTAGTGAAAATACATTTGCTGACTTTAGCTGTGTGGATGCCTTTCTTGTGAACTCTCAGATTGTGTAATGGGGTGCAAGGAGTGGATTCACTGCCACAGCACCTCCTGCCTGTCAGTCTGGGAATTAGCTCTGTGCAGCTTGAGTGTGCCCGCTCGGCTGGTGTCTCACCCATTGTTCATTTACCTGCTTTTACCATCTGGTTCTTGGGCCTGCATAGCTCCCTTGGATCACAGTGTCCACTTCAGGACACTGCCCTCCAGCAGTGCTCACCACTCCATTCTCCCCACTTCTGGGGGGTAGCTGCAGCTCTCAGTCTGGTTCCATGCCACAGTGACAGACTGCAGTCCCAAGTCTAGTGTCTCCCTCAAGGGTACACTGCAGTCCTTTACTTAGCCAGTCTCTCCAGCAGCGAGTGGGGCAAAAGGGAGGGCAGGCCCTCTCACTACTCTGTGCCCTAGTCCAGGGACCCTCAAGTAGCAACCTCTCGCTGCTCTCCTCCACTTGCCTCTACTGCCTTCTTTCCCTGGGCCACTTTCCCATAGCCTTTGCCTTGAACCCACTCTGCCCTTGTGTCAAGGCTGCAGCTTAGTAGTCAGCCAGAGTTGCTGCTGCTCTGCTATCCTGCTCAGCGTTGCTCCACCTGGACACACCTCACTCTACCAGGAGGCAATTCTTTTCCTTTGCTATCAGGGAGTGGCTCATCTCTACCCTGCTGAGCTGCTCTTTATATCAGGGCTGCCCCAGCAACCTACTTTCTGATTGGCTCCTAACAAGTCCATCCCTGAGTGACTGGGTTCTGTTCAGGCTCCCTTTGGTCTGTTTTAATCCCTCTCTGCTGGAGTGAAGCAATTGGCCCAAAACACCGAGGAAGATGACTTGTTTGATTCTACTCCTTTCCAGGTTTGCTCTGAAACTGAATAGGGTAGAAATCCCTGCTATGATGTTTAGAATGAAAGCTGTTTTTGACCCTGCACATTTTATAAAATGCACAGCAACCATCTCTAGCTTTTTGTAACCTAAAAGAGTGGCAGTGATTCAGCTCAAGGCTCTTGTGGAGCTCTTACCTTAGCTTATATACACTTTGAGAACACTTTACACACTGTTAAGGGAGTCAATAACTATATTTCAGTTTTCAATCCACATCTGTTTCTGCTGTAGGGCACTTAACAATTTGCAAGCATTATGGAAGAAAGTAATATTTTTATTAACTCTCCTTATGTTCCAAAATTAGCTAAACTATTTTTTCTCAGACCAAAATTGAAAAATTTCTACCTCAAAAGGAGAGGTTTTATGCAGTTAGCAATAACTGAAAACAAGGGGCTAGAATATAAAAAATTACAAAACTTTAAATATAATGGTCACTGTTGCTCCTGCTATCATGTTCACTAAATATATTCTATTAAAGGGCAAACAAATGATTTCTTATAAAACTATGCCAAACATTAGCATTTTTCAAATAAAAATCCTTTTTTTCATTTTATTATGAAACGAATGACTTACTGTTGACATTTCTAATGTTTTTTTTTCCTTCCTACATCAGGAAAATAATGGAGTATAGAAACTATTTTGGTATCATAAATGTTCAGACTGCACTTTTTTGAATCTAAAAAACCCCTTCTCTTTGAAGCCATTTAATGAAAAAGAATGCAAAGCATGAGGAGAATTATGTGGCACAGCCTTATCATTCTCAGTTTCATTATGTTCACATTTCAACGAAATCCCCCAGAAGAAACAAAATGTCTGATTCTGACTTCCCTTACATCAGTTCTGAATTGATGTAAATCTGTTTAGTTCAATGAATTAGTGTAATTTACACTGCTGTATGTAAGCTCATAATTAGGGCCAAAATATGCCTCCCTCCTTTTTTTTTTTTTAGTTGCATCCCATCCTTAACATTATGCCAAATAAAGAATATTCATAATATAGCTCTGTTAAAAGTGAACACAAGTAGTTACAGAGGAGACAGTATGTATGTGTTTGACAGTAAAACATGGGCCTGTAGTATTCTCTTAACACAAATATGTAGGGATTTTAAAAAAAATTCATCCAGTTCTAGAGGTGGTTTAAAAATTGAGAGGACGGGACATTGTTTTCTTAACCATGTGTCTAATTTTTTTTCTATATTTGGCCAAACATTTGAATCTCTGTGCAAGTTTCTACACATCTGAGATTTTGCAAATCTCCATCCACATTCCCCAAGATCCTGTTGCTCCATTTCTGTTATTCACCTTAGCTTCAGGTTCTGCTTTTTCTCCAGCTGCTCTGCTCCCTCATTCCCTTCCTGCTACTGGGTGAGGCTATGTATACACAACAATGTTATGTCATAATAACTGATGTTATTCTGAAATAACAAAGAGCATGTCTATACTGCAAGCCATTATTTCAAAATAATGGCAAGCTGGAAGACTTCTTACTCCGACTCCTCTAACCCTCATTTTACGAGGAGTAAGGGAATTTGAAGGAAGAGTGTTCTTCCTTTGACTTCCTGCTGTGTAGACAGCACCAGAAGCAGAGTTTGACTTAAGTGGTGCAATTGATATAGCTCAAGTTGCGTAGCTTAATTTGACTTTTGCCCTGCTGTGTAGACATGCCCTAAGATGGCAGAATGGGGATAACTAGGAGACTATCACCTTTCTCACCAAGTGTGAAGATTTGGGATAGGAGGGAGTTTCTTTGCAAGTTGCACTCTATCCAACTGCTGATAGGGGATGTGACAGGGTCAGGCCAGGGAGCTGCTGCAGAGAGGGGAAAAGGCAGCCCAAAAGGGAAAAATCCCTGTGAGAGAAGCAGAGAACTACAGCCCAATTAGATGCAGCTGGGAGGGAGCTGGCTCAGGCAAACTGGGGCCAGCTGACTTCTCTGCTGTCTGTCTGAGGGCCTTTAAAAGCCTCAGCAGTTGGAGGCTGGAGAGGCGAGGGAGAGGATGAAAGGAAGGTGGTGGAGAGGCAGAGAGGAAGAAACCGAGAGAACAATTTTGACCAGCATTAGGTAAAGGCAGCTAAGGAGGAGCCTGTGGGCACCTGGCCCGGGCTCCCTACCATTGAGACCAGCTGCAAAACCCCTAACTCGGGGCTAAGGGGAGGAGGCCTACCCAGTGGTGGCTTGGGGAAGAGGGGGGGCCCTTGCCACACGTGGTGCCAGGAGTGGGATCGCGGCTGTGAGGCCTCACAGCAACCCAAATCTAGCCAAGTTGGCCCCTTGCAAAGCAAAAGTACCCATGGAGGACCTGGTAAAAGTACTGGTGCAGGCCACGGCTGCCCAACAAGAGGCTACTCGGGTGCAAGCTGCTGCCCAGCAGGAGTCTGTGTGGATCCAACAAGAAACCAACCAGTTGTTGATGAGCCAGGTAGCCCAGGACAGGGCCACCCTGCGGGAGGTGGTGAACCAGCTGAAAGCCCTGACAGTCCAGGTACGTGATCAAGATGGGGCCTGACCCTTACGGGCCAATTTCTACTTACACAAAATGACAAAGACGATGAGGTTGAGGCCTATCTGTTGGCCTTGAAAGGACAGCTGCGGAGGCCTGGCCTCAAGCTCAGTGTGGGCCAGCATTTTGGTCCCTTTTCTGAGCGGGAAGCCCAGAAGGCATACCTTGACATGGCAGAGGAAGCTGCATCTGACTACCCCAGCTGAAAGCTGAGATCCTGGCACGGGCTGGGGTCACGGTCGCAGTGAGAGCCCAGAGATTTCATGACTGGCGATATCGAGACGACCAGGGCCCCAGAACTCAGTTGTTTGATCTGGTCCATCTGGCCCGGAAGTGGCTGCGGCCCGACATCCACAGCCCCGAAAAGATTATCGAGGTGATTGTCCTTGACCGGTACATGAGGGGTTTACCCCCAGACCTTCGGGAATGGGTGGGCCAGAATGACCCCACGACGTTTGATGAGCTGGTGGCTCTTGTTGAGAGACGATTGATGGCTAAGGGACTTTCCCGCAGCCCCAGAGTCGAGGCGCAGCGGAGCAGAAGGTCCACCTTCACCCCAAGAACCCGTGCCCCTGAAGTTTCTGACCGAGTCCAGACAGGAAGAAAGGAGGCGGAAGAGCGACCGGGACGGGCAAAAGACCTTGGGGTCTGGACGGGAGAGGGCCAGGGATCAAGACCCAACAGCCCAAAACAAAAGGTGCTGTCCCGCCCAGGTTATAGGTGTTATGCCTGCGGGGAGATAGGGCATATTGCGGTTCAGTGCCCTAACGTAGATGAGCCTATGCAATGTGACCTGGGAACCTACAAAGTGTCCTAGTCAACCTTGTAGGGGTAGCAGTGGGCCCCCATCAGTATACCCAGCCCGTGAAAATGAATGGGGTGGAAACTACTGCCTTAGTAGATTCCGGGAGTGCAGTTGTGTTGGTCTCAGGGAAGCTAGTGGGGCAAGACCAGCTGACTCGAGCCAAGTACACTGGGGTATCTTGTGTACACGGGGATACTAATTATTATCCCACCATCCCTGTGGAAATAGAAGTACAAGGGCGGGTTACAGAGGTAACTGTGGGGGTGGTCCCAAGGCTCCCCTACCCGGTGGTCATTGGACGAGACTTCCCCGGGTTTAGTGACCTGCTACCACGGGACTGGGAGGAGGAGGATAGCTCCCTACCGGCCTTCCATGAGTTCTCCCAGGACCTGTTCTCGATGCCTGGGGAACCCCGGAAAACACGACGGGAGAGGAGGGCCGCAAAAAAACTGGGGACAAGGATCTTGACCCAAGGTCGGAAGCAGGCCCTGGTAGAGGGGGAGGCCTACCCAACTACTAGCACAGAAGCCCTGGGACAGGACGAGCCTGAAGCAGGACCCAGCTCATCAGGGGAGGAAAGGGGGCTAGGTTCCCTGGAGCCTGAGCAGGTGAGATCCCCAAGTGAGACATTTGGGCAGGATCAAGCCAATGATCCAATATATCAGAATATCCGTAAGGAGGTGGTTGAAGTTAATGGGGTCCCAGTGGAGGGGAGGAGCAAGGGCACTGGGCCCTACTATATAATCAAGGGGGATCTTCTATATAGGGTAGCTCATATACAGGGCCAAGAGGTAGAACAACTCTTGGTACCCCGAAAGCACCGGAGGGCAGTACTGGAATTGGCACACAGTCATCTATTTGGAGGACATCTAGGGGTGGATAAGACCCTGGACCGCATTCTTCGTTCTTTTGGCCTGGGATCTATGTAGAAGTCCAGAGGTATTGTGCTTCCTGCCCGGAGTGCCAACTACATGGGCCCCGACCACACCTGAGGGCCCCATTAGTACCCCTACCAATCGTTGAAATCCCCTTTGAACGGATTGCTATGGACATAGTTGGCCCACTAGAGAAGTCTGCCTGGGGCCATCAGAGCATACTAGTTGTAGTGGACTATGCTACTCAATACCCAGAGGCAGTGCCCTTACGCAACACCCTATCCAAGACCATCGCTAAGGAACTAATTCAAATCTTTTCTAGGGTAGGGATTCCTAAAGAAATCCTAATGGACCAAGGAACCCCCTTTGTGTCCAAGCTTATGAATGACTTGTGTACCTTGCTCCACATACGGGCCCTGCGGACCTCGGTATACCATCCTCAAACCGATGGTCTAGTTGAATGGTTTAACAGGACCCTAAAAAGTATGCTTAGGAAAGTGGTAAGCCGGGATGGCAAAGATTGGGATATGCTATTGCCCTACCTCATGTTCGTGGTAAGGGAAGTTCCCCAAACTTTGACTGGCTTCGCCCCGTTTGAACTTTTGTATGGGCGTAACCCACAGGGCATACTAGACCTTGCTAAAGAGGCCTGGAGGAACAACCCAACCTGGGGAGAAATGTAGTTGATCATGTGCTCCAAATGAGGGACAGGATAGCCAGAGTCACCCCCATAGTGCGGGAGCACATAGAAAAGGCACAGGAAGCCCAACAGGTCTATTACAACCGGCGAGCAACCTCCCGGAAGTTCCAGGTGGGAGACCGGGTGATGGTGCTAGTGCCGACGGCGGAGAGTAAGCTCCTAGCCCAGTGGCAGGGGCCATATGAAATAATAGAAGCAGTGGGAGAGGTAAACTATAAGGTTCGCCAGCCTGGCCGGCGAAAGCCTGAGCAAGTATATCATGTCAACCTGCTGAAACCCTGGTGAGACAGAGAAGTGGCATTGGTTGTGCTGGGGCCACCACCCCAAGGGGAAAACCCACCAACGCGGGTGGGAATATCTCCCGATCTGACTCTGGACCAACAGGCCGAAGCAGCCAACATGATTGAGCGGAATCAGGATGTGTTTTCGACAGAACCGGGTAGAACTATGGAGGTTTACCATGACATCATCACAGACCCCGGGGTGAAGGTGCACGTTAAGCCATACCGGATACCTGAGGCAAAACGAAAAGAGGTCCAAGCTGAAGTTGAGAAAATGCTGAAGCTCGGAGTCATTGAAGAGTCCCATAGCCAGTGGTCTAGCCCTATTGTTATGGTGCCCAAGCCAGATGGAAGCCTTCGCTTTTGCAATGACTTTCGAAAGTTAAACGAAGTATCCAAATTCGATGCCTATCCCATGCCAAGGGTGGATGAACTCATTGACCAACTGGGCAAGGCCCGATTTCTATCCACCCTTGATTTGACCAAGGGCTACTGGCAGATCCCCCCTAGCACCAGGGGCCAAAGAAAAGACAGCCTTTTCGACTCCAGAGGGTCTCTTTCAATACACGGTCCTCCCTTTTGGTTTGCATGGGGCTCCTGCAACGTTTCAAAGGCTCATGGACAAGCTGTTGCGGCCCCATGCCAAGTATGCAGCTGCCTATTTGGACGATGTTGTTGTCCACAGTCCTGACTGGGACACACACACTGAAAAAGTAGAGGCAGTATTGGAGACATTAAGGAGAGCGGTACTTACGGCGAACCCCGCAAAGTGTACGATTGGGCTGGCCGAGGCCAAATATCTCGGGTATATCGTGGGAAGGGGGGGTAGTGAGGCCCCAGCTCAACAAAGTGGATGCAATACAGAATTGGCCCCGACCAACCCGGAAAAAGCAGGTCAGGGCATTCTTAGGGTTGGTTGGATATTACCGCAGATTCATCCCCAACTTTGCCTCCAGGGCCTGCCCTCTGACCAACCTGACTAGAGCGCGTGATCCCGACATTGTAAAGTGGACCATGGAGACGGAATAAGCTTTTAAAGATCTCAAGAATGCCCTCTGCGGCGATCCAGTTCTCATAAACTCCTTCTTAAAATCAGGGGCTATCCTGCAGACCGATGCCTCCGAGGTAGGACTGGGAGCTGTATTGTCTCAAATGGTTGGAGAAGAGGAGCACCCAACCCTGTACCTCAGCAGGAAGTTTCTGCCGAGGGAACGAAACTACGCCGTGGTAGAAAGGGAATGTCTCACGGTAAAGTGGGCCATGGAAAGCCTTCGCTACTACCTTTTTGGGCGGAAGTTTACCCTGGTCACCAATCATGCGCCTCTGCAGTGGATGCACCGAAACAAGGACAGAAATTCGAGGGTTACCCGGTGGTTCCTGTCCCTGCAGCCCTTCCACTTCCGTGTGCAACACAGATCAGGAACCCAGCATGGGAATGCGGACGGGTTGTCAAGGGTGCATTGTTGTCCGACCCAAGTGACCCAACCCCATGGGGTTGAGCAGGGGGGGGGATGTGTGACAGGGTCAGGCCAGGGAGCTGCTGCAGAGAGGGAAAAGGCAGCCCAAAGGAAAAACCCTGTGAGAGAAGCAGAGAACTGCAGCCCAATTAGATGCAGCTGGGAGGGAGCTGGCTCAGGCAAATTGGTGCCAGCTGACTTCTCTGCTGTCTGTCTGAGGGCCTTTAAAAGCCTCAGCAGTTGGAGGCTGGAGAGGTGAGGGAGAGGATGAAAGGAAGGTGGTGGAGAGGCAGAGAGGAAGAAACCGGAGAGAACAATTTTGACCAGCATTAGGTAAAGGCAGCTAAGGAGGGAGCCTGCGGGCACCTGGCCCAGGCTCCCTACCATTGAGACCTGCTGCAAAACCCCTAACTCGGGGGCTAAGGGGAGGAGGAGGCCTACCCAGTGGTGGCTTGGGGAAGAGGGGCCCTTGCCACAGGGAGTAGTTCTGGGAATGGAAGAGGATATGTTGCAGAGTCAGCTGGTGAGCAGGAGGTGCATACTTCCATTTTTAACTTTAAGGGTGGTTGTGGAAGGCTGGATTTAGAAAGGAACCTTTGGGAAGGCTGAGTGGCTCAATGGAGTATGGAATAAGAGGTTGGTTGTGAGGTCCACAGTAAGGAGTGAAGACTTAAACGACTGGTGAAACTAGCAGAAGGATTGCTTGTCCTGGAATGAGTGAAGTGGTTTGGGTTCAATACTTGAAGGCCACATCTAGACTGCATCCCTTTTCCGTAAAAGGGATGCAAATTAGAAGTATCGCAATTGCAAATGAAGCGGGGATTTAAATGCCCCCGCTTCATTTGCATAACATAACTGCCGCTTTTTCGGCTCGAGCTTTGACGAAAAAGCGCCAGTCAGACGGATCTTGCGGAAAATAAAGCCTTTTCCGAAAGATCCTTTTCCTTCTTTTAAGAGGAATAAGGGATCTTTCGGAAAAGGCTTTATTTTCCGCAAGATCAGCGTTTGACTGGCGCTTTTTCCGTCAAAGCTCGAGCCGGAAAAAGCGCAGAGTTTATGCAAATGAAGCGGGGGGCATTTAAATCCCCGCTTCATTTGCAATTGCGATACGTCTAATTTGCATCCCTTTTACGGAAAAGGGATGCAGTCTAGATGTAGCCTGAAGTGTGCACTTGGTCTTATGTAGAGGTTCTAGATGGGACATTTTGAGAGTGTGGCAGGAAGACCCAGTTGTCACTTCCTTGCTTCGAGGGAGAAGGTTGCATTTAGCTTGTGTAGAACATTCTGGCCAAAGTCTGTTTTGTCATAATTGGACTTTTTGGACTCTTGGAAGGAGAGGACTATGGTTGGTGCGGTTGGAGGATCAGGCCAAATTAATGACCAAATTGAAGAGGGAAACTGAGGTGCACACAGGAGAAACGTGACATCATGGTGATGCTGACCAGGTAAACTGGTATTCCAGTGACAAACTCTGGAGAAAATAGGCCATATTTTTGGAAAATGACCTAAGACTGGTGAATCATAGGTTAATCAATGAAGGCTATGCATCTGCATTTTCACATGAAAAGCTATGAATAGGACATACCTACCCACTTAATTAGCCTCATTAAGACAGGTCCTACAATAGACAAGTACTTCTTTTGTTGTTTTATCTATCTATCTATCTTGGTTTCTGTTATTTCCACTTCAACTCATCTGATGAAGTGGTTTTAACAAAGAAAGCTCATCATTCTATATATTTTTGTTAGTCTCCAAGGTACCACAGGATTACTTACTGTTTTTAAAGTTACAGACCAAAACAACTACCCCTCTGATCTTCTGAATAGTAAATCTATAAACTTGTGTTACAATAAAACAAGAAATCTGATTAAAGATTAAAATTAATTATTCAATTATTCTTTAAAATTTATCCCAATGTAGAACAATCTGGTAGATGTTATTGATATGTTACTGTGTTATTGTTCCTTTATTTGCTTTGTTTAAAATCAGCAGTGTTGAAATATCTCAGGCAGTTCAAATACCTTTTATAGATTTATTCTCTGCCACAAAAAATGGATTATCCGTGTCCAATACAAAAATGTTTTTCAACTAAGATGAGTCACAAAAAGTGACCATCTGTCATACATTATTTTAGTGTTAACCTCTGCCTCATAAAATAGGGCCTTCCCTAGTCTCTTGTGGCAATGTGAAGCTATTTCAATTCTATTCACACCCTCTGGGCAACAGCATGATTTGGAAATCTAATAAAGTAAGTCATCAAAGAACAACTCATGTGCCCAGAATTTGTATTACTACACTATAGGGAACCCAAGTGGTATTATCCTTTAACCATATGTCTTCTAAAGCTCCATTTATTGCCATAAAATCAATGTGGTTGTGGTGGAAAGTGCCAAATAAGGATAAACAAGAAATGTTACACAGAATACTAATAGAGTGCTGAAGTTCTTCTCCCAAACCAGCAAAAATGCACAGCTCACTAGAAAAATATCACAATTGAATCTACTTAAACAGATATCAGAGGATGCAGAATTCCAGTTAACTTGTATACATTCTGAATCCACAGCGATCACATTAACATATAATAACTAAAGATTACACTTTTTCATATTTAGATTATTTATAGGAAAGCGACTACAACCCTGCCAACTTATAGCATTTCTTTTTTAGCATACCATTGCAGGAAGAGGAGGTTTGGTTGGTGGTGTCTTCCTGCTCACCTGAATTGGCAATGGAGGGGGGTCAGCCCTCCAAATCCACTTACTTGTTGAGATCTGTGGGAGCCCTTGTATTTACATGAAACGTGTAGGCCTCCTGTTTTACCTATTGACAGAAGCTCAAACATTAGTGTTCATAAGGGCCTAGGTCCTCAAAGGTATTTAGGTTTTTCTCTGCCTCTTTACATGGTAAAATCTACCATGTAGGTGCCAAAGACATTTTCAAATCCATCATTTAGTTGCAGCCTAACTCTGTAGGCATCCAAGTCTCTTAGGTGCCAAAGTTTCCACCAATTGTCATTTGGAAAGCTGCTTAAGCACTAATGCTGCTCTGTGGCTAACTGCACTGACCCTTAGCTCAAGCCAAAGCCTTGGAGGCCCCAAAGTAGGATTTTCAGACTAGGCAGGGGACTGTTTCACCAGCAAGGCCTGATCTTGTAGACATGTTCTGAGGCATGCTTAAGACTGATACCTATCACACCCTGCATCAGACAGATGCAGGCCACTGATAGTTAGGGAGCAGCAGAATATCCTCACAAAAGACTGCTATGAGGCACAGAGGGCAAACATGAGAGAGGTATTGTGTAAGCAGGAGACAAAGAAGGTGAAAAAGAGAGAGAGGCTTTCAGTTCTAAGGCACAGACTATAGGCTGCTCTGGCTTTGGCATCTAACTCCAAGAGAGGGTCCATGACTGAAAATCGCATCCAGAGGGAAGTGTCTCTGGCACCATGTCAATCACATGGGTACCTAAGTCCCTCTCCTGTCCTCACGCCTCTCCTGCGCATTTGATTCCTTGCATAGCTTAGGTCATCACCTGCTCTGATGATCTCTTCCTTAGTGGAAGTCTGGATATCTGGCTTCAGGGTGAAAATTCCACTGGGTGGCAGGCCAGTAAGAGGTTGGGCATTGCCTAAGTACCCTTAAGGGCCTCGGCCACATGTTCCTTCAGTGCCAATGCCACTTCCTCCCTTCATTGTTGCCTCTGGGCACAGGGGAGAGCCATGCCATAATGAGGAAATCAGCATAAGTGAGGCTTATGGATTCAGAATTAAGTGACACTAGAATCCCCAAGTACCCACAGAGCACCTATGGAGGGACTTCTGACACCAAATAGGAGAGAGACATGTGTCACAGAGTCTCTAGTCTCTCCACCCTGGTCCCTGCCCAGATCTGCTTGCCTCTCTTAGTAGAAGTCAAGTTGATTGAAGATGTTGATTTTAATCTATAAAGTCTTAAATGGCTTGAGATTTGCCTATACCAGACACATCTCTGTTCCTGTGTGTGTTTGCCACAGCTGCAGAGGGTGGAGGTGTTTGGCTGGACCTTGTCGCTTTGTAGCAGGTAGTAAAGGCCAGCAGGGCATTCTTTATGAGGGTTTCTTTTTTTCTTTGGAATTCCTTCTGACTTCCTTTGTCAGAAATAGCCCAAATCTGTTTTCCTTTGGGTTTTGGTACAGAAGCTTATCTTGGGCCAGTTGGAGATGTGGAGGGGAAATAGAAAGAAAAGAAAGATGGTATATTTGATGCTAATGAGGTATCTCTTGTTTTTTAATTTTCCAGTAGGTTAGTTTCTCTGAGCAATGAGGTGAAGCTAGGCCACTGAATTTATTGTGGATTGTTCAGTTTTGTCTGTTTTATTTGATATGAAAATTATGGCAAGGTGCCTATAGCCTGAAATAGGCTTTTAAATTAATTAATTATTAGAGATGTTTATTTGTACTGAACTCACCCAAAGCCCCAGTTCAGATCAGGATCTCATTGCAATACAGGCTATTGAAATGCACAGGAAGTTCAGCACTGGTGAGGCCACATCTAGAGTACTGCATCCAATTTTGAGCTCCGCACTACAGAAAGAATGTGAACAAATTGAAGGGAGTCCAGCAGAAGGCAGCTGAAATTATTAGCAGACCGAGGTACATGACTTATGAGGAGAGTCTGGGGGAACTGGGTTCATTTAGTCTGAGGAAGAGATGAATTAGGAGGGATTTGATAGCAGCCTTCAGCTATCTGAAGGGGAGTTCCAAAGAGGATGAAGACCGCTATTCTCAGTGGGCATATCTACACTAGGAAATTATTTCAAAATAACTTATTTTTGAATAATAACTCCAGAAATAACTCTTTTAAAATAAGCTTATTGCTATGGAAAAGTTTTTCCGTTAAAAGTATTTGTGCAAGAGAGCATCTACACTGGCATGTGCCTTTGCGCAAAAGATTTGCTTTTTCGCAAAAGCATCCGTGCCCAGTATAGACGCTCTCTTGCAAGAAAGCCCGATGGCCATTTTAGCCATCGGGCTTTCTTAATGTTCCTGTCTATGCTGGCCCTCTTGCGCAAGTATTCTTGCGCAAGAGGGCTTATGCCTGAGCGGGAGCATCAAAGTATTTTCGCAAGAAGCACTGATTTTGTACATTACAAAGTCAGTGTTCTTGCACAAATTCTCGCGGCCAGTGTAGACAGGCTTTTTCGCAAAATCTTGCCAGTCTAGACGCACCCTTAGGGTAACACTTCTGACAATGCTTAAGTGCCAATTTCAAAGTAATTTTGATACTTAGGGCTAGAATCACAAAGGGACTTGGGCAGCTAACTGCCACTTAAACCATATTACTTCAAAGTTTTGGTGCCACTGGCATTCACAAAACTCCTGCTCAGCTGCCATCTAACTCTGGAGGTTCCTACATTATCTTGGCATTTCCACTGTTTAAGTCCCTGTGGTGTTGAGATTTCAGCAGCTGAACAAGTTCACAGCTGTCTGTCTACTGACACTGCCCTACAACTCAGCACCTAACATACAACATGATTCACAAATTAGGTATTCCCCATTTATCTTGCAGTTGAGGTTCCATCTGGTTGGCAAGGTCAGAACTTGGGGATGGGTGGCAGGGTGGGCCTCGGATGTGGAAGACCAGTGTCCTGTTTTTCCTTCTGCCTGATGTGAAGAAGGGATTTGAACTTGGGTCTCCCACCTCTCAAGTGAGTGTCCTAAGCACTTTCCCTACCTCAGTTAATATTTAATTATTTATACAGAATGAAATAGCTTCCATGTGAGAAACTGAGAAAATATCCCATCATTCAGTGGCTAGGGCTCTCTCCTGAGGGAGGGGAGACCCAATTTCAAATCCCTGCTCCACATCAGGAAGGGGGGAATAGAACAAAGGTCTCCCACCTCCTTGGTAAGTGCCCCAATCACTGGGATAAAGGTTATTGGCAGAGAAGGGGAAGGATGTTCTTCTGCTGGGATGGCATTTCTTGCAAAAACCAGCTTAGGTGGAAACTCCATGAGAAGGTTTATCAGAACTGAGAATCCCAAGAAGAAATAAGTGCTTCCCTCTGGCTCAGTTGTAGGCTTTGACTCCCTAAAAGGGCCAGGACTTAAGCCATAACCCTTCCTAGCATTTACTGGTGGCTAGCTGTTCAGTATACTAATTTTCTGAATCTGATTTTTTTAGACATTTAACTCTCCCCATGCCATTGCATAGGGAGCATAGGAGCCAAACTCAGATCTGTGAGTTCCACTGGACATCAGCAATGCTGAAGTCTCCTCTAAGAATCTGGCCTTTGTACAGTGTGTGTGTTTCCCTCTATCGGCAGAGCCAAAGGTTTAGGGCCTAAGCCAATGCCCACTGACCTCAATAATAGTCTTTTAAATTACTACAATGGGCTCTAATCAGGCCCTTAGCTATTGACTGTTCAAGGCTCAGAGGAAAATATTTCAAAGCTGTTATTGCAAAACACATCCTAAAATAACCTAAAATAGTTTTCTGTACAATTTTGAAGCTGGTACTTATCCAGGACTGAATCTTGCCTCTCCTGAGCCTTTGGCAGGTATCGTATTTTGGAGGGAATTCCACATTTGGGAAGAAAAGTTCTCTGGAAGACAGGGTTTTTAAAAAGTCAGCTGTTTGGAATATTGCAATAAGTCCTAGGGAGATGGATTATTGCCCAGAAAACAGATAATGTGGTTAAAGGTGAGTGATAAATTGGTCACATGCATGTGCAATTTATATCAAGTTCATGTAGCTCATTCCAATAATATCACATCTTGGTGGGTATAAATTTTAAGGTGACTTTTACCAGTCAGCAACAATCAAATGACTGGTGATGAAGTATTTCAGTTGAGTCTAGATGAATTTAAATTTGAAATAGTGTCTTCCATAGGTGAAGCCTGAAGTGTGCTTCAGAATTTATGCAAAGTTTTGGGGATACAGACAAGTGATCTCTCAGCTGGGTGTGAAATTTTGATCCATGGCCTTCCAGCTGAGCTCTTTTGTGAGATGGAAAGCCCTTTTATACTTGGTCAGTCAGCCCACTATGAACTTGACAGAGCATCTGAAGAATCACATATCTACAAAAGATGCAAATTATAATATAATCTCAAAATGATTTCTGGGGTTTCATTATAATAGTTGTGTGTCTGTATATGGGGAGATAAGGTAGTTTCTGTGCAGGTTCTGTACGGTCTCCCTAAATCTATTTCAGTAGACTTTAAAATGTGTGACCAAGCATTATGAGACATATACCTAAAGAAGAGCAGAGAAGGATTTCTGGGCATTTGCTAGAGGAGAAAAATAGAAGCTGAAAAGTGATAGATAATTTCATTAACAATAATAAAGTTTTTAACATCTCAGTTCAATTATTCAACATTTCTGATGTAAATAAATTTACAGAAATAGATGGAGATTAGAATCAGCTAAGTGCGAGACAGGTAAATTTTGGTCTGGAATGAACAATGTGCTATAGCTTGTAATCAAAAGGATTTGAGAACTATATCCTTCAAAATAGATTCCTGAGCTTTTGGTAGTCTGTTTTCCCTGACATTTTTGCTTTTAAAAGATATCTTAATTCCAGTAAGTGGACAATCAGCTATATTTTATAATTATACAAACTTATATATGGAATAATAAAAGCTTAATGAAGTATATTGTTTTGGGGTAATCAAACCAGTTGTAAATTTAGCCCTGCAGCTGATTCCCCAAGGGCATTGGCACGTGCCATTGTGTATTGTGAAAGGAACATGACCTAGCAAATGCATGCATGAGCTCTATAATGGCAAAGAAAAAAGATTAAGGTCTAGTGAGGTCTAACAGAGGGCAGGGACCAGAATTTTGAACAGATGGTGTACAGGGGCCCATTGGCCTCTTGAAAGCCAGGGAGTGGAGAGAATAGGCAGATAGTAATTAGCAGGAGGTGATAGAAAGAGGCATCCGGGATCTCCCCAAACATCTGCTTAAAAGAATAGTGTTCTAGCCCTGAGTCTTAATGAGCTTAAAAGATACTGTTTAATTTTTGAAATAAATGCATTTTTATATATTAAGCTGGGCTGTGGTGAGCACTGTGGTATGGAGCATTACAGCAGTTTTTGTAATTACCAATTTGTTATTTTTGATTAAAAAGGGTTATATAGAGCATTAAACCTATAAATGTGGGAGTTATAAACAAAAAGCCAATTGTCTCTTCGGAATCAGCAAGCTCTTAACAAAAACTTCAGTTTCTCATAACTCACTGATTAATAGTGCATGCAATGACCTTTAAAAAGGCTACTATCCCTGCTTGTCATGTATTTATATGGTTATGTTTGTCATTTTTCTGTTTATTTCTACAGAAATAACCCAAAGCCTAAGTCTATATATCTGTCTGAAGTATTTTGAGTTGCACAAACCATTGCAAATTATAGCAAAGAAACCTGATTTCTGTGATCGTGATTTACTTGTGACCAAAAACAAACAAATGCTGTCGATCTATATAGGATTACTTGAACTCATGGGCTCAGGCTAATGGGCTGTTTAATTACGGTGTGGACACTCCGGATTGGGCTGTACTTTGAGTTCTGAACCTCCAACAATGCTAGTTCTGAGAGCTCAGACTCTCACTCAAGTCTGAACGTTTATATAATGGTTAAACATCCCCTTAGCCCAAGCCTTGTAAGTGAGCCCAAGTGAGCTGTCATGTTGCAGACGTGGGTTTTTAATCATAGTGTGGCCATAGCCTTACTGGTGGCTGTAAAAGCAAAGAAAACTGCTGAATCACAGGGAGGTTTTTTACATTATTGTTGAGATGTGTGAGCCTAACAGTTGTCCCATATTGCAGTCACAAAGCACGGAATTTGTCTGAAAAATGTTTTGTCCATGCTGGTTATTTCAATAGCTTAATACACTATTTTAAAACAATCATTATAATAAGTTAACAATAATCTTGTCCTTACCTCCTCCTAAAATTAATTGTTTAATAAAATACTATCAACAATAGTGTAAAAAAGGTATTAAGTAGTATGCATAAACAAGCTGCTCCACCTGCCCACTCTCCACCTAACTGTAGAGGTGAATGAAAAAGAGAGAACAACACTACCTCTCTTTGTTGCTCCACTGTCTTTTCTAGTACAAGTAAATTAATGAAAGGTTGAAAGATGTGTCCTGCTAACTTCAGAGTGCCATCTCTGCAATGGAACATTTGTTTACACACTTACCCAAGATTCCTTTCTCTGAATTGGGCTTGGATGTGTTTGACTGACTGGATTATGGTGGAATCAAAACCAACTCCTGGCTCACAGCTCAGCTGGATCCCTGGGTTGTCTGTCCCCCATACACCTCTTTCTCTTCCTCGTTTACCCCCTCTACAATATTCATGGCAGGGGCCTGTGATTCAGGCTCCTCAGAAGTATCTATGACAGCATGTGGGGTGGTGGTGGAGTCTTCGCCAACAATGACATGCCGCTCATTGTAAAAATGGCAGCTCTGTGGCTCAGCACCAGATCGCCTGTTGGTCTCCCTGGTCTTCTGATATGGCTGCCTCAGTTGTTTGGCTTTCACCAGTCACTGCTGCTGTTCACTGTTCTACCCCTTCTCGTGTATCTCCTAAGTGATCTGTCAGTATTTATTTGAATGGTTTACATTTATATCTGCTCAGCCTCTTCTCTCCACAGGCCCAGTAGATCCATTATCTCCCGTCTACTCCAGGCAGGAGTATGCCTGGAGCATGCAGCTGGCACAGTCAGCTGGACAGTTGTACACAACAATAGAGATCAGAGGTGTACTCTCCAAGCTGGGCAACAAGGAAAAGGGAATTGCAGAACTTGTGAGATTGTGAAAGGAGTGTGTGTGCTTCTGGTCTACATAACTCTACAGCAGTGGAACTCAGTTTTGACCAGAGGGGTTAGTGCTGGACATTGTAGGACACTTCTAGATGACTGTTAGGGTCATAATAAGTAACACAGTGTTGACACTTACACTGCATTGACCTTTGTACATTGACTGTAGTTCTGTGCCCCTCTGGGAGGTGTTGTTACTATATTGATGTACTGGGGCTGTCATGTTGGTGGAAGACATTGAAGTGTAGACATCTGCTTTGCTAGGTCAATGCAAAGTGGTTTATGGCAACCTAACTTTATAGTGAAGACCAAGACTAATCATGAGATGGTACCTATTGTTTAGCATAAGCAGTTAACACATATTGTAATAAACCATTCAAGGTGAAGTGGACAGTTAAAACCTTTGCAGTCATAAGAAAAAAAGAGGAGTCAGGTTACAAATTGTTGTTATAACTTACAAGCCATAAACCCCGTGTCTTTATAGATTTTAGTATTTACCAAAGAATGAATTCAAGATCCCAGACTTGTCTTTTGGGCATTGGGCAGGTTTTTTTTGAGGATGAGGACTAAAAGTTCAGGTGTAGAGTGATCGTTCTGTGAAAAATGTTTGTGCATGGGTAACTGGATATTTTTATAATTTTTTCATGTGAGTTCATTTGAGAGCATAGTGTTTGTCTGTTCTACTTTGTATTTACCTTTCCCAGTCCTGAAGAATTCAATGTAGCTTGGAAGCTTGTCTCACCAACAGAAGTTGGTCCAAGAAAAGGTAATACCTTATCCACCTTAGCTCTCTGAAATTATATGTCTCATGCAAAGGGCGCAACTATGTTTATTAGGACCATATCATTTGAGATTCTATTAGCTAGACTGAAACTAAAACTATGTAGCAAGTGAAGCATTTTTGTAGGTCCAACAGCAATGTAATGTTTAGGTTGCTGCTAAGGCCCAAACCTTTTGATTTCTAGACTATTGAATTTCAACAGGATTAAAATACATAATCCCTGTTGGAGTTTACCATAGGACTTGCCTTCGGATATGACATTTAGGGGCCCTAACAAGTTGAAAGAATATCTTTAAAATGAATAGCTCTCCTTTAAAGAGTTTAATCATGTACACTTAGTTCTTGGACTACATCTCTAAAATTCATGGAATAGTAACAATAAACCTGACTATAGATATGTCTTTAGATTAAATCTATCTTTGTTAGTGGCCCTACGTTATACACACCTCTTTACAAGCAGATCAGAAAAGCACTAGATATTTTTATTAAAATAGTAATTACAGTGCATCAATGTTACCACATTCTGTGGTTTATCATGTTTTGGAATAATCAGTTCCTTTGGCATACTTTGCATGACAATTACACCCACTGACTTACTTAGCTTTGGTCAAATATAGAAGTGGTATGTATGTGGCTATTGGGTTACATACCAGTAGGTGCATAATGTGCACAGTATTGCCCACACCATCTATTCAAAATTCAAGCGATTTTTTAAAAAAAGTTGATTTATTTTTGTTTAATGCTTTTATTTTCTGTATTCAGGGACCAAAAACTTTTCTCCTCAAACATGAGGACTGAAGACTTATGTTTTTAAAATAATGAAAACTGAGAATCATGTGACTCCAGGAAGTGGGGCTTTAAGAAAAATCAAGGACCCTGAGACTTGTGTGATAAGATTGTGAGGGCTACTAACACTGGCCATGCTAACAGGGCCAGAAGAAAGTAGAGTTAGATGAACATAAGTTCCCTTAGAGGCCCTCTGAATTTAATCCTTCATCTGTGCTGCATTCTTATTTCCTCCGTATTTTTCTTTTACTTTCTGCTTCCTAGAATTATTAGACCTTTGGAAGGTAGTCTTTAAATATTCAGTTGAATAGCATTTTATGAGGAATATAAAAGCAAAAGGAACTTGCAACGTTAATGCTCTAGCATTTTATTTGTCCCCACTGCAGTTTTATGATCTAAATATTTTTCATTTTTCAGATTATGGTTTCGCTAGTTTCTGCTGGGAAGTGTATCTCAGTAATAGGGCATTATATGCCTGTACTCATTGTATGTTTTCCCATTGTATGGGTTGCAGCAGAACTGCAGTGGAACTCTTTATAAACTACCCAGATGAGGAGCTAGTGGCTGGAAGGAAGTGGGAGGAGAGATAGCTAAGGAAAGCTGGGTTTGTGGGAGTTGCCAGAGGAATAGTTAGACAGCTTGGTGGAGTAGCTAGGAAAAGCTGACTCTTGGAGGTGGGGGCGGTGGCGGGGGAAGAATAAGAGTGTTTCTTTTTGGAAATGAGCAGATGTCTGGGGCACATCTGGGTGAGGTGACTTAGAGCTGGATGGAAGCTGGAATCTGCTAAGAGGTGGATATCTGGTTCTCAGGGGGATACTGGGACTCTGTGGTGGAGTTTACAGACCCCACACATAAAATACAAAGAGTCCAACTATTTGCTGCAAGTCAACACAAAAACACAAGATTTATCATTTGATCAATACTTACATCGAAGTTCCAAGATCAGGAAAAGTGGACATTATTGGGATATGTGACACAAGAAGAACAAAAGACCTCATTGCACAATGGAAAAGCAGAAAGCAAGTATTTCTAGGAGATCATTCAACAATAGTGGAAGGGGCGGAGGCATTGCATTCATTTTCAGGTAAGAACCTGTTCCAAGGATAATCAGTGTGACACCATATCATCCTGGATAGCAGTTCTCATACTTGCAATAAAGCGAAGGAAATTGATTAAAACTATTTAGGTGTATGCTCCCACAGAGTAAGCGTAAGATGAATAAATGGAACATTTCTATGAGGAGCTGAAGGAGGCAATGTAGGAAATATATACCAATTCAAGGGGATTTCAATACAACAACAATAGGGGGAAAGCAGAGTGGGAAGGAAAAGTACATGGGAAAAATTGGTAAAGGAGTAAGAAATGATCACAGAGAATAATTAGCTGTATTTGTAGAGGCAAGCCATCGCTACATAATTAATATAATATTTCAGAAAGAACAACATTGGCAGCAGAAAAGCTCAGATGGAGTCACACTGAATCAGATTGATTATGCATTGATGGATTCCAGGAGAATCTTCAATGATGTAGCAGCATAGGAGAATGAATCATTTGCACAGGTTCAGACCATTGTATGTTGCATTCAAAACTATGCATTGACAATACCTGTAAAGATTGAGTCAAGAGAAGTCAGAAACTGAAATGAAAATGGCAGTTCAACAAAGAGGCATTTGCACAGGAAGTGAGTGAAATGGACGCTGAGTCAACAAGGACATTGATGAAGACTATGAAGAGGTTATTTCACAGATAATCTCAGCAGCTAAGAAGGCAAAGACCTTGAAAAGATGGGATGCAAGCAGAGGCTCAGGGAGGAAACTCTGATTCTGATGTTGAGGAGGGCATGGAAATAGAAGGGAAAATGGGAGAAGAATACAGAACACTGTGCAAAGAAATTAATATGAAGATCAAAGAAGACTACAGTGAAGTCTTCAGAAAGAAGAAAGAATGTGAAGAATTCAGAAGAAATTGAGAGAAGAGGCTGAAAAGAACAAGAGTCTGAAGAAAGTAAAAAGTTATTAGGCTAAAATAGGTTATCTCAAAAGTGCTGAAAGATGAAAATAGTGAAAAGATGTCAGAAAGCATCAGGATGAATGAAATATGTACAAAATTCTACAATGATCTCTACTTCTCACCTCTCAATGCCCAGTGAGCACCATCAAGGCAGCCAACTATAGAAGGAGTTCCTGACATTATGTGGGAAGAAATTGAATATGCATTTTGTAACACAAGGAGAGGGAAGAACCTGGGAGTGGGTGATATTAAGTCCAAATATCTCAAAGCAGGGGAAGATACTCTCTTCAAAGTGTTGGCACTATGGTTTACCAGCTACATCAATAGCAGGCATGTTCAAGAAGCATGGAAGAAATCAAAAACAATGCTATTGATGAGGAAAGATGATACAGAAGAATTGAGCAACTCCTCCTCTCCTCTCACAAGTGTATAAGGTCTTTACCTGCATCAAAGATGGATTAAGAAGGATCTTGAAATGCATGAATGTAGAGAACAAGATGGCTTCTACTCTGGATAATCAAAAATAGATCACATCCACTCAGTTCAGCAATTCATTGAAACATACAAGGAATACAAAGTACCGTTGTGCTTTGTATTTTTGAATACAAAAAAAAGCATTCAATTTAGTGGAGATTAATAATATGCTCAACAAAATCAGAAACAAGCCAAAGTTTGTAGACCTGTTGGAAGACTTTTATCGCAATTATTCAACAGAGATAACATTATTCAATGTTGCATGCACTATTATTATATGTAGAGGAGTCAGACAACTTGACACAATTTCACGAAAGCTGTTTCTAGCAGCACTGGAGTTGCTATACAAGAAATTGAACTGGGAAGATGGAATTAGAATTGAAGGTGAACAGCTAATGCACCTTCTCTTTGATGATTAATGTGTAATTCTGGAAAAGGGCACAGTAGAACTGAAGACCAAATTGAAACACCTGCAAACTCTTTGACAGGATATTTGGTTGTAAGTAAACACGTCAAATTAAGTGGATGCACAGTGAGCATTGTGCATCAGCAATCAGCGCTGTAAGTGGAAAGCTGGTCACTGAGAAAAAATTCACTGTCACCCAGAAAAAAATGGAATGCCAAATGTGTAAAATATTGCTTCATGATCACATACTGAATGAAGAGATCAGAAGGCATCCAGAGGTGACAGATGATATATAATGCAAAGCAGAAATGGGCCAGTCATGTAGTCTGCAAGACAAGGCAATAGGGGTATGTCTACATTACAGCGCTATTTCGAATTAACTTATTTTGAATTAGTTAATTCGAAATAAGCTAAATCGAAATAACGCATCTAGACACAAAAACTAATTCAAAATAGCGTTTTGCTATTTCGAAATAGCGCGTCCACACTGATTGGACGCTGGATTGCATTTAAGGGCAGCTGAAACCGGTTCCAGCAGGGCATCAGGTCAGTAGTTGCTTTGTGTGGCTGCTGTCTGAGGCTATCTGAGGCTCGTGCTTAAAGGAACCCCCCTGGACAGCCGGTTCTCAGCTTTCCCACTTGCTTGCCTACCTCGCCGAGGGACAGCAAAGTGTTTTCCTCTCCACCTGCTTCGGTCACTCTTGTTTGGGACACCGCAGTACTCGGCACCATGGAGCCAGAGCTCGCCCTGGGCACTCTGGTGCTCATGTTGAACGTCTTGCTGCAAGCCTGGCAGCAATTGCTGGAGGCTGCCTGGCACCTTCTGCTGCAGGCCAGCCCCCTGGCTCTCCTTCTGTCTCCCCCAGGGGCCCTGGAGGAGTGGCGCCCGGATGCCAGCGTGCCCTGCCTCATCTGGCGTCTGGACACCAGCAGAGACTGGTGGGACCACATCGTCCTGCAATGCTGGGGAGACCAACAGTGGACCCAGAACTTCAGGATGAAGAAGGACACCTTCCTCGAGCTCTGCGAGTGGCTCGCCCCTGCTCTGCGGCGACAGGACACACGCATGAGGCTCGCCATTCCCCTCCACAAGTGGGTGGCCATTGCCCTCTGGAAGCTCTCCACGCCGGATAGCTACCAATCCGTGGGAAACCAGTTCGGTGTGGGGAGATCCACCGTCGGAGTGGTGCTCATGCAGGTTCGGCACTCACCGGCCACTGGGCCAGGAGGGGGCGTTGCAAGGAGGACATGGGCTGCCTCAGGGAAAACGGGGGGGAGGTGGTGAAAGTGCCCTCCCCGGGGGGTTCGGTCTGTCCCAGCCGCGCTACAGACTGCCCGCGGTGGCCAGGATTGCAGCGGGAGTTGCTCCTGAGAGTGGGGCACGGGGCAGTGGCGGGGAACGAACACTGTCAGCCACCCGAGCACCCCAGTGACCCTCGGTTTTGTGTGTCTCTCTGCAGGTGGTGAAGGCCATCAACAAGGTGCTGCTCCGCAGAGTCGTCCACCTCACCAACCTGGACGCAGTCATCCAGGGGTTCGGTGCCCTGGGCTTCCCCAACTGCGGGGGGGCAATCGACGGGACGCACATCCCCATCCATGCCCCGGACCACCTGGCCTCCCTGTACATAAACAGGAAGGGGTACTTCTCTGTGATCCTGCAGGCTGTGTCTGACCACCGGGATCAGTTCACGGACATCAATGTGGGCTGGTCCGGTAAGGCACAGGACGTGCGGGTGTACCGCAACTCCTCCATGTGCCAGAGGCAGCACGCCGGGACTTTCTTCAGTCGACCGAAGGCCACATCAGGGTCGGGGACGTGGACATGCCAGTGTGCCTGCCGGGAATGCGGTCTACCCCCTAAAGCCCTGGCTGATGAAGCCCTAAACGGGACACCTGAGCCCCTCCCGGCAGGCCTTCAATGCCAGGCTCAGCAGGGCCCATATCGTGGTTGAGGGGGCCTTCGGTCGACTGAAAGCATGGTTTAGATGCCTCCTCACCCGCCTCGACCTCTCCGAGCACAATATTCCGCACGTGGTGGCAGCATGCTGTGTGCTCCACAATTTATGCGAGAGGAAGGGGGAAGCTTTCCTGCCAGCCTGGATGGCATAGTCTGACCGCCTGTCTGGCCAGTATGCACAGCCCCACACGGCTGCCAGCCAGGAGGCCCTTCGGGGGGCTGTCTGCATCCGGGAAGCCCTGCGGGAGAGCTTCCAGGTGGACGAGGACTGAAGTCCCCCTGGTGTGCCTTACATTCCACCCCCACCTCCTTCCCCTTTTCCCTCTCTAACCCCCCTTCCTGATATACAATAAAAACACCTGTGTTGCCACAAAAAACTCTCTTTATTTAACATAACTGGGGTGGGAGGTGGGGGGGAAATGAGGGCAGTTGAGGGGAGGGGGGAAACCTGGGAGGAGGGAGCTGGAAGGGAGGCAAGGGAGGAAGGGGAGGGGAAGCTCAGGGTTGGGGGTCTTGCCGGCCCTCCCGTCTCGCAGCACTGTGGGTGCGGGGGCCTCGGCGTTCCCAGGGGGGAGTGGGTGTGGAGGGTGGGGCAGGAGGGACGGGGGGTGCGGAAGAAGCGGGAGGGGAATCAGAGGTGGGAAGAGGAGCGATAGCTGGGGTGGCCGCAGGGGCTGGAGCAGCAGGAGGCAGCAATCAGTCTGCCAGGGCCTGCAGGTGCTCGCGGAGGGCACGGCCCTGCTCCCGTAGCTCCCGCAAGCTCTCCCGCCGCAGCTGCAGGTCCTCTTGCACCCAGTGCTCCTGGCTGTGGACCTGCCGTCCCTGTAAGCGCAGCTGCTGCCTCTGGAACTCCTCCTGGTTGCGGGTGCGCCTGCTGGCCCAGGTGCGGGTGGATGGTCCAGGTGGGGTGTTGCGTCCTGCACTCGCAGGTGCTGTGGCTGTGGTGAAACAAGAGAAGTGGTCAGTTCTCCCCTGGGGACACAGTGGGTGAAACTCAGCCCCCCTCTGCAAGGCGAGGACAGCAGGTCTCCGTGCCTGCTATGCCCAGGAGTGTGAGCTGGCCCTGGACTGCACCCCAGCCCCTGTGCTGCCTATAGTGTGGTGTGTGGGGTGGAGGAGGCGGGGAGGGGAGATGTGCCCTGTCTCTGTGTAGAAGGGGCGTCTGGAGGGAGGGCAGTGTGCAGTGTCTCTCCCCGGGGTCAGGAGCCTGTCATGTGCCTTCACGCGTAAACGCGTGTGGGGAACAGGCCAGGGCCCCTGCATGGCACCCAGCTGGGGCCACATGTCCTGGATGGCACGGCAGTGGCACAGGTTGCCGCCTGCTCCATGGTTGGCAAGACCCACGCGCACGGTCCCTGGGCTCCCCCTCCCCCCCCGCCCTGCGTAAGGGGACCGTGAAGGCACTCACATGTGGAGGCCTCCCCGGCCTCAGATGAGGCTGCTGACGGGCTCTCCAGTTCGCCTCTGGGGTCCTGAGTGCAGGGCACGCTCCTTGCAGGCTCCTGGATGCCGTCCTTCTCCTCTTCCTCCTCTTCCCCTGTGTCAGGGGTAAGACCCTCTGCCCTGGGGTCAATGATGACCAGGGGGGCATGGACCGTCTGACCCCCCAGGATGCGGTCCAGGGCCTCGAACTGCAGGCAGGCCTCCAGGTCAGCCCCTGGTTGGGAGGCCCTGGCAT
The DNA here is from genome assembly GCA_019425775.1 of Rafetus swinhoei. Classification (NCBI taxonomy): domain Eukaryota; kingdom Metazoa; phylum Chordata; order Testudines; family Trionychidae; genus Rafetus; species Rafetus swinhoei. Next base: position 312,600,503 of record CM033437.1, read on the forward strand.
AGGCCTGCCGCAGCTCTTTGATCTTGCTCTGCACCTGCTCCTGGCTGCGCATGTGGCCTCTGGTGGCCAGGCTGGCAGTCATGCGGCTGTAGACGGCTGCATTCCTGCGCCTAGTGCTGAGATCGTGGGCATTGGAGGCCTCCCCCAATACCTCAATGAGGCCCACGATCTCCGCACTAGACCTGGAAGGCGACCTTTTGCGGCCCCTTGCAGGCTCCTGGGAGCTGCCAGCCTGGTCCTGGGGAGTGGTGGAGGGCTGGGTGGCAGCAGGTTGCTGGCTCATGTTGTGCCAGGTGCATGGTCTGCTGGCTGTGTGCTGGCAGGCTGGCAACTGGCACAGGCACTGTGGCCAGAGTCTGCCCCTTTAAGGGCTCCAGGGCTGGGGGTGCAGACAAGTTTTCCTGGTTGTGCCCAGAGTGGCCACCAGGGCTTCCTGGGAAGGGCTGGAGGACCCCTAATTCAAAATAAGTGTCTACACAGCACTTATTTCAAATTAGCTATTTCGAATTTGGTGTTATTCCTCGTAGAATGAGGTTTACCAAATTCGAAATAAGGGCTCCACTATTTCGAATTCATTTTGAAATAGCGGTTTGTATGTGTAGACGCTATTAAAGTTAATTCAAAATAACGACTGTTATTTCAAATTAACTTTGTAGTGTAGGAATACCCTAGGTGTATCTGGATCCCCAGAGACAACAACCACTGGGCAGACCGAAATGTGCTTGGACATTCCCATGACAAAACTCTTTGGCCAGAAATGGAAACAACATGCTCACAAGGTGGAATGGCGTGGTGCTGACTTGTGTTCATGGAGGGAGAGATGAGGACAAGCTGGACGAAGGTGACTAGCAACTTCCCACTTTTTCCTTATGTTTTATTTTTTATAGCTGTTTTCACTATTCTAAACTATTCTGTTTTCTAAACCAGATCAGTTTTATAACTAGCACAGTCCTCTTCCTTATTTGTTAGACTGTGCCTTTTTGGACATCTAATACAGTTATTTTTAATAATGTCCAGTTATCATTCATATTTTTTCTGATTAAATTGTTCCTACCAGCTGATTTGGCTCATGTCTGTTTTCAGCTTTGTGAAGTTGGCCCTATTAACATTGCAAATATTTCTGTTACTGGTTTGAGACTTTATTCTGCATGCACACTATAAATGTGGTCAAGTAAAGATCACTTATACCTAAACTACAATGAATTTTTAGTTCTGTGATCAATTCTTCCTTATCTGTTTGTTCATGGTCTAATAGAGAACACTCCCATGTTGGTTGGAACACTTTTTGAGTTTGGAAATTGTTGTTACGTTTAAAAATTCCAAGAGTGTTTTAGTACTGGCAGCATGAGACATCCAGCATATGTCACTCAAACTGAAATTCCCATGATCATACAGCTCCCCCGGCCCCCCCCCACACACATGTTGTAGATAAGTGTGTAGAGAAGCAGTCATCCTATTCCCTAGTGTGACTTGGTTGCGTATTAGATGGTGTCTACTACAGACCATTTTATGTTTTATCTGTTTGGACACTAATCCATAAGCATTCAAGATAATTTTCTTCCAAGTTATTGCTGACTCTGAAACCGATAATACCATTGCAAATGTGGAGTTGCAACTCTCTGTTGCTGCCCCCCAACACAGAACATCCCTATAATAACCTGTCTATCATCTCTGTAGTCTGTTCTTCTTGCGGTATGAGTTTTGGGGTTGTTCAGGAAATACTAAAGGACACGTATATAAACTGATGAATTGACATTGGTAGTTTATTCTCCAGAACAAAGTATCTTTTTTTTAAAGTAACTAATAATCCCTATTACAGTGTAATCTAGAAATAGAAATGAAACACATTCTGTACTGAAAGTGAGAGAGCTTCAAACCACAATAGCATAGGTTTAAATGACTCTAAGCAAAGTACTTTGCTACAAATGGCCTGCTTGTATCAAATTTCTGATAGCAATTCTTAAAATATGCTTTAAGTTTTACATAAGTAAGATTCAATCAACACATACATACTTTTTCAAGTATACACATATTAAATACTATGCTAGACTACATTACACTAAGATTATATAAACAAATGTAGGCTTACTTTATAAATTCATTGGTATCTCTGTAAATCACTGTTGCTGCTTTGGTATTTTTCTTTAATCACTGTTGCTGCTCAGATCTTTATCAGTCAGCTTTGTTCTGCTTTGGTTGTTTTTTCTATCTCTCTTTCTGCAGCAACTTTTCTAACTTTTTTCAGTAGCTCTTATTTGACTCCCCTGGCTGGCTTCCAATTTTTCTGTCTTCTCCTGATTGACTCTCTTTTTCTAGTTCAAATCCTGCCTGCTGAGAGCTGACCTTTTATGCTGTACTCTGGCCCTCTTCTAATATACCTTTCTATTCTTAGAAGCAGTTACCTCATTTGCACATCCTTAGTGTCAACCATTACTTCAGAGCTGTTTGACAACTCTGACCTTTAGAACAACTTGTAACCAGTGTGAGTGGGCTATGACTAGCCAGTTGGTTAGCTAACTGACCTTTCTGTAATCCTTTACTGCACATGCTCATTAGCCACCAATTTTGCATATGCTCAATATTGTTCAGGAGCTTCAGGGGGTAGCCAAGTTAGTCTGTTACAGAAAAAAACAGCAAGCAAATGGTCTGGTAGCACTTTATAGACTAACAAAACATGTAGATGGTGATAGTGACTTTGCGTGGGCACAGCCCACTTTTCAGATGACCGGAGTTAACTCGGTCATCTGAAGAAGTGGGCTGTGCCCATGAAAGCTCAATATTGTTGTTTATCCTGGAGCTGAGATTCTGCCAAAACACACACTGTAGGGTTTTTTCGAAAAAAGTGGCCTTTTTTCGAAAAACTTCCCCTGCGTCTAGACAGCTGCTGCGTTCTTTCGAAAGTAAATCGAAAGAATGCGGCATTTTTTTCGACCGCAGAAAACCTCGTTTTACAAGGAATAACGCCTTTTTTTCAAAAGTGCTCTTTCAAAAAAGGCACTATGTAATGCAAACTGTGCTTTTTTCGAAAGAGAGCATCCAGACTGCCTGGTGCTCTTTCCCTAAAAGCAGTTTTGCTTACTAGAAAGTACTAGTTGTAGTCTAGACGCTCTTTTTCGAAAGAGGCTTTTTCGAAAGTATCTTTTGAAAAAGCCTCTTTCGAAAGAGGCTTGCAGTCTAGATGTAGCTATAATTGGCGTACTGCCAGGGCACCATCTTAGAAATTCTGGGGTTTCTGCCAATTAACTGAACTTTTCACCCTATCTCAATATTGAGTGTGCTTAAAATTGTAAATTTAGGGGGGGGTACCTGCCAGCGGGAAGCAGGGCTGGCTGGGAGGGGTTTGGGAGTGGGGCTGGCTGGGAGGGGGTCAGGAAGAGCGGGGCTGGCTGGGGGAGATTGGGAGAAGGAACTGGCCGGTGGGAAGCAGGGCTGGCTGGGAGGGGGTCAGGGAGAGCGGAGGGGGGGACTGGTTGGTGGGGGCCTGGGCACATGCAGATCCCGGGGTGCTGCCTGTCCCGCGCACGGTCCCGGTGGGATGCACGGGCGAGTCCGGCCCCAGGGATTCCATCCCGCCCCAGCCCCGTCCTGACCCGCCCCCACACTCCTCATCTCTACTGTGTAGTTGCGTACTGTCTGGCTGGTACACAACTCGCTCACGCAGTATGCAACTATGTACTGATACTTATGATAATAATAAAACTTACTTAATTAGAAAATACCAGACATTTATATGTCCGGTATTTTCTCAATTTGTTTCCCAGACAGAAAGCTCAAATACCAAACTGTCCAGTTCAAAACCGGACACCTGGCAACCCTACTTCAAAGATGTTTCTAAAACGTGTCACATTAACTGAAACATTCATTAACTGGCCAACTAGTATGAAGCCTGAACATAGCTGTGTTTGGGAAACTTCTTTGTAAATATGACCTTGGAAGTCTTTTGACTACTTCAGATCAAGTTAGTATTATAGAGAGAAAAAGTGAGCGAACAGACCACACCTTCCTTTGGCATTATATGTTGGATGACTAACAGTAATTTTCTATCCTAGGAGGAGATATTACCAAACAGACTGAAAGAAAAGTTGTTTCATGGTAGAGGAAGAAGGGGTTAGAGGACAAAACCTGGGGATTCAATAGTAATAGATGGCTTGAGATCTGCATATTTTCCAGTAATCCTACTAGTGAAATGGTAAACAACATTTTTCATCTGTCATGAAGCATTCTTATATTGTTTAAAACAACAATAAAAACAGAAAGTTGAGCCGCTATATATTTTACATGGCAAGGAAATCAACACTGGGAAAGGTATGACATTTTATGTATTAAAACATTCTGCAGAAAGAATTGCTTTTAAATGATTATTGTATAGAACCCCAGGGAATATTCTCACAGATGGCATTAGAATCTCTGACCGCAAGCAGTTTAACACCCAAATCTTGCAAACACTTAGGGCATGTCTATACTAGGAAACTATTTCAAAATTACAAAAATCAACTTAATAATTCCCATTTAACAAAGCCAAAATAGCGTGTCCCCACTATGTGGAAGCATCAAAATTAGTTAGAATTAGTCCAAAATAGCACATCTACATTGAATGGAGCCTGCCTCGGACTTAGACCCCTGGAGGGCATCAGGAGAGCAGATACTTCCTATAGCTGCTTGGTCAGGCAAGCTGCACCACGTGCATTCAAGGACTCTTCTCTATGGCCACATCTCACACTCTACTCCTCCACTGCCTCCTCCCTCATGGGACACAAAAGGGAGGCAGTGGGCACATGACTTCTTGTGCTCTGTTTGCCCTTGAGGATGCCACAGCACTCACAGCATGGATCCAGTCCTGCTGCAAAGCAGTGCCATGCTCATGAGCCTCGTGCTGCATCTCATGGCCCAGTACTTCCAAACTGCCCGCATCTTGCTCCAGAAGGGTGAGGACTAGGACCTGCAGGACAAATCCCAGTGCAGACCGCAGGCCCTGCTCACCCAAGTCCTGGCACTCCTGCTGCTGTGCATGCCCCTCAATTCCCTGGACACAATGGTGGCAGGAGATGAGTTTGGACTGGTGGGCCCATATCAGCCTGCAGGTGTGGGATGATCAGCAGTGGCTACAGAACTTCCACATGCACAAGGCCACCTTCTTAGAGCTCTGCAAGTGGTTCACCCCGTCCTCAAGCGACAGGACACCTACATGTGATCCACCATCCCTGTGCAGATGTGCATGGCCATCGCCCTGTGGAAGCTCACCATGCAGGACAGCTATCGCTCCGTCGGGAACCAGTTAGGTGTGGGGAAATCCACAGTTGGGGCCGTGCTCCGGCAGGTAGTGAAGGCCATCAACCATGTGCTGCTATGGAGCTTCATCACTCTGGGGAATGTGGACAGCATCAAGGACGACTTTGCTGCCATGAGTTTCCCCAACTGCAGGGGAGGGGGCATAGATAGCATGCACATCACCATCCTGGCCCCAACTTTGCCTCGGACTTTTCAACAGGAAGGGGTACTTCTCCATGGTCCTGCAGGCCCTCGTGAGTCACAAGGGATGCTTCACCAACATCAACATTGGATGGTCAGCAAAGGCACATGATGCCCACATCTTCCAGAACTCCTGTCTGTTCTGAAAGGTGCACGCTGGCATTTTTTTCTCTGACTGCATCATCAGTGTCGGAGAGGTGGACATGCCCATTGTAATTCTGGGTGACACAGCCTATCCCATGCTCTCCTGGCTCAGGAAGCCCTACACAGGCAGCCTGGACCCCAGGAAGGAGCACTTCAATGCCAGGCTGAGCAGGTGCTGTATGGTCATTGAATGTGCGTTCAGCCATTTAAAGGGGAGGTTCATGAGTCTCCTCACTCACCTGGACCTCAGCAAGCACAACATCCCCTTCGTGGGGGTGTCCCGCTGTGTGCTCCACAACCTTTGTGAAAGCAAGGGGGAGACTTTTCTGTCGGGGAAGGGGGGAATGAAGCTGAATGTCTGGTCAGGGAGTTTGAGCAGCTGGACACCAGCGTTATACAGAGAGCAGCACATCAAGTGTCTGGGCTTATCAGAGAGGCCTTCAAGGAGAGTTTCATGTAAGGCCAGTTGTGAGACTGTCCCCTGTGCCTCTCCACAAAGAGGCCCTGCATGCTCTTTCACCCCCCCCCACTCCTCCCTTCCCTTGCCTTCTCTTTCCACCTCCCCTCTCCCCTGCAGAGCAAACAATAAAGCCATCTTTGTTGAAAAAATAGGACTCTTTATTAAGGGGACATACAACAGGGGAGGGACTGGGAAAAGAACCTGGAATGGGGGAAGGGGGAAGGAGTCTCAGGGATGGTGCTGGGAGTGGCGCCTTCCTCCAGGTGGTCTGGAGGCTTTGGCGACCTGAGAGGTCCCACCACACCATATTCTGGGGCCTCACCTACCCCTAGGGAGACCAGGAGTGGAAGCCATGGAGGGGGCGGGGAGGTGACTGGTGGCCCACTCCATGCACGACACCATGCGCTCCATCACAGAGATGAGGGAGGAGAACATGGTGTTGTGCTGGCATGCCTGCTAGTCCCAAGTGGCCTTCCTCTGTTCCTGCTTAGCCCGGCACTCCTCCCAGTCGGCGGCCTGCTCCTGGAAATCGTCTTCAAGTTCCCGGACAAGTGACTGCAGACAGGCCATCTGCTCCCACATGAGCTCCTCCAGGGTGCGTTTCCATCTGTGGATCCTGCTCTTTTGGGTAGATGGCATGGGAGGTGAGGGATGTGCCAAGCTCACAGATGGTCCAGTTGTGAAGAAAAGTTACAAGGGCAGTCATCAAAGGAGACACTGTGTATGAAGCCAAGCCCTAATCTCTAAGCTGACATCAAAGGTCTCAGTTCAGACTATGATGATGTGCTTTGAGCAAGGTCATATGTTGCTTAGTGGGCACTTTCCAGCAGGGGCACAGATGTCCCAGGGGAATATTACAACTCCCATGGCCTGGGGAGAAGCAGGCATGGGAAAGTGCTGGCCAGGCCAGAAGCCTGTGGGCAGAAGGGGGGGATGGGGCACCTCAGCTTCCTTCTGTGTCCCACAAACACTGGGTCCAGCACTGGTGGCGTCCTGCAGAGAGAGGACTCCTATCCCTGCCCACTGGAGGAGGGGCAGGGGTTGTGGGAGGTGTGTGTGAACGGCAGACACTGCTTGCTGGAGAGAGTGCTAATGGGTTCCTCTCCTCTTTCTCCTCCTGATAGGTTCCTATGCATGAGATCAGTCTCCTCCACATCACTGTGCTTGACTGGGAACAAATGCTGCCTGAATGTGGGCATGACCCTGAGCCGTGTGCAGCATTGCTGAGTGGTTCCATAATCCTAGTCTCCTTAGTGGTGGCTTGTTGTGGGAAGGTTTCCCACCATGGAGGCTGGAATAAGGCAGGCCTCTCAGAACCTTGTGAGAAGGAATGAGGGTTCCTGCGTGGGAACGTCATGGAGCTGAGTCCTCTGGACTGGTATTCCATGTGCACACACATGATCAGGCTGTTGTGTGACCCCCCCAGGCTGAGTAGGCTTAGTGAGAAGCATGCAGCCCCTTGCATCCCATTGCCTGCCCCCGTGTGTACATAGGGAGAGTTATAGAACTCACCTGAAGTGCCCTACCCAGGTTTCTCCAAACCTTGGGAGATATCTGGGGGGAGGGAGGTGACGAGAGAGTGAGGAATAGCTCCTGAATGGCAGGCATGTGTGCCTGGCTGGCCTCTTCTTCCTCCTCCTCCTCCTAGTCATCATCCTTTGCCACCCTGCCTTCCTGCAGGCAGATGCATGTCCTGGCTGGACTCAATGACAGCAGCAGGAGACATGACCAGCCTCCCTCTCAGGATGGCTTCGAGCCATTCATAATAGTGGCAGGTGTGTGGTGCCACCCCAGAGTATCCACTCTGCTTCCTGACCTTGTGGTAGGCCTGCTACAGCTCCTTGATCTTCATGTGGCACTGGTCCAGAGTCCTGGTGTGCCCATTGTTGGCCAGGCTGGAGGCGATCTGGATGTAGATTTTGGCGGTCCTTTTCCTGGTGCAGAGATCCTGGAGGTTGGGCTGCTCCCCTCAGATCTCGATGAGATCCAGGATCACTGCACCAATCCAGGGTTAAGCAATCCTGTGTTTCCGGGCAGTGGCAGCCCTGGGAGCAGCAGAAGTGCTAGCTGCTGCGTGAGGATCTGAGGGAGCACTGGGGTCGCCCATGCCTGCCTCAGATGGTGATCTCTCACACAGAGCTTGCAAAGCTGGCCACGTGCGAGAAGCTCATCTCCTGCTCCTGGTATTTTTAAGCTCCACAAGAGGAGGGGAGGAGTGGAGATGCCAGGTGTGGCCAGAGTGGTCAGAGCTGCAGTTGCGAGAGGCCTCCGGAGGCCAATTATTTCAAAATAGTGACATTGGAGTGTCCATACTAATGCTATTTCAAAATAACCATTTTGAAATTAGTGTTATTCCTGATGCAAAGCAGGAGTACAGATTTTGAAATAAGCAGCCTGTTATTTTGAAATAATGGGCTTGGTAGTGTGGATGCTCCGATTATAAATTCAGCCTTAGAGGGGTTATTTCGAAATAATGCACTAATGCAGACCAGGGCTTACTGACATGTTTAATATTATACCCAAGTATTCCTATTAACTTAAGCACAAGCTATGTCTTTTCAGGATTGTGGCTGAAGGCTTCAGTCCGTCAACTGGCTCTCTATAAGTATAGCAGGCTTAGGGCTTAAAAAATAGCCTTAACACACTGAGGGTGACAAAAAGATATTAAGTGGATGGGATGAAGAAAGACAAGGTTTGCAACAACAACATACTATCCTGAATACTCTTCAGTTATGACTCTTCCAAAGAATTACATGTTGAAAAAAGAGCCTCTGCCAGGTGTTTATAAATGTATAGAAGCTTAGCAATATTAAAATCTGGAAAGGAAAAAATTGCAAACATCTAACATCTCTACAACTTTATTGGAAGAATGTTTTGTATTCTATAGCATGAAATATTTCCCTCTATGAAACGCTCACTTCATTTTGATGAGTACAAGCAAATCAACATGCTAGTGGCAAAAGGTAGCTCTTGTTTGAATTATGTACCCAGTAGATGTATAATGAGTGCAGAGGAACTGCACCTATGGGGTTTCAACTTCCGAGAAGGGAGAAAAATCAGAGTGCCCAGCATATTCACTCTGGGTTATTCAAAGGGGAAGGGGTAGAATAATAGTAAATCCATTCCATGCTGTTCAACGTGGTATCTGAAAGTTGGCTCATAAGGCTATAATTTCCTTCATCCAATATTTATTTAAAAAGAGAGGATAAATAGACTGTCATGAGGGAATATTTTATGCAGAAGTGGCTAATCATATTGAGACAATATTCTGTGCAATCAAACATACAGAGAGGGACTAGAGTATTTAGGTCTGTCACGGTCCACACCTCCCCTCAGGTCCACAGCCATGTCATCATCGGGGTCAAGGCGTAAATGCCCGTCTCTACTCACCCCCCCTACGTGCTCTCCCCTCTCCCGTGTCCCCGTCTCTAAGGTCTTGTCGTCTTTCTTTCGCCTTTTTCTCCCGGTTATAGTGCTCCCGGGGTCTGGTCTTACCGGACGTCCACTAGCCGCTAGCCCCCGCCACAGGGCCGCCCAATGGAGGGGAAGGGAACCTGGGCCCTCCCTCACTCCAGGTCCCGACCCAGGAACCTAAGGACAGGGACGAGACTCCCTGCCCGCTTGGTGGGGCCGCGACCTCAACTCACCAACCCTCGAGCGACCTTCTAGCTCCAACGTTCAGTCCTGGGTCACTTCCTCTCCTCTGTCACCTCTTTTCTGCTGGTCCGTTCTCTGGTGGCTCGCCGTCTTTTCCTGCAGGCCCTGCTCCTTGCCGAGGCGCCGCCCGTCCTTCCTCGGGTCGCTGCACGCCCCCTCTCTCAGGGTATGTCTACACTAGCTCATTAGTTTGAGCTAGGTAGGCAAATGAGGCAACGGAGTTGCAAATGAAGCCCGGGATTTAAATATCCCAGGCTTCATTTGCATGTTCAGCGCCGCCATTTTAAATCCCCTTAGTCGAACTCCGTGCCCGCGGCTGCGTGGCACGGAGTAGGTAGTTCAATTAGAGATCCTAATTCGAACTACTGTTACTCCTCGTTCCACGTGTAGCCGTGGGCACGGAGTTTGGACTAAGGGGGATTTAAAAATGGCGGTGCCAGAACAGCAAATGAAGCCCGGGATATTTAAATCCTGGGCTTCATTTGCAACTCCGGTTGCCCTCATTTGCCTACCTAGCTCGAACTAACGAGCTAGTGTAGACATACCCTCAGCGATCTCCCCTCCTTCTTCCTGCGTGCTCCTCTTCCTCCCTCCAGAGGGCCCCTCTGGGCCTCCTTTATATCCCGCGCCGCTCTCTGACGCCGAGCCCCTCCGGCTTCCCCTGACGTCATCCCGCGTCTCGGCCTTACCCCTCGGGGCGGCTCCGGAGCAGGCGGCGCACATCTGCCACGCAGCTACGGCTTCCCCGCAAAAAGCCGCCACGAGGCTTCTAGAAGTGCGGGGCTTGGGGACCGCTGCGGCAGCAGCGGCTATCCCTACAGCCCCGTCACAAGGTCCAAAGTAGCTAAACTTGCAGCCTTTCCACTTCAGAACCATGTTAGGTACAAGTAAGAGTGTAATGCCATTTCTGAAAGCACGCCCATGAACACAGTAGAAACAAACACAAGTAGGCAGATTTGTTGCTTAGAAATCCAAGTCTGTCTTTTTCAGAGAATGTCATGCCCATAAAAGGCTGTGTCTTTTTGCCTGTTCCCAGGGTCACTTACTACTGTTTCCATTGTTTTCTGCCTCTCTGACACACAGATACACATAGGACTGGACTTCATCTAATATTTGGGTTGAGCTTGCCACATCATTGAGTGTGTGAAAAATTCAAACCCCGGGATACATAATTAATCTGCCCTAAAAGCTGGTAAAGATGCTGCTAGGTCAACTGAAGAAAAATACCTTTTATCACTGTAGCAAGTGTCTGCGCTGTAGTGCTACAATGGCTACTCAAGAGTTTGTAATGTAGATATGGCTACAGCTGCAACCCATTGGTTTCCTAGCTCCTGCATTTGCATTCATTTTCTGGGAAACCTCTCAGCCCACATAGCTTAGCATTCATCAGCCTTGCCACATTCCCCATTGCCTTGGGCAGTGGCTTCCTTCTGTTTCTAATAGTGCGTCTACACTGCAGGGCTGAACTTGAAATAAGCTACACGAATTGAGCTACGCCAATTGCGTATCTTATTTCAAAATAGGTTATTTTGAAATAAGGAGCGTCTACACAGCATTTATTTCGAAATAGAGGACTCTTCCTCCAACTTCCCTTATTCCTCGTACAATGAAGGTTACAGGAGTTGGAGTAAGAAGTCCTCCAGCTTGACAGTATTTTGACGCTATTTCAAAATAACTGCCTTCTGTATAGATTCGGACTAAGTTATTTCAGAATAGCGCTAGTTATTTTGAAATAGTGTTGCAGTGTAGATGTACCCTAACTATTACTATATAATTAGGCATTTATCCTGAAAGATACTTAGCATACCTATCAGTTTTAACTAAGTCCATGGTTGAATTGTATCAAAGCAGCTTTAAGATCTTCTAGCAGAACAAGTATCAATTTTGCAAGTCACTTGGGAGCATCAGAGTTATGCCTAAAGACAATCAATCTATTTATTATGAATATTATTACCTGCAAATTAGCCATATTTGGGGGTAATGTTAACAAACTGATCCTGACTTTTTTCCAAATTTAAGTTTTGTTTGTAGTTATTTGTCTATAGCTTGGCAAACATTTCTCAGGTTATGGGTTTTTGACAACGTTTGCTTTCCCTATTCATTATCCATGTTGTACAGTTGATCACCAAACCCACATGCAACCTTAATGAATGACTTGAAAGGAGAATATTGATTAATGCCTGTGTGGCAGGAATTTTTGCACAAATAAACGTGTGCTTAAATTCCTGCCGCTTTCAAGAGTTGCAAAGTGACTGTAAGAATGTTCCATGAATAAAAGTTCTAGGAGGTGATGATTGTTTACATCAGAGCTACTCAATTTTGGAAGCTCTGGGGGCTACTGTGATACTTACAGCACATGCCAAGGGCTGCAACTTAAGCGTGGTTGCATATACATGCAAATATGTATGCAAATATATGCAAATAGCTTCTTTCACACTGACGAGCATGAATACAAAGATTAAGGCAAGACTACACAGCACACAGGCCCCATTTAAGTCAGTGCTGCTGATATTAATAAAATGCAATATTTACCTGATTTCCACCCACATGACAGCACTTTTAATAAGCAATGACAGTCCAGGAATTTAACTACTAAATGCATATCAACAGAAGGCCATTATATTGACTACATTTTTTGTTTTGGCTCCCACCCGCAGGCCGCGTGTTGAGCCCCGCATAAACCCAAACCTCATCGTGGGCTGCAAATAAGCAGGTTGCGTGTTGAGTAGCCCTGGTTTACATATTAGTAGATGGAAACACAACTGAGCAATTCTAGTTCCATTAGAGGACAGGAGCACATATACTGACCAACCAGTTCATTACAATATCATAGTTGTGATATTTTTAAAGATACAGGCTTCCATTATTCTCTGCAGTTGACCTGGCAGTTTAAAAATTATTTCGTTCCTAGGAAACCCTGCACTTTTTAATAGCTCTCTTGTATGTGTAAGATCTGGAGATGCCAGGGATGTCTTTAGGGTTTTTGTTGCCCACAGCAAACTGGAAAATGTCAGCACTACCAAGCCTATGCTCAGACAATTAACAATAACTAAACATTTTGCTGCCCCTAATATTTTGCAGCTACCACTTCATGCTACTTACACAGTGGAGCCAGCTCTGTGTTTTGAGACATAGATTTATAATAAAACTTTAGTTTTCAGGACAGGTAGAAAAAACAGCTGATCAGGTGATATTTCCTCTTTTATTTTCAGTTGCTCCAATAACAGTAGTGTTAAAGATTTCTACAGTGAAGGTTCCACATGGATTGCCTTTCTAAGCAACTTTGTTTCCAAACTCACAACCAGAGCTGTATTTCTGCTGTAGTTTGTACCCTCTTAAGCATCTTCTGTGTAAACTAGACTTGAAAGGTGCCCTTGTGAACTGTGAAGAGAGCAAAGTGAAAATCTAAGACAGCCAGTTGGAAATGAATTCAGCCTTCATATTTGACTCTCCTTTTTGTTTACATTTGCATTAAGTGGTACAGCAGAAGGAGGAACTATGCCCAGAGTAGAAGGGGAACCCCTCTCCTTTGGGAGGCAATGTAGACAGAGTGTCTCCATTTAGACCTCATTATGACATCAATTCATGTTTTTTAAAAAAAATCACAGGCTTGTGGTTCATGAATGTAATAAGCCCTTTAGAAACAAACTGCCCTAGCAATGTAATTTAAGCCTTGCTACTTCCAGGTTTTTTATAATAATATATTCCTTTACCCTAAGAGAACGAGGATATGTTGTTCATAAGGTCACCATACAAGTGTTTTACTTGAATGGAGAACTCACAGTATTTCCTAGAGTGTGTTATGACTCCTCTGTAATTTAAGATTATTACCTGAAACGGTCATATTTTATTTGGCTTCTTTTCATGTTGACTGAGTGAAAAAGCTTGCAAAATGATCTCCAAGTGAATCTATAGAATGAGGCTCATAAGGCTCATTGAGATAGTGTCCAAAGACTAAAATAATAATAAATCTCTCTAGTGCAGCTGGTCTTAATGTGAATTAACAAGGGCTCAACTGAACTGTATGCTTTGGGTTCCCCACAGCCATCCCCAAACTTGAAGAAGAGGAATAATTTATGCATTTGAGGGGTTAGTTGAATTTCTGTTTAGAAAGGTGGTTGTTCTTCCAGAGGTATACAATATCACAAAAAGGACTGTGGTTCCCCCAAAAGGTGAGAGGTATTAACTCTAAACGTCTGCTGCATCTCATATTGTCATCAAAAACAAGAATAGCTGCCTCAGATGTCTTGACTGTAAGTATGAGTACCAGATTGGCAGGGAAGGAGTTAACCCTCCATGGCTAAATGAAGGAGTGTAGTTGTGAGCCTGTTTGTAAGATTTGTAGAGCAGAAGGGATGAGCTGTCTGTGAGGGTATCAGTTCCTTTCCCAATCTATATACCAGGGACTTAATTATCAGTTTCCTAGTGAGACAGTCACCTCAGAAAGGGTGCATCTGCACAGCACAGTTATTTCAAAATAACTGATGTTATTTCAAAATAACAATGTAAGCATCTACACAGCAATTCCGTTATTTTGAAATAATTTCGAAATAAGAAATGGCTTATTTTGAAATCTGTAAACCTAATTCCACAAGGAATAACGCTTATTCCGAAATAGCTATTTCTGAATAGCAGCAGCGTTGACGCTCCACTGCTGCTATTTCGAAATAGCTCCTCCCCAGGACCATTCAAAATAATTACTCCCCAGTGCCTCTTGGGGCTCTAATTCATGGTAGCATGTCCACATCAGGGAAGCCCGCCTCGGACTAATTTTGAGGCTTCCCTGCAGTGTAGATGTGCTATTCCAAAATGAGGTATTTTGAAAAAAACAAACAAGATAGCTTATTTCGAAATAAATGTGCTGTGTAGACGTACCCAAACTGAGGAACGTGGGAGGGGTCCAATGTGGGCTTATGCTTCCTTTGTGTCTGCCTATAATCTCAGTTTGGTTCGTGGCCAACCTGACCTGAGTTACAGCAGCCTCATGGCTCATCTAATTTACATTTGTACTGCCAAAGGTCCATCTTGGTAGCTGAGAAGGGAGATAGTTCAGCAATAGATCCCTTTCCCCTCATCCGGCCCTGAGAGCTCCCTGTGATAGAGGAGGCATTATAGAGTCAGCTATCTTGGCTTTATTCCACCCAGCACTCTCATATGGTTGGGTAGTGGGCAGGGTAGATCTGTCAAATTTATGTTCCTCTTAAAAGACCAGCGCAAATTACAAGGACAACTAAGGGCTGCTCAGTGAGGAAGCCGTCTTATATCAGTAGATGTTCTTTGTATTCACTATCTTACACATAAGGAGACAAAAAGCCAATGTTAAGATAATATGAAGTTTGGCAAACAAAGAGAAGAGAAAGAATGGTCATGTGATGAAGGTATGATTTGTGGAAATGCTGATCAATTCAGGAGGTCAGATTAGATGATCTGGTGGTCCCTTTGTGACGGACCCCCCCCATGCTTTATGAAATGGTTTTATGGATAGGAATGCACATAACTCAAAAGTGCTTTGGACAAATTGCTTTATGTAACCTATCAATCTTCATGTCATAATCTGCTGGATCTGTTTATTTTATTCTGGTATATGTATCATTCTTGTGTGTGGAATTAGACATATGGAGTGCTTTATGGTTTTTAAATGTGTGAATGAAAGGCAGCACGGGTGTTACCCTCACTGTCTTGATGACCAACCGTTAAACAATCTCTTTTGTCTTTAAGTCTTAGCAGTGATTGGTCTGGGGAAGTCACATGCCCATCCCAACTGGCCAGGTGACTTCCCATGCAAAAAGGGAATCTTTAAAAATAATAGGAAAGTAGGAGTCTTTTGTGTGGCTGGTGTGACATAGAGACCCTAGGGGAAAAGGAGACTTTCCTGGTTTGGTAGGCTTGCCTGGGAAAGAAACAGTTTTAAGTTAAAGGTGAGTCTGTAGTTAGTTTGTAATAAGTTTTTACTGAAGATTTAGTGTAGAATTAGCTAAGCTTTTTCTGTTATTTTGAGTTTGTAACCTACTTTCCTCTGCCTGTTCTCACTTATTACCACTTAAATCTTACTGCTTGTACTTAATAAAAATCACTTTTATTTTCTATCAAGACCAGTGTAAATAATTATTACCTGGAGGAGCAATCAGTGTGTACGTTCCCCCTTTCATTGTTAAAGTTATTTACTTAGTTCATTTGGGGGTCTGATCCCATTTGGGGAGTGGTATCACAGGAAGCTGAGCCCAAAACTGCATTTTCCTTGGACCTGAAGAGATTCAGTGTCTGCATTGCTTCCTGGGAATGGTGGGGATGGTGTGATTCTCAGCTCTGCACCTTGGCTGGGGGAGACTGGGGAGCTGGCCCAACAGGACAGAGCAGTGAGAAGCCCCAGAGACCAAAAAGGAGGGTGTCAGTGGCCTTATCAGCACTCTGGGAAGCTCCTCCTCCACGAGTCTTCTGTAACCTCACCCCGTCACACCCCTATCACCTTAAATTCTATTCTGTGTCTTGAAACTGCATCAGAAGCCAATTGGAACTGTGCTCTGACCATATAGAGTGCTATGAAAGAATAGATATAAAAATTTGCTCCAGGTATCTCAATTTGGACACCCCAAGCTAGCAGATATTTTTGACAATTTTGTTCTGAGTTGCTCTGTGCCTCATTCCCCACCTGTGAAACAGAGATGGTGATATAACCTCAGCAGGGTGCTGTAAAGATAAATTCATTAATGTTAGTCAAAACTCTCACGGTATTCAAATGAGCATAAGAGAATAAGTCTATTAGGGTATGTCTACACTACAGCACTATTTCGAATTAACTTAATTCGAAATAGTTAATTTGAATTAAGTTAATTCAAAATAACGCATCTATACACAAAAACTATTTTGAAATAGCATTTTGCTATTTCGAAATAGCACGTCCACACTGAGTGGACCCTGAACCGATGTTA
Organism: Rafetus swinhoei; assembly: GCA_019425775.1. Classification (NCBI taxonomy): domain Eukaryota; kingdom Metazoa; phylum Chordata; order Testudines; family Trionychidae; genus Rafetus; species Rafetus swinhoei. The sequence goes on from CM033437.1 coordinate 312,617,162, forward strand.
AGGCTGGCCGGAACCAGTGCCGGCAGGGCATCAGGTTAGGACTTGAGTGTGTGGGGCTGCTGCCTGAGGTGAATTGAGCTCCGTGCTTAAAGGGGCCCTACCCCCACCCTGGACAGACAGTTCTCAGGGTTCCCCGCTTGCTTGTCTACCTCGTGAGGGACAGCAAAGCAGTCCTGTCTTGGAGTGCCCTGAGTGCCCGAACTCGGGACACCACAGCACTCGGCAACATGGAGCCAGAGCTGCCCCTGGGCATGCCGGTGCGTCTCGTGGGGTTGTTGCCATCAGCCCAGCTGTACTTGCTGCAGGCTGCCATCCGGGGAGTCCACCGGGGGGCTGTCAGGATCCAGGAGGCCCTGCGGGAGAGCATCCACCCCTCAGAGCCCTCAGAGCCTCCCTGGTCCTCCCCACTGGGGGCTCGTGCCCCATTCCTCCCTGACATCCATCCACTTACCCCTCCCTAACCCCCCCTTCCTGATGTCAAATAAAAGACACGTATGTTCAAAAATAGAAACTGGGTTTATTGAACAAAACTGGGGAGGGATGAACCTCGGGAGACTGGGAAAGGAGGTGGAAGAGGGAAGAGAGAGAGGGTGGAAGAGGGAGGGGAAACCTGGGAAGAGGAGCTGGAAGGGGAAGCAAGGGAAAGAAGGGGAAGGGGAAGCTCAGGGCTCAGGGTTGGGGGTCTTGCCAGACCAACTTGACTTTCATGCTAACCTGCTCCTGGGTTTGCATGTGGCCTTTGGTGGCCAGGCTGGCAGCTATCCTGCCATAGACGGCCGCATTCCTCCATCTAGTGTGGAGATCATGGACGTTGGGGGCATCCCCCCAAACCTGAATAAGGTCCATGATCTCCACCCTGGACCAGGAAGGCGCCCACCTTCTCCAGCTCCTGTCAGGCTCCTGGGAGCTGGCAGACTGCTCCTGGGGAGCGGGGAAGGGCTGGCTGCCAGTGGCTTGCTGGCTCATGTTTTGGGGCCACTGGGTCAGGGGCCCCAGTGGCCACTGCTGGCTCTGGGCTGGCAGGCTTGGAGCTGGCACAGGCACTGTGGCCAGGGTCTACCCCTTTAATGGCTCCGAGGCTGGGGGAGAGGAGAGTAAGTTTTCCTGGTTGTGCCCAGAGTGGCCACCAGAGCACCCTGGGAAGGGCTGGAGGCCCCCTATTTCGAATTAAGTGTCTACCCAGCACTTAATTCGAAATAGCTATTTTGAATTTGGTGTTACTCCTCGTAGAATGAGGTTTACCAAATTTGAAATAAGGGCTCCACTATTTCGAATTTATTTTGAAATAGCGGTTTGCCTGTGTAGACGCTATTAAAGTTAATTCGAAATAACTGCTGTTATTTCAAATTAACTTTGTAGTGTAGACATACCCTGACTGATTCAGTAATTCTAAATTCAGTTCAGGGTTTGGATAGGATGTGTTAAATAAAGACTGGGACCACATGTTGAATGGTGAGGATAAAATACTGAATAGTTATCTATTCCATGTGCAACATCCAGCCTATGAACTGAATGAAGCAGGGGTCCTGTGAGCCTGCTTTTGTCCCATCCCAGACATGACTTCCCCACACTGTCTTGGTTAGTACTTGTCTCTCCTGTTTATATCACCCACTGCTTCTGTGCCCTGCACACCGTGTTTTCTCCCTACTCTGCTTTTCTGTCCATCCCCCTTCATTTCCTTTTACCAAAATACCTCCTTCCTTTCCACCACAATCTCCACAACCTATTCCCACCCAGATTGCCCTGGGCTTCCTTTCCTGCCCTTCCCCCATTCAGGTTACACTGTTTCCTCCTTCGGTACACATCTTGGGCTCAAGGACTAGGGGTATGGAGAACACAGGAAGAACAGTGTCCTTACTCTCAGTTATGTTGCCCAGTCCCAAGAAGCCCCTGGCAGATAATGGAAGCAGTTACAGGAAAAATCTCATTCAAGCATTCTCACAGAAGGAGGAATGATCAGAGAATTTTGTGTGCATCTTAAAAGCAATTACACTTAATACTGAGCAAGTGCAAATAGATTTTTTCAATTTTATAACTGAGACAGATTTGGGTGGATTTTCACAGGAACATCCAGAGAAAACTATCACCATAGAGTGAACCTCCTGTCAAATGTCCTGCTCCAAATGTTCAATTCCTGCTCCATTAGAATTTCTCAACAAAGTGACTGTACAGGTTTATAGAATCATAGAATGCTAGAACTGAAAGGGACCATAAGAGGACATTTAAGTCCAGTTCCCTGCCCTCATGGCAGGACCAAGCACTGTCTAGATCATCCCTGACAGGTGTCTGTCTAACCTGCTCTTAAATATCTCCAGTGATGGAGATTCCACAACCTTCCTAAGCAATTTATTCCAGTGCTTAACTACCTTGACAGTTAGGAAGTTTTCCTAATGTCCTAATTTCTTAAACCTCTCTTGCTGCAATTTAAGCCGATTGCTTCTTGACCTACCATCAAATGTTAAGGAGAATAATTTTTTTCCCTTCTCTTAGGTACGTGAAAGCTATTATCAAGTCTCCGTTCTGTCTTCTCATTTCCAAACTAAACAAACCCAATTCTTTCAGTTTTTTCTCATAGGTCATGTTTTCTAGACCTTTAATCATTCTTGTTTCTCTTCTATGGACCTTCTCCGTTTTCTCCACATCTTTCCTGAAATGTGGTGCCCAGAATTGGACACAATACTCTATAAGAGGCCTAATCAGTGCAAAGTAGAGTGGAAAAATTACTTCTTGTGTTTTACTCACAACACTCCTGTTATGCATCTCAGAATGATGTTTGCTTTTTTTTTGCAGCATTGTTGCACTGTTGACTCTTATTAACTTCCAGTCCACTATGACCCCTACATAACTTTCTGCAGTACTCCTTCCTAGACAGTCACTTCCCATTTTAAATGTGTGAAACTGATTGTTCCTCCCTAAGTGGAGTACTTTGCATTTGACCTTATTGAATTTCATCTTATTTACCTGAGACTATTTCTCCAGTTTGTCCAGATCATTTTGAATTCTAAACGTATCCTCCAAAACACTTGCTTCCACTCTCAGCTTGGTATCATCTTCAAACTTTATAAGCATACTCTATATGACATTATCTGAATAGCTGATGAAGATATTGAACAGAACCAGTCCCAACGTTTATCCCTGTAGAATCCCACTTGCTATGCTCTTCCAGAATGACTGTGAACCATTGAAAACTTCTCTCTGGGATGGTTATCCAATTAGTTATGCACCCTTGGTATAGTAGCCCCATCTATGTTGTTTTTCCCTAGTTTATTGTTAAGAAGGTCATGAAAGACTGTATCGAATGCTTTACTAAAGTTTAGGTATACTACGTCTGCTGCTTCCTCCTTAATCACAAGACTTGTTATCCTATCAGAGAAAGCTATCAGATTGGTTTGACATGATTTGTTCTTTACAAATCAATACTGACTTACTTATCACCTTATTATCTTCCAGATGTTTGCAGATTGATTCCTTAATTATTTGCTCCATTATCTTCCCTGGCACAGAAGTTAAGCTGACTGGTCTGTAGTTTCCTGGGTTGTCCTTAGTTGGCTTTTTATAGATGGGCACTATATTTGCCCTTTTCCAGTCTTCCGGAATCTCTCCCGACTGCCATGACTTTTCAAAGATGGTAACTAATGGTTCAGATACCGCCTTTATCAGCTCCCTGAGTATTCTAGAGTGCATTTCATCAGGCCCTGGTGACTTGAAGACATCTAACTTTTCTAAGTAATTTTTAAATCGTTCCTTTCCTATTTTAACTTCTGAACCTACCTCCTTTTTCCCAGCATTCACTATTGTAGGCATTCAATCACCACCAATCATCTTGGTGAAGCATCTGGTAATGACAATTATCAGTGACATAACATTGGATAAGAGGAATAATTGGTCCAATTTAGTATGGAAATTCCTTTATTAATAAAATAATTCTATCAAGGGAAAACTCTGCAATGCAGAGTGCCTTCCACTTCTCTATTGTTTGTTATATTTCACAATCTGAAAATCACATGAACTTCAGGGAGCAGTACATTTAAGTGAAAACTATAATCTTGTACAGTGACAGAAAGACCTGCCATTTTCGTCCTCTTTATTATGGGTATTTTCTGAGCGCTATAACAAAAAAGAGTTCTCTGGAGTCTGAGATAAGAAGGAACAATTCCAGTTTTCATTCCATTTAATTTTCAATCATCAACATGTCTAAAAGAGAATATTATCATTTTACTTTATTGATTCAAATTTTCTGTATGGCTCAGTACTAGCTGCAAATATTATATATCATAGGCATAGTTTTGTAATATTATTTTACAGTTATCAGATATAACAATTAAATTCTTTCCTGATGAACTAAAGATATTATGTGTTAAATGGCATTTTGATCAGATTGCACTGCAGTTACAAAGCTGAAAGATATCTCATCAAATCAGTGTTGATTTTTTTTCTCATGACCCAGTTAAAATAACACACAATCAAAAATAACAAATATATCCAGTGGCTTTTGGATGCATTTAATAAAGTCAAATCCCCGAGAGAAGACAGCATTGAGGATCTTATTTCATTCAGAATTAAATAATCCACTAACATTTTAAATTTTGTCATGGATGTAAACAATTCTTTGTTCATATTGTCTTTAATATTCTGCAATGTTGTAGTAATATAACTCTTGTGACTTTTGTTGGGGAAACAGCCTGCTGATTTAAGAAATGTCCTTACTTATTTTATTTTAAAGAAAGGAATGGACAGAGCGGTATTCGTGTATTTTATAAGATCACACTGTATTGAAATGACACTAAAATAGAAAAAAAATCATCTATTATATAGGGATCACAAAGCTATGTTTCTCCATGGCTTTGCATTGATAGTACATTACAATTTGGTATTAAAGACCCCCAGATGAGGAGCCCAAGTTTCTGGTTATAGAATGTGCAGATTTGTACATCCATGTTTACCTGTGCCAAAAACAACTGTTTGCATACTGACATGCTGAATATATGATTGCAATTGAAATAATCGTGGCCACTCAATTTGGCATATGTAAAAGACCTCCTTTTAAAAAGTTCCTTTTAGACCTTTTTGTATATATGGTATATATAGTGTGGTAACTATATCTGCCATTTATACAGTTGTGATTTAGATATTTTAAAATGCAATAGAAACTTGTGAATTTCTAAAAGTTTATGTTCTAGATTGTGCAAATATTTATGCATTCTGATGTTTTATCCTGATTCTCTGCTTCTTTGAAACATAGTCATTTTTAAGTTGAGCAGGAAACAGTTTTTCCATTTTGTAAGAATTATCAAGATTCTGAAAATATGTCACATTCTAAATTGAGATGAAAACTTAAAATTATTATTGCAAAACAGAAAACTGATTTTTTTGGCCCAATTTTCACATTTAGTATTTTTTTATCTTTCTTAGCCAATGTTTACTAACATTTCTATTCAAAACTTGTTTTGTACACAAAATCTGAAACTTTCCAGTTTGAAAATGTCAAAATGGGATGGTTCAATAAGCTTGAAAGATTTTTAATTTTTGTTTGCTTGTCTAGAACTGCTGCAGTTATATATATATATATATATATATAGTACATGTATGTAACACAATATGTATGATGTATATTTACTCTCAGAATAGCCACAGCATCACAATGGTTTGGGATTTTAAAAGTTTTTCAGTACAGTAGAAGGACATGGTTCTATAAAACTCAAATGAAATGAGTACTGAGATAAACAAATGAAACTCTATTTTAGAAACTTATCCTCCACTTCTCAAAATAGTAAACTTTTATATTGTGAACCAGTGAAGTAACATGGTCAGAAAATAACAGAAGTGACAAGTTGATTATGCCAGCATTTTGTAAGAATGATATACCCTTTGAGCCTGCCAGATGGCATCTAGGCACTTAAAGCTGAGTTAGCCAAAGAGGGAAGTGTGTGTTCAATTTTGTGTCGAATTTGATGTGTATGCAACATGTCTGCCAATTCTCAAAACGTGACCTTTGGATTTAAAGGCAACAGCTCTAGCTGGTGAGCCTCTCTCCCATTCAACAAAAAAGAAGCTGTGCTATATTGCATGTTTCATCAGAGAACTGCCAAGTATGCAATCACCCTAGAAAATTCAGCATATATTCATTAACTGCAGTGATGTCTTCCTCCTTCTTATTTTTAAAAAAAGCTCCTATGAAATTCCATCTTCCTTCATGCCTGGTTGCTGGTAACCTGTGTACCACAGATGCATAGACTTTAAAGTCAGAAGGGACCACCATAATCATCTAGTCTGACCTCCTGCACTCTGCAAGTCCACAGAACCTCACCCACCCATCCTATAATAGAACCCTAATGTTTGGCTGAGTTACTGAAGTCCTCAACATGGTTTAAAGACTTCATGTTACAGAGAAGTCACCATTTATACTAGTTTAAACCTGCAAGTGACCTGTGCCCCCTGCAGCAGAGGAAGGCAAAAAAGTCCTAGGGTTTATGCCAATATGACCCAGAGGCAAATTCCCTCAAAATTCCAAATACAGTGATCACTTACACCCAGGCCTGCCGACAGGAGGTGGGGGAGAGGACACACAAAGAGGGCAGTTGCCCCAGGTCTTGGCGATTGTAAGGGGTCCAGGGCTCATGGTCGTTGTCACTGACATCACAGTAGAAGCGGCGGCTGGAGCCTTGAGCCTCTTTGAATTGCTGCCAGAGCACCACTGTGCCGGGCTCTAAGACCTGGGAGTGGTGGTGGGGGTGGTTCTGCAGCACCATGGTCCAGGCAGCTCTGAGTGCTCGCTATCCAGCCCCACACTTCCAGTTAAGGCCCTGCTCCTTCCAGGGTATGGAGCTGTCCTCCTTGCACCTTGCCCTGGGGCCTTCAGTGGCTGTCAGCCCCGCTGGTTACACCCTGAGCTCATGGGTAAGATGCACCTGACAGACACCTGGAAAAAAACTCGCTGTAACTCAGGGCTCATCAACACAGCAGGGCAAAAGCCAAAATAAGCTACAAACTTGAGCTACACCAATTGCATAGCTTAGGTTGAAATAGTTTATTTTAGCTTTTGGCGCTGTCTACACAGCAGGAAGTCCAAGAGAGAGCACTCTTCCTCCGACTTCCCTTACTCCTCGTAAAATGAGGGTTACAGGAGTCAGAGTAAGAAGTCCTCCAGCTCCACATTATTTTAACATTATGTCAAAATATCTGCCAGCTGTGTAGACCTAGACTGTTATTTCGGAATAATGTCAGTTATTCTGAAATAACACTGCTGTGTAGACATATCCTCAGAGTCCTCGCAATCTAGTGTCCCATCACTGCCTGCTGGAGATATTTGCTGCTAGCAGGTGTGCTCAGCTTTGCTCTTACAGGCAGTCTCATCATACCTTCTCCCCATAAACCTTTCAAACTCAGTCTTGAAGCCAGTTAGGATTTTGCCCTCATTTTTCCCCTTGGAAGGCTGTTGCAGAACTTTAATCTTTTGATCGTTAGAAACCTTAGCCTAATTTCAAGCCTAAATTTGTTGATGGCTAGTTCGTATCCATTTGTTCTTGTGCTCCATTTGAGTTTAAGTTAAACAACTCCTCTTCCTCCCTGGTATTTTTCCTCTCTCTTGTATTAATAGAGGGCAATCATATCTCCCCTCGGTCTTTTTTGGTTAGGCTAAACAAGTGAAGTTATTTGAGTCTCCTCTCATAAGGTAAGTTTTCCCTTCCTTTGATCATCCCAGGAGGCCTTCTCTGCATCGTTTTTCAGTGTGACGTGTGGAGATGTAGTAAGGAGGTCTAAAATGAGTGCCCTCTCCCCAAGCTTATGCTCACAGATTTGCTTCTTTGTGTTTTCTCTTCATAGAAATGAAGAGAAACCTTAGTAGCACCTGACAATTTCTTTGATTATACTTTTAGAATGGACATAAGGGAAGGAGAAATCTAGTTAGGTAGCTAACAAGGTCCCATCCTGAAGTCACTATGCAGGCAAAGCTTCCAGACTTCCTTAGGAGCAAGGGCACCATGGTAGGGGCGGCAGGGGCGGGGGAGGGGAGGAGGGCAGCAGCTGTGCACAGTGAGATGCAGCTTGCTTTTCATTCTGTTCTCTGGATGCTAATGGAGTGAGGGGAAAGTGCTTGCAATCTGTGCATGCCTCTCATACCTGGCTGGTGAAGAGGGCTCACCAGCCAAGTATAAGAGGCACGCATGGAATGCAAGCACTTTCTCCTAACCCCCTTAACATACAGTGAACAGGATGAAAAGCTAGCCGAGTCCTGAAGCACACAGCTGCTGCCCCCTGTACTCCCCAGAAATGGCGCCCTTACTTAGGAGCTTCACTTACATAGCTCTGTGGGATTAGACTGTATGGGCCTGATCTATGACACGTTGTATATGGGTGGACCTTGTGTCAGTGAGGAACTCCAGTGAAGTCAGCGTGGTTCAAGGTGCATGCATGGATGTTTGTACATAGTGTTAATTGCAGGATCTGGGCCTATTTACCTATTCTGCTTAGTATTACTAGCCTGGACACATCAGTTTACTATTATAGAAAAATTGCCCTCTTTTATAATCAGCAGCCCTCAATAAGCAGAGTTATAATAGATCCCTATGCTTCCTAGGTAGACAAAGGAAAATCATTCTTAGATGCATGCTATAGAAGGCTCTCAATTCCTGCATGGATATGTTAGAATATTACAGTGCGGGGGTTATTGTTTACTTTTATTATCTTTACATTTGTCAATACACATAAATCATGCCTTAAAAGCTCTAAGTAAGTGTAAATTTGTTGTAGTATGGCATCGTATCTCGCATTTCAAACAAGAAAACTGGAATCTAGAGCAGCAAGAACTGATTGAAGGTCTTCCTTTGCCAGTGTAGGTGATGATATTTATGGAGGAGCAGGAGAAACACATTGAGCTCTCAATTCAGGTGTTGACAACTAAAATGCTCTTCAGTTTACTCCTATTAACCTAATTGTAATTAATCTATAATAGGGCTTTCAAGCAATTAAAAATTGTGATTAATCATATTATTTAAAAATTAATTGCAGTTGTGCTGGTAAATTGAATATCATTTATTTAAATATTTTGGATGTTTTCTACATTTTCAAATATATTGAATTAAATTACAACACAGAATACAAAGTATACAGTACTTGCTTTTTATTTGTATTTGATTACAAAAAACAAAAGAAATAGTATTTTTCAATTCACTTACTACCAGTACTGCAGTACAATCTCTTTATTGTGAAAGCTGAACTTACAAATGTAAAATTATGCACATAAGGTACCTGCATTCAAAAATAAAACAATGTAAAAGTTTAGAGTCTTAAGTCCATTCTGTCCTACTTTTCGTACAGCTAATCACTCAGACAAACAAGTTTGATCAACAATTTGCAGGAGATAATGCTGCCCAGTTCTTGTTTACAGTTTTACCTGCAGTGAGAATAGACATTCATACGGCACTGATATTTATGCTCCAGACAGAAAGATATTTATGCTCCAGATATGCTAAAGATTCATGTGTTCCTTCATGCTTGAACCATTTTTCAGGTGTCCATATGGATGACAGGTTTAGCTTGATAATGATCTAAAGCAGAAAGATCCAATGTGCATTCATTTTGATCAACTCAGTCAGATGTGACCAACAGAAAGTTGATTTTCTTATTTGGTGGTTCTGTAGTATCTGCATCAGAGCAAAACTGTTTTAACATGAAACATATGGCAGAATGCAGGTAAAACAGAACAGAAGATATATAATTCTTCCCCAAGGAGTTGGGTCACACATTTAATTAATGCATTATTTTTTAATGAACATCATCAGCATGGAAGCATTTTCTCTGGAATGTGGCCAAAGCTTGAAGGGGCATATGAATGTTTAGCATACATGGCATGTAAATACTTTGCAATGCTGACTACAAAAATGCCATGCCAACCTGTATTCTCACTTTCAGGTAACGTTGTTAATAAGAAGTGGGCAGCATTATATTCTGTAAATATAAACAAATTTGTCTTAGCAATTGGCTGTACAGAAAGCAGGACTGAGTGGACTTATAGGCTCTAAAGTTTTCCCTTGTTTTGTTTTTGAGTGCTGGTACGTAACAAAAAAATCTACATTTATGAGGCTATGTCTACACTGGAAAGGTTTGGTGATGAAAATGAAAGTGCTGTTGACATGCAAAAGTTGCCAAAACTGAAAATTCATCAAGCCTGTTTATCTGTCACCCATTGTTGACATACTATGGCCACATTGTTAACTCTCCTGTTGACAGAAAGAGCAAAGAGTGTTTTGAGTGACAACCACCTCTGTTTCCCTGAGATGATACCACGAGGACCGCTACACCAGTGTTTCTGAAAATGTTCTGCGAAATCACTTTCAGAAATACATTAACTGGCCACCCCGGTTTGTTTATTTACTGGTGCCACGCCCACGGAGCCTCACGGCTCCCATTGGCTCTATTTCGTACTTTGCAGCCAAGGGGAGCCACGGGAAGTGGTGGCCCGGCCCATGGTGCTTCCCGCGGCTCTCTTTGGCTGCAAAGGGCGAAATGCAGCGAATGGGAGCTGTGAGGCTCCATAGCCGTGGTGCCAGTAAATAAACAAACCGGGACAGTCAGTTAATGTGTTTCTGAAAGTGATTTCGCAGAACACTTTCAGAAACACTACACTACACAATGAGCCAGACACCAGGAAATGGATTTTAAAGTTCCCTGGGTTTTGTTGATGTGGCTGCAAAGCAGCAGAGTTCAAAGCCAGAGTAGCTAATCAGGTATTGTGGGAAACATGCTGAAGTTCAATAAACTCGACAAAAAAACTATGTAATGTACATTGCATGATTGTCAACAGTGAAGGAAGGGGGAGAGACAAAAGTCCCTTGTGGAAGTGGAATTTTTTTGTCACCAAAACTGACCATTTGATGCAACTTTTGTTGCATCACAATATGAACATGACCCAGATTTTGTCACTAAAAAGGGGTATGTCTACACTACAAAGTTAATTCGAACTAACAGCTGTTAGTTCGAATTAACTTTCATAGGCACTACACATACAAACCGCTAGTTCGAACTTAATTCGAACTAGCGGAGTGCTTAATTCAAGCTAGGTAAACCTCATTCTACGAGGACTAACGCCTAGTTCGAATTAAGTAGTTCGAATTAAGGGCTGTGTAGCCACTTAATTCGAACTAGTTGGAGGCTAGCCCTTCCCAGCTTGCCCTGGTGGCCACTCTGGGCCAAGCCAGGGAAACTCTTCTGCCCCCCTCCTGGCCCCGGAGCCCTTAAAGGGCCACGGTCTGGCTACGGTACTCGTGCCAGGTGCAAGCCTGCCAGCACCCAGCCAGCAGACCCTGCACCTGGCACGGCATGAGCCAGCCACCTGCTGCCACCCAGCCCTCCGCCTCTTCCCAGGACCAGGCTGGCGGCACCCAGGAGCCTGCCCGGGGCCACAAGAGGCGGGCGCCCGCCTGGTCTAGTGTGGAGATCGTGGACCTCATCGAGGTTTGGGGGGAGGCCTCCAACGTCCACGACCTCCGCACTAGGCACAGGAATGTGGCTATCTAGGGCAGGATAGCTGCCAGCCTGGCCACCAAAGGCCACATGCGAATCCAGGAGCAGGTTTGCATGAAAATCAAGTTGGTCCAGTGAGACCCCCGACCCTGAGCCCTGAGCTTAGAACATAAGAACATAAGAATGGCCGTACTGGGTCAGACCAAAGGTCCATCTAGTCCAGTAGCCTGTCTGCCAACAGCGGCCAACACCAGGTACACCGGAGGGGATGGACCGAAGACAATGACCAAGCAATTTGTCTCATGCCATCCATCTCCAGCCTTCCACAAACAGAGGCCAGGGACACTGTTCCTACCCCCTGGCTAATAGCACTCCATGGACCCAACCTCCATGAATTTATCTAACTTCTCTTTAAACTCTGTTATAGTTCTAGCCTTCACAGCCTCCTGTGACAAGGAGTTCCACAGGTTGACTATGTGCTGTGTGAAGAAGAACTTTTGCTTATTAGTTTTAAACCTGCTGTCCATTCATTTCATTTGGTGTCCTCTAGTCCTTCTATTATGGGAACTAATGAGGAACTTTTCTTTATTCACCCTCTCCACACCACTCATGCTTTTATAGACCTCTATCATATCCCCCCTCAGTCTCCTCTTTTCTAAGCTGAAAAGTCCCAGTCTCTTTAGCCTCTCTTCATATGGGACCTGTTCCAAACCCCTAATCATTGTAGTTGCCCTTTTTTGAACCCTTTCCAAGGCCAAAATATCTTTTTGAGGTGAGGAGACCACATCTGTACACAGTACTGAAGATATGGCGTACCATAGTTTGATACTTCCCTCCTCCTTCTTCCCCTGGCTTCCCCTTCCAGCTCCCTCCTCCCAGGTTTCCACCTCCCTCTCCCACCTCTCTCTTCCCCTCTCCCACCTACTTTTCCCAGTCTTCCCAGAGGTTAATCCCTCCCCAGTTTTGTTAAATAAGAGAGTTTCTATTTTTGAACACATGTCCTTTATTTTTACATCAGGAAGGGGGCTAGGGAGGTAAGTGGAAGGAGGTGAGGAGGAATGGGGTACGAGCCCCCGATGGGGAGGACTGGGGTGGCTCTGCGGGCTCCTTGGGGTGGAAGCTCTCCTGCAGGGCCTCCTGGATCCTGACAGCCCCCCTATTAACCCCCCCGGATGGCAGCCTGCGGCAAGTGCAGCCGGGCTGATGGCTGAGTGCTGTGATGTGCCTAGTGTGGGCACTCAGGGCACTCCAAGACAGGACTGCTTTGCTGTCCCTCATCGAGTTAGACAAGCAAGCGGGGAACCCTGAGAACTGTCTGTCCGGGGTGGGACAGCCCTCGGCTAGCCTGAGGCAGCAGCTCCACACTCTAAGTCCTGGTTCTGGCCAGCCTTAACTTCGGTTCAGGGTCCACCCAATGTGGACATGCTAGTTCGAATTAGCAAAACGCTAATTCGAATTAGTTTTTAGGTCTAGATGCACTAAGTCGAATTAGCTTAGTTCGAATTAATGCTGTAGTGTAGACATACCCAAGGACTTTTATGGTACCAAAATTTGCCTGTTTAGACAAGGCCGAAATTACATTTTCATTGTAAAAATATTGCACTACAGTACTTGAATGAAGTGAATTGAAAAATTCTGTTTCTTTTGTTTATCATATCTATAGTGCAAATATTTGTATTAAAATAATATAAAGTGAGCAGTGTACACTTTGTATTCTGTGTTGTAGAAAATGTAGAAAGATAAAAAAATCTAATAAATTGGTATTTTATTGTTTAATAGTGTGATTCTTCATGAATAATTTCTAAAATTGAGAATATTTTTTGAGTTAACCATATAAGTCAACTGTAATTAATTGACAGCCCTAATTTATAACAACACTTTCAACTATTTGAAAGCAACCTTTTTTTTCTCTTGCAGGGTGTTGGAATGATGGACTTGGTGACCAAAGTAGTTTTTCCACAGAACAGGAATAGCATAGAATAGCAATAGCATCTTAATAATGAACTTCAGTGTCCTTAAATGTGTTATAGCTACACTATGAGATAGCGGGTTATGTTTCCCAGATCATGGAGACATACTCACACTAGCTCTCATCAGAGCTCACATGCTACAACCAATAGTGAAACTGTGATAGCCTGGGCCACAGCAGGAGCAGCACAGGCTAGCTGTCCCAAATGCTAGCTGTCCCTTAGATTTCAGGGGAGGGGGTGAGTGTTGTATTCAAGGTGACTAAGCCATGCTGCCATTGCTGACTATGCTACAAAATGCTATTCTATTATTTTTAGTGTGGTGTCTCAGGCAAAGCATTTGTATTTGAGAGCAAGCTGAGAATAACACCTCTAGCTCATAGTGTAGACCATGGATGGACAATAAACAGCTGGTGGGCTGGACGTGGTTCTCCAGAGTTAGCCCCTGGTGGGTTACCAGGTGCTTTATTTACCTGCTTATCCACAGGCATGACCACTTGAAGCTCCTGTGTTCATCGCTCCTGGCCAATGGGAGCTGTGGGAAGTGGCATGGGCCAGGCCACCACTTTCCTCAGCTCCCATTGGCTGGGAATGGTGAATCGCAGCCAACAGAAACGGCAAGCCTTCATACCTGTGGGTGTGCAGGTAAATGAAGCATATGGTGGTCAATGTTCCCTCTAATCTTTTCCATCCATGTGCAGAATAAATATTTTATGTTCATTGAGGCATATGCAAATGTGCACCCCCCGTAGAAACAAAATCCAGCTATGAGCGCTCTGCTAATCAACTGGTCAGCATTTAAATCTCTCCTGAGCAGCTGCACAAGTACTCAGCTCACAGGAAACACTGTTGGTGGTCTGCCAGAGGCTAACCCCAGGGAACTGAATCCAGCCCATGGCCACATATTGCCCACTTCTAATGTAGATGTGGCAATGGATGGAAGAATCTCTTCTAGGGCTTCTGGGATTGTTCACTTTCCACGGTCTATTCTGTTCTTGGAAGTGCTGCTGAAATTGTAAATAGGGATATAAATTTGGTGTGTAAAACCATTTATGAGATTTAACATTTTAAAAAGTATCATTGTATTTGTTGGTGTTTCCTCAATTTCTTCTGAGACCAGAAGTGAAAATATTGAAATGCTGCAGCATTTCCATAAGTTGTCATTTACGTATCACGGACCATATTCAGGAAACAGTAAACATCCTATAAGACAGTCTATTATTCATACTGGAGAGCTGAAGTTAGGTACCCAAAATTCTGGTTACTTTTCTGCACTCTGCCAGCAAAGCTTGCATTGATACCCCATTTATTCACTTCTCTTTTGATAACTTCAGTGCTCTATCTGTCTTATCAAGTGTCTTATCTCTGAGAATGTCCAGTGTGGGGCTGTATAGAAGGGAAGTTGACTGTCTATGCTAATATGGTCACCACTGTTGTAAAATTGTGATGCCTTTTGTAAAATCTATGCCTTGTGAAGTATCATCAAAAAAGTTATAATCTGCTAAGTATTATCCTGTTTTAATATGTATATCTTCCTTGTTTATGAAGCTATGAAACTTTATGTGCTTGTCTTTCAGACATGTTGTGAGCTTGAGAAATGCCCACAGAGTAGTTCTACAGGAATAACAAACAAACAAACAAACAAACAAACTGAAAGAGGGCGTATGCTCTTCATTCCCAAAGACACCTCAGACTGCATGTAAGCAAAGGTGCTACCTAGAATCTGTGATTCAGATAAAGGATGGATGGCAGAACTAACACCCCATAAAGCTTTAGCGGGGTAGCCGCGTTAGTCTGTAACTGGAAAAAGTTAAAAACAACAAATACTTTTGCAGCACCTTAAAGAATAACAAAACATGTAGTTGGTTTCATGAGCTTTCGTGGGCACAACCCACCTAGCTGTCTGACATGTATCACAACCTGGATTTTTCCAGCAAAAAGGGTCAAGATATAAAAGTTGTGAACAAAAGCCCCCTAACCACTTCTTTCCTACCCCATCTCTGGGCTGGTGAAGTCTAACAAAAGGAATTTTTGAAGAACAGGACTAAGGTCCCCAAACTATTTAGGCAAGCCAGAGAGACTCAGAAAAATAGCAAATTTAACATTCCTGCTATTATTTTGGATTATATATTCTGATTCAACTGTAATGTATTTTATCTGCTTTTGCCATTTAATGGCTCTCGTTACTTTTTCTTAGTTAACAAATCTTTAGTTAGTTTACTATGGAATGACCACAGTCATTATTTTTGGTGTGTGTTCTGAAGTATCGATTGACCTGGGTAAGTGTGTAGCCCTCCTGGGACTGAAAGAACCTAATAGTGGTGACTTTGGTTTTATTAACTTTTCATCATAAAGTCCAGTTTGTCTGGGTGGTAAAAAGGGGCTTTGATGCCTAAGGGGACTGTGTGGGGCTCCATGGAAAAACTAATGTACTGATCCAAGAGTACTCTTTTGTTACTGGCTTGGTGAAATCTAATGATAGGTTATACACTGTACTGCCAGTTTGTGATGTGTGCCCTATTTCCTAACAGAATGTCCTGAGCTTGCCATTCTTAGCTGTGAGACACTAGAGGCACTCCGACTCCTATTATTGTATGTGTTTAAGGAACTCCTATTGTGGACAGCTATGGAATAGTATGCTTACAGGAGACATTTCTTCCTAATCCTAGGAGTTATTGGTTGGCTTACATGCTACCAATGGGCTGTGGGATCTTCTCATTTGTATAAATGTCCAGGTTTTTTTTATTTTACTTAATTCCTGGCCTCAATGATATCTTATGGCAATGAGCTCTATGTGTTGATTATGTGTTATGGAATGCATAAATAATCCTGATCAATTACTCTTAAAATACTTGTTGCTAGTTTTTCAAGTTTTTATTCAGTTTGCTCATTGCTTAACCTGGGCTTCAAAATGTTTTGAAAATTACCTCAATTAACTCCTTGTTTCTGCTGAAAAAGCACTTTCCCCCCTTTCCTATTTTTGCTGGTCTCTCTCTGAGACGATAAATGTGACAAAACACCACTTCCTTGTTTCACATTACATGTGCGCCTGCTTACCCTCTTTATAGAAGATTCTGCTGGGAGATAATTATTTGTCACTCTCTTTCAAACTTAAGCACCTCTCCCAATCATCTTGTTTTAAGATACTTACCAGTAATGCTCAAAGAGAGGGGTAATCTTGTCTCTTAATTTTTATTTATGTTTTTTTTAAATTAGAGGTGCATTTCAAAAAGTGAGTTTCCTGGTTAAATCCACTAAATCACAGCAAAATTTGAGCAATTACAGGAAACAATGTAATAGCAAGTTTGCATGTAATGCTATGGCAAATTTACAACTGTGGAATTTAGGTATAATCTCACAAAGAGATTCTTATTCTCCGTTGGGGAAAATATCATAACATGAAGATATTGTTTGTCCTGCTTTAGCTGATGCTTATGGAAGGTTCCTGGGAGCTGGCAGTAAACTGGGATCTTCTGTATCAAAAATCCCACAAAATACAAGGTAGCAGCCGGTGAACCTTAAAGTGTGTGAGAATGCATATGTGTCTAAGACCCCACGCTCTTACTATTTGGCTGTCATTTGACTCATGGGTGCTTCATGCTGGGATAAAAATAAATTTTGTAGTGGTATATTAATGAATCTGTCCTGAACAATTATCTTAAAATGATGAGGATATAAATTAAATTCTGCTCTACTGTTTAGTGGAATCTTCCACTCAATTCAACTGTCAAATCAAGTCAAATGTCAGCATAATTGGTTGCAAAGTAGTCCTTAATAAGTCCTTAGTAATCAGTATTTCATCTGTCAGTCTAATTTAGTGTGACTGCAATATTCATAATTATAAAAAGTTTTAGAGCTGTAGTTAACAATGTGAGAAGCAGGGGGCCCATAGAATGTATCAGCAAGCTGTCAAGAGATCAGAAACATTTTAAAATTCGAATGTGCTTTTAACCACTTTACTATGTAAAAGGAATATGTTAAATGTCATTGTTAAAGGCATCTCCGTGATAATTCAGCAAGGACCCAACGAGATGTGAATAATACAATAATTTGCTGCCATTTTACTAAGTGATATGATAATAGCCCAGTGCTATTACTTGGAATACTTCCTATTGAGTGCTTGCAGATTAAATATAAAATGCCCTATTGTTCTATGTAAACAACTTATCCTTCAATTTTATGATATTTTTATCCAAAAGGAAGAATGTTTTAAAATGTTACCATAAGGTTCCTATAGTAACAGTCTTGAATGGAACACAGTCATTGAGCTGCTGATGATAGAAAACAAAACAAACTTCTCTGTTAACATTTTAGGCATCAGGCAGTCTGAAGGTTTTCCTGCCTGACCTTGGAATCCCTGTCTGTGGGTTGTCTCTTATTCTAATTGAAAATTGAACTTTAATTTTGGGAAATAAAAGAGCTTACAATCTAATTAGACAAAACAAAGAAGGGGTTATTATCCCCATTTTACAGATATGGGGCAGAGGCCCAGAAGACAAGATTTTTCTTAAATGAGTAATTTGGGTGCCTTGATGTATGTTAAAATAATCTGATTTTCAAAATATGCTGAACTTCTTCCCTTTGAAAATCAGGTCTCCTTAAAGTATGTCAAGGTGGGAGTCTAAAAATTGAGTCATCCAGAATCATTAATCACTTCTGAAAGTTTGATCAGAGGAAATAACTGGCTTGACCAAGACAAACCTGTTTGAGATTAAATTACTTGAATTAGACCAGAGTTTGAACCACAAGGTCATCCTTTGTGTCTCAGGCTACGAGATGTCTACCAGAAAAGACGTACCTTTGTGTCTGGACAAATATCCATCATGCTTGTTTACAATAGGAACATTTCCTCACAAAATCCAATTCCAATTTTAAAACTGGTTCAGCTAAACTGACTTTAATGAATGGAGTCTTTATGTAGATCAAACTCTAGGTAGAATGGAACCATTTCTGCTGAACTGGTTTCTAAGTGACTTTAAGCAATTTAACATGCAAAACATCTGACGGAAACATATTGGTGGTGGATGGGAGCATCAGTGATGCTACAAGTAGTTAGAATCCTGGCGAATAAGATGGTATTGTTAACCAACATGATTAAGAAAACTATATATTACAAGAAGACAAATTCTACTATGATTAAAACTGGGCTGTGTTTCCAATACTGCATTGGTAATATAAGCTTGATGCTACAACGTGTACGTGCCCAATGTTTTTCATGTCCAAAACTGTATGGGTTGGTCTACATTAGGACCTTAGTCTGTTATTAGCCCCCCAAGGTCAATTTTCCAAGCGATTTGTCCAAATTACTATGCCCATTATTCTGGAATAAGGGCCCACAGAATTCGAACTCTGTAGTCCTGCTTTTCAATGGGGCACATCTACATAGCAGGGCTAAAATTGAATTAAGCTATTCAACTTGAGCTACGTCAATTGCATAGCTTATGTCGAAATAACTTAACTCGGCTTTTGGCACTGTCTACACTTCAGCAAGTCAAAGGAAGAACACTCTTCCTTTGACTTCCCTTACTCCTCGTAAAATGAGGGTCACCAGGAGTTGGAGTAAAAAGTCCTCCAACTCGACATTGTTTCGAAATAATAGCTTGTAGTATAGACACATTCTTTGTTATTTCAGAATCACATTAGTTATTCTGAAATAATGCTGCTGTGTAGACATAGCCATAAGGAGAAATGCTATTCCCAAACTGTAATTCCAAAATAATGTTAGTATAGATGTTCTGGTGTCTCTAATTCGAATTGGCCTCTGAGAGGCCTCCTGCAGCTACCCAGAGTGCTTCCTGGGGCTCTGAACCCAAAGTAGGCTTCGTTAATGTGAACACGCTACTTCGGACTACATTCAATTCTTCCCTGTAGTGAGGACACGGAACTTTGAATTTCTAAAATCGGGTGCCCAGATGCTGAACTTAGTAAATTTGAAATAATCACCTAGGTTATGTCTAAACTACATTCTTCTTTCAAAAGAGGAATGTAAATGAGGCCGATCGAAAATTCAAATGAAGCGCAGATTTACAAATCTCACACTTCATTTGCATAATCACGTGAGAGTGCTTTTTCAAAAAGGGGTTTTTCAAAAAAGAAACCGCAGTCTAGACAGGGTTCTTTCGAAAAAACCCCCACCCCTTTTTCGAAAGAACCCATATACCTCATTTTTTCAGGAGTACGGGTTCTTTTGAAAAAGGGTTTTTTTTTTTTTAAAGAACCCCGTCTAGACCACGGTTTCTTTTTGAAAAACCCTTTTTCGAAAAAGCGCTCTCACACGATTATGCAAATGAAGTGTGAAATTTGTAAATCTGCGCTTCATTTGAATTTTCGATCGCCCTTATTTACATTCCTCTTTCGAAAGAGGAATGTAGTTGAGATGTGCCCCTAGTGTAGACATGGCCTAGGTGAAAAAGACATTTTTCATTTACTTTCCCTTGTAATTTACAAATTACAGATTATATTTAATAAAAGGACTTTTCTCCTGTAAATTAATAGTGTAGGAAAAGAAACTTTATAGAAATTACAGTTTTGTAGCTATCACAATCCAAGCTTGTTATGCCTAATAATCTGAGTCATCCTTTCCCAACCCACATGTCAGTATTTTTTTTAAAACTTTAAAACTAGAGGTACTCTATGAATATTTTACAAAAGCTCATTCAGGGCATGTCTACACAGCAGGACTAAAGCCAAAATAAGATACGTAATTTGAGTTATGTCAATTGTGTAGCTTAAATCGAAATAGTTTATTTCAGCTTTTGGCACTGTCTACACAGTAGGAAGTCTGAGAGAGAACACTCTTCCTCCAACTTCTCTTATGCCTCGTAAAATGAGGGTTAGAGGAGTGGGAGTAAGAAGTCCTCCAGCTCGACATTATTTTGACATTATGTTGAAATAACTACTTGTAGTGTAGTTGCGGACTATGCTATTTTGGAATAATGTCAGTTATTCTGAAATAACACTGCTGTGTAGATGTACCCTCAGTGAATAAACTCTTGTTTTTAGAATATAATGGATTTTCCAGTACACAAATTGACTAGCAAACTTTGAGATGCAAACCAGATTGGAGAGAAGTCGGTTTGCAGTGTTTCAGATTGTGTTGATGGCTTGCCACCTCTGCATGAAAAAAGGCAGAAAATAGCTATTTTAATTGGTTTTGACACTACAACTCTGAGGCATTTTGTAGGTATCTGAAAAAGGGGACAAATAATGTAATGGAACATAGGTTTAGCAGTGTAACTCAGAGCAGAAGCCATTGGGTTTGTGCATATATCAGATGAAATCATTGGGGTTAGATATATATAACTGAAAGTAGAATTTTCCCCTCTAAGCCTGATTTTGCTCTTGTACTGATTTTATAATACTGTTGATGAAAGCATTGACTTCAGTGGAACTGCTAGTATAAGTGAGAGCAGAATCTGGCTCTTTGTGTTCCTCCTGCTTTGCCTATTGTTGTGTGCAGTCTGCAGAGCTTCTTCTCTGAACTCCAAATTATTAAGGAAACACCTGTTTCTCACATCTAAAAATCCCTTACACCTATCCAAACATTACTGGCTAGACTGAAAAATTCACAGTCTAGATTGGGATCTCTGGATGTAAAATGTTAATACAAATAAATGAGAACATTAATAATTAGGTATTGTATAATTTATGTTATTGCATATTAGGAACAAATCCCACTTATTGTAGTATATATTTTAAAAATTGCTGTTCTTGTTTTAAAAAACAAGTATTTTTTCCACATACTTTTGATTACGTGGAAAAATATGTACTTTTCTTGTAAAGCCAAATAGAGAATAACCCTTTTGAAATTGCATCAGATTTAATTGCTCTTGGCACCAAATAGTGTAAAGCAGACAACTATGGTACTTTATATTAGATATGTTTTTTAAGCTACTAACAGGTAAAATCATTTTTTAGCTGATTGCCCATATATCTACCTAGATATTATATGGGAGAGTAGTCTTCATGCAGCATAGGATGTATTCACTGTGGCATGGATCAGTCTGAGGAAAGAATAGTAGGTAGCTGATGTTTTTCTGTTACACTGTTTTGATGATGCTATAGTAATGCAGCTAGAATACTTGTCTTATTAGATATGAACTTGAAATATGTAACTTCCAACTGTGGATTTGAGCTTTCTGTCTGGGAAACAAATTGAGAAAATATTGGACATATAAATGACCGGTATTTTCTAATTAATTACTTTTTATTATTATCACAAGTATCAGTACATAGTTGCGTACTTCCTGGCAGATAGACACGCTCACACAGCGTGAGCGTGTCTACCAGCCAGGCGGTACGCAACTACACAGTAAAGAGGAGAGGAACGGGGGTGTGGCCAGGGTGGGATGGAATCCACGGGGCCGGACTCGCCTGTGCGCAGGACGGGCAGTGCCTCGGGATCTGCGTGCGCTCAGGCCAGCCCCGCTTCCCCCGACCCCCTCCCGGCCAGCCCTGCTTCCTGCTGGCCGGTTCCTTCCCCCGATCTCCCCTGGCCAGCCCTGCTCCCCCGGTCCCCTTCCAGCCAGCCCTGCTTCCCACTGGCCGTTCCCCCCTGCCCCCCATCTGAGATCAAGTGTGTCCAGTATTTTTTTTAAATAATCTGGTAACCCTAGGCCCTCCCATGAGTGCAAGGGACTGGACCTGATGACCCCTCAAGTTTCCTTCCAGTTCTAATATTCTATAATTCTATGATTCCATTATTATATCATGATGCATATGTAACAGGAAGAAGAATTATAGTTGAATATCCAGCATTAAATCTGATGTTGCCTAATTTTTGAGTGCTAGATTTTGCAATCTAAATAACTTTCATTTTATTGTAGTTTTTTTTTGTATGCATTCCAATCAATTTTTTAAAAGGAAAGCAGAGTGATGCTGACAATTACCATCCAGTCTAACTTCTTCTATTACTGGTAAAATAATATAACAAACTACTAGGCCCAAATTCAGCCCAGGATTTATCATAGCACAGCCCATTGATGGAAAACCCATAAATTAAAGAAGGCTAAGTCTGAGTAATGGGAAGTAACTTCAAACTCCTTTTTAGACCTGTTTCTTTCTCCAATTGTACTCATTAGACTTCACAGGGATAAGAATCCAATGAAGTCCCATTTATAAACTAGGCCTCATTGCATTGGGCTACATTTTTAAAGATATCTACTGTGTTGTTTCGTTTCAAAGTGGTCCCTGGAGATTGAATGGAGCAAGGCAAATAGGTTCCCTTTTGGCATCAGAAGCTTGTAGGGGGTCCTAAATATTTGCTTACATAGTCTTGCATGTAAAACAGAATTTGCAATTTATGGAATCCAGCTCTAAATGTCCTGTGATTAGCAGGGTGATAATGATAATAAGGAACTATTTATATATTGAGCAAAGTTGTTTCACAGACCATTTAGAAATGCTAAGATTAGCTCTGCTGGTGGAAATTTTGAGGAAAGACATGAAGCAGCAATATGGGTCTTAGCCTAATAGTTAACATCCCTTGGAGAAAGCAAGACGAAGCTGAATTCTGCACCAGTTTGGGTTGATCTAGTTTGAGGTATATAGCTATTTTGTACATTAATATAATTTAGAATCATGATGCTGTGTTTTCATTTCAACTTTGTATTGGTTTCCATTAATGGTTTCTGCAATAAAATCAGTGGATATCTAGTACTGATACTTTGTAATGTTAGCGCTGTTCACTTCTGGGGAAATTAATAGAGCACAGTGCCTATACAAATGCCCAGTATGTACAACATTAACACATGTTTTAGAAAAAAGAAGATCCCCACATATTTTTAAATGGAATGGAGAGTTTATCACAAGCTTCTAAGGCTTCAAAGGGAAAATCAATGTTAGTCCCCTGCTGAAAACTAGAAACATCCATTTTGTCAATGGGTCTAATCTGCTTTGTTTGATATAACTGCCACTGTAAAAAGAAAGCATCATTAAAATCAATGAGGGCAGATGATCAGCTGTCAGCTCTGAAGGTCCAGCATTGAATTGTTTATTGTGTTGGTTTGTATTTTGGAAAAGACTGCTGGTGTGTCATATTTAATGGTCTGGCAATATGTAAACCTTTCATTTTCAGAGATGATAAAAACTGTAATGCTGAAGTACTCTGAGCTGAAGTACGGCATACAAAAAAACCCCCCACCCCCTCTTTAAAAACATATATTTTAAATGATGTGGATCAATTGTTACAACTGAGAAGGTAAGTAGTTTCAAAGTATCCATGTTTCAAAGGCTGCATTTTTGCATATTTATGAAGTCCTTATTTTTTAAATTGATGTTTTGTGGGATTATAACAGTAAGCTTTTTTTCTTTTTAACCCTTACATTTTCTAGGGTTAGCAACATGAGATTTAAACCATTTTCTACAAGGATAGCTCAATTTTTACTACAGCACGGGTTTTAGTATGGTTCTACAATATGAAAATATTTTCTACTCTTGCATAAAATACATCTTTACCATATAAGGCTCAAATATGCTGCCATCAAAGTTAATGGCAAAACTAAAATATTTAATTTTATATGCAGGTTAACAGTAATCTGGTGAAAAAGAAGCTATGTGTAGTCAGCATCATTCGTCTAAAATGTGGGATATTTGTAATTAGCATCATGTATTATTACTAAGGTTTATGGTGCAAATAACAAAACAAACTTATATTTTAACAACTCAGTTGATGTGACATTTGATCTAAAGGAAGCATATCTCCAATAGCACATCTGTTTTCTGTGTATTTTGTTTTATTTTTGGTAACTAAATTACTATCGTTATAAAAGATCCTCAGAAAATTATGCTCAAATAAATTCAAGGGCCTGACTCACACCCACAAAAACAAGGACATTCAGAATTATGCATTTGTCCTTAGTGCATCCTGTTGCACTTAAAATATTTTTCTTCGGCTAATAGGATATCCTGTGCTATAAGGATTATCCTATCTCAAGGTTCAAAGGTACCACCTGCCATTTGTACTTTGACTTAAACTTCAATCTTGAATGCTCCCATCCCTGCTGCCACTGGTGGATTTGCCCCAGTGAACATGCAAGGGAGAGAGATTTTAAGAAAATGTCAGCGTAGAGCATCACTGAGGTAGAAATTCAACTCAATGATGAGGCTTCTCTCAGGCAGCTTTGAAATTTCAGTAACTAGGGGTACCGTGTTTCAGGTGCTAAAAAGAGGACACTGCTGAAGGAGGGAAGGGGAAGTGGAGCTGGAGGGGTACAGTTGGTGTATGTGTGTGTACTGGGGATAATTTGGGGGATTATGAAGGAGTGTGTGTACTGAGCAGGTATCTGGAGGTCTTGGATGAGGTACCTGCATGGTGCTGAGGAGGGAGTATTTGGGGTGTGCTGGGTGTGTGTATACTGGAAGGAATATTTGTGAGGTGATGGAGGATTTACTTGAGAGGTGTTGGAGTGGCATGCATCCTGGGAGGCAGTATTTGGGGAGTCCTGGAGGGGTGTGTATACTGAGGGGGGTACTTGTGGGGAGCATTGGAAGGGTGTGTATGTGTATACTGGGAGGGGTACTTGGGGAGTGCTGGAAAGGGTGTTCGAAGGGTGCTGGAAGGGGTATCTGGGGGTGGGTGTATTCTTATGCCCTGTCATGATGGCAGGGTGGCTGACAGAACTGGTAGGCTGTCAGTCAGTGGCTCCCTGTGGGGCTCTCCCCCCCCCCCAGTTTTAACAGCTCTACAATACTTGTATGAGATGAATTGAAGTACTGTTTATTTTGTTTCTTTTTTACAGTGCAAATATCTGTAATAAAAAATAGTCTAAGAACCTGTAGTAAAAATGTCATCATTTTTGAATGAAGGGGAAGACACAGTGAAATAGAATGTCTGTTGAAAAACAAAACTGAATCGAAATAAAAGCAAAAAAGTCCAAAGCCCTGGTGAATCTTCAGAAATCTAGAGAGTTGCATTTTTGTCAAGGAGCCACAGGCTTTCGTGTTACAAACTTCTGAAATGTTCTGTAGTTGGTAAGATAGATCATGTGTTAAATAAATAAGTACAGAAGGAATAAATCAATATTGTCATCAATCAGTGAGGCACTGACTGATTCCACCTTCAGTTTGTTACAACAGCACTTGTTGAGGTTAGATAAGGACGTGCCAGACTGTCAGCAACAGATAAACTATTTTTTTTCTGGATGGATTAATACTGGTATTTGTAGCCACAGGAAAAGCTTTTTTACTTCTGAACTTTCTTGTGGGGGAGTTAGTAGGAGGGTCAAATAAATTGTTTCAATCAGCCTCCATTGCAAATTTAGGGACATTTTGGCTTGCCTTAAATAAACTAATACAAAAATCTAAGGGTAAAATCCTAGTTACATTGAAGTTGAATTGGCAAATTGACTTTAGCGGAGCCAGGAATTCACCTTAGGTGACTAGCAGACAAATATGAAAGCAATATAAGAAACTGTAGGCAACGTACAAGCCCTGTGTGTTGTTGAGCTAAACTCTTTGTTCTGGGTTCCAGCCAAAAATCCTTAACTTTGGTGTAAAATTTAAGTATTATATTTTAACTAGTACAGCTATTAATAGCTTTACTTTCTTCTTTCCTTCAGTAATCTAGATTAAATAGCTGAATCACTAGAGTGCTTAGAGTTCTTCCATGTTTCAATGTCCGTATAACTGACTCTGCCCAGAAAGAAGTCAGATGATCATTCTAACTCTTTCACAGACAGATTCCTGGAGGGTAAACGGGGAAAGGGTTTCAGAGACACCTGGCTAGATGACTGCAATTGTGTATTCCTAGTTGACCTTTATTTATAACATTCACCAGTTTATGTACACAGAATGGCAAGAAGATTATACAGGGACCAACAAAACCCTGCAACTCTATGTGTAAGGTATAATTAAAAGGCTTGATACAAAAGGAGAATAACTGAACACAGGAATGTAGAATATTGTACATTGTTGAAGGGTTTTGTTGATAGTTAATGGTATAATCACTGTTTAGGGCCATATTTTAAAGTCCTTCAGGGAGTAAAGCTCCCTTGACTTCATGAACCTTTTGACTTCACTGATGTCAGCTGATTAGTTAATGGGAGATTTACTTTATTAACAGACCACAGAATTTGAGTCTCGGCTATCATCCACACTATAATATATCTCAATAGAAACAGATTACCTTTGCTTTTAAGAACAGGTACTGCAATTTTTTGTTTGAGAGTAATAATATCAAGCTACAGTAAAACTCCATTCGTCCGGCATCTGATGGTTCGGCACTCCTGATGGTCCAGCACCATCAGGAACCCGGAAGTGCTCCGGGCAGCCGGACCATTGGAGCTGCTCTGCCCCCGGCTTCCCCGATTCAGCTGCTGCTGAAACTGACCAGCGGCTGAATCGGGAAGCTGGGGGCAGAGCAGCTGGAGTGCTGCCAGTAGGTCCCACAACGCTGCCCCTCGGCGCTGCGGGACCAACCCGGCAGCATCCCAGCTGTCCCCAAGTCAGCCGCCACTGAAACTGACCAGCGGCTGACTCCGGGAAGCCCGAGGCAGCGCTGCTCTGCCCCGGGCTTCCCGGAATCAGCTGCTGATCAATTTCAGCAGTGGCTGACTTGGGGACGCCTGGGGCAGAGCAGCTGGGGTGCTGCTGGGTTGGTCCGGTAGCGCCGCCACTTGGCGCTGGACCAACCCGGCAGCACCCCAGCTGCTCTGCCCCAGGCATCCCCAAGAGCAACTGGGGTGCTGCCGGGTTGGTCTCGCAGCGCCAAGGGGCGGCGCTACTGGACCAACCTGGTAGCACCCCAGCTGTTCTGCCGCAGGCGTCCCGATTCAGCTGCTGCTGAAACTGACCAGCAGCGGCTGAATCGGGACGGGGCAGAGCCGGACAATCGGAAGGGGGGGCTATGAGGAGTCTGGGGTGGCATCCCCCCCCACACCACCCTAGACCCCTCATAGCCCCGCCTTCCGATAGTCCGGCATATCTGATAATCCGGCACCCCCTGGGTCCTAAAGGTGCCGGATTATCGGAAGTTTACTGTACTTATACTTTAAACCCATGGGGTGAATAAGGATGTGCTTTTAAGTACTTGGATGGATTTAGGCCCTTTCTTTTCACTGAGTTTGTGCCTGAGTACTTTGCTGAAACATTTTCCAGAGGAAACTCCTGTCTATCAAAGTACTTATCACGTGGAACTCATCACCATAGTATCTGAATACTTCACTAACATGATTTATCCTCAAACACTCCTGTGTTGCTCTTCACTTACACATAGGGAACAAATGCACTGCATAAGCATTTTTACCATGCTTACAGAGAATGCTTGTGTCAGAGTCAAAGTTTGAATGTAGGTTTTCTGAATCCAACTCCAGCGGCTTACCTATAACTCCATCCTCCTGTTTGTCACAGGGTCAAAGTAGTGCATTAATGTAGATGCTAGTGCTGTTCACCACAATATTTTCCCCAGTAATCACTTTATTTAAAGGCTTCGATTGTGTGAAAAATTTTGTGCACGGTGCATAGTAGTTGGGGGTTCAAATCCTTCAGTGAAGCAAGGGGTAAGGGAACCTGCCCTTCTCAAATGTGTGGTCTCAGCTGTCAGGAATAAAAGGTAGTTTCTGGTGTATTAAGAATTGATGTGCTTGTTGCAGTATAGATGACCTGATTGTAAATCAGGCAAGTGTTTCCTGCCTGTCCCACTTGGTACTTTAATTTTGCTGTTCTCAGCCCTTTCTTCAAGAATTGAGCCCGGAGCTGCCCTGGAGAAAAGGGTTATGCTAATGCTAATGAGCTGGATCAAGGTGTGTGTGACTAACAGGGGAATGATTCCTTTTTGTTTTGTTAGCTTGTGAAATAACAGCAATAAAGACAATTATAATGAAGTGTAAATTTTCCCTGCATTAGATCTGTTTGACCTTGTCTAATAAGGATGTGGGGAAGTACTCTCAGCTCTTCGAAAACCTAGATGAGGGGGAAAGGGTGTGTGACAGTGTGAGGCAGACTTGCTGGGTCAAAAATAAGGATGCTATTCTAATGCATAACATTCACAGCTGTGCAACAGTGTAATCTTAATCATGTCATTTTTTATGGCTTTCTTTTACCTTCTGCCCCACTGAAGACAGAATCCTCCACTCCCTGCTATATATCATTGGAAAGCTCAAGCTCTCAGCTTTCTAGTATTAATTTCTTCCCTGGTGCTTGACAAAGCAACATGGTTTGTAATAGCCCCATGGTTCCTGAGAACAGGTAATAAAATCAGTCTATCACAGGCCCTTTACTGGACAGGCTAGGTTGCTTTCACCATCCTATGTATCCTGGACTTGTCTGCCTCCAGGAATCTACTCTGAATGAAATTTCATGGGATTATAAGCCTTGGTCTGCACTGCCAATTGAGCAATAAAACTTTTGTCATTCACAAATACTTAAACCCCCCTTCCTCAGAAGACAAAAGTTTGCCCCCCCAAGAGGCAGTGTAAACAGTGCATTATCAGCAGGAGCACTCTCCTGTTGCAATGCAAATCTTGCTCATAGCAGTGGAAGTATTTTGTCAGCAAACCTACCAACAAACAGCATTTATGTAGCCCAACTACTAGTGACATGGCCCTGTTGCTAAACGCTGTGGAGTGTAGACAAAGCCTACATGCTGGAAAGGTAAAATTTTCTCATAAGAGAGTTCTCAGTGGCGGTATTGACAATTTTGAATGTGCTTGATTTGTTGGAGTGTAAGGTCTAACTTAAATGGGCTACCGTGGAAACCCTGAGTCTTGAAATGAGGCCTTGGATGGTGCCCTTTCCTAACACCTCCCTCTACACACCTGCCCTGCCTCTCTCCTCTGGTGCTGGTCCCTCCCCTGCAGGTGTCTGCCCTTCTGCTTCACCCCCAGAATTCCCTGGCACCTGCACCTTCCCTTACCCCTATACCCTCTTGGTGCCTCCCCCTTCCCTCACTGCTCCTGCGCCCTTTGCCCTCTTTCCCTGATGCCCACCCCCTCACCACCCTCTGCCCTCATGCCCCTGTGCCCTCACACATGCCTTGCTCCATCCCCACCTTCCTCATGCCCACCCCTCCTTTCAAGCCTTCTCCCAGCACCTCCCCTTCCCCCCTTTAGCTCCCAAAGCCCTTACCCTCTCCTCTCCCAGCATCACCCTGTCCCCCCTCCCACTGACACCTCCCCTCCTGCCCTTTTCCTCATTGTCTCCACTTGGCCCCCTGGCATTTGTCTCTCCTCCACGCTGTCCCTTGGTGCCTTCCCCTTTCTTCTCCTGACCTGCCCCGCTCCCCTCAGCACAAGCCCCTTCCTCTGCCATCCATCTTCTGCCTTCCAGTTTGCAGGGTGGCCGCGACCCCGGCCCAGGCTCCAGACCACGTGTCGAACCGAGCAGTGCAACGCTGGGCCGTGTGGTTTTAAAGTCCCGGGCCGTGACGTCCACGCCACGCCCGGGTGTCTCCCCTCTCAGCTGTTGCGCGGCATTTCAGCACGCCGCACATGTGCTCCCTCGGCCCCACGTGGCCCATACTGGCCGGCGCCGGGGAATTTAAAGTGCGGGGCTGCGGCGCCCCGTCACAATCCCCCTCTTCCTCCAGCCGCCGCCAGCCGGCCCTTTGGCGGACGGCCCACCGGGAAATTCCCGGTATCCCACCGGGCCAGTCTGCCCCGGTGCTGGCGCAGAGCCTATTGAAGCGCAGGGCCCGGGGCAGCCGCCCCGCTCGCCCTGCCCTATATCCACCACTGCCCCCAGCCTCACCTAGGCTGTCAGCCCCAGAGAATAAAATGGAGAAGTCTCAAAGGCAACTCCAGCTGCAGGGGATCACTAGGATATTGTTTCATTTTAGCCATAGCCCCCATCCCCCCCAAAAATGTGCCCTTAACCCGTATGCAGATGGTTAAGGGTAGTAATGCAGGAATTTTTTAAGTGGCACTGAGTAACCTGATGATTTCCCTCATTTGTCACCTCATTTGTCCTTATTAAACTTGACCTGAGATAAATAGGATGAAGTCTAATAAGGACAAATGCAAAGTACTCCACTTAGGAAGGAACAATCAGTTTCACACATACAGAATGGGAAGTAACTGTCTAGGAAGGAGTATTGCTGAAAGGGATTTAGTGGTCATAGTGGACCAAAAGCTAAATATGTGTCAACCATGTGACACAGTTGCAAAATAAGCGAACATGATCTGGTGATCTGGGATGCATTAACGGGAGTGTTGTGAGCAAGACATGAGAGAAGTCTTTCTTCCGCTCTACTCTGCACTGATTAGGCCTCAGTTTGGAGTATTATGTCCAGTTCTGGGCACCACATTTCAAGAAAGATGTGGAGAAATTAGAGAAGGTCCAGAGAAGAGCAACAAGAATGATTAAAGGTCTAGAAAACATGAGCTACGAGGGAAGGCTGAAAGAATTGGACTTATTTAGTTTAGAAAAGGGAAGACTGAGAGGGGACATGATAGCAGTTTTCAAGTATTTAAAAGGGTGTCACAGGGATGATGGGGGAAACGTGTTCTCCTTGGCCTCTGATAATAGGACAAGAAGCAATGGGCTTAAATTTCAGCAAGGAAGGTTTAGTTTGGACATTAGGAAAAACTTCCTAACTGTCAGGGTGGTTAAACGCTGGAATAAATTACGTAGGGAGGTTGTGGAGTGTCCATCACTGGAGATATTTAAGAGCAGGTTAGACAGACATCATTCAGGGACGATCTACACGGTGCTTCTGTGCCAGCAAGGGACTTGACTTGATGATCTCTCAAGGTCCCTTCTAGTTCTAGTATTCTATAATTCTATGATTCCCTAAGCAAAGGAAAGTCTAATGGCCAAATTTTGAGGTCTGTGGCTGCTTTTCCTGTTGGTGTTGCACACAGCGGTCAATGATACCCAAGTATCTGGCCTCTTGTTATTCATATTTTGTGATCCTCTTTGGTTATCCATTTGTTTTGTTATCCTAGTGTTGCAGTATTTTAAGCCACTGAGAGAGTTAGTGATTCCACAATGACATTCCATAGAATTTCAGTTCCTGATTAAATTTGACGTTTATGAATGATTGTCAGTATAGTCAGAGAGAGAAGGAAGCCGTGTCATAAGGCAATGTGCCAGCCAATGGGTTTTGGCAGGCTTCCCACAGCTTTGCAGAATTTATTAAGAGGACAGATGGCTTTAACATATCCTATTAGAATGTACTATGCCAGTCGTTTAAAAAAAATCTCTAAGCTGAAGAATTGAACTTTTAAACTCAAGCGTGAAAGCATCTTCCCTTCATATAGTAAAAGCAGAGAACTCAACCTAAAAAACAACTCACTGTGGCTGCTTTTCACCGCACAACAAGCAATTTTATTTTAACTGAAATTCAGAGCAAGTCAAACTTGGAAATTGACTGCATGACTTGAGATCACCAATACAGATGGTTTTGCCAGTGTTTTCTTCCCAAAAATCATTAATGTGGATTTTAGCTCTTGTTCTATTACTACCAATGTTTTATAAATCATTACTTACCAAAATAAAAATGTGGAATAAAGAAGACAGAACATATGTCTGAAAGAAGACAGTCATGATTTACATATGACTGTAAATCAAGGATAGTATTTCTAGGGATTTGTTCTTTAATGTATTTTTTTCTGAAATGTTAACTTGTGTTAAATCAGAAATTGCTTATATATATACAAATCCTTTCCCAGTTAATAATTTTACAGAAGGATTTACTACATAAGGGTTTTAATCACTTGTATGTGGAATATGATATATTTTAGTCCTAAAAGGCAGAATTTAAAAACTGACAAGCATCTTCCAACTATTGCCTAATCATGACTCAATTTGAAGAATGAATCTTTTGAGAGGAAATATTTTAAAACTATGACATGTGAAAATTGTTTTAAGTTACTTTGTGAATTTTGATATATGAAATACTTCTTGGGGCACAACAGATGAAAAGAAATATTACATTAAAAAATTGAGAAGCTTATTGTTTCATTAAATATTTAGCAACCATTCAAACTTTAGTAGATTTACTCTGTAACAGAACAAGAGACCTTAGGCTTAATATTTGTAAATCTATATGCTGGTGCCTATCATAAGTGATTAAGCCTGAAGAAAGATTTTGCCATGGTTTTAAATAATTTAATAAACGAATATAGAGAGTAAATATTTCACTGTAAGATTTGATGCCCAAATAATACAAACAGGCATGTTAAATAAAATTTAATAGCTAAGCTTGTGCATTCAGAAGGAATCATATTCCAGTTTATAAACAAATAAGGATCTCCACATATCCTGTTGTTGTCTTGAAGTTACATTATCTCTCCTGGGACTCAAAGGGTGTGTCTAGACTACACAGTTTTTTCGAAAAAAGTTGCCTTTTTTTGAAAAAACTTCACCCAAGTCTACACTGCCGCCGCGCTCTTTCGAAAGTAAATCAAAAGAACATGGCAGTTTTGTCAACAGCGGTAAACCTCGTTTTACGAGGAAGAATGCCTTTTTTGACAGAGATCTGTTGAAAAAAGGCATGTGTGGATGCGGGGGTTTTTTTTCTGAAAAATCAGACCTCCAGGGAAAAGCCCTGGTGGATACTCCATCTGCAGGAAAAACCTCTATTGTTCCTGTCTGCAGCCATGTCTTAAAGGCACAGGCACCTGGGCAGCCATTGTGGCAGGAAGGCAGCTAGAAGAAGCCACTGACCACACAGCTTTCCCTGCCTCTCTGAGAAGGAAGCATGGCATAAGCCCAAGACCCCCGAGGCCTCCAAGGAGCCATCCCATGACCCATACAGGGGACCAAGGAGGCGAGCTCCAGCCTGGTCAGGGCCTGAGGTCCTGACCCTTTTAGAACTGTGGTCAGATGAGGAGTCCCTGCAGGCTCTGCATTCCCGATGCTGGAATGCAGACATTTATGACCACATGGCTGAGGGGCTGGCAAAGAAAGGCCATCACCCTCGAACCTTGGACCAAGTGTGGGCCAAAGTTAAAGAACTGAGGCAGGGCTATGCCAGGGCCCATGAGTGCAGCTCAACCTCCGGGGAAGCACCTCATTATTGCCCCTACTACCAGGAACTGGACAGAATCCTGGGAAGTGGGAAACCCCTCTCTGCACGGGTGCTCATCCAGTCAGGGTTGGAGACACCTGTCCAGCACTGTCAGGAGGTGGATGAGGACAACCCTGAAGACCAGCAGGTCCAGGACGAGGAGGAGGACCCCAACAGGACTGTTGTCAGCCTCACCCTGGAGCCGGTCCCCCAGACCCAGGAGGCCTTGCAGGCATCTTCTGACCCTGGTGAGGGAACATCAGGTGAGTGCGGTCAGAGAACGGGGGAGGTGGAAGCACAGGGGATGTGGGCCAATCTTCACATGTCATGCTCTTCCAGGACTCTCCCGCAGACAGTGCTGCCATGGACAGGCGGAGGGAGGGTGGGGGCCCTGGGAGACCCAAGCTTCTCCAGGCCCCTGTCCTACATCTGGGGACCCACTGTGGCTGGACACTTCCCTGGGCTGTATGGCCATGGTGGGAGTGTTGCGGGGGCAGGGACGGGACATTGCCCTAGCCACCTTGGGGCCCCTGTGAGGCCGGGGCTGCTGGCCAGGCCACACGTGCACTTGCAGTGAGAACATTGCCATCCCTTGTTCCAAGGACTTACTCACTGATCACAAGCAGGGACAGTGTGTGCATGCATGACTGACCACTTCTCCCTCTTACCCTCCACAGCCGGACCTGCCGGAGCAAACCAGCATGCGACACCTGTCCCACCACCCACCTGGGCCCACGGAAGCTGCAGGCACTGGCGGATCTATAACGACCTCATGTGCAGGCACGTTGAGGCCCTGGAAAGGATGGAGGAGACCATGGTGGAGAGGACGCAGAAAGAGGCTCAGTGGCATGACTGCTTGCTGGAGGAGCTCCTCCAGCAGCAGACAGCAATCTGTGCTACTATCTGGGAGGCCATGGATGTCCCAAGTCCTGCACCCATTGCCACTTCTCCTGCTCAACCTGCTCCGGCCCGCCCTACCCCCACCATCACAGACCCAGCTGCAGCCCCTCCTCCTCCCCAGCCCCCTACTGTCCCAGGCCCCACTTGACCCCGAGCATGTCTAGGGCCACGGATCCGAGGCGGCAGACTTTTGCGGGCCAGGCAACACCCTCAGCCCTAAACCTCCCTCCCCCC
Organism: Rafetus swinhoei; assembly: GCA_019425775.1. NCBI lineage: Eukaryota > Metazoa > Chordata > Testudines > Trionychidae > Rafetus > Rafetus swinhoei. Next base: position 312,651,671 of record CM033437.1, read on the forward strand.
CTCCAGGTTTACAGCCCCCTCCTCCCCAGTTAAAGAGACTTTGTTATATTTACAAGAAAGTTTATTTTTGAAAACATTTTGAACACACTATTATTTTGTTAGAAAATGTTATTCTTTGCACACTGTTTGATGGTTTTGTAATACACATAATGTTTTTGTCAGAAAACCTGGTGTGTGTGTGTTAACTGTCCAGAGACTGGTGCAAGGATGGGTTGTGGGAGGAAAGGTCTTTCGGGGGGCCCAGGCCTCAGGCCCCATTGGGAAGACCCTGGGGAGAGTCATTGGGCTCCTGCTGAGACTCTCTCATGCAGGACCTCCCGGATGCGGACCCCCCCGATGTGCTTGGCAGATGGCAGCTGTCTGGGGCTGCTCGAACTGCCTTCCCTCGACATCAGCCCGTGTCTCCCACCCTGGGAGGAAGGCCTTCCCTTTGCTCTCTACCGGGTTGTGGAGCACGCAACACGCAGCCACCACCTCAGGGATAATGCATTCCCCCATGTCGAGGCGAGTGAGCAGGCACCTAAACCTCCCCTTCAGCTGGCCAAAGATGCATTCCACCTGCAAGCGTGCCCGGGTCAGGTGCGTGTTAAATTGTTCCCTGCTTGCATCCAGATGGCCAGTGTAGAGCTTCATGAGCCAGGGCATAAGGGGGTACGCCACATCGGCCACGATACAGATTGGCATCTCCACGTCCCCAACAGCAAAGTTTTGCTGCGGGAAGAATGTTCCAGCCTGCAGCCTGCGGTACAGGTAGGAATTTCTGAAGATCCGGGCATCATGTGCCCGGCCCGACCACCCAACACAAATGTTCGTAAACTTTCCCTGGTGGTCGATCAGGGCCTGCAGCACCATGGAGAAGTAGCCCTTCCTGTTTATGTACTGGGCTCGATGGGGCAGTGCATGGATCGGGATGTGAGTCCCATTGAGTGCTCCCCTGCAGTTCGGGAAACCCAGCCCAGCAAAGCCAGCCACGATGGTGTCCAGGTCTCAGAGGCGGACAGTCCTGTTCAGCAGCTCTGAGTTGATGGCCCTCACCACCGGCAGAAATAGACACATACAAACACACAGAATAGGAAGTTAGAGGGCGTGCCCAAGTCCTTGGGAGGTGCTCCTCCATCCCTCCCCCCCCACAAGGCTTCAGGAGCCCCACCCCCAGGCGGCCCCTCCCAGCAATAGGGCAGGGTGAGGCCATTCCCACTCCATCCCCCACTCCTTTTGCCCTTTCCTGTCCCTCTTTTAAAGTCCCCCTACCCCGCGTGGACTGTCCCCCCCAGAGGGACTTACCTCCATCAACATGGTGCCAACAGTAGATCTCCCTATGCCAAACTGGTGTCCCACCAAACGGTAGCTGTCGGGGGTGGCCAGCTTCCAGAGGGCAAGAGCCACCTTCTTCTCCAGGGGGGATGTTGGGCCGCAGGTGGGTGTCCTGTCGTTGCAAGGCAGGGGTGAGCCAGGTAAACAGCTCCTGGAAGATTGCCTTACACAGTCTGAAGTTTCGGAGCCAAGCCTGGTCATCCCACTGCTCCATGACGAGCCGGTCCCACCAGTCTGAACTTGTGTCCAGCCTCCAAAATTGCCTCTCCTGGAAGAAGTTCGGCGGCAAGGGCAGTGTTGCTGAAGTCTGAGCAAGGGGCTCAATGCTGGGTTCTGAATCCAGACCCGGCATGAGCATCATGAAGGTCTCATGTAGATGCAGCAGAACTTGAAGCATTACAGTGTGGGGCCATTGCCTGCCCAGGGGCAGCTCTGGCTCTATGGCAAAAATAAGATTATAAAGCACAAATACCAACCAAAACCCAGACTGCTGTGGCATCCCAGAAAGCAGGGCACCCAAAGCAAGCACTGCAGAAGCTTTGCTGATCCTCTAGGAGGTAGGTAAGCCAGCTGCAGCAGCAGAGGAACTGCTGTTCAGGGGTGGTCCCTTTAAGCACGCATCTCTGCAAAGAGCATGCTGCAGGACCCGGAAGTAAAGGCTACCCCCACGTCCTGGCAGAAGTGGTTCCAGGTGCTCTGATTTCAATCCGCTTAGTGCAATCTAGATGCTCTTTTGCAAAAGAGGCTTTTTCGAAAAAGTTGTGTAGTCTAGACGTAGTCAAAGTGTGGGATATGCTGTGATGGGTAGAGTCCAGGTACCCAAAGGGGAGAACAAGGGATCTGAACCTGTTGCATACAATGTTATTAATGTGTATTAATATAAGTCAAATAAGATCTTTTCTGAAAGCTGTAATGTTCAGAACTTGATGGTCTTTAGGGGATGTCTATATGAGAATGTAGGCATGTATATATGTGTAGAACATTATAACTGTACCCAGAAGTATGCAATTACAGCATCACCTCATGCCACTGGGGAGAAACAGTAAGGGAGGGTGGGCATCTTCCAGTCTAGTTGTTTATATGAAACTAACTTCAAACACTTAGCATTGTACACCCCAGGAAAAGGCAATGGAGGGACTTTCAAACTGAAAAGAAAACTCCAGCCTTGAAAATCTAAAGGAGAGAGTTTCACAAACTCTGTATAAACATGGATTACCATAGTTCAAGAAAGGAAAAAAACCTGCAAACACCATTAAAAGGAAAAGGGTTGGAAATGAAGGCTATCCAGAAACTGGGATGGCCAGTGTGTAAGCTGGGTGCTGTCTGGGAAACACTGTCTCCCCTCTAGGACAGTGGATATGCTGGGAAACTGTTAAGACTACAATAGGCAACTTATATTACAGAAGGGACTTTAAAGAGACATGGTCTGAAGAAAAGTGCTGAATAAGCTAGATCAAGATCAGTAAGGATGTGTCTACACTGCACCTATAGCTCAAAATAGGCTGCACAATTTGAGCTATGCAAATTGTGTCATTTATTTCGAGTCAATTTCGAAATAGCTCATTTTGAAATTTGGCACTGTCTACACAGCACTTATTTTGAATTAAATTGCTGTTCTGAAATGTGCCTTACTCCTTGGGGAATGAGGCTTACAGGGACAGTGGAATAGGAAGCCTGTTATATTTCGGAATAATGGGTGCACTCAAAAGACACGGAATAGCTATTTTGGCGTGCAGTGTAGATGTAGTCTAACTGGATTTGAGTAAGCTCAAAAGCCTGTGTCCATTACCAACAGAAGCTGGTCCAATAAAAGCGATTATCTCATCTACCTTGTCTCTCTAATATTTGAGACCAACATTGCAACAGCAACACTGTGTACAAGCATGGAATTTAGCTAATAGAGAGATGTAAAGCCATACTTATTGCATCTTTGGTTTTTTTTCTGTGTAAGTCTTGCATGTTTGCTTTTTCTTACTACCTCATCTTTGAATCTGTGATTTCTTTTATTAAATGAACTTTGTTTATTTGTATCTAAAGCAGGGGTCTATAGTGTGAGCAAGGTGGAGCGTGTGGCCCCAACTAGACTGATAAATGGGGGCAGATTTCACTCCTTGAGTTGATTCAGAGGATATAGTGATCAGTTTTCACAATGGAAATGTATTGCCAATCTCAGTATGGCCAATGAGAGCCGCGAGTGGATGTACATGCGGACGCTCAAGTTAATAAGCATCTGGTGGCCTGCCAGGAGCTAACCCAGGCAAAATGCATCCAGCCAACAGACACAAACATCTCTGAATTAATCGGTTAGTAGATAAGGCATGCACTCAAAAATAGTGTATCTAATGGTCTGGGGATTTATCATTTTTGTGGGATTCAGCCCTTTATTTTTGCCATCCTGGCCATGCAAGTGGCCACAGAGACTTTCTAAGCATAATGGCAACCCTGGAGTACCTACATCACCACTCCCCACAATACCTGGTGCAGGACTGGAGGATACACAGTGGAGGGACCAAGGCTGAGGTGCTGCAATGCATGCTTATTGCAGTCAGTTACCCAAGCTGAGAGAATCACCCTCATGATATATGAGTAGAAACTCTGTCAGATGAGCTGAAAGGGAGCATTCTGATAGCCAAGCCAGTGAATAGCTCTCATCTGTTGAAATGTCACTCCTGGTCTATCTTACAGATGGCACAGTAATCTATGGGTATGTCTACACTGCAGTTAAAAGCCTATTTTTAGGATTGCCAACTTTCCTAAAAATTGTACAAAACTGAACACTATTGCCTTGCCCCCTGCACCACCTCTTCCCTGAGGCTCCATCCCTATCATGCTCCTTTTGCCAAGCCCCACCCCTGCTCACTCTATTTCTTCTTTCTCTATGGCTTACTTTCCCCCACCCTCACTCATTTGCTTATTCTCACTTGGCTGGAGCAGGGGGGCTGGGATCCAGGAAGGGTTGAGGACTCTGGGTGGACCAGATATGAGAAGTTCAGGGTACAAGAGGGGTTTGAGGATGAAGCCAAGGAGTTCAGGGTGCAAGAGGGTACTCTGAGTTGGGACAAGAATTTGGAGTATTGGAGGTAGAGGGGGCTCCAGTGGGGCTGTGGGTTCTGTGGTGGGGCTGGAGATGGAGAGGTGGGGCTGTGATATAGGAAAGAGAACTGAGGCTGGGGCAGAGGGTTTGCAGCATGGGGGAGGGTTCCAATTTGGGGTTGCTGGTTCTGGGAGAAAATGTGGGTGTGGGAGGGGACTTAGGACTAAGGGAGGGTGTTGAGGCATGGGAGGAGATGAGGGGTGCTGGCTCTGGGCAGTGCTTACTCAGGTAGTTCCTCAGAAGAGGCAACATGTCCCCTGGCTCCAAGGCAAAGACTTGGTTAGGAGGTTCCCAGCCAGTGGGAGCCACAGAACCAGTATTCAGGGTGGGAGCAGCACGTGAAGCCCCCCTGGCTGTGCCTTCATTTAGGAGCCAAGGCACGTGTCGCTGTTTCCAGGTAGCCATGTGGAGCCAGATAGGGAGCTGGCCTTATCCCCACTGTTCCACTGACTGGGTTTCTAATGACCTGGTCAGCAGTACTGGCTAGAGCTGCCAGGATCCCTTTTTGACTGGACCGTCTGGTCAAAAACTGGACACCTGGTGACTCTATGGTTGCCCCAAACCAGCTGACTCAGGATCAGGCTTAAAGATTTGTTTAACTGTGGTGTAGACATTTGGGCTTTGGGCAGAAGCCTGAACTCTAGGTTGCTGCTGGGTTGGAGAGTCCCAGAATGTGGGCTGCAGCCAAAGCATCTACACTGAGGTTTAACAGTCCTTTAGCTGGAGCCCTACAAGGCTACATCAGCTAGCATGGCCAGCTGCAAGTCTCTAATCGCAGTATAGATACAGGCCTGTATACAGGGTGTGTGTGAAGGGTGCGAACACCCCCTCTCCCCCATGGTCTCCTAAGTTACCCCAGGATCCTTCCCCCATGGTCCAGCTGCCAGAGGGAGGCTGGGGTGGTGCACTGCCCGAGCCTCGCTCCCCCATGCTCTGGCTGGGGCTGATTTCTCTTCTCTCCCGCAGAAGCGAGGCTGGAGGGCCTCTGTAGCAGGAGTGGGGCAGCCACCAGCCCCTCCCACAGCTCGGGCCAGGCTGCCACAGCCGCATCCTGGCCAGATGGGGCTGATTCTGCCCCAGCCCTCCTGGGCGTCCAGGGAAGCGGGCTGCGGATCTGCTTCATGATTCACCGATTGACTGCTTGCAATTGGCTGGTTAACCATGATCGATGTCTTGGGCACCCCAAAGATAGGATACGATTGGGCTATAATTGGGCCCTGCTGGGCATCCCACAGGCATCAAGTGATTAGTGCTGCTTGGTAGCAAACCGTTGTTCTTTTTATTGCAAAGATGGCTACAGTTAGAACACCAATATAAAGCAACAGTAGATGAATTGATGAAACATATGCTTTAGCTTTCCACCAATGACAGTTTATTTTGAAATGGGTGTATACAGGCAATTTCACTGCAACTGGACTGATTCCTTTTATTAATATTATTCTAGTTTAAATTAGTATTTATTTTTGAAATTGGTTTTTAGGCACAACTGGAATATAACTGAAAAATAAGGGACCATTTTAAATTTAAATTACAATTATTTAAAAATAAAACCCTTTATAAAAATAGTCCCTTATATTCTAGTTGTGCAGGTTTTTATTCTACACAGATTTAAATATTGCTATGGGGAGAAAAAAGCAGCAGGAAATATATATTTTAAAAAATATAAAATTGCAGACCACATTTACAATAAAAGCACCTCCCCCTGAGAAATTCCTGTGTACGGGCCTGAGATATACCCTAAAAGGAAATCTATGCACTAAGCTAAAGAAACAAAACCTTGAAGAAAATGCTTTCACAAGGGACAGCTGAGAATTCTCAGGATCAATTTCCTTTTTGTCATCTTTCTTTCCAGGGAAATAAAAGAGGAAAATTCCATTTGCATATGGTTGGATAGAGTGACAGCTATTTGCCTTGTAATTTTAAATCTACTATATATTTTAGACAGTTTTTTTGTCTATCTGTCTTTCTGATCAAGAATTCCTAAATTTGGTAGACAACTTCCTTTTATCATAACTTAAAACAAGGTAAGGGTTTGGTCGTGCCATGAAAAGGGATGTTCCTGGAATGGGATTGCTTTTCATAAAACCAAACAGAAAACAGAGCTGGGGACTGAGGGCTTATGTACTCGGCACTAGACTTTTGTGAATCCAAAAGCTCATGGCTTTAAGAAACAGTTAAGTAGTACAACTGCTAGCAGTGCAACAGTAGGTGGTTCTTATCTCTTTAAATAATGAGTTACTAGAATAGCAACATGCCAAGGCCCTACACTGGTAGTGACATTGTGCTTCAGAGAAGAGGTAGATTCCATGGTACTTGTCATGAGATTAGTGGTGTTAACCACAGTGTTCTGCCTATTTCTTAACTAATTTTTCATTTTCAATTTTATACAATATTTCACCACTCTTTGGGTGAACCTACTGTGTGATGTGTGCTATTAATCAGCAGCAGTTTTTCACTTCAGAGGGGGCTGCTCATAAATTATGGTGAAATGATCCTTGTGTCTGATTTTGGAAGGCATGTAGAATTTCATTGAGCTGGAAGGTGTAAATAAAAGTAAAATAATATTTGTATTCTAAATCTAATCAATGTACTGAAATGCAAATATAATATTCTAATAGCATCTTCATCTAAGAAAATTAATGTATCCCAATAAACCACAGGCTAATCTCTACCTTCAAATACAGTAAGATCTGGGAACAGTATCTTTTGCCTTCTCTCGTAGGCACCTTTCTTTTAGTATAAACCATGCTCTTTCATTTCAATAATCAGCCTGAAAATTTCTTGTTGAATTTTGACTCTTGGTTCACATTAGTTTTCTGAACTGTAGTATTTAAGATGGGTTCATTGGGATTATCTTCTATGGCATGTTTTGAACAGCAATAGTATTTTCACCTCATCACTTCTTCAAATGCTCACTTGTACAGTATGCTGGCCACTGGCCGTTGATTTACCATGCATACCTAAGCACAAACATGGACGGGGAATCCAGAGAGCAATAATAGAGTAGAATAAATCAAATGACAACCTCTTCTCTGGGGGGAAAAGATCAGAAAAGGCATGCCATCTGTGAATATAAATGTATTGTATGGCTTTCGGTTTGTCAGCTCAGTGATGTAATTGTGAATTTATGGAGGCTAGGTTTTGAAAAATATAATTCTTTCTGTTTTAGTCAGAATCAATGGTAGTCAACAAAACGAAGAAGATTTAAATGGTCAAATACTCAAGGCTACAGTTTCAAAGTGCAGTGTATTTGCGTTCCATGCACTGATGCAATAATTATTACAAAGGTACTATTACACACTTAAATGAGAACACAGAAACAAGTTTGCTATTGTGGTGTTACAATTATTTATTGAAACATTCAATTGTATTTTCAACATAATTAGGCACCTAATTGCATGCCTGCTCTTCATGAATTTCAACATATGAATAACAATAACTTTGCAAAGCACTTTGCAATGACTTATTCACGATCCCCTATAAATCTAATTACTGAATGACTGGAGTGCAAAACAATTTTGATTTATTTTGTTTGTTTATTTATTTATTTTTGTTTTACAAATTCTACAGTAATAAAACCCAACAAAGAAGTACAATGAAATTTACAAAATACAGACAACTAAAGAATGAGTTAATTATAAAATTGACATGACATTGGACATATTTCTGTTGCAATATAGAAATAATTTGAAATAAACAGTTACAAAGATCTAATACTGTACCTGGATGATCAAATAATAATAATCACAGTACTTATTCTTACAGATAGTACTTAGTCATAAAGGAAGAGATTCAGATTATTTTTCACAACCCTTATCAATATGACAAAGATGCAAAATCTATTTAGCTAAATCCATGTTCTTACATCACGTGTGTACTAAAATCACGGAGAAAGCTTTTCATCTGCTAATAGGTCATAAAAGCAAAGCATCAGTTTTCTGCTCCTTTATGCCCCTCCCCATACTACAGAAGAAATATTTCACATAACATAGAAATTTTAATACAGTTAGAAAATATACCTCTCTGCTGCATTAGTAAACATAACTAAGCCCTAGATTATGATATCCTCACACACAATAAGTATTACTGCAAAGAGCCCCATTAAGGATTGTTATTCCAATTTTTCTGCACCTATACTATCTTTCAGTTGCTGGTAAATCCATTGTTTGAAGCCAGAGTGAAAAGAGTCATAAAGTCTGTGTAGCATAACAGAGAGCACAAATTTCCACCAGAATTTCAAATTTTTCAAAAATATGGATACATTTCTATGCATTTGAACCCCCCATTGTCTTTGTCTGCCTTCCACTTGTTGCAAAAGTTCAGGAAGGGAAAAAATACGTATTGTGTGTGAAGATATTATAATTAGAGTGTATGCATGCAACATATGGGTTAAATAAGTGAGTAATGTGTTTAAAAACTTATTAGACAAAAGTTGAATAATAGGGAATGTACAACTGACCTAAGCGAACAAGGCCAAAATCAGAGAAACACTGCATGAGAAACTGAAGGACAAGACCAGGAGATAATAGGAGGTGATGACCTTTATAGAAAGGGGAAGGGCTTCCTGGTACACTTGAATGTGATGATTTGGGTCCCTACCAATTCCATCTTGTTTATTCTTATTGTCTGGCATTATTTTTCAGATAATGCAGTGACAATATTTCTGTCTGAAATTGTATAATAAAGACAAAAATAGATGAAGCATAAATTTTTGGACTTGTGATTCAGATTTGCTCTTGAATAAAGTTGATGTAAAATAAAGTGCTTTGAAGACTTGAATCAGAGATGTAAATGACACGTGATTTTGAAGAATCCAAATGAAACTGTTTTGAACACTTTTGCAGATGAAAACAAACCCTTTCTAGACTTCTGCTTTTGACAATATTTACATTTTAGTTTAGAAAAATTATCCTGTCACTCTCTTTAACTGTAGGCATGATGAGTCAGGCGAATTCATATATTGAATCAGCAAAAATGAATTTCTCTTTTCCAGCATTGACTAGCAGCTTTCTCAGTAGTTAAAAATTGCTATCTAGTAAATTCAGTACTATAAAGATTGACAAATAAGATGAACTACCCAGTTTGAACAGAACCATATTCGGATCCCATGGCCACTTTCTAGAAGTTTCTAATTTTTAGCAGACTAAACCCTCTTCCTCTTCCCCACAACAGTTCACAATATCACTCACTCCTTTCTCTTCAACATCCAAAGGAAACTATTTCCATTCGAAGCCATTTTCCTCTTGTCATCCTGTCCACCCATTCCTCTTGACTTGACAGTATTATATGTTTTTATTCATCCAATTTAATCACTTTTTAAACTTTTTAGATTAGTTTTTTTCATTTTAGACTTAATTAGAACCTATTAATTTCTTCAAGCAGGGAGCTCTCAAATATACATTCATGTAAATATTTCAGTAATGTTTAGAATTCTAAAGCTGGAGGGGAGGGTAAACAAAAACCAAAAATACAATGAGGCATTCTAGATTTCCTACATCATATTTCATTTTTCAGGGAATGAATATGAAGTATTGAGATCAATAAATGAATATGAGTTAGTTGCAGTTCAATTCAAAGCACAAGCAAAGATTTTTGATCAGTTTCTATACTTTTGAACTCCTTGGCTCATTTTCTTCACCTGTCTTCCACTTGCTGCCCCTATTTAATATGGAGGAGAAAAACAACAGAGTTCTTTATAAACATCCCCACTTCAGCTCCCATATTGAAACTTGCATATTGATTAGGGTAAAATATTAAATGACTTATTCAGGAAAAATTATATTCTCACCCTAGGTAAAGTCTAGGTAACTATCTATCTGAATGTATTTTCTTAGAAAAGAAAACATCCCGTCTACAATTTCAAAATATAGTTGCAAAGAAAGCATGAATAGAAGTTATAAATACTAAATTGAGATGGTATAGTAAAATGTTGTTCTTTTGGGCTTCATTAGCTTAATCAATGAATGAAACAGATTACATTTCTTAATGGTGGTGACAGCCTGGCTAATGCAGGAATCAGCTTGAAATAAATTTATAATCTGAACAAGAAATTAAAATGCTAACAGTATTTACAGGAGGAATGCTTAAGCCACCATATTAAAAATGTAGCAGCAGGATTTTGCAAATTATTTCTTTGGAACAGCTATGTGAATTGTTCTAGTTGATGCTTAATTTGTGATCAGTTAAATTCAGTCATATTCTAAGAAGTGATAAATAAAGTATATTCACAACATGTCTTGCACAAATATTTGAAATGTTTTCAAATGATTATGAGTATTACCCCTTGTTATCAGTTCCCCTAAACCGTCCCCCACTTCCCTTGTCTTTGTGAGCCGGAAAATGTCTACGGCTCCCCGCGTTTTCGTTAGGTGTGGTCTTTTCAGACCGGTTTCCCTCTGCCAAACCGGGACGGGTTTAAGCGAGCCTCTAGAGCCTTGGCGTGTACGACCCCTTGGGTCAGGGAAGGGGGCTCGGGCCCTCCCTCTCTCCGAGCCCCGGCCCAGGGCCCTAAGGCAGGGACACTCGTCCCTACTCAGTGGAGGGGGCTGGAGCCCCTAAACCCTCCACTCACAGGGACCACGGCCCTGCCCTGGGCCGCTTCTTCCCTGATGACCCTCCTCTGTTACCCAGTGTGGGGCCAGCCTTACTGCCCCTTTCGCCGTGGGAGTGTGCGCCCGCTCCCTCCGGCTCGCCTCCCTAGGGTTCGGGCTCCATGCCCTTTTTAACTTGCCCGCCTCGACGTCCTCCCCCAGCTCCGCCCCCACGCTCTCCTGCACGTCTCCCTGGAGCGCCCGGATGACGTCGCCAATGACGTCACCAGGTTGCGACCGGTCGGCCCGGCATTCTGCTGCCTCTGGCGCGGCCCCTTTGGCCCCGTGACCGGGCGCTGCCCGTTCACCGTCCCCCGGACCTCTCCCTTGTGCCCCTAGGCCCAGGTCGGCGCCTGCTTTAGTGCGGGGCGGCGCAGTCCCGCGTCCTGCCCCGTCACACCCCTCCACCTCAAATTCTAGTATGATATGAAGTAATTATAAAAAAAGAAACCCAGTCACTGGTATTATGGATCTAATAAATCAACCTATTTTTAACCCAGACCTTCCTGACATTTTTTAACTTGTGTACACAGTGACCAAACTAGAGAGAAAATTGAAATTTATGTCCTGTGGAAAATTATGATACTTCAACAAAACATCAAAACACCAACATGTTTGTGGAACAAGCAGTTTGGAAAATTTTTGATGCTGAAATGCCAAAATGTTTGTTCTGTGTGAACTCGATCACAAGTTGTTATGAGTCACTTTGCTATTAAGCAGCACATCTGCATATGGTGCGGTGGTGCATCCATTGAAGTACCTGGCCAGACTCCATTTATTCATCCTCTGTTAATAAAAGGAAGAAACTGGTTGGTCTCAAGTTAGCATGCTTCTGCCAAATTTGCACAGCTTTAGAAACTAGTAGGGTATTTTATGTCGCATTCTGTTCCAATCATCTATCTCCTCTCGGAGAGAATGTTGTAATTCATCCACTAGAAATGATTAAACCATAGGTCTAAGCACTTGCACTTAATCTGAAGCCTGACCAGTTAAATCTCCATTCCTCTGTATAATAGAATCTCAGAGTTATGAACTCCAGAGTTACTGACTGACCAGTCAACCACACCCCCCAACAGGAACCAGAAGCATACAACCAGGCAGCATCAGAGAGAGAAAAAAGAAAAGCAAATAGGGTACAGTATTGTGTTAAATGTAAACTACTGAAAAAATGAAGGGAAGCCAGCAATTTATTTCTTCATAGCAAAGTTTCAATGCTGTATTAAATCCATGTTCAGTTGTAAACTTTTGACAATCATAACATTTTGTTGAGATATGAACATTTCAGACTTGCGAACAACCTCTGTTCCCGAGGTGATCTTGCCTCTGAGGGTCTACTGTTTTTCTTTAAGCAGACAAAATACCTTTTCAGCAAAGGTCTTGTCTTCAACAGCAGGGTAGAGGAAGGGGGAGTACAAGGAAGGAAGGAGGCTTTGACAAAGCAGGCCCCCAGTCCCACCTCCAGCCTTGCCCCTTATGCTGAGGCTCCACCCCCATGGGGAGGTAGGAGCAGAGTGCCATGTGTGCCCTCCCTCATCCCAACCATGGGGAGGTGAGTGGGTGGGGGTACATGCTCGCTTCAGCCTCAGGGGGGCAGAGGGTGCCGGCATGGCCCCAGCCCCAGAGGAAGGTGTGCTGTGTGGCCTGGCCTGGCCCGGCCCAGCCCAGCCTCACGTCTCCAGCCCTGGAGCACCAGGGGAGGGAGGAGGACGCGCTGTGTGGTGCGGCCCAGCTTCTCCAGCACCGGAGCACCGGTGGGAGGGAGGAAGGCATGCCACAGTGCGTGGCCTGGCTCAGCTTCGCCAGCCCTGGAGCATTGGGGGAGAGAGGAGGGCATGCTATGTGGCTTGGTCCAGCCTCTCCAGTCCCGAGGAGGGTGGAGGGTGCACAGTGTGGCCCCAGCCTTCCCAGCCCCAGACCACTGGGAGGACGGGTGCTGGAGGCATCAACACTGCCCCCAGAATGCCTACAGCAGAATTGCCTCGGCAACAGCCTCACACCGCTTCCTTGGAAGTTCTTTGTGAGCTGTTTCCCTTCTATGCTCAATAGCTTCTCTGCTGCATTGCATGGGTGGGAGGAGAGAGCAGTTCTGGTTGTTGCATCATTTGCTTTCCTAGCAGGCTGAGAGAGAGAGAATAGGCATTTATTTCAGCCTGATCCTCTAGAGCCTATGGAGCCTAGTGAAGGGCGATTCCTCTCCTCAACACAACCAGCCTAGGGGAGGCTAGGTCAGGAGGAAAGAGGTGAAGCTGAGAACCACACTTAGTTATGGCTCCCAGATTCTCTGCTGTAGCTCCCTGCTCATCTCAAGGACTGTTCAAGCTTGCATTAGCTGGTAAGAGTTCTTTGGGACCGTATGCCAAATATATGGATAGAGAAAAGCACACTCCTCCATTCCCATGATATGCTTCCTGGGCCAGAGATTGTTGGGAAGAAGCTGCAGGAGCAAGCACTGCCAAATGTACACTCACTGGGGACACTCCCAACAGAGCACTTTGTGTGGTTTCTGTTCCTTTTGTGCACCTTGAATGGCTCAAAGGTAGAAGAATAGACAAAACCTCTGTCCCAGACTATTGACTCCTTGACCCTTCTGAAATAATTTGTCTCTCAGGCTGAAATGGTTGGACACCCACTGCTGCAATCAGCATGTGCTCATGGACAGCACATGCTCACAGTCTGAGATCCAAACCCATCTCGGGAATAGCCCAGAAGAGCCCACATGAGAGCCATTTGAAGCAGAGAGGGTGGGGAGTTGGCTAGGCTGTGATTCCAGTCAGGTAGCAGGCAAGAGGTTAGGGTGGATGGGTTAGGGGCAGAGGCGGATATAGGGCAGGGCGAAGCGGGGTGGCCGCCCGGGGCCCCGCGCTTCAAGAAGCCCCGCGCATGCGCCGTGTCAAAGGAGGGGCCCCACAAAATTGTGCTGCCCCAGGCCCTGCAAAATTGTGCTGCCCCCGGGCCCCGCAAAATCCTCATCTGCCCCTGGTTAGGGGTGTGAATGTGCAGTAGATCAGTCTGGGACCAAGACAGGTGGAGAGCAGAGTAGCTGGCACCATACAGTTTTCCAAGTTCGGAAAGAGGAGATTTGGGAAGCAGAATAATGTTCTTCTAAATAATGTTCTTCATAAGGGAGGAGTTAATCCACCTAATTCCAGTATGAGCATCTGCTGAACATGTTGTTTGGCACTTTCAGGTGTATGAACTTAGAACATACTTCTGAATCTTCCCTTTCTGCTGTGCAGTCACATTCCTCTAAAGATGCCTGCACTGAGCTTCTCTCTTCCTCCCCATCATGGTCAAGCTCCCCAATCTCCTACACTTTGCCTCCATCTACATCTTTGCTCTCATTTTGTTTTACATTCTTTTTAAACATTTGATGCTTCTCAGCATCATCTCTTCTTAGTATTCCCTTTTGCTCCATCTCCAAACTTGTATTCCTGTTGCCTTTCGTTGGACCATCCTCTATAGTTGGAACAGCTTCTCACTTCCTGTGGGTTAAGAGCCCCCTCTCCTCCAAATCACTCCTTAAAATTGACCTCTTTCTCAAAGCATTTCTACTTTGAGCTTCTCATTGACTGTGTACATCACTGGAACTGTTTGTCTATGTACATGTATTATACTTTTCTGATTAAATTATAAGCTCATTATGGTTGGCACTTTGTTTTTGTATGTGCTATATAAAGAACCATGTGTACCTACAGCACATTGTAATAATTATTATTTGATTTCTGCATCTTTGATTTCTGTCATCTTGGGTTTTCCCATCTGTCAATTGTCTATCCATGATCCCTATCTTTACTTTACTAGTGGTTTGCTAGTGACAAAACATGAAATTGGTTAAAAAGAAAAAAAAAAAAAGAATTCCTTGTAGATGTGTATAGAGATAGACGCTATATTTGGGTGAATTAATGGTTGTCATGTAGCTGTAAGACCTCAGCTGAACCTTTTCTTTGCACAAGGGGAAACCTGGACTGCTCTAATCCTTACAAGTCAATTATCATCTAAACTGCTCATTTCCTGCTGCAATTTAAGATTCATAAAATCTGAATGGGATATGCATTTTTAATGCTATGGCAGGAACCATAAATATTGTTGGTTTTGTTTGCCAGAATATTAATAAAATAATGACTCTGAAAGTCCAGGAGGGGGGAAAATGTAAGATATGCTGGTTCTTTTTCATAACCCAGTAATTCAGACAGCCTTTTGAAATGATTAAATAGGTTTGAAAAAAATCTAGGCCCTTAAGTATTAGCTCCATTTGTGAAACCCTAAATGTTTTTTCTCTTTTTTAAATAATGCAGGAGCAGGTGCTGGCATTTCAGTTCAACTAATTAGCTTCTAATTTACTGTAAACATCTTAGAATTCCATGAAAATGTCTCAGCGGTATCTAAGAGGAAACAATCTACTGGTTCAATAAATCTTTTCTGAAATACCTCTGGGAATTGACTAAATATGTGAAGTGTAGCTGACTTAATACATTTGATTTTTTAAAAATATACTTAAAAGCAAGATAACACTTGCAGGCTTTCCTTAATATTGTCATTATATGTGTAAAGAGAGACTGTATGAAAATAGTAGAACTGTGTTTTGAGGAAACCATCATTTTAATTTGAAAGGCTTTAAGATTCTGTATGGCTCATTTCAATTTACAATTCATAATTTATTCAAAAACATTAAATGTGTCAGTAATAGTATTACTATAGGAAGTGCCAATGTTTTATACTATTTGTAAATTATATATTGCAATTATCTATTTCTGTGTTTAATATACAGACATATAGGTATTATATTCACATGCATGTGAATATTTTATTCAAATTAGTTGGGAGTACAATTTATTTTATATTATACATAGGATACTCAATATTCTCCAGAATTTTTGGTCTTCCTTTCTCATGTGCCTTCTGAAATAGGTGATTTTAAAACATTGAGGTCTGGTCTACAATAGAGGATAAGTTTGAATTAAGATACGCAACTTCACCTATGTTAATTGCGTAGCTTAAGTTGGAATACCTTAACTTGAATTTTGGTGTCGTCCTCACTGCGGGAAGTCAAAGGGAGCCCATTGTCCCTTTGATTTCCCTTACTCCTTGTAGAAGCTGGACTACTGGCATTGACGAGAGTGCCGTCTCAGTTCAAATTAGCATATAATCACTAGACCCACTAATTCAAACCCTGGAAGGTTGACTGTGGCTGCTTTGATCTTATCTGTGGTGTAGACATGGCCTGAGAGATCTGTCCAGACAGTATACAGGCCTAAGGTGCAAAATTTAGATCTGTATTTGGATCTGAATTTCATATTTACACTTTGAAAGGTGAGGTGTGCTTTTGTTGCTTTTGCTGTGTGTGGTGGTTTTCTGAATTTAGAGTTTTACTCTCTTATAATCTCAAATCATGGAATTCATATTAAAATTTAGCTATGATTTTTTTTTGGTTGGGGCAGAAGATGACAATTGTATTTACTTTTGTTTATAGCCTATAAAAGTGAATACAACTTGAATTTTAAGTGGGCTATTAATTAGCCTCATTAGCACCAGTCCTACAATTGACAGGTATATTTTTTGTTGTTATATATATATCTTGGGTTTCTGTTATTTCCACTCCAGCTCATCTGATAAAGTGTGTTTTACCCACAAAATCCCATGATATTACAGTAATTCCTCATTTAACATGTGCCTGCTTAACACGTTTTTGCAATAGCACAATTTTTTTTTAGGGAACGTTTTTTGAATTATACAACCATCCCTGGAATAACACGATTTCCCCAGCTGGCCCACTGCTGGCGGCTGTGCGGGGCTTCCCGCACCTCCCTGCAAAGTGGTAGAGGGTTTGCCGCTCGCCGCGCCGTTCCCCGCTGACTCCCCCTCGCTGGATGCCTTGCCCCCTCTCCTCCACCCCCGCTTGCAGGCCGGTGGCTGGGTTTACCTAGCTGGTCTGTCGCCGGCAGCTGTGCGGGGCTTCCCCCGCCTCCCTGCAAAGCGGCAGAGGGTTCGCCGCTCGCCGCGCCATTACCCGGCGCCTCCCCCCCACCACTGGACGCAGTGTACGTCCCGGCAGATTCGTCACAGGGGCATACTCCCAACCCAATCCCCCTCCCCTCTCCTCCTCTTCCCTTCCCCAGAGCCAAACACCTCCCCTCCCTGCTGTAACCCAGTCCCCTTTCTCCCCCAACCTTATGTCCCAGTCCCAACAGACACCACCACTTGAAACGCAACCCCCACCTTTTCCATTATTTTCAATGGGAAAATTGACCCCGCATAACACGTTTTCACTTAACATGATCATTTTCTGAAACATATCTATAGTGTTAAATGAGGAATTACTGTATATATTTTTGTTAGTCTCTAAGGGGAAAACAGAAGTTCAGGAAAGTTTGTCAAAGAGGCCATATTAAAGGCACAACAGCAAGCTGTCCTGATAGTAAGCTATATCAGAAGCTCTTTAATGACCTGAAAATCATTAATGACCTACAAACATGGAATCATGGACTAATTGCTAAGAAGTACACAAAATACCTAAATATGTAGGAACAAAAGAAGAAAGGCTAAAGCACAAAATGAGTTATTCCTAACAATGGACATAAAAGACAGAAATAAATATTTAAGGAGCAAGAGAAAAACAAAGGAAAATGAAGTTACATTACTTAGTGGGGAAAAAAGAGCTAACAGAGATCACACCAATGAGTCTGAGTTGTTCAATGCCTATTTTACATCAGTTTTCTCTTAAAAAAAAGTTATTTGTGACCAGATGTTTAACAAGATACTGACAATTAATGGGAAAGGAACACAAAACAGATTAGGGAAAAAACATAGGTTAAAATATTTATGTAAATTATGTGTATTCAAGCTGGCAGGAACTGATGAAATGCACCCTAGGAGTCTTAAGGAACGAGTTGAAGCCATCTCAGAGCCATCAGAGATTATCCTTGAGAACTCCTGGAGGATGGGTAAATTCTGTGAGGGTGGGAGGTCCCTGAGGACTGGCATCATAATATCTATCTTTAAAAAGAGGACCTGGGGAATTATAGGTGAGTCAGCATAACTTCAATACCTAGAAAGAAACTGGAACAATTTTTAAAACAATCTATTTGTAGCCACCTATTGGATAACAGGATGATAAGAAATAGTCAACATAGATTTGTCAAGAACACGTCATACCAAACCAGCCTAATTTCCTTCCTTGACAGGGTTTATTGGGCTAGTGGATCAGGGGAAGTATCAGAGGTGATATGTCTTGATTTTAGTAAGGCTTTTGACACCATCACACATGACACTCTTGTACAAAACTAGGGATATGTAGTCTAGATGAAATTAATATAAAATGGGTGCACAAAGAATAGCTTTCTTCTTTTTTGAAGAATAGCTTTCAGCGGTTTGCTGGATGTATATAGTGTGGTCCTTATCTCCCATGTCTTTTTTTGCATTATACTGCTGTTAATATACCCCAGAATGACAATAGACTTAACCCCCCCCCCCTTCCCCACAGAACCGCACCACAGTGTTGTCCCCCGGGTGGGGTTGCAAGCAGTTTGGAAGACAGGATCAGAATTCAAAATTACCTTGAGAAATTGGAGAATTGGTCTGAAATCAACAAGATGAAATTGAATAATGACAAGTGTGAACTACTACATGCAGTAAAGAAAAAATCAAATGCACAAATGTGAAATGAGAATAACTAGCCCCTCTGTGGTTGGGGCTGCTCCAGCCCTATGCGGCTGGCTGCCACTGGAGTTTACTGGCAAGAGATGGTTAACTAGTAAGCATACTTCTAAGCCTCATGCTTACTAGTTAACTATTTAACAACCCTATTGGAAGCCTAGCAATAGGACTGCCCAGCGGGGACTGAGAGCCCAGCGCATGGTGGGATAGTGGTGGAGGGAGGGGAAGCCGGTTGGGAGGCTGGTGGCTGGGCCAGCGCAGGGTGGCTGGTGGCAGCGGGGGCCAGAAATGACCTCCCCCCTGGTCCAGCAAAATCCATCATCTGGAATAGGTCAGGTCCCAAATGTACAGGACCATGGAGGTCCAACCCATATCCCAGATGGAAAATCCTTTGGATATAGGGCAAGTTGTGTTTGACTGAAGGTGGGAAGGAGTCAGAACTATCCACTATTGTAATTTTAACTCAGAAAATGGCAATCAGATTGTGTCATACAGAGTCAGCAATAATATAAATATTACCAGATACAACATGCTTCAAGTGACACCATGCATGATATTACTGTTTTGTCATAGGCTGCATTTTTGATAACTGGTACATTGTCTTTAGTATTAATCATTAATTCATATAATAAATAAATGTTTTTATGCGGATAATTGATCTTCTGCAATGTATTGTTTGGGCTTTCAGAAGGGTTATTTATTCATGTGCAAATGTATGTATGTTTGCTTACATACATATGCATACAAAAATTCAAATATATAAATGTAGTCCCCTTACTAAAGGGGCCTCTGTTTTATTCTGAAAAGACCCTGTGTGCTACAATTCAGACTACAATTCCCATGAGCCCTTAAAAAAAAAAACAGGAAGGGAGGACTCTGGGGGGAGAGAGGACTGCTCTCTCCATGTGCTTGAAGAAAGAGGCCTAGCAGTCTGGGACTCTGCCTTGGAGTTTGGAACCAGAGGGGAGCCAGGCTGCTGCCAAGGACATTGACCCAGTGGAGGGGCTGTTGGAGTGCAGCTACTGGATGCCTGTTGGAACTGGGAGTTAGCAGGCTGCCTCCTATAGGCACAGCATAAGGCAGTAAGTTTGGGCCTTGTTGGAAAAGTGCTGCCTGGGACAGAGCTGCTGTTTAGCCTGGACCAAATCCTCACTACAGCTGCAACATCAGCGCCAACGCAAGCAAGTGCCTGGGACTGAGTCTAAGGTGTGCACACTCTGGGGTGGGGTCACTGTTGTCTAGCTATATAAGCTTCAATTATTGATATGTGTTTGTTAATGCTATTCATTGCTAATCTGTTAATCCCTGTTTATTCAAATTAAGTAAAGATTGTTTATTTTAAAGTGTTCTATTAGATATAAATGATTTGTAGTTGTTCTGGAATTAGATCCAGATTTATAGTGGAATGAGTATATTCCTGGAGGCTCTCAAGGCACACCAGTGTGTGTTCAAGGCCAGCCAGGTGGAGGCACTGCCATTTTACATTCATTGCCAGCAAGGGACTGCAGTAAGGGGTGGATAGGGCTTTCCCCAACTAGACACCATCACCACTGGGGTGCTCAGAATCTCTTTTTGGTTAAAACACCAGGCGCCCAGGCACACCTGTGAGTGTGACCTGCTCCCCAGTAACCCAGGGAGGAAAAAGGGGGTTACATAAACAACTTATTTATGCATATTATTTATTATTTTGGACTATACTCTGGCAACAAAGACTTTCACTAATCTGAATTGCATAGACATTTTTAAGTATTGCGACAAAGCTCCTATGAAAACTTGGTGGGTCCTGCTCTTCCTGGAAAATTTTGCTTGACTCAGAGGCTCAGAGCAGCCCACAATTTTAGGCACCATGCCTAGGGTTTAGTTTGCTGTTTGCTGAGCTCTTTTAATCATTGGCCAGCATACAGTAAAATGGAGAATAAACTCCACAATCTTTTCTCCCTGAGTTGAAATGGGGAGGTGGGTGTTGGGGGGAAAGAGGGCCCATGCTCTACTCCGGATTCCAGCTCAGGACCCTGTAATAGTAGCTGCCTGTGTGAATCCCCACCATCTTCTACAAGACAACTCCAAGACCTTTGGGCTATTTCCCCACATCTTCCCCAGCATCTTCCTTCTCTCCACTTCATCCTTCTAATGTTCGGTTGTTGTCTCCTTTCCTCCTACTCCCAGTGGTGCCCTCCTCTGTCCTCTCAGCTAAATGCACACCCCAACTTTAGGAAAAGCTTCTTTTTATAACCAGTCTGAACTGGTTTTCTTATTATCCCCAGGTGTCCTAATTAGCCTAAGCTGGCCTGACTCTGCAGGCCTGGTCGACTAGCCCCAGGTGTTCCACTGCCCCTGATTGCCTCTGCTGGTTGTAAACTAGCTTTTTCCTGTTATTCTGGGAACAGAGATCGCCTCTGTTTGAGGCTTATATATCTCCCCTCCACTACTTTTTTATAGACTTCTGTTCTGATCCTGTCACAGTATGATTTATGACATCTTTTTTTTTTTTTTTACAAAAAAAGAAAAATGATCAGATGCGGTATAATTTACTGTTTGTAAAAAACTGGGGAGGTGTGCTTTCATTAAAAAAAGTTATTTACAAAACAATTTGTATCATATATTGAAGTCATTATAGTTTAGTTGATCATATTTTCTCTGAATCTATTCTAATTTAATATTGTTCACTACAAGCAGCTTCATGCAATTTATCAATCCAGATTAAATTGAGTCCTATAAAACTTCTTACATATGCACATGAAAGTATTGTGGAAAGAAACCTAACAGATTAACACTTCTGCTATTGTACAATTGGTTGCAGAAATGATTGCTTACACTTCAGTGGTAGGATTACATATGACCTAGGGTGAAGCATTCTCATTCAAAACACCCTTGATGGTTGATGAGGTGTTATTAATGTGGTCAATGGCATGATTGGCTTTTTGTATATATGTCAGCCCAGGGAGGCAAAAGTTGAACTCTTACTTAACTCAAACACAGCACTCTCATATCAGTTTAGAGGGTAAAAGTGTACACATGTTCAATTTAGGTATTAAGGGAAGTCAGAGTTCAACTTTTGTATAAAATTAACAGGTATGAATATATTCCTATCACCAAAACAGCTTTCAGTGTTGCCAGTTCCGGTGCAGAAAATTTGTAGTCTCCCCCTTCTTCTCCCTCTTACACTTCTCTCCTACCCCCTCCCAGGTTCTTTCCTCAGTTCCTCCTCAATTTTCTTTATCCCAAATAAAAAACAACATAGTTCACTGTTCCTAAGTAAAAAGTCTTACTTGCTGAGAGGTCCAGGTGGGTAAGGAGGCAACAGAACCTCCCTTTGAGACACCCAAAGGTGCTCTCCACCACAATGCAGGCCCTGCTGAGCCTGGAATTAAACCTCTTCTTGCTTTTGTCGAGGTGTCCAGAGTAGGGTTTCATAAGCCAGGGGAGCAGTGGGTAGGCAGCATCCCCACAATGCACATTGGCATGTCCGCTTCCCCGATCCTGATGGTGCAGTCGGGGGAAAAAGTGCCGGCATGCATCCTCTGGAACAGGCTGGAGTCCCTGAAGATGCGGGCGTCATTTGCCTTCTCCGACCACCCGACGTTGATGTCTGTGAAGAGGCCTCGGTGGTCCACAATGGCCTTCAGCACTATGGAAGAGTACCCCTTCCTGTTGATGTAGTAGGATGTCTGATCAGGGGCCTGAATGGGGATGTGGGTGTTGTTAATGCCCCCCCCACACAGTTGGGGAAGGCCACGGTGGCAAAACTGGTGACAATAGGGACACCCAGGAGGGTGAGCCTGTGCAGCAGGATGGTCTTGATGGCCCTCACCAACTGGAGAAGGAGACAAACAGAGAATCACAGGGTTGCCAGAGTTCTCGGGATATCCCCGAGCCCAACCGCCTTTCCCCCACACACCAGGACCAACCCCTGCTTACCCCGTTCCCTGGCAGGGCTTTGTGAAGTCAGGACTGGAAAATCTTCTAGGAAGGAAGCTTCCACTCCCACCCCCACCTTCCCTAGTGAACCTCATTCCAGCAGTTCACCATCTTCCCAATAACATAGTAAGTGAGGAGGCCTTTAAACTAGGTTTGTTGGGGGATGGTGACCAAAGCCCTAAGGTAAGTGAGGAAGTCGGACACCAGGAAGAATCACAAGGAGGAACGAACAACAAAGGAGGACCCCTGATTCGGATGGAGAAGGCAGGGCGATCAACTGGTTATCTAAGGTGTTTGTACACCAATGCAAGAAGCCTGGGAAACAAACAGGAAGAATTAGAAGCCCTGGCCCAGGGGTTGTGGTCATGCAGATATGACTCTCTTAGAATCATAGAATCATAGTGTGTGACTAAACTACATGGCTCTGTCGACGGAGCCATGTAAAGTAGTTTACTCGACATAGTTAATGAAGTGGGGATTTAAATAATCCCCGCTTCATTAAAATAAAAATGACCACCGCGCTGTGCCAACAATCAGCTGATCTGGCACAGCGCGGTAGTGAAGACACGGCGCGATCGACTAGGGAAGCCTTTGTCGACTGCTTCTATAAGCCTCGTGAAACCCAAATCCCTCAGTCTCTCCTCATAGGTCATGCGCTCCAGCCCCCTAATCATTTTGGTCACCCTCCACTGGACCCTCTCCAATGCGTCCACATCCTTTCTATAATGGGGGGCCCAGAATTGGACACAATATTCCAGATGTGGCCTTACCAGAACCGAATAAAGGGGAATAATCACTTCTCTGGATCTGCTGGCAATGCTCCTCTTAATGCACCCTAGTATGCCATTAGCCTTCTTGGCTACAAGGGCACACTGTTGACTCATATCCAGCTTCTCCAGACCTGCTTCTCGCTGGAAGGTCTGTGTACTTAGGGCCCTGGGCTGGGGTCCATGAGTGAGGGCGGGCCCGGACCCCCTTCTCCCCCAACGATTGCTGGAAGTCGCAGTGGGAGCTACCCTGCTTCAAAGCAGGAAGCTGACAGACTTCAACTTTTCGAACTAAGACAAAATAGGACACTGGAACAGAACAATAGGGGTATCTGGTGGGGAAATAAAAGGGGGCTCACCAGGTGAGCACACCCTGGGATCGTTACACTGTTAGGGTACGTCTACACTAGCCCCCTAGATCAATCTAGGGAGGCTAATGAGGGCGACCGGAATTGCAAATCAAGGAATACCACCTAATTCGAGTTAGGGCTTTAAATCGGAAGCCCGTTTCACTGCTGCGCGTAGACGCGGGCAGTTACTTCGGGCTAGTCAATTTCTAAAATGGCAACATGCAAATCAAGCGCGGGATATTTAAATCCCGGGCTTGATTTGCAATTCCGGTCGCCCTCATTAGCCTGCCTAGATCGATCTAGGGGGCTAGTGTAGACGTACCCTTACAGACTAACTCAGCTACCCCTCTGAAACAATAAAGATAACGAAGCTAGGTGACAGAGGAGGACATATACATTTAAAAACAACTCCCTAAGGTAAGAGAGAGGAGATTAGATTTGACTTTTTCCCAGAGAACCTCAGATTGATCAGAAACTCCATCGCCTCCAGCACAAAATATAAGGACTATTTAATCAAACTTGTTGCTTATTCACAAATAACACACACTTAATAATCATCACATCATGGTGGCAAGACTAAGAGAAACGGAGATAGTATGCGTTTTTTAAAAAAATTGTAAGATGCTCAGTAAAGCTTGTTGTAAGTAAGGGGGAATTATAAAAATAACTTTAAAATGTAAAAGAAAAGTCCCCATTTTTATTTTAAATTTAAAAAATGTTGATTAGCTCTAGATCTGGACATAAAACAGGAGGGAAAATCTCATGGAAATTCATTAAAAAGTTTTCTGGTTTTAAATTATGACATTTGAACTTGTTCTAGTACTCAGATAGTACAATGCTGAGTTTGGCATAAAAAGCCAACTTACATTCTCATACCAGTATTTTAAATAGATTGTGCATCTTTCTCTTGATGTCTTGAGAGTTTTTTTTCCATGTGAATAACCCTTCCGATCCAGTACACATTTTTGTGGAGTTCTCTTGATAGAATTGATATAATAGTTTATACCCACTTATCACTGTAGAATCTGAGCACTTTACACAATTGAAAAATTCATTATGATAATTCATTCCTGTTGCTGGTTGGTTTCATTCTCCAGCTGGAAGACAGTTGGAATTATTCAATGTAGCACATAAGCATGTATTGTACCTGCTACAACCTTGAAAATATAATGTTTGGAGTGACTCAGACTTGTAGGAACAGAACCTGGACACCAGTGTATGAAGCAAGCAGGAGAGTTTATTACACACACACAGTGCTGGCGGAGTGTCACGTCACTTCTTCGGTTCAGTGAACACTGCCAAACAATAGGTTACAACTAATTATATAGGATGTTCAATGGGCAGATCAAGTGATGTGGGGGGGGGGGGGGGGGGAGATCCCAGACCCCCCTGGATAGATGGTAATCGTGAGGCAAAATAAGAGCAATAATATAAAGTTACGTAGTGTTTTCCGCTCATAGTTTACAAAATACCTTACATCTAGTAAAATAAGTATTTAAACAAAGCAGACATCAGTTATGAACTATGTGCCAAGTGGCAATGTATCTGTCAGCTTCAAGAAGGTGTCTCTACACGGATGTGGTCCATCCGGGGATTAAAGCAGAGACATTAGGAGTACTTGACGATTGCATATTTGGTCCTAGCACCATTGAATGTGTCATGTCCTGTCTCCCATCCTGGGTCGTTAGCTCTATGATGACCTTTCTTCAATGGGCTAGGCGGGGAGAGGAGGGGGTAACCATCATGTACTGTGTTAATGTGCCAGTTCCAGACTCCAAATTTAGAATAGGGGTTCTTAATAGAATATCATAGCCTGCCTCAGAAATTTTTACCCTACAGACTTCTTTGAACTTATTTGATCCAGCCCCACTAAAATCACAATAAATCAATCCCCGAGGGGTAGCCATGCTAGTCTGTATCTGTAAAAACAATGAGGAATCCTGTGGCACTTTAAAGACTAACAGATTTACTTGGGCATAAGCTTTCATGGATAAAAACTATTTCATCAGATGCATGGAGTAGAAATCACAGAGGTAGGGATATAGATATAGATATAGATATAGATGTACAAGCACTTACAATGATTACCTCACTACAGAGGCAATTTTACCTCTCTTGGTATTCAGACCTCCCCATCAACTACTGGGAGTGAGCCATGTCCACTCTGACTAAATTGGTCTCCTTAACACAGGTCCTATACTTGTTAAATAGCTCCCTTCTTTTGATGTGCTTATATGTATACTTACCTCCTTCTGTGATTTCTACTCCATGATCTGATGAAGTGGGTTTTATCCTTCTAACTTGGCAGTTGAATTGTACTTAGTATAGAAAGAGAAACAATTTATAATGTCAGAAGCAAAAACAACCTTTCAGACTTTGCTGGGAGAGAAAAGCACAGTGCAAGTAAAGTTAACCTTTTATAGGTGTACAAAATTAGTTTCTAAGTGCATCTAAGAAACTGCCATCTTACTGTTAACTTTTCTTATGAAATTCTGCTATTGTTGAAGACAAGGATCAGTCCATTGATTGAGACCCACTGACACCTGTCTGTAAGAATGAGGATCCTAAAACTGCTAGCCATGTGTGTACTTACTAGCAAAAGCAGTGGACTCACACCTGAGGCTTCTGGGGTATTGAGAAGAATTTTGTGCAGATCAGGTTGTGGGCAGTGTGAAAACTGTCTGTCTTTTCATTATTTCATTGATAATAGGAGATTTTGTTTTCTTCCTGTCTCCTTTGTTCCCTTCCAATCTTCCTCAAGAAATTATGAAACAGTGTTGTGCATTAGTAATTGATCTATTAAAAATGCCCATTTCCATAAGAATTGGAAGGGCTTTTGTCTGCACCATTGCTTTGACTTGTCAGAGCCGTGACTTTGGTGTACTGCAGTCAAGGAAGGCATAGCTTCATTATCTTCAGAAAGCTTGCCAAGGAAACATTCCATAGGCTTTCTGGTTTGTGACTCCATTTGAAAGCAAAATTTTTCCTTGAGAGCAATAGATATCCTTGGAATACAGAGCAAAACCTTTTTCATGTCTTTTTTTTTTTTTTGCATATAAAAGATTTTATATAGTTTCCATCCATTGTCTGTTAAGTTACCAGTAATGAAGTCCATTAATGGTATAATTTCCCCACCACTATCTTTTTCTGTTGGTACTGCTCACTGTATTTAAAGCTCTGTTGCAAATAAAACTACAAAACCCATAAATTAGCAACAACTATTCCCTTCAACCTCATTATCAGCAAATGGCTCAGAGTGCTATCAAATTAAGTGCTTCTTCCTGCTGTCTTTTATGTCCACACAAGATCAGATAACACTCAGACTTATTCTGCTAAAGCAGCTGATGAAACCTTTTTTCTGCTTTCCCCATGAGGCTACTAAGGGTAAGAATGTGTCCCTTTATAATAACATCTTCATTTCCGCTGTGCCATTTTCTGATCCCTTTGAATGATCAGATTGCCAATCACTGTAAAATGACTGAATACAGGTTTAAAGAGGTCATGATTTCTCTTCCACGACAGCATCTGTGCTTTTCCTCCATTCACTGCATGAGTTCATCAGCCCCTTTTGCTAGTTAAATGTAGCTGATTCCTCTGGTGCCCAAGGCCACAATATTACCTAAGGATGGACACACATCAAAAGGTTTGGAATGTCACTGAGCTCACAGCTCCAGTTACAATGGATCTTCTCTGCAATAATATATATATATATATATATATATACAGGGCTTGACAAATTATGCAAAACCCTACTCGCCAGACAAAAAAGGGACTCGCCACCTCCACCGCGTGACCCCCACCGCGCAGGTGCATGCCACCGGAGACTGTCCGATCAGAATGGCATGTTTGCTCGTGTGATGGGGCGGGGCCGCCTCGTGGCAGCAAGGGCAACCCATCCCACACTCCAACGGCGCTGACCCCCATGCTACATGGGGAGCACGGCGTTCTGACAGTGGTCTGTGCTGCTTGCTCCCATGCGGCCACCCAGCCGAGCAGCGTGCAGGAGGGCCGAGTCCTGGGACGGGAGCCGGAAGCGGGGGCGGGGCCGCATGCAGGCGTAGTGCGGGGCCAGAGTGTGTGTGCATCCCTGACATCAGAGGGAGAGGCGCCGGTGCAAGAGAGTGCCACATTGAAAAGCGGAGTAGAGGAGAGCAGAAGAGAGGAGCGAGGCAGAGGAGACGGAGGAGAGTAGCGGAGGGAGAGGGGAGAACAGAGGAGTGAGCTAGAAGACGGCGGAGGTGGAGGAGTGAAGGGTGAGAGCGGAGGAGGAGAGGAGGCGGGACGGAGGCGGAGGAGGTCAGAGAAGGCAGGAGGGAGACGGGGAGTGGAGCAGAGAGCAGAGCGTGGGGGCAGAGGACGTGAAAGGAGAAGTGGAGGTAGGAAACAGCCAAGGGCAGGGCTCCTTAGGAGTGCCGGCAGACTGGTGAGTTACAGCGAATACCCCACCAGTTGGACAGAGTCCGGATGGAGTCTGTCCTTAGGGCCCTGGGCTGGGGCCCGTGAAAGAGGGCAGGCCCGGGCCCTCCTACCTCCACCCCCCCCTTACGGAGGGGCTAAGAGCGGACAACTGACAATTGAGACGCCTTGGGAACAACCGAGTGTAGCTCATCCCAGGGGAGACTAGAGGTCGGCCAGCAGCCAAGGAGGGCGCTGCGACCATCCGGACTGAGAGAAGGAGGAACGCGGGCGAGCATATTTGTCAAGCCCTGTATATATATATATACATATATATATATGTAGATAGATATGTATATATATATATACATATCTATCTATATATATATATATACTGAGAGGAACTAAAAGTTTTCAAATCGAGAGGCTTATTTTGGTATGCATTTAAGCAACAGAGATTCTCTATCCCATGAAACTGATGAAAGGAAAATAAAATCAAGAAGCTCTCCCCTTACCCATGAAAAACTAATATCTGAGACAATGTATCATATTTTAAAAAAGTGCTAACAGGCCCATAACAGCATGGCTGTATTCATCGGGAGAGAACTTTTGTGCTTGCTGGCTTTACTAGCATGTTTTTTTTGATTGGACATAGATTGTTGGAAAGACAACTAGCCTACAACAGGTTGACAGTGTCAAATTTGTAAATTGACGCTGTCAACCTGGGCGTGAGAAAAAATATTAACTGGTTAACACACTACAAAGCCAATTTCTCCTGCCTCTGACATTCACATTTTCACATCAAAAGCTATGAATGGGACACATCCAGCCCACTTAATTAGCTTCATTAACACAGATCCTACAATTGATAGGTAACTGCTTTTGCTGTTATATATACCTTGAATTCTGTTATTTGTACTCCAACTAATGTGATGAAGCGGGCTTTACCAATGAAAGCTCATGATCCTATATATTTGTAGTCTCTGAGGGTATGTCTACACTAGCCCCCTAGTTCGAACTAGGGAGGCTAATGTAGGCATTCGAAATTGCAAATGAAGCCCGGGATTTAAATATCCCGGGCTTTATTTGCATGTTCCCATCCGGTCGCCCTTTTGAAATTCCACTAGCCTGAAGTAACTGCCCGTGGCTACATGCGGCAGTGAAACGGTAATTCGAACTAAGTCCTTAGTTCGAATTAACTGTTACTCCTCCTGGAATGTTGCATTCCCTGTTGCTGACAGCCAAAGCTTTGCAGCTGTTTAGAGGCCTTATAGCAAACTAATTAAATTGCCTAATTTGCTTCAGAATAAATTAAGCCTTGACTGTTTTACCAAGAGATTGCAAAGGAATCAATGTCATGGTTTTCTTAGTGTCATGATATATTGTTTTACTTCTGGCAGGGACTAAGACTACATCTAGACTGCAAGCGTCTTTCAAAATAAGCTTTTTTGGAAGAGATCTGGTAAAGCTTATTTCAAAAGAGAGTATCCACATGCCAAAAGCTCAACGAAATAGTGATTTGCTATTTCAAAAGATAGCATCCACACTGATAGGATGCTATCTCACATTTAGGGCCACCCAGAACCTGTTCAGGCAGGGCATTAGGTCAGCCGTTGCTTCCGGGTGCTGATGCCTAAGGCTAGCTGAGACACGTGCTTAAAGGGACTCCCTCAAATAGTAGTTTCTCAGCATCTTCTGCTTGCTTGCCTACCTCTCCAAGGGACAGCAAAGCATTTACAGTACGTGCTCTGGTTGCCCTGCTTCAGGACACCACAGTGCACTCTGACATGGAGCTAGAGCTGCCTTTGGGCATGCGAAGGCCCCACATTGCGATGCTGCAGTTTCAGCAGCAGTTTCTGCAGGCTGCCTTCATGGCCCTGCATGCGCTCGACTCAGAGCTCATCAAGAACCTCTGCCTGTGTGCAGGAGCAATGCCCTTGCAACTGCATCCCATGGTGGAGCAACAGTTCTGGAGGCTGGATATCAGTTCTGACTGGTGGGACTGGCTGGTGATGGAGTGGTGAGACGACCAGTAGTGGCTCCACAACTTCAGAATGTGGAAGGAGACATTCATGAGCTGTGTGCCTGGCTCATCCTTGCCCTCCATTGATGTGACACCCAGATGCAACCCACCATCCCCCCTGGAGAAGCGGGTCGCCATCGCTGTCTGGAAGCTCACCATACCAGACAGCTACCAGTCTGTGGGCAACCAGTTCGGCATGGGAAAGTCCACTGTCGGGGCCCTTCTCATGGAGGTAAGGCACTCTCAGGCTGCAGTCCCTGGAGGGGGAGGGAGTACTGGAAAGGGGGAGCCTAGGGAAAGGAGGGGGTGGGAGTGCAGGGGGCGGACTAAGAGTAGGGGGGGAACCCCATTCCCGGAGGGTTCTGCAGTCAATCCCTCACACAGCCCTGCAAGGGGGGGCGACTTCATAGAGGGTGACTCCTGGGGTATTTGTGAGGGGAGAGGAAAGGGGAGCTCGGGGACCTCCCAAGGCTCAGGTACCCCCTTTGATTCTTTGTTTTTGTGTCTCTGTTTGTCTCCTTCTGCAGGTGGTGAGGACCATAAATACCATCCTGCTGTGCAGGGTCATCTGCCTGGGAGACCTGGGTCCTGTCGTGTCTGGATTTGCCACCTGAGGCTTCCCCAACTGCAGGAGTGAGGGGGAATAGATGGACCCACATCCCCATCCAAGCCCCCATCCACCGTACCACCCAGTATTTAAACAGAAAAAGGATATTTCTTGATGGTCCTGCAGGTCCTGGTCGACCACCATGGACAGTTCAGTGACATTTTCGTCACCTGGTCGGGAAGGGTGCGCAACGCCCACATCTTCCGCAACTCCAGCCTCTACCGGAAGCTGGAGGCTGGCACATTCTTCCCCCAGCATAACTTCAGGGTTGGGGACGTGGAGATGCCACTGTGCATTGTGAGGGACGCGGCCTACCCCCCTCATGCCATGGCTGATGAAGCTGTTCACTGGCCACCTGGACCCAAGCAGGGACTGTTTCAATGCCTGCCTGGGCAGGGCCCACGTCCAGGCGGAATGTGCCTTCGGACACTTAAAGGCATGGTTCAGGTGCCTCCTGACCTGCCTCAATGTGGGGGAACACAACATCCCCCAGGTGATCTCTGCATGTTGTGTTCTCCACAACATCGTGGAGAGGAAGGGGGAGGCCTTTGTT
The DNA here is from genome assembly GCA_019425775.1 of Rafetus swinhoei. Taxonomy (NCBI): domain Eukaryota; kingdom Metazoa; phylum Chordata; order Testudines; family Trionychidae; genus Rafetus; species Rafetus swinhoei. Next base: position 312,682,935 of record CM033437.1, read on the forward strand.
CTGGGGTGGAGGGCAGAGGCCGGCCAGGAGGGATGGGCCTTTGAACAGCTGTGCACAGCTGCCATCTGCCAGGCCCATCAAGTAGGCATGCACATCCGGGAGGCTCTGAGGGAGAGTTTCTCTGAAGGACCCCATTAACTCTCCTCAGGGCCTCCCCACTAGGAGCCTGTGCCTTGCCCCTCTCTGCCTTTCCTACAACAACCTCTCCCTTCCCCCCGTACACTCAATAAAAACAACAGTTTTGTTTACAAAAAAGAAGTCTTTTTTTATGTGATAAAGGTAACTGGGAAGGAGGGGGGGCTGAGAACCTGGATATGAGGAGGGGGCAAGAACCTTTGTGTGGGAAGAGAGGCTCAGAACTGGGGCTGAGACTGGCATGTGGTTTGGGTGGTGGTTCCACCTCGTGTCCGGGGACCTCGGCAACCTCGGAGGTGGGGGAGGTGGATCCTGGGAGAACGGGGGATAGGCAGCAAGAGGAGCTGGAGCGGGGTTAGGCATGGCAGGGGGGCAGAGGCTGGCATAGGAGGGAGGGCGGGAGCTGGCAAGGCAGGTGGGAGGGACAGGAGCAGGGACAGCAGTTGGGTACGCAATCATCTCCCGGAGGTGATTTAACACTATTGCAGTGTGGATGCAAGTATTTTTTTCCAGAATAACGGCTGTTATTCCGGAAAAAAGCTGCAGTATAGACATACCCTGTTGCTCATTAAATTATACTTCTTGAACAACCATCAAAAAAGGAGGTGGTGGGTTCTATCAAATGTAAATGGTATAAAAATATTTATTGATCTTACCATTGCATGCTCTGCAAAATGTTAGGCCTTGATAAACACAAAATGCTGTAAAAAAGAGTGTGAGTACAATGAGCTGGACATGCAGATATAGTTTGCCATACAGATTTATTTTTTTCTCTGACTGCATTAATCTTATCACTTGCAGTTTGTATTCATGGAAGTTCTCTTGATTCCTGGAATCTATTAACACGTGCAAAACTCTTTCAGGCAGATAGTGGGGAGACATTGGTATCTGAGGACATCACAGTATATACTCATTGCTCCCTTTATGCAACAACAACAATAAAAAGCAGACTGTCAGTGCTATAAAAAAGTTGCCTGCTCTCATATTTCCCTAAAATTGGGCTGACGTCCTACTCTCCCGCTGCTGTAACATCCAACTCCTCCTCCTTTTGCTTCCTCCCATGAGATTTCATTCTTTGAACTGCACTCCATCAGGCTGCACTTTCTTCTTTCTTTCCATATGGCTGTTTTCAATCACTACTTCACCTCCTTGTTCTCATTCTTTGCTGATATTGATATCTGGCTCCTCCTTTTCCTCTGTTCCCAACTTCCTAACCCCCTTCTCCAACTGAGTAATATTAGGAAGAAATGTACCATGTGGGCATTTTATTATATAATTGTATATTATGGGTGGTTTATAAATTTTGAAGTGACCCATCTCAGAGACAGAGCACAGGACTAGCTGGATTGTTGTCCTGATTTAATATGGGAATTCCTATATAACTGCATGTTCCTATTTCCTCTGTATTTGCATCATTCTAATTGCAAGAATTTAGTCATTTAGCAGTCATTGCTTGAGCTGCAAGACACCGTTTCCTTTCCTTATTTGTATTGCAAATTTAGTGTTCATGAAAGAAGCATATCTATTTGATCTTTCTTTGGTGAAGGAAGGGTCTCATGACAGAAATATCACTAGCCTCCCCCTCAGATGCAGACGAGAATAGCCACACAGTAAAAGAGGTAATAAAATCATAGAAATGTAACAATGGAAGGGAAGTTGATAGGTCTTCTATTCCAGTCTGCTGCACCAAGGCAGGACTATGTATTTTCCAAAAGAAGGCTGAAGAGAAATATGCTTGCTCTCTATAAATACATCAGAGGGATAAAGCCCAGGGAGGGGGAGGAGTTATTTAATGTAAACACCAATGTTGACTCAAGAGCAAATGAATATAAATTTGCCATCAATATGTTTAGTCTTGAAATTAGAGAAAAATTCTTAACTATCAGAGGAGCGAAGTTTTGGAATAGCCGTCCAAGAGGAGTAGTGGGGGCAAAAAACCTAAATGGCTTCAAGACTTAGCTTAATACATTTATGGAGGGGATGGTATTGATGAGACTGTCTACAATGGCATATAGCTAATCTGGGACTGCTAGCAGCAAATATCTCCAGAGGCTGGTTACAGGGCAGTAGATGAGGAGGGCACTAAGGCCAGATCTACACTAATGGGGAAAGTCGACTTAAGATACTCAACTCCAGCTATGTTAATTATATCGCTGGAGTCGACGTATCTTCAATTGCGTTTTTGCACCATCCACACAGCAGGAGTTTGAGGGGAGAAAACACTCCCTTTGGCTTCCCATAGTCCTCATAAGGAGCAGGACTACTGACACAGATGGGGGAACCCTTTGAATTTGAATTAGCAGGTCTTCACTAGACCTGCTAAATTGAACCCCAGAAGATCAACTATGGCAACGTCAATCTTCCATATAGTGTAGACATGGTCTAACTTACTACAGAGAATTCTTTCCTTTGTGTCTGACTGGGGGTGTTGTCCACATGCTCAGGATGTAGCTGTTTGACATATTTGGGGGTGGGAAGGAATTTTCTCCTCGGTGAGATTGGCAAAGCCCCTGCAGGCTTTTTACCTTCCTTTACAGTATGGGGCAAGGGCATTTGAAGGTTTAAAGTAAGGGAAATGGTGGATTCTCTGTAACTTGAAGTCCTTAAGTGATGACATGAGGATGTCAATAACTCTGGCAGAAGTTACGAGCCTATTAAAGGAATGGCCAGGCAGAGTTCTGTGGCTTGCAATGTGCAATAGATCAGACTAGATGATCATGCTGTTCCCTTTTGGCCTTAAAGTCTATGAGCCTGGTATTCTAGGACCTGTTTTTTCAGGCTCTGCTAACCTGAAGACATCTAATTTCTGTATTCAATTCTTAACTTGTTCTCTCTGTTCTTTAGCCTCATGTCCTACCCCATGTAAGCTGACGTTCACTATGCTAGTCATCTAATTACTGCTAACCTTTTTGGTAAAAACTAAAACAAAAAAGGCATACAAAACAGCGGCCACTACTTCATTTTCTGTTATTGTCTTTCCCTCCTCATTGATGAATGGGTTTCTTGGTCTTCTGCTTGATTCTAATGAACATAAGGTCAATAAAATACAAAATGGCATTGAATTGGAGCTGGGACAGATATTATGAGAAAAGAAGGTGACAAAGCAGGGAGCCCCAGAAGATACCCATTGTTCCTGGAAAAATTCAAGAAACAAATTATGGGAACAAGCTAGTGGAAGGTCACAGAGATGGTGAAAAGGATTCAGAGGGGACACTGACCAGACTACACAACATAATGTCTGCTGCTCCAAGAAAAAAATCAAAGGAGTCAGTGGGCACCTCCCAGGGAATCCCTGCCCAGATATCTGCACATGCAAGGCCAAGAAAAACACCCACGTAATCTCACACTGCCTCATCATCAAGCTCTGGTTTTAGTCCAATAGATGACAAGTTTGGCGAGTGCAAGGAGGGGTTTCAGGAGGAAGTCTCAAGATTTTTCAGGGACATGTATGTGGTAGGCAAAAATAAATGTGTGAAAGAAAAGTACAGACAAAAACTCAGCAAGAGACAGAACAGGAACACATGTCTCTCTCACTGCAAACAGAAAAAGTGTCGGGGATGAGGAGATCTATGAAGTTTGTTGAACCATGCCAGACAAAAGTCTATGATGATACTCCTGAAGATATTGTTCATCTACTGAATAGTTATTACCTGGACATCCACTGAGCAAGTCTCCCCAGATTTCCCTACTAAGGAACTACTGTCATGTTCCATGACAGTGAAAAAAGCATAGCTCAATCCCCATCCATCTTTTCCTCCATAGTAATAGTTATTACTCTAGAGAACCTTGCACGCAGATACAGAATTGTTTGTGTTGACTTCTGATATTGCATTAGCTGACTCCTCCCAGGAGTTTAAGAGGGGTTTTGAGTGTCTTGTCTAGATTTGTTTCAACTGCAGAGTCAACTCAGGTTATTATCAAAGTTGCCCCTAATTTGAGTTCTTTCCAAAGCACCGTAGTTTTGCTGTGAGGTAGGTGAGTTTAACCAGGGACAGACGTGTAGTATTGACCTTACCTATCCTATCTTGCAGCACTAGAGTGCCTTTTCTTCTCTAGGATATCACAGTGGGATAGCTGACAAGCATTAGTTACCTCATTGTAGAAATAAAATAAAACACCCTTCCCCCCAAACATTGCTGCACCTTTTTTGCAGTGGAGACCTAGCTTGAGACAGAGGAAATTAAGGACAAGGACACAGGTGTCCTCAAAAGAAAAATGTGAGGAATGATTAAGTTCAGGAGAAAGCCAAGGATTTTTTGTTTGTTACATAAGTTAACTCAAAGACAAACTGCAGAAAGGGAGTAATATAATAGTGTATGTTTGTTCTGGGAGAAGCTAGGGACTCCACCTGCAGCCATGGACATATGACAAAAAAATAATCGCTAAGAAGCTCTGAATTTGGCTCACTACTGCAGGGTTGACAGTTAAACCATAAATAAACAATCAGTTTGTTGCCTTGGACTTCTAAACACAAGTGTTAGAGGTGCTTCTCTTTCTAAAATGTGCATTTTCACGAATATATAGCTGGTGTTACTCTACTGAAATCAGTAATTTACTTCAGATTTACAGCTGCATAACTGAGATAAAAATCTGGCTCTTTTTTGGAAGAAAATTACAGTAGAAATTGAATTGAAAGTGGTTATTGGTCCACGAACAGCTGCTGAAAGGGCAACAGAGATTTTGGGAAGAGGAGAAGGAGAAGAGTTAAAATGTTGCATGCAAAATTGAAAGAAAAATGATTTACCAGTAAATATATTGGGTAATACCCTGTCATTAATTTTAACCCTTTTGTCATTAAAATTAATGGGTCAGTTTAGTCAGTGGGCCTACTCAAAATGAAAGGAGAAAAGGTGTTTGTAAACATTTCTCTTCTTTATCTTGTCCTTCCATTTGGAAATTTTTAAGTAATGAAAGGAAGGATATGTGTGACATGCTTCCATCACAAACTGATGGTCCTTTATCCTTCTATCCCTGCCCCCCCCAAAGCATCAAAACCCAGGTCTTGTCACGTCTTTAGATGTCCTCCTGTGCTGCAGTGCCACAGTGGTACAGTAAACTGCCATGACTGTCCAAGAGCCTTCTTGCTAAAGGCCTACAGACTCACAGAATCACAGAGTCATAGGGCTGGAAGAGATCTCAGGAGGTCATCGAGTTTAGCCCCCTGCCCAAAGCAGGACCAACCCCAACTAAATCAACCCAGCCGGGGCTTTGTCAAGCCAGGACTTAAAAATCTCTAGGAATGGAGATTCCACCACCTCCCTTGGTAACCCATTCCAGTACTTCACCACCCTCCTAGTGAAATAGTTTTTCCTAATATCCAGCCTAGACCTCCCCCACTATAAATTGAGACGATTGCTTCACCATCTGTCACCACTGAGAATAGCATCTCTCCATCCTCTTTAGAACCTCCCTTCAGGAAGTTGAAGGCTGCTATCAAATCCCCCCTCACTCTTCTCTTCTGCAGACTAAATAAGCCCAAATCCCTCAGTCTCTCCTCACACGTCATGCGCTCCAGCCCCCTAATCATTTTGGTTGCCCTCTGCTGGACACTCTCCAATGCGGCCACATCCTTTCTATAGTAGGGGGCCCAGAACTGGACACAATACTCCAGATGTGGCCTCACCAGTGCCAAATAAAGAGGAATAGTCACTTCTCTAGAGCTGCTGGCAATGCTCCTCCTAATGCACCCTAATATGCCATTAGCCTTCTTGGCTACAAGGGCACACTGTTGACTCATATCCAGCTTCTCATCCACTGTAATCCCCAGGTCCTTTTCTGCTGAACTGCTGCTTAGCCAGTAGGTCCCCACCCTGTAACAGTGCTTGGGGTTCTTCTGTCACAATTGCAGGACTCTGCACTCGTCCTTGTTGAACTTCATCAGATTTCTTTCGGCCCAATCCTCTATTCTGTCTAGTATCAGAGGGGTAGCCATGTTAGTCTGGATCTGCAAAAGCGACAAGGAGTCCTGTGGCACCTTATAGACTAACAGATGTATTGGAGCATAAGCTTTCATGGGCAAAGACCCACTTTGTCAGATGCATGTAGTGGAAACTTCCAGAGGCAGGTATAAATATGCAGGCTAGAGATAACGAGGTTAATTCAGTCAGGGAGGGTGAGGCCCACTTCTAGCAGCTGATCTGGAGGTGTGAACACCAAGAGAGGAGAAACTGCTTTTGGATTTGGCTAGCCATTCGCAGTCTTTGTTTAATCCTAAACTGATGGTGTCAAATTTGCAGATGAACTGTAGCTCAGCAGTTTCTCTTTGGAGTCTGGTCTTGAAGTTTTTTTGCTGCAGGATGTCTACCTTTAAATCTGCTACTGTGTGTCCAGGGAGACTGAAGTGTTCTCCTACAGGTTTTTGTATATTGCCATTCCTAATATCTGATTTGTGTCCATTTATTCTTTTACATAGGGACTGTCCAGTTTGGCTGATGTATATAGCAGAGGGGCATTGTTGGCACATGATGGTGTATATTATATTGGTAGTTGTGCAGGTGAATGAACCAGTGATAGTGTGGCTGATCTGGTTAGGTCCTATGATGGTGTCACTGGTGTAGATATGAGGGCAGAGTTGGCACCGAGGTTTGTTGCAGGGATTGGCATCCTAATTTACTCTTAATACCAATATATGCACAAAGAGCATGTGTGGAAGGTCACAGAATGATTCTACCAACACTGGCTTTGGGCTAAAATGGAGAAATGTGTCATAATCCAGCCAACTAGGGAATTCTTAGGCTGCATTTTGTCTGCAGGGGGAGTTCTCATGGATCTCTGAAAGAGAGAAGTGATTCGCTACTGGGTAACATGGCAAACCATTTGAGAAATTCAGTGCTTCATTGGGTTTCTGAATTTCTATAGATGTTTTATACAGGACTGTTCCTGAAGCCTAGCTCCTGACTTCTCTGCTGTGAAAACTCGCCACATTTACTTGGGTGCCAGAAACCCAAGAATCCTTTGATCATCGGAAGGTGGCATTCACCTCTGCAACCAGCCTTGCACATCTCGACCAAAGTCAGCTGTTCATCCTGGAAACGGATGCTTCCAACATCACCATCAGGGCAGCATTGTCCCAGAAACAGGACCTCAGCAAAAATGATTATCCCTGTGCATACTATTCCTGCAAGCTCACTCTTTTCAATGTAATTATGAATTTTGGACAAGGAGCAACTTGCTGGAGTCATTATCTAGAAGGAGCTAGAACACCATTGTTCTGCTAAAGCCCTAACCCAACAACAGCTACACTGGGCTCTTTTTTTCTAGATTAAATTTTATTGTACCCTGACTCCCTCAATAGTAAGGTAGACAATCTGTAACACAAAGAGAATATGCCAACAATCCTAAAAGACCTGAAGAGCTCTCAAAGAGGTGTACAAAGTGGGGGAGGTCTAGGTTGGATAATAGGAAAAACTTTTTCACAAGGAGGGTGAAGCACTGGAATGGGTTACCTAGGGAGGTGGTGGAATCTCCATCCCTAGAGGTTTTTAAGTCCTGGCTTGTCAAAGCCCCATCTGGGTTGATTTAGTTGGGGTTGGTCCTGCTTTGGGCAGGGGGCTGGACTTGATGACCTCCTGAGGTCTCTTCCAGCCCTATGATTCTATGATTCTAAGAGGCTACCTGCAGCCTGAAGCTATATCATTTTCTCAAAGGATCTTCAATACCTGATTTTATTTACAACCATATACTGTATTATACCCTACCAAATGACCCCTTATCCCAGATCTCCAAACTTTTACTATGAAATCTTGGAGTAAATTCATACAAAGGGTTGCACTCTCCCTCATTCTTGGGCACATCTATATCTCTGAGGAATGCCTCTGTTTGAAGGCTCTATACATTTGCCATGATGTCTCTTGTGCTGAACATTTTGGCCAGACAAAGTCTACTTGCATGGCATGCTGGTTGTTCGGGGGGCCGAAACTGTGATGTGACATTTAGTCCTACAGCAGATCTTGAGCTATCTGCATTTATGACAGAGTTCCCCAAACTAAATTTTCTGGAATGTTAATAGGTGCTGAGACCCCTTTGAGGCCTTGGGCTAACATTACAATGGACTTCACTGCTGAGGGACACCATACCCTACTGAAAATGTGGATCAATTTATGAAGATAATGTGCTTTATTCCTTGTGCACATCCTTCCATTGCCAAGGATCTTCCCCTCATCACACATGTTCTGCCTCTGTGGTCTCCTGGACCACATTACCTCAGGCTGGGGTTCTCTGTGTCTTGGTTTTGATGGGAGGTGTTCTTCCTCCTAGAGGTGTGCATCAATCACCTGTCATCTACAAATTGATGGCCACTCAGAAACAATGAACCAGGTATTGGAACTGAATCTGTGATGCTTTACACAGTACCATTAAAATGACTGGGATTTAACTGATTCCATATATGGAATTTCAGTACAACAATATAGACAATACCTCCATCAAGATTAGGCCATTTTTGGAAATTATGGCTTCCACTTCGGTTTTCACCCAAGAATGCCCACAGCACCCACAGTTCTTAGAGCTGTAGACCTTGTTTTTCAACTTCATCAAACAGATGAAGGGATGAAACAAAACCTAGATGTAGTTAAGACAGCATAATAATATCACGCTAAAGTGACAAGTAATCCTGTAGCACCTTATAGACTAACAGATGTATTAGAGCATAAGCTTTCGTGGGCAAAGACCCACTTCGTCAGATGCATGTAGTAGAAATATCTAGAGGCAGGTATAAATATGCAGGCTAGAATCAGGCTAGAGAGAACGAGGTTAATTCAGTCAGGGAGGATGAGGCCCACTTCTAGCAGCTGATCTGGAGGTGTGAATACCAAGAGAGGAGAAACTGCTTTTGTAGTTAGCTAGCCATTCACAGTCTTTGTTTAATCCTAAGATGATGGTGTCAAACTTGCAGATGAACTGTAGCTCAGCAGTTTCTCTTTGGAGTCTGGTCTTGAAGTTTTTTTGCTGCAGGATGTCTACCTTTAGATCTACTATTGTGTATCCAGGGAGACTGAAGTGTTCTCCTACAGGTTTTTGTATATTGCCATTCCTAATATCTGATTTGTGTCCATTTATTCTTTTACGTAGGGACTGTCCAGTTTGGCCAATGTATATAGCAGATGGGCATTGTTGGCACATGATGGCGTATATTACATTGGTAGATGTGCAGGTGAATGAACAAGTGATGGTGTGGCTGATGTGGTTAGGTCCTGTGATGGTGTTATCATCATGGTATTATCATATCATGCTGATCATCACTGGATCTTCCAGCTACTTGACCCCTGTCAGAACTCCAACCATACCCCCAATCTACCTCTGATACCCATTGGCATCCTGGCTACCTGGCCATCTGTGCATACTTACCTACTTCTTTAGAGTGCCTCCTAATGCACCTTGCCCAATGGTATTACAACCAAATGTAAAATTCCAGTCATGGGTTTCACATCAGTTCACAGAAATATTTCATTTACACTTCCAGTTTGTCCCATCTTTCTGCAGTTCCTTTATACAGAGTTCAACCAATTCTTTCATCTCAGGATTGAGAGAGTGCACTACAGGGTGAATGTCAACAGCAGTACTTATTCTGGCATAAAAGGCAAAAATAGGAAGCTCATAATATGAACTGGCTTTTTCTGCCACGTTCAGCTCTTTGGCAAACCACTCACTGTAGCTGTCATTTTACTGACAGCAATGATATTTATATTTTGAAATTATAAGAAAATATTTTGGGTATTTTTTTTGTTCAGAGTTCTTTTTACTGATTTTATATATATATATAAATTATCTTCTCCAAAGAATTAAATCAATAAGCAAACATTTTATTCGGTAGTTTATTTTTCCTGAAACTTGCCACTGAAAACTTTTATACAAAGATGTCCTGGTTAGGGCACACCTATTCCTTATTTATCATTATTTACTTTAGATTTAACATGCTGAAAAATATCTGATCATGGTATTGAAGGATAGTTGTAGAATTTATTTATATCTAATAATTTATTTATATCTAATTTATTTATATCTAATGATATAACCTTGTCACTGAAATTATATTCGTATCACCATGTGATACCATTTCATCTAGTATTGTCAAATATGCACATCTGCAGCTAATTTTTAAAAAGCACCTGCAAAGGATTATTTAAAAAAATTGTTCCTGTATCCTTTTGTGCTGCTCTACAAAGTGTAAAAAATGTTTTTCCTATTCTACTCATCATCTTATTTTTGGATTTGAGTTATTTCTTTTGCACATTGGTTGAGTATCAAATTGATGCAACTTAAACTTCTTCACCATTTACATCAGCATTTGAATAACTATTTATGTGGACCAACATTATTACAATTACCTTAGTACTTGTATAGAATAATAAATAGTAAATGCAGATGCATTAGAGTTTAATGAAATACACAGAAGTGTGTCTTGCAATGAACATAAACATAGGGGGGTTTAGCTGCTTGTATGGAGCCTAATGTGTAAGCTTTAGAAAGCTCACTATGCATGCCAAAGAAAAACTCTGAGGAACGTGAAACATTACAAATACATCTTTCTTGCTAATAATTCAGAGGTTGTGTGGAAGGCAGCATTGAAATACAGTGGGTATTCAAGCTAATTCCTCAAATCTGCAATTTTCCCAAAAATAATGTAGTAATTCCTCTAGAAATGAAGGTAAGTTAATTATACAGTGGTTTGTGTCACTCTTACTATTGTTGCATTGCCCTCTCATACATGTGTAACTGACTAGTGTAACACTTAAAATGAATCCAAACTCTCAATGAATTAGAATTTGATAGAGATACTCAAAAGATAGCTGTTGCAATGCATGCACACCCTGGTCACGTTCAGGCATGTCTAGGGGTTGCATGGGCACTGTGCTAACTATTACGGGGTGGCCTCCAGTCCTCACAGCCCCCACACTCCAAGGTTCAGGGTGGGGGCACTGGCTCCAGTAGCCCTGGAGGAGCATGTGCTAATAGCCAGAGTCAGTAAGGACCTCCACCAAAGGGGATTGGTGACTCAGGAAGGGAGAGTCCTGCTCCAGGGATCTATCAGCAGCCAAACAGAATCCCACCAAAATATGCACCTGGGCAGGAGGTACCACCAACTTGCCTACCCTAGGTTGTTGCCTACTGGAGCTGGCACTGTGTCAGCCCAAGCGGTCTCAGGGTCTCCTGGTTCCTCAGTGCAGGCTGCTCCCTGACACTCTGTAGACTCTGGAAGCACAGTCTGAGCCCTTGGTCCTCAGATCCTGCAGGGAGGGTCTGTGGCTGGTTCTCAGTAGGAGCTTCCACCACACATCCTGCCTCTCCAGCATCCTTCCTAGACTGACCTGGGCTGCTTCCCTTTACTTTGAGCATGCTCGAGCATGCTCAGTATAGCTGGAGGGGAGGGACTTTCTCCGCCCTAAGAGTGGTGTTAACCTGTTTCAGCCCCGTATGCTCACCCCATCACAATGACATTTATTATTTTGTATAGTGGGAGTACCCAGAGGTATACTGTGAATCATACCAGTTTACATCAAGTGATGTCAATGGAATTACATTGTCTTACATCATTTGAGGAGCAGGCCCAGTTTTACCATTAACATCAGTGGAAGTAAGAGCAGAATCAGATTCATGTCTCCAGCACCAGATTATCAAGATAATCACTTTAACATTTTATTTTCTGATTTCCATCTCTATATCAATGATAGACACTTGGGGCTTGGTTCACACACTACCCACTCTAATGTAACACTGTTCATTTGAATTGACTTACTCCTTATTTACAATGGGAGAAATGAGAATAAAATCATGCTCTTGATGTCAGTTTAGAAGGACTTACGATGTGCTGACAAGATTTGTTTTTAGCATAACATTCACTTTTAAAATGTTTATCCAGGGATGGTCAACTGATATCACAGACTCAGGGCTTCTGCTTTAAAGGGCATAGCACCAGCACATTGAAAACTAAAGCTTCTTTCTAAAATGCAGCCAAACTATTTGAATCCAAAGTTTATTCTTCTCCCACTCACCTTAGTGTATTTCAGGAGTCAGTGAAGCTCCACTCCTTTAAACCTATTAAGAGGAATAAACTGAATCCAGGCATCATCCTCTTCCACAAGCCCCGCTTCTGACATCCAGTGCCATCCATTTTTGAACATTACTAGTTGGATGAGGGACTCTTTGTGGCAGGGAAGATGCAGGCACCTAGTATCTTCACAGCTTTCACTCAGCTGAGCTCTGTGTTGCTACAGATTTTGTAGTCCAAGATGAACCTATCTCAGTGTATGTCAGTTATGAGGAGTCAATCAATATTTTACATACATAAAATATTGAATCACTTAGTAATTAATAAACAAAAATAAAATCCTATTGTGAACCATTGAATTAAGTAAAGCTTTTACAGCCAAGGCGTAAATTAATATTATTCTCTCTGAAAACAATAGAAGTTATTCTGATTTACCATTAGATGGCACACATACAGTATGAAATGTGAATACACAGAATTTCAGGATACTAGGTGAAAGGTTAAGTAATACTTTTGTAACATAATACATGCACTCTAAAGAATGCTATTAATACTTGTTTCCACTCAAAATTGCTGGGTTATTATGCCGAAAAAAATCTAAAGCTCTCTATACAGATTTTTTCTAGATAATATGAAATAAGATTGTGCTGCTAAATGTGGTACAATGATTGTTTATACCATCCTGCGGCTATATGTATTAAGTCTGCATTACTTTCCCAGTACGTATTCAGGAAACGTTCCCACTGAGTTCACCGTGATTTTTTAAATAAAGACTGCAAGGGTTCACTGGTGATTTTTCTGGAATAAAGACTACAAGCCCAAACTCTGAAACTTCTCTATCTCTTTTAAGAGAAAAAAATAATTACATGACTACTAAAGCAATATCTGCAGTCTGCTATGGAAACCTTAAGGAATAAAAAGGCATTACAAAACACAAATGGAATATCTTTCTTTCTTTCCCTGTCAAAGTAGAATTGCTCTTTACCTGTAAATACCTTAAAATAATACAATTTATCAATCTGTTAAATTTATTGGATGTCTAATAAATAAAATGTAATTATTGAAAGAGGGCCTTGAAGTTAAATTGTTTATTTTCTTATCCATGTTTCCAAGGACACTGGAAAGCCAGTACAGCAGGTTCTTTGCACATGTTTCTAGAGGTTCTTAAAGAAAAACTAAGGTGAGTTACAAATGCTACAGGAAGTGGTTATTATTAGTGTACATGATCAAACTGTAGTACAAATTTGCTCATCTGGACTAACCAAGATCTCTTAACCTAGAATTATATGCATGTGTGAAATATAAATTTCCTTTAGTAATATAATAAATTGTGTTTACATGATACAGCAAAGCACATTCTAGAAATCTGAAAAGAGGCAAATATGAGCTAGAAATTAGTTGATGTTGAAATATTTTGGGTGTTAAATTTTGAACAGCTAAAGGCTAAATAGGGCCAGATCCACCTACACTTTTTCATAGTTCCTTGACTTTCTTTCACTTCAACCAGCATCATTCTTGATACTCTTTCACTCCTCTTCCCCTGATCCTTAACAAAATGGTTCTTGTCTATTTCCCACATCTGCATCCTTAATTTTCCTGCCAGCCCAAACCTATACCAAAGATAAGTGATCAACTGTATGCTGTATTCCATCTGCTGCACTGTCTCTGACTCATTATGGACTTCCAGGTCCCTCACAGTCGCAGATCTTGGCCTTTTCTCACGTCAGAATGAAATAATTCAAGTGGTAATTTAATGAAGTGTTTCTGCTGTATGTTATCTGAACTGAACTCTTTCATTATTTCACTTTGAAAGGGAGAGAGGAGAGAATGAACATGCAGAACATTTGCTAAGTAAAGGACATTTTCAATGACATAGGAATTTTTGGGGATAGATTATGGAGGGATGGAAGAAAAATGGGTATTGGAGATACTCGATCTTTTAAGTCCATGTTTTGTATTAATAATATCCCAGCTCTGTGAAAGTCCACCTGGTGAGTTGCTGAAGAGCCTAGGTGCTCTATATTATGCCCCTCATTAAATTGTAGGCTAATCTTGGGAAGTGGAAAGTTTCAGTGATCACTGGTTCCATAGTGGCTGAGCCTGGGCTATCATCCTTAAGTATGTGCACTTCATTCCAGGAAAAATTATCGTAATATGAATAAAAGCAGGAATAAAGAAATGTAACATCCACCCACCAGCACTCTATCAATCCATGTCATATACATGTGAAATTGTTGCCAGACTTCCCTGGTCATGAAATTATATTGGGTATACAGATGAGTGGATAGACCTTTTAATGTTAAGCAATGCTTTTTCTGATGCAGTCCCACCTTTAGATCTCAAAGCTCAGGTTGCACAAACCAAGCAAAGCAATACTTGAACAGTAGTTGGATGGGAGACTTCAGAGGAGAGAAGCATGCTGCAAGAACATGGTATGGATGATTCAGTAGGTGGCATTCTGCCTTTTAACTCAGTATAGAAACAAAAGCCTCAGCCTGATTGATGTTAAGGGGTGCTATTAGGAAACCAGAGTTACGGCCATCTTTCAGATGAGATGGAAATCTGATCCACTTGTGTAAACTGGGTGAATACCCCATGATAAAAGTTTGGCTGATAAACTTACCAAATTTCAACATAGATAATTACATTTGGCTTAATTAGATTTCCCCCCTCATTTTAGCTACTGAGCCTAGCTCTAGACTACAGTCCTTTGTCGGAAAAAGCTTCGCAAATTGCACTCTGCAATTTGCATAGCTTTTTCCAATCGCTTTTCCGGAAGAGGCTTTTCTACCATTTGGCCCAGTCTAGATGGGGCCAAATGGTGGAAAAGCATCCTCTTTCGGTGGAGCCCTTATCCCTCGTAGAAAGAGGGATACAGGGCTCCCTGAAAGAGCACGTTTGCTCTTCTGCAAAAAAAAAAAGTGGAAGAGCAAACGCGTTCCTTGGACATGGTGGAGTTTTCCCAGGATACCTCTGGTATCCCGGAAAAACCCTGCAGTGTAGACGTACCTAGTGTGCTTCATTTTCTGCTCTGAGCTAATATGTGGTATTCATGAATGCTCCCGAGCTGTGGCTGCATTTCATTTTACTGGGCTTGAGTTTCAATGTCAGATAAAACTGCTCCTCTATGAAATTGATTTTCATCAGTGCAATGGGATAAAAAGTTCTCTATAGAGAGAAATATTTATTTTTTAACAAATATTATTCATTTCTACTTGTGTCCCTTTTCTTTAAACAAACTTTCATTAGACATAATGACAACATTCATTTCACTGAGAGATTTTGTGTGCACATCCTCAGAAACCTTCATTTTCCTTTTTTCCTATTTTCCTTGACATTTGCCCCTTCTCCCATTTTTCAGCTTCTGGTGCATCAGTGTTCCCAGTAAATTTCACTGATTATAACGCTATTGCATGGTTTCCTATAACTAAAACTCTACTGTTGGTGCTGCATGCATTTGTTCAATGACACAAAACCACTTAGTACAGTAAAACTCCAATAGTCCAGCGTCCAATTGTACAGCGCTCCCAATAGTCCGGCATCAAAATGGCAAGAGCCTAGTGAGTGAGCTTTGGCAAAAAACAAGTCACAAGGCAGCAGCGGCAGCAGCTGAACCAAGCGAAACTAGACGGGACCAAGTCAGTCTGCCACTGGCATTGTGTGATGCTGGACAGTGCTTGTGCTACAATAAAAAGGGTTAAAAACACTATATATATATATATATATATATATAAAACCAGTTTATAGTCCGGCATGTCTGATAATCCGGCACCACCTAGGTCCCAAAGGTTCCAGATTATCGGAAGTCTACTGTACTCAGACCCATAGGATTTTTGCCTCAAGTGGCCATGTTGAAGGTTCATTTTTTTATGTAAGTCACAAATGACTTGAAAATGTGCATACTCATGCTTGTTTCCAACTTAAAGGTAATCACTGACTCCTGCATAATTTGCTTCTGCAATACTGTAAAACAATGTTATTGAAAACATAGGGGTTGATTCTAAGCATAGAGGTACATTCTCAGCATGCCACTGAAGCCATGAGAGTTTGCAAATTAAGATTTTAAAAACAAATTAATAAATTAGTAGAACTGGTTGGAAACTTTCTGTTAAAATTATTTTCAATGGAAAATGAAGTTTCCACATAACTGAATTTTCAGTGAGAAATTTTTTATTATGCTGAAATATTTCAATTTTTCGATTGGAATAATTGAAATTATATTTTCCAGATTGGGTTGGCATGAATTAAAACTTTTCTGTTAGTTAAACCTAAATGAAACATTTTGAGGTTCACCCAAGATTAATCTATGTCCTTCTAAGTCATCATGGTGTCTGACAGGAATTGTACATCAGGTGCTTCGTGTCTCCATTCTTCGATATGGGCTGGGCTTCCTGGTTGGACTTCGTAGTACATACTCTGGTTGAACTACTGCCATGCATGGAAGAATATGTAGTCTGTCTGGGTACCTGGCTTATAAAGGGGAAAAAGGAATGTGAACTATAACTTTGAAAGCTCTCATGAGGCACTACAGTGAAATGAAACATTTCAAACATTCAAACAAGTGAAATGAAACATTTTTATTTAGCAATGTTGAGGCATTTGCTCCTTTAAAGAGACAAATCCACCTCACAGTTTATTTACTTAACATAGGTAAATACATCCTTCCCTTCAAGCATAACACTGATTTGTTTTCTGTAAAAAAATCAATTTATTAAAAAAGGACCTAGATTAAATGATGCCAAGTAAACCAAAAGTAGAGAAGATTATAAGCAAATAAAAATGAAACCACATTTTTAAATGTCTAAAACTTTATCTAGCAGGATATGATCTTTGCTTAAGATTTTTTTTCCAATCAGTCTTCTTTCTTCCTAGTGATGGCTTGCTTTCCCTTAGTAGGATCTTCCATAGAAATTCAAGATGCTGGCTTCCCTTGTTTTCCTAAGTAAAAGATCTTTGATGAAGCAGCTTCTCATCTATATTCAGTTCCCAGAGATTTTAACCCTTCCTTGATGGGACCATCTTTCTCAGCTTGCAAGCGCTCTGGCCCTTGTGTCTATCTAAAGATGGATGCCAAAGATGGCTTCTGATTTTGCTTCTATCTTCCAAAGTTCAATGGCCTTATTTCAAGAGACAAGATGAGCTTATGTTATTCTTCCCTACGTGTGGATTTCTCATCCCTCTGTTGATTTATATGTAAATGGGGAATTCCATTGTTTTTGGTCAAAACATGCTTAATTTCATTGGAGACAGATATATAGCTACTTTCCCTCCTATCTATTTCTTCTTGTGTTTGGTCACAGACTTTAAAGCATTATATTCTTAATATAATTTCTTCATGTAATGTTGTTACTTACATTTCACAATGATATTAAATCACCAGCGTGTCATTAGCTTTCACAAAAGGCCTTACTTTTATAATACAGTAATACTGTATACAATCAGATAATTCAATTGCTTTTCATTTGATGTTCAGACCACCTGTCTTTATAGCCCAGATGAAATTTCTCTCTTCTGCAGAGATATAGACCCAGGCTGCCTTCTCCTCCCCCAATAGCTTTGTTCACCTTATATGTAAATGGACCTTCATTTTAACTGCCTGATGTCCAGCCTGGTCAGAAAAGCAAATACACATTATTCTGTCTAAGCAGACTATGTTTATGCACTGCTTGCCAAATACATTTTAAGATTATAATTTTAGTCCACATCCATAATTGTTTGTACATATACTACACAAAAATATTAATGATCAGTGAGTTGTTTGTTTTCCAACATCTTACTTGCTAACTTTTAGATACAGATTATGACAACAGTGGGTTAGATGTAGTGATTATGTCAGGCCTAATCAAAGCTGCTGACACAGAGTAGTGAAACACAGATGGCCCTCTTTGTCACAACTGAAATTCACTATAAAATGAAAATTCAGATTTTTGTCTAGTTCTCTCTATTATGCTGTGGAATTCCAGTTTCTGTCACTATGTAAAACAATGAAATTTCTTCCACTTGAATTTTTATTGAATAAGGAAAAAGAAGGGGAGGTTATTAATTACAGTGAAAGTAATATCTATAAAATAAGATGAAGAATAAACAACTTATGCTTTATAACAGAATGTTGTGTAACCAAAACCTAACAACACTGCGTGTCTTCCCGAGCCTGAACAATTACTCATACACTAAGGAGAAATACTTGGAAACAGCACTAGTTGCTGACATCTTCCAGAACAATCTTATAATACTATAATGCCATGGCTTCATAATATGAGGCAAAGTTATTCTCAGAGCTCTCTGATATAGGCTGCATCAGTCCTTAGAATGGTGCAATATATCCCCATGCATGATTTTGCAACTAGCAAGGCTGTGTGTATATGGGAGAGAAGGAGTGGAAGAAGCTATGGTCTTCTCCTGCCCCTCTCCAACCCCTTTGAAATGGCTCATTCCACAGAGTCACTAGGAGTACATCTACAATACAAAAATCCCAAATGTGTCAGTGAGTCTTAGAGCCCAGGCCAACTGACTGGGGCTCATGAGGCTTGCTCTGTGGGGCTAAAAATGGCAGTATAGTTGTTCCTACTTGGCTGGAACCTGTCCTTTGGCGATAGATCGCCTCACAGATTTACAGTTTTTCAGAGCCCATGTTCTAGCTTGCTATACTGCTCTAGCTGGTTTACACTACAATTTTAGACCCATAAAATGAACCCCAACAATTGACCAGTGCTCTGAAACTCACAGCCATGAGTGTTTGTTTGCAATTCTGGAAAGGACCCAATTGTCTCTAGCCATTATGTGGAAGGTATAAGTGTGTTGCCTGGAGCATGGGGAGGCTTCCAACTCCTCCTCTGCTCCCCACATTAGGGCTATGTCTACACTCGCGGCTTCTTGCACAAGATGTTCTTGCGCAAGTGTTCTTGTGCAAGAAGTCTTGCGCAAGAAAACGTCTACACTGCCATGTGTGAGCTGTGCTTTTGCGCAAGAGCGCCCATGGCAGTGTGGACGCTCTCTTGCGCAAGAAAGCTCTGATGGCAATTTTAGACATAGGGCTTTCTTGCGCAAGAAATCTCATGAACGTCCACACTGCCCTCTTGCGCAAGAGCCCCTGCGCAAGAGAGCTTACACCTGTTAAAAAAGAGCGTAGCTCTTGCGCAAGGAGCCCTCTCTTACCACGCCGTACTGTAAATTTACTTGCGCAAGAGCGGGCGGGCAGTGTGGACGCTCTGCAGATTCTTGCGCAAGAACGGCCGTACTTGCGCAAGAAGCCGCGAGTGTAGACATAGCCCAGATGTGCCAGTGCAATGGATGATGACATTCCAAGCCTAAACTATCAATACACTAACGCAGGGGTGGGAAACCGTTTTTTTCTATAGGGGTCATTGACCTTCAGAAAAATCAGTCAATAGTCACGTGTAACTCCTGGCTCATGGTGGGGTCAGAAATGATGGGTTCAGGAGGGCTCCAGGCTTGGACAGGAAGTTGAGGTTTGGGCGGAGGCGAGGACTCTGGCTGGGGGCTGTAGCCTCTGGAATGGAGTTTGGGATGAAGAGTTTAGGGTACAGGAGGGGGCTCCAGGGTGAGGGTAAAGGGCTAGGAGTGTGGGAGGGAGAGCAGGCTCCAGCTGCAGATGTGGGTGCTGTGGTGTGGGGCCTGGGATAGGCCAGGAGGTTGGGTGCAGGAGGAAGTTCAGGGTGCAGGCTCTGGGAGTGATTTTGCATGTTGGAGGGCTCAGGGTTAGGATGTGTGTAGAGGTGCAGTATGTGGGGACGGGAGATAAGGTGTGGGTGGGAGTTCTGACCTGGGGCAGAGAATTAGGGTGTGGGAAGGAGTTCAGGGTGCAGGCTCCAGCTGAGTGGTATTTACCTCAGATCGCTCTCTGCTGGCAGAGCAGCAGGGCTAAGGTAGATTCCCTGACTGCCTGCCCTGGCTCCGCACTGCTCCTGGAAGCAACTGTCATGTGCAGCCAGGCAGCTCTGTGAGGTGCACATTGCCTGTGTCACCCCCCACAATGATCACTACGCCATACATGTTGGCAAACCAAAGCCCATGGTTTCACTACTGGGGGCAGGAGCACTGAGGCTTGGGGCTTCCAGCCCACAGTGTGGAGCCTTGCTGCAGGCCAGATGAAATGAAGCAGTGGGCTATAGCTGGCTTATGGCTGCAGGGTCCCCACCCCTGCTGTAAGGCAATAAAATAATATTAAGCAGGAAAGGAATTCTGGTACAATGGTTTCAGTACGGATTGGCAGCGAGGTCTCCTGCACTCTCTTTTTCATGCTGCCATCTATTTGTTGTGCAACCTTGATAAGTCCTGTAATGTCTTTGTGTCTGTAATATGTAACATAAGACTGTTACCTCTTAGATGTGCTGTGTGTCTTATGTCTTTCTTGTTTAAACAGCACTTTGAGACCCTCAGAGGAAAAGTCTTATAAATAAGCCATGATTATTAAACTATTTCATGTCCAAACTAATTTTTTTCTCACCTCATTTCCCTTAAAAGTCCTTAATCTATTAGGAAATGTATGATTTAGCTCCTATCATTTTACAAAGAAGAGGAGTCAGGGATAAACACAATTTAAACCTTATCAGTTCTTGGGTCCTGGAGATGGCTCAGGGCAACAGCAAAATGATAAGTGTAAGCAATTTGTGGCCATTATAATTGCTGCTTGCATTATATATCAATTTTACTGGTCATTGTAACAGGTACACTATTAGGAAGGTAGCCAAGATTGCCATAAGGAAGAAAATAGAAATGAACAGAAATATATACAATTTTTTAAACTTTGGATTTAAGGTTTTTCCTTTTCTTCTTTTCCTTCATTATTATGAATAGTAAAAACAAATAAAAAGTAAAAAAGTTTGAGCTGTTTTCTCTGAAGGAAATACACTAAATAGTTGTTTTATTCACTAGTAGTCTGGGAGATGAGCACTGAGTCATTTGGTATCTTTGAAGTTAAAGGGAAGAATTCAGAGGGAATCCTGCACAGCAGTCACCTGGAATTATGCTGGAGTATTGGCTTTCTGAAAGACAGACTCAACTTTTACTGTAGATGTGATGGGCTGGACTAGGTCCTGACACCCTCTACAGGAGGCCAGCGGCCTTGCCGCACCCCATCCCAGCAAGAAGAGTAGAGAAGAAGTCCTTCAGGCACTATAGAGTGGCTGTCTCTACGGCAGCCAATCAGGATCCAGCAGAGGGGTTTAAAAGAGGCTGCGAGGCTAGGGCCTGGCAGTTCCTTTCAGGAGCTTGACCCAGTCAGGTCTATACTCTGACTGGGGGAATCAGCATTATGGCCAGCTCCCAGTGTGAGCTGAACCTAGATCTGGGTAAGGCCCAGATCCAGTGGCTAAAGACTGGCCACAAGTGCACTACAGAGACTCACTAGCACTGTGGACAGGGCTAGTCAGGCCCTGGATTCAGGACTTTGAAGGTCGCCAGACCACCAAGCAAGGACCTTGCAGGTGCCACTTGACCGCAGTGGGGTGCTCACCAGCGGGTGGACCTGTTACAGTAGAAAACTTGGCTTCACAGGACTCAGTGTCATGAGCTTCATCTAAACATATATGTGAGATGAAGTCCTGGATCCTCTGAAATCAATATCAAAACTATCATTGACTTTAGTGAGACCAGGATTTCACACCCAGTACAGATAGCTTATCTTTATTAAATCCCTGGGGGTTTGTTTGTTTGTTTTTTATATAAAAAAGTTAATCTCAGTCACTTTCCAAGAGAAAGATTGTTTAAATGGTCCATGTTCAGAAGCTGAAATAAGTTGAACTATCTGTTTCTAGGTAGATTTTTAAATTCTTAAAGGATGGAATTGAATTTTTAATGTCAAATCTCAATTAAATCTAAGATCTTGACTGATAAAATTTTAAAATCTGCAGCTTTACAGAATCTGGAATGCTTGAAGTTGTGCTATTGGGTTGGTTATGAGAAGTTTCCAATATCTCAATAGGAGGTTTGGTGCCAATGAAACCAGCTCCTACACCTCTCCATTCAGCTCATCGGAGACAGATAAAGGTTGTATAAAGTGGGGATCTTCCAGCAAGGAAAGTGCTGCTGGGAGAAGAGACCCAGACAGGGTGTCTTTCAAGTCCTTTGAAGACTGTGGAATTTGGTCTGGGTGGGAACAAGGCTAGGACAGACACTACTGTGATGTTCTCCGCCATTAATGCTGAAGCTAGGAGAGTACTTGGCTTAGCCTTTCCCGGCTGGATCCAAGGAAAGGACCTCTCAGGGAATGTCCTTTCCTATTACTCTGGTATTGTAACTTGTGGCTTTATGAGTTGAGCTTTGAACACAGAGCGCTTGGGTCAGGCACTGTGAAGCTCTTGTTATACACAGTCAGTTGGAAACAGACACAGAATAAACCAGATCTCTTGCAAGCACTGAGGGCCAGATTCACAGATACACTTAGGTGCCTAAACCTCAGACTTAGGTACCTAAATCCCAGTTTTAGGCCCTGCCTCAATTCGTAAAACTCATACCAGCACTATAGCCCCTAAATTTACTTGGTGCCTAAATTTTCTGTTGCTGCTGCAATTTAAGACAATTGCTTCTTGCCCATCAGAGGTTAAGGAGAATAATTTTCTCCATCCTCCTTGTAAAAATCTTTTAGGTACTGCAAAGTTGTTATCAAGTCCCCTCTCAGACCTCTCTTTTCCAGACTAAATAGGCCCATTTATTTCAATCTGCCTATCTTAGGTTATGTTTTCTAGACCTTTAATAATTTTTAGTTGCTCTTCTCTGGACCTTCGCCAATTTGTCCACATCTTTCCTGAAATGCTGGTTGGTGAGGCACCATTGGAAGATAGTATACCAACCGGTGGAGCAAATCCCAAAGATGACCAGCAGGAGATGCCAAGTGGTAAGTGGAGCCCAGTCACAGGGCCTGATCTGGTAGGCATGCTCAAAGGTCCCTACTGGCTCAAATCCCTTTCAAAATCAGACCAGTGAGGGAGGTGCTGACCTTTGAGCCCAACAGCTTGATCACCTACCCTTGGATGTGGGAGACCCTGGTTCAATTCCCTACTTTGTGCCTTATGGGGAAAAGGGACTGGAGTAAGGGCTCTCCCAGCTTTCAGGAGCATACTGTGAACATTAAGCTATGGGTTAGCTTGAGTTGGAGTTCCCATAGTCTTGCCTGTGCAAGCCGTCCCAGTGTGGATAACTAATTAGTCATTAGAACCAGAGGTCTGGACTATGGTTCTCCCACTTCCCAAGTGGGTGCCCTAACCACTAGGCTACAGAGTGATTCTCACATGCTTTCTCTGTCTTGTCCAATGACACTAAGTATCTATGCACAATGAAACAGCTTGAAATGCTTAGTTGTTGGGCCAGAGGGAGAGGACTCTGTGGTCTGGTAGTTCTGTGGATCACATTCTAAGGTGCCTATCTCTCCCCATACTTTGTAGACAGAGCCCAAGCACCGAACTCAGGCTTAATGGATCCCATTATTGTTCCTGTGATTTTCTAAGTTTGTAAAAGTTAGGTGTTGCCTTTCTCAGCATCACAACACCCAGGTAATCTTGTGAATCTGAGCTGGAGTGATCTGGGGAGTTTTATGCACCTTCTCATTGAGTCTAGGGCAGTAAGGCTGCAATTCCTCCCTGGCCATGGTTGGAGAAGGGGGAGTACGGTACCTGGCTCACTGCCAGATAGAGCTCTGAGTGCTGAGGTACTGTCATCAGTAGGCTGGAGAGGTAAATATTCATGAGCTGATCTGCACCCATATTTGTGTTATTTGGCAAATTCAGAATTGCTTATTGCTCTAATATCTGAGTAAGGTTTCTAAAGTCTAAAGAGTGATGCATTTTAAAAGGACATAGTTCAGTTAGACAGTGTTCATCCTGACTATTCTTTGTGGAAACACTTGTAATCACTAGTGATTCCATCACCAGGAGACCATCTCAGCATGTCCTGTAGCTTTTTTATGGCATGAGATGCTGCTGTTTCTGCCTAGCATCCATTTATTCTTGCTGTGCCTTATTTGACTTTGAGAGTACAAGTAGCAGGGTCTAGAATCTTATAATATCCCTGACTTTTTATCTGCAGTGCTTTCTCTAATATAAAGCAGCCAGTGCAGTATCTTCACTTTTTGAATAGAAAGCAAATAATATTTAAGTGTTTTTCCCCCTCTGATGTGCATTTTCCAATAGCATGCAAACTACTTGACTCTCGGGGGCGGGGGCAGGGGAAAATCCCATGTTAATTTTGAGCAACAAGAAGGGATTGCTTGTAGCTGGATTTGTGTTTGAGCCCAGGAAGGAATTTTTCAGCTGCAGGAATTCTGTGCTGCAATGTCATAAGAGCATGTAGTTATTATTCTGAATGCTGTGCAGACTGTAACATAAGACAGAAAGAAGTGCTCACGAGGAACATATTGAATTATAATAAATCTGTCTCGTCTGGAGACGATGATGAGCTGGCACATTTTGTCAAGTGGCAGTCACATACAATGCTGTGCACTGCATACATATTACTGTATTAGCAATAGGCAAGGAGAGGATGGTACCAACAGGGGAAATGCTCAGACAGATAGGCTGATCATTTGTATTCCAGAGCTCAGAAAGCGCTCAATTCACTGATCCAGACCAAACATGTTGGAGTCAAGGCCTGTTTCTATAACATGTTTGATATACAGCTGAGCAGTTACTGAATCAAAACAGCATCTTCCTATTTGTTGTCTAGTGCTGTATGAAATGGAGAAGACCAGCAAAGTTTTCCCTAGTGTTTAGGGGTATAGTCTATGGAAATGGACAATTTTAATGGTAAATTTTCAGTGTAATGCCTAGGGCATTAATTATACAGTTCCTGTTACTAGGATGCATACCCAGTTCCCTCTGCACTTAAATAATTAGAATACTGTAACCTTTTTGGCTATGGAATTCTGGGTGTTGCAATCCCAGCAGTGTTTGGTAAATAACTTAAGTAATATAAAGTAATTTTACATCCAAGATAAATACTGTTGCTTTAGGATATATGAAATAATTACCTCCTGGTAACTGGGACACTATCTCCAAAGCACCCTTAATGAGATGGGATGGCCCTGCAGACATCCCTTCCTAAATTTCCCTTCTATATTCCAGCAATAATTTGCACATGCCCAGAGTCTTTAAAAAGCAGTGTTCCGTCTCTCTTGGGGGGTCTAATACATTAAACACCATCCGAGTCCCAAAAGAACCCCTTTTAGCATCACTCCCTCTTTAGTTTGAGAGTTCCAAGTGCTGCCTTCTGGGGCTAGAGTGACTTGATGTTCCAATATTAGAGACTTGGGTTTATATAGGAACCTATTACCCCCCACGCACCATAGGAACCTATTGCCCCTTCTATCCTGCTTTTTCACAATGGCTATCTGGTCACTCTGTTTGGAGTTGGGTGGTGCAAGTCCCACCCTCCAGAGTTTGAAAGCTCCCTCCCCTCCCCTTTAAGTTCAGGGTTTTACATCCCTCCTTCAAAGGACTGTATGCTTTAAATCTTGAGCTTCCTGCCCTGTAAACTCTCTTTTTTGGTCTGGAGTTTCACAGCCCTCCTTCTGGGGACTACGATCTAGATCCACAGCGTCTTAAGCATTGCAACACTGAGGGCACTTCTACACTACAAGATAAGGTCGAATCTAATATGCTTGATTTCCTGCCACCCGATGTTGTGAAGTTGAAGGTCCATGTCCTCACTATGGGGAAGAAACTAATGTAGTCTTAAGTAGTGTGTCCCCATTAGAGAGCTTACCATGGACTCAGAGAGCAAGGTACTATGTGCAGCACTGTATTCTGGACTATGTCCATGTTGTCTGCTGGGCCCAAAACTCTGCAGTGATTGGTTAAGGGCACATATTGACAGAGTCCCATAAGGCACTGGTCTAGTCCCTCCTTGCTTGCATGAGATAAAAGGAAGTCAGCATGCTTGCACCTTCTGGTGCCCTGATTGCCTGTGGGGATGCCATAGCAATGCAAGCATGGAGCTTGGTTGGCAGGAAAGCATTGTCATACTCATGGGTGTCATGGTGTGCCTAATAGTGCTGTATTTTGCAGCATACTCATGTTGTTCTACCAGGAAGAGGATAAGGATAAAGTCTTTGCACTGTTGGTCGGATTACTTGAAGTCATCTCCACATGTGCTACAGTGTACTGCTTGCTCGCAATGGGCTCACAATGCTGGACTCACAGAAAAGGCCCTTCTACTGTTCCTAGGCTCTTTTGAGCTCAATGGGAGAACAGTAGAGAGACAAGTTCTGGCCAGAGTGGTCAGAGCGGGAAGCCTCCTGGAGACCAAATATCATTGACTTTCCAGTAATGCTGTGTCTATACTACCGTAAATTTGACCTTGAAAGGTCTGGAATAGTGTTACTCCTTGTGAAAAGCAGGAGTACTTAAATCAACTTCCACAGCCCTTAAGGTCAACACAACACAGTTGTTAGTGTGGACGCATCATTTAGAAAATTGACTATAGAGAGCTAAAGTCGATATAAAGTCCTTGTATAGACCAGGCCTGATTGTTTTAATGCCTAGAAAATCACTAGAACGGGAGTAGGATCTACAAAGCCTGAGTTAGATGCCTCCTAAATTCCTTATACAATGAATGGGGAATGATAGGTACCTAAGAATGGGATTGACAAAAGCCAGACATTAGGCAGGGGGACATCTAAGCTAGCCAATAGGAGAATCTGGTGAGAGGGATGTATCCTTATTCCCTTCCCCTCTTGTAGTATTCAGCACCTAAATCCAGGCAGCAGGGAGGTGCCTACTGCTGCTGTGATGTACAGCCAAGAGCCTCTTTCCTGGAGTCAGGTGGCTTAGGTTGTTTCTTTAAGAATTGACAGCATGGTGGTGGTGCTAGTATCTGTCTTAAGCGTCCATCCTTTGGGTTAGATAACTCACTCAGGGTACGTCTACACTGCACACTTACTTTGAAATAAGCTATTTTGGAATTGTTTTTCCAAAATAGCTTATTTTGAAATAGCACATCTACACTATAGGAAATCCTCAAAGTTAGTCTAAGGCAGGCTTCCCTAATGTGGACATGCTACCTCGATTTAGAGCCCTAGAGGACACTGGGGAGTAATTAGTTTGATTGGCCTTGGGGAGGAGCTATTTCAAAATAGCAGCAGTGGAGAGTCCATACTACAGTTATTTTGAAATAGCTATTTCAGAATAGGCATTATTCCTCATGGAATGAGGTTTACAGATGTTGGAATAAACCATCCATTATTTTGAATTTATTTCAAAATAATGGCATTGCTGTGTAGATGCTCGCATTGTTATTTCAAAATAACATCAGTTATTTTGAAATAACTGCTGTGTAGACACACCCTCAGAGTGTTGGCGATCTGGCTTCAAGTTTCACTTCTGTCCAATGGGGAGAAGAGATTTGAAGAGGATCTCCCACCTCTACTATGAGTGCCTTGGTCTATGGGATATTCTCATGTGGTTCCCCTGAAGCTGTCCCATTGTGGATCTGGGTTATGTGCTTCAAACCCTGGTATCCTTGGTTTGCGAATTCTCCCATTAACCCAAGGAATTCACAGCCCTTCTTCTAAGAAATATGTCCAGCATGAGTTCTTTCTCTTGGTAAACTCCTGGTGGACTGAGTTTAGAGTCTCTTTTTGAGTCACTCGCCCAGTCAACAAATCAGTCTCTTGATTTCCCCAAGTCTAATAACCACAGTCACCTGTCTGCAATGGCTGGTAGAGAAGTGAACCTTTCTCTGCCTACTTGATGGCTTATCTAGACTACATGGAAGATTTAAAAGAGGATATGCAAATTCAGTGGGAATTTGCATATCTTCTTCCAATCTCTCTTTTGAAAGCGGAGCTTTCAAAAGTGAAAGTAATCAAGACGTGGGTTTTTTGGCAAATCCCCCCTTTTTTCGAAAAGCTGCTTTTCCTCAAAAAATGAAGAAGATATGCAAATTCCACAGAATTTGAATATCCTCTTTTGAATCTTCCGTGTAGTCTAGATGAGCCCCAGGACTGGTGGTCCCTAGGCCCTTAAAGGAACAAAGGTCAGGCATGGCCTTATATCTTCACTCTCTTGGGCACTAAGTGCTCCTTGGGGCAACATCCCCTCTTTTAATGACTGCTTCAGTATTTTTCTGGCCTTCATTTACATTTGCAGGATGCATGGAATGAGCTATATTCCTCTTAAGCTACCTCCTTTGGCCTTAAAATCTAGTATTCCATTATACTCCCATTCAGATGTATAGCATGCCGGACCTTTCTAGTCCGGCACTCATTGGTCCAGCGACATCCATGGTCCAGCATGTTTGTTTATAGCTGCCAGTCCTGGCTCTCAGTGTTCTGTGATGTTATTTAGCTCCAATTTACCCCTAAATGTCTTCTAAGAGCCCAGTAGGCAGTGGAAGTGTTGGTAATGCTGCAATACAATATTGAGCTCCTATGATTGAGCAAATTATCTGGTTTGGAACCAGTCAAGTCCCGATGGTCAACCTATATCTAACTACAGGAGACTGCCAATCCAATGTCATGATCCACCAAAATGCAAATATATGGATGTATTAGTGTATATAATATCTGTAAACACAAAACAAACCTTTGTAGCTACCCATTAAGGTTGTTTGAATGTAAATCCCATCCATTAATCCTGGAGGAATTTTGCAATTGTTGCTATTGGATCCATATAGTACCTTCCATTCAAACCTTTAAAGGGAAGTGACTCAGTTAAAGAAGCTTCCATCGTGTATTGCAACACTCTCCCTCGCATTCACCATTTTAACTGATGGTTTCCACGATTCTGCCACCAGATGTGCTGCCAACACGTAGCCTGCTATACTCAGAATCTTCCTTTAACTCACACTGCAATGCTAATCCTTAATGCTGAGCTCTTCCTTTCTATTTAGAAATTCATACCATATTATGCATTTCAACAATGGACAGATATGAGCAGTATACTTATATTGATTTTGCTGAGATAGGAGTTAAGGTTATGCTAATGAGGTTCTATATTATTTTCACTAAACAGTTTACTTGTCCTTATTAGTGCATCTGTTCATCTGTAAGCAGATATTTTTGGTAACATTCAAGAAAGAGTGAAGGAATTTGTCATTTTCTTCCCTGCAAATCTTCAGTCTATTAATAGTTGCACAAATTATTATTATATAATAATAAATAAAATACAATGACTTTTACCTGTATAGTGGTCTGAGTCACTATTATAGACAGGTTGGTCTTGGCTGCAAAGGGAAAAGGGGATTATCCTTGTTTGCTTATAGAGCGTAAGCTCACAGAGAAGCTAGTCAAGGAATAATCTAACTGAACATAGACATGGCTCAGTCTGGATTCAGGACATGGAACAGAAATGGCCTTAGTGGCACTACTAAATAATGGACAGAGGCTGGGCATGCATTCTCATCCTTCTGGGTCTCTCTGCAGCATCTGACGCTGCTGACCATGAGATATTTCTGTTTCATCTGAGAGAGATGGCAGAGTTGCAAAACAATATGCTAAAATTATTTGACTCTTTCTGGAAGGGGTATACCAAATAAATGTCACCTACATCACCAGACCCTCCTAACTTGTGGATCAATTTTCCCTCCAGTCCTTTTAAATATCTACATGCAGGGTACTAGGTGAACTGGTCAGATGACAGCAACCCAAGGGCCAGCAATATGCAGCTGATTCACAGCTCTACTCATCTGACCATATCACTGCCAACAAGATGGTGGCCAAGCACTTTGACAAGGTCAGGTCATAGAATCATAGAATACAAGAACTGGAAGGGACCTTGAGAGAGCATTAAGTCCAGTCTCCTGCCCTCATGGCAGGGCCAAGCACCGTCTACATCATCCCTGATAGATGTCTGTCTAACCTGCTCTTAAATATCTCCAGTGACGGAGATTCCACAACCTTCCTAGGCAATTAATTTCAGTGTGTAACCACCCTGACAGTTAGAAAGTTTTTCTATTGTCCAGTCTAAACCTCCCTTGCTGCAGTTTAAGCCCATTGCTTCTTGTCCTATCATCAGAGGCCAAGAAGAACAATTCCGCTCCCCCACCCACTCCCTGTGACACCCTTTTAGATACTTGAAAACTGCTATCATGTCCCCTCTCAGTCTTGTCTTTTCTAAACTAAACAAGCCCAATTCCTTCAGCCTTCTCTCATAGCTCATGTTTTCTAGACCATTAATCATTTTTGTTGCTCTTTTCTGGACCTTCTCTAATTTCTCCACATCTTTCTTGAAATGTGGTGCCCAGAACTGGACACAATACTCCAACTGAGGCCCAATCAGTGCGGAGTAGAGTGGAAGAATGACTTCTCTCATGTCTTGCTCACAACACTCCTGTTAATGCATCTAAGAATCATGTTTGCTTATTTTGCAACAGTGTCACACTATTGATTCATATTTAGCTTGTGGTCCACTATGACCCTTAGATCCGTTTCTGCACTACTCCTTCCTAGACAGTCATTTACCATTCTGTATGTGTGAAACAGACTGTTCCTTCCTAAGTGGAGTACTTTACATTTGTCCTCATTAAATTTCATTCTATTTACCTCAGACCATTTCTCCAGTTTGTCCAGATTATTTTGAATTATGACCCTATCCTCCAAAGCAGTTGCAACCCCTCCCAGCTTAGTATCATCTGCAAACTTAATAAGCATACTCGCTATGCCAATATCTAAATCATTGATGAAGATATTGAACAGAACCGGTCCCAAAACAGACCACTGCAGAACCCCACTTGTTATGGCCATTCAGCATGACTGTGATCTGTTAATAACTACTCTCTGAGAACAGTTATCCAGCCAGTTATGCACCCACGTTATCGTAGCCCTATCTAAGCTGTATTTGCCTAGTTTATTGATAAGAAGGTCATGTGAAACAGTATCAAATGCCTAACTAAAATCTAGGTATACCACGTCCACCACTTCTCCCTTATCCGGGCCTCACCATGCCTGGTGGCTGCCAGCAGGGCCGGCCTTAGGCCGGAAGTGCCGGCGAGTTACAGAGCCGGGGGCCATGCTCCACCAATATGTGGAGCTGGGTCTCACCCCCGGCTCTGCCTGGAGCGGGAGCGGGCTCCGGCCCTCCCCTCACACGCAGGCCCCAACCCCCCGCGCGTCCTCCCACCCCACCCCCAGAGCGTCCCCGCTGTGCGCGGCTCCTCCTCACCGCCTGCTGCTGCTCATGTGCGGCGCTGCACGTGGGCGGGGAGGACACCCGGGCGTGATGTGACGTCACGGCCCGGGATTTTAAAACTCTTCGGAGGCACGTGGCGGGGCCATGGTGTCTCCGGGTTCGGCCTCCGGGGCCTGAGCGCGGCCTCCGGCCCCGCAACGTGGAAGGCAATAGGCGGGGAGGCGGCGGCGGCAGCGGGAGGCGGCGGCGCGGCGGCGGCGGGCAGGCGAGGCGAGGCGGCAGCGACAGCGGCGGGAGAAAAGGGGCTTGGGCGGAGGTGGAAGGAGAAGGGGCTTGGGCGGGGGGGAAGGCACCAAGGGACAGGGTGCAGGAGAGAGAGACAAATGCCAGGGGCCAAGTGCAGACAATGAGGAAAGGGCAGGAGGAGGTGTCAGTGGGAGGGGACAGGGTGATGCTGGGAGAGGAGGAGAGGGGAAGGGCATTGGGGGCTGGAGGAGGAGGTGCTGGGAGAAGGCTTGAAAGAAGGGGTGGGCATGAGGAAGGCCAGGATGGAGCAAGTCATGTGTGAGGGCACAGAGGGCAGGAGGGAATGGGGCAGAGAGTGCTGAGGGGTGGGTATCAGGGAAAAGAGGGCAAAGGGGCAGGGGCAGTAAGGGAAGGGGAGGCACCAGGAGGGTGCAGGGCTAAGGAAGGTGCAGGTGCCAGGGGATTCTGGGGTGAGGAGGAGGAGGAGAGCTGGCTACAGGAAGCAGCACTGGATGGGGGAATCGGGGCAGGCTGGGGAGATTGGGGGCCGGTGGAAGCAGGGCTGCCGGGGGGTGCGAGGTTGGGGGCAGGGAGCTGGCTGGGGAAGATGTGTGTGTGTGGGGAAGAAGCGGCCGCGGAAGGAGGGCTGGGCGGGCAGGGGCTGGCCAAGGGAGATTGGGAGGAGAAGCGGGGGAGAACTGGCTGCCCGGGAGGGGGTTGGGGGAAGTGGGGCTGGCCAGAGGTGCAGAGGTGCTGGCCAGAGGTGCAGCAGGGGGAGCAGGCGGGAGGAATGAATCAGCCTGTGGGGAGTGGGACTGACCTGGCCATATGTAGATCTTGGGGCGCTGCCCCCGTTCCTCCTCCCCCCTGCAAAGCAGAAAGCATGAGTTAGTCCGGCCCGGGGATTCTATTCTCCCCACACACACACACCGAGTAGTTGCGAACTGTCTGGCTGGTAGACACACTCATGCAGCCTGAGCACATTTACCAGCCAGGCAGTTGAAACTACAAACTGATACATCTAGTAATAATACAACTTACCTAATGAGAAAATACCAGACCTGTTATATGTCTGGTATTTTCTCAGTTTGTTTATGTGTTTATATTTTTGGGCTGCAAAAAGCAGTACTGAAAAAAGAGTTCCAACTAAAGTAAAAAGTTTGGGAAACCCTGGTCTAACCAGCTTTCTGTCTGTCTTACAGTCCATTTATCCAATCCATATTCCTTAACTTGCTGGCAAGAATATTGTGGGTGACCATATCAAAAGCTTTGCTAAAGCTGGCACTGGGGGTTTTGGGAGGACCAGAAACAACTTATTTGAATATTCATCATTTGATTAATGAATATGCAAATATGCAAATGAATATTACCGGTCCTCCAAAAGTTCGTGAATGGATTTACTGGTACTCCTGTCAAAAAGTTTGGGAACCCCTGCTGTAATCCACTCCTTACATTGGTTTTCCATAGAATTTCAAATCAAATTCTACCTCTCAGCCCTTGTATACAAGGCACTCAATGGCCAGCGTCCAGGATATATATTCAAAAGAGCATCTGAAAGTTCAAAATGAAGATTTGATTACTAAATATGATCCTCAGAACAATGGAACTCTCTATGATAAATGTAAATATCACCTAGATGGGAGGCAGACTGTTTTATGGACTTTACTCCCCCAGGAATTAAAGACCTTCACAAACCTCACCATATTCAAGTTGAAGAGGTAGGTACATTTCACTTACCTTTCTTTTTCTAACATAAATCCTTGGCAAAAGGTATATTTATAAATCAAACAAAATAACTGTAACATAACAAGACATACTTTTAACCCTAGATAGAGAATGAGATCATATACATTTGAGAGATATTAGTCATGTTACTAAATGCACCGTTGAAGGTCCTCAGATTCGATTGTGATGAACACACCTGAAGAACATAGATAGGACAAAATAAAAGAGAAGCATTGTTTTCTTAAATGATGTATAATCCATCCACGAAATTATTACACTGGCTACTGATTACATAGTTCTTACCTTCTCTGGTAAAGGATTTACTTTCCTTTAGGTACAGCACATCTCCACGAAGGAAGGATGAGTAATAAAACTAAGAAAAACAATAACTGACCCAAATATTTGCTCAAAATTCAGAGTAAATTGATATTTGAAAAATAAACTGAAT
This sequence comes from Rafetus swinhoei, assembly GCA_019425775.1. Taxonomy (NCBI): domain Eukaryota; kingdom Metazoa; phylum Chordata; order Testudines; family Trionychidae; genus Rafetus; species Rafetus swinhoei. The sequence continues at coordinate 312,716,554 of CM033437.1, forward strand.
ATTTTATAAACTTATTTTTCTTTTTTTTGCTCCCGTAAACTCCTTAGTTCAAATGATAATGTCATAGGAGATGTAGGCAGGCGTTAATTTGTCAGCTAGCCAGCAGAAAAGCCATTTATTTCTGCCAAGAATGAGTGGTCTGAGGAAGTGCCCTCTGCAACTGCATGCAATTGCATTGGCCTTAGACAAGCTGTGGCTGGATGGAGAAATGTTAAATACTGCCTGTTCTGATGGTTTATCTAAATATTTAGGGGAAAAAACGGTCAGTATGGAAATGAATGTAATGAATTATGGAGCCGTGCAATTCTAAGTTAAAATATTTGTTGTTCGAAAACAAAATGTTCCCTTAACATATTGCAGTGTGTTGAGTAAAATACAAAGAAAAAAGTATTTTTAGTGGATATTCACAACAGCTTGACTAAACAAAAGAGCTCAGAAATCACAAAGGGGACTTTGGATTTGTAGTACTTAGTGTTGCAGTGTAAACATAACTACCCTATTTTGAAATAACTAGCGCTATTCTGAAATAAGTTAGTCTGTGCCTACACAGGCAGTTATTTTGAATTAGTGTCAAAATACTGTCAAGCTGGAGGATTTCTTACCCTGACTCCTGAAACCCTCATTATACGAGGAGTAAGGGAAGTTGGAGGAAGAGTGCCCTATTTCAAAATAAGTGCTGTGTAGATGCTCCCAATTTTGAAATAAACTATTTCAAAATAAGATACACAACTGACATAGCTCAGTTTGCGTAGCTTATTTGAGTTAAGCCCTGCTGTGTAGACTCATCCTTAATGTGGTGGGTTTTGGTTTGAAAAATTCGACGTAGTTGTAGATCTGGATTCAATTTTATCCATACGTTCCAGAATTTTGGGAGCTTATTTTAATCTCACTTATATCTCTGCTACCTTCACGTCTACCTAGCCAGTTTCCCTACCTCTGGTATTATTGTTAAAATAAGCAAAAAGCAAATGGCACTTTTTAGATAAATGATGTGTGTGCAATCTATCAGATATTCAGTTTCAACATGAATTTGGCATGGATTTTAGTTAAGAGCAGATCGTGTGCGATTAAGTGCCTGGTAGCTGACTCTGCTAAGAACCTTGCTGGATTAGCTCTGTAGTATTCTGATACAAGTGCTGATAGCAGTAAGTGTTCTGACCATATCAGTCAAGGGCAGCATGTGCCTCCTTCAATGAAATCTTCACCAGATATTTTGTATTACTTTCAGTGGCATTTATTCTAGGGTATATCAGGTAGGATGCACTTAATTTTTTTTCCTCACGGAAATAGAGCAATTGTCTAATGTATCTATTTCTGTATATCTCTGATCTATAATTTCCCCCTGTTCTAACAAAAATCTCTTAAAAGGACCATGTAGAAATGACCTCTGTGGCATAACATGGGGAGATAATTTAAAATCAGACTATGCCCAGGATTAGGTAGCTGCTCAGTGGATTATCTCCTCCATTGGGAACAAATGGAGACAGGAAAGAACTGTAGTTGTGTTCATTCCCCAAGGCCCTGTCTACATGAATGGTGCAAGTTGATGGAAGGTTACGTTAGTTCAGTTATGTAAGGTATGTAACTTAAGTTGACATCTACAAGTTTGTGCTGAATCAGTGAGAATCACTTGCCTGCTGACATAGCTTCCACCTCTCATTGAGGTGGAGTATTAAAGTTGATGGGAGAGTGCTGTCTCATCGGCTTAATGCGCCTACGACAGACCAGCTAACTTGATGCTGCTGCATTGATGGCAGTGGTGCTGATTTACTGTGGTAGTGAAGACAAGCCCTGAATCCCTGATTTCTTCCCTGCATTCCTCCAAGAAGGGTACAATTCCTTAGAATCCCGATTGCGGGGCTGAGCTAAAGGCATTTGTTACAAGACTAACATAACGTATGCAACACTACAGCCATTTTAATCCTGCATAACACCAGTATGAGATTTTTTTTTACAACATTTTTAGCAACTGATCATGTAAACAGAAGAAAGTTCTTTTTCTGTTGCAGAAGTATGTAATGTCTGTATACTTATTGTCCAAATTATTTGAAAATGTTGGCTGGTTTCTACTTTTAAAGGTTATGCCATTCAGTAATCTTTACAAATAACAAGCTGCAATAACGTGTATTTAAACTTCAACTGTCTTTGGCAGATTGTCTCCAGTTTTTATCATATCCTAGAAAATGTAAATGTAGTTTAGGAGGTAGCCAAGGGTTTATATGACAGACCAGATTCTGCCACCTTTACTTATGGAGCATAGAACTTTCCTGTACATATAAATCCCATTGTGAAAAAAATGGAACTATTTACAGTGTAAGGCACTCCTCAGCATGAATAAGGGTGGCAGACTGTATCCCTCTGTTATTAAAATCCTCTGAAACAGTTGGAGTTTCTCTGGCTCCAGATATTCTTCAGCTTGAAGACAAGAGCTGTTATTTTGTTACAAGTCACTGAACTCAGCGCTGTGTGAGAAATAGTGCAGAGAGATTCCAGTGTCTATAAAACCTCCAAATGCAGCAGAAACACTGATACCAGCCATTCCTTCACCTCAGTCTCCCAGGTAAAATGTAGAAATATATCAATTGGCTTTCAAACTAGGCAATCCTCTCAGTGGATAAAGGGACTGAACTGAGATGGCTGGATCCTATCTTTTTACTTACTTGCATCCCAGGCAACACCATGAAGTCAGTGGTCTATAGAAGGTGTAAATCAGCCCACATTCTGGCCCCAAATCTCTTCTCATCCAAGTAATTGTGCAGTTAGAAAAGGTGGCTAGTGGACAGGAAATAACATGTTAACGTACATTCTTTCCTAACTCTTCTTTCCCTAGTTCTCCTCAGTTCTTTTGCATCTGCTCTGCCTGTGCACACAACCCAATACTCATCTGACACCATGGGCCTAGTTCCCTGCCTACTCTTCCATAGGAAAGCCTAAGGGAGCTGTCATAGGAAAAACAATGTGCAATTTTAGTGAGAACTGAGGGTACTGAATACCTGCCAGGATGGGATCCTTATTTTGCAAAGAAATGAGCCACCTTGTCTCCACTCAGTATTGAATAACTAATAAAAAATTAAAGCAATTAGTTGATCTGATATGTCAAGACTTAAAAACAATAGCAAATGCATATTTAATTTATAATTGATTAAGAGTCTAATTCTGTTCTCGTTACTCATCCTAAGTAGTACACTATGAATAATGCCTTTGGTTGCTAAATTGAGTAAGGGGGCGGAATCAGGTGTTTAAAAAATAAATTAAAAGTATATGGCTGATGATGCAAAGTCCTCTCCAGACCAGTTTGGGATTGTGTCTCCCCTATCTGCAACCTTGAGTGTCTCATAATGCTTCATCCTTGTAGCTCCCAACTGGGCCACTCATAGTTAGCCTGCCAGCATGCAGGTAACACCCTGAATGTCGGTGTCGCTGCAGCTTGATGGCACACTCCAGTTACACTCTGGCTTTCACCAGCACACTCCTGGTCCCAAATTTCCCCCCAAAACATGTGATTAGCACTGTCCAGACCTCACGTGGGCAATACAGCTATACTGGGGCCATTGCCCCTCTAAGAGGATCAAGGTACAACTGCTTGTCACCTCACTTGTATAGTTTAGCTACCCTTTGAGATGGGTTTTCCTGAACGTGACATCTAGATAACATTCTTTTCAGCTGAGAGTAAGGAGACCTGGAGTCTGATGGGGGAAGAAGTTGATTCTTTTCACTTGTGTATGCTGAACTACATATTTCCTTTTTCTTCTTTCATTTTTTTGCTCTCTCAGGGTATGTCTAGACTACATTCCTCTGTTGCCAGAGGCCTGTAAATTAGACTACCCAACATAGTCACTGAAGCCGGGATTTAAATATCCCTGGCTTCATTAAAATAAAAATGGCCGTCACGCTGTGCCGGCTCAGCTGATCGTCGGCAGAGCACGGCAGTCAAGATGTGGATCAGTCGACAGAGGAAGCCTTTGTTGACCACTCCTGTAAACCTCATTTCATGAGGCATAAGGGAGCGGTCGACAAAGGCATTCCCTGTTGACTGATCTGCGTCTTGACTGCCGCGCTGTGCCGCTGATCAGCTGAGCCGGCACAGCGTGGCGGCCATTTTTATTTTAATGACTCCTGGGATATTTAAATCCTGGCTTCATTGACTATATCGGGTAGTCTAATTTACATGCCTCTGGCGACAGAGGCATGTAGTCTAGACATACCCTCACTGTCTGAGTTTGTAGGCAAACAGAGGGAAAACATATCCCTTTGTTTAAGAGAGGCTTGCATGACCAATTCTACTTAATTGTGGCTGTCAGTTTAAACATGTGCCTTCAACATAACTTCATATATGATGTTGCTACAAATACTTTTCCCTATTATTAATTTTCAGATGATACCTCACAAAGCATATTAGTACAAAGGTTATAATAATAATGTTTAGGGTGTAAACATATTTGCTCACAACATTTTAACTTTTTTTGTAATTTCCAGTGTTTAATTACATTTTTTCTTCATTATTCAGGTTGTAAGTTTCAGGATGGATATATCGCTTTGCATGTCTGTATTCAGCTATTTATATTAGCATGGATACATAGGAAATGTGGTTCATGGACCTGTCACATTCAAATGTTGGAGTTTTCTGGTTTCCATTCTCAACCCATTCATTCAATTCAGAACAGGGAATGCATCAAAAAGGAGGAACAAACATATTGGCCTTATCACTGGACTTTTAAAACAAATCTTTGGTCATATCTGTCATCTAGCAGTACAAATCTTTGAAAATGAGATTAGATTGTGAATAACGTTTTGTCGTTGACAAATGATTGTCCAGCCTTCCAGTAGAATTTGAAATAACAGGAGAGGCAGTGTTGAAATGCATTTATCACATATAGTTTATTAGAATGTGGATGAAGCAATTATTAGCTCTTTAAAACAAATCACAAATTGATTACGGATTTAAGTTACATGGATCTTAAAGATGTATCTGTTGTTTATTTGAGAAATGTCTTCACATATACTGGGGTGAAGTATACAGAGATTTTCCTTGCCTCAAAATTTTGCTTTAAAAGAATTTATCTAAGCAACTTAAACCTTGAAAGCTGGTGTATTCTAAGTCACCTTTCAACTATGTGTGATTTCTAAAAGTACTGCAAGAACTACGAGTGTGTGGTAACTGTAGATGAGTGTTGAGTTTATAACGATGTTCTCTCTATATTGTGTGTGACAGCTTCTTCCTTTCCCTAGGAGTGCTCAACCCCAGGTTCCCCCCTTCCTGCCACTCCCCTGCCTCTTCCCATCCAGTTCTGTTCTCTTCCCTGAGTGTGCACTGTCCCCACTCCTCCCCCTTCCTCCGAGTGCCTCTTGCTTGCCCTGGAACAGCTCATCTGTGAGGGATGGGAAGCACTGAGAGGAAGGGGGAGGAGTTGAATGGTAGGACTGCCTGCAGGCAGGAGGTGCTGGGGATACAAAGGAAGCTGGCTGTAAGTGAGTGCTAAGAGCCCACTATTTTTTTCCCATGGGTGCTTTTGCCCCAGAGCACCCACAGAGTCGGTGCCTACCTGTATAAGCATCTGTGTTATTTTATCGCACACAAACTTCTTTCCGTTTGCCAAAGTTGTCTGGCCATGGTTCTTCTGAAAAATCAGAAAGATCACACTTAGGGTATGTCTAGACTACATGGCTCCGTCGACGGAGCCATGTAAATTAGTTTACCCGGCATAGTCAAAGAAGCGGGGATTTAAATAATCCCCGCTTCATTAAAATAAACATGGCTGCCTCGCTGTGCCAACGATCAGCTGATCTGGCACAACGTGGCAGTTTAGACGCGGATCTGTCGTCTGGGGAAGCCTTTGCCGACCGATCCTGTAAACGTCGACGGAGCCATGTAGTCTAGACATACCCATTATGTCTACACTACAGGCTTCTTGCACAAGAAGCTTTTTGCAGAAGAGATCTTCCACAAAAACTTCTTGAGCAAGAGAGCGTCCACATTGCATGGATGCTCTCTCGAAAGAAAGTGCTGATAGCTATCCACAGAGTGGCCACCAGGGCACCTGTGCTTTTTCCTGTTTCTTGTTTTTTTGTGCAAAAAACCCCCTGTTGCCCATACACATACACCTTTTTGCGCAAGAACTCTTGCGCAAAAAGAAGCTATTCCTTGTAGAAGGAGAAATGCCTACACCAGAAAAAACCCTCCGTTCTCTCATTTTACTTGTGCAAAAACATGCTTGAGGTGTGGACGCGCCGCGAGTTTTTGCGCAAAAGCGGCCGTTTTTGCACAAAAACTCTGTAGTGTAGACCTAGCCAGTGTGAGCTAGAGGAGCTCTGGCACAGGGGCAATGTACCTCATTTAATTACAGGGGCCAGCCACCTGTGCCAATTCTATTGCTTTAAATAAGCGATCTTTTTTCTCCAGGCAGATTTATTTCACAGCATCCAGTCAAGTCCTTTGAAATATAACCAACTATATTTTTAGATTCAGGTCATACACCTACTTTTCATCTGTTCCGTTCACAGTTTTACTCTTTTTTCCTCTTTCCTTGTATAACCCCACATAGAGACTACCACTGAGCAGTGCTCTGCAGTGCATAACAGTGTTACACAGTCCCCCTTCAGGGGCTCCAAGCTTTCACTTCATTTTAGCTCGGGAATTGACCCATGGATTGTTATAGCAATTCTCACTCACTAATATTATGCTCTCTGTATTACAGGCTTTACGTTTTTCATCTCTCTTTGTGAAATGGACAACACTGTAGTATTGCCAGCCTCCTGAATACATTGTAGATTATTTTATTCCTTGCAAAAGGAACCTTTATAAAACAGAATGCATGTTTCCAGTGTCTTCCATTGTGAGGAAGGCAGGAACAGTTAAGCATCTAAAATTAAAATAAATGTACTTGACAGGGTTTTTTTTGTTTATCTTCTGCTTGTATTCATTATTTTAATGGTGCGTAGTCATTAAATATAACCCTTAAAATATGTTCTAGCCCTAATTAAATTAGGTGGTGACACACACTTTGTTGTTGATGACAGCAATGGCTGACTCACTTGACATTGTTAAATCCATATTAGAATTCATTCAGTATTCAAAACTACTACAATTCTGCTCACTCATTTATGTATATACTAACAGATTTACCCGGCATTGCTTGGGTCCTGAACTCATTTTTTTAAATGAAAGGAAAATATACATGCTTTATTGAAATGTTTATTTTTTTCAAAAATGCAGTGTTATTTTTATGAACTTAATTCCAGTAATTTTTTAAAATGAGAATTCCATAAAGTGTATTTTTACTTCATCCCCATAAACACTTATCATTCACTATTTTTAACAAAAAAGAGCTACAGTCAATTTGGTTTCCAATAACATTGTCTTCTAGTTTTCAAATCTTAACCATTGATGTAGCAATGCCAAAACAGAACACTACTCCAAATTTTTCCATTTTCTCTTTTCTGTAAGGTTTGTTGAGGAAAAAATCCTATTCCAGGTTCATCCTATTTTTCCAGATCATCTTGGTTCAGTCTCTTTCAACATTTGATCGGTTATGTCAATATTGAGGACTGTACTTGATTTGGTGATTCTGTCTGTTTGTTTTGTTTTATGAGAAGCAATCCCATTCCAGGCATATCCCTTTTTCCTAGCACAACCAATCCCTTATATTGCTTTTTAAGTTATAAGAAGAGGAAGCTATGTACTGAATTTGGTGGTCCTAGCTCTTACCATTTAGGAGGAGTTCTTAATCAAACAGACAAACCAACAAAACTCTCTAAAATACATGGTACATATGTACACACAATAAATTCACCTAATGTATTTAATTGCACTGTATTATAAATCATGTTCATTATATTTTGGGGAAAGATAAATTTTTCTGATACATTCCCCAGTGTATTAAATAGATATGGTATAGGACTCTTTAATCTAGCAGAAAAAGGCACAAAACAGAATGCAGCAGAGCTCAAACTGGGAATAAGATGTACATTTTACAAAGTGAGAATAAATAACCGTTGGAAAGGATTACTGAAGTATGTGATACACTCTCCATAGTAATGGGGCTTTGTGCTGAAATCACTGGGTAAAATCTGTAGTTTGTGTATGTAGAAGATCAGACTAGTTCAGCAGTTCTCAAACTGTGGGTTAGAACTCCAAAGTGAGTCACAACTCCATTTTAATAGTGTTGCCAGTGCTGACATTAGACTTGGGGTTTGGAGCTAAAGCTCAAGACCCACCACACGCTACTGAAGATGAAGCCTTAGCCCCATTGCCTGGGGAAAAACCCTTGGGCTTTGGGTTTGCTCCCCTTTCCAGGGCAGCAGGGCTCAAGCAGGCTCAAGCTTGGAGTTGTGTACTAGTTTTTATCACAGGGGCATCATGGTGTAATGAGTTTTGAGAACCCCTGAACTAGATGATCATAATGGAACCTTCTGATCTTATCTATAAATCTAAGAAAAACATTGTTCTTGGTGATTTCCTTACATGGCCTCTTGGTCTAACACTTAGGGTGTGTCTACACTGCACTGTAGCTCAAAATAAGATACACAATTGCGTATCTTATTTCAAAATAGCTTATTTCATAACTTGGTGCTGGCTACACAGTGCCAAATTTCAAAATAATCTGCTATTCCGAAATATCCCTTACTCCTTGTGGAATGAGGTTTACTGGGACATTGGAATAGCAAGCCCGAAATAACAGGCTTGCTGTTAAAACGTGGGATAGCTATTTCGAGATACTCCAGTATCCGGAAATAGCATTGCAGTGTAGACGTAGCAATGTCTTAACCCAAGATGAATAAAATGAAGCCTTAGGCAGGCAGTTGTCCCACACATAACATTTTAATATCGGACCTGTATTTCTGTAAGCACAATGCAAAATCTTCAAGAATCAAAACATTTGTGTAGAGACTGACACAAAACTCTGTGCAAATACAGTACAATCTCATTTCATATAATTTAGCGATAAGGAGCAAACTCCAAAATTTAATCTGGCATTTAATTCATCACTCTGTGGATAGCTCTATGGTTTTATCACACTACTGGAGCCTGCATTAGGGATTGTTCTGGAGCCACACAGCCCCAGTGAAAGTTGCCTCATTGATACTTCCATTAGTAAAGAAAGGCATATGGCTGTGAGATTACCCATGGGTTCAGGCCCATTTAAAGGGGGTGGAAGGCAAAGGGTCAATTTCCCCATGATACAGAGATTCAAAGGAGCTCCCAGTTACTGCAGTAGCAGCATCAGTCACTGGAGCCCTAGGCCCTTTAGATTGCCATTGGAGCACTGCGCTCCATGTGGCTCTGAGGGCTACCCCTTCTGCCTGAGACCCCGTCCCTTCTGGTAGCAGCCCCTGCCCTTGCCTGGGGCTCACGCAGGCTGTTGGCTCACTTCTGTGGATTAACTGCATTATGCTGTCCCACAGAGCCAGCTATGCTTGTTAGTGGGCAGAGGGATGGAACCATGAGTATGACCCTTCTCAAGAACGTAGTGCCAGTAGCAACATTAGTCATGCACAATCTTTTGCTCAGGAGACTACAAGGACTGTCACTGGGTCCTATTCCACTATGGGTGCACAACAGGGGAGTTTGAATGCTTCACAACCTTAGATAGTCCTTGGGAGACCTAGGTGATTTTTTGGTCCAACTAGGTTTATACTATGGAAAAAGATACTGGTATTTGTGTCATGTGAATTACAACAATGCAAATGGCTGCATGAATTATTTTTCTGCAAAAACACCGTATGGTTTAGGTATTGCATAAATCCAAGAAAAATGGCTGATTTTCTGCCTTCTCTCACCTACTGCTGGCTCACTTTTTCCCCTTTCTTTAACATACCTTTGTTGTTTCTATCTTTATTCCCCCCACAGGAGGGAGTTGATATTTTTCTGCCTTAATCCTAATTTTAAAGCAAAGAACCAGAGGAAGCAAGAGGGGAGGGCAATTCCTTGTGATTCTGGACAGAAGACAGAACAAACATTTGGGGAGACCTTCCTCCATTAAAATCTTCTCTGGAGGAAAGGGGGAGGAATCACTGCTTTTGGGAGTCAAGGGGATGCTTGCAGGAGATGTAGCTACTATCTAAGGCTCCTAAACCAAGTTAGAGGAGAGCTACCTATATGTGGAATTCCTAAAATGACACAGCAGGGAAATGTAGCTACTATGTATAACTCCTAAATTCTGCTTAAGCAGAGCTTCATGTCTTTGTAGCTTAGGAACCCGAGATGGCAGCTGCTGCTCGTATTTTTCTCCTCATGTCATTACTTGCAATCTGCTCCACCAACCTGATCCGATCAACTTTATTGATGTAAGCTAAATTTTGAATTATGTTAATACCTTTTGGGGGCAATTGTATTAAAAATGCAATTCTGCATGTGATAATGTGGAATTGTATGTAGTTCCATGAACAGGTGCCAGCTCTGTGGGTGCTTCATTTCTGGGCACCATATTTCAGAAAAGATGTGGACAAATTGGAAAAAGACCAGAGAAGAACAACAAACATGTTTAAATGTCTAAAAAACATGACCTATGAGGGAAAAGTGTAAAAACTGGGTTTGTTTGGTTTGGAAAAGCGAAGACTGGGAGGAGCCATAACAATTATCCAGCACATAAAAGACTATTAAGGGAAGGGGGGAACAACATTGTTCTTAACCTCCAACGACAGAACAAAGAGGGCTTAACTTGCAGCAAGGAAAGTTCAGGCTGGGCATTAGGAAAAGCTTCCTAATTGTCAGAATGTTTAAGCACAGGAATAAAATGCCTAGAGAAATTGTGGTATCTCCAACTCTGGAGACTTTTAAGAGCAGGCTAGACAAACACATGTTGGGAATTGCCTAAATAATACTTAGTCCTGCCATATGTACATGGGAGTGAACTAGATGACTTCTCAAGGCCCCTTCCTGTCCCTCGATTCTATGAACATATACTAGTTCAAACTGGAGTCTCCAGTGACCAACAGATGAAGAAATGGTTTAAAATAGTTTACACCTCCTCTTCTTGAACAGGACCCCTGGCCTATAGAAGGCCCCAATTCTTAGGGCAGAGTTGGAAGGACTGGAATTGCTAGAATACGTGTTAGGGTTGGGGTTAATTGAAGTAAACTTATTAGCATGTGTGGAGGTTCTTTATTGTTTTGAATGTTTTATCTATAATGTGTTTAATCTTAAGGATAAAATAGGCTTGCATAGGTACTGCTATGTGTTGTGTGGTGATGATTATTCTGTTATCAGCTTTTGGAGAAAAAGCTAGCAAGTGATCTTGGGCAATCTGTTGGTGCTGGGAAATACACAGTGAAGCCAGGGGAATGGTGCAACCAGGCAATACTCTACTCAGAAGTGAGGGAGACACATCTACACTCAAGAAAGGCACTGGCTGGAGAGCTGGAAGTGAAGAGTGGATGCCCTTACTGAACCATTGAGGGGAAATACATGTGGAGTTGCCCTGAACCATGACATTATTCCACAGAGATAATGTAAATACGCATTTTGCTTTACTTATCCATTTCCACTTTGTTGGGTGTTTTTGGAATTACTTAATAAATCGAATGTTGTTGACTGATTCTATAATCTGTCACTGACATATAATTCCTAGTTTGCGGCATAATTTGGCCCAGAATGTTTATGTTCAAATAAAAATATGGGAAGTAGTGCCTCCTTTGCTGTAATTTAAGCCCATTTCTTGTTCTACCAACAGAGATTAAGGAGAATATTTTTTTCTCCCTTCTCCTTATAACAACTTTTTAGGTATTTCAAAGCTGTTATCCTGTCCCCTCTCAATCTTCTCTTTTCCAGACTAAACAAATCCAATTCTTTGTGTTTTTCCTCATAGGTTATGTTTTCTAGACCTTTAATCATTTTTGTTGCTCTTGTCTGGACTTTCTCCAAATTGTTCACATCTTTCTGAAATGTGTCACCAGAACTGGACACTGCAATTGATGCCTAATAAGCTCAGAGTAGAGTGGAAGAATTACTTCTCATGTCTGGCATATAACACTCATCTGAATACATCCAAGATTAATTTTTTTCTGCAACAGTGTCTCACTGTTGACTCATATTTAGCTAGTGGTCCACTATGACCCCTAGATCCTTTTCTGCAGTATTCCATCTTAGACAGTCATTTCCAGACAGTATTCCATCTTAGACAGTCATTTTGTAGGTGTGCAACTGACTGTTTCTTCCTAACTGGAATACTTTGCATTTGTCCTTATTGAATTTCATCCTATTTACCTGAGACCATTTCTCCAGGTTGTCTAGATCTTATGAATTAGAATCTGATCCTCCAAAACACTTGCAATCCCTCCCAGTTTGGTATCATCTACAAATTTTAAAAGAGTGTTTTTTATGCCACTAGCTAAATTGTTGATGATGATATTGAACAGAACTGGTTCCAAAACTGATCCCTGCAGAACTCCATTTATTATGCCCTTCCAGCATGACTGTGAACCATTGACAACTACTCTCTGGGAATGGTTATTCAGCCAGTTATACACCAACATTACAGTATCCCCTTTTAGGGTATATTTCCCTAGTTTATTTATAAGAAGGTCATGCAAGACTGAATCAAATGCTTTACTAAAGATTAGGTATACCACATCTGCTGCTTCATCCTTAAACGCAAGGCTTGTTACTCTATCAGAGAAAGCTATCAGATTGGTTTGACATGATTTGTTCTTTACAAATCATTGCTGACTGTTACGTATCACCTTATTATCTCTCAAATATTTGCAGATCAATTCCTTAATTATTTGTTCCATTATCTTTTCTGGCACAGAAGTTAAGCTGATTGGTATATAGTTTCCTAGGTTGTTCTTATTTCTCTTTTTATAGATGGGCACTATGTTTGCCCTTTTCTACTCTTCTGGAATTTCTCCTATCTTCTATGACTTTTCAAAGATGATAGCTAATGGCTCAGATAGTTACTCAATCAGCTCCTTGAGTATTCTAGGGTGCATTTCACCAGACTCTGGCGACTTGAAGAAATTTAACTTTCCTAAGTAATTTTTAACTAGGGCCTTTTCTATTTTAACTTCTGGACCTACCTCCTTTTTTCCAGAATTTACTATTGTAGGCATTCAAACACCTCCAAATCTTTTTGATGAAAACTGAAACAAAGATGTTGTTAAGCACTTCTGCCATTTCCACGTTTTTTTGGTATTGTTTTCCCCTCTTCACTGAGTAACAGTCCTTCCTTGTGCTTGGTCTTCCTTTTGCTTCTGATATATTTCAAGAATGCTTTCTTGTTACCTTTCATTTCTCTAACTAGTTTGAGCTCATTTTGTGCCTTCCTCATTCTAATTTTGGTCCTACATTCTTATGTTATTTGTTTATATATATCCTTTGCAATTTGACCTAGTTTCCATTTTTATAGGACTCCTTTTTGATTTTTAGATAATTTAAGATCTCCTGATTAAGCCATATTTCCTATCATTTTTATGCAGAGGGATAGTTTAGTTTTGTGCTCTTAATAATATCTCTTTGAAAAACTGCCAACTCTCTTTAAATGTTTTTCCTGTTAGACTTACTTCCAATGGGACCCTATCTACCAAACTCCCTTAGTTTGATAAAGTCTGCCTTCTTGAAATCCATTGTCTTTATTTTGCTATTTTCCCTCCTACCAATTCTTAGAATCATGAACTCTATCATTTCATGATCATGTTCACCCAAGCTGCCTTCCACTTTCAACTTCTCAACTATTTGTTAAAATCAAATCAAATCTAAACCATCTTTTCCACTAATAGCTTTCTCCACCTTCTGAAATAAAAAAAATGTCTCCAATAGGTTCTAAGAACTTGTTGGATAATCTGTTTCCTGCTGTGTTTCTTTACAGATGTCTGGATAGTTGAAATCCCTCATCACCACCAAGTCCTATGTCTTGGATGATTTTGCTAGTTGCTTTTAAAAAATCCTTATCCACATCTTCTTCCTCCTTAGGTGGTCTGTAGTAGACTTCTACCATGACATCACCCTTGTTTTTTAACCATTTTATCCTTACCCAGAGACTCTCATCAAGTCTATTTCCTATTTCCATCTCAACCTCAGTCCAAGTGTATTCACTTTTAATATATAAGGCAACACTTCCTACCTTTCTTCTCTGACTGTCCTTCCTGAGCAAGCTGTACCCTTCTATACCGATATTCTAGTCATGCATGTTACCCCACCATGTCTCCGTTATGCCAACTAGGTGATAATTGTGTTTATTTACTTGCATTTCTAGTTCTTTCTGCTTATTCCCCATACTTCTTGCACTAGTATGCAAACAAATAAGATACTGATTTGATTTTACCCCCTTATTCTATCTCTCTCCTTTACCCCTGCTTTACAGCCCATGCTCCTCCCCTCCACAATTTCTGACTCTCATCTCACATCTCCATGTTTATGACTTCCCTGTGAGCTTTGGTCACCTGTCCCTGTCAAACCTAGTTTAAAGCCCCCCTCACTGGGTTAATCGGTTTGTGTCCAAATATTCACTTCTCCTTCCTTGATATGTGGACCCCTTCTCGGCTTAGCAGTCCTTCTTCCTGGAACAACATCCTATTTTCAAGGAAGCCAAAGCCCTCCTGGCACCATCTTTGCAGCTAGGCATTCACCTCCAGGATGCATCTGTCTCTACCTTGCCCCCTACCTGTGGAAGGATTGAAGAGAACACCACCTGAGCATCAAACTCCTTCACTAAACCCCCCAGAGTCCTGTAGTCACTTCTGATCTGCTCAGGGTCATACCTCACAGTATCATTAGTGCCCACATGTATGAGAGGCATGGGGTAGTAGTTAGAGGGCTAGATAATCTTCAATAATCCCTCCATAACATCTCAGATATAGGTCCCTGGCAGGCAGCATACCTCCCAGGATGCCATGTCAGGGCAACAGATGGGTACCTCCATCCCCCCCCAGAAGAAAGTCTCCAATCACCACTACCCTAAGTTTCCTCTTGGGAGAGGCAGCTGAAGATCTCTCAGTCTTGGGGGTACATGGCTTCTCCTCCTCCATCTTAGGTGGAAGAATAAGGGAAAAGTGGCTGGAACAGGGAGATTTGATCCAGGAACTGACGGCTCCCCCCACAAGCTGATATTCTAATCTCTTGTTTCCAGGACAGTGTAATGGTTCTCCAGCACCATGGGGTGGGGTTGGGGGAACAGTTTGGGAGCAGGAGCAGAGCATTGCCTGCTTCCAGAAGTGACCAGCTGTCAGTGTCATCCATTTGAGAGAGCTATCTCCTCCTCCCCCAGTGGTGTGCTAGCAGTCCTCTGTTGTTGAATAGCTTCCTCAGCCTTGGCTGTCTCATCATGAATACTCTCAAGGAATTCCTTGTGGGAACAGATGCTCCTCAGCCTAGATGTCAGCATCTAAACTTACTTGGAACCTAAGATTCTGACTCTGGGTATATGCAGTGCTTCCTCTATAAGTGTCTAGATGCTGATATGCTGCCAAAGACTCAGGGAAAGAAAGACATTCAGTCACCTAATTCACCTGGTAGGCGTACTGACAAGGTTCTGGCTGGATTGAGCCTCATTCAAATCTGGCTGGAGGAGATGGTGCAGGTGCTGGTACAACCCATCTTATAGCTTTCAGCCCATTGTTCAGAGAACTCCCCTAGGATATTGGAGACCTGCGTTGAAGGGGCGAAAGAATCAAAACAGGTGTCTTGCCATTTCTCAGGGAAGTGCTCTAATCACTGAGCTGTGGGCTATTCTGATGTGAGGGTTCCTTCAGTATCTCTTGTTGAAGTTGTTCCAGTGTGACTAAATAAGGAAAGAGTGGCAGGAATAGGAAGATTTGACCCAGAGACTGCTCTTCCCCCCAAGCTGATACTCTAATCAGTGGACTACAGAGCTAGTCACGCTTGCTCTCTCTGGCCATGTCCTGCTCCTTGTATAGAAAATGTCAAGCATCTAATATGTTCCTGCAAGAAACTACATAGGTGCTTAAGCCAGGAGAGGGGTTTCTATTGTGAATCACTAGTAGAGTTAGGCAGTTGGCCTGGACTTTGGCACCAATCTCTGAGAGAGGGTGGGGATTAGCATATCAGCATCTCCCATGTATAGCTTCAGTAACTTCCCACAGAGCATACTGACTTTTGTGCATTCCATTATTAGTTGCCTATTTCTCCCCATTGATTATGTAGGGAAGTTAGGTGCATAACACAACCTTTGGGGATCCAATTGTTACTGTGATTTTCAAGGCACCTAAAAGTTAAGTGCTGTGATATTCAGCATTGCAATGCCTGAGTTCCTTAGTACAGTGTTTCTGAAAGTGTTCTGCGGAATCACTCTCAGAAACACATTAACTGGCCACCCTGGTTTGTTTATTTACCGGCACCGTGGCCATGGAGCCTCGCAGCTCCAATTGGCTCTGTTTCGTCCTTTGCAGCCAAGGGGAGCCGCAGGAAGCGGCATGGGCTGGGCCACCACTTCCCGCGGCTCCCCTTGGCTGCAAAGGACGAAACTGAGCCAATGGGAGCTGCGAGGCTCCATGGCCACAGTGCCGGTAAATAAACAAACCGAGGCGGCCAGTTAATGTGTTTCTGAGTGATCCGTGGAACACTTTCAGAAATACTGCCTTAGTGCACTTCACTTTATTGACTTCAGTGGGATCACTATTTCTCCCTAGGTTGGATGCAAAGCTAGGGGCTCATCCTTCTCCCAGAAAAGATGGTGGTTCTTAATTTGCTTGGTCTTTGGTGCAAAGAGAACAGTTTGACTAACTGCAATGCAGATTCTTGGTGTTAGCTCTGAAATCTGAGACCATCCTTACTGTCAATAGGTGCAATTAAAAAAGATAAGGGAAGATAGTGGAAAAAAGATTTTGTTTTTTGATGAAGAAAGCAAAAATAGAGATACTGCATCTGTTATGCCAGAATCAGCAGCAGTTTTAATTGGAAACAAGATTATTTCATGGTGTAAATGATCATCCTGATACAGAAGGCATTTGGCTGCAGAGTCATTTTTAACTGCACTTGCTCAGTTTTTATTTTTGAGATCCACTGACAAGATGTGATTAAAAGGAGATGAAAAATACTTTTGGCTTTGTTCCATACATAGGCAGAGTGATTTATTAACAAGAACAAAGGGCTTTGGGTGTCAGGATTCTGGCACCTTTCACAATCTACAAGGTCAGGATATTCAAGAGAGTGCCTGAAGTTAGGCACCTGAAGAAGTACCCTGATTTTCAAAAGTGTCAAATCTTTCGACTTCAAGTATTTTGCCACAGTTTTTCAACCTATGTAACTGTGAGAATCATATCTACTTCCCAGAGGAGTTGTGAGAATTCAGCAGTTAATGTTCATAAAGTAAAAATCCTCCAGTGGCTGGAAGACAAGTGGTCCCTTAACAATTGTTCTTTGTAAAGCATTTTTATACGTTGGCAACTATGATATAACCCATGACAAGCAGCAAGTATATATCTCCTATTAGAGGGAGTGTAAGAAAGGGAACAAAAAACTTGATTCAACTTATTTATAAAGTGTGTCCATTACATTTGGGCTTTACCTCCAAATCATCTCAGTACCACTCCCCAAATTCCTATGCAGTCCTATGCATTGGGGTATGGTTCCAGGGGAAAGGAATTGGTTACATTTGGTGATGGCAACAAAAAATTGTTTTGTGCACCTACCTCAAAATGCTAACCCATTGTCTGGATGTAATGGATCACAGTTGTGTTCAGTGCTGAAGTGAAAGCCAAGTTGAGCACATGTGTACGTTTTTGCAGGATTGGGGCCTTACTTGTTTCCAGCAAAAACTGAAGACCATGGCTCCAATAGAGCCCTAAGAACTGGCAGTACAGGTTGAACCTTCCAAATCTGGGACTCTCTGGTCTGGCAACATCTGTGGTCTGGCAGGGCCACAGATGTTGCAGAACCAAAGTGGGAGCGGGAGCCAGCTGAAGAGAATGTGGGGCTGGGGAGCCCTGTCTGAGCCAGCAGCGGCCGGGGAAGCTCCTGGAGTCAGCTGATGAACCCCTGGAGTCAGCTGGGCCAGGCAGCCAGGAAATCCTGGTCCCAGCTGAGGAACCCCCAGATGCAGCAGGGATTCCGGTGGCTGGGAGGCCCCATCTGGGAACCCCAGGATACCTCTGACGGCAGTGGGATTGGATTGGGCAGCCCCGGCCTTTGAACCCCCAGCTGAAGCAGGGCTGGCAGAGGTGAGCAGCCCTAGCTGGGGAACCCCAGGGTGTTTTCAGCGGCAGCAGGGCCAACCTTAGCAGTGGTGTGGCTGGGCAGTCCCAGCCATGGAATCCCCAGCATCAGTGAGGATTGTTGGTGGCTGGGTGGCCCCAGCCCAGGAACCCTGGGGAACAGACTGTGGCAGTGCTGCCAGCAGCGGCCAGGCTGTCTTGGCTGGGAACTCTGGGAGACTTTGGGCTAGTGTGTGGGCAGCAGGATGCGGAGTCCGTGCCAGGTTAGTGTTAGTAGGGCCAATAGCAGGGCAGGGAGCCCGAGGGAGAGGAGCCTGGGAGTGGAGCAGCCAACAGGACAGCTCAGGTCCTGAAGGTGCCAGACCAGCGAGGTCCAACCTGTAGTTTAGATGTACCATTACTAATTTATCTGTGTATAAATTGCTGCCTTTATTTTTTTACCATGCACTTAATTCTGTGAGCTTTGCAAAAGGCAATGATGAATATTTCTATTGAGGGAGAAAAATCATAATGGATAATATTAAGTGTTTCTGCTTAATAGGGAAAATGCTGTTTTAGATCATCCTTCTCTCACTTTATGAAAATTCTATATAAGGCAGCTCTTGCAGTTCTTCAGACACTATAATTAGTGATGTGATTAGAGTGTTATTTTAGCATCAACACCCTTCAGAATAAATAGGAAGCTTGAACACAACTTGTGGTTCTTGGCTTCTCGTTTTTTGTGTTAAGTTGCTGCCCTAGATTATCAATGGAATGGAATCTAGGTGCAAATTAATCACATGGTCAGATCCTCTGTCTGAAGAGTACTCTGTGCAGCTGACAAAGTTTGGAGGAAAGGTGCCCTTTGCATTCCCCTGATTCTAATGCTCCTGTGCACTTAGCCATTCTTCCCACACAGATTGGAGCTAGCTGGGGTTGGTGGCTCCTGGCCTTGGGCTCAGGGTGCCATGGGATAGTAAGTGGCTTAGGCTGCAGGCCTGCAAAGCATGTTTACACTTAAGTGAATTCCATTAACTTTGAGACCTGAGCAAAGTCCTGTCGAAACCTTTTAAAATGAGCTATGTATTAGGGAACTTGTGATATTTAAAGCAGATGTGAGTTTCTTTGGGCAGATGTGAGTCTTTTTGTAAGCATGAAGATTGGCAATGCAGATTTAGCAGGTGTAGCATAGACCTACTAGATTGAATTCAAAGGGTGCCCCTGTCAATGCTGGTACTCCTGCTCCTCATGAGGAGTATGGGAAGCCGATGGGAATGTTTGCTCCCATTGGCCTCCTGCTGTGTGGATGGTGTGGAAATGCGATGTAAGATACATCGACTCCAGCTATGTAATTTATGTAGCTGGAGTTGTGTATCTTACTTTGACCTTCTGATACAGTGTAGACCTGGCCTAAGACACTTGTTGATATGGCAGTCTTGTACATGTTATAACAGTGTGCCATCTCTTTTTGTTTTGTTGTTCCATTCCTTAGCATCCATGGATAATGTAAGGCACACATATACATGGAAGAATTGGGCCTTTAACAATTTTTGGGCTGCTTAACACCCCAACTGGACAGTTTTCTTAGAAATTTGGCCCTCTTTAAAAAAACAATTGCAAACAGAATAAATGTTTACATGGATAGATTAAAATAATTCAGAGCTAGCTAGAAAATTCTGCTATAACTTGCTTGAATTAACAATTAGTTTTTAAATATTCCCATGGAAACTATTAAGTATTGCTAATCAATAAATCACCATCTTGGAAAATTAAGTTAGAACCATAAATCATTTACTTTGCTAGTGTGACCCATCTGTGTTTCAGTACATTGTGTTCAAAATCATTTACTTGTATATAGACTTTTGCAATCATAGACTTCCTTATGTTTATTATTATCCTTGAATATTAATCAGAAATGAGAAGCTGTGCTGTGGATCTGCTGCATAAAAGATACAAGCTGGAATCTGTGCAACAGTAGAACAGTGCACTACACGGTATCATGTGCAAATTCTAAACTGCTAACCCTTACTCCAGCCCTTTATTTTGTCTTTCTGACTGTATTTTAAAAAGTCCAAAATACTAACCCTAGCTCATACCTTCGCCCCAGAGAGCCTTCTAATACATGCTAAAGAGTAGACTCTTAGAACAACTTACCTAGTGATTATGATCACTTAAAAATTGCTCATAATAAGTAGGCTTGTAAAACTACAGGAAGTGTCCATCATTGTGCTTTACAGTCCTGCTGTGAAAGTTTTAGCCTCAGAACGAAAGCACAGAGAGTTAAGGGAGTACCATTAGGATGCTAAATGGGAGAGGGTGAGTTGGCATACAAGCGATATGTGGTAACATATATAGGTTCTTATTTTTCATGCAAAGAATGTATCCTATGCCAGATGTCAGCTTCATTGGCACTTCTGATGCCCAACAGGGGAAGGGAGTGACATCAGTAATAGGCTGAAATTGAACAAGAATAATTTGTGAGCCCAATTATTAGACTGTAAAAAATCTCTGAAAAGAAGTGATCATTTAGGACTTGACAAAGCACTAAAGAATAAAGGCTAGTGACTACTAGAATGAGGATAGAATAAATGGCCTTATGGTACTTCTAAAGACTCTCATAGTCTGTTTTGCACAATCCAAAAAGTGGGTGAATGAGCGACTAAAAATTCTGGCTAACACATTTTTTTATTAAAATAGGATATTCCTGCCATTTTATATTGTACTATTTTTAATTTAACAAAATACACTTATTTTAAAGACTGTTAAAGATCAGTGTGTTATCTTAGAAGTGTTAACATCTCAGAAGACAGAAACCAGCTGTTTGTATGATGCATGCAATTTGATAGATAGATAACTATAGCAGCATGTGTTTTATCATCAAGATGTTGTAAATGTTTTGTACAAATTGGAACAAAAATAGTGGAAGTGCTGAAAACCAGCTATTGAATCATGCCTAATAGACAGTGGCTTTCAAAATTTTATTTTCCAGTTCAGTTTGATCACGTTGACAATTCTATTGTGACATTGTATGATTCAAAGTCAGCACTATCATAGGAATTCAGACTTTTTATGTAGACTCATACGACTGAGAATAAATATTTTGCCTGTATGGATTAATATCTTGATATTTATGCACACTCATCTAAAGTAAAATCCTATAGTGCCAGAGCACAGTTTGTTGGTTCTCCATTGCTAATGAATTTAAAATTGTAAATGCCTGAGACATTGATTACTGATATTTTGTTTGACACAAAGTAAAAACTTCTCAAAATAAATTCTAATATTTTCAAAATGTATAAGAATTGTACTATCTATACAGGGAAAAAAGTCTTCATATGGGCTATTAATGCCTATTGAAACTAATGGGAATCTTTGCATTGACTTCACTGGACTTTGGATCTTGTTCTCAGTCACAAACTAACTCTGATACTGTAGCTCTGATATTATAGTGCATTGTTACTTGGATGGCAGTTGCATCGAAAGGCCCTTACAGGGGTGCAAGGCCCTTTTGCACTATGAATCAGCATTTCTCACCTGAAGTGAAACAGGGGAAGTTAGTCTGTTCCACTCCACTTATGATGGAGCAGAAAAATACAAATAATTCACCTTTCAGATGGAGTCATTTCAATGACAATGAAGTTAGAGTAACTTTGCTAGTAAAACCTTCATTCTTCTCTGAAGTCATTAATATGGAAGCCACATGAATGTGGAATTTACAGGAAATTTCACTTTAAGTTTGACCTTTGGAATTGATCTGCAGGTTAGACATCAGTTACAATAGCAAGATCATTCATAGTGCAATGAGAATATCCAGAAAAAATAAGAGACCCACCCCAAATATCTCCTTTATTTCTATGATGTTTTACTGCACTTAAAAAAAAAAAACCTAAAGAATTTTGGAAGTTTTGTTGTTTTGTTGCAGTAAGAACCAGATTTGTAACTATAATAATGGGAAATGGTTGATATTGCTATTTGCCATGTAACCTTGACCCATGTCATCCTAGTGAGGGCAGACCAAGGAAAATATGGCCTCTTACCAGCCCTCCACTGTGTTGCACAGTCAAGACACAGTCAAGCAAAATAGGCATGAACGACATACATTGTCCTTTGCAGGCCACCCTTTAAACTTGTCACAGGACCAACACTTAGATAGCCATCCACTGAGTGGGAGATAAACTAGTGACATGCATAAAGAGGTGGGAGTGATTCATGTGCTTATATGCACGATTATGTCAACCCTCTAAAGCTAATAGATCTGATTTGATGATCCCTTCTGCCCCAAATATAAAGTTTGTGTCAGCCAGTCTGTGTTTGTGTGCAAAAAGTGACCATGCAAAGACAGATGGTCCTCAATTGTGAATATCTGTCCCAATAAGCCCCTTGAAAAATTATTTTAATTTACAATAGCATGGGAGATTCACATTGTACTGAACAGAAAACCAGAGCAGAAGGGGACAGATGGAAAGAGGGAGGAGAGAAGCTGTTGAGAAGAGACATGACACAAAGAAAACTGTGAATGATCAAGGACAGACACCCCCATTTTTTATCAGTCTCCATCACTATCCTTTCCCCCCGCATTGTTATTTCTGAAGCCAAAGGTAATGAGGGGTAGCTGAGTTAGTCAGTAACAGGAAAAACTTAAAAAACAACAAATAGACTAGTAGCACCTTAAAGACTAACAAAACATGTAGAATCATGAGCTTTCGTGGGCAGAACCTACTTCTTCAGATGACTGGAGTCTGAAAAAGTGGGTTTTGCCCACAAAAGCTCATGATACCATTTACATGTTTTTATTAGTCTTTAAAGTGCTACTAGTCTATTTGTTGTTTCTTAAGTTTTGCCAAAGGTAATGTTTGCAACACAGCTATGAATGAAGTAGTTGCAGCATTTGTTGCTCTCAAGATGGAATTATTGGGAAATGGACTGATTCAAAGCCACGAGTCTGTCACTGGATAACAATGGTACTGTGCTGAAGCAAATAAGTGGACAATAAGCACAGAGACAAAAGAATGTGAATAAAAGACAGTATTTTATTCTGAGTATAGGTGGCACATTTGAAGTAAGAGAAATTATCAATATTTATGTTGCATTTGCCTTTTCCCAGCTCTATCATTTACCCAGTGATACAATCAGGATTATGCATTAAATTGAATCATGAGGTTTAGGCTGTTTATGGCATCCATGGCCTACTTTTTCCCTTCAAGAACTGATTATTTATCTGATAATTTCTGGTAGCGTAAGTTGTTGAGCTAAAGGACTTTAACATATACTGGCAGGAAATTGACCATTAGAATCTACAGCTTACTGACAAACTTTTAGAAAATAATAAAACAAATTAAAAATAGTTATGGAAAGAGAGCAGCCATTCTAGCATTAGAAGGCAATTCATTTTTTATTATAAGACTATTTTCCCCCAGTTCTTCCTCACCCATGATCTACAAAGAATGGAATGTTCAGCCTCAGAAATGAGACTTGAAGTCTGTGGTCAAACTGGACTTTCTTTTAATCACTAGAGGTGTTAACTGTGGTCCAAGAAGTTTTAGCCAAAAAAGACAAGAAGGAATAACATAAAACTGAAGTTACCAGACTGACCTAGTTAAGATCTAATCCAGTGGTCTCCAACCTTTTTAATCACAAGATCACTTTTTCAATTGAAGTGCAATGTAAGATCTACCTCAAACCCAAATACCCTTGCCCTGCTTCCTTCTTGCCCCTTCTTTGAGGCCCTGCCTCTGTTCTACCCCTTCTCCAAGGACTCGCCCTGCTCACTCCATCCCCCTTCTTCTTCCATCCTTACTCACTTTCACCAGGCTGGATAAGGGGTTGGGGTGCAGGCTCTGGTCTTGAGCCAAAGAGTTTGGAGTATGGGAAGGGCTCTGGGCTTAGCCCAGGTGGGGGATTGGAGTCCATGAGGGGTTTCAGGGTGCAAGATCCAGGAAGGCATTTGGGTGCAGGAGGACTCGCATCAGGGGCAGGAGGTTGGGGACAGGAGGATGTTCAGGGTTGGGGCAATCAAAATTAAAAAATAACACACTTTGCAAGCAGTTAAAGTAGTAACAACCTTCCACGTATGTATGTGTTGTGTTGGGAGATGAGAGTAAAGGACTGTGTGTGTGTGTGTGTGTGTGTGTGTGTGTGTGTGTGTGAGACAGTGACACACACGGTATGTGAGTGACAGGATTGGCATTGCCAAGCTCTCTCCATCCCCTTCGCTCTGTGTGGAGATGGGGTACAGAAATAGAGAAGGGACACCCTGACATCAGCGTGCCCCCTTCTTCCTCCCAAACCCTGCACAGCAAGCAGGAGGCTCCCAGGGGGGCAGCTCCAAAGCAGAGGGCAGGAGCAGCATGACAGTGAGTGGAGGGGCAACTGAAGCTTGATAGCTTCCTGGCGAAACCAGTCAGGATCACTTGTCGGAAACTCCAAGATCTACTGGTAGATCCTGATCTATTGGTTGGTGACCACTCCACGGGTATGTCTAGACTGCATCCCTCTGTCGGCAGAGGGATGCAGATTAGGCAGGTCGACAGTGCAAATGAGGCAGGGATTTAAATATCCCGTGCCTAATTTGCATAAAAATGGCCACCATGTTTTGCTGACTCAGCACTTTGTTGGCAAAAAGCGACAGTCTTGAGGGGGATCTGTCGAGAAAGAAAGCCTTTTTTCGACAGATCCCTTATACTTCCTGAAAGGTCTAGAGAACATAACCTATGAGGGAAGGCTGAAAGAATTGGGTTTGTTTAGTTTAGAAAAGAGAAGATTGAGGGGGGACATGATAGCAGTTTTCAGATATCTAAAAGGGTGTCATAAGGAGGAGGGAGAAAACTTGTTCATCTTGGCCTCTGAGGATAGAACAAGAAGCAATGGGCTTAAACTGCAGCAAGGGAGGTTTAGGTTGGACATTAGGAAAAAGTTCCTAACTATCAGGGTAGTGCAACACTGGAATAAATTGCCCAGGGAGGTTGTGGAATCTCCATCTCTGGAGATATTTAAGAGTAGGTTAGATAAATGTCTATCAGGGATGGTCTAGACAGTATTTGATTCTGCCATGAGGGCAGGGGACTGGACTCGATGACTTCTCAAGGTCCCTTCCAGTCCTAGTATTCTATGAATCTATGATTCAGAAACCAAATCTGGTGATGAATCCTGGTTGTGTGTCACCTCAAGCACATTGCATATATGCTAAGAAGAATATTCCAGCTGAGCCAGCAAACTGTTGTGTGTAAAGGCAGTGAACTTGGTGTTCTCTCTGTGAGTATCCAGTAAGAGGGTTGATCACTGTAGGGTAGATGGTTTGCAGGAAACTTGGGACAGGAAGGGTTGTTGGGGGTCACTCTGCAAGGAGTCACTGGGCTGGTGGAAGCCAGGGTCGGACTATTGTGCTGTGAGTAGGCTGCCGGGTCAGGTCTCTGAGTCAAACCTGCATGGCACAGAGGCATCCAGGATGGCAGGGCAGATAGTGGCAGAACCCCCAAAATATCACAGTACTTTGTTCATATGTGTGACCTTGAATTAGTCTGAATTAATATGCAGTTATTCAGCTGAGCCCAGCTTACAATAAATTCCACATCACTCTGTATAACTGACCTCTTCTTATCATTTTACCACTTCAACATTTTTATTTTATCTCACACTTTATCAGAAACTATTCGAGATCATTAATAAAAAAGGGCATAATATTGAGATAACAAGAAATTCCAATGGAACCTCTTGAAATATGCCCTTTGGCTGACAATTCCTCCTTGTCAACTGCACTACTTTATTTAAAATCTATAAATTAGCCAATATTTATCAATTTAATATGAGTGACTTTGATTTTGTACCGTGATAATTTTAAAATGAGAATTATCAAGATGTTGTTAGCTGGTCCAAATTTCAAAATCAAAAAAGGAAAAAAAACATGAATTCTGAATAAAGGGCAACATGCTAAAAATAATCACATGATAGCAAGAAAATTGACGGTCAACATCATCTAAAAATCCTTCCCACTTCCCCAGTACCAGGAGAACTGTGACATTGGTTTAGCTATCTGTAATTATAATTGTTTTGGTTTATTGTACATTTAAGGTTCCATCCATAAAAAAGGTTCATCTCCATCAATATCTACATTAATAGTACATTAGTTGAGCAATGGTCGTCTGTAGTCCTTGTACAATTAATACCAGCATGCCCTTTTAGTTTACATAGAGATGTTGTGATGGTCTGGAGACCTGTCTGTGTACATTTTATTACTTTCTTGGAGCTCACTATATTTAAGCCTTATGAATATATTTGTTGCATTCTTGTTTTATAATCCTTTAATTAAGGAACAGGGGAATGGCACCTGAATGTCTTTGACTGAGACAGCTATTAAGGGCTGTCAACAAATATATACATTGTGCCTGAACAAAACAGTGGGAGGGCGGATGCCTAGGAAAACCAGCTCTTTCTAGAGCTTGGTCTGCTTTACAGAGTTAGATCTATATAAGGCAGATTATGTTGATCTATGTCAGTATTTACACTACAGCCTTGCTTTCCCTGATGGAAGTGCCATACTACACCATCATAATAGCTTCACCTCCACCAGAGATGGAAGGCTTATGTAGCTGTAGCCTGGGAGACTTGGTATCTGTGTAGACAGAGTTCCTTACATCAGCTATTGGCTGTCAGCCTTATCAGTTTCATGGCAGCTGAGCAGACTCCAGGTGCGGATCTACTTGCTGGAGGTGAGATGCTCTAGGCAGCTCCCACCAACCACTGCTGGCTGAGACCACAGAGGGGAGAAGCCCTGACAGGCAGCTGGGCTGTTGGGGGAGCTGTACAGAAATGAGAGCCTGGGCCCTCTTCAGTCAGTGGAGCATCTCTGGTGAGGATGCATACTGGCATACCAGTGACAGAAAGAGGGTAGGGTAGACTCAGCCACCATAATAATTACTATAGTAGCTGTAAATTAAGTTAATACAGGTTGACTTAAGATCATGATATAGATATGTCCTAGATGTCTAGAGAAGAAGGACTGGAAAATCCTCAGGAGGACATGGGGACACTGAGCCTTTGGTACAGCATTGTAAAAACAAAAAGTATGAGAAGTTAGGGAAGGACTCACAAAAGGATTGACTTTAAGTGTCACATTTCTGGAGTGAGAGGGGACATTGTTGACTCCTACTCCAGCCAAAACTGAAGTGTGACGACTCTAAAGGTCAGATAGAAAAACTCCATGATCCAAAGGAGAAGCCACATGCAGGAGGAAAGTGGGTGAAGGAGCCTGGTTTTTTAAGAAACCTCTAACTAAATCTCAAGGAACACTCAGGAGTGGGGAGGAAACTGAGGCAGGGAATGGTTTGCAGACATTTAGTATTTTGCTTGCATCAGTATATCTGTTGTGTTGTGTGAAGAATCATAGAACCATAGAGCTGGAAAAGACCTTAGAAGGTCATCAAGTCCAGCCCCCTGCTCTAGGCAGGACCAATCCCAACTAAATCAACCCAGCCAGGGCTTTGTCAAGCTGAGACTTAAACACAGCTAGGGATGGAGACTCCACTACTTCCCTAGGTAACCCATTCCAGTGCTTCACCACTCTCCTAATAAAATAGTTTTTCCTAATATCCAACCTGGACCTCTCCCACCACAACTTGAGACCATTTGCTCCTTGTTCTGCCATCCGTCACTACTGAGAACAACCTTCCTCCATCCTCTTTGGAACCTCCCTTCAGGAAGTTGAAGGCTGCTATCAAATCCCCCCTCACTCTTCGCTTCTGCAGACTAAACAGACCCAACTCCCTCAGCCTCTCCTCAGGTCATATGCTCCAGCCCCCTAATCATTTTGGTTGCCCTCCGCTGGACCCTCTCCAATGCGTCCACATCCTTTTTGTAGTGGGGGGTCCAGAACTGGACACAATACTCCAGATGTGGCCTCACCAGAGCCGAATAAAGGGGAATAATCACATCTCTGGATCTGCTGGCAATGTTCCTCTTAATGCAACCTAATATGCCATTAGCCTTCATTAGGCTACATGGGCACACTGTTGACTCATATCCAGCTTCTCATCCACTGTAACCCCCAGGTCCTTTTCTGCAGAACTACTACTTAGCTGGTTGGTCCCCAGCCTGTAACAATGCTTGGGAATCTTCCGTCCCGAGTGCAGGACTCTGCACTTGTCCTTGTTGAACCTCATCAGATTTCTTGTGGCCCAATCCTCCAATTTGTCTAAGTCACTCTGGACCCTATCTCTGCCCTCAAACGTATCTACCTCTCCCCCTAGCTTAGTATCATCTGCAAACTTGCTGAGGGTGCAATCCATCCCCTCATCCAGGTCATTAATAAAGATATTGAACAAAATCGGTCCTAGAACCGAACCTTGGGGCACTCCGCTAGAAACCGACCACCATCCTGACATCAAGCCGTTGATCACTACCTGCTGGGCCCGGCCTTCTAGCCAGCTTTCTATCCATCTTACGGTCCATTTATCCAATCCAAATTCCCTTAACTTGCTGGCAAGAATATTGTGGGAGACCGTATCAAAAGCCTTGCTAAAGTCAAAGTATATCACATCCACTACTTTCCCATGTCCACAGAGCCAGTTACCTCATCATAGAAGCTAATCAGATTGGTCAGGCACGACTCGCCCTTTGTGAATCCATGCTGACTATTCCTAATCACTTTCTCTCTTCCAAGTGCCTCAAAATAGATTCCTTAAGGATCCCTTCCATGATTTTTCCAGGAACCGAGGTAAGACTGACCGGCCTATAGTTCCTTGGATCGTCCTTCTTCCCTTTTTTGAAGATAGGCACTACATTTGCCTTTTTCCAATCATCTGGGATCTCTCCCAAACTCCACGATTTTTCAAAGATAATGGCCAAAGGCTCCTCAATGACATTTGCCAACTCCCTCAGTACCCTCGGATGCATTAAGTCTGGACCCATGGATTTGTGTACGTTTAGCTTTTCTAAATAGTTCCTAACCTGTTCTTTACCCACCAAGGGCTGTCCATCTTCATCCCATCTTGCGTCACTTAGCGCGTTAGTCTGGGAGCCGACCTTGTCCGTGAATACAGAGGCAAAGAAAGCATTGAGTACTTCAGCTTTCCCCACATCATCTGTCACTAGGTTCCCTCCCCCACACCCTCTCTGATCACCTTCTTCTTGTTAACATGCCTGTAGAAACCTTTCTTGTTATCCTTCATATCCTTTGCCAGTCGCAATTCCAATTGTGCTTTCGCTTTCCTGATAACCCCCCAGCATTCTCGAGCTATACATTTAAACCCTTCCCTGGTCATTTGTCCAAGTTTCCACTTTTTGTAAGCTTCCTTTTTGTGCTTAAGTTCACCAAGGATTTCCTCTGTAAGCCAATCTGGTCTCCTATCATGTTTGCCTCTCTTGCTACGCATCAGGATGGTTTCTTTTTGTGCCTTCAATAAGACTTCTTTAAAATACTACCAGCTGTCCTGGACTCCTTTCCCCTTCATGTTAGCATCCCAGGGAATTCTGCCCATCAGGTCTCTGAGGGAGTCAAAATCTGCTTTTCTGAAGTCCAAGGTGTGTATTTTACTACTCTGTTTTTTATTCCTTTGGTCAGGATCCTGAAATCTACCATCTCATGATCACAGCTTCCCAGGTTGTCACCCACCTCTGCTTCCCCTATTAATTCCTCCCTGTTTGTGAGCAGAAGGTCAAGCTGCGCACGGCCCCTGGTTGGATCCTTCAGCACTTGTGCGAAGAAGTTATCCCCAACATTCTCCAAAAACTTCCTGGATTGCCTGTGTACTGCCGTATTGGTTTCCCAACAGATGTCAGGGTGATTAAACTCCCCCACGAGAACCAGGGCCTGCAATCTGGAAGCTTCTCTCAGTTGTCCGAAGAAAGCCTCATCTACCTCATCCACCTGATTTGGTAGCCTGTAGTAGACACCAACCACTGCTGTTGTTTGCACCTCTAAACTTAACCCATAGACTCTCAACAGGTTTTTCTCCCTCTATATACTGGAGTTCAGAGCAATCATAGTGCTCTCTTACGTATAGTGCAACTCCTCCTCCTTTTCTCCCCTGCCTGTTCTTCCTGAACAGTCTATACCCTTCCATGACAGCACTCCAGTCATGCGAGTCATCCCACCAAGTCTCTGTTATCCCAATTAAATCATATTTCTTGGACTGGGCCAGGGCCTCCAATTCTCCCTGTTTGTTGCCCAGGCTTCTCGCATTAGTGTAAAAAACACCTCAGATAACCAGTTGATCGCCCTATCTTCTCCATTCGAATCAGGGGTCCTCCTTTCTTGCTCGTTCCTCTTTGCATTTCTTCCCGGTATCCAACTTTCCCCTCAGGGTTTTGGTCACCGTCCCCCAATGAACCTAGTTAAAGCCCTCCTCACTAGGTTTGCAAGCCTGCCCGTGAAGATGCTCCTTCCTCTCTTGGTTAGGTGGATCCCATCTCTTCCTAACAATCCTTGTGCCTGGAACAGAGTCCCATGGTCAAAGAAACCAAAGCCCTCTCTGCGACACCACCTGCGCAACCATGCATTTACTTCCTCAATTTGACGATCCCTGCCCAGTCCTTTCCCTTCAACAGGGAGGATGGACGAGAACACCACTTGCGCTCCGAATTCTTGAATGGATGGTTTCCAAATGACATTTGCAAAGGCTGTGTTTGTTTATGTCAATTATCATATCCGTGAAGGGGTAACCTGTAAACCAGAATGCTCGCAACACTGGAGCTCTGTGATTAAGCTACTGGAGAGTCTTGGAAGTTCTGTATTGGTCCTGGTAGTCTAGGGTAGCTGGACTTTGAAAATCTTTGCCCAGGAAATGTGACAGGGAGGATACGATGTTGGAGACTGCTCAGACCAAGGGAAGCTTAAAAATACATGGCGCCTGTGTGTGGGAGCCAAACACAGCTATCTGATGAATGTCCAGCAAGGGGAGATGTGACAGATGCATACTGTAGATTTATTAATCGCCATTTCAATATGAATCAAAGTCCCTACATAACTTTGCAAAAAACAATTACAAATGGACAGCTAACCAGATTTCATTAAATTAGAACTAATCTACAAACTATCTCCACATAATAGCATGCCAGTGGGCTTGGCTTAATATGCAAAGCTGACATGAGCCAGAATCAAACACTGACACAGAGAGACACAGTATTTGGTCCATATGGGGACCATGTGTGCATTTTTGTGCAGTTTGTGCCACACAATGATTCAGCCATAAGATAACTTTCTTTCAATTCCCTCGGGGGTACACAAAATGTCAACAAAAGGAACAGCATGTATCGAATATTAATTGGCACTGGTGACAAGCTCACTATTCTGTGAAAGATGCTGTATATCAATAGGGAACCATCTGCATTGTATTTACATGCAGAAAAATTGGTTTCTTTCTTATCGCCCTGTTGGACCTTTGACAAAATGATATGGTGTTCCTAATGCAATCACTTACTCCTTTCACTTTGATTATAGTGAACAGGATATAATGTGAACAGGAAAGGTTCATGACTCTGAGTCCATAATTAATATTATGGTGGTCAAATATGTTTAATTCAAATGTGGTATGTAAATATGTAGGATTAATTACTTATTATACATGTTGCTTGTGAGGGGCCAAAATTAAGCCACAAAATATTTTGAATATTTTTCTTTTAGAATGATTTGTACAGATTCATAACACGTGACATACACACTGTTAGATAATGCATTCAGTATAGGTGCAGTTTCTTGCACTTCATGGAAAGTGGTAGGACTATGAAAAATCATTTGTTTCATGTAAACATAAACTGGATAGGTTTGCTAAGAAAATGTATGTTCTTATATCTCACTTACCTCCAGATTGGTCAGTTATAAGTGTTTCATAATTGTTGACAGTGTTGTTGAAAATGTTGCTCGGAAAAAAAAATGAGCCGGAGACATTAATCTTGATTGGCTGACACCGTAATGTGGAAGTGATTGGCAGCTAGTCATGAAAGGAACTTCCAGGAACAGCAAAAAATATGAGGGCTCTGTATTAGTTAGGTAACATATAATGGTGAACTTCATAGAATTTTCAGGCTATATTTGGTCCACAAAAAGAATTTTTGCTCTTCTAGATTTTTTACTGCTAGTTGAATACGTTATATAAATTTCAATAAGAATATTTTTCTATCTAATGAGATAAAGGAACATGTATTTCAAACCTGGGCATGCTATTGTATGCAAGTGAAATCTTTGCTATTTATTAAGAAGAGAAGATCATTCTCCTTGACCCTGCAAAGAGCTCGTTCAGTACAAGTGGGTGCTCTCTAAACATTCTATACAGTAGACTGAGTTGTGCTGAAACCACAACATGGGAAGCCAGTATGCAGAAATAAATAATATTAAATTTTAACCATATTCATTTTAACTTCATTTTTTATTAGAATTTTACTCAAAAACATGTTTTGCTTTTTTTCTCCTTTGTTTCTCCATTTGCTTTTTTTTAAACTGACATCTTTTTACTTTATTTTTCTTCCAGGGAGAAACTAAGCTATAATAGAAGGGTTCATAATGAGGTATAATGAATGTGACTATCCTCAGAATGATTTGGTGGAAATACCCAGAATTCATCTGGCACACTATGTTGCAATATGGCTGAGTCATGCATGAGCTTGCTATAATGGAAAATGTCTGAATCACAAAGTAGTTGAACTCTAAAATCCACTGAAATAATTGAATTCAGTAACCCTATTGTTACTCATTAGTAAGTTCTCCATATTGGCCTTACAAATTCATTTTTAATATAGGAAATCATTTATAAATGTCAATATCTTATTTTTATGGTTGGTTCTAGACTAGTCATGCAAATCAGTTGTAATGTATAATATTACAAGAAAAATGTTAGGCAAATAATATAAAAAATAAAAAATAATATACACTTAAAAGAAATAGATGTACTGTTGCCTATATATAAACACAGCATTCACTTTAATGAATAGATAATTTGTGCCTATAAGTTGGATTCTCACATTGTATTGCACTGCATTGAAAATACACTGTGCTCCCAGACCATGGGACTAGTATTTCAGGCTTCAAAAGAACTGCAAAGGGACCTGTTTAAGAGTGAACATATCAAAATATATAATAAAAGAAAGACGTGAAAATTGTTTAGCTGGAAAGGAGGCAGCCCAACATCATCTTAGCTCATATATGAGGCTTAGCTACATATAGATGCTATAGAATTCAGTGGGATTGATAGGATGAGGAGTGGCATTTCCTGAGATTAGACATTTATTTTTAGAGATTGTGCTCTGCATATATTGCTATTTTCATAGCTCTGCTATATATTGCAGCCTGAGCCTGAATATGAATGAGCACATTACAAAGAATCTATGTCTTAAAACCGAACTCACTTGTTAAACGTATGTAATGAATTGGCTAATATGTATGTATAATATTATTTATGTGCAAATATAAGGTGTTAACGCAAAACAATGCATTGAATGCAGTAAGATTGTCTGCAGGCTCTTGCTGTTCAGAGGGAGTGAATTAAAGATGATGGTTCTTGGCTAGTCTTCATTGGTTCTTATGATGTTCTTAAAGCTCCATCAAAAATAGTTGGTGATTAGGAAGGTTTTACTTCATTTTTTTAAGGCATTGGATAGACCCAAAATTTTAAACCTGGGTGGCCTTACAATAAGGCTTCTAAATCAAATTCTTCCTCTCTTTATCTACCCTTTGTGCAAAGGGGTGAAGCTGAGTGTTAAAAGTGCTATCATGTGAGTGCCTGGCATGGGTGGTGTATGGGGAGGCTAGTCCTTGTCTCAGCCCCTTCCACCCATGGCCAAAGCCCCGAGATTCCCTACCACTTCCCCCTACAACTAGAGGAGATCCTAGTCAGCCAGAGCCCTGAGCCCTCCCACCCACCTTGCTTGGAGGAGCCATGAGCTGGCTGGAGTCAAGGGAGATTACTAATGAACCTAGGAATCTGAGTAGCACATACAATCTTCTCAGCCACCCCAGAATCTGCATGGGGCATAATAAAAAGTAAATATTTCCTCTGTGATGCTCACAACTGTGGTCTGATGTCTGCATCGGTGGTAGGAAAGGCTAAGCCTCTCCTGGTCTATTATACCTACCATCCATGGTGCCTGTACTCCGCGCTGAAAAAGCTCCCAGCTGTCGGCAGAGCCGCGGCTACACTTTACTTTCACTTTCGACACTGAGCCTGATCGGCACAGTGTCGGAATGTGAGTATGCAAATGAAGCCCGGGATATTTAAATCCCAGGCTCATTTGCACTTCCGAAGTGCTTGATTTGCATCCCTCTGTCGGCATAGGGATGCAGTCTAGATGTAGCTGATGAAACCAATTGTTAACCTAAAAGGATAAATTGTCTTTTCCTATCCCCACCTCCTGCCAATAACACTGGTCTACAATTTTTTAGAAGTCGTCTGCTTCAGAGATAAAATGTGCTATTTATTATGTATTTTGATATGCTAAATTCAAATATGACAATTAAAACAACTGATTGGCTACTGTTTCCAAGATATTTAAGTTTTTACATTTTACGTCTATGTATATTGTGTAGATAGTAGAGTTTTAATCATAAATTGTAAACCTAGGTCTTTTCATGTGTTTATGGTTGCTTTACATGATAATATTTCACCTGTCTTGTTTATGTAACACTTTAAAAATCAGCAAAAGGGTTATATAAATAAAATGTATTATGAAACAAAAGGCAAAAACTATTATGTACATAGTTTAGTCCTATTCAGTGTCTGCTCGGCACTTCTTGGCTTGTCTCTTGTATTCATTAAATGGAGCATCTCTTGTCACTGTCCAGCAATAGTCTGCAAGCATTGATGGGCTCCATTTGCCCTGATAGCGTTCTCCATTGTTGCAATGTCCTGGTGAAATCGTCGCCGTGCTCATCGCTCACTGCTCCGCAGTTCGGTGGAAAAAATCTAGATGAGAGTGCAAAAATGTATCTTTAGTGACATGTTGCAACCAAGGCTTTTGTATGCCTTGAGGAGGTTTTCCACCAACAACCTGTAGTTGTCTGCCTTGTTGTTTCGAGAAAATTTATTGCCACTAACTGGAAGGCTTTCCATGCCATCTTTTCCTTGCCACGCAGTGCATGGTCAAATGCATCATCTCAAGAAGTTCACGAATCTGAGGACCAACAAAGACACCTTCCTTTATCTTAGCTTCACTTAACCTTGGAAATTTTCCACGGAGGTACTTGAAAGCTGCTTGTGTTTTGTCCATGGCCTTGACAAAGTTCTTCATCAGACCCAGCTTGATGTGTAAGGGTGGTAACAAAATCTTCCTTGATTCAACAAGTGGTGGATGCTGAACACTTTTCCTCCCAGGCTCCAATGACTGTCGGAGTAGCCAATCTATCTTGATGTAGTGGGAATCTCTTGCACGACTATCCCATTCGCAGAGAAAACAGCAGTACTTTGTGTATCCAGTCTGCAGACCAAGCAAGAGAGCAACAACCTTCAAATCACCACAAAGCTACCACTGATGTTGGTCATAGTTTATGCAAAAAGTTGTTTCATGTTGTCATAGGTTTCTTCATATGGACTGCATGACCAACTGGAATTGATGGCAAAACATTGCCATTATGCAGCAAAACAGCTTTAAGACTTGTCTTCGATGAATCAATGAACAGTCTCCACTCATCTGGATCGTGAACGATGTTGAGGGCTGCCATCACACCATCGATGTTGTTGCAGGCTACAAGATCACCTTCCATGAAGAAGAATGGGACAAGATCCTTTGACGGTCACGGAACATGGAAACCCTAACATCACCTGCCAGGAGATTCCACTGCTGTAGTCTGGAGCCCAACAGCTCTGCCTTACTCTTGGTAGTTCCAAATCCCTGACAAGGTCATTCAGTTCACCTTGTGTTATGAGGTGTGGTTCAGAGGAGGAGGATGGGAGAAAATGTGGGTCCTGTGACATTGATGGTTCAGGACCAGAAGTTTCATCCTCTTCCTTGTCTGACTCAAGTGAGAATAATTCTGGTGCATCAGGAACCGGCAGTCCTTCTCTGCGGGATGCTGGGCGGATAGCTGATGGAATGTTTGGATAATGCACAGTCCACTTTTTCTTCTTTGACACACGTTTCCCAACTGGAGGCACCATGCAGAAGTAACAATTGCTGGTACGATCTGTTGGCTCTCTCCAAATCATTGGCACTGCAAAAGGCATAGATTTCCTTTTCCTGTTCAACCACTGGCGAAGATTTGTTGCACAAGTGTTGCAGCATATGTGTGGGGCCCACCTCTTGTCCTGATCTCCAATTTTGCAGCCAAAATAAAGGTGATAGGCTTTCTTAACCATAGTGGTTATACTGCGCTTTTGTGATGCAAAAGTCACTTCACCACAAACATAGCAGAAGTTATCTGCACTGTTCACACAAGTACGAGGCATCTCTGCTCACTTTGGCTAAACAGAAATGTGTCCCTTTGCAAAATCAAACACTGACAAAAGAGAGCACGACACTGTATGATTTCTAGAGCTGATATAGGGCAATTTGTTCAGCAGAGTGATGTAAGTTTCTATGATTGCATCATCCATGATTTCTAGGAATAACATGATGCAATTCATATCATGTATGACGAATACCAGCTTCAGATTGCATCATTCATTGTTTTGCCTAAAAAGCAAGTACTGTCCAAACCCAGTCATAGATTTATTCATAGATCCAGTCAAAGATGTATTTTAGTCATTTCTGGTTTAAATTGAGATCCCTTCCCTTTATAACTCACTTATCCTCCGCCATTCCCAAGTCAAGGGTCGTATATACTGACCCAATAGCATATCTTGAAAACTAGAGCCAATCAACAATTTTAAGCATCATTTTTGTTCTCAGTGACCCAGAATTAGTAAAGTTTGACTACATTTATTTCAGAAGCATTTTTGGCTGTAGAGCAGTGTAACCTGAAAATATTTCCTCCCCTAAAACTGATAAGCATATGCTCTGATTGGGAGGGAGGCAGTGTGTGTGTGTGTGTGTGTGTGTGTGTGTGTGTGTGCGCGTGTGTGTGTAGGGAGGCAGTATGTGTGTGAGTGCGTGTGTATGTGTGTGCGAGTGAGAGAGAGAGAGTTTATCATCATCATCATCAACAACCATGGGCTCAATGCCCTTTGGTGTCCAATGCCTCCCTCACTATTTCCTTTCCCTGTCCAGTGCGGAGTGGCTTAGTTTCTATTCTTGGACTTCCCGTTGTTCGATTGCCACGAGAGAGAGTTTTACTGAAGGGTAATTCATTCCAGTTTCTGGATGGATTATTTCTTTCCTTTTTTTGGAAGTGAGAGAATACAGCAGACCAGCGCTACTAGACTTCATATAAGGAATGTGATTGTGGCACTTTACATTTAGCATTTCTAATTTTCCATGTTTTTCTGGTGTATATCACCTGATATTAAAATTCTGAAGTTTAAAAATCAGTATAAAACCAAAAGTAAGAGTTTCAGTTAATTTATTTCTGGTAGGTGCTTGTCTAGTGTATATGAAGAAAAATGTCACTCTGTCCACTAATCTGAGGAACGTGTTGGTAGATGAAGGCCTAAATCTTAAGCATTTACCATGATTATGCTAAAGAACTCCCATGAAGATTTGCAAACAGATAATATAGAATTATTAACAAATAACAGCTAAACTTCTTGTTAATGGAAATATGTTGAAGAAAATAAACCTTTTTATGACTATCTAAGCTGTGCATATATGCTTACTAGGTAAACTATGATTGACTAAGAGATTTGACAAACCAATTATAAATTGTAATGGAGACCACAGGAAAGGGATAGGTAGATATTAAAACTAGATCTGTCAAGCAATTAAAATTAATCACAATTAAGTGCACTATTAAACAGTAATAGAACACTATTAATTTAACTTTTTGATGTTTTTTACATTTTCAACTATATTGATTTTAATTACAACACAGAATACAAAGTGTACAGTGTTCACTTTGTTTGATTACAAATACTTGCACAGTAAAAACAAAAGAAATTGTCTTTTTCAATTCATCCAATACCAATACTAAATAGCTTTCTATATAAAGAAAGCTGAACTTACAAAAGAAGAATTATGAACAAAAACTGCATTCAAAAATAAAACAATATAAAATATTAGAGCCTAAAGTCGAGTAAGGCCTACTTCTGGATCAACCAAACTCACAAGCAATTTTGGTTACAATTTTCAGGAAATAATGCTGCCTGTTTTTTGTTTCCAATGTCACATGAATAGGAGAGCAGGTGATCACATGGCATCAATGTAGCCAGTATCAAAAAATATCTATGTGCCAGATGCACAAAAAAGATTCATGTGTCCCTTTATGTTTCAACCATCATTCCAGAGGACAAGCGCCCATGATGTTGCTTGTGCTTGATAATGAACTAAAGCAGAGCAGACTGACACATGTTCATTTTCACTATATGAGTCAGAGGCCACCAACAGAAGGTAGATTTTCTTTTCATTTTGTGTAGTTTCCGCATCAGAGTGTTGCCTGAAACCATACCTCGTCCCTCACAGATTTTGGTTGGCAGTTCAGATTCTTAAACCTTGGGTAGATCACTTTAGCTATTTTTAGAAATTTCATATCGGTGTCTTCTGTGTGTTTTGTGAAACTGTTCTTATAATGAACATGTACTGGGTCATCACCCAAGACTACTGTAACATGAAATATATGTCACAATTCAAGCAAAATAATAGCAGGCATACAATTTTCCTGCAAGGAGTTAAGTCACAAATTGAATTAACACAGTATTTTTTTTAACAAGCATCATCTCTGTGGAAACATATCCTCAGGAAAAGTGGCCAAAGCTGGAAGGGGCATATGAAAGTTTAGTGTATCTGGCATGATGTAAATACCCTGAATAAGTGCCATGCAAATGCCTGTTCTCACATTCATGTGGCATTGTAAATAAGAAGCAGACAGCATTATCTCCCTTAAATGATTTTTTTAAAGTTTGTTTTAGCAATTGGTTGAAGAAGAAATAGGATATAGTAGGCTTATAGGCTCTAAAGTTTTATATTGCTTTGTTTATGAGTGCAGTTATGTAACAAAACTACATTTGTAGGTTACACTTTCATGATAAAGAAATTGCACTATACTACTTGTATAATATAGATAGTTATAATATGGATTGAAAATTATTATTTCTTTACTTCCTTTATTATAGCACAAATATTTGTAAAAAAAAAACAATATAAAGTGAGCACTGTATACTTTGTATTCTGTATTGTAATGGAAATCAGTATATTTGAAAATATAGAAATGACTCCAAAATATTTAATTCATTTCAATTGATATCCTATCGTTTAACAGAACAAATAATCATGATTACATTTTAATCCTGATTAATTTTTGTTAATCATGTGAGTTAACTGTGATTAATCGACAACCCTAGATAAACCATTATAAAAATATAAAACCAGATATAACAGAATATAACATAACATTTAATAATATTTGAAGACTTGTTTTGAATCCATTCTAACTGAGGTCAAAATTGTTATGTTTTTTGTGTCTGGAAATCTGGGGCAAAATTTAATTTGTAAGATGATGATATGTGTTAATGATTAGATGACACGAACTATGCATCTGAACTGCAAACATAATCTGGAATAAACAAGGGAGAAGGATTCTATCCAAATGCTCAAGGTCATAGACTACCTCAGATCAGTGCGGGGAAGCAGGCCTGTCACCCCTGCACCACCCTCACCCTCAAACTGGTAAATTAGTCTTTTTGTTTGTGTTACAGGATTTTATATACTTAATCTATGTTTAAATGACCAAACTTTATCTTAACCTGTTGATGTCTCAATCAATAAATGAACAAAAGAACCCACTATTTACAGAGGTAAAAATGTGGTATGAGCAACTGCCTGCCTATTGGGTCAGAGATCACTGGTAGCCATAAATAGAATCCCAAAAGTTCCCGTTGGGAACGCGAGTGAAACAATCTGAAGATGACATGTATAGTCACCTTTGTAAACATTAACTATTGTATTGATAGTCCATTAATGTTACATATAGTTTTTTCATTGACTTGGCTTACACTTTGGTTCAGACCCTAAACACTGCTAAAGAAAAGACCTCTATAAGAGCTATATATTTATTTATTTATTTATTTTATTTGTGTTACGCATTGGTTATAGCTCTTGTATTGCAATTGATTTTCAAGTGTGTGC
Source organism: Rafetus swinhoei (assembly GCA_019425775.1). Classification (NCBI taxonomy): domain Eukaryota; kingdom Metazoa; phylum Chordata; order Testudines; family Trionychidae; genus Rafetus; species Rafetus swinhoei. The sequence continues at coordinate 312,756,772 of CM033437.1, forward strand.
AGGAGGAGTGATTTGAAACAGGCTATTTTCTTCAGTGTATATAGAATCTGTAATCAATAAGAATAAGGATGCAGCATCACACCTTTATTTATAATGAAATTCAGTGAAGGATCAAGTAGTCCAATTTAAGTAATATATAGATGAATTGCTTTCATAATGGTTTTATACTACAGGTTGGACCTCCCTGGTCCAGCACCCTCAGGACCTGAGCCGTCCCGCACCAGGGAATTTGCCAGACCAGGGAAGGTCAAGGCTCCCTGCTGGCTGCCCTGGTTATGACTTCTCTCCCTGGTGCTCCCAAGGCTGGGGATCCCCACCCTGCTGCAGCCCTGCTAAAGCTGGCCTGGCTGAGGCTTCCCGCCCTGCTGCCCGCCAGCTGCCCCGGGAGTTCCCAGGTGTTCCCCAGCCAGGGCCACCTTGCCATCTCCAGCCTTGCTACTTCTGGATGGTTCCTCGGGGTTTCCTAGGCCTGGGCCACCCAGCTGCCACCAAGGGTTTCCTGAGGTTCCCTGGCCACTGCTGGCCCCCAGCTAGGGGCTCACTGGCCATCTGACCCCACTGACACCGAGGGTTCCCCAGCAGGGGTGGAGGCTCACTGCTGCCATCGTGACCCTCTGCTGGGGTTCCCCAGCTGGAGTTCCTGAACCACTGTCTGGCCCCACTACTGCTGGGGGTTTCATGGTCAGGGCTGCCTGGCCATCCGAGCCCCGCTGCTACCAATGGGTTCCTGGGGTTCCCTGGCTGTCACCGGCCACGATGCCTGGGGCTCTCTAGCCACCTGGCCCTGCTGACTCTGGGGTTCACCTGCCTAGCCACTGCTGGCACAGCTGGGTCTCCGCAAACCCTGAATTTTCTCAGCTGATTCCAGCTCCTGGAACTCTTTGGTCCAGAAACATCAGTGCCGGACCACAGATGTTGCCGGACTAGAGATTCCAGGATTTGGGAGGTTCAACTTGTATTTAAATACATCTATTTAAAAGAGACAATGACGAAATTAGTATAGCTTTTAACTCATGATTAAGAGACATAGGGATGTTTTCCACAGCTCTCATTATAAACTACAAGAAGACAAAATGTTTATAGCTAATTTATCAGTGATCTGCAATTCAGTGTGTAAATAATTTATCAGTGGTGTACAGGAAATGAACAAAACTATTTTTAGATTTTACTAATTTGATGTGATTGTGGCTATGTGACATTTCAATATCTAGTAGTTAGACTCATACTTTGTAATATGACAGCCTAATATGTTTATACCACCTTCTCTGCTATTTTTAATTATATTACACTTATGTGAATGTAATAACTGGAATTAGACCACTGTAAACTTGATCTAGCAATAGCTCAATTGTTTGGTATCCTACATAAATTAATGAATTACTATGAACTTTAATTGAGGTTAGGGGAGAAGAAAAAGCCAGATTGTAGGAAGTAGTAACTAAGCATGAAGATGCTGAAAATAAAGAAAATACATCAAAGGGTTTGTAAATTGAATTATAGAAAGCTTATTAAAAGTATTCGTATTCTAGCTACTTGACATTGCTGTTCTTGAAGCTACATGTTTGATTACAATGGAAATAGTATATTATAATGACCACAGACTTCCAATATTGATGTTGATCTTGTTAGCTACTGTTATGATTCTGAAAAATAAATTTGCATTTAATAGTTTAAAATTGTTTAACAACATGTTTGATAGTTAGCTCTTAAAATTATGTAAATCAGGAAAGCAACTGCAGAGTTGATACAGAAATTTTTTGCCTAAAATGTATTTGTAAGTGTAATTTTCCTACAAGGAGTCTTTTTATTTATCATTCCTTTTAGAGTGCATTGAATAACTGCATAACAACTAAAGAGCCCCATTTTGCATCTGGTAAGAACACTCTCAACTGTTAGGGGGGCCAATTGTAAACTACATGTTACATTATAGTTAGTAAACATTCTGAAGATAAATATGTGCTCAGAAATAATAATAAAAAGGAAGTAAACAGTTACCAGGATTGCAAAACATGTATATTGCACAGCAAAAACAAAAGTCTTTTACCTTATTGGAAAGATTTGAAAATCTGATTGAATAAGCAACAATAATATTTCTACTATATACATGGAATAAAATAAACTTTTCATCACATAGGGTGTGTCTAGACTACAGGGTTTTGTCGACAAAAGTCCACTTTTGTCGACAAAACTATACCTGCATCTACACTGCCTCTGAGTTCTGTCAACATAACGTCGACAGAACTCAGCAGTTTTGTCGACGGCTGTAAACCTCATTCTATGAGGAATAACGCCTTTTGTCGACAGAGTTCTGTCGACAGAAGGCGTTATTGCATCTACACTGTCCTTTGCGTCTACACTGTCATGTCGACAAAGTGGCTTGCTTTGTCGACAGAACTGGATGTAGTCTAGACGCTCTTTGTCGACAGAAGCTTTGTCGACAGTATCTGTCGACAAAACTTCTGCCGACAAAAGCCTATAGTCTAGACATACCCATACTGAACACATAAACGAGGTACTCTCTTGATAACTGTAACGTAGAATCATGCTGAGTACATTCACTGTGGCACGCTAATAAATTTAATCACTTCATTCAGAAAGTATGAGATTTGGCTATTAAGGAATACAGACAACAAAATGTAAGAGAGAGAAAATGCCAATGAAAAAATAACTAATTTTTTCACAGAAGTGTGTGTATAAGTTTGTACACATTTGTAGCTGATCTCACACCTATATTATATATACATAATTTCATTTCTTGCTGCTGTCTAATATTTGTTTAAAGACTTCACAAACCTGTATATAATTAATTAGGATCTAATGTAATCTGTGAACATATTCCTCAAAAGACACAATTTACAGTTTGACAATTATATTGATTAAATATAGCCTGGACAGTTATAGTTTTATATTTAAATTAGAGGGATCTTAAGAGTTGAGAATAATATGTCTTGCTGAAGGATTCTATTTGTTTAATTATTTGTATTCCAATAATGAAGGAGGCCATGAAGTACTATACACTATACAGTGAGAGTAAGAGATGTCTCTTCACCAAAAGTATTGTAATCTAAATAGACAATACACATATAGGGCATGTCTACACTAGGAAATTATTTAAAAACAAATAAAATCTACATAATAACTCCTGATTTAACAAAGTCGAAATAGCGTGTTCCCACTATGGGGAAGCATTGAAATTAGTTAGAATTATTTCGAAATAGTATGTCCATACTGATTGGAGCCTGCCTTGAACTTAGAGCCCCCAAAATCACTCTGGGGAGGGCACCAGGAGGCTGGAGACTTCCTGTGACTGCTTGGTCAGGCAAGCTGTGATGTGTGCTTTCAGGGGCTCCTCTCTATGGCCGCGTGTCACACACCGCTCCTCCACTGCCTCCCCTCTTGCAGGACACAAAAGAGATGCAGCGTACTCTGGTTGCCCTTGTGGATGCCCCAGCACTCACACGATGGAGCCAGAGCTGCTGCAAAGCAGTGCCAGGTTCATGAGCCTCATGCTGCACCTCATGGTACAATTCATCCAGACTCCCAACATGTTGCTCCCTCAGGATGAGGACTAGGACCTGCAGGATGAATCCCAGTGTGGACCATAGGCCCTGATCACCCAGGTCCTGGAGCTCCTGGTGCTGCACATGCTCCTCAATCCTGTGGAATGCCGCTTCTGGCAGAGGGAGACCAGCTAGGAAGGGAAGTGGCTGGTGGCCTCCTCCATGCATAAAGCCATGCGCTACATCACCGAGGTGAAGGAGGAGCACATGGCATTGTGCTGATCCTAGGTGGCCTTCCATTGTTGCCAATTGGTCTGGTGCTCCTCCCAGTCAGTGACCCACTCCAAGCACTCTTTCTTGAGCCCCCTTGAGCCATCTGCTCCCACTCAGGTCCTCCAGGCTCTTTTCTGCCTTCAGATCCTGCGGAATCAGGTGGATAGTGTGGAAGGGGGGAGACGCGCCAAGCTGTCAACTGGCCCAGCTGTGAAGAAAAGTTCCAAGGCAGTTATCCCAGGATACACTGTGTATAAAGCCTAGCCCTAATCTCTGAGCCAACACTGAATGTCTCAGTTCACATGTTGGCAATGTGCTTTGAGCAAGGCCATATGTTGCCTAGACAACAGGCACTTTCCAGCAGAGGCACAGACCTCCTGGGGCGTATTGCAACACCCACAGCTCTTCAAGTTCCATCCTCTCAGGATACAAGAATTCTTTAGTATTCCCCATCATCAAAAAACAGCTCTTGGACCCAGCTATCACTAACTTCCATCTGGACTCACTTTGCTACTTCAAATCTTATCTCCTTCCCTATATCCTTTATAATCTTGATTGCCTTTCCTTCTAGATTCACTCCAGTATAACTTCCAGGACTTTAACAGGGTTAAAAAATGAGCTAGATAAATTCATGGAGGGTAAGGCTATCAATAGCTATTAGCCAGGATGGGTAGGAGTGATGTCCCTAGCCTCTGTTCATCTGAAACTGGGAATGGGTGACAGGGGTGGGATCACTTGATGGTTACCTGTTCTGTTCGTTACCTCTGGAGGCACCTGGCATTGACCAGTGTTGGCAGACAGGATAATGGGCTAGCTGGACCTTTGGTCTGACCCAGTATGGCTGTTCTTATGTATTATCCTCTCTACTCCCCAAAACTGTTCTCAGTGACATTTTAGATGACCTTTTCTTGACTAAAGCTCAACTTCTTTTCTATTTTCACTCACCTTGAATTTTTTGAGCTTCAATATTATTGTGTTTTTTTCTCCTTGTATGCCTGGCAAGTTCAGAGTGCAAAAGCTCTTTGGAGCTGAGGGGTATACAGTGGTCAATAAAGAAGTAGGATGAGAAGCATACTTCTATGTAAAAATAACTTGATTGCTGTTTCCTTAGTAATTGCTATAGCTTGGGCCGATATACTCTGGCCACATGTTCATGGATACAAGTTTTAGTTACATGCATGGTTTAACATTAAACAAATGCACACTATACAGGCAATTATGTTTTGGTCACTTAAGGCTCATTAACTGTCATTGAGACTTCAGGGATTTACATGTTGACTAGGTCACTAATTTGGTGCTTGGAGGTAGATCATTCTCTCCCTTTCTCTTGCACAGGGCTCTACAGAAGCAAACCAAAGTAAAGTGATCAGTAGGGCTAAACATGGAATGTATTTGTTATTGTGACTTTTCCTAAAAATCAGTGCTTAATCATGGATTGGCACCATTCCTTCTTCCGTTTATGGCACCCAGACAACGTTTTGGGCTCTCTGAAACTTATGATTATAGGTCTCTTGATTTTACAGATGTCGGGGATAGAGTTGGATGGGCTGTTGCAGGTAGAACAAAAGCAGCCACAGACTGATTCTGCTGGTGTGCTGCCACAAGAACACCTCAATAATTGTAAGGGCATTTGATCTAGGGGACTATAATTGGAATGCCAGGAAGGGTCTCATGCATTCTCATCCCAATTCTGAAACTGAGGCCTTGTCTTCTCTTTAGAGTTTTATCAGCAAAAGGTTGCGTTTGGCAGCAAAACCAATGGCAATACCACTTTTGGTGACAAAACTCTTCAGTGTTGACAACAAAATAAAACTACCTTGATGAGAGAGACAGGGCTTTTTGTGCAATAAGTATTTTCAACAAAGTGCCAGTGTAGACACTGCCGTTCATTGTGTTGACACAACCAACCTCCCCCAGTATCCTACAATGCCCTCTGTAACTGCCCTACGCACTGTTTTGAACTCTGCTGCCTTGCAGACATGGGCTCCTTCCTTTCAAAGCTCCAGGAAGCTTTGACATTCTCAGCCTGAAGAGCTAACAGGGCTGCTGTGGATGCTGCTCCTGATAGCTAAGGAGGCTGTGGGAGAACTCAGAGGGAATCACAGAAGTATTAATATGGATTAGGCAGGCAGGCAGGCAGGCAAAAGCTACTGCTGCTGTGAGGAAAAAGAATTCTGTTCTGTGCAGGGCTGGGGGTTGATGTTTGTGTCCCCCTCTTGCCCCCTGGATTGGTTGTTCAGGCTGCTGTTGGAATTTAAGGAGACAGCATGCAGACACACTGTCCCCCAACACACATGCTTTTCCAACACACACTCTGTCTCTCTTGCATATACACTCTCTCCGCCTTCTCTCTCACACACTTTCCTAATACACACCGTTTCTGCTCTCTCCCTTTTTCACAGCCCCACCTTCCATATCACATACATCCTCCCGCCATACCAGTTGAAAAGTGGCTGGCAATCCAGTAGGATGCCAATGGAACCATAGGATTGAGAAATCTGCATCATGTGATGCTGATCATGTCCCATGTGGCATTGCAAACCCTTCCCAAAACATGCTGCGGTGGTTTGCACAGTGAGATAGCTACCCACAGTGAGCTGCTGTCTTAGCTGATGCAAGAAGAGCTGCTAATGTGGATGTGCTCCACTGATGCAAGGATCATAGAGTGGACATACAACAGCAGTTTAATTAAAGCTCTTTAATTAAAGTGGCATAAATTTTCTCATCAAAATTCTGTCGTGTAGAAAGGCCTGATACTCTGTTACTTAAATCACTTAGGTGTCTTTATATTCTTTTCCAGAAAATGAGGGTATTAAGACTTGGTTATCTCACTGGGATGTAGTGAGGATTAATTCTTTGATGTTTGCAAAGCTCTACTGCATAGATACTAAAATTCTCTAGAATGCACACAAAAATCTCAAGTAATCCAGACCCCACTCCAATCCCACATCTTACCTGAAGACTTGTTCCTTGGAAAACTTTTTAAAATGATGCAACTATGCCTAGACCTCCCCTTCCCCTGCCATAAACAGTTAGAATCCACTTCTGTAGCAGCATGAGGACTACTGTAGGACATCAACCCATTCTTAAAGACTGGTTTTTAGAGTTTAAAAAAAGACCCATTTAAAAAATTGATTCTCTAATAGTTCCCATGGTCAGAAGGTGAAGGTGTGAGAAAATATCTATCTTTTTAATAAAGTGAGTCAGTTGAGTATTTAGAGGCCTCCAGCAAGAGCAGGCCTCCACCATGCTAGTCACTATATAAACACAAAGACTGGTTTTGTTCAAGTTATGTTTAATTTTTTCCCTTTAAGCCACAGCAAGACCAATGTAAAGAACAGTATTCTGAGAGATGCATAACTTGAGATCTGTCACATTCTCCTTCCACTGAATGTTTTGTGTGTGTGTTTGGGGAGGGGAGGGAAGGGAAGGGAAGAGGGGAGGAGAGTGGTGATCCAAAAGGCAGTGATGCCAATGGGTCGATTTCAACAAGCTTTCAATCAGGGCCATAAATAGAAATTCAGATAGCATAGCAATGAGCATGGTTTACATGCCTGGGTGGACTTTAAGGAAATGACACATCACCATTAACAAGAAATCAGTTCGTACAACGATTGGCTTGTGCAAAGAACCCCAAGTGTTTCAAATGCTGAACACCGTTATCTTTTGAAATCATTTTCAACCAATCTTCATTGATTTATTATCAACAAATGCTCTGTCATTATCTACTTTTACCCCCTGGATTTTTTATTTTTTTTTACAGAGGCAAGTTTTAAAAAAGCTCTCATTTTTAACAACAGGTCAATGGCAGCCTCTTATGAGTAAAACTATTTTAAATCCAGCAAAGTTTGACACGCTGTTTGACAAGAGTTTTGTTTTTTTCTTTGTCCCTCTGAGAAACAGTTTTTCAACATTAGACAGCTGCAAGGTCCTATGATTAACTTTAAATGCTATTAAACTTTCAGCAGGACTAGCATTTATATTGCTAAATTTAGCTATAGTACTGCTGTTGGTTGCTGATAAGGTAAAATTACATCCTTTTGACTGGCCTGCCATTTAAAAATATTTTAGGGGATTATTAAATTCGTAATCAGAATTATCACTGTCTCTCCACACTGGGTTTAAGTCTTATGGCTGAAGTGTGATTTCATACTTGACTATCTTTGTTTTCCCAGTCAATATGCATCATAAATTTAATGAAGTAGCTGTAAAGACAGTTACAGAGAGATGCATCCAATTTTTTTAATATGTAGACTCTTAAACATAGTCTATCAGAATGGTAATTTTCTATACTATAAATAGACCACAATAATTTAATGTCCACTACTCCCGAACCCAGACAGAATGTATTGAAAGAGACTGTACTAATGCCCTTGCAGTTTGTTTACAGCAGTTTTGCCTTTCATACAGGCATGCGCAAGAGGAGATTGGTGCCTATTTTTTCCTCCCTGAGTCTCACAATGAAGTTCCCTTTTAACGAATTGAAGGGTTTTTTTTTTCTCTTGTAAGTAAAAGTAATTTTTAGAAGTGCAACTATTTTGTGAAAATGCAAACAATGCATCCTAATATTGGGGTAGAAGGAGTTGGGAACAGGTGCTTTAGAGGACAACAGTTGAACACTGCTTACTCTGATTCATTTTGGTTTGCTGACTTTGGGTGTATCTACACAGCAGGGCTTAACTCGAAATAAGCTATGCAAATTGAGCTACGTCAAATGTGTATCTTATTTCAAAACAGCTTATTTTGAAATAGGGAGCATCTATATAGCACTTATTTCAAAATAGAGCACTCTTCCTCCGACTTCCCTTACTCCTCTTACGATGAGGGTTACAGGAGTCAGAGTAAGAAGTCCTCTAGCTTGACAGTATTTCAACATTATTTTGAAATAACTGCCTGCTGTGTAGTTAGTTATTTCAAAATAGTGTTGCAGTGTAGACGTACCCTTTCTTATGAGAACAAACAATAGCAGATTTGTCCCAGGAACTGGGTTAGGGACAGAATTAGAAATGGGCCTGAACACCTCTCAGCTCTGGAATAATTGCCTGTTCTAGCGCTTTATAATCTTACAAGATGACACTGGGTCAGATCCTCCAACTGAGAAGCTAATATAATCTGGCCACAAATCCTGATTCTTTACTGGCCCAAGGAAGATCACCCGGTTTAAGGGTGACTCTTCAGAAAGGCAGAGTCAAAGAAAGGGCTCTTAAGCCACCACTCTCCTACTTGCCAGTGTAGTAGGCCAAAATGGGTGTGGCCTAAAGAGGGGCATTGTCATGATGCTCCTATGATATACTAATCCTGGGCTGCATTTTCAGCCCCTTGTGGCCATTGCAGGTTGGTGTCATTTAGAAGAGCCTTCAGGCAAACGAGGAAACAGCCAGGACATCAGAATTGGAACAGCACAAAGAAATACAGCAAGCTACCTATGCATATTGTACTTCCAAACTGTATTCTTTTGGGCACAGAGTTAGCTACTCTTATTCAAGATGCAGTGGGATTACAAGAGGAGTGACATATTACTGAACCCAAGTAAGGGTCGCAGAATCAACCTCTAAAATGCAAATCTAACTTGTACCACTCGCATAAAGTCCTGACTGAATGCTGTATCAGCGAAGGCATGCCATATCGCCTTCTTCCCATTACTTGAGGGAAGAGAAGTGGCAGGTGCAGAATCTGGAGCCAAGTAGGCCTGCAGCAGGGGGAAGTTCCCTTCTGACAGAAAAGTTCTCTACTCACATTTTCCAACCACTTGGGGCCTCACCATGTCAGAATCCTTTGTGCCATTTGGCAAAGAATATAGCCCTATATCTTTTCAATCAGAAACAATGGGAGGCAAAAATAAAAATTCTTCAAAGCTAGACATCCAAATCTTACTCAAAGCACATGTGACCACTCTAAACACACTCTCTTGATGCTTCTTGGCATTTTCTTTTTGTATTATTTTTCTTTCCCATTTTTATATCTAGTGGCATCCTGTAAAGTACAGTGCAAATTAATTTAAGGATCAACCATTGCTTTAGTACCATTCAGCTGTATAACTTCATATTCAGTGTTAGTGATACACATTTTTATGTTTTTTGTCCTAGACAGTTTACAGTATTGCCAGCTCCAAGAATCAGCTCCCAGCCCCAACTTAATGAGATTGGTTTAAAAATTATGAGACTTTAAAATATCTTTAGTTCTTTGTATTTGCCTTCCTATTTTTTTAAATCCATCAGCCTCATATTTTCAAGCATCTCTCCACTACTATGAGGGCTAGAAACATTTTTTAATTGAAAGTTGATCCTCTGCAATAAAATGACTTCAGGAGCCAGAGCTTGAAATTGAAAACCACCAAACATTACAAAACTTGGTACAAGAACTCAAAAGTCATCAGCTGTAGTGAAACTGCTCTGTACTGTTATCCTCTGAAGAAGCTGAACTTTAGCTTCATCATTGACCTTTGAGTCTTCCTTTTCTGTTCAAATGAATAGTAATAGTGTGCTGTAAACTGGCCACTAGATACATAGGTGTATTGATCTTCTAATTTGGTGCAACTGTATATGTGTGTGGGTGTGCAACCTGTAGTAGGAAAATGAGAACTTTTGAGGTAGTTGATTTAGACTTTCAAGGGACCTTTCACAAGAGTCTATGAAAAGTAGCTAAATAATAATGGTGTGATAGGCAAGGCCTTGACCAAATCAGAAAATAGCTAAAAGGCAAAAAACAAAGCATAAGAATTAATGGTCAATTTTCATCATATCTAAAGGTTAAGAGGAGGGGTGCCATATAGTACAGGTTTTGTTTAATGCATTTTTAAATTACCTGGAAAAGGGGGTAAGCAGTAAAGTGGCAACATTTGGTAAACAAGACAAAATTATTTAGGTTAGTTGAGTCCAGAGAAAACTGAGAGGAACTTGCAAAAAATTTAACAAAACGAGATGAAGGGGCAGCCCATTTGGGAAGGGTTAACCCACAAGTGTTCATTGCATGTTTTTAACCCTCTTCTGAAGTATCTTGGTAGTGACCAATTTGATGACAGGATATGAGGCACATACCAAATAAGTCCCCCCTTTCCTTCCCTTTATGTGTATGGTTTATTTTGATCCTTGAACATGAACAATTAACAACATGAGCAATAATTAAAATTGATTTTTAGCTACTTGTATGCATGCTAAAGATGGCTGCATTCAAGTTGTACTATGTGTTTATAGGTCCCAGTACCTTGAATATTTCAATCTGTAGGACACGTTCAGATCCCCTGATCCTAAAATTCTTAAAAACAAAAACAAGAGGAGAGCTTAGGAGAGCTATTGGTGTAAAATTATTCATATGTTCATTTGGTCTAAGACTGTGTCAGTAAAATGATGCTAAGTTACCCTAATGGGGAAAAAGGTGTGATTATAATATTAATAAACTATATTTCTTGTGTGTATCTTAGTTATGTTTTAATAGTACCTTTACGGATTTTAAACATACAAGCATTTATAACTAAACAAACAAGAACGACCATGAAAAGGCTTTGAGATAATCCAGTACATGTAGTACGCAATGGTTGTGCTAAGGCTATGTGGCAAAATTAATGGATATAGAAACAAATGTGTGCCTTTTGTTTTGTCACTGACAAATAACTTAGGGTACGTCTACACTATAGCGTTCTTTCAAAATATCTTATTTCAAAATAGTTAATTCGAAATAAGATATTTTGAAATAACGCATCTACACACAAAATGCATTTCGAAATAGCGTTCTGCTATTTCAAAATAGCGTGTCCACACTGATTGGATGCTGAATCGCATTTAAGGCCAGCTGAAACCGGTTCCAGCAGGGCATCAGGTCAGTAGTTGCTTTATGTGGCTGCTGCCTGAGGCTATCTGAGGCTTGTGCTTAAAGGAACCCCCCCGGACAGCCGGTTCTCAGGTTTCCCTGCTTGCTTGCCTACTTCGCTGAGGAACAGCAAAGCATTTTTTTCTCTGCTTGCTTTGGTTGCCCTGACTCGGGACACCACAGCACTTGGCACCATGGAGCCAGAGCTGCCCCTGGGCACTCTGGTGCTCATTTTGGATGTCTTGCTGCAAGCCTGGCAGCAATTGCTGGAGACTGCCTGGAAGCATCTGCCCTCTTCTGGACCCACCTGGGGGCCATGGAGGAGCAGCAGCAGTGCCTCCTGTGGCCCTCTCATAGGCCTGCTGCAGCTCCTTTATTTTCATGCGCACCTGCTCCTGGGTGCGCATGTGGCCTTTGGTGGCTAGACTGTCAGCCATCCGTCTATAGACGGCCGCATTTCTCCATCTAGTGTAGAGATCATGGACGTTGGAGGCATCCCCCCAAACCTCAATCAGGTCCATGATCTCCGCACTGGACCAGGAAGGCGCTCACCTTTCCCACATTGTTCCCCAGGTCCACTGAAGAAGGGACAAGAAGTAATGGACTTAATTAGCAGCAAGAGAAAGCGATTAGCTTAGGAAGGAAGCTGAGCGTCTTGAAAATGTGTGTATTTAGCAGAATGTTGTATGGATGTGAGACATGGGTGATGATGAAAGATTTGAAGAGAAGGATATTGGCGTTCGAGAGGAGCTGTTATAGAAAGATCCTGAGAATAGGACAGATGCAGAAGGTCACCAACGAGGAATTATATAGGAAGATACAGACGAAAGAGCACCTACTGCAGAAGGTTATATAACAGAAGTTACAGCTATTTGGGCATATCTACAGAATGAATGACGAGCAAAAAGTTAAGACCCTGGTATTCGGTATAATGGATGGTCCGAATAGGAGCGGCAGACCCCACAGAGAATGGGTAGATGATATAGTAGATTGGTGCAGAGCTAGTCTACAGAAACTAAGCCACTCCGCTCTGGACAGAGAAAGATAGAAGGAAATAGTGAGGGAGGCATGGGACACCAACGGGCATTGATGATGATGATGATGGAGAGAGTTTAAGGATAGTTTTGCTTTATAATATTTTTGCAAGGGAGGTTGTAGGAGCCCCTGTCATTGGTGGGTTTTAAGATTTGGCTGGACAAACACCTGTCAGGGATGATCTAGGTTTTCTTGATGAACTTGATTACCTCTTGAGGTCCCACTGGGTGTGTCTAGACTACAGGGTTTTGTCAACAAAAGTGGCCTTTTGTCGACAAAACTATACCTGCGTCTACACTACCGCCACGTTCTGTCGACAATAAATCGACAGAACGCGGCAGTTTTGTCGACAGCGGTAAACCTCCTTTTACGAGGAAGAATGCCTTTGTCGACAGAGATCTGTTGACAAAAGCTGTGTGTGGATGCAGGGAGCCAGTTCTGTTGACAAAAAAAGCCTCCAGGAAGAAGCACTGGTGGACAGTCTAGCATTTACAGGTACAGCACCTGTGTGGTTCCTGGCCACAGCCTCTTAAAGGCACAGGCACCCAGACAGGCCTTGTTGTCCAGCAGCTAGCCAGAGCACCCGTGACAGCCATGTCCCAGCCTCAAGGCCCCCCTGGCCCTTCTCGAGACAGAGACAAGGATGCACCCAGGGGCACCAAAAGGCGGGCACCAGCCTGGTCAGGGCCAGAAATAAAAAACCTCCTGGAGCTCTGATCCCAGGAAGAAGCTCCGCAGGCCCTGCAAACATGCCACAGGAATACGGACATTTATGAGCGCCACCAAAGGGCATCACCCCCGCACCAGGGCACAGTCAGGGCCAAGGTAAAGGAGCTGCGGCAGGGATATGCCAGGGCCCGGGACCAGAGCTCCCACTCCGGGGCAGCCCCTGAGACCCGCCCTTACTACCAGGAGTTGGAGCAGATCCTGGGCGGTGGGGAAGCCCAGACTCTACTGCGTGTGGTGGAGTCCTGGTTACCCCACCACATCGTGGACTGACCCCTCCTGAGGGAGGAAGACCAGGCAGGGGAGGCGGGAGAGCTGCACCAGGAGGAGGAGGAGGAAGAGGAGGCAGCAGGGACCCAGACTCCAGAGGCCTCCCAGGCCTCTGTGGTCATCGGGGAGGGAACATCAGGTGAGTGCTTTGAGGGGTCACCACATATGGGCAGGTTGGCAGTGTGGGGGGCCAGCTAGCCCCATTGTCACCGTTGGGCTCCTGTGAGACTTTCAGGCCACTGCCCACGCGGTGTCACGTGTAACACACCTGAGTCTCCTGTCCAAAGGAGAGCTCCTGACAGCCACGGCATGCCCTCGGGGACAGCAGGGGTGCACACAGACAGTGATTGTCTGCTCCTCTTTTCCTCCACAGCCGGACCCTCTACCCAACAGGGGAGCACCACACCCGCCCCACCACCATCCCGGACCCATGGCACCCGCAAGCACTGGCGGGTCTACACGGACCTGCTGAGGGAGCACGTTGTGGCCCTGCAGGACCTCAACAGGACCCTCTAGCAGAGGACGCAGGCAGAAGCTGAGTGGCGCACCAGGCTGCTGGACGAGCTGGTCCAGCAGCGCACTGATATCTGTGCCACAATGAGGGAGATCTTCTCCTTGCCTGCCCCTGTCACAGGCACCACTCCTCCTGCATGCCAGGCCCCTGCTCCCCCTGCTCCTCCAGCCCCCCTTCCCCTCCAGCCCCTCCTTCCTCCCCAGCCCCGCCTGCTCCTGAGCCCTCAAAGGCCCAACAGCTGCCCCCAGGGCAGGACTAGGTCTTGCTCCACCCAATCCCAAGGCCGTGGCGATGCCAGGACACAGGAAGGTGGCAGGGCCCTGTGATCAGGGAAGCAGCGGCCTACTTGAGCCCCCCTCTCCCCTCCAGGTTTTCAGTCCCCTACCACCACAGTTAAAGGTCATTTCAGTTATATAACAACATTTTTATTTTTGAGTGAAAGATTTACCTTTACACATTTGAACAGTACACGGAGAATTTTTTTTAAACCGTTAGCACATTTTCTTTACTGATAGTGTTTCTAATAAAAAAAACTAATGTCTGTGTACAAAGAAAACCGTGTGTGTATGTATTCTTTATGGGAAGAGGGTGTGGGTAGTGGAGGGACAGGTAGGGGTGGGCCAGGCAAAACCCCCAAGGGGGGAGGCCCTGGGGAGAGTCAGTGGGCTCCTTCTGAGAATCTCACCCTCAGGGCCTCTGGGTATGTCTACACTACAGCACTAATTCGAACTAACTTAATTCAAATTAGTTAATTTGAACTAAGCTAATTCGAATTCGTGCATCTAGACCTAAAAACTAATTCGAATGAGCATTTTGCTCATTCGAACTAGCATGTCCACATTGAGTGGACCCTGAACCAAAGTTAAGGCTGGCCGGAACCAGGACTTAGAGTGCGGAGCTGCTGCCTCAGGCTAGCCGAGGGCTGTGCTTAAAGGGCCCCGACCCCCACCCCGGACAGACAGTTCTCAGGGTTTCCCGCTTGCTGGTCTACCTCAATGAGGGACAGCAAAGCAGTCCTGTCTTGGAGTGCCCTGAGTGCCCACACTCAGCACATCACAGCACTCGGCCATCAGCCTCGCTGCACTTGCCGCAGGCTGCCATCCGGGAGGGTTAATAGGGGGGCTGTCAGGATCCAGGAGGCCCTGCAGGAGAGCTTCCACCCCGAGGAGCCCGCAGAGCAACCCCAGTCCTCCCCATCAGGGGCTCGTGCCCCATTCCTCCCTCACCTCCTTCCACTTACCCCTCCCTAGCCCCCCTTCCTGATGTAAAAAATAAAGGACACGTGTGGTCAAAAATAGAAACTCTCTTTATTTAACAAAACTGGGGAAGGGGGAGGGGGATGAACCTCTGGGGTGACTGGGAAAAGGAGGAGGGAGAGGGGAAGAGAGAGGGTGGGAGAGGGGAGGTGGAAACCTGGGAGGAGGGAGCTGGAAGGGGGAAGCCAGGGGAAGAAGGAGGAGGGGAAGTATCAAACTATGGTATGCCATATCTTCAGTACTGTGTACAGATGTGGTGTCCTCACCTCAAAAAAAGATGTTTTGGCCTTGGAAAGGGTTCAGAAAAGGGCAACTAAAATGATTAGGGGTTTGGAACAGGTCCCATATGAAGAGAGGCTAAAGAGACTGGGACTTTTCAGCTTAGAAAAGAGGAGACTGAGGGGGGGGATATGATAGAGGTATATAAAATCATGAGTGGTGTGGAGAGGGTGCATAAAGAAAAGTTCTTCATTAGTTCCCATAATATAAGGACTAGAGGACACCAAATGAAATGAATGGGTAGCAGGCTTCAAACTAATAAAAGTAAGTTCTTCTTCACAAAGCAAATAGTCAACCTGTGGAACTCCTTGCCACAGGAGGCTGTGAAGGCTAGAACTATAACAGAGTTTAAAGAGAAGTTAGATAAAGTCATGGAGGTTGGGTCCATGGAGTGCTATTAGCCAGGGGGTAGGAACGGTGTCCCTGGCCTCTGTTTGTGGAAGGCTGGAGATGGATGTCACGAGACAAATGGCTTGGTCATTGTCTTTGGTCCATCCCCTCCGGGGTACCTGGTGTTGGCCACTGTCGGCAGACAGGCTGCTGGGCTAGAGGGACCTTTGGTCTGACCCAGTACGGCCGTTCTTATGTTCTAAGCTCAGGGCTCAGGGTCGGGGGGTCTCACTGGACCAACTTGATTTTCATGCAAACCTGCTCCTGAGTTTGTATGTGGCCTTTGGTGGCCAGGCTGGCAGCTATCCTGCCCTAGACAGCCACTTTCCTGTGCCTAGTGCGGAGATTGTGGACGTTGGAGGCCTCCCCCCAAACCTTGATGAGGTCCACGATCTCCGCACTAGACCAGGCAGGCGCCTGCCTCTTGCGGCCCTGGGCAGGCTCCTGGGAGCCGCCAGCCTGGTCCTGGGAAGAGGCGGAGGGCTGGGTGGCAGCGGGTGGCTGGCTCATGCCGTGCCAGGTGCAGGGTCTGCTGGCTGGGTGCTGGCAGGCTTGCACCTGGCAGGGGCACCGTAGCCAGACCGTGGCCCTTTAAGGGCTCTGGGGCCGGGAGGGGGCAGAAGAGTTTCCCTGGCTTGGCCCAGAGTGGCCACCAGGGCAAGCTGGGAAGGGCTAGCCTCCAACTAGTTTGAATTAAGTGGCTACACAGCCCTTAATTCGAACTACTTAATTCGAACTAGGCATTAGTCCTCGTAGAATGAGGTTTACCTAGTTCGAATTAAGTTCGAACTAGCGGTTTGCATGTGTAGTGCCCATTAAAGTTAACTCGAACTAACGGCTGTTAGTTTGAATTAACTTTGTAGTGTAGACATACCCTCTTGGATTTGGACACCAGCCTGGTGAGCCTGGCGGATGGCAGCCGTCCAGGGCTGCTGAAATGGCCTGTCTTCGCCATCAGCACCTGTCCCCCACTCCGGCAGGAAGGCCTCCCCTTTCCTCTCCACTAGGTTATGGAGGGCGCAACATGCGGCCACCACCTCCGGGATGTTGCGTTCGCCCATCTCCAGCCATGTGAGGAGGCAACGGAATCTCCCTTTCAAACGGCCGAAGGTGCATTCCACCTGGATGCGAGCCTGGCTAAGATGCGTGTTGAAAAGCTTCTTGCTCACATCCAGGTGGCCGGTGTAGGGCTTCATGAGCCACAGCATCAGGGGGTAGGCCGCGTTGGCCACTATGCACACCGGCATCTGCACATCCCCGAGTGCGAGGTGCCGCCGGGGGAAAAATGTTCCTGCCTGCAACCTGCGATACAGGTAGGAGTTCCGGAATATATAGGCATCATGTGCCCGCCCCGACCACCCGACACAAATGTCCATAAAGTGTGCCTGGTGGGTGACCAGGGCCTGCAGCACCTTCTAATAGTAGCCCTTCTGGTTCATAAATTGGGCTGCTCGATGGGGCAGTGTGCAGATTGCAGTGTGTGTCCCATCAAGGGCTCCTCCTCAGTTCGGGAATCCAAGGGCAGCAAACCCGGCAATGATGTTGTCCAGGTCCCCAAGGTGGACAAGCCTCTTCAGCAGCTCCGCATTGATGGCCCTCACCACCTGCAGCATGAGACAAATAGACAGACAGAAACCAGGGAGTTAGACAGGTTACTTAAGCGCTTGCCCCCTCCCAACCCACCCTTCCCCTTGTCAGGACGCTCCCCTCCCCCGCATCAGTGCAGGGGTGGCTGAGGAGCGGTCTCCGAGTGCCACTCTATCCCCAACTCTCTCTTGCCCTTGCCTGGCAGCCCCCCCTTTGTCGACCCCCCCACTCAGCAGGGCCTGTCTCCCGACAGTGACTTACCTCCATCAAGACGGCCCTGACGGTAGACCTCCCCACGCCAAACTGGTGTCCCATGGAGTGGTAGCTGTCGGGGGTGGCCAGTTTCCACAGGGCAATTGCAACCCGCTTCTGCAGGGGGATGACGGGCCGCAGGTGGGTGTCCTGATGTTCCAGAGCAGGGGCGAGCCAGGCACACAGCTCCAGGAATGTGGCCTTCCGCATCCGGAAGTTGCGGAGCCAGTGGTCATCATCCCAGAGCTGCATGACAAGCCGGTCCCACCAGTCCGAACTCGTGTCTCCAAATCTGCCTGTCCCAAAAAAGTTTGGGGGCATGGGCAGAGCTCCTGCATCCCAGAGGAGTGTCTCCTCGGTGCGGTCCGGGTGCATATGGGGCAGGAGATTCATGACAGAGTCATGCAGATGCAGCAGAAGCTGCAGTATGGCAGCGTGGGGCCATCACCTGCCCAGGGGCAGCTCAGGCTCCATGGCCAAATAAAAGGTGAAAAGCAGAAAAAAACCCAGAAAATAAACTGCCGTGGTGTCCGAGGAAGCAGGGCAACCAGAGCAAGCACTGCAGTAGCTTTGCTTTCCCTCTAGGAGGTAGGCAAGCCAGAAGCAGGAGCAGAGCATCAGCTGGCCAGGGGTATGCACGCGTCTCTGCAAAGGGTATGCAGCAGCAGCTGGAAATAAAGGCTGCTCCCATGCCCTCCCACAAGCACTTCCGGGTGCCTTCTTTTGTTGACAGAGCATCCGGCAGTCTGGACGCTCTTTTTCGAAAAAGCGGATTGATTTTTCGATCCGCACAATGTAATCTAGATGCTCTTTTTCGACAGAGGCTTTGTCGACAGATACTGTCGACAAAGCCTCTGTCGAAAAAGGTGTGCAGTCTAGACGTAGCCTTTCAGTCCTACATTTCTATGAATCCATGGTTTCATCCACAACATTTAAGGAACTGCCTTCTGAAATTCAACATTCTGTTATACAGTTTATCCTTCTAAGAAAAATTGTGGTCCAAATTTTACTTTCAAGCCAAACCAAGTAAATAAATCAAATTTCGTGGTAAATTGGTCTTTTGCTGAGATATTGAAAATTCTGCCAATATGTTTCCAAGGCAATAAGCTCTTTAGAGACGTAATATTATTTACTTCCACGTAAAACTGAGTTTTTTAAATGTGCATTGTACTCTACATGAAACTGGCTGTAATTTAACATTTGGAGTTACTTAAAATGTGATTATTTTAAATGTTTAGCTAAATTAAAAGCCTTTTGAATCAAGCCTTCAATAAAAAGTATAATTTTATGCTACTTTAGCATGGATACCTGTTTTGTGCTGATACATCATCCTGTGAATCTGATCAAAGACTGCCTTTTCAATTGGGAGGGAGAAAAGAGTGTCAGGCTTATGGGGACGAATCTATTTGTATGATATAGCTACATTCTGGAACATTACTACCTTTTTGTTTTACAGCACAATCAGATTATTGGAGATTCTTGCTGACATTGAGGCCAGAAGCCTAGCAAGAACCCCCAAAGGACTTATATGGTTATGAGAATATCAGGAGTTACACTGCATAGTATTTTATATATAAAGTTGGGCATGTTTAGTCTTAAGAAAGAAGAGTAAAAAGGAACTAGATAACAGGTATGTCAACAGCTGTTATAATCCATGCTTCTAGTCATCAGCAAAGCACTAGATGAAAGGGTTAGGAAGAAAATTTCCCAGCAAGCAGGTTACTTCATAATTGTCCACTGAAATACAGGGTTTTATTTTATTTTGTTTTATTTTCCTCTGAAGCATTAGACACTGGTCACTGCCAAAGGTGACGTATCAGACAAAACGACCCTCTGGCGGGGTCTGGTCTGGAAATTTTTATTTAAGGTTGACATTTGCTATAGTGTTTTTTAAAAAACCAAATGGTAGCATAGCTATACAGACAAATGAAACTGCTGTAATTTTAATGATAATTGGAGTAGCTTGAATATTATCTGCCAGTAAAATTGAGTGGCTAGCTTGAACAGTTTGCTAATCCCGATGGCACTATTTGCTAGAAGGCCAATGGAGTAGAGAGTAGCTATCCATAAATATTATCAGAGTATATGAGAGACTTACAAACATCAAAGTGACCTTTCTGTACTGTCTGTATTCATTGTGCGTCTGCAGCACAAGTTGCACGTGGGTTTGGCTTTTCTGAGCAGATGTATTTTGTCTAAAATGTGCAGAAATTCTGCAGTTTGCTTTTTTAAAAGCCATCTTGCTCTGTCCTTAATTGAACTAACTTGAGAAGTATAACCCCTGAATATGAATATCCATAGCAACAATCCAGATCAATTTCTTTTTTGGGAGCAGTTGGGAGGCTCAGCTCACTGGCTGTTTGAATTTTATTTAAAGATACTAATTTCTTTGAACTGATTACCAGATTAAACTATTTATTATTTTGATTTGTTCATTTTTCTTTTGTCACGCTACATACAGTGATACCTAGTTCTTAATTTCCAAAGTCAAATATACAGCCCAGTCCTGTGTGTTGTTTTAAAAGGCTTGACATCTTAAAAGGGTTTTTCTTTCTTTTTTCCCCCTCAACCAGCATAATATAATAGACCATAATTATCTGAGGTGAAGGACATTTGCCTTGTTTTAAAAGGGCATTCATGAAGCTGACTATTGTTAGGCAAAAGACAATAGTCACCAATTCAGGGAGCACATAAGGAATATACATTATTTATGAATCAGGAGGTGGCTCAAGTGTGACATTTCTGAATTGACCTTGCAAACGTCAAACCCTCAAAAGGCTCTGGAATTGTAACAAGACCTTTAATCAGTCTGTAGTTACTAAAATCATCAAGATTGTTGTGCTACATTGTAGAATAGTAATAGAGATGTAGCCGTGTTAGTCTAGTTTAGCTGAAACAAAAAACAGGACTATGTAGCACTTTAAAGACTAACAAGATGGTTTATTAGGTGATGAGCTTTTGTGGGCCAGACCCACTTCCTCAGATCAAATTGTGGAAGAAAATAGAATAAACCATCTTGTTAGTCTTTAAAGTGCTACATAGTCCTGTTTTTTGTTTGTGCTACATTGTTATTGTAAACAGCCAATTGCTGCTCCTGATGCTTCACTAATATATAATCTTGTGATCATGTCCTGTTTAGAAAGTTTTCGAGAAGGTATTTTGACTGCTTTTAGTGTGTTGCATGACCTTACGCAATGGAAAAAGTTGACACTATGGGTGCTTCTACACTGTACCCGTAGGTCGAAATAAGATACACAATTTAAGCTATGGAAATTGCATATCTTATTTCCATCTAATTTCAAAATAGCTTATTTCAAAATTTGGTGCTGCCTACATAGCACCAAATTTCTAAATAAAGCACTATTCTGAAATGTCCCTTAACCGTTGTTACAGGGACGTTGGAATAGTGAGCTCATTATTTCAAAATCTATTTTGAAGTAACAGGCTTGCTCAAAAGATGTGGAATAGCTATTTCGAGATTCCAGAAGTAGACTGAAATAGCGCCACTGTCTAAACGTACCCTATGGGTACGTCTACACAGCAGCGTTATTTTATTATAACTGATGTTATTCTGAAATAACAAAGAGCATATCTACACTACAAGCCTTTATTTTGAAATAATATTGAGCTGGAGGACTTCTTAATCTGACTCCAGTAACCCTCATTTTATGAGGTCTAAGGGAAATCGAAGGAAGAGTGTTCTTCCTTTGACTTCCTGCTGCATAGATAGCATCAAAAGCTGAATTAAGTTATTTCAACTTATGGTACACAATTGATGTAGCTGAAGTTGTGTAGCTTATTCCGACTTTAGCCCTGCTGTGTAGATGTACCCTATGAGAACAGGCTTTTGGTAGTGTCAGTTCTGCTGCCTATTGTTTGTTGCTGGTGGATTTGTTTCCCTTCCCCCCATGAAGTCCCTGACCATTAGATTTGTCCAGTGGGTAATGAAAGTGTAGAATGTGTTTTCTTGCCCGAGTGACTTGTTTTTATACAGCTGCATGCACTATGTATTGTGTCTATTGTACCCGGCTTCAAGTGGTTTGCTTTAAACCTTTGCTCTGGAAACTTTGCAAAAGATACGTGTTCTGTTTTGAAGCTGTTTGCAAAAAGTGCTGTTGCTCTCTGTACATGTCAGGAAGTCATTCTGAAGAACATGGTTAGTCAAAATATGATTATTAAATACATAACCACATTAGTCTCTGGTTATTTGCTGGGACTTGGGAGAAAAGCCAGTGCATGGCATGCTATAATTCTGTCCATGCCTTGTCAGAGATGCATGATACCGCATGACTATTAAGGTTGACATTACCTTGATAGAGCATTAGGTACCCATTAATTGGAAGCTCTTTCTGGTAACGACTAAAAGGAAGATATTTTGAGGGAAGATCACAGAATGCACAGAGTTCAATTATTGAGCTGTTCCATAAATAGCTCTAATGCCAACCGAGAATCCAGTTTTGAAACTTGACCAAGAGCAAGCATCAAAACCTGGATTTGGGTACACCTATAAAGGATGTCTTTTAAGCACCTACAATCGATGCTGATGCAAATCTGAATGCCAGTTATGTGGGTGTTTTAACATGGATTTAGGTTATTTTTAGTAGATTTATAGCAGTACTCAGTGGCCTAGCTGAGAACGGACCCTGTAACTGGTTCTGTGCAAACACATAAGGGGGTACGTCTAGACTACAGCTCTCTGTCGACAGAGAGGTGTAGATTAGGCATGTCAAAATTGCTAATGAAGCGGGGATTTAAATATCCCGTGCTTCATTAGCATAAACATGGCCACCGCTTTTTTTCAAAATGGAGCTTTTGCGAAAAAAAAGGCAGTCTAGACATGGATCTTTTGAAAAATAAACCCTTTTTCAAAAGATCCTGTATTCCTCAAAAAAATGAGGCTTACGGGATCTTTTGAAAAAGGGTTTATTTTTTGAAAGATCCGCGTTTAGACTGCCGGGTTTTTTTTTTGAAAAAGTTCCGTTTAGAAAAAAAGCATTGGCCATGTTTATGCTAATGAAGCGTGGGATATTTAAATCCCCGCTTCATTAGCAATTTCGACGTGCCTAATCTACATCTCTCTGTCGACAGAGAGATGTAGTCTAGACACAGCCAGGGATAGTCCCTTCCCCAAAGAGCTTACCACCTAAACTGACCTGATAGAAGTAGTGTAGGGGAAACAGAATTATTGTTTCTGTTTTGTAATTGAGAAATTGAGGAACAGTCAGAAGCAGTACCCAGGGGAAGAGCTGATGATAGAGCTAGGAACTGTGCATGAATTTCAGTCCCATGCCTTATCCATAAGATGATCCTCCCTTAAGTGCCAGAAGCTGGGACTGGATGACAGAAATGGACCACCAGCAACTACTTTGTTCTGTTCATTCCCTCTGAAGCATTGGGCATGGCCACTGTCAGAAGACAGGATACTGGCCTAGATGGCCCATTGGGATCTGGTCCAGTATGGCCCTTCTTATGTTGTCTCTGATCAACCTTAAGTTAGGTCCCTGTTATTGGATATCAACATTTAAATGTTGAGATCTAATTGATGTATAGACTACATCTGTGAAAGAAGCATTTTCTTACATTAATTAAGGTTGTTACATTTTTTATTTGTTATGAAGTACTGAGGAGGGATATTTCCCTCTGCACAGTATATTGAAACACCATTGACAGATATTTTTTTTCTAACCAGAGTCAAAGGAGATCTAACATGGCTTACCTCCTCCAGCTGGGATTTTATCTCACTTGTATGTTTATCCCCTTTGGTTATTCTTTTTACCCATTGTTAGTGTCTGTGTTTCAGATGATTGCAGACTGAACATGTCCCCCTCTTGGGACACCTATGCCCTGGATATTTTTGTCTCTGCATCTGATGCACAGGCTAGAACTTTATAAAAAAATAATGACACCAAGTTTGTGAACCTGGCTGAGCTGACTCAGCTTTTCAAGTCTGATGCTGAGGTCTAAAAACTACAGTATAGACATTTGGGCTCAGGTTGGAGCCTGGGCTCCAAGACCCTCCCTGCTCATGAGGTCTCAGAACCTGGGCTTTAATTCAGTCCCACATGTCTACACTGTAGGTTTATAGTCCCACAGCCTAAGCTCCACAAACCTGAGTTAGCTGACCCCAGGACAGCTGTGGCTGTGCCACGGGTCTTTTATGGCAGTGTAGATTTGCCCTGTTTGTCTTAATTGATTATTAAAAATCTATTATATGGAAGAAACAGCTTTTTTTATTTCTTGTCAGTCTGTGAAATAGGAAGAAAGTCACAGTGCTATGAGGCTACTGTAGGCACGTGCATTAGCCTGCCTGAAAATAAGTGTCAATGCTATTTCAGCAACAGTAGCAGATCTTGTTTCCCAGCAAAAAGTCAGAAAAACATTCTGTTTTTTTTACCCTGTAATGAGGTCACTCAAAGTTGCACCTTTGATGCAGCATCTGATTTTCTTAATGTGATGCTTATTTCCCCTACTGACTTTAATAACTGTTTGACTAAGGGACAAGGACAGAAAACTTGCTCAAGGTTAAAAGCAGCGAAGAGTACAATGTTCATTCTTATTAAAAAAAGCAGAAGAGGAAGAAGAAGAAGAAAGAGGGACAACACTGACCTTGAGACTTAAGCAACTGTGCCAAACAAAGCCATACATCTTGAAGGTTTCAATAAGATCTGAGTAAGTTATATGTTGCTCTTTGGGTTCAACTCCTGTCCTTTCGGGTGATTAGTACACATTTGAGTTTGGGTTCTGTACTTTTCACCCTCTTGTTCTAATAACTAGAGGGCAAGATCTGTCCTAAGGCTATATCTACACAGCAGCGTTATTTTGGAATAACGTCAGTTATTCCGAAATAACATAGTCCACATCTACAAAGCAAACAGTTACTTCGACATAATGCTGGAGGATGTCTTACTCTGACTCCTGTAGCCCTCATTTTATGAGGAGTAAGGGAAGTTGGAGGAAGAGTGCACTAACTTGGACTTCTTGCTGTGTAGACAGTGCCAAAATAAGCTTTTTTGACTTAAGCTATGCAATTGACAGCTTAGCCCTGCTGAATAGACATGACCTAAGGGAATAGCTGAGCTGGATTAAATCACACTACTTTTCATTGTTTTTTTTACTTTTACTTAATCTTTCAAATATCTGAATTACACCTTTAGTATCATATGCAGAGTCTCCTTGAACAACTAGAGGCCATAAAGCCAACAGCTAGAAAACCCAACCACTGATTTGGAGAGAACTTGAGTAAGGAAGGTAATGTGTTGAGAGGGTAAATATTGCAATGTCCCACTTCACCTACTCTTCACAGATAATCTTCAGATCCAGATGTCATAAGGAAATTTAAGACATAGGGAACTTTATGTTTAGATTTTCCTCTCTCATTTGTGTAAAAAGCTTCAGGTTATGCCCTTTCATGTTTGTTTATAGTATAGCCCATTATTGTCTCCCGAAATGGAGCACTTTACATTTCAAAAGCAGGAAATTAAACCAATTCTTTTAAGCTTTTACCAATGAGCCAATTAGAGAGGAAAAAAACCCATAGGGTATAAGTAGGTTGGGTCATAGAGTTGAGACCTTCATTGAGGCCAGGAGATTGGTGGACTCATGCTTGATGTCTATGGACAGGAAGCAGCTGGGTCTCACGGAAAGAGGTGGTTGTCAAAAAGGAGAGCCCCGTTGCATAGTCCAGGATGCAGCTTGGTGTCAGTTCCAGGAAGGGGAAAGGCAGTAGATGAACAGGCAAGCATAAACTGGTCCATATTGGAAGCAGGCAGACACAGGGTAGGGGGATGGGATTTGAGCAGGTCAGATGGAATTTTGTCCCAGCTATGGTGGCAACAGATTGAAGAGACTGGATGCTCAGACAAAGGGGTTGAGGGTGAGGATGGGTAGGAAGAGGAAGCTTTATGCTAAATGGTGTCCAATCAGCAGTCTCTTGCCAGTCAGTTGATCCCACTGAGTTGATGGCTGTGCCCTGTTGGAATCACAAAGGTCACCATCATCACAGTGCCTGCATAGTTCTTACACAGCTGCCCATTTCCTCCTCTGCTCTTCAGGGTCCTTCTAGGTGCTGACAAGGAGGTAGCCTATGTGGTGCTTCCAAGAGGCGTGGTTGGATACTGCTGGCTGAGTGAGCATCTTGGAAAAAGCTGAAAGGTCCCACATACCCTTATTTTAGTCACGTCTGAAAGTGAGCTGTTGATAACCAGAGGAAATGGGTCTCCATAAAGCAGATGAATCCCTGGTTTCCCCATGGAAATGAATAATTTTTGTCTTTGATTTAAAAACTGAAGTTATTGATTCCTCCCTTTCCATACTGCAGAAATGGTGTGAAGTTGCTTGTTACCCTAAGTGTCAGGGGTCTTCCCCTCAAGGAAGGTAATGCTGATTGGTAGAACATTTAACTGGGCTGCACTCTGGGGAGAACCGGGACTGAAAGTCTAATTGATGATAAAGCCCAGGTGGGCAGGGGAAGGTTTAGCAAACCAGGAACAGAAGGAGGCTATAGAGAAATTAATTGTAGTCACTCCTGGGAGAAAGTGGGGGGGGGGCGGTGTTTGTGGGGTTATGGAATCTGGTGAGAAGTACTCTAAAGTTAGTCTCTGGTAGGAGGGAGCTTGGACCAGAGCCTAGGGGAAGGGGATAGAAGATAGAGCAGAAAGGTACGGAGGAATTGAGGAAAACAGCAATAGGGTCTGGGAACAAGCATACCATAAATGCTAAACATAGGGTCCTTAGATTGGAACCCATGGTAGTGGCTGGTTTCCTCTACCAGCCTGTGGGAAAATGGCACAAGGCCTGGCCTTGGATGGGTAGACTGTCTGGATTGGCTTGTGGGCTGCTGATCCAGAGGGTCTTTGATACCCAGGAAGGGGAGGACTGGACACTGACTTTGTTGGAGGGCTGAGTCACAAAGGGTATGTCTACACTAGCTCGTTAATTCGAGCTAGGTAGGCAAATCAGGGAACTGGGGTTGCAAATGAAGCCCAGGATTTAAATATCCCGGGCTTTATTTGCATGTTCCCATCCGGCCGCCATTTTTAAATCCCCCTTAGTCTGAACGAACTGCCCGTGGCTACACGCGGCAGTTTAAAATTAATCCGAACTAAGTCCTTAGTTCGGATTAACTGTTACTCCTCATGGACAAGACAGAACTGGAGGGTGAAATCAAATCAATACCTTAAATGTTTGTATACTAATGTGAAAAGTTTGGGAAATAAGCAGAAAGCACTCAAAATGCTATACAAACAGCCAGGGCTTGACAAATCGCTGTTTCTACTCACCCGTGACGAGTAGATTTCAGCCGGTCACCCCGTTCACCGGTGGCACGCGCATGCGCAATGTGGGTCTTGTGCATGCGCAGTGCAGGGCTGGCGAGTAGATTTCACTGCTGTTTGTCAAGCTCTGCAAACAGCTATGACATAGTTGGCATCACAGATTACATCTACGCCGCGTCACTATTTTGGGATACTGGTAGTATCCAGAAATAGCTATTCTGTGTCTTTTGAGTGCACCTGTTATTTTGAAATATAACAGACTCACTATTCCGACATCCCTGTAAGCCTCATTCCACGATGGTTAAGGGACGTTTCAGAATAGTGCTTTATTTCAAAATTTGGCACTGTGCAGACCAAAATAAGCTATTTCAAAATTACCTTGAAATAAGCTATGCAATTTGCGTAGCACAAATTACATATCTTATTTTGAGGTAAAGGTGCAGTGTAGCTGCATCCACAGAGACTTGGTGGGATAATACTGGTATAGAAGTGCATAGCTTGCTCAGGAAAGCAAGGGAGGTTTAGGTTGTACGTTAGGAAATCCTTCCTAACTGTCAGGGTAGTTAAGCACTGGAATAAACTGCCTAGGGAGATTGTGGAATCTCCATCACCAGAGATTTTTAAAGACAGACACTTATCGGGAATGATCTATATCAGAGGTTCTCAAACTGTGGTAGGAATCCCAAAGTAGGTCATGATCCTGATTTAAAAGGGTTTCCAAGACTGGCTTATACTTTAGGGGCCCAGGACTGAAGCTGAAGCCTGAGCCACATTTGAAATCCTAGGGTTTCAGCTCTGGGTTCTTGGGGGTAGGTGCTTTGAGCCTATGTACAGATCACCGCTAAAGCCTTTGGGCTCTGGTCCTCCCTACTAGAATTGGTGGAGCTCCAGTTTTTGTCCCCCCTGAGGCAGTGGGACTCAGGCTTCAGTCCCCCCTCCTGGGGTTATATAGTAATTTTTGTTGTCAGAAGGGGGTCACGGTGCAACAAAGTTTGAGAACCCATGATCTAGATCAGTGTTTCTCAACCTTTTTTTTATTAAGTACCACTTTAAAAAAAATATTATAAGTACCCCCACTACCTACAGTTTTCAGACACACCATTTTTTTCTACCATTGCAACATATTAGTTTAAACAAACAACTTAATCATAGCTTGGCTGGCGATGAAATTTTTGGGTGTAAAAAGTACAAAAATAATAAAGCGCTGTAAAACTTAAAACCAAAATTCAGTTTTCTCCAAATTTCAGTTGTGTTGATGTACCTTCCAGACTTCTCTCGAGTACCCCTGAGGGTACTCGTACCACTGGTTGAGAAACACTGATCTAGATAATACTTAGTCTGGCATTGAGGGCAGAGGACTGGACTAGATGGCCTCTTGAGGTCCATTCCAGTCCTATGATTCTACAATGAGTGTTCCCACTTTCCCAGTGTGCATTAGTCCTTACCATTTGTCCCAGAATCTGTCAGTCCTATGACAGCAAATGTTATCACGTCCCATCCTAACACATAAGATGGTCAATGGACTTGACTCAAGGTGAGCTGTAAGGAGTTGCTTTTAACCTATAGCACCTTGGTTCAAGGTCAAATCTCAAGTACATTTGTGTATCTACAGTAACTCTAGTGGAGTTTCTGTAGATTTACTCTGGTATAATTGGAGGAAAGAATCAGTCCCCTCAAATTTGTACATAATTCTAATGTAGTGAGGCATACAGAAACAGCAATTAAATGTAACCCTGAGCTGTTAATAATGGAACTGCTGAGCAACTGAAAGCTCCAATCAATGGAAAACTATTGTATATTGACTCAAATTCACAAGCATGCTGGCTCCATCATGTAATAGAAGTTACAGTACATTAAAGGCAAATCATTGTCTGCATGTGTGGGTGGTTGACTTAAAATTCTTCAGTCAGTATTATGGTTATGCTGGAGGCATCATGCTAAATATAGCAAACAACTTGACTGTGCTTGAACCAAGAGATTGGATAAAATGGTGAAGGATTAATTAGAAGTGGCAGAATCCTGAATGGAAGCCTCTGGGCTTCCTGTAGCAGTATGACCTCAACATACAATAGCCATATAATCATGTGAGTAAAACTATGTAGATTCTGTTACTTCCTTCTATTTATTTTACTGCTTAACTCTCTGCTTTGTATAACATCTAAGCCATAATAAGTATCTTATTTGAAATTTGAAGAATAGATTTTGGTAATCTTTTGAAATGTTGACCTCAACAAAATACATTTTTTGTAAATATAATACCAAAATTAAAACAGTAGTACTGAAATATTAATTCAAATTCACTCTCGTAAGTACTATAACCTAATATAAAGATAGTGTTGTCTACCACTTTGATCTTTCCTATTTTTTGTTCTTCCAATTAATTAGCTTTTGATACTATCTTCAAATCTCACTTCATTGTACCAGTCCCAAGCCCCCCTCGCTCTACTCAGGTACTCACCACACCTAGCCCCAGACTGCTCTATCTCATAGGCTGTTTCTTTCTCTCCCCACACCCCCAGCACACTCCCAGTTCTGTGGCTGAAGCTTTCCTTCCAGCACAGGATCTGTTCTCTGGGCTGTCTCAGGATCTGCTCTCTGGATTCCTATCTCAGGCTCTGTGGCTGCAGACCTGCTCCCAACACAGGTTCTGTTTTCTGGGCTATTCCTTTGGTTCTCTTTGGCTGGCACAACTCTGCCCCCCTCCCAGCTCAGCTTGGGCCTTAGCTCATTCCTTAGTTCAGCCCCACTCTGTCTGACCCAGGAAAATCCAGCTTACAAGGAGGATAGAATCTCCAGCCACCTGGCCCCCTATTTAGGTTGCTCACCCTGTCAATCAGACTGACCTGAAGTGTTGGTCTCTCCCTATTGCCACTGGGGATTGTCAGTGTCAGAGTCCTGATTTGTCATCAGCCCTTCTCCTTCTTTTTGGTACTGCAGCTAACCAACCAAAAGCTCACACTGAGTTTTAGTAAGGGGCCAACAGTTCCCTTAGATATGTTTCCTCCATAACATACTGGTTAGTGTGGATAATGAATTCTCTTTCTGTGCCCAGTCCACAGAGGACATGTCTGTTACAGCCTCAAACTTCAGAAATTGGCTTTTGAGTTCAAGCTGTAGAGACTGACATTTTTAACTCTGACGGTTCCCAGGTCCGTTCTCAAATGTGTCACCCCAGATGGCATCTATATCACCTCCATGCTACTGGAATGTTTGAGCCTCATTACAGCTGCTTTGTGCTGCTCTACTGGTACAGTACATCATTAAAGCTAGAGTAAGTGGTCAATTAAGGACTCTCCCAGACTAAGTATACAGTAAGGACAATGGGATTTTTACCTGGTCTTCAAATTGAGTAGAACAAGACTCTGTGCTGGGCTATAACCAAAATTTCTTTTGCTAGCAAAGCTCACTTTATATTAGTTCAGAGTATTTAAAAAAGCACCTTCTCATAGCTCTATATTCTCCTGACACTGAAGTCTGAAATTAAATTCCATTTAATAGATGACTGCATGTATGGATTTGTTTAATGTTTATACAGTTTGAAGATGATTTTATTTTTACAGATAGACCCTTTTAGTGTGTTATACATTACTGTGAAATGTATGTATTTCAATATCATGCATAATAGCTGCTGGCTATCTATTCTGAATAAGAATAATAAAGAGTGTTTATGGATGCCTGGAATAAATCTATATAAATTATCCCTGGAAGTAAGAGGATGTGATAGCAGCCAGAGGCAAGAAGGAAACCAAATTAATTGGCAAGGCAAGCAAAGGAGGGTAGGAAAAGTTTATCCTTTCCCTCAGGCCTTGAACACTGCTGCATCTTTGTCACAAGCAGTGTACATTTAACAAGGGCAGTGGTAAAAATACTTAGTGCTGGAAGAACTATGAAATGAATAATGGACTTTTATGGAAGGTATTACCTAGATTAAGTAAAATGGAATCATGGCTTGGTTCCTTGGAAAATAAAAATTGCCCTTATGTATGCAGTAACTTGTCCTATTAATATCTGTTATATAATCTCTATTTCTCACCATTGTTGCACTCTATACTCCACCACTAGGTTTTTATGACAGACCCTTATGATTGGTGTAGTATTCTATTTGAACAGAAGCAAGTATATACTTTAATTTGCTCAACAAATTCAGCCTCTTTTTTTCATTTTTCATTCCAGTCACAGATTATGATTTCTGTGAATTTGCATGTTTGAAATTATGCTGTTTTTTTCAGAATTATTTTTGTTAACTTCGTAGACAGATAACATATTGTTTGCTACAAGTATTCAGTTCTCAGTGTTTGAAATTCTAACTGTTATTTGTGATTGGTT
Source organism: Rafetus swinhoei (assembly GCA_019425775.1). Taxonomy (NCBI): domain Eukaryota; kingdom Metazoa; phylum Chordata; order Testudines; family Trionychidae; genus Rafetus; species Rafetus swinhoei. Next base: position 312,788,258 of record CM033437.1, read on the forward strand.
ATATAAATCACATTGCATTGTTTCTGTTGCTTAAGTAGATAAGCATAATTCCTATAATTATAAACACAAGAAGTCCCTGGGGGTTTGACTGACTAACTGGTAAAAAAAAAAAAAAAGTTTAGGGAGAGGTAGCAGATAAATGGGATTAGGGAATTTTAGAAAATGTTACATTTCTAACCTTCAGCATAACTTTTACTACGTTCAATTGATTATAACAAAAACAATGAAGAACTAGCAAGAGTTACATGTAAGGAGAAGCTTACCTCATTTTCTTTCACTGTAGTAACTATAAATCCCTGTATTTCCTCCTTTCCTCCTTTTTTCAAGGGATTCCTTAATCTGCTTTACTTGCATTCAAATTGTAAACTCTTCATTGGAGGGACCTGTCAGTTTTACTTGCCTTTCAAGTGCCATGAATATCTCTGGTGCTATATTCATTATAAAAATGTTGATGGTGATTTTTTGTTAAAGTACCCTGTACATTTTAATGAGGCTAATCTGCATGGTCACATATACTCATATTGCCCAAAAAGGCTTTTATTATCAATTGTTTGTGCTGACTTTTTCCAAGGGTAATAGGCTGGAGTAAGATGTTGAGATGGAAGCCAATACAGAAAGTAGTTAGAGAACTGAAGACAGAAGGTGGGACCACAGGAAAGCAGCTGCATCTTCAAGAAAGCTTCGAAAGACTGGAAAATATGTTATACTTGCCTGAATCCAGAGGCCCTCTGAGGATTATATAGAGCACTTGACTGTTTAATAAGTTTAGACTGCCAGTCTGGGAGGCTGTGTCTACATTGGCACCCTTTTCCGGAAAAGGGATGCTAATGAGACAAGTCGGAATTGCAAATGCAGCGGGGATTTAAAATTTCCCCGCGGCATTTGATTGAACATGGCTGCTGCTTTTTTCCGGCTCGGGGCTTTGATAGAAAAAAGCTCCAGTCTAGACGCGGCTCTTGCGGAAAATAAAGCCTTTTCTGGAAGATCCCTTATTCCTGATTTTTTTCTGGAAGATCCCTTATTCTGGCAATGTAGACATAGCCAGAGTGTCTGTTGTTTTGGTTTTTTGTTTTTTTCCCCCAATAAGACTCAAGACACCATGATCTCCCCTTGAGCTCTTGGAGTCATCACAGTATCAAATCCTGTCTGGAATTAAATCCTCACTGGTGGATAAAAATAAGGGACAACATTTGCATAATTGCATAGTTCAAAATCCTGCATTCAACGTACTGATTTTTCATTTTGCTATGCACAATATGGTTTAAATCAGTGATGGGGGACCTTTTTTGGGTCAGTCACCACTGACCCACAGAAAAATCAATCAGGGGCTGCACATAAATGAGAAGCAGAAAGAAAAACCAACCAAACCCTCGCTGATGTGGCCCCTGTCAGAGAAGAAGAAAGACACTCCACACATTCCCCTTGCACACCAGAGCCTGGGGGACGGAGGGAAAGGGAGAGAGGCTAATAGATTTTGTATGCTCCAGAACGATGGGAGTAAGCAGGAAGGCTGGAGCACCGGTATGGACTCCCCAATGCTGAGGGGAGTCCTGAGTCTCAGGGAGCCAGATCTGGGCAAGTTGGGGGTCATATCTGGCCCCGCCAGGCCTTGGGTTCTGCACCCCTGGTTTAAATGACCCTCTATTTGTCTGGTATGAATCTGACTAACAATGAGCTTATATTGTATAAAATGGAAATGCCCTGAAGTAAACCCAGTTGTGAGAAAGTCACCAATGTCTTAGTGATGTGTGTACTATTGTGAATTTTGTTATCCTTCATAAGACCTTCCATAGCTTCCTAATTCCACAAAAAAATGGGGTTGCTTATGTTTCCACAAACACAGGCATTTCAGTATCAGTTTTCATAATTATATATTTAGTCTAAAGTGAGAAACAACTGATTTTTGCAAGATGGTTGATAAACTAAACACAGTGGCTGTGTCTACACTGGGCCACTTATTCTGGAAAATCAGCCGCTTTTCCGGAATAAGCTGCGAGCTGTCTACACTGGCCCCTTGAATTTCCGGAAAAGCACTGACGATCTACAGTAAGAAATCAGCTGCTTTTCCGAAAACTATGCTGCTCCCGCCGGGCAAAAGTCCTTTTTCCGAAAACTGTTCCAGAAAAGGGCCAGTGTAGACAGCCCAGTAGTCTTTTCCGCAAAAAGCCCGATCGCGAAAATGGCGATCGGGCTTTTTCTCGAAAGCGCGTCTACATTGGCCACGGACGCTTTTCCGGAAAAGGGCTTTTCCGAAAAGCATCCTGCCAATGTAGACGCTCTTTTCCCGGAAATACTTATAACGGAAAACTGTTCCGTTTTAAGCATTTCCGGAAAATCATGCCAGTGTAGACGTAGCCAGTGGGTTCTCTGCCTGATATGCCTAAAGGGTAAAATAGCAGTAACTACAAAGGAAAATGTATTGTGATGAACATAGCATTTAAACCCTCTTCAGCACTGGACTAGGACTCTAGAGACTGAGTTAAGTTCTGCCACTCGTTGGTTGAGTGAGTTTGGGCAAGTCACATCCCCTCTCTGTGCCTCAGTTTCACCATTTATAAAAGAGGAATTATCTCATTTGTACAGTTCTTTGAGAACTCCTGATAAAAGCTAAGGAGAAACTAGATATTATTTTATTTGATCTTTTTATATGTCTTTTCCTGTTTTATATAATTCTGTCCACAACCAACTTCTATTTCAAAGTGATTTCACCTGAATGGATATATATTTGGAAATTGAATAGGAAAATTAACTGCAAGAATTAGGAGGAATAGTGAGCCACTTAAGTAATACAGTTGGTCCCACAGGCTTACAAAAATGATACTGAATTAGTGTTCAAATAATTTCTTTGCCTTTATCAGATTGGTCTCTCAAAAGATGATTTCCTATCAGAGTAAGGAAACGTTATTTCTCTTTTGATATAATTGCACTGCTAGGCCTTCATCCAATAGCTCCTTGCAAACAAAAAGGCATGTTGCTCCCACATGGAACTCCATTGACTTCAGTGAGGGTGTGGCTAGACTACAAGGCTCCGTCGACGGAGCCATTTAAATTAGTGTATTCGGCATAGTCAAAGAAGTGGGGATTTAAATAATCCCCGCTTCATTAAAATAAACATGGCTGCCTCCCTGTGCTGACGATCAGTTGATCCGACACAGCGCGGCAATCTAGATGTGGATCTGTCGGCAAGGGAAGCCTTTGCCAACTGATCCTGTAAACCTCGTTTCACGAGGCATAAGGATCAGTCGGCAAAGGCTTCCCAGCCAACAGATCCGCGTCTAGACTGCCGCGCTGTGTTGGATCAGCTGATCATCGGCACAGCGCGGTGGCCATGTTTATTTTAACTAAGCGGGGATTATTTGAATAATCCCCGCTTCTTTGACTATGCCGAATACACTAATTTACATGGCTCCGTTAACGGAGCCATGTAGACTAGACACACCCTGAGAGAGTAAGGGGACAGCAAGATGCTCCAATGAAAGGGGCAAAATACTTTTCTTCCTCCCCAGAGAAGCAGGAGAAGATTTTTCATCCTTTCCTTTTCACAAGCTTCATTTTTTGATGTGGTGGTGGTGCTACAAGGCAGTTCCCCTTCTTCTGAGCACATTATAAAGTAGTTATAACCTCATTCTTCACAGGGAAATCTCTGGGGCCTAATAGAACCTTCTTCTTCAAGCATCTCCACCATGTATGTCAGTTCTTTAGTGTGCCCCTTGAGACTTCAGTTGGCAGCTGCTTTCCCTTGGGCCCATGTTTGATTCTTAGTGCTTACATACTCCTGTTTCTCATTTTCATCAGCTTCTGGTCTCATCCGCCCAACCCTGTTTGCTCTTGGGAAAACAGACTAAGTTGCCTGACTTCAATATAGTAAAGCATTGATAGTAAGGGCCAGATTCTTCCTTGGCCTGGCAGGTGGAACTCCTATTCCTTTCACATGTATGGGATGGCAAAGTTTTGCCATAAATGATTACTGTAACATTTTGACACACGTGCATATGAATATTGTTCCCTTTTAAAACCAATCTTCAGTCCATAGGTATACAACTCAGAGTCAGTAACTTACCCACTCAGCTAGAAATAAAGTAAAACAGAACGAGGGTAATGGTGCACAGTTACACTCATTCTATTATTAATTCTGTGCCATCAACATTTTCTTCAGTATAAACAGCATTATTGCCACAACAATTCAGTTGCTCAGGAACTGTCACATGTTAGAGCAAAAGCTGATTGCAAGGCTCCAGCACACAGTGTTGCCTTGTTAAGGTTATATATAATATTTTCTATTTTTGTCAGTCAAGGAGAAATGAGATTTAAATAAAACCAAAACCCTTCTCCAGAATAAACATTGCTTTTGTCCATTTTTGTTATTAGTCTTACACAAGAAGTTCTGAGTTATTTCTCTGAGCACAGGTGTACCCCGGGGTAGTTTGCGAACTGACAGTCTGGAGAGGGATTGAAATGACTTGTTAAACTTGGGGGGAAATCTACTGTAAATCTTAATAAATCTTTCTATGTTTACTGATGTCAAGTACACTTCTTAAAACACCCAGTTAATTTGTTCCTCTCTGGTCTCTTAGGGTGTGTCTAGACTACAGGGCTTTTTCGAAAAAAGTGTCCTTTTTTGGAAAAAACTTCCCCTGCGTCTAGACTGCCACCGTGTTCTTTCGAAAGAACACGGTGGTTTTTTCGACAGCGGTAAACCTCATTTTATGAGGAATAATGCCTTTTTTCAAAAGTGCTCTTTCAAAAAAAGGCGTGCTTGAATGCAAACAGGACTTTTTCGAAAGAAAGCATCCGGACTGCCTGGGTGCTCTCTTTGAAAAAGCGGCTTGCTTTTTCGAAAGAAGTGGTTGCAGTCTAGACGCTCTCTTTCGAAAGAGGCTTGTCGTCTAGACGTAGTCTTAGGTATAGATGCCCACTGAGCTTCACTGACTGAAATTGTATCATCATAACAGCTATCTAAGTATTGTATATACAGAAACTAGAACTGGAGATAGTATGGATGCTGAGATATAGTGGTTCATCCTTGGATCACAATGCCACTGAATGAAGCATGTTATTTCAATTCTTGGAAAGGAAATATCTTCCATGTTTGATATTTTGCTTTGCATCCAAATTTCTCCTTAACACCCATTTACTTTGCCTTTATTTAATTCACTGTTAACTAGATTGTAGATGTTTCTGGAGGAAGAGCTCCCCTAAACAAGTATAAAATATATATACATTTGAAGTAACTGCATTAAACTCAACAGAGTTAATCCAGATAAATACTGGTGTAACTAAATAGAAAATACTTATGCTACAAATTCTGCAATGTTGGTTGTAGCTATGGTGCTTGTATTCCAGTATACAAGTAATAAAAAGACAGCATATGGAATGATAGATTATCAATTATATTACATTGTATTAACATCTTATAGTAAGTGGTAAGTTTGCCTAATTTTTCATGAAATATTACAGCTATTGCAATTGTGCTTGTAGTTAGCCTAAAACCAAGCTGAAAGATATAAGAAAAAAAGACATAACCAAACAAAAATATGATAACTACATGGAAAATGATCATATGATATATCACTAGCTTTTTATTTCCAAAAACCACAAAGTTGCTTGTAGTTCATTTGCTTGAAACTTAGGACCAGTGCAAGTTCACCCAAAACTGGGGAATGATTTATAAATTTTACAGGATCTGACTCAATGCCTGTTAAAGTCAATGGAAAGACTCCCATTGACCTCAGGACATACAGTCAATTGACCTGGACTGAGTAACAAGTTTTGTAACTAAACTCGAAGTTAGGCAAGCTATCTATGGCAATGAAAGTGTATTTCAGCTTTAATCAATACATTCCTCTTCCAGAAGAAAACAAGATGATTCTTCTAAGTTCATACTGATACATGTGAATGATGAACAGAGGCAGAGTTTGGCTATTACTCCAGTTCCTTCTGAGTTCCAAGGCAACACTGATAATTAAAATAGATTATCACTTTTCTACTTTTATCATTTTCAATAATAATATGTTGCATCAGGGTATAAGTACCTAAGCATATTTTTCTTTCTGCTGTTTACTTTTTTGGATGTTGTGTTTTATTTTCCTGCCCTTTTCCAGAAATGAAATCCAAAGGAGGGAATAAAATTGACACTTTTGGAAAGAAAGTGAACTTTTCATTTCACTATGGCCTGATGACATAATTTCCTGTATGCTGGTGTTATATATTAAGCAGAAGTGTGACTATAATGGACAAAACAGTTTTTCAATGCTGTATTTTATTTATCTGCTTCATTTGACTACTCAACTCACTTAAATAAAGACATGACATCACACTTGGCCTAATTAAATTATAGCTATTAATTACCGTTTGTATTGGCATATATATGTAATATGTGATAACATAATTATATTGAATGATATATTTCATACTGAGTGTCATATTACATTCTATTACATTTTGTATAGTGATAGTTTTCTAATTTTTCCTGAAATATTTCATGTATTGCTGCTAAGCTGTATTAAGAATATCTATTGTATAGATGAAGAAACATGAAAATAATACATATATACCCTTTCTACATAATAAATATTAATTTTACTAAGTTTTTAGAAGAAAGGAGCACCATTTTTGCAAACTTTTGTATAAGTATATATAATCCATTTGCAAAGTACAGTATACAGTATACATGTACCGAACTGTGATAACAATCATGACAAATAGGCTTTGTCTACACTGCAGGGTTTTTGCCCAAGAAGCTTTTTGAGGAAGAGATCTTCCGCAAAAACTTCTTGTGCAAAAGTGCGTCCACACCTCAAAAGTGCATCGCAAAAGCGATGTGCTTTTGCGGAAGAGAGACTCCATACTGCATGGACACTCTTGTGCAAGAAAGTTCTGATGGCCATTCATAGAATGGCCATCAGAGCACCTGTGCTTTTTTTGCACAAGAAACCCCTGTTGAGCGTCCACACACACCTTTTTGCACAAGAACTCTTGTGCAAAAAGGAGTTATTCCTCATAGAAAGAGGTATACCTACACCGCAAAAAGCTCTCTGTTCTGCCATTTTATTGTAAATTTTCTTCCGCAAAAACGTGCTTGAGGTGTGGACGCTCCTCGGGTTTTTGCGCAAAAATGTCTGTTTTTGCACAAAAACCCTGTAGTGTAGATATAGCTATATTGTATTCTCATCTCCATGAAAATACAAAACTCTATTCAGAATTTTGTAGTCATTATATCCAAAGGCAAAGTATTCCCTTAAATCACCGCTTCATTTACATCAAAATGGCTGCCACGCTGTGCCGATTAGCTGTTTGGCAGCACAGCACGGTAGTCTGGACGCTCCGCAGTCGACAAGGGAAGCCCTTGTCGACTGCCCTGTTATGCCTCGTGGAATGAGGTTTACCAGGGCGGTTGACAAGGGCTTCCCTTGTCGACCGCGGAGCGTCCAGACTACCTTGCTGTGCTGCCAAACAGCTGATCGGCACAGCGCAGCAGCCATTTTGATGCAAATGAAGCAGCGATTATTTAAATCACTGCTTCATTTTGCTATGTCTAGTAAACGCATCTACATGGCTCCGTCGACGGAGCCATGTAGTCTAGACATACCCTCAGGTTTTAAATCTTTGTCCGCCTGTCACAAAAGGCGAAAAATCCCCAAATATTCCATATGATTACGGATTATCTTTTTAAACATGTCATGTTAAAAAAGTCAGACTCTCAATTTAGAAAGATTAATTCAAATGTTCTGTTAAAATTTCTCATGTTTCTGTATCCAAACACAAGTAGCATCTGTTGTATTGTTTTCATTACTTTTTAAAATGTCATCCAAGATGATTGCCACCTTCCTTGTATAATCAATGAAAATAACCCCATCTTGGCAATTAAAAAAAATCAAGCTGTGATAGTAGGAAAACAGCTACTGTGTCCTACTTTTAATTTAAAAATATTGTAATTGTTCAGGAATTTCATACAACATTAATATGTTTTTAGTATCTACATTTAGGGAGAACAGATGGCTGGGGGAATCCCAAAATACAATGGAACAGAAATGGTCTCATTACTGGGGATACAGACACCAAAAATGTTGTTCAGGGGAATTCTACAGGCCTTCATGCACGACAGAGTCAGACTCTGTGGTGCCCACTCCATAAGAAAATCCTGGAGAGGATCTCTGACTTGGTTAGTGTAGTGGTGTAGACATGGTTCATTAATTGCAGGGATCCACTTGTTAGTGAGCACTGTGGGCTGCCCCTACAATCCATTAGCTGTAGTAACAGTCACAAACTAACTGCATTTGAACTGCACCATGTTTTGCTTGTGGACAATACTGAAAATTCTTATTGTCTCTTCTCTCTTGTAAATCCCCACCCCCCCTGCTTTGTAAATTCTCCCCCTCCCCAGGTCATTCACTCAGGCTTGGTCTACACTAGACCAGGCAGGTCAGCTTAAGATACACCATCCAGCTATGCAAATTGCATAGCTGGATTCGGCTTACCTTAAGCCAAGCTGCTGCAGCGCCTACACTGCAGGAGGCTGATGGGAGCACATGCTCCTGTCAGCTTCCCTTACTCCTCACAGAATGAGGAGTACACAACACCATCAGGGGGCTGCCCTCAGCATTCAATTTGAGGGACCTACACTACATCCTCTAACTTGAATGCTAGAAGATCGATCTTCAGAGGGTCAGTCTTCTCCGTAGTGTAGACAAGCCTGCAGACTTAGCCTAGGGAACAAGAATATCACCCACATTGAGCAATTGTTACTTAGCATTGAGTTTCATCCTTGACAAACATCATCTGCCATAGAATTATAGTCTATTGTTTTTGCATAAATGTAAAATTGAAGTTAGCTAGTCAGAAAACAGTTTGATTTCCTGTTTTAGTGAAGAAAAAAAGAAAATGAAATTCATTTTTGTAAGTGTCATTGGAAGGCAGACAATAAACGTAAATCACTAACTAAATTATTTTTATGAAGTAGAATTCTAGTTTTTCTTGGTATATAATAAATACTTAACCTAACTCCTACTTACTGTGAGGTGCTTCAGAGAAAATCATTTTTGTCATGCTAATATTCTTTAAGGTATCATATTGACTCAAAGCTCTTGCCTGCTCGCTCAGCAAGGTCTTCTCATCTGCATCTCTAGCTGAGGAAGTGGGGAAGATCAGGAGCTGTTCAAACAATAGGCACTGCTGTGACGTATTAATTGAGGAGAGGACAGAGTGTCAGAAAAGCCTTCTGTCTTTATATGTTGGTCAAAACATGGGGGAGAGTAAGCATTACCCTCTCCCTCAATGAATTAACTTTCTCCCAACCTTCTCTTCAGAGAAAGATGTCTTCAATTGTGTGCCTGAAACAGCATAATTAGATTTCCAAGCCTAGGTTGGTGATCCACTCCATTGTAATGTAGAGTGGATGGCAGAGATACTTCTGGGATTTGTATGTTTGTGAAAGATTAACAAGGTGTTTCATAATTTGAAGTCTATTTCCCATCACAAATAGGTTGGTGTCTGAGTTTCCATTTACAGAGAAAGTAGGTGCATCTGCCATGTGATGCATGGATGTGATTCCAAGTGGACCAAATTGTTCATGGGTGTGAAGAAGCACTGGGTATTACAGCTGGATCCTTGTTATGAGGTGTTTATTCAGGATGTTGGTATTCTTCTGCACTGCTGATGTTCAGGGGAAAATCCAGTTTTTTTAGTCTTATGATGCAAGCCAAAGAGACTTTCTGGATATTTAATCAGAATCTCAGTATTTTATTTGGATCTCCATGAAATGGAAGATCGTTGTTCCTTCATATGATGCAACTCTCAAAGAATTCTCATGTGCTAGTGAATTTGAGTTGAGTGGATATGCATCAGTTTCGAATGCCACAGTTGCGTTTACTGCTTGGTGATTTTACTGCACCCATAATGATACACATGATGGAGTTAATTTGAGATTTGACAGCTGATATAGGAGCACTATGTGCCCAGATGGGTGGTCAGTATTTTGCTATAGAGTAGACAACGGCCAATAAAGAGATCTGCACAGTATTGCATTGGCTCCTGAGTTGCATCCTGCCAGTTTCTGAATTAGATCTAGATATAACTTTTGTATATTGGGAATATTTTTCAGGTACTGGTGGTATGAGGGGCTTTGAGCTAATGTCCTTCTATGTTGGGGTAGAGTCTCCTGGTGCTTTTGAGTTCATAAGAAGCATTTTTATGATTGTATCAACTGAGACCTCTGGATCACCTCGGGGCAGTATCATTGTCCTTACTTGCCACTGGTGACCCCTGTATGTTACCAGATGACCTTGTTAGGTGTTGGGTGAACCCCCTCTAGGGTATTAAAGAATCCAATCAATAAACAGTCTATTTGCCCTAGCTCTGGGCCCTTTATTCAGGCTCCAAAATAAACTTTGTTCCCTTCTTGGGGTTTATACTATTTTAAACCCAAGCCCACTGACTACTCTGGGTTCCAATCCTGGGACCCTATGCACAGTAGCCCTGTACTGCTGACTTCAATTTTTCTTTACAAGTTTGCTTGGACTCTTCCTCTGGAACATGGCCTAAGATCTTCTCCCTTGGCAATCTATGTAAGCTGAGCCCTCCATAAACTCTGGCTACGTGTTGGGCTCCTTTGGCAAGAGAGAAGCAGCTTTCTTCACGGTCCCAGCCAGGAACATTTTCCTGAACTCTGATTATTCACTTCCATTACGCTTCTCTGGGAAGATCTGGAGGACCCATCTTCACTGCTCCTTTCCTTTCACTTTGCTGCTTCTGGGGATGGGGCATAGTAGGCCCACACACAGGATCTCTTATGGGGAGCCACAAAGGCCACATAAACCTACTTACAGTTTTAATGTTTCACTGGGTTTGCAGCCTCAGACTGATTCAACAAAACTCAAGCTTTGTGACTAGAGTGATCAAAGTCCAGAGCTTCAGTTGTCTCAGTCTTTGACAAAAGCTAAATTCAGCTATTCTGGTAAGGATGTTGCAGTGTTCAGGTCATGAGATGTTTGGGTTTGGTCTTATTAGGGCTTTTTGTTTATGGTTTTCAATGTGGGGTGTATCCTTTTTGAATGCCACAAAAAAGGCATTTTTTTTCTTGCAACTCTTTGGATGAGCCAGCTGAAAACAATTTTAATTTTCAGGCTTCGGTGGGATCATGTTGATTGTGGTCTCAGCTGTCACAATGAACTTGGGCCAGCCTGACTTTCCAAAATTCCATCACAGTTTGAGCAATGACATGATTGCTGGACATTCTGTCACAATGTGAATTATTATTGGTAGATTCTGACTGTGTAGAAAGATGCCAAGAATAGATCTGGACCTGTTTTGGGGGGGATTCGGAATAGCTTTGATAAGGAAACAGAGATCTGAGTTGCAGTCTCCATGCCGGCAGACCACATGAAAAGTGCCTCTATCTTTTATATAACGAAGAGATGTATCTTCATCTGTAAACCATTCTGCAAGTGTCTTGATACAGTATCATTACAATTCTTGACCTATATTATGTGGTCTTGAAATCTTGAAAATACAACGGGGTGATCGGATTCGGGTAAAGGGGGGAAAGACATATATATTTGGTGGTTTATACACATTAATCTCTTTTTACCCTACTGATTCTTATTGAAATGGTGAAGGTTCTGGAGTTTTTCCTGGCATCTATCATGTCATAATCCTTCATGTCCTGCTTATGTATGTAGCAAGACTATGTTGTGGATGCTAGAAGAAGACTATAGCCAGCAATATGGCAGCATGATTCTTGGGCGTCATCTGTGGTATTAGACTTTTACAGGGCAATTACATTGATCATGTTGTCTTGTATAATGCAAGCTAATCAGTCACTTTTAGATCAGAACGTATCTTTGATGGTCAACTGGCAAATTCATAGATCAGGGCCTCTGATTCTCTTGAGAGAACTGGGGGAAGGGGCAATTTTTGTAGAGTATCGACTTCTGTTCAGGACGTCACTTAGCAATCAATGTTTGAAAGCCAATTTGAAGACATTAGTTATAGCTTAGCATGTTATTGGGAAGATCACAAGAAGATTATCACTTGACCCTGGACCAGGAAAGAGACAGAATTTGTTCTTGCAGCCCCCTTCCCTTAAGGGTCAGAAATATGGCACTGTTACTTTGGGTTAAACCTAACGGTTCAATCTAGCACTAAGGAGTACTTACCTCAAGATAGATGTTTCTTGGGGTGAGCAAAAAAAGATACAGACATTTGGGGACAGGGAATGGAGTGGATAATAGGCAGAGGGAAAAGTTGTAGGTGGAGAATAGGGAGAAGGAAATAAACTTTAAAAAATTTCCACATTTTGTTTAGATGTTTCAGGTGAAAAATTGAGGAAGGTTCCTCACTCAAACATTCTTTAGTCCATGTTAGTGGAACTAATTTTGTTTAAAAAGGAAAAACACCATTTTTGTTATATGTTTCTGGGTGCAGGTATAGATAGATACTTTAACATACCAAATGTAGAGTAAAACTTAACATTACAAACACATTTCATTACTATATGCATGAAAGTAATCTTCATGCAATAACTAGCATATCAAATAATATATATCCATTACAGAATTTAATTCTTTCCTCTTTTTGGCATTGATTAATGGTCACACCCACTTGTGCGTGATCTTGCCTTTAGCATTGTATGATAAGTTGAAGTTATTTAGCATGTCATCATTTTTCTTGATTACATTTTAATTGCAAAAAAGACAATTACACACAAATTTACATATTAAAATCTCATTCTCTTGTTGAAACTGCATATTTATGCATGTACAGTAACAATTACTGTACTGGCTCTTAATACAAAAATCACACAAGTATGGTTGGGATTTATTCATGTCTAAGTAATCCTTTCAGACACAGTGCATGAAAACAGAATTCCATGTGACAACATAGTACTCTTTGCAGCAGGAGCTAGCACAGCTGGCTCTTGTGAGTCCTACTCGGCTAGGTTTCCTTAGAAACCATTTGCGATTGAATGTAACTTCATTACTAACAGACTGTGCATGTGTTTTGCCTTGCCGTTTAGGGTCAGTTGTGCAAATGCCAACCATTTTTGAGCTTCCCAGTTAAAGTGAGAATAGTTCTGTTATTGATTTCCTTTTTACATATTTGCTGCCTCAAAAAGAATTGCTTGTGGTTCTCACTACACCCCCCCATAAACGCTAAAATGTCAGCTCATCATAATGACTTATCATTTCAAACATTGCTACCGACACTAGAAATGGAACTACATTTTTATGCAGGGGGAGAGCTCAGTTTAGTAGTTTACTGTGGCACTCTGCTGCTTTATGAAATTCTCCTACTGTAATCAATACTGATATAGGGATTATCAGATACATACTGAATATACTAATCCAGGATACTGCAATTAAAAACATGAACTGGAGCTCGTAACGATGATCGGAGAAAGCCAATCTTACTGTGCAAAAGCATGTGGTTTGTCCATAAAATGCACAGTGGGAATTGTCAACTGTGAGAGACACAATAATGGTTTAAAGTGAAGGTGACCACATAGCCAGTTGTGGCTTGAATAGTTCCCTTTTTAAGCTCTGTCCTGGGTATCATGATTTGATTTCTTTCTTTCTTTCTTTCTTTCTTTCTTTCTTTCTTTCTTTCTTTCTTTCTTTCTTTCTTTCTTTCTTTCTTTCTTTCTCTCAAAACTGGGCATTTGTCCTGTTTGTCTTTTAGGGGAGTGCGGAGAACTGTTCAGGATAAAGCAAATGGGACAAATGCTCGGCTTTGCCAAAAAAGTCATGACATTTGTAATGTCAGCTTGGGGAGCAGTGATGCCAGGCAGGTTGGGTCAACCAATCCTCACTTTGTAATGAAAAAGGTGCCAGGACTCAGCCCTGGCATGGATTACACAGTAGGAGCATGGTTGGTGAGTGGCAGCTTCTGGCCAAGCACCCAGCAGCAGCTCAGAAGAGAAAGTGGCCTGGCAATGCCATATTTCTGAATGACTGCTGGCAGTGGTGCTGCCTTTGGAACTAGGTGGCTGGCAAGTGGCAGCTGCTGGCTGAGAGGCCAGAGGTGCTGGAACCATGAACTGCCAATCCTAGAGGTGCCAGGGCTCAGCCCCAGAAAACCCTGCAAAAATTAAGCTCTGGGACAAGCCCTATGGGACTTGGGTGAGTCTCACTACCAGATGGCTCAGGCAACCCCATGTGGGGCTGCTCTGAACCACGTGGTGTCACCACTTACACAGTGTCTTGTTTTCAATTTAGAAAAATATGGTCACCGTACTTTCTTTCCATTCACCTGTCCACTATTTTTAGAGACTTTCCCTTTGTGTCAGAGCAACCTGAGGATTTCTCTCACATTAACTGCCAACAGTCACAAAAGACCAAAACTGTAGCTAGCAGTCAGCATAAGGTTGATGTGTCCTGTCCTGCCCTCCTTTTTGACCATGCTATTATTTGTACCTATGCTACTTGGTGGTGATGTAGTTTTGGTTGTGGTGTAGGAGACTCTACATTGCTTTAAGCCACTGGAGGAGGCCTCTTGTAATGGGGTGATTTTTTTGGAGCTGGATATATTAGATTTGCAATCTTAATGTCTTCAACTTGCAGCACAAAATGGTTGCATACACAATTCCAGTATCTGGTCTTTTGTATCAACTAACCGATTATGTAGTTTTGATATGACTAGTCAATCAATTTTTTTCATATTGAGAAAATATGCATGGATAATTTTGATATGTGGTTTCAATTTTCTGTGTCTAATTCAAAGGATTAACTTTTAACTTTTTCTGAAGATGGAATGGTTCTGAGTGAATTTATAATATTTCAGGAAGTTTCAGTCTGAAGAACATTTGGTTCTTCCAATTCCTAATTTGAGCTGGAAAAACTAGTACAGTATGTGAAATGAGAGTGGCATTCCTTTATAAAAATAGATTTAGTCTCTGCTAGGTTCTTGATGGGTAGCTGGCATTTACGATATCAATTAGTTACACGTTGTTCCTTAGCATAACAGTGTGCCATTATGAAATGACAAATTCCAGCATTCTTCATTCTTCCATGCACCCGTCCAAAAACAAACAAAAAAGTGGTGATTTGTGTTTAAGGAAAAAGCTAGGTTCACTGATAAACCAAAATACCAATAAATGTTGTTGGAATACAGGCCAGACTTCTGATGGCTAAGATCGGCTGGCCCACTCTTTCAGTTCAATGCAGATATGCAGCAGATCTTACTATAGCTTTTGATCTGGGAATATTTTCTCTTTAGATCAGCCTAATGAGTTCCAGGGAATAGTTTGACAATATACAGAGAAGCTGTCATCTTCTGGATGTCCTCCAAGTCTTATGATTACTGTGCAAAGCCTCAGAATATTCAGAAGACGAGTTCAGCTAATCATCCAAACTATGTGAAGCTCATCAAACCTTTTAAGGCTTCCTCTGGAACCTCTTTGAGAATTTTCTTTTCTCACCCCACATTCGTTTGTCTCCCAGTTCATTCTTGTTCTCACTCTTTGTCTCTGTGACACTCCCCATAGATCTTATTCTCAAATATATTTGTTTTAATCCACCATAAACTGTTCTTAGAAATGTCCTCTTTCCCCTCTCCCCTTCCCTCCTATTGGTGGCATTCATAGCAGAAAGGCTGCCCTCTTCTCCTACTATTCACAGGATAGTTTTGATTGGAAGGACCAAGTGTGTTCTCTAAGGCATGACTACAACATATGCTGCACAAAACAGAGCCCTGTGTGTGCTGTCCATGGCAGTTTTCTCACAGCATCCTTTATTTCCAATGTGTGGGGGTTATTTTTGCTTTGGTCTGATTTTTATCTTGCCTTCAGCTTCTCTCCCAGTTGGTTCTGGACTGATCCTGGGAAGATGTCAATACCAGTAGAAAGAACTTACTAAAGAGATAGAGTCTTGCATTTAGACATGTGCCTGTTCAGATTCAGTTCATTCATGCCCTGTAGAAAGGTGTTCTGCATCTCGGATGCCACTGTTGAAAACATTCTGTCCCCTGCACCCAGGATTTTGATCTGTGGCCCATGTAAGTTGAAGCATCCTTATGTACTGTGACTGACTTGCAGGGTCTAGAACAGGGGTGGCCAACCCATTTAACAAAGAGAGCCAAAACAGTGGTGGAAAAAATGTGAAGAGCTGCACCAGAATTGGCAAGCAAAAAAAGAAAAAAAAAAAGCCCCCGAGAACAGAATTGTTGAGCCAAAATAGCCCCCCAGAACAGAATTGTTGAGCAAAAACAAAAAAAAATTATTATTTTTTTAAGAAGGAGGCTGCCCCTTTAAGACGGCTGGCATTTTGGGTGCTGTTTTTAAAACCCTGCAGCTCTGACCCGATAAGTACAGGGAAGCTGGAGGCCAGGGAGGAGCTGGCGGGGGGCAGGGGTCGTTGGGGGGGGTGCAGGAGCGGCTTCGCAAGCCGCACTTTTGGGGGGCAAAAGCCTCATGCAGCTCACGAGCTGCGGATTGGCCATGGCTGGTCTAGAAAATATAGGCAGTGGCTGATCCTTGGGACCCTAAAATGCCACAGGTAGAAACGTTTCATTCTGGAGATGGATAGGCAGCAGGAAGAGCTCACAGGGGTAGTGTGACAGGCTCATGCTCATGCTTTTGTTCTGAAACAACGAGCATTGCAGAAATTGCTGTTTGTAATGGCCTTTCTGGTGTGCAAGGACACCCAAATACCTCTGTTCTATTAGAGTACGTTCAGAGCCAGAAAGCTAAGAAAGCCACACCTGTAAAAAATGCTCCTCTGGATGCCCGTCTGGATATTAATTGAAGAGTAGGTATTTTAGCCTCAGAATTTTTTCTGCGTTTCACTATAATTATTAGCAGTGAATTAGGATCATAGGTTAAATGTAATTAGTAATTAGAATTGTAAAGTATTCTTGTGCGGTTGTGTATAGCTTGTGCCTGCATTGGACTGCATGAAATAGCAGTGACCTGGAGGAGTCAGACTGCTTCCTGAAGCTTCCTAGAGCATGAGCTGTGTATACACTGTTACCCTTCTCTAAAGGGTGTAGCTTGACTTGCCTTCATTTCTGCTCTGACCCTCCTTGCATCCCTGAGGGCAACATGTGTTTTCAAGAGACAGGGGCCTGGAACAGTTTTTATACTTGGAGTGGAGAGAGCCACTGAACCAAACTATACACACTGTATATGGTGGAAACCACTTCAAGCCAGGGTGTGTAGCATCACCATCCCCAGCATCCCTAATTCCAGCACCAATGCATACAGATGTAACCAAGGATGAGTTTGGAATCCTGTATAATTCTTTTGAGTCCAGCTCCCTCAGTTTATACAGCAAAACATCACCAAGTCGTATTATCTGTGGGGCCTTTCTAATTTATAATAAGGGCTGGATTTGAATGATTCATCCTTAGAAACAGCCTTGACGCAGATAAGTATTAATATCTCAAGTAAGAAATGGAAGGCCTATCCAATGTGGAGCTACCCAGTGAAGTGTGTTAAAATACAATCATTCCTACCTACCACCCTCGAGTTCTGTCCATAGTATTTAGACCATATTGTCTCTTTAATTATGGCTGGATACCAGACAGTTTGGAGCTTACAGTCAGATACTTATCCAAACTTCTTTGAGAGAAATACCACAAATAATAGGATTCTAATGAAATCTCTTGATACTTCAATATTTCCGCTTTCAGACCTACTCAAATCAGGAAGCATAATGGTGAAAAAAGTAATTGAACCTTTGTTGAAACTTTAAATAGTTTTGTTCTGGGTTCTTTTGACTGTTGGATTAATCAGATTTTAACAGAAGCGGTTTGATTTTAGTTTCCAGAACTGCCAATATTACTGTTGAGTTTTAGAAGGAACACAAGACTTATGCTGTTGTACTCTGAAATATTAGTGCTGCATTGTTAGCCACTCGGAATAGTCTCATCTACTTGCATTTCCATTATTTTAATAAAAACAATTCATATGTTTACAGTGGAGAATTGGCATGACCTTGAAAGATGGTTGTGCTTTTGCTGAAAAAGATAGCATGCCCCCATCTACTCAGCAATCAATCCATCCAAATGCATTCACAGTCAGTGCCCTGTATGCTTCCAATAAACCATTTCTCATGTATTCACTCTCTCCTTGAATTAATTATGTGAAGTAAATTTTGAATCCTTGTTTATATTCGCTGGAAACTGTGCACCCAATTTCTTGAACTAATATTAATGCAGCTGCTGAAGTTCTGAAGACACATGGGGTTTCTGTTATCATGTATATCCATTTGCCGATTTTCAACCAAGCTGTCACATGTAACTCCTTTTCAGAATAAATCTGGAGTTCTGCTCTTAACTACAATGGTCCAGTGCATGCCTGGTGGTAGGCCGTACAACTCCAAGGGACTCATCTGCAGAGGCCTATGTTTATGCCATCTAATCTTTCCAAGTATTTTAAATGTTTCTGTAATAGTGATGTAATATATATGGCATTCTCAGGAGGGGTATGTAGCATTGATGCAGTCATTTCATACCAGTCTGATCCCAGTTGTGGGTCTGCAAAGATGAACAAAAATCTCTCAGAAGAGGGACCTGAGCTCTCTACACCTCTCATTCAGACTCCCTGGCACCCACATGTCCCCACCCACCTGCCTACCCTTGCAAGAGCTGCCACGTTTGTGTGTGTATGTGTGTGTTCACGTGTATGTGTATAGCTCCTTGTCCTTTTCCCTGCTGGGTTAGAGCAAAGTATATTAACCATAGACTTGTTTAATATATGCAAATTATTTGCAAACATGTAAATTTGTATAAAATAGCATGCTTGAAGTAGAAAAATATTTGCCAGCTAAGCAATAACTAATTTAGTCATCACAAATTGAAGGTCCTCTCTGGCATACCAGGCCTCAAAATGTTTCAGAGCCAGCCATCTTTCTCTAAACAATGGCCTGCCATGAAATGCTTGCAAATGGGGTTGGCTATTTTAAAGCCTCCTCCCCACACATCAAAGAATAGACATACAATACTAAAATTCCCATTCAAATCCACTGAGTGGGAACAGAAGCGGACAGGAGCTGCAGACAGGGGAGTTTGAGAGGGAGTTTGACAGAGGGAAGCCTACGATGGTCAGGAAGACCCACAACACCTGTGCCAGCACTGCTTCTGTCTCCTCCACCAGCGCCTGTAGCCAGACAGAGCACCTGAGCATGGATGCCTCTACCCAGATCCTGGTGTGGTTTTGCAGGGACTATGGATTGCAATTCCCACTTATTGATATCCAGGCTGGGGAGATCATCCAATGCGAAAGGTGCCTGCTGGTGGAATCTCTCAGGCAGCAGGTGGCAGAGCTACAGGAGGAAGTGGCTAGATTGAGGAGCACCCGCATCCATGAGAAATTCCTGGACCGCATTCATGAGGAGACAGCTGAGGTAGCTGTCCTGGTACACAGGACTGTGGACACACCACTGGTGGAGGAGGAGACGGCTCAGGGTGGACAGTGGCAGCTGGTTACTTCTGGCAGCAGGCACTGCTCCACCCCTGCTCCGAACCCTCTCACCGTGGTACTAGGAAACTGTTATACTCTTCTTTATACAGGAGATCAGCAATCACCCCCTACACCGGAGGAGGAGAAGCCCTGTATCCCCAAGGATGGGAAGTCTGCTGCCACCACTGCGGATAGGAAACGTAGGGTAGTGGTGGTTGGGGACTCTCTTCTGAGGGGGACGGAGGCGCCCATATGTCGCCCTGACATTTCATCTCGGGAGGTATGCTGTCTGCTGGGGGCCCGTATCCGAGATGTTACAGAGGCATTGTCGAGGATTATCTGGCCCTCTGACTACTACCCCATGCTACTCATCCATGTGGGCACAAATGATACTGCGAGGTGTGACACTGAGCGGATCAAGAGTGACTACACGGCTCTGGGAGTACGGGTGAAGGAGTTTGGAGCGCAGGTGGTATTCTCTTCGATCCTTCCTGTCGTGGGTAGGGGCCCGGGCTGAGACAGGTGCATCCTGGAGGTGAATGCCTGGCTGCGAGGATGGTGTTGCCAGGAGGGCTTTGGCTTCCTTGACCATGGGGTGCTATTCCAGGAAGGACTGCTAAGCAGGGATGGCATCCACCTTTCGAGGAGGGGGACGACCCTGTTTGGACACAGAATGGCTAACCTAGTGAGGAGGGCTTTAAACTAGGTTCGATGGGGACAGGTGAGCAAAGCCCACAGGTAAGTGGAGAACATGGAGACCTGGGAGATGGGTCGGAAATGGGAGGGAGCGTGGGCTACAATGGCAGAGAGAAAGGAGGTTCAGGGCAAAACTGGGAGTCAAGGTCAAATCAGGATCTTAGATGCCTATATACAAATGAGAAGTATGGGAAATAAGCAGGAAGAACTGGAAGTGCTAATAAATAAGTACAATTATGACATTGTTGGCATCACAGAAACTTGGTGGGATAATACACGATTGGAATGTTTGTATAGAAGGGTACAGCTTGCTCAGGAAGGATAGACAGGGAAAAAAGGGAGGAGGTTTTGCTTTATACATTAAAAATGAACACACTTGGAGTGAGGTGGAGGTGGGCGTAGGAGACGGAAATGTTGAGAGTCTCTGGCTTAGGCTAAAAGGGATTAAAAACCAAGGTGATGTCCTGATAGGAGTCTACTATAGGCCACCTACCCAGGTGGAAGAAGTGGATGAGGCTTTTTTCAAACAACTAACAAAATCATCCAAAGCCCAAGATTTGGTGGTGATGGGGGACTTCAACTATCCAGATATATGTTGGGAAAATAACACTGCAGGGGCACAGACTATCAATAAGTTCTTGGACTGCATTGGAGACAACTTTTATTTCAGAAGGTTGAAAAAGCTACCAGGAGAAAGCTGTTCTAGATTTGATCCTAACAAATAGGGAGGAACTGGTTGAGAATTTGAAAGTGGAAGGCAGGTTGGGTGAAAGTGATCATGAAATCATAGAGTTCACAATTCTAAGGAAGGGTAGTAGGAGAACAGCAAAATAGAGACAATGGATTTCAGGAAGGCGGATTTTGGTAAGCTCAGAGAGCTGATAGGTAAGGTCCCATGGGAATCGAGACTGAGAGGAAAAACAACTGAGGAGAGTTGGCAGTTTTCAAAGGGACATTGTTAAGGGCCCAAAAGCAAGCTATTCCGATGTGTCGGAAAGATAGAAAATATGGCAAAGACCGCCTTGGCTTAACCACGAGATCTTGAATGATCTAAAAATAAAAAGGAGTCATATAAAAATGGAAACTAGGACAAATTACAAAGGATGCATATAGGCAAACAGCACAGGAATGCAGGGCAAGATTAGAAAGGCAAAGGCACAGAATGAGCTCAAACTAGCTACGGGAATAAAGGAAACAAGAAGACGTTTTATAAATACATTAGAAGCAAGAGGAAGACCAAGGAGAGGGTAGGCCCACTGGTCAGTGAGGAGGAGAAACAGTAACAGGAAACTTGGAAATGGCAGAGTTGCTTAATGACTTCTTTGTTTGGTCTTCACCGAGAAGTCTGTAGGAATGCCTAACATAGTGAATGCTAGTGGAAAGGGGTAATTTTAGAAGGTAAAATAAAAAAGAACAAGTTAAAAATCACCTAGAAAAGTTAGATGCCTGCAAGTCATCAGGGCCTGATGAAATGCATCCTAGAATACTCAAGGAGCTGATAGAGGAGGTATCTGAGCCTCTAGCTATCATCTTTGGAAAATCATGGGAGACAGGAGAGATTCCAGAGGACTGGAAAAGGGCAAATATAGTGCCCATCTATAAAAGGAAATAAGAACAACCCAGGAAACTACAGACCAGTTAGTTTAACTTCTGTGCCAGGAAGATAATGGAGCAAGTAATTAAGGAAATCATCTGTAGACACTTGGAAAGTGGCAAGGTGATAGGAACAGCCAGCATGGATTTGTAAAAACAAATCATGTCAAACCAATCTGATAGCTTTCTTTAATAGGATAATGAGTCTTGTGGATAAGGGAGAAGCAGTGGATGTGGTATACCTAGACTTTAGTAAGGCATTTGATACGGTCTTGCATGATATTCTTATCAATAAACTAGGTAAACACAACTTAGATGGGGCTACTATATGGTGGGTGCATAACTGGCTGGATAACCGTACTCAGAGAGTAGTTATAAATGGTTCACATTCCTGCTGGAAAGGCATAACAAGTGGGGTTCGCAGTCTGTTTTAGGACCGGCTCTGTTCAATATCTTCATCAACGATTTAGATATTGGTATAGAAAGTACGCTTATTAAGTTTGCAGATGATACCAAGCTGGGAGGGGTTGTGACTAATCTGAAGGATAGGGTCATAATTCAAAATGACCTGGACAAATTGGAGAAATGGTCTGAGATAAATAGGATGAAGTTTAATAAAGACAAATGCAAAGTGCTCCACTTAGGAAGGAACAATCAGTTTCACACATACAGAATGGGAAGCGACAGTCTGGGAAGGAGTACAGCAGAAAGGGATCTAGGGGTTATAGTGGACCAAAAAGTTAAATATGAGTCAGCAGTGTGATGCTGTTGCAAAGAAAGCAAACATGATTCTGGGATGTATTAACAGGTGTGTTGTGAGAAAGACACGAGAGGTCATTCTTCCGCTCTACTCTGCGCTGGTTAGGCCTCAATTGGAGTATTGTGTCCAGTTCTGGGCACTGCATTTCAAGAAAGATGTGGAAAAATTGGAGAGGGTCAGAGAAGAGCGAGAATGATTAAAGGTCTAGAGAACATGACCTATGAGGGAAGGCTGAAGGAATTGGGTTTGTTTAGTTTAGAAAAGAGACGATTGAGGGGGGACATGATAGCAGTTTTCAGATATCTAAAAGGGTGTCATAAGGAGGAGGGAGAAAACTTGTTCATCTTGGCCTCTGAGGATAGAACAAGAAACAATGGGCTTAAACTGCAGCAAGGGAGGTTTAGGTTGGACATTAGGAAAAAGTTCCGAACTGTCAGGGTAGTCAAACACTGGAATAAATTGCCCAGGGAGGTTGTGGAATCCCCATCTCTGGAGATATGTAAGAGTAGGTTAGATAAATGTCTATCAGGGATGGTCTAGACAGTATTTGATCCTGCCATGAGGGCAGGGGACTGGACTCGATGACCTCTTCCAGTCCTAGTATTCTATGATTCTATGATCTCATGTGGACAGTTTCACCCTGGCTTTTAAAGACTTTTTATATTTATTTTTTGTAATGGGCTCAAGTTTTGATTCATACTGCCCATAAAGTTAGCATTCCCATATGTAATATGTTAAATCAACATATTTAACTGCTGTATAGGAAAGATCTTCCATAAAAGACATTTGAAGCATAGTTCTTTTTAACAAACAAAATAAGTCAAGAATTAGAAGACCACTATTATTCTACCTCTCCCTCATACAATTTCCCCAGAAATAGACTGCTAATACGTTTGGAAGCCTACTGAGCCT
This sequence comes from Rafetus swinhoei, assembly GCA_019425775.1. NCBI lineage: Eukaryota > Metazoa > Chordata > Testudines > Trionychidae > Rafetus > Rafetus swinhoei. Next base: position 312,811,612 of record CM033437.1, read on the forward strand.
TATATGCATGTTACAGTATCACACAAGAGAGACAGGGGAGAGAGAGCAATGTGAGGGAGTTAGCCCCATAACGGTTTAAAGGTTGCAGTTTTACACATACAAACAATTTGTACTATACCGAAGTTTTATAAAGTTGGTATGTGTCAGCTCTGCTGATTTCTTTCCAGTGTGGTTTGACAAAAGACTCACTTAAGCTCTTACTAGTTTGCCTTTTCTAATCCATGTTAAAGACTTCAAAACTCTACCAGGCCTTTCACTTGCTTTTTAATATGTTAGTTAGAAGCTTAAAATGGAAAATCCCCTCCATCATAAGCTTCAGAGATTTATTATGTAGAATACCCATTCTACTGCATCAGAGTTTTGTTCCTTGGTGGCAGAGAACTGAATATTTTGCTCCAAACTCCAGTATTGGAGGCAGTGATTAAAAGTGTCTGTGGGAAGGAGAGCTGCGGTAGCAGCCCTCCCATTTGCTGAGAGAACAGAAACCTCTGATAGAATGATGAAAAGCTTATGGGTTGAGTAAAATGTCAAGAAAGGCTAATGAGCTCAGTGGTAAGTGCTCGTCTAATCAATGGGAATTACTAGGATGCACATAACCAGAGGATTATTTAGCCAACTGAAAAAGCTTTAACACACTGAATATATCGGAGGCAAATTTACATCATATGAGACTTGTTCAGATTTGAGCAAAACTGAAAGTATAGTCAGATTGTACAGCTTTTCCACTCTCCTATTCTGCTAAGAAGAGATCAATAACTTGAAGTCCTGAAAGGAAGAAATCCTGTGTTTTTCTCTCAACAGTTTTGTCTTGTTGGTATTCTTTGAAGGGGAGAGAACCCATACTTGTGACTCCTTTGTTATGTATTATATGTTATCTAGGAATTGATAACTGTATTACACCAACACCATATTTAGTCAGTTTCATACTCTGTAATACTCTGGGCAAATAATTTCTTTCATAAACTACATTTTAAAAGAACATAGCCTTTCTTGGCTATATCTGCTGTAGCAACCTGATCTGGACACTAGCTAAATGTCAGAAAACCTGAGGCAGTGATGAATTCTGGCTGGCTGCCAGTACTGCTGACTCAACTTGCTGCAATGCTAAGTCTTATGCAGAAGCCTATGGCGCAGTGACAGAATTGCTTTCAGCTTGGCAAGAAGAGTATAAACAGACCTATCACATGGACTGGGCTGTGACTACAAGTGCACAAGAGAAATGTAAACAACTTGACTTCGAGAATCCCAGCTGAATAATAGATCATGTTCTACTACAGCTACAATGCTCGAGCTTATGAATGTAACCTTCGTAAAGGATAAAAGCCACAGATAAAGTTGTGTGGTACATATTTTCATGTGTAACAAGCATACAGAAGGGAAAAAATCATCTGTTTATTTCTAGGACAAATAAATAAAAATCAGACCTCCCATAAAAAAGCCACGTTAGTTATTTCTTATATTGTATTGTCAGCTAGTTTATTTTGTATTGCAGTTAAAGATGGTGTCATATGGCAAACTGCAACCACTGGAAGCTGCGAGGGGCTGTACCTGTTGACAGACAGCATAAACAAAACATCTCATGGCCCACCAGTGGATTACCTTGATGAGCAATGTGCCAAAGATTGTCGACCCATCAGCGTAAGTGCAGCCTCTCCTGCCCCTTGCGGCTGCAGGGAACAGGTATCTACAGAACAGCAGTGGGCAACCTAGGCCAATGAGTGGACCCTCTTTCATCTCAATGTGTCGCAAGATTGTCATGGTTTCCCAGGATTGGGTAGTTGTTCTGACTGCACTTGCATACCTAGAATTTGAGAGGTGCGTTGACTGAACCATTGCAGTGCTTTGATTGGATGCAGAGGGAGCACACGGCTTTTGCAGTCAATGTTGTGTGCAATCTCCCTTCACATGCCCTTGCTTTATGTATGTGTCACTTTAGTAATACCAGTATGAAAAAAATGACATAGATGGAAATCAATGGAATCTGACATCCCTGTGCATGAGCAATGGTAAACAAAATGTCTTGCGGGGTGAACACTGAATCCTGAACCCTTGGGCCTCAGGTTGTTCATCCCTGCTATAGAAACACAGGGAGCCCTCTGCAGCTCTGCTGTCATGGGAGTGAAGGAAAAGGGAGGAGTACAGCCCTCCATCCAGAATGGCAAAGAGGAGGCAGATGATCCACCACCCCTAGGCTGGAGGGTATGTTCTCTTTCATGCAGTCCTGGTTGGGGGGGAGATCTCTGCTCTATCCCACCATGACTGAAGCCTCCCCTGCACCTTGGGCCTGCACAGATATGCTAAACCTCTACAGCTCTACTATCTTCATACCTCTCAAGTGCCTCCAGGCAGGAAATATTCAGCAATGGTGTGGCCTTTCCTAAAGCCAGGAGCTCCTTCTCCTTCTGGAAGCCCTGGATGGGTGTCTCTGCTTTGGCAGGCCAGGGCTGTAGCCTTTCCCACACTTTGTATCCAGGTGTCATAGGCCCCATTCCCTTACAAGAACTCCCTGCAGGCCCTCTGTCAACATTGCTCTAACCCCAATCCTGTACACCCCCACCCCTTATTTCCCACAAATGTAAAAATAAAAGTTAACAATTGAAAAAAAAATAACCTTAGAGTTTATAAACAATACTGATATGAAATTACTAATAACAATGTGTTTTGTTAGAGCTGTAACACATCTTATAAAAATGAAAGCATCTGTTCATTAAAAGCAAAAAAAATACCGTTTACCTGTAATTCTTGGTCTTCAAAGAGATGCATCTCATTGGATTCCTACTCTTGTGCTCACTATGCAAAACCAGATGGGAGCTCCACACTCTTCAAGTTTTCTGGGACCCTCTGAAGCACTGGTAGATAAGCCTCCTGCAGTTATCAAGTTAATATGGGTTTCTTCTGGTGTAGCTAAGTGAGCATTCTTCTCTGGACTCTATAGTCAGATCTGAGCAAGTATAAGAAATAACAATGTGCATGTCCTTTTTATCGTTTACTTTCTTTGAGTATTATAGTGAACAAGTTCACTATGGAAAACATTGTCCTAGGGCCTGATCCAAAGTGTAGTGAAGTTCAAGGCCCCCAAATATTAATTGTTAAACAGATATTTCAGGATATATGTGGAAAACAAATTTCAAATATGCAGGCCTACTGATGAGGGAGAGGGGGCAAAGAGGGCAGCTTCCCCAGGGCCTGGTGATTCTAAAAGGGCCTGGGGCTCCCAGTGGCTTCCTCTGCTACTGCAATACCCAGAGCCCAGGGTCTTTTTAATTGCTGTCATTGTACTGCACTTCCCACTCTGGATGGCTCTAAGGACTAGTGGGAGGGGTCACACCATGGTCTGGGAGGTGCTGAGGTCTGGCGGGGGGTGGGGGAGTGGCTCGATGCACTTGCTGTCCCAGCCCCAACACTTCCACCTTAAGCCTTGCATGGAGCAGCTCTCCTCTCACCTTGCTCCAAGACCCATTGTGGCTGTCGGCTCCGCTGAAATATGTATAGCAAGTATGCAAGCCTGATTCCAGGAGTTACATTCACACAGTAGACATTCATAATTAAGACTACTCACATTTTGAATAGTTAATACTGCAAGTTTTGCTTTAAGTAATCCAATTTGCCAGTAATCCACAAGTTGCAGTAACATTCAACAGAGGACATGTTTGTGACAACTGTTGTCACTTAACAGATAACAGTAATTTGGAAATAGGAAAATGGGATAAAACTCACTGACTGAACTGATTGCCTTGAATAGGGTATATATCAGTTATTTGTTATAGTAGCATCTAAATGCCCTGATCAGTCCTGGGGTTCTAGTTTGCTAAGTGCTCATTAGACAAAAAGTATAGTCAGTACAAAAAAACCCAACCTACACTGCAAAGACACAAGCAGCATATGAAAGGTAGGGGAATGATGTCAATAAAATATATAAACATGTATTTGCTACTTTTATTTTTTGCTTAATTTTGTAATTAATTTGTAAATAAATATTAGCTTTTTCCAATTATCCATTAACCATGAGCATCAATTTGTGCCTTAGTTCAGTCTCACTGGGTCGGCTGATTTCTTGGGTGCATCACAGTAGAAGTGCGTCTTAAGGAGGAAATTTATTAGCCTTAAAGATCTGTTCAGGGAAGTCATTCTGCGTTAAAGGCATTACTTTACCTGTAACCAACTTTATCAAAAGAGGTATAATTAATGTTTAGCTGAAACTCATGATCCCCAAAACATTATCCTAATATTTGTTACTGCAAAGAAGATCCTGGATGACAGTTACAGTAAATCTCAATTTTTTGGAATCCAGCAGAGATCATATTATTGTTCAGTATTCTTTATACAGTAATACTAGTTCTATATTCTTTTTATCATAAAGCTATTTTGGATTAGCAGTTGGAGCCCAGGTCTTCAAGCAAAATATTTCTGATTTTCTTGAGAGGGACTATTATTCAGTGGTTAGAGCTTGTTTTCTCTCTAAGATGCATGGCTGCACAGCAGCCTATTAAGTGCTGCACAGGCTGCAGTGGGAAGAGATGTCTCTCCCTCAGTCCCAGCTCTGCTGTGGACAGGGAGGTGGTGCCCTTCCCTTGGCCCCAATCTTGCCCCATCCCTGGAGCTGCTGTAGTGGGAAGAGGTGCCTTCTCCCAACCCCCAGCCCAGATGATGCTATGGTGGGAAAGTGCAGGGAGGGAGAGTCCTCTTTCCCCACCATAGCCTTGGGGCAGCCTGCACCCTCAACCAGAGTCCTCCTTCCCCTGCACCCCGACCCCAGCCCTGAGCCATCTCCCATGCTCTAAACCCTTTGGCCCCATCCCTGCCACAAGAATTTTACGTGCACTAATATGGAGGTGATGTATCATATTGTGTGACACAACCCCTTCATATTTGTGTGCATCACATAATTCATTCTAAATACACATGGGAAAAGTTAGTGAGAACCCTGGTTACAGTACTAGCCTAGAATCATAGAATCATAGAACCATAGAGCTGGAAGGGACCTCAGAAGGTCATCAAGTCCAGCCCCCTGCTCTAGGCAGAGCCAATCCCAACTAAATCAACCCAGCCAGGGCTTTGTCAAGCCGATACTTAAACACCGCTAGGGATGGAGACTCCACTACTTCCATAGGTAACCCATTCCAGTGCTTCACCACTCTCCTAATAAAATAGTTTTTCCTAATATCCAACCTGGACCTCTCCCACCACAATTTGAGACCATTGCTCCTTGTTCTGACATCCATCACTACTGAGAACAGCCTTTCTCCATCCTCTTTGGAACCTCCCTTCAGGAAGTTGAAGGCTGCTATCAAATCCCCCCTCACTCTTCACTTTTGCAGATTAAACAGACCCAACTCCCTCAGCCTCTCCTCATAGGTCATATGCTCCAGCCCCCTAATCATTTTGGTTGCCCTCTGCTGGACCCTCTCCAATGCATCCACATCCTTTTTGTAGTGGGGGGCCCAGAACTGGACACAATACTCCAGATGTGGCCTCACCAGAGCCGAATAAAGGGGGATAATCTCATCTCTGGATCTGCTGGCAATGCAGAACTTGGGAATTCCCTGCTCTGCCGCAAGGCAGGGGCTGGGGAGGGATACAGGAGTCAGGACAGAGCCTTGGGGTTATGGGGTGGTGGGGCAGGAAGGAGGTATGGGAGAGTGTGAAAGTGGGGGTTGGGAAGGGGCTAACAATGGGTGGGTCCCATCCGGTGGGGCTTTTTCTCCCTTCTTCAGCTGGTGGTGCCTTCTCTCTTCCCCAGCACCTATTTCGCCCCTGCCCCAGGCTACCAGGGGTGTTTTCTCTCCTCCCGCGGACCTTGGTGCTGCGGACAATGGCTGGGGTGGGGAAGGGTTTGGGGCAAGAGGCTACTTACCCAGTCTGGTGACAGAGCTGCAGCCCTGCTGGTCACCCTCTTAGCCCTGGTCTACACTAGGGAGTTATTTCGAAATAAGTCCTCTTATTTCAAAATAACAAGCAGAGCGTCCACACTACCAAGCCCATTATTTTGAAATAAGGGACTGGTTATTTTGAAATAATAACTTTCCACAAGGAGTAATGCTTATTTCAAAATAGTTATTTTGAACTAGTGTGTGTGTGGATGCTCCACTGCTGTTATTTTGGAATAACTACTCCCCAGAGCCATTCAAAGTAATTACTCCCCAGTTCTTCCTGGGGCTCTTAAGTCAAGGTGGCATGTTCACATTAAGGGACCCTGCCTCAGACTAATTTTGAGGCTTCCCCATAGTTTGGGCACACTATTTTGAAATAATTATTTCAGGAGTTATTATTTCAAAATAAGTTATTTCAAAATAATTTCCTAATGTAGATCTACCCTTAGTGATGTGTCCCTCCATTTCCATGTTATGAAAAACAGCCCCATTCCCTGCACATCCCATTATGTTGGCACAACCAAACCCTGACCTTGCTTTAAGTTAGGATAAGAGGAAGCTGCATACCAAATTTGGTGGTCCTAGCTCTTACCATTTAGGAGGAGTTCTTGAACAAACAGACTAGCAGAAAGGCCAACAGACAGATGTGCATTTCTAAAATATAGAGATAGATTTAGGTAAAAAACTATTTGCATTATGTTACAAAAAAATGAGATTTTAGGAAAGCATTTTGTGACATAGAGTTGTAACTCATTCTACAGCCCAGTTCTGCAGTCATTCTATTTGGCTACGTATACAAGGCAAGGTTTTTGCGCAAAACCAGCTGTTTTTGCACAAAAACCCATGGAGCTTCCACACCTCAAATGCGCTTTTGTGCATGGAAATCAAAAGTAAAACGACAGAACAGAGGGCTTTTTCTGCCATAGGTAAACCTCCTTTTAGGAGGCATAACTTTTTGCGCAAGAGTTCTTGCGCAAAAAGGTAAGTGTGGACGGAGCTCCGATGGGAAAAAGCACAGCTGCTATGATGGCCATTCTGTGAATAGCCATCAGAGCTTTCTTGCGCAAGAGCATCCATGCAGTGTGGACGCTTTCTTGTGCAAAAGCACATCACTTTTGCGATGTGCTTCGAGGTGTGGACGTGCTGTTGCTCAAGAAGTTTTTGTGCAAAAACTCTTGCACAAAAGCCTTCTTGCACTAGAAGCGTGTAGCGTAGACGTAGCCTTTAGGTAGTTATAGCCTAGGCCCCCATCACCATTGTATCTGAGCACCTCACTGTCTTCAATGTATTTATCTGAGGTAGGAAGTGCAATTATCCTTACTTTACAGATGGGTAACTGAATTACAGAGTGATTAAATGACTTGTTCAAGGTCACAGAGACCTTGGGACAGGTAAGTCTTCTAGTTATAAAAATTGTTGAAGAAGCTCACCTAATAACACATTTTGAATCAAACATGAAAAAGAACCACTTTTTTCCTATATAATATACTCTGGAGCAATACTAATAATTTAAAATGGCAAACATGTGACATGTTATGAGAAAATAATTGATTTTAAGAATATGTCTGGGCTGTTGTAATTCATAGTGACATGTATAAAAATTATTTAAAAATACAATTTAGAACAGCTGTCAGTGAAGTTTCCTTTATAGCTTCTGTATGTCTTATTGACAACTGCCACTTTTCTAATTATAAATCTTCTGTACTCTACATATGTAAAATACTGTATATACTAGGAGGTTAGGAGAAACATGTGAGTGTATATAGTGCTTTATGAGGGTTGTAAAAAATGTTATATAATTATAAATAATGCTTTATACACCTTCCAGTGGATTTGCAGTGCTCACCATAAATTTTAAAGAAGGAAATATTACAGCATATATCTACTGTTTTCCTGCAGAATTGCCAATACACGCAGTATTTTGCATATAAACATTACAATCAGAACAGTGGAATTTGCTAGTAAAACCAAACATTATAGTGCAAACTCCACTGATAATCTTTTTGGTATCCATTTATAAAAATCTTGGCCAAATATAAAACACTCTGGGATTCTGCTTTTTAGAAGCACTAGGAGGACCTATATATACTAACATACTTGGGGCTTCTAAGTTCTTTTGGTTTAACATTTATGCACCAGAATATACTGATCTGAGACACAGGACAGGTTGTATTCAGTCTTGAAGCTGTCACAGGCATAAGATGAATAATTTTATGGCCATTTCTATTAGTATAAAGAGAATATAGTTCTGCTAGATCAGGAGATATTACAGCCTGATTCTGTCCCTCTTTAAATGTTTTTAATTGTCTTCAGTGGGAAAATATTGGGTCTTTAGGCCATAACTACTTGTCAGTTTCAGACCAAACAGGTCTCTTCCTGTGCCTTAGCAATTATAGGCTAAATTCTTCTTTTAAGGAAGAGTCAAGGAAAGTCTGACGTTTTATTTATTTGGATCCGTTCTGAGATTAGGAAGAGTTTTTCAAAACTGTGCAAAGGGATTAGAGTCACAGGTCCCATTGAAGGTCACTGAGGTTTGCATTCCTAAATCTGATAAGTGCTTTTGAAAATCTTCCTCCGTACAATGTTACAAATAGTCCTATTCATGGACAAAGTGCAAGGGAGGTGGTCAAAGGTGTGTGCTAAGTGTCTTCCCTCCACCCACTTGCCACAGGCATGTAACATTTTATTCCCTATGGCAGAATGAAGTACTACACTTTAGATATAAAATAATATATAGAGAGAAAATATTTAGCACTATTTTAATCATAATTGAAAAGGATGGCGAGTAACTTTTGTAAATGGCTCAGCAGATATATCTTTGTCCCTGTCCAAAGCAAAGACATTCTACAGCTTTTCCAAGCTAGCAAAACAGTGTATTTTTCCCTAATCTCATTTTCAGAAACAGCCTGTTTTGGCTAACTCGTTTCATAAACATGACAGGAAACATTGGAGTGAAAAGCAAATGAGTTTTGGGTAAGGTTTGTGTGGGGAGTTCAGTTTCCCTGATCTAAACCACTTGTCTGATTCCAGATTGATTTTGGCTCCTGAAACCCAGAGATCAGGGGCGGATGAGAGTTTTGTAGGGCCCAAGGCGCGGGGCCTATTGAAGCGCGGGGCCCGGGAAAGCACACTTTCGCGCATGCGCCACGGCCACAGCTGACAGGTAGTAGAGTGTGCGCGGGGCCTATTGAAGCGAAGGGCCTGGGGCAGCCACCCCGCTCGCCCTGCCCTATATCCGCCGCTGCCAGAGATTTTTTTCATGTCCAGTTTGGATATAGCTGAAATCTGCTGTTTTCGGTTTACTATAATGGAAAGCGCTTAAAATCAGCTCATTTCACAAGTTTTCTATAGTCCTGAATAATAGAAACCTTTTAAAGTCAGTCAAAATTGTGACATTTCTACCACAAGGGGCCAAAATCGTGTGAGGAGAGGTTTTGGATGCTATCTAAACTAAACCCTATTCTAAATTTAATCCAGATATGCACAATGCTTCTTTTGTCCATCTTTACATAGAGTATTTCTATCTTAAAAAGATACCATAAAATCATCTTATGAAAAGTTGCCAGTATACACATCCATGAACATTCACTGCTATGCTTGGATTAGCATGAAATTCTATTTGCATGTTCATAAACAAAGTATTCTGCACAAGCATGACTTTGTCTTGTGTGTTTTGTACCTCTTCTATGATATTGCCGAAGCTGGGGCAAAAGGCTGTTTGGGTCAGGATAACTGAGGGGAAAGCTCATTGGTACTGTATCAACTTCCCACACTAAGGCACATATGTGATCTCAAATCACACATCCAGTTTGGTTCTGCAGTTGGCTGAAACATAAAGGAGACACTCAGAAAAAGCCAATCTGATTGAATTCACTCTTGGTTTAATTTCTCCTATGTTGTTTTTTTTCTGCAAAAGTAGAAACAGACACAATAGAATGGCATATTGCCAATCAATCATGGCATAAACCATCTGAAATTCATTGCTGAAAGCAGAGCAGATAGACAATTTTTATTTTCTTAACTGACAAGTGACAGGCAACGTGGAAAAAAAGCTTTTTTTTATATATTACAGAACTATTACAGTAAAATAATCATTTTCTGGTGCTACTTTCCTGATCAGGTAAAGAGACCTCAATATAGTTTATCTAGTAATAGATTTGTGAACTGATTCGTTATTTTAACAGACATATGAATATTGATGGAGAACTTCATGGTATTTTAGAGTATAAAATTATTAATTTTATGTTAATTGTACAGTTATTGTCAATTAAACATTTCATACCATTTCTATACAATTCCAAAATGGAAGCTGAAACAATCTCCTTTAGGTATACTTAAACTACTTTAGGGTGCATTTAATGTAACTTTATAATATAAACGTATTACATCTGGGATTTTCAAAAGACTCAAGAGAGTTCAGCGTTAGGCATTCATTGAGCTACTATAAGGTGGGTTCATAACTGGCTGGATAACCATTCTCAGACAGTAGTTATTAATGGTTCACAGTCCTTCTGGAAGGGCATAACAAGAGGGGTTCCGCAGGGATCTGTTTTGGGACCGGGTTCTGTTCAATATCTTCATCAATTATTTAGATATTGGCATAGAGAGTATGCTTATTAAGTTTGCAGATGATACCAAGCTGGGAGGGGATACAACTGTTTTGGAGGATAGGGGGCATAATTCAAAATGATCTGGACAAACTGGAGAAATGGTCTGAGGTAAATAGGATGAAGTTTAATAAGGACAAATGCAAAGTCCTCCACTTATGAAGGAACAGTCAGTTTCACACATACAAAATGGGACCCAACTGTCTAGGAGGGGGTAGTGCAGAAAGGGATATATGGGTCATAGTGGACCACAAGCTAAATATGAGTCAACAGTGTGACACTGTAGCAAAAAAAGCAAACATGATTCTGGGATGCATTAACAGGATTGTGTGAACAAGACACGAGAAGTCATTCTTCCACTCTGCTCTGCGCTGATTAGGCCTCAGTTGGAGTATTATGTCCAGTTCTGGGCACTACATTTCAAGAAAGATGTGGAGACATTGGAGAAGGTCCAGAGAAGAAGAACAAGAATGATTAAAGGTCTAGTGCAGCGCTACGCAACCTGTGGGTTGCGACTCCCAAGGGGATTGTGGATGTCATCCTGGGGGGGGTCGCCGTGCCGCCGCCAACGGCCGGGCCCAGCCCCCAGCCGACCGGATCTAAGCACCGCACCTTGCAACCGCCAACAAAATCAAGTCCCAGGTGCCTCAATATGAGGCCCTCAAAGTTAGTGGGTACATTTTACTGTAATCACACTGTGCCTCAGTCATCTGCAAAATGGGGATAATATTGTGCCATCTCATAGAAGTACTGTAAAAATAAATTAATGCTTGTGAAGCACTCAGACTTTTGAGATGAGCACTATTGAAGAGCACAGAATAAAATTAATAATTTTGTCTTTAGAGAAGGTTTGAATAGTGTCAAGTAAGAAAGAAATGGGACCACATATTGAACAATGAGGAGAAAATCAAATATTGAACAGCCGCTCATTAAGTGAGCACCGTTAATTCTGTGGAAAAAGTAGAATGTGATCATGTATGAAAGACTTTTCTCAATCTGACCTTATTATAATGCTCCTTTAAAGTAGTTTGTGTGTATGTGATGTAGATAGATACAGAGGGTGTACCTGGACTATATGGCACATGTGGTATAGTATTCCAGAGACAGAGGGAATGAAATAGACAAAATACATGGACATGGGACTTTTAGAGAGTAAGGTGTTGGGATTGTTTCTCACACATTTTTAAGATAGGAACCAAGTGTAACAAGGTGACAGGGCTCTTTTGTTGCACCATTCAGTTAGCAGGTATTGGGCCCCTTCTCTTCCGAAGGATTCTTGTTGTCTTGCTTGCCGCAGGTGTGTAAAATTAGTTCCATCCTGTATCTAAGGAGCTGGGAATGGTTTCCTGAGCACAGTGAGTCTAGCTTTAGCAGAACCTTGTGAGTGAAATCCTGACCTTAATGAAGTTAGAATTTCATCCTAAAAGAGTTTAAATCAAATAAATGCTTTTATATATTGATGAGTTGCTTTTTAAAATAAAGTTTGGTGTCGCTGAGTTTTGGAGAAGATAGGGAAGCCACCTGCTCACTGGGGCTATGTCTAGACTACAGAGTTTTGTCGGAAAAACAGCCGTTTTCCAACTAAACTTGAGGAACGTCCACACTGCAAGTGCGTTCTTTTAACAGTAAATCGAAAGAACAGAGGGCTTTTTGCACAATTGGTAATCCTCATTCTACGAGGAAGAAGTCTTTTTGCGAAAGAGCTCTTTCACAAAAAGGCATGTGTGGATAGGGAAAAGGGAGTTTTTTCAGAAGAAGAGGAAAGAGGAAAAAGCACAGGTGCCCTGGTGGCCATTCTGTCCATAGCAATGACTGCTTACATGCGAGATATCATCCAGGTAGTCTGGACCCTATCTTTCAAAAAAGCTTATCACTTTTTCAATGCGCTTTTGCAGTGTGGACACTCTCTTGTGCAAGAAGTTTTGTCGGAATATCTCTTTTCCGGAAGATCTTGAAAAAAGCTTCTTGCGCAAGAAGCCTGTAGTCTAGACATAGCCTAAGAAAAACAAAGAACAATATGTAATTTTAATTCAACTGTCTAGCAATGCATAATATCCGTACTGCATGTGCTATGTGTTAATTTGTTACTGTGTATAAAGAGTTTTGAAGCATTACAAAAATGTTTATTAATAATAACACATATAATGTTTTACTACATGCCAAATACAAATATAGTTAGATAGATGTATCAAAAACTTGTGAAACCTGCAACTACAGTGAAAGAGGTAAAAATTCCAGGAGCCCAGAGATTTTAAAAGCCTTAGTTTAGTACAGTCATAATTCCAAGAGTTGAGATTTACTGCAGCTGGCAAGAGAGTTCTGTACTTTTTCATTGGGTGCTCAGTTCAGTAAAAACTCAACCTGTTGAAAGTTCATTTAATTTTATTCAATTGTAGTTCATATTCCTGGATAAGAAGTCAAAAGAAGGATATGATAAAAATAAACAAAGATAGTATTCTACAGACATAGTAGATGGGGAACTTATGCATTGTTTCTTAGAATACTAGAATGAGGAGCTGTTCAATGAAATTGAAGGGAAGCAAATTAAAAACTGATAAAAGGAACAAATGACCATTCAGAGCACAATTAGATGGTGGAAATCATTGACTCAAGATATCAAGAAAACCAACAGCTCAACAGGAGTCCAAAAATATTAGACACTTATATAGATAACAGGAACATACAGGGCTATAAAAATAAACAAAAGCATTGGAGGCATATAAATCCTTACATTTCAGGGCATAAAACAAGATAGTGGACTGGATGGGTCACTAGTATGATCCATTAAGGTTAAACTCATGAAATACACCAGCAATATACCAGCAACCACATTTCATTGTTGCATCATATAGCCTTTTATTTTTTAATGTGGCCCAATAACTGAAAGAGTTGGTATTTTTTTCTTTAAAATGTACTTCATTGTCTCATATTTTTGGTAGTGCTTCCCCCATCCTCTGATTCATACTGAGGCATTGCTAGTGTTCCCTTTTGTCAGTATGCAAGGGGAAAGTGCACAGTTTGCTTCATTCCTGACTCTGGCTTGGGAGAGCAGGGGACAGATAACCTGTCCCAGCGCAGGAACAAGTACCCCTTCCCTGACTGTGGTGGGTGGAGCTGCAGCAGCAATGGAGATTTCCTTCTCACCTGTACCCAAACTGCTGTGGTGAGAGAAGGCTGAGGTAATCCTCTCTCCCTGGGGCAGCTTACCTACTGAACTACTAATCCCCAACCCCATCCCAGAGCAATGATTCAAATGAAGCATGTACACTTTGATTATTTTTTTTTTAAGAGAGAGGTTGAGGTAAGAAATGCCGGGTAAATCTTCTAGAGTCTTATAAAACTCTTAAGCCATTATGGATTGTTGTTTAGATGAGATGTAATGTAACACTGTTGGTGGCACATACAAACTGTTTAAAAGACACAGTTTGTACAATACTGCTTCTCATGTCTTGCAGGCATAAAATATTGAACTATAATGGAAATGACCTGAGCAACAGAACAGAGAGATTTCCTTTGTCTGATCTCCAACAGCTGAACTATAAACATGGCATCATTAATGAAAAATTTTAATTATTTTTTAAAAAAACAGTGAATTGGCCAAGAGCCATTTTGTAAAACATATAGTACAGATATATTTTGAACCATTTTTGATCCCTTTATTTATCTTTTTTCATTTTAGGTGAAACATCATTAAATTATTCTCTGGATCAGTGTAAGGTTGGAATAAAATGTCTATGTAAACAAAATTATCAAATGTTTCCTTCTACTGAAAGAAACTATATGTGGGAAAAATGGTTTTTTTGCATTATTGTTTTGGCCATTAATTAAGCACAGCTAGCTCTATATTGTAGATGCTACATAAACATTAATACTAGTATTTACTACAATTGCCTAAAATAAGGCAAAGTGGGCACAAGTGGTCTAAATCATCATGTTAGAGCTTTTGTTTTTGAACCTATTTCTACTGAAGCTAATTGCAAAACTCCCATTTAGTTGAGCAGGATGATTCTGTCAGAAGTGAAAGGAAAAAAAAAAGAAATGTTACACTTACTGGTTCACCAGCACCTCTTTTTGCTATATCTATGTTTTTGGAGTTCTCTTTTCCAAGTATATCATCATTAAAAGTTAAAAAGATGTAAAAGTACTCAAATGAAAGAACTTCAGACATTAGTGAGCAATGGTAAGGGAGTTAATCAGATTGTAGGAAATCTGAGAAATGAGTTCATAGACAATGGAGGAGAAGAGTGAAAATTAGAAGAAATTTGAGGGAGGCTGAGGATTTAGGAACTAATAATAAGAATTTCTGTTATAATCTACTGGCTCATCAGGTGGAAAGGTGACAGGATTTGGGTCTGTTAGTTGATCACAGGGGCTTTGTTTACACTATGGCTACGTCTACACTGGCATGATTTTCCGGAAATGCTTAAAACGGAACAGTTTTCCGTTATAAGTATTTCGGGAAAAAGAGCGTCTACATTGGCAGGATGCTTTTCCGAAAAGCCCTTTTTCCGAAAAGCGTCCCAATGTAGACGCCTTTCTGGAAAAAGCCCCGATCGTCATTTTCGCGATCGGGCTTTTTGCAGAAAAGACTGCTAGGCTGTCTACACTGGCCCTTTTCCGGAACAGTTTTCCGGAAAAGGACTTTTGCCCGGCGGGAGCAGCATAGTTTTTCCGGAAAAGCAGCTGATTTCTTACAGTAGATCGTCAGTGCTTTTCCGGAAATTCAAGGGGCCAGTGTAGACAGCTCACAGCTTATTCCGGAAAAGCGGCTGCTTTTCCGGAATAAGTGGCCCAGTGTAGACACAGCCTATGAGTTTTTCTACAAGAGGCAATGCAAATGAAGCACAGTTTAGCATTTTCTTGTGCTTCATTTGCATACTCTCTTGCGTTCCATTTTTGCACTAGTGGTTTTTGCACAAAAACAGGCAGTGAGGCCGTGGCCATTTTGTGCAAAACCCCCTCTTTCCGCAAGATCCTTATGCCTGTCCGGATCCTGTCTGGCATAAGGATCTTGTGGAAAAGAGTGTTTTTGCGCAAAAACCCCTAGCGCAAAAATGGAATGAAAGAGAGTATGCAAATGAAGTGTGAGAAAATGCTAATCTGTGTTTCAATTGCATTGCCTCTTGCAGAAAAACTCATAGTGTAGCTGTAGCCAGGATTATTATGAGCCACCAATGTGATACAGCTTGAAAAAGGCAAATGCAATCCTAAGATATATTAGGTGAAGTATTTCTAGTAGACAGAGGGAAGTATCAATGACATTGTACATGGCACTGGTAAGATCTGACCTGGGATATTATGTACAGTTCTGGTCACCTTGTTCAGGAAAGAGGAATTCAGACTGAAAAAGGAGCAGAGAATGGCTACTAGAATACTGAGGATAATGAAGGACCTGGTTCATGAGAGGGGACTAAAAAAAGCTTGGCCTTGTTTAGATTAGTGCCAAAAAAAAAAAAAAAAAAAAGACTGAGAAGGGGATTTCACGTCTTTCCATAAATACATCAGGGAGGTAAATACACAAAGTCTACTACTCACAGTTCTCTTCTTTATAGTATTTATTTTCATCCTGCATAGCAGTAAAAAGCTGATTATTGATCAATTGTTGACGTCTACAACAAAGCAGAAGAAAGTGTTCTGCGATGCACTTAATACAATGAAATTCTTACAACATAATGAATTAATGTAGGCCCATAATACCCAGTTATTTTACTCTGTCCTTTGAATGTGAAGGCATTTGTTTAGTTTTCTAGAACATTCAAATTAATTAGCTTCAGATGATAAATATAAAGGTTTTCTTAGCTCCCAGTAAATTGCACATTCCCTGGCTGTTAAAATGCTATGTAAGTCCCTGATTCTACAGTTTGATCTGTACAGGGCAGGCATCTTCCTGCTCTTGTATAGAGCCCCACTGGAAATAGTTGTAGGTCACATGGCACAGATTCAATTGGAGAATTGGGCCCTTCATCAGTGCATGATAACTACCATAACAGGGAGGCTTTTTGCCTTGCCAGAACAGATAACTTCAGAGAAACTACTAAATCCTGGTTGACCTGGTACTGGAAAACTTTGTTTCATTTCATATCTCGCTCTGTTCCCTTGTGTTTGCTTTGCGAAGTAAGTTAAATATTTGTCTCATCGGAACAGACTGCTGATGTTATGAGAGCACTGTCCTGTTCAGACACAATAGAAACTGTCTAGTAGTCTGAAAACCAGGATAAAAAAATGTTTATTTAGTAATAGTTTTAGCCTGATAACTATAGTGTGCCAAATTACACTTTGTAAATACTGTATAAAGCTGCTCTGCCTTAAAATAAAGTATTATCATGATTTTAGGAAGTGTCAGCTTGGTCCTTTTAATTCAAGCTGGCCAAGCCAAGAAGTGCTCAAGGGAAGCACTTTCATGTTGCACTGAGTGATTACATACTTATCCATTTAATTATCTTCACTCATAATAAACCCTGCTTCGTAGCAGTAGGTAGCCCTCTACCTTGTGCTAATTAATGAATCAGTTAATGGACAACCTGCAGAGTCAGAATATGCTAATTTAGATTGATTCTCTTTAATTTTGTGAAATCTACTGATACAGTTTAAGCTGGCCACTATTTAGACCCTTGAAGTACAGAAGCTATTTCAGTGGACACCATTGGTAACTAGCAATAAAGCTAGGGGATATAAATTCTGAAATCCTTCATCTTAATTTCTTAGTTAATTTAGAAAACAAGGAACCATTTAAATTTGAACCAAGCATTGGCGCAGAATCCTCCAAAAAACTTTTGAAAGACCACTTTATGTATAATACATTAGAGCCATGCTGGCATGAAGATGATACCTATATTTTTATATTAGTATGAAAGGCTTAGAGGTCTAAGAGCCGGTGAATGCTTTGTACCAGCTCTGGCTCCATGGCTGGAGTGTTGTGGTACCTGCAAGGGCAATCAGAGCTCACAGTGAGATGAGTTTGCTGTCCCTCAAGGAGGCAAGAAAAGGTGAAGAGCCTGAGACATGACGGTAGAGGAGAGTCCTTCAGGCAGCAGCTACAGGAAGTGACTGCTGTACTGATGTCCTTCCCAGAGTGCTTCCTGGGGGCCTTAAATGCGATTTAGACTCCAATCAGTGTGGACATACTATTTTGAAATAGCTGTGCACTACTTCAGTGTGGATTTGTAGTGTGGACAGGAGTTATTAATCTTAAATAGCTTATTTTGAAATAATTATGTAGTGTAGGCATGCCCTTTAAAGAGAAGAAACTAGATAACAGGCAGAAAATAAAGTGGGATATAAATGGTCTAATTTCAACATGGCAAAGATTAAGAATGGGATACTCAGAGGATTTGTATTAAGATAGATTTGCTTTAATATTCCTATAAATGACCAAGGAACAGTGTCTAGCAAAACAGCCGAGGAGGAAATGGTGTTTCAATATAGGGCATTTCCACTACATGCATCTGATGAAGTGGGTCTTTGCCCACGAAAGCTTATACTCCAATACATCTGTTAGTCTATAAGGTGCTACAGGACTCCTTGTTGCTTTTACAGATCCAGACTAACACGGCTACGGCTACCCCTCTGATACTTGACAACATAGGGCTGAATCTGAAACTTTTTGATGGTTTTCAGAGAGACACCCTCAGATAGTCAAAAGTCACGGCACTCAACTGGAATTCCCAATCAATACCCTAACCTCCAAGCTACAGAATCAATCTTTCTCTGGGCCAATGAATAAATACACAAAGTGGAACAAATATATGAGAAAATTAGAGTCCCATCCCACAATAGCCTGGTCTGATTAGGGCCCTTACCTGGGCTGTGGAAAATCCTAGATCAAATCCCTGCTCCAAATAAAGCAAAAAAAAAAAAAAAAGGATAATGTGAGAAATTTCATAAAGTTCTCACAAGCTAGGTGAATGTGCAGGATGAGAGCACATGAAATTTACTATTAATAAATACAAAGTGCTGTACATTTGTGTAAATAATTTGAACTACTTATGCAAATGGTAACAAAGAGCTGGCAATCTGAGTATAGGGCAATAGATGGATGAAGAGAGATGGATAGGGAGCACAAGGAAATAATGAGATAATGGCCAGTGATCTCAGCTTCATGGAGACCTTTTGCTCAGTGTGCATGGCAGTCAAAAAGAAAAGAAAATCTTACAAAGTATAATGCCATTACATAAATGAATCAGTTCTTCTTTTCCTTTCTCAAAAGGTTACAGAAGGAATAAAAGGGGTTCAGAGTCTGGTGATGAAAATGCTGAGGAGGAAAGCACAAAAAAGACTGAGGCTGTATCTAGACTACAAAGTTCTATCGGAAAAAGATACGCAAATTGCAAAGCGCAATTTGCGTATCTTTTTCCACTTTTCTTCTGAAAGAGGCTTTTCCAACAATTGGCCATTCTATATTGGGCCAAATGTTAGGAAAAAAGCCTCTTTTGGAACGTCCCTTCTTCCTCATGAAACAAGTTTTAAGGGGATGCCAAAAAATTTTTAGGAAAAGCAGATGAGTTCTTTGGACACGCAGAGCTTTTCCGGGAACTCTGCAGACTAGACGTACCCTGAGACTGATAAATTTAGATAGAAGACACATTATATTAAAATAAGGAATATGAGAAAATATAAGTACAATTATGATATGAGATAAACTGGGTGCCCCTAATTAAAATAAAAGGAAAGGGGGTATAGAATATAAATATATACATTTGAAAACAATACTTTTTTTGTACAGTGCATAATTAACTGTGGAATTCATTCTAACTGGTCATCATTGTTGTCAAGAGCTTAGTGGGATTCAAAAAGTAACTGCACATCTATCTGGATAATAATATTCACAGTTAGATGTGGTTTTGTTTTGTGTTATTGAAAGGGTATAAGTTCTCATCCTTCAGGCTACATCTAGAAGGCATGCTTCTTTCGGCTGTTTTTCCGAAAAAAACCCTCTGTAGTGTAGACATACCCTTAGTGAATAATCCAGCTGCTAACTCAAGGGGGTTAGTAAAATAATTTCTCCCATGGGCAGATTATTTCAGTTGGTTCCTTGTACCTGCCTCTCAAGAATTTGGTTCTACCCACTGTAGGAGACAGGACATAGGATTGGATGGTCACTGGTCTGTTTCTGAGTAGCAGTGGCTATTTTCCCATGATCCTAACTGAGAAATCCGATTAACTATTAGAATTTAGTTTATAATGTATGGCTATAAATAATTGGAGCCAATTAGAATTTAGCATATTTTTGGTTCTCTGTTCTGGCTCCTTGCACAGAGGGAGCTGCAGCAGTGCTGATATGAGAATTGCAGTAAGGTGTTTGTTTCTTTTTCCCTCTCTTCCCAATCCTGAAAAGGAGATCTGCAACACTGAGCTGATTTAGCCACAAATGGCACTGCTAACTTCAAGAACAATTAGAAGCAGCATCATGAATAATTCAGCGTTTTGTCACTTCAGGGGCTTCCCACTCTGTCTTTACAATTCAGAACTGTTTTTTTCTTCCCTTTTTTGTTGAAGAGAAAACCCAGCTTCGAAGGGCAGAATCTCCAGAGACTGTCTGCCTG
The DNA here is from genome assembly GCA_019425775.1 of Rafetus swinhoei. Lineage (NCBI taxonomy): Eukaryota > Metazoa > Chordata > Testudines > Trionychidae > Rafetus > Rafetus swinhoei. The sequence continues at coordinate 312,831,631 of CM033437.1, forward strand.
CTTAACATTCAGGTGGCATTACTGTCGGATTTTCTGGAACACCCCATCCGGAGGCGTGTTGATGCATGTACGCAAGCAGGATCTAGAAGGTATATTATGTACCATCTATGCCTGTACAACCATAATACATCAGGTGGGCTCTCCAATCTAATAAATTGTTTTTATTCCTTTCAATTGGGAATATGATTTATTATAACGTTAAAGGGAAGAGTATTATCTGAAGAGCCCAGGGCACCATTAATTTACAAGAAAGCATCGCTTTCTCTCTCGCTTTTTTTTTTCATCAGAGGAAGCTCCTAGTCAGTGACAACACTGTCTGATTAAAGGCAGTGAGAGAGTGAGTCAGAGAAGAGTGGGCAAACAGGCACATCCTGTGACTACAAGCATGACAGTGAATGACAATTTGCTAGCACTTCATTTGTACAAAGAGCAAGAAACCTTGTTTTATCCTTACAAAGAGATTGCAGGTATTCAACTGCTGTTTATATATATATAAATTATATGCAGCTCCCACCTCCAATCAAAAATCCTGCATTGCTCTTGTTACCATTGCGGTTAGAAACACTATATTCCAGGGACAAACCATGAGTAAAGAAAACCTGCATAACGAAAAAAGATTCCAAGGACAGTTTATTGTTTCAGCTTGGAGTAGAGCTATGCTATTATCATGTCAGGGAGCCCAAGTCAGAGTATTTTTAGCCCAGGGATTTATAATTTTAGTACTAGAATTCATATGAACAGCACAAAATGTGAAAATATTTGAAAATAGTCTGAGCAGTTTTGGGGGCAACTGAGTGTTTTGTGGTTTGTTTGTTTTCTTTTCTACTTTGTGAGAGTGAATTTAATATACCTATTGGGGAAGGACTGACACCTCTTGTTTTAGAGAGTATTTAGTTCAAATTCTAATCCACCACAAAAATGGCTTCAAAATGACTGCACGAGTATACTGAGATGGCAGTGTTAGGCTATGTCTACACAGGAGCATTATTTCAGACTGACGTTATTCTGAATAATGTAGTGCGTGTGTACACAGCAAGCCTGTTATTTCAAAATAAATAACAGGCTTCTTACTCTGACTTCTGTAAACCTCATTGTATGAGGAGTAAGGGAAGTCAGGGGAAGAGTGCTTTATTTTGAATTTATTTTGAAATAAGCTCAAGTTGCGTAGCTTATTTCTAGTTTAGCCCTGTTGTGTAGACATGCCGTTAATGTGCACTTATATTCTGTATGCATGTCTACACTGGGGAGTTATTTTGAAATAACTCCACTTATTTCAAAATAACAAGGTGAGCATCCACACTACCAAGCTGGTTATTTCAAAATAATGGGCTTGTTATTTTGAAATAATAACTCCTGCTTGTGAAGAGGAATAAGCCTATTTCAAAATAGTTATTTCGTGAGTTATTATTTTGAAATAACCCGGTAGTTTAGATATAGCCTATTTGTCTCACTTGCAGATTATTTCTGCCTAGAGAATGATTAATCCTGCTGCATCATCATCTTCCTCATCCCCCATTAGGCTATAGTCCCTTAGTTTGGGATGCTCCTTCATGGCTCTTGTTGCCAGAATCAGGGTAGAAATCTACTTCATTCACCCTCTGGTCATAGATTTTTCTGATGCGTATCTTTTGCAAAGCATCCTTTCAACATTTGGCCAATGCACCTCAGACTCAGCACCTTTGCTCATTCATCACCATCTCTTCAGCACCTTTACTCCTCCATCCTGCAGAGGCACATTGATTTTTTTTCACATTATGCTCTAGTTCTTGTATGCACTTTATAAATGATTCAGAAATGAGGTATCTGCATACAGGAAGCCCTTCTGATGTATCTTCTCTTTTAGTGCCAGATTAAAGCACTGTGTTTGGTAGCTACACTCCTTAAGCTCTCACAGGCTGTATAATCACCTTCAGCATGGGTTTTTGCATTGCGGAAGTTGGACATACACTTAAAGAATCTTATCTGGTGTTGAATGAGGAGGTGGGCATGTCACCTACCTACTATTTGGTCTTGTTGGGTTAGAGTTCTCCGAACTCAGAATTGTACACATTCTGTTTTTAAAGTAACAGAGTATTTTTTTAGTAAGAGAGCTGTAAAATAATTGTCTGATAAAACATGTAACATTAGACATGCAGTATCTAGACATTAAATCTCTTCTCCCCATCCTACCCCCCAGGCCAAACTTCTTCACCTCAACTACTGAATACAAGAGATCAGGGAAGACAGAAACAATTTATTTACACAACACAATCTGAATGCATTACTAGTTGAAAAATTCATAAAGGGACAGTCATAGTTTCAATTTCACATTTCTTTGAACTTTTAGTCCTATATTCTGTCAAATATTCTGTGTAATATGACTCCTGGGGTACGTCTAGACTTACTTTCACTTTCTAAAGAAGATATGCAAATTCGGCTCTTTTTTCAAAAGAACCTTCTTCTTCAAAAATTGAGGTTTACAGGTTCTTTCCAAAAAAGGGTTTTTTTTGAAAGAACCATTTCTAAACTACTTGCTTTTTTGAAAAAAACTCTTTTGAAAAAGTGATTGTAAGAAGATATGCAAATTACCAACATATTTGAATATATTCTTTTGAAAGTGGTATACTGATCTCATGGAGCTGGAAGGGACCTTGAGAGGTCATTGAGTCCAGTCCCCTGCCCTTACTGCAGGACCAAGTACCATCCCTGACAAATTTGCCCCAGATCCCTAAATGGCCCTCTGAAGGACTAAACTCACAATCCTGGGTTTAGCAGGCTAATGCTCAAACCACTGAGCTATCCCTCCCCCAAAGTGAAGGTAACGCTAGATGTACCCTTACTGTTTAAGAGTTATTTTATGTGTTACTGTAATGCCAATGGGCAGAACCAAACCTGGGTCCAGTGGAGCTTGGTGCATAAGCCTCTACTGCTTGGGCTACAAGCCAGGTGGGGCCCAGTTAAATCTGTAGAGCAAATTCATTCTTTGTCTCTCTGTAAATGGCTATGCCAGATGCTGTGTGGGTTACATTCACACCTATGTGTCATATGAAACCACTTTAGCTAGAGATGAGAGGAAAAGCATATATGCAAAATACCTGTATCCTGCTAAGTACATAGAATGCTCAACTTTTATAATAGAACTTCTCTACAGAAAACATTTTAGAAAAAATGTTGCTGTATCAGAACCATTCCCCTTCTGTTCAATTTAATCTGTTTGTAAGGTACTGATGAGAACATCATGATGGTGTTTAAATAGCATGTTATTATGCTACTTAGTGATATTGAAGATAGACCAATGAAAAAAATCCAACTTTGACAGGATATTTGACTCCTTTCATCTTTAACTCCATTCATCGGAAGAAGTGGGTTGTGCCCATGAAAGCTCATGTTATCATCTACATGTTTTGTTAGTCTTTAAGGTGTGCTAGACTATTTGTTGTTTTTTAAGTTTTTCCAGTTACAGACTAACACAGCTACCCCTCTGAAGGATACTTGATGTTATTCATGCAGTTCTATATCTTTCATATCTGTGTTTTATATTTAGTACAATAGAAGATGAGATCCTCTTGTACTTATGGAGAAGTAACATCTTCCATTATTTGATCACACAATACTAGGCAATGGTGCATACTATTATACATTTTTTTAAAACCCACAGACTGTTAATAAACATTTCATGAACTAATTGCATGAATAAAGGTGAAATCACAATCCCATAGGAGAGACTCCATGGAAATAGGTGCAAGGCAGCGAATTCTCTCCTGCTCCTGAACTCTGCTGGGTGAGTGTGCATTCCTGATTCTTAGGGCTGGTTGCAGCATGGCTGAGAACATCTGGCAGGTTGCTTTAAAGTGCACTTGAGTACAAAAAACTGTTGAATACCTGCCTTTGCTTCCAGTAGGAAGATCCCAAAGTCTTCACAATGGCACCCTCTTGTTTGGTATTGTGTAAATATTTTTGTATTTTGAAACAAGTGCCTTGTGCTGTTTCATTCTTGCAAGGCATTCCTCTGTAGTCTCTTTTATGAGTCCTCCTTAGATGGTCCTTTGCCATTGCACCAAAACCCAAATCCCCAAAACTTGATAATCGTTCTGTAGCCACCATCCATCATGCTGATCAACATTGTCCCATGGGTTCCTTGTGCTCACCCATGTGTCTGTTTTCTTATTTCACACTTTGATTGTTACCTTTTGGGGCAGGGACCCTCTTCGTCTGTGTTTGTATACTACCTAGCACAATGGGTCTGATGCATGATTGGGTCTCCAAGGTGCAATTGCAGTATAAATAATAATCTTGAAAGCAGTTCCACGGCAGAATGGTCACTGATGAAACTGATGCCATATGTTGTCTCTTTTGTATTTTTAAGAAATCTTAAAAAAAAATTGTACTGTACATAATAGTCAAAACTTCTCTAATTTTTAATTTTAAAAATTAAGATGTTAATTCTCCCTCCCCCACTCCCAAAGCATGAATATATTATTCTTCCTAATTTTAATGCAAATTCCAAAATAATTAAATCTGAAAATCCTGCTGATTTTCATGAGGCTGTTCTAGTCTCATCCATATGCACCAAGTGGCAGAATAAAAAGTGATACACAACGGGTGAGGACATAGGCCCAGATCACTTTAGAATGTTATTGTTTTAATATACTGAAATCCTAATTTTAACAATCCATTAATTTGGAGGATTTTTTAAATTGCACTGAAGTATGGAGGAACACCAGCTTGTACATCATTTAAGATTGCAACTGGGTTTTAATGAAAACCTGATCTTGTTTGTTTCCTTAACATTTTTTTAAATAGTGGTTTTCAACCTTTCACACACCAAACATCTCATTGCAGGCCCTACCCCTTTAAAAACACAATGGTAGGTTTTAACTGGAGCTGAGGTCTTAATGTAAGGCTACAGTACTGCAGTTGTTCTGTCGCAGCTGACTTGGACTCTCAGGGTATGGCTACACTACAGAGGAAGATCGAAGCTGCCACTGTCGATCTGCCAGAGTTCAAATTAGCAGTCTAGTTAAGACAGCTAATTCGAACTGAGAAGGATGTTCTGGTCAATGCCGGTAGTCCTGCTTTCATGAGGAGTAAGGGAAGCTGAAGGAAGAGCGTTCTTCCTTCAACTTCCTGCAGTGCAGACAGCACCAAAAGCCAAGTTAAGCTACTTCGACTTCAGCTACTCAATTAACATAGCTGAAGTTGCGTATCTTAATTCCACTTTGTCCTGTCAGTGTTCAGGCTCTGGGGCTATAAAAAAGCAGTGTAGAACTCAGACTTATCATATGACAGAGCACAGTCTCACAGCCCAGGCTCCAGTCCGAGCCCAAATGTTTATACAGCAGTTTTTATCTTCACACCCAAGTCAGTTGACCTGGACCAGTCATGGGATTTTTATCCCCGTGTAGACATATCCATATAGGGGCAGAGAGAGCTTCCAGTGGTGGTTGGCAGATATCTGCAGACCTGGAAGGGAATAAGAAGACTCTTGTAGGCCCCTGAATCAGCATGGGGAAGACGCGCTCCTTTCCCAGGAGCAGGGAAGATTGTGGAAAAGGCCAAACTCCAGGCAAAAATATATTGAGGGAGCAGGAAGATAATCCTTCCAGGAAAAGGAGCTGTGCCTAAACAGGGACTGGGGTGAATGAAATGAACTTTAAAGATAGACCTCATAAGTTTGTTTTATTTGAAAAGATTTTGTGCAAGACTTTATAAATTGGGCCCCAGAAAAGGGAATGTTCTAGTTATCTAGTTATCTGGACTGTATGGACTTCTTCAGGGACACTGAGTGCAGGGATCATGGTCTCAGCAGTGTCCACTCTTGGCCAGGTGGGGGGTGTTATAAGGTAGGCATGCCTATTGACAGCACAGTACTTGCACCCTACACTATATGACAACTATCAAGTTGGAGGAATAAGAGAAAATCTCTCCTGAGTCCACTTATACCACTTAATTGACTGAAAGGGTGCTGCTGTTAAGCAACTTGAGGAATTCTCTCACTACCAAGGCAGAGCCTGAGGGCCTGATTCTTCTTTGCAATAACATTCCTTTCCACCACTGGAACATGATGTAAATGGTCCTTTATATAGAGGAGAATCCAGCCCTGTATGGGCTCCTCTCCCAATCTAAGCCAGAAACCTGATAGCTTTATGGGTGCTCATGCAGAGTGTTATTAGTCAGTCACTTGTCGGGCTTGTAACTGATTCTCTTTGCTTGGAAGAATTAAGACAGTTTTTATTTTAAATTATCTGAGAATATAAGAGGGCTTTTAGACATTTTATAATCCTATCACTGGTGTGCTGAAATTATAGTAGCTAGCTAGCAATAACCTTCCACTAAGAACAGAATGAGCAGCAGCACAGCATGAATTATTTAACTCAAGACTGCACTTCCTGCTTCCTAATCAGAGAAATAACACAGGCTCTATAGAGCATTTATCCCAAATTAAGAGATGAAATGGTTAACAGATCCCGCCTTTTAAAATCAATATTATGAATTCAAAGAAAAAAACAGCATGTACTATCTGATGCCTCTGGAGTTCTGATCTGGGTTTGATGTCACATTGAAGTAAGTGGTTGCCATGGTGATTTCAGCATATGTCTGAGTATTCCTCCATTTGAATAGTAAGGAGTGTTCTTAGGGAGGAAGTGCCCATCTGTAGTCAGTCTATTGTTCTTGCTGTACCAAATGCCAGTCTTGCTGCAGCCTGCAGAACTGCGTCATAACACAGCAGCCTCAGCCTCTATGAATAAAGACTCCCTGTAGAACCAGATTTATCCACCCTGCCATTTTCACTGTCATTTGATTATCTGTTTGTGTTTTCTTTGACTGCATTAATGCAGCCTCTTAGGGATTCTATGATAACAGGGGAAGGTTTGATATCTCACAATACCGGACAGATCTCCCTGTGCTTGCTAAGCTTGTTCCTTGCTTTCTTCTTTTCACAGAGGATGGGCACCCTTCAAATGCCAGAGTCTCTGCACATTTTTTCTTTCCATGTTATAGAATTAGAAGTCTTTGAACATTTGAGCGTGTTTCATACCCTGCCTGTATAAATTCAACTAGACTGCTTGAAATAGATCCTTATATAAAAGTCATTATTAATTGCCTAGCATATGCACCCAGAACAAGAATTGGCAGCTTCAAACAGTCCACCTTGATTATTGAATATATCTATTTATTTACCAATTAAGTAATGAGCCAGCATGCCAATGTTGAACATGAATGGTGAATAAAACTATGGCATTATTAGTAACTGAAATTCATCAGAAAGATTCTGACAGCTACCTGCAGTGGAGGTTTCTGAGGGTTTTTTTTCTTATTTTGATTAACGTGTGCTGCAGTAATGCATGTTACACAGTCTGAGATATCATGAGGTTTGTTATCTTGATTATGGTATGTGCTTAAAAAAAGTATTGACTGTGGAAAAAAGGACTGGTTATAACCAGCCCTCCTCTACTTCTGATTTATAGTATTTTTATTAGATCAGAAAATGAGGCATTAGAGCAGTTGAAATGTTTTTAACATGGGAAGACAGATATTTTCTCTTAACCTTGTTTTCAGAAATGGCTGAATCGTTTTTTTGCTGAAGCTTAAACAAAACAATTGAACAATGACCCTACATAGTTTGAGGCAGATTTTTTGGCATGGAAAACTTCTGCCCAAACAGTTGAAGCTTGGCAAAGTTACAAGCACCTAAAACAGTGTCTTAAAATGGAAAGCATTGGACAACCATAACTGTAGGTGTCTCCTAAGAGCTCTGCTTTCATATACTATTGATAATTTTGAACATAGTCTTTCAACCACTTTTGCAATCACTTTATGATAATTTCATCTAGAACACATTTGTCTAGTTTGCTTATAAGAACATCATATAGGACTGTGTCAGAAGCCTTATATTAGGGGTTCTCAAACTTTGTGATACTGCGACCCCCCTCTAAGTTGCTCACGACCCCCCGTGGGGTCGGGACCCACAGTTTGAGAAACGCGGCCTTATATCATGTCTACTGCTTCCCACCTTGCCCTCAGGCCAGTAACCCCATCAAAGAAGAAAATGAGGGGTCTTTTTATGATTTGTTCATGAGATATTCATGTTGGCTATCACTTATAACCCTCCTATGCTCTAGGTCCTTACAAATTGCCTTTGTCCAGTATTTTTCTTGGTATCAAAGTTTGGCTGACTGGCCTATAATCTCCCAGGTCCTCCTTGTTCCCTGTTTTGAAGACAGGTACTGTATTTGTGCTTCTGCAATTCTCTAGGACTTCAAACATCCTCCATGAGATTTCAAAGGTAATTGTTAATGGTTCCAAGATGATTTAACTGGTTTCTTTTGAACCAGAGGGTGCATTTCATAGGCCCTGCTGACTTAAATATACTCCTCATCTTATTCAAATATCGCAAGCTATCTCCTTTCCCTGTGTTGGCTTGCAGTCCTCTCCCACTGGTTAATATTAATTGTGTTAATATTAATTGTGTTAAGTATCTGGGCACAGCTGACCTTTTTTAGTGAGGACTAAAGCAAAATAGGTATTACATTCCTCAGCCTTTTGACGTTGTCCATTATTAGTCTCCTTCCCTTTTGAGTAGAGGACCTAGACCAGTGTTTCTTAAACTTTTTAAGACCGAGGAACACCAAACAATATTTTTTTTTAAATAAGCAACACCAAGGATTTTTTGTTGAGCAAAAAAAAAGTGTTGGGGAAGGGGGAGGAGTTATTGAGAGAAAAAGGTCGCCTGCCCCTTTAAGGGTGTCTAGTTTGAACTCTGTTGTTCTCTGCCGGCACACCTCCGACTGCCTCGTGGCACACACAGTTTAAGAAACACTGACATAGACTTTTCTGTGTCTTTCTCTTGCTCCTAATGTATATAAATAACCTCCCTACATTGATATGCTATTAATTGGTACTGATTTTCAGCCATTTATCTAAATTTCTATTTTTTTGTAGGATTCCTTTTTCTTCTTCAGGTAATTAAAGAGCCATTGATGGAGCCATATTGTTCTCTTACTATTCTTCTTATATTTAAGAAACTGCCAGCTCTTCAAAACACCTTTATCTTCCTTTGGAACCTTACCTAATAGTTCTCTGAGCAATTAAAGTCTGCTTTTTTGAAGTTGTTGTCCTCATTCTGCTTCTCTCACTTCTTCCTTTCCTTACGATCATGAAATCTGTCATTTAGTTATTACTTTCATCCAAATTGCCTTGAACCTTCAGATTCACACCCAATTACTCCGTTACTCAGAATCAAGTACCATATGGTTGCCCCCAGTCACTTCCTCCACCTTCTAAAACAAAAAGTGGTCCTTAATACATTCCAAGAATTTGTGTGGTTATATTACTTCTCCAATAGATGTTCGGATAATTCAAATCTCCAATACTATCAGGTCTTGTGTTTTGAATATTTCTATCATTTGTGCCAGAAATGTTCTATCGGCATCCTCTTTCATTTGATTTAGTGGCCTATAGTACTCCCCTACCAGGAATCACCCCTAGTTTTTTTTTTCTCCTTTTAACTTCACACAAAGCCTTTCAGATGTTCTGAGGTCCAGAAGGACATGAGAGACAGACAAAGTGTGTGTATTCTTAATGTATAATGCAACACCTTCTCCCATACCTGTCTTTTCTGAACAAATGACATTCCTCTATACTAGTATTCCAGGAATGAGAGTTATACAACCAAGTCTCTGTGATGCCAATAATGTCAGAATTTAGTTTATGGACTAGTATTTTCAATTCTTCTTGTTCATTTCCCATATATTACTATGACACGTATGCTCCACCAACACAAATTTCCCAAACTCCCAGTACTGGAGGGATCGCCTAGCAGATATGAATAAATAGGAACAGAAAATAAAAGTCAGCTGCAGATTTAAGCAAAACAAGACTCTAGTGGGAAGAACAATTTCAGTTGTCCATTGGAAAATCTTTCCCAGTGCCATGGATCTCAAGCTCTTTGGCAGCTCACTGTGGCAATGGCTCTCAACCTTTCCTGATATGGCTGATATGTGGAAAATGTTCCTACTATATTAACTGTACCCTTTTCAGGAGTCTGATTTGTGTTAGCCCAAATTTCATCTAGCTTCCTGGTACACTTTTTGCTGCACTGAAGTCTAACGGGGCAATCAACAAGGAATCCTGAGAAGCAAATGTCCTTTTGACAACACAGATATTCCTAGTATCGGTACACTTTGATGCTTTTGCAATGAAATACTGAGAAGTTTCAATTCTGTGGAAAGGTTGAGATTTGGTTTTACCTCCTTATTCAATACAGGGTTGGTTTTTTTTCAGAAACTTGAAGAAAATTTTACATATGAAAATCTGTTTCTGGGCCATCTCTACCTCTGGTGCTAAGAGGAACTCTGAAATGGATAAGTCCTGAATTTTAGGAACTGCAAAGGAGGTCGGAGGGATTAAATAAGAAATAACAGAAAGAAAGTCTAAGAACATTTAATTAGCTTTTGCCATAAAAGTGATTTTTTTCTGTTTGTTTCACTCTTGCATGAAGGGCTAAGGTTTTTCTTTTCAACATCTTTCTCTGAAAGCAAGGGACCATACTACCTGTATCAGCATTCTAAGGCTATGTCTAGACTACATACCCCTGTCGGGAGAGGGATGTAAATGAAGCACTTCTAAAGTGCAAATGAAGCCGGGATTTAATTTGCATAATCACGTAATGGCACTCTTTCAAAAAAGCACTATTTCGAACTTGAAACCACAGTCTAGATGTGGTTCTTTCGAAAATGGGGTGCTTTTTCGAAAGATCCTGTAAACCTCAAAAAATGAAGTTTCCAGGATCTTTGGAAAAAGCACCCTGTTTTCAAAAGAACCGCATCTAGACTGCAGTTTCAATTTCGAAATAGCGCTTTTTCAAAAGAGTGCCATTACGTGATTATGAAAATGAAGTGTTGGATATTTAAATCCCGGCTTCATTTGCACTTTCAAAGTGCTTCATTTACATCCCTCTGCTGACAGAGGAAATTTATTCTTCTCTTCTTCTTCCTCTCTTCCTTTCTCTCTCTCTCTTCTTCTCTCCTCTTCCTCTCTTCCTCTTCTCTTCCTCTCTTCTTCCTCCTTCCTCCTCTCTCCTCTCTCCTCTCTCTCCTCCTCCTTTCATGTTTGGATGGAACTAGTTGGAATGACTTCCTCAAACAAGGAATGACCTGGTTTATTTATTTATTAGACTGTTCACAAGAAATTTAATGAACTGGATCGTGCTTAGGGACCACATTTTGCTGTTTGTTTTTCTTGAAGCAGCCTAAACTAATGAAGACACTTTTTTTATTATAACTGCCTTCCATTGGCTATGATGCTAGATTACAGAGCCACAAAAACTCACTGATTCACTGTCTTATGAGCTTTTTATGAAAGCAACCGAAAGGAGACCCATTCAAGTCTCTTCAGACTGAATGATAGTGGGAAATATGGTTTCCAACCCTCCAGGATTGGCCTGGGGTCTCCCTGAATTGTCATCAATCTCTCAGGCTATGTCTAGACTACATGCAGGGGCAGCCCGTGAGCATAGGCAGACTCGGCGGTCGCCTAGGGCGCCACCGGCCCAGGGCTCCGATGATGACGTCACGGCCATTGACGGCCGTGCAGGCGGGGGCGCCGATCACGCCTTCTGCCTGGGGTGCCAGCTGCTGCAGCAGGCCTCAGGTCACTCCTGACTACATGACTCCATCGACGGAGCCATGTAAAATAGCTTATCGGCATAGACAGAGCCATGTAAAATAGCTTATCGAGGTTTACCGGATCGGTCAACAAAGGCTTCCCTTGTCGACTGCGGCACACCTAGACTGCCCCGCTGTGCCGGATCAGCTGATCGTTGGCACAGCGCGGCGGCCATGTTTATTTTAATGAAGCGGGGATTATTTAAATCCCCGCTTCTTTGCCTATGCCAATAAACTATTTTACATGGCTCCGTCGACAGAGCCATGTAGTCTACACATAGCCTCAGTGATTATTAAAAACAAGCCTGGAGATGTTAATATGCATGCTAGGTCACTGGGTGTCCCGATGAAGGGCATTACAGCACTTTCCTCCACGGGACCGAAACCCATTTATTTTACATTGGTTTTTGCTTGTCTCATTTGCCCCACCCCCCAATACATAGGAATACAGTGCATGGCCTTAATTAACTGTCTCTGCAAATGAATCTTCTGCTGTTTTGAAATGTATCAGCTGGTGGGTTAGCCTTGAGAACTCAGGTATTTTGAGGGTTTGGGGCTGTCAGTAAGGCTATCTACAGAATTAGGGCAAGACCAGGGCTCTTGGAGGTAACATATTAGTTCCTACAAGTGTCAGACTGAGATTTATGACCGGAATAATTTCCAAATGACTCTGTTTATTTGTTTTCTCAAGCCTCCTAGACATACACTCTAAGTTGACCTGCCTTCCAACCAGACAGTCAAGTCAGTCCTGACAATTTGGATGAAGTCACATGGAAGGACATATCTAGGGATTTGGAGAGTATTTCCAGCAATAAAGAAGTCACTAGGAAGGCATTACAGGGTGTTCCTGCTGTAAGTCGCCCCGGTATACATCCATTCCATACTAAAGTCATTGACACTTGTAGGAACTGATATGTTATAAGTCCTCCCATTCCCCACTCTTAAGATGAGCCAAAAAAAAAGTGCAAATGGAAGTAATCCGTGGGAAAAAAATTCCCCGCTTTAAGTTGTTTTGCTATAAATCCAAGTTTTTTGGAACGTATCTTGGACTTATAGTGAGGATGGCCTGTACTTGTAAAAGTAGCAGGAAAAACTAGTATTCAGATGGGTTCTTGTGAGAAGAGCTCATTGCATTGTTTGTTGTGAATACAGGAAACCCCGTGAATCTACCAAGAATGGTGAAATTCACAAATACTGGGAGCCACGGCCTCTGGCTTCTGAACTCAGCAAGGGGGCAGGGGCTGTGGGGAATTCACCACAACTGCAAGGAGCCGTGGGGAATCGCAGCTACAGTGAGTTCTCCATGGCTGCCCGCCCCACCCCATGAGGCCTGCTAATATGTGGAAACACAAATTGCAATTCTGTGAATTGTGAGCAACTGCTGTATAGGTCTTTTTGTGTTTACAAATAGATCCTTGAAAATCAATCTGTTCACCAAGTTATTCAATTAATGGGAACAAATGTCAAGCTACAGGTGTGGTAGGGTCAAGCCAGAGGGCTACTGCAGAGGGGGGAAATGGCAGCCCTAAAAGGGTAAAAGACCTGTAAATAGAAGCAGAGGGCTTCAGGACAATTAGATGCAGCTGGGAGGGAGCTGGCTCAGGCAGATTGGGGCCAGTTGACTCCCCTGCTGGCTGGCTGAAGGCCTTTAGAAAACTTCAGCAGTTGGAAGCTGGGAAGGAAGGAAGAACAGACAAGACAAGACAAGACAGAGAGCAAGTCATACCTGCATTAGAACAGAAACAGCTGGGGGAGGGAGTCCCAGGAGGAGTGTCTGGGCTCCCTACCACAGAGACCTGCTGCAAACCCCAACTCCTGGGGTTGGGTGCGAGAGACTTGCCACACAGGTTATTCACTATTTGTTGACTTAGTCTATTTGTTATTTGTAATGTGTGATTTATGGCACCTACTCCTGACTAGGTGACCAAAATGTTTGAAATAGACAATTAACAAATAATGAATGAGAGATGCTCTTATAAAACCAGGATATGAGTTTTTGTACAAACAATTGTTGTTCAAATAACTGTAAAAGCAAAAATCAGTTTGCACAAATTTTCTGGTGCACTTACAATGGGTACAAATATCTTTGAAAGTGTACAGCTCTTCAGAATTTAAATGAATGTTCTCAAACATATTTTTTCAGAATCTGCCATTTTATTCTTGAAGAGGAAGGATGGGTCTTAAATTGAAGTAATTTCATGGGACTCAGAGAGTCATTAACTAATTTTGGCTAATCCCTGTTAGTTCCAGTTTTGAGTGTTTTGTACAGTATTCTTAGGATAACTGTTGAGGGGTTAATTACAGAAGCCATTAATTTCTTTCTGTATTCCAATGCAATGATTGTTACCCTCTAATTTATTTTACTTACTGTGTTATATCATAATACCCTTTTCCTGTTCACTGTCTCAGACATATGTCCAATTACTTACTTTATCTACAGTTTGTATTCCTGGAGCTTGATTCTCTTATGTCTAATGGATTCACACTGGCATAAAATCAGGATAACTGGAGTGAAGAATCAGGCCACAGAGCTCTGAGATTGGTAGTCTTTTCTGTGTCTGTTTGCAGTGGTGTCACTCAGCTGAGATACAAAAACTACAGAGAAGGTTTCTTTAGGTTGTACTATTGGCTGATATGTGGAAGATATTCCTACTATAATAATTGTGCAGATTACAACAGACAATTATTTTTGTTAAAGCAGAAAGGTTTGTCTCAATGCTTGTTACTCGACTTATGTTCCTTCACCCAATTTCCATCCCACTGTTTATGAAACAGCTTGCACATTTTTAATAATTATATTAAATAGGTTCAGGAAAAACAGCCCAAACTTCTGTTCATGAGAGAGAGAGAGAGAGACACACACAAAATGTACTTTAAATTCAGTACTATTCAGGTTACTACATAGTACCTCCTACTCACCACATTTCAATGAATTATGCCATGCTAACCATAATGATTCTTCTTTTCTTGATTTGCTCTCTGTGCAGCTGATGCTAATTTTCCCACTTACAGTTATAAATGTTACTTTCCTTTTAAAAAAAAATCTGACAAAATGAGATTGAGAATTTACTTATACTGTTACATTTTTTGGCAAACTCATTTTTCTGGTTGTGGCATATTATTCTTAATTGCTTTGTTAACTTTGTACAGTGTGCTATTAAAATATTGGTACAGATGCCACTAGCCACTTTTGGCACCATTCTTCCTATACCATTAGTTGTATATTACTGCATTTGAATAAAAGAGTGACCTTTAGATGCTGTAACCTGATAAATCTAGACTTGAAACAGCTCTGTTCAGAATACAGTAGCACACTAGGCCATATTTTCTCCTTCTCCTGCTGTGTATTCCTTCACTTTTAAAGCTGAAAATAACTACATAAACACTGTCAAATCGCTGTTTTGAACATCTTTTTCATTCAACTTTATTTGTTATATTCTAATTATAAGCCATGCCAGGATGTCTGTCTGTAAAGGAACAGATATCAGATGGGTGAAAGCACTCATCCTTCTCTTGGAATATGTAGGTTGGTGCACCATTTTCAAAGGCTCAAAAACTGGTCACATCAATCAGTTTTCACTGGAGTATTCCAGTGTGTCTCTGCTTAGTCACAGCTATTACCAAACTAAAGCCATATCCTTTACAAAGTCTTGCTGGCAAAAGTTATGTCAGCATGCACCTGGCACAGTTAATATAGTGCTTGTGTCCATGATGCTCACCAGGGCTATGTCTACACTTGCGGCGGCTTCTTGCGCGAGAAATATGCAAATGAGGCTAAGCATAGAATATCACCGAGCCTCATTTGCATACCTAATGAGCCACCATTTTGCAGAAGAGGCTCTTGCGCCAGAAGGAGCTGTCTACACTGCCCCTTCTTGGGCAATGCCGTTATTCTTCTTGCTTGTGACAGTGCTTGTGACAGTGCATAACCTGGTGAACCATGGATTGGTATCCCAATGTGCAAGCAGATACAATGGATTGTCAAATCTCTCAAAAGAATGGTGAGGCAGAACAAGGCACACACGGGTGACTGGAAACAATGGCTCAACTTCCCATAATATAATCTCTCATAATATTTGTACCCATTTCCAATTTTCCACAAACAAGTGCGTCTCTGACAAAACCATGGAGCCTGCAAAGCTTTGTATTATTGTACTGGATGTTTGCCAAAGGGAAAAATGACCAATAACATGTGAGATCATCTACTTATTGCTTTTTTTTTTGTTAGTTTTGTTGGTTATTTTCCAGCCTCATTGAGATGCTGTTAGACATTCAATACGAAGAGCTTAGCTTTAGGCTGTTGTGTTTGAAAATCTTGACTAGAAAATTGAATTCAAAAGCTGTATGTGTGGATGGCCCTCTGATTGGCTTTCTTAGAAGCACAGTTGTTGCAGTGAACACATCTTGGTATAAACTTTTAGGCTGTGGATATCCAAGAGGGAAAGGAATTGCATATCATAGAAAAAAATAGCACAAATGCATACCAGAGCTGCTAGTTTTTCTGTTTTCCTCACAATAATGATGTTGTTGCTGTGTAATGGTACTCCCTTTTTACTGGCAACCACTCAGGCTAGATTATGAGATCTTATATGGAAAGTAATTCAGCTAACTGAAGAGCTGTGTTTAATGCTCTATACAGTGAAGCTACTTGTCTGATCTATGTTACTGGTGCTATTAAAAAGTCACATCAGTTTGGAGGATGTTCTATTTTATAGTTTCTGCTTTTGTTGTTTCCAAGGAAACCAATTTACTTATCCATGTTCATTTAGCCTGCCAGTTTCATTACACTTTTAACTTGCATGTGCTCAGAGGAAAAAGCAGTACATCAGAAAATCCATCTAATAGTACTGTAAGGCTACGTCTAGACTACATCCCTTTTTCGAGAAAGGGATGTAAATTAGGCACGTCGATATTGCAAATGAAGCCGGGATTTGAATTTCCCATGCTTCATTTGCATAATTGCGGCCACCTTTTTTTTTTAAACAGGGCTTTTTCGGAAAAAAAAAAAAAAGCAGTTTAGACGGGGATCTTTTGAAAATAAAACCCTTTCTCAAAAGATCCTGTACTCCTCAAAAAAGACCTTTAGAAAAAGGGTTTTATTTTTGAAATATCCCCATCTAAACTGCCGTTTTTTCGAAAAAGCCCTCTTTCGGGGAAAAAAAGCGTCAGCTGCCATTATGCAAATGAAGCATGGGAAATTCAAATCCAGGCTTCATTTGCAAGATCAATGTACCTAATTTTACTTCCCTTTCTCAAAAAAGGGATGTAGTCTAGACACAGCCGAAGTGGGGAGGAGGAAAGAAAAGACTAACCAAATCTGGCTCAGCCATTTTTACATGAATTGCAAGAAAATGAATAAAAATATTCAAACCTTAAAAAATCCCTTCCTGAAATTCTATAAATTTGGTAAGACATCTTATTTTGCTAGATTACAATGTTCTGGGGTATGTTCATTTGGAGGAATACAGACTTGAACCATTTATTCTAAACTTTGTAAGTATACTTGGAATGGGATCCAGGGAATATTATAGTCACCTGAACCTGACTGTTTCCTGCTCCACAGCTGGAGAAAGAGTGTATTCTTGAGCTTAGCAGCCCCTGTTTATACTGCCCCCGCTGGGCCCTGATTGTCTGCTACCTGCTGTCATCTGATTGGCCCACGGTCCCAGACTTCTCCCAGGGTTGGGTTTAACTCTTATTATTTTACCAGAGTGGGGTGACTGTCCCACTACAGCTGGATATAATAAAATATTGATATGGTATGCCTACACCCAAAATACAAACTGGTGAACTGGAAATCTATCCACTCACGTGGAGGTATTAATGCGATCAATACTCTTCATTTTACTAGTTGTGAGAGACATGGATCCACCATGACGTTGACATTCAAAACTCCATCCAACACATTAAGAACCAGATGGGCCCTAATTCAGATAGATGTGCTACCATGCCATGGGAACAGCTAGTCTTGTCCAAATATTTCTCCAAAAATAGATAGCAATTTCCTCGTGGCTTTGCCAAGCTATCACCTACATAGAACAGTTCTGCTCATCGTTACCTTGCAGAACTTATATTGGCGTGGAATAATGCCATTCCCAAATCCTCGGGAGGTACTTTGTCATAAGTGAAAGGAGCAAATGTATAGAGCTAGTTCAGAATTTCTAGCAGAATAACCTTCTGATGGAAAATGCAGTTTCTACACAGTTGGTTCATTCCACTGAAACTCCATTTGGGGAAAAACAAAATTTGTTTTCAATATTTAAATCAAGGCTGGATAGAGTTCTACAACATATACTTTAGCTCAAACAGGAGTTAATTCAGGGAAGTCCCATGGCCATACATGAAATCGGAATAGATTATCACTATAGTTCCTCATTGGTGATACAATCTATGAAAATATTAAAACAAAAGGTCATAATCAAAATCTTTTGGTTTTTTGAATTTTCATTTTGAAGAGAAAAATTAAAATCAACTTTTTTGTCCTGTTTTGACATGAAAACAAATATTGAAATCTGGAATTCCCTGTGGATGGAGATTCCAGATGTTATTCTGTTCTAATGAGATGGCTCTTTATCCTGTATATAATAGAATATAGTCAAGTATTCAAAATCAAAGTACTAATCAAACTTCGTAGGTTAGAAAGAGCAGAAAATAACTGAAATGGCTTATGCAGCTACACAATCTGGATTTAATTTGACTGTTTTCATTTGCTAGAAAAACTTAAACAATGAATAGTCTAGCAACACCTTAAAGACTAACAAAACATGTAGATGGTATCATGAGCAACCCACTTCTTCAGATGACTGGAGTATTAAAAGTTCAGCTCCAAGAATAAATAAGGAAGGGGGCCGGGGGAGAAGAGGAGCAAAAGAGGGGGAAAAAGTGAATTAGATTGTTCAAGTTACAAGAAGCTGATAAGAACAATTTGCACCACTTTAAATACCCATTGTTTGGTTGGTTAAGTTATTAGGACGTGGAAGGTAGTGTGTTAGCCAGCCAGTGTCTTTATTCATTCTTCTCTGATAGGAATCAGACTTGTAAATGAAGTTGTTCCAACCCTTCCCTGTGTATTTGGCTTGTGAATTAGCCTGAAACAACATGGTGACTCTGAGATCCATTAAGTAGTGCCTGGGCAGGTTAAAGTGTTCTCCAACAGGTTTCTGTGTATTGTCTTTTCAGAAAATTGATTTGTGTCCTTTAATTCTTTCCCGTAGATTCTATCCAGTTTGGCTAATATACATGGCAGAGGGGCATTGGTGGCATTTGATGGCATAGATCACATTAGTGGATGTGCAGTTAAATGAGCCCCAATGTAGTGTCTGATGTGGTTGGGTCCAGTGATAAAATCACTAGTGACTCAACCAAACAATGGGTACTTAAAGTGGTGCAAATTGTTCTTATAAGCTTTTTGTAACTTGAACAATCTAATTCACTTTTTTTTTCTTTTCCCCAACCCCTTCCGTTATTTATTTTTAGATCTGGACTTCTAATACTCCAGTCACCTGAAG
Source organism: Rafetus swinhoei (assembly GCA_019425775.1). NCBI lineage: Eukaryota > Metazoa > Chordata > Testudines > Trionychidae > Rafetus > Rafetus swinhoei. The sequence goes on from CM033437.1 coordinate 312,850,784, forward strand.
AAGTGGGTTGTGCCCATGAAAGCTCATGATACCATCTACATGTTTTGTTAGTCTTTAAGGTGCTGGTAGACTACTTGTTTTTGTTTTTCCAATTACAGACTAACTCAGCTACCCCTCTGAAGCTCTTCATTTGCTAGGTATGCAGATCTACAGTAGTTGCATTTGAAAACACTACATGACTTCAGTTTAAACATTTTGCAGTTTTTCTGTAGTTACGTTGGTTCCCGGATACTATACAGACAAGCAGGTGAGGTAATATCTTTTACTGGACCATCTTCTGTTGGTGAAAAAGACAAGCTGTTCAGCTATACAGAAGTGTAGTTAAAAAGCTTGTTTCTTTAACCAACAAAAGTTGGTCTCATAAAAGATATTATCTCACACACCTTGTTTTTCTATTTACATTTACAGCCATAATTTAGCCTCAGTTCACATTTATTGGTGGTAATAAACACTACATTCAACTGTGACCCATTTTATAGTTATGGGTATTAAAAGTATAGAATTGGTGTAATATTAAAACCCTGATTCAAATATATTTTTAAATAAAAAAAATTGAGTTTGTGCACAGCAACTTGTGAGGTATCATGATTTTGTATGTTTGGTTACCTATTGGATATATTTTAACACGTCTGTGGGTCCCCAGAGATTCATGAATTTTCGTATGAGTGAGTTTGTTTGTTTTTTTGAAAGTGCATTTATTTGCTGTTTGTCATTTTGTTGTTCGAATCATCCAATGAAAGAACAGAAGAAATATTGTCTTAAGGAACAAATGGTACACCAAGAAAAAGCTTTAGCAAAAATTTGGAGAAGTTTATGAACAACCCATATAGCAAATATTTATGAATAATGGATATGTTTTCCAGAACTGAGAATTGGCCTGCTCAGACCTCATGAACAGAGAGGTACATTCACAGCAACTATTAGCCTATGCGTAGCTAAGATTGTAGGCAACTTACCATAATAAGACTAGGTTTAACTCATTTTCCCTCCCTCACATATGCTAAATATTCAGGCCTTTTTATGTCAGCTTATGCATGTTTGATCTGTGTTTATAGGACAGTTTATCTTCCCCAAATGAGGCACTTTCCTGGTAATGCACGATGCACAGTTAGGCTATGTCTACAGTGCAGGCTTCTTGCGCAAGAACTGTTTTGCGCAAGAGTTCTTGTGCAAAAGGTCTTCCGCAAGAGTGCGTCCACACTGCCACGTGTGGATGCTCTCTTGCGCAAGAAAGCTCTAATGACCATTTTAGCCATAGGGTTTTTTTTTGCACAAGAAATTCATGTTGCCTGTCTACAATGCCTTCTTGTGGAAGAGCTCTTGTGCAAGAGGGCTTATTCCTTGTGGGGAGAGGAATAACTCTTCTGGAAGAAGCCCTGTTTTCCAACATTTTACTGTAAATTTATTTGCACAAGAATGCACGTGCAGTGTAGATGTTCTGCAAGTTTTTGCACAAGAACAGCCATTCTTGTGCAAAAAGCCTGCAGTGTAGACGTAGCCTTACAGTTTAACAAAGGTGTATAACCAAATGGAGATTGGTGAATAGATTCTTTTCTGTGTAGTACATATGATAAATATCATTGCATAATACATAATCAGTTTATTAATATTAACATATCTGAAAAGACAAGACCACAGTTTTCTAATTAAATACTGAATCTTTAAGAAATGAAGTATTTTTTTTTAAAAAAAAGCATAACTTCCTGAAGAACCAGAATATTAACAAATAGTATTTCAGATGTTCAGGCACAAAAAAACTACAGGATGCAAAAATGGAGTCAGATTTCAAATTATATACTATGTTTCACCACTCTAAACTGGGACTCTGTTCCAGAAACATCAATTGTCCACTAAGACCACGGGGTATTCTAGGACCAAAGAATCCCAGGGGTAGTTTGGCGCCTGGCTGCCCTGAGGGCCAGCAGAGCAGTGGGGCTGGGAGCCTGGTGCACAGCAGCAGGGCTGCCCAGCAGGACCAGGCATCATCAGCAATAAAGAGATTTCTTCTAAGCCACTGGAGAGGAATATTTTAACAGGACATAGGCATGTTGTGCACATCTACATTTTTATTTGAATTATTCATGTTATAAAGTGTTGGGCAACTTTTTTCTGAATTTCCCTAAAGAAATAACGTGTTAGGAACTGGAAAAACCACCCCAGTGCATGTATGATAGGGGTTAAAGTGCATGTTGTATCCCCTTGTGGACTATGGAATGGAAACTGTTACAGAACAAATTCTTTTTATCAGTGTTGTACTGTACTGACCTCATGGATGAGGTGCACAAATTAAACACAATTTGATATAAGGAATTGTTCATTCCACTAGTAAAAGAAGAAAACTATTTTTTACAGTGAAAATGAATGTGAAACGCAAGTGTTCCTTGAAGAAGAACAATTATATGATTATCATCCATTTTAAATAGCCTCATAATGTCTTCAGTGCTTTATAGTCAAATAAGCAATGTCAATGGTCAAGTCTGCAATAGAAGTTGAAAGCTTCAAGTTAGAGTTAGTAAGCTTTATATTCCTGAAGGTATTGCAGTGATAGGATTAAAGCATTTATGGTTATGCTTTATATTGAAGGTACATTTATAAAGCGTTAATAGATTTTTAATAAAGGGGTGATCAATTGTTTTATAGTTTAACCAGTCAATAGATTGCTTATAAATTTGTCTAACAATTCACATATAAGTACAAAAGAAGAATAACACATATTATTCCTATTTGTAACATGCTTAGCATCTATTGATCATGTAACCATTGTAAACTATTGATAAACGTACCGTTAATATAATGTATGATCACATTCATTGCAGTTATGTGGCAATTATTAGGGGTGGCTCAACCAATGTGGGGGGAAAAAAAGTTGTTTATAAGCCTTTACTTTCCTAAGTAAAGGAAACAGGGTAGCTATTTCGGGATACTGGAGGTATCCCAAAATAGCTGTGCAGTGTAGACATACCCCTAAGATCTAGGAAACGTATAGGAAATTTAGGAGAGGAGAAAAGGAGAATAGTTTGCTCAAAGTCAGAGTAGCCAACCTGGGGAAGGCTTCATGATTTAGCATACAAACAATGCAATGGAACCGAAAGTTGTTGAACGCCCTTACTGACTTTAAACCCAAACCCCAAAATGACATGGAAAGGTAGGGAAATACATGTAAGGATCCAGTTGCTGGATCTCTCTTCCCTTCTGCCCTTCCTCCTTCCGCATTCTGGTGAGCTATTGGGGGGGCAGGGAGCTAGACTGAACTTGTGTCAGTTAATATTTTTGTGTGTTGGAGTTTGCACCTTTCAAAATTTGTTGTTTGAAGCTCTTATTGTATCTTGTCTACAAGGGAAATTCAAAATATTGTAACTGTTCCCTTCCTTGGAAATTTCAACTAAAAATTTCCTTTAGACTTTTTTACATCATAGGATTATTCACAGGGTTTGTGGTGAAAATCCTAAGCCAGACCAATGCAATGGTCTCATGAGAATATTTTTTCAATGCCAAAACATCCTATCCAATGATGTCAGCAAAATCTTCACAGCTGGGGCTGCACATACTAGGATTCCCCATTTAGGGAGTTAAACAGGAACAATTGTTGCCAAATCTGTCTTAGAATAAGCATTATTTCCTTCCCCTCCTTATAGCACCTCTGACAGCAAGAGAACATTATTCTTCAGTGCCACCTTCTCTCATTGCCTTATGAAGAATTTATATGTTTTGAGTTTTCCATTCATGGCAGACTTCCAGCAGTGCTGTACTATAAACCTGCCACAAAGAATGAAAAAAGTGCAGTTTTCAGTTCAGTTGGGAACCTAAAGACTGATGAGATCAGACAGGCCAAACCTCTAAAGGTTAGTGAGTCTGAACCTTGGCTGATTCACCCAGCATTGTCAAATTATGTTCTACTATGGAGGGAGCAAACATTTTAAAAGTCTAATTATTTGAGAAGGTTTTGGAGGGTGATTAATAAACTGAAATCCTTTACTGGAGTGCTTTTGAGGAACCCTAATGAAATAACAAATCCAGAGAGAGGACAAATTCTTTTCCTTTTTTGGCAAGTGGTATTTAAACAGAACAATGCAGCCAGCTGAATACATCATTAAAGGGCAGGCTTACTGTTGCACATCAAACCCCCCTCTGTGATAAATGGCAAATAAAACACTTTTTTTTTTTTTCATTCAGACACCAAGGCAGATGAAGATGAGCAGAGCTTACCAAGGAGATTTTTGTTGAAAAAGCATCTGTACCATTAGAGTTAATAAACTGTGACTGCCTGTAGAGGGCTCTCAAGTCCTTGGCTGAGACTCTTAACCCAGTTTTACAGGGCGCAGCTGGAGGTTTTCTAAGGTCACTGTAAATTTCTGAAAAGAACTAAACAAAAGGATCCTTCAGGATAAATGTGCAGCCTCCCCTTCCCCTTCTAAGGCCTTGATGTTATTATACAGTATCTCCAGCCACAACTTCGCCAACATTGTCTGCTTTAGCAAACAAATGTTAGAAATCCATTGTTGTGAAACAGAATTCTCTCCTAGAAGGGTAATTGGAATAAAACTTGCAAAAGGAATGAATGCAATTTAATTTTGTCCCTACTTAAGCACTTTTGAGAACTGTACTACAATACGCTGAACAGAGGTGACATCCTTGAATGTTTAGTTTGTGTATTAATTTTCTTTTTTACTCCTGCTATATTCTGGGTTGCTTTGAGGAAAGGAATGTTGCATTTTTATATCACTGCTTTAAAGCACCAAATAGCTTCCTATGGTACAATGTGCATACAAAAATAATCGACTGGGCTACATAGATTACTCATTTGTCTAAAAAATCACTTATCTGTGACAGGAATAAGTGCTATACCTATAGAGATGGTTCTAAAGCATACAGAAGATTACATTTACATATGTGTTTCATGGCCTCTTGTCTTGTAAACTAACAACATACTTTAATTGCTTGTAACCATGGTTTCCTTCTCTTCAAAATTATGACCTGTATTCCTGGAGGAAGGAAAGTGCTCTTTCCCCATTGACAATAGCTTGTATTTTGGGCTGTATGCTCACAGCTGAGATTAGCTGCATGTGAAGAGTTGAGAGCATTCAGAAGGAACAGAATATTACAACATCATCAGTTACTTTCCTGTCTGTCCTTTTTTAGATAACTGGAAGGGAGAATTCCATGAATATTGGAGTGAGTGGCTGTTTTCCCCTGCCTCGTGGTCTTTTATAGACGCTCATTTCCCATAACAAATTGTTGACGATACCGTTACTGTATTTCACAGTTTATTTATTCATGACTTCAGGAAAAGCTCTTGTGTAGCAAGCTATTACTTCACACTCCTGTTTCCTGCCTATATAAAAACAATAGCAAAATGACTTCAGAGGGGACAAGTTATATTCCATAAAACTTTCTGTAAAGTGATATCCTCCATGTGTTTGTGTGCAGCTATGCAGCTGTGGACCTGTCCCGTCTCATCTTTCCACATTGCCAGCTGAACCATCAACATTGCTGGTGTGTGGTTTTCTGATAAGCTCCAGAAGTGGCTGCTTGGACTTAACTCCATGCTGCAGGGTCTGGGGCAGGTTGAGGGCTCATGGCTGCAGCAGAGGCCGATGAATAGGCAGGGGCTAAAGCCAAATACACAGCAGGGACATAGAAAAGATCCTGTGGAGTCACTAACCTCTGTCCAGTCAGAATTCCTATTCCACTGAAATTTGGGAATACCTCTGACCAGGCAGCTTCCTCAGCTGCAGGAATCTTAAGGTGAAGAATCATAGAATCATAGAATACTAGGACTGGAAGGGACCTCGAGAGGTCATTGAGTCCAGTCCCCTGCCCTCATGGCAGGACCAAATACTGTCTAGACCATCCCTGATAGACATTTATCTAACCTACTCTTACATATCTCCAGAGATGAAGATTCCACAACCTCCCTGGGCAATTTATTCCAGTGTTTGACTACCCTGACAGTTAGGAACTTTTTCCTGATGTCCAACCTAAACCTCCTTTGCTGCAGTTTAAGCCCATTGCTTCTTGTTCTATCCTCAGAGGCCAAGATGAACAAGTTTTCTCCCTCCTCCTTATGACACCCTTTTAGATATCTGAAAACTGCTATCATGTCCCCCCTCAATCTTCTCTTTTCTAAACTAAACAAACCCAATTCCTTCAGCCTTCCTTCATAGGTCATGTTCTCTAGACCTTTAATCATTCTTGTTGCTCTTCTCTGGACCCTCTCCAATTTTTCCACATCTTTCTTGAAATGCAGTGCCCAGAACTGGACATAATACTCCAACTGAGGCCTAACCAGCGCAGAGTAGAGCGGAAGAATGACTTCTCGTGTCTTGTTCACAACACACCTGTTAATGCATCCCAGAATCATGTTTGCTTTTTTTTACAACAGCATCACACTGCTGACTCATATTCAGCTTGTGGTCCACTGTAACCCCTAGATCCCTTTCTGCCCTACTCCTTCCTAGACAGTTGCTTCCCATTCTGTATGTGTGAAACTGATTGTTCCTTCCTAAGTGGAGCACTTTGCTTTTGTCTTTATTAAACTTCATCCTGTTTACCTCAGACCATTTCTCCTATTTGTCCAGATCATTTTGAATTATGACCCTATCCTCCAGAGCAGTCGCAACCCCTCCCAGCTTGGTATCATCTGCAAACTTAATAAGCGTACTTTCTATGCCAATATCTAAATCGTTGATGAAGATATTGAACAGAGCCGGTCCCAAAACAGACCCCTGCAGGACCTCACTGTTATACCTCTCCAGCAGGATTGTGAACCATTAATAACTACTCTCTGAGTATGGTTATCCAGCCAGTTATGCACCCACCTTATAGTAGCCCCATCTAAGTTGTATTTGCCTAGTTTATTTATAAGAATATCATGCAAGACCGTATCAAACGCCTTACTAAAGTCTAGGTATACCACATCCACCGCTTCTCCCTTATCCACAAGACTTGTTATCCTATCAAAGAAAGCTATCAGATTGGTTTGACATGATTTGTTCTTTACAAATCCCTATCACCTTGCCACCTTCCAAGTGTTTACAGATGTTTTCCTTAATTACTTGCTCTGTTATCTTCCCTGGCACAGAAGTTAAACTAACTGGTCTGTAGTTTCCTGGATTGTTCTTATTTCCCTTTTTATAAATGGGCACTATATTTGCCCTTTTCCAGTCTTCTGGAATCTCTCCTGTCTCCCATGATTTTCCTCAGGAGCCACGCAGGGCAAGACGTTTGGGATGGGAGAAGTGAACTCTTTGATTGTGCTGCTTAGGGGCAATTAGGCAGTGGTCAAACATCCTGCATGGAGATTGATGAAATTGCAGTTAGTTTTAATTTAGCTAGTGTGAATACCGATAGCAGTGACACCATTGCAGCATGGACTTCAGCTGCTATGACTTCTCTGCTATAGATATTTGCACTAGCTAGATTAAAGCTAGTTTAGGAATGTGCTGAAATAACACCTTTGACTATATGGTAGACATACCTTTGGAGCTACTGAAGGGTTTTAGCACCCCTATAGACTCCTTCATTCTACAAAGAATACTTGATTCCTATTCATGTCAACTCTGGTCCTATTTCCTATCTGCTACTCAACAGTTAGTGATGGAGTTATGTACCACTTTCCTTGTAGCAAATACTGCACAGATTAGTGGATCTCCCTTTTGAGAAGCTTTTGCTTATATTCATTCTATTATATGCTGTAATTCATGGCTATGCTATAGTTAAGACCAAGTGATTAAAATTAATTGATTAATTGCAGTTTCAATGGCACTGTTAAACAATATTAGAATATCATTTATTTAAATATTTTAGATGTTTTCTACATTTTCAAATTGATTTTGATTACAACACAGAATTCAAAGTGCACAATGCTCCCTTTATAACTTTCTTACAAATATTTGCGCTGTAAAATATAAACAAATAGTATTTCAGTTCATCTCTTACAAGTACTATAGTGGAGTCTTTTTGAAAGCTGAAGTTACAAATGTAGGCTTATGTATATTTATATGACTGCAGTCAAACAAAACATTGTAAACCTTTTAGGTCCTTTACTCAGTCTTACTTCTAGCTCTTCCATTACAAAAGACTTGTTTATTGAATGGGTAAGATTTTTTTTTAACCTTAAAGTCCGTATTCTGGAGGTGGGAGGGCTGTGTGTTGTACAGGAATAGACTAAATTCTTGATACTGCTTGCTGCTCCTGAGGTCTCTGAGCTCACCAAGTTAGTCTCCTGTCCAAAGAGGAAGAGTTTCATCTGAGAAATCAGCAATTAGTGTTTGTGAAGGGGGAGGGGAGCAAACAATGGCTTGTAAGAGAGGTGTCCTGTTGTTGCTTCTGCAAGGGTTTCTGGCATTGGGCTTGCCAGGTTTGTCTTTTTACTGAGCTAGGTGGGCTCCCCTTCCACTGAGTGAGTTCTAGTTTGTAAGAGAGAATGAATTTTACCTCAGGGACTCAGCCTGTGGCAAGGAATGGGAGCCTGGTGCAAGGTAGTTGTTCTCTATGGGGAAGTCCCTGAAGGTTGGGGCTGGCCTGGGGCATGATACATGGGTAGGGTCAGTCCCTAGAGTGAGGAGCCAGGTGGGGGCAGTGGGGTATGGCACTAGGGAATATTTCCTTTCCCTGATTAAGAGTTGCTCCCAACTAGACTCCCATTCCTGCATATGTGTATGTATATGCTTCATGTTGAGCATGAGTAGTCCATTAATGTCACAGCCATCAGTAGATTCAGTAGGTGATGAATGTTTACAAGCGCTGGACAGAAAAGTTGATAGAAGAATATGAAGCAGAAAAAAAAGACCTTGGATGGATGATGTGGTGTCCTGGGTGGATTAAAAGAATGATTCACCGAGGGTACGTCTACACAGCAGGGCTAAACTCGAAATAAGGTACACAACTCGAGCTATGTCAATTGCATAGCTTAAGTTGAAATAGCTTATTTGGAATTTGGGCATGTCTACATAGCACTTATTTTGAAATAGAGCACTCTTTCTCTGACTTCCATTACTCCTCATACAAAGAGGTTTGCAGAAGTTGGAGTAAGAAGCCCATTTTGCATTTATTTGGAAATAACTGGCTTGCTGTGTAGATGCACAATACGTTATTTTGGAATAACGGCTGTTGTTCCAAAATAACGCTGTTGTATAGACATACCCCCACAGAGATCAGCAGAAGATTTGCTACCATCAGGTGCAACATTCCAGTATGGAGATGCCACATAGGAAAAACAGAAACAAGATGTTTAAATGCTTTACATTTCTTGACCAGATAGGCTGTGTCTACACTGGGCCACTTATTCCGGAAAATCAGCTGCTTTTCCGGAATAAGTTGCGAGCTGTCTACACTGGCCCCTTGAATTTCCGGAAAAGCACTGACGATCTACTGTAAGAAATCAGCTGCTTTTCCAGAAAAACTATTCTGCTCCCGCTCGGCAAAGTCCTTTTCCGGAAAACTGTTCGGAAAAGGGCCAGTGTAGACAGCACAGTAGTCTTTTCCGCAAAAAAGCCCCGATCGCAAAAATGACGATCGGGCTTTTTCCGGAAAGCGCGTCTATTAACACGGATGCTTTTCGGAAAAGGGCTTTTCGGAAAAGCATCCTGCCAATGTAGACACTCTTTTTCCGGAAATACTTATAACGGAAAACTGTTCTGTTTTAAGCATTTCCGGAAAATCATGCCAGTGTAGACGTAGCCATAGGGTTTGCCAAGCCAATTTTCCTAGAAATATCAAACTACTCTGAGATGTATTGGCTCAATGAAGAGTTGCATCTTGTCACATGCATTCAAGGTAGCTTTCTGTGTATGTATTGACCTGCTGGCTTAGAGTGGTGATAGGCTTCCAGGAGTTTTCATAAGGAGTTTCAAGAACACTGCCCCCTTTCTGTATTAAGCATTATCCAAGTAATAAGCATCCCACTGCTGGTACAAATACATGAGAGAACACATTTGCTTTTTCACAAGGATTTGTGTGAACAAAATTCAAAGGCTTAGAGCATGACGGAATAAACTTTTTGAAGTTTGAGAGGTTACTCCATTTCTCCCTCTCCCAATATTAGCACAACCATAAAATGCACACTGTGGTTATTTTAATACAAGTCAGTTTAAAAAATTCTGGGCATTCATAACAGGGTTAGGATTTAATTTATGCTTCAAACAAATATAGTGATCATATTTTCAGGAATGTATTATAAATAAATTGCTATTAAATCTATAGCATCCCGACACACCTGAGGCAGGTGTCAGCCCCATTCCTGAGCCTTTTTTTCCCCCCCCCCTCCTTCTGCTCCTCCCAGGTTCTTCCACCAGTCCCTCCTCCAATATATATTCCCTAAATAAATATAAAAAAGTTTGTTTCAAACAAAAAGTCTGGTTAATTTTATCGGGAGGGGAGGAAGGTGGAAAGAAAGATAGGGGAAGGGAGGAATGTGGGAGGAAAGACACACGGGCCAATGGAGAGGTCCCTCGTGAGGAGGCATGGGGGTGAGTCTGAAACTCTCCCTTAGGATCTCCCTGATGAGCATAGCCCCTGATGGGCTTGCTGGATGGCAGCGGTGCACGGCTGCTCCAAAGCCCTGGTGAACTGCTCTGCCTCTGCCCTTTACCCTGGCAGGATTCTCTCTCCCTAGTTCTCACACAGGTTGTGGAGGACACAGCAGACTGCCACCACCTGGATGGTGCTCTGGTCGCCAAGGTCCAGGTGGGTGAGGAGACACCAGAATCTCCCTTGGAGATGGCTGAAGGAGCCCTCCACCTTGAAGTGGCACCTGCTGAGCCTGGCATTGAACTGTTCCTTGGTGAGGTCCAGGTGTCCCGTATAGGACTTCATAAACCAGGGGAGCAAGGGGTACGCTGCATCATCCATGATGTAGATGGGCATGTCCACCTCCCCAATCCTGATGGTGCAGTCAGGGGAAAAAAGTGCTGGTGTGCATCTTCTGGAACAGGCTGGAGTTCCTAAATATGTGGGCATCGTGCACCTTCCCCAACCACCCAACGTTAATGTAGGTGAACTGGCTCCGGTGGCCCACAAAGACCTGTAGCATCATTGAAAAGTAGTCCTTCCTACTGATGTAATCAGAGGCACAGTGGTCAGGGGCCCGGATGGGGAGGTGGGTTCTGTCAATCCCCCCTCCCGCACAGTCAGGGAAGCCCAAGGAGGCAAAACCAGTGACAATGGGGTCCATGTTGCCTAGGGTGATGACCCTACACAGCAGGATGCCATTGATGGCCCTTACCACCTGTAGAATGAGAGAATCACAGGGTTGCCAGAGCCCTCAGGAGTTTCCCCTGAGCCCAAGCCCCTCCCCACACCAGAAGCAACCTCAAGTACCCTATCCTTGGCAGGGCTTTGTGAAGGCAGGACTGGAAAACCTCTAGGGAGGGAGATTTCACCCCCTCCCTCCCTAGGGACCCCATTCCAGTGGTTTATCACCCTCCTTGGACAATAGGAGTTTATTTGGGGACACCCTTAGGGAGCCTTTCAAGACGTAGAGTTCTGTTCTGAAGCAGCTGTATTGTTGCTGAGATTTAAATTAAAGAAGCTCTCTAGATTATAGAGTTAGAAGCATATCTGCATCTTTAATACTAATTACCTTCTCAGGCTCATGGATAAGGCCCTCACTCAGATCAGCAAGATAACAGAACAACATTATATTTATGTAGCATATCTGAACTTTGTATTCCTTTCCCCCCTCTCTTATGGGAAAGGGGTAGCTGACAGAAAACAGGACTGAGGTTAGCACAAGTTCCATTACAATTGGTGCCTGTTGATGCTTGCTGTTAAATGAAGTGTGAAGCTTCTTGTTAATGGACACTTATTTTTTTCTTCCTGAAGGATTAGCTTTTCATCTTTGCAATAAAAGAATAATTCACATGCATATCAGAGTTGAAATCCACAAATGCACAGCTGTATATAGTATGGTTATGTCTCATTCAGACCAGTGATTTTGAGATTTATATGTAAAGTAAAGGAGTAGCAGGCTGTACAGCAAATAAGCTTTCATAACTGATTTTTTCTTTTGCCAGCTACAGGGTGCCTGACAGCTAAGCCTTACATTTATTTAGAGTCAAGACATTATTATCAAAAGCATTGACTCAGTTCTCCCTTCCCTGGAGTGCAGTTAAGAATCATGTGGTCTTATTTAGCGTGAAAAATAACAGGGGTCACGCTATTCAGTAGCTAAGTATTATGTGGTTATCAAAATGTTAATTAAGGTGGTAAATGAGTTGTTAATCCAGGGTGACTCTTGTGTTTAAATACAGAACGAGGGTGTTTGCCAAGACTAAGGTGAATGTAGAGTGGACAATAGTTTATTGAATATAAGTTTTTATTTTTTTCATAGGTAGTAGCCATATATACCATTCTGATCAGAAAAAGCTAAAACCCGAATTCAACACAATATTTAAGCATATGCTTTAGTCCATTCTAATTCAACAAAGCACATGTTCAGTTATAGGCATATAACTGAAAGACCACTGAAGGACTACAGTTAATTATGTGCTGAATAATTTGCTGAGTAGGATAGACCACTGAATTAGGTCCACTGAGATATGTCTACGTAGCAAAAAAGAACCTGTGGCTGGCCCAAAGCAGCCAAATCGGGCTCTCAGGGGCCGGGGTGTGGGGCTGTTTTATTGCTGTGTAGACTTCTGGGCTCAGGCCAGAGCATGAACCATGGGGCCTTTCACCTCTCAGGCTCTAGAGCCCAATCTGAGCCTGGAAGTCTATACAGCAATGAAACAGTCCTGCAGCCAGCATAACCAACAGCCTCTGTGGGCCCCTGGGCAAGGTGGGGAGGAGTGGCTCCATGCTCGCAGAAGGGGCAGGGATGAGGGTAATCAGTCCTTGGCACTATCTGGACTGGAGCGCAGCATGTTCCCCTTTTTCCCAGTCCTTAGCACTGCCTGGAGCATGCAGCCTGGTGCTCCAGGGACAGTTTAAAGGGCTAAGAGCTCTAGCCGCTGCTGCTGCCTACCGTGGTGATAGCAATTGGAGCCCTGGTGCTTTAGTAATCTGAGGAACAGTAGCCACATCGCCAGCCTCTTTCACTACAAGAAAATTATTACTTTTTAACAACAGATTGCAGGGTGGTGACTGGAATGTACATATTCTAACACAATTAATTTCTGAATTAACATGAAACATAGGACCTGTTCCATCTGCCATTGAACATAAGGGGGGTTTCTTTACTTTAGTGGCAGTAGGAGCAGGCCCAAACTATTAAAAAAACATTATTTTGGCTATAGTGAAGAATGAGGGCCTAACCCAAGCCTACTGAAATAATGGAAAGACATTGATTTCATTGGGCTGCATGAGTTCAGTGGTGGTTGTAGGTATAAGTGGTCTAGGCAATTACTTAGGGCCCCAAGCAGCATAAAGGGGTGGTGATTTCATATTACACCTAAAATACCACTTATTTAATGTGCATGCTTTAATTAGTGTACCATTATGTGCTGTGTTTGTATATTTTAGTTTATGTAAATGATGCAATTAGTAGTTTTAGGAGGTAAGGAAGTACCTAAAATATTCCTGCTTGGTTTCCCAATGGACTGGCACCACCATTGTGTGGGTCTACATGTGAGAATGGACTTAAGAAATGATGTAACAATATGAAAATGATAATAAGCAAGTTTTAAGCCTGTTTTCCTTATGGAGAAAAAAATCTGTTTTTGCATAAACTTGAATAGAATCCAAGTTACAATGTGCTTCAGCTCTAAACACCATTAACAACAAAATCCCTATGAGTTACTGTGTAAGATAAGGTTTGTCGGCGCATTGGGGTTCCCCCGTCTCCTGCACCCCCGTAATGGCACGAACAGACTCCACCAGCCCATAGAATAGAGGGAGTTTATTGCTTCTCCAGGATACAGCACAGCACAGCACAGATGTAATCTGGTTACAGGGCAGGCCTAGGATGCCTCAGTCCCCCTTGAGATGGGGGAGACTGGGCCCCTAAATCCCAGCCCCTAGCTTAAGGTGGTTCCTCCATGATCCCAGACAGAAACTAACTAACTCTCTTCCAGCCCTGCCCCCCAGCCCGGGCAGCATTCCACCTTCCTTTGTTTCTCTCCCTGGGGGGTAGCTGGTCAGACAGGTTGAGAGACCCTCTTTGCATAATGGGCCGCTGGGCCGTGGTTAGGGTCAGCCAGTGGGGGTTACCACAGAGCCAGCATAGAAACTAGCCAGATACCCCCACTACGTCACATAAGGTTACCTTAAAACAGTGTCCTTTTATGATTATGATATTTTTGTAAAGCTTTCAAATATTCAGCCTGACAAAATGACATGGGTTAACTCTTCTAAATTACTGATCAAAAGAGAAGAATCATTTACATGACAATCGCCTCTTATTTATCCATGAGCAACCTACATTTTTGGTATTGGACTGAATTATTATTGTATCATTATTGTATCAGTTTATATAATAAAGTGTAATAGACCAAAATCTTTCCTGGAATAAATTGATGCTTTTCTGTTAAGTCAAAGGAGTCATGACCATTTACACCTAGTCTACGTCTACACTATATGCTTCTTACGCGAGAAGGCTTTTGCGCAAGAGTTTTTGCACAAAAACTTCTTACGCAAGAGCACGTCCACACCTCAAAGCACAATGCAAAAGCGATGTACTTTTGTGCAAGAGTGTGTCCACACTGCATGGATGCTCTTGAACAAGAAATCTCTGATGGCCATTCACAGAATGGCCATCAGAGCACCTGTGCTTTTTCCCATAGAGGTTTCTTGTGCAAGAAACCGCTGTGGAGTGTCCACACTTGCCTTTTTGTGCAAAAACTCTTGCGCAAAAAGGAGTTATTCCTCAATGGGAGAGGAATAACTCTATCGCAAAAAGCCCTCTGTTCTGACGATTTTCTTGTGCAAAAGCGCATTTGAGATGTGGACATTTCGCTGGTTTTTGAGCAAAAACAGCCGTTTTTGTGCAAAAACCTTGTAGTGTAGACATAGCCCTACAGAGAACCATTCTTAGACTTGTACGTGTTCTGTGTGTGAATGAGGATATCATTTTCTGATATATATGGGTATGTCTACACTGCCACCCTAGTTCGAACTAGGGTGGCTAATGTAGGCATTCGAACTTGCAAATGAAGCCCGGGATTTAAATATCCCGGGCTTCATTTATGTTCAGCGCCGCCATTTTTAAATGCCCGTAGTTGAACTACCTGCGGCTACACGCGGCACGGACTAGGTAGTTCGAATGAAAGCTCTAATTCGAACTACCGTTACTCCTCCTGCAATGAGGAGTAACGGTAGTTCGAATTAGAGCTTTCATTCAAACTACCTAGTCCGTGCGCGCGGTAGCCGGGCAGGTAGTTCAACTACGGGCATTTAAAAATGGCGGCGCTGAATATGCAAATGAAGCCCGGATATTTAAATCCCGGCTTCATTTGTAAGTTCAATGTTTACATTAGCCACCCTAGTTCGAACTAGGGTGGCAGTGTAGACATACCCATAGTGACTCTGACACCTTCCAGAAGTTATACATTCACCCTTAAGCTAAATCATGTATTTCCTGTTAAAATTGGAGGGGGAGAAGCGGGGTGGGGGTGTGGGTGGAGGTGGGGGAGGGGAGTTAGTGCACATAAACTGACCCTTGGGCCCTCTCTTGATTTTTATGTGCTGGTACAAAATAACAAGTCAGGAGCTATGGTACTACCCCAATCTTTAAATACTACTGATAAGAATAACACTCACAATAGTGGTAAATGTGATGTTTTTATTTCTTCTTTTTTTCCTCTTCCCTTTTCAGTAAATTTCTGAGTTGTTGTTTTCAAGACTTCCATAATGTCAACTTGATTGATATAATTTTCTTGATGATGAGCTATAAAAGAGAAGAGCATACCATTTTGATATATTGAAAAATGTCTTGTGTTGTGAAGCAAAGGGGTAGTTTTAACCAGTGAAATGTTGTCTTAAAACATTTCATAATTAAATATTTAAAACATAAACTTTTTAAAGTCTTGGGGCTGTCCAGTTGCATACAGTAACTAGGTTATAGATGTGAAATATGGGGTGTTTGTCCTTCAAAGGATAGCTTCCTTCAGAGGAGAAGAAAGGACAGAAGGCTTAACTTACCGCTGTTGCATAGTGCCAACTGCTGGCCAAAATATAAAATTCACTGGCTTTCCTTAGAAATTTGAAGTTCTGCTCTGTAATCTGTGGAGAGTCTCAGTAAATTATGTACAGGGAAGCATGAGGTTACATAAGAGAAAGCAAAGTCTTTATGATGGGCTTACATTCTACTAGACCTCCCACCACTCAGGCTGTGTATTTTCTAAATTCTATAAGGTAATGCTCTGGGGGACTGCAGTAAAACTGGGAGAACTAGACAGCATTTGTGTGGGTCAAAGAATGGGTATTTAGAAGGTGGTGGCTTAAAAAAAATCAATTCACTTTGATTGTTATGCCAAATACAATCTAGACCTTAACAAAGATAAATCTCTCTCTCTCTCTTTAAAGAGGTGTGAATTAGAAACAAACATTCTTCAATTATTTTATAAGACTTGATCTAAAGTCAAATCTCTTCAAAGAAAACTTTTATAAAAATTACACTGATTCCTCCATTTGCAATACACAAGGAAAAGAGTGTTTTGCACATTATCACCTACTTTCCAGTGGTTTACAATGGTAGCTCCATAAAGTCTGACAAGATGAAAATGGTCCTATTTATGTATCAAAAAATTTATAATTGTGAGTTCATGAGCATATGGATAGCAAGTATACAACCAAGCATTATCCAATAAGCAAAACAACTCAGTCCTAATATAGACTTACGTTCTTAATTCTACACTTGAATTCCTTTCTTCAGATAAAGAGAGACAGGTGAAAAAGAGTATTTTCTGCATCTTTTTTGTGTGTGGCACACAATAGTATATATAGTAAGTAAGTTATTGAAATGTTCTCTAGTCTAAAATCAGTGTCCACATTTCAATGGAATTTTAATGTTAATCAGTTACTGAATTTTTTCTATAGCATGAATTTTGTAAGTCTTCCAGTATTGGAGGCCACCAGGAACATGATTTATTTTTGTTAATATATAACCTCTAGAGTAACTGAAGCACATTTACTGTGTTGTGAAATGAATACATCATATGCCTAGAGGCTGTTAGCTTAGGTGTGTTTATGTTAATATGAAAACATAAATATACATAGAAATCCATATATTACAGGGTGCACACATACATCCTATAAACACCTGCACTGCAGGGGTGAGGTTCACATATTATATACTACCCAGTAGATAAACTGCCCACATTTGCTCTAATGTAAACTGAAAACACTGGTAGAGTGGAAAAGGATGAGGATGGAAGATAGGAGGGATATGACTTTGGGCTAGGGTGTTTTTCACTGAAGGGATAAAAGATTTGGTAACTTTAGAAAGGGATCTTTGGCATAATATTTAAAGGCCATTAAATCTGTAACATACAAATGAGAGTACTGCAAGTACTCAACTACTGAAAACATTGTAGTCTATTCTGCAGTTTCAAAGTTAACATTAATTTAGCATGCAATTGTCCTAGTTGATTTGGCCCCCAGATTCCGAGATAAACCCCTTAGTTCGAATTAACAGTTAATTGGAATGAGGTTTAACTGTTAATTCAAACTAAGGGGTTTATCTCAGAATCGTGCTTCTCTGCTGCGTGTAGATGCAGGCAGTTACTTCGGGCTAGTCCGTTTCCAAAATGGCGACTGGCCGGTAATATGCTAATCAAGCACGGGATATTTAAATCCCACTCTTCATTAGCAATTTCGATCGCCCTCATTAGCCTCCCTAGTTCGAACTAGGGGGCTAGTGTAGACGTACCCTAACCCTCATTTCACGAGGAATAACACCTATTCCAAAATAGCTGTTTTGGAATAGGGTGTGTGCAGGCAGAGCAGCTGGAGTTATCCAGCCCTTTCTCCTGCTGGTTCCTCTGTTCACATTCAGCAAAACTCTATAGTACACCTTCCCCTGAAGGCTTTAAAGGTGCAGCCTCAGGGGAAAGGGCTTTTGGCACATGGCAGACCATGACAGCCCTGGGCCACAAAGCAGCAGCCTGCACAGCTGTCCCTGTGGCCATGAGCCACCCCTGTGCTCCGCCCAAGCCCTCTATGGCTCCAGCCAAGCAGGCAACCAGCTCCCAGGACCCTACCAGGGGATGAAAGAGGTGTGCACCACCCTGGTCTGGTGTGGAGATCGTGGACCTCACAGAGGTCTGGGGCAAGGAGGCAAACCTCCAGGGTCTCTGCACCAGATTCAGGAATGCAGATGTCTGTGGCCGGATGGCCAAGAGCCTGGGCACCAAGTGCCTCATGAGCACCCAAGAGAAGGTGCACATGAAGGTGAAGGAGCTCAGGCAGGCCTATGCCAAGGCCAGGGAGTGCAGCTCCTGCTCCAAGGTGGCACCCCAGACCTGCCCCTAAGATATAGAGCTCTGCTGCATCTTAGGGGGCAGGTTAGTCCCTTTCCCTCTAGTTCTCATACAGGTTGAGCAACCCCGACTTGCCCCATCTCAGAGCTTTGTGAAGGCGGGACTGAAAAACCTCCTTGGATGGGGACTTCCCCCAGCAGGGAACCCCACTCCTGCAGTTCAGTTTACCCCCCTCCTGGGACAACAGCATGAGAGCACCATTCCTGCATGACCATGGCCCTGATGGTCGATCTCCCCATGCCGAACTAGTTCCCAACGGCTTGGTGAGCTTCCAGCTGGCAATGGCTATCTGCTTCTGGAGGGGGATGGTGGGTCTTATCTGGGTGCCCCGTCACCTGAGGGCAAGGTGAGCCACTCACACAGCTCCAGAAAGGTCCTTCCTCGGAAGTTGTGGAGTCACTGCTGGTCATCCCACTGCTCCATGAAGATACAGTCCCAACAGTTGGAGCTGCGGTGCCCAATGAGCAGGGGAGTGTGGTGGGGTCAAGCTGCATGAGTAGCACTTGGAGAGTGGAGAGGAATTGCCCCACAATGAGCTGGGATCTTGTTCCTGCAGGGCCAGGAAGGCAGCCTGAAGAAACTGCAGCAGGAGGTGCACTGAGACATATAAAAGCCATCGACTGCTGGGAGGCAGGTCCTGCTCCATGTCTAGAGAGCTAAGGTGTCCCAAAGGCAACCACAGCAGGCAGAGAAAAGGCTTTGCTGTCCCACAAGGAGGTAGGCAAAGGAGAAGAACCTGAGACATGGCTGTACAGGGGGGCCCCTTTAAGCTTGAGCCTCAGAGAGTCTCAGGAAGCAGCTCCAGGAAGAGAGTGCTGTCCTGACGCCCTGCCCAAAATGCTTCCAGGTGGTCTTAAATGCAATTCAGTGTCCAATGAGTGTGGATGCTCTATTTTGAAATAGCTCAGCACTATTTCAGTGGGCATTTGCTGCATAGACACACTATTTTGAAATAAGCTATTTTGGAGTATTTCCTCTGAAATAGCTTATTCCAAAATAAGCATGCAGTGCAGCCGTGCCCTTGTAACTGACTAATTTACTCTTTTTAGCAATCTTACTAACAAGTCAACCAGATCCCATACACTGTAATATAGCAAAGAAGAGAGAGATCATACAGAATGGCCAGCACTTTCTTTTTTTTACATCATCCTTTGTGAAGAAACCTTAACATCTGTAGGTGATCTTCATTATATCAATCACACCTTTCCTTGCTAGGGATTATCCTTTGCAGTAGATTACATTTATGTACCTTGATTTCATACATATTAATGTCTCTCAGCACCTTTTTCCTTTATCTGAGCTTCTGTACTCCCTATCTTTGAGGAGTCACACTGTTAATTGATTACTTACTTATTTACCTCAGTACCATTAGCATTTAAATCAGTTAGTTGCCATGGTGTTGCTATGGTATTTCTGCAGTTACACTTATTCCTTAAACTTATCCTCAAATCCCAATAACCTTTATTTGTTGCTTCATGCTCCCTACCAGTCAACTTTCTTTTGTCTAGGCTTAATCTTGTGACTTGCTGTCGTCATTCCCTTGTTAGTTCCTTATATCAAACTACTTATTTCAAGCTAGGTCTTAATTATGCTGAGCAACCTTATCATACAGGGCTTGGGTCTCCTGTTCATCACTTATATTATAGTATTAATTAATATATGGTAAGGAGAGTATGTTCAAGGCTACAATGTGATATATAGAAATGTACAGGTATTGTACAAACGATTGGTATTAGATGTCAAGACCCATTCAGCATTAAAAATGTTTAAAAAGGGAGTCCAAAATGTGTATGAATAAAACATTGAGGCTGATGAATCTACTATATATTTTAAAAAGTTTGTCAGTGAGTGAGTGAGTCTGGCTGTCTGTTCAGGAACTCCTCCTAAACGGTAAGAGGTAGGGCCACCAAATTTGGTATGCAGCTTTCCCTTAGCATAATTTAAAGCAAGGTAAGGATTTGATTGTGTGTGTGGGGAGGGGTTGGGGGGCAGGGGCTGAAGCTCACCCACCCCACCCCGATGCCTACAGGGATACACAAAACCATACAGAAAAGAGACAGAATTACCAGGCAGGGAAAACAGGCTGGCTGGAATCATGCCCCATCCGTCCTGGACTGCCCCATCCCCAAATCTCCCATTCCCTTGGCACCCTTCAGTCCTCAATCTGGCTGTTGGGAGGGGGGGTGGGGGCATCCCTCAGCTGGCTGTACCTGGTGGAGCTGCTGTGGCCATGGAGAGACACTTCTCATCTGGTCCCAAGCTGCTGTGGTGAGAGGACTAGGGTGGTCATCTGTCCCCGTGAAAGCCTGCATACTGAACTCCTCATCCCCAGCCCTACCTCAGAGTAATGATTTAAATGAAGACAAACAAAATTTAATTGAGTTAAGGTCCCAAGCAATGCTGGGTAAATCTTGGAGTTAAAAATATTTAAAAGACAGTAAAAAATTAAGATGCTGGTGTAAATTGCCATAGCTATGGAGGCTGTAAACTCTTTAAGGCAAGGACAACCCATTTGTTCTGTGTTTGTACAGCACCTAGAACAATGGAGTCCCGGTCTAGGTGTTACCCCAGTATAGTTAATAAATAATGTTACCCTTTTTTGACCTGAGTTGTTAGTCAATATTTGGGATCTTGTGTATTTCTTTTTGTTTAAAGGAGAAATGGATAATAGGTATTTCTTTGTAAACAAACAGGATTACATCAGAGAGTATACAAAGTCCTTCTTCCTTGAATTCAGTAGCAATCAAACAGCAGGAGAGAGTTTTCATGATGAAAACTTCAAGCCTCTTTTCCCAGTTAGCACTCTATCCAAAAAGTGCTTTCTTGGCACCTTCTTGGGTCATTCTATAAGTGCTCCTCTAGCTATTGCTGGGATTTCTTTGGTGTTTTCTCTGTCTTGTATCTGTGGTGCTCCCTCGCTGTATCTGCTCACCTCCATCAATCAATCTGAATATTTAACTGCCTTTAGCCTTCACAGAAATCCCTCTTCTCCCTCGGCTCAGATTCTGACCAGCTTTGCATATGCCTGCATTTTAATTGGTGGCTCTTCTTGTTTCAGCTATCTTACCCTAAAGGGATCTTAAATGTTTCTTAGACAAATCCACTGCTCTAAACTCTGGATAAATGTATCATCTTTGAACTCCAGCATCTTTGAACCCCAGCATAACAACAATAACACAGATAGTGCCATTGACTTACACAATGGCAATTTATTTAGGGGATAAAATGGTGTCCTTGGCCTCTGTTTGTCAGAGGCTGGAGAGGGATGGCAGGAGACAAATCGCTTGATCATTGTCTTCGGTCCACCCCCTCTGGGGCACCTGGTGCTGGCCACTGTCGGCAGACAGGATACTGGGCTAGATGGACCTTTGGTCTGACCTGGTATGGCCGTTCTTATGTTCTTATGTACACCAGCTCTGAATCTGAATCTGGTATGCCAGACAGCTTTATACCTGACATAAAGGCCTTTTTCCCTTCTGCCCTTTTAAATGCCCCATTAATGTTTGTTCAACATTAATAAACAGACAATTTTAATATGAAAATCTGCATTCCTTAGATAGTTTTAATTTGTAGAAAACAAAGGGGTTATGATTCAAGCATCTTTACAGCTTGAACAGAGGTGGGCCCACACTATATACATTCAATGCCTCCCTCCTCAGATTTGAAAGGGTTTTGGTTCAGATGTGAACTTGATGACTTAGATCCCCAAGGAAACATTTTATTGTAAAAAGATAATTAGAATGATCTCAGAATATATTTACATAAGAAAACAATGACTAGTTTAGATTTTTTTGGAAAAGAGAGACCAATGGGAGAAGAACCTTAAACTCAGTGGAAAATCTCTGATTGACTTTAGTGGTGTGCATTACTCCCAAAAGAGATTGAGTTATACATAATCTTGAAGGGAAAGACAAGAATAGATGTAACTGGTTTTCTGAATTTATGAGAAGCATAAAAATTGTGGGTCACTCACTAGAGCTAAGGAAAGTTTGTGTCCTAAAGGAATTTACTGTAGGAAGAATTTCTTTACATAGACACAAGGGAAAAAAGACAACTGAATACACTGATAGAGGTAACTGGTGTTAAAGTTTTCTCTTTTTTTAAAAAGATTATTTTAATAAGATATAGTGGGTATATTTTCAGGTTTAAATTGTTATACCAGTTAACATTAGCTGTGGATCTCTCCCAGGGAGTACAACTGCTGCAAACAAAAGGGTTTGTAATGAGGCATGTTGCAGTAAGCTGAGAAGAGCATAGACAGGAAACTAGACAGTGCCAATAAAGAGTGTTTTGGTTTGCTGGCCAAACTGGAATGAAATTTGTGTCCATTTTCTTGGTGAAACAATGTTTTTGTTTGTGTTGCATTAAATATTTTAGTTCAAACTTTTTCACTTGTTTTAACAAAAAGCAAAGAATATTTGAAAACACAATTGACAAAACAGGAAAAAGAGATGGTGCCTCCCACACCCTTCTACACCCTTTGACCCTGTGGTCAAAGCACATACCTGGTATGTAGGATACTTTGATTCAGAAAAAGGACTTGACATTATGTCTTCTATATGGCAAGCAAATTCTCTAACCAGTGGTTTGGGTATTCTGGGGGTGAAACTCACCTAAAATTGTTCTCTCTCTGGGTATGTCTACACTAGCCCCCTAGTTCGAAGTAGGGAGGCTAATGTAGGCATTCGAAGTTGCAAATCAAGCCCAGGATTTAAATATCCCGCGCTTGATTTGCATCTTCCTGGCCGGTCGCCATTTTTGAAATTTACAAGTCCGGACTAACTGCCCACGTCTACATGCGGCAGGGACCCGGTAGTTTGAAATAAAGCCCTAGTTCAAACTACCTGTTATTCCTCCTGGAATGATGTTTAACAGGTAGTTCGCGTCTACACGCAGCAGGGACCCGGTAGTTCGAAATAAAGCCCTAGTTCGAACTACCTGTTAAGCATCATTCCAAGAGGAATAACAGGTAGTTTGAACTAGGGCTTTATTTCGAACTACCGGGTCCCTGCTGCGTGTAGATGCGGGCAGCTAGTTCGGACTTGTAAATTTTAAAAATGGCGACCGTCCGGGAAGATGCAAATCAAGCACGGGATATTTAAATCCTGGGCTTGATTTGCAACCTCGAAAGCCTACATTAGCCTCCCTAGTTCGAACTAGGGGGCTAGTGTAGACATAACCGCTCTCTCTCGACAGAAAGAGAGAGAAAATCTGTAGTATGGTGGTTAAAGCACTCACTTGGAAGAGGGGACACATAGTTTCCAGTCCTTGCACCAATGGCTATTTAGTTACACAAACAGAATGGCTACTCCATGAGAGATTGAGAGAGACCCACCACATAGGATGCTAAGTAGAGGACCTAAGTTCATTTCCCTGTCTTAACATAGGCAAAAGGAATTATTTTGGTGAAGTGTTATGGCCTGCTGCCAGACTAGGTATTCACTGTGATATAAATTCCCCCCAGGAAGTGTAGAGATGTCACACTTCCTAGATACAACAGCCTTGGAACATGGAGTGTCCTGGAAGACCCAGGGAGATAGGTAAAATTGAAGTGGCTGCTTCAGAGCCTGTACAACTACAAGTAACTGACCCACAAACCCTGAGACTCAGGGGAAATGCTAAATACATCTTGAAAAGTTTCTAATTCTATACTAGACCCATAAACTAGATGAGCAAAACATTGCTCTGCTTTTAACAATGGCCAGCAGAGAAGCATTAGGTGTGTGTGATGCATTCCATAAGGTTGGTGGCTAGAGGAGAGAGGAAAGTTTTATAGAAATAGTGAAAATGTTTGAGGATCATTTCACTAGGAAAAATGTTACTTTTCAAAGATATATATTGAAGAGGTACTAAAGGAGATAGCTCTGACATTAGCAAGTAAAATTAGTGTGTGCCAAGCAGTTAAAAATGAGAGAGAAACACTAATGAAAGCAAAAAGTTGTAGAGAAAAATTTAGCTAAAACAGCAAAGAAAAGTTCACAGAATTAAATTGCCTGAGTACAGACACACGAGAAGCAAAAACCAATGTTAGCAATGTGGCAACCAGTATATGTATGGGAAATGAAGCTCATTCAATAAATGTGCATAAAATGTAAGAAACATTACACTGAAATGTGCAAAGAAAAAAATAAAGTATACGAATTAAATGCAAAATTCCTTAAGTGAGGAGGAAGAGCTGTTCTGAAGCACAAGTATAGAGCAGGCTGAACACTTAGAAGACTGGCTAATGAAAATGTATGCAAATAGCACTTATGAGACATAAAATAGACACTTGCACTTGTTTAGTCTGCAAAAGAGAAGAGTGTGTGTGGTGGGGGGGTGGTGGGGGGTGGATTTGATAGCAGCCTTTAACTACCTGAAGAGAGGTCCCAAAGAGGATGGAGAGAGGCTGTTCTTAGTAGTGACAGATGACAGAATGAGGAGCAATGGTCTCAAGTTACAGTAGGGGAGGTCTAGATTGGATATTAGGAAAAACTATTTCATTAGGAGGGTGGTGAAGTACTGGAATGGGTTACATAGGGAGGTGGTGGAATCTCCATCCCTAGAGATTTTTAATTCCTGGCTTGGCAGATCCCTGGCTGGGATGAGTTAATTGGGGTTGGCCCTGCTTTGGGCAGGGGGGTTGGACTCGGTGACCTCCTGAGGTCTCTTCCAACCCTAGGATTCTAAGAGCACATCTGAGTTTTTAGTCCAATTAAGAGGATGTATGTTAGAGAGACAACTTATCTAGTTCTAAGAAAGCACCATAAAAGGAATAGACATAAGAGTAAAACACCTTCTAGCTCCATAGAAACTTATAAAAAACATTATATAGAGGCTTAAACTATATGACTGCAAATAAACAAAAGACAGTAGGAGGACAAAAAATTGCCACCGTGACTAAGCAATGGATAAAAGAGGTGGTTAGAGACAAAGGCACACTAAAATAAAGGATCCCTGCCTCAGTGAATCTTAGTGACTCCTGTTTCATAGTGTGATCCCACTTTCACGTGTCCCTTAGAGCATTACTGCAATCAAGATGGGTTCCAATATCATTATCATCATGGGCTGACCCACACATTCCGAGGAAGTTTAATCTCTCTGACAACCATTGTCTCTTGCTGATGAGCCATCAGCATTGCAGCATTTTACATTGTTTTACCTGAAGTGTCAGCAGTGGGTATAATCCAATGCTGCAAATATGAAATTACAGATAACTGGTCAATATTCCTAACTTAATCTAGAAAAATGATACGTGCATACAAATGGAATAATCATATTCAGCTGTGAAGAAGATTATCTAACCTGTGAAGAAGATTATTAGAACCACAATCAGGGTGAGATCTTTCATGTAACTCGTTCCTTTAGTGTATTAAGCTTAGCTTATTAGTTTGTTTTGTTCAGTTACTTTGTTCTGTCTGCTACCTCTTATGACCACTCAAACCCAACCTTTTTATACTTAATAAAAATAACTTTTGTTTAGTAATAAACGCTGTGCAAGTAATTACTACGTGGGGGAACAAGAAACCTGTGGACAGTTCTCTGAGAAAGAGGGTGAATTCATGTCTTTATACTGTACAGATCTCTCTGTAGCATAAGAAGGATTTATCTAGGGTCAGGCTCACTGTAAGGAGGGGGCAAAGTGAGCAACTGCCTTGGGACCTGGTGATTCAAAGGACCCTTTAAATCATTGGTGAAGCACTGTGCAAGGTGCTGCAGAACCATGGGCAGCGCACTCCAGATGGTGCTGGTGGGGGAGGGAGCAGTGCAGTCTTGGAGGCACTGAGGACTAGCTACCTTGGGCCTGCCCCTTCCATCTGAGCCACTGCCCCTTCCAGGAGTGCAGAGCTACTCCCTTCCCCCACCTTACCCAGGGAGCCATCGAGTCTAGGGTTTAGTGCTAGGAAAAGGTGTCAAACTGTACTGTCTGTGTCTGCAGCCTTGGAGGCGTGTCCCTGTGCCTGTGTTTCAATCGATGCAGACTGGAGAGCTGGGCTCAACAAGACAGGGTTACAGGATGCCCATGTTGTCAGGGGACACGGGCTCAGTGGTGTTTCAGCACATCAAGTGATAGTACCAAGGGGTCCCACCTCATCACTAAGGCATAGTTTTGTATTAATGATTTTCTTTGTAGTACTTTTGCATTAAAATAGGCTTACATAGGAAACATACTCGTATCAGTGAGAATTGCACAATTAATGACCTGTGGGGAGACAGGAAAGCAGATCTACTTAGACTTTGTTGGTGAATTCACGTTATTTTCAGGTTGTCAGTTCCTTAGTCAGGAGATGGGTCTCTGATCAAGAAGTGATGGTCAGGGGACCTGAAAGAAGAAGGCATGGTGTTCTTGCTGGATTATAGGGTAGGAATACAGTACCCTGAACTGTAACATAAAGCACATCCATTGTATTGATATATTGTTTCTGATGTGTTTATTTTAAATTCTGAACCCACAGTCTTACATAAAAATAACTTTCTATATCATAACTAATAAAAAGTATCAGGCACACAGATTTCTTATCCGTTTTCAGTTTTAATTTTCCATATTCTTCTCAGCAATGATGTTCTCAGATTCAGTCATGCAATTCATTGCTAGAAAAGGAAGAGTAATCTTCAGATTTGGCTGTCAGAGGCATTGCTTGGATGTAACTGAGAGCCGAATTTAACTTGCAATTTTATGTTGGGTGGGAGTTTAATTTTGGTTTGTGTAAAACATGCAGAATAAGCCTACAAAGATGGTAAGAATCTTGCAAAACAGTGCTGTGTGTTGTTTGTGAGAAGTTTAATAATGATGAAGGAAATCTTCTTTTGGCGTCACTTGAATTCCATTGCTTTGTTGTTTCAAGTTCCTGATGTACATTTGGTAACATTCTTGGTCTTATGATAGTCTTTGTATTTTAGCCACCCAGGAGATAAAATCCTGTTTGTGAAAAGAAGCAGATAATATATTAGCTAGGCTGAAATGAGGAAAGCTTAGGGCTGTGATCATGCATTTTTATGTTTGTAAATATTTTTCTGTTAATTCATCCCACTAAATGTTACAAGGGCAGCACAGAAATTCCTTACATTCCATATCCTGGTAAGGTCCATGTAGCGTAGAAGTCATATAAAAAGCAACTATTGTCAAACTTTCCCTTTATTGTCTATTTAAAGCCACAAAAAGCAGTGAGGAAGTTACCCAAACATTTCTCAGATTATTAGCATTATTTAGTCTCAAAGAATTTTTCCCCAGACAAAGAAATATGAATCATATTATCATATAAATTAAACAATTGATGCGCTCAGAAAATTGAGTTTAGTGTCCAGAAAGTAGAGAGAAACTTTACATAGTTGTTACCCACATTTTAGAATTAAGAATTATTGAATTACATCCACTGAAATTGCTGTATCTTAACTTCAAGTAAAGAAAATGCCTGTACATTATATTTGTTTCTTTCATATTTGGGCTAATGATACAAATTCTAGTCCTGGTATTCAGCACCTGTTTTCCATTTATGCGTGTGCATAAACATGCACCCACATATTGCAGATGCAATAATCTGCATGTACCCTTGAAACAATTTCTAACTTCAGGCCAAATGGCTTTTATGGGTACACATTCAAATCTCATGAGGTTTTCAAAGCTTCTAAAGTAATTTGGAGATTCAATTATAATCTCACCCAAATCTCTGACTTCTTTGAAAATTTCAGATGTTTGAAGGTATTAGAATTTTAAAATGTTTATGCTGCAAGTGGGTGCATGTGCTAATATTGGGCATTTTTTTTTGTGGATGTAGAAGACGGATCCAGTTGAAAATTTGGGCCAATAAGTACATGTTCTGCTGAATATTGTATTAATATTTTCATAATATTTGCAAAAACAGCAACTAAACATATGAATTGTACAAAGGATTTTAATACAAATTACTCATTGCAGGAGGAGTAACAGTTAATCCGAACTAAGGACTTAGTTCGGATTAACTTCTGACTGCCGCGTGTAGCCACGGACAGTAAGTTCGAACTAAGGGGATTTAAAAATGGCGCCCGCCTGGGAACATGCAAATGAAGCCCGGGATATTTAAATCCCAGGCTTCATTTGCAAGTTCGAATGCCTACATTAGCCACCCTAGTTAGAACTAGGGGGCTAGTGTAGACATACCCTGAGAGAGATGTCAAAACTATGGTGATATCCACATTGTATAAAAGGTCATAAAATGTTTACTAAACATGTGCATCAGATTTTCCATTAAATTGTTTTGTAATTTAGAGAGCAGTAATCTTAAAATTAGGGGACACATAAATTAAATGAAAAGTGCTTTTTGTGGGGCAGGTGCTAAGGGGAGGCAGAACACAGGGGCAGAATTTAACGCAAGGTATTTTCGTCTGCAACTCTCTTTCAAGCTCTGTATCTTGTTTATATATGTGAAGTATTTGACTGCTGGGCTGATCATTGAATGTTTATGAATTCTCAGTATAGAATACTCAT
The DNA here is from genome assembly GCA_019425775.1 of Rafetus swinhoei. Lineage (NCBI taxonomy): Eukaryota > Metazoa > Chordata > Testudines > Trionychidae > Rafetus > Rafetus swinhoei. The sequence continues at coordinate 312,879,644 of CM033437.1, forward strand.
ACTTGCAAGGTCTTTAGTTTGAAAACATTTGTGATTCCTGACACTTTTCTAGTATCATGTGCCCACAGTAACAATGCTTTCCAAAGACTGTTGTCACCAAGAATTATGTCATTGGCATGATTGGAATATTGAGCTACAGTTAATGTGATAGAGATGCCATGATTTCTTTAGATATCTTACATGCTGAATAGAAACAATTCTAATACATAGTTGGGTTTGAGGGTCTCTGTGTAAAATCATTGTCAACACTCCATCTGAGTCTGTTTGTTATAAGAAGAATTAGTAATGGAATGATGACATTTGAAATGTATAGAAGGTCTTCATCAAAGACACGAGTAGGCGTTTGTTTCTTTATTGTTAATAAAAGCAACAATGATACTCTGTATTGGAAAAAAAGAAACAAGACACAGCCTCTGTGACAGAGCAATGGAAAACTAGCCTCAGGAAGGACCCACAGAGGAAGAAACACAAGAACAAAACTGGCCTTAAATTCAGTGGGTGTTGCATTCCTCACCAACCAAAAAGTGAGTATGTGGGACTGCAGATATTCCTCAGCATTCATTCCTGGACACTAGAACTTGATGAGATGGAGCAATGGTTTAAAAAAGCAATCCAGGAACTGAACCGAAGGAACATCACCAACCTCCATAGATTCAAAGAATTTAAGGCCAGAAGGGACCATTAGATTTTCTAGTTTGAGCTCCTGAATATGCTATTCAGCTATTGAGTAGCATCAGGCTTACTTCTGAACTTTGTGGAACCACACTAGAAAACCACATCCAGCTACGATTTCCGTATTGACAACTGCTTTCCAACAGTTAGCCAGTTTTTAATGCAATTAATATTGTTTTTATTGAGATTTTATAGTATGATTTTTTTATAATCAGAATGTTATGTGGTACTATGTCAAATGCCTTACAAATGTTTAAATATATTAGATCCATATAGTTACCTTTACCAACCAAACTTTTAGTCTGTTCAAAGAATGAAATCAGGTTTGTTTGAGGAGACCTATTTTCCATAAAACTATGGTAAATAGCATTAATTATATTCTTGTCCTTTAATTCATCCCATGTCAACTTTTTCCATTATTCTGTATTATGGACCTTAAGATAGAATTAAAACCATAAGGTATAGTATTTTTTGTTCCTCATAAGCCTTAAAGGAGCTTAAGGGAGGATGAGAGGTTTTTCTTAAATTACTTCCACAATTTTCATAGTTGAAAATTTGGAGTCATTGATGATACAAACAGAATATATTAAATATTTAATTTTCTTTTTAAGGGAAATTTTAAAGGCTTTTAAAATATATTTTAAAATTAGGATTTTGTTTGGTTTAGAGAGGTTTGATTCATTTCTTGCACAGTCATTTCTGGGTGGTCTATAAAGGAAGAACTCCAGGACAGGGAGTGAAAATAAATGGGATCAGAGTTCAATCCAGGTCATATCCAAGTCATCTATCCATATTATTTTTTAAAAAATTTGAAAATAGCAGTGTTGCATGCAATGCATTATAACAATTAAGCAAATGGCTTTTGAATTCTGCTTTAGATGGTAGCTACATAAAATCTTTGTCTAAAAGATACTGTATTAATTCTGGTTAATCAGATTACCTACTAATCCACATTTAACATGTATGTTGGCAGATTGGCTCTTTTCCTTCAGTGGCCTAACCACAGGGGTAAACCAGCTTGGCTTTTTGTACCAGTTTATCTAGTCTGCTACTGATTTGCAATACTCATTTCCCAGTGAATGCCTCTTTCATAATTTGCTCCTTTAATATGCTCAAAGCCTTTATTGTGAAATAGACATGGATTTATTTATTTTTATTTTGTCAGTTTTTGGTATTATTAACCTCATTCCCCAGGGTTAGTTAATACTAAGAGATATTGATAGAAAGGAAGTGATCCTGGGAATAAGTACTCTTTTTTTAATGATCTGGGATCTGGAGCCTTGCAGAATGATGCAGAATGATCCCCCGTCATGATCATTTGGGGATAACCCAGGAGGCTGGAGACTAGTATGTAGGCTGCTGCTTCTCTCATTGCAGAGCATATACCAGCAGGAGAAGATCTGCATGCTGAATCCTCTTAGCTTCAGGACTAATTGGGGAGAAAGGGTCAGCTGGAGGAGAACCTGGCCAAGGCTTTAGAGCAGCTCCAAATTACAAATCTCTTCTAGGAGAAAAGCTGGGGATGCCAGGCTTAGAGAGAGAGAGAGAGAGAGAGAGTACACTGCTCTAGCAGATATTTGGAACTCCCAGCCTGAGAAGGGACAAAGAGCTATTATTTAAAATATAACCTCAGTTGCAGGACTAGACGGAAGTCCTGAACAGGGGCAAGAAAACCAACCAGGATTCTTTATATGGACCCATTGTGGATGTGAACTACACAACTAATTAAGTGAATTACACTATGTAGAACAGTGATGGGCAAGCTAGGCTAGTGAGCGGACCACATGAGTGGTTCTCCCCTCATCTCAGTGGGCTGCAAAATTGTCATAGTCAAGACGGTGTTGTAGGGTAGTTTTGCTAATTCTGCTTGTGTACCTAGTATTTGTGGGGTGTACTGGTTGAACAATAGCAGCATTTTGATTGGCTGCAGAGGAGCATACATCTCTCACAGTCAATGTTGTGTGGAAGCAGTATGCACTTCATGTCATGTGCCCTTGCTTTATGTGTGTATCACTTTAGTAAAATGAAAAGGGGAAACAAAAAACTATGGGGACAGAAACCAGCAGAATTTGACAATCCTAAGCACGGCAAAAGTAAAGAAAATGTCTTGCAGGCCACACGTAGAACCCCAATAGGCTGCAGGTTGCCCACCACTGATGTAGAAAGACTTAGTATGTCAGACCCCATGAAAGACACACATGTTTTGAACAAACCTAGTCTGGGTAAGTGATTAGAAGAACCAGAGGAGTGCTGAGTGCAACACACCTGCAGGCCAGTGATACCATCAACTGTACTGTTATTTGTAGTACATTAGCTCAAGCAGAGCTAATGCTAGCATTTTTACTCATGCTAGGAAGCAAACTCCCAGCTGCAGCATAGACATATTGTGAGCAAGCTCCTTGGAAAAGGGGCAGTATCTAGCATGCAGATGCTCCCCTTCCCCGCCAAAATACAAATAATTGTCTGTAACGAGAGGCAGGGAATGTTACATGGATAAGTAGCATATAAGTGAGCCTTGCAGAATTATATTTTCCCACCTGCCTGGAGCCTGTCAATTTAATTTTAGCTAAGTAAGATTCATGTTCAGAATGGGGGAATAGATTATGTCAGCACTGGTAAATGTTGCAAGTTGTCTTACAAGGCCATCATAGGGAGATGTTGAATGTATTCATTAATGACATGAATGGTGGAACAGAGAGAATGCTTATGAAATTTGTGAATGACAACAAGCTGAGAAGGATTGCAAGGATTTTGGAGGACATTAGAATTCAAAATGATCATGAAAAATTGGAGATCTGGTTTGAAATTGGTAAGATGGAATTCAGAAAACACAAGTTCACAGTACTGCTCTTAAGAAGGAAAAATTAAGTTCACAAACACAAAATGGAAATAACTGGCTAGGCAGTAATACTGCAGGGAAGTAACTTGAGGATTTAGCTTATCACAAATTGAATATCTGTCAAGAGTGTGGTGCTGTTGAGAAAAAGGCCAGTGTCATACTGGTAATGCATTAATAAGAGTTTTGTATGTAAGACATGGCAGATTATTATTCTGCACTACTGAGTGCTAAGTTACTGGTACAGCTGGAGTACTGTATCCAGTTTTGAACACTACTGTATCCAGTTTTGGGCACCAGTTTTGGGCATCTTTGTGAAAGACGTGAACAAATTAGAGCGATTAAAAAGGAGAGCAACAAAAATGTAAGTTTTACTTCAGTTTGGGCGCCTCTCTGTAAGCAAGGACTGACCTATATTTCAAGGCTTGTGATAGTGAGGGATCATTTTGCAGGACAGGTTGTACATTGTGAATGATGCACTGGCAGGGTTTTAACTGTGGGCTGTAGGTGATAACCAGTGATGTTCTGTTATTTTCCTGGTTGGGCCTGACCTGTAGTAGGTGATTTCTGGGTACTCATCTGGCTCTCTCAGTCTATTTTCCAGGTGGGTATGTTAGTTCCCCAGGTGGGTATTTTAGCTTTTAGAATGCTTGTAGGTGTCGGTCTCTGTCTGAGGGATTGGAGGACTGGGATAGTTCCACTTACTTCAGAACTGCTTGAATTAAGTGGGACTACTCACAGGATATCAAGTGGAGCATGCACATAAATGTTGATAGGATCAGAGCCTAATACAGTCACAGTCTGATCTTGCAGTTCTTATCTAGCCCAAACTACGATTGCAATCAATAGGAATTTGACATAAAGAAAGGCTGCATGATCTTGTGTGAGACAACTGCTAGGAATCTAGAGACTTGGAAAATACAGTGTTTGAAGTCAGAAATTCTTCATTCAGGCCTGTCCAGTTTGTTAGCTATTAGAGTATCTGATCCATCCTCCCTTGAAGGCAATAGAAAAATCCTGATGGATGTGGCCAAAATGAAATAATGTAGCAAGACAAGCATCTAACAAGACAGTGCAAGCTAGATTCTACTTTAACTTTTGTCCATCTTTTTCTACTCAGTGTTTAAATTTCCCTTACACGAGCACTTATCTTGCATTGATATTTGCGTGGGTGTATCATTATATTAGTTTAAGTAAAGCTGAGGACCTGTTTTCATTAAGCAGTGTATAACAATATATTGGCATCAATGCAAAAACCCATGTAGATGCACTACCTCCAAGTAGGGCATTTAACAGAGCCACATAATGTTCATACTGAAGTAAATCATAAAAGTAAAAACTTTTCATTACATTGTAACTATACCAGGAATTTGCACTAGTGTAACTACATCAATACAAATAACAAAGAATAGTCTGTGTTTTATATTGTGATGGTCACTTCTGTAGTTCCATGGATTTTAAGGCCAGAAAGAACCATTGTGAAAACCTAATGTAACATGGCCCATAGAACTTCTTTGAATCAATCTCTGCTTCAAATGCAATAAAAGAAAGCTGTGGTGAAACTTCAGCATATCTTTTAGAAAAACATCCAAGCTTGATTTAACATTTCCTGTAATGAAGGAATGGTATCTACCATTACCCCAGTAAGTTTTCCCACTGATTGATTATGCTATCCATAGGCACTGACTCTGTGGCCCGTGGGGAAAAAAAATTAGCAGGTGCTCAGCACCTATCGACAGCCAAACTTCTCTCCTCTCCCCCTCGTGCCTCTTGCCCACTGGGGGCCCTGCTGACCAACTTCTCCCTTGCCCTCCCAACACTTCTGGAACACTGTGAACAGTTGATTGGCAGCATTCAGGAAGCTCTGGGAGAGAGGGGGAAGATGGGTGCACTTAGAGGAGGGAAAAGGTGGGAGCTTAGAGTAAGAGGTGAAATGAAGTGGGGAAAGTGGAGTGGGAGTAGGCCTGGGCTGGAGTCAAGCACCCATCACTGATTAAAAAAAAGTGCCTTATTTCTAATTTGAGTTTGTCTAGCTTCAACCTCAAGAAATGGATCTTGTTATACCCTCATAAATTTGGCTACCCAGATGAGGAGATCACTGTCGTTTACTCATTTCATGATTCACATGGTGGTCAGGGTTGATAGTGTGTGACTCATCAGAAGTCTGCCTCATCACCAGCTCCAGTTTTCTTTAATATTGCCTTGTCGGCCATGCTCCTGTTCACATTCCAGAGATGTACATATCCAATCTACACCAGATATGAGGCTGCACTAATGTAATCAAACAGCTATTAAAGGATCTCCCATTTGCTGACAGCTGTGTCCTCATTGCATACACACTCAAGGACATTTTGCCTATGCCTCAGGATACTTTGGTTTCACAATCAGCCTGAGAGAGACTGATGCCATGCCTGACAGGCGCAGGGAAGGGCGCGAACCCTTTTAATAGAAGCAGTTAAAAGGACTCACAAGTCCCAGCTCCCTGGCAACGCACTAGCGGCGTCGGAGCTGCGATCCCTTTTAACTCTTTCTATTTAAAGGGCTTGCACCTCCCAGGTGGCTGCGTTGCCTGGCGGCCACCTGGCAGGTGCAAGCCCTTTAAATAGAAGCAATTGAAAGAGCTCGCAGTTCCTGCCCCATGCTAGCCCATTGCATGGGAGCCAGGGATACACGAACTCTTTCAACTGCTTCTATTTAAAGGGCTTGCACAGCTCTGCCCCTTACGTCCAAGGCTCCATCCCTTACAGGGTGGCCCGCGACCACTTCAAAAACTTTTGAAGTGGCCCCTGCTCAAAAATTATTGCTCACCCCTGGTCTAGATCATCTGTGATAGATGTCTATCCACCCTGCTCTTAAATATCTCCAGTGACAGAGATTCCATAATCTCCGTAGGCAATTTATTCCAGTGTTTAACCACCCAGACAATTAGGAAGTTTTTCCTAATGTCCAACCTAAACCTCCCTTGCTGCAATTTAAGCCCACTGCTTAAGCTCCTATCAGAGGCCAACTAGAACAATTTTTCTCCCTTTGTAAAACCCTTTTAGATACTTGAAAACAGCTATCATGTCCTGTCTCAGTCTTCTCTTTTCTAAACTAAACAAGCCCAGTTCTTTCAGCCTTCCCTTATATGTCATGTATTCTAGACTTTAATCATTTTTGTTGCTCTTCTCTGGACCTTCTCCAATTTCTCCACATCTTTCTTAAAATGTGGTGCCCAGAGTTGGACAATACTCCAATTAAGGCCTAATCAGTGCAGAGGAGAGAGGAAGAATGACTTCAGTTTGGGGTCCATTCTGACCCCTAGATTCCTTTCAGCAGTCTCCTTCCTAGATAGTCACTTCCCATTCTGTATGTGTGAAACTGATTGTTCCTTCCTAAGTGGAGTGCTTTGCATTTGTCCTTATTAAACTTCATCATATTTACCTCAGACCATTTCTATAGTTTGTCCAGATCATTTTGAATTATGACCCTATCCTCCAAAGCACTTGCAACTCCTCCCAGCTTGGTACCATCTGCAAACTTAGTAAGTGTACTCTTTATACCAATATCTAAATCGCTGATGAAGATATTGAACAGAACCAGTCCTAAAAGAAGACCCCTGTGGAACCGCATTTGTTATGCCCTTCCAGCATGACTACGAACCATTAATAACTACTCTCTGAGAACAGTTATCCAGCCAGTTATGCACCCACCGTACAGTAGCCCCATCTAGTCACATGTCCTGATGTCCATGTTCAGGAAAGGATTCTGGAAAGCTCCCCCAGTAGGATGGGCAATAGATTTGAAAGCAGAGTCCCCATAAAGCAACTTCATAACAGAAAATTATGATACCATATCTCCCCATTCTGCCATGTATATCCCTAGGTGATTACCTTAATTATTGGTCTGAACAGGATATTCAAGGCTGGTTGCTAACAGTATGTTGGTTTCTTTTATCGTCTCTCACATATATAACACCTTTTTAGGAGAAGAACATTGCCTTGAAACATTTTAAATATCAGGATATCGAACTGAACACTCAGGAAAAAAGAAAGAAAAAACACACCCAATCCTTTCCTTCCCCCCACAAAATCCCCTTTACTTTTTAAAATGATCCAACCTGAGTTTAAAATCTGTAAAAGGATTGCTCTTTAAGCCTAGTGTTTAACTATGTACCACAATAAAAAGTTGTCATAATATAGGTGTTGTCTCTTACTGATTTCATTTGTTTACAAACAAGATTATTGAAAGGGTTAAATTATGTGTGGTCAGCCATGCATTTAAAATTTGAAGTGAGAGAAAACAAGTCATTTGAGGTTGTTCTTCAATTCAGTCAAGGTCCACTGAGCAGGAAAGTGAATTGTTATGATCACTTCCTTTGGAAAGAGCAGTTGACAGGACCCATCAGGGAACTGCCAGAAACCTCAAGAGTTTTAAGCATGAAGCCTAGAGTCCACTGTAAAATTACTATGACAGCCTGCTCATTAAAATAAAAGGAAATTTTACTTGATATTTACAGTTTTCGCTATGTAGCTGAAAGCTTTGTACCAGATTTCCAAAGAATTTACCCCTGGGAGCCAAGAATGTAGCCTGTCAAGTAATAAAAGGTAGTTGTAATGTTTACCTGTGAAAGTGGAAAGGTTGTTCAAAGGTTAGATTTAAACCTCCTCCCTTTTATATAACTGTTTCCCCCACACATACATCTCTGATGTGCTTTCATATTGTAGGAGCTAAAAAAATGCCTTTTTCAGGGATCTCTCTCTCTACATGAAAAGCCCATTTTCATGAGTGTTCTTTCAAGGTAAAAGGGCTTGACTTTATAAACAGGTATGCCAAGTTTACTTCAGTACTGTTAGCTAAACAGTGAAAGACAAGTCATAATCGGCTGTGTTCAATAGTGTTCATTTATGCAATGACAAATAATTCCCTCAATTATAGGGTAAAAGTCTATGCGCTATGTTATGTAGGTCAGGCTAAGCAATCAGAATGGTTCCTTTTGGCCTAAAAATCTGAGTTTTGTTCTATTCAGTGATCACAGCTGAATTCAGTAGATTACATACAAAAATAACCAAGCACATAACTTTTCATTGGTTTTATCACAAAAAATAAAACATTTAACAATTAAAGTAGCACATAAGTAATTGCATGTAAATATATTTAAAGGAAGCAATTAGGTAAGTAAATATTAATCTTTGTTTTATTTAAAATAAACAATAATTTTCTAGGGCTATCATATAAAGTATCATATTGTGCAGCGTGCAGGCAGGCTTTTCTCACAGTTGGGAATCTAATTAAAACAATGTTATTGTTTTAGTTGAATAATAGCCTCAGGTAGATGTTTGTGGGAATGTATTTCTGGCTGTTTATGTCAGAATTAACTTGTTCCTGGCTTCTGATTTTGTAAGTTGCCTAGTATGATTCTGTAGAAGAGAAGGTGGTGAGTTAGTTAGACGTCTCTCTGTGGTGGTCCTCTGTTTTACTTCACATCTGGGCTGGTACATCATCTTTCCTTGCTTCCTTCTTGGGTTTGGTCAGGCATGCTATGTCAGAATCAGCAGTCATTCCCCTTTTCCTACTTTTGGGATGTCACCATTTATAAGAGCAGTTTTCTGGTTTCTAAAATTTATGGCATTAGCAATTCTGAGATTTAGCTGCTTGAACCGTCAAAGAAATGTTAGCAGTAATTGTCTTTTTGCTGCTTCATTCTGTACCTTTCTGTATTTTTCACACTATACAAACCAAAGAGGAAAATAATCCAAGCAACATTGTAGTGTGGAAAGAGAGCACGTTACAAGTACTGATGTGAGTCCAAAGGTGTTTAGAGGAAATATTTGTTGGGTTTACATGACCACTAAGGGGACAGAAAAAGGTGCAAGTTACATCCACCTGCATTCCTTCTAGACTCAGAGACACACCTCTAGATTTATTGCTGTGCCCATATTATTTTTATAATTTCACCAAAATACTGATTCTTAATATTTTCCCATTTCTAGAATCTTCTACTTTAGTGCAGAAGTTGGCAGACCTTATTTTCATTAGCTTCACTTTAGCTTAGTGTCACCCCAGGTCCCTTCCAACAATGATCCCTGTTGGAAATAAAAGATATAAACTCATCTCTTGTTTTTCCTGAATGTGTATGAAAGCACAGAACATTCTTCTTTGCCTAACAGTATCATTCAGGAGCAGGCAAGGCACTGAAATATACAATAGTTACTTTGTCTGATAAGAAGAATGGAGAAAGGAGAAATAGCAAGGGGCTATGAAGGGCAGTGCAGCATGGCCTTACAGCCAGAGTCAATAGAGCAGCCTTTCCGCTCAGGGCAGAGTGGCCTAATAGCCACAGTCAGTAAAATTGCCCTGCTCTGAGGGATTGTGTGGCCTATTGGGGCAGAGGAGCACCACTCAGGTGTGTGGCACTTAGGGAAGTGGGCTCCAGCCCAGGGTCCTGGCAGTAGTGGGGTTCCTCATCAATGAGTCAGCAAGGATCCTCCTGAAGCACACTGACTAGTTCCCTGGTTCACCCACCAAAGCAAAGTGTAAGACCTCTGGACTAGTTCCTACCTTGTCTTTGACAGAGATGGTTCCTGGTTTGTATGGGTCTCTGGGGTCCTCGGGTGATGTAACTCCTGATGGCACATCCTCCTCCCTATGTTTTTCAGGAAGCCTAGAATCCATCTTGGACTTTGCATGTATTGGCTCTGGGACCTTGGGAAGGCCTGTAGTATGCATCCTCTCCCTTCAGTAGCCAGCCCAGAATGAGCTGGGCTGCTTCCTTTTATATCTTGCCTCCAGGCTGAGCATGCCCAGCAAAGGCAAAGGAGCATGGCTTCTTCAGTCTGCAATGCTCAGTTAACCCCTCCAGGACCAGGGAGGGGTAAGGTACACCCCGCCACATAGACGTTTAGCTGTCAGAGGACCTTCTAAACAGAAACCTAAGAACCAGCAAGATTGCCTTTATAGAAGTTAATATTGATTTTTGTGAATTTTTAAACTGATATTCATTTTTGTGATTTTAATTACCAAATTTGATTTTCCCTTTTATTTCATATTCTCTGTTTTCAAATAGTTTAGCTAAGAATAATCATAGAAAATGATTGTCAGTCACCCTATTGTGAATGTTATCTAGGAAGGATAACATCCCTTTGCTCACTAGGAAGGAAAAAATAAAGAAAGATGTGAAAGCATTGAGCAGGTATTGGATTGGGATTAGGTTTTGAGAACTAGTGATATCATATCCTTATTGATATGAAGTGTGAGATGCCATCCTGATCTAAATGAAAGTATGGAATAACTTACCTTATTTGCTATATTATTATTATTTTTCACAGTCTTATATTTTCTTAGCTATTAAGAGAACATATTACATTTATAAGAACCAATGTCCTAAAGCATCTGGATTCTAGAACAAAACTAGAGTAAACAAAAATAGTACTGTTTAAATCCTTTCACACTGTAATATTTCAATAAATGTATAGGTGTTATGTTAGGGTTAGCATCTCAAAATAGAGTTAATCAGAGTTTCAGGTTCTTACAGCATTCTGAACTTCATATCCTGTAATGTTGTTGTGCAATGTTAAATAGTCATTACCTTTCAAGACTGAGTTTCTAGGTGTAGTTGTTAAGACTGGGATTTTGAAAGGACTCAAAGGCAATTAGGTGCTTAAACCCCATTGAAGTTCCATGGGTGGTTAGTAACAAACTTCCTTAGGATCATTTGAAAATTTCAGCACATGGGTTTTGCAATCCTTTGAATAAAGGATATGATATCCGTATATGCTAAGGCTGTATGTGTTTTAAATAACTCTTCCAAACAGAACTGATTTTTTCTTATGGATGTGAGATGACAGATGCAGCATGTGTTTAAGTGGTGTGCTATGGTTCAATTTTTCACCCACGTAAAGCATGTTCCCTCTTAACACCTGGAAGAAATAAAAAAAAAATATTTAGGGTTATTTCATTCTCTCTCTCTCTCTCTCTCTCTGTATGTCCCTGTGCATGAACATAAGATCATAGCAAATATTTACTCACAGATGAGGACTTGTTTCTTGTGCATCTCATTTTAAACACAGCCCACAGCACTGTGCATGCACTGCAAAATGCATTAGTTTTGCTCTGAATTATTTATAATTCTGGTTGTCATGAAAGGAAGTGAGACCCATTAAATGGTTCAACAACTATATTTTATTTAAGTGCATCATCAAGAATAATCTATTCTTTCCTGTACTTCCCATTGCTCAATCTTTTGGCTTTCTTCTAGATGTCCTTGGTCTGTAAAGAGACCAGGCTGTATTACAGAAATTATATTTTAATTTGGGATTGATGTGTGAATAAATATTGACCTGTACTCTCACCAAAATCTCAAACCAAACCAGCAAACCGCTCTATCAAATGATTACTCTTTGACATCCAAGGCTGGATAACACCAACTCAGTAGGAATTCAGCAAAATCCTTTTGATGTCCATAAAAATTATGTGCATTCTATGAGATTTAAGCACATTCTCAAATGCTTTCCTGAGTAAAAATAAATTTTACTATGTGCTTTGTTGAATTGGAGCCATAGTCCTTAAAACAAAGAATCAAAAATAAAAAGTGTTTAATTTTCTAGAACCGACCAAGTTCTTAGACACTGAGAAAAAAATTATCATAGTTTTCCACTCACTATGACTATCTATAGAATCAAGTTCAAACTCATGGTTTCTATATTCATGGCCCTCCACGGAATTAGCACTAGGTATTCAGAACATACCTCATCTCAATGATGTGGATTTCCCTGCCCATCTACATTACTCAGAATTAGCTATGACGTTTTCAATTTCTAATGACAGTGACCTTCAAAAGGTTCTCACAAAACTAGGTGATTGGGCACCAAAATGGCAGATGAATTTTAATGTTGATAAATCAAAAGTAATGTATTTTGGAAAACATAATCCCAACTATATATATAAAATGATGGGGACTAAATTAGCTATTACCACTCTATAGAGATCTTGGAATCATTGTGGATAGTTCTCTGAAAACATCCACTCAATGTGTAGCAGCAGTCAAAAAAGCAAACGGAATATTAAAAATAATTAAAAATGGACAGAGAATAAGACAGAGAATATCTTATTGCCTCTATATAACTCTATGATACGCCCACATTTGAATTCCGTGTGCAGATGTGGTCACATCATCTCAAAACAGATATGAACATTGAAAAAAGTTCTTAACTTTTAAATTCAGACTAGGATTTTGAGAGGACTCAAAGGCAATTAGATACCTAAGCACCATTGAAGTTCCATGGGTGTTCAGCAATAAACTTCCATAGGGTCCTTTGAAAATTCCAGCACACTGTCACTTTTTTCCCCCAACCACACCATCAGGGTTGGGGAGGTGGACATACCCATTTGCATCCTGGGTGACATACCCTACCCCTTGCTCCCCTGGCTTATGAAGCCCTACACGGGCAGCCTGGACCCAAGGAGCACTTCAGCACGAGGCTGAGCAGGTGCCACGTGGCCGTGGAGTGTGTGTTTGGACACTTAAAGGGAAGGTTCAGGAGTCTCCTTACCTGCCTGGACCTCAGCACCTGGAACATCCCCCAGGTGGTAGCTTGCTGTGTCCCACAACCTTTGCAAGACCAAGGGGGGAGACTTTCCTGTCACGGTGGAGGGCAGAGGCTGAGTGGCTGGCCAGGGCTTACCAGTGCCATTCAATGAACACATCATGGGGCTGTGCTCATCAGGGAGGCCTTGAGGGAGAGTTTCAACCAAGGCCAGCTATGAGACTCTCCCTGGGGCTTCTTCACAAGGGGCCCTGCATTCTCCCTGTGTGCCTTTCCTCCCCCACTCCTTCCTTCCCCGCTCCCCTATAGAGCAAATAAAAAAAGCTTGTTTTGTTTGAAAAAAAATACAGGTCTGTTTATTTGTTGGATATAGAACAGGAGAGGGATGGGGAAAGAACCTGTAATGGGGAGGGAGGAGAAAAGGAGGAGGGAAGTTCAGGAATGGGGATGGAACTGGCACCTGCCTTGGTCAGCTCAGGAGGCTTTGGCTGCCGAAGAGGTCCCACCGCCTCATGTTCCAGGACCCCTGTAGCCCCTGGGAGAGTTAGGAGGGGAAGCCATGGTGGCAGGGAGAGATTGCTGGTTGCCCGCTCCATGCATGAGGCCAGGTGCTCCATCACTGAGGTAAGGGAGGAGCACATGGCCTCATGCCGGTGCACCAGTTGGTCCCAGGCAGCCTTCCTCTGCTCCTGGTCAGCCCGGTGCTCCTTCCAGTCAGTGGCCCGCTCCTGGCACTCCTTGTCAAGCCCCCTGGATGCATCTGCTCACGCATCAAGTCTTCCCAGGTGCATTTTCTTCAGAGGATCCCCCAGAGTTGGGAAGATGGCATGGGAGGTGGTGGATGCACCATGCTCACAGCTAGCCCAACTGTGAGGAAAAGTTACAAGGGCAGTCATCCCAGGAGACACTGTGGATGGAGCCTAGCCCTCATCTCTCAGCTGACACTGAAGGTCTCAGTTCAGATGATGGTGATATGCTTCCGGCAAGGCCATATGTTGCCTAGACAGTGGGCACTGTCCTCCAGGGGAACAGATGTCCCAAGGGATCCTCACTGCCCCCATGCCCTGGGGACAAGCAGGTATGGGAAGGTGCTAGCCAGGCCAGGAGCCTGCGAGTTGCCTTCCCTACATGCCATGCACATGCAAGGTCTGGCAGTGGTGGCATCCCACAGAGAGAGGACTTCTATCCCTGCCTGCTGGAAAAGAGTTGGGGAGGATGGAGAGGTGACGCCACTTGACAGGGAAGGTGCTGATGGGATTCCCTCCACTTCCTTCCCCCCAGCAAGTTCCCATGCAGGGGCTTGGTATCCTCCACCTTACTGTGCTTGACAGGGAGTAGATGCTGCCCTAGGAGTGTGGCCATGGCTGTGTGTGGCACTGCTGTGTGTGCATCCATGACCCCACCCTCCTTAGTTGTGGTTTGTGGTAGGAAGGTGTCCCACCACGGAGGCTAGAGTAAGGCAGGCCTCTTCAGGAACCTTGTGAGAAGGACTGAGGGGTTTCCTGTGTGAGAGCATCATGGAGCTGAGTGCAGCTTGTTATTTTGAAATAAGGGGGGTTATTCCGAAATAACTCCTTAGTGTAGACCAGGGCATACAGATTGATTGCTTTGTTTAAAAGTGTTCACCCACGTCAGATGGATTTTTTTTTGTCTTTAATCACTTTCCTGGTGAGTTCATTCAAGAGAATAATGATTGTTTGCTTTATCAACAACGTTTTCATGTGGGCATTTAGTGAACTGGTTGGGGCATACCACATGTTATGATAGGCATGTTTAGGAGCTATGGATCTTGAAAGCTGTGTTATGGGAGGCATTGTGGTAGTGGACATGTCTGCAGGTTTTGCATCTGTTGCTCTGGCATGGTGTGGTGCTGCTTTGAGTTGGTGAGGCCTGGACTGTAGTCTTTATTCATAGGACCATGCTGGCTATAACTACCCTGTGTACGTAGAACAAAGTGAGCAGACTGGTGTATAGGAATTATCATTCATTAATCAATTCAGCATTTTCCCACAGTACTAATTTGGAAGGAGCAACAGCTAGATCTGCAAGTGCCTATATCCACAAACGTTCTTAGGCACCTAATTCTGGGGGTTAGGTCCTAATTCCCATTTGTTAGCAACACTGATCTGAAAACTCTTGGTTGCTGCCAAATCCTGAAGAGGCCTAAACTGCTTCAGCACCTACATTTCCATAGTATACGTTCCCTCAGCACCTACGTTTCTGGGCTTGAGCACTGCTACCTCACTTTTCTGTTGTAAGCCCCAGTCTGCTTCACAAACAAGGGGAAGACTGGGCCCCATGCATGAGATAGTCAGAAGAGCACCTATCAAGCAGGAATGCTCAGTGTGTTTTTGTTCAAGAAAAAGTACAGTAGATCGTCAGAAGACAGGGCTTTTTGCACAAGAGTTATTCCTCTTTCTACAAGGAATAAACCTTTTTGTGCAAGAACACTTGTGCAAAAAGGTGTGTGTGGTTGGACAACAGGGGTTTCTTGCGCAAGAAACCCCTATCGGAAAAAGCACAGGTTCTCTGATGGCCATTCTGTGAATGGCAGAGCTTTCTTGCGCAAGAGTGTCCATGGCAGTGTGGATGCTCTCTTGCGCAAAAGCACATCTCTTGTGCAAAAGCACATGGCAGTGTGGATGCGCTCTTGCACAAGAACTTTTTGTGCAAGATCTCTTCCGCAAAAAGTTCTTGCTCAAGAAGCCTGCAATGTCAACGTAGCCTCAGTGAAACTCCCAATATTATTAATATAATCATCTCTATTCTACACTCATCTGTTTTAGTGTCAGAAAGGAAACACATTTAATTAAGAGATTGAGCAGTTCGTCATTTCTCTTACAACTAAGTCAAAAGCCAGTGCTTTATTTAAATAATATTATCATCAACGAATGAAGTGTGTAGGACACATTTTCAGAAAGAGACTGAATAAGAACAGCTAATAAAACAAAAATAATTTTATTAAAGGAGAAGAGTGCTTTTATATTGGTTCATTTGACAAAAATAAAACACATGTTTGTATTATAGAACCTGTTAACCAATCTGACACTCATAACAATAATTATAGTAATGATAATAACCATAATCATTGTAGTATGAAACAAGCAGCAGGGAAAAGGGCTTTGCTAACAATAATCACTGATACAGGCAACTTAGCGGAGCATGTAATCTAACAAATCACTACAGAAATGACTTTACCACTAGTCTTGGATCAATAACACACATTGTTTAGTAGCCACAACAGTGAAAAGAACTGAAGTAATTAGTGTTACTATGGCAAATCAATAATGAGCCATTCATAGTCTTGTCAAATAATTTTTTTAAAACTGCACCTTTAAGTTGTGGGATATTTTTAACATGTGCTTTAAGTCAGAGTTAGATCCCCAGCTGCTCTAAATGGGTGCAACTCCATTGAATTCAATGGAGCCATGCTGATTTATAGCTGTTGTAGTTCTAACTATCTCTTATTGTTGGCAATAAGGAGTAGCAGGCATCTGTAATTAGGTATGTTGCCTAGTCTGCTCTGGCACCTGTTGTCTGGCTGTTGTTTTTATTTCTCAATTTATTAGTGAGAGGTGGAGGAAGCAGGCTGTTAAATTCAGGAAAGCAGCATGGGACCAGAATGCTTGTGGGTTGCAATGCAGAAAACAATTAAAGGGAGGGAAAAATAGGTACACAGTCTTGGGGTAGGACTTTTAAAGGTATTTAAGGTAGATAAAAGACGGAGATAGGTGCTTAGTGGTGTTTTCAGAAATGCTTTTAACTTACTAAGTTATACTCTTAGGGTATGTCTACACTACAGTGTTATTTCGAAATATCTTATTTCAAAATAGTTATTTCAAAATAGCTTATTTTGAAATAACGCATCTAGACAAATAACAAAATGCATTTTGAAATAGAGTTTTGCTATTTCAGAATAGCGAGTCCACACTGATAGGACGCTGAATCGCATTTAAGGCCGGCCGGAACCGGTGCTGGCAGGGCATCAGGTCAGGAGTTACCTTGTGTGGCTGCTGCCTGAGGCTATCTGAGACCTATGCTTAAAGGGAGCCCCCCCCGGGCAGCTGGTTCTAAGGTTTCCCTGCTTGCTTGCCTACCTTGCTGAGGGACAGCAAAGCATTTTTTTCTCTGCATGCTCTGATTGCCCTCACTCAGGACACCACAGCACTCTGCAGAATGGAGCCAGAGCTGCCCCTGGGCACTCTGGTGCTTCTCCTGGACGAGTTGCTGCAAGCCTGGCAGCACGTTCTGCAGGCAGTAACAGTCTCCCTGGTGTGCCCCACTGGGGGCTTGTGCCTCATTCCTCCCTCACATCCTTCCACTTACCCTCCCTAACCCCCCTTCCTGCTGTACAATAAAAGACACATGTGTTCATTTCAAAAAAGCCTCTTTATTGAACAAAACTGGGGTGGGGAATGAAACTGAGTTGAGACTGGGGAATGCAGGTGGGAGAGGGGAGAAGAGAGGGTGGGAAAGGAGAGGGGGAAATCTGGGAGGAGGGAGCTGGCAGGGGGAGGCAAGGGGAGGAAGGGGGAGTAGAAGCTCAGGGCTCAGGGTTGGGGGGGTCTCACCGGCCCAACTGTCTCCCAGCACCGTGCATGCGGGGGCCTTGGCGTCCCTGGGGGTGTGGGGAGGGTGGGGAGGAAGAAGCAGGAGGGGGAGAAGGAGTGGCAGGAGGAGCGGTAGCTGGGGAGGCAGCAGAGACTGGAGCAGCAGGAGGCAGCAAGCTCTGCCCCAGGTTTGATGACCACCTGGGGGGCACGGACTGTCCTGCCCCCCTGGATGCAGTCCATGGCATCAAAATAGGGGCAGAGGTCTGGGTCTGCCCCTGGTTGGGAGCTGCCCCCTGTGGCCCTGGCATACAGCTCCTTTATTTTCATGTGAACCTGCTCCTGGGTTCGCATGTGGCCTTTGGTGGCCAGGCTGGCAGCCATCCGCCTGTAGATGGTTGCATTCCTCCATTTAGTATGGAGATCATGGACGTTGGAGGTATCCCCCCCAAACCTGAATTAGGTCCCTGATCACCGCACTGGACCAGGCAGGTGCCCACCTTTTCCAGCCCCTGGAAGGCTCCTGGGAGCTGGCAGACTGGTCCTGGGGAGCGGTGGAGGGCTGGCTGACACTGGCTGCCTGGCTCATCCTGGGGCCACTGGGTCAGGTGCAGCAACTGTTGGCTCTGGGCTGGCAGGCTTGGAGCTGGCACAGGCACTGTGGCCAGAGTCTACCCCTTTAAGGGCTCCGGGGAGGGGAGGAGAGAGAGGAGTTTTCTTGGTTGTGCCCAGAGTGGCCATCAGGGCACCTGGGAAGGGCTGGAGGCCACCTATTTCGAAATAAGCGTCTACACACTTATTCCAAAATAGCAATTTCGAAATTGGCGCTGTTCCTCGTGGAATGAGGTTTACCAATTTCGAAATAAGCCCTCCACTATTTTGATTTAATTTCAAAATAGCGGTTTGGTTTTGTAGATGCTGGTAAAGTTATTTCAAAATAACGGCTGTTATTTCGAAATAACTTTGCTGTGTAGACATATCCTTAGGGTGTGTCTAGACTACACCTTTCTGCAGACAGAGAGATGTAGATTAGGCACATCGAAATTGCTAATGAAGTGGGGATTTAAATATCCCGTGCTTCATTAGCATAAAAATGGCCACCACTTTTTTTTTGGCACGGAGCTTTGTTGGAGAAAAGTGGCAGTCTAGAGACTGATCTTTTGAAAAATAAAGCCTTTTTCAAAAGATCCCTTATCCCTCGTGAAATGAGGTTTACAGGATCTTTCGAAAAAGGCTTTATTTTTCGAAAGATCAGCCTCTAGATTGCCACTTTTCTCTGACAAAGCTCCGTGCCGAAAAAAAGCGGCGGCCATTTATATGCTAATGAAGCGTGGGATATTTAAATCCCCGCTTCATTAGCAATTTCGATGTGCCTAATCTACATCTCTCTGTCAGCAGAGAGGTGTAGTCTAGACACACCCTTAGACACTTTAGAATATCACACAAGGCACCTTTCTACATCTTTAGATGCTTAAATACTTTTACAAATCTGACCCATGGTCCTTTCTGTCTTAAGTAAATGAGGTTCTTGGAGTAATAATTAAATATGGGAACATCACTGACTAATTGGACTAAAACACACACTGTAAATTCTTTGTGTGTGTTTTTTAATTTTTCAGCACAAATCCTTCATTGTTTAATTTTAGTGGAAGATGTGGATGTAAATCACTTGCACAACTTTTAAAATCTTAGGCATTGTCTGTCCACTATCTAAGATATAATACATCCAAGTTGATAATACTGGAGTGATATAGTAAGGGACTTAGGGCAACTCAGAGAAACAGATCCTCAGTAGGTGTACAGTATCATCACTCATTTTAAGTTAACAGAGCTATGGTTATTTATACCAGCTGAATAGCTTTGTCAGTATGTTTGAGTGCCTAAAAAGAGAGATCTCTGCCTTTAGGAGCTTGCTGTCTTAATACTTTGTTTAGGGGTGAAATTATTTCTAATTGTATCCAGCTTTTCACAATCTCACTGGAACTATTTTTAGAGCAGGGGAGCTGAGCTGAGCTGCCCCCAAACCTGTTCACAACCCTAACAAATGAAGGCTGGGGTCACACCTAGGGCTGCCAGATCCCCCGGAGTAGATACCTTTGTTACAAACGGTGTCTGGTACATCCAGTCCAGGAGAGTTAGCAACCTAGACACAGCTGGAGGCAGCTGTGGAACCCCAGGCTAAGGCCAGGACCAGAGCCCTGGTCAGCAGCACCCCCTGTCACCTCTACTGCCCACACCTATGGTTTTTTATAAAAACAAGAAACAGCCTCTCTTCCCTAAACCTTTGTCCAGAACTCAAGTGGAAACAAAATGAAATTTTGATATTTGGAGACATTTAAAAAAAATCCATTTAGGTGTAGATCTTCTCTTTGGAATTTCAGTTCTAGTGCTAGCTAGAAGTATTGAAATAACTTGAGAGTTTTTTCAAGGATAGTTCTGCCCCAGTTATAACAGAGGGAAAATTGCTGGAAGTCTTAGGCATTTATTTGACTTTATCCTGAACTCTGAACATTTTGAGGTTCACCTATAATTGTTTAGTGCCAGAAAAATATTGAGAAACTCAGGAATTCAGAGAAAAGCATCCAAAAAAGAATAAAGAATTCACTGATTTAGAAAGAAAAGCAGATCAAGGCTGAGCAAATCTTAATATGTTTTTGGTTAGCAGAATCTCATTTGTTGGAATTCTCATTTTGGAAAAGGAAATTGCAAACAGGTGGCTATGACCACACTTTTCTCTTTATCTAAACTAATAAAGTTTGAAATGCAGGTTGATTTTGATATAAGAGATTGGTTTTAGTCTACCTATATGTTGAAGAAAACAGTGTCATTTCAGTTTTGCAAACCAAAAGCAGAGGTGGTCCTGTGAAAGGCCTGGCCCATTCTCAGTGTGTCTAAACCATAGCAGTTATCTTTCTTGAATGTTGGAACAAGCAATATTGCTTGCCCGAGCCATTTTCTTATCACTTCATTTTTACCGTTGTCTCAAAACTCCCAGTATTCCCCTCAGGTAATTCATTTCTGAATTCAACATCTTTAGCACCTCGTCGGCTTTCCTCATACTCTAGCATTTTAACTCATATAGAAGTATTGGCGTAATGTGTCTCAAATATGGTGATTTTTGTTTGAAATCAATTTTTTTTTTTGCTTTACAAATCTTGCTGAGTTTTCCAAATGCAGTCATGCTTGGATAAAGATCTGAATTTGATCCTTACCTCTTGTCAGTTCATTGCCATAATTAGCCTTCTCTCTGTGGCTATGTATACACTGTACCGTACTTCAAAATAAGATACGCAATTTAAGCTAGGCAAATTGCGTATCTTCTTTCGATGTATTTTGAAATAGCTTATTTCATAATTTGGTGCTGTCTACACAGCACCAAATTTTGAAATAACCTGCTATTCTGAAATGTCCCTTACTCCTCACAGAATGAGGTTTACAGGGACATCGCAATAGTGAGCCCAAAATAACAGGCTTGCTGTGAAGACATGGGATAGCTATTTCAGGATACTTTGGTATCCCAAAATAGCGTTGCAGTGTAGACATAGCCTGTGGATGTTCAATCTGAATTTTCTGGTTTCTCAACTTGCTTCTCAGTTATTCTATGTAAATCCTCCTTAGTCAATGGTGTGAAGTTTGTGAATCTATGCTTAAATATGTCCTCCCACATAACATGACCATTCCTGTTTCATCTCTCGGTCCACAGCCATTGCTATTTTCAGTACCAAATTGAACAGATCTGATAACAGTGTGAATCCTGGTCTCCTTTTTACAGTTGTCCTGAATCACACCATCATTTCTTGTCTAATCTTACTGTGCTTGTGGATTTTTAATAAATGTTTTCTATCAGTTTGACCAGTTTTGGGGGGATGTCCTATATAAGTCATACATCTTATAATGTGTCATGGCCCTTTCTACCCAATGCTATCAAAACTCAGTTAGAAGTATGTAAATTTGCTTTATCAGGTTTGGTTGTGTTGCATGTGTAAGCCATTTTTTTCCTCCCCGGGTTACTCGGGAGCAGATCACACTCACAGGTGTGCCT
Organism: Rafetus swinhoei; assembly: GCA_019425775.1. Taxonomy (NCBI): domain Eukaryota; kingdom Metazoa; phylum Chordata; order Testudines; family Trionychidae; genus Rafetus; species Rafetus swinhoei. The sequence goes on from CM033437.1 coordinate 312,901,268, forward strand.
GGGCGCCTGATGGTTTTAACATAAAAGGAGATCCTGAGTGGAGATCCCAGTGGTGATGTTGTTTAGTTGAGGATTCCCTATCCACCCCCTCGCTGCAGTCCCATTCTCATAAAGTATATACAATGGCGGTGCGTCCCCCTGGCTGGCCCTGTACACACTTAATGGTGTGCCTTGGGAGCCTCCAGGAATAAAATGATTCCAGCAATAATCTGGATCTAACTCCAGAACAGCAATTACAAATTATAAAAAATATACATCTAATTGATTACATTAGAATGAACACACCTTTACTTAACAGCTTAAAGAAACAGGGTTTAACAGAGTAACAGTGAATAAAATCAATTAACAAAGTACACAGAAGTAATAGGAACTTATTTAGCTGGCATTTGCACTGCCACCATTTATCCCACCCCAGCTTGTGCACTCCTCTGGACTCAGAGTCCCAGACACTTGCTTGTGTGGGCGCGCTTGAAGCTCTGCAGCTGGAGTGGAGGTTCTCTGTACGCTGTGCGTGTGTTAGTCCAAGCTGTGGAACCAGCTGCGAACTCCCTCTGCCACTGGAGCAGGCTCCACCAAATGCCAGCATCTGGTTCCCTGGGTTGGTCACTCTGCCTCCCTTTGGACCCAGAGTTAGTCTATATCTCTGAGATCTGTCCCAGGCAGCACTTTCCCAAAGAGCCCATTTACTTATAGCCTCCTCCTGTGTGCTGGTTGTTGTATAGTCCTTCTGAGCCACAGGCACAGCCAGAGTCTCTCCCCTCTAGGGCAGTCAGCTGCCCCAGAAGCAGCCTGCTAGATCCAAGTCCCAAAGGCTTTCAGTCCCAGGCTGTAGCTGCAACATAACAGCTCCTGGACTGGATAAGGCTCCTTCACAGCAGACTGGCTCTTCTGTCCCCTTCCCCCACCAAAAATGGGGGAGACCCAGGTCCCAGACCCTGAGACCCCTCTCCACATGCCTGGGCAAGCCTTCCCTTCCTGGTTTCCTCAAGGGCTCATGGGAGTTGTAGTCACTAGAGCTAGATTGCAGTACACAGGATCTTCCCAGAAAAAAACAGAGGCACCTTTAGTAAGGGGACTACACATGTATTTCTCTGAAATCTGGCTTGTATGAAATATATGTTATGTGGTTGAAATTATTTTGGGGAGATTTTATGAGCTGTGTTGTATGGAGGGTCATAAGAATGACCATAATGGGTCAGATCAATGATTCATCTAACCCAATATCCTGTCTTTTGACAGTGGCCAATGCAAGGTGCTGCAGAGGGGATGAATGGAGCAGGCAATCACTGAGTGTTCCATCCTCTGTCACATACTTCCAGGTTCTAGCACTTAGAGAGTGTGTTGCATTCCTGACCATCTGGGTAATAAGTTAATAAGTTAATGGAGGGTAGGTCCATGAATGGCTATCTAGTTTTTAACTAGGTCAGACTACATGGTCACAACATTAGATGATCACAATGTTCCCCTGTGGCCTTGAAATCTATGAATCATTATAAAGAACTGATCTATTGTACTTCATCCTGGTCAAAATCTGGTTTGTTTCTGTACAGGCACTTCCATGTACCTCTTCATCCTCCTTGGCATTGTCTTAGTGAATTCATTTCTTTGCTCCCCCCACACACATGCATCTGTATCAGTCTACCTGACATATAATAGTGCTGCACTGCTGGCTTTTAGGAAAGCTACTGCTTTCATGTGCCCGCCCAGTAGGGTTGCCAACTGTCTAATCAGGCAAAGGGAAAAACCCTTGTCCCAACCCCTCCAAGGTCCGACAACCCAGTCACTCTATCCCCTCTCCCTATGTTGGTCATGATATGGGAGGGAGTTTGGGTGTGGGAAGTGTTTAGGGGTCAGGGAGGGAGTTTGGGTACAGGGAGCGTAGAGTGCAGGCTCTGGGAAGGAGTTTGGCTGTGGGGTTCTGGCTTTGAGCTGTGGCAGGGGGTTGGGAGAGAATCAGGGGGTTGTTGATTACCTCACATGGCTCCCAAAAGGGACTGACATGCCCCTCTGGCAGCAGCATTTAGGCAGGGGGGCAGGAGAGTCTCTGCATGCTGCTGCCCACAGGCACTGCTCCTGCAGCTCCCATTGGCCTCAGTTCTTGAGGTAGGGGGCAGTGCACAGTGACCCTCCATGGACTGCAGGGGCATGCCAGCCACTTCCCCTTTTAAATCACCTATACCCCCTGACCAGTTCTCTCCAATTCTTGGCAGGCCTGCACTTGACACTTGATCTTGTTTGAAAAATCTTGCTGAATAGCTTCTGTGTTGCCTTTACTATGTGTTCCTTGCCTGCTTGCAGCACCTTTGCAGTTACATTGTCATTATCCTGTGCTTTTTCCTTTTTCAATCTCTTCTGCTTTTAAGAATTCCAGCTACTCTCTTCCTCATTTGTTCTGGGAAGCTTCTATGGGAGCATTTAATTTATTGTGTTTTGCACATTGTACAGTTCTTCAAAATATTCTTTCCATCAATTATTCTTTGCTTGTTTGTCCTCATTTTTTGTTTGTCCTTGTCTTTCACCATTGACATCATCAACTCATATGTCCCTTACAGTTCTCTTACCTTGTGATACAACCTGTCACATTTCTCTGGGCATATTCTGTTTCTAACATTGTTCACTTATCCAGCTGTAGCTCTCGCTTTTTTTCTCTCTCTTTAGACAGCCTACTGTGCTCAACTCAAGACTTTTGTCCTCCTTCCACCTCTTCTACTTCCTGTGCTTGTCACTCAACTACAGCACAGCATCTGTTATCTGTCTTGGTTTCTTCATTTTGGCTTTATAGCCCTGCACTCATTCAAGTTCTGTCATAATACTGTTTTTATTCTGTTTTATGTCTTTCCTACATTCATTTCTCTTATTATGAGATATGTTTTTCCACACATCATCTTTGTATTCTTTTTTGATATCTGTCTCTTTCAATTTGTCCATGTCAAAGATCTTAGGTCATGGTATTTTTTGATTGTGCTCATCCTTATCCTTATTGATACCAGCATTAACTTACGATCTGATTTGATATCAGCTGCAAACAGTCTTCGTGATAACATACTTTTAAAATCTATGATGCAAAAGTCTTTTATGTTCTTTGTTCAGCATGTGGTGATAGTCACATCCACTTCCTCTGCAGAGTTTTTTGTGGAAATAGTGTGCTGTTATCCCCCATTTGTTGCTTAGACTACTCAATTTCTGCCTTTTCTCCTCTTTTGTTTTCTTCACCTAGTTGAAATTTGCCTATTGCACTGGCTCAGGAATTCCAGTCTGATCTCACTGTAGCATTTAAATTTCTCAGTAACATGTCTTGTGTTCAAAATTATTTCATTGTTTTCTGTAGAATATAAAATTTGTCAATTTCTTCCTTGGGGACTGCTGAGGTCAGCACGTCTTTTTCTACTGTAACTTTACCAGATTTATTCAGAATTTTGCCTTCAGCATATGAAGGCAATTAGTTGCCAAAGGTCTAATACAACTCCATTCTGGTGTCCACCATCTTCCCTTTCCTATGTCAATATTACACATTTTTTGCCTTCCCATCTTGTATTACATACACTGATTATTTCCATTCATATATTTCCTACTTTTGTATTGTTACCACATGTGCTCCAGCCTCGCACAATATTCTTATTTTCCATGTTCCAATGAATGTCTTTGAGTTCATCATATAATATCTTGCTCTGTCTGTTGTATTTGTGTTTGTTCTGACTGCATATTTTTCATCACCATCTCAGTTTCTAACTGGTGTCCTTTGTTTGTCCTGGTGACAAACTATCATACCTTTTCCCCCCTTTTGATTTGTATGATCCAAAATTCATCAGGTGTTCATAGGTGACTCCTTGACTTTGGAGTTCACCTACTAGCTTGCTACATTGCTATTTTTGCCAATAATATACTTTGGAAGTTGTTTTGCTGGCTTCACCATAGGAGACTTCATGAATTTCTCTTAGTGGTTATCACCACTAGCTCCTCTCACTAGTTTTTAGTCTTCCAGCCAAGGCAAGGTCCTGGGATGTGGTGTTTTTGTTGACATGCAGTTACTTGGAGCCATTTAGTGATAATTGAGTGAATTGCTGGGACTAGCTACAAGCAAATTATCCCATTAGTTGAGGCTGTCTACTAAGTAGAGGCACTAATTTTTGAGTTCACTCCACTTACACTGCAGGTTGAACCTCCCAAATCCAGGACTCTCTGGTCTGGCAACATCCGTGGTCCAGCAGATGGAGGTGGGAGCCAATTGAGAAAATTTGGGGCTGGGGAGCCCTGGCTGGGCCAGCAGTGGCTGGACCAGGTGGCTGCTAGGGGAGTTCCCACACCAGCCCCTGGAGTCAGCTGGGCCAGGCAGCCAGGTGAATTCCAGCTCCAGCTGGGGAACCCCCAATTGCAGCAGAGCTTCTGGTGGCAGGTGGCTTGGCCTGGCCTCCTCTTGCCTCCCATGGCAGTAGGGCCAGCAGCAGACAGGTGGCCCCAGCTGGGTACCTTAGGATACCCCTCATGGAAGCGGGGCTGGATTGGGCAGCTCCAGACATAGAAATCCCATCTGAAACAGGGCTAGCAGTGGTGGGTGGCCCCGGAGTTCCCAACTACAGTGGGGCCAGCCCTAGCAGAAACATGGTATGGCTGGGCAGTCCCGGCCGTGGAACCCCCAGTGGCAGTGGGGCTGGTGGTAGCTGGGTGGCCCCAGCCTGGGAACCCTGGGGAACACTGTGTGGCAGCATGGCCGGCAGTGGCCAGACTGTCCTGGCTGGGAAGTCCAGGAGACCTTGGGGCAGTGTGCGGGCAGCAGGATGGGGGGCCCGTGCCAGGCCAGTGTTAGCAGGGACAACAGAAGGGCAGGAAGAATGAGGGAGAGGAGACCAGGAGCAGAGCAGCCAACATGAGATCACTGACCTCCTCTGGTCTGGCAAATTCCCTGGTTCAGGACAGCTCAGGTCCCAAGCGTACCAGACCAGGGAGGTCCAACCTGTACCCAGTTCTTATATACTACACAAAAGGAGTATTTTATAAGTGTTTTTAGTAACACATTTAAAATTTCAATCTAGATGAGGCAATATTTATTTCAGTTGTAGCTGGTAGAGTAGAGCATATTACATTGTACTAGATGCACAAATAAAATTTTAGAATATGAACAATTATGTTAAATTTCAAGACAAATGTCTGGATTGAGAGATCTACTAAACTATGGCACACTCTCCCAAGAAACAAAGACGAAGCCTTCTCACCGGAGATATTCTGATTCTAAATAGAGGAGTAGTAGGGGAGTGTGTCAAGAAGGACTCTGTACCTACTATTTCTATGTTATGTGACTCTGTCAACTACATTTCAATTTACAAGGATTATTGCTATGACATTTATAACAGAAATTATATAATTATGTATTTCTGTTTGAATTGGCTTATTCCAGAAGATAATGGGCATATTTGGTGTGCTGAACTTTTCTAAATTACTAACATTAGGAAAACAGGTTTCTACTGGTCAAACCAATAAACTCCAAAATCAGATTATCATATATATAGTAGCCCAATGTCTGTGACTCTGTAACGCTGAAATGCTGGCTGTTCCTTCTGGGCAGTGCTGTTGCCTCCCTGGCTGTTCCCTCTGGGCGGCGCTGTTGTCTGAGTCACATCCTTCGCCTCCTCCCGTGGCGCTCTGCTGACTTCTGTGCCGCTCAGCCGGGCTGCTGCGGGGGAGCAAGCGGCGCAAGCGGCCATTTGGGCGCCGCGATCCCCATGCATCATGGGGCCCAAACGGCTGCTTGCGCTGCTTGCTCCCGTGGCGGCCCGGCTGAGCAGCTCAGAAGTCAGCTGAGCACCATGGCGGGAGGCGAAGGGGGGCAGGGTGGTGATGTACACGGCCAGGACCCAACAGTGTACGTCACTGCATTGCCCCCCTTCGCCTCCCGCTGTGGCGCTCGGCTGATTTCTGTGCCGCTCAGCCGGGCTGCCGCGGGGGAGCCCAAATGACCACTTGCTCTGCTTGCTTCCCCGCGGCGGCCTGGCTGAGTGGCGCAGAAGTCAGCTGATCGCCACAACAGGAGGCGAAGGGGGCCGGGGCGCAGCTGGGCCGCCGCGCGGGAGCAAGCGGTGCAAGCGACCGTTTGGGCTCCGCGGTCCCCCGAGTGAGAGGCAGGAGGGGGAGGAGAAGAGAAAGAGAGAGATGGAGAGAGAGGCAGGAGGCAGAGGAGAGCTGAGAGAGAGAGGGGGCGAGACAGGAGGAGGAGGAGAGAGAGAGAGAGAGATGGAGCGAGAGACCGGAGGCTCAGGAGAGAAGACCGACGTGGAGGAGAGACCTGAAAATCCCGTCTTATGACGGGCTAATTGGCTAGTTATATATAATCATACAGTTTGATTAGTCCAAATGCAAATTTCCCCATTTCCCCATATGCCACACTTTTAAAAGAAAATCAAAATGTGACTGCTCTTTAGAGTCTGGGCATCTTCAAGCTAAAATCCTGTTTATGTGAGATGCTGCAGTTAGACTTCCTCAGTTGTGTATTACTAACAAAATCATGCTGCAGAAAATTGTCATAAGGTACAGTTAAAGACCTAGGGTAGAAAGATTTAAAAAAAAAAAATCAGAGTAAGTGACGAGAATCAGACTTGTTGCTTTGTAATGTCATATGTGAAGATTAGTAACTTCTAGCAGTAGGCACTGGCTGCTCTTCTGTAGGAATGTATGCAGTACAGTTGTCTCTGTCATCTGCAAAAGGATATGGAGTGGTCAAATGAGAAGTGAAAAGGAAGCCTGGAGAAACAAGACTTAGCAGGGCAAGGATATCCTGATCACAAAGGGATCTTTTACTCAAAAGTGAGGGCACTACTGATGGCTGAATAGAGTCTAAAGTAAATTTGGCCAATCCCTTGGCCACAGACACACTAATAAAAACCTAGAAGTCTCATGCTAGCAATCAAGAGACTGTAATTTGCCTCACAAAATAAATTCATGAAATCATTATGAAACTTCAAAACAAGATCTCATTCAGAGCCTCCAAATTGCCTTCAATAACTTTATTTTCTTTACAAGAGGTAGAAAACTGTAAGGCATTGAAGCAGTATAAAAATGATGAAGGTTCTTCAATGGGCTCATTGTAGGAAGAAAGAAAATAAACTATCAAACCAGTCTTTATTGTCAAGGTAAAGAGACTTTTCTGTGCTGGAACTTCAGCGTGATTTTTGAGACACACTGTCTCCATGTAAAGTTTACATCTATATCCTACTCACATTTTTGTCCTGAAAGCAGTAAGGGGGGAAAAAAGTTAAAATAACTGAGAATTATTCTCCAAAAATTATGTCAGCATTACCTCAGAGTAAATGTGTCTTTAGGTTTTTGTTGATCCTTAAATAGCTTTTTTGTGCTGCTACAATTTAAGCACTGCTGGAACTCTGTCAGTTCTTTACCCTCTCCTTCCCCTTCCTCAGTAAGGAAAACTCCCAGCTGATTGTAAGGGTGTTCTGTTATCATCACAAAAGACTCCCTTCTTTGGAAGAAAAGCTAAATTTCCGGTATGAAAACATCAGGTTCGGGAAAAGTGAAGGGGGAGGAAGAAAAGCCTTTAAAAAAACTGCTCCCCCCCCTTTTATTAAAAAAAGAAGCAGATATAAGAGCAGGAATTGGTGATTATCTGGCACGGAGTCAGATAGTCCCAGCTAGGCACGAGGAGAACTGTCTCCACAGCTGCAGAAAAAAAAAATTAGTGAGACTAAACAGTAAGCATTCATCAACAACTGGACACATTTAGACAAAACAACTAATTTTTAATTGTTCTCCTTTATAGTCATTTTTTCCCTACATTTCTCTTCAGTCTGAAAGGCAATTAGCATATAGAGTCTCATCAATCCTTCTGAATGCTGCTTCCTTTCCCCTGAATGTAAGTGAATGTACATCAGCAGTTTGGTCAGAGTGAATGAGTGAGATTGCCTTGCAATTTCAGGGAAATTCAGATAGTTTGGAACTTTTCTAAACAAAACAATAAAACAGACATCATTCAAAGGATACTCTCTATAACTATCATATGTTTTCCTAGTTATGGTATGCATACAAAACACAATGAAATGTATTCCCTATACTTGTGGGTGGGGACAGCAGGACTGCAGTTCTGTTTCCTCCCTGCCTATTTGCAGCTCAGTGAACACAGAAGACAGTCTCTGGGATCTGCACAGGATAGGTGACGCCCAGTCTTCAGTATATTTTACAAGCCCCCTTTCAGCAGTTGATCCAACCAGAACTACAAGCTAAATTAGTAACTGCTTTAGCTGAAAAAACAACAAGGAATCCTGCGGCACCTAACAGACTAATAGATTTATTTGGGCACAAGCTTTCATGGGCAAAACCCCACTTCATCAGATTGGGGTTTTGCCCATGAAAACTTATGCCCGAATAAATCTTTAAGGAGCCATAAGACTCCTCATTGTTTTTGTGGATACAAACACTGCTACGCTCCTGAATCTTGCTTTAATGAAGTTATAGATATTCATGCTCTCCACATTGTTTGTCCTGGGGTTCAGTCTCTGGCGGTGACTTGAGGTTACTGTGATTATCCAGATAATATAATTATGATTGCCACCTTGTGCAGAATAATCAAGGGTGATTTTTCTCCTCTTGAAATGGTCCTGAAAGAGCCAATTTGTCCATGGCTTGGTTGAGTTACATGTAAAAGATGCTGTGGCTACAAAAACTTGTGGGGTGTAAATATTAAGAATAGGTATCAATATTGTGAGGAGTAGTGGAGTGAAATTAAGAGGGAAAATTCAGTGTGAACATGAGGAAAGCTCAGGCAGTAGAATCTATTAATTGGAGGTGGGGTATTCCAGTTAACTGTTGCAAATTCTGTCTTGCCACTTTTAAAACTAAGTTGGATAAAGAATACACAGCTATATTGGAGAGTACAATATTCATTAGCAAAGAGAAAGACCAGATGATTTTACTGGTTCTTTTCACACCTGAGTACAGATTTATAGCAGCTGACGAATCTGGTCACTAATTTAAATAATTCTATGACTCATTAGTTAAAACTAACTGCACATAGAATTAACTAGATGGCAGTAATCACTTGATAGCAAACTTACATTTCGTACAATTTTGTATAGAATACTGAAACTGAGTGGGGAAAAACCCAGCAAACAACTTTCTATACTTAAGTACATAGTTTGTGTGAACTATCCTATGTGAAGCTGTTTACATATCAGATTTCTGGTTAGCACAAAGGATGCATTCCGGGATCTCGGTTCATCACTGAAGTTCAATATTCATGGAGTCATTAACTCTATTTGAAATGTAGGGCCAGGGCCGGACAGAGGCATGGGCGAGCCGGGCAGCTGCCCAGGGCGCCAACGATGGGGGGTGCCTGATGGCAGCTGTAAGGAGCGCGTGGCATCCTTTACAGCTGCCATCAGGCACCGCACGCCCGGCTCCCGCAGCGCCGGCCCGCCCACATCCCCGCGGTGCTGGCCAGCAACGCCCTTCCCCCCATGGCAGCGGGGCCCTACACGGCCCGGTGCGCACGCCAGCAGCGATGGCCAGGCTGCACTGGGCCGCGCTTGCCCCGTGCGCCCTAGGGGCGGGCCCCGGGCTGCGCGCCAGCGGCCGTAGCCAGGCCGCACATGCGCTGTGCGCCCCAGAGGCAGGCCTGGGCTGCACACCAGTGGCTGTAGCCGGGCCGCGCATGCACCGTGCGCCCCAGGGGTGGGCCTGCGCTCCCTAGGGGGGCGGGCCTGCTCCCCACGGGTGGGCCCGCGCATGTACCGTGTGCCTGGGGGCGTTGCCGCGCGCCCGTGCCCGGGGCACCAGAATACCTCGGGCCAGCCCTGTGTAGGGCTACTCTATTTGTAGAACTGCACATTTAGTTGTAGACTCTGCTGAAGCATTCTTAAGATTCATAGAACCATAGGGCTGGAAGAGACCTCAGGAGGTCATCGAGACCAGCCCCCTGCCCAAAGCAGGACCAACCCCAACTAAATCATCCCAGCCAGGGCTTTGTCAAGCCGAGACTTAAAAACCTCTAGGGATAGAGATTCCACCACCTCCCTAAGTAATCCATTCCAGTACTTCACCACCCTCCTAGTGAAATAGTTTTTCCTAATATCCAACCTAGACCTCCCCCACTGTAACTTGAGACCATTGCTCCTTGTTCTGCCATCCATCACTACTGAGAACAGCCTTTCTCCATCCTCTTTGGAACCTCCCCTCACTCTTCTTTTCTGCAGACTAAATAAGCCCAAATCCCTCAGCCTCTCCTCGTAGGTCAAGTGCTCCAGCCCCCTAATCATTTTGGTTGCCCTCTGCTGGACCCTCTCCAATGCGTCCCCATCCTTTCTGTAGTGGGGGGCCCAGAATTGGATGCAATACTTCAGGTGTGGCCTCACTACTGCTGAATAAAGGGGAATAATCACTTCTCTAGATCTGCTGTCAATGCTCCTAATGCTCATTTCTCGTGAACATTAGCAGAGCACCATTTCAAATGGGACTATGTCAACCCACACTAACCAAAATGGGTAGGAATGGTGTCCTTAGCCTGTGTTTGTCAGAAGCTGGAAATAGGTCAGAGGGGATGAATCACTGGATGCTTACCTGTTCTGTTCATTCTTTCTGGGGCACCTGACATTGGCCACTGTCAAAAAACAGGTTTTGGGGTTAGATGGGCCTCTGGTGTATGGGCTTTCTTATGGTCTTAAGTTCTTATGTAACTTCCAGAGAGCTTTAGCATATTTTCCTTCAGGAATATCATAGGCAATCAGGTTTCTCTTTATTCAAAATTTAGTATTTTTCTGTTCAGTTATACACACTGATTATGTTTGAGCCACTGAATGTGGTAAATTAATTCTAAATGATCATTGAAAGAAGGGTCTGTGCATTATTCAACAGCCTTCCTGCCAAATAAATCTGGAAGAGTTCTCTATTTCAGCTATCATAGTCTTCAGATGCTGACTGATAGGATGCAAGAATTAAATAATACGGTCTTCATGGCTGGGAAAGACTCAGAAGGGGTAATTGATTTTCAGCAAATATTAAATTGAGGAAAAGCAGAAGAGAAAAGGAAAGGAAGCTGTGTAAAGAATAAAAACAAAAGGCTCCAATGCTCCCTTGTTACCTATGTAATCATTTACACCAGCACAAAGTTCATGTAAAGTGCCACCATATCAGAATGCTTATGTTTTACACCGTGTTTGCACTAGTGTGAATGATTACTCAGAGTTCAGGGCAATGGTAAATCACTGGTTCCCCACACCTCAAATCCCTGACAATTGGCTGTAGTTTGTGACATACTCAGCACAAGGACTACATTAAAGGAGACCAAAGTAACACACTGAGGCATCTTAATGGCTTTGGTCTTAGTTGGTTTGGCTATAAAGTGTGAGGAATACTTCTGTCTACCATGTGTTTTCATTTTACTGTGCAAGATGCAACTTTAAAGACTGAGTAGGTGCTGCTTTCAAATGTAATAAATCCAGCAGCACACTTAAACACCTGATTAGCTTGATTGTCTTCAGTCAGGCCATTCAGATGCTTAAAGTTAAGCATGCACTTAAGTGGATTGCTGGGTCAGGGTCTAGGGAAAGGTTGAATTATGGACACATTGCAGGAAAAATATATCCTTTGAAACTGCATTTCTCATGCCTCACGAATGCTCACAGGCAATACAGTGATTCATACTTTTGGACTTCAAGTGAAAAGGAGTTTTTCCCCATACTGACCCTAGCTTTGCTGCAGACTTCATCTGTCCTTTGTCTATCTCTAGTACCCGTCACTGTCTTATAAGCGTAATGATCATATTGACATAGATCTGCACAACACTGTTCAAAAGGCCCTCTTAACCAGTCTGTCTGCACTTTCTCATCTGTAAAATGGGAAAACAATGTTCACTACCCAAGAGGTTGCTGTATGGTTTGATTCATTAATGCTCAAAGTGTTTTTGAGATCCTTATTTGGCATGCACTGCAGAAGTGCCAATTATTTTTATTTTATTTTTAACAAGTCTTTTAAAAAAAAGCTTTCAGTCATTTCTTCTCTGCAGAGTTAACTGGCTAATTCTAGGAATATTTAACACAGTAATTTACTGTGCATTTCAGTATTCTGCTGAAAACAGATTCATTTTTAATGATGGTAGCCTATGCCCAAAATGAAGACAGTAACCATATGTGAGTGCATGCAGATGCACACAGAGAATTTAGCAGTCAATCTATGTATATCTATTCATTAGGTTTCTGAAGAGCAGATTAAGAACAATTAGTTAAACATTTACCTGAGTGGGAATTCAAGGAACTCATAACATTAGTAAGATCTATCAAAAGGGCAAAGTAAATACTCACATGGAAAAATGACCCCAATTGATAAAAATACAAAAGGTATTACACCTTTTGTTTTACACCGTGGCTAATTTAGCGTGGCTAATTATTTTTTCCTCCTGTGACCAGTGAATCTGTGGGATTGCTTCTGAACTAGTCTTAATGTTTAAAGGGTATTCTGCACGTTGAATTGTGCATTTTGCCATAATAAGCAAAGTTTATAACACAGCATAAAGTCTTTAAAACAAGAAAGTCACACATGACACTATTTCTTCACAATTATATATCAAAACTTTTATAATTCTGTGTAACAGGCTAGCTCTGAACATAGTTAGTTATTTTAATTTGATGTGACTTAAATACTCCAAAAAGTCTTTCATATTGCAGACATGACTCAAAGTTAGTGCTTTAGAAAATTAATTAAAACCTTGTACTAATTCATTTCACATATTTGTTGGCAGTTATAGTCGTCTTTGTTAGATCACCGAGCAATTTGCCTAAAGAACTTGAGAAAATAGTAGATGTCTGCAGTAATGTGCATTGAGTCATCCTGGGGTTTTAAGTCTCCATTATTACAGTGTTCAGAGAGTCTGTCGCCAAAGTGTAGTATTGTATGTAACATGATTGTCTGTCTCCTGCACCTTAAATCTCCATGCTGTCAGCAAAGGCTGGCAGACATTTTTTTCCTTTTCAGTGAAAGCTATTGGTGGAAAGAACCCTTCTCTTTGTGCGCTCTCTCACAAAGACTATATTTTTGTGCTTGTATTGTTGTTCTCTTAATCATTCTGGCTGAAAGTATTCAATTACCCTTTGTGCCTGAAAAAACCAAAAAGCTAGAGAATTAATATAGTTCCCTGTTATTTATTAAAGATACAGGATCACTTTAAAGATAAAAGGACTGGCATAGGGCACACTCCCCACTAGGGAACCTCACCCATCTTGGAATCAGCTGAGATGGGTCAGCCACAGGTATTAAATTGCAGAGCACTTCTACCCTGCGTGTTGTCCCCTTCTGGGGGCAGATCAAAGTCTCTCTACATTTACTGCCTCAGGCAGTCTTCCCCTTCACTGTGTAAACCGTGCCACTTCCCCAAGGGCTAGAAAGGGACATTGGGGCTGCCCCTCATTTTGGGTAACAGCTCAGGGACCTTTTAATCAGCAGCCCAGGTGAGCAACACCTTAAACCTTGCTGCTTTTTCCTATACCCTCTTCTCCTAGATTTCTTTCCTACCCTCTTCAATGCCCAGAGAGTGCCTGCAAGTTCCCTCACCGCAGCCTTTTTCCGTATCAATCTTCCTAGCTTTATACTAGCCCCAACTCTTTCTTCTCAGCTGGGCTAAATGATCAATCTGGGGTAACATAGGTCACCTAATTCCCTTCAGGTAAAGTGTATCCACTTATCCCTTCCCAGCTCATTACTGTTATCAATAGATTAGGGAAATACAGCCTAGATGGGGTTGCTGTAAGATGGGTGCATAGATGGCTGGATAACCATTCTCAGAGAATAGTTATTAATGGTTCACAGTAATGCTGGAAGGGCATAACAAGTGAGGTTCCACAGAGGGTCTGTTTTGGGACTGGTCCTGTTCAATATCTTCATCATCGATTTGGATGATGGCATAGAGAGTATGCTTATTAAGTTTGCAGATGCTACCAAGCTGGGAGGGGTTGCAAGTGCTTTGGAGGATAGGGTCATAATTCAAAATTATTTGGACAAACTGGAGAAATGGTGTGAGATAAATAGGATGAAGTTTAATAAGGATAAATGCAAAGTACTCCACTTAGGAAAGAACAATCAGTTTCACACATACAGAATGGGAAGTCACTGTCTAGGAAGGAGTACTGCTGAAAGGGATTTAGGGGTCATAGTGGACCACAAGCTAAATATGTGTCAACCATGTGATACTGTTGCACAATAAGCAAACATGATTCTGGGATGCATTAACAGGAATGTTGCGAGCAAGACACGAGAAGTCATTCTTCTGTTCTACTTCGTGGTAATTAGGCCTCAGTTGGAGTATTTTGTCCAGTTCTGGGTACCACATTTCAAGAAAGATGTGGAGAAATTGGATAAGTTCCAGAGAACAGCAACAAAAATTATTAAAGGTCTAGAAAACATGACCTGTGAGAAAAGACGGAAAGAACTGGGTTTGTTTAGTTTAGAAAAGAGAAGACTGAGAGGGGACATGATAGTGGTTTTCAAGTATCTAAAAGGCTAATAGCCTTTGATGGACCTAACCTCCATTAATGTATCTAGTTATTTTCTGAATCCTATTAAAGTCCTGGTCTCCACAACATCTTCTGGCAAGGAGTTCTACAGGTTGACTGTGCGCTTTGTGAAGAAAATCTTCCTTCTATTTGTATTAAACCTGCTACCTATTAATTTCATTTGGTGACCCCTAGTACTTATGTTATGGGAACAAGTAAATAACTTTTCCTTATTCCCTTTTTCCACACCTGTCATGATTTTATAGACCTCTATCATATTCCCCCTTAGTCTCCTCTTTTCTAAGGTGAAAAGTCCCAGACTTTTTAATCTCTCTTCATATGGGACCTGTTCCAAACCCCTAATGATTTTGTTGCCCTTTTACTGAACCTTTTCCATATATGCCCATATATCTTTTTTGAGATGAGGTGACCACATCTGTATGCAGCATTCAAGATGTGAGTGTACCATGATTTTATATAGATTCTATGATTTTACCCATTTCAAGCCTAGTGTTTGGTGAGCACCACATCACAGGGACACTTGTGCATTCGGCAGAAACAGCATTTCATTGCTTATGTCCTTCTGCCTCTTTTTAAAATATAAAACATTTTTTTTCAGAATTAGGTGGCTATCTGCCCTCCACCATGAAGTTTTCAATGAAGAACAGGTAAATGGGTTATGGAATGCAAAGACGTGGCTCAAACTTTGAATGAAATGGAACCCATTTTAAGATTCTAAGTTAGATTTTTATTTTTAATTACAGATTTTTTGAATTCTGCACTTGCTTGTGCCTTGGAGTGAAGGTACAAGAGCTGAACTACCATGAGTAAAATCTGCTCAGTATTTTCAGGGTTCATTTTAAATTAAGAATTGCCAGAAAGCTCCCAAGAAAGTATAGTTTGGTTATTAAGGTAAGATTTGCAGGCATGTTTCCTAAACTTGGGAAGTTTAGATAAATCTAATCCTCCTTATTTGCCCCCCTCAAATATTTCAGTAGATTATGTGGTATGGAGAGCTGAGCCAGGAACTCAGGGGATTCCTTTATAGCTATAACTCTGATTTACTCAGTGGCATAAGACAATCCACAGATCTGTTCTATGGGCATGATTCCCTGTTTTCTGGATTCAACTCTCACACACCCTTTTTATACCAGTGCAACTCTGAGTTTAATAGTTACCATAGCAAAGAGTTCATCAAGTGGATGATTTCACCCATAATACTTTGGGTGACCCATACTCCACCACTTCCTTCTTTCCTGTCCAGGTAGTTGATTTCCTTCCTTTCTTCCTACTTCTCCCCACACTGTAATACAATTAAATAAAGTTTCCAAACACAAAGCCCCATGTTAGTGCTAATTGACATCTAATAATACTACTAGCCTAACTTCAAATATGAATGTGTAGTTCTGAAGTTAAAATGATGATTATTTTTCTTACTACACCTCAGAATAGTTTGAGACTCACCTAACGTAATTACACACTGTACTGTGAAAATGCCACCTCCTCAGCTGGGTGATTCATTATTATGACAACTACATTTGTGTTCGAGTTCCACACCATTATTACCTGGGGACAGCATATTTGGTACTTCACAAGGCCTAGAAGATGACTTGGTCACACAACACTCTGTTAGAAGATCACAAACATTGTTCTTTAAAGAAATACGTAATAGATGAGTGGGTTAGTATTTGTGGGCTTCATGGATAAAGTTAATTTTGAGGAGGGATTTGGAAGAAGTTGGGATAGATTGTTGAAGCCTTGGTTTTGGAAGGGTTAGTTGCTCTGATCTCCCTGTTTCATTCATGTAAGTTGGTAAAGATATTGAAATTCTCATTAATTGCATACAAAGCCCCAAACCTAGGGGCATTAAGGTTGTGAAGTGAAACACTCAGGAGTCTGGAAATGCTGCAAACTTAGTTCTAACTCTTTGGGCCTGGATGTGAAAATACAATTGTAGAACATCCATCCTACTCTTTTCACAGGACTTATTCCTCTTTCAGTGCAATGAACATGACTGCTAAAATTATGTCCTCTGTTTTCACAACAGTGTATTCCTTCACCTGTTTTGTCTAATCTCTCTATCTATAGCATCCCCTATATGATGCTTATCAATTGGTTAGATGAATGTTGTTATTTCTGAGATCTTTTAGCACTTTGATTTGGTTTTCCTTTGTATTTGCTATTCCTCTGGTTTTGGTATTATCAGCAGAACTGATCACAGTTGAATCTACAACAAATAAATGCTCAACAAGGGGTCAGCTTTGCAGGACACAGAGCTGTTTGTGGTGTTTCTGTGTTCATTCCCAAAGCCCCAAGAAACCATATTAGTATTCCAAAAAGTGGTTTATCTTTGCTGCTGATGGATGTTGCTTCAATGTGACAGAAGCAGTTTTGCGGCCCATCATTGGTTTATGCCAGTGTTCCTCAACCTTTTTTTATAAAGTACCCCTTTAAAAAAATTATAAGTACCCCCAGTACCTACAGTTTTCAACACACACTTTTTTTTCTACTGTTGCAACACATTTGTTTTAACAGCTTAATCGTAGCTGGACGGGTGATTAAATTTTTGGCTGTAAAAAGTACAGAAATAATCAAACACTGTAAAACTTAAAACAAAAATTCAGTTTTCTCCACATTTCAGTTGACATACCCTCCCCAGACATACCCCCAGACTTCTGGACATACCCCCCCAGACTTCTCTCTAGTACCCCTAAGGGTACTCATACCACTGGCTGAGAAACACTGGTGTATGCATCGCATCTGGAGATTTTACAGAAAAAATAATCCATGCAGAATTCTTTCTTAAATGGTAGAAAAGAGGGTGTAAAGAGGCTCTTTAGTTTTTCTCATCCAGCAGGCCCAGAGCAATCCTTAGTGCTCAAGAGAGCATTAGGAGAAGAGGATAGGTTAATACAACCATTCTATCAACATATTTCAGGATTCTGTGATCTGCTCCTTAGAGAACACAGCCAGCCCTCCAATTCACTAGCATTTATGCTGCAGTCAGCAAAAAGCACTTGCTGGGATTGCATGCTGCTCCTGTGTAGATCAGCAGAAAAATGCTCTCTACTTTTCATTAGAATGCTGCAGCACAAGTTCTAATTGACAGGATTCTTCCCACACTAGGCACTGTCTAGCTTCTCTTTGTTGCATTTGTTGGGGGGTGGAGAGGAATTAGCTACCATGTCACTGGCTTTTTTTTATACATTTAACATCAGATATGGCTAAGTGATGGTGAGACTACTTTTCCACCAGCAAAGACTGACATTCTTTCAGTTCTTGTTCACATGAAGATAAAAACCCTGTTAATTAAGATAGCCAGAAATTATTACCCTGGCATTTTGAAAAAAACAACCCCACCACACCAATAAGTGGGTGTTAGAGAAAGACTAAGAAATGTTAATTATCAAACTGAAATTTGAAAAGGCAAAAGTTAACAAGGTTTATAGTACATACAAAAAGCTGAGTTCAGGATTACAATGAGGGCTATGGAAACAGAAAGATAGAAGAGCAAAGAAGGAAAATTGGACAGTAAAAGTAATAAGGGAGGGCATGAAAAATGGAGGAGATGTGAGGAAAGTGTACTTAGAAAATAGGGATACTTCATTTGTGATGAATTGGAGGGGAACTACACTTTACTGGAGATTCCAGTCATTCAGTTAACTAAATTGCCTATAAGGGTTGAAACCATAGATAGGGGGTCCTAGAGAGTCTCCAGGAATGCTGGGGAAGCAGGAAGTGAGTTGGCAGGAATCCAGGAGAGCTAATGAAAACAGAGTATGGGTTTTTGAATTGGAAGCAGTGATCTTCCTGTTCCAGTCTTTGTGTGACAAGAAGAGAGCCTGGCAGACATGAATTAAGTCAGGAAAACAGGCAAGCAACATCCATGCCTAGGGAAGAACTAAACCGTGGAACAATAGATATATAAGTAGAACAGGGAATGTTTAGTCAGACTCTGTCAGGTTATTTTCTTTAATTTTGTATTTGTTGGACTTCTCTGCGCTGAGCACATGTAACTACCTTTCCCCCCTTACACTGTAACTCTCCAAACTGAATCCCAGGGAAGCAATTCTCTGTGTTTTAATCTTTCTTTTTTTCAGTTGGTCTGTACCACCTAGCAATCAAGTAATGTTTCACCAAATATGTTTTCTTTATTTTGTTAATTAGAATCACCATGGTGTAATTCCTATGTCCTAGAAGGCAGGAGGTTCAGCGTGTATGTTCCTAAAATCCAAAGACAACTATTAAGAACAATTATGTTTTTTTGTTTTAAGCTCTCTCCAAAGGAAGGTTAAAGAGCCTGAGGATAATCCACAGGGAGGAATTCCCAATGTGCCTTCCTGGGTTCTCAAAGAGGTCTCTGATAATGGGATAACCTTGCCCAGAAATCCTACAGATACATGAAGAATCTATTTTGATGCCAGGAGATCTCTAGGAGCAAGGTTTATTTGCACTGAAGGCCCTCTTCCCTCTCCTATAGCTCTTGCCTCCAGCCTCTGTCCACCTCAGAGCAGACAGCCCCAACAGAGTACAGTTAGGGAGAATCTCTCTGGTCCTGGAATCCCCTAGGATGTAATGGCTTATTTGAGCCACTCTTGTTCCCTATCAATAATGGCTTCTTAAGTTTGGAGCCATATTGCTTTCTCCGTTGTGTATCCTATCAGCTCTCAACAACTAAACAAGATTTTCCGTGTCAGTATTTCAAAAGCATAACTCTAAGGCTACGTCTAGACTGCAAGCCTCTTTCGAAAAAAAGAGTACTCACTAAAAACATAGCTTAAGAAGTTCAGTCTGGATGCTCTCTTTCGAAAAAGCACAGTTTGCATTACATAGTGCCTTTTTTCGAAAGAGCATTTTGGAAAAAAGGCGTTCTTCCTCGTAAAATGAGGTTTTCCATGGTCAAAAAAACCTGCCGCATTCTTTCGATTTACTTTTGAAAGAATACAGCAGCAGTCTAGATGCAGGGGAAGTTTTTTCGAAAAAAGGCTACTTTTTCCAAAAAAACCCTGTAGTCTAGACGCACCCTAAGAAACACTAAGTGGTATCATAGTGGTGATAGTGATAAAGAAAATGGTTCAGCTACCTGAGCTTATTGTAATCAGTGCACACTGATGTTATTATAGGCATCGGACATGAATGGACATTGCGTTGCAAGAAGTACCATATTTTAGATTAAATGTAAAACAAGGTTAAGACTGTTGACAATGTCACTCATCCTAAGAAGACAGGCAGGCATCTTTTTATTCTTCCTCTCAATGGGATTCTGAAACTGAATCTGTTGCTTACTTTAGATTTATGAACTTCTTAAGCTATGTTTTTAGTGAGTACTGTGTTACAGTCTACCCCAATCCTGCAAAGGGATCCGGCTGCATGGAACCTTAAATCCCTCTGGAATCCAGCTGAAGGCATTCATAGTACAGGAGGTACTAAGGGTCAACACAGATCTTTGCAGGAGGAGGGCCACATTTTTTCTTAGTCTCCACTCCTGAACTTTAAGGATTTATATAAACTATAAAACTGAACAATTTCTTGTTTTGTTTTTTCAGAATCAAAAGCACATATGTTTGGCCTATGCATACTAACAAGTAATAACTAGAGGAATTCCATATTATTAGAGGCTATTGGCAGGTTTTGTTATATATGAAACAAACAGATCATGATGACATAGGTAAAATAAATGAAGTACAGGTATTTCCAAAAATGACAAGATGACATTTCTATTATACTTTAATGAGAGAAGGCTTTTGTCTGTTTGGGCAAAAAGGTTCATTATATTCTATCCTTAATAATCCAAATTGTGACCAAGTGTGATTACTACTGTGGAAGATGACATTTTTGTTTAATATTATTTTGTTGATTTTTTGAATGAGATATGCAGTAATGTGCTGATTTAACACACTTCCATCAACATTCCAACAAACTTATTATCAGTTGCACCAGTGTCACTTTTATTATGACAGTTTTGGTGCTTTTACATTGTCCAGTCCCATTGCCAGATGATTACACTAAGAAACACTTCTGATTATTAGCATTTTAGTCATTCAGTTCTGCTGGATATATTTTTATATGCTTACTTTAAAAATATAAATATTACCCATAGTACATTCTGCTTCATCTTTTGTGTATTGGGTCATAATGCAGTAAAAGTTGCTTTATGCGGCACTTGACCAACTGGAAAGCTCTATAGACTGACATTTCTGATCTTCCTGGAAAGTCCTGTTTATAGTCTGGCATGGAGCTGGCAGGATCTCTACATGGCTCCACATGGCTCCTAGGAAGTGGTAACATGTCCCTGCTGCTCCTAGGCAGAGGAACAGCCATAGGAGCTCCATGCAATACCCTTTCCCCAAGCGCTGGCTTTGCAGCTTCCATTGGCCAGGAATCAAGGATAATGGGAGCTGTTGGGGTAGTGCCTGCAGGTGGAGGCAGCGCACAGAGCTGCGGAGCCATGCGTCTGCCTAGGAGCAGCAGGGACATGTCCATGCTGGCAGGGAGCAACCTGTTGTGAGCACCACTCAGATCTGGAACCTCAAAACTCCTCCCATGCTCTACCAGAGAGTGTCTCCCCACACCCAAATCCCTCATATCTAAACCCACCCCTGAGCACACACCCCTAGCTGGAGCCCTCCCTCCCCCTTCCACACGTATTCAACTTAACTCTTAATTAATTGAAATATTTGACTAACCAGAACTCCCCACTCCCTTAATATGTTTGATAACAAAGCTTTTATTGCATGTAACTGTACCCAGAATGTGTGTTCAGGTAGCAGTACTCAGGTTTGTGGATCTATTAATCAATATTATGTGACAATATTGTAATAATGCTAAGAGTGTGAAATAGTCCGGGGTTCATAGATCTATGGCTTTAAATAGTTCTGAGTGAAAAGTCTAAGCAGGAGCTACTAATATTTTTACAATGAGTCTCAAACTAGGAAAAAGAAAAGGAACTAATGATGAGCCACAGCGTAACAGAGAAGAAAGAAAGAATCCCCTCTGTGGGAAGAATGTTATTGTCACTAAAAATAATTAAGGGCTTAATATTATTCTTTGTTGAAAGACTATAGCTAACAATATAAAAATACAGTTATAAATATTACAGTGTTTAATTTTCAGTATAGAGAGAAGGGAATGCCTTTTACTAGGCAGCATGAGGAATTAGATACACTCCCTCCCTTTTCACACTAACTGGGGTTGTACTTCTCATTCTGTATGCACTCCTCAGGGGCTAGATTAGAAAGGCAAAGGTACAAAATGAGCTAAATCTAGCTAGAGACATAAAGGGTAAAAAGAAGATGTTCTACATATATATTAGAAGCAAGAGGAAGACCAAGGACAGGAAAGGCCATTGCTCAGTGAAGAGGGAGAAACAAAAACAGGAAACTTGGAAATGGCAGAGATGCTTAATGACTTCTTCATTTCATTTTTTTGTCAAGAAGATTGATGGTGATGGGATGCCTAACATAGTGAATGCTAGTGGAAATGGAGTAGATTTACAATTAAAATAATAAAAAAAGGACAAGTTAAGAATTACTTAGAAAAGTTAGATGTCTTCGTCACCAGGACCAAATGAAATGCATCCTAGAATAATCAAGAAGCTGAAAGAGGAGATATCTGAGACTTTAGCTATCATCTTTGAAATATCATGGAAGTTGGGAGAGATTCCAGAAGACTAGAAAATTGCATATATAGCGCCCATCTATAAAAAGGGAAATAAAAACAACTCAGAAGGCTACAGACCAGTCAGTTTAACTTCTGTACCAGGAAATATAATGGAGCAAGTAATTGAGGAATTCATCTGCAAACACATGGATATCAAGCCTTGTGGATAAGGGAGAAGTGGTGGACGTGGTATACCTAGACTTTTGTAAGGCACTTGAAATGATCTCACATTACCTTCTTATCAATACACTAGGAAAATACAACCTAAATGGGGCTACTATAAGGTGGGTGCATAACTGGCTGGATAACCATTCTTAGAAAGTAGATATTAATGGTTCACAATCGTGCTGGAAGGGCATAACAAGTGGGGTTCCGTAGGTGTCTGTTTTGATCCAGTTCTGTTCAATATCTTCATCAACGATTTAGATGATGGCATAGAGAGTATGCTTATTAAGTTTGCAGATGATGCCAAGCTGAGAGAGGTTGCAAGTTCTTTGGAGGATAGGGTCAAAATTCAAAATGATCTAGACAAACTAGAGAAATGATCTGAAGTAGATAGGACGAAGTTTAATAAGGATAAATGCAAAGTACTCCACTTAGGAAGGAACAATCAGTTTCACACATAGGCTGTGTCTACACTGGGCC
The DNA here is from genome assembly GCA_019425775.1 of Rafetus swinhoei. Classification (NCBI taxonomy): domain Eukaryota; kingdom Metazoa; phylum Chordata; order Testudines; family Trionychidae; genus Rafetus; species Rafetus swinhoei. The sequence continues at coordinate 312,924,049 of CM033437.1, forward strand.
ACTTATTCCAGAAAAATCAGCCGCTTTTCCGGAATAAGGTGCGAGCTGTCTACACTGGCGACTTGCTTTTCCGGAAAAGCAATGACGATCTACTGTATGAAATCAGCCGCTTTTCCGGAAAAGCTATGCCGCTCCCGCTCGGGCAAAGTCCTTTTTCGGAAAAGCTTTTCGGAAAAGGGCCAGTGTAGACAGCTTTTCGGAAAAGCAGAAGAAAGCGGAAAAAGCGGTTTGGTCGCCACGAGACCCGTAGGAGCCCTGGACTTCCTGGTAGGGAGGCTGCTGGGCGCACGTGGCAGGAGCGCCGCAGACCCTGCAGCCTGAGCTCTGCCACGTGCGCTGTGCTGCCCAGCCACCCATCAGACCGCGCCATGGCAGCTCCAGCTGGGAGCCTCCTGCACCCCCAGCACAGGAGGCCCCAGGGGCCGCAAGCGCCGGGCCCCATCCTGGACCCCCAGGAGCTGGAGACCCTCCTGGACTTGTGGCAGGAGGAGGAGGGTCTCCACGACCTGCAGTCAAGCGCCGGAATGTGGAGCTCTACACACGGCTGGCCGACAACCTGGCAGCAGGGACACCCCACCCGGAATGCCGAGCAGGTCCGCTCGAAAGTGAAGGAGCTGCGGCTGGGGTGCGTCCGGGCCAGCGAGGGCAGGGGCAGGACCAGGCGCCTGCCGACCGGCTGAACGCCTTCCTGGGCCAGCCAGCCCGCAAGCCCGGACGTCCCGGTGGACACCTGCCAGCGCCCCATCAGGCGACCCACCGAGCAGGGGAGGAGAGGACAGCAGCAGCGCGTCCGAGCGCAGAGGAGGCCACCACCCAGCAGGCCCCCTCCAGCAGCTCCTCCGAGGCCGAGGCCGAGGCCGAGGCCGAGGAGGAACCCACTGGTGAGTCTTTGCAGTTTGCACTCCCAAAGGGCGGGGCGGAGGCGGCGGGGTGCCCAGAGGAGGGGAGAGCATGTCACTCAGGCCACGTGAGCTGCGCTGCGTCGCATGAGGCAGCAAGCAGCACGTGCAACCTCGTGCAGCCTGGCGACCGAGCGGCAGCGTGGCGCGGCAGGCAGCTGCAGGGCACGCCTGGGACCGTGCTGCTCACACACATGCGGCGGGACCAGGGGGAAGGGTGGATGCCGGCTGGAACCGGCCAGGGCCCCAGGGACTCAGCCCAGAGCCCCTCACCTCCGCCAAGGGTGCAGCACGGAGAACAGCACACTGTCCCATGCCTGGCTGTGAGGCACAGCCAGCTGCTCCTGGGAAAACCGCAGCGTCACAGTCCCTCGCCTGCTCCCGGTGCCTTGGCTGGTTCCCGAGGAAGTCCCCACTGTGGCCGCACATGTCCCTGGGCTACCGGCCTTGTGGGAGGGATAGTGGGAGGACAAGGGCCCCTGAGTTTTGCTGCAAGGATGGGACACCCCCACCCAGTCACGCTTCTGGTTCCGTCCAGGAGATATCCCACGAGGATCTGAGAGCCCAGACCGCCTCTGCCAGATGTGCTCCCAGGCACTGCGTGGAGATGCATCTCGCTCCTGTCAAACACCAGCGATTAGCCCAAAGCTTTTCACAGTCTCCACCGGCAGGAGTTCCACAGGTGAGCAGCACAAGCACCCTCCCGCCCTCCACGGGGCCAGGACACAGACCGGTGCTTACAATACTGGAGGGGACCCTACTCCAGCAGGGGCGGTCCTCCTTGCCAACATACAACACAGGGGCAGGAGGGAAGCCGAGTGGGCCCAAGCCACACAACTGTGGGGTCACCTGGGCTCAGGGTGGAGGGCATGAGATGTGGGGACAGTGGATGGCCTGCCGACTGACCCATCCTTTCTTCTCTTCCCTGCAGCGGGACCCAGCACCAGACCCGACACTGCGGCAGCAGCGGCACCCCAGCTGGCCAACCCGGAGGCACAGGCGGCGGCAGAGACCAGCTTCTGCGCCGTATGCGCGCGCCGTGGAGGCAATCCAGGCCTCCATCGCCGGCGGGTGCAGGGGACCTGCAGTGGCGGCAGGAGGGCTGGGCTGCGTTCCTAAATGAGTGCCGAGGATGCGAACATGGCGTGCTCACGGCACATTTGGTCCATGCCATCCATTATGGCATGGCCGGACCCCATGCCCCCACCATCCCTCCCGGAGCACAGCCCATGCCCCCTCCTATCCCAGCTCCTATCCCAGCTCCTGCTCCTGCTCCTGCTCCTGCCCCTGCCCCTGCTCCTGCTCCTGTTCCTGCCCCTGCTCCTGCTCCTGCTCCTGCTCCTGCTCCTGCCCCTGCTCCTGCCCGTGGTCGTGCCCGTGGTCGTGCCCACCTCCCCGTGCAGCCTGCCCCTCGCGGTCTGCCCAGCGTGTGCAGGCCCCGGAGGAGCAGTCGCAGGCCATCCATCATAACTGCCCCCCGTCCCAGTTGAAGGTCCCCCGTCCCAGTTGAAGGTCCCTCCCCCTTGTAAATAAACAGTTTTCTATTTTCTGTTCATTCCTGTGTTGGTTATCGTGTTACTCTAGTAACTGTAGGAAATGATGTGAGATGCCAATTAGCCACTTAAATTTAACAGGGTTACAAACTGCAGACAACAAAATCTGTACTCTATCACTGGGGCCCTTTTTAAGTGCTCATTGGTTTGTGGCGCATAAATAAATACTGAGACTTTTCAGTAAAATGTAAACCACAAACTATATTTACATAGCTCACAAACAAGCAAGAACGGTTAAAAGATGCACACTACAGATAATTAAACATAGTCTAGGCGCAGGGAGGACAATTGGGTAGTGTTGCTGGCCACCTCAATCCTTTGGTCCTTCCGGGCCTCAGGAGAGGAACAGCCAGGAGATCCCTCGACGGAAGATGATGGCGAAGCTGGCCATCTCAATCCTTTGGTCCTTCCGGGCCTCAGGAGAGGAACAGCCAGGAGATCCCTCGATGGAAGACGACTGGAATCAGGTACGCTGACTTGAGCCTTCTGCACGAACCCCGAATCCTCGTGGCTGTTCTTCGGGACAGGCGATGGTGGCCTAAACCCTAGCCTAAACTAAAAGAAAAACCCTAACTAAGCCCGGCGCACCCGGCGAACAGTCACAATGGACGGCCGATGTGCTTTGACCCGGCGCTTTACAATTGGGGAGGTAAGGGGAGGGTGAGGAAGGGTAGGGACGGGCGGGAGTAGTCTGGGAGACCCAGGCAACCCTACTACGGGGCTTGGGCAAACATGTCCACCAGGGCCTCTCTGATCGCACCACATCCTGGCGCGCCTGGCGGACGGCAGCTGTGTCGGGCTGTTCCAAGGTCTGTGCCTCGGCTGCCATCCATGCAGGGAGGAAGGCCTCCCGCTGCGCTCCACAATGTTGTGGAGCACGCAGCCTGTGACCAGTACCTCCGTTGCATTCCGCTCACCCATCTCGAGGCGGGTGAGCAAACAACGGAATCGGGCTTTAAGCGTCAAAGGCCAGCTCCACTGGGTTTTGGGCCCGGTTGGCGGATCGTTGAACCGGGCCCGGTTCTGGTCCGGCTGCCCTGTGTAGGGCCGCATTAGCCAGGGCATCAGGGGGTAGGCGGCGTCCGCGTGGGCCAGATGGGCATAGGCACATCCCGACAGTCAAGTCTCGCCGGAGAAGTAGGTGCCCGCCTTCAACCTGCGAAACAGTCCAGAGTTCCGGAGGATGCGGGCGTCGTGTGCCCAGCCGGACCAGCCCCGTAAATGTCAGGAAGCGGCGGTGGTCCACGAGGGCCTGCAGAACAATGGAGCAGTATCCCTTGCGGTTCATGAAATGGGCCGCTCGATGCTCGGGGCCGGATGGGGATGTGGGTGGCGTCAGGGCTCCCCGCAGCTGGGAACCCGAGGGCAGCGAAGCCGGCCATGGTATCATCCACGTCGTGCAGGCGGATGATTCGCGGGAGCAGGATGTTGTTGATGGCGTGGGCGACCTGCAGAAGGGTGCAGAGAAACACAAGGAACACATCACGTGCGGCAGGGGTGAGTGTGCGCTCCTTGGGGCCCCCTTGATTCCCTCTGTCCTCACACACACACACACACACACACACACCAGGGCCCCCTCGCCCCACGGCCCCCACCAGCGGGCCTGTGCAAGGGAGGGCGGCCCAAACCCTGGGCGACCCAGCCTGGAATCTTGGCTGTCCCTGGGCCTGGAGTGCAGCACCCTCCCCACCCCACTCCCCTGGGACTTACCTCCATGACGATCACTCCGGCGGTTGATCTTCCCACCCGAACTGCAGGGGCCACGGCGGTAGCTGTCCGGTGTGGCCAGCTTCCAGAGCGCGATGGCGACCCTCTTCTTGATGGGGATGGGTGCCCGGCCGGGTGGTGGCTCTCTGCAGCGAGGTGAGCCAGGTGCACAGCTGCAGGAAGGTCCGCTTTCTCATGCGGAAATTCCTGATCCATTGGTCGTCCCAGACCCGAGGACCAGCCGCTCCCACCAGTCGGTGCTGCTCGAAACTCCAGGCGGGCCTCTCTACGGTGGGGTGCTGATGCCACACGGTTGCCAGGGCCTCCTGGTGAGGGAGTCCAATGCGATCCTGCCTCCTGGTTCATGTACACCATGGCACCGGCCTGCAGCACGAGCAGCAGGCACTCGTACAGCTCCAACAGGGGGCCCGAGCAGGCAAATGGCCACCCACGGCTCCATGGCAGACAGAGCAGGGCAGAAAAAACTAAACTCAGGGAAAAGCAGTTGGGGGCCAAAGGGTGGTGTCCCCAAAACTCAAGAGGGCAACCACTGAACCTGCTAAGGGTGCCAGTCCCTGGCAGAGGTCCCAAGGCAGGAGCAGGAGACCAACGGCTGTCGGAGAGACCCCTTTAAGCACGTGTCTGAATGGCGCTCCGGCCCGGCCCCCGGAAAGGTCTGGTGGCCTTTGCCCTCTTCAAAATGGCTCCGGGCTTCTGCTTTTCCGGAAAAGCGCGCCGCCAATGTAGACAAGCTTTTCCGGAAAAGCGCATCGTTATAACGGTAACTCCGGGACCAATGTAGACGCTCCTTTTCCGGAAATACTTATAATGGAAAACTGTTCCGTTTTAAGCATTTCCGGAAAATCATGCCAGTGTAGACGTAGCCATACAGAATGGGAAGCGACTGTCTGGAAGGAGTACTGCAGAAAGGGATCGAGGGATCATAGGGAGAAAAATTATTCTCCCTTGTCTTCTGATGATAGGACAAGGAGCAATGGGCTTAAATTGCAGCAAGGGAGGTTTAGGTTGGACATTAGGATAAACTTCCTTACTATCAGGGTGGTTAAACACTGGAATAAATTGCCTAGAGAGGTTGTGGCATCTCCATCACTGGAGATATTTAGGAGCAGGTTAGACAGTCAGCTATCAGGGATAATCTAGACAGTGATTGGTCCTGCCGTGAGGGCAGAGGACTGGACTCAATGACCTCTTGAGGTCCCTTTCAGTTCTAGTATTCTATGATTCTATGATTCTCTTAAAATCTCCAATACAGTGCCCTCTGAAAAGGACCAGTTAGTGTAGAGACTTTTCTTTCTTTCTCATGAAAAACTTGAGGGGGTCACTGACTTCATGTACAAACACATGGAAATTCAGCACTTAAACTATTCTGTTGTGAATAGGCATTGCAGTACTGAATGCAAAATCTGCCTGGTGATTTTGTCTTGGTTATCAAATCAGATATATAACCTTGGAGGATATGTAAACAATTTTTAATCAGTATGCATTTACTTTTGGGACTTTGTGTTACTTAATACAGAACTTTATCATGGTTAGTTTTCTACAATATCCCTTAAGTGTTGTTTTCTCCAAATGTTTCAGTATTTTTGGAAATCAAAATCCAGGAGATTCACGCTGATCTAGACCTGACAAAACAGTGATTCAAGTACAGTGTTTTAGTTGCAGATTATGGCTGGAAGGACCTGTGGAGAGTATGCCTTTATATACATGCACCATTTCCATCTATCAGTGAGGGCCCTCTTATTCTGGAAAGCCAAAAATGATGATGGGATGAAGGAACTATTTATTCCTTTCAAGTTTTCAAATTACAAGATCTCTTGTTGTTACTGATTTGTGAGTGGTATAGGTAATTTCTTACCTCAGCTGCTGTTGCCTTTGAAATGCTTCAAATGCAAAATATGCTCATGTTTTGATATGAAGCATTTATGGTTTCATTAATGTCTTTTGCTTGGTAAATATACTTAATGTGCAAAATTTGTTGGATACAACTTAAAAAACTTATGATGTGTGATATGGTGATATTGTCCAGAGGCCCTATGTATTTTCCAGAGACATCTCCTGCTTATGCTGCTTATGCTGCACACGTGTGTACAGGGCTGAGTAATGAGCAAGGGTGGCAGAGGCTTTGGAGGAGGCTGAGTATGACACCAAGTAAACTAGGCTAGGATTCATTTCTCTGCTTCCTCTTTATGTTAAATTATTTATTTCACTGGTTGCAACCAGTCTACTTCAATTTCTCAGAAATAAGACCTAGAGGAGGAAGAACTGCTGTTTTAAAGGCTGTGTCTAGACTGCATCCCTCTGCCGACAGAGGTATGCAAATCAAGCACTTCGGAAGTGCAAATGAGCCCGGGATTTAAATATCCTGGGCTTCATTTGCATAGTCACGCCCGGGCGCTGTGCAGATCACGCGCCCTTTGAAAAGTGAAAGTAAAGTGTAGCCACAGCTCTGCCGACAGCGGGGAGCTTTTTCCTCAGATCCTGTACTCCCAAGAGCCACGGCTACACTTTACTTTCACTTTCGAAAGGGCGCGTGATTGGCACAGCGCCCGAGCGTGAGTATGCAAACGAAGCCCAGGATATTTAAATCCTGGGCTCATTTGCACTTCAGAAGTGCTTGATTTGCATCCCTCTATCGGCAGAGGGATGCAGTCTAGACGTAGCCAAAGAATGTTGATGAAAGAGCTCATCCATTCCACCAATGAATAGTCATAAATTATAAAGCCAAAATGGACCAAGTGGTCATCTACTGTGACCTCTTGTTTAAATAATCTGGTTGCTATAGATCTGGTTATGGGAATTGAGCCAATTCTCTGTTTTCACTGAAGCCCTGTGACAAAACTTTAGTACAAAACTCTTAACCGGGATTCTTTGATCTGGCAACATCCATGGTCCAACGCAGATGTTACAGAGCCAGAGAGTCCTGGTGGAGGGCCGAGGCAAGGATCCCTGCAGGGCAGGCAGGGCAGTGGGTTGCCCACAGGGAGCTGATGGTGGGACCATTCAATGCATGGCAGCAGGTCTGCCCGGTGGGGTTGGGAGACACAAGCATGGCTGCCTGATAGGGATGAGATCTGTGAAAGGTCAGTGGGGCAGGGAGTCGCAATATGTGGCTGCCCAGTGGGTCCTGGAGCCCCAGCGCAGCATGCGCAGCTGCCCGGTGGGTCCCAGAGGCCCAGCATGGCACACACAGCTGCCCTTCGGGACCCAAAGCCACAGCAGTGATGGCTGCCAAATGGGTCAGCAGGGCAGCGGGACCAGCAATCACACCTACCCACAGTCCAGACCTTGGGAGACAGGCCAAGGGTAAAGAGTAGATGGAGTCAGAGCACGTGGCATTTTAGCAATTCCCTGCTTCCCATGCCTCCGGGAAGCTGTTTTAACAGACACTGGGTACTGTGTCAGTTTTTGAATAGTCTCAGAGAACGGGAAGCACATTGATGGCCTAAAGCCCCAATAAAGAAGATGGTTTTCTATTACTGCATTCACTGCAGGGATGTACGTACTAAAAATTGTGATCATGGTTTCCATATTCACATTTCTGTCACATACATTCACAGCCTATGGTTGCCAACTTTCCAACTGTACAAAATCAAACACCTTTACCCTACCTCTGCACTGCCCCGTCCCTGAAGACCTGCCCCTGCCTGCCCAGTCTCGAAGGTCCCAGCCCCACTCACTCCAGCTCCCCTTCCTCTATTGTTCACTCCCCCCCATCCTCACTCACTTTCACTAGCCTGGGGCTAACGGTTGAGTTGAGGGAGGAGTGAGGGCTCCATTTGGTGTTGTGAGTTCTGGGGTGAGGCCAGGGCTGAGGGGTTTGAATGGAGAAAAGGATTCCAACCTGGGGCAGGGGTTTGGGGCTCCAGGTGGATGGCATTTACCTCAAGTGTCTCCTGGTTAGTGGTGCAGTGGAGCTAAGGCCTCGCCTAGTTTTGTGTTGCTCCTGGAAGTGGCAACCAAGTCCTGATCCTATGGGGGGGGAAGGGGTCAATGCATGGGGCTTCTCTGATTGCCCTTTGGTATAGAGCCTTGGTGTCCAACCAGTTCTGAACTACCCACACTCAACTAGCCAAATTGCCACGTGTGGCTAGCATGTTGGACACCACAGGAATAAAGGCTGTTGGGACATGCCGGCCACTTTTGGGAGATGTGCAGAGCCAGGGCAGGCAGAGAGTCTGCATCACTGACCAGACCTTTAACAGCCCAGTCAGCAGCTCTGACTGGTGCCTCCAGAGTCCCTTTTTGACCAGGTGTCCTAGTTGAAAACCACATGACTGGCAATCCTATCATAACCAGACCAAGTATGTACTTGCTTTATCTTTTATTCCTCACGTATGCTGTGCAATCCAACCCTGACAATTTTTCAATTTTGATTTTTCATGGGCTTCCACAAAAGCATTTTAAGGGGAAGTCAGAGAACTATTAGATTTTGGAGAGGATTTTGGTCCCCAAGCTCTCAAAATCTACAATTAGTATGGGATTTTTATTTCATACTGTAAAGAAAGTAACTGTGATGAGCATTTTGAGTTTAGTAAGAAAAAAACCCCACTACTTGGTTGTATGTGGTATGCAGAAGTTCAGACTATGATGAAAATGCTCCTTTCTGGCCCTGGAGTCTAAGAATATCTGAAACATGCCCATAAAGAAATGGCCTTTCATCATTCTGCTATCTATGAGTTAAAAACAATGGGTCAACTCAAATAAGTGAAAATACCACACTATCTGTCTTGTGTTCTGAATCAATAAGATGCATTATTCATATGCAGTTTGAATTTCTGAATTCTTATTCAGTAAGAAATCTTGTTGCATAGAAAGTAAATACTTATTCAAAGTTAATGGTTGTCATTTCTACGCGTTTCATGTTATTCTTGGTTTTCATTTAATTTATTTGTTTAGTTTAAAATATATAGGTAAAGGGAATAGACTTAGCAGGAAAAGCAGAAGAAAAGAGATTGTTGACCATGGGAAAAATGTTCTGAAACATTTTAAGTAACAGAAAGAACATTACCAATATTGCTGTCAGATATTGATCAGGGTAATCCATACACTGATTTCTAGGTTGACAATCCTACAGGACTACCTCAGGTTGTTTATCTAAAACTTTTCAAAGTCATTGTAATTTATGCTGATTGGGCTTCATCCAGAAAAGTGCTGACTACTCTGACCCCATTCCAAGAAGGCATTTGAAGTTAAAGTTGACATTTACCTGATTTGCAGGTTTGGAGCCCAAATGCTCAGCACCTGCTTCTCAATGCAACTTTTTCATATAGGAAAAAAAAATCATAGAAGGCTTGGGTTGGAAGAGACCTCAGGAAGTCATCTAGTCCAACCCCTGCTCCAAACAGGAATAGCCCCAACTAAAAAGATAATTAACTACAACTTTCTCCCCTTCTTCTTTCTTCTTCTTTCGAATGTTGTGTTCAATATTATATTTCTTAGTCAAAATTGGACATCCAAGCTCTCCAGGCAGTGAACAGCGTTGCTGGTTAGATTGTGGATATCCTCCAATGAGCCAGTGAATTTTCATATTGGTCATTCTGCACCAATGTGATGCATAGTTTGCAGACTACCACAATCACAAAGTGGAGATGGCAACAAATTCCACTTATGCAGTAAATAACTGCACCTGCCCTGACCAGTCCTAAGCTGGCAGAGAGGGAATTCCAGTCTAAGAATGCAGAGTAACTGAATATCAACAGGTTGTAAGCTTGGTATGGTGTCTATTGTAAGCTCCTCAAGCCCATACCAACTGCAAATTTTAGAGATTTTCAGCACAGTGCAATGCTCAGGAAAGAAAATGGCCTTTAAGTTGGCTTTGTCACTCCCACTATATCATGTAGAGTCTTCATTAAGAGATCTGATGGTATTACAAGTGTGTTGTACAACTGCCTCACAAAATAAAAATCTGTACAGAAGGATTAGTATCCAGAAACCAAAAATTACAAGTGGCAGTATATTTGGGAAATGGCTAATAAAGGAGATGCTGAGAATTCCTCACTATCAGTGAAGCCCCACAAGAGCCATGAGAAGAAATGCCCATCCTGTGATTGCTTTCCCATATGTAAAACTCAGTTTTAGTGGAGAAACTCATATATTACTGATATTTAATAGACTCTTAACTCCTTGATGCTACGGCCCATCATGAGCATGGGATAGCTCTTCTTTGTGGGAGCACAGTTCTTTGACACCAGAGGGACATTGGGGTTGTCTAAAGACACAAGTCCCACTTGCAGCATTTGACATTTCATTGGCGAAGTGCTAAAATAGAAGGTCCTTTCTCCTGTTTAAAAAGTATGAGAAAGAGTTAAATTATTCAGACTGGATTCCACTGAATTGCTTGTGATTCTCTTCTTTAGGGGATTGATAAGCCTATCTGGATATGCATCAGTAAATAAGCAGAGCAGATTTCCCATAAAACAGCTTGTACTTTTGAAATAGCCACATAATTTTAGATCAGGATGACCCAGGTATTCAGTTAAATAATGTTAAATCATTCCATCACTAGGGAGCTTTATTCCATAGCCTTGGCCTTCTCTTTGCTTGTGTGAGAAAAGTCTGATGGTAGAAGCTATTGAGTATGAGTTTCCAGACATGAAAAAAAGATGTATAAAGGCCTCATATTGTATTATTTTCCATATGTTATATAGTGTCATAGAGCTCAAACTATAACTGTCAGATAAATTAATCAAATTAGTTGAAGTACTGACTATTGGAACTATGCAATATAGTTTATATTCAGTATCAGGCTTTTGCTGAAATATTTGCATCCAATACTGATTTTTTTGGACTTGTTCCGATATTGCTTACATAGGTCTTTATGGCATGTTGGCGTCATTGACATTAGGTTGGAATTATGCCTATTCCAGTAAGAATACTTTTTCTAAGTTTCCGTTTTACGCCCTTAAATATTTCTCTGTTTCAGCAAAAACAGAGATAATTAGTGCATCTGTTATCTGTATCAATATAAAAAATCTTTTCTCTATCTCAACCACTCATTGTGGTAGTATTTAAAATGTTATCCCACATGAGCTCTGCTCACTGGAGCCAATCTGAGATGGAAGGAAGCATTCTTTAGCCACTTTGAGTCGGTTTCCAGTGTCCCAATAAATAAAAAATATTATGGCTCCTCATGTGGCCAGGAGGCTCCTGGAGAGCTGAGGAGACACTCTAGACTGACTTGCTACAACTAGAGGTGATTTAGGTGGAATCTCTGAACTGTAACCACAGCGCTATAGCCTGAAATATAGTCCTATAAACTGCCCATAGCTACAAACTCTTCCTCTTCACTGGGGCTTGCGATCAGCAGGCAAAACCAAATGTTGTACACTGGACAGGGAAAATATAGCAACTTTACTTCAGCCAATGAGAAAATAGCAGCCTGAGCTAGGCACCCAGCAAAGGGTAGCCACTCACCAAGGCAGCGCATCTCCATTAAATATGTAAATATGCAAAACAGTCCTTCACTCTCACAGGCCTGGGGAGACAGACCATTCCTCACCTACAGACAGCCCCCTAAAACAAATCCTTCCCAGCAACCATGCAGCGTACCTCAAACATACTCACTCAGGAACCTACCCTGTAATAAACTCTATACCAGGGACATTATCACAGGACCTAACTACATAAGGAATCACATCAGAGGCTCATACAACTGCACATCCTCTAATGTGATATATGTCATCAAGTGCCAGCAATGCCCCACTGCCATGTATATTGGCCAAACTTGGCAGTCTGTATGACAAAGGATTAATGGACACAAATCATATATTCAAAAAGGTAACACACAGAAACATGATGGAAAACATTTTAATATGCCTGGTCACTCAATGGATTTAAAAGTGACCATTCTCTTGCAGTGTAATTTCAGGTACCAACTAGAGAGAGAGACTGTGGAACTGGCAGTTGTATTCAAATTTGATATGTTTACCCAGGGACTGAACAAAGACATTTCCTGGATGGGCTGTTATATTCAACATCCAAATGACACCAAAAGCTAAATATCGGACACTTGCAGCCCACTCTATTAGCCTCATTTAACACAGACGCTTCAATTGACAGGTTTTTTGCTCCTTCCTCTCTCCCTTCTTTTCTGCTTTAAATGTTTGTGGTTTCTATGTCCCTCTGTGTCTCTTACTCCATTCATCATCTGAAGAAGTGGGTTGTGAGTCATGATACTAACTATATTTTTTGTTAGTCTCTAAGGCCATGTCTACAGTAGGAAACTATTTTGAAATAACTAAATTTGACTTAACTACCAATTTTACAAAATCAAAATAGTGTGTCCCTGTTATGGGGAAGCCTTGAAATTCGTCTGAGGCAGACTCTGTTAATGTGGACATGCTACCTCAACTTAGAGCCCCAGGAAGCACTGGGGAGTAATTATTCAAATTATTCTGGGGAGTAGCTATTTCAAAATAGCAACACGAGCATCTACACTAATGCGATTTCAAAATAACTATTTCAAAATTAGCGTTATACCCTGAGAAGAGCAGGAGTGCAGATTTCAAAATAAGCAGCCACTTATTTCAAAATAACGGGCGTGGTAGAGTGGATGCTCCACTTATAAATAACCCCCTAAGAGGGGCTTATTTTGAAATAAAACCCTAGTGTATACCAGGGCTAAGGTGCTATAGGACCACTCATTGTTTTTAAAGTTTTTTTTTTCCAAGTTAGGGTATGTCTACACTAGCTCGTTAGTTTGAGCTAGGTAGTCAAATGAGGGCAACCGGAGTTGCAAATGAAGCCTGGGATTTAAATATCCTGGGCTTCATTTGCATGTTCCCGGGCGCCGCCATTTTTAAATCCCCCTTAGTCCGAATTCTGTGCCCGCGGCTACATGCGGCACGGAGTAGGTAGTTGGAATTAGAGATCCTAATTCGAACTACCATTACTCCTTGTTCCATGGTAGGCACCCGGGAACATGCAAATGAAGCCCGGGATATTTAAATCCCGGGCTTCATTTGCAACTCCGGTTGCCCTCATTTGCCTACCTAGCTTGAACTAACGAGCTAGTGTAGACATACCCTTACAGACTAATAAATCATCAGAAGAAGAGTGTGAACAGTGAGGTGGGAAAATTTGCAGATAATACAAAATTACTCAGCATAGTTAAGTCCAAAGCAGACTGTGTTAGTTTAAAAAAAAAAATCTCACTAAACTGAGTGATTGGGCAGGTGAAATTCAATGTTGATAAGAACGAAGTGATGTGCATTAGAAAAAAAAATCCCAGTTATAAATACAAAAGAATGTGCTCTAAATCATCTGTTACACTCAAAAAACAAAAACAAAAACCCCAAAAAACCTTGGAGTCATTGTGGACATTTCTCTGAAAACATCTGTTCGATGTGTCAGCAGCAGCCAAAAAAAGATAACAGAATGTTAGGAATCATTAGTCCCTGAGAGATAGTTGTGTTAGTCTGTAACTTTAAACACAATGAGTAGTCCTGCAGCCCAGTAGAGACTAACAAAAATATATAGTATCATGAGCTTTTTGGGGTAAGACTCACTTCATCAGATGAGTCGCAGAATCATTAAGACAGCAATATATAATAAGATATTAAACATCATAATATCACTAAACAAATCCATTGCGTGCCCAAACTTTTAGTACAGTGTGCAATTCTAGTTGGCCCATCTAAAAAAATGGAAAAGGTTAGAAAATGAATAGGGAAACAAAAAGGAAACCTTTTCAATATTAGAAGAGATTAAAAGGATTGGGAAAATTTGGCTTGGAAAATGGACAGCTGGGATGGAGGAAAATGTGATAGAAGTTTATAAAATCATGAATAATATGGAGAAAGTGAATAGGGAAGTGGGTTTTTTCCCTTGGGGTGTGTGGAGACTACAGAGTTGTTTTTTTTTAAAGTGGCCTTTTTTGGAAAAAACTTCACCTGCATCTAGATTGCCATTGAATTCTTTCGAAATTAAATAGAAAGAACGTGGCAGTTTTTTCGAAACCGGTAAACCTACTCTTACCAGGAAGAACGCCTTTTTTCAAAAGAGCTCTTTCGAAAAAAGGCATTCTTGAACGCAAACAGGGCTTTTTCGAAAGAGAGCATCCAGATTGCCTAGGTGCTCTTTTGTGGCTGTCTAGACGATCTCTTTTGAAAGAGGCTTTTTAGAAAGAGCTCTTTCAAAAAAGCCTCTTTCGAAAGAGGCTTGTAGTCTAGACGTACCCCATTGCATAACATGAGAACTAGGCATAACCTGATGAAATTAACAAGCAGCAGATTTAAAAGAAATGAAAGAAAATATTTCTTCACACAACACAAAGTCAACCTGTGGAACTTGTTGCCATAGGATGTTCTTAAGGCCAGAATTATAACTGGATTGAAAAAAGAATTAAATAATTTCATAGAGGTTAGATCTATCAATGGTTATTAGCCAAAATAGTCAGGGATGCAACCCTATGGTCCTGGTGTCCCTAAAACTCCAACTGCTAGAAGCTGTGACTGGACAAAAGGGAATGGATAATTTGAAATTGCCCTGTAGTGTTCATCCCCTCTGATGTATCTGATTAGTGCCAGAAAGGATACTGGAATTAGAGGGACTACTATTCCATCCTTATCCATCAGAAAGGGAATATATACCCTTAATAGGGAGCGTGGTAACAATGTGAATTTCTCATCATGCCTTACAAAGACTCTAAAGCATGTTCGTTACATCAGTTAGGTGGAACAGGAAGAAACCATTACCCCTTTGCATTACTTCTCAACGCACATCTGTGACAGGCCCAATATCAATTTCCACAAATACCTGGAAAATAGCCATTTGAATTTGAACTCATCTAGCCCCCACTGTCTGCTGTAACCTGCAGCAATAGTTGTGGTCCCCAGGGTACAACCTTCAAGCTGGGCATTGCCAGAGTGCCTTGTAATACAGCCATTCCCTGTTCCTCCTCCAATGTGCTCCCCCATACTTGCAATGCCATGGAAATTGGGTGGATGTTGTAGGAGCAACTCTGTTGGCTCTATCCTATACCAGGGGAGTTTCCAGAAGAGTCTTCTAACAATTGTCTAATTCTTGTGTGCCATCTGAACAGTGAAGAAATATTTGAGAAGAGCAAAAAAATCTGTCAAAGCCGTTAAAGGTAAGGGAAGATAGGGAAATCTCACTGATGACATTCTCACCGTAATCATTTAGTCAAGGAATTTTTCAGTAATAACCTAACAAGAAAGCTCTACTCTGATGCACAGAAGTGAAATAATACATTTTATCCCTCCTGTAAATCTGTCAGATAGCTACACTGTGTGTGTTTACCAGGAATCTGATGTCAGTAGCACATAAAAGACATACTCGACTAGTTACAAAAGTGATAACTAAAATATAAATCATGGAAGTTTTCCTCCAAGTGCTAGAAATTGGGATTGGACAAAAGGGGATGGATCATTTGAAATTGCCCTGCCTCTATATAATACAAAACTGATAACTAAAATATAATCCATGGGAGTTTTACTAGATGGTTTATTACAAGAAAGAATTTTCTAAAAATATTCAATAAACCGAGAGCATTTTTCATGTTTGTATGTTAGACAGGACCTACTGATAGACACATAGTATTTTGATTTGTTGTCTTTCCAGCTACTCAGACTGTGGTGTATATATACAGAACATATAGCTAGTGAGCAATGCAAACTGATTAACCACTGATTTAGAATCACTGAGTTGTGCTTGTGCAAACTAAAGTGCAATTTGCTTACTTGTCTGTATAAGCAATTTATGAGTCTGTTTCCAGACACTAATCAATGGTGGGATATGCACTCTTTAGGAGTAGCAATTTCGGTTTGCTCACTGTACCATGGTCCAGCATTGTATTCACATATAGAAACAAATGTCCTTTGTTTTTACAATACACTCGAGATTGTTTTTAATGTATCTGCTTTTATAGTCAGCTGCTGGGGAGAAAAAATGTATTAATGTTTGCAGTTGGTTTTCCTTTATTAAGCATATTTATGTCATCTATCATTCTCTGAACAATCTCCTGGGGGTTAGCTGAGGATAGCAGGAGCTCTTTTATCTTTATATGGCAGTTTTAACCTACATACATATTTTTTAATGCTGCACTATCATTTTACAGGGATAACACATTACCTGCCTTTAGAGGAATGTTAATAAAATGCAGTTTTGCTGTAAGGGAGGGGAGGCATTTTTTTATATGTAAATCCACCTACATAACTTCCTCTTTGCTTAGAAATGGGCCTAAACCAAACATTCAAATCCACATTCTGAAAGCTTTGATGGTGTTTGAATCTGAAGTTTTAATGCAACGTATCATGAAGAAGTACAATTTATTTATAGGTAATTTTTAAGATGTATATATACAGTATGTGATGGGGGCCCCATGGCTGTAGGGCTGGAACAGGCAGTGGTCCTAGGAAGCAAAGGGGTGGTAATCCCCTGGCAGGCAAGGCGAGTAGTTTGTGGCTCTGCAGCTGCCTGGCTGGGCTGCAAAGCTATGTAGCGATGTAGGGAATTAGCCCCTGAACAGGGTGAAGCTGTAAGTACTCTGCCTCCCTGGGCAAGACAGATTAGGAGTCTATATCCCTGTAGCCTCCTGACTGGGCTTCAATACAATCAAGTGATCCGGGCAATAGCAGCACTGAGCAGAGCAAAGCAGTAAACCCTTCGTAGTCCCCTGAGTGGGGCAGAGTAGGAGTCTATAAACTTTACTCTCCTTTGGGCTAGGCTAGGGTTCAGTTGGTCTCCAGCAGAACCCGGAGGTGGCGACTTATCTGGTGGGTGTTCCATGTCCCTAGGTTTGATCACCAGAGGTCTTGCAGGGGTAAACCATGGATTACCTTCCTTGTCCAGCCTCTCTCCCACTAACTGACCTGGGCTCAGGGCTGCTTCTTTTTAAATAGGTTCTCCACCTGAAACACGTGCAGCAAGGAAGAGGGGGTGTAGTCTTCTGTGCCCACAACGCTTGATCCGTGCCTGGTAGCTCAGTGTGGGGTTGGTACACAAAGTGTATATTATTAACCTACTCTCATCATCAAACAGAAGAAGGATTCATATTTCTTTCTTTTTTTTCCTGTTATTTCTAGTTATTTTTAATTTTAAACTAAACAGGTGCTTCTATTGATAATCCCAAATGTGTGTGTCTATATATATATATATATATATATATATATATATATGTGCCATATTGAAATATGGTAATATTATATTATTTTTATTGAGACTGACTCATAAGCACTAAGATTATTAGGCAGGACTGGTTGTTTGTTTGTTTGTTGGAAGTTCAGCAATTGAATAATGTTAGAAACATTGGCATGGATTAGTTTAGTGGATCAGGACTCTTAATTTGAATTTTCAAGATTGATTCACAGGAGAAGATAGGTAGATAAGTTAGGACCTGCATCCTGCTTCTGTCTTGTACTGTTCTGTCAAGGATTATCTGTTCCAGCCACATCACAGTTAGAGCACCTAGTGACACTTAGGTATGTTCCCCTAGAGATCATAATCTAGGTGATGGTAAAAAGAGCCCACCCCACTCCAGTCACTTTTTAAAAGGCCCCTGTGCGGGGACTTTTTGGAGGGAGGTGAAAGGCACCATATTTGCTGGCTTTTCACCTGTGTAGTCTCCCTTACTCTGGATGTATCTCGGTAAGATATTAGGAGGACATTACCATTTCCTTTTCACTGTCTGAGAACCTAATGTGCTTTTCTGTGCTAGTGTCAACTTCTGGAGCTTCCTCCAAGAGAACATCTTACACAGCAGATAGGAGTGAGTGCCAGAAGCTTTCGACATCCTCTGTCTGCTTCTGGAAGGGACTGACTGGATACAAATTCAACCAAATGTTTTTAATCTCTGGAAAGAAAAATTAATTTTGCTTCTAGAGATGTATGAAGATTTGGTTGGTTTTTACTCATTTCCATGACTTTAATAGCTCACCCTAGCATGTTATTTCAACATTGGCATCTGTGTTTTAATATAATTGAATACATAAGCTGCAGGAGTAAAATGTCTATTCATGATACAGTGATGCAGATTTTTCATAAGAGAACTTAATTTGATGAGTAACACAACTAGAAAAATTAGGATTGGACCAGACAACAGATGAAAACCATTCCAAGCAGTTGTGGTTTCATTAATATGAGTCACTAAATGCTATCTGAAGCACTAGCTTCTTTTAGTGAAGATAGATGATGGAATAGTCTGCTTATTAGATTCTAAAAGAGAAGAGATGTGAGAATAAACAGAAGCAATGTAGTGGGGCAGCAGGCTAATGTAACTAACCTTTAATATTTGGAGATGTGGGTTCAAATTGCAATTTAAACAAAAGCTGTTGGTCCCATTCTACAGCACTCCTAGTGTATGGGCCAAAACATTATCAAGTATTTTGGCAATTTTGGGACTGGAAGCTGGATCCAGTAATTGGGAAGGCTCCCATTGACTTTGATGGCATTGGATTGGGCCCCACAGGAGCAGGGAAATTGTTGCAAACCAGGAATGAGGTGCACTGGAAGAAAAATTTGAAGAATCTTGTCAAATCAATTTCTCTCCTCCACAACCACCTAAACTCTAAAGGTTTGTGATGATGACAAAGAAATGATCCCATTCTTCAGGCCACAAAAATGAAAGGTAAAAACTACTAAAGCAGAAATTAGGTTCATAAATGATGAACATTTGTCATTAAGTCTGATAGTAGTGATGTGTTTTTGAGTTTGCATTGTACCTGTTTCATGGAATTTACATTCATTTCAGAGATAATTCTTCTGATGCTGGACTACAACTGTTGTAGGATAGATGGGCCTAGCAGAGCATATGCATAAAATATAGAACAACAGTGGAACATTATAGGATTGATATTTTACCCATAATCACAAGTAAAATAAAATAAAATAAAGTTTTCTATCAGTAGGGCACATTCTTTTAACCATTTAAAACCAGCAATATATGCCTCTAAAACATTACTTTCACTGATTGGGGGCATTCTGTTGTTGTTCCTGCATATTAAATAATGCAAAGTTTCTCAGTCAGCTTTTGTAACATTCAGTGATGTCATGCAACAAATATGACATGAAATATGAATAAAAATAGAAGCTGATTTTGTACAAGACTTCAACTTTTTAAATATATTTTTAGCATCTGTTAATGCTTTGGGTCAAACTTTGGAAAGTCCATGTACCTGAGTTGGAGGCAGTGTCCAATACATGCACATGTTGGATTGGTGCGCATTAGCATGTGTATACTGTGTGTTCTGTTTGCATATGCTGTGTTCTGCTCAGGGAAAGCAGGATCCTAGAAAGCAGCGCTGCTGGCATTGCATTATGTCAATGGGGACCACAACTGCTGCAGAAGTGCTTGGTTTCTCCACAAGTGGGAGTTGTATTGGGGATTGGGTGGAGTTGGCAACATCTTGCCCTTTAAATATTTACATAGTTCATTGAGTGCGCTGATTATTCTCACAGAAGGAATGAATGGAGGAGATAGTACATTTCCTTTGATCCAGATTCTGTCCGTGGGCCCTCTAGCAACCTGCATAGAACTTGGAAGGAGGAAGATAAGCTGAAGGAAAGAATAATTTGAAGGAGGCATCAGAAAGCTTTTCTGAGCAGTGGTAAAAGACTGATAGTCAGTGCCCAGGAAATGTGCCAAAAGGAGGAGCCAGTGTTGCTGCCAGCTGAGACTCTAGAAGTTTACATGCCCTTGGAGAGCCACAGAGTAGAGACTTGCATTCCCCTCACACCAGACTTACAGTATGGCCACCTGGAAGTGCTCACTAGAATCTCTGACAATGAAGCAATGGTGCCACAGAGGCACCTGAAACCTCCTTCCACATGGAGGAGCAGACAATCAAACCTTAAGGACCTCTCCACTTAGTAGGGTGATGATCTCACACTAGGAAAGATTACCATAATTGGATAAAAAAATATAAGCTTCCATATTTGTAGGACTCCATCCTACTACCATTGAATCAATGGGACTAAATTCAGTTCTCTCAGCCAGAAGTAAGTGGAGGTTTCTTTTCTATCCCTCAATTTATAATATGTATTATGGAGAGTTATGGTGCTCAAAGGCACAGGCTAAAACCTCCTTCTTGGTCGCTTTTTATCTTCACATATTTTATTAGCTTTTACAAGGATCTGTAAATTAGCTGAATAATATGACAGTTTCATTTTGCTCTTTATCTTTGTTTTTTTTAATCATTTAATAACTGTCTTTTTAATAGGACATTTTGTCTGCTTAGAGTTTCATAAGAACATTGGAAAGCTTTCTTTTTCAAAACATGAACAAAAAACCTCTTTGTTAAAAATAATGTGCTGTTATTTTAAATGTAAAGCAACATTGTTTGTGGTTTCTTACTGACTATTACTTGTAATGGATGGGTAATTGTTTCCAGTAGCCTGTTTTCACTGCAGACAACTTTCTGCAGCTGGAAACTTCATCTGGAATCTTCCTACAAGCCATGCCCGTTGGATACAAGATGTTTACCATACACGTTTGAAAGTTGAGCCTTTAATGCAAGAAGCTGTGGAATGCATCATTTAGGGGTTTTATAGTTCATCTCATTGATTTCATACTTTTCCAGTAGGTGGATACATTATTAAAAGAAAGATTTTTCTTGGAGTTCTCTAAGAACAGTACAATTTAGAAACGTGTGCAAACAAAATAGTAAATAGCCTTAAATATTGAATGATTGCCAAAGGGCTATGGAATAGTTGATTTCCATTTTAACAAAGGTATTAGAAGGTCTATTTCTAATGGCTATCTAATGTAACAACATGAGGGAACCCTAACTATACTCTGAGTTAATGGGCTTGCTAGCTCATCACCTAATAAACCATCTTGTTAGTCTTTAAAGTGCTACCTAGTCCTGTTTTTTGTTTCAGCTAAACTAGACTAACACAGCTACATCTCTATGTTACTATTCAAGCTGGCAAGGTAGTTACATTTATATTTTTAAAGCATGTATAAATGAATAATCTTCTAGGCTGTACACATGACCCCCCAATTGTAATACTCTATCATTCTGCATACTAAGAGTTCATTTCTAAAAGAATGAGCAGAAAGATTATTTAAAGTGGTTCATAATATATATCACTGTCTTTGGAGAGAGAGAGAGAGCGAGAATAAAGGAACACTACATTAAGAATTGTATTATGCGTAAGTGCAAATATATTGTATGTTTGCTTCTGGGTCAGGCATCCTGAAGGACTTCAGCCTAACAACTCTGGCTGAGATACTGCCAAAAATTCTAGGCTGTCTGAAAAGCCTCACTTAAAACCAATATGTTGGGTTATAATGTACATTAAATTCAAGAAGTTTCAACATTAGCAAATGTCATGTACAGTCTTACCCTACAAAGTTACTGTAAAAACAATGTGCTTCGATAGCCAGTCACTGATTCCATATCAGCTTTTCTCAGTTTGTTTTTCTAATGCCTTCCTAACTGGATATAAAGATTCTATGGGCTAATTAGGCTCTCAGAAAGTTGGAACACCTGTGCAACCCCACTGTCTTTAGATTATTCCCTGAATGAATTTAGACCTTAGTCCATCCCATGCTTTCCAGCAAATCGGGCTCCCCACATTCTCCATGCTTTCAGATCAGCTGCCATGTGACCTAAGTCCTCCCATTTCAAATAATTGTTTTGTATGTCATTGACAATCATATGCTTCCAAATCATGCCAGGTCTACTCCTCTTTTTTGTTGGATTTTCTGGATTACAATTGAGAGCCATA
Organism: Rafetus swinhoei; assembly: GCA_019425775.1. Classification (NCBI taxonomy): domain Eukaryota; kingdom Metazoa; phylum Chordata; order Testudines; family Trionychidae; genus Rafetus; species Rafetus swinhoei. Next base: position 312,945,917 of record CM033437.1, read on the forward strand.
ATCAGTAGTCAGTTATGATCCATTTGTAACACATGCCCTAGCCAGTCATGTCTTCTCTTACAAATTATTTGTGATAGAAACCTCACGTTAGCCATTTTTCTGACCTCATCATTTATTTTTCTTTGCTCATAGCTCACTCCTAATATTCTCCACAGGCACTTATGATGAAATGCATCTAACTTCTGAGCATCTGTTTTCTTAAGTTACCAGGGTTCTCTGCTGTAGATTGCTATGGCTACAACCACGACTGAGTAGACGCTCAGTTTTGTGTGTAAGGATACGGTATTAAGTTTCCAAATGTTCCTAAGTTTACCAAAAGCTGCATTCGCTTTGCCAATCCTTATTCTTATTTCCTCAGAACATGTACCATCTTAGTTTATTGTGCTTCCAAAATATTTGAATCAATCTACCCTCTCTAGCTGTTCACTATTGATTTTGATGTTTAAATACATATCTCCAATTACCATGGTTTTATATGTCTTTACATTGAAACACAGTCCTACCTTTTCTGTAATTTCTTTAACTTCATTTGTGCATGCTTGAAGTCCCTCAGCATTTTCATGTAGAAAAATGTTATCGGTAAAATCTAGACTGAATAATCTCAAATGATTGCACCTTAAACTATATTGATTATTCTTACATTGATTAGTCCATAATCGAGAACGAGCAAGAACAAGAATGGAGACAGGATGCACCCTTGACTTACCCCTGTCTTAATTTCAAATGACTTACTTAATCCTCTATCCATTTTATTGCAACATTTGGGGTTATGCCTTCATTACATTGATAAGTTTAATCAGAATTCCATAATGCCTAACAATTTTCCACATTGTATCCCTTTTTACAGTATTGAATGCTCTTTGAAAGTCTGTGAAACTAATACCAAGGGCTCTTTTTAAGGTGAAAATCACATCTGTGCACGAATGACCTTCACCTAAAATCAGTTTGTTCCTCATGAAGAATGGAATCCACTTTTCCTTTCATCCTGTTTAACACAATCATAGCTAAGACTTTTCCTGTGATGGAAAGAAGTGTAACTCCTCTCCAATTCAAACAGTTACTTAAGTCTCCCATTGTCAGAAGCTTGAAGATAGTACCAAGGGTCAATTCTTCTGGAACTTTTTCTTTTCTCCATATTTTATTGCATATTGACACGTGTGCCAATCCATTAGCTAGCAGTGGGGGTTGCATGGCTATCACAGAGAACTTACATTTAGCCTGTAGAACTTCTTTTTCCATTAGATGGAAATAATTGAGATTCTCTGTGAGAACCCAAGAGGAGTTTGTGGGACTTGTCATTAGGAAGAGTAAGAAGATGTATTGCTGAGGTAGAAATACATTTTGAGAGATCAGATGCTCTTTTGATGTATTGTACAGAAGGGGAAAAACAAGTGCATAGGGATGTGGATCGGCATATGTCCCCTGAGCTGATGAAAGTTCTGCTATGTGAACAATGCATATTAGGGACATGGTGAAAATCAGAGTAGCCTGTCAAGGGACAGAGAGTTGGTTTCAGTGGCTTGCTCTTCCATGAAAAGGTGGTTAAACCTGCTATGAAGTTTAATGTAGGTCAATTCAGTAAGAACTCCCCCACTATAGCTTTCCTCAGACTGATCTTTCAGAGTCTATTTTTTCCAGAAATATTCCAAAACAAAATGGTTGCATCTAGTATTCTCTAGAATAATGGCATATGAATACAACTAGCATGTCTAGAGTTTTATATTACACCATAGTATCTGAGCAGTATTTGAGCACTCAAGGTTTTTTTCCAACTAAGTGTTTAACAGTTGCATTATGCACATAAACATGATAATGAATGGCCCCTATAATTGTTGTCTTAAATTATGCATGTTCTTGTTCAAATACACGTTGGATCCTTTTCTGAATCTTCCTGACATCTTGGTCTTAATACATTGTGGCATAGATTTCCATGGGTTGATTATGCATTTTGTAGAAAAACTTTTACTTTTATCAGTTTTAGATACTTTCACTTCTTTTAGGTTTTCAGAGTGTCTATACTTGAGAGAAAAAGCTCTATACATCTGAGCTATGATGGTAGGTTAGAAAGTGCAACATTTATGTCTGCCCCATTAGTTGTTATGAATTAGAAAAACAATTGAAGTTTTATATAGATATGAGGCTATAGCTTGCAAGGGACAAATACTTTAATATTTTAAATAGATAATTAAGGATTTATATTTGAGAAGATTTAGTGATCAAGAAAAGGGAAAATTTTTAGTAAGCTAAACAGTAATTTCATAAAGAAAAAACATTAACTCCATTGATTGAATGCTTGAGAGCCTCCTTGTGGTATAAGGAACATCTTTGTAACAAATAGGCTATGTCTACATTGGCAAGATTTTGCGCAAATACTTTTAATGCAAGAGTTTTTGTGTTAAAGTATTTGCGCAAGAGAGCGTCTACACTGGCATGTGCTTTTGCACAAGAGATGTGCTTTTGCGCAAAAGCATCCGTGCCAGTGTAGACGCTTTCTTGCGCAAGAAAGCTCCGATAGCCATTTTAGCCATCGGGCTTTCTTGCGCAAGAAATTAACGTTGCCTGTCTACACTGGCCTCTTGTGCAAGAATACTTGCGCAAGAGGGCTTATCCCTGAGCGGGAGCATCAGAGTATTTGCGCAAGAAGCACTGATTTTATACATTAGAACGTCAGTGTTCTTGCGCAAGTACTCGCGGCCAGTGTAGACAGGTGGCAAGATTTTGCGCAAAAGCGACTGCTTTTGCGCAAAATCTTGCCAATGTAGACACAGCCATGCTGTAGATACATTTCAGTTAAGGATGGATGATCTCATTGATATTAAATAAGAACCTATTTAACTTCAGAAAAAACTTCATTCTTTTTCCAAGGTTCTAAATAATGATGAACTTCAGTACAATATGGTTGTAAGGAATCCTTCATTGTGCATGGAAGATAGCTATATCTATAGATATATAATTTTCTTCCCCTCACAGAATCTAAAAAAATACTTGAGGTGCATCTTTAATATCTTCACTCAGCTGAGTGAAGACTTTAAACAAGAGTTTTAAAACTGGTAGCAGATTGGTGATGCCAGTTACAAGTTTCTGAAAACAAGGTCTGAATGCTGCAGGTCTTCTTAGTGGGAGCCTTTGGCTTGCTTGCATGGTAATAGCAAGGCTGGCATGTGATTCACTGTTCTTCAGGCTCCATGAATGAATCACTCTTGGCAGTTCGTGAGCTTTCCCACCCCCTGCCTCCCTCTCAATACACCACCACTTCTATCTGTTAATCTGCAGCAGTATCACAGCCATTCCTCTTCTGTCATGTATCAGCGCTGCAGTCAGGCATGCCTGATCGTAGTCTTGCCAGCAATAATCCACACTTTCTATTCTCCAGCTGCTAACAGCCAGGCTGTCAAAGAAACAGTTCAATAAACCTATGATGGAAGAACTCCCTTTCAAAGTATTTAAGAGCTTTAATGCTATGTAGTCTATTGCTCACCAGTAATTTATGCCTTGTGACAATCTTGAAGATGGAGTTGGCAGTACTGTTGTATAACAGGAGGAAGACACAATAGCTGTGTCTGGAGCAAGGACTATTAAACAAATGCTTATGTAACCTGCAGTGCAGAATAATACAATGTTAATTAAGCAATAGAATTATTACTGGCATGTAATAAAGTATATTTCTTGGATTGTGGGACAAGAAAAATATTGTCATACTTAAACACGCATGCACACATGCTTATGAACATCATAGGTATTTGTAAGGCCTGTGTTCTGTTGCTATGTCTGAGTTTAGGTTGTTTTTTGTTTCTGTTTTTTTTTTTTTTTTTTTAAAGAAGGACCATGGTTTTCTTTTTAAATTGTTTACCACATTTTTAGGTGCACACAATTGGAAGCGAGTGAATAAGGGAGTTTGGGCTCACTGCCAATTTTGCAAAATCCGGGGAGGAAATTGTTTTAGGTCAAACTGAAAACAACATTTTCACAAAGTTTTCTGGCAAATCAGAAAGTTGGAAAAACAATTGAATTGAAACAAACAGAAGCAGTTCTGCATTATCAAAACAAAAGTGTTTGAGTCTAAACATTTTGGTAATGTCAAAACAAAACATTTTGTTTGGACTTTCTGGCATTTTGAGAAAAGTCAGTCTTCACAAAACAGCTGGAGGAAGAGAAGTAGGAGGTAGTGGAGGCAATGACAATTGCCTTACAAGCTTTGTTTATCTCAGTGGTTAGGGCATTCACCTGGGATATGGAAGATCAGGTTCAATTCACCTCTCTGCCTAATGTGGAGAAAATTTGAAGTTGTGTCCCCCGGTGCAGGATAGAACCCTTTCCCATAGGCTGTGGGAAATTCTACATGCCATGTCTACAAGGCCCTGTTAATGTAGATGTGCAACCTCAAATGTAGAGGCCAATGAAGCACTCTGGGGAGCTGTGGGGGGAGCTGCTGGAGGCCAATACATTCAATTTAGCAGCACTGGAGCGTTCACATTACCGTTATTTCAAAATTACTATCTCAGAATTAGTGTTACTCCTCATGAAAAAGCAGGAGTGCAGTTTGAATGCTGTGGCCCATTATTTCAAAATAACGGTCTTGCTAGTGTGGTACTGCATATAAATTCAACCTGGGGGGGGGGGAGGGGGTTAGTTCAGAATAAGGTCCTAGTGTAGACCAGGGCTCAGATTTAAATTCCATTGCATTTAGGCCATATCTACAATACTCTGGCAACAGAGGCATAACAACCATGCCATTTCCATACCAGCATAACCCCATTGTGCAGAATTAGTTAGAGGTTGTCATCCCCCCTGAAAGCAGAAAGGTAAATATACTCTCATAGTCAGAAATTAAATCTGATTCAGAATCAGGATTAAAATTCAAGTGTCTATGATCAGACCCTTATCTCCATGAATCAAAATTACCCTCTGTTCTGGTCCGGGAAGCCAAAAGCCATGCCAGACCCCTGGGAAAGGGGAGGCTCTGTGCACCCGGAAAGGGAAGGGCCTTAGGCGAAAGGGGCACAACTGGAGGCAGCCAGCCCTCAGTGCCACCCAGAGCTTGCCCCAACTCCCCCACCCCCAGGCCTTAGAGCCACAGTACGGCGGCGGTTGCTGGGAGCCCCAGGCCCTTTAGAATCTCTAGGCCCTGTGGCAGATGTTCACTTTACTCCTCCTGCTTCCCTCCTCCCCACCCCCATCAGCAGGCCTGGTCACGGTGTCTTACATTTCACTACTGGCAGTAAATACACATACACAAAAATGGCCATATTGGGCCAAATTAATGGTCCATCTTGCCCAGTATACTGTCCTCCAACAATGGCCAGGTGGGTCAGAGAGAACGAACAGAACAGATGTGTGACATTCCCCAGGGTACAATGGATGGCTGAACAGCTGTTCCACCAGAACTTTGTAGCCTTGGATGCCTCTTACACTGGTTTGCTGCTGAACAATCACTTCTCCAAGTTCTGCTCTCTAACAGCCTCCTGCATGTAACTTGCTCCTAGCTACATAGTATTGAACACTACCAGCAAGCCACGCATACAATACTTACAGGGCAGAACCCTCATGTTCTTAATCTCAGCCTTGAACCCAGAAATGGGCATCTTGTACTGCACATTCCCCCACTCTCCCCAGACAGTATAAATTCATCATAGTAAGTCCATCATTTCAACAAAGGAAAATGATATTTGCATCAGTCGTGTTATCCCAGATGGCGTTTCCCCATACACATTCTAATCCAAACACACTGGAAAAGATAAAACAATAAGATAACTTTACTAACTACAAAAATATACATTTTAAGTGAATGTAAGTGATAAGGCATAAAAGTCAGTTTTTTTGCAAAAGAAATAAAAAGAAAAAAAACCCACCCTAATTCCTAAACTTTAACAAGATAATAGGAGTTAAAGCAAGTACCTGTCTCTCACAACAAGTTATAATAGTTCACAGCCTAGATTTCTTTTCAGCCAAGGACGCGTACCCCAGTTCAGAGTCCTTCAGGGGTTTATTGATATTAGGAGCACAGAGATGGAAGGAGGAGAAGTGAGGTGAAGGCCACTGTTTCATGTACTTATAGCTCTCTCTTCTTTGAGGATTATACCAGCGGTGGGATACACACAGTCTATTTTGTACAGTAGGTCTGAACTTATCTGATTTTTTTTTACTTACTTATACTTTTAGCTTTTGCAACATCCTCAGAGCTCTTGCGCAAAAAGGTGTGTGTGGATGGGCAAGAGGGGTTTTTGCGCAAGAATTGGCCTCCAGGAAAAAAACAGGTGCCCTGGTGACCGCTCCATCCAAGGTAATCAGAACTCTATAATTCCTGTCTGCTGGCCCCTTTTAAAGCTGCAGGCACCCTGGGCAAGCCTTGTGGCAGGAAACTGGCCAGAAAGCAGGCACCTCACCGCGTGGCTCTCTCTTGCCACTGGCATTGCTACACATGGCAGAGCCATAAGCCCCCCAAGACCTCCCTGGCCCTTCCAGGAAACAGCTCCAGTGGTCCCAGGACCCCTCAGGGGGACCAAAAGGTGCGCCCCAACATGGTCTGGCCCGGAGATAGCGACCCTCCTGGAACTGTGGGGCAAGGTGGAGTCCCTCCAAGATCCCCGGACCAAGCAACACAATGCAGAAATCTTTTCATGCATGGCTGTATTCCTCGCTCCATGAGGTCACCCTGCCCGGACCATGGAGCAGGTCTGGAGCAAGGTGAAGGAGCTCTGTCAGGGGTATGTGAGGGCCACTGAGTGCAGCGCACGTGCAGGGGCAGGACCCCACACCTTCCCCTACTATGTGGAGCTCCACCACATCTTGGGGGGTGGGAAACCTCTTACCTGTGCATCGTGGTGGACTCCAGGCTGGAGACCCCGGTTGTTGTCCACCCAGAGGTTGCCCTGGAGGAGGAGGAACAGGAGCCAGGAACTGTGACCCAGTCCCCCGAGCCAGTCACCGCCAGCCAGGAGGGATCTTCAGGTGAGTTGTCACACACATAGTGGGGGGAGGTGGGCACACAGGGAATGGGGGGCCAATGTTGCTCGGGCTGCACATGGTGCTGCGGTCGGTGCACGTGCGATCAGGTGCAGCGTGAGTGTGTGGCATACGGACACAGCAGGCAGCCCCTGAACATGCCTGGGATCTTGCTGCCAGGCTTGGGGGAGGCCACACACGTCCTGCCCCAAGCGGGGGGCGCACCTGGCTGGAAGCAGGCTAGCCATAAGGGCACAGGCACAACCCCACACAGACCGAGGAGTGTCACACACAGCTCCCAGGCATGCCTGCATGTGCGAGGCAGCAGCCACTCCCACAGACAGCACAGTGAGCTGCAGCTGTGTGTGCAGACCCCAAGGAGGGCTAGGCTGCTCCTGGCTCCTCTGCTGCCCATGAGGGGATCCCACCAGTGGCAGGACACCTCCCTTGCCTGCCTGTCCATGGTGTGTGTGTGGGGAGGGAGGGAAGCGGGCAGCATGGTCCTCTGGGCACATCAGGGCCCCTGTGAGACAGGGCCATACATGGCCTTGCACCTGAGACAGCCCCCTCCTCTGGGCCACTGTGGTCGCTGTTCCCAGAGGAGGGCACGGCCTCAGTGACAGTGTCTACAGGAATGACTGACTGCCTCTCCCTCTTGTGTGTCTTCCACAGCTGGAGCAGCCAGGACAGAGGGCCAAACCACACCACTGCAGCTGCCTGCCAGAGTCCAGAGGACCCACAGATGAGCCAGGGAGCAGGAGGACCTGATGCACTAGCACGTCAGCATCCTCCGGGACATCCAGCAGGCCCTGGTGCGCAGGGTCGATGTTGATCTGGAGTGGCATCATGTCCTGCATGATGGCACACCTGCCTGATACTGCTCCTCCTGGGTTCCACCCTCCTGGCCCCCCCTCCTATGGCCATTGCCCATCTGCCAGCCCACCCTGCTATGCCTCTAATCCCTCCCCATGCCATGCCTCTGCTCCATCCCTTAGCAATGCCCATGCCCCCTCCCCAAGTGATGTCTATGGCCCTTCCTCCTGACCCCACTGCCAACCCGGACCTGGCTCTAATCCCCCCCCACCAGCCCTTTGTGGCCCCCAGATCCACACAACCCTGACGAGGTCCCCGCACCCGAGGTGGGACTTTGAGCCACCCCACCCTTCCTCCCAGTCCTGATCCCCCCTCCCAGTTCAGATTCTTTCCTCCCCCTGCCCACCTTTGCTGAATGTTGAATAAAAATACTTGTTTTGTTCTGAAACCAAACAGGTGTGTTTATTGGGAGGTCAGGGAAGGGGCAAGGGAAGGTGTTGAGAGGGGGAAGGGATAGAGCAACAAGGCAGAGGCCCCTGTTGGGGAGGCCCTGGAGAGAATTACTGGGGTGCTTGAGAGAACCTCTCCCTCATGGCCTCCCGGTTGCACACCCCCAAATGATGGGCCTGGCGGGTGGCAGCTGTCTGGGGCTACTCAAATGCCTGGCCCTCGTGGCTGGTGTTTGCCCCCCACCCTGGGAGGAAGACCTCCCCCTTGTGCTCCACAATATTGCTGTGGAGCACACAGCACGCCGCCACCACCTCGGGGACGTTGTGCTCCCCAACGTCCAGGCGGGTGAGGAGGCACTGGAAGCGTGCCTTGAGGCAGCCGAAGGCACACTTGACCTGCATCCGGTCTTGGTTGAGGTGGGCATTGTACTGCTCCCTGCTGGGGTTGAGGTGGCTGCTATACAGCTTCATCAACCAGGGCATTAGTGGGTATGCCGCGTCCCCACTATTGCACAGTGGCATGTTCATGTCACCCAACACAAAGTCCAGCGTGGGAAAAAGGTGCCTGCCTCCAGCTTGTGGCATAGGCTAGAGTTTCTAAAGACTCAGGCATCGTGCGCCCTGCCCAACCACCTCACAAAAATGTCCGTGAATTGGCTCCAGTGGTCCACCAGGACCTGCAGGACAACAGAGAAATAGCCCTTCCTATTTGTAAACTGGGCCGCTTGATGGTCCAGTGCTCTGATCAGGATGTCCATCCCATTGATGGCTCCCCCGCAGTTGGGAAACCCTAGGGCACCAAATCCAGCCACGGTTGTGTCCAGGCCCTCCAGATGGACGACTCTCCACAGGGAGCAGCAGGGAGTTGATGGCCCTCACCACCTGCAGAAGAAGACACACAAACACACAAAACAGAGAATGAGACAGGAGGTGACTGAGCCCATGGGAGGTGCCCGTCCCCTTCCCCTCCTGTGCCCCCCCAAAGCCTCCCAGAAGCCATCTCCTATGAGCTCACTCTCCCCCCACCTCAGCAGGGCTGTGTCAGGATGGGATGGCATAAGCCCCCCAGGGACAGGGCTTTCCCTCCATCCCCACTCTACCCCCTACAGTCTTCAGCCCCTCTCTCCCAAGGGTCCACCTTATCCAACACTCCCCTGCTCCCGCAGTGTCTGCAGCCTGAGAGCTCCTTACCTCCATCAGGAGGGCCCCTACCGTGGACTTCCCCACCCCAAACTAGTTGTCCACCAACCGGTAGCTGTCTGGGGTGGCGAGCTTCCACAGGGTGATTGCGATCCGCTTCTGCAGTGGGAAGGCGGGCCGCAGGTGGATAGCGCGCGTCTCCAGAGGGCGGGTGCCAGCCAGGCGCAGAGCTTGAGGAAGGTGGCCTTATTCATTCTAAAGTTCTGTACCCACTGCTACTCATCGCACTGCTCCAGGACCAGCCGGTCCCACCAGTCCGAATTGGTCTCCAGCCTCCAGAACCTTCTCTGTGTAGGGGGGGTGCAGTTGCCAGAGTGGAGCAGCTGCAGCCACTGAGAGGGTCCCCAGATGGAGCTCGGGGTCCAGGGGCAGCTCTGGCAGCAAATGTTGCAAAAACTGCAGCATGGCCGTGTGGGGCCACTGCCTGCCTGGGGCAACTCTGGCTCCATGGCACGCTCAGAACAAAGCTGTGGGATCCCCAGAAAGCGCAGGGCAACCACAGCAGGCACTGCTGAAGCTTTACTGACCCTCAAAGAGGTCCGCAAGCAGGCAGCAGCAGCAGAGAAATGGCTGTCCAGGGAGGTCCCTTTAATCACGTGTATCTGCAAGGCTCCAGCACCAGACCTGAGAAGCAACTGGTGACCTAAAGCCCTGCCTGAAGTGGTTCCAGGTGGCCTTTTTTGTGAGAGAGCATCCTATGAGTCTGGATGCTCTCTTGTGCAAAAGCACATAGCTTTTTTGATGCACTTTTGCAGTGTGGACGTGCTCTTGCTCAAGAAGTTTTTGCAGAAGATCTCTTTTGCAAAAAGCTTCTTGCGCAAGAAGTCAGCAGTCTAGACATAGCCTGTGTGAAGTTACATATGTAGATAAGTATTTGTTATAGCAGAGACATACTTTGTGTATCATAAACACCCCCTAAGGAATTTTGAATGGGAAAGTAGTTACCTTGCATACAAAGTAGTTGCTTTATTTATTGAAGCAATTTAGAGTTTATATTGATTGTACTGGCAAATATGTGAGTTTCTATTATGAAATAATCTGCAATATAATCTTTTAAAAAAACTGAAGTTGTTTTGAATTGTAAAAATGCAAAGGAGCATCCATCTTGGGCCACAAACAACTCTTTTATTTCTCTCCTATAACTTAAAAATATCCAAACCAATTTAAAGAAAATGTGGTTAAAATTTTTGTTCCTACTGTAGGCAGAGACCTTGGGTGCCAAGTTTCATCCCATAACACATTTTTGTGGCTGTTGTAGAGTAGTGAAAATAGAGGTTTGCAGTGGAAATGCTGACAAAATTTGAGCTGTTGGAATGAGCAAATAACACTAATAAAAATGACTGACTATCAAAACCACCAAAAGCATGAATTCATGTACCACTAATTGCAGATGGACAAAAAACCACACTTAAATTCAGTGTGATTGAAACTTGATTACCTACTTTTGGAAAGTTAGAGATGTGTTTTTTTAAATTCTCTTTTCAGCTATAATGTGTATATTTTAATGAAGATAATATTACCTGTTGTGTACTACAAGTAAATGCAGGATATATTCACCTATAGAAATATTTTCACAATCAAAATACACTAAATGTACAAGGTGGAGGGGCTGGAGACTTTGTTGTTCAGTTCAACCACAAACTGAACACTAGAATAAGCATTTACATTATGTTCATAGAAACATTAAGGGCTAGTAAGCTTGCTCAAATGCCTAATTTAGTTCTCTCTTTCTAAATAGCATGGAGTTTATTAACCTTGAAAGACCAGCAAATATTCAGAAATGATCATCTCTGAAGCTTGCAAATCATCTAAACAATACTTACACAGAGATTTAATATGCTTCAGTAGGCCAATGACAATCTATTCTGGGGATAAAAATTTGGAACAGAAATTGTTGTGCCAAAAGGAAAAAGAGAAGCCAAGAAGAGAGGGATGAGGCAGAAGTCCATGGAAATGAAAGAGATTCAGGAGCTGAATAGATTCCTTCCACATTATGAAAATTACCATATTGTGATGCCATAGTATATAATAAAACAGTTTCAACCAACATAGTTAAATCATGTGCCTTCCTTTAGCATAGACTTGATCAGATCATTCTATGCAAAGTTTGATCTTATTGCACAATCTGAGAAACTAAACATGGTTTAGTTAAGGTATATTGCAGGACACCACTGTATGCAAAATTTGTTCAGCAATAATGTGTTGTAATTGGATTTGTGTTTTCTTACTGTGAGTCATTTTAGTTACTTTGAAGAGCAGATCACTCATACAGATCACAACCTTGTTCTGTGGAGACAAAGTGATGAACTGAGGGGACAAACGGAGGCTCTTCTGGATATGTGTTTGAAACAGTCTAATTCACAACAATTCAGAAGGAAGTAGGGCTGCTCCCACCATAACCTGTGAGCTGCATTTGTAGCATTCTTAAATGGTCAAGGTCAGTAAGGATGAAGTAGAAACATATCTGGAGACATCCAAGCAGATAGCAGATGTTTTATTTACCTGAGCATCCACAGGTCTGGCTGCTTGCAGCTCCTGTTGGCTGTAGTTTGATGTTACTGGCCAGTGGGAATTGAAGCCTGGCCCGTGCCACTTCCCACAGCTACCCCTCTCACTCAATACTCCTGGTCCCGGCTGGCCCCATGGGAGATCGAGCAGCATAAGAAGAAGGAACTCACTTTGCACAGCTCTGGGCTCCCTGGGGGGGAGGAGGAGGAGGCAAGCCTGCCAGCCCAGCTCAGGGAGAGGAGTCTGTGCTGCAGCTAGCAAGGGGAAACTTGAACCCCTTGTGGCGATCCCCAGGCTACAGAGCCCTGGGCATGGGCTCAGATTGTCCTGTTCTAGGGCTGGTGGTGTTTTTATGTTGCAGTTGGAACAGAATGTGATGGGGTTTGTGGTTAGTTCCTGGTCAGTTTATTCTCTGGTCCAGCAATAGCCTCTGTGCATCACCTTCCATCCTGATTATTCCTAGTAGCAAACATTTTAGCTGTGGATTGTGCAAGGAATTGTTAGTAGGATTATGGAAGCACATTAACACTGGTTTTGCATTGCTTGTGTGTGTAGATATCCTGTTTTGGACCATTTTGTGAAGTCCAAACTTGTAAGTATTAACAAAAATAAACATTAGTTGGCTTTTTAAATTTACAAATCATATTTTGAAAGTCAGTTTTCCATCATACAATCACGTTCAAAGAGATTCTAAAACCATAATTTTCTTGCATAAACATAGAGGTATATTTACAAATTGGGTTTTTAGACTACTCTTATTAAATAATGTGACCAGTGTGAAGAGCACAGACATTATGACTTAAGATTTGGAACATGAACTCGTAATAATAAGTTTGTCTAGACTTGTGTCACCAGTTTCAGACATACAGTCTGCAGCCAAATTTGACCAATGGAGTACTTTAATGTAGCCTGCAAAGCTATTACCAGGCCCTCCTACCATCCCGGCCAGGCTGCCTTTCTCAGCTGAGCTGATTCAGCACTTTTCAGTTGCTCAGCAAAAGCAAGCTTTCAAAAATGATACTACCAGGAGAACCAAACCCAAAAGAGCAAAGGTCATTAAAGAATTGTAAAACCACTGCCTGAGGGGAGAGAGTGTTCTGACTTAACCCCCCTGTTGGAATTGGGTAAAAACGTGTATGATACACTAATTGAAAAGCAGCAGGATGACTATAATTTGCTGTCCAGTTTTTCTTGAGACCACTGGGCACAAGAATATTGAGTAATGCCACATCCCCTAGAACTTCCTTCCTGTTGCTAGTCTGGAAATGACATCTCATTTCTAGGCATTCTTCGGTAAGCAGCACTTTTGGGAGTAATATTAAATTTGATTATCCTCAAATTGTTTAAAAAACCTCCTCTTGTAAGTATTTTTTCTTGTCGTTTTTAGAAGAAACCCACAGGCAACTGACTTGGTCAAGTTACTGCCTTGCAGGACACCTTTGTAGCCCCCTCCTTTAGAAATTCATAGTATGGCACAGAGAAATCCTCCCAGGTAATTGAACCTGACTGTTTTTGTAAAGCAAGCTAGGGAGGGCTATGTCTGTATTTTCCATCCCCCACAACCTCCTAACCCCTTTCACTTTTCCTAATCAGCATGATTTATTAGGTCTTTTGCATCCTTCTCCTCTTCATTGCCACATCTTCTTCCATAGAGGGAGGGGCTGAAAATTGCTGCACTCCAGGACAAGATGTGAGGAGTGTGTGTGTGTGTGTGTGGAGGGGGCAGTTCCGCACTCTCGGAAGGGGTGGAACCTTAGGTAGAAGGGGCAGGGCTGGGACAGCACTGCCTGGACTGCATTGTGCTCCCCCAGGCAGCCCTCAGTAAATGGCCTGGGGCTCCAACTGCAGCTACTGCTACAATAGCAGCAGTGGCTGGGAGGCCCAGGCCTTTTTCAATTGCTTAGCCCCAGGGCAGTTGTCTTGTGTCCCTTCCCCCATCAGCATGCCTGACCTCTGCAATCCCCATTTTTCCCAGCCTGGTCCACCATGTCTCCATCTTCTTTTCTTTCAACTATCCCCATGCCTAGGAGGCCTAAATACCTTAATTTTACCTTCAAAAAGGAATTTATACAACAACAACAACAACAACAACAAAAACTATCTATGGAACTATTAAAGCTATGTGCTCATTCACTTGGGCCTCGTGCATCCCCTCTACCATTCTTTCTATTAGCTATTTAGGCTGGGAGATTTTTAGGGTAGGGATCTTGTTCTTTTATTTGTCTGTTTACAGAATTTGCATTCATAAACGCAGTTGCAGGGAGGTGAGGGAAGTGGAATTAACAATATGTGTATCTGCTTTTTACTTTGGTCATTTGCTTGTATGCATTCCTTTTTCTCATCCCTTCATCTGGTTTGTATGTGTATAGACTGTCAGACCACTGGAGCTGGAAAGATGTCATCACCTGTGTTTGACAAATGCTCTGGAAAAGTCTGAGCACAACCACAATACAAATAATTAACAAAGTCTCCATGTACTTTCTAAGAATATAAATAGTATGAGATTTACCAGGGAATTGGAATGAGTTTGACACTCCTGCTCTATAAACTCTGATATGGAGTAGGTATCTGGTGTGTTTCACTTCTACAATTTTGATACAAGATGAAAACTTACTGAAAAAATTGTTATTCAACTTCCTTTCATATCCTTGATTGGAACAGTCATATCCACTTTATCACTGTAGTTCTTATATTTCAAATAAAAATTATATCCTAGGTTATGTACCTACTACGCTGGGTTTAATTTCACCACACAGATTTTGGTTTTTGAGAGCTTCAGTGATTCCCAAGCACATGATTTTATAAAATTGGAAGGAGTATGCCCAGAATAGAGGAATAACTCAGATCAGACTGAATTAGCATCAAAAGGAAAAATAGGTTATCGATGTAGAGAGCAATTATATGAAATCAGAGAAATTTCTACTGAATTTCTTGATACATTTAATTGAAGAATTCTGAGACAGTAATGCCAGATTTCTTTCTCTCTGACAGATCACCTTATCCCCTGGTCCTATCTTCCCTTTTGTACCTATTTGCCTATGTCTTTTTTTATTTGGTTCCCTCATCCTAACATGTTATATCTGTGTAATATTGTTTGATTTTTGTATTGTCTGCTCTTGCAGCTTTGACAAGTTGTAAGTTACATAATTTCATAATTTTATTGTATATCCTGTGAAAGGTGAGTTATTTGGTGACAAGTATGAGCTGTAAGTCATTTACTTTTGTGTATTTTTATTGTTTCTTTTTATGAAAATTAGTAAAATATTAATCACCTAGAAAGTATCTTGGTGCTTTTTTGTAGCTAACCCATTAGAATAATTTATATTGTGATGA
The DNA here is from genome assembly GCA_019425775.1 of Rafetus swinhoei. NCBI lineage: Eukaryota > Metazoa > Chordata > Testudines > Trionychidae > Rafetus > Rafetus swinhoei. The sequence continues at coordinate 312,961,162 of CM033437.1, forward strand.
TGAGCAATGTTAGTACTCGGGATTTGAACAGATTGCTACTGTGCAATGCTTTGAAAATAGATTATCTCAACCATAAAAAAATCTATAATGTCATCAGTCATGCTGTATATGACCCTGTTACTGATTGATTAGTCTTATTTGCAGAAAATTGATATTCATGCTATTAAGATTATCTAGTCCTATTCTTACATAATATAAAGTAACTAATAGTCTAGTCCCTGGGATACCATCTAATTGTTTCCTGAATGACCCCAGCACATTTGCCTCAATAACTTTGCTTAGAGGCTCATTAATTTATTATTCTTTGTATATAAAAGTATTCCTGGTGGTGTCCGCTAGCTTTTTTTTGTTAAGTCTGTTCATGTTTTCCTATTCTGTATATGGCTCTAACTTTGTGGGTTAATTTTCTTGGGCATTATGGAGTGGGTGTAAAAAGAATAATTAATCATGGAACTCCCACAAGTACCTTCAAAGGGAGTTCACAGTTAATTTCCCCATAGACCATGTTGAAAATGTACCTCTTATTCATATAGGAGGAAGTCTTTAAGACATTCCATTAAATAAATATAGTGAATGTATGCAACCTAGGCTAGTGAGTGAGCCACATTAGTAGCTCTCCTTCATCTCAGTGGGGCAAGATTGTCATAATCAAGATGCTCTCTCGGAATAGGGTAGTTTTGCTAATTGTGCTTATGTACCTAGAACTTGTGGGTTGTGCTATTTGAGCTGTACCAGTGCTTTGATTGGATGCAGAGGTAGTGCTTGGCTCTCACAGTCCATGTTGCATGCAATCAGCATGGACTTCACTTCATGTGCCCTTCCTTTACAAGTGTCATTAGTTTTTTCCCTATCAGTATTAACAATGTGGATGAAAACCAGCAGAATCTGTGCATGGTAAACAAAATGTCTCTCAAGCTACACATAGACCCCCGATGGGCTGCGTATGGTCCATAGTCCACAGGTTGCCCACCACTGATGTACACAGTCATGTTTTACTTGTAGGACTATTCACAAGGTATATTTTCATTTGGCAGATAAATAGTGTGCAACTTCTTTACAGAAGACTCATTACTATTCAAGTCCCTATTCTTGCAGCTTGTTCTACAGGGTGTACCTCTTTGCTAGTGTAGAATCCCATTGAAATCAATGGTACTTCATAGAGTTGTAAAGGTCTACCTATGTGGACCAAGCTTTGTGATTGGGACCTAAATTTGTTATAACACTTCAATATATGGAGTATCCTGCACCTGGATCTCTCAATTTATAAATTTACAAGAAATTTTACCTTTGACTAACAGATCAGGTGTCAATACTGAGGATTACTTGCATGAATAATTAAAGAGAGAGAAAGAAATGGGGTTATACAGCTTTTTGCATAAAGGACATGGAAGCAATGATAGGTCTTCCCACTGTAACAGGATGGCCTGCTCCTTTAAGGCCAGAAGGTCTGGGACTGGCCAACCTTGATTAATTAGCCTAGCCTTGTCCTGACACACTTGTGCTGAGAGTAGGGCTTAAACAGTTAGGATGCTTAGTAGCTCAGCAGTTTGGGACTGTCTGTGGAAGAGGGTAATTGAGCTGTTTGTGGCTCCAGAGCTGAGCCATGGTGTGGTGCTGTTATCTGTGGTAGGCCCCTGGAATAGGGACTAGTCTCCACTGAGGCAATCCTGGGGTTGCTGTTCCTCAAGATGAACAGGGACCTGAATAGAAATGCAGGGGGGAGGAAAAGCAATTGTGGTTTGTTGTACTTGGACTTCCAGCAGGGAAAAGCATGGAGAGTGCTCCAATAAGACTGAGAAGAACTGTGAGTTGATCCCAGCTGATGGGGGCAAAATACCTTGTGTTAATGTTAATTTGTGACTATTGTTGAAGGTGGTGTGTGTTTGGGTCTTTGAGTACCTCAAAAAGAGACCAAACATTTAAATCACCTGGCCACTGAGCTAGGTCATTGTGACCAACAGGCAATGAAGGAAAAGGCCCAGCAACCTAACAGCCAGCCACAAGGATATGCTGGCTCATGAGTTGCTTACTCTGGGGGAGTGGGAATGTTACATTATCACAGCCACTGTCCTACCAGTAACACTCAGTCCATGATTGAGAACTTTTCAACTTTGTGTAAAAAAATAAATGCTTTTCATTAGTAAACGCTAGAATCTTTGTAATAAACATTTAGTAAAAGCCACAAAGATGGTCCATTCTTTTCCATGAGTCATTCCCAGCATATTCATGAAAATATTTCATTTAAACCTTCAAATGACAGAGGACCTCAAACAGCATTCTGTGCCCTCAGAGGTATTCTTCATTTTTATACACAAGAGGAGACAAAAATATTAACCTTTTCCTTCTCCAAGCACCTTTGCTGCTCCGTCACATCCGCTAATTGGAATCAAATTTCTTGTTACCTTCAACAGTAAATCCTGCTCTGCCCCGTGTACACGTCTGTTCTCATCTTCATCCTCTCTTGATCTCCTTCTTCAGCTCATGTCTCCCAAATAAATGCTTCATTCTTCCATCTAGTCTTTGTCTTTTTCCCATTTTGCTCTCTTTTCATGGAAATGTCTTATTCCTGTTTTAACCATTAGTGCTGCAAGTTTAGATATGGTACACTTGTGCTTACCTGCTCATTTCAAATGCCACAGACACACACACTATGCATTACAGCATATCTTGTACAAGTTGCTGGTACACACAGTGACAAACATCAGAACATCACAGATAAGAATCAGATCCCAGGACTCTTCATGCCATAAAGATATTTTTAGCAACAGCTATTCATGTTCCCAAACTGCTAAATAGGACATCTGTGAGAAATATTCCAAACAAAATGAAAAGAACCTGAAGTTGTAGGCTTTCTAATTTTGTTTTGTGAAAATGGGTCATTTTTGGAAAAAAAATGCAAATATTGTAGGTTTTAGCGGGACCATTTTTAATGACATTTCATTAACATTTTAACTTGGTCTAACATAAATTTTCTCAGATAAACTGGCCAAAATTTACAGTTTCACATTTAATGCAAAACTATCTATGTCAATAAAAACCTCAAGTAAAGCAAACATTAAGGGTTATGAAATAACCCAAAACAAGCAATGAGCCAAAACAGTAATTACGGCACACATCTATTACCTGGGTAAAATAGATACACTATTTTCATTTGCATAAATTTTAGTTTGTTTAATAAGTTGAAAATTCATGCAATGCAACAGTGTTGGGTGAGTCTATAGCTGTGATGGCTGAACTCTACATATTTGTGCCTCAAAAGCATGGGAATTTACTGCCTGAGCTAAAAAAACATAGGTTATCTCCAAGGCTACGTCTAGACTACAAGCCTCTTTTGAAAGAGTCTTTCTCGAAAGACTCTTTCGAAAAAGCTAATTTCGAAAGAGATCGTCTAGACAGCAACCAGTATTTTTGAAAAAGAGAGCCACTTTTTCGAAAGAGAGCACCCAGGCAGTCTGGATGCTCTTTCCTAAAAGCACTGTTTGTGTTCAATAACGCCTTTATTTGAAAGAGCACTTTTGAAAAAAGGCGTTATTCCTTGTAAAATGAGGTTTTCCCCGGTCGAAAAAACTGCCGCATTCTTTCGATTTACTTTCAAAGAACACGGCAGCAGTCTAAACGCAGGTGAAGTTTTTTCAAAAAAAGGTCACTTTTTTCGAAAAAACCCTGAAGATACACCCCAAGTCTGCACTGGCTTAGAAACTTTTATGTGGTCCAAACACAAGAAGAAGACAAAGCCACACTATGTGAGCATGGATAATGTTAGTAGACAAATGTAATGTAATGCTGCACACTATCTTCAATAATGTTTTAAAAATATGGGGGTAAAGGTAGGCCATTTTGAAGTCAATGAGAATTTTAAATGGAGACAGGAATTCACCCTACCCTTTAAATCATTGTTGAGGGAAGTCCTGTTTATAGTATTGATCTCTAAACCTGATTATGCAAATATTTTAATAACAAGTAGGCCAACAGTTTTCTTGTGGAGATACATCATCTATTGCTTCTTTGCTTTGTTAATCTGACGTTTAAACCAGTTTTGTGAAGTCTAGTTGTCTAGGGTACCCAGTCTCTCTTTTGCAGTGTTAGCACCCTCAGAACTTGCTTTTGTATTTTTATGCATGCAGCTGAATTGCAGATGATTAGAGATACAAGTACCCTCTTGCATCTGCCATTCATTTTGTGGCACCAAAATGTGAACGCAAAATGGAGGCCAGACCTCACACTTTTTAGAAATGTACCCCCAAAATATTATCTTTGTGAAGTACAATTGAAATAACAGAGGATTTGAGTTGGATACACTCTGTTGTAATACTGTTCAGCTCCGTATGAGTTACCTGACTTTTTTTCCTCCCTTTTTTTTCTTTTCACTCACTGCAGTATGGTTGCTTGTATAGAAGTAATTGCAAAGACATATGGTGTCACTGGGATAGGAAATCCAAAGAGTTCAATAGATACGATATACTAGCTTGTCTGAAAGTACATCCAACTGCAGTAAGAGATTTGCTGATCTAACAACTTGTCTCCTGGGCTCTCGCAAAGCTACCTTTGCTCTAAATGCACACAGAACAATGATTTGTGCTCTCATTTTAACTACAATCCTCCAGAGAATTTCTGTGGGATTTTATTTTGGTGAATTGCTTTTTAAACAGGCAAAACAACAGACAAAAAATATTGCTGCAAAACTATGTGAGCTATGTGTTCTATGTAGAGTGATTATATCCTCTGCTGCTTGTATTGTGTGTATTTTGCAACAAAGAAAAATCCCTAGAAAAATAAAGCCCAACAGGCACTCTCATGGGTAATATGATTAAGGTGTCAGAAGTCACTTGGGACAGAATCCTGATTTTATACTTCCAAAGACAAAATGTTAAGTTTAAATGCCTATCATTACGCACCTAAATAATCTTCATCTCTGAAAATCAGATATGGTCACAGCAGAAACCTGTGCATTGACTAAGCAAATATATTCTTCATTCATTATAGTTTATTTCTCTTTAATGTGTATTTTTGCAACACTTCAGAAGAAAACATCTTATTAAAAAGTGTATTACCATTTGCTTATAAGCAAGGATCATGAATGATTGTGCTGCACCTGAAACATTGTAATAGACTCTGTTAATATTCTTTCACATCTACTGGTTTTTACAGATAAATGAGAGCATTTGGCTTGCTTATTCCAATACTTTAGGCATTGAAGTCTGACAATTCTGGCCTCAACAAATTATTCTATTTTTTTATGAGATATTCAAAAGATGATGTCTAGGCCTCTTACTTTTGGCCATGTGTCTCAGCAGAAAATTAGAGGAAAAGCAGAATGGCATGAGAGGAAAACTGCACATAGGTTTTGTAACAGAAACATACATTCTTCATGTTGGATTGGGTGTTTTCTAAAGAGTTTCAGCAGCAACGTGAAGAAGGTGTTGCAGGGAAAGTTTCATAATCTGTTTAAAAGCAAGATGCTTGTAATTGTTTCTTGCTAGAAAGGTGCAGAGGGGAAAGATATACACTTCCCAGAATCATGAAAATGAGATTATAGACATCATATATATAGTAGTCCAGTGTCTGTGACTCTGTAATGCTGTAGCATTACGAGTCACCTCTGGGGGGCGCTGTTGCCTCGTGCTGTGGTGCTCGGCTGAGTTCTGCGCCTCTCAGTCAGGCCGACACAGGGGAGCAAGCGGCGCAAGCGGCCGTTTGGGCCCCACGGTCCCCATGCAGCACCCCTGTGCTGCATAGGGAGCGCGGGACCCAAACGGCCGCTTGCGCTGCTTTCTCCCCGTGGCGGCCTGGCTGAGCGGCGCAGAACTCAGCCAAGTGCCATGGTGAGAGGGGAAGGGAAGGGGCAGTGACGTACATGGCCAGGGGGTGGGGCCTGGCCATGTACGTCACCGCCCCGCCCCCCTTTGCCTCCCGCCGAGGCGCTTGGCTGAGTTCTGCGCCGCTCAGCCGGTCCGCCGCATGGGAGCCCAAACAGCCGCTTGCTCTGCTTGCTCCCCTATGGCGGCCCAGCTGAGCCGTGTACATCACTAGGGTAGGGTAAAAAAAAAAACGGACACCCTTGATTGGGGCTGGAGGGGGGAGGGACCGGCCGGGAGAGGAGCGGGGCTGGCTGGGAGGACGGGGTGGGGTGGGTAGCAGAGCTGGGGAGGGTCAGAGGCAGCGTGCTGGCCAGGGGAGAATGGGGAGGCGGCCGGCGGAAGCAAAGCTGGTCGGGGGTGGGAGTCGGGGGCAGCGAGGCTGGCCGTGGGAAATCAGGAGGAGGAACTGGCTGGTGGGGGGGAGGGGGAGAGGGAATCGGCTGCTGGGGAGCTGGACTCACCCGGGCGTGTGCATCCCTGACAGAAACAGAGGAGAGCGGAGAGAGAGTGAGAGGCAGGAGGGGGAGGAGAAGAAAAAGGGAGAGTGAGAGGCAGGAGGAGAGAAGAGAAAGAAAGAGATGGAGAGAGAGGCAGAAGGTGGAGGAGAGCTGAGAGAGAGAGGGGGAGGCAGTAGGAGGAGGGGAGAGAGAGAGAGAGAGAGAGACGGAGTGAGAGACCGGAGGCTCAGGAGAGAAGACCGATGTGGAGGAGAGACCTGAAAATCCCGTCTTATGACGGGCTAATTGGCTAGTCTTTAAATGAAAAGTCCATACATAAAGAAAACGATAAAATTCTCCAGCCTCAGACTGGAGAGAGCAAATTCTGCGTTTGTTTCTTAGGTAAGGATCTGGTTCTGTGTATAAACTGAGAATGACTGAACTTTTTAATAATAGCACTTCCATGGCAAATCCTGATTACTACACCTCACTGTTATCATCATGAATTCTGAGCTTTCTGAAGGTGCATGCCAGTGTTCCCTCTAAACTGTGCAGCAGCACAGCTTCACAGGTGATTAATCAGCCCCGCCCAGTTAGTCAGCTCCCTGAAGGGAGCCCTGAGCCTCTGACTGGAGCCTAGGGGGCTCCTGTGAAGCTGTGCTGCCATGCAGCTTAGAGGGAACACTGGTGCATGCTATATTAGAAGAGAGAAACCAGGTTTCCTGATCATCTGGGAACAGCCATACTTGTGTAATGATAGAGTTATCCTTCAGAGTTATACTTGGGTAAAACTCAATCTCTGGAAACTTAAACTGGTCTTTTCTTTTTCGTAAACTTCATCAGCCCCAGTGATTGCACTTCATGGACAGTGTCCACTGCAGGATTTAGGCTACAGTCATTAACAAACATTTTATGGTACCTCAGTCTTCTCCCTTCTGCTCACATACAAAAAGCAAGCATGAATCTCCTGATGTGCATCAGAGACTTCATTTAGAGCTGTTAGAGTTAACACAGTAATTATATATTTTGTGTGTGTGTGTGTGTGTGTGTGTGCATGTTTAAACACCTTATTATGTACCTTAATGACTCTTCTGAGCAGTTATGGTCTTTCATGTAGCTATGTAATTAAGATGTTCTCTATACATAGAAAACAATATTTACAAAATTTCTAGAAACTAAACTATGCAGTTTATGTTTAAAGCACTTCCAAGAACTGCTTGTCTGTGGTTTCAATATCAGTCAAATTGCTCATGAGACAACTTTATAATTCACGAAAGAGACAGGCAGAGGAGCCGTTATAATTACAGAAGGCACCAAGCAGCACTCAGTGAGGCCATGTCAATAGCTCCCTTTTTGGATACTCATAACTTCTTGGAATTTGACTGCTTAGGCTGAAACTATCCGCGTCTAGTTTCAGCCCAAAGGCCTCTTTCTGAAAGTCTAAAGAGAATCCCTTATGCTATTCCTGAGTACTGTTGGGGAAAATAGAATATAAATACTGTCTCCAATTTAAGGACACTCTCCTATAAACCCTTAGACATGCATTTAAGTGTATGCACATGAGCTATTGCTTTGAACTCAGTGGGAGTATTCACATCTGTAAAGTTAAGCATATGCATAAGTATTTTCAGAATGAAGGTATGAGTACTTTAAGGTGCTTTTTTAGGTTGTAACATAACTCAGCAATACCCAGGGGATGCTGGAACCATTTATGTAGTGAGTGTGCTGAGAGCGTAGGACCAAATTGTAAACCCTGTGTTAAATGGAAACCACTTCAAGCCAGAGAGTGGGGCAGCACACCTAGTTCTACCACCTACGACAATAGCTAAACTTAGCCATTTGCTGTGCACAGTCTCTGCACAGGTGCTAGTCGACTGTACCACCAGATCCTTCTGAAGGACTGAGGCTATTGGGGAATTATGACAGAACAATCCATGTTAGTAAGCTGAGTAGAATTTGGCCCTGTTGTTACTTCTGGAAAACATCATAGTTGCAGTCTATATGTAGCATTTCTAGTATAGAAAATGTCTCTGCAGACATCATTCAATGCCATAAGGATTCTGAAATGAAACTTTAGATCTTGCAGCATTTAGGAGCCATGTAGGATAGAGACTATTCCTTCTGCAGCATTTCAGCCTCCAATCCTTCAGCGAGCCCTGATGCACAGAAACCCTGTTGAAGTCAGTTGAGCTCTTTCTGCATTAGCGCTACTGTTTGCCCAAGTGGAGCTCACTGAGGGCACATCTACACTGTAGGGCTAAAGCTGAATTAAGCTACTCAACTTTAGCTACATCAATTGCATAGCTTAAGTCGAAATAGCTTATTTTGGCTTTTGGTGCTGTCTACACAGCAGGATGTCTGAGAAACAGCACTCTTCCTTCCACTTCCCTTACTCCTCGTAAAGGCTATGTCTAGACTACAAGCCTCTTTCGAAAGAGGCTTTTTCAAAAGATACTTTCAAAAAAGCCTCTTTTGAAAAAGAGCATCTAGACTACAACCAGGGCTTTTGAAAAAGCAAGCAAGCAATCTGGATGCTCACTTTCAAAAAAGCAGTTTGCATTACATAGCGCCTTTTTTCGGAAGAGCACTTTCAAAAAGGCATTATTCTTCGTAAAACGAGGTTTTCCGTGGTCGAAAAAACTGCTGCGTTCTTTCGATTTACTTTCAAAAGAACGCGGCAGCAGTCTAGATGCAGGGGAAGTTTTTTCGAAAAAAGGCCACTTTTTGTGAAAAAACCCTGTACACTAGACACACCCTAAATGAGGATTACAGGAGTCATAGTAAGAAGTCCTCCTGCTTACCATTATTTTGACATTATATCAAAACAACTGCTTGTAGTGTAGACGTGGATTATGTTATTTCGAAATAGCATCAGTTATTCTGAAATAACACTGCTGTGTAGACGTACTCTGAAGGATCAGCACCTTAAGAGCTAGTAGGAGGAAGGAGATTTACTCTCCTGCAGGGCTCTAACCTCCACAGTTTGAAGGATTCCATGTAAAAAAATTGTGCCCACAAGAATGTAGGTTTTAATATGGCCAAATGTAAAGTTATGCATCTAAGAATAAAAAATGGAGGCCATATGTACAGCTTGGTAGGCGCCATCCTTTGAAGGAATGATTCTGGAAAAAACTTGGGGGTCATGGTGGATATTCTGGTGAACATGAGCTCCGAGTGCAGCATTGTATCCAAAAGGGATAATGCAGTTCTTGGATATCTAAAGGAGAATATTGAATATGGGTTGAGGCGCATGACTTTTCTGTTTGACACTGATGTCACTGCTACTGAAATGTTGTGTCCAAATATTACCAAACTCAAAGGTTCAAAAATCATAAGTCAGAACCCCCAAAAAGATTGTTGTATTTTTTGGTCTTTTGATTTTTGACCTCCTTTTCCCATCCCTAGTGGGTATGACAATTAGTTCCTTCCTAAGTGGAGCACTTTGCATTTGTCCTTATTGAATTTCATCCTATTTCTTCAGACCATTTCTCCTAGTTTATCCAGATCATGTTGAACTATAATCTTATCCTCCAAAGAACTTGCAGCCTCTCCCAGCATGGTATCTTCCACAAACTTTATAAGCGTACTCTCTATGCCTTTATTTAAATCATTAATGATGATATTGAACAGAACTGGTCTCAAAACTGATCCCTGTGGATCTCCACTTATTATGCCCTTCCAGCATTACTGTGAACCATTGATAACTACTCTCTGGGAATGGTTATCCAACCAGTTATGTACCCACCTTTATAGTAGCACAATCTAGGTTGTATTTCCCTACACATGAGATAGTATCAAATGATGTCTGTTCCTGAAGGGAAGGAGGTCAGAGCTTTGCTTGATTCCTGCAGTGTCCAGATTGGCTGTTCTCTCTCAGGAGCTGGGCAGGTGGGACAGGCAGGCAAACATCTGATGAGTTTCCCTCATGCAGATCTCATATTTGCTAAAGCATGGGAGAATTTCATACCTTTTCAGACTGGCTTCAGCACTACCTTGAATCATTAAAGTTAGCAACCCTGGTATCCAGTTGGGTTTTCAGACTTCATGAATGATCTTGGTGAATTGGAGAGGGTTAAGAGAAGACCCACGTGAATGATTAAAGGATTAGAAAGCATGCCTTATATTTATAGAGTTAAGGCATTCAATACATTTCATTTTAACAAAGAAATGATCAAGCAGTGACTTGATTACCTCATATAAATTCTTACATAGAGAACAAAAAATTGATAATGGGCTTTTCAGCCTAATGTGATTGAGTGGCTGGAAGGTGAAGCTAAACAAATTCAGACTGGAAATAAAAATATAAAGTTGTGAAAGTGAGGATTGCTAACCACTGGGACAATTTACCAAGGGTTGGGGTGGATTCTCCATCTTGGGGTGGATTCTCCATCTCTGGCCATTTTTAAATAAAGACGGGTTGTTTTTCTATAAAAAGTATTCTCTTGTTCAAATGGAAATTAATCCACTAAAGTTGTATGGCCCGTGTTACAAAGGAGGCCACAGCACATTGAGTGGATGTTTTCAGAGAACTCTCCACAATGATGTCAAACTCTCTTTCTCATGTGGTAAAAGTCAGAGATGACTCATGGCTGCTGATATCAGGGGTGGGGAGTCACAATCTAAAGGGCAGGACCCATGATAATTCCAAACATCACCTGTGGGAGAAGCCTCCCAATCACACCTCCCTGTTCCTAGCTACCTTACCTTCACACAGATATCTCAGCTCTTTTTGACACTTCATCTGAGTACATTTCATAATACAACACCTGTATCTAGTGGAGTAGACAACTTCTGAAGTCCCCGGGGAAAAAGGGGGAGGGGAGAGGGGTGGCTCAGTGTTCTCAGAAGGGGCAGGGCTGAGGGTGGAAGGAGTGGGGCCGAGGGCAGCCAGCCCTCAGCACTGGCTGGGGCATAGCACTCCTTCCCCCCAGCCCTTAGAGCTGCCTGGAGCACACAGCATAGTGCACTGGTAGTGATTTAAAGGACCTGGGCTCCGGCCACCACTACTGCTATTGCTGTGCCCCCCGGCAACTCCCCCATTGTCCCCACACCCATTGGCAGGCTGGTTTGTATCATTTTACTGATGTTTCCAGTGTTCCATAGATAACTTAGTAACTTTCTGCTCTGCTAACGTGTGCATAATAGAAAAAGAGTTGGAAGACAAGTAAAAGCGTTTACTGGAAGGTACATAGTATAAGTATGTCAGTTTATTAACAAAACTGGTTAAGTGATGCTATTTGTGTAAAGTTTCTTGAGGTGTGTCAGTAAAATACCCTCAGTGAAACAGTTCTGCCTTCAGTAGCAGTAAGTACCAGGGATGCATACATGTCACAAATTAGTAGATCTCATTCTGAGGTAGAACACCTTTCGATTATCAACTAAATGGCACTCAATGCTATAGACTTATTCCTTGGCTTGTTTTCCAGATATTTTTCTATGGAAATCCAATAGGGGTGGCCATCCAAACACTATTGAAATATACAACATTTGTTCACCTCAAATTACTATAACGTTCCCTAACTTACCAGAAATAAGATCCCTGTCAATATGCAATAAGGCTACACTGAGTTACACCAGCAGAGCATCTGGGCCATAGTGCCTATTTGCTCCTCCTGAGCAAGGTATATCTGGTGACCTTTACAGTCAATCATAATAGTGGTACACAAATGGCTGGATTCCCCATTGATATAAGTGGGCACAACTCCGCTGAAGTCACTTGAATTGCATCCATTTATGATGACATTAGGTTTGCCTATGTAGTATGATTTTTAGAGATAAGGAATGATGTAAAGATCACTTGAAAAGTAGACTTTTAGGGAGACAGTGTGGAGATACACAAGAAATAGTTTAAAATTGAGTTCAATATTATATTGCAGCTAAACTCACTTGCACTTTCAGCAAAATAAAACAAAGTTAGAACCACATTCATGTATTATTTGCTACAGTATAAAAGGGATGCTGTCATTCAGATTTGGAATTTGCATATGGATTCCAAATTATCTGCTTAACAGGAAACTACTGAATTAACCAGGGAAAATGCCAACGTACATATTTAGCCACTTGTCTATGCGCTGATTAACAAGAGACAATTTGTAACCATTTTCACACACTATTTTTAGAAACATTCTTCCACTAATTTGCCATCTGTGATGATTTTTAATTTTTTCCCCTGGTAAACATTTCTGAGAAATAATTAGAGCAGTAAGAGCTTGAGAAAATTTGCCTGGCAAGCAAACTCACTCCCACCTCTTGTAAAGCAGACAAGTTTTCCAAGCCCAAACAGATTTCATTAAAATGAATGTGGAATTTAACAGTAAGAATGGGAAAGAAAAGAAGCTGAGTTAATTGGAACAAACACTAGCTCATTTTGTCATGAGTCTGTTCAAAGTCTGAATCAGTGGATTCAATTCATAGGGTTTGGGACTTTTGGCAGAGAAATTGGAAAACTGAGAGGAAGGATGATCTGGGGTTGGCACTAGACTGGGACTTGGATGATTTCAGTCCAGTACTGCTCTGACACAGATTTCTTATAAGTCATTTAGGCTCTCAAGTTGCTCTACTGGACAGATCCTTGATGTCTGTGGCATACAGCATTTGCAGAACTGGAGGCTTAATCTTTGCTACACCCGATCTGTAAAATGGGTATAATAATTCCTTTTTTCATGTGTATTTTATATTGTATAGTCCTCAGGGCAGGGACTTCTTTCTATAGATATGTTTACACAGCAAATAAAATCTTGTGGCTGAGCCCTACCAGCCAACTTGGGCTCATAGGGCTTGAGCTGCAAGGCTGTTTGGTTGTTCTGTAGACTTCAGGACTTGGGCTAGAGCCTGAGCCCTGGGACCCTTCTACTCTGCAGGATCCTAGAATCCAGGTTGAAACTGGAAGTGTATGCAGCAGTAAAACAGCCCTGCAGACCGAGCCTTGCAAGCCCAAATTGCTTAGTACAGGCACCACTCAAAGCACCTAGCTGCTCCCTATGGCTCTCTGTGCTGCAGGAAGGAGGGGAGGGTGAAGGCAGAAGGCAAGCTTTCTGTGCTGCCCCTGCCCCCAGAAAAATCTCTCAGCTCCTATTGGCTGGAAACCAGACAATGGGAGCTGAGAGATTTTGCTAGGTATGGGGGCAGAGCAGCACAATTTCTCAGCTCCCATTGGCCTGGGTGCTACAGTCAGCCACTCTTGAATTATACTGCGGGATAACCCCAACATGCTCCTAGTTCCAAGTTTCCCCCAGAAATGTACATTTTATACTGTCCACCCCTTTCAACACAAGCTTATCTAAAGTTCATCATTTAATTAATAAAAAAATGATATGCACACTCTTGTTCTCTCAAATGGCATTTCCCAAACACTTCATGCACTCTGGATTAGATAACACAATAAAATGAGTTTATTAACTAGGAAGAGAGAGATTTTAAATTAACACAATTGAGACAAAAGTCAAAATTGTTTATAAGAAAAATAAAAGTAAAACACAACTCATGTCTAACTTAAACAAGTAGGGTAAATTCAAAGCAAAGTCTCTCTCCCCATGCTTTAATAGTTCTACTGGATGAGCTTCCTTCAGTCAGAATCCTCACCGCACTCCACAGTTCAGTACAACTTCTTTTGTTCAGCTGTCTTGAATGCTGTGGTCAGAGAGAAAAGGAGGCATCCTTTCAGGTGTCTCCGCTTTCTTTTTATAGTCTTCCTCTTTTGAGAAGGCTCTCCCAGCTGGGAGCAGGTCAACAGACAGTCTCCATGGACAAAAATCTATGCTCTAGATTTTTCACTTGAGTCCTTTTTCCTGCCAATGAGTAGCAACTTAACAGGTCAATTTGACATTGTTTATAATTGGCTGAGTTACCAGCTTTCTCTTTGTCTTTGAGGAACTAGTTTGGTCATTCTCTAGATCTGGAACATTCTCTAGTAACACTATATAGTGGTGGAATCGTAAGACTTTTTAAACAGTGTTGCCACACATATTTTACCAGGACAATAATGATAGCAAAATTTGTGTTTTCAAATGATACCTGGCAAGGCATACTTTGGCCAAATATTACTACAAGAGGGTGGAATATAGGTGTACAGTTGATCAGAATTACCAAGTCTGACTGCATATTCAGTATTATCAGATAGATCCCTGATTATTCTAATTATTTTTATTTTTTGCTGGTATTCCATAATATGTCCAAACTTTCCAATCCTGCTCATGTAGTTTGTCCTAAAATTGATCATGATCAGCATAAACTTATGGGATATGTTGCATACAACACATCAACAGAAAATTTTAGTAAAGGTGGTTTAAATTTAGTTGTTTTTGTTTTTCAATGTGTGGTTTTCAGTAAGTTTATTTTATAAAATCTTGCTACCCAGAAATGTTGTAGATCATAACTGGAAACTTTGGGAGGTAATTATTGGGTCATATTACAGCTATGAAATGGGTATTTCTGCTAACCAAAAGCAGAAGCAGAAAATGGTTATTTTATCACTAAAAATCTGCTGCAAGTTTCCATGTAGCTCAATATCAGTGGGGTTTCCTTTGATGGGCTCACATTATCAGAGAACAGAAAAAAATTGTCTGTCTCCTTTAAGAACAAACAGACAACCAACAGATGTTTAGGCAGTAATGGGCATCATTATTAATGCTGAGCAACTGTTTTTTATAAAGGCTGAAATTGTACTGGAACCAGATGTTTCTTTTAAACAATTTTAACACCGTGCTCAGTTCTTTTCTTTACACAGCGTGTATAATCTTTAAGAATATAAAACATATCTATTGTGCTGTTTTGATGTTGGCCCATCAAGAAATGGCTGGTAAAAAAAAATCTGTTTTTCTATTCATGCCCTCAGGTTTCCCTCCTGACGGCAACACAGCTTAACAACCATTTATATTCCATTCATAAATCTAACGTAGACTGCAATAAAAAAAGGAAAGGGAATGATAACATTAAATTTCCTGAACACCCTTAATTCTATCCTCTTCTGTATATGCATTACAATCAGGCCTGCTGATGGCGGGGCGGGGGGGGGACGTCAAAGAGGACAGTTGCCCTGGGGCCTGGTGATTCAAAAGGATGCAGGACTCCTTGCTGCGGAGGCTTCTGCTAACACCATAGGTGCAGTAGCTAGAGCCATGGGTCCTTTAAATCACTGTCAGAGTACGGCGTGGCATGCTCCAAGCAGCTCACAGGGCTGGCGGGGGGGGTGAGGGGGCAGACTAGGCGTGGTGCACTCCAGGTGTTCCTGAGGACTAGCTGTACCCAGGCTTCCCCCTTCTGTCCTGAGACCCTGCCTCTTCTGGGAGCACAGAACTGCTGCCACATACACACCTTGCTTAGGGGCCTGGCAATTTTGTTGGGCCACCCTTATTATACACGGTCTTTAATTACATGAGTGCATACTGTTTTCCCCACACCAGCCCACAGCTTCCTTTGGCATGCAAGTTGGACACTTCTCCCACATTCTTCATCCATCCTGTACACTTAGGCTACGTCTAGACTGCAAGCCTCTTTTGAAAGAGGCTTTGTCAAAAGGTACTTTTGAAAAAGCCTCTTTTGAAAAAGAGCATCTAGACTACAACCAGTACTTTCAAAAAAGCAAGACGCTTTTTCAAAAGAGTATACCTGGGCAGTCTGGATGCTCTCTTTCGAAAAAGCACAGTTTGCATTACATAGTGCCTTTTTTCGAAAGAGCACTTTTGAAAAAAGGTGTTCTTCCTTGTAAAACGAGGTTTTCTGCGGTCGAAAAAACTGCCGCGTTCTTTTCATTTACTTTCGAAAGAACACGGCAGCAGTCTAGACGCAGGGGAAGTTTCTTGGAAAAAAGGCCACTTTAAAAAAAAAAAACCCTGGAGTCTAGACACACCCTAAGGGTGCATCTACACAGCATGCTAAACTCAAAATAAGATACACAATGTGTGCAATGCAAATTGCGTATCTTATTTCGATGTAATTTCAAAATAGGCTGTTTCAAAATTTTGGCGCATCTACACAGCACCAAATTTTTAAATAACGCGCTATTTTGAGACATCCCTTCATGGAATGAGGGTTACCGGAATGTCGAAAAATATTTTGAAATAATGGGTGGCGTGTTAAGATGCAGAGCAGCTATTTTGGGATACCTTTGGTATCCCAAAATAGCCATGCAGTATAGACTTACCCTGAAAGAGATTGAAGTACTGTGGTAAAATAGCGGCGAGAAGTCCTGTGGCACCTTATAGACTAACTGAAGTGTTGGAGCATAAGCTTTCGTGGGCAAAGACCCACTTCGTCAGATGCATGTAGTGGAAATTTCCAGAGGCGGGTATAAATATGCAGGCCAGAATGAGGCTAGAGATGACGAGGTGGATCCAATAAGGGAGGATCAGGCCCACTTCTAGTAGCTGATCTGGAGGTGTGAATACCAAGAGAGGAGAAGCTGCTTTTGTAGTTAGCTAGCCATTCACAGTCTTTGTTTAATCCTGAGTTGATTATGTCAAACTTGAAGATGAACTGTAGCTCAGCAGTTTCTCTTTGAAGTCTGGTCTTGAAGGTTTTTTGCTGCGGGATGTCTACCTTTAGATCTGTTATTGTGTGTCCAGGGAGATTGAAGTGTTCCCCTACAGGTTTTTGTATATTGCCATTCCTAATATCTGATTTGTGTCCATTTATTCTTTTACGTAGGGACTGTCCAGTTTGGCCAATGTATATAGCAGAGGGGCATTGTTGGCACATGATGGCATATATTACATTAGTAGATGTGCAGGCGAATGAACCAGTGACGGTATGGCTGATCTGGTTAGGTCCTGTGATGGTGTTGCTGGTGTATATATGTGGGCAGAGTTGGCACCGAGGTTTGTTGCATGGATTGGTTCCTGAGTTAGAGTTATTATGGTGCGGTGTATAATTGCTGGTGAGAATATGCTTCAGGTTGGCGGGTTGTCTGTTGGCAAGGACTGGCCTGCCTCCCAAGGCCTGTGAAAGTGAGGGATCATTGTCCAGGCTGGGTTGTAGATCACTAATGATGTGTTGGAGAGGTTTTAGCTGAGGACTGTAGGTGATGGCCAGTGGTGTTCTGTTGGTTTCTTTCTTGGGCTTGTCCCGTAGGAGGAGGCTTCTGGGTACACGTCTGGCTCTGTCAATCTGTCTCCTCACTTCCTCGTGTGGGTATCATAGTTTACAGAATGCTTGTTGAAGATTTTGTAGGTGTAGGTCTCTGTCTGAGGAGTTGGAGCATATGCGGTTGTACCTCAGTGCTTGGCTGTAAACAATGGATCGTGTGGTGTGTCCGGGATGGAAGCTGGAGGCATGCAGGTAAGCATAGCGGTCAGTAGGCTTTCGGTATAGGGTGGTGTTGATGTGACCGTCACTCATTTGCACCGTGGTGTCCAGGAAATGGACCTCCCGTGTAGACTGGTCCATACTGAGCTTGATGGTGGGGTGGAAGCTGTTGAAATTGTGGTGAAATTCTTCCAGAGTCTCCTTCTCATGGGTCCAGATGATGAAGATGTCATCAATGTAGCGTAGGTAGAGAAGGGGCGTAAGTGGACGAGAGCTGAGGAAGCGTTGTTCCAGGTCAGCCATAAAAATGTTGGCTTATTGTGGGGCCATGTGGGTGCCCATAGCAGTGCCACTGGTCTGGAGGTATATATTGTCACCAAATCTGAAATAGTTGTGTGTGAGGATAAAGTCGCAGAGCTCAGCCACCAGTTGTGCTGTGGCATCATCAGGGATACTGTTCCTGACAGCTTGTATTCCATCTACATGTGGGATGTTTGTGTAGAGAGCCTCTACATCCATGGTGGCTAGGATGGTGTTTTCTGGAAGATCACCAATGCATTGTAGTTTTCTCAGGAAATCAGTAGTGTCACGGAGGTAACTGGGAGTGCTGGTGGCGGAGGGTCTGAGTAGAGAGTCCACATATCCAGACTGTGGTAAAATAGTGAGTTATAACTAAAGACTGGGTCACAATTAAGGTTGCAACTTTAACTGGCTTTTCCTGTCTTCGTGTTGCAATCTTAATATTCTTATAAAATATTTTTGTCAATGGAATTTCTTAGGGGTATGTTTTTATAGAGAAAAATAATAAAATAAGATCTGGAGCTATTTGCTAGACAATGGTATGCAGAATGCTTTGTTAGTATACAATGCAACTAGCATCACTACAGTTATAGAATAATCAAGAAAAGTGTGGTTTCTTCAGCTAGCTTTGTTACACGTTTGCTATGTCAAAGAACTAATAAAATGTGCATGTAGATTCATGAATTCATC
Organism: Rafetus swinhoei; assembly: GCA_019425775.1. Classification (NCBI taxonomy): domain Eukaryota; kingdom Metazoa; phylum Chordata; order Testudines; family Trionychidae; genus Rafetus; species Rafetus swinhoei. Next base: position 312,979,688 of record CM033437.1, read on the forward strand.
TCTGTAATTAAAGGTCTGTTCAATTTTCAGTTTTAAACTACTTTTTAAGCAAAAAAAAAATCATAAAACTTTATTTTGTACCATAATTTAATATAGTAAATTCTATTCTAGAATTTTTTTTAATCCATACCCTAAACAAAAATACAAACTTTCTTTATTGTATTGTATTGTATTCAAGGTTCTTATACTACCCTTAACAACACATAATATGAGCATTTTCTGCATGTGCATCAAGTGATATAAACTTTAACAGGGTTCAAGAAAGATCTAGATAAATTCATGGAGGTTAGGTCCATCATTGGCTATTAGCCTGGATGGGTAGAAATGGTGTCCCTAGGTTCTGTTTGTCAGAGGCTGGAACTGGATGACAGGAGAGGGATCCCTTGGTGATTACCTGTTCTGTTTACTCCTTCTGGGGCATCTGGCATTGGCCACTGTTGAAAGACAGAATACTGGGCAAGATGGACCTTTTTTTCTGACCTAGAATGGCCCTTCTTATGTTTTTATGTACAGCATTTGCCACATGTGACCGTTATACAGTTGTATTTGGTGTAAATAAAAATAACCAAACCAAAAGGGACGTAGGGAACTGAATTAAATACTGGATTTAATTTAAAAAATACTATCTTCAAAAGTAAGTTTCCAGGTATCATGAAATATGGTGTGAACTCTATTAAACAAACAACTTGACAATATGAATTAGCTCCCATGTTTGGGTCTGTAAAGAAAAAGCTGATGTTTAAATAATAATGTAAATACTTATTAAAGGCACATAAATAGTAAAATTAACCATAAAATGGAAACAATAACTGTTAAAATAGAAATTCTGCAAGGAAAAATGGGAAAATTGTCATCTTCTGGTGAAACTTCCAATAAATAGGCTCGGTGATAGTGACATAGCTTGGGGAAATAGATCCCTCTGCAGTCTGTGAAATGCCCATGCAGTCTTCCCAGCTCCACTACTTCCTCGGCTGGACTGCAGTTAGGGTGGCCTTCATCATGCTTCTTTTCCCAAAGCTCCTAGGTTACATCTAGACTACAAGCCTCTTTCGAAAGAGAGCGTCTAGACTACAAGCAGATTTTTCAAAAAAGCGAGCCACTTTTTCGAAAGAGAGTCTAGACGCTCTCTTTCGAGAAAGCACAGTTTGCATTCAATAGTGCCTTTTTTTGGAAGAGTACTTTAGAAAAAATGTGTTATTCCTCGTAGAATGAGGTTTACTGTGATCAAAAAAACTTCCGCGTTCTTTCGAAAGAACATGGCTGCAGTCTAGACACAGGTGAAGTTTTTTCGAAAAGAGGCTACTTTTTCCAAAAAAACCCTGTAGCCTAGACACACACTTAGAGTCCCACTTTCATGCTGCAGCCACCGTCTTTTTATTTACAGTGCTCTTGTCCTCAAGGTATTGTATCTCAGCACATTACAAGGCAAAGTAGAATTGGTGGTTCATTACTGGGAGGTTCTTATTGAGGTTTAGTCTAGCTTACAAAGGTTTTTTGCCCAAACTGTGAAATATGACACCCCAAATTGACACAGTTTGGTAGGTAAAAGCTCTCATGTAGATGCAATTATGCTGAGAAAAGAGTCCTTTTTTTGGCATAGCTTAGGTTGTTCAAGGAAATGGTGAGGTGGTGCTAGTAAATATCTACTTCTGTTGGTGTAACCTGCATCTCCATCAAGGTATATTGCTGTGCCAGCAAAGCTTTTGAGTGCATCTAACAAAGTGGGTTTTACCCCCAAATCTTATGCCCAAAGAAATTTGTTAGTTTTTAAGATGCCACGGGAATTCTCATTGTTTTAGCAAAGCATTTGTAATGTAGACAAGCCATGAGATAGATGCCATAGAGAGCAGCAAGCAAAGGGCATGGAGTCTCACTTAATAGTGTGTTCATGACTGCTTCTCCTCTGTTCATTGAAATGAGAGAGCAGATGAAGTTCCACAGCCTTTTTTAGATCATATGTGGTCTTGCAAAGGAGATAGATAGGAATTCCCTGAGCATCCTTTGCATACATTATTTTTTCTTATGGGCAAGGTCATTTAAATAGCCTTCTAGTAAACTAATGAGTCTTTAGCAAAAAAATAGACAAAGGTCTTATGTATTGTATCTCTGCCCAATAGTGTTAATATCTACCAGTGCAGTTAAAAGTTGGGGTTTTATTTCATTGATTCTTTGAAAAAACAATCAATTAAATTCCTTTGAAAATATTTAGTATTTTGAAAAGGTCCTCATCCAGGCAGAGTATCAGTCAATGCATATTTAATGGCTCTTCACATCTTGTACATAGTACTACAAGTTTGGTTTTCTGTGTGACCCAGTGTCAAATTGAATTGATCCTGAATTAATAAGTAGAAGAATTAAGCTACTGAACAACAAATATAAAATAAGTCTCCTTTTTCTCTCTCTCTTATTCTTCCTTCAAGATTATACAGCTGAAAGAAAAGGCAGAACCATCAAAGCAAGGTAATTATTCTAACAATAACATGCCCTGATTAAATTCTAGTCAAATACACTAATAAAACCATTATGTTCAATTAGCAACTGTCAAACAGCATTGGTTTTGGAGGAAAACTGATAATTTATTCCTCTATTCAATTGTTCATTAAAAAGTCATGGAGATAAGAAATATTGCACATAGAAACAGCACCAGTAACAGATGATTTACAATAGGGTAAATTCCTCTGTGCAAGAAGAGGCAGACAAAGGTGTGAGCACAAAATATCAAGTGGAAAACATGAATTTAAAATAGATTCAAAATATGGTATTTTTATGGGTTTTCCCATATGATTTTTCTGTTTTGGCCAGATAAGTCAGACTGCAGATATTCTAGTTTGTGCATACTTCACCTCACTGAAATTTATACTGAAAATATATATTGTAAATTCTTCTATGAAAATAATAACTCTTAAAAATTAAACACAAAAAAGGGTCCATTACATGCTTGAATGGGACTGAAGCATTTTCAAAAAAAATCCTACCAGCTGCCTATTTGCCCTTTAGGTGCCTAATTTTTTTTTAACCTCACTCTAAGAGAGTAATACAGCTCCACAGAAGTCAAGGAGAGTCTTTTTATTGACTTCAGTTGGTGTTGGATAGCACTATTAGTCAACCCAAAGTACATGCTTACATCATCTAGATACTTCTGCATGTGTTTGTCTTCAAATAGTTCAGTTAATTCAAAAGGATTAATCATGTATGTCAATGTTAGGCATGTGTGTACAAATACACGTTTTCTGGAACAGAGACCGTGACTGTTTCCTTTTTCAAAGGAATACTACCTCCCTGTTACAGCCAGTCCCGTGGTTGCATAAAACAGCCTTCTTTCACTGACACCTGCCCAACGCTACTACTCTGCATGGTAATCAAGCTTGAGGAAATCATGTGGGGATGCAGAAAGGGTAGATCACTTAAGGATTTATCATGGGTGTGTCTGTGTGCTATTTTTGTCTATCAGCCTGGGAACACTCTCAAAGGCATTGTCTGCCTCAAAGATATTAACCTATGTGACCAATGTCAATATGATTATTTAAAAAAAAAAACCTTTCTCCCCAATATATGCAAATTTGCCAATTTCAGGCAGGATGGTGTTGTTTCTCTAAAGGAAATATAGTCATCACTTGCATTGAACAGTTATTCCTTAGATTATGGCTTGAACTGTTTCTCAAGGCTTCATGAGCTTCAGCATCTTCCCATTATGCCTCTGGCATTTAGGGCAGTGATGAAACTCCTCCACGCCTATCTGTGTCAAGTCTTTCCAAAGGCCATCATATACATTAATGGTTAATTTCTCTGACACTGTTTCTGTAACATGTTTTTGTTTTTTAAAGAAAACGGTTGTTAGTCCTATACCTAATCACAACTATAGAGCACCAGGCTGTCAATTTTGTCTGGCTCCTCCCCCATGGGCACAATTGAACCTGCCAGGGCAAAAAAGCACCCACGGACATAGACTCTGGGGATTGTTAGAGAATGTGAACTGTCCTGCCACAACAAGGCACGGACATCTGTCAGCATGTCCATGGGAAGCAGAGCCATGGGAAGCCCTGGTGCCTCTTGAGAGGCTGAGACCAGGAGTGGTACCCAAGCCGTCTCCCCAGGTCTAAAGCTCCGAGCCCCAGTGCTGCCACGGGCAGAAACCCTGAACCCCCTATCCCAAGGTTCAGATGCACAGACTCACCCCATTCTCAAAGGCACCTGATTCAGCTGCACCCCCAACCTCCATGTGTCTAAAGTTTGTAACCTCTTCTTCAGAGTTATGGAAAATTTCAGAGATGCTATCTTCCTTCTGTGGCATGTCTAACTCTGAGGTTCTACCGTACTTGCCACTGCCAATAGAAGAGAAAGAAGCTAGCTGGACAAATATTGTTAAACAGATTTTAAGTGTAAAATTAGTATAAAATACGGTGGTTTGTATTCCCTTTTCAGAAGCTGCTTCATTTCAGCAAAACCGTAGAAATTTTTGTTGGATTTCAAGTAAAAAAATGGCAAGAATGCTGCAGTTTAATATATACTGGAAAAGTACTTAGTATTATTATTCCCTGATGAGGCCTCTTAGTTTTGATCCCAAAACTTTAATATAATTGAAAATATACATTGTGTACCAGATTGTTTCCCAGCCCCTGCCCCCTACTCAAGTAAAGATGATCTGCCAGTGAAATACCCATTTTCTGCCAGTGAAACAACTGCCTTTAAATGTAAACTAGCTGGACTTACCCGACGTTGCCCGGGAAACCGGAGGAACAAAATTTAGAAAAACAGAAACTGGTCGTGACAGCCTCCAGCCACACCGCAGCTGCCAGTGCCTGACATCTGGCCATTATGGCAGACCCCCATGCTTTTCTACTGCTGCATAAAATAAAATCTCTGACTCAAAAAAGAGGCATTGCAATGTTGAGAATCAGAGCTATTTGACTTGGCAAACTTATATACAAAAGTCACAATAGAAACTATATCTCTGTTTTCTTCCCATGTCACGAGTCTTGGAGCCATTAAAAGCACAGTGGAAGGGAGAGCCCCCAAATCACCATGGCTTATTTCCCCACCATTGCTGGAAGCATATGGAGGCCCCTCTTCAATAGTGCAATGTTTTGCTTCCTATCAGATGGTATTTTTGCTAATTATCCTTGTAGAAGCTAATGTTTTTTGGTAGGGAAATAGGGGATAGGCATGGTGGATCTGCAAATTCTCATCCAAGAGCTGAGTATAGGGATGCCTCAATCAATGGGGCTGGCCCTACTGAATCTGAGAGATTTCAAGGTGATACCTTAAACTCTTCTCCCATCTTTTTTGATGCAACTATGAGTCAACTACCTGAGCCTGCTGGCACCTCTGTAGTCCCTCCTCCAGCACCACCCCCTTGACCAGCTGCCCATCCCATGGACTGCATCTCTCCCCCCCACCCCCCCCCAGGGTCATCCAGTATCAAACCCAGGACCAGTGCCCAGATTTGAGGGATCCCCACCTTGGATTAATTTCTCACCCACCCAGCATCATCCAGTGCTGCCCCTTGGGCCAGTGCCCCTCAAAGGAGACCGCCCCCCACCATGGGCTTCATTTCTCACTCACTCCCTGCAGGATTGTCCAGCCCCACTTCCTTCACCCCCCTACAATCCTGCTCTCCACCTACTCGCTCTCTATGGTCCAGCCCCCCCCCCCCATTCATTCCCTCCCACTTCCCTCTCTCAGCTCCGGGTCCCCGATGCACCTCCTTCCGGACATTTTTTCAAAGTGGCAGCTAAGTGGTAACACCAGCCCCGCCTCCTCCGCCTAGAGTAAGTCCCGGCAGCAACCTGCCCACCCATTGGTCGGCCGCCGGGACCCGAGCCAATCGCAGTATTGAAGAGGGGCCTCCATATGCTTCCAGCAATGGCGGGGAAGCCGCTTCTCCCCGCACTGCCAAGCTCCATGCAGCCCCGGGGAGAGGCATCGGTCTCTCATTTCTTCCCTCCCACAGTACCTTAAAACCTTCTCCTGGAGGAAAGGTTATCCCATGGAAAATTTGGTTGCGATAGGTCTTATAGTGTCCAAGTTATTAGAGCACAAACATACAAACGTTCTCCTTTATATATTAGATATTAGAGTATTCAATAATTACAACATTTTAATTATCTTAGTAACAACTTTGGAAGCTGTAGTACTTTAGACGACTGCTCTTGGAAGTCATAGTAGCTTTTAATTACATATTTAGGACCCCATCCTGCAAACATTTACACACATGAATTAAGTGGGATGACTCATATGTAAAATATTTGTAGAAGTGAAGTCTTGAGCATTACTATGCTGTCAGAAAGTATTTCTGTAGCAGCCCAACTTTATTTATAATGACTATATTATCAGGGCCTTGGAACCACCAGCAAAAGGGACCCTCTGGAAATAATAATTAGGAAGATTACAGCCTAATATGGTTACAGAATCCTGCAAATAACACAAGAGAAAAAACATTGCACAGATGATTTTTTTGAGTGGCTTTGGGGAGAGTAGAAGTTCATTCTCTATGTCTTTCTTTCCTCTTCTTGCCCAACACACCTGTGCATATTCCTATTGCCAAATATATATGTGTTGTGATCAGTGGAATATAGATGAGGCCTGAAGGACTCATCAATCAAGGAGAAATCTGCAGTGGTAGAGCCCCACAGTTTGAAAAAATAACAAATTTTGAGCAGCTCTAGAAATATAATTAAGCTGAATCCATGAATTTGGGATTGGATCCTACTTATATTAAAGTCAGTGTGAGATTGCCTACCATTTCCCGTGCAGCAGGATGAAGCCCACAACAGCTATCAGGATTGTACTGAACATTACATATTAAAATTGTAATTTTGTGTAGTACAAAAATGTTATACTCATTTTCCTTTATTCTTTTCTTTAATTTAAAAAAGCACGGTACACTGGGTTTATATTTACTCATTGATGTTAGTTTGTCAAGAGCTGAAAAGGAGTTATCTATCACTTCAAATGCAGTGAACTCATCTCAGAATAACCATGAGGGCTCTTGAAACCTGTTTACATGCTACAAGCTTCATCTCTGGAAAAGCTACATATTATGTGTATTCTGGTACTTCTTGACGGCCTTATAATGTACTAAACTGTCAATATTTGGACAAATATACCTCAGGAATAAAACATCATTTTTTTAAACAAAATCTTCAGTGGGATCCTGGGGCTTTTCCTGTGTACCTGAAGAGCCACAGAGTTGAAAGCCTTGGCCAGAGCAGTCACAGTGGGGCATTGTGGGACACCTCCCAGAGGCCAAAAATGTCAACTTTCCCAGCACTGCATCTGCACTCCCCTAAAATCAACCATGCAAACTCAAATTTATTGTTACTCTTTATGAAAAGCAAGAGTACAAAAATTGACTTTAATAGCCCTTAAAGTCAACAGAATGGGCTTGGTGATGTGGACTCTTTGTTTAGAAAATCAACCCAATTCGGTTAAATTCAATATAAACTCCCAGTGTAGACCAGGCCTTAGTGGGAGGAGGGGAGGAGAAGAAGAGGAAAGAAAGACATAGAGAATGAACTTTTCAAAAGTCATCCAAACTTATTTTTTAATTCTCAGAAATGATTTGGTTCAAGTTTGTGTAAAAGTTCATGCTAAGTTCTTTATTTCATTTTATCCAAAATGTTTCTCTCATCCTCACTGAGTCTATGTGTACACTGCAGGCTTTTGCCAGCATTCATGCTAATGAAGGGCTCATTAACAACTTCTCATGCTTTGTTTGTATATTCTCTGCCTGAGGCTTTTTGCACAAGAGATTTTTGTGCAAAAACAAGCAGTGTAGACGGATCCATTTTGCACAAAACCCCCCTTTTGCGCAAGATCTGTATACCTCCTTTTTTGAGGCATAAGGATTTTGCGCAAAAGCGGGGTTTTGCGCTAAATGGATCTGTCTATACTCCTTGGTTTTGTGCAAAAACCTCTTGTGCAAAAAGCCTCGGGCAGAGAATACGCAAATGAAGCACGAGAAGTTGCTAATGAGCTCTTCATTAGCATTCTCTCTGCCGGCAAAAGCCTGAAGTATAGACATAGCCTTAATGTGTGGTTGGCTTTTGAGAGACATAATCTCTGAACATGTCACATCACACTTAGTCCACCATTACAATCTACAACTGTCACTATTGTCCTGAATGACAAACAGAACTATTTCCTGCCTACAGCTTAATAGTGGTGGAAATTTTCCACCCACAAACACTGTTGTTAGTTTCATAATTACTGCTTCCTATTGAATGCAGTGCATAAATGAATGCCTGGCCAGCTCTTTTGGGTTCAAATCCAGTGATCTTCATCAGGACAATAAATGTGCAGTCATTAAGTAGAACATGCTCTTGCCAAAAGCGCAGTATAATAAATTTTCTTTAATAGGAATATACTATTTTAGCATATTAGTTAATTTGGGATGAAAGGACAAATGAGTTAATTCCTTCAGCTTCAGTGAGTGCTGCAGAAGCAGTACATTTTCATTCATTGCTTAGGGAACCACTCATTATAGAGAGCTTCCATCTGAAAAGTAAAAGTAAATCAGGCTAGTATTTAATATAGTAGATGTAATAAATGTAATTCCAATTGAAAGAACAAGAGCATAGTTATCATTATGGGCAATTTTCTGGTGTTGCACTTGTAAAGAGCAGAGATCAAATCCTTGATTGTTTAGATACTCTCAGGTCTCCCTCCATTAATGCAGAGCACACAATGACGACTCAAATCCGGAAGGCTTACCTTCTCTGAAAGACTGTAATCAAATGAATGGACAGAACTCCATGAAAAAAACACCCCTAAATCTCGTACAAACCATTCTTAATAGGTCCTCACTAATGAACATGAAATTCATTCACAATTTTAAAAAAAAGATTTGAAATGCTATACAGGGTGTTTAAAATCCAAATACAGGTTGGCCAGATGAGGGGAGATGTCTCCTGCCATCATCCCCAGCCAGCCGGCCCCCTGCCTCTAGCCCCCTTTACCTCCTCTCCAGCCGAACTGTCCACCCAACTACCTCTGGCCCCCAGTCCTGGACTCATGCCGCCGTGAGTGGCCAGGTTTTCCCTGCGTCATACTGCCGTGGGTGGCCAGGCTTCTCCAGACCCACACTGTCACCTGCTGCTGGGGTTTTCTAGCCCTGTGCAGCTGAGGACGGCCAACGTTCCCCGACCCTGCACTGCTGTGGGCTGCTGGAGTTCTCCAATCCCAGCCCCAGAGCTTCTGTGGGACACCAACCCGCCTTCTCCCAGCCCCAGCCACGCTGCTGGGCCTCCTGCCACTAGGCTCCTAGACTCTCGGGTGTTGCTACACCAGAGAGTGTTGGTTTTCGAGGTGCAACCTGCATTAAATTTGTGTATACCATCATGAAAATCAATGACAGCTAGAGACACTTGAGAGACATAGGGCCAGATCCACAGGTACTATAAGTATGTGGAGCTGCACCCATTTCCATCTGCAGAGGATCTGTCCCATTGAGCATAAGAAGCTATATAATACACTTCTGGAAGCAGACACATTCTAAGGCCTCTTTAGGAAGCAGCATGAGAAATTATTAATGTACCTTATAAAGACAAGTATCACACATATTGTGGACTATAAGAGAACTGCTTCTCCGATCCTATTCTATACACCATGAATTGCAGTACAATTGTTTATGAAGTGACAATGGTATCTTCTGATGGTGTACCATCTAATTTACAGACAACCAAGACCTGAGAAAGAAATTACCTGATATTGGACCTTTATGGTGTACTTTGATGAAAAATCATATTTTCCCCTGTTTAGTTTCATGTTTTGCTCTTCACAACAAAAATTACAGAGTGTTTTCTACCCAGGCTAATATTTTCACCATTAAAAAAAGATACCTATCCCCTTTAAAATAGGTGTAAGAATATTATACTTGCTATCTTGCTAAGCATGTAGTATTGTGAGGCTTATTGAGCAATTTTTGTAAATTTTGGTTTCAGATTCATGGATGACAGGTACTAATGAAATAGCAGTATTAGTGTTAAAGGACAAAACACCACATTTTTACCTTTAGTTGCTTAGAAATTCTCAGAACGATTCAAAGAAATTTCAGTGTTAGAGGGCATAATATCACCAATATTTCAAAAGTCATGCTTTTAGACTATTCAAGAAAAAATCATCTTTAGTGAGAAAACTTTAAATGATAAGGAAGACAGCAGAGCTTTCTAAATTTGGGGGCAAATCTTGATATAATCGTTTGGGTAGTGTCAAGGCAATCACTGGTAAAGTCCAGGGTTTCAGACTATGTTTTGTAAAATCAAATTTTACATTATGTTTTTTTTTTATTGTAGCCAAACCATCTAAGCCTACCTGCTATGCTTGATGTCAAAGTAAATCCTGCCTTTTACTGTTCTTTGGGCTTATCTCACCCCATCAGTTTGTTTTAGATTTCTATGTACTCAGCTAATCCCAAATCAATTTAGTGTTCTCAGGCTGGGTTCATTCTTTACTCAAACATTAAGAAACCTTCAATAGCAATAGACTCAAGTGTGAAAATATTTGTATTTATATACTAGACCAAATTGTGAGCTGGTGTAAATTAGTGTAGCTCCCTTGACTTCAGTGAAACAATGCTGATTTGAGCCAAGAGTCTTACCTTGCATTTAGAATAAGGACAGGCCCAGCTATTTTAACTCTGAAGAAGTGAGTTTGAGCAAGGGTTCAAAGGCAAGTGAATGAAGTTTATGCACCTTCATTATGAAAATGATTGTGTACTTAATAAGCTGAAATGCTGCTTATCACAATTAATGACTGAAGCTTAGTTCTGTCACTGCAGAACTGGAAATTCTGTATGTTCAAGTTCAGAAGTCATAGGGAATCTTTTGCCTCCTTGGAGCCAATGTCAGACTCAAGCATTTGAACTTGCTTAAATGTATTAATTTTACTAATTTGCCTGCAGTATAATGAATGATAGGAAATTAATGTTTCATATTAGTGATGATTCTAAATCCAGACTCCAAATCGAAACAATCCTGAATTTTAGTTGATCCTTCTAGACTTTGGACTCAGCCTAACTCTAAAATCCATGAAGGAAGCTTTGGCCAAGATCTATCACTGTACTTAGGCATTTGAGCCCCATTTTTAGGCAACACTGTGATTCATAAGACATCTACACAAATGCTATCCTAACTCTGAAGCTGCCTAAATTCACTTGTCATCTACATTTCTCTAAAAGTTCCCTAGACACCTAAGTTTCTGCTATTGGGCATGTACTGTTCTATCTGACTCTAGGAATCTGGATGCAAATCTCCTGCCTAAAGTCTAGAGCAATACACAAATTAGAGGGAAAATACCTGTCCTACCTTCAGAGTCTGATCTGTTAGGCATACTCAGAGACTACCTATTCAACTCATTTCTGCTTCAGATAGATCCTTCTCATTAGCATCACCCTGTCACAAGAGTAGATGTGTCCCTGGCTTTTGTGGACTCCATTATAAGGGACCTATCTCTCTCCATTGTCATGGCTCAGTCCTCCAACCTGACACTCTGTATGCAAATATGGGTGGTGGTGGTGGGAGGGGAGGGGGCAGCTAACAGAATCAACACTGTAAAACCTGTCTCTAGCACTCCCAGCAGACAGGCTATCTCAATCTCCCTGAGATCAAAGAAAAAAATAAATAAAAATTCACTGCCACCATCCAAGTGTACTTACAAGATATAAAATAAACCCTTTTCCAGGGAAGAGATCACTTGGGAATCCCTTACCTGAGGCAAAGCTCTGCCCTCTGCCCCCAACCTCCCTTTTGCTTGGAGTTGGGAAAACAAGCAGAGGGAATACACAGAAAACAATAGACTCTGCCCAGGTAACTAGGCAGGTAAACTTCAGGACACAACAATCAACCAATACTGGTTAATCAAAAAAAAAACCAAAACTTTTTTATTATCAAAACAAAACTACTGTTGCAAGCATAGTAAATTGACTAGGCGGTAGGTAGCCATGAATTGACTTAGACTCAGGGGAAGTCCCTGAGCTGTAATCCTTAGTTACAAAAGAGAAAACCAATTAGCCAGCTCAGACATGATTTCCAAACCCCCAAACAAGGAAAACAATAAATCCTGAAGGACTATTTAAACTTTTCTCTACTTACACATTTCAAGAAGTCTGTTCTTGGAAAGAGAAAGTGTCTCCCATCTCCCTCAATACCTAGGAGAAACTGCTCTGATCTCAAACAAAGAAGAGAGAAAGAAAACCCCCTCTGTCCTGGTTTGAAATTCCTATCTGGATTTTTATTGGCTGACTGCCCAAACCCCTCCTCCCCCGGCTGACACCTTTGCTAGGTACCTGAGTTAACCCCTTTCTCACTGGGTGCTGGTCAGCATGCCTCCTGTTCATGGCAGATGTGTCCCTGATACTATGCTGGCTTTTGTGGACTCTATTATAAGGGGCCTATTTCGCTCCATGAATTTTATGTGGTGCCTTGGCACCTAACCCACACTTTCTGGATCACAATACTCTAAGTGCCTAAAAGTAATTTTTCTACGTGCCTAAAAGTCATTGTCATAATGCGTAAGTCCCTTTGTGGATCTGGGCCTTTGTTTTTCCCCATTCAGAAGCTGTCCTGCATCTGGCTCCAGCTCAGTCCTTTCCAGGGCTACTCTCTCAGGGTATGTCTACACTACAGAGTTATTTCAAAATATCTTATATTAGCGTTTTGCTATTTCGAAATAGCACGTCCATACTGATTGGACTCTGAATCGTATTTAAGGGCAGCTGAAATGGGTTCCAGCAGGGCATCAGGTCAGTAGTTCCTTTGTGTGGCTGCTGCCTGAGGCTATCTGAGGCTTGTGCTTAAAGGGACCCCCCTGGACAGCCGGTTCTCAGCTTTCTCTGCTTGCTTGCCTACCTCGCTGAGGGACAGCAAAGCATTTTTCTCTCTGCCTGCTTTGGTTGCCCTGACTAGGGACACCACAGCACTCGGCACCATGGAGCCAGAGCCGCCCCTGGGCACTCTGGTGCTGATTTTGGATGTGTTGCTGCAAGCCTGGCTGCAATTGCTGGAGACTACCTGGCAGCATCTGCTGCAGCCCAACCCCCAGACCGTCTTCCCAACCCCTCTGGGGGCCGGGAAGGAGCAGCAGCAGCGCCCGGATGCCAGCGTGCCCCGCCGCATCTGGTGTCTGGACACCAGCAGCGACTGGTGGGACCACATTGTCCTGGAGCACTGGGGAGACCAACAATGGACCCAGAACTTCAGGATGAAGAAGGACACCTTCCTGAAGCTCTATGAGTGGCTTGCCCCTGCTCTGTGGTGACAGGACACGCACATGAAGCCCGCCATTCCCCTCCACAAGCATGTGGCCATCGGTCTCTGGAAGCTCTCCACACCAGATAGCTACCGATCCGTGGCAAACCCGTTCAGTGTGGGAGATCCACCATCGGAGCAGTGCTTATGCAGGTATGGCAATATCTGGCCACTGTGCCGGGGGGGGTGGGGGGTGCGAAGAGGGGATGGGCTGCCATAGGGAAAGGGGGGGAGGTGGTGAAAGTCCCCTCCCCAGATGGTTTAGTCTGTCCCAGCCACACTACAGACTGCCTGCGGTGGCCAGGCTTGCAGGGGGGGGGGTTGCTCCTGGGAGTGGGGGCACAGGACAGTGGTGGGGAAGGAGCAGTTTCAGCCACCCTGGCACCCCAGTGACTCTCGGTGGTTTTGTGTGTCCCTCTGCAGGTGGTCAAGGCCATCAATAGAGTGCTGCTCCACAGAGTCATCCACCTCACCAATTTGGACGCGGTGATCGAGGGGTTTGGAGCCCTGGGCTTCCCCAACTGCGGGCCGGGGGGGAGGGCAATCGACGGGATGCACATCCCCATCCATGCCCCGGACCACCAGGCCTCCCTCTACATCAACCAGAAGGGATACTTCTCGGTCATCCTACAGGCTGTGTCTGACCACCGGGGCCAGTTCGTAGACATCAATGTGGGCTGGTCTGGCAAAGCACACAATGCGCAGGTGTACCGCAACTCCTCCATGTGCCAGAGGTTGCCTGCTGGGACTTTCTTCCCTGACCACCACATCAGGGTCGGGGATGTGGATGTGCCTGTGTGCCTGGTGGGGGATGCGGCCTACCCACTACAACCCTGGCTCATGAAGCCCTACATGGGACACCTCAACCCCTCCCGACAGGCCTTTAATGCCAAGCTCGGCAGGGCCTGCATCATGGTGGAGGGGGCATTTGGCCGGTTGAAGGCCCGTTTTAGATGCCTCCTCACCCACCTGGACCTCTCCAAGCGGAATATTCTGCACGTGGTGGCAGTGTGTTGTGTGCTGCATAATTTGTGCAAGAGGAAGGGGGAGGCTTTCCTGCCAGCCTGGATGGCAGAGGCTGACCACTTGGCTGGCCTCTACGTGCTGCCCCACACTGCTGCCAGCTGGGAGGCCCATCAGGGGGCTGTCCGTATCCGGGAGGCCCTGTGGGAGAGCTTCCACCCGGAGGAGGAGTGAAGTCTCCCTGGCATGCCCCACTGGGGCCTTGTGCCTTATTCCATCCTCACGTCCTTCCACTTTCCCCTCCCTAACCCCCCTTCCTGATGTAAAATTAAAACACATGTGTTGCCAAAAACAAACTCTCTTTATTGGCCATAACTGGGGTGAGGGGGGAATGAGGGTGCAAGAGGGGAAGGAGAAACCTGGGAGGAGGGAGCTGGAAGGGGGAGACAAGGGAAGGAAGGGGGAGGAGAAGCTCAGGGTTGGGGGTCTTGCTGGTCCACCTGTCTCCCAGCACTGCGGGTGCGGGGGCCTCGGCGTCCCCGGGGGGGAGCGGGTATGAAGGGTGGAGCAGGTGAGGATGGGGGGAGGAAGAAGTGGGACGGGGAGCAGGAGTGAGAGGAGGAGCGACAGCTGGGGCAGCCACAGGGGCTGGAGCAGCAGCAATCTCTGCACCAGGGTCTGCAGGTGGTCGTGGATGACACGCCCCTGGTCAAGCAGCTCCCGCAAGCTCTCCCGCCACAGCTGCAGGTCTTCCTGCACTCAGTGCTCCTGGCAGTGGACCTGCCTTTGCAGGAGCCCCAGGTGCTGCCGCTGGTACTCCTTCTGGTTACGGGTCAGCCTGCTGAGGGCCCGGGTGCAGGAGGCTGTCCTGGGCGGGGTGATGTGCCCTGCACTCGCAGCTGCTGTGGCTGTGAAGAAACACGAAAAATGGTCAGTTTTCCCTGGGGACACAGTGGGTGAAGCCCAGCCCCGCTCTGCAAGGCGAGGACGGCAGGTCTCCACACCATCATGTCCTGCTATCCCCGGAGTGTGAGCTGGCCCCTGTGCTGTATATAGTGTGGGTGTGGGGGGAAAGGGGGGATGTGCCCTGCCTCTGCGTAGAGGGGGCTTGTGGAGGGAGGGCATCATGCAGTGTCACTCCCTGAGGTCAGGAGCATGTCATGTGCCTTCATACATACATCGTGTGGGTAACAGGCCAGGGCCCCTGTGTGTCAGCCAGCCGGGGCCACATGCCCAGGGTGGCACGGCACATGCACAGGTTGCTGCGTGCTCCATGGTCAACAAGGCCCATAGGCACAGTCCCTGGTCTCCCTCTCCGGCCCCGCATAAGGGGACAGTGATGGCACTCACATGTCGTGGCCTCCCTGGCCTTGGATGACACCGGCGACAGGCTTGCTGGGATGGCTCGGGGTCCTGGGTGCAGGGCACACTCCCTCCAAGCTCCTGCGGCTCCTGGCTGTCCTCCTCCTCCTCCTCCTCGGTGTCATAGGCAGGGCCCTCTGCCCCAAGGTCGATGACTACCTGGGTGACATGGACTGTCTGACCCCACAGGATGCGGTCCAGGGCATTGTAATAGGGGCAGGGGTCTGGGTCAGCTTGCCGCAGCTCTTTTATTTTCATGTGCACCTGCTCCTGGGTGCACATGTGGCCTTTGCTGGCCAAGCTGTCAGCCATCCTCCTGTAGACGGCCGCGTACCTGTGTCTAGTGCGGAGATCGTGGACATTGGAGGCCTCCCCCCAAACCTCAATGAGGTCCACGATCTCCGTACTAGACCAGAAAGGCGCCCGCCTTTTGCGGCCCCTGGCAGGCTCCTGGGAGCTGCTAGCCTGCTCCTGGGGAGCGGTGGAGGGCTGGGTGCCAGTGGGTCGCTGGCTCATGCTGGACCAGGTGCACGGACTGCTGACTTTGTGCTGCCAGGCTTGCAGCTGGCACAGGCACTGTGGCCAGATTCTACCCCTTTAAGGGCTCCGGGGCTGGTGGGGCGGGGGAGCAGAAGAGTTTTCCTGGTTGTGCCCAGAGTGGCCACCAGGGCACCCTGGGAAGGGCTGGAGGCCCCCTATTTCGAAATAAGGGTCTACACAGCGCTTATTTCGATTTAGCTATTTTGAATTTGGCATTATTCCTCATGGAATGAGGTTTACCAAATTTGAAATAAGTGCTCTGCTATTTCGATTTAATTTCGAAATAGCGGGTTGGCTGTGTAGATGCTAGGAAAGTTATTTTGAAATAAGGGCTGTTATTTCAAAATAACTGCTGTGTAGACATACCCTCATTGAACTTCCTTTTTCCTCCCCTTCCTGAGCTTGTCCTTCCCTGGTCCATTGATAACCCATCTCTCCTTAGCCTAGTCAGCCACCTGTGATAGTTGACACTTGGTACCTGTTTCCTCAGGATCTTCTAAAACAGTAGGATCGTCAACTTTCTATTCACACAAAGCAAACATTCTTGCCTCACCTCTGGCCTGCCCCTCCTGAGGCCCCTCTCGATATCCTGCCCCTTGTCCGAGACCATGCACCCTCCCCCATCGCTCACTCTTCCTACTTGCCTCTGTGCCATGAAGCACCAGGATCCTTTTTCAACAAGTATTGCAATTGAAAACTGGACACCTGGTAACCTAATTAAATAGACATTGTGGTATTTACACCCAAACATCCTATTATAAAGTGAAATAATTAGTGTTATTTTTATCATTGTAAATATTCTATCCTGAACAGAATTTGGGACATATGGTGCTTTCTTCTTTAAAACTTTAAATCTTCCAGGTAATTTTCATTAATAGTCTACAAAGAACCATATAATTTTTATCTTTTTGTATAATTTTAATCTCTTTCCTTCCAACTTTCCCCATAGTGTGTCAGAGATGTGACATGCTATAGTCTATTTCAATATATATATATTATGCAAATGTATGACCTGAAATATCTAGTTTATTCATTAGGCTATAAAGGACACTAGTGTATGTCTACATTGCAGTCAGAACTTTGCAGCACAAGCAGACACACCACAGCTAGCTTTAATCAACCTAACCCAGATAGCAGTGAAGACATGGTGGCATGGGCCCTGGTGTATGATGACAATGTAAATGAATACCCGAGGTTCTAGGTAGGCTTGTAGAGCCTGTGCTTTGTGTTCCCCCATCAATCGGAGTAGTACCAAAATCCTCCCAATATTAGTGGGAAAGTAGATACCTAAATGCAGTATTCAGTCAACTTGCTCAATAGCCATTACTGGGCTCTAGCTGTTTTTTTTTTTTTTTAAACAGATGTTACCAGTAATTTTGGTGGCTCACTGACAACAACAACATGGCAGCTGAAGTGACAAATATTTTAGAGCCCTAACATTTTATACATGGAATATTTTATACCAGACAGTTTCCTGATTCAGAAATGCATTTAAAAAGATGAGTTATTAAGCACGTGAGGATGCCACTGAAGCGCTCAATGTTATCCACAGGTTTTGCTGAATTGGGGTCTAAGTTGTCTCTTAATTGGTTGCAGAATGTTGGCTGTGGAAATGGAACTGAGGGAGGATGATGATCTTTGGATTTAAGTTTAAAAATGTAGGTCATATATTGTGTTTGAAGTACAATGTCAAAGAATTGTCCATAAAAATGCTAAACACATCAGTGCTTCAAAACACAATATAAATACATATAAAACCTGGCTGGCTGTGTTCTACCATAACACATCTTACTCTGCCTGCCAGAGAACAGTTAGTGTCACGACTATAACTACAGTGCCAATATTAGATTATGGGGATGTCATTTATCAAAATGAAATGAAATCACAGCTGCAGGGGATTGAAAGTTCCCTATGATAGATCACATTGGTTTACGTTGCAGCACCATTCTTGAATGCATCACTGTGTTATGTATGAGAGTTCTGGATGATTAAACATTGAGAATAAACATAAATTGCATCAGCATCAAGATCTATTTAAATGCATGAAAAGAAATTCACTCAATTACTGTTCAACAACTCAGCTAGTTGAGAACAGGAGTAATTATTCACTGAGATCAAATGATACACACTCATTTATCAAGCCTAGATTGGAAGTGAGCATAGAAGACACATTTTTCTGATGAGGTGCAAAGGACTAGATTTCAGCTCTTCGTGTAATCTGTGTTCCCCATTCTGCAACCCTGCTGCAAATCCTAGCCACTCCCACCCCTGGCTTCTAGTCTCCTTGCTTAGCCACTTCCACCACACCCCATACCCCACATTAGTTCACAGTTCCAGTCTCCTTGCCCAACCATTCCCACAAACCTCCTCACCCCACTAAAAGCCTGGAGTGCAGCTGCCAGAAAGTTCAATTTCACTCCCAGTATACCATTGTTCAGAGCAGAGGGCTATAAGAAGCAAGTATCTCAACATCTTGTAGCTGTAACTCCATGTTCAAATGGTAGAGATGAGTTGTGGCTGCTATTCCAGCATTTGGTGGTAGAATGGAGAAGGTTATGCTGCAGGATAGAAATCTAATGCTAAGTTGTAGTGGCTGGACTTTCAATCTGCACTTCACCCACAATCACTCTGGCTTTGTAGATGAAGCGAATTTCACTTTGAGTACACAAAATATTGTATAGTAAAAGATCTGAAGTAAAATCTGTGCTGCAAATTTTGCCATTGGACAAAGTATTCTGCATTGTTCTTAGTTAGTTGTCTTGTGTTAACAAGGGGCAAAATATAGCCCATTCCCTACTTTCCCCTAGTGATTTATTTTCACCTTGAATGATCAGCTATTTCTGTGAAGAAAGCAAGTGGGTGCAAATGGGATGGTTGCATGAGAGAGGCAGCTAAACAAGAAAACGCCACAAAGCTGACTGACAAGTTCCTGGTGAATCATCTTATTTGGTAGGAAATGGCTGTGACTTTCAAAGGTGCAGGGTCCCCCAACACTGGGGTTCATGGAGTTGGGTCTTCCTAGTAGTGTAGAGGCATGGGTCATGATGAGTCATCTCTGTCGCTGCTGCTAGCCCCCACCACACCAAACAACCCTCAGCCACTTGGAAGTCTGATTTCATTTCTGGAGTGCCTCATGATCCTGGGCAGGGGGGTGAAGGCCCAGCTAGGGAAGATAAGTCCCAGCCCTGCCCCTTCTACCTGAGGCCCCACCCTTCTGCTCAAGACCCTGCCCCTTCAGTAACGTCCCCCCCTTAGAGCCAAGTCCCACCCAACAACAGCCCTAAAACCCAATCTTTCCTGTCCAGCCAGAGGGTTGGGGCTGCTGTGACACAGCCCCAGCTCTTCCTGCAGCCAGGGAGCCAGGCAGCAGATGGCTGGGGAACCAGGCAGCCGCACCGTGGCCTCAGCCCTCCCGGTGGCCAGGGAGCGTAGGCAGTTTTGGGAAGGCAATGCCTTGCCTTGTCTACGTTACCTGCCACCCATGTTCATGCTTGCAAAGTAGCAGTTGCAAATGGGATTCAGGGGGAGTTAATTCAGCTTCAAATTGTACCAAGAATCAACTCCATTTCTAAGCAAAAATCTTGGAGGCCTGCAGTATTGTTACTTTGGCACGTGGACAGTAGTTCTCTGCTGTGCCCTTTTCCGGCCAGTCCACTCACAAGGCCCCAAAGGAGTATAGTCAGATTCTGCATTAAATGGAAGTGTAACACAGCCCACTAACTATTTTTACCTGTAAATACTGAAGCCATTATGTTTTAAACACAAACAGTCCAGTACACAGAGGAGCTGTAAACATCGGTACCTTTCCATTTGTTTACAATGAAGACTTCTTTTTAGTTAGTTTGGAGTGTAGCAAACTAACAGCTGGAAGCTCAGAAAATCAATTTTGTTTCAATTTGCTTCTCTTTAAATGAAAAAAAATGGCCTATGCAATTTACATATATTTTTACAGGAAGCAGTGTTAGGGCTCCATGTGTCTATACCAAGTGTTTAACCTGGTATAATTTAAAATAGCTGCTTTGTAAACTGCAGAAGGGACAGTGTGACCAGCCTCTCCTCTTTTCCAAATTCACTGTGCTAGCTCAGCTTAGATTACAAGTCAGAAAACATATGTCACAAATACTATGTATTTTCAAAGTGTTTGTGTTATGCTATTTGGCCTGCTTTTCAAAGGTACTGAGTAACCAGAACTCCCAGTGATTTCACTGAGAGCTCTCATTGCTCAGCCTGCTGGAAATCAAGGTACATGAGTTCCCACTTTGAGAAGCAGAAGTCATATTCAGAGCAGATAAGGTATTTATGATCTCACTAAATTCAGAATGTTAGAGCCATAACACATAATGGGTTCTTAGACCTCTACACTTGTTTTGTTTGTTTGTTTCAAATTTCCCCTCTGTTCTTTTATTTCAGGGCTTTTATTTTACTAATCAATCTTCTACACAGTAATCAGATAATCTAAGATCATCTCTTATTGTATTCTAAAAATACATATACCTACTTTATTGTAATTCACTTTGAAGGTCTCTTGTCTATTGTGATGGGGTTCACTCACCATATCGGCAACTCCTGTTGGTCATCTCAAGGATTAGCTCTTTTAGCCAGTACGCACTCTCCTGGCAATGCCTCTTGTACTGCCTTTTCCACCTACAAGCCCATCTCAGCCCATGAGCCTCAGTGTCCTTTCCATGACTTTCCTTTCCACATATAGCAGCAGCAGCCCAACAGGGGCTAACCCCGGTGAACCGGTTCTGTTTAATTGCCCGCCCTGGATAGACTAAATGACCCTTGTGGTCCCTTCTAACCCTATGATTACATGATTCTGTAAGAAATGAGAAACTAGGATATTTCAGGCATCCTTACAGAAAACTATGGGGAAAAACTGGAATTATCCAAATAAAAGGGGGCTATTCACTGATGTAGCTCATACTGTAATTCTGTACATTTGACTCAAGTATCCCATTAACACTGTGGCCCAAACCAGGCCTTATTTGCCAAACTCTTCAAATCAGCTCTATCTTTGGTTAGCAGCAAAGCCTAACTGATTAACAAACCAGCAATAAAATTACACTTCCTCTTTCTGTCAGCAGCTGTCACTGTCTTTCCCTGTCTGTCTACAATAGACCTTCTAGAATGGGAGAGACTGATGCTGAAGACTTCCCCTTAAGGCCTTAAAGGGACAGAATACCACCACAGAGTCTGGAAATGTTACAAGCAGAATTTGTCATGAGCATATGCACATTTGGGTTGTTGCCTATAGAGCTTGTTGAGATTTTTATTTTGTTCAGCATTAATGCAAGGAACCTATAGGCCTGTATTCTGTAAAACACTAGCTTAAGTAAGTTAGTATAAGCAAAGTAGGCCTATAATCCTTAGCATACATAAAATAGCCCAACAGTTAGCCTAGATTTTAAGGAACTTGGCATAGTTTACTCAAGAGAGGGAGTTGGTACATAATGATACCAGGCAACTGCAGGGTCACAAAATTGCTTTAGCAACAGGTGACACATATGATAATGAACAAAAAAGCATTGACATGTTAATCTATAGGACAAGGGCTGCCCATTATAATGAGGACGTTAGTTTTGGACATGGTTGGTTGGATAATGGAATGAATATTCATGATACCCAGGGTCTATAGTAGGCCAAAACACCACACAGGTGGTTGCTAACTTCAGCTCTTCATTGTTACTATTTACCATAGATGTTGGGACATGGTTGGGGGCCTGGAACAGTGGACTCAGTTGGCATGCAAGGGACAGGGCTGGTCCTATGTCTCTCAGCACCAGGGCCTGTAGGAAGGATAAGAGTATATGCTTGGAATGATAGCTAAGATATGTCTAATATTATATTACTGCTATTTTTGTGTACTGTACTTTGAAGCTCTCTTGTCATTGCTGATTGATTTAATAACGGTAGCTAAGGCTTTGCTTTGGCCTCTGTTAGGCTACATCTACACTACAAGCTTTTTGTGCAAAAAAGGCTGTTTTTACGCAAAAACCAGAGAAGTGTCCATACCACAAGCATGCTTTCGCGCAAGTAAATTGGCAGAAGAGAAGGTTTTTTGTGGTAGAGTTATTCATCTCCCCACAAGGAATAACTCATTTTTGTGCTACAGCTCTTGTGCAAAAAGGCAGGTGTGGACGCTCCGGAGGGGTTTTTGTGCAAGAAACCCCTATTGGAAAAAGCACAGGTGCTCTGATGGCCGTTCTGTGAATGGCCATCAGAGCTTTCTTGCGCAAGAGTGTCCATGCAGTGTGGATGCTCTCTTGCGCAAAATCAAATCACTTTTGCGATGTGCTTTGAGGTGTGGATGCGCTTTTGCACAATAAGTTTTTGCGGAAATCTCTTCCAAAAGGCTTTTTGGCAAAAACCCTGCAGTGTAGACTAAGCCTTAGTGTTTTGCAGTATACCCCAGAGTTCCCTACAAAATACTGAAAATGTTGAACTACTTACTTTTAATTCTGCAAAACCTGGTTCTAGAGTATGAATGACATTGCACTGAGCTCATGATAATAGTATCAATTGGCAATTAATAAAATTTGTAACCATTAAAAGGATAAGGATACTGTGTTAACCAAAACATTTAGTGAGTTCATGTTGAATTTGCTGAATTGCTTATCAGACAAAAAGTGAAAAAAATCTGAAAAAATGGGAATTTCAACATCATAAAAATGAAATTTTGATTTTTCAATTCAAAATGACTTGTTTTCAAAAACTTACTTTAGTTGTATTTAAAATATACATTTTTTTAAATTGAAAATGAAATGATTTGTGTAAAAAACAAACATTTTGTTGAACAGAAATGAATGTTTTTTTTTCCAACTTCTTGGTTCACGGGAAAAGTTTTGTTTTGGGTCAACCAGAAACTAATAATAATATTAAAAAATACAGACAGTGAACTGAAAAAAATCAGTTACTCATATAGGAATAGTTAGAAATACCATGTAAATGAATAGAATTTTTGCAGTATTTTGGTATTTCTATTTTATCAGAAATATAGATGCCTTGGAGGTGGGAGGGATCTTATAGAGCCCTTGAAAATTAGGAAATTCTTTCACAACCTAAGAAAAGTTTGGTCTGTTTTGAGCTTTAAAGTCAAGGTCTGATGTGTGATTTAGGCAAAGGGTTGCCATTTGATCATTTCTATTATTGACATCCATATTAGTGTCAAGTGTCACAATCCTCCACCCTCCATCTCTGGAAGCCCTCATCTCATCACACCTACTCACCATTCCCTCTCAAGACAGAAATATTTTGAAACATTATATTTTCAAATGTAAAAGCTCAAACCCCTAGCTAAATGCATGTTTATAAATACTGGACAATGTAGCTGATTTGGACCCTAATTCCCCATATAGAAATTAGAATATTTCTTCTGACTCATCTCTTCCCAGTCTGTCTAAAGGCTGTTTATCATCAGTGTAAGGTTAAATCCATTTTAGTTCAAACAGAAAGCAATGGCCTTTAGCTTCTTACTCTTTATATCCAGCAAAACTGAATAAACAGAACCAGTAAAAAAGGATTTTGTCCTTTGTAAGAAACCAGAAGAAGGCCAATATTCTTAGACACAAATATAATTTCAGCCTGTATGATTTCAACCACATTAATGTTTGTTCCATCAGTCCTTCAAGCAAATGTCCAAAATGTGGCTTCATTTAAATCCATTCATTTTTAGACCTTCCTCGTTCTAAGCCGGCAGCTGGCTGGATGTGAAGGAAAATATTACAGATTCTGCAAGGGCAGTTATGTAGTGCTATAGTGTATTTGGGCACTAGCTTACATCTTTGACTTGCAAAACATCACAGACCCTTTGGGGATGCAAAATTTAGTTGAAATAGGATTTGCCTTTGAACTTTAAGACTCGAATTTAAGCAACCCTGTGATCCAGAGTTAAATAAGTTTGGTGTCTCACTTCTCACCAACACTAATAATCACAAATTCAGGGACCGTACTTTAGACAGTTTGACATAGTTTCTGAGTAAAAGAGAGATGTGGCAGTATGAACTGAATTATTTCTGGTCCTAGAAAAGAGTAGCATCAAAGACAGAGGTCCTGTTTATGAACTGCTTGCCTGACATTTACCTCTCAATCAATAAACAAAGGATGCATTTTCTAGCAAATCTAGTCATTTAACATTTACAAAGAAGAGGATATTGCTTGAGAAATGAATGAAGACTTTCCCTACCTTAATAATTATGTGTATAAATCTTTTAATCTATCTTCAAAGCACTTAGCAAACATTATCTAATTAAAACATGAACCTGTTGAGATAAAAGTAAGATCAGACACAAACCATCTCCTGAAACTCAGACACTGGAGATCAATAAATTCTATTGTTTTTCATCCCAGTAATTGGTCAGGGTTTTACCCTTAAAATTATTTTTACAGAGAGTAAATCATCTGTAATGTAAGTCTGCCGATTCCTTTGTGTAATCACTCAGGAATAAGCATGGTTGGCAGCAGCTACCACAATTCTATTAAATGTATAAGTGGTCATCTCCACTTGAGTCTGCTCAGACTTCTGGAAATCTCTATGTAATTAACATACAGTGTGCGGAGAAGTGTAATAGATATGCTGTGTTTACACTGGTGTACATACCTTCACCTTCTACATGCTCTTATATGTCCCTTCACCTATGCTGGGTGTCCACTTATCATTGTACTGGACACAGATACAAAGCTGTGTGCACACATATACTGGTGTCCACACTGCCACTTATGTGACATTAGTACTACCATTTCAGGGGCAGTATCCCAGGGTTCTGTGCTTCACAGGGAGACGCTGTAGGACCAACTTTGCTGTGTGTTGATGGTACAGTTCCCATCCTGCACACTTTTGCAAATAGCTGTTTGTGCTTATGTCTGCCCCTGTCAAACTAGGTGTAAGATTTGGAGAATTGGATGATGACAGGAGTTCACTCCTGCTCCTTGTCACAGGCTAAATGTTTGTGCAGTGAAGTAGGCTACTGGTTAGATGCTGGGTGGAATTTGGACAGAACTTCCTGACACATTGAGGACAGCTGACCTTAAGGTCAATGACAATTCATTCAGCTTGTATGATATAGATATCAAATGTCGGTATTGCCACAGTATACCCAGAGGTGGACCATCACTTCTGGTGCAAGAGAACCAGGGTGGAGTGGTGTGATCATATCATTGTGGAAACCCAAGATTATGAACAGGAGCTTCAGAACTTCCAAATGAGGAAACAAAGCTTCATGGAGCTGTGTGAAGAGCTTGCACAAAACCACTAGCATCAAAACACTTTGTTTAGGGAAGCATACCAGCCCAAAAGTGGGTGACTATTCCCATGTAGAAAGCTGCCAATACCACATAGGTATAGGTTCCATCGAAAATCACTTTGGGGTTGGAAACTCTGTTGTCAGGATAGAGCTGTGCAGGTTTGCAAGGCAATGAACACTAAGACCTAGCCATGGGTAAGATAAGTGCACTGATGTTTAAAAATGTATAATTTTCCTAATGCCTCCAGGTGTGTGTGTGTGTTGTAGAGGAGGTGAAGTAGCAGTTCCTTTCAGGGTCTGTGTTACCAGTTTGCAGCTTCTTTTTTTAAAGGCTGGCCAAAAGTTGGAGAATTGAGTGATTTGCAAGGTACCGGAATGGAAAAGAAAGGTAGTTTTCCCCATCTTGCAGAGGTGATCCAGTAACCTATGCTGGAAAGATGTTTCTGCTCATAGTCACCCTTTTACATATTGTTGAATGGAAGGATTTGATCAGTTATGAAGGTGGACTAAGCAGATTTGCACTGCTGTTGATCCTCAAGATCTGCTACACCTGACATCTCCTGTCATCATCCAATTTCAACTGGAAGCTGACTATATTCTGTTAGATTATGGAGTTTCCAAACAAAGGAGAAGTGAACCACTAAAATCACCTATCCTCTGGCATCACCAGAAAATCCTGCCCTTGTGCCTGCCAAATTAGTGAGATGGAAGAACAGTGAGATGGATAGGGAAGGAATGAGACACACCACAATGTTATTTCATTCCTTGTTTAAGCTTGATACCACAAAATCCTCACCACTCCACAGCAAAGGGACACTGAGCTGTGTTTATCCAATGGCTAGACTGGATACTTCTCCCATCCCTCTGATCCCAGCTTGTGCAGCAGAGCTGGATACAGAGAAAGGCCAGACCCCACATATAGGGTCAGTAAACATTTTGTAATCTTCCAAGGAAGAAAGAACTGTTGTGACTAAACTTTCCTCAGACAATTAAATGTTTTCCTCCCCTTCCTGTTTCACATGGCTCCTGTTGTAGGGATAGTGAGATAGGGGGAGTGATAGAAGCACTGAAACTGTGTACTCTTCCACATGACAAAAGACAGCTGTTACTGAATTCAGAAATCTTATCATTCTTCAACTGATTACTCATGTGCATTCCAATGTGTGTGCATGCACTGTATGCATGATTCTTGGAAGTCTTTTCCCTAGCAGTACCCATTGGGTCAGGTATAGCACCCCCTGTGGTGAGGGAAGCATATATCTACAGGCAACTCACACACTGTTTGCAGTGTCTTGCAGAAGGCAATCTTCAAGACAAGTGTATCATCTCCAGGGGTTTCAAACCCTGTACTAAATGTGAGAGGGACCAGAGACTGAAGTTGCTGTAAATGGAGTTGGCACTTTAACTATTGGTTTAGCCTCTAAACTTTAGCTATTGCAGTGGTGGGAGCCACACCCCAGGCCCTTTTGAATCAACAAGCCCCAGGCCAATTGCCCCTTTTGCCTCCCTTCTCCTGAGGGGGCTGCCTATGCAGTAGCTGTTTGGCTATCAACAGCTGATCCTCCCCAGGATGCTGGACATAAGAATGTCCATACTGGATCCCTTTGGCAGGCCTGCAAAAAAGTAACAGTTACAAATGGTAAAAAATGACTTTTTGTAAAAGAAAAGTACTGAGGAAGCACATGTCAGGCAGTGCTAATGGTAGGCAGAAGACAAAGGCAAAGGCCCACAGGCACAATTGCTAAGCTTTTTGAAAAGAAGCCAATGTCATTTCTGTGGAATTTTCAGATTCTCTAGATCAAAGGGCAGCAGTAATGCAATCTGCTGCTTGTGTAGAAGGCATTAGTAGGATGGAGGGGATACATGTGGTATCATTTTCTGTAAGACACCACTTGGAAAATTATGAAGCAGTGGTGTAGGAGAAAATCTGTGCATTATGCAGTAGTTTCCCAATAGTTCATTGATAGGAGGAAGAAGAAAGTGAAGAAGAGGAAGAGACAAACAACTGTACATATTATAGATAGTCATCATTTTCCACAGCATAACTTTCATTATTCATTTCCAGTAATTAGGCCAAAGAATAGGTTAGTAGAGAAATCTCTATGACAAATAGTTTTGTGGGTGATCCTTATCTTTGGCATTTCTTCGCTTCTGATTCTGCAACCCCATTGATTTTTTTTCTGGGGCTTTTTGTTTAAAGATGTGTATAATACAGAAAGAAAAATATGTATATGCCAATGGATCTTAAAAAGACAACAAGGCCTTCTAAAACCACAAAGCCGAGTGAAAAGAAATGTAATCTTAATTAATTATGAGTTTCCTTGGATTTTTTTTCAATTGAACAAGATTACATGAATACAACATTATGTTTGCAGAGTTAAAATTTGTGGCTCTTCCAGGACATCTCTTAAGAATGGAGCATAAGTGGTGAACATTGTCTTATGTAGGGCCCTCTAAATTGGGCAGAACTTTTGTAACTATTTAACAGAGACACTGGAATATGGCTTACTCAATAAATCACAGAATGATAGTACTGTAAGGAACCTCAAGATGTCATCTAGTCTAGTCCCCTGAACTAGATTATCTAGATCAGGGGTGGGTAAACTACAGCCTGCGGGCCACATCCCACCTTTCAGACCTTTTTATCTGGCTCTCAAGAGCAGGGTTGGGTGGTTTGCCCTGCTCCATCTGCCTGATGCTTCCCAGACTTCAACTGGCAATTCCTTGATGAGCAACATCTTCCCATATACAGAGACATGTTGTGTGGTGTGAGCCGCACTGCTCACCCAGACTTCACTGCACTGGAACCAGAAGCCTGCCTCTATCCTGCAACCCCTCCCTACATAGGGTATGTCTACACTTGCACCCTAGTTTGAACTAGGGATGCAAATGCAGTCATTCGAAATAGTCAGTGAAGCGGGGATTTAAATATCCCATGCTTCATTAGCACGATCTCGCCGGCACGTTACTCTGATCAACAGCTGTTTCGAAAGTGAAAGTGTGTGCCGGGACACGTTAGTTCGAACCAAACCCCTTGGTTCGAACTAACGTTACTCCTCAAAAAATGAGTTTGATGGGGTTTGGGTCGAACTAATGCATCCCGGAGTGCACTTTCACTTTCAAAACAGCTGTTGATCAGAGTAACACGCCGGTGAGATCATGCTAATGAAGCGCAGGATATTTAAATCCCCGCTTTATTGACTATTTCGAATGCCTACATTGGCATCCCTAGTTCGAACTAGGGTGCAAGTGTAGACATACCCTATGTGTGCCCAATCCCCTTCGAGACTGGCCCGCCACACAATTTCCATACTCAGATGTGGCCCCTGAGCCAAAAAGTTTACCAACTCCCGATCTAGACCATTTTTGACAGGTGTTTTGCTACCCTGCTCTTAAAAATCTCTAATCAAGGAGATTCCACAATCTCCCTAGGCAACTTATAACAGTGCTTAACTACTCTGACAGAAAGCTTTTCCTAATGGCCAACCTAAACCTCTCTTGCTGCAATTTAAGCCCATTGCTGCTTGTCCTAATGTAGCCTATAACCCTGTAAACCTGTATACTTTTCTAAACCTTAGCACTATTTTATCATATTTTAGCAGTAATACAAGGGCTATAGGATACTCTCCTGTAAGAAGTTGGCTTTAGCAGTAGTGTGAATTGGTCATAAATAGGGGTTAAAGTATACCATTAATTTATGTTAGGAGTATACTGTTAATATATTTTAGAAGTTTGGAAGGATTTATAGATAAAATTTCCAGTTGGGTCAGGCCAAACAGGGGTGTTGATAGATGAGTTAGTGTCTTGTGAGACATCTAAAAAAGTCTCAAAATCTAATAACCCAGACAAAATGAACATTCTACTTTATCAACAAAACAGGGGCAGTGGGCGACTAGTAGTATTTCTTGGTACTTGACCACAAGACCCGATTTTTCCTGCTATAGAAAACTTGTCCATGAGGGCATCAAGTGATCTTTTCATGCATATTAAAAGGATGTTTTAATTTCACCATCCAATCATATAT
The DNA here is from genome assembly GCA_019425775.1 of Rafetus swinhoei. Classification (NCBI taxonomy): domain Eukaryota; kingdom Metazoa; phylum Chordata; order Testudines; family Trionychidae; genus Rafetus; species Rafetus swinhoei. Next base: position 313,009,063 of record CM033437.1, read on the forward strand.
GAGTACCCACAAAAATCTCAGGGTGCAGAAATCTGTTTTGGCCTTAAGGGGTTGGCTAAAGGTGATGTAAAAAGGCCTATGAAACCCCATGTCAGTTGGTGTGCAGCAGGATTTTCTCTTCCTCACTGAGGGATCGTCTTCCTGCAGTTCTTCTTCCTCAGAACTGTTTTCTCAAACTCTTTCTTTCATAGTCTTAGTACCCTTTTCTAAGTTTCCTCTGCTATCATACTCTTTCATCTTTCACTGAAATTCCCATTCCAACAGTGGAACGAGGCTGGTCCTCTCACTCCGTAAGGTCTCCAGGAGGGTGTATATGAGTATGGTATCATACTAGGTAACTGTAACTGTATACTTAGATAATTACAATTGTATATTCAGGCTTCATTTATGCCACCCTCCAGGGTGACTGACTACATCTATGCTATCATCGCTGTGGGCTTTGTATATTTTGCAATTTTAATACTGATCGTAATAAAAATTGCTTTATTTTGGTACCACCCACACTGTAAATGTGATTGCTGCGGTTCCCGAGACCTGCTTCCAGACATAGAGCTCTACAGCTCTTAACCTCTGTGACTGGAGTGGAGGACAAACCTAGAAACATCCTAGCCAGATAAGGTGAGCCTACCCCAACCAAACCCATACCCTATTCTTAACCCCCAGCTACACTATCATCAGAGATTAAGGAGAATAATGTTTCTTCCTTCTCCTGGTAACAATCTTTTATGTACTTGAGAACTGTTATGTCTCCTCTCAGTCTTCTCTTTTCCAGACTAAACAAACTCAATTTTTTTCAGTCTTCCCTCATCTATTAGTCCTTTGGGCTCCTAATGGAGCATAGGGCCTCTACAGTCATTCTCCATCTCTTGCGATCCTTAGTGATAGTCTTGATTTGATCCCATGTTAAGCCAGCTGCTTTTACTTCATCCAGGCAGCTTCGTCATCATGTTTGTTTGGGACGTGCCCTTTTCCTCTTTCCCTTTGGTTTCCATTCTAACACTTGTCTCATGATACATTCCTCACAGTCCTTATGCAGAATGTGGCCTGCCCATCGCCATTTTCTTTTCTTAATCTGGACCTCCATAGGTTTCTGATTTGTTTTGGTCCACAAGGTTTCATTTGGCACTCTATCATACCACTTTAGCTGGAGAATGTGTTTAAGGCATTTAATGACAAATATCTGAATTCTCTTAGTGTTGCTCTGGACAATGCGCCATGCCTCTGAGCCATACAGCCATATGAGTCTTCCCTCATAGGCCATGTTTTTTAGATTGTTAATCATTTTTCTTGTCTTTCTTTCCTGAAATGTGGCATCCAGGACTGGACACAATACTTCAGCTGAGGCTAAATCAGCACAGAGTAGAGCACTAGACTTGCTTCTTATGCCTTACTTACAACACTTCTGCTAATACATCCAAGAATGGCCCCGTATACTCTTTTTTGCAACAGTGTTACACTGTCAACTCATATTGAGCTTGGGGTTCACTATGATCCCTACATCCCTTTCTGCAGTACTCCTTCCTAGGTAATCATTTCCCATTTTGTACGTGTGCAAGTGATTGTGCCTTCATAAGCAGAGTGCTTTGCATTGTCCATATTGAATGTAATTCAATTTACTTGAGACCATTTCTCCAGCTCCACCTCTTGTGCTCTCTGGGTGAAGTGGGTGTGTGAGTTGCTTTGGAAAGGAACTTGTTCCTTGCTTTAGTGTCATATGGTTCCCAAAAAGTAAAACTATAATTCAGTGAGCCTGTGGGGACAGACTATGAGTTGCATAAGCTACTGAGTTGGCTTGAGAGGTTCAGAATGGATATCATGGTAGAGGGAAGCTGAGATTTTGCTGTCTTCATGCCAAAGATGACACTAAATCTGCTTAGCTACCTTCCCAGCTCCTCCCAGTTCCAGGCTGCTGTGGCCAGCCATGAAGATGCTGGCCTGCCCAGCCTGACTCCCCCCAGCCCTTGCAGCCAGCTGAGAAACAGTCTCTCCAGCCTGGCTCCCGCTCCTTAGAAAAGGGCTTACCTGCCTTCCCAGTCAGAGCCAGGCTGGAAATTGCAGCCATTGCACCCTGCAAAAACAGCTGAGTTCCAGCCAAACAGATAAGTGGTTCGTGCCAAAGAACTGATTAGCCAGAAGGGGAGAGCTGAATGACTTCAGCACCTGGAAACAGCTGACAAGGATGCTCAGGCAGTAGCTGATTGGGTGCCAACAGCTGGATTGACCAGACAAGCAGAACTGATTGGCTGCAGCATCTGGAAGCAGCTGAGCAGGCTGTTTAGCCCCTCAGTGTGTTGCATGTGCTGGCCTTGGCATGGGACATTTCAGCTCCGAGGCAGGAGGAGCGCCGTGACTATCAGCACCACTCCCAGCAATGGCTGGGAGCCCTGGGCCCTTTAAATCACCACCAGAGCACCATATGGGGTGCTCCGGGCAACTCTGAAGACTGTGGAAGGCTGCTGCATGCCTGACTCCAGCCCCATGCCTTCTGTATGAAACCCCACCCTTCCAGGAGAATGGAGACACACACATCCCTCACATACCCCCCTTGTCCAGGAGCCTGGAGAGGCTGTTGGCTCCTGTTGGGGGGCCGCCCCTCCCTCGGGGCAGGCCGCCCGCCTCCGGGGCATAGTTCGGACTTCTCCGGTCTTGTTTCAAAGTACGCTGCCCCTGTATTAGGGGAACTACAGCCCACTGGCCTAGTCTGACCATACGCTGCCCCCCCTATTAGGGGAACTACGGCCCACTGGCCTAGTCTGAAAGTACGCTGCCCCTCTATTAGGGGAACTGTGGCCCGCTGGCCTAGTCTGGAAGTATGCAGGCCCCGAGGCCTAGTCCTTAACGCAAACCCCTTCTCGCCGGGGGTCAGTGAAGGAGGGGTAGGGGGGCCCGGGCCCTCCCTCTCCACCGGGCCCCGACCCAGGGCTCTATCAGTGGCGGGCGGCTCCCACCACTGGCTCGGCGGGGGTTCCTTCCCGCAATGCGCCGAGCCCTCCGGGGCCTTTCCAGCTCCCTGCCCTGGGTCACTTCCTACCCCCTTCCCCCTGGTCGGCAGCGGTCCCGCCTGTTGGCGTTAGCCAGATGTCTGTAGCAGCACCTTCCAACTCGGCGTCTGTGGTCGCAGTGGCAGTTCCGACGCCTGGGTCCCATGTGGCTGGCTGGCGGCTCCGATGTTGGGGCCGAGCCCGGCTTGGGCCTTGCGGTGGCGGGCCTGGTGACTCCCTCTCTGGCTGATGGGTTGGCGGCTCTGGAGGTTGGGCCCTAGCTCCTGCTCCGTCGGCTGTCTGCCCTAACTGAATAGGACTGCAGTCCTTTATACCTGGGGCCTCCTGGGAGCATGCCCAGTAGGGCTGCGTGGGCGCGGCCCTCTCCGCCCCCTGAGCCAGGTGGTTTCCTGGGCCCGGAGTGCGGGGTGGGGCCGCCCCGTCACAGCTCCCCTTTGTAACTGTAACTCTGATTTTTTTGGATTCTGTTATGCTCTGACTATTGGTGCTCACGCCTTACCACAGCCATACTTAAATTCAATCAGGCAATTGCTTTGAAACAGCAACTAATACAGGATCTGCATTTTCTTTCACTTTTGCCCTGTTACTTATATCTGTCCCATAGCATCTCCTCCTCAGGTCATATGATACCATCAGTTTTTAAACCAGCACTCCTCCTTCAAGTGATTGGGGAGATTTGCTTCAAAGCTAGTGGCACAATATAGTCCTAAATGTTGCTACATGTACATTTCAGGAACAAAATGTATGGAATGTAACGTGTCTAAGGTCTGATATTCTTTCTGTTTTGCTGTTCCATCACGCCAGTGTTTTTCAAAGAAATATCACCACATACCTAGCACTTTACTTCTGTGATCCCAAGTAGCTCTTCTTTTCTGCTTTTCAGGATAGGGCCACTATATTGAAAAGGGACAAGATTAGGGTCTAAAAAGTGTTGCAACCTATACACAGAGCACATGGCCGTTCACTAACACACTGCTCTTCCTTGAATTCCCAGTGGAATGGCATGTCTCCACACTGTCCCTACTCATGGCTGTGCCTAACTGGCATGATTTTGCCCTTTGAGTATTTTCAGCTTCCCTTTGTGACTATATCTGCTCTTGTACTTGCAAACTAACACTCACCATGTTTTGGTATTGTAGGGAGTGATTTTTGTTCACTTCTTACCTGATGCTTTCCATTTAACTCTACAAATGCTACCAGTTTACAGTCATCTGCTTCCTTGTGTTCCACAGTCATTTTATTAACTGAGATCCTGAGGGTGCTCTCTGTTCATTTTGATTTCCTCATACAGTGCAATGTGAATGGAGCATGATGCCTTAGACCTCTTTAAATGGAGTGCAGCCCTTGTTTAACTTTGCCTGTGAATTTCCATTTCAGTGGTCTAGCTTGGTATTTTGTTGGCTTTTCCTTTCTTTCCACTTTAATTGGCCTTGTCCAATATGCATGTGATAGAAGGCTGAGAGGAAAGCTCCTGAGAAAAATGTGAATAGATAGTTTTGAAGCTGATTTCCATCGAACCTTTGCTTAGCAAGGATATAATTCTTCTGCTTTCAAAATGCATGTGATACACTTGGATGACTGGAAACTATTATAGACCTTCAGAGTTAGAGTACTAATATGTGCAAAAAAAAGAGTACATTTCCCATGGATAGTCACTTAGCTCCCTCCCCAAACAGTCTCTACTATAACCACCAGCTTTTCTAGAAAGATATGTTATACATAAAAACAAAGTAGTTTAAAGTAGCTTCTCCTAGATATCGGCTGGTATGTAGTTGGTTTTGTGTGATCATTCAAATAGCAGATGATTCTCTATTTATAGGGTACGTGTGCATGTGTGTGTGTGAGTGCATGTGTATGTCTTTGACTATATATACATGAACATGCTATCTGAAGTTTAGGTCAAAATCAGTAATTCAGAAATTCCAGTGGTGAACCAATTTCCCATTATCTTGTGACTCAAACAATCATCCATTTTTCAATTAACTATTTAGAATTAGAATATATGTTCGTTATTTCTCTATCAAAATAGCCACTTCAATCACTTATTAAGATAAGCCTTTCAAATTGAAATCTTTTGAGTAGATTGGTAATATTTTGTTTAAAACATTGAGGTTAAGATGTCATGGCGTGTAATAAAAGATAGAATAATGTTTGTGACTGATTGTCACTTTACACAACATTCAGAAAACATGGTATTTTCAAAACAATTCAGACAATATAGTCACACAATCCTCGTTATGTGTTATGGAACTCATAACTTTAAAAACTTTTCAACTCATAACTTAAGAAACAACAACCAACCAACACTAGAATTCCACTACTAAAGGGAATGGTTTCTGACAGCATTGAACTGGATAAACTAAAAAGATTGAATTGGCAGTAATCCCATATATATATGCTAAAACTAAAATATGGACACTGAGTGACTCAAGGAATTTAAAGGTACACTAAGTCATCAGGCTACATCAGAATCAAGTCACTACCAGCTGACGAGCTTAGTGTGCCCACTGTGGAATGTGCTCAATGTTATGCACTGGTTAGTGGATTTATGTCTCAATCTTAAAAATGACTAATTGGTAACTTTCTTAGCAGTCTCAGCAAACAGGTTGAGGAATGAATGGGCCATAGAAAATGCACCTTCTTCCTTCTAGAGCTTCATAGAGCAAGGGTGAGTTTCTTGTCAGGACAGTGTGTGGAAACTTATGCAAGTAGTGTCATGTTGTATCTAGTCTCTAGGATTTCAGTCTTCAGGGCACTAAAGTCAGGTATTGGGTACATAAATTAGCTTTATTAAATATTTCATGCCTATCTATAAAGAATCATGAAATTGACACCCATAAATATATTCAAAATAGCCATTACCACCAGGTATGGAATCATTCTTACACAAACAACTATCCTTGTGCTAACTTACTCAAACTCTTATGCTTTTCAGTACATGAGTCTTGTTCTTTACATGTGCATGGGCACAGGCAAAGTCAGCAGGAGAGATAAAACAGCGGTGCATTTTACAGATTTGCAAACTCAAGGTGGCACAGATTTCAAAAGACACTGATATTTAAACACGAAGTATATGCCTCTCAAAAGATATGGGGTCAGATTCATTCCTTCAGGTGCAGGGCAGCGCAGAGACTATATAAAAAAGCCTTTACCATTCTGTAGAAAACAGCACAAGGGGAGGGAGGAAGTCTGTTTCTGCAATGAACTTGATAAACTATAAGAAGATCACCACAGGTTGAACCTCCCTGGTCCAGAACCCTCCGAACTGGAGTGATCCCAGACCGGGGGTGTTTGCCAGATCAAGGGAGGTCAATGCTTCCCAGCTAGCTGCCCCACTGCTGGTTCCTTTCGTTGGGGCTGCACACCCTGCTAACACTGGTTGGCCGGGGCCACTTGGCCACACTGGCCCTGCTGCCAGTGGGGATTGCCTTGCTGGCCTGGTCCCGCAGCTGTCTGGGGTTGCCCCTGGTAGTTTTCTGGGGTTCCCCTGCTGGGGCTGCCCAGCCATCAATGCCGACTGGCCTGCTGCCACCAGGCCTCCCTGGCTGCCTGGCCCTGCTAAAGCTGGGGACTTCCTAGCCGCTGCCTACCCCCACTGACTCCGGGGATTCTCTGGCTGGGGCCAGGGCTCTCTGGCTGCCACTTGGGCCTGCTGATGCTGGGGTTCCCCAGCCCAGCTGCTACTAGCCCAGCCAGCACACCTCAGCCCCTGCATTCTCCCAGGGCTGGCTCTCACTCCCGGCCTCCCGGGCTCTTTGGTTCAGTGACATCCATGGCCCTTCCAGACCTCAGATGTTGCCGGACCAGAGAGTCCTGGATTTGGGAGGTTCAACCTGTACTATGAAATTCAAGTATATCTAGTGAACAAAGGATCATATTCACCAAGGGTACCTCTACACTAGCCACCTAGATCGATCTAGGGAGGCTAATGAGGGTGACTGAAATTGCAAATCAAGCCCGGGATTTAAATATCCCGTGCTTGATTTGCATTCAGTCGCCGCCATGTTAGAAATTGACTAGCCCGAGTAACTGCTCACATCTACACGCGGCAGTGAATGGGATTCGATTTAAAGCCCTAAATCAAATTAGCTGGTAAACCTCATTGCAGGAGGAATACCAGCTAATTTGAGTTAGGCTTTAAATCGAATCCCATTTCACTGCCGCGCAGACACGGGCAGTTACTTCGGCTAGTCAATTTCTAAAATGGCGACGTTGAACATGCAAATCAAGCGCGGGATATTTAAATCCTGGGCTTGATTTGCAATTTCGGTCACCCTCATTAGCCTCCCTAAATCGATCTAGGGGGGTAGTGTAGAAGTACCATAACTGAGCATTGCAAATGCAAGACTTGGAGTTCTCAATCCTGATGGCTTCTTGCCCATATACATAGCACTGCTATAGTCTGGGTCATCTCTGCCGGCATGGAATGGAGACTCTTTGCCAGTCAGGGTACATCTACACAGCAGCATTATTTCGGAATAACTGGCATTATTCCAAAATAACAAAAATGTGAATCTACACTACAATCCTTTATTCCGAAATAATGTTGAATAGGAGAACTTCTTACTCTGACTCATGGTAACCCTCATTTCATGAGGAGTAAGGGAAGTTGAAGGAAGAGTGTTATTCCTTCGTCTTCCTGCTGTGTAGACAGCGCCAAAAGCCAAATTAAGCTATTTCGACTTCAGCTATTCATTTAACGTAGCTGGAGTCACTTAGCTTAATTCAACTTTAGCCCTGCTGTGTAAATGTACCCTCAGAGATGGTAGAATTTGTTACCCACAAAATGCTATTGGCTAGCTGATCAACTGTAGGTGTGTAGCTTCAGTCAAAAAAGATTGCAGTATGGCTGCAAAAATGATTTCTCTGTCTAGTAGCATAACTTCCATCTTGCTTAGGTCCTCCTTCGGCTATGAGTTGTTTGGACAAAATCACTTGGACACTTGGACCTCCCTCCCTCCCCCTCACCCCATCTTCTGTACTAAATCTGATTTGTCAGTTTAATAATGTGTTCGCTTTTTTCATTGTATTCCTTTGATATATATGGTCATGCCAATTCTCTTCCAGAATATGATCTGAGGAAGTGGATCTGGCCCACGAAAGCTCATCACCTAATAAACCATCTTGTTAGTCTTTAAAGTGCTACATAGTTTTTCCTTTTGTTTTGGACATCTGGTTGGTAGTGCTATAGGCATATATAGTGGAAGATAAATAGAGACATCACCCTCCAACCAGTTCTGCCAATAGTTCTGCCAAGGAAGGTTTCATGGGAGAGATGGCCTCTCCATTACCTTGCTCATTCTTGGCACTATCTGGTGGAGAAGGGGGTGCAAGCTTTGCCCCTTCTTCTGGTACTTTTTTGTCACTCCTGGGAGCTTAGACTGGTTTCTGCTAACATGTACTTGCAAAGAATTGTGTAGTCAATGTGACCCGTAATCTGTTTGGTTAGATTTCAGTATTAGTGATCAAAATCAGTGCAAAAAGCATACCATCCTCTCTGTAATGTTTATTACAGACCTTTTTGTATGCAAATCTCCTGTATATACTTCAATGCATAAATCTTGGATGAAGTCCTGCAAACACTTATGCACATGTGTAACTTTATGCATGTGAATAGTCCCAAGGGACTGCTCACATGTAAAGTAAAACATGCGTATTTGCAGGATCGTGGGCTCAATTATGAATTATTTTAGCTTTCCAGCAGAATGGAATGGTTTCACCTTGCTGTTTTGAGTGCCTCTAAGACCTGTCTTTATTTCTGTAGCAGCTGTTGGATTTGACTAGATATTCTTTCATTTGGCCTCTACAATATGTTCTGTTGCCTAAATAAAACCCCACAAAAGAACAACAAATTCTTCAGCCACTACAGAGGATAACTGGGATGGAAACTGTAAGAGAGATGCCAAGTGGTTTGCTAAAGTCCATCACGTTATGACAATGGTAGTGGATTTTTATTTAGAAATACCAGATCAGTAACTGAAAATCTTTTTTGCATTTTCTTTTTTCTGTATTTCTTTTTTATTTCCTTGTAAAGGCCCTTAGTAAGGTACCTGTAAGAGTTTGAATAATCACAGTGATTTAATTTCACTGTTTTTAGACCTATTAACATTCTTTTGTGTGGAAAGCTTTCCTGCCTATATATATATATTTTTTCCTTGAATCTGAAAATTTTCACAAAAAAATGTCATTTCCACTTTAAAACAAGTGTTTCTACAGGAAATCAGAAAACTAAATTTTATATCGGAATCAACCTTTCATAATGAAGTTAAAATATTGGTTTGAAAATTTTTTATTTCAAAATGGTACAAAACTTCACACAGAAAACCTGAAATATTTAAATGAGAAACTTTCTCTCTAGAAATTTCTTACAAGAAAAATTCCAGTTTTCTAGCTAACTGTAAATGGAATAACTCTTATGCTTAAGGTTATTCACATTCTTAAGTACTTTGGTGGAGTCAGCCAAAGAAATATAGTTTTTGGACTGTACCACTCTCATTTTCCATTCTCTCCTCACATTTTTGCTCTGCATTCTTTCTTTAATCTTTATTTCCTTTTACTCCCTTCCTCCTTTCTTGCTCACTTCCCTTTTCTCCTCTAGGAGCATGATAGGAGTAGTACATGAAACAAAGCAAATCTCCTTGGCTATTGCATAGTGGGAAAGCTTTTTGCACGAACTTTTTCTTCTCAAACTTTGTTCATATCATCCTTCTCCAGTCTTCTTGCTTTAGGGACATTTGGGCTTCAAGTAAACTAGGAATGGGACATTCAGACAGAATTTATTTGTTATCTTTTCAGTGTGTGCGTGTGATTGACAAGGCAAGAAGAGGAAAAGAGACAGATATGCTGTGTTTTAATAGTAGAGGCATGGGGAATCACGCAAATGGAAAAAAAAACCCACAACAAGAGCAACCCTCAATTTATCGTTCCTAATACATTTCCCCAGGTCTTCAGCATGCCTCAAAAATAATGAAATAATAATGAAAAATAATTCCTTTGAAGGGAATACTAAAGCAGTACTCTCAGCAAGCTATAGCAGTTACAAGAGGGAATATTTCAAAATAATAATAATGTAGGGACTCACATATGAACTTCCTCTTGGCTGAGGCTGTGTGGTTTAATGGGAGGAATATTAGGCTAGGAGTCAGAAACATTCAAGTTCTTTAGTTCTATTACTGACTCAAGCTCTCATTCTACTTCTGTTGTAATTAATGATAAGATTCCCATTGACTTAAAATGGGGCAGAATCTTTCCCACATTGTTCGGCAGTAAATGTAAAATAGAGATGATGATAATACATAATGTCACAGAGATATTATAAAGATTAATTGGTTGATTTTACAAACCCCTGTAAAAGTGGTGGATATTATTCATAAGTATACTATGGAAACCTAGTGGACTGATATAAACTTCTTAGGAACTGAAGCTGCTTAAGTCTCAGGGACTCTACAGTTTGAAATTTCTGCTGTGGAATGATGATCAAATGCTGATATATTGGGATTATTCAGTTTTAATGGTAAGTTTATTGCAACAGTTTATTGCCATTTACAACAACAGTTCAACCTCCCTGATTCTTGGGCCTGCGTGTATGCTTCTCTGTTAAATTGATTTTTGAATAAACGGAGCCTTCTAAAATTTCCACAATTAGGACTTTATATGGCATTGGAAATATGTGAACGTTGAGGCTCTTTTGACTCTCTGAAATGCCTGAGTGACATTTTCAAAGCACTTCTTAAAATACAAACCTCAGTGTCATTTTCACATGCAAATGGAAAGGTCCTAATGGAAAGGGTATCAGACTGGTCTATAATACCATGGTAAAATCAATCTAAGTAACTACTATGGTAAATGAACCTAAGTTACTAGCATGGTAAATTAATCTAAGTTACACTACTTAGTGTAGGGGGAGGGATAGCTCAGTGGTTTGAGCATTGGCCTGCTAAACCCAGGGTTGTGAGTTCAATCCTTGTGGAGGCCATTTAGGGCAAAAATTTGTCAGGGATGGTACTTGGTCCTGCTGTGAAGGCAGGGGACTGGACTTGATGACCTTTCAAGGTCCCTTCTAGTTCTAGGAGAAAGGCAATCTCAATTCATTTACTTCAGTTATGTGAACTATATAACAGAAGTGGATGTACCAAGATCTATGGAGAGCACTCAGCCTTTGACTTACGTCTTAATGAGATGCACTAAATTGACAATTTTGCATCTGTTGCAGCAGTGCAGATTTATCCAATGGTGTTGATATGGCCTAAGAGTTGAGGTGCCTGAGTTCTAGTCTCAGGTTACATCACCACTACTAGCTAAGTTGGCACTGCTGCGATAGACGAGGTAGTGTCAATTTAGTGGGTCTGGTGAAGATACACTAAGTCAGTGGCAGAATGCTCTCACATCAAATGCTAAACTCCATCTTCCAGAAAAAACAAGGTAAGTTGATGGGAGAGTGCCTTCCATTGACACAGCCCCATTTAGACACCATGGTTAGTGGCTCTAGTTACATCAACTTCAGCTATGTTATCCAAATAACTGAAATAGCATAACTTAGATCAATATTTCATGGTAGTGTGGACCAGCCCTTAGATTTGCTGTTGATTATCTGTGCAATCTGAGGAAAATCTCTTCATTGTTCTGTGTCTCAGGTTTCTACTTTCTAAAATAGAAGTAGTACTACCAATCTACCTTTGTAAATTGTTTGGATATTAATGAATGAATCTATTAAATAAGTACTAAATATTGTTACTAGCAAATTGAGTGACTACAAATAATAAGATGGAAATTTTGGAGGCTCTTTAAAAATTTACTCTTTAAAGTCTGAAAAATTTACTTTTGTTCTCTTAACATAAAATATGCTTTCTCCTGAGCTTCCTGATACTTTATGCTACTGGCTATGTCAGCAATTTCACAAGGAGAATATTTGAGTCCTTTGATATTTATTCTCCTGGTTCCAGGAAACGCAGTGACTTTTGAAAAAAAAATAAAACAGCAAGCAAAAGGTTATCTGGATGTTATTAAAGGTCAAAATAGGTCCAGTTTGATTTTGATTTGAGTTTTGGGTCAAGTTCCTTTTAATTTTAACTGGTTATGTTATCACTTTTTATGCTGGTTGCATGGTATTTTGGTCAGATGCCATTTAATTGGAAGGACTTTCCCCCTATTTATATGATGGTACATTACAGGTCAATGGCTTTCCTTTCTGACCCATAATATGTGTCTAGTTCTTAATATTTTGTTATTCCTCACTTGTAGGATGAGCTCCCATTTAGTCTAAGATCAGCTGGTAACATTTTTTAAGGAACATGTGGTTACGTTTTGTAAGATTGAATTTGAACAGATGTAATCTAAAACTCATTATTTAGCAGCGCTCTGTAAGTGCAGTGTAAATAGTCTTTTTGTAAATTCAGAATTGATTGATCTATTGATATGGCTCTTCAAAGTATCAGAGAGGAATTGTGCTCAGTGTACGCCATCCAAAAACTATTAGGTTGAATTTCACTGCCTCCTTAGATCACAGTTTGACAAAGTAGGTTCCAATAAGTTGATAAGTTGTATGGGAGTATCTATGTCTAGAACATGAGCATCAGTGGAGTCATCAGCTGGGAATCTTTGAAAGTAATATTGGAATGAGTGTAATAAAATCTGTAGAAATCAGTCATCCGTGCAGTGCTGACAGCCTACAAAAATACCTTACCATTTAAATGTATGAGCCGCAGCCCTCTGAAGTGAATGAGTACACCAAGTGATGAAGAGGATTTACTCTTCTGGCACTTGTCTACACTACACGGAAGATCGACACTGCCGTGGTCGATCTTCCGGGGTTCTATGTAGCGGTGTAGTACACACCTTCTAGATCAAACTCAAAAGGTGCATACTCCTGCTTCTCACAAAGGGTAAGGGAAGCCAACGGGAGCATTTGCAGTGTAAGATATATAGATTCCAGTTACATAATTTATGTAGATGGTGTTGCATATCTTACTTCAACTTTCCCATGTAGTGTGAACCAGGCCTTACAGCCTGCAAAAGGAGTGAAATCCTGTATGGTAGAGAAAGAGTTACACACTTAGGGTGTGTCTACACCAGGAAATTATTTTGAAATTATTTCCCTAGTGTAGACCAGGGCTTAAGAGTGTGTAGCAGTGCTTGCGGTGAATCCTTACATCCAGTACAATTAATAGATCTTTTTATTTCTTTGATCCAGGTCCTTTTGATTTTTAGCTCCTCTGATAGAGATGTCTAGACAAATCCAAGTTCATTTACAATAAACATAATCTGCTTTGAAGGACATATGGCTCAGCTCTAACAAGTACCAACAGAAACTATTTTATGTAATATAGTCCATCCATCACTTCTAGCTTTATAAATGCAGAAAACAGCCAAGACATCGTAAATACAAGTCTCTAAGGATATTTCTACACTGAATCTATAAGGAACATAAAGCAGGTAAATGTAAAGCCAAAGAGAGTGAATTTATCCTTTTAATCTAGAGATTGTACTCCCATTTGCTCACATGACTTAAATACTACTAGACCTCAGGGACTGCAACACTTCTCAGGATCTTCACATGACAGTCATAAGCCTTGCTTACTCTCCAAGGGCACATGGAAACCAAGAAATCATGCTGGCAGCATGTATTATAATCAATTTAAAGGAGCCAAATTCTGTATATCATACATACATAGTATCTTTTTAAAAAACAAAATCTGTGAGAATATTTGTTGAGAACTCTGTGACACTTAACTGTTGGAAGGTTTGATTTTTGGCTGTAAATTTAAGGACTGAATTGGGCTGGTTCATGAAACCAGACAAAAAAATTAGGAGCTGTAAAAGGGTGTGTGTGATAAGGGAAAGGCAGTTATTCAGCTGATACTGACAGACCACTTCCCAAGGCAGGGAGTGCAGTATTGAGTCGCTCATCATTTTCCTTTCGTCTCAGTTTTTAATGCTTCTTGCAATGGTACTATGATGGACATGAGCAGGATGGGCCCATAGACATTGGGAATGGCTAGCATGTGATTTCCAATTGGACGATTTGTTTGGGTTTTTCAGCTCTGATTTTTGATCTCTGGCAAATGGCATAAATACCAAATCTAAATCAGGGAGCAATAGACTAGGGACTTATTCATTTATTAGATCGCTCTATGATTAGTCTGTGTGTAGATTGCTGAATTCATGCAACACTCCGAGGGCACAGTCAGCACATTTCATATTGATAGGCACCTATGCTCTTATGAGTTAAGTTGACCCATCTATGTTGCTCAGGGGTGTGAAAAGTCAAATCCCTGAGTGGCATGGTTAAGCCAAACTAACCCCAGGTGTAGAGAGTTCTAGGAATTCTGTTGATCTAGCTACTGCCTTTCAGGGAGGTGAACCCCACCTGTGGCTATAGTGTCTAAACTGAAGCACTACAGTACACATTTGCAATGCTGTTGTAGTGTTTCAAGTGTAGACAAAGCCTTAGTTTCCCTTGTCCATTATTGAAATGCTTCTTTGATCCAATTGTAAAAATTTGATTTTGCAACTTTCAGTCACTGAAACAAATGGAACTATTCACGTGAGGTAGTGCTATTCAGCACAAGTAATGGCTACAAAGCTGGGCCCTCAATGTTTGTATGGTAAATATGCTGTTCCCGACCTCTTCTGTGTTGTTCGTCCATCGTGGTCGATGAAGACCTCAACACCACTAAATGCTTTGAGACTGGATACAGTGTGTCCAAAGATGACTTATCAGGCCAATTCGGGCACCAAATATCCTGGAACATGTCGGGCAGACATGTGTAGGCATTGCAATTGTTGCACTGGTAGCTTTGAACTTGCGCAGCACGCGCTTGTGTTGTGCTTCAGAGATGCGCCTTGTTTCGAAAACTTGGCATCCCTTGTGAATGAGACTGCGCCAGGCAGGGTGGTTGTGTGCCAGCGATTCCCAGGTGGTTGCATCAATTCCGAATGACTTCAGGGAGACCTTGAGTGTGTCTTTGTAACGTTTCCTCTGTCCACCACGTGAGCGTTTACCAGTAGAGAGTTCCCCAAAAAGGAGCTGCTTAGGTATACGTCTCGTCCGGCATACAAATGACATGACCTGCCCATCTAATCTGTGCACTCATCAGCAGAGTGTGGACTGACGGTAAACTTGCTCTAGAGAGAACCTCAGTGTCTGGTATTTTGTCTTGCCATCCGATGCGTAATATTCTGCGAAGACAAGTCATGTGGAAGTGATTAAGCTGTCTTGCGTGCCTCCGATACGTAGTCCACGTTTCACAGGCATACAAGAGGGTGGTGAGTACCACAGCTCTGTAGACCTTCAGTTTTGTTGCTTGGCTGATTCCTCGACGCTCCCATACAGTGGGGCTTAGTCTACCAAAAGCAGAACTTGCCTTCGCTATTCTGCATGTGACTTCTATGTCAATGTTAGCTGCATGGGAAAGAGTACTGCCGAGGTAAGTGAACTGGTCCACTGCCTGTAGCATCCGCCCTGTGACTGTGATTGTGGGTTTTGTGTGGTGCATAAGGGACAGGCTGATACATGACTTCGGTCTTTCTGCTGTTGATGGTGAGTCCAAAGTTGTCACAAGCTGTGCAGAACTTGTCCACACTGACTTGCATCTCTGCTTCAGAGCCAGAATACAAGGCGCAATCATCGGCAAACAAGAAGTCTCTCAGAACAGTCCCTTTCACTTTGGTGATAGCCTGAAGTCTCCTCAGGTTGAAAAGATTCCCGTCCACTCTGTATTTAAGGCTGATTCCAGCAACGCTGTCCTGGAAGGCATCATTCAGCATAGCAGTAAACATGATGCTGAACAGTGTAGG
Source organism: Rafetus swinhoei (assembly GCA_019425775.1). Classification (NCBI taxonomy): domain Eukaryota; kingdom Metazoa; phylum Chordata; order Testudines; family Trionychidae; genus Rafetus; species Rafetus swinhoei. The sequence continues at coordinate 313,024,860 of CM033437.1, forward strand.
TGCGAGTACACAGCCCTGTTTGACACCATTGATGACTGGGAATGCCTTAGAAGATTCTCCACCGTCTAGCACTCTGGCCATCATGCCATCATGAAACTGGCGTACCATCTGAATGAATTTGGGGGGGGCAGCCAAACTTTGACATGATCCTCCACAGACCTTGTCGGCTGACAGTGTTGAAGGCTTTCGTGAGGTCAACAAAGATTGTGTAAAGTTCACGATTCTGCTCCTGACACTTCTCCTGAAGTTGGCGCGGCAAAGATCATGTCAATAGTCCGCGGCCCTTACGAAAGCCACATTGTGACTCCGGCAGAAGGCCACACTCCAGATGAGTGACCAAATGATTTAACATCACTCTTGCAAGGATTTTACCTGCGATGGAAAGCAGCGAAATTCCCCGATGATTGTCACATACCTGTCGATTGCCCTTCCTCTTATAGAGGTGTACAATGGATGCATCCTTGAGTTCCTGAGGAATGGATCCTTGCTCCCAAAAAGACTGGAACAGCTCAGTGAGCTTCTCTGTGAGTACATGACTGCCGGCTTTATAGACCTCTGCAGGTATAGCGTCTGCCCCTGGAGCTTTGCCGCTGGATAGCTGGCTAACAGCTTGTGAAACTTCGGCTACTACCGGTGGATCATCCATGGCACCGTTGATGTCAACCTGGGGAATCCTCTCAATCGCCTCGTTGTTGATAAATGACGGTCGGTTGAGGACGTCTTCAAAATGTTCAGCCCATCTCTGCAGGATCTGAGCCTTCTCTGTAATCAGAGTTGAACCATCTGTACTAATCAGGGGGAAACTCCCGAGAGACTGAGGTCCATAGAGAGTGTTAAGGGCTGCATAGAACCGTTTCAGGTCATTCCTGTCAGCATGCCCCTGAATTTCAGCTGCCTGGTCACTTAACCAAGCATCCTGCATTTCGCAGTTTGTTCTGGACTGTCCTGCGAGCATTTGCAAAGGCGTTCTTCTTGGCAGCTGATGATGGATCGTTCTGATGTGCACGATGAAGGCGGTGCTTTTCAGCAAGTAGAGACAATATCTCCCCATCATTCTCATCGAACCAGTCGGGCTGCTTGCGCAAAGAGGGTCCCAAAATCTTCAGTGCAGATGAGTGGATAGCATTCTGGAAAAGTTCCCAGTCGTCAGCAGCGCTGCCTACAAGGTGCAGGTCGGAAAGCTTGCTTTCTAGATCCTCAGTCAATGCTGAGGCTATGCTCGGGTTCTCTAGCCTGGCCACATTAACTCTTTTTATGGTGTGACGGACCCGGCGGGGTCCGCACTGAGAGCGGGGCAGGCTCGCCTCCGGCGCGGGAAGCGGCGGCCGCGGCCGGCAGCAGCGGGCCAGCTGGGCGCCGCTGGAGCCAGGACGCCGGGCAGCGCGGCCAAGCGCACGCCGGGGGAAACGCGGCCGGGGGCGAGCCCCGGGGCGGCATCCTGCCGCGAAGCCGCGGCCCGTGCTAGGGCGGGAATCCCCGGGCGCACGCCGGGAGGAACTTGGCGGGGGAGGCACCGGGGAGGCGGGGCTTCCCCCCCCCGACGTCATCCCCCGGGGACGTGAAAGCCAGGAGCCGGACGCCGACAAGAGGGGGAGCGGAGGCAGCCACCCTGGCTTCCCGGCAACAGACCTCCGGCCCCGGCGACGCGAGCGACAGCAGTGGCACTTGGCGGACGCGTGGGGCGGACCAGACGCCTCCGGCGGGTGAGTGACCCGCGCACGCGCGCACTGAGGCGCCGGCGGGCGAGTGGAAGCGCCGGGGCAGGGCCTTTCTGGCGCCCGTGGGCAGACGAGTTGTGGGCCGTAGCCCCGTCTGCTGTGGAGAGCGGCCGGTAGGCGCCGAACTCCACTCAGGGCCCTGGGCCGGGACCCGGAGGAGAGGGCGGGCCCGGTTCCCCCACTCCCCACTCCCTACATCCACCCACCGTATACCCCCCCCCCAAGCACTCCCAGGGACTAAGGCTCCCTCCGTGGTGAGGGCAACGCGAGGACTAGGGTCACGACCGTGCCCTACGGACGCGCAACTGCGTGATAAAAGGCAAAAGCGGGGATGGGACCCCAAGGCCTACAGTGAGGCCGAACCCCTAGCCCCGTTGGGGGTGATGCACGGACGGGTCCACTGAACCCCCGCTGTCCTTTGGGGCAGAGGGGTGATCGCACTCAACCCGCGTAGCGGGCAAAGACAGGCGGAGGGTTCGCGGAGCCCCTCCCCCGCCGGGGAGACGGGAGGGGAGCGGTGCTCGCACCCATAAATCCGCCACACTGGTGGAGAATGTGGGTAGCCTGAATGTTGTCGCCCACAGATGAGAGGAACCAGGTGAGGCGACCGGCCGCCTCGACGGACGCCGTCGGTGAAGCAGGCGAACCCATGGAGCCCCGACAGTTTTTTGAGTGGTTCGGGGAGACTCAGCGGCAGCAGCAGCAGGCCCAACAAGAGCAGCAAACGCAGTTGGTCCAGCAGCTGTGACTACCCAATTCCAGGAACATCAGAGACAGTCGATCCAGGAACTAGCCGCGTAGCAAGACCAATGGCGGCAGACGGTGGAGCGAAGGTGGGGAGCGACCATGGGCGGACCCGTAGGAACCGGGGAGGGACCGAATCTGCCCCTGCGTCTTACCAAGCTGGGCCCCCAGGACGACCCCGAAGCCTTCCTCACCACCTTTGAGCACGTCGCAACAGCGGCCCGATGGCCGCCGGAGCAATGGGCTACCCTGCTGGCCCCCTACCTGAGCGGGCCGGCACAATTGGCATACCGCAGCCTAGCGATCTCCGACGCGCTGAGCTACCCCAAGGTGCGGGAGGCCATATTGGACCAGCTCGGCCACTCCCCCGAGACCTGCCGACAGAAGTTCCGCCAGGAGGTGTTTCGGCCCGGCGATCGACCCTGGGCCGTGGCTCAACGACTGCGGGAATGGGCGACCCGTTGGTTGGAGCCCGAACATAAGTCCGGCGCGCAGGTCACGGAGATGGTGGTGTTGGAGCAGTTCGTGCATATCCTGCCACGGGAGGGCCAAAGGTGGATGCGGAGGAACCAGCCCGCAACCCTTAATGAGGCCGTCACCCTGATGGAGGCCCACCTCCTGGCCGAGCAAGACGAAGGAGGCAGCAGACGGGAGGCCTTACCCGGGGCGAAGGTAGGGGGGCCTAGGCCTCAGGGGAAACCTGCCACCCGGGAGCCAACCCCGGGAGTGCGGCGGGGAAGGGACAATATCCCTCGGCTGGCCCCGGTCTGGCACAGCCCAGCCCCCGAGAAGGCAGACGAAGGGGACCGGCTGAGACGGCCCGAGGAGACCCACCAGGCCCACGGGGCGTGTTTCCAGTGCGGCCAGGAGGGGCATTTCAAGCGGGAGTGCCCCATGATGGACTGCACGTTGAACCAGGGGACACGACCCGGACCAGAGACCGAGCGCCCCGGAGAAGGGAACCGGGTACTATGGCAAATGACGGTCGAGGGACGCACGGTCCAAGCACTAGTAGATTCCGGTTCCTCAGCGACGCTGGTGCGGGCCGACATTATTCCTCCCGGGCGACCCGAGGGCCCGCCGGTGTGGATGAGGTGTGTTCATGGGGAGGTGAAAGCTTACCCAACCGTACAGGTCCGCATAATGGGTAACGGGCAGGACCGTGTTTGGAAGGTGGGCAAGGCCAGGGCTCTGCCCTACCCCATGCTCCTAGGACGTGACTGGCCGGGGTTCGAGCCCCTACTCAGGGGCCAGGCGCTGCCAGACCCCAGGGCGGCCGTCGAGGGAGGCCCCCCCAGAGAACCCCGGGGAGAGGGGACCTGCATGGAACTGGAGGCGGCCCCGGACTTCACGGCAGAGCAGCGGATGGACCCCGCCCTGCAGAACGCCTGGGACCAGGCGACCGCCCCGGAGGAAATGGAACCCGACGCAGTAAGGCCGACCCAGGGACCACAATTCCAGGTATGGAACGACCGCCTGTATCGGGTCACCACCGAGCGGGGTGGGGAAGTCCGGAAGCAGTTGGTAGTCCCCACCCGCTTTCGGCGGGAGGTACTGGAATTGGGGCACGCCAACCCCTGGGCGGGACATCTGGGGCGCGAGAAAATGCTGGAACGCATCCTGCAAAGGTTCTACTGGCCGGGGGTCTTTCGGGCCGTGCGGGATTTTTGTGCGTCGTGCCCCGAGTGCCAAGGACCGCACCGGCCCGGGTGCCGAGAGCCCCGTTAGTGCCCCTCCCGATAGTCGAGGTCCCGTTCGAGCGGGTGGCCATGGACTTGGTCGGGCCCCTGGAACCGTCGGGAAGGGGCTATCGTTACATCATGGTAGTGGTGGACTACGCCACCCGCTACCCTGAGGCCATCCCCTTGAGGAATACCAAGGCCCCGACCTTGGCGCGGGAGCTCTTGAAGATCTTCTCGCGGGTCGGCCTGCCGCAGGCCTTCCTGACCGACCAAGGTCCGAATGTGACATCCCGGGTCATCAAGGAACTCTGTAGGATGTTGAAGATTAAACGGTTGCAGACGTCGGTGTACCACCCACAAACTGACGGGCTGGTCGAACGATTCAACCAGACACTGAAGGGGATGTTACGACGGTTTGTGCAGGATGACCCCGAGGATGGGACCTGATGCTGCCCGGGCTCTTATTCGCGGTAAGGGAAGTCCCACAGTCATCTACCGGCTTCTCCCCCTTCGAGCTGTTGTACGGCCGCCAACCGCGAGGGATTCTAGACCTCCTCAGAGAAGAATGGGAACACCAGCCCACGGCCGGACGGGGGACGGTCCAATACATCACTCAGCTGCGGGAGAAACTAAGCCGCTTAGGGGAATACGCACGCCTGAACCTCGCAGAAAGCCAAGGGCGCCAGGCGCGGCATTACAACGCCAACGCCCGCCGGCAGGAGTTCCAGCCGGGCAATCGCGTGATGCTGCTCTTGCCAACAAAGGAGTCCAAACTGCTGGCCCAGTGGCAAGGGCCCTTCGAGGTGGTCCGGAAGGTAGGGGAGGTCGACTACGAGGTGAAGATGTCAGGCCACCGACGAGGGACCCAGCTCTTCCACATCAACCTGCTGAAGAAATGGGTCCCCCGAGAAGCCCTGCTGATCGCACCACCTTCTGAGGGGGAGGACCTGGGACCCTGGAGGGGGGACGAGACAGAACCCCCGGAGATTACGCTAGATCCCGAGCTAACCCCGCAGCAGCAGGACCAACTGCGCAGCCTCCTCCAGCGACACCAGAGCACCCTCACGGCCCGACCCGGATGGACGACGCTAGGGGCACACCGGATCATCACAGAGGAGGGCTGGGTTGTGCGGGAACGCGCGTCCTCCCGGAAGATGTGGGACACCGTGAGACGGGAGGTCCAGTCGATGCAGCAGTGGGGGGTGATAGAGGAGTCCGCGAGTGAGTGGCGCAGCCCGATCGTTCTGGTCCCCAAAGCTGACGGCACGACGCGATTTTGTATCGACTTCCGGCGGGTGAACGCGATATCCCGCTTCGACGCGTACCCGATGCCGAGAGTAGATGAACTCCTGGAACGACTCGGGCAGGCCGCCTACATAACGACCTTAGATCTGTCAAAGGGGTACTGGCAGATACCCCTTGACCCCGCAGCCTAAGAGAAGACGGCCTTTTCGACCCCCTTTGGCTTGTTTCATTTTCGAACCATGCCTTTCGGCCTGCACGGGGCAGCGGCGACATTCCAGCAGCTGATGGATCGGGTATTGGCCCCGCACCGCGATTACGCCGCCGCCTACATTGATGACATTGTCGTCTATAGCCCCACCTGGGGGGACCACCTGAAGCAGGTAGAGGCAGTGCTCTCGGCCTTGGGGGAGGCCGGACTCACAGCGAACCCAAAGAAGTGCCACTTCGCCCAAAGGGAAGTTTCGTGCCAGGGTACGCGGTGGGCGGGACGGTTAAAACCCCTTTACAGCAAGGTACAGGCCTTGATTACCCGACCCCGACCAAAGACAGGTCCGCCAGTTCTTGGGGCTCGCGGGGTACTACAGGAGATTTGTTCCGCGGTTCGCCACGCTGGCGGCGCCACTAACGGAACTAGTGAGGAACACTGAACCCTCCAAAGTGCGGTGGAACCCCCAGGCACAGCAAGCCTTTCACGCGCTGAAGGAAAGGCTGGCATCGGCCCCGGTGTTGTCACAACCAGACTTCGATAAACCTTTTATCCTTTATACAGATGCCTCGGAGGTGGGACTGGGAGCCGTACTAGCGCAGGGAGAGCCGGACAAGGACCATCCCATCCTGTACCTCAGCAGGAAGCTGTTGCCCCGCGAACGGGCCTATGCTACTGTTGAGAGGGAGGCCCTCGCAGTAAAGTGGGCGGTGGACGCCTTGAGGTACTATTTGTGGGGAAATAAATTCAGGTTGGTGACGGATCACGCCCCTTTAGTCTGGCTAAATTCTATGAAAGATACAAACGCCCGCATAATGCGGTGGTACCTGGCCCTGCAGCCCTACTGTTTCGAGGTCGTGCATCGACCAGGGGCCACCCACCTTAACGCGGATTTCTTTTCGCGCATCGGGGAGCAAACCCCTACCCGGGACCCACTCTCCAAGAGGGGGAGGCGTGTGACGGACCCGGCGGGGTCCGCACTGAGAGCGGGGCAGGCTCGCCCCCTCCGGCGCGGGAAGCGGCGGCCACGGCCAGCAACAGCGGGGCCGGCTGGGCGCCGCCGGAGCCAGGACGCCGGGCAGCGCGGCCAAGCGCGCGCCAGGGGAAACGCGGCCGGGGGCGAGCCCCGGGCAGCATCCTGCCGCTGGCGCCGCAGCCCGCGCTAGGGCGGGAATCCCCGGGCGCACGCCGGGAGGAACTCGGCGGGGGAGGCTCCGGGGAGGCGGGGCTTCCCGACGTCATCCCCCGGGGACGTGAAAGCCGGGAGCCGGACGCCGACAAGAGGGGGAGCGAGGAGGCAGCCACCCTGGCTTCCCGAAGCAACAGACCTCCGGCCCCCCGGGCGATGAGGAGCGACAGCAGTGGCACTTGGCGGACCGCGTGGGGACGGACCAGACGCCTCCGACGGGGTGAGTGACCCGCCGCACGCCGCACTGAGGGCGCCGGCGGCCGGGGAGTGTAAGGCGCCCGGGGCAGGGCCTTTCTGGCGCCCGTGGGCAGGCGAGTTGCGGGCCGTAGCCCGTCTGCCGTGGAGAGCGGCGGTAGGCGCCAACTCCACTCAGGGCCCTGGGCCGGGACCCCGGAGGAGAGGCGGGCCCGGGTCCCCCACTCCCCATTCCCTACATCCACCCACCGTATACCCCCCAAGCACTCCCAGGGACTAAGGCTCCCTCCGTGGCGAGGCAACGCGAGACTAGGGTCACGACCGTGCCCTACGGACGCGCAACTGCGTGATAAAAGGCAAAAGCGGGGACGGGACCCCAAGGCCTACAGTGAGGCTGAACCCCTAGCCCCGTTGGGGGCGATGCACGGACGGGTCCGCTGAACCCCCGCTGTCCTTTGGGGCAGAGGGGTGATCGCACCCAACCCGCGTGCAGGCAAAGACAGGCGGAGGGTTCACGGAGCCCTTCCCCCGCCGGGGAGACGGGAGGGGAGCGGTGCTCGCACCCATAAATCCGCCACATATGGGCTTGCTACCTTGTGGCCGCCTCTTCATTCTAATTCGGAGATTCATTTTGGAGACAATGAGCCTGTGATCTGTCCAACAATCAGCACCACACATGGCCTTGGTCACTCTGACATCTTGCCTGTCTTTTCAGCCTAACACTTCTTATAAAACACTAAGTCCTAACTAAGCTATCCCTCTCTATTCTCAACCTGTAATAGTAAAAAGGTTGCAGTGTTTGAAAAATATCGGTAATACCAGTTTCATATTGGTAACCAGTGATAGACCCACATCCCCAAATAAAATAATACTGATAGATATCACTGGGGACAGAACAGATCTGTGAGTGATAGGGGCTTCCAGGAATCTCTTGTATTACCATAATACAAAGTTCAAAAAATTATGAGTCAGACCCCTCAAAAATCATGAGGCTTGTTTAAAATTCATAAGATTTACACACACAAAAATCACTTTGTCTTTTGTCTGTTTTATTTTTGTATTTTATTTTTTCATTCTAAGGGAAGCCACCTACTTCCAATTTGTATCTTCATTTCAGAGTCAAATTCAGCTTTGAATGTATGCACAAATATTCAGCTCCCCTCTACATTGACAGGAACTGCTCTTCCTCTCTCCTATCCTCAGTAGGATGTGGGGAACTGCCATTCTAATCCTCTTATTTCCCCTTCTTACCTAAACAGCATTCCTAGTTCCCCCCATTTTCATGAAGTTTCCTATCCACCCCCTGCTCTTCATGTTCACTTGTCCCCATATTTTCCTCCTTTTCCCTTATAGTTTCTTAGGATGCAAATTGCATATCTTATTTTGAAACTATTTTAAAATAGCTTATTTTGAAATTTGGTGCATCTACACAGTGCCAAATTTCAAAATAACGTACTATTTCAAGCCATCCCTTATCCCTTGTGCAACAAGGTTTTCCGGGATGATGAAATATTTAAAAATAACGAGTGGCTTGTGTAGACACGGTGTAGCTATTTCAGGATCCCTCCAGGATCCCGAAATAGCCGGGCAGTGTAGATGTACCCCTACTCATCACTCTGGCCCTCAAAGGATGTGTAACAGATCCCCATTTCCCTTCTGGGCACACTGGTTTCAACCCATAGGAAAAAATGGTCTGTCTTTGCTGGGGGTAGCCTCTCTTTAATCCTAAGTGTTGAAGGGATATGGTAGCTTCCTTGCTGAGGGCAGCCTGTGGCTTTAGCACCAATGACAGTAATGGGAAGTGACAGCTTTTTACGATAAGCACAAAGCTTCACCTATTGGGAGCCAGAAATCATAAATAAATGAGAACCCTTTAAAAATCCACAAAATATCATTGTAGTCCTCAGGATGCAAATAGCTGCAGCAGATTCACCTTTACTGGCTTCATGACATTGCCCTCTGCTGACCTATCACTGCTTCCAGGCTTTGTCAGAGGCTTCTTTCTCCATGTCGTCCCATTGTTGTGCCCCTTTGTTCAACTGGGCAAAACCTGACCCTTTTCTGGTGAGCTGAAACAAACTCCCACTGACATCAGAGGGAGTTTGTCTGAGTAGTGACGAAAAACTTCAAGTGTTGGCATGTTGCAGGGTCATTCCAGGCTGTGATGCTTTTCAGAGCAGTACCTCCAAAAATAGCATTTGAAACTTGATTGCAGCTGCAATTCTAGAGTTGCCTAGCAACAAATACCCTCCCCACATATGAGCTTTTAAACTTTTGGGGAAATTCAGCCACAAAACTTCTCTAATATGAACATTTTCTTCATGATTAAGAAATGAGAGAGAGCTAAGTCACAATAAGCTCTTTAAAAAGGGCACTGAGCTTTGAAATGGCTGCTGAAAAGCATTTGCTTTTGATGCATCTCTGCAATACTTTAACATCCATATGACTACAAATGAGGCTTTGGAGAGGGACAGGATTTTTTTCTCTGCTCCTCTTAAACTTTTGCGAAGAGGTTTGCTCTGTTTGATCTTTTGGAAGAAAAAGAAAAGCTGCAGGTCACATATTTAAATAGAAACATGCAGATGAATGTTTTTAAATGAGTACACAGTGGCATGCAAATCAATCAATAAAAGCTGTGTAAAACATGAAATCTCTTTTATTTTTATAGCTGACATACATGGAATCCTTTGTGTAATTACCAGTTTACCTGATTTGTTGTTGTCTATTCAGATCAATTTTACAGAGACAGTTGCTAGCTGGAGATCTGGAGCATCCTAATTTTGTATTTAACTTGATGTAATGTGCTCTAGCTTGTTTGAGCTGAAGGAGAGATCATTGCTCCCAAGGTCATGTTTAAGGCTTTATAAATAAAAACAAGAAGCTCAGTTTAGTCAGATTAGTCAGACAAGAGCCTGCAATACTAATGCAAAAGGTTACCAAACGTGATTAGTTACATATCTGGCCTAGCTCTTTAAAGGGTGATGTCAAATACAGAGGAGAGTAGGCATCTGGTTTGTGCAGTTCCAAACGAGAGAAAGAAAAAGGCCAGAGACTAATGAGAATAGCTTGTGAAGGAAACAACCCCAGCTTATGGCAAGTGAGGAGTAAATGCTTCATTTAAGTGACTCTTTCAAATATCACACTGTCTTTCCTTCTGCTTTTATCGTGTGTGAGTAGAATTTGGCAAGGTAAAAATGGCATCCTCCTCCACTCAAGTGGGTGTTCTCCAACAGTTTCTCTGCAAATAGGGGCAGTCCAGGAGGGATTGTGATGATTCAACAAATGGGGGCACCTCAGAGTAGGCATCAGCTATTCTAGTTTGAATCAGATACAGTATGATTTTTACCCACTGCTGTCAATAGATTCAAAGTACATCTTTTTGTCTCAATTTTGCCTACACAAACTCAGAGCTGTTACCATCTTCCTCTAGGCATGTTTCAGCAGACCTTTTGGGCCAAGATGTTAGCCAATATTCAGTGTCTTGTGGGTTGTTTCCATTAGGAGAGAAAATGGTGATGGAGTCAGGTATTTCTCTGATGCAGTTGTGTTTGTTTATAAAGAATTACTGGGGGGCTGCACCTCCTGCTCATTATACTCACCAACCCCCCTCTCTCTGTCTGGCCAGGGGGGAGGGGGCAGGAGCAGGCTGGAGGTGTAGGGTCTTGGTGGAAGGGGTAAGAGGATGGGGGTGTTGGGCTCAGATGGTGGAGGGGACCCAGCCCCGCAGCTCCTCCCCAAAGGTGCATGAAGCAGGAGCCGGAGCTGGAGCACCCCATGCCTGGAGGGGACAGTGTCAAGGCTGGCCATAGAAAGCAGCTGAGGACAGAGACAGAGGTGGGAGGGGGCAGCGGCATCATGAGGATGCAGATGATGTGATGACATCTCTCTGTCATCCTGCTGGAAAATTTTTTGATAGACATATATATATATAGAGAGAGAGAGAGAGAGAGAGAGAGAGAGAGAGACAAAGTCCTGTTGCCCTGAATGGAGGGGGAATCAAAGATCAGGAGACAGTTTCAGTTTGCTCAGTTTTCAAATCCTTCAGCCAGCAATTTACCCAAAAAGTTCCCCCTCTAGGCTTTTTCTCAGGGCTATGCTGCAATGCTTGTTCCAGCTGTCTCCTTGGTTTAGTCCTTGGATGATGGTTTTCCATTGTTTCAGCTATTATTAATCAAAGGGGCATGTCATTGTTCCTCATTTAGCTTGAGTGGAAGCCATGTCCAACAGCTTTCAGTGAGGTGGTGTGATTATCCAATCCACCAGCACTGCAAAAATGTGCTTTAGAATAAGTCCTCCAGGAAGTGTAGAGATGCCACATGTCCTGTACATTTTCATGCAGTCTTTGGTGTCCTGAGAGACACTCCCTGCTTCAGGCAGGGACAAAGATGCAGCCACGCAGTCATGTGAAGTTTATCTCATTGCTGTACATAGTTCTATTCATAATAAAGGGTTTTTTCCTTGACACACATCTGCTCACCTGCACATCTGCAACAGTGACTGGTCAGAGAACATTTGTTCTAGCTTGTGCTTTGAAGGCAAAGACCTCTACTGGGAGCCATGCAGACTGGCACCACTACAAGAAAAGCTGTGGGAAAGATCTTCAGGGAGCCACAGTTCCCTGCAAAGTGTCTGACAGAGAAGGAATGAGCACAATGGATATTCATTTATCCTTCCCTCTTGTGTTCCTTGGCTTTTTGTGTGGTTTTTGTGTTAGCACATAAGAATATAAGAATGGACATATTGGGTCAGACCAGCGGTTAATCCAGCCCAGTATCCTGTCTGCTGACAGTGGCCGATACCAGATGCCCCAGAGGGAGGGAACACAATGGCTGCGTCTAGACTGGCAAGTTTTTCCGCAAAAGCAGCTGCTTTTGCGGAAAAACTTGCCAGCTGTCTACACTGGCCGCTTGAATTTGCGCAAGAGCACTGACTTTGTAATGTACAAAATCAGTGCTTCTTGCGCAAATACAATGACGCTCCCGTTCGGGCAAAAGCCCTCTTGCGCAAAATGCTTTTGCGCAAGAGGCCAGTGTAGACAACCCAGAATTGTTTTGCGCAAAAAAAGCCCGATGGCTAAAGCGGCGTCGGGGCTTTCTTATAAAAAGCTAAGCGTCGTGCCAATCTAGATGCTCTTTTCGCAAATGCTTTTAACGGAAAAACTTTTCCGTTAAAAGCATTTGCGGAAAATCATGGCAGTCTAGACGTAGCCAACAGGTAATACTCACATGATCCCTCCCCTGTCACCCACCTCCAGAGAAACAGAGATTAGGGACACCATTCCTACCCATCCTGGCTAATAGCCATTGTTGGACCTAACCTCCATGAAGGGAATAATCTTTCAAGCACATGGACTTGATTAGATGTAATTCTTATACAGGTGACCAAAAGACGAACAAGAGTTCTTGTGCCTTTTTAATTCATTCTCCACACCCTTGCAAAGGCCAGTCACCATCTGACCCATAGTCTTCACTTGAATGGAGGCTTTGTTTTTAAAATACTTTTATGTACTTCAAAGAGAAGAATATGTGTCTGAGTGAGAGAGCGCCTACATGTGCATTCAGGTATTCGGGAAGGGGGAGGGTGCGCATGTGTGTGTGGGGGGAAGGGAGATGGTAAAGCCTGAGTTCTCAGACTCAAGTTGTCTTGTAACATTAATTGTGGTGGTTAAAAATCAGAATGAGGATTCTTTCCAAGCTGGCTTTTACAACTGCTTAGCAAAAGTGTGATGAGAAGGTGAAATGTGAAGGGCAACAGCAAGCTGTAATTCTGTAATTATTTTATCATTTCCAATTCATAACAGATGGCTTCAAAGTAATTATTAGAAGTAAGAAAGAGAGGGTGAGAGAGATTGGGTATTACTGGTATAGTTCTGCCTTCTGCTTTAAAATACTAGAGTCACTGAAGTGATTGGTACATCTGGTGATATCTTCCTTTTCTTATAAGGGCTATGAGCTTGTTTAAATAAAATAACTGTAATCTTTTGAATACATCAAATAAATTTAGAAAGATCTAAAGAATTTCTCAGAACCTGTCACCAGCAATAAAGGATCTTTTGCTAAAGATCCAGATGAACATGAACATCTTCTCTACAGGCACAGAGACCAGTGGTAAACTACAGCATACCAACTCAATAGCATAATAAGGTGTAAGATAGGTTTGGGAGAAATGTTACGGTGCTGGAATTGCACTTATCTTGTGTGATCACCCCCTGACTGAGCACATGTGCCAGCATTCTCTCTCTCTACCCATATGTTGGGGTACAAGTCCAACGTGGGCCTCTCTCAATGCCCTTTATAATGTCACTCTTTGTCCTTACTCCAGAATAAAGCTGTGCTCCAGGGCTGCTTTCCTGCAGGAAGGGTCTTTACCCTCTCAGGGCTTTTCTAGGCCCAGCTCTCAGCTGAGCCACTACAATTCAGCCCCCTTTCTGGATTGCCTCGAAGTCACTTTCCCAGAAGCTGGTGAGGGTGACCTGGGCCCACCCTCTGCTCTGGGTTCCAGCTGAGCGATCCTATAGATAGCCGCCCTCCACAATGTTTTGTTAAATAAACTGCATTACTGCTATAATTCCCTGAGCCACTTCCCTGTGGCTCACACGTATTCTTCACCCTTACCTTAGGGTCTTGTCTTGGTGGAGCCTCAGCACCCTGCATGGAGCATCATCCATTCTTCTCCAGCTCTAGTAAGCAAATGACCTCATTTGGGCCTTGCAACTCTTCTTATATTAGCCTGCTGGGCTCTGATTGGCTGATTCCCACACAGCCACTCTGGGCATCTCTGAGAACCTCTACTGACCTTTTTTTCTGGGATGGAGTATGGCAGAGCCTCAGAGGTCTACACCACACCATCATATATATATTTTCAGTGTGAACGTGGCAAAAATGACCTTATCACTGTTTTTATGAAAAAGGTGAATACAAGATACAGAAGTAAAAGCTTTTCAGAACATTTCATGTGATCACTGTGTTGCATGCAGGTGTGATATATATGTGGTGTTAGTAGTATGCTATAAAAAATTTATCAGCATGAGTTTGGTGTGGGTATATTACTGATATTACTAATAAGCAGCTCTTGACCAAATTCTCCTATTGCCTCTAGGCTGTAGTTCATCATCCAATTTCAGTGTTCCCCACTCCCAGCTGGCTCCCAGGCCATTCTTCCTGTTTCCTTCACTGGTGTTCAGCAAGGGCGCCATTTCAAGTATGTGGGGGGCGGGCAGCAGCCGTGTGCTCTGGGACGTGGCTAGCTTTTCATCCTGTTCCCCAGATACTAAGGGAGTAAAGGGAAAGTGCTTGCATTCCATGCATGCCTCTCACAGCTGGCTGGTGAAAGGAACTCACCAGCCAGGTGAGAGGCATGCATGGAATGCAAGCACTTTCCCTTCACTCCCTTAGAGTTGAGAGAACAGGATGAAAAGCAAGCCACATCCCGGAGTGCATGGCTGCTTCCCCACCTATACTCCCGAAATGGCGCCCTTGATGTACAGGCTCCCCTCTAATTTCTGTCTGGCTCCCACTGCCCTCCTCACTCCCCTTTCCCCACTTCAGTTTCACTTGCATCCGTCTACTGCTTTCCCTTCATTCCCCCACTTCAGACTTTTCCCCTTTTCATTCCACTCAGATGATTTTCTTCCTGCATTTTTTCTGAGCACTGGCAGGGGGCGTGCTCAGTCCTAATGTGAGGATAACATATGCACAGTCCAGGGACTTGTAGGAGGTATGAGAGGGTGGAGTATGTTCAGTTGCTCTGTGAAGATGATGCAATCTGTTCATTACTAGCATCTGTGAAAGGCTTAAGTGTGCTCAATAAAGACATAATCTGTAGCTTCTAAACTCTAAGGCCAGGTCTACACTAGACCCAGCAGCTGGGCTTACGGTACGCAATTCCAGCTAAGTAGAATACATAGCTGGAGTCGATTTACCTTAAGCCAAGCTTGGCAGCATCCCCACAGTGGGAAGCCGAAGGAAGCAAATGCTCCCCGACCACACCGTCACATAGGAGCTGGGAGGATGTGCTGCTGCTTCCAGGATCTGCTTGAGGTAAACCCACTCAGAGCTTGCACCCCAGAGCTTGCAACTCCCTCCCTGTGTTCCAACCCTCTGCCCCAGTCCTAATCCCCCTTCTGCCCTCCAAACCCCTCAGTCCTAGTCCAGAAACTCCTCCTGCACCTCAAGCCCTTTATCCTCAGTCCCACCCAGAGCCTGCACTCCCAACCATAGCCCTCATCCCCTCCTACATCCCAACCCCAATTTTATGAGTATTCATGGCCCTCCATACAATTTCTGTCCCTAATGTAGCCCTCCCATGGTCTAATATCTTACCAGCAGATGGTGTTTTAGAAAAGTGCACACTACACAGAAGTTATGCTTTGCATCTTGTCTTTATTTCTTCTCTGTAGTTTTGTTGCAGCTGGAGTCCTTGTCCCTGTGCATATTTGTGATCTTACCTCCCTTTTCCAGTTGCATATGTCATAAAGGAGAGAAAAGCTGATTATTTCCAATACCAAATACCAGATATAAATTGTTTTACATAGAAGAGTAATCCACATATAGGTTCATATATTGCTTAAACTGCTCTCTAAATCAGAATTGCTATGTTAGCTGGCCAGGGCCCCCCCCCCCCCAAAGCATCTACAAAACAACTGTAAAAGTAACACATTGATTGGATGTTACATCTGGTTCTTAACTCTTACAGATAATTCGAGGAATCAAGATCTCTCACAGGTTGTCAGGTCTTCTATTGAAGTGCAGTCAAACGTTTTTGGCTGGCTAGAGGGCCCATCTCATTTCTGGCCTCAATGCACTGGGAGGAGACTAGATGAGATGAGATGATCTTTCTTAAGCTGTGGAGCTGAAAATGGTACCAACATTCCCCTCCAAATGAGTAACATTGAAAATATAATGAATCATAGGTACTTGAAAAATACAGAGACAGATTTGTAATATGTCCAGAAAATACTAACTGAGAGATATAGGAAAGCTGGGTACTAGCATCATAGGTTTGAATAACACATAGATACTGAAGTTTGTGTGGAAAAGATGACTGTTCCCATGACTCAAGCATCTGGTGACTGTTCCTTTCTGGCTACTGTTGCACATCATCTACATGCACATCATTTAATTTGGAAGTTCCTTTAACAAAGCCAGATTTAAAAGTAATATGTATATTAAGTGGGCCAGATTCACCAGTATATGGCAGCTGCTGTGCTCTGCAGTAGTGACACAAAGCAGCCATAAAACTGGGTTTTTACAGATACTTTATTATCAATGTATTGGTGCAAATCTACCAAAACACACTGATGAACCTGGCCCAGTATTTTTAACCTCACTGTGAAACAAATTTAAGGGTTTGGTAGCTGGGTTTCCATATCTGCTACATTTAGTCCATTAAAGTAAAATGACATTGTTTTGGGGTGAATTTTTTTTGGAAGGGGATGTTCTTTTTTGTTTGAAAGTCTTGTATTAGAAGAAAAGTTAAAATGTTAATATTATGTACATCCAAACTGCTGTTGTTTATCTTGTGTTGGAGTGCCTGCTATGTTGTTTTGTACAACAGATCTCCAATAAAAACGGATTTTAAAAAAAAGAGAATGAAGATTTTTGGTTTATAATTGGGATCATTGCGTAAAACTTTTCAGAAGAACACACACATTTAAAATAATGGACCCAATTCAATTCTGATGTAACTCCACTAAAGTCAGTACAACTTACACAAGGGATGAATTTGTATCAGTGAATTCCAGTAAATATTCAGAATCAGCCTTTGAGTATTATCTTGAATAAACTGCATTCAAATCAGTATTTGGTGTGAATACAAATGTTGCCTCCACAAACTGACTACTAACCCAATATTCAATATATCGTACATTTACAAAAAGGTCACTTGTCTGGCCTTATGGATGTATACTGCACATTCTTGTTAAAGTGAGGCCAATCTAAAGTCAGAACATGAAAAATTCAGAAGTACATTATGCAACCTCTGCAAGTTCTAGCAGGCTGAAGCCTTCATAGCAAATAGAAATATTAAAATTTCCATGCTTTTTAAAAAAATAAAATACTGTAAAGCTTTCTTATATAATTTGTTTTCAATTTTACAAAACATACAAAGGTATGGAACTACCTTTTTGCAGTCCTACATTATAAAATGAAAAAATAAGGCATGTGTGAATAAAAGTGGAGCACAGACTGGGCAACAGTCAAAAAATACCAAGAGTCCTATGCATTACATCCTTCCATTATAGAATATAATATTCCAGCCTGTTAAAGTCTTCATCTGTTCTGTATAATCAAACAACAATAGAAATAGTAGAAACACTAACTGAAAAGATTAAACAAAAATAATTGAGCATAGTTATATATCAGAATATATTTAACACGTACTATGTAATTATGGTCCCTGATCTCATGGCCTGATCAGAGTCAGTTTAATTACAATTAATTAAAAGAGTATTTATGCAAAGGAGACAATCAAATAATTTCTTGCTTTTCCTAGATTTAAAGAACACTGTTTTATAGCATCATGAAAAGAAGTCAAGGTATCAATACATTGTTGATGTGTGTCTTGTGATGAAAGAGTTAGCTTTTCCATAGTCAATATAATTTGATTTTTGTGGCTGAAATGAAGTGGGCACATGCATATGTACAGTCATTCAGCATTAGTATTCAATGAAAAAGTTTGAAAGGAAAGATAAAAAATAATGAATAGGTCTGATTTTCATTTCTGGTAAATCAGGGGCAACTCCTTTGAAGTCAGCAGATGTACAATAAAACCTGTGTTATCCTGCACGCTCAAGGATTAGGGTGTTCCGGTTATCTAAAAATTCCGGTTACCTGAGGGTCTCATCAACCTAGGAAAAACTAATGGACAATAATAATAAAATTCAAGTTTTTAATATTGGTAGTTTTGTAGTGTGAGGTAGTTGGTCTCACATTTCTATTTTGAGTTAAAGATGATTAGTACTTCTTTAAAAAAAATTGTTAAGCCAATCATGGTAAACCAAGCCAGGCCTGTGCACCTGAAGATGTGACAGTATTGTGGCTGGGGGCAATGCTGGTTAACAAAGTTTTCTGGTTAACAGAGTGCTGGATAATGAAGATTTTGCTATACATGGAATTAAGGCCACTTTGAAAATAGTATCAGGAAATCAGTGTCTGCACAGAGAGTCCTGTACAAGGGCATGTCTCCACTTCAATTAGACACTTGTAGCTGATTCATGCTGCCAACTTGGATCTAGGGGGCTCAGGCTGTGGGTCTGTGTAATTGCAGTAGAGACATTCAGGCTTGGGCTTCAGCGCAAGGTCTGGGACCCTCCCACTTTACAAGGCCCCAGGCCAGGGCTCCAGTCTGAGTTTGAACATATACACTGCAATTACGGTAAACAGACCCTTAGCCGAAGCTCCAGTGAGCTGACATGGGCCAGCCATGGGTTTTTAATTACAGTGTAGAGAAATCTGCCTCCCTTTTAGATAACCCCCAGTTATAAAAGGCCAGCCCTGCAGTAGCTCCAAACACTTGTGGAGATAAATTGTGGATTTGAAAAATTGTGATCCATTTCTTATGATATTTTGGGGTTGCTTTTATTATTATTTATTAATATTTTTATTATTATTATTATTATTTGTATGTTTAAATTTACCTTAATTGGCATTACTGTTTTCCTTTTTAAAAAAAAGGCGTTTCCGTTTCCTTTGAGGAAACTATATTTGAGTGCATATATGTGTAATAACACTTCTGTACACATTTAAAAGTTTAAAAAAAAATCAAATGTCATTTGAGATCAAACAAAATGTTTCATTTTGGCAAAATCAGAATGTTTGAATTTGCTTTTTTGGCCACTTTTTAAATAATGTTAGTTATTAAAAATAAAATTAAAGGAGATTTTGAAAGAAAAAGTAATTTCAAACAAAACTATCAAAATATTTTTGTTTTGAAAATGTGAAAACAAAGCATGATTTTTTTTATTTGAGGATTTGTTTTTTTTATTTTCAAAATGCAGAATTGTGAATATGGAGTCACAAAAGGTTCAGTGTAACTGAGTCTTTATTTTTCACTAAAAAAGTTTCAGCCAAAAGTTCTTGTCCCATTCTACTCATAGGCTAAGTTACTGTTTGTCAGGAGGAGTAACAGAATCAATTAGATCTATTTGTGAATTTTATTATCTAGATATCAGATTTAATTATCAAAATAATTAATAATATTGATATTTAAGGAATAAATGTCTTGTTTTTCAAGGTCAGAATTGTTGATAAAAAATAAAACAATATATCTAAATAACATTTCTTAGAATCATAGAATACTAGAACTGGAAGGGACCTCCAGAGATCATCAAGTCCAGTCCCCTACCCTCACATCAGGACCAAGCACTACCTATATCATCGCTGATTATTGTCTGTCTAACCTGCTCTTAAATATTCCCAGTGATGGAGATTCTACAACCTCTCTAGGAAATTTATTCTATTGTTTAACCACCCTGGGTATGTCTACACATCAAAGTTAACTCGAAATAACAGCTGTTATTTCGAATTAACTTTACTAGCATCTACACAGCCAAACCTCTATTTTGAAATAAATTTGAAATAGTGGAGTGCTTATTTCAAATTTGGTAAACCTCATTCCACAAGGAATAACGCCAAATTCGAAATAGCTAATTTGAAATAAGTGCTGTGTAGACACTTATTTCGAAATACGGGGCCTCCAGCCTTCCCAGGGTGCCCTGGTGGCCACTCCAGCCTCAACCAAGAACACTCCTCTCCCTTCACTCCTTCCCCGGAGACCTTAAAGGGGTTGACTCTGGCCACAGTGCCTGTGCCAGCTCCAAGTCTGCTGGCCCAGAGCCAACAATCACTGCCCCTGACCCAGTGGCCCCAAAACATGAACCAGCAAGCCACTGGCAGCCAGCCCTCTACCGCTCCCCAGGAGCAGTCTGCCAGCTCCCAGGAGCCTGCCAGGGCCTGGAGAAGGTGGGCGCCTTCCTGGTCCAGGGCGGAGATCAGGGTGGACCTTACTAAGGTTTGGGGGGGATGCTCCCAATGTCCATGATCTCTACTAGATGGAGGAATGCGCCCATCTATGGCAGGATAGCTGCCAGCCTGGCCACCAAAGGCCACATGCGAACCCAGGAGCAGGTTTGCATGAAAATCAAGTTGGTCCGCGAGACCCCAACCCTGAGCCCTGAGCTTGCCCTCCCTCTTCTTCCCCTTGCTTCCCCCTTCCAACTCCCTCCTCCCAGGTTTCCCCCCCCCCCCTCCTACCCTCTCTCCTCTCACCTCCTTTATTCCCCCCCTCCCCCGCTTTGTTAAATAAAGAGAGTTTGTGTTTATGAAAATACGTGTATTTTTTTTGACATCAGGAAGGGGGGTTAGGGAAGGGTAAGTGGAAGAACGTGAGGGTGGAATTAGGCACAAGCCCCCAGTGGGGCAGACCAGGGAGGCTCTTAGTGCTCCTCAGGGTGGAAGCTCTCCTGCAGGGCCTCCTGGATACTGACGGCCCCCCGATGGACATCCTGGATGGCAGCCTGCAGAAAGTGCAGCCAGGCTTGCAGCAACGCGTCCACGAGAAGCACCAGAGTTCCCAGGGGCAGCTCTGGCTCCATGTTGCAGAGTGCTGTGGTGTCCCAAGTGAGGGCAACCAGAGCACGCAGAGACAAAATGCTTTGCTGTCCCTCATCGAGGTAGGCAAGCAAGCAGGGAAACCTGAGAACTGGCTGTCCGGGGGTAGGGGGGCGGGGTGGTCCCTTTAAGCACAGGCCTCGGATAGCCTCAGGCACCAGCCACACAAAGTAACTCCTGACCTGATGCCCTGCCGGACCTGGTTCCGGCTGGCCTTAAATGCGATTCAGTGTCCACTCAGTGTGGAAGCGCTATTTCAAAATAGCAAAATGCTATTTTGAAATGCATTTTGTGTGTAGACGCGTTATTTCGAAATAACTTATTTCGAATTAACTATTTCAAAATAAGATTTTTCAAAATAACACTGTAGTGTAGACATACCCCCTGACAGTTAAGAAGTTTTTCCTAATGTCCAACCTAAACCTTCCTTGCCATAGTGTAAGGCCGTTGCTTCTTGTCCTATCACCAGAGGCCAAGAAGAACAATTTTTCCCCTTCCTGTTGAGACACCCTTTTAGATACCTGAATTTCTTAAAATAAATAATTTCTTTCTTATTTCTTATTTAATTTCTTTAAATAAATAAACGTACAAAGAAGTTCCTATTAGCATGTTTGAAAGGGTTTTGCCTTGAGAGTTCATCACTCACAATTCTACTGCATATGAAAGATTTAAAAGACCTACTGAATGCAAAATGAGTGTTTGTAGTAAGATCTATTAAAATCTTACAATGTAATAAGTGAAACTAGTGACATATAACCTGGAAAATTGCATCCGGAGTGGGTCTACTTTGTTACATTCTACTATGCAGAAGAAATGCAGGATGACATAATGAAGGAGTCTGACACTAAAAAAGGGCAGCAGAGACTTAAAAAATGACATCAGGGATTGTGGAGGTGAAGAGTAGGAAAGTTAAAGAGTGACAATATAATAAGCAGGCAGAACATTAGATGACAGAAAAGAAAGGGAACAAATGAATTCTGAAGATGACAAGTGGGTTTAAATGTATTAAGTGTGAAATACATTAACGATTAAACTAAATGTACATGGATGTTATTATATTCAGAATTTCAGTAATATATACTCCTACATATATGGTGATCGCACATTAGAGCTATCACACTATCTGTGGATATATTGAAATTTACCTTTTCATTGATTTAATGAAAGGATACGGTGAGAGGGGAAATTGATTTTCTGAGTTTAGTCATGGGGTATTTCTTTTTATTCTTCTAACTAAAATGAGTCTTTTGTGTCATGTGAAGAGGAAAGAGCTAAGTAACTAAATAAGAATTTAGCTGGTTGTGTTTCTTGGTTTCACAAACAGAATTTTTTGAGAATTAATTACCAAAAAGATTGTTTTAAGTAATTCACAAATCTAAGGAAAAGGCAGATGCATTTAATTTGCACACTATTGCTATTAACATTATTTGACAAATAATATATCATGATAAAAAGAAGAAAATATCAAGACATTAATATAAGAGGGCAGAATTAGAGGTGAACAGAACTTTAATTTTTTCTTGCTATGACAAATGTTTCTATCACTTGCTAAGATCCATTGAGAAAGCTGCTACAAAGATTCTTTTCCTAGTCTATAACTATGTCACCTCACTGGGTGCATTGCTCCATTGGATCCCTTTTCTCTACTGCATGAAACAGAAGCTACTTGTCTTCACTTTCAAAGCCCTTCAGAGCCTATTGCAACCCTACCTATCATTCATTATCAACGTCAGCTCCCATTGATGATCATCACCTACTACAGCCCCCAACTTAAACCCCTTTAGTGCATCATTAACAATCTACAACGTATCCTGGAAAACAATCCCTCACTCTCACAGGCCTTGGGAGACACACCAATCCTCACCTACAGACAGCCCCCTAACCTGAAATAAATGCTTTCCAGCAATTACACATCACACCTCAAACATTCTCATTCAGTGCCCACCCCTGCAATAAACTCCAGTGCCAACTCTGTCCACCCATCTACACTAGTGACATCATCACAGGACCTAACCACACAAGCCACCACATCAGAGGCTCATACAACTGCATATCCACTAATGTGATCTATGCCATCAAGTGCCAGCAATGCCCCTCTGTCATGTATATTGGCCAAGCTGGACAGTTTCTACAACAGAGGATTAATGGACACAAATCAGGTATTTGAAATGGTAACACAGAAGCCTGTTGGGGAACATTTTAACCTGCCTGGGCACTCATTAATGGATTTAAAAGTAGCCATTCCATTACAAAGTAATTTCAGGAACCAACTAGAAAGAGAGACTGCAGAACTGGCCTTCATATGCAAATTCAACATGTTTACCCAGGGATTGAACAAAGACATTAACTGGATGGGCCATTATATTCAACACCCAAATGACATCAAAAGCTAAGTATTGAACACTTACAGCCCACTCTATTAGTCTTATTTAGTACTCACACTTTAATTGACAGTTTTTTTTTTCTTTTCTCCTCTTCCATTCCCCTCTTTTTCTGCTTTATACAGTATTTTGGGGTTTCTGTGCTGCATCTCTGTGCCTCTTGCTCCACTCATCTGAAGAAGTGGGTTGTGCCCACATAAGCTCATGATATTATATATTTTTGTAAATTTCTAAGGTGCTACAGGACCAATAATTTTTAAATTTATTTTAAGCCACAGACAACACCCTCTAAGACTAATAAACTATTCTGTTTTTGTTTTTTTTTAACTTAAGGAGTTGATTTTTAGCCCTTAGTGTTGATTTGATATTATAGTATTTTGAATGGAATCATTATTATTCCAAATTATTTATATTGCAATGTAAAATTTTTCCAACACTTTAAATATTAAAAATGAGGGTTTTTTTGTCATTATAGACTTCAGGTAGCAATTTAATCAAGTACATACTTAACTTAAGCATAAGACTATTCAGAGAGTAATAGGTCAGCACATGTTTAAGTGCTTTGCTGGATCAGGGCCATAATGTCTGTTGGTAGCGCTCTTTCCATACCAGTAGGTTAAGTTCAAGTCCCATTATGTGTATGGACTGTGAGCGCAAATCCTAAGACAACTCAGTGTATTAAAAGCATTGTCATTCAGATAAGATATTAAACCAAATATCTTCCCATGGTGGCTTTTCCAAATTTAAATTTAAATCATCTGATACTTTTCAGAAAGAAAAGGGGCAGTGGTACAGTCAGCATTCCAGTACTGAAATCATTTATTTGTAAAATGCTTTGTGGTACCTAGAGTTTGCAAGGTGCAATAGAAATATAAGTTTTGTTCGATTCCAGTAGATCAGTCCTAATAAGGTCTCCCTGGATTCATGATTTGGGCAATGATAGTAATTACACTATATCATAAAGACATCTAAATGAGGTCTCTAAAGATGTGAACTGACATTTTCCTACCATCATCTTGCATCCTAATATCATCATAACAGGAATGCTAAGGGGTCTTCTCTCTTCTTGAGATAAATACATAAGTCTCATTAATGTCAGTGGGGGTTATGCATGTGTTGAAAGGGAAGGCTATACCATTGCTTCAGAGAATTTTCATAAAAATACTTGCAAGAAGTATGAAGTAAGCATAATACTAAGAGCTGGTTTCCAAATGGGTCTGCGGGACCTTGGGGCCTGATTGGCCACTTATCAGTAAAACCCATGCGAAATAGTTAAGGGACATTGCTTTATGAGTTTCTCCTGAATTATTATACTGGGAATTGTCCCTGAGAATCCACCCCACAAACAACAGAGATCCTCTGGGGGTCAGGATTATATCATGGCGATGCAGTTGTGACAGACTGAGAAGACCCTGCACAAATTTGTGGAATTTTAATGAATTAGTTTAAATTTTATCAAATTAGGTTTAATATTAGTGGGGTCCATTGTATTAAAATGCAGTTGTGTATATTATTGTGTATGTGCATGTAAAATCTCTAGGAGGAGGGAGATGCAAATGTTGTTCTGATTATAAGCCCTTTGAAGCCACCCCCGTTGAAGGTTCACAAAGACTTTGTCAGACTAGGGCCAAGAGGCAAAGAAGGTTTTTTTTTAAAGTAACCTCTTCTTAAATAGGCTCATGGCCTTCTTCCTGATTCAGCAAATCAACAGTCCACAGAAAGAATGTGGACACATTGGAGAGGATCTAGCGGAGGGCAATCAAAATGATTAGGGGGCTGGAGCACAAGACCTATGAGGAGAGGCTGAGGGATTTGGGTTTGTTTAGTCTGCAGAAGAAAAGACTGAGGGGGGATTTGATAGCAGCCTTTAACTTCCTGAAGAGAGGTTCCAAAGAGGATAGAAAAAGGCTGTTCTCAGTAGTGATGGATGGCAGAACAAGGAGCAATGGTCTCAAGTTACAGTGGGGGAGGTCTAGGTTGGATATTAGGAAAAACTATTTCACTAGGAGGGTGGTGAAGTACTGGAATGGGTTACGTAGGGAGGTGGTGGTATCTCCATCCTTAGAGGTTTTTAAGTCTCGACTTGACAAAGCCCTGGCTGGGTTGATTTAGTTGGGATTGGTCCTGCTTTGGGCAGGGGGGCTGGATTTGATGACCTCCTGAGGTCTCTTCCAGCCCTATGATTCTATGAGAGGGCTCCAATGCTTAGGGAAGAGCTGGAAGGACTAGGCCTACTGAGGCCTCATAAGGCTGTGGGCTTATTCTGAGCTGAAGCTGTAATGAACTTCAAACTACAAGTAAACCCGTTGGGTGGAGTTTAACAGACTGCTCCTGTCAGCGTCTATGTTAGGGTTGGGGTGATCGCTGGATGATTAGAATACATGTAATTCTTTTATTGTTTTAATCTGTTTTTAGTACATTTACTGAAAGATAAAATACCCTTGCATAAAAATAGTGGTGTGGTTACCATAACAGTGGGCAGTTAACACTGTTATCCATCTCTTAAGAGAAAGCAAGCAGGTCTGCTTGTGCAACCCGTAGTAGTCCTGGCGGACCAGCTGCCAGTTCATGCCAAGACCTCTAGGCCTCAGTGAACAATGAGAAATATGTATCTAGAGGCCAGTCCTGCTCACCTGCATGCTAGTATTGCTAAAACATCATTAGATGTGTATGTGTTTGGTGTTTGGACTTCATTAAATGCTTGTGAGTTGCTGTATCCATTAATCCACTATACTGTCTAATTCCCATGTTATAAGGTAAATATTTAAGTTTCATCTGTAACTACAGAAATGTTTACCATGGAAGTGGAAACCACCATAATGAGAAAAGAAGCATTCACTAGTGGGAAATAATAGTTTACTACAAAAGGTACTTTCTAGCAAAAGACACCATTGTAAACCATTGTAAAACATTAGTGGACAAAAGATTTTTTTTGATCATTTCTCTCACATACATGAAGAGGGGGTATGCAAAAATGCTCTAGAAGAAGGAATAAAAATCCATGTCAAGCAGAAATTGTCATAATTACACAACTTAGAATTCAGAGAGGGCAATATTTCTAAGCACAAGCAAGGAATGCCTAAGCTGTTTAGTTTGGGTTAGTTCTAAAGGACATTTAGGCTATGTCTAGATTACATCCCTCTTTCAACAGAGGGATGTAAATTAGACACTTTGAAATTGCAAATGAAGCCGGGATTTGAATTTCCAGTGCTTCATTTGCATATTTGCATCATGGTGCTCTTTCAAAAAAGCGCTATTTCAAAAGTAAAACCATGGTCTAGACGTAGTTCTTTCGAAAATAGAAGCCTTTTTTGAAAGATCCTGTAAAACTCATTTTTTGAAGCCTACTTCATTCTTCATCACTGCACTGTTGTCATTATTATGTCGTGATTCACCCAAAACTGAGGGGGACTGGATTCAATGTTTATTTTGGCCCATTATTCTTATAAGTGCGAGCTGTGAAGTTTGGTTCTGCATCTGAATTTCACAAGTCTAAAATGTTCAGATGCAAGTTTGCGTTCCGCTTCTTTCTTAACATAAGCCAGGCCAAGTTTTGCTGTCTGTGCATGTTGTTGTTTGGGAGTCTTCCACCCTTAATACACATTACAGACTCCACGCTAGTTAAGTGTGCGGGGATGGGAAAGACAAAACACATTTTGCTTGTTTAATCAAATAATTCTTGTGGGAAGTAGGGGAATTAAAGTTATGGGAGGGGAAGACTGACAAACTTATATTAGTTCTGTAAATCCTGTGAACACAAAAAATAGTCTCAGGGTCTTACAGCATTGCACTCCATGAGTTTGCATTGCCATATTGACAATGTATTCTCTAAGGCTACGTCTACACTGCAATGCTATTTCAGGATACCATACGTTGTGTCTGGACTACATCCTTCTGTCGACAGAGAGCTGTAGATTAGGCACATCAAAATTGCTAATGAAGCAGGGATTTAAATATCCCATGCCTCATTAGCATAAACATGGCCGCTGCTTTTTTTTTAAATGGAGCTTTTTTGAAAAAAAATGGCAGTCTAGACGTGGATCTGTTGAAAATAAAGCCTTTTTCAACACATCCTGTAAACCTCATTTTTTGACGAATACAGGATCTGTCGAAAAAGGCTTTATTTTTGATAGATCCATGTCTAGACTGCCGTTTTTTTCAAAAAAACTCAGTTTCGAAAAAAAAGCAGCGGCCATGTTTGTGCTATGCTAATGAAGCATGGGATATTTAAATCCCTGCTTCATTAGCAATTTTGATGTGCTTGATTTGCATCCCTCTGTCGACAGAGGGGTGCAGTCTAGACGTAGCCAGAGTGTCCTGAAATAGCTATCCCATGTCTTCACAGCAAGCCTGTTATTTCAGGCTCACTATTTCAACTTCCCCTGTAAACTTTATTCTATAAGGAGTAAGGGACATTTTGGAATAGCGCTTTATTTTGAAATTAATATGACGAAATAAGCTATTTCAAAATAGCATTGAAATAAGATACGCAATTTGCATAGCTCAAATTGCATTCCTTATTTCAAGTTTTAAGTTTATCTGGTTTTTACAATTCAGTCACTAAACAAAGTAATTAGATAATATAATTAATGTAATATATAAGAGAAAAATATCTTGATTGTACCTCTGTCATCTATAGGATGTAAAACTAGTCTGCATTGTGTCTCTCAGTATAAGAAAACATGAAAATTGCAGGTCTGAAGATACATTTCTTATTCACTGCTTAGTTCATCATCCTTTCAAGAACAATACTAGCATCAGAAAGTGTTCTGCAAAAAGGAAAAAAAAATCACAAACATTTCCAAATATGCTTAAAGTATGAAAACCTTTATTCTGCTTGAGATAATATTGCTTTACAGAATGTGTTGTCTTCACACAGCTGAACAGTAGCAATTGTTAAAGAGCTTGTTCGAGCTGAAACTTAGTATCTCCATTATCCACTTATGATGCTATCATACTCATATTAAAATCTTCACATTAATTAGTAAATTCATTGTTTGAGTTTTGTCTTTTCTGTATAATTTCTATACATATGCATTAGAAAAGCACATCAGAAAAATTACAGGGCACATGCAGCTCTCTCTTTGTAACCAGTACAATGAATGTTTCATTACTATTAGGCCTAAAATAAGTTATTAAAATAAATGAAGAAAATATAAAGACTATATTCTCTGATTTTACACCATTGAATAAGTAATGACACTGATTAGAATTTGTTTGGAATTAATGTGAGCAATTCAACTCTTATTAATGTAGTGCTACAAGCTATTGGTACTAGAGATGCTGTATTTTTGAAAAGAATAGAGATAAAGGGAGCAAAAATGGAATTAGTCTGGTATACAAATTGCTTCCTGCAGGCATATCTCTATTGGCTTTTTACATTAGTTGGATCCCTTTGACTTTACTGCAGTATATAGTAGCTGTTCAATGTGGCTGTTCTTGTCCCAAGATCATTCCCTTTAAGGCACCCAATGATGTGGCTATGAAGCTCTGAGACAGAAAGTAAACTACGGCATCCTACAGGCACCTAAGATGGAAAGAGTACTTTTGTCTTCATTATATGAATGTTATTGTGACAGGGTATACCAGACCCTCTGAGGCCCATTGCTGGAGGCCTCATGGCCCTGCCACATCCTGATAAAAAAAGATAGTGAAGAGGGTCTTCCAAGCTGCCTAGAATGGCTGTGTGGGACATAACTCATCAGGGCCCAGTAGCCTTCCATAAGAAGAGTTGTAGGGCCAGAGGGAGTTTAGTTCCCAGCTGGAACTGTAGGAGTATGAATATGTGTGTGGCTGGCTGATGATGTTGCAGAACTCTGGATAGGTCAGCACTGCCAGAAGCTGGGGAGAACAAGAAAGAGCCCTCAGCTGGTTGCTGAGATTCCAGTCCATTAGGACAAGGTATGAAGACAAGGTCCCTGATTTAGCAATGTTACACTCTACAGTTCTAATCCTTCAAAGAGATCCTGGAAGGTCCTGGCCACATCAGTAGTCTCACTACTTTGCCTGGGTGGACAGCTGCCTCTTTGTGAATTCCCATGTGGAACTCTATATAGCCTCAGGCTATGTCTAGAGTACAGGCTTCTTTCAGATGAAAGAGAGTGTTCACACTGCAAAAGAGCATAGAAAAAGAGATCTGCTTTTTTGAAAGAGAGCATTCAGACTGAATGCATGCTCTCTGTCATGTAAGCTGTGATTGCTATGGATGGAATGGCCACCAGGGCACCTGTGCTTTTTCCTCTTCTTCCGAAAGAACTCCCTCTTCCACGTCTACACACGCCTTTTGCAAAAAGGCTCCTTCCTCATAGAATGAGGATTACCAGTGCTGGAAAACCCCCTCTGTTCTTTGGATTTTCTTGCGGAAGAATGTAATTGCAGTGTGGACGTTTCTCAAGTTTTGTTGGAAAAACAGACATTTTTCCGACAAAACTCTGTAATGTAGACATACCTTCAGAGGTCTTCCACCATTGTCCTCTTTTCAGGATTGGGGTATTAGAATGTCTTTAAAGTGGAGACCTTGGCTTTATTGAGTTGGCCCTAACAGTACCATTTAAATGGGGAATGCTACAAGAAGCAACATTAGTGAATGACTAAATGGAGCATGAGGCTTGTTAGTTACACTTTTTGCTTCAATTATTCTTAATTTTTGTGTTGTATAATCAGGTAGAATTTCCACTGTTTTCCTCTATGAATATTATATACCAAAAAGAATATTATGATAGCATTATTAGTAATTTAGGGTAAAAACATTGTTGAGTTGCAGGATATTCAAGATAATCAAACATGGTAAGGCATGGAAATACATAGTTAGGACAACCAAACAACTATAACTCAAACATGTAGAGACACCTTGCAATAAGTGTACTGTTATGACTGATGCATACCTGTGATCCCAAATTAAATTTAATTGGTTTTAAAAGACACAGAATGGGTTTTCTCATATTTTTTTCCTCAGCATGTCAGTACAAGGCAGGGTTTAAAAGACCACTACCTCTCCTGACTCCCAATGGGAGTGAAGCCATGCTGTCCTCAGGAAAGATGGTGTTTCCTTGTGCTTTCAGAAGAAGTGTGAGGAGATTATGAATGGATACAGTGGCCATATAAACTGAGGGTAACCTGTGGCCTTAGTCCCAGTGAAAATAATACAAGATGGTAGTAATTTTGAAGGTAAATTTTTATGCATTTCTGCTGAAGGAGACATTTTCAGTTTTGAAGAATGATGGAGAATATCTTTTTAAGGATAACTTTTAAAGAATTCATTTTAAAATTATTTTTAAATCAAACTAATTAACATTGTGTCAATAAATTAATTCTGTTCTCAGAGAGTGAGTGCTGTAATTTGAGGAGGATACACTGTGTTCTTCATTCCTAGCAGGAAAGGTGGAATCCCTGATCAAATACATTAAAAATTGTGAGGCACCTGGGCATTTCAGAAATGGGGGAGCATACATGTGTAAAAGAAAGACAGAATTACAACAGTGATTTTCTTTTGCACATTCAGGAATACTTTACAAAGAAGAGGAAATTTAAGAGTCCTTGCCAATTTTTCCAATAGGTTATTTTGGCAAGTTTTTACTTTTTTTCAAATTCCAGTAAGCATCTTGCTTTATTACAAACTGTAGAACATTTACTCAGTGGCCAACATAAGCCATTCCAGAGCAACTTAGATATGCAACTATCTCCACACAAATTTAACATTGATTTTCATAAAGAAGCAGAGAATGTAAAGTACAGAAAGGTAAACGACTTACAGCTGGTATATGTTTCCATGTATGACTCGTATCACAGGATCTTCAATTGAATTACGCAGTTTTACAATTAGTCAAATGATTTGACTCAAATCTATAAAGCTAGATAATACAAAAAACAGCCAATACTACATAAATATAACACATAAGTAATAAAATAGAAGACATATATACATTCCTAAAGGAAGGAAGGAAAGGAATAGGAGGGAGGGGAAAAGACAAGGGTGTTAGGTGGAATGGGGTTCTGGTTTTCTTCGACTGGTTTAAAAAAATCTAAATGTACCTAGAAATGGCTTCCACATTTAATCAAATTCATATAATTGATCTCTCTGGTTAGAAGCTGTATTTTCCATGGCTGCTAGCTCAAACAGATCCAAATAAACCTACTGTTCTGTTTTTCTAAAATCTCACTCTTGGTGTCCATGACAGCCCTCAAGAATCAAAGTCTTTATGGCAGAGTTAAACCCAAATTGGCAGGTAGAATATCCAAGGATATAATTTTTGGCTGACATTTGGCTGCTGAAAGTGTAAGCACCATTTTAACTCTGCTATCCACCTTTTTCTTCAGCTGCCTCACTACTGGACAGCCCTACAGCATATATGCCAGGGTTCTTTTTTCTTTATGACAGCATCAACAAACATCGGTGGATAAGGCCTTTATCTTGTATGAAGTCTCTGACTTTCAATACATTTTGAATAAAAGCTATGTGGCAACAAGCACAGTCAATCCACAGAGGCATATTTAACGTTGGATAATACACTCTGCTATTGGGATTCTTTGAAGGACTGTATAAACCCCCTGCCCATGCTTTCACAAAGAACTCCAGACTAATAGAGCTCCTTTTTATTAACAAAATATAAATAGTGAGCATGAGTCTGGGGAGTTTATGAAGCATTTGTAAGTCTTGAAGGTTGTAGGAACTAGTGCCGGTTGCACTGATTTCACACACACACACACACACACACACACACATGTCTTAAATGGCTATTTTTGCAATAATCATTCTAGGCCCTTGTACTGTAAATTTAGTAATGTATAAGTTATGAAACCACTTTGATGTAGTGATTCTTCTCCAGTAAAAAGAAATGATATTTTCAGATAAAATAAAAGATGAAAACACCATTTTATTTCATGGCTGGATGCCACATTTATTGTTTAAAAGCAGAGCCTCTTGGACTATGAAAGTTAATTATGTTGGCTCAGAGACATGCAACATATGCAGAAAATCCAGACAGTTCCTGGTAAATTCAACAGATTCTGAATTCACACATCACAGTGCAGCAACAACACTAGTTAGCATCAGTTAATAGGCTCTAAATTTGGAATATGCAAATGTGTAAAGGCAAAAAGTAGTTTAATGAGCCTGAAGAGCTTCTCTGTCTCTCCTTGTACAATAAGTAGTGATACAACATGGAGAACATCAGGGGAATTTTTTATGATTCAGTTGGAACTAGTGAAAAGGATTGCTTTTAGTCAGAAAGCAAAGCTGTGTCTGAATAGATAATATATTGCTTAGGCAGATATAATGGCTTCCATTACTTAATGTCTGTGAAATATTGACTCCTCTAAAATGAAATATTATAAATGAAGAACGGTTTACTATACCTATAGAAATAAAAAAAATACAGGTTGTCTTGTGTAATTTGTAAGACATTATATAGCACAGAATTTAAGTTAACCAATGTTTTAGGACTATATGATCATTTAAAAAACTGAAGCATCAGCACTAGTGTGAAGCAGCTGGGTTGATTGGAACAGCGCTAAATAGTAAGGAACTCTGCTAATACTGCAGTCCTAGGGTCATCCGCAGAGCACAGTGAGTTATAACAAAGGAAGGGCAAGAAGGACTGTGGAAGAGGTCTCATCAAGCTCTCAAATTATCTATTGTATTCTGTCCTAGTTTTATGCCGCACTCATCACCATGGTAATCATGCTGTTATTCTATCAAACATTTGGAGATTTGAATGTGAACTCTTTTGATACCTGAACTCCTGAAGTTTCACCAGCTAGGTGATTTATGATGTCAGTTCCTGCATGGAATGCACATTGATTGGAATGGGTGCTAACTGAATACAATGATTAAATGCAATACAAACCTGAGAATACAAGAAGGATTTTGGGCAATGGAGTCAAGATGCATAATTAAAAAATATGGGGGCTAGGTCATTCCCTCTGATGGTGAAACTTGTGGTTAGAAATAGGTTAATGTTTTCTAATGGAGTCCCTCAGCAATTGTTTTGCTGAAAGATTCAGACTGGGGTTTCTTCCCTGTGAAGCCAAACCAGCAGGTTTTTTTCTGCTCAAAAGGCATTTTCAAAATCTCTTCTCTTGTGTACATAAATGCCCAGGCTTTGCTTGTGGGCACTTTAAAATGGCCAGAACATAAAATATCACAAATACAACTGGTTTGCTCTTGAATAAACCCAAGATTCATAAATACTCTTAGGGCTTTGCAGCTATTAATAAACGGCTCAATTTGTTCCCAGGGTTTGTGGTGTCAACATATCACTTTGATTGAATTATACCTTGTATTGCAACTATGTTTCTAACTCAAGTGCAATGTCAAAGAAGTGAATAATTAGTTGCCCAGTAAGTAAATTTCAAGACATCTGCGCCTAGAAATAGCACAGGTATGATAAAATAAGCACGTGTTCCTTGACTAATACATTTCTGTTTCTAAATACTAAACTTTACTAGGAAGTTATCCTCTTGTCTTAAGAAGATTATTTCACCCAAAGTTTTTTGCAGTGTTTCCAGCCAAGCCTGTTTGAGACCCCTCTTTCATGAGGCAAACTTGCTGCACTGTTATTTCCCAGGCAAAGGATGCCAGAGGGGCCTCTTTATCCCTGAAACATATTAGAGCAGGGGTGGGGAACTTAGGCATGGGGGCAGCGTGTGGCCCCCCCAGCTTGCCTGGCTCTGGCCCTCGAGGCTCAGCACTGGGGAGCCTGTGGTATTAGAGGAAGCAGTGAGTTTCATCTCAGGTTAGGGAGGTCTCCCTCTTCTTCTGTCTCTACCCCACTGATTCCTCCTATTACTCTTTGAAATTTTCATAAATCCTTCCTTACTATTAGTTCAAACTGGTAGAAGGAAATTAACTGTGAACCATACCATACATAATTACTTGTAAAGAGCGGATAAATAAATATTTTTGTTTGACATAATACCTGTTTTTCCCCTTTGCTGGTGACAAATCCCTAACCATAGATGTTAAGGGCCTAAATTTCAGTACACATACATAACTCCTTACGCAATATCTGTACATCTGTTTCACCATGATACTGGTATCACCTTTTATTTAGATCTCCCATGACACTCTTTGGTGAAGTAGAAGGTACAAAGCGGAACTAAGTGATCCTAGTACAGTAGACTTCCGATAATCCGGAACCTATGGGACCTAGGTGGTGCCGGATTATCAGATATGCCGGACTATCAGGAGGTAC
This sequence comes from Rafetus swinhoei, assembly GCA_019425775.1. Lineage (NCBI taxonomy): Eukaryota > Metazoa > Chordata > Testudines > Trionychidae > Rafetus > Rafetus swinhoei. Next base: position 313,059,018 of record CM033437.1, read on the forward strand.
TATAAAATGGTTATATATATACTGTATACATTATATACTGTATATAAAGTGTTCTTAAGCCTTTTTATTGTACATACTGTATACAGTATACTGTAATGTTTTAGTTTTTTAAGCCTTTTTACCCTTTTGCTGAGTTCAGCTGCTGTTACCTTGTGACTCATTTTTTGCCGAAGCTCACTCACTAGGTTCTTGCCATTTTGATGCCGGACTATCAGGAGTGCCGGACTATTGGATGCCGGACTATTGGAGTTTTACTGTAACATTTATGCACCCTCCTGTACTCCTTGCCAGTTGACATTAGAGGGTCTTTGGCCACAACATTTCATGTTCTGTCTAAACTTTATATGGCCCCCATCCATGTAGTATCTGAGCAACTAGCATATATTAATGAGTATATCCCATCCAAACCCTTGTGGTGGGATATTATTATTATTATCCCCATTTCATAAATGTTGAATGGAAGAGGAGCTAAGCACCTTCAGCTCTTACTGACTTTAGCTCTTTTCAGACTTCAGTGGTATAAACCACTGGTCCTAACAACCCCATGAGATAGCTATATACCAATCATTCTATATCTGGGGAAACCACAGTCTCAACATTTTTGTGAGAAGGTGTAGAAGGAAATTATTGCTGCTCCACTGAAAATAATGTACATTTGTTAAAAGGCCATTGATTTAAAAATAAGTGTATGAGGCAGTGTTGAATGGGGAAGTGCACATACTGAGTTGTGTTAATAAGTGAGCTGTGTAAGTGTTAAGATTTATACCATGCCATAGCTGTGTGTCTATATATAAACTAATTCACCTAGAAACAAGATGTATCTTTCTGTGACTTTCTGACAGGTTTTGAACTTGAGTAAACTATCTGTTGATAAAATTCACTGGGAACATCTGTTTAAAGAACCTACTTGGAAAGTAGCCCAGAAATTTGGAAAAACCTCAGTGTAGTATTCAGCCTCTGGAAAGACTAATAATTCAGGAGAAAGAAAAGAAGGCACAGAAGCAAAACAGGTTAATGAATTTGACAAGGCAGAAAACACAAATATTTTTTCAAATGCAGCCTCTCAAAATGAGGGATCTAAGTAAAAATTGCCTTGTTTTTAGAGATACAGAGCACTTAGCAATTCTACTGACCCATCAGAGTTGATGATGCTGAACACTTCTGAAAACCAGGCCAATTGATTTTAGATATGTAGCCTTAGGAACCAAAGTTTGAAAATGTTACCCTATAATCAAATTGTCTAAAGTATGTGCAGTGAGATTGAAGCCCTTTTTTGTGGCAAAAAAATATAAGAAGTTGTTTTTTAAAGAGGAACAAAGAACTTTTGCTTCCAGATTGCTGTAGCTTCCTTCCAAGGTGGGGGAGTAAGAGGAGGTGGCGGAGGCAGTGGAGGAGATAAAATAAAAAAAAGATTATTTAGTCACTAGGCTACTGTGTTACGCTGTCACTAAGGAGAAGACAGAGTCATACACGCAGGAAGCTTTAATTAAAAGCCTTATTTTTGGGGAGAGAGTAGGGTGATCATTTAGTTCAGATTAGTGAACTGTGACTCATTGCTAAATTTGTTACTGTGTTCTAGTTCTGACCAACTTCTAGCTTTCAAAACTTTGTGTCCTGAAGAATTAGAAATGGCCCTTTGGCCAAGTTTGTCAATATTTTATTTAATGTAATAGTTTACGATTTCCTAGTTATGTACATGCAGATTGTTATATGTAAATTGCAGTCACAAATCTACAAGTAAGCTGCTGGCATGACTAGACAGTCATGTAGGTCTCTCAGGCTATGTCTACACTACAAAGAAAAGTTGAAAAAAGATACACAAATTGCAAACCGCAATTTGCATATCTTTTTCCGCTTTTCTTCCAAAAGAGGCTTTTCCTACCCATCTACATGGGGCCAAATGTCAAAAAAAACCCTCTCTTTCAGAACATCCCTTCTTCCTCATGAAATGAGGTTTACAGGGATGCCGACAAAACACATCCACTTTTCCGATATTTATTTCGGAAAAGCAGATGCATTCCTTGGACATGGCAGAGCTTTTCCGGGATATCTCTGGGATCCCGGAAAAGTTCTGTAGTCTAGATGTACCTTCAGAGTACATCTATACAGCAGGGCTAAAGCTGAAATAAGCCAAGCAACTTGAGCTATATCAATTGCATAGCTTAAGTCAAAATAGCTTATTTCAGCCTTTTGAACTGTCTACACAGCAGGAAGTCCAAGAAAAAGCACTCTTTCTCTGACTTCCCTTATTTCTTGTAAAATGAGGGTTATGGGAGTCAAAATAAGAAGTCCTCCAGCTCAACATTACTTTGACAGTCTGTCAAAAGAATTGCTTGTAGTATAGACATGGACTATGTTGTTTTGGAACAACATCAGTTATTCCGAAATAACACTGCTTTGTAGATGTACCCTCCATCAATATCTGGTGTCCAGGGCCTATTGGCCTTTTTATTTGACCACTTCCTAAAGGAGGATGCTACATATGTCCAGGAGCATTACAGACAACATCACAGTTCCTGGATCCTGTAAATTCACTAGAACCCAGGTTCTTTGGAATCTACAGCCACTGATGGAGTAATTTCTTCTTCTCAGGAGTCTGGCCTTACCCCAAGGCTAAAGATAAGTTACTCCTTCCTTTGCCCACTTGCCAGTGGAGGTGTCTGGGGATGTGGTGGATTTAAATAAAAATACCCTTGTTTTCAGAGATATGAAGCTTTCCTTCCTGCTCACTGGTCCTTGGAGTGGTCCTGGTTGGCCTGCTCTATCTCTTTCCCAATTTCCTTCACAGCTGTGGCTACTGCAGTTTCTGGCTGCAAGGTGCTGCCCCTTCTGTGAGAAATTGTTTCTTCAACAGTTATGCCAGATATTCCACAGATTGAGCTAAGCACCTCCTATCTTTATGAAGAGTTCCTGTACAAGGTAATAAATTTGAAACCAATAAGATTATATAGAAATGTAATAGGGTTCTTAGAAATTACTTTATAATCCTAATTTTTTTCAAATAATACTTTGTATAGGTATTTAACAATCTAAAACTCCATCAAGCATATACATCTTTTTTTTAAATTCCCAAATTAATATATATATATATATGTTAGATTTACCTACATTTGAAAGACATTGCAATTATTCAAAAACAACCTAGAAAATTTAGACTTAAGAATTACAAACATGTTAATGTATGGAATGATTGCAGAATTAAATCCTCCAAATAAAATTGTTTTGCACTGTACTGACATCATGCTATAATCATATGATTATGGTTGATGCATTTTAATATTTATGGTCCTGGATTAAATGCAACTATTTTTTTATAAATACTCTCATTTTAGTTTGTTGTTTTTCCCTCATGGTGTCATTACAGGGCAAAATTAAAGCTGTTTGAGTGATTCAATAGTATGTATTGAATAGTAATACTATTGTTTCAAGTAGCATTTACAGTCCCAAGCTGTGATCAGGCTCCATTCTTCTATGCCAGGGATGGGGAACCTAAGGTCTGGGGGCTGGATGTGCCCCCCCTTGCCTGGATCTGGCCCCAAGGCTCACAGCTCCCCCCCAGTATTGGGGAGACTGTGCTGGTGTTCCAGACCCTGCCATCACCCTCGCCCCGCAGGGCTGGAGTCCACAAAATCTACTAGCCTGGTATGCGAGGGGGAATGTGGAAAATGTCTTTCTCCTTCTTAGTTGGAAGCTGCATCAGAGAGTGTTTTTTGTTTGTTTGCTTGCCACTTGTGTGCAGCTCTGGACTGATTTTTCTGTAGTTCAGAAAAAAAAAGTTCTCCACCCCATTCTATGCACTGTACGAACATATAAGCTATGTCTACACTGCACTACTCTTCCAGAAAAAGCTACGCAAATTGCGATTCGCAATTTGCGTAGCTTTTTCCCCTTCTTTTTTCGGAAAAGGCTTTTCCAATATTTCGCCTGTTTACACTGGGCCAAATGTCAGAAAAAAACTCTGTTTCAGAACATCCCTTCTTCCTCATAAAACAAGGTTTACAGGGATGCTGAAAAAGCACATCTGCTCTTCCAAAAAATTCAGAAGAACAGACACTTTCCCTGGATGAGGCAGTGTTTTTCTGGGATACCACCAGTATCCCAGAAATCTCTGCAGTGTAGACATAGCCATAATGAGGGACAGTCCCTGTCCTGAAGAGCTTAAACAGTCTGAATAATACTAAAAAGTTGAGCAAGACTTCTGGAGCTTGTGTGCCAGTCTTTGCGATTGCTTCTCCTAAAAATTCATTTTACTGACTGGGTAAGAGGTGTGCACTGTAGGTGGCTCACACAGGGTATGTCTACACAGCAAAGTTATTTCGAAATAACAGTCGTTATTTCAAAATAACTTTCCTAGCATCTACATAGCCAAACTGCTATTACGAAATTAATTTGAAATAGCGGAGCACTTATTTTGAATTTGGTAAACCTCATTCCATTAGGAATAACGCCAAATTCAAAATAGCTATTTGGAAATAAGTGCTGTGTAGACACTTATATCGAAATAGGGGGCCTCCAGCCTTCCCAGAGTGCCCTGGTGGCCACTCCAGCCTCAACCAAGAACACTCCTCTCCCTCCCCCCACCCCAGAGCCCTTAAAGGGGTTGAATTTGGCCACAGTGCCTGTGCCAGCTCCAAGCCTGCCAGCCCAGAGCCAGCAGTCACTGCCCCTGACCCAGTGGCCCCAAAACATGAGCCAGCAAGCCACTGGCAGCCAGCCCTCCACCACTCCCCAGGAGCAGTCTGCCAGCTCCCAGGAGCCTGCCAGGGCCCGGAGTAGGCGGGCGCCTTCCTGGTCCAGGGTGGAGATCATGTACCTTATTCAGGTTTGGGAGAGATGCCCCCAACATCCATGATCATCTCCTCACTAGATGGAGGAATGCAGCCGTCTATGGCAGGATAGCTGCCAGCCTGGCCACCAAAGGCCACATGCGAACCCAGGAGCAAGTTTGCATGAAAATCAAGTTGGTCCGGCGAGACCCCCAAACCTGAGCTTCCCCTCTCCCTTCTTCCCCTTACTTCCCCCTTCCAGCTCCCTCCTCCCAGGATTCCCCCTCCCCGCTCCCACCCTCTATTCTCCCCTCTCCCACCTCCTTTCCCCAGTCTCATCAGAGTTTCATTCCCACCCCCAACCCCCAGATTTGTTAAATAAAGAGAGTTTGTGTTCATGAAAATACATGTATTTTATCTGACATCAGGAAGAGGGGTTAGGGAGGGGTAAGTGGAAGGACGTGAGGGAGGAATGAGGCACAATCTCCCAGTGGGGCAAACCAGGGAGGCTCTTAGTGCTCCTCAGGGTGGAAGCTCTCCCCCAGGGCCTCCTGGATACTGACAGCCCCCGATGGACCTTCCAGATCGCAGCCTGCAGAAAGTGCAGCTAGGCTCGCAGCAACACGTCCACGAGAAGCACCAGAGTGCCCAGGGGCAGCTCTGGCTCCATGTTGCAGAGTGCTGTGATGTCCCAAGTGAGGGCAACCAGCTCATGCAGAGACAAAATGCTTTGCTGTCCCTCAGCGAGGTAGGCAAGCAAGCAGGGGAAACTGAGAACCGGCTGTCCAGGGGGTGTCCCTTTAAACACAAGCCTCGGATAGCCTCAGGCAGCAGCCACACAAATTAACTCCTGACCTGATGCCCTGCCGGACCTTGTTCCGGCCGGCCTTAAATGCGATTCAGCATCCACTCAGTGTGGACGCGCTATTTCAAAATAGCAAAAAACTATTTCAAAATGCATTTTGCATGCAGACACGTTATTTCGAAATAAGATATTTCAAAATAACGCTGTAGTGTAGACATACCCACAGGGAATTTAATACCTGCTGAAATTATAAAGGTATCTTTGCTTCTTTAGAATCATGTGAGAATAGCAAAGACAACATACTTTGGTTCACTTCTGCTTGAGTTGGGGTCAAATCAACCTAACATAAACCCTGGTGCAAAGAACAGTGAAAACACATATAACCAAAAACATCTCACTCTGACTGTTATTGTGTCCAAACTTTATAAAACACTAACACTTTTCATGTTCTTCATTTGAACCCATAAATCTCTTTAGCACCAAAAACCAATGCAAAGGTTAACCAACCTCATCAAACATGTCTGCAAACTTGGGTTAAAATGTGGATTGGAAGAATCCCCAAATTTGGACAAAAATGGTCAAGTGCCAGCTTTTGTTAAACATATTTCTTGCAGCCATACACAGAATAATTGTTTTGATATTCAGATAGAGGAAGAGCAGGTGCTAATTTTTACAAAATTTTAGCTTATTTCTCCATTTCCTGGTTGGTTTTACTAATTTATGGCAAGCAACCTTTGGCTTTTATTATAATTGTCTTACCATATATGTACATGTTAGATTAGCTTCCTACAAAATCAGGAAACAACTTTTTGTGCATTCACCAGTAGCCTGCTCTCCTTTGTATTTGTTTTCAAATCAAGCCTCTATCTGCTAGTTAATGGTTTTTATATAAATTACTATTACATAGTATGCAGTGTAAGAATCCCTACGGTGGACAAATGGTAACAATAGTGTTACAGACTGTTTACAGTACATCTGAATTGTGTAATAGCTGGAGGACAAGTATAAGTGAAGATATGAAAAAGGACTGCATTTTGACAGGAAACTTTTTAAATTAAACTGATGATCATCTGCTTACTATTAACAGTGCTCTGGGCTGGCATCCAGTCTAAGAAATGTTTTCAATCATTATCAGTGCCATTCAGAGAATAGCAAGCAGCTGATAGTCTTTCCAGCCATCTCAACCAACCTTGCCATTCTATATGGCTTTTATTTTTCAGTATTTGTAATTATGATGTTTAAAACCTAGAAGTCTTGTGATTCGTAGGGTGTTTTATTAATTTTAGGGAAAAATAAAATCTGAATTGTATGCTATTTCTGTAATTCTGCCCATACTCGTCACCTTTAAAAAAAAAACCCAGCTAAATTTGACTGTCTTGCATTATAATTGTGGTTTCTTTCACCCTAAAGACTGGAATAATTGTGTTCTTTTTGGCAATTAGACTAATGTGGTAGGAGGAAGTTTATATTTTGCGACACATGGGATAAATGGAAAAAGATACATTTTTAATGTTCTAACAACTAATTACAGAGGGTGTGCATAATGAGCCTATAACAGAGATACAAGCCTACAGATGATATGTAATCACTCTTTTGTGAAATTATACAATTTTATATGTTTCCATTTGATTATTTTTAAAAATACATTTTGTGTATTAGACTTGCTTTAAATATGTTGCAAACAGGATACTTCATATCAGCCACTGATTTCATAACAAGCACTTACATGAAATGTGTTCTGAATACTGTAAATAACCGTGGTGATGTCATTGTGTGTGGCATGATATCTAGATAGTTATTCTGTTCACCAGTATCTTTAAAGCTCATTCTATAGTTCCAGAATGTATTTTCCCAGGAAACTATCTATAGTAGATGAGTGAACAAGTTTTGTTGTTTGAAATGGCTGCTTCACTGAGGAAATCTACCACAATAGATGGCAGCAAATTGAAGTGCTACTTCATCTTTGAATGAAATAGGAAACATGTTGATTAACTGAGGTGAGAACAGTTTGATTTCATGTTCCAGCATTATGTGCCTCCTCCATGTTCAGGATCTTTGTATTGTATGATATATGCTGATGTCAGGGGGTACTGTTTAATTGCCATCAGGTCTTTGTGTTTGAGATCATTTAATTTAAAAAAAACTTTTGTGGACATGGAGGCTGCGTCTAGACTGGCAAGTTTTTGCGCAAAAGCAGTCGCTTTTGCGCAAAAACTTGCCAGCTATCTACACTGGCCACTTGAATTTATAAGAGAGAGCATGACTTTGTAATGTACAAAATCAGTGCTTCTTAAATACAATGATGCTCCCGCTCGGGCAAAAGCCCTCTTGTGCAAATGCTTTTGCGCAAGAGGGCCAGTATAGACAACCCAGAATTGTTTTGCGCAAAAGCATCTGTGCCAATCTAGACGCTCTTTTTCGCAAATGCTTTTAACTGAAAAACTTTTCCATTAAACGCATTTGTGGAAAATCATGCCAGTCTAGACGTAGCCGGACAGCTTAAGTGGAGCTAGACCAGGAAAATTTAAAGGACATGCTGAGGAAGAGAAGAAAAGTGGCTCCAGATGGAAAACCTACCACAAGTCTGGTCTCTAGAAGGAAATTCAGAGAGCAAGTGCTCAGCATTTTCTGAAAATCAGACTCCTTTAAGCCATCTCAAGTTGAACATGTGGAAATTAAGAAGTTTAAAATCTATAGTCACTCATGTACAACTTGGCCAAAACATCCTATTAAGAAATTAATTTTCCCTTTTTTTAAGTGAATTTAATTGCCACAAAAGGAGTGAGACAGACAGTCCTTAAAGATGATCTTTTAGAATGGAAGGTCACTTGCTGGTACCAACAATGTTTTCAGCTGTAAATTGGAGGGACCGTAGGTACAAAGGTAGTTCAGACTCCATGGTCATTCAGTGTTTTACATCACTACTGACAAGGGCAGTAATTACTACCAAATATGATGGTGATATTTGAATTGTGGACAGTTTTTTCTATTAGGAACTAGAGATATTTCACAGCCACCATCAGTAAATAAATTGTTTGTAGTTGCTCTCAAACTGAGCTCAGGAATGAAATGCTTTTGTGTAAACCTTGTATCTCCCAGTAAACCTTTTTGAAAATGTGCTCTCCTATCTAATATAATACTGTTTTACTAATGTACCATATCTCTGATTTACTTCTTTAATTTAATGGCAGTGCATTTGCTAAGATTTGTGACATGAACATGAATAAATGCTTATTTACTTGAGCTATGCACAAGTTATTTTATGTACATTGATCATTTATCCTGATTAACTATTTTTAATAGTGCTTCTCCAAAAGAGCAGTGGGTGCCAGACACTAGGTGAGAACAATGTACTGGAAAACGTACAGATAAAAAAACTCATTTCCATATCTGCTGATGGTTTAACTCTACAGGATGGTGCTCAGATTTTATGGTGATAAAAGTAGTCTAAAACTCAATACATAAGAGTGAAATATACTATTAGCGATTGTATAGTTTTAAATTATATATTTTTCTATTGTTTCTGATCAACTGAGAAAAATAATAAAAAAATTGGAGATAGAAATGATCACTTAGGTCATTTTGTCCATTCCCCCACCAGAATAGGATTGCTAAGGTTGATGGCAATTTTGTCCATGAATTGACAACGAGAGAGAGGATAATGAGATTTACTAAGTTAACTGCTAATCTTTCTGAAAATGTAATTAAGTTTTTAAGTGGTTCTGGTTCAGAAAGACCTGTTGTCCTACAATAGTAATAATGATCGGGATTATATAATTGAGTATCTTGTGGTTCATGACCATCATTACTCTGAACACAATCTGTTGTTTCTTCTGGTTGTGAATGGAAGGTGGTAACAAGACATTTGTACTGTTTGGTTTAGTTAAAGCAGATTACACCCAAAATAAAATAAACTACAGAATCCAGTTGACATGCTTGCAGCAGGATAATCCAGCTTCTGTTAACATACTGTATTATTGTCTCTATTTTGCAAGCCACACATTAATTCTTGCTTTCTTTTTGAGAGGCACTGCCAAGAGAAAACACCATTTATAATTGTCACACCACTTGCCTCTTCATCAGCATGGACCTGCTTACTTGTCATTTGTTGATTTGCTGAGATAATGGTGGAAAAGCAGATGGCAAACAACAACAGTATTTGAAACTACCTATGGAGACTACTAGAAACTTGTCATCCTGCTGGGCAGTGTTTTGATGTTGGTAACTCCATTGGTGACTCAGAGTGTAAGGCACAGCAAACAAAAAGGAAATATATCTCATTCTTGCTTTCTTTTAATTTAAAATGCCAAAAAAGACTGTTGGATAAGCTGATATATATACAACATTCAGGTTTTAAGAAGTTTAGAAGTCTATTAGTTTTTTGAAATTAAATTTAAAGCATATTTGTAGCAAGCTTATTATGGTGTTTACGGGGTGGAGGGGAGGTTTCAGTAGTTCAAAGAAATCTTCTTGATCTATTAGTGGACAATCCAGGAAGTTTTTGGAGAATGTTGGGGATAACTTCTTGGTACAAATGCTGAAGGATCCAACCAGGGGCTGTGCACAGCTTGACCTGCTGCTCACAAACAGGGAGGAACTAATAGGGGAAGTAGAGGTGGGTGACAACCTGGGAAGCAGTGATCATGAGACGGTAGATTTCAGGATCCTGACCAAAGGAAGAAAAGAGAGTAGTAAAATACACACCTTGGACTTCAGAAAAGCAGACTTCGACTCCCTCAGAGACCTGATGGGCAGAATCCCCTGGGATGCTAACATGAAGGGGAAAGGAGTCCAGGAGAGCTGGCAGTATTTTAAAGAAGCCTTACTGAAGGCACAGAAAGAAACCATTCCAATGCGTAGCAAGAGAAGCAAATATGGTAGGAGACCAGATTGGCTTACCAGGCAAATCCTTGGTGAACTTAAGCACAAAAAGGAAGCTTACAAAAAGTGGAAACTTGGACAGATGACTGGGGAGGGGTATAAATGTATAGCTCAAGAATGCAGGGGAGTTATCAGGAAGGCGAAAGCGCAATTGGAATTGCGACTCTCAAGGGATGTGAAGCATAACAAGAAAGGTTTCTACAGGCATGTTAGCAAGAAAAGGTGATCAGAGAAGGTATGGGGCCCCTACTGGATGAGGGTGGTAACCTAGTGACAGATGATGTGGGGAAAGCTGAAGTACTTAATGCTTTCTTTGCCTCTGTCTTCACGGACGAGGTCAGCTCCCAGACTAATGCGCTAAGTGATGCAAAATGGGACGAAGGTGAACAGCCCTTGATGGGGAAAGAACAGGTTAGGAACTATTTAAAAAAGCTAAAGGTAAATAAATCCATGGGTCCAGACTTAATACATCCGAGGGTACTGAGAGAGTTGGCAAATGTCATTGAGGAGCCTTTGGCCATTGTCTTTGAAAAGTCATGGAGATCTGGAGAGATCCCGGATGATTGGAAAAAGGCAAATGTAGTGCCCATCTTTAAGAAAGGGAAGAAGGACGATCCAGGGAACTATAGGCCGGTCAGTCTTACCTCAGTCCCTGGAAAAATCATGGAGGGGATCCTCAAGGAATCCATTTTGAAGTACTTGATAGAGGGGAAGGTGATCAGGAATAGTCAGCATGGATTTATGAAGGGCAGGTCGTGCCCGACCAATCTGATTAGCTTCTATGATGAGGTAACTGGCTCTGTGGATATGGAAAAGTCAGTGGATGTGATATACCTTGACTTTAGCAAGGCTTTTGATATGGTCTCCCACAATATTCTTGCCAGCAAGTTAAGGGAATGTGGATTGGATAAATGGACGGTAAGATGGATAGAAAGCTGGCTGGAAGGTCGGGCCCAGCGGGTAGTGATCAATGGCTCAATGTCAGGATGGCAGTCGGTTTCTAGCGGAGTGCCCCAAGGTTCGGTTCTGGGACCGGTTTTGTTCAACATATTTATTAATGACCTGGATTAGGAAATGGATTGCACCCTCAGCAAGTTTGTAGATGACACTAAACTAGGGGGAGAGATAGATATGCTGGAGGGCAGGGATAGAGTCCAGAGTGACTTAGACAAATTGGAGGATTGGACCACAAGAAATCTGATGAGGTTCAACAAGGACAAGCGTAGAGTCCTGCACTTGGGATGGAAGAATCCCAAGCATTGTTACAGACTGGGGACTGAATGGCTAAGTAGCAGTTCTGCAGAAAACGACCTGGGGATTACAGTGGATGAGAAGCTGGATATGAGTCAACAGTGTGCCCTTGTAGCCAAGAAGGCTAATGGCATATTAGGTTGCATTAAGAGGAGCATTGCCAGTAGATCCAGAGATGTGATTATTCCTCTTTATTCGGCTCTTGTGAGGCCACATCTGGAGTATTGTGTCCAGTTCTGGGCCCCCCACTAGAGAAAGGATGTGGATGCATTAGAGAGGGTCCAGCGGAGAGCAACCAAAATTATTAGGGTGCTGGAGCGCATGACCTATGAGGAGAGAGTGAGGGATTTGGGTTTGTTTAGTCTGCAGAAGAGAAGAGTGAGGGCAGATTTGATAGCAGCCTTCAACTTCCTGAAGGGAGGTTCCAAAGTGGATGGAGAAAGGCTGCTCACAGTAGTGATGGATGGCAGAACAAGGAACAATGGTCTCAAGTTGCAGTGGGAGAGATCAAGGTTGGATATTAGAAAAAACTATTTCAGTAGGAGGGTGGTGAAGCACTGGAATGGATTACCTAGGGAAGTAGTGGAGTCTCCATCCCTAGAAGTGTTTAAGTCTCATCTTGACAAAGCCCTGGCTGAGTTGATTTAATTGGGATTGGTCCTGCCTTGGGCAGGGTGCTGAACTTGATGGCCTTCTGAGGTCTCTTCCAGCTCTATGGTTCTATGATTCTATGATTCTATGGTCTGAAAATCATATGGAGAAGAAAATTTTACAGGCAAGTAGGAAAATGCCCTCTATCTCACCCTTCCCCACTCAGTAGAACCCGTTTCATAATGAATTGGATCTCCATGCTCTGTGAGATTTCCCCCATGAATAAGTCATCAAAATATGGTATTCTCAGTAAAGGGAACAATGCAGGTATCAGATTTGGATACTATTTTTTCCATGAATGGTGTTTGCACTAAAGCAATAGGAATAAATGGAAGAGGAGTCATAGAACCCTACAATTTGTTCAGGAGATTCAGATCATTTAATGTGTAGGCATGCTGAGACTCCAGATTGCAATTTGATGTGTCCAGGAAAGAGACATCTCTGTAGTCCTCTTTCTGATTTCTCATATAACTTTTCAAAGCAAAATTAAAATGGCAGAAGTAATGTTACTTGGTATCAAGTATCAGAGGGGTAGCCGTGTTAGTCTGAATCTGCAAAAGCGGCGAGGAGTCCTGTGGCACCTTATAGACTAACCGAAGTGTTAGTGCATGCATCTGATGAAGTGGGTCTTTGCCCATGAAAGCTTATGCTCCAACACTTCGGTTAGTCTATAAGGTGCCACAGGGCTCCTCGTTACTTGGTATGACATTTACTAGTCATTTTGTCTGCATATTATTCAGATAGTTTTATTATGTGTACCACTGAAAAACAAAACAGAAAACTCGAGTTTGTTAAGGACAACAGCCATTGGTGAAAAGAGATTGCACGGCTCTGTAAAGTTAGTACCGCTATTGCGATGCTTGTTTAAGTTAACTATAATCACACTAACAGAATTTCCAGGGCTTCACCCTGCTGCCGTTGAAATCTATGGCAAAATTCCCATTGATTTTAATATAGCAGGATCAAGTACTGAGTCCATAATGATTGGCAAAATGAATACAAGGAGGCCCTAGCCTAATCCTATTGAAGACAATGGCCAATCTCCTACAAATTCTGTGAGAGAAGATACATCTCTTCAATATATTGTTTAATACTGTATCAAGAAGCAATGATGTTTCAATTCAATTAAGGCAATTTGTATTATTTGAAGAGGGTTCTTCCAACAAATATCGCTTACTATTTGTAATGCAAATATCACACATATTCAGGTGCTTAGAGGATCTCTGCCAGAGTAAGTGATTCATCTGATGCACTCTATGCTCATGAGCTTCTCTTTTTAGATAACTCCTGTTCTCATCTGAGCTGTGGCTTGCAATCTGCAAACAAATGTGTGTATCAGTGAGAAAAGAAGCATGTGAGAGGGGCAGCAACATGGATATCATGCTGATTCTGGATAATCTGCTTTAACTGACTGTTATGTGTCAAATCTTGATTGCAAAACTGCCATTTTCATCAATGGGAGTTCTGCACAAATAAGGGCTGAAGGATTTGGTTCAGAGAAATTGCTTAATCCAGATGATCTGGAATAAGGGTGTTGCTTTCCTTTCTCTGGTGTGTGTTCTCACTTACACTACAATGAAATCAAACAGGAGATTTGCCTGAATGAGAGCTTCAGGATTTGGCTCCATGTTAGCTTAAACTGAAGCCGAGGGAAGTTGGGTAATCTGCCTACTAACCAAACTCCAGTTTACCAGATTCTTGTGGAAAGTTCAGTGTCCTTCCTTTTCTCCCATTCACTCCTTCCTTTCCCCTTTGGTAAATTCACCCTTCCCTACATTTTTGTTCTTTTTCCAATATTTTCTTCTTTATTTTTCCCATATTTTGTTACCTTCTCCTCCTTCCCACTCTTACCTACTTCTGCCTCTGAATCCTGATTGTCTCTTCCCATTGCCATACCGTGTGTCACATTTTATGCCTATATCTTGTCCTCCATTTTGTAACATGCTACACATCATCCTTTCTTGTAAGGCCAGTAGAATCCTGGTGACTCCAAAACATAACCTGCTCCTGTTAAATACATTATTTGAGATGTTTTAAGACTTAACTAAACAGGTAAAATTGATTGCTTAAAATTGTTATTTTGGGCTTTTAAAAATTGAATATAGCCAATTGTTCAGTTTTTGCTGGGCGGGGGGATTTTCTTATAAACGCTGCCATTTTTCAGTATACTTTTCTCAAAAACTCTCCAGATCATGCTTGTACTCCAGTTTCTTTTAATATAGCCTCATTGCCCTATTCTATACGCTGATTCTGTATGATTGGACAAGCTAAATAAGATCAATCTAGGTTAACAATCAGATGGGAGATCTTTACAGATAATTTATGTACCGCAGGTAATTCCATTGGTGATTCCTCTGAATGAGTATAAAATAGTATATGAGACTATCATGCTAGTCAAGGTCCCATTTTTCAGATGAGACACAAAACTCTCCAGACATTAAATATCATATTGCTGAGCTCATAAGAATATAGGCATTAGCTTGAGATGGAAATTCCAGATTGTGTAAATTCATTCTTCACACCTGAATGCTCCCATACTTTCAGCTGGATAAGGCATGCTTTACTTGCTATCTTAAAAAAATCAAGCAAAGGGTTGGGATGAATATTTAATACTTTCTGCATTTCACCCTAAAGGCGACTATTGTTAGTTGTAGATAAAGCAATTGTTGTGTAAGGGTTTATACAGATCTTGGTTGAATTTGTAAAATGCTTTGGAAATTTTTGGTGTGAAAGGAGATATATTATGGTTTGTCTGTCTCATTATGCTTCACACAAAAGCTTTTTAAATCAATGAGACTGCACTGATAAACAAAAAAAAAGGAGAGCCGAGTTGGCCCATAGAGCACAATATATTTCCATTGTTGTTGTGGAAACAGTAATTTTTAATGTTCTAACTTTTCAACATTTATGAAAAAATTTAAAATAGCGTGCATTGTGCATATACAAAGAGCTCTACACCTCGGTGTATTGTTTAAAGAAGTGGTCAGTTATGCCAAAATCGTGGCATATATAGGCAGATGAGCAAAAAAGTGCAAAAGTGCCTTCTCTGTCTTATCATTAGCCACTTTTCCCTGACTCCACAGAGGTTCTTCTTCCAGGCAGAGCTTAACTGGGGTCCACAGGAGGTAAGTAGGTGAACCAACAGAAGGGGGATGGAATGCAGGAAAGAAGGAAACAGCCATTCTCTGAAAAACTCCCCCTAGTCCAAAGTTAATAACAAGGAACATTTTGATACATTCTTCTTCTGGGCTTTGAAATCCATCTCTGCGACCAGCGATGTCTAGGAGTAGAGAACAATAAAGGAACCAGTGAGGAGCTCCACCCATCCACCTCCATCCCTCCTCACAAAATAGGCTCTGGTGGAACCTCTCATCTCATAGGTTTCAAAGATGAAACTTTCTACCTGCTCTCTAGGAGACAGCCTCTGCATGCTGATGGGAAGGAAATTAAACCAGTTCAAATACATAAGGTGAAATCCTGGCCACACTGAAGTCAATGAGAGTTTTCCTAATTGCTGCAATGGAGCCAGGATTTCCTCTGAGGAGTACTGGAGCCATACATCTAAACTTTAATGCAAAATTTCAAACACTTAGAATTCTGCCATTTTTCAAATAGTCTCTGCAAAATACATATAGCAAAAGTTTGGAATTTAAAAACAAAACTGATTGTAAGGTATCCAAAGTCAAATAAGTACCTTTTGTTCTTTTTTTATTCATGAAAACATTGGTGTTTTATTTACATGGATAATTCTAGGATAGGCTTCTAATTTTCCAATAGGCATTAGATGAAAATAAATGCTTGTAATGAAAATGCCTTCTCAACTATAAGACTGGACCGAACCCCATACCAACTTCTATACCAGTTCATATCTTGATATGTTATGATCTGAAGATTACCTCATTTCCTCATATTTTAAAAATTATTTTGCTTCTCTCCTCTATGCACAGTATAAAAAAATTGCATTTCCCACTGGCTTCATGGCAAGATTTAATTATTTTTCTAATGTTGTGCCTAAGCTAGCCTTATTTATGCGCCTCTTCAGTACAAGGTCAAAGATGCTAGGCAATTCTGGAAGTAACCTTTAAAACCTGTTTGCTAGTCATGGTAAATAGTTTGCTGCAGCTCTAGCTAATACCTGAAGCTTCCAGTGATGGAAAAAAAGGATTATTGTAAAAACAGAAAGTTGGTACAGATTCCCCATGGCTCAGATGAGAAGATCGACTTAGTTTCTCCATGCTAGAGTGGCATGAAGTTGTCTTTGATCACATTTCTAGACAGACCACATGTGCTTTATGATTTACTGTAACTAGCTGTGATCCAGCAGAACTGAGCTAAAATCCTCAAATTTTCCTTTAAATGTGCATCAGTCAAAGCTTTGCCTCAGCTCACCTGATTTTATATATATATATATATATATATATATATATAAAGAAAAATGATGGGATAAAATTGCCACCGAATCTACTGTCAGGTTATTTTTAAACATTAAATTCCAGTCAGTTAAACTGGCTCAAAAACATGTTAGTAAGAAAATAGTACGGTGGTAATGAACTTAGTGAACTCAAAAGAAAAACAATAGCATCAGACAATGTAGACTGCTTCTCTGAGTTTCCTGTCATACAGTTAGTCCCTAAATCCCAACAGAGCCAGTGAAGGCAAACAACATTTTATAAACCAAACACAGGAGTCTGGGTCTTTCCTGTTTTTCATAATGAGGTCACCTGAAAAATAAGCTTGATATATCTCAGGTGTTTGTTTTTTGTTGTCTGCTGCAGCTGTTATGCAGAGAAAGGAAGAGTTTTCTTTCCTGTTATTTGGTTTTATAACAGTTCCTGTGCATGTCAACAGCGAGAAAGCATGGACTGTGCAAACAACTTCTCTTTATATAGGTCATCAATGCTGTGAGTCAGAGGAAGAAAATGGAATTCAGGATACTGGGCAAACAGTAAAATTACTCACCAATGAGTTGTAAACCACTCTGTTAAAAAGGCAACAACAATTGGTAGGAGAGGATTGAATGGCACAGTAATACTCAGGAACTGTTTGCCATTGAATATTGTTAGCATAATAAAATAATAACTTCATGCATTGTCCAAAAGCAGAGGAAAGTACAGAAAAAGACCTACTATTTTTGCTTTTGAAAAGAAATTAATAATAAGTTATGGAAGCAAATAAAGATTTGTTTGGTGCCAAGTATGATGTATTTCTAGTGCATAAGTATCACCATTACATCAGGTCCAATCAAATTGTTAAACTTCTCAATCTAATTTCCAAAGTACTTGATATGGGCATAATTAACACCTACAATTAGTCTCCATTGTAAATGTTTCATAAAAAAATGAAAAGGGGTGAGGGGAATTAACATTCTTCCTCACTGGCCCCTTGAACATTTTACATGCACTACAGGTCCAACTCCGTGCTCCTTGCATAATAAAATCTTCCATTGATACTAGCAGGAGATCATTTTGCAGAAAGAATACTGAGCTGGGCTATACATAATCAAATGACATAGAAAACTAACAAGATAAAATAATCCTACATTCTCTAGTAGGAAATGTAAATACAGATTAGTATGGCTGTTAAAACAGCCAAGGAATAACTGTAATAGAAGAAGATATGGCAAAAAATGCAGACCTATTTTAACAAATTTATTCTATAACAGGTTTGCAGAGTTAAGGAAAATATATAGATGATTTGTATTAGCTTACACAAGTATAATCCTTAACATAATCATATCTATTAGATCAGATCTGGGCCAATGATATTTTCCTGTTTGTTTGCAGTTTGTGAACTGAAACTGTGTTCTTTTAATAGGTTTCTGTAGACGGTATTTAATTGTGTGGATTCCTCAGTGAAGCCAACTGATGTTGTAGATACAGAACAAATCAATATTTACCTTTAAACAACGTGCACGAGCTTCATCAGGAACATGAGATTTTCTTCCCAGTTAGCATCATTAGTTTTGAAAAACAAGCTGATATTTCCAGCTTGAATCTGCTGATACAAAGGATTGTGAACAACTTTTGTTCTTTTAACCTTTTTTAGGTAGCCCCTTCCACAGGGCCATTTCATCACAACAGAGTTTTATAACCATAATATTGTATGGTACTGCCAGGAGATCAATGCTAGTTGTGTCTCCCTCTGGAGAAGGGAACAATTTTTTATTTAATTCCTGTTGTCACTGACTTCTCCCTGTCCCTGTAGAATGAATCACTGAATATGATCACACTCATTGTTAAAATCTTGAGCCACTCATATATTCAGACCATTGCTGCTGATTAATGTAGCACATGAGCCATAAGTTCAATTAGATGACCCAAGTAGCTGACATTGCACTGATTCATTGTTCATACAGGTCAAAGGGAATTGAATGTTCAGTTCTGCACTGAGTGCGCTCTACCAATTAATTCCTAAAGGTCAGATGTTGTGTGTTGCAAGCAGTCACATAAGCACATACTTTTATTTTTTAAAGTTGTGTAGAGTTGAAAACAAATTACATATTGGAAGGTACTTCAGAGAGTCAAGATATGCAGAGACAAAGATCCAGATTCTACTCTCAGGGTGCATCTACACTGCACCATAACTCAAAATAAGATACGCAATTTGAGCTACGCAAATTGCATATCTTATTTTGATGCTATTTTGAAATAGCTTATTTTGTCATCAGTTTCAGAATAAAGCTCTATTCTGAAACATCCCTCACTCCTCATAGAATGAGGTTTCCAGGGACATCGGAATAGTGAACCTGAAATAACAGGCTTGCACTGAAGATGTGGGATAGCTATTTCGGGATACTCCAGTATCCCAAAATAGCTTTGCAGTGTAGTTGTAGCCTTGGTTCACAAATATCACTCCATTTACTTCAAGTCGAACTGTTTAAACTCGTGTACCTGAGAATTGGCCCAAACTGAGCTTAGTGTAAAAGAATCTCATCAAGAGTAATTGCAATAATTAAATTATTTGGAAGAATGTATTTGAAATAAAGATATTCATAATGAGAAAAAAATAGAGAGAAAATTCATACTGAAAAAATTTACTTGACAAGGCCTAGGTTGACTATACATCCTGTCATGGCTGTCCTAAGTTTTTTGGGAAAAGTGGGCATTTGTCTCATTTGCTCTTGACAATGTGATGTCAAGAGCAAATGAGCCAGGCCATCCTCATGGTAGGGGCCCCTTGTGACAGCCCCATCCAGCATCTCATTTTGTTTTGGGAAACATGGTCACCCTAGCAGGTCCCTATTTTGTAAGTATGTTCTACATTGAACTTCCATTGAACTCAATGATGTTGCACAGATGGAGAGACTGCCTCGCAGTTTTTAAGTTCAGAGGGGTAGCCAAGTTAGTCTGTAACTGGAAAAACTTAAAAAACAACTAATAATCTAGTAGCATCTAAAAGACTAACAAAACATGTAGATGGTATCATGAGCTTTCGTGGGCAAAACCCACTTCTTCAGATGACTGGAGTATTAAAAGTCCAAATCCAAGAATAAATAGGGGAAGAGGGGCAGGGAAAGAAGGGAAAAAAGGAGAAAAAAGACAGTAAATAGATTGTTCAAGTTATAAGAGGCTGATAAGAACAATTAGAACCTACATTGTTTGTTTGGTTGGTTAAGTCATTAGGATGTGGAAGGTAGTGTGCCAGCCAGCGATGTCTCTGTTCATTCCATTCTGATAAGAATTAAATTTGTAAATGAAGTTAAGTTCCAACCCTTCCCTGTGTATTTGGCTTGTGGAATTGGCCTGAAACAATATGGTGACTTGGAGATCCATTAATGAGTGCCTGAGCAGGTTAAAGTGTTCTCCAACAGGTGTCTGTGTGTTGCCTTTTCGGATATCTGATTTGTGTCCATTAATTCTTCCCCATAGAGAATGTCCAGTTTGGCCAATATACATTGCAGTGGGGCATTGTTGGCATTTGATGGTATAGATCACATTAGTGGATGTGCAGTTAAATGAGCCCCTGATGTAGTGGCTGATGTTGTTGGGTCCAGTGATGAAATTGCTTGTGTAGATGTGTGGGCAGAGCTGGCACCGGGGCTGATTTCAGGGGTGGGTTCCTGGATGATTATGATGGAGCTGTGTTGCATGGTTACTGGAAAGAATTTGTTTGAGATTAGGGGATTGTCTGTAGGTGAGGATTGGCCTTTCCCCCAAGCCCGTGAGAGTGAGGCTCATTTTCCAGGATAGGTAGATTGTTGATAATTCATTGGAGGGGTTTAAGTTGTGGGCTGTACGTGATGACAAATGGAATTCTGTTGTTTTCTCTTTTTGGCCTGTCTTGAAGTAGGTTCATGTCTGGGTACTCTTTTGGCTCTGTAGATCTGCTTTTTCACTTCTCCGGGTAGGTATTTCAGTTTTAAGAATGCTCTATATAGATCCTGTAGGTGTTTGTCTCTGTCTGTGGGATTGGAGCAAATCCGGTTGTATTTTAGGGCTTGGCTGTATACAATAGATTGAGAAATGTGTCTGGAATGGAAGCTAGAGGCATGAAGGTAAGTGTAGCGGTTGGTAGGTTTCTGGTATAGGGTGGTAGAAATTTGTCCATCATTTAATTGTACTGTAGTGTCAAGGAAGTGGATCTCTCATGTGGTTTGATCCAGGCTGAGGTTGATGGTAGGGTGGAAGTTGTTGAAATCCCTGTGAAATTCTTCAAGGGTCTCTTTCCCGTGGGTCCATATGATGAAGATGTCATCAACGTAGCGTAAGTAGAGTAAGGTGCTAGGGGGCGAGAGCTGAGGAAAAGTTGTTCAAGGTGAGCCATAAAGACATTGGCATATTGTGGGGCCATGCGGGTGCCCATGGCTGTGATGTTGACTTGAAGATACAAATTGTCTCCGAATCAGAAGTAATTGTGGGTGAGGACAAAGTCGCAGAGCTCTGTAACTAGGTGTGCAGTGGTGTCATCAAGGATGGTGTTCCTGATAGCCTGTAATCCGTCTTCATGTATAATGTTGGTGTAAAGAGCTTCTGCGTCCATGGTGGCCAGGATGGTGTTTTCAGGAAGACTAGTGTTGTTTTGTAGTTTCCTCAGAATGTTGGTGGTGTCTTGAAAATAGCTAGGAGGGCTGGTAGCATAGGGTATGTCTATACTATCCCCCTAGTTCGAACTAGGGAGGCTAATGTAGGCATTCGAAGTTGCAAATCAAGCCCAGGATTTAAATATCCCGCGCTTGATTTGCATCTTCCCGATCGTCGCCATTTTTGAAATTTACAAGTCGGACTAACTGCGCGTCTACACATCGGTAGGTACCGGTATTTCGAATTAAAGCCTAAATCGAACTACCTGTTAAACCTTATTCCTCCTGCAATGAGGTTTAACAGGTAGTTCAATTTAGGCTTTAATTCAAATACTGGTCCCTACCGCGTAGACGCGGGCAGTTAGTCCGGACTTGTAAATTTCAAAAAATGGTGACCCAGCGGGAAGATGCAAATCAAGCGTGGGATATTTAAATCCCGGGCTTGATTTGCAACTTCGAATGCCTACATTAGCCTCCATAGTTCAAACTAGGGGGCTAGTGTAGACATACCCATAGGGTCTGAGGAGAGAGTCACTTCCTTTGTTACTTAGATCGAGCTGTGTTTAAGCTTTCTTGTCTTGCAGCCCGTTTTTGTCTTCTGCTTGGTCCTGCAGTGAAGTCAGAATCTTTTGTTTTTAATTTAGCAGTTTAGGTCTATAAAGATTATTGCAGTGCCACCTGTACACCTAGGTAGTGATTCAAAGAATAAAATTCTAACTCTGTTAGCCCTGATCTACACTAGGGCTTTATTTCTAAACAATCCCCCTTAGGTCAAATTTATAAGCAGAGCATCCACACTACCAAGCCTGTTATTTCAAACTAAGAGGCCGCTTATTTCAAAATCTGTACTCCTGCTTTTCTTGGGCAATAACGCTAAATTTGAAATAGTTGTTTCAAAATTGCATTAGTATGGACACTTCAGTGCCACAATTTCAAAATAATTATTTCGCAGAGTAATTCAAGCTAATTACTCCACAGTTCTTCCTGGGGTTCTAAGTTAAGGTAGTGTGTCCACATTAATGCAGCCTGTCTCAGACTAATTTTGAGGCTTCCTTTATTGTGGGCACATGCTATTTTCATTTTGTAAAATTGGGAATTATTAAGTAAAATTGGGAATTATTTACAATTTGATTTTGTAAAATTGGGAATTATTGTTATTTCAAAAGAGTTTCCTAGTGTAGACATGGCCTTAAAATGAGTGTGAGCTTTGCTATTACTTCAATAGGGTTATAATTTCACCCTTTAGCTCAAAAACATGAATTTTAAATAATTCAACCTGGAAAAAAGCCAGTAGTACCTGATGGTGCACACATGTAGAAAAGTTCTGTTGTAGGATTCACTTGTGGGATTAACTTTTATTGAGACATTTATATTTCATAATCATAAATACACATTATAATAAAAGCATATTTTAAAGATTATAATACATACATTATGCTTTTTCTATGACCTAAGTTTTATATAGGAGTTCAGGTGAGATTATTACAATGGTCTCATCTGCTCTTAAATCCATCATACAAAATGTTTTTTATCTTATCAAAATGAATTTTTTTAACATTATCCAAATGAAATGATTCAGCAAAATAAAGCTTATATTGCTTAATCTATATTATCTGCAATTTCCCTTTCACAGCAAATGTTATCACTTTGACTTTCATTCTAATTTGGAAGAACACCACATTTTGAAGTGTTGGAATTTCTTATAGAATAGAAATTCCAGTTTCCAATGAGAACTTATCAATTAGAAGCCCTTCCTCACCCACCCAATTTGACACTAAAAATAAAATTAGCAGTCCAGTCTCCACCAAAGAAAAACAATGCTTGGAATGTATTTTTTTATCAGCTGGAAGGTCTATTGTTTCAGAATAGTGAATCTCTGCATGGTTTTATAACTTTGTCTCTCCAAAACCTCTGTCTGAATACACCTACAAATTTCTTTTATTTTAAACAGACTCATTCCAGGAAAACTGCTTAAATCACTGTCCTGAACAATTTTGTCTCTTTCAATACCATAGACATTTAGATGAAGTTAGTCAGTCAGCTAGGACCTTATTATTGGCCTACTCCTGCATCATTGACATAAGGGGACCAAATTCACTTTTACTTTATTTGTGTCCTTGGAGAAGGGATAGTGGGACTAAAGTGGCTTTATACTGCCTGTTTCTGGAGCAGCTTGAGAGCTGCTCTGATTTATGCTGTTCAGACATATGGGGCATGGAATCATGGATATTTATTTTAAATTTGGACAGAGCATTCCAGCTGTGTCCTAACATGCCTCCATGGCATTCGCTGTGCCAGAGGCAGCAGCAAGGCTGACATACCCCCCTTTTCACTGGCTCTGTATCAGCCAGGGAGCCCCTCTGCACAGGGAGTATTTTGCAAAGCCTGCTCCCACCCTCTTTAATGCCTTGTTATGCTGCCAAAGCAGTACAACAAGGCCTCAGTGTAGCTAAGAATCAGACTCCATGGGAGAATAAGCAGCCTTACGAGCCTAATTCTACATAGTCTTATTGAAATAGTCCCATTTTTGTATACCATGTTCTAGCTCTTTGGGCCCCTGGATATTAGAGGAAGAAAGTGGGTGAGACAATGTCTTTTATTGGACCAATTTTTGATGATGAGAGTGACAAACTGTCAAGCTTACACAGAGCTCTTCCTGAGATGAGTAAAATCTGGCTCTGTTAAAGTCAGTGTGAATTTTGCCAATGACTTCCATGGGGCCAGGATTTCATCTCTCGTCTCCAAAACATGGATATTAAAGAATCTGGCTTGGACAAATAGTCTATTAAATAGTCCCACTTAGATTATTCAGGGATAAAACAATGCTCCTAATGTGAAACATTTTGCATTTTTAGAGAATTATTTTTCTCTGACAAACAGAGCTTGCAATAAATAAAAGCAATGAAATGTTGAAGATATGGCCTGATATGGTTTCTTCACTTCCAGTAACATAGTTTCCATTGAAAATTCTATTAGAAATATATCTTTGGGGTAAAGTTAAATGAAAATTAATAAATGAGTGCTGAGAACATATCTAACTATTCTAATTAACGTGTTACTTGACATAATCTTTCTTTTCTAAAGAACAAAATATAATCCCTGAGAAACAATTGTTACCCTTTATAACTAAGAAAATACATGAGGCGTCTTAGAAAATACACTACATATGTCTCAAAAAGTGTTCTCTGTTCTTTATACAAACAGTGCACTGTAATTTAAGGCTAAAGTACAGTAGCCTATTTTCCATTGCCACTGAACTGGATTACCACCTGCCTCGACTCTGTCTTTTGAGAGGTTGCCAGCATCATGTTAAGATTTAATGTTATAGCCCACTGTGTCAGGAAAGACATACCTCCCCAATCTCACCCTCAAATGAGGGCTTGTCAGCATCACTTAATTATTGCTACTATTAGGAAAGAAGGTTAAATACACATGCTTCATGCATAGTAACGTCTGTCTGTTTTAGTTTGGATAGTGCAAGTTGTAGTACTAAAAAAATAGCATAAAGGTTTAATTAAAAGATAATTCTGCAGTCTGCCCTCTAAATTTATTTCTTTTTTCTTTTCAAGCAGTGTTGTTCAAGTTGGGTTAACACCATTTACATTCTGGAATGTTGGTCAAGTGGCCCACAGTCTTGTTCACCAAATTAGGAAACCAATATTCTCTCTCTCAAGAAAAAAATTGATGGGTCAAAATTAGCTCCCAAGCCACTGTGTAAGCCTGCAGCAATCATAGGGCAGGAAGATGAAAGGAGCATATGCCTGTCTCACTATCACAGTATGTCTGTTAGGTAGGATGACTACTTTCAGAGTGTGAGCAGGAGGCACGTCTATCATGTCTGATGGTGATCTGTGTCCCAAACGGATATCATCTGCCCACTAGGGGGTAGTGTCCTTGCAGCTGGCTGACTGGCACATATGCTACAATCACAGACTACAGCCAGAAAAAATGGTTGCAGAAGAAGCCAAAATAGCATCTGCTTCACTGTGATGGAGAGGGCAAATTTAGGCCACTCTATTCCTGAACCTAGAATTTTACCAGAGAGACCCACACAAGTGTGGGGAGTCCTAGAACTAAGTAGTGTTCAATGTCTTTCCTTTCCACTTCACACATGTGCCTATGGGAAAACTACCCTGTAGCAGCTGGTGCATCAGGAGCCAAAGCAGGGACTTTAAGTGAATTTTCGACAATTTTGACTGGACTTTGTCTGACCAATCTTTATTGAATGTTTGCTCCAACTGATTCCTTCCCTCACCTCAGCTTCCTTCCTGGCCTCCCTTTTACTCTCCATTCCCCTTACCCTCCTTTCATTCAGTGTCCCTGTGATGGGGCATCTACCCCACAGTGGCCAGGAAGGGGTTAATGGAGCCCAAGAGAGGCTGGGCAGAAAGCAGTGAATGGAAGAGGTGTTGTGAGGACCAGCCAGTCAGGGCCAGGCAGCAGGGGCTCCATTTCAGATTTTGGTATGGGAGGTGGGAGGCGACCCAAGTATGCCATGATGGGGGAGGAAAGAGAGTGAGCACATTGGGGGCTGACTGAGGATAGTGGCTTTAGCAATGTTACTGAGCATGCTCAGTACAAGCCAAGCTGCAAATTGAGGGGTGGACCAAGGTTCCCCCCCCCCCACATCACCTCTTTCCAGAGGCTAGTAAGGCACTGAAAACTTTAGTTTTTGGCAGATAACTTAGCAGTTAACTGACAGGAGCACTGTACCTAATTCCTATATAAGAGAAAGACAAATAAATAATAGACCCACTCAGCTCTAACACTAACATATTCTGATATTTTGTGGCAAGTCACTTAAGGGACACTTGTTAGCCTTAACATTTTAATATTCTGACCTTGTTACTAACTCTAGAGAGAGAGAGAGAGAGAGACTGTCAGGACTTCTGGGCTCTCTGTGGGTACGTCTACACTGCAATGCTATTTCAGGATACCAGAGTATCCTGAAATAGATATCCCACATCTTCACAGCACGCCCATTATTGCAGGCTCACTATTCAAATGTCCCTGTAAACCTCATTCTATTAGGAGTAAGGGACGTTTTGGAACAGCTTTTTATTTCAAAATTTGACATTGCGTAGACAGCACCAAATGACAAAATAAGCTGTTTCAAAATATCATTGAAATAAGATATGCAATTTGCATAACTCAAATTGTATATCTTATTTCCAGTTATGGTGCAGTGTAGAAACACCCTGTCTGACCTGGAAGGGGAAAGGGGTCTAGTGGTTTTGAGCAGGGGTCAGATACATTTCAGCTCTACATAAGAACATCAGAATGGCCATACAAGGTCAGACCAATGGTCCATCTAGCCCAGTATCCTCTCTTCCAACAGTGGTCAATGTCAGGTACATCAGAAGGCATGAACTAAAGAGGCAACCATGATCCACCCACTGTCGTTCATTCCCAGCTTCTGGTAAACAGAAGATAGGAACACCATTCCTGCCCATTCTAGCTAATAGGACCGATCCTCCTTGAACTGATTTTGTTATCATTTGGGCCTTTCCACCATCCCCTGGCAAAGAGTTCCACGGGTTGACTATGAATAAAGAATTTCTTTTGTTTGTTTTAAATCTGCTGCATATAAATTTCATTGGATAAGTTTCTTGTATTGTGTTAGTGAAGGAATAAATAACATTTCCTTATTCTGTTTTTCCACACAATTTATGATTTTCTAGATCTCTGTCATATACACTCATCCTTTAGTCTTTTCTTTTCCAAGCTGAAAAATCCAAGACTTTTTTAAAATCTCTCCTCATATGGAAGCTGTTCCCTACTCTTAATCATGTCTATTGCCCTTTCAGTGCCTTTCCCAAATCCAATATATATTTTTTTAGATGGGATGACCAGATCTTCCTACAGTATTCAAGATGTGGGCCTACCATGACTTTATATAGAGGCAATATAATAATTTCTGTCTTATTATCTATTCCTTTCCTGATGATTCCCAATATTCTGTTATCTTTTTAGTTTTGAGACTGACACTACACATTGAGCAAATGTTTTCAGGGAACTATCCACAATGATTCCAAGATCTGTTTCTTGAGTGGTAGCAGCTATTTTAGACCCCATCATTTTTGTGTGTGTAATTAGGATTATGTTTTTCCATGTACATTACTTTGGATTTATCAACACTGAATTCCATCTGCCCTTGTTTTGTCCAATCAACCAGTTTTGTGAGATCCCTTTGTAACTCTTTACAGTCAGTTTTGACTTAACTATTTTGAGTAATTTTGTAGCATTTGACAATGTTGCTACCTCACTATTTACCTCTTTTTCAAGTAGTCTAGCAGCACCTTAAAAACTAACAAAATATGTAGATGGTATCATGAGCTTTCGTGGGCACAACCAACTTCTTCAGAAAGCTCATGATACCATCTACATATTCATAGAATCATAGAATCATAGAACATTAGAACTGGAAGGGACCTCAAGAGGTCATCGAGTCCAGTCCCCTGCCCTCATCACAGGACCCAGTACTGTCTACACCATCCCTGACAGATGTCTATCTAACCTTCTCTTAAATATCTCCAGAGATGGAGATTCCACAACCTCCCTAGGCAATTTATTCCAGTGTTTAACCACCCTGAAATATTTTTAGTCTTTAAGGTGCTGCTAGATCAGTGGTCACCAACCAGTAGGTCGAGATCTACTGGTAGATCTTGGAGCCTCTGACAGGTGATCTTGACTAGTTTGGCCAAGCAGCTATTATTAAATGCAGCACTTCAGCTGCCCCTCTCTCCACTGCTGGGCACCTCCTGCCCTTTGCCTTGGATCTGCCTCCTTCCCCCGGGAGCCTCCTGCTTCCTGTGCAGAGCAGGGGAGGAAGAGCAGGTGGTGCTGATGTCAGGGTGCCCCCTCTCCCACCCTGTATTCTATCTCCACAGAATGGAGGGAGGGAGGCACAACAGGACTTGGGATGGGGGGAGTTTGCTGGCTGCTTTAGGGAGTGGTGCAGGGCCAGGGCAGGGGTGAGCCTGTCTTAGCCCCATTGTACCACCACCCAGGAGCCACCCGAGGTAAGCAGTGTCCAGCAGGAGCCAGCTCTGAACCCCTGCCCCAGTCATGAACCCCTTCCTGCACACCAAGGCCTTGTGCTAGCCCTGAGCCCCCTGGACCCAAACACCCATACAGAGCCTGTACCCTGAACCTCCTCCTGCACCCCAACCCCCTTTCCTAGGCTCAGTTCTGAGCCTTCTCATACTCCAAAACCCTTAGCCCAAGACCAGAGCCTGTGCCCCAACCCTCTGCCCCTGCCTGGTGAAAAGGAGGGAGGAAGGGAGGACAGAATGAACACGTGCAGCATCTTGGAGAAGGGGTGCAAAGGAGGTCCAAGAAGGATATTTGGGTTTGAGGTAGATTTTACATTGCACTTAAATTCAAAAAGTGATCTTGTGCTTTAAAAGGTTGGAGACCACTGTGCTAGACTATTCGTTGTTTTTTTAACTTTTTCCAGTTACAGACTAATTTGGCTACCCCTCTGAAGCTCTTTTTCAAGAACATTTATGAGAAGTTTAACAGCAGTAATCCAAATGGGAATCTCAGCAGCACACCACTCATTCCTACTCTTCCCCTCCATCTTTTATGTGGAGTATCAGGCAATGGTTTAATGATGATGTAATGATCCGTCAATTACTTGAATGAGAAGCCTTTTGTTATTTTTAATCACCCTGCCTTCCTCTGTTTATACTCAACCTGCGAGTGAGTGGCAGGGGGACTGGAGCACCAGCACAGGCTCCCCAATGCTGAGCCTCAGGGGCCGGATCCAGGCAAGCCAGGGGCTGTATCCAGCCCCCGGGCCTGAGGTTCCCCACCCTTGCTCTAGAGTCAGGGCATGTGCTTTAAGTAGACCTCAAATATAAAAACTAGAGGTTCAAAATTTGGTGGGGACTACTGCCTCCACTACCCTTCCACAAATAGCACCTTTGCCAGGCAGGTCCATAGAAGAATTGCAGGACAGAGCAGGTTCAATAACTTCCTGGAGCACAGGTAGGAAGATCAGGCACTAAACCGGAGGATGGAATGCCAACACCATGGAGAGAGTGGCACTGCCAGTAGTGACTGAGGACACTAGCTCCTGGCTAGCTGCTAAAATTGGCAGGCTGAAACCTTGAGGTAAGCGCAAAGAAGGTGTAGTGGGGGCTGTGGGAGTTGGCCCAGGGAAATGAACTGGGGAGTTGGAGGGGAAGTAGCAAGTGGTGGCCATCTTCAGGGTCACTGGGATGGGACTCAGAGTAGTGGATGGGCCTGGGTCTTCCCCCATCCCACCACTGAGGAAGTAGCCAGACAATTAGCTGCAGTTGCCACTGAGGGTAGTAGCTGGAGAGAAAGGAGGAAGCACAGACTGTCTCCCAGTTGGAGGGCTGTGTGCTGAAGAGGACACTGTAGTCCCTGGAATGACATATGTCCAGGAGCAGAAGTGATGGCGGGCAAGACACCACCAGTAGAGCCAATCCCTGGGACAGCCACTAGGAGGTGCTGCAGTTGTGAGTCGTCTTTCCTTATCCTATGTCTGTTTGGCCATTGAGATTGTAAGATCTGTAGGGCAGAGTTTGCCTATTATTTTATCTTCATACAGTTTCGCTCACAATTGAGGCCAATACTTGATTCATATGTAGGCATTACAATAATAAAGATGATTAATAATATCAAGTGCTAGTTTATGAGTGGAAGAGAAAACACTTCAATTTTGTACCTGAGCACTGAAAACATAAATTCTGTAAGGAGTACGACCATCTGAATGATGAGATTTTGGTTCTTGTGAGAGAACATGCACTGTCTGAGAGTGTGCTGATGTTTGTGAAATCTGAAACTTCTTTTGAATGCTTTCTAATATCCTTAGTCGAACCCAGGCTCCCTTTCAAATACACCACAGTTTCTCACTTGGGGATTCTGACTGAAAAGGGAGTTTCAAGGGGATCGCAAGGTTACTTTAGGGAGGATTGTGGTATTGCTACGCTTATTTCTGTGCTATTTTCAGAGTTGGGCTGCTGGAGAGCATCAGTTGTTTCCAAGTGCACAGCTCTGAAGGAAATGCCCCACCAGCAGCAGTGGAGAAGTAAGGATAGCAATACCACTAAACCCCCACAGCTCTGTGCATTCACCCTTCCCACCCGCCCCACTCCTCTTTGGATCAAACAATAATAAAACTGTAATATTTCAGATTTAAATGGCTGAAATAATGAAATTTATTATTTTTAAAATTCCATGTCCATGAAATTGACCAAAATGGACCATGAATTTTGTAGGGCCCTATACATGACATTAGAAAAGGGTAATCTCACAGGTTGTGAATGGACAGCCTTAAAACAGATAAAATGGAAGAAATCACTCAAGATATGCAATCTTGTATTGTTGGTGCCTCTGAACAAAGGCTAGCATGGGTACTTTTAAAAAATGAATTGAAGAAAAATTGCCTGACAGTTTGAATAACCTGTCCTTCAGAAAATTGGCAAAGCAAAACAAAACACATCAATACATTTTCTTGTCTCTAACAATGTTAAAATTAAGTATATGCTTTGAAAACTTGGACACTTTCAATAGTGATAATTTGCAGAGCTCTTCCTATATTTACCCTCAGGTTATGTCTACACTGCCCTATCTTGCGCAAAAAAATATGCAAATTAGGTGAAGTATGGAATATCACCACACGTCATTTGCATAATTAATGAGGCTCCGTTTTTGCACAAGAGGTTTTTGCTCAAAAAGGAGCCGTCTACATGGCTCCTTTTTGTGCAAAACCCCCCTCATGCACAAGAGCAGTTCTTCCTGAAAAAAAAACAACGGAAGAACAGCTCTTGCGCAAGAGCCGGGTTTTGTACAAAAACAGAGCCTCATTAATTATGCAAATTCCACGCTTCACCTCATTTGCATTTTTTTGCACAAGAGGGGGCAGTGTAGACGTAGCCTTTAAATAGTATATAATTTCTTCTAAAGTAAGTGTGTGTGTGTGTGTGTGTGTGTGTGTGTGTGTGTGTGTACGCTTGTGTGTGTCTACACTCATGTGTATTTATATATAATATAAATGTCTTACATCAGGTCCTCCCAGCTGGAAACCAGATCAAAGTTCAATATTGGTTTTGGTATGCTTCAGAGGTTTTATGATTTGGGCTCTATCTTAGAAAAGGCTCCTTTGTATTTTAATTCAGCAGTTTATATCCCTTACCTATGTACATTTCCTCTCAGTGGAGAGCTCCACCATATCCAGCCTACAGCAATGACTTTGTGTTATTTTTGTAAAATAATTTTAAATATTGAATAATTCATTCACATAGAGTTATGATTAACCCATTATCTCTGTATGTATACAAACAATTGTAAAGTTGCCTTGGGTTATTTTATGATCCAATCTATTCTGTCAGGATCTCTATGGAAAGTGTTGCAAGATCAAAACCCCCCATCTTTTTCAAGGCTTCCTGGATTACTAAAGTTATCATGGGTACTAAAGAACCAACAGCGGCAGGGGAGGAGCTGGATGATGAAAGACAACCATCAATTTCTGTCATTAATGATTGATTAATGATTGATAAGTCATGCATCTGACAAAGTGGGTCTTTGCCCACAAAAGCTTATGCTCCAATACATCTGTCAGTCTATAAGGTGCCACAGGACTCCTTGTCGCTTTTATATTTTCTTATTCACTTTCTCCACACCATGCTTGACTTTTAAGTTCCTAATTTTAAGAACCTGGGTAGTCTCAATGACTTCAATGGGAATACTCACATGTTTAAAAGTAGTAAGCTGCTTAAGCATCTTGATGAACCAAAACCTCTGGGGTAGGACATTATAAAGATACATTGTGTTGTACTATAATTTGTAACATACATGAAGAAGCAAAATAAGTGATTTTTAAAAGTAAATTCAGCTTATTAGTACATTTTGCCACCAAATGTTTCATTCATATGTCTTCTTTTCTCTTTATCTACCTCCCACTCTTTCTCACGGCATCCTTCTCATGTCTGAATCTTTGCTTGGCAGTTTTGTTTCTGGTTAGATTTATGAGAGATTCTAGCCAGATCAAATCATATTGAAGTCTGACTATAGATCAATCACCATTTATTCTTCTTTTAATGTTTAGATATTTTACAAAAATGAAATAGGGCTGAAAAATTCTAGTTCATTTTGTAACATTTCAACTTTATATCTTGAAATTAGTTTTTATTCTGTTTTGCTTATTTTATTCATATTTACCATTATTTTTGTTGGCTCATTTTTTATCTTTTATTCCAATAAGCAATGAACTTGTGAAAAGCTGCCCAAGATTTTAAAAAAATTAGTGTTTAAAGGATTATATGCATTTATGTAGGCACCCAAATATGGACTTAATTGTCTAACTCTAGACACCCATTGTAGATAGAGCCAATTTTCAAATTTTGGACACAGGATTTTGGTTTGCTCCATTTTAAAGATTGGGTCAATTTACAAACGTCAAGTTCAGTTTTGGGTTACCTGGCCTTTTGATAGAGGGTCATTGGTTCAGGTTCAATAAGAATGAGCAATTGATATAACTGTGCATTTCTAAAGTGCTACAGATTCAATAAAGGCTATGTTATGGTAACACTTGTATAAATCCAGACAAACTGCACTGCCTCTAGTAGTATAAGGGAGATCAGTATCAGGCCATAACTAAATTTGGTTAACCATACACCTACAGAAATTTAATTATGGCCAGATTTTGATGTCTGATATAGTGACATATATGTCTGAGAAAGTATGAAAATATATCTATATCTATATCTAATCATTTTTTCATATTTTCTCGGATGTGGACTATGTATATGTCAGAGATTCCACTGATGTTATAATTGCTTCTTTTCTTAAATAGTCACTTCATCCCGTGTGTGTGTTTCTGATCTTGACTCTAGTCTCTGCAAAAGCATTCTGTTTGGCATTCAGCTTTATACTTCTATTTTTCTCTGATTACAGCACACTCTGTTGAAATCAGTAAATATTAAGTTTTAAAATACACAAATGCCTGTGCGGAATGAATGTTAATGAACCATAAGCACATAACCCTCTCTAGAGCTCATCAACACAGTAGGGCCTATTATTGTAAGAATGCATTTTCTGTAACAGATAAAATGCTATGAATCCTTTTAAATGGGCATCTGTGAAAGAAGTAATGCTATTAAGACTAAACCTCCAGAACAACAAAAACACCACAGAAAGCTGTCCGTTTAAAGGAATAAGTCTGTTTAATGAACATATTTCATTTTCCTGTATACTACACCAATTGTTCCCGTTTATATATTCATTAAATTTCTTGCCCTAAAAGCACTGTAGGAATTGTTTTTCTTCAACACTGTTTAATGACTGTCTTCTGTTTTTAGAGGTTTAATAGAGAACTGGATGGTTTAGGATCTTGGTAATGAGATAAAGAGCCATTAATCTCTAGTCTACTCTTGTCAGTATGGCCTAGATAAAATAAGCAAAAGCTATTACCATTAGAGCTCTGAAAGATGTTCAGTACATATCTCAAAAATACTTAAAATCAGCCTTCATTCAGGTTTAAGCTGAGTTTGCAGAGTTTATTCCATGTTCATGGACGTGCAGCAAATATGTGCTGCAGGTGTTCACGTGGCTGGAAAAGTACATGAACCTCCTTGTTTTCTGTCCTCCAATTCTGGCCTTGAGGAGATCAGAGAAATTCCCTGAAGACATTAACAAGGACTTTAGGTCTTTTTTGAGGGGAGGAGATTGAATCTAGTTAATTAATAAATGAATAGAGGATTTCTAAGAAAACCCAGAGTTCTACAAAAAGAGGCATTGATTGTTCTGTACATGGCATTTTTCCTTCTGATTCTCCACTCAGTCATTACAACAGAAAGAGAATCCTCTTTTCCATTGAACAGTTCTCATAATTTTCCCTGAGAAACATATTTTTCAAAGTGTTAGACTCTGCCAATCCTGCCTATTTAGTGGAGCACCTTTGCCCAACTGTAATTCTGCTGATAGCAATGGAATTATACTCAGAGTTAGATGTTACTTAACATAAACCATGGTGGTAGGATGTAGCCCCAAACTGTCATTTTTGCTGTTCTCCTTTGATCTTGAATTTTCTATGCTTTTTAAATTCAGGTGGCCAGCACTGAATACAGTGCTCCACTTAAAGCCAAACCTGTGGCAAATGAAGCAGAGTAATAATCTTCTTGTTTTATACACAATGCTATTTATTTGATCACTTTCTTTACCTTTTTGTAGGTAGAAGTGTACTCTTCTCACACATTCTGTCTCTCAACTACAACTTTCCTCCTGCCTTTTTATAGTTAATAGTCTATCCCCATTATATATTTGTTAATTTGTAGCCTTTTCCGGAGAAGTACACCTGCAACTCCCACTGAAGTTCATAACACTTCATTTCAAGATCCAGCACTTCATTATTTCTTTATCCTGAAAGTATTTTACATCTGTCTATATTGAATCTCATTTTATTCACTATGTTTCATGGTAATTTTTATCCCTATTTAAATACGTTCCGGATGTTCTCTAATGCATCTTCTCAAATTGCCAATGAAAATTTTGATTGTTATTGAACCCAGAATGCAGACCAGTCTCCGGACTTCCTCCAAATTTGACAATATACTGTCAATTGTTCTTTCTGTTTGACCCTTTATCCAATATATGATGTTTCCATTCCACCTCATCCACAATAGAGATGGTAAATACATGAAAGGGTATTAATGCTATCTCCCTACTTTTGTAAGTTTTGTCAAATTTAGCTTTAAATGTCCTATGCATATTGGCAATTCCACCTTTTTATTTGGGAGTGTCAGAAAATGTTTCCTTGTCTCACTTTTATTCCATTACTCCTGTCACAAATAACTCTTCTCCTTTGTTAGCATGGATATCTTCAAAGATTTGGAATCCTTCACTCTGATGTAGAGACCTGTCAGAGGTGTTCCTAAAACGAGGATAAGCTATTAAATAGGTCATATTTTACATTTTTCTTTAAAATGCATTATTTGTTTTGACTGGACTCCTGGAGGCCACACTAAAATTGCTCAATGAGGAAAAACTGCAAAGAATGGGGCAAGAATCCCCAAAACTGAATCAGCGCATGAGATCTTCCTCAACCCTGGCGTGCCTTCAGGTCCCCCAGGCTCTGGCGGCTGGCTCTGGTGGTGTAGCTCACCCCTCAGTCCTGGCTGGTCCAGCTGTGGAGAACACAAAGAGGGAGAGGTGGTCAGTCATCCATGCACACACCGTCCCTGAGGCCATGCCCTCCTCTATAAGCAGCTACCAACAGTCCTTGGGGCAGAGGAAGGGGATGTCCCAGGAGAAAGGCCATGTGTGGTCTGCACAGCAGGCCCTGCCTCACAGGAGCCCCGAGGTGCCCAGGGGACCATGCTGCCCGCTTCTCAACCCCCCCTCCTGGCCCATGGAAAAGAAGGCAAGGGAAGTGTCTGGCCATAGTGGGATCCCCTCATGGGCGGCAGAGGAGCTGGGAGCAGCCTGTCCCTCCCTGGTGTCCGCACACACAGCTGTGGCTCACAGCACTGCCTGTGGGACAGCACATGTGCTGTGTGTGGCACTCCTTGGTGTGTCTGGAGTCGTGACTGTACCCTTGGGGTAGCCTGCTTCCAGCCATGGCAGGTGCTGGGAGTGCCTCCCACCCCCGTGGCAGGACATGTGTGGCTTCCCCTGAGCCTGACAGCAGGATCCCACCCGTGCTCAGAGGCTGCCTGCTGCGTCCACATGCTGCGCACTAATACTGAACATGGTTCCATGTGTGAGGACCGCAGCATAATGTCCAGCCCGAGCAGCCCAAGTGATGCTTGTACCCCGCCCCTTGTGCACCAGCCTCCCCGCCCTGTGTGTGTGACAAACTAAGACCATGCACCTGAAGATCCCTCCCCGGCGTCTGATGAGGCTTGGGAGATGTCCTGGCTCACAGGCAACTGGCTCCAGGGACAGGGTCACAGTCTCCATCTCCTCCTTTTCCTTCTGCTAGGCCTTGTCCTCCTTCTCCTCCTCCACCCTGACCTCTGGCCAGGTGACGACGGGGGTCTGGAGGCTGGAGTCCACCACGATGGATTGGGAAGAAATTTCCCCACTCCCCAGGATCTGGTGAAGCTCGTTGAAGTAGGGGCAGGTGTGGGGTCCTGCCCTGAGCGTGAGCTGTGTTCTCTGGTCCAGACATATCCCTGGCGGAGCTCCTTCACCTTACTCCGGACCTGTTCCAAGGTCCGGGGTGGGTGTCCGCACTCCTCCAGGGACTTGGCCATGTGCTCAAATATCTCAGCATTGCGGCACTTGGAGTGGAGATCCTGCAATATCTCCTTCTCACCCCACAGCTCGAGGAGGGACAGAATCTCTGCTCTGGACAAGGAGGATGTCCACTTGGTCCCCCTGGGTGGGTTCTGGAACCCCTGGGGCTGCTCCCCGTGAGGGCCAGGAGGTTGCAGGGGGCTTGAGGCTGGGCCATGAAAGGCAAGGCCTGTTTTAAGGAAGAGCTCTGCGATGAGGTGCTGCTCTCAGGCCAGCTTCCTGCCACAAGGCTTGTCCAGGGTGCTACAGCTTTAAGAGGGGCCAGGAGACAGGAGCTATAGAGTCCTGATTAATTGTCAGAGTGTCCACCAGTGCACCTGTGTTATTTCCTGGAGGCCTCTTCTTTCAAAAACAAACCCTTCTCCCTGTCCACACACGCCTTTTTCCAAAAGAACTCTTTTGGAAAAAGGCTTCTTCCTCATAGAAAGAGGATTACCAATGCTGGAAAAACCCCTCTGTTCTTTTGACTTACTTTTGAAAGAACACGATTGCAGTGTGGATGTAACTGGGCCGTTTTTCTGACAAACTATAATGCAGACATACTGTGAGTTTTTGTCTTATTTTTTTTCCATTATGAAATAGAAATCATATTGATTTATTTGTATACTTTTTAAGCCATCAAAATAATTCTCCATTTTAAATGTTAATGTTTTAATTATGATGAAAAATCACTGAGGTTTTATACTTAGAGAGACAGAAGTAGCCTACTTATTTTTTAGAAATACTGAGAATGAAATAAACTTTGATAATGCTTCACAATGAAACATCATAGGAGGCAAAGTGTGAGGATGCCACACATGAAATAACACCATTAAAGGTGATTCTCACACACTTACACAGACGTCGTATTGGCTTCAATAATTATAATGCCAAAAGTGGTGTCCGCTGACATGCTTGTCTCACTGAATCATGGATATCTATAAACATTTCATGGGATTGAAAGGTCTATAAACTTAAAATAACATCAGCAAAAGGGAATTTTTCCATATAGTTTACTTTTCCATTGTTAGGAGGTCAGCAGGAGAGCTTAGGGCACTCTAGCATTAAAGAAAAATATCAAAGGCAATTAATTACAATGAAGTCACATTAAAATAATGTTCAAAGTAAACTCCACAAAGGTAGATTCTGAGTTAATGCATGGAACAATAACCACAACACGGGTGCTGTATATAACTCAACATATATTGACATTCTTTTCAATGTAGAATCTACGGCTTTTATGGCAGTAGCCCAAAGCAAAATTAGAGAAAAGCAGGACCACTGAGTTTTGCATCTGCTTTTTTCCTAACAAAAAGCTCCAGGTAAAAACATTTTACTTAGAAAAAAGAATGAAACTTTGGCACACAGTGTCAGAAAGTATTATACAACTAGCCTATTAATTGTCCCAGATTCAACTTTTAGAGACACACTACAGGTTGAACCTCTCTAGTCCGGCATCCTTGGGACCTGACTAGTTTCAATCCAGAGAATTTGCTGAACCATGTGAGGTCAGTATTGTGTAGCAGCATTACCAACACTTCCACTGCTTACTGGGTTCTTGGAAGACATTTGGGGGTAAATTAGAGCTAAATAACAGCACAGAACACTGAGAGCCAGGACTGGTGGTTGTAAACAAACTTGATGGAACTGCAGGAAACTTGGACATGACCATGATAAGTGGACATCCAGCCAACTAAAATCATGCTGGACTATGGATGTTGCAGAGCAGAGAGTGCCAGACTAGAAAGGTTCAACCTGTAGAAGATTTTTTTTAAACTTCTAGCATTTGTGTACAAGCACTTTAAAAACTTGTCACTGTTTATTTGTCTGCTCTTTTCTGATGTGTCAGGTTCTTTTTTTTTATGTGAATATTTCTTGTCTGATCTGGCCCATACTTTATCCTCTTCCACCCTCCTGCCCCCCCAGCTATGTCCATTTCCCCTCTGCCTGCCTCCCATGTGATGCCTATGCTCCCTCCCCCAGGTAATGCCCATGCCCCCACACCCTACTCCCCTGCCATCCCTGACTCTGCTCCAGTCTCCCCTTCTGCCCACCTCCCTGTGGTCCCTGGGCCCACCCAACCCCCACTCCGATGAGGTCCCCGCACCTGATGTGGCACATCTATCTGCCCCTCTCCCCTGCAGGTTATGATCCCCCCTCCCCCTCCAGGTTATGAGCCCCCTTTCCCCTGCCCACCTTTTCTTAATGTTAGATAAATACAGACTTCATTTTGTTGGAAACCTAACTGGTGTGTTTATTGAGAGGTCAAGGAAGGGGCAAAGGCAAAGGGTGGGGTTGTGGTGGGGAAGGGATAGGGCATCGAGCCAATGGCCCTTGTTGGGGAGGCCCTGGGGAAAGTCACTGGGATGCTTGAGAGAACTTCTCCCTCATGGCCTCCTGGATTCCCACCCCGGCCTGACGGGCCTGTCGGATGGCAGCTGTCCTTGGCGGCTGGAAGGCTCGCCCCTTGCATCTGGCATCTGCCCCCCGCACCCCAGGAGGAAGGCCTCCCTCTTCCTCTCCACAATGTTGTGGAGGACACAATATGCCGTGGCCACCTCGGGGATGTTGTGCCTTGAGGCGGCTGAAGGCACACTCCACCTGGATCTAGGCCCAATTCAGGTGGGCATTAAATTCATCACTGCTGGGGTCCAGATGTCTGGTACATGGTTTCCTTAGCCACGACATCAGGGGGTAGGCTGCGTCCCACCCGATGTGCAGTGGCATCTGCACATCCCCAATAGCAAGTTCACAGAGGGGGAAGAATGTGCCCGCCTCCAGCTTCCTGTAGAGACTCGAGTTTCTAAAGACGCGGGAATTGTGTGCCCTCCCCAACCACCCAACAAAAATGTCCGTGAACTGTCCACAATGGTCAACCAGGTCCTGCAGCACCATCAAAAAGTAGCCCTTCCTATTAATATACTGGGCCGCTCGATATTCTGGTGCTCAGATTGGGATGTGGGTCCCATCTATGGCTCCAGCACACTTCGGGAACACCAGAGCGGCAAATCCAGCCACAATCGGGTCCAGGTCTCCCAGGCAGATGACCCTCCACAGGAGGATCAAGTTGATGGCCCTCACCACCTGCAGAAGGAGATAAACAAACACACACAACAGAGAATGAGAGAGGGAGTGCCTGAGTCCTTGGGAGTTGCCCACCCCTGCCATCCCCTCCGCTCCCCCAAACGCCCCAGGAGCCACCCCCTATGAGACCGCCCCCCGGCAGCAGGAATGTGTGATGGTGAGAAGGCACAACCCCACCAGGGACCGGATTTCCCCACACCCCCACTGTACCCTCCAAACCTCCCAACCCCCCTTTCCCGAGGATCCCCCTTTTCCTGGACTCCCCACCCTCTGCAGAGACTGCATTCCCAGAATGCCTTACCTTCATGAGGAGGGCCTCGATGGTGGACTTCCCCATGCCAAACTGGTTGCCAACTTGACTGGTAGCTGTCGGGGAGGGGGGGCGAGCTTCCAGAGGGCGATGGCAACCCACTTCTCCAGGTGGGTGGCGGGCTGCAGGTGGGTATCGCATCTCCAGAGGGCAGGGGTGAGCCAGGCACATAGAATCATAGAATCATAGAGCTGGAAAAGACCTCACGAGGTCATCAAGTCTAATCCCCAGCTCAAGGCAGGACCAATCCCAACTAAATCAACCCAGCCAGGGCTTTGTCAAGCTGAGACTTAAAAACTTCTAGGGATGGAGATTCCACCACCTCCCTAGGTAACCCATTCCAGTGCTTCACCACCCTCCTACTGAAATAGTTTTTCCTAATACCCAACCTAGACCTCTCCCACTGTAACTTGAGACCATTGCTCCTTGTTCTGCCATCCGTCACTACTGTGAACAGCCTTTCTCCATCCTTCTTGGAACCTCCCTTCAGGAAGTTGAAGGCTGCTATCAAGAAGGCTTACTCTTCTCTTCCGCAGACTAAACAAACCCAAATCCCTTTCCTCGTAGGTCATGCGCTCCAGCCCCCTAATCATTTTGGTCGTCCTCCGCTGGACCCTCTCCAATGTGTCCACATCCTTTCTCTAGTGGGGGGCCCAGAAATAGACACAATACTACAGATGTGGCCTCACAAGAGCCGAATAAAGGAGAATAATTACTTCTCTGGATCTTCTGGCAATGCTCGTCCTAATGAACCCTAATATGCCATTAGCCTTCTTGGCTACAAGGGCACACTGTTGACTCATATACAGCTTCTCATCCACTGTGATCCCCAGGTCGTTTTCTGCAGAACTGCTACTTAGCCATTCAGTCCCCAGTCTGTAACAGTGCTTGGGATTCTTCCGTCCCAAGTGCAGGACTCTGCACTTGTCCTCGTTGAGCCTGATCAGATTTCTTTTTGGCACAATCCTCTAATCTGTCCAGGTCACTCTGGACCCTATCCCTTCCCTCCAGAGTATCTACCTCTCCCCTTAGCTTAGTGTCATCTGCGAACTTGCTGAGTGTGCAATTCATTCCCTCATCCAGGTCATTAATAAAGACATTGAACAAAACCAGTCCAAGAACAGATCCTTGGGGCACTCCACTGGAAACCGACCGCCAACCTGACATCAAGCCATTGATCACTACCTGTTGGGCCCGACAGTCTAGCCAGTTTTTTATCCATCTTACAGTCCACATAGCTCCAAAAAGGTGGCCTTCTGCATGCAGAAGTTTTGGAGCCTCTGCTGACCATCCTACCACTCTAGGACCAGCCAGTTTCCACCAGTCTGAACTGGTGTTAAGCCTCCAGAAACACCTCTCCACAGTGGGTTGCGGTTGCCAGAGTGTATCTCCCGCACCCAGGGAGAGGGTTCCTAGAATGAGCTCGGGGTTGAGCTCGGTCAGGACCAGGAAGGCAGCTGGCACAAAGTGCTTCAAAAACTGCAGCATGGCCGTGTGGGGCCATTTCATGCCCAGGGGCAGCTCTGGCTCCATGGCACCAAGAGAAAAGCTGTGGCATCCAAAAAAGCAGGGCAACCACAACAGGCACTTCAAGAGCTTTGCTGTCCCTTGAAGAGGTAGCAAGCACATGGCAGAAGCAGAGAAACGTCTGTCCAGGGGGGTCCCTTTAAGCACGCGTCTCTGCAAGTCTCTGGCACCAGCACTCAGAAACAACTGGTGACCTAAAGCCCTGCCTGAAGTGGTTCTGGGTGGCCTTTTATGCAAGAGAGCGTCCAATCAGTCTGGACGCTCTCTTTTGTGTGTGGACGCTCTCTTTTGGAAGAATTTTTTTTTGAAGATCTCTTCAAAGTCTGCAGTCTAGACATAGCCTCAGATCCAAACATCCCCCAAACTTTTCAGTATTCAAAATCCAAAAATCTGACTTGTGCAATTGACCTTTATCTTGGTAATGGACTAAACCAGAAGTCTGAACTGAACTCCCTCAAACACTGGCATACATGAAAACTAGACTCATGTAAGAAGCCCTTGAAAATTATCTAATTTATCTCAGCACTGTGAGGTCAGCATTACTGCCAATTGAGCTTAAGCACTAAATGTCATTAATTTCAGTCCTTCAGACTTAGAAATACCTTTTCATGAATCAATTGGTGGTTGCCAGAGATTTATGCTAAGAATCATAAATGATTCCTGAAATGTACAGGTTAGAGCCTTGTGGTTGTAAAATTGTTTCTTTAAGTGTATGGTAAGTACTGGGCAGATCAATGGAAGTCAATGGAGCTGTACTGATATACATAGCTGAAAATCTGGACTTATAAACAGTATTGTACAGAAGTGATTAAAACTCATCATACTGTTGTACCTCATGGTCTCCCTAGTTTTCCTTAAGTCAACTAATTTTTGGTCATTCATTGGACTATTTTATACTTCTAATGACCACAGTATTTCTATCAAATTGAATAGAATGAGGGTAGAACTTTCAGTCATCTATTCTATTAAAATACCATGAAGAATGAACAATTTATTCATTCTGTGCCAGAAGCAGGAATTCGTGACATGGGATGGATCACTTGGTGGTTACCTGTTCTGTTCATTCCCTCTGGGGTACCTGGTACTAGCTGCTGTCAGAAGACATGATACTGGGCTAGATGGACCTTTGGTCTGACCCACTATGGCCATTCTTATGTTCTTATACCTAGTAAGTTTCATTAACTTCTCTTATATCACTTCAGAACTTCTTAGAAACTTACCCCCTTTTTGTTTTCTAAAGACCTCCATAGACACCCATCTATTTAGACATCTGCTAATGACAAATACATTTTTCAATATAAAGGAAAACAAAACTGGACTATGGGACACACGGTTTATTAAATCATATCATGCTCAGAATTGTCCCTCATATTTTACTTCCTTTTGTGTGACCTAATTACACAATACTCCTATTGACTTCAGTAGTTTTAGACCAGACCCTCTTCAGATCTGTGGCCCTTTTGATGCCACAAGTGATAGTAGGTGAAAAAATAAATTCCTTAAAGTAATTAACCATTTTGTCTCCAGATTACATTGCATAGTCCAAAGTGCAATCACTAGACAAGCCGCCATAAGAAAGATATGAAAAATGCTGAGCTATGGAACATTGTTAATGTACATAGTGATTCAGCCAGAAGATTTGTTTTAGCACATTTGATGTTATTGTGATGGTTTGGTAAGATCAGAGTTCAATGGGTCTTAAAGCTACACTTCTTCCTGTGCTATGTGCAGTCTAATGGTGGTACAATAGTCTGCTTTGTACATTTGAGCAATATGCATAAATACTAAAGAACTGTTTATTAGCCACTATCAGCATATCTTTAAAATAATACTTCAAAAGGCTAGCTTTGAACAGTACTTTTATTTCAGATGAGCCCCAACTCCCTGGAATATAAATCATTTGCTAGTGATGATGTAATTGCTGTGGGTTGATGCCATTGCTGGACAGACCAACTTCAATAGACACGATTACATTGATAAAATGTGAGAGATAAGTAACAAACAAAAAGTGCTAAACCAGTATCTGCCAGAATCTGTGAGATGGAAACTTCCTCTGTAGTTGATACTGTCTGTGTAAACCACATTGTTTTCACACACAAATGTGAAATTTATTTTTAAATTCAAGAACACCAGGGTTAGGGTAGCTCTGGTGATAACAGCAATACAAGTATGGAAGAAATAACATAATGGTAATGAAATTTCTCTCCTGTTTCTGCAAACTATATATAGTACTTAAAATTAAACCTGTATATTACTATATTTACTTTTATTGTGTGGTGCCTACAGACCACAACTATGATCAAGGCCCCATTATGCTAGGATTGAACAGAAATATAACCAAAGATCTTCCCTACCCCAAAGAGTTTGCAGTCTACGGTTCTGATCCACAGAAGGTAACAGGGCTCCTCATGGTGACCAAGCTCTGTCTCTGTGCATCTCTTTGTAGGCTTGAGCCTGAATAGCTGAGAGAGAAAGAAATGCAACATACAAGTGAAAGACTGAAAACTGAGGAACATAGAGATAATGAGACTTGCCCATGATCATTCAGGAATTCTGTGGCATCCCCAGGAACTGAACACAGAGCTCCTGAGACTCAAATACCTTAATCACAAGACTGTGTTTACATACCTTATTTTCATTCCACTACTTTTGGGATGCAGAAAATTTCAGTTCAGTTTTGTACTCGTATCTTGAAGAATGCTGATAGTTAATGGCTGTCGAGGACTTTAGCAGGTTAAATACTTGACCTAGAAACATGACCATCATAGTAAGCAAATATGTTTCACATTCAGCTCTGCCGGTTTAATGTCTTCACATGACTTCGATAATGAAAAGGATGACCCCATTTTTCTTGCTCAGAGTTTCCTTTCTACTTCCTTATTAGATAAATTAGCATACAGAATTAATAAGATGAAGCCTTCAGAGAAGGCATATGGAAGAAATCACAATTATACTTTCTGTCACAGTCTTTTGAAATTGGGCTTTACATTACTCACTTTACAAAGTCATATTAAAGGACACCAAATGTTGAGAAAGACCAAAAGGAAGATCTCTGAGAATGACACAAGGTAGTCTCCTAGTAGACTATTGGTGTTTTACCTCTATTTGTCCAGTTGCAGTTAAAGGAAGAGCAAACTGGGAGTTACATCAACAAGGAACTTTTATTTTTCATCTTCATACTTTTTGTATGCTAATGGAATGCTCTATTAGTGATCATTTGTTGTATGAATAAAAATACTTCCTATAAATCATTTCCTATTGGTGTTGATGTGCTCACCTCTAATTTGTTTATTTATAAGGATATAGAACATTGATTTTAAAAGATCAGAATTTTCTACAGAATTTTCAAAACCAGAGGGGTTTAAAATGCTCTTTTGACTGCCACTCAATAGAGGTGATGAAAATCTGACTGACTTATTTTGGTATTAGG
The DNA here is from genome assembly GCA_019425775.1 of Rafetus swinhoei. Classification (NCBI taxonomy): domain Eukaryota; kingdom Metazoa; phylum Chordata; order Testudines; family Trionychidae; genus Rafetus; species Rafetus swinhoei. Next base: position 313,103,991 of record CM033437.1, read on the forward strand.
AAGCTAATCAGAATTTGATCTGTCCTTGCAAAATAAAGATTTTACTTCTTTGCATGTGTCTAATTGAGACTGCTGAACCTTGGGAACATTTGGCTATGATAATCAAATCGGGAGTTGTCCAAATTAGTCCTTAAATCAGTAATGGGGAGAAAAGTAGTCTCATGTCTAGTGTAAAAGTTACAGTGCATTTTGAAATTATTTGCAAGTAAATGAGTATTTAGCTATTTCCACTTCTCGTCCATGTCAGAGCTGAATCTTCTTTCCCACAAATGAAGCAAACCTTCCCAATTGTAAATGAATTACTTGTTTAGTAAATTTTAGTGACACTTGTTTAGACAAAGACATATACTTTATGACTTTTTAAGTTTTCAGTCTATGGATGGCATTTCATACAGAGGATACTCCTTGTTCACACTGGCTTAATGCATCAATTACTGGAGCGCATTCTGCGCTCTTGAACTATTATTAATATTTACAGTTTGCTAACTGCCAATTATACCCTTGGATCAGTACAATGAAAGCTCAAGAACTTTGGTTTTAAATTGAATTCGGTTGCTCGTAGTTAAATAAGTTATTGTTCCATCTTGTTTTCTATGTACTGCATATTGTCTGACTGCATGTTTGGCGTGAGAGACTTCACTCTGGATAGCAATTTCAATTTGAGATGTCTTGTCATTGCATCACTTTGCTTTCTCATAGGGACTTTGCTTCTGTTTTTTTCTTGTGCGGTTTTTTTTTTTCTTTCTTACTCTAAAAAAATTATTGTTCATGGTTTCTGGTTGAGCGTGGAAAAACATAAACAGCCTCTCTAGATGGCGCTGCAGAGTAGTTCTCTGAAAATCAACAAACAAAAAGATTTTTTTCTGGAAATTACCACACTGTAAGTATTCCTTAGTAAAATAATGGAACAAATACTAAGAGATTAACATAACCCACAGAACATTTAAAAGGTAATGAAGGCATAAGTAGCTTTGGTTTGCAAAAACTGTCTCTTTCCAGATTAACATGATTGCTATATTTTGACTGAATTATAAAAAAAAGTGGTCAGAGGAATGAAGCAAATGTAATATATTTAGATTTTGCTCCTTTTTTTTTCAAAATGGTTCATGAAAAAGTAGTTTAAATTGGTTTGGATAGGTATATTTTTGTCTAGACTGGAAGTTGTAAGACTATATGCAAAAATTAATTGTAAACAGAAATATATAAAGTCAGTGGGAGGCCCTGAGGGGTGTGACAGTAAGGGTACGTCTAAACTACATGGAAACTACATAGTGTACTCGAAAAAGGGAAATGAAGCGGCGATTTAAATAATCGCCGCTTCATTTACATCAAAATGGCTGCCGCGCTGTGCCGATCAGCTGTTTGGTGGCACAGAGTGGTAGTCTGGACGCTCTGCGGTTGACAAGGGAAGCCCTTGTTGACTGCCCCGGTAAACCTCATTCCACGGCTTCCCTTGTCGACCGTGGCGCGTCCACACTACCGCGCTGTGCCGCCAAACAGCTGATCGGCACAGCACAGCAGCCATTTTGATGTAAATGAAGCAGCGATTATTTAAATCGCTGCTCCATTTCCCTATGTCTAGAAACTTCATCTACATGGCTCCATCGACGGAGCCATGTAGTCTAGACATACCCTAATAGTATTACATTTTGTATACTTAGGAGGCAATTATTATATAGGGAGGAAGCATTATTTTTGAGCCCCAGCAGGTGCGCCCTGCAAGGTTGAAGCCCTGAGACCTTCATCTCCACTGGACAGAAGCACATATCCTGCCACCCCACCGAGAAGCAGAGGTCTCAAGCTCTTCCTCTACCCAAACAGGTAGGCAGAGAATGAGGGTGTTGGGTAAGGAGGCTTGTGAGGCTTTCATGGTAAAAGAGCTGCATGTGGTTTGTAAGCCAGAGTTTGGCCACCCCTGTTATAAATATTTGAAGAGTCTAAACACCAAGGATGGAAATGTATTTTAATGTAAATGAATGAATGCTAGAAGCACTTCCTGGAATAAACTGTAGAACAGTCGGGGAACTGGAAAATGAATAGACCAAAAGAATAGCACATATAATCCAGAGCAATTTTTCATTGACAGGATGGACTGCATGTTCAATTATCTTTTCCTTTCTCTCATTTCTATGACTCTCTAACATATCTTGGGGGCAACATTCCTTGTTAATATTTGCTTTGTTTGCTTTTCCTTTATAGACACCGGACAAGATTTGTAAAAAGCTCTCAGAATTGAACTGACTTGCTTCTAATAATGCCAGTGATAAAAATATATTCATTGTTTTAAGCCTAATGAAATATTATACAGTAGTGTCAGTGGGTTAAAATAATTGTAACGACTAGAGGTGGGGAAAGATAAAATGTTCCTCGTACACTGGAATATATTCTCTCCCTTTTGTGCCACCACATATACAATACAACTATGTCCATAATGCTGACGTGTGCATACACTCATGACTTTACCAAAGCTGATTTCTCCTGATTCCCTGGTTTAAATCTGATTCCATTAATTGCCAGCTAATTATGAGCTGGAGACTGTTATGAAGGGAAATAGCAAAAACAATTTCATCCCTTGATTTAATGAATGAGTCAGAACGCATCATCTGTATTATGTATTTATTCATGCCCTTTTCTACCTGGCCTGTTCAAATTCCAAAATATTATATAATGTTGGTTAAATTATTTGAGGTGGGCGGAGAGGATGAGAGAGAAAGAGATTAAATCTACTTTTCCTTATTTTCAAATCACTTGAATATTCCAATATCAAAAAGGATTCAAATGACTAAATTTTAAATTAAAGATCAGTGAGAATTGCTTTGATTTGCTCAGAACTCAATTCTAAAACATCATTACCCAGAGGAACCTGGGACATAAAGGACTACATTTTTATGGAAGTAAGGGATTGAGATACCAGCACAAAAAGAACATTTTTATAAAAGGAAAAGTAGTGCAAAAAACTGAGGTTAATAAAAAAATCAATTTTCAATTGATCTAATTGAAACTGTTACACCTTCTTGCCAAGCTATAAAAGTCATATTTTATGTGAAACTGAAGAAGGTCATAAATATTTTGGCTCCCTGAATTGCACAAATAAATCCATTCTGGTATTGCTTAAGCTCTTAAGGAGTAAGTTTGTGCTTTAATGATTATATGTTTAAAGACACAATTAACCTGACTGCATACAGCCTAGATGTGAACCAGTGTGGCATACTTGACCTCAACTATTTACCAGGAATCCCTGACTTATGGTGCGGAGATCCTGAGATATCTAGCAGTTATGCACCCTAGCTCTCTCCAGCTATAGGAAGGGCATGGACCCCCGTTTGGTCATAAAACCAGGATCCTCTGCTCACTTCCTGTCCCTTTGTCCTGATCCCCACTTACTCCTTTATTTTGCCTCTATCTCACTAGTAAAGAAAAAAAAAAAAAGGTGTGCAAGGGAAAAAAGGTATCCTTGGACTCTCTGTCCCCTGGTCTGCTGCTTTCCAAAAGTCACGCTGGCTATAATCCCTTTTCTCATGTAGATTTGTTAAGGGACCCATGAAAGAAGACCCATCAATAAGCACTTTAGAAAGAAGACATAATGGACTCCACAGCAAACTGACCTTAAAATCGGCAGCAATCGCAAAGGTTTCCATGGCAATGTAAATGCCATGCAATGCTGGAAATTCTGATAAATTCAAAATTTGAGTCTTTTTGTGAGTTATGAGGCACTAATCTGTGTTATCAGAGAAAACCTTATGCTATCTATTTTGTATGAAATATTCTTATGCTGCTTTTAACAGTTTCAGTTTTCAATAAGCCACAGAGATTTCTGAGCTGAAAATACTTAACAATAAAAGTATGGAAGTTCTCAAGGAAAAACTGGAGGTTTTGACAGATGGGTAGAGGAAACAGTGGACAGAGGAACTAGCCACAGAACGGCTTATCAAGAGCCATGCAAGATATTGCCCATTTTTGCTATCTGACAGAGTCATAAGTAGTGCCTAAAATAACGTTCTTCTAAGCAACACTGTTTAGAAGTCAAAAATATTCCTTCCACAGGCAATATCAACATAGTGAATACTGATGCCTGTGGTACTGAATGAAGATATTTACTTGATAAAGCAAATTAATGAGATATAGCGTGCAGTCTCCCCACATCCACTGGTAAGAGTAAGCATTTATGGAGGTAGACCAAAAGGAAGCAAGGAACTTGAACTTTAATGATAAGGGAATTTTGTTTGTCTGAACAGAGACAATGTCTAAGACAAAGCAAAAATCATGATGCACAATTTGCCACAACTGCATTTTGATTCAGGGAAAATATTATGACATTAATCTGTTCTTAGCTCAGGGGTGTGCAAGATATGGCCCATGGTCTAGATCGGTCCTGCTAAGTTCTTTGATCTGGCCCATGGCAAATCAGCCGCACCCCCGCCCCAAGCCAATCAGTGCCTAGGGACAGAGGAACGTGCAAAGTCTCCTACCCCGACCAGGGGCGCACAGCACCAGAGGGAACTGCCAGCTGTTCAAAATGTCTGGTGGCTCCTTCTAAGCATTGTGTGCCCCAGCTGGGAGGCGGCAGGAGACTTTGCATGCTCCCCCAACCCCAGGCCAATTGGGGTCTGGGGCGGGATAGAGTACAAAGACTCCTCCCCCTGCTGGGAGTGTGCAGCACCTGAGGGAATTGCCAGCTGTTCAAAATGACTGGAGGTTCTCTCTGGGTGCTGTGCACCCCTAGCAGGGAAGCATGCAAAGTCTCCTTCCACCATGGCCACACCCCTATCTCATGAGGACCCCACCCCCTCTACCTTCTGGGACCGGCCTGTGAACACTGCCAAAATTGGTGAGGTGGCTCTCCTGTACAAAAATTATTGCCCACCTCTGTCTTAGCTGCCAAGTCAGGGTGGAGAAGTATACTTTGAGGCTACCTGCCTGGCAGTACTTGTGGTATGACATTAAAATAAAATACTTTTCTATTGGTGACAGTCCCTTAGCCTTGTACAAGCCCAGCAGTCATTCAGGAAACTCACACATTAGGAAAGAACTGTAAGAACATGTTTGAAGAAAAGGAATCTGTAGGTAAAATCATTTAGAAATGCTGCTAAATCCATGATGACCAGGACTGAAAAAGTCAAATGCTATGAGCAGACATTAGTGCTTTGTTAAACTTAGCAAGCATCATTGCCTCATTTCTAACTAAAGTATGTCTGTGAAGATGGCTTAATATTTCCAAACTCGGTGAGACTTTGCTCTACTGTCTTTGGAAATACTGGAAGCAACCCAGCAATCTGCAGCAAAATGTATTCATTTCCTCTCAAAATCACTTGCTAATGTTGCAATCTACATAGGCCCCTACTATAATTTGGGCTTTCAATAGTGGAAGGAAAAGCCATAAGAAAGAAAAGTAATGAAAGGCTTGATCAGTTGTGGTAAGCGATGTTTGTCTTTCACCAGCTTAATACCTTTATCCAACAAGCAGCCCTTGACCTTGGAAACAATGTTTCCCAAATGAGCTGGTCACTGATGCATGAGTGTGAATTAACACAAATTGTTAGCACATCAGGAACTCAAATCCTTTTTCCTGTTTTTCAGAGTTTGTGAAGGATGAAATCCTGGAGCCTGATGTTTTCCTCAGTGAAAAACATGCCATCCCGGAAGCAGACAGTTTTGTTTTCTCCCATTAAAATGGTCTGGAGAGAAAAAAAATTAATTGCTCCTGTCTCCACAAGTTTAAAATAGATCTCTGAAGCTGCTGGCATAACCTGATGCATCTCCACACCAGTTACAGTCGAGAGTTCCCCTTTCTGGAGCAAAGTTCAAATTAGAGAAAGTTGTATTTAGAGAGAAGATAAAATAATACATCTTTGTACTGTCACTCTCTCTTTATTATATCAGCTACAGTGAATTTCGTTTTATTGGAACAGCTTAAGAAATTATAATTTAATATAGGAACCTGGAAACAATGAAATACTTATTTAAGCAAAATATGGATATCTTTTCTTTTTTAAAAATGAACTATGATTCCCTGAATATGTTGTGTTGTCTACAGAATTCAAAATATACCAATTAATATATACTTTAAGGGATTATACTTGTGTTTTAAATAGTTCTGCTCTCTCCTCTAACTGTTTTCTATTCAATTATTTACATGCATATTTACTGCTTGTGAAAGTTATCAGTCTATTTGGCCACTGGTCAGATGGAAGTGGGTTCTCAGAAGGGCTCTCCTGTACAACTCAACTGGCAGTGACCCATCCTCAGAAAAGGGGAGTGTACAAAAAGGATGGCCAACTGATTATTAGGGTTCAGAGAGGTAGCCGGGTTAGGCTGTTTCAACCAAAACAACAAGGAGTCCGGTGGCACTCAAAAGGGACAGGAATAGGAGAGAGAAGTGAAAGGCGTAAGAGGTTTCAGAGCGACAGCCTTGCAGTCTGAGATCCTGCGTGTAGGTACAAAATAGGTTTAGATGGATCTGCTCCAGGACAAAACCTGTAAGTTGAACTTCTATCTGTCTTGAAAGTTGTAGGTTACTGTTGGGTACAACTATCAACATTACTCTACATAGGGTCAACTGTCCTAGAAAATGCTCATGTGAAGCCTCTTCTCAAGAACTCTACTCAATGCTTACTTTTTGGTAAATTAAATTATGAAAGTTGTGGAAGGATCCAGAATCCCCAGACTTCTCTGACCTCAATCTGTCAGGTTTCAAATCTGAGAATCACACTGTAAATATACCAGTGATATTGATCAAAGAGGTGCTAGAACTGGATGAAGTGGCAGGGCGTGGTTTTCATTTTCACTAGACCCCCTTTGTACTTATCTGCTAGCATAAAAGGACTTTAAAGTGCATCAGAATTACATTTTTGTTTACATCTTATGACCATTCTATACTGCCAGAGCAGTGCAAAGGGACCAATGCAATGCATAAATGAGAATTAGTCCCCAAGTATAAATGAGAATCAGGCCCACATTCCTATGCCAATTTTTTTAAATCTATAAACTTCCATTTGTACCACTGATCATAAAGAGCTGTTGACATCTAGACCTTGACAAGAATAGATGCATTCTTTCATTGGGAAAGATCAGAGAAGATACTTGAAAATGATTGTGCTATGGTAAGAGTGGTCTATCTGAATTTCAGCCCAGACAGAGGCAATGTTGGCTAGTTGGGGAAAGCAAACAGAAGAACTGGCGAGGACTGAGTTGTCTCTTCTGACACGAGTTATGGTGGCTGCACTTTGTGAAATGAGTTCCCCATTCAGAGGCATTCTATCTTTTGACCTAACTGAACACTCAAACAACAGGTTTGGTTATGAGCAGGTTTTCTATTTGGTTACCTGTACCTTATCACCTTGAGAGTAAATTAGTCAACAGCAGTCTACAGGGGTCTAATCTTGAGACCATTTGGAAACTCAAGCTAGTGCAAGATGTGGCTGCCCACTTCTTATATGGTACATCATAAAAACAGTGTGTGGTGGCAGTGCTTACATTTTGCAGAAGGGAATGGGATGAATACTGTTTCTAAATGATAGGTTAGTATGGGTCTCTTATGGTGGCCAATATTATTTTGTCCTGTGCACCTGATTAGATATGCTGTGAATTGTTATCTTTTATGGTCTATATTTTCAAGTATGCAAATATAGATGCTTAATAAATCAAACACGGCTGTGAATAGTTTCAGAACATAGGAGGGTGATGCTTGCATAACCGCCTGCCACCAACCAATGTATAATAAATCATACTCTATATATGCTGACAGTTTATCAAAGCAGAAGTATGTTGTTTTAATGCAGTAAGCAAATGTGACTGAACTGTGGAGGCTACAAACACCTGTTCCTCTTTCCTGTACTTCATTAAGGTCAAATAACTTCCAGCACAACAGTAAAAATCTGTTTCATTTATTCCTAATTTTTACTCGGTCTCCTAGAATATAGATTTAAACTTTGTTGGGAATACACTTCACATGACCAAAGCTAATTGTATTGCTTCAAGCTATCACCTGTAAAAGTTTTTTGAAAACCTATTCACTCTGTTTTCTTTCTACATTTACAAAACCGAATTGTGCCATCCCATCACCCATTTACTTGTCTGTAATGAAGGTTTTATTTCCTTAAATTCCCTTGATGCCTACAAATGTGAAGTATAAACATAAAGGCTTTCAATAGGCCATATGGAAATTCATTGCTTAGTTCATATCATATTTATCTTTCATAAAATACTGCTACTGTTCGATAGATTGCCTGTAAGTCTACTGTATTCCTTGGAGTTTCCCAACACCAGTTATATTTACATTTGACCTATTTAGGGCTCCATCTAATACCCTTTGAAGTCAATGGGAGTTTTGCCATTTAATTCCATTGGGATTGAACAGGGCCCTCACTGCATTTTTTTTAGTAGGATTTGGATATAACTAATCTAAACTTGCTTCAGTATGTTAATTTTTATAGCTTTTGGGAGAATAATATTCCACATTCTTTAGCTTAAACTGTTTGCATGAAAGACGCATTCTTCTGGCTGTTGAAATGCGGTCTCATTCTGACCATTTGGGAGGGTGAATAAAATGAAAAAAACACAATCTCTTTTGATGTACTGTCATTATTGCCATCCTGAGACTAGCACAATTGCATGTATACTGTATGTTGATCTTTACTAATGTTAAATAAGTGAAACCTCCTCATAACCCTGTGAATTAGGTAACACAGGCATTGCTATACTATTTCAAAGATGGATAAACCAAGGCTTAAGAAGTGAAATTGCCTAAGGATACACAGATACAAAGAGGCACAGACAGAAGTCCGACCTCTCAATTTGCTGTTTTAACTTCTCAACCTACTGCCACTCATAGTTCAACTTCCTGGAGAAGTACTAGGTCTGTAAGTAATCTTTCCTTTAACCTAAAAGAAAAATTCTCTTCAGACATATATGATTTATTTCTTAGCATCCAACCTTCTGACCTTTTCCTTGAGGTCCTTTGGAACTTGAAATAATTTCCCTTCATGCACCAAAGACATCATTACATGCTTTACTGATGAGATGTCATATACTTACTGGCACAAGTAATTCCTTACACGCCATGGCTGAATGGACCTAGCACAGTGAAAAAGGCAGGAAATCTATTTTACAGACTTCAGTACCCTGATAGACAAAGGCATCTCTGTATATAAAATCAACTTTATAAATATGTAAAAATCTTCAGATATTGCTGACTGGAAAAATAAGAAAGATGAAGTGTTCCACTTGAAATCACAGTATTAAATATTTTACTAGGTACAACAGAACTTTAATAACACCAACAGTGTGTGTCCTTAACTATTTGGTACTGTGTGTACAGCAAGCTTGCTTAGGGACCTCAAACTGAGCAAAGGCCCTGAATGAAAAGAGTTTGTGAAGTACCTTGGGTGTGTGTACTGCAGCTCAGAACCATCATGTCATTCAACAAAAACTGGCACAGATGTCAGTTTCTACATAGTAGAGGGCCAGTATGAAGTTAAAGAGCCTAAAATACTCCTGGAGAGGCTAGTCTGTCTGACTTAGCCTTCACGTTGTTAGAGAGGCAGTTGTGGGGAAATGTCCTTTGCAGCTGTCTGCACCACACTTGGCCTACAGTATATGACTGAATAAAGAACTACAGTTTCCACTGCAGCTTTATGAAGCTAACTGTTCACCAAAAGAGAATTATTTATAAAAGATTAAAGGCTGTATTTAATTTTATGATACTATTCTTGATCCCAAAATCCCATCAGAAAAAAAAAAACCCAACCCTGAATGCAGCCATTTAGGATAAAGTACATTGTAAAAATCCAATCATTTTTACCAATCATGATAGCCTTTGAAATATCTACTCGTGCAAATTGGTCTTCTAACAATAAACTTGCTTTTAAGTACACTATATTTAAAGGATAGCTTAGTAACAAACCCACAGCACTGCTGTGATATGACTGACTGTATTTGAAGACTGACTTGACCTTAGACATTAAATTAATAGAAGAAGAAGATTACTTATATTTCTCCAAGAACATTTTAAGGCAAATCATAATGGTGCTGGGCTAATAATGGACATCAATCTAAAATAGACTGGCAAAAAGATCTGTGCCCATAGAAACAACTTGCAGAACACTTAAATAACAAGTAGTGAGATAGGATGGGATTTTATTTTGTGAATGTTTTTCTATTTTTTTTTTCATAAAAATTTCTATCCTGAATGGCTTTTATTGTCATTTTTGTATTTCATTGCCTAAGATAAAAATAGGGATAACGGATTAAAGATGAACATTTTTCATTTTCTCTACGAGCCAAAAAGTAGAACTTACTCCCACCAGTTAAATATTTCAATTAATGGATCCATCTGGATACCAAATCGTATGCTTCATTCTTGAAACAAAAAAACAACCAGTTAGTATTTCTGCAACAGTTTTACTAAAGTTAAGTGAATAATTAGTTGTAAATGATTTGTTTCTCCAATGTAACTCTTTTCTCTTTTGTTCACATTATGGCCATGAGTAACTCACATCTTCTCAAATTTATCGAATAATTAAAAATATTGACCTAGTAATTTTCTATGAATAATTTTTGTCTGTAGATTGTTCATAAATAGTCTGTTGTGACTATTTGGTATTCCATATTTAAATTGTTTTGGTTAGTTTGGTTGGACAATTACTCCATAATATGTTTTCTGTTCCATCACTGGATCAATGTAACTCTTAGAATTTGTTTTAGGTGCAGATACTCCAATTTATGAATTCAAAAATTAATTATGTAACATATTTGTTCTTAGCCTGAAATAATTTATTTCTGTAAATGTCCATTCCAGTTAATTCATTCACTGAAAGCAAATGCAAACTGGTGCCGACACAAACAATGTGCACTCAGTTTGATTTATTCAAATTAGTAATGAAATAGTCACTATAGTACAAAGTTGAGATGCCATGTTCGAATATAAATTGGCATTTCTGAATTAATTCCTTAATAATACAACCTTTATGTTCTCTCTCATCATAGATTTTTGGTTTTAATTTCTTTTTGGGGAAAATGGAAACATGTAAAAGGAGCTTCAGGAGGAGATTATATACTGGATTGCTATGAGGTATGGCACAAAAAACCTGACTTCTGCTGTTTTTGCACAAGTGAAATCCTCTGTTAGCTCTTTGTGGGGTTCTAAGGGACTATTTGGATGGCTTTGGCCTTCTGACCACTCCGTATAAAGAGCAGCTCTTTCAAACCATGTTGGTTATATCTATGATTTGGACTCACTGAATCACAGTTATACATAAAGAAATATAAAATGAAAGATGAGAATAAATCTCCAGGCCACCCTTGCTCCCCACTAAGGGATGTTTTGGAAGGGAAAATAAAGCAGGAGCAGGGAGGATTTCTCAAAACATTATCAAGTTTTCTGGGCTGGTTTGGAGCCATCCTGGGGATTAGTCAAATCATGACACAACTAAACTAGCTTCACACAGATTGTACATTTCCATTCCTTAGTAACATACTTAGCAAAAACATGGAAACCATTGTGCAACCTTCACTGTAGAAGTTGCTGCTAACCCGGCTATAGTTTTGTGTCTTTTTTAAGGGATCTATCATACAGATTATAAACAGCAGCTTCTTTGAATAACACAAATTTCTCTATGAAAATACGAGATTTTCATTATCTTATAGTTAAAATTAATTAACTTGAATTTATATTTACATGGGAGATTTAAGATATAAAACTCTGAAATCCCTTGCTCAGATAAACCTGAGGCATATATAGCTGTATAAGAACTTTGAACTATCTTTCAGCCTGTTCTTAAAAGATTTAGATGGAGAATATTTAGAAATTCCCTCTGCTCCCCCCCCCCCATTTCTTCTCTGTACTATCCCCATGCCTACATTCCAGCATAGCAGGACTGAAATAGGATCCTGGGCTTCACCTTTTTAAAGGATGATTTTACAAGGAAAGCAAGTCATCCCTTTGGCTTTGTGTACAGTCTTTCTAGTTGCTCGCTCTCAGGGACCTACTAATCATGGCTTACTGCATGCAGATTGCTTGTGAGGCTGCCAGATGGAAGCCAGGAACTCAGCCCTCAGCTGAAAGAGATAAAAACAACAGTATTTTGTAGCTATTTAAAAAAACACACACAATAGACTTTTAAATGGTGCCTTGTACAAACAGGGCTTTTCTGCAGGCAAAGAATAGCTCCTTTAATTGAGACAGAGACATTGGTATTGTTCATTCACCTTTGGGGCAGCTAGTTGCTATTAATAGTTTCATATAAGAAAGTCTTTCTATAAATAACATCTGAAATCTACTCTCGTAACACCCTTTGTCCTTGATATGCTTCCACTGGGACCATTAACAAGAGGACAAAACAACTATGGATAAAAAAAGACCACAACTACATTCAGTGATTCAGTTCCTGGGATGACTTCAGGGGAGAAAAGGATAAATAATAAACATCTCTCTGTCTTTTCTCCAGCATTTTAGCTAGACTACCAGGCAAACAGACACAGCTTGACAGACAGATGATTGTGTTAACAGTTGTAACCATCTTGGAAAGAGTATAACCAGTTCTCCTAAAATAGCTAATTAATTGGGAAACAGACTCTTTCCTCTCTCGATATGGGAATTTTTCACAACAGATGGTCTGCACAAGGGAGCAAGCCTTTATATGTGTCTTCAAGTCTTTCTAAAATGGAATCCAGGTTCTAGCAAAAACTCACAAATGGATAATACCAGTAGCTGATGTTTCTCTGTGGTTAAAGGAGGTCTGCAAAGGATTTTGCAGAACTTGGATTTATATCTATTTTTTATTCTTTAATGATGGATTCAGAAGGTTTAAATTTGGGGTGGGGAGGGTCATCTAAAAATGTCAGGGGTGTAAAGTCTGATCCCTGATTTTGCTGAGATGGTGGGTGACCCAAATGTATTTACTGTGCACATTTGCATTTTAACTACAGAAATAGTGCTTTTAAAACTTTAATAGACATATGTCTCCTAATAGCACTGGAATCAATAGAAACAAATACAAATTAAAATGGTTTCTAAATCATCTGGCTAAATATCTCTTCCCTTCTCAACACCTTGTTTTTTCAAGCTCTTGTATTTTGTGATATCTTGCGTCACTTAACCCACTTTTTATAGCTTCTTTCAGCAAGGAGTACACAAAAATGTGTAAAGGTAACAAAAAGAAAACAAGCAAGATCCTTTTCCCCTCAACTCCCTCCCACATTTTTACAGAAAAACATTAAGCTTTCTCTATACATGATAAAGAACCAACTTCCATTTTAAAGTCACCTTTGACAATCTACAACAGAGACATCACACAAAGTGTCATGATACAATGATCTATGAAAGAATTCCAAAAGAAGCCTGCAGTCTAGATGAGGTCTGGTTTTATATCCACAGTCTCTTAATAGTCTGGTCTCCCTTTCTGCTGGTGCTGCCTTTTTTACTTTCATTCTCATTCACCTCAGTCCAACACCCAATTGCTGGATGTCTCTTCCTTCTTGCCTTGGACTTATGTTGTCTACTTTTCTGTGGGTACTTTCAAAATCTTAGTATTATCTTTTGCTACAGCTGTGTCTTAGAGCTGTTTTATCTTTCAGGGGTAAATATTCTTCTCTCTTCTCAGGCTATGTCTACAATACAGAGTTTTTTTGAAAAACGGCCATTTTTCCGAAAAAACTTCACTAACGTCCACACTGCAATTGCGTTCTTCCAAAAAAAACCAAAAGAACAGAGGGTTTTTTTCTGACATTGATAAAGCTCTTTCTACGAGGAAGAAAGAAAAGCTCTTTTGGAAAAAGGAGTTTGTGGATGGGGAAGAGGGAGTTCTTTCGAAAGACAAGGAAAGAGGAAAAAAGCACAGATGCCGTGGTGGCCACTCTATCCGTAGTAATCACAGCTTAAATGCGAGATAGCATCCATTCAGTGCGGATGCTATCTTTCAAAAAAGCTGATGGCTTTTTCAATCTGCTTTGACAGTGTGGATGCGCTCTTTCCGAAGAAGTTTTTTCAGAAGATCTCTTCCGGAAAAGCTTCTTCTGAAAGAAGCCTGCAGTCTAGACATAGCCTCTCTCTCTCTCTCTCTCTCTCTCTCTCTCGTTCTCTTTCTATTAACCATTCTCCTACTCTGAGCAACATTAGATTTTTTTTTAAATCCTCTCTTGCATCTTTTGCAAAGTCTCCTTTAACAAATGGACCCTACACCATTCACCTCCAGATACATGTGCTGTACTGCTGGAGCAAACAAGTAACTGAGTAGTTGTATTAACACATGTAGCAAAGAAGGCCCTAAAGGCACTTCCCAAGCTTATAATCTTTAGTCCTCTCTGGTCCAAATCTGTAGTAAGCCAACCAAGTGAATAGTAAATTCTACAAACAGCAAAGGAGCATTGCAACTGCATCTCCCCTCCAAGACCAACTCCACAACTTCCTGTTCCTTAAAATTGTTCTTTTGCAATTCCAGCACAAGACAGATAAAGGAAGAGAGGTGTAACATCTGCTCTTATACCCCCCACAAGAGTTATGCCTGTAAGTGACCCAGCATGTGAAAGTCTGTTTTCTTTACAGTGGTATTGTGTGTGATTTCTCCATGAGATTATTAATTAAATTATTTTTCCTCAGTCAGATTGTGGTTGCATCATGCTAAGGGATGTATAAATATATAGGAAAACATGGGACTGGAAGGGGCCTTGAGAGGTTATCTAGTCCAGTCCTCTGCACTCAAGGCAGAACTAAGCACAGTTTAGGCCATCTATGACAGATGTTTGTCTAACTTGCTCTTAAAAGTCTCCAAAGATGGAGATTACAAACCTTTCTGGGCAATTTATTCCAGTGCTTTACCACTCTGACAGGAAGTTTTTTTCCTAATGTCCAACCTAAGCTGCATTTGCTTCAATTTCAATCCATTAATTTTTGTCCTATCCTCAGAGGTTAACAAAAACAATTGTTATCACTTCCTCCTTTTGTATTGAGAACATGGTACCATGACCCCTTTTAGGCTATGTCTACACAGCAGCATTATTTTGGAATAAGTAACGTTTTTCTGAAATAACATAGTCTGCATCAATACTACAAGCAGTTATTTCGACATAATGTCAAAATTATGTTGAGCTGGAGGACTTCTTACTCTGACTCCTATAACTCCCATTTTATGGGAGTAAGGGAAGTCAGAGGAAGAATGCTCTTTCTCGAACTTCCTGCTGTGCAGACAGCACCAAAAGCCGAAATAAGCTATTTCGACTTAAGCTATGCAATTGACATAGCTCTATTTTGGCTTTAGCCCTGCTATATAGACGTGCCCTTAATCTTCTCTTCTCTGTACTAAACAATTCTTTCAATATTCCCTCATGGCCTTATTTCTAGATTTTTATTCATTTTTGTTGCTCTTCTGTGGACTTCCTCCATTTTATCAATATTTTCCTGAAATGTGCCCTTCCTTCCCGAACTGGACACAATAGTCCAGATGAGGCCTAGGTAGTAGAGAACAGAGAAGAAGAAATAATTCTCAGGTCTTGCTACGACACTTCTGCTAATACACCCCAGAATTATGGGGGAAAGGGGAGGGTTGCAACAGTGCTACACTGTTGACTCATATTTAACTTATGATCGACTGTGATTCACAAATATCTTTCTGTGGTATTCCTTCTGAGACAGTTATTTCCCAATTTGTATGGGTATGTCTACACTAGCCCCCTAGATCGATCTAGGGAGGCTAATGAGGGTGACCGAAATTGCAAATGAAGCACGGGATTTAAATATCCCACGCTTGATTTGCATGTTCCCGACCGGTCGCCATTTTAGAAATTGATTAACTCGAAGTAACTGCCGCGTCTACACACGACAGTGAATGGATTCGAAATAAAGCCTCAGATTAGCTGGTACTCCTCCTGCAATGAGGTTTACCAGCTAATTCGAGTTAGGGCTTTATTTCGGAATCCCATTTCACTGCTGCATGTAGACGTGGGCAGTTACTTCAGGCTAGTCAATTTCTAAAATGGCGACCGGCTGGGAACATGCAAATCAAGCGCAGGATATTTAAATCCCACGCTTCATTTGCAATTTCGGTCGCCCTCATTAGCCTCCCCAGATCAATCTAGGGGGCTAGTGTAGACATACCCTATGTGACTGTTCCTTCCAAAGTGGAGTGCTTTATTGAATTTAATCTTATTTATTTCAGACCATTTCTCCAGTTTTCCCAGATTATTTTGAATTTTAAACCTAGCCTCCAAAGCATTTGCAACCCCTCTCAGCTTGGTATCATCCACAAACTTTAAAAGTGTTATCTCTGTGTCATTCTCTAAATCACTGATGAAGAGACAATGATGAACGGGACCGGACACAAAACTGATCCCTGCAAGCCCCCATTCAATACGCCCTTCAAGTTTTACTATGAGCCACTGATTATTTTTTGGGAACAGTTATGCACCCACCTTATACAGGTTGAACCTTTCTACTCGGGCACTCTCTGGTCTAGCAACATACATGGTCCAGCATGATTTTAGTTAGCCAGCTATCCACTTATCATGGGTGTGGCCATGTTTCCCTCAGACTCATAAAGTTTGTTTACAGCCACCTGTCTTGGGTCTCAGTGTTTTATGCTGTTATTTAGCTCTAATTTACCCCTAAATGTCTTCCAGGAGCCCAGTAAGCAGTGGAAGTGTTGGTAATGCTGCTAGACAATATTGACCTCCTGTGGTTAAGCAATTTCTCTGGTTTGGTAATTGACAGGTCCCAAGAGTGCCAGACTAGAGAGGTTTAACCTGTAGTAGTTCCATTTAGCTTTTATTTCCCTAGTTTGTTAATGAGAAGATTCTGAGTGATAGTATCAAAAAGCTTACTGAAATCAAGATATATCACATCTACAACTTCCTTCCTACCCATTAGGCTTGTGACCCTGTCAAAAGCTGTTAGATTGGTTTGATGAGATTGGTTCTTGACAAATCCATACTGACTGTTACTTATCACCTTATTATCTTCTAGGTGTTTGCAAACTGGTTGCTTAATTATTTGCTCCATTATCTTTCTGGATACTAAAGATAAGCTGACTGGTCTGTAATTCTCCAAGTTGCATATAGTTCAATGTTTATAGATTAGCACTATATTTGCCCTTTTCCAATCCTCTGGAATCTTTCCTATGTTTCATGACTTTTTGAAGATTATTGCTAATAGCCCAGGTACCTCCTCAGTATTTCATCAGGTCCTGGTGACTTAAAGACCCCTAACGTGTCTAAGTAATTTTAACTTGATCTTTCCTTTTTTTTGTCTCTGAGTTTAGCTTATTTTCACTTGCATTCACTACATTAGATGTCCAATCATAGCTAAAATTTTTCATAAAAAATGAAACAAAAATCACGTCACCATTTCCATATTTTCTGTGATTGTCCCTCCCTTTTGTATAACAGGCCTACATGTCTTTGGTCTTCCTCTTGATTCTAATGTATTTGCAGAATGTTTTCTTGTTAATGTTTATGTTTCTAGCTAATTTAATCTGGTTTTGTATCTTGGCCATTCTACTTGTATCCCTACATGCTTGTGTTATTTGTTTATATTCATCCATTGCAATTTGGCCTAGTTTCTACTTTTTGTAGGACACTTTTTAATTTTTTTTCTACAATCTATGTGTATCACTTGCACAGACAGTAGCAGCTTTGAGAGCGGGCACAACAATACTATGTTGAAGACCATTTTATTCAATTGAGATAATAAATCAGTGAAGCTACAGTTACCTAAGTGGTATTTAATTAGATGACCAGAGGTAACTCCCAACTCCTGTGAGATGTGGTATTTAATCACTCTAAGTAGTTAGGATTTTGGATACATGACTGTGATCAGGTATTAACACCCTAATCACTGATACTGCAGGAGCCTGAAGAAGGCTACAGGCCCAATTGGAGGCTGTTAACCTTTATGTTGGAGGATTATGAGCATGGGCTAATGATATAATAGGGGGAGTTAAGTGGAAAGAACAGTAAGCAGGAGAGAGTTCAGAAGACAGTATGGAGGGTGATCAAAGCTGAGGAATGTCTGTGGGGAAGTATTCCCTGGTGGTAAGCCTGCATTATACTGCAACTATGTAAGACAAGGATAAATATGCACCTCAGTGAAGGAGTGTGAGTTTGTGACTAAGAGGCAGTTGAGTACATCAGATAATGGCAGAGGCACTTTGTAACAGTGCTTTGTCTGAAGGACAGCACTTCCACTAACAGTCTAAAAAGTGGACTGTGATGATTGGATTTTGTATCTGGATAGGCCCTGATCCTAAAAACATATATGCTTAACTTTAAGATTGTAAGTAGTCATTGGAACACCCTTAATCTGCACTTTAGGCTGGTTCGTTAGTGCCTGTTAATAAGGAAAATGACTGACAGTAGTTTCTGTAAAAGTAGATTAAGTTGTCCATGCCATGTGAATGAGCATCTCTACCTGACTATGAGAACAGAGTGGGCAGTTCAACTTCAAACAGTATTCATAAAACATGACTCCTTATTGGTGTGTTAGATCCTGAAACTTTTATTAAATTACAAGTCACCTTGAAAGCAAAGCTGTAACAAAGATTGAATTTTTTTTCTGATACCCAAGAAAATTTATATATTCAGCACTGCACTGTGGGAAATGAATAATTCCATTGTAAAAACATACCACGGTGGTGCTTATTCTGAATGACTCCAGCACTTACGGTAGATGTTCTTCTGTGATCCTCCTAATAATTATGAGTCCTACACCTGAATAACTGAGAATATCGGAGCTGTCCATTGTGTCCCTTTTCAAACACTGGGCTTCATGGAAACGAAGGAAATATTTTTAAAATGCACGGGTTAGTGAAGGAGATCAATTCCTTGTGGTGTCCTTCTATGCTTGCTGCAATTGGCCTATTGGGCTTAGGGAAGTGGGTGGCCACAGCTAAAGGATGGACCCTCCTCCAGACTTTGGGGAAGAGACACCGAGCTCAGGATTGACTGGTGAAACTGTGAAAGGAACCTATAGTGAGGAATTATAAAGAGGTGATTCTTATATTTAGCAAAAATGTTTGGAAAATGCTGTGGGGTCAGTTTAAAGGATTTCCTGCAAGATATACTGGGTTGTCTTTGATTGTTTAAATAAACTGTAAAGAGTTATTTGCAAAAGTGAGGAGACAAGACTACTCCTCATTCCTGTAAAGTTGTTGCTTGCTATCTGCGGTCAAGAAAATTATAATCTTTATAATACTAGTGTGACGGGGATGCCCGGGTGCCCCGCACGCCAGCCGCACCATCCTCAGCATTCTGGGGAGAAGTGGCAGTGCCGCTCCAGATCTGGCTCTGCCGCGCATGCTCTGCAGCTGTCTGGGAAGCCAGCCAGAGTGCCTGCCCCCAGGAGTAGGAAGTGGGAGGGGCCGAGGGCAGCGGTCTGGCCCTCCCCACATTGGACGCGGTGCTGGCGGAACGTTCAAAAGGAGCATCACCAGCGCAAAGAGAGGAGGCTCGCACTCTGGAATGGACAGAGAAGACAGCGAGCAGAGGAGGAAAGTAGGAAGCGGCCCAGGGCGCAGCTTTTGGAATGGCCCGTGGGTTGGTGTATTGCGGGTCGTGACCCCACCAACCAGACCTGGGAGTGCATCCTGGTCCTTAGGGCCCTGGGCCGGGGATCGGAGAGAGGGTAGGCCCAAGCCCCCCTACCTTCCCTCTCTGCATATCACCTGGCAAGGACTTCAGCGAAGGGACATAGCGGGCGGGTGCCAGTGTCTCTTCCCCAAAGTCTGGAGGAGGGTCCATCCTTTAGCTGTGGCCACCCACTTCCTCAAGCCCAATAGGCCAATTGCAGCAAGCATAGAAGGACACCACCAGTCGGTGGCCCCGCGAACGCGGAACATACAGTGTGATGCCTGGGTGGGTGGGGTGACGGGAGGCGGGGGAAGGGCCCCACCCCGGGGTGCCTTCCCCCGCCAGGTTGCACTAGGATGAAGCTTGCATTGCTGCTACATCTTTCACTGATCAAATAAACAGAGAACGCATTGCTTTGTAAATAAGAATTAAAAATTGGAACTAAAGTGAATAAAACATAATAATTCTTTACAAATCTATATAATCTGGTTACAAACCATTAATTCTGCACAGAATTCTTGGTTCACTGAAAATAATAGGCATAACGGCTTTGCGCAAAAGGGTTTTTTCTTGCGCAAGAAGGGGCAGTGTAGACAGCCCCATCTTGCGCAAGAGCCTCTTCCGCGAAAATAGCGGTTCATTAGTTATGCAAATGAGGCTCGGCGATATTCCAACGCTGAGCCTCATTTGCATAGCTCTGGCGCAAAAGCGCGCCAGTCTAGACGTAGCCGTAGATTACCCCAGAAGTGGGTGATTACAAAAAGTCTTAAAATTATGTATGTATCTATATGTGTGGATAAATGTATGTATATGGAATCAATGATAAGTGTGGGGTATACATGTTTATTGGAATGATCTTGGGCAGGTTCCATCAAACATTAGTGATGAAGTACAGTAATTTGTATTGATGAAAGCTGTATATACGCCATATCTTATGTATGTTACAGATGTTTTTTAAAGCATGTTAGGAATGTTTCTGAGTTTTTAAAAGGAATTTTGGGGATTATTTTTAACAAATTGCTTTGACAAGCCAGGTTCCTTAGTTGCCATATATCTAAGGTCTAGAGGGAGACATAAATGTAAACGTTACCTAGAATAGATTTTCTGTGTATAAAATGTTCAGTTTTAAAGTATGATATCCCAAGTCTTTCCAGGACTCACAGTGGGTTCTGGATGCTTTTGGGAAGCTCAGTTTCCTGATGGCATAATGATCCTGTTTCTGTCCCAGAGAAGGACATTTCATGCACACTGGGCCTTCTCAGTAGAGCTGCCATCATGAGGCATGTAAAAGAAATTAAGTGAAATTCTTTGGCTGCTGATGTGGTCAGTCTAGATGTTGCCCCCTGAACTTAAAATCTAGTAGTTTATAGGAAAACCCAGATGCATAATTATCCCAAGTGTATATGTGACTGCAAAACCCCACTGAGGAGAGAATTGTACAGAACTGCCTAGAATTAGAGTATGTAATGAATTCCCCTCTAAGCAAATGGGAGGGAGATTTCAGCAGAAGCAGGGATGGGACTTCTTTACCAAAGTCTTCCACCACAATAAAAAACAGTTTGATTGGATTCCTTTTTATATAGAGGATAATAATATGGTTTGGTTCTTATCTGGCCAACTGGGTGGCCCATATTTTTTAAGTAACATTTGAGAGAAAGTGATGAAGTTTTCTGACATCCTAATTTCATACACAGAAAGGTTTGATTTGCTTACCTGAAGGGCAAGTGGCACATGACTTCCTATTTTAAATAGCATCTGTTATGATTAGCTCAAAGAACAACTACTCAGAACTCTCTTCATGACTGTCAAACTCAGCTTAAGTATGAGCCAATTATGTTATTTCTAACTCTCTCAATTTTATCACAAGTCTCACAATATTTTAAGTTTTACTTAAAGCCCCAGATGCTGGAGTCATGTGAATCTCAGTTTCATTTAAAAAAGCAAGTAAAGTTCCTGGCTTCTGTTGTTGCAGAGAAAAGTTTGAAAACGTGACTTGAGTGCAACCTGAAGACTCAAAAGCCAGAGGAAAAATAAAAATAACACATTTAACAACAACTACAACAGCTCATGATTTTAAAGACGATCCCATGATTTGTGAGGGCCTGACACTTGATCTTTGGGGTTGCTAATACTTCCTCTCCCTCCCTTCTCCAAAGCCCTTTCCATGTCCATTTACTTCCTATAACTTGTCAATAAAGTACTTGAAAGAGGCAAAAATAAATGAGCTGTCAAGATAACCGGTGTACGTGTCTGGAAGTTTCAATTACTGGGCAGTGTTTGCCCTATACAGTAAGACTTAGTAAGTCAGGTGAAGAAAATGGAACATTAATATACCTTTGTCAATGTCTCCCAAGCTCAGTGCTAGAGTCATGTACAAAGTCTGTCAGTGATTAATGGGATTCCTGACTAGAGATCATTTGCAGGGAGCCACAAATACAATTTACCAGACAATGCTTTGGATACCACAGGCTACCTTATTCTGACCTGCCATTTTAGGAAACATTGCCACAAAATACAAAGTAATCTAATAATTGGAGAAGTGTAGCTAGCACTAACACTTTCTTAACAGATGTAAATTTGTTTATAAAGTTGTTAAAAGACATATAGTTTGAAGAGAAGGCAATTTGGCTGAAGCCTGGACTGTTTGCCTGACTTGCTGAGGCATACTGCTTTCACTATGACTTATAAAAGGCACTTTGCTTTTCCCATTGCATATATCGTATAGGGTTGCCAACTTTCTACTCACACAAAACTGAACACCCTTGCCCCACCTCCTGTCCTGCTCTTTCTCTGAGGCCCTGCCCCACACCACCCTTCCTCAAAGCTCCCCTGCCCCCTGCTTGTTCTCCCCCTCAATTGCTCGCTCTTTCCATCCTCACTCACTTGTTTATTTTCATCAGGCTGGAGCAGGGCTTTAGGGTTTGGGAGTGTGAGGGCTCTGATTGGGAGTGCAGGATCTGATGTGGACCTGGGGATGAGGGGATTTGAAGTTTAGGAGAGGGTCTGCACTGGGGCTGAGGGGTTCAGAGGGTAGCAGGGGATTAGGGCTGGGGGAAGGGGTTGGAGTATGGGGTGGTGCTCTGAGGACTCCAGTTGGGGGTGCAGATAGATGGAGTGAAGCAGGGGGGGTGAGGGCTTTGGGTTGCAGAAAGATACTCTGCACTGGGATTGAGGGATTTGGAAGGCAGGATGGAGTCCAGGGGCTAGGGCAAGGCATTGGGGTGGTGCTTACCTCAAGCAGCTCCCAGAAGCAGCAGCATGTCGCCACTCCAGTTCCTAGGTACAAGTGCGGTCAGGCGGCTCTGCATGCTGCCCTTCAGCAGACGCAGTCACTGCAGCTCCCAGCGGTCATGGTTCCCAGCCAATGGGAAATGCGGTGTTGGCACTTGGGGCATGGGCAAAGTGCAGAGTCCCCTGGGTGTCCCTTCACATAATCATACTTTTCCAGTAATTACACCAGGATACACTGTCCTGGGTCCATGTCACTGCATTCCTCTCCCAATAGGGAAATAACCCACTCTTGAACTACAGAGTTCCACATCTGCTTGGGAGCTGCAACAATGGAACATTAGAAATCTATTTCAAAATTATGTATGTACATTTTAACTGTGCACGTCATTTTAGATTGCTAAATGTAAAGTTTCTTAGGGAAATACTAGGTCATATGTTATTTTTTTCCCACTGTTGATGGGAAATTGGTGCTGACACATCTAAAATACTGATTTGTTCTTGTATGTATATATGAAGGACCAGCTTTACAAGGGCAGGTTAGGCATCAGAATAGGCATCACTGAACTGAAATTAATGGAGCACTCGATGGAACAGATGTATGGTATCATAAATACTGGTCATAATTGTTGAACATGAGTTCCTGAAGTTTAACACCTAAATCTATATTTAGATACTTACATAAGTCATCTGATTTTTAGAAATTACGGGTCTATTGACCTGAAGTCAATGGAAGCTGTGGTTTTCCAGCACCTTTGAATAACAGCCAATTATTTAGGAACCTAAATGGGTATGTCTACACTGCAATTAGACCACTGTGCCAGCTGCCTCAGATTTACAGTAGCTTGAGATAAGAGGCTGTTTAATTACAGTGTAGATATTTGGGCCTGAGCTCTAAGACCAAAAAGGAGCAATTAAACAGCCCAAGCCCTGCAAGCCTGAGTCAGCTGGGGGACCATCCATGAGTTTTTAATTGCAGCATAGATGTCCCCAATATGGATTCAAGTACCTATCATAAACATGAAAATGTGTGTGATCACATTATGCCTTTATTGTGCATAATAAACAGAGTGAACTTGCTCCGAAGACATAAGTAGAGTTGGTGCATGTAAAATTGCTATGATTCCTCTAAACCTGAGTTTAAAGTTTAAAGAAGACTATATTTGCTGAGGTCCTGCCAAGCATGCTTACTTCAGGACTGATACTCCGTCTCTGCTCTGAACCACATACTCCAGTAGTCCACTTAAATTCAAAATACAGAATATACGTACCAAAGGAGGGAGACTATGGGTACATCTACACTGCAATGCTATTTTGGGATACTGGAGTATCCTGAAATAGCTATCCCACATCTTCACAGCAAGCTCGTTACTTTGGGCTTGCTATTCTGACATCCCCATAAACCTCATTCTACAAGGAGCAAGGGACATTTCAGAATGGTGCTTTATTTCAAAATTTGGCACCATGTAGAAATAAGCTATTTCAAAATAGCATTGAAATAATATACGCAATTTGTGTAGCTTAAATTGTATATCTCATTTCAAGTTACAGTACAGTGTAGACGCACCTATGATATTAGGTGAGCATGTCTTTTGTTATATTTAACTGATTGCTAGTGACAATTCTGAGAACATGTACATGGCAAACTTCTTTTTGGAAGTCCCAAACACTCACATTGTAAAAAGGCAACAAATATCCAGTAAAAGAGAGAATTCAGTTGTTGTGTGACTGTGATACATTCCCTGATGGCCTGTGGAGAGAGTCTGCATATATAGTCAGTTGATGCTGCCCTGGCAGGCAGCCAGCTTGATGGACGTTGAGTCCAGAAGAGGTTAAAATTGATGATGAAAGCAAATTAGAGGAATCACTTAGTTGGGGAGTTGCTTATGCTTACATGGTAGCTGTACAGCAAAGCTGTGGTGGCAGGAAGATGTAGCAAGGCAGTGATACTAACACTCCAGCTAATTACATAAAATAAAGGGGAAGAAGAGGGAAGGAAAAAGAGAGACATTCATTTTAACTGGTTGGAATTGAAATATAATGTGAAGACTGAGGATTAGATGAACAGTCTAAGACTGACTCCTTCTCTGGAATAAAACTGTGAAATACACGATACATTTAAAACCTAAAGAAACGTGACTGGGGAACCCTGTATTTTTTTGTTTGTTAACCTACTTAAACTTTTCTACTTCTCCTACAACTTGCCATTAGCTAAAATGGCTTTCTGGAAGCATAACTTTTTCTCTGTAACTAACCCAAAGTGCTATTTCTGGTGGAATGGTGTTCTGTCTTAATTTATTCTCTTCATAGGTGTAGTAAGTAGGTGTGGGAAAAGCACCCCCAGATATTGGACATTCTAGCTCCACATCCCCGATGCCTAGGGTACAGGTCACTAGCCTCATGTCCCTGAGGCCTGGGTGCTCTGCTACTGACCCCCCACTCAGCCCCACTTAGTCCCACCACTTGCCCCTCACTCAGCCCCTCCCCCTATGCTTCATTAGGCTGCCAGCCTCCCACACCCAGCCCAGCTCTGGGGCCCCAGTCAACGTCCTGTGCCCAGAGGCTCCACCTACGGGAGTGGTGAAGGATGCAGACGGGGTGGAAGTGTTTGTTCAGTTCAGCGTCACCACTCCAAAAAACTGTTCCAGTGCCACTGCTTCTCTTTGCTATTGTTTCCCATTTGCCTCTGTTTTTCTTCTAATACGTTTTGTTGCCTTGCTCTGTTTAACCTAATCATCTCTTTTTGCCCACTTCCATCCCACTTCCACAGACTTGTTCCCCTCTTTTTCCCCTCAGTCCACTATTCAGGACCCATGTTTGTGTTGAGGCAAAAAGAGTAGGATTTTTGAACATGAGGATTGACTTCAGGGAGTAGAGTTAGGCCATCACAGAGTGCCTTTGACATTTTTACCAAAGTGTATGCTCTAGACATGGTGCCACCAATAGAAGGGGAAGTTCTGAGTCTAATTCCAGGGCTTCCTGCTGTCTTGGGAACTGGTCCAAACCCCAGTGAAGTCAGTTTTTTACTGACTCCAGAAATGGGTCTTGGATCAGGTCTTTGCGAGCTTGTGATGTCAAATTACTTCACGGCTACCAACCTCCTAACAATATTGCATTCCAGGTCCCAAACTCATTTCATTTTTTAATGAACATTGTAGTTGCTTTCTAATAATAGCTTCTGGCAAAGTCTGTAAAATAGTAAAATGACAGGGAACAGATAGCTCAGAAAATTGGGAATGAGCTTTGGTTCTGAGTCTCCTCCAGTTTTACATTAGTGTAACTCCATCTGAGTTACTCTTGATTTCCAGTGATGTAAATCAGTGAGAAGAGATTTATTTACCTCATGGTTAAACTAGCTATTCATTCTTTGACGTGGCTCCTCAATATAATTTTGAAGCACTGTGAAGATACTTTTACTGCTATTAGCTCTGCTGTTTGGCTTTCTTTTAAAGGGCTAGAGAACTTGTATTTAACAAACAATTGAGTTAGTTCTATATTTAATCAGTATATAATGCCAATACAATAGCAACCAGAGCCTGAAACTATCTCCTTGTTGCCCAGAATTCCACCTTCAAAATGGAGATTGACCATTGGTCTCTGAAACTACTCATCAGATCTTTACGTAACAGCAATAGCTGCATATGCTATACCTATTACCTGGATAGGAACCTCAGTTTCTAGTTATCCAAACTTCAATGTTTAATATTTTTAATGATATTCAATGCTACTAAAGAGCATTGATTATTTCTTCCTTTCTTTTTAATTCAGATGACCCTGAATTGACTCCATCAACATTTAACAATAATAAAGACCCATTGTAACTCAGAAATGTATTGCTGAGCAAACAATGTTGTTTTAAATAAAGGATTATATTCATGTCAGCTTTTATAG
This sequence comes from Rafetus swinhoei, assembly GCA_019425775.1. Lineage (NCBI taxonomy): Eukaryota > Metazoa > Chordata > Testudines > Trionychidae > Rafetus > Rafetus swinhoei. Next base: position 313,130,661 of record CM033437.1, read on the forward strand.
ACTCATAAGTCCATTCCCCTTTGAATGCATCAAGAGAAAATGCTGGGGTGATGCATAATATCAACACAAACTGGTGTTAATTTCTTTTAAATGTGTGGTCATATTCTGTGTGGGTGGGCCAGGATAAAGCCCCTTTCTGTATTGCTGCACAGGATATCAATTCAGTCTTAGATTTATAAGCACATGCTTTTGCAAGTGTGGGCATAAGTAACGTTTTGCTCTCTGTCAGCCACCAACGACTATCAGTAACAGCAGAATCTGTAGTGTATCCTTGGAAGAAATTAGAGGGAAAGGCGTCTGGGTTTTCTGTTTGTTTATTTACAAGCTGCTGAAGAAAGGAGTTCAAATATTGTCATGAAAACAGTTGGAAAAAATTCCATCAAGTAATAGTATACATTGAAATGGTGCCTTTCATTCCACAATCTTCCACAAAGTATACCCCACAGTGCCAACCCACTTTGGTAAAGTTGTGAGTGGTTCTGTTGATATCAATGAGTGCTTGAGTGACTAAGAGCTCATTAGCATGAGTTGGAGCTCTACAATCTGGCCACTTAACGTATAAATACATACCTCTATTTCTATATATATGCTTAAATGTTCACGTGAGCTCTAGAGACGATTTGAAGAGCAGTGTAATCAAGTCCAGCTGCAGGAGCTATTTACATAGGCAGCTACTTCGATTGTCTGTAAATTCTCCAAAAAACTCATACTTCACTTAAAATGCAAGTGGTATAATTTGGAAAAATATACTCTATTTTTCATGCAAAAGAGGTCAACTCGCTGCCCTAAAAACAAAACTCAACATTAAATATGAAGTTGTTATGGTGCCTCCATAATAATAATGCTTAGCTACCTGCAATGCATATATGGATAGCTTAACATGGTCCTATTTCTGTATATTGTTGCCCCTCCTGACTGCATTGTGCTCTCTGACACTGGTGTCACCCTTCTACTGACTAGTAATAGATGTCTGGCTCTTTGCAGGTTCAGGTTGGTTTCTAAGTGGAGGAGAAAACAGCGATGCAGATACTTTAAGTGTGTCTTCTTCTTCTAATAATAATAATAATAATAATAAATTAAATTAATTATAAATTATACATTTGGAATCCCAGAAGTATCTGTTTCGGGTGTGGCTTTCTTCAATATTTTCATCAATGATTTAGATAATGGCATAGAGAGTGTACTTATAACGTTTGCAGCTGGGATGAGTAACAAATGTTTTTGAGGATAGGATTGAAATTCAAAATGCCCTGGGCAAACCAGAGAAATGGTGTGAAGTTTATAAGACAAAATTCAATAAGGATAAATGCAAAATAGTCTGTTTAGGAAGGAATAATCAGTAACACACATACAAAATGAGAAATGACTGCCTAAGAATCCCCACAGAAAGGGATCTGGGAGTTATAGTAGATCACAAATTAAATATGAGTCAACAGTGTAACACAGTTGCAAAAAAAGCAAATATCGTTCTGGGATGTATTAACAGGAGTGTTGTAAGCAAGTCACAAGAAGTAATTCTTCCACTCTGCTCCACATTGATTAGGCCTCATCTGGAGTACTGGTTCGAGCCAGTTCTGGGTGCCACATACCAAGAAAGATGCGGGCAAAGTGGAGAAAGCCCAGAGAATAACAACAAAAAGATTAAAAATCTAGAACACATGATCTATGAGGGAAGAATGAAAGAATTAGGTTAATTTGGTTGGGAGAAATTTAGTGGGACCATGAAAATAGTTTTCAAGTATAAAAAAGTTGTTACAAGCAGGAAAGAGAAAAATTGTTCTTCACCTCTGAAGAGAGGTCCAGAAGCAATTGGTCTAAACTTCAGCAAGGACAGTTTAGATTGGATATTAGGAAAAATTGTTGTGAGTATGGTTAAGCACATTTCCTGTGAGTGTGGTTATTGCCTAGGAGGGTTGTGGAATCTCCACCACTGGAGATTTTTAAAAGCAGGTTAGACAAACACTTGTCAGGAATAATTTAAACAACACTTAGTCCTGCTTTGGTGTGAAGAGGTCTGGACTTCTCGAAATTCTTTCCCGTCCTATGATTCCATGATTATCATAATACATAAGAGTCTTGGTCATGAACAAGACCCATTGTACTAAAGACTGTACAATCATAGACTAACAAGATAGCCTCTGTCCCAAAGAGCTTGCAATCTAAAACAAAACAGATCAGATAGCTACAAACAGCCTGGGAGCATAAGAAATCAGACAATGCTCATCAATGCTGACATGCTGTGGTCTCAGCATACCATCAACGTAAGGGTACATCTACATAGCAGTGTTATTTCAGAATAACTGATGTTATTCTGAAATAACAGAGTGTATCTACACTACAAGCCTTTATTTCAAAATAATTTTAAGCTGGAGGACTTCTTACTCCGACTCTTGTAACCTTCATTTTATGAGGAGAAAGGGAAGTCAAAGGAAAAGTGTTCTTCTTTCAACTTCCCGCTGTGTAGACAGTGTCTAAAGCCAAGTAAAGCTATTTCGACTAATGCTATACATTTGTCGAAGATGAAGTTGCATCACTTAATTAGACTTTAGCCCTGCTGTGTAGACATACCCTAAGTGTTATCAAGATTATTTTCTACCTCAGAATAAGAGAGAGTTTTGGAAGGAGGATAATATAGCTTTTTGGATGGTCAAACTTTTCCCACACAGCAGGGAAAGTATGGGAGGAAGTACAAGGTTCTTCTTTGAAAATGTACATATAAAACCCAATCATAAAACAAGATAGTCAAAAAGCATTCAGGGCAATCCCTTCTTTTAGGAATTTCAGATGTTATGAAATGCACCACAAAATGACACCTGCTGTGATATCATTATTATTAATGTAACCCTTCTGACAGGTGGAGCCAGCAGCAGCCAGGGCTGGGGTCAATAGCTAGGGGTTTCTTTCCATTGATCCAACACAGAACAAGTCTGAGTCCCCTCCCAATAACCTGGGAATTCACTTCCCTGCTCATAAACACAGATAATTTGCATTCCCAGGATCACAAACACTTCCCAGCTCACAAGCATAGAGTCTGATTGTAGAAATTAAACTTTTAATAAAAGGAGGAAAATAACTTGGGAAATACCACAAACATTAAACAATGAATAAAATGGGTTGGGCAGTATCCTTTTTCTCTCAGGTTCTTAAGTCCAGCAATTTAACTGTCTACAAAGCAAAGCTTATTCTGAAATAACTTAGTCCGCACCTACATAGCAGGCAGTTATTTTGAAATAATGTTGAAATATTGTCAAGCTGGAGGACTTCTTACTCCGACTCCTGTAACCCTCATTGTATGAGGAGTAAAAGAAGTCAGAGCAAGAGTGCTCTATTTCAAAATAAGTGCTGTGTAGATGCTCCCAATTTCGAAATAAGCTAAGCAATTGATGTAGCTTATTTCTAGTTAAGCCCTGCTGTGTAAATACACCCTAAATGTCCACTTCACATGTCCAACCCTTCTCTGCACCCCACTCACAGCTGCTGCTTTTGGTCAGAGCAGTCTCAGAGTTAAGAAGTGCATCACAGAGTTCACCTCCCATCCTGAGTTCAGGGAGGTAAAGACGCCTCTTGCTCTGCTGGCCACTAATATTCCATCTGCTCACTGCTCTCCACCTCCGCCCTTCTAGCCACTCATCATGCCTCTCCACCATTACCCTGCTTGCTGTCAGTCACAATCTGCTGCCGTCCATCTCTTGGCTGTGACTTGTGCCCATCACTCTCAAGTGATTTCAGCTCCCAGTGACTTCAACTCTTAGCAGGTAGACTAGAAAAAACACAGCTCTACCACAATTAACATAACATAAGAAAACAGGCCCTTAATGATGCCTATTTAGCTCTGTTCTTTGAACAGTGCAAGAGAGGGGGGGCACAAAGGACAGGTCAAATCGATCCAGGCAGTATATTAGGCAGGATATGTAGCCTCCTGACTAGAATAATCCTCTTTCACTCCTCATACTGTGAAAGTTGAGCCCCTGTTCTGCAAGGTTTGGTCTGCTGTGAACCTTTTCCTCTGAAACAGATTAAACACAGTCCTGATTTCTGTATTCCCACAATAATTACAAATATTGATAACCATATTTCAGCTATCCCTACATTTAATACAAACATGAATGACAGGAGAGGGATCACGTAAGGATTACTTGTTGTGTTCTCTCCCTCAGGGGCATATGGTATTGGCCACTGTCAGCAGACAGGATACTGGGATAGATGGACCGATGGTCTGACCCAGTATGGCTGTTCTTATGTTCGTAAGTTCTTATAGCTGGTGTTGGGTCACAAATTAAATTGATTACAATGAGCAAAATATCACTCCATCTGCTGAATATCTAGCAAATCTAAACATAGCAGGAACAAACTGTATTTACATTGATACACGCCAGGGTCTCTCCCCCCTTCCAGCTAGCTGTCAGGGGAGCATTCCTTCAGGTCCTGCTTACATCAATATTTGAGCATTTGTACTATGGTATTTTCAACCAGGATCAAGGTCCTTACTCTTTTAACAACCAGGGAGAGACAATCCTCACATTATTTCTGAAACAAAGAGCAAACCCATGGTCCTGAAAAAAAATGGCACTTGACAATTTTTCTTAATGAAATGAACCATTAAAATCAGCTTCTGACATCCACGCTGTCCTTTATAAATCCTCTACCAAATTATCTACCATGGCATGAGAAGTGCGAGCATATTCACGCAACTGTGAACAAAATAGCAAGTTGTGGAAGATAAATCCTTTGTCCTAAATAGCTTTCAAGCAATAATTCAGTCTTATGGAAAGGTCCTTCCTAAGGTCTTTCTACCTTTATTTCATAATCCCAGAACACAGCAAGGAAGTGAATCTGGACATGACCTCTTTCAACTCCAGTTCATTAGAGCAGATGATACAAACAACATAGGCCTTTCATTGGCAAGCATGGGAACAAGCTGAAAGCATGGCAAAACCTATCTGACAAGAGAAAGCTATTGAAATGGAAACACTTACACTACTGTAGTGAACAATGAGGTTTATTATCTTGTGTTTTCTTTATAATCATCTATAATTTGGAATTGGTAGCTGCTCCTTTTTTAAACAAGAAGCTGGATTCTGGTAAATGATATTTGAATTAACATGTTTTTCCTCACTTTATAAATTATAATGAACTTGTTATAAAAATGAACTTTTTCAGGAAGAATGGCTCTTGCGCAAGAGGGGAGTTTTGCATAAAAAGGAGCCATCTACACAGCTCCTTTTTGCACAAAAGCCTCTTGCACAAAAATGCCTGCTAATTAATTATGCAAATGAAGCACAGAGATAGTCTACTCCGTGCTTCATTTGCATAAGCTTTTGCATAAAAAGGCTGCAGTCTAGACATAGCCGTAGGGAGATATAGTGACTTCCCCAGAAAGAACATAAGAATTGTCATAGTAGGGCAGACAAAAGTTCCATCTAGCCCAGTATCCTGTCTTCCCCCATTGGTCAATGCCAGGTGTCCCAGAGGGAATGAACAAAACAGTTGTTCATCAAGTGATCCCTCTTCTGTCATCCATTTCCAGCCTCTGACAAACAGAGGTTAGGGACACCATTCCTACCCATCCTGGCTAATACCCATTGATAGGCCTATCCTCCATGAATTTATCTAGGTTTTTTTGTACTCTCTTAGCATCTTGGATTTCACAACATCCTCTGGCAAAGAGTTGCACAAGTTGACTATGCATTGTGTGAAGAAATACTTCATTTTGTTTCTTTTAAACTAGCTATCTATTCATTTCATTTGGTGACCCCCTAGCTCTTGTTTTATCGGAAGAAGTGAAAAACTCTTTATTCACTTTTTCCATACCCGTCATGATTTTATAGACTTTAACATATGCCCACTTAGACATCTCTTTTCCAAGCTGAAAAATCTCAGGGTATGTCTACACTACAAAGTTAATTCAAAATAACAGCAGCTATTTTGAATTACCTTTAATAGCGTCTCCACAGGCAAACCGCTATTTCGAAATAAATTCGAATAGTGGAGCCCTTATTTCGAATTTGGTAAACCTCATTCTACGAGGAGTAACACCAAATTCGAAATAGCTATTTCAAATTACATGCTGTGTAGACACTTAATTCAAAATAGGGGGCCTCCAGCCCTTCCCAGGGAGCCCTGGTGGCCACTCTGGGCACAACCAGAAAAACTTACTCTCCTCTCCCCCAGCCCCGGAGCCATTAAAGGAGTAGACCCTAGCCGCAGTGCCTGTGCCAGCTCCAAGCCTGCCAGCCCAGAGCCAGCAGTGGCCACCGGGGCCCCTGACCCAGTGGCCCCAAAACGTGAGCCAGCAAGCCACTGGCAGCCAGGCCTCCACCGCTCCCCAGGAGCAGTCTGCCAGCTCCCAGGAGCCTGACAGCAGCTGGAGAAGGTGGGTGCCTTCCTGGTCCAGGGTGGAGATCATGGACCTTATTCAGGTTTGGGGGGGATGCCCCCAACGTCCATGATCTCCACACTAGATGGAGGAATGCTGCCGTCTATGGCAGGATAGCTGCCAGCCTGGCCACCAAAGGCCACATGCGAACCCAGGAGCAGGTTAGCATGAAAGTCAAGTTGGTCTGGCGAGACCCCCAACACTGAGCCCTGAGCTTCCCCTCCCCCTTCTTCCCCTTGCTTCCCCCTTCCAGCTCCCTCCTCCCAGGTTTCCCCCTCCCCTCTTCCACCCTCTCTCTTCCCCTCTCCCACCTCCTTTTCCCAGTCTCCCCAGAGGTTCATCCCACCCCCCAGTTTTGTTCAATAAACCCAGTTTCTATTTTTGAACATACGTGTCTTTTATTTGACATCAGGAAGGGGGTTTAGGGAGGGGTAAGTGGAAGGACGTGAGGGAGGAATGGGGCATGAGCCCCCGGTGGGGAGGACTGGGGAGGCTCTGAGGGCTCCTCAGGGTGGACGCTCTCCCTCAAGGCCTCCTGGATCATGACAGCCCCCCGATGGACCCCCTGTATGGCAGCCTGCAGCAAGTGCAGCCGGGCTGATGGCAATGACCCCACGAGACGCACCTGTGTGCCCAGGGGCAGCTCTGGCTCCATGTGGCCAAGTGCTGTGGTGTCCCAAGTGCGGGCACTCAGGGCACTCCAAGACAGTACTGCTTTGCTGTCCCTCATTGAGGTAGACAAGCAAGTGGGGAACCCTGAGAACTGTCTTTCTGGGGAGGGGGTAGAGTCCCTTTAAGCACGGAGCTCAGTTAGCCTCAGGCAGCAGCCCCACACACTAAGTCCTAACCTGATGCCCTGCCGGCACTGGTTCTGGCCAACCTTAACTTCGGTTCAGGGTCCACTCAGTGTGGACATGCTATTTCGAAATAGCAAAATGCTATTTCGAAATAGTTTTTGTGTATAGATGCGTTATTTTGAATTAGCTTAATTCGAATTAACTATTTCAAATTAAGTTAATTCGAAATAGCACTGTAGTGTAGACATACCCTCAGTCTTATTAATCTCTACTCATATGGCTGACATTCCATACCTCTAATCATTTTTGTTGCCCTTTTCTGAATTTCTTTTAAATGCCAAGATATCTTTTTTAAGCTGGAGTGACCACATCTACATGCAGTATTCCTAGTACACCCACATTATTCAGTTTGCTTTTTTAATTGCTGCTGTACATTAAGTGGATGTTTTCAGAGAAGTATCCACAATGACTCCAAGATCACTCTTTTAAGTGGTAACAGAGGGTCATATTATACATATATTTGAGATTATGTTTCCCAATATGCATTACTTTGCATTTATCAATATTAAAATTAATCTACCATTTTGTTGCCCAGTCACCTAGTGTTATGAGATCCTTTTGAAGCTCTTCACGGTTTGCTTTGGATTTAGCTATCTTGAGCAGTTTTGTATCTGCAAATTTTGCCACCTCACTTTCTCCAGATCTGATTCACTTAATATCAATATATGTAGCTTGCAAGCTAAAGAAGGCCAATAGCAAATAAAGATGGAAGAAAGGAATACCGCACACAATCAAAATGATCTCCATTATAGCAAGCACTGTGATGACAACAGCTGTTAATTCTGTTTCTCTTTGATAGGCCATTGTATTTCATGAAAACCATTGCCTTAGATTCTGAAAGCTTTGAACAATGTCTGTTTAATATAGTAGTTTGACTGTTTAGACTGAGATCAATGAAAGCCCATCTTTCACTATAAATCACTGAGCTAACAAGGTGAGTGTCACAGAAGTCCAGAAAGGACAGGAAGCAGATAGCAATATGATTTGTTGCATTCCTAGATGGAATGGTAAAGCAAATTTAAAGGTGCTTTTAGTTAAATGTAGAAATTTTTGGTTCTCTTAAGGTTGTAAGAGCACATTTGATATATCAAATCAATTGACCATAAGTGAGAATTCCACTTATGATACCAGACTCACCTTGATCTTTAGTTGCTGCTGTTAGTGTAAAACCTGACACAGGTTCCTAGAACATGAAAGCCTGCCAGGCAGAGTTGTGTTGACACAAAGCAGTTGTCACTTACATTCTGTTGTGGGTGTCATGGAAAGGTGGTGGTCACATTTCAAGATAAGGGCATGAGTGCTGATTCTTGGAAGACAACGCCAATCCCATATCTTGCAGGAAAGCCTTGAGGAGTGCAGTGGTGGAAACTTTGTTTGCATTCCTTTGAGTGAGTACTTCATGGGGGCAAACACCTTAGCTGGCAAAAAAAGATTTATTTTACACCACTTGCATCCATTGTGGTGATTATGAGCATTCCCTAAAACAGGTCCCCAAGAAAAAGTTCCCATTTTTGTTTTCATATAAAGAAAAAGAACATTAGAACCCAAGCCTAACAAAAATATTACACGTGGTCATCTTTCCATTTATTATAATAGAGACAAACATGAACAATGATTCAATAATCATTACACTGCAAACATCCTGCTTTAATATGTATCAGAGTAGTCTGTATCTGTAAAACCAATGAGGAGTCCTGTGGCACCTTAAAGACTGAGGGCATGTCTATACAGCAGGGCTAAACTCGAAATAAACTATGCGAATTGAGCTATGCTAATTGCTTATTTCGAACTTGGGCACATCTAACAGCACTTATTTTGAAATAGAGCACTCTTCCTCCAAATTCCCTTACTCCTCATACAATGAGGTTTACAGAAGTCGGAGAAAGAAGCCTGTTATTTCGAATTTATTTCAAAATAATGAGCTTGCTGTGTGGACACGCAATACGTTATTTTGGAATAACTGATGTTATTCTGAAATAACACTGCTGTGTAGACATGCCCTAACAGATTTATGTTGGCATCAGATTTCATGGGCAAAGACCCATTCTGTCAGATGCATGGAGTGAAAATTACAGAAGCAGCCATGAAAAGAAGGGTGTTACCTTACCAAGTGGAGGACTAGTACTAACTAAGCCAACGCCACCCCCGCTAGCCCTCTTAAGGGGGAGGGTGTGTGATGGGGTGTACCAGCCCCACACTGAACTAACAGGGTTTAGCCAGGCTACCCTGGCTAAAAGAGCCCTGCCCCCGCAGCCCTGCCGGTCATGCTCAAACTGTAGCCCAGCTGTAAAAGCCTGGGGAGAGGCTCAGTCTCAGCTGACTGCCAGAGGAGAAGTACCTCAGGCTAGAGGTCCTGATCAGCAGCAGCCAGCCACCCGAGAAGAGAGCAGCAGAGGCCCCAGTGCTGCTTGGGATGTAACCACTGCAGACTACCAGGGAGGCGCAGAAGCCAGAGGACCCTGTGACTATGTGGGAAGATGGCCCATCGGAGCAGGGAGGAAGTGGCTCAGGGAGGCTGCAGGAGCAGCCTCTCCCACCCAGAGATACTTGGAGTGTTTTGGTTGGATTCCCCGACGAGGGAGTGGTTGACTGTTCTGCCACTCACAGGGCCCTGGGCCGGGACCTGGTGGAATAAAGTGGGCCTGGATCCCCCTACTGGGACACAGCCCCATCCCCATGACTTGACTCAGTGGGACGCCAAGCTCTGCCTTAAAGGACCAGTGATTGACTTTAATAGTGACTCTGGCCAGTGGGCTACCCAGCCCTGTCTTAAAAGGCCAGTGATAGTCTTGGAGAGTGACTCCAGCTTTTGGGCCGCACAGACCTGCTTTACAGGACCTACACGGTTCTTTGATTTATGGACTCCGGCCATTGGGCCATCCAGCCCTGCTTTAAAGGGCCAGTGAGCAACTTTTTTTTATTGCCTCTGGCAATCAGGCCATCCAGCCCCGAGGGGAGGGGGCAGACTATAGATCGTTTACTGGTCACGCGGGCCCCGAGACATGGATCCCTACCCCCTAGGGAGGGGGAAGGAAGGACCGCCCCACAACTGTGAGGTAATATATTTCATTAGACTACTTTTGGTGAAAGAGGCAAACTGCTCAAAACTCTTCTTCATGTTTGGGAAAGGTGTCACAGATCAACACAAGGTGGAACAGATTGTTTAATGATTGTTTATGGTCACAGAACAAAGAATGTTTATAAATTGTTATTATGCAGCATAAAACCAATGTCTTTATTGAGTCCACGATTTTCCATGTTGATCATAGTAAGGTATTTAAGCTCCTAGGCTCATCTTTTGAAACTGTTCTTCAGATTTCCTGTGAGGATGAGACCTTAGAGGTTCTTTTTTTAGTTCATTATGTTGGTGGCTTTGGAAAGTTATCAGCTGGCCACAGTGACATAGTCATTACAATTGAAGACCATGATGCTGTCCCTTTTGTCATTACCTGATGGTTAGATTTCAGCAACCCTATAGCTGTCCTCTCACCATTGGAGAGATTGTGGCAGATGTTTTGTTTGTGAAGGATATCAAAGTTTGGGGTTTTTCTCCTGCATTTATGGCTCATTATATCTCTCTATAACCGGCTAACACCCTCTCCTTTCTTCTGCTACTTCATAGGTGTTAATTACCCAGTTCACCTTGAAAGGTCTTTTACAACACATTAAATCCTTATGCTAAACAATCTATTCCACCTTTTATTTCACAGTGACACTTTGAGTACTTTGCTCAGATTTGAAGAAGAGATATGTCTGTGCTCAAAATTTTTTTTTCCTTCACTGTAAGACACTGGTCCAATAAGATGTATTTTTTCTTCCATTTTGTACTTAGTATTTGTTGATTAATAAAAACCTAACTATGGACTTTCAGTAATGAGATGCAGGGATGCATTTGTTGTAGATATTTTGGGGGAGGAGGGATTTGAATTTTTGAAAGGCTATAGTGTTCTTAGTTTTCCAAAATTCTGTGATGATCTCCCTCTAAAATACTATCCTGGTGAACTATGTGAAGAACACAAATCACTACACTTATTCCTAAAAACATTCAATATGTATCACATTGAAAAAGAAAAAATATTCACACTATTTCTTTGATTTCACCATCTCTAACTGTCAACATAGAAAATTTGCTAGCTTAGCTGCTCGGTAACTTTAATTTATTTCTATCTTCAATGCATTGAAGTCTGACACTTTGACTGTGAACTATTCATATAAACATTGCTCAGTCCTGATGAAAAGGTCTGACTCCCCTGTTCATACTTCTTGTTTTGAGGAACATCACTCATTTTAGTCCTAAGATTAGCTGTGTTGCACAAATTTGCTGACCCCTCACTTTGCCCGTTTAAAAATATTCACACCAGCAGTAGAGAACCGTGACACTTTAGGAATATAAAAAGTTATTTGTACCAAAGCAACTGATTCACACAATAATTTCATTTTCTTGTGTGAATAAGTTTTGTCTGTCCCGCATTTTAGGTCCATGTCACATATTGCATCTCATATTCAGGCCTTGATAACTTGAATGAGATGCCTCTGTTGAAGCAGTGGTTTCTCCTTCTAAGATAAGAGAGACATAATTTGAGAATATATTTCCTGGAAAAAAAAGACCCAGAAGTAGATATCTGATTATTTTCCTGCAGGCTATTCTTTGTTCTTTGTTTTTGTCAGGTAATCTATTTTCTGCACATGGTGAAATATGGTATCAAGACAATGTCTGATCTTCATTTTATAGCTGAAAATTTTCACAATTTTTCAGATCGTTTTTATTAGCTATTTGAAACCAGTATCTTGACAATAATTCTTTACAAGATACTGTAAAATTGGTACCATTAGCTATAGTCTGCATAGTAGCTGACCTGTCAGAAGGGGAGAGAAGGCCTTTTTCTTAATCACCAGCCTTCCTAATTACCCTTGTTTTTACAGTTAGGAAGCATTCCATCCTCTTAGCTTCCATAAACTCTAGGCTTTTTTTCCCTATAAACTAAAAAAAGATAATCCTATTGACAGGACACATTATGCAGTGGTCTAATACACAACCTTTTGTGCCTTTGCATGAAATACAACTCACTCTTATGGTAAAAAGGTAGGATTTTTGTAATAGATAAAAGCGTGATTTATAGACAATCATAAAAACCATGAGACCTCAATAATTTCTAGCTTCTTTAGTTTATTGGAAAATTATATGTTATAACAAAGGGGTTATAGCTTTTATACACAATGACACTTTATTATTAAATTTACTCTGCAAAATGAAATTTGAAATTACGAAATCAGCAACCCTTTTTATGGTGAATGACCCAACATTATCATTCAATTAAACAGTCCAATATCTTCAGTATCTTTACAGATAGTTGTATATGACAGTAAGGACTGAAAGATTCTTTTCTCTGTGGGCTGGCTATGTTGTGGTACAGCGATGAGCTAAGGAATGGTAGCCCATCTAGTAATTGTAGGCACTGAGGGTGTGTCTAGACTACATGACTCCGTCGACGGAGCCATGTAAATTAGTTTATTCGGCATAGTCAAAGAAGCGGGGATTTAAATAATCCCCGCTTCATTAAAATAAACATGGCCACTGCGCTGTGCCGACGATCAGCTGATCCCACACAGCATGGCAGTCTAGACGCGGATCTGTCGGCTGGGGAAGCCTTTGCCGACCAATCCAGTAAACCTCGTTTCACGAGGCATAAGGGATCGGTCGGCAAAGGCTTCCCCAGACGACAGATCCACGTCTAGACTGCCGTGCTGTGTGGGATCAGCTGATCGTCAGCACAGCGCAGTGGCCATGTTTATTTTAATGAAGCGGGGATTATTTAAATCCCCGCTTCTTTGACTATGCCGAATAAACTAATTTACATGGCTCCGTTGACGGAGCTATGTAGTCTAGACACACCTTCAGAGATGAATAAATATTTTATACATGCCTCTCCTCTGGCTATTATGTAAATATGTCCTTCCCATCACCAGTTTTCCTGCCCACCTCATTCTACTTACTCATAAGAGTTTTTCTGCGGTCTTTAATAGACAAATCCTCATGACAGCTCCATGCCTAAGGCCACTTCTTCATTTGCCATGTTGGAGTTTGATCTTCTGGCATTTGATTTAGTGGGTTTAGTGATGACGCACTAAATTGAATGCTGAGAGTAGCTCCGTTTTGCACCAGTATGCCTCGCAGTTGCAAAGAGTAAGGGAAAGCCGACAAGAGAGTTTGCTCCCATCAGCCTCCCTCTGTGAAGACAGCACCACACTTGCCTTAAGTATTTCATGTAGGTGGAGTGGTGTACCTTAACGTGACCTTCCATGTCTAGTGTAGACCTGGCCTAAGTAAGTGGGATAGGTTGTGGGCATAGGAAGGTGCGAGGAATTCTCTCTGATGCCACAGAATGGAACTATCTGTGGACTTTATTTCCCTCCCTGCCACCAGCAGATGACAGAGAGGCTGCACATTGGTAACTGCACCATCCCCAACCATGTCTTCTCCCAGCCTGCCCTGGTCCCACCTTCCTCTGGCAGCTTTCTGTGAATCCCACCTCCTCTTTGCACCATGGAATTATAGTGATTCCATTACCAAGTGATTTTTCCATAACTTAAGAGGCAGGGGCAGGATCTGGCGCTTGTTTTATTATGACATTGTTAGGGGATGAGCACTACTATTCATTAGATTTAAAAAGACACTGTTTAATTAATTGTACATATTTTAATTCAGGCTTACAACATTGTTTTCACCCGGGTGAGTAAGCTTATATTTTGACAGGCCAATAAGATATCATTCATTTTTCATTCTCATCAATCACTATGGTAAAGGCCTTCTGAGAAGGTTTCATGTCTGGGCTGGTAATTTGTCATGACAATTTTGCAGGGCTGTTTTAATGCCTTTCCCTTAGCTGAGTGAAAATGTCTTATTTACTTCAATTAGTTTTGCCAGTGAGACACTGTGGTTTTATGCAAAGTGAATTGTTAATTGCTCCCCAAAGTGTAGGTAGACACCTGCTTTTTCTATTACAATCCAGATCAAACTGCATATGTGGTGCTGACTAAAATTAACTCAATTATAAAGGCAATGCAAAAGCTTTCGGTTTTCTAATTTGTAACACATTCAATGCTATTTGCACTATAAAAGCACTTCTGAGTATCAATTAAATATTATTTATATAGTATATCAAAAAGTACAACCATTAACAGCTACCTAGGTAGTAGATTTTCCCTGCGTGATACATATTATTGTACTAAATATGTATTCATATATATATCTGCATTGCTTTAAGTGCTAGGTGCTTCATAAATCCTTTGTAAAGCTGATAAATTAAATCACCTTTCAATGACAATCTTTTAAGCTTAGCTACTCAGCTCTTTGTAACCTATTTAATAATGACAGATGATAGAAAAATCAGTAAAGAAGATTTAAATGTGTACATTAAACATATTCAAGTCTCCATGTTCAGTCTCTAATAATGCAGCAGTATTTGTTTTTCATATATATTAGATGCATGTCCAAAAATGACATTACTATAGCTGCACAGTGAGGTCGTCCAGTCATAGCAAAGAAACAGATTCTCCACAGCTGATTTCACTAGGCCACCAACACCTTCTGCAGCTGGTCTGAGGCCATAATTAGTGAAATTAATTAGCTTTACAAAGCTAAGCCATGTGACCTATACTTTAATATACTGGTTGCTATGGTAGCCCAAATAGCAGCATCTCTCAAGCTGTTAGGGCTCCTCATTTTCTTTCATAATGAACAGCTACCGGGTGTAGAACTGTAGACAAAGTAAATCCAACCTGGAGGGTTATTTTGTTGTATATGGTGAACTGCAACAAATAGTAAATGAAATGACACTGGTAGCTCAAGGCACCCATTTGATAGCAACCTAAATACAGTTTTTATACTTTTCAGACATAATAAGGCTTTACTATTTTGAAACCCCAAATGCTATCAGAATGTTATGATAGTGGTCAGAAAAACTAGGCACAAAAGCATATTTCTGGGTGATTTTTTCCTCATTTCACCACTTTGGCCCTGTCTCTAAATTTCCTATTAGAAATGTTGCAATGGATTTGAGACTACAAGCATCCCTAAAGAGGAGGTCTTTTAGTTTTGTCTTGTAGTTTAGTAGGTTTATTTTCTCATACTAAGAACATATTCTCAGCTATGGTAAATCCATTGAGTCAATAGTGTTATACGAACAGAAAATGTGGCCTCAAATGTTTTAAGATCAAATAATTGTTTTAATAAGGTGGTTTTACAGAATACATCCAGGTATGTGCACTAAAGCAAATTCACCTGTTAAAAGACGGAAAACATAAAGCTGTCTGAAGATTATTTTGCTTTAGGAAGTCTTCAGTTTAGCAGAACCCCCTGGAATAGCTCTGCATCTCCTAGGAGCTAGTTCATTGTATTATAAACTAAATTCACCTCTGGGATGAATGTGGCACCTGATTGACAGATTCAAAGGAATAGAGAATACTGTATGCAGAGAAAACACTGCAGGCAGTACTGGAGAGGACAATATAATAAAAAACAATACAATGCTTTTAGAAATTCCTAAACAGCTTCATGCAGAGTTTTGAAAAACTAGAAGCAAGGGTGCACTTCGGAGGGCTTCTTTATTTTTATTGCTGAGAGACTATGTTGTAGCAGAAATAGAACTAACAGTTATAAACATTTATAAAAAGAAACAAAGGCAACAAGTTCTTCACACTCCTTCCTATGCATATGTAACCAGCATTATATATTCTATGTGAAGATCCCAAAATCAAGCCCAATGTGCGTACATATATACATGATAGCTTACCAGTGTGGGGCTTGGATCTATTAGACCTTACCACTTCAGATGAGCTTCCACATGGTAGATAGGTATTAGGGCTATCAATTAATGCACGTTAATGCCTGCCATTAATGCAGGGCAGAATTAATGTGTTAAAAAAATCAACGTGCGTTAATCACAGGTGTTTCTGTGCAGCACTGTTCCTTTGAAATGCCTCAGTGGCATTTCAAAGGGGCAGTGCAACACGGACCCGGAAGTCAGCTGGAGTCCCCAGCTGATCTTAGGATCCTGCAGCACTGCCCCTTTGAAATGCGTCAGTGGCGTTTCAAAGGGGGCAGCGCACCGCCGCATTTCAAAGGGCAGCGCCATACAGATGATCCTGGGTTCCCAGGGGCAGGGCTGCACAGAGCCTGGGATCAGCTCGGGACTCCAGCTGATCCCAGGCTCTGCGTTGCACTGCCCCTTTGAAACACCACCATGGCATTTCAAAGGGGCAGCACCACACAGAAACGCCTACAATTAATGCGTGTTAATTTGTTTAACACGTTAAATCTGCCCTGCGTTAATCACAGGTGGTAACGTGCATTAATTGACAGCCCTAACTGAAATCAATGTATTAGAAGATGTAGAAAACATCCAAAAATATTGAAATAGATAGTATTCTTATTATTGTTTAACAGCGCTTAGAAGTGATTAATTTTTTAATCACGTGATTAATCACGATTAATTTTTTAAATTGCTGGACAGTCCTAGTAAGTATATAACCTCTATTACACAAATAAGGATTTTTCTTCCCTTCTAGTGGCTGCTTCATTCAGGAAGCTAAAAATCTACTACAGCTGGCAGCTGTAAACAAATTACATCTAAAACTCAAAGACTGAAAGTTCTGTTTTGGCACAAGACGACCTATACTAAAACACAGCTGATAGCCCCAGTGTTATAATTATATTTAATATGCATGATAATGTTTATATTTAAAGTTTATTTTATATTATTTTTTAAAAATTACTTTCTTTGTAACCAAGGAAAAGTCCTTCTGCAGCTTGTGTCCATTAAGGTGAATTAGGATTCTGGAACAGGTATTTCTGAGAAGTTCCAGGAAAGAAATGTTTTGGGAAGGTATATGAGGATGAGAAAGGTAATGTGACACCCTTGAAAATGGAGTGCTACAATAGTGAAAAGAGATTGACCAATGAGAAATGGCAAAATATACAAAGGGGGCTGTATGCAGTGAGACTTCAGAGGAGAAAAGATGAGAGAAAGAGAGAGAAAAATGGGAGCAGAAATATAAGTAGGTGCAGAGTTATGCAGGTGAAAGCATGACGCTTGAATCTGATGCAGAAGGCTTCCAAAGATATTTAGTGGAACACATTTTCTATGGATAATAAAATAGAACAGCTTTTATATCCAATGGGCTTTTTCAATCCCTGCCCAAATTGTCCACTATCTATCAGAATGCAGCACACAGATGAAGGGCACCATATAGCCGATAAAAATTAAGAGTCAGTGTCATGTCATGTCTAGAAATTGGATAGTATACCTTCTTCTAGTGGTCCATATAAACTATCTGTAAGTTTCAGAATACCTGAACCCTGCTGGAGCTGCAGTTTATCTGTGCAGTCAGATCTTGCATGTCATACATAATGATTAAACACTATTTTTTGGATGCCACTGGGCCCATGAAGTTCCTTCATGTTAAGTTTTTTGTTTAAAGAGCAAAAGATACAATAGGCAGAATTTCAAAAGTGCACATACAGAAGTGTGTGACTTCTGCGTTTACTAAGCCTGTGCACCTGCAGACACCCATATATGCACACAAACTTGGATTTGTGCATGCATAGGTATGTGCACAACTCAGGGAGTGCATGACTGGATATGTGTTTGTGGGCACGTAAATCAGACATTTGTGCATCAAAGTTGAAGTGCATATGAACTTAATCCATCATTTAAATATTGAATGAAAAGACATCCAACAAATGTGTATTATGGAAAGAAAATAATACAGTGAAAATCTTGCTTGATGACATTCATGCTACAGTATTTTTTACAAGACAGGCAGTGTAATACTGAAAGGTATATTGTACCTTTTCAAAACACTATCTAATAGTAGATGCACATAAATGAATTTAACGGAAAGCCTGTGCATGCCCCAAAATACCCACAAATTAGATATTGACTTATTTTTAAAGGTAATAATTAAAATGGTCTTTATTTTCTACAATAAAAACTCAGAGAAGCAGGTTATGGATTGACCTGCATTTCTAATAGAAAGGGCAAAGCAAGGAAACAATAACAAAAAACATTAACTATGCAAAATGGGACAGAGACCTTGAAACATCTGCTAAATAATCCTGTAAAGGCTACATATCTGAGTGTTAATACCATTCTGGGGGAACCTATTTGCCAAATTAACACTGAAATTGTTTTTGAAAGGTGTTTTTATACTTTCTATTTTTTTTAATAAAAAAAGATAAACGGGGAGCCTCAGAACATTGGGAGAAAGATGCAAATTTCACAGAGGTATAAAGTAAATTGAGTAGACAGTTACATGAACAGCACATGGATAATAGACCATTTGTGCCACCTGTAAACACAATAACTCTGGAAATTAACATGGGTGCAGCCGTTGAAGGTGCAGAGCACCTCTTGTGAGTTGTTTTATTACTTCGATTGCCATAGTAATCAAGAAGGATGTTCCACAGTTTTCAGGATTACAAATGAAATTTGCTAATGCCAAATTTGTAAAATAACAGTCACTATGACCTTGATCAAGTCAGTTAGCCTATTTTTGCCTCAGTTTCACCTTATATAAACTGGAGATAACATTCACCTCAGATTGAATGTGATAACAATTCTTAGCATGAATTTAGTTCTTTTTATGTCTGAAGTGCTTCCCAACCATTGTCTAATCAGTCAGCCTTGCAATAGCTCTGTGAGGTGAATAAGTATTACACATATTATCCCCAAACAAAAAAGTGAAGCGACTTACAAGAGGCTGTTTGGTATCAGCACAGCATTTGAACTCAAGACAGGAATTAACAGCATACTGCAGGTGTCCCATTCAGCTGTGGTAGGTAACAGTAACATGTACAGTCAAGTATCCAGCTACCTATATAGGTAACATTTTGTAAGCAAAGTTTCCAAAGAACTTGCTACTGTAACAAATTTTCAGGATTATAAAAAAATGTTTTCAGTTCATTTCTTTATTTTTGTCTACCAGAGATCTCTTTTCTATCTTATATTATGCACAACTGTACTTCATCTCATAAAACAAGATAGTCACATACTAACTCATTTTTGAAAAGGTGTTGATGTGGGTAAAGGACATGAGAATCATGTACATCCAATACTCCTTCACATTTTGCCAGTAGGCTGAACCTCAGCTTCTCTAACATCTTCTAACATGCCTCAGAGGGGTAGTCGTGTTAGTCTGTAACTTTAAAAACAACAAGTAGTCCTGTGTCCTCCTTTTTTCACCACTCAAGCTCATCTGAAAAAGTGGGTTTTGCCCATGAAAGCTCATGACTCTATACGTATATTTTTGTTAATCTCTAAGGTGCCACAGGACTACTCATTATCTTCTAACTTGTTACGTTGGTCTGTTGGGCCTTACCTTTATTATACCTCAGTAAACTCCTCATTATGTCTCCCATTATTCTGTAATGGTCTAGATCCTGTGTATTTTATTGGTTCCACCCCAATGATTTCAATGGGAGTTAGGGCATTACTGTCTTTGTGGATCTATGCCAAAGTCTTTAAAGAGACCAGTTGCCATGCATACTTATCTATAATTCCTATAAGATAACAAAAGAGAGTGGAGTTATAGAGGGCCAGATTCATGCAAAAGAATCTCAGACCAGTCCTAAAGGGGCCGATGGTGACTTGGTTGATAGAAAGCTATTTTAGCCCCTATGTCACAGAGAATATCAGGACTGACTCAGATTGGGGGCATTCCAGGGCAGAGAGAGAGCAGGATGGTGGCTAAAGGAGGGAAGGCCAGAATGTGATGTTCCCTGTGATGCCCTGCCATCAAGACAGTCCCTGGGGAGCAATTACTGCAACTGCAGTGAGCATGAGAAATCCTGTGGTTGCAGTAACCGCAGTCAGGCCTCAAGTCACCCTACCAGATGGCCAAAGATCAGGAAAGACTGAAAGAATGTGTAGAGCTACCTTTGCCTCACGCACAATTGAGCTGCAAGAGTGAGCTGGATGGAGCTAAGGACTGTAAACAAGGTGAGTAAAAGTGGCTAAGTTATGACCGAAGTAAGAAATTCACACAGGTCAGGGCGGTATACGTACATACTATTGAGAATTTTCCCTCCCTGAGAACAATAAGAGCACATCTTCTGCAGAGGGGTAACTGCTCTGGCTCCAAATAAGTTGATATAGAGGAAAGTGCTGGTGGGGGAACAGACACTGAATCCATGTTTGCAAAGATCTTGTGGCCCAAAAAGCCCACATCAGAGGCATGGAGTTGTAAAGTCAGATTCAGACATGATATTTAAAATAGTGTAATTTGAACCCTGTTACACTTATTTCTACTTCCTTGAACACCATTAAAGTATCGAAGGCAGTCCAAAGCCCTGATCCAGTGCCCAGTGAAATCAAGAGGAAAACTCCATAATCTTTAATGGGAGCTGATTTGACACCTATGGAAGTATTAGAGCTGAGTGAAAAATATCAATTTTTGGAGTTTTCAACAAGTAGGGACAAATATTTTGTGGAAGACTGTGTGAAAATGGTCCCCATTTGCTGATCAGTGACAATGTAAAAAGGGGGCTCTAACATATGGATTTGCCCTGCAGCCCCTCCTGTACCAACATATGCATGGAACTGTGGATCTAGAAAGACTGTGTTGCCTACATGCCTATTGATAGGAAAATGAATTTCATTCCTCCTATAGAAAACCAAAAATACCTGGACTTTTTGTGAGCGCTGAAGGGCTGAATTTCTCTGAAAGAGTTTGCTTTGTTTTAAAATGCATTAAGCCAGTGCAGATGGAATGCTGCCCTGGGATTAGTTTATCTGCTGTCCATTATACAAATTAGCACATACTCATCATCCTTCACAACCAAAATAGGAACTGACAAGAAATATAACTGTAAATATTGTCCATAAGAAAAACAAGATTGTTTTAAAAAAGTTCATTGTGACATTCATTAAAACTGTCCATAAAAAGGGATTGATAACAATGATGTCTTTGTTGAGGAACGGGGGCATGACTCACGAGGCTGCACAGAAATGATAATCTCTTACTGGAATGTAGTTTTGGATGGTGCTTGGAATTGCTTACTCATGCTGAGTTGCTTATGGGAGTCATATGAGACTTTTGTTGTGATCACATGCTTGCAATCACCATGGTGCAGTACCTTTAGCAAAGCCACTGGGGGAATAAAAACACTGTGCTTTTAATGCAGAGCTTGTGGTAGCAATGCACTCATTTTATTTTCTGCACTCTAATGAACCTGCACAAACTGTCACCAAGGCTTATTTGAATGTTATCAGCAACTCCCTAAATCTTTCTATAGACATGAACAAAAAGTCCAGTTAAAATACATCAGTCATGACTGATCATAAAGAACTATCAAAATCGAATATGGGATCATTTCTTACCTGTTTGCTTACAACTGTCATTTTATCTTGATTTAAGACAAAGGCACATGAAACAGTTGCTGAAGTGAGTGTAACTTTAATTACACAAGTTCCTCAGATTTTTATACCCGAGGAAAATAATATTCATCTTAATCTTTAGAGGAATTATTTTGTTATCTAATGGAATTTTATATCGTGTGCACAGAGAAAAAAAAAGGAAGATAGGTATGGACATATAAGTAGGGGTGGGTGAAAATCCCAAATTCTGACATTTACTTCTAGTGATCGCATTGTTTATTTTGAAACACTTCCAAATGTAAAAGCAAATTGCTCATGTTGATTAGAAAACATGTTGGTGGTTTATATCTATTCATCATATGTCTGGGCTGAGAAATATCTGAACCAAAGTCCCATATCCAAACACCCTTGAACCAAAATCTGAATCCCAATATTACATCAACATAGATTGCCGAATGCCCTGTTGGAGTAACTTCACGAAATTACCTCACCAGAGAATATGATTTATTAATGCTTTTTCCTGCTTAAAAATTGTGAAAATATACTCTGGCTGAGACTGGAAAACCCTTTTCTCACATGATGTCAAGTATCAGAGGGGTAGCCGTGTTTGTCTGAATCTGCAAAAATGGTGAGGAGTCCTGTGGCACCTTATAGACTAACCGAAGTGTTGGAGCATAAGCTTTCGTGGGCAAAGACCCACTTCGTCAGATGCATGTAGTGGAAATTTCCAGAGGCAGGTATAAATATGCAGGCCAGAATCAGGCTGGAGATGATGAGGTGGATCCAATCAGGGAGGATGAGGCCCACTTCTAGTAGCTGATCTGGAGGTGTGAATTCCAAGAGAGGAGAAGCTGCTTTTGTAGTTAGCTAGCCATTCACAGTCTTTGTTTAATCCTGAGTTGATTTTGTCAAACTTGAAGATGAACTGTAGCTCAGCAGTTTCTCTTTGAAGTCTGGTCCTGAAGGTTTTTGCTGCAGGATGGCTACCTTTAGATCTGCAATTGTGTGTCCAGGGAGATTGAAGTGTTCCCCTACAGGTTTTTGTATGTTGCCATTCCTAATACCTGATTTGTGTCCATTGATTCTTTTATGTAGGGACTGTCCAGTTTGGCCGATGTATATAGCAGAGGGGCATTGTTGGCACATGATGGCATATATTACGCTAGTAGATGTGCAGGCGAATGAACCAGTGACAGTATGGCTGATCTGGTTAGGTCCTGTGATGGTGTTGCTGGTGTATGTATGTGGGCAGAGTTGGCACCGAGGTTTGTTGCATGGATTGGTTCCTGAGTTAGAGTTATTATGGTGCGGTGTGTAGTTGCTGATGAGAATATGCTTCAGGTTGGCGGGTTGTCTGTGGGCAGGACTGGCCTGCCTCCCAAGGCCTGTGAAAGTGAGGATCATTGTCCAGGATGGGTTGCAGATCACTAATGATGCGTTGGAGGTTTTAGCTGAGGACTGTAGGTGATGGCCAGTGGTGTTCTGTTGGTTTCTTTCTTGGGCTTGTCCCGTAGCAGGAGGCTTCTGGGTACACGTCTGGCTGTCAATCTGTCTCCTCACTTCCTCGTGTGGGTATCGTAGTTTACAGAATGCTTGTTGAAGATCTTGTAGGTGTAGGTCTCTGTCTGAGGGTTGGAGCATATGCGGTTGTACCTCAGTGCTTGGCTGTAAACAATGGATCGTGTGGTGTGTCCGGGATGGAAGCTGGAGGCATGCAGGTAAGCATAGCGGTCGGTAGGCTTTCGGTATAGGGCGGTGTTTATGTGACCGTCACTTATTTGCACCGTGGTGTCCAGGAAATGGACCTCCTGTGTAGACTGGTCCATGCTGAGGTTGATGGTGGGGTGGAAGCTGTTGAAATCATGGTGAAATTCTTCCAGAGTCTCCTTCCCATAGGTCCAGATGATGAAGATGTCATCGATGTAGCGTAGGTAGAGAAGGGGTGTAAGTGGACGAGAGCTGAGGAAGAGTTGTTCCAGGTCAGCCATAAAAATGTTGGTGTATTGTGGGGCCATGCGGGTGCCCATAGCAGTGCCACTGGTCTGGAGGTATATATTGTCACCAAATCTGAAATAGTTGTGTGTGAGGATAAATTTGCAGAGTTCAGCCACCAGTTGTGCTGTGGCATCATCAGGGATACTGTTCCTGACAGCTTGTATTCCATCTGCATGTGGGATGTTTGTGTAGAGAGCCTCCACATCCATGGTGGCTAGGATGGTATTTTCTGGAAGATCACCAATGCATTGTAGTTTTCTCAGGAAATCAGTAGTGTCACCGAGGTAACTGGGAGTGCTGGTGGCGGAGGGTCTGAGTAGAGAGTCCACATAGCCAGACAGTCCTTCAGTGAGAGTGCCAATGCCCGAGATGATGGGGCGTCCGGGATTTCCAGGTTTGTGGATCTTGGGTAATAGATCTCCCTCCCCCCCCATGTCAATATAGCAACTGATCTCATGTGAAAACCTCACTCATGTGAATAATCTTCAGTTTCAACATGGACAAGGAACGTGACTAGGAGTGGCTGGGCCCATGATAATATTCCTACAATTTTAAACGTGGGACAAGCAAGTCCTTGTGATAATAATAAATTGGGCTCCATTCAGAAGTGATCTGCAAAGAGATGAGATTGAGTCTTGTTCTGCTAGAGCAGACTAGATCTTCAGCACACGGCCTATCAAGGTAACCTGCTGGGGTATGTCTACACTACAGCGTTATTTCAAAATATGTTATTTCAAAATAGTTAATTTGAAATAGTTTATTTTAAAATAATGCGTCTACATGCAAAATGCATTTCAAAATAGCTTTTTGCTATTTCGAAATAGTGCGTCCACACTGAGTGGATGCTGAATCGCATTTAAGGCTGGCCAGAACCAGGTCCGGCAGGGCATCAGGTAAGGAGTTACTTTGTGTCGCTGCTCCCTGATGCTATCCGAGGCCTGTGCTTAAAGGGACCCCCTCTGGACAACCGGTTCTCAGATTTCCCTGCTTGCTTGCCTACCTCAATGAGGGACAGCAAAGCATTTTGTCTCTGCATGCTCTGGTTGCCCTCACTTGGTACACCACAGCACTCTGCAACATGGATCTGGAGTTGCCCCGGGCACTCTGGTGCTTCTTTTGGACTCGTTGCTCAGAGCCTGGCTGCACTTTCTGCAGGCTGCCATCCGGGAGGTCCATCAGGGGGCTGTCAGTATCCAGGAGTCCCTGCGGGAGAGCTTCTAACCTGAGGAGCCCTAAAAGCCTCCCTGGTCTGCCCCACTGGGGGCTTGTGCCTCATTTCTCCCTCATGTCCTTCCACTTACTCCTCTTCCCCTAAACCCCCTTCCTGATGTCAAATAAAATACATGTATTTTCATGAACACAAACTCTCTTTATTTAACAAAACTTGGGGAGGGGGAATGAAACTTTGGTGAGACTGGGAAAAGGAGGCAGGAGAGGGGAGGAGAAAAGGTGGGAGAGGGAAGGGGGAAACCTGGGAGGAGGAAGCTGGAAGGGGGAAGCAAGGGGAAGAAGGGGGAGGGGAAGCTCAGGGCTCAGGGTTGGGGGTCTCGCCGGACCAACTTGATTTTCATGAAAACCTGCTCCTGGGTTCGCATGTGGCCTTTGGTGGCCAAGCTAGCTATCCTGCCATAGATGGCTGCGTTCCTCCTTCTAGTGCAGAGATCATGGACGTTGGGGGCATTCCCCCAAACCTGAATAAGGTCCATGGTCTCCACCCTGGACCAGGAAGGCGCCCACTTTCTCTGGGCCCTGGCAGGCTCCTGGGAGCTGGCAGACTGCTCCTGGGGAGCGGTGGAGGGCTGGCTGCCAGTGGCTTGCTGGCTTATGTTTTGGGGCCACTGGGTCAGGGGCAGTGACTGCTGGCTCTGGGCTGGCAGGCTTGGAGCTGGCACAGGCACTGTGCCCAGAGTCAACCTCTTTAAGGGCTCCGGGGATGGGGGAGGGAGAGGAGCGTTCTTGGTTGAGGCTGGAGTGGCCACCAGGGCACTCTGGGAAGGCTGGAGACCCCCTATTTCGATATAAGTGTCTACACAGCACTTATTTCCAAATAGCTATTTCGAATTTGGCTTTATTCCTCATGGAATGAGGTTTACCAAATTCAAAATAAGCACTCCGCTATTTTGAATTAATTTCGAATTAGTGGTTTGGCTGTGTAGATGCTAGTAAAGTTATTTTGAAATAACGGCTGTCATTTCGAAATAACTTTGCTGTGTAGACATACCCTTAGAGAGCTGTGAGACATTTTGTTTACATTGACTGTGGGCAGGCATGGTCCCCTATGGGCTCAGAATGACAAACTGCGACCACTGGGGGTTGTGGGTGCTCATGCCTGGGGATGGTCAATGTAACTAAATGTCTTGCGGCCCACCATCTGATTATCCTGGTGGGCCATGGGCCAAAGATTGCCAACCCTGAACTAGCTGATCAAAACACAGTGTTCTCTTCTGGCTTTAAAATCCCTGAACCTATATTCTCTGATAGCCTTACAATCTGTTAGCTCTTCTAACATGCAAGGGATTCAAAACAGGTGGAATTTAAATCTCCAGCACCCAGTGGAAGGTGTAGGAAAAGGCAGAAGTTTAAAATAGCCATGTCCCACTTTAATTCACATCTGCTGGCTCCCTGGCATATATTTGTTACTAATTCAAACTCTCTTAAAGATCAATGGATAGGCTGTAAATAAATAATAGACAGGCTGTAAATAAATCTAAAAGACAAACAATTTATTCCACCATAAGCACCATTTTTTAATCTAGCCTGGCACGTCCACCCATTTTATGATATGGAATCGTTTTACTTCATTCCATTCTTAACTTACAAATTGTAAGGATTGCTAATAAAGAGGGGCCAAAAAAAATCTGTGTTCGTATGTCTTTGGTTAGAATAATAGAATAAATTAATGCTGTAGGACTATAAAAGCAAAAGGCAAGTGGGTGTGCCACCAGCACTATCCCTAATAGCCTCTGCCTGAAGGCCATCAGATAAATAAGTAATTAGCTAAATATGGGTTCCTAATTATCTGAATTATTTTTGTTGAAGGATAAAAAGTATGGAATAAGTATAGTTCTGTGGTCTGAGAAAAATGTTTCAGCTTCAAGTAGAATTTTTTTATGGACTGATTGTGAGACATTGCTTTAAATAGCATCTGAATTTCATTCCCACCTAAATCATTGTGTATCTGGATTAAGAATTCCCTAGTGCAGAAAATGAAATTAAAATTATAAAAAAATCTGTCAAATATAGCAATTGGTTGGTGACATTTTCAAATGATAGTGTGTCCCCGGAATAAGATCAAATATTGCATTCAGGATGTTCATCACATCTGAAATACCATGATGCCAATAGTTTTCCATTTAACCAAGCAAAAAGTTATTTTCTAATGCCCTCTATCAGCATCTGGCTGATACTTATTATAATTACAAACGGGTAGGACTGTGATCTTGGCAGTGTTTTTCCCTGTTCAGTTTTCCATTTTCCTGTTTCCTCCTCTTCTCCACTCCTCCCCTTTCTGTCTGCTTTTTATTGCCACGCTCCTCCTCCCTTTTTTCCTCTTCCTTTTCTTTCCCCCTTACCTTTCTAATCTCTAATTCTCTCCTGTTTCCAGTTTATTCTCTCCTTTATTCCAGTTTTCATTTCCTTTATCTGTCCCTTCTCTCCTCTTCCTTTTTTCTCCGTCTTCCTCTTTCCTTCTTTTTCCTCATTATCTCTTCATATTTTCTTCCTTTTCTTTTCAATTCCTTTCTCTGCTCTTTCATCTCAATCAGTTCCTCTGCTTCTCCTCTTCCCTCAGTTATCTTTCTTCTTCAATTCAATTCAAAATATCTACCAGTGTCTGCCAGTGACAGACCTAGTGATATTCACCATCGGGATAGGGTTTCTCAAAGTGTTTGGGATTTAAATTGCAATACAAAAAACTTTTCAGTCTTTGGGAATTTATCCCGTCCAGTCAATTGTTGTTCTTCACTCCTGATGCATGGCAAGTTGCTAAGTAGCATGATGTTATTTCTTCTGTCTTTTTCCTTTTCCCTAAGGTTATGCAAAATGTTTCATGTTTCCTTTTTAATGGTAGGTTTTCTAGTATTTCTTTAGTCACCATGTCATTGACAAGTATTTTATTATTTTTGTATAAAGCTAACTAGAAAGCTAATTTAGATGCACAAATAACTTGCCGTGGGTTCAATCTGGGATCATGTAGTTACTTAAGGAGCTAACAGTTGCATATAATATAAATGGCAACAAATTTCAGTATTTCACTGCACTGTTACACTTACTCGGCTTTATTTTGGTGTAAGTATGGTTTATTGTATGCTTTTTATGGAAATAATTATCAAGCACTAGTTGTCTGCCTCCCGCAGAATATCATGCGGGAGGGCAAGATGCTGCACATGTGAATCCAACGTTGTAGAAAAAGTGCATCATATGGTCTATTATGAAGAACTGTATGCTGATGCAATTAAAGATATTAGGGCAGAGACTCAGTGGGTAGAAACTGTGATTATGTCATTGAAATAGGTGGCCTGTGATAACTTACACCGACAGAGGGTTCGCCCCATTGTATCATAATAAATAAAGAAGAGGCAGAGTTACATCTGGGTGTGTAACTTTCACTGTATCAACTCTTGATTGATACATGCAGTTAATGAAAGACGTTCACAGAGATGGATTAAAGTTGCTGGCCTCAGTTACATGAATGTAACAATGAAGGAAGTAAGAACATAAGAACGACCATACTGGGTGAGACCAAAGGTCCAGTTAGCTCAGTGTCCTGTTTGCGAATAGTGGCCTATACCAGATTTTCCAGAAGGTAAATTACACAGCAGGTAATCCTCACATGATCCCTCCCCAGTCACCCACCTCCAGAGAAACAGAGACTAGGGACACCATTCCTTCCCATCCTAGCTAATAGCCATTGATGGACCTAACCTCCATGAATCTATCTAGCTCTTTTTTGAACCCTGTTAAAGTTCTAGCCTTCACCACATCCTCTGACAAGGAGTTCCATAGGTTGACTGTGCGCTGAATGAAGAAAAACTTCCATTTGTTTGTTTTAAACCTGCTGCCTATTAATTTCATTTAGTGACCCCCTATACTACAATGAACTATTGGAAAAAGGTATGCAAATTTGGAAGAGGCTTTTCTGAAATTTAGCCCATCTACACTGGGCCTAATTTCGGAAAAGCCTCCTCTTTTGGAAGAGCCCTTCTTTCTTGTGGGAGGAGGAAGACGGGGTTTCGGAAAGAGCATGTCTGCTCGTCTGCAAAAAAAAAGTGGAAGAGCAGACGCGTTCCCAAACCCCGTAATGTAGACATAGCCTTATTGTGGGAATAAGTAAATAACTTTTCCTTATTCACTTTTTCCATACCAGTCATGATTTTATAGACCCGTATCAGATCCCCCCTTAGTCTCCTCTTTTCAAAGCTGAAAAGTCCAAGTCTTTTTAATCTCTCTTCAAATGGCACCCGTTCCAACCCCCTAATCATTTTTGTTGCCCTTTTCTGAACCTTTTCCAATGCCAATATATCTTTTCTGAGATAAGGCGACCACATCTGTACACAGTATTCAAAATGTGGGCGTACCATAGTTTTATATAGAGGCAATAAGATATTTTCTGTCTTACTCTCTATCCCTTTTTAATGACTCCTAACATTCTATTTGTTTTTTTTGACTGCCGCTGCACATTGAGTGGATGTTTTCAGAGAACTATCCAGAATGTCTCTAAGATCTTTCTGTTGAGTAGCTGTAGCCATGTTAGTCCCCATCATATTGTATATATAGTTGGGATTATTTTTTCTAATGTGCATTACTTTATCAACATAAAATTTATCATTTATCAACATAAAATTTCACTTGCCATTTTTTTAACCAATCACTTAGTTTGGTGAGATCTTTTTGAAGCTCTTCACAGTCTGCTTTGGTCTCAACTATCTTGAACAGTTTGATATCATCTGCAAATTTTGCCACATCACTGTTTACCTCTTTTCCAGATCATTTATAAATAGATTGAATAGGTTGGTTCCAATATGGACCCTTGGTGAACACCACTAGTTACCTCTCTCCATTTTGAAAACTTACCATTTATTCCTAGCCTTTGTTTCCTGTCTTTTAACCAGTTATCAGTCCATGAAAGGACCTTCCCTCTTATCCCATGACAACTGACTTTCTTTAAAAGCCTTTGGTGAGGGACCTCGTTAAAGGGTTTCTGGAAATCTAAGTAAACTATATTCACTGGATCCCCCTTGTTCACGTGTTTGTTGACCCCCTCAAAGAACACTAGAAGATTAGTAAGGTATGATTTCCCTTTACAGAAACCATAGAATCATAGAATCATAGAATACTAGGACTGGAAGGAACCTCGAGAGGTCATCGAGTCCAGTCCCCTGCCCTCATGGCAGGACCAGATACTGTCTAGACCATCCCTGATAGACATTTATCTAACCTACTCTTAAATGTCTCCAGAGATGGAGATTCCACAACCTCCCTGGGCAATTTATTCCAGTGTCTGACTACCCTGACAGTTAGGAACTTTTTCCTAATGTCCAACCTAAACCTCCCTTGCTGCAGTTTAAGCCCATTGCTTCTTGTTCTATCCTCAGAGGCCAAGATGAACAAGTTTTCTCCCTCCTCCTTATGACACCCTTTTAGATATCTAAAAACTGCTATCATGTCCCCCCTCAATCTTCTCTTTTCTAAACTAAACAAACCCAATGCCTTCAGTCTTCCCTCATAGGTCATGTTCTCTAGACCTTTAATCATTCTCGTTGCTCTTCTCTGGACCCTCTCCAATTTCTCCACATGTTGACTTTCCCCCAACAAATTATATTCATCCATGTGTCTGACAATTTTATTCTTTACTATAGTTTCAACTAAGTTGCTCAGTACTGACGTTAGACTTACTGGTCTGTAATTGCCAGGATCACCTCTAGAGCCCTTTTAAAATATTGGCGTCACATTAGCTATCTTCCAATCATTAGGTATGGAAGCCGATTTAAAGGATAGGTTACAAACCACAGTTAATAGTTCTGCACTTTCCCATTTGAGTTCTTTCAGAACTCTTGGGTGAATGCCATCTGGTCCCGGTGACTTGTTATTGTTAAATTTATCAATTTGTTCCAAAACCTTCTCTAATGACACCTCAATCTGTGACAATTCCTCAGATTTGTCACTTAAGAAGAATGGCTCAGGTTTGGGAATCTCCCCAATATTCTCAGCCATGAAGACTGAAGCAAATAATTCATTTAGCTTCTCTGCAATGACTTTATCATCTTTGAATGCACCTTTAGCATCTCAACCATCCAAGGGCCCCATTGGTTGTTTAGCTGGCTTCCTGCTTCTGATGTACTTAAAAAACATTTTACTATTACTTTTTGAGTTTTGGGCTATCTGTTCT
This sequence comes from Rafetus swinhoei, assembly GCA_019425775.1. NCBI lineage: Eukaryota > Metazoa > Chordata > Testudines > Trionychidae > Rafetus > Rafetus swinhoei. Next base: position 313,161,651 of record CM033437.1, read on the forward strand.
TCAAACTCCTTTTTGGCTTTTCTTATTATATTTTTACACTTAATTTGACACAGTTTATGGTCCTTTCTATTTTCCTCATATGTTCATATGCCCACCACCTCTCACATGCCATCCATTTAATTGGGTGTAGTGTACGGTTACAGGGCTCTCACCATATAACCAATAACTTGGGTGTAGACCCTCTTTAGTTTTCCCCTAGAACTGATCTCACTTCTGAATCCTCTCAGGCTACTGCCCCCTACAAGGAGAGTAGGGGATACCCAGGCAGACCTTGATCTGCAAGGATGTCAAGTCTTCCCTTCTTTTTTATAGGCAAACAATTCTCCAGCCAAATCCTGGGCTTCATTTACTTCTGGGAGCTGGTCAATTCAGCCTTTGTCTTCAGTTGACTCCAGCCACCAAGGAAGTAATAAATTAGACTGGTCACTGCCCCCTCCATGCCTTTTTGTCTATATCCTGCCTAATCTAACTTCTTTCCTCCAGTAACCCAACACATTCCAACTTGTGTTACCCATTTTACTATTCAACATCACCACCAAAATTCCGTATTTCCATTAGGGATGTAAAAGAGTAGTTGAGTCAACTATTCACTCCCCCTCCCTTGCTGTCTTTATTTCAGATTTAAGTGGCATATATATCAGAGGCAGCAAGGGGGGAGGGAAGCAGGAACCAGTGCTCAGGTGCAGCTTGCCCCCCCTCCATGCTGCTGCCTTTCAGAGGCAGGGGAGGCTGCTCCAGCAGCAGCCCCTCTCCATGGGGGGGGTCCCAATTCCCCGCTGGGACCCTCCATGGACAGAGGCTGCTGGACCCAGCACAAGCTGGGACTGAGCAAGCCTGGCTTAGTTCCAGCTTGCACCAGGTCCAGGAGCTACTATCGCTGCATCTCTGCCTGCAAACCTGGCTCCTACTACATTTAAACTGCAGGGACGCAGTGGGGGGAGTGCCTTCCCTTATCGAATAATTGTATAGTTGATACAAATTGTATCAACCACATGATTACCCAATTACCTGCCTCTCAACATCCTTAATTTCCATAGGTGATGGGAAGGGGCCTGTTACATACTGGTATTCTGTGTGGCTTTGTACAAAGGGTGAAATTCAACAAAAGATCTCTCTGCCACTTAAATCCCACTTAAAGCCCTAATATGAAATGTTAGGTTGTGAATAGCCCTTGGGCTGCACCTCTGCACAGGAATGAATTTCACTCAGAATGAATACTTCACCATAACAGTTTATTTTAAACTTTTAAGTTTTAAGAGGGCAATAGCCATTTTAAGTCCATCCCTGTTTAGTTGCTGGGTTTTGGTTGGTATGATGTTGTATTTATTGGTGAGTGGGTTTTGTTCCTGATTTAAAAATGGTGACAAGAATGACAATCCCCAACATGACAATGCCATTGGGAAAAGAACCACATAGGTATTGGGTTGGACTTCAGCCTGTAAAAAAGGCAAAATTCTTGACTGAACCCTCACATATCTAAAATCACATTAAAATATATTGAGAGAGACAAGAGGGTGAGGTAATACCTTTAATTGGGTCAACTTCAGTTGGTGAAAGACACAGTCTTTTGAGCTACACAGAGCTCTTCTATAGCTCTGTGGAAGAACTTTGTGTCAGTCAAAATGATTATCTTCTTTACCAACAAAAGTTAGCTCCAATAAGAGATATTTGCTCTAATATCTTGTCTTTCTACTATCCTGGGACAAACCTGGTCACAACACAACTACAAACAAAAATGAAAATGTTATTTTTTTTAGATTGTGTGTCTGTGGGGGTGGGAAAGAGCAGCAATCTTCTCACCTTGCGGATCAGTTGCACAGGGCTAGACTAGCCCTACTGTAAAGAAGGAACTATATGAACCCCAATTCCATTTTATTCTAGTAGAGTATATATATATATATTACATTCTCAATGTACCATATATGATGATTGTCTGTGTTTAATGACTGAAGGAATATGTTAATAATATTGATGTACTGAATAAAAATGTAGCCTCTAATACAAGATGCAATAAATTAGTAGATATTTCAGAAAATGAGCACAACAGAAGTATTATGAAAACTATTAAGCCAATTAACTGCATAGAAAATTAAAGGATATACATATTTGGAGAAAATAATGCACTGTTTGTTCATAAGTAGTTTACTAGAAAATGGTAGCACTCTTACTTTATCCTAAGCTTCAGAAGGTTGGAACATTCTTGATGTACTTAGTAAAAAGAAAACATCTTACATTTCATCAATGTTTTGAAGCAGGCTTGTAAATCTGTTCCTTTAGGGAAAAAATACCTGTAGCTAATATTTTTCTACTGATTTATTAGATATGCCATTGAGTGAATGGATGACACAGGGAAATCATGGAGGCGACTTTTGCAACAGATTCACTTTTAATCAGAGGCTTAAATCAGGTCAAGGATAAAAGTCACTAATGGCTATAAAGTGCCTAGTATGTAATGAGTTCATGATCTCAGTCCAGTTCATAGTGGACCACACTGCATAACCAACGTATCTCTATCATGCTGTATTTGACATTCTCAAATATTATTTAATACAAACCAGATTCCTTGATTTGAAGTATGTATCTTACTGCAGGTATAGTGTATGCAAATTAGTTCATATGATTCTAGTTGTGTGCTTCTGTTTTTTGTTGTATAAAGAAAAATTGCATGTTGAATTGTTTCAGAAATATCCATTTAAACAGAAACATTCCACATAACATAGTCACTCTCTTTTCTGCAATACTTTCTCATGTTTTCCTAAAGCCAAGGTAAATTACTGACATCTTCTCTTTCTCAATATTTTTTCATAGCTCCTCATGAAATGTGCATGTGTATTAAGAATTATTTTATATTACTTTATATTTGTAAAGTCTGCTGATAATTCTTAATGAAATCCTGACTTATTAGGCATTCCCCTGCTATGTCATTAATGAGTGTTTCTAGTTTACAGTAATAATTTCCCCAAAAGCTGTAGTGCAATAAGAGTTCCACTTTTCATTATCATCTGAAGGCTTATTAATGGCCTTTGTGAAATGAATTGATGGTTTAAATCCTATTTCTAGGAGACAATCATCACAAAACACTACCGCATTTGACACTAATTGACACCCTTTTCACAATTTCAGTAAGGAGGTCAAGGACAGCTTGAAGGCTGATTTTATCCTTTCACTGATAACAATGGTTTCCTCTAGTCAGGGTTGATGCACAGTAGTGGGGAAATGTGGGTAGTTAGCACTGCCTGGTCTAAAGCTAAATGGAAGTTTTCAGACTCTAAGGCTGTCCGTGTAGTGTCTTCCACAAACATTACCTCCATATTCTAAATTAAACAAAACAACAACCAAGTATCCCACTTTCCTAAAACTGTTGAAGTTCTGGAGCAGAACCACAGCGTTATGGGACCACACTATGAGGAAGACCTAGGATGATCAGCTAGAGATCAGAACTTCCACATCCTGAAACCAAAATGTTATATTGACTTCCATTAGCTCAGTGGTACCTCTTCAGTGCTCCTAATCCAATATATCTACTAGAGTTTGCCCACTCATTAATTGTGGAATGGAGCAAGGGTAGCACCAATGCTTTTTTCACTTTGCAAATGTCCTACTTTTTTATCATTTGCTCCAGACTGATCTTGATTATTTTCTGTCTTTGTCTTTGTCAGGGCTGATCCCCACTCTGGTACTCCGAATGCAGAAGAGCCCACAAAGACTTTAAATATACCTTGCCTCTACTGGCTCTGCTTACAAAAACTCCCGAGAGTCACAGGCTTACTGATTTTGGGGGGTAGTTGGCACCATCAAGTGATTTACCCTAAAAATTGGGGGGGGACTTGAATTCTCCCCCCCCTTCAGGGGTACCCCAAGCTTTTCTGCCACAAAAGAACTTGAAAAAGCAAAGAGAAAAACAAGCTACAGTCTACGGTAGCTGATCTCTTAGCCTGAGGCATACAGACACACACAGACAGACCTCCTGTACTTTCCAGGACACAAGAATCAAATAATCACCTTAAAAAGCCATTTTTATTACAAAACAAAAGATATACTTAATAAAGCATATTTGATTGTTGGGTGTTACAGAGCAACTAAGTAAAACAAATTAAAACACAGAGAAAATCTCTGGGAACAACTCTTAGATGGTGAATGGGGGAGGCATACATTCACACAGAGCAGTTGAAACCAAACCACAAAAATAAAGAAAAATACCCTGGTCATGACTGGATACACTTTTTCCCTTTATGTACTCATGATCCTTCTGGATTCAGTTCACTTCCATGCCCTGAATTCCTTGTAGGCATGGTAATTCTGCCTGTGTTTGAATAATTCTGTGTCTCAACTCCTGGTTTAACTTTCCCACAAAAAGAAAGCAGGCAAGGTGTCTTATACAATTCAAATTTCAGCACTCTAGCCTCATTGGTTCGTCTGTCTCCCTACCAACAACCTTGCTGTGACATGCACTGCTCTTCCAGTCCCAAGTCTCCCTAAGCCATCTCTCCTACAGTGTCCAGTCCTTCTTAGTAGATTGGCACAAAAGCTATCAAGTCTGCTTCCTCCAGAGAGACAGAGCTACACCAGCCTGTTAGTTTGTCTGAGGAATTTTTACCCATCAATTAGATTCACAGCACTGGGGTATTTTGTAGTAAAAACAAGAGTAAGTTAATTAACAAAGAGTGATAACAAGTAAGAATTTTAGATACAGTTATGATTACTGCTAAAACAAAACACGCTTTCTGGTGACTCAGACTTAACTTCAACAAGTTACAATGGTGGCCTAAGCATGTGTCTTACCTACAGTTAGTTTCCAGAGATTTCCAAATCCCTTCATTGAAAAGATCCACTTTTCTGAGTGCAAATGCTCTGGCCCCATGTATCCATTCAATAATGGATAACAAAATGGCTTCTTGTCTCTGCTCATATCTTCCAAGGTTCATTGACTCTGATTCAAAAGTCAAGAAGTTTTCCTGGGGGTTTAGTCAGTCTCCATCTTCCATTGAGGTTAAGTGATAAGTGTCCCCCCCGCACATCTGCTTGCCTGATGACTTTACTTAATTTACATATCACTGCCCTTTTCATTGACTCTGGTGTCTCACTTTGGTTCATTTACAATGGTGATGCAGTCAAATTGACTAACCAACAGTCCTTTTCGAGTTCAGGCTGAGCTTAAGCGTTGCCTGCCAAATCATTTTAGGAGCATATTTCTAGCACATGTTTGTAACCCTTAAGACTCCACCCAGGGCTGGCCTTACCATGAGGCGAACTGAGGCGGCCACCTCAGGTGCCAGACTGTGTGTGTGGGGGGGTGGGGGAGGGCGCCACTAGGACCCAGAGTGTAGAAAATTGTGTCTGCTGCTGTGCATATGTATTCTCTCTGCTCTAGATACACAGTACCATGAGAGGAGTAGAACAGGAAGAAGGCAGAATTGAGAACTTTCAAAGTTATGGCCTAAGCGAGCGGGTATGGGGGCATCATTTGAGCTCCCTGCCTCAGGTGCCAAAATGTTGTGGGCTGGCCCTGACTCCACCTCGGCATGTATGACACAATAATATTAATGATCAGACTGTTAGCACTCTATTTAAGTAACCTGAATGTTCCGCACACTGCACAACATAAGGCAAGGAAAAAGACAGAGAATAAGCGGGGGGGAGCTTTTGAACATAGTGCTCATTTTTAGATCTAATTCAGGTATCCAGAAAGTGTACTTGAGAGCCAGGGAAGTCAGGGCTATCATGTGTGCCCACACCCTTGCTTTACATGGGGAAAAGTGATATGAAGGAATGTGATGCGCCTGTACCATAGCCATCAATTTGTCTTTTGTTATTATGGGACTTTATTTAAAACTGTGGTTTAAATGTCTTGCCTCTTTGTGGTTCTCAAACACTCACACACTGATGGATTGTGCAGCCAAATACTTTATAGGAAACAAACACAGTGCAGCTGCCAGCTGTGTAGTACAAATGTCAAAAGAAGTGAAACATTCGAAGTGCAAACAAAACAGCAGTACCAGTGACAATGCACTGACTGCCATTAATGGACTTACATGACAAGGAGGAACATTAACAAGGTAGATTTTCCCATTCCCATTTCTGTTTCAGGAGTTCACTGATTGCCTCATGCCCCACCCAGAAATGTCCATCGGCTGCAGCGGTGTGGCAGAAGGCCCATTGGCAAGAGTTGCCCAGGGGCAGTCTATATACTAGTAGGGAGTGAGAGTGGTGCTGAGGTCTGCTGCCATCAGGCTAAATGATTGCTCAGATAGGTCCCTCTGCTGTGTAATCCTGCTCTCTCTTTGCCCTGTTGTGCTGAAAGCATTCCACCCCAATCCGTCCTCCTTCATCTCCCTTTCCCTATCCTGCCTCTGCACCATGAGGTTCTGCTCCAACCTGTGGCTGAAATTGTGCTATGTGTCCTTTTCCCTGTGGATTCAAGAGCTTTACCGCAAGAGGCCTGGGTGGGAACCTGGCTCCAACACAGGTAGGATGCCCTGGAAAGGCAATGTAAGAGAGTATCAATTTTTTGCCCAGGAAAATAAAGAAAAATTACTTTTATCTCCTTCGTAGGCTTTATTCCATCTCTCTCTCACTCTCCATTTGCTTGCTCAGTAGCAGCTCCATCCCAGCTCAGCAGCTCACCAAGTCAATGGCAAATATTTCTCTTATTTCATTTTTTGAAAAATCCAACCCTTTTTGGCCCTAGGTGGGGCAAAGCAGAGACCTTTGCCAGTGAAGGTCTCCTTCACATTATTTCAAGTGGCGGGGTCATTAGAAGATGCTAATTTGCTGGATATTTCCGACTGGAAGGGGAGCAACTTTTGTAGGCCTCTGGCAGATGGCCATGCATCCATGTCAAGGAGCCTGGACAGGGTAAGAAGGCACCTTAGAAAGAAAGTAATATATGAAAAGTTGCCTTTGAAGGAAAGCTCATGGACCATCTTGAATTTCTCCAGTTCAACAGGGTCCTCAAGCATCAGCAGCTAGAAGTGGACAAAAATTCAGGGATGCATTAATAGGATGCTGAATTAGGATGCAGATGCTTGTTTACAACTGAAGCATCTTTTTCAATGCTGTTCCCTGGACATGTGTAATCCCAGATGGAATCCTGGTGGGAGAAAAAAAATTAAACAAGCAACTTTTGATTTATTCTAGCACAGCCTATTGTATTTGTTTCAAGCTGAGACTGCAGAGTAATGCCTACATATGCAGAGCTGGGTAGAGCACCAGCATGCTATAGTTATACTGCATTCTGTGCCTCTCACCCTGGCACTAGCATTAAAGGATTGGCTAAAACAACTGATACTGGTTGAACCTTCCTGGTCCAGCACCCTGGGAACCTGATTGGTCCTAAATGAGGGAGTCTGCCAGATCAGGATAGGTCTCCTGCCACCTGCCCTCCAGCTTGCTGCCCCTCCTGCCTCCAGCTCCACTTTCAGCCCTAGCTGGCCCCCTACCTCCAGATGGCTGTGCTGCCAGCCCTGGCTGGGCTTGATGGACACTTGACCCCTCTTGCTGTGGAGCTCCCAGACACAACACAGGGTTCCATGCCATGCCTCTGGTCCCCATTGCCTCGGGGCTCCTAGCCATGCCACATGACCGCACTGCCCCATGGCTCTCTGGCCCAGGAACATTCATGTTCTGGCAGGCAGGATCCCAAATGTTGCCGGACCTGTGAATCTCAGTTTAGGAAGGTACAACCTGTATAAGTCCCATGTCTGACCTGGGGCTATATTAAGTGTACATTTCTTTTAAAAGTCTCTAGGTACTGCTAGGAGTTGATATCTTGCTGGTCCACTGTGAAGGAGGGGCAGGTGGTGTTGAAAAGACATGTCTGTTGTAAGCAAGCAGGGGCTGTAGAAATGCAAAGACTACTCAATGGTAAATAATATATTTCAAAAGAATAATTTCATGAGTCATAAATGGTTAAATCTTCTTACTTACATTGTAATTTCCCTTCAAACAATAATACAAGTACAGCAGCATCTGACTGAGCTGTGGCAGTGATATGGTATCCTCTCTGGACAAGTCATAGATTCTAAGGTCAGAAGGGTCCATTGTGATCTAGTCTGGCCTTCTATATGCTACAGGCCTTAGAAGTGCCCAAAATAATTGTCTGTGACTTTCCCTGAAAAGGTCCATGAACTCTAGGATGAGAACATCCTCCAATCCCCTCTGCCTCCTGAATCTTTGCTAGCTCTAGGTCTGTTCCAGCTACTCCAGATCCTTTGCTTTCAGGGTCTTCTCTGGCCCTGCTGGTCCCTCTGCCTTTTCTCCAAAAATAAACCCATTCGGTCTCCAAAGCATATCACTGGACTCATTGCAGGACTCTTTGTAGTTGGGCCCTGTTGGTGGTAAGTTTCCACACTTGTGGCTAGAATCTTCTCCCATGTGGTAAGTGAACTTCAGCTTTTTTTTCTCTCCCCTTATTAAAATGGTATTTCTTTAATCCTCTCCTCTGCCAGCCACTAGGAGATGTCCTTCTAGAGGTGGTGATTTCAGATTCTACTCCCCAAATAGTGGACCTTAAGAACATAAGAATTGCCATACTGGGTCAGACGAAAGGTCCATCTAGCCCAGTATCCTGTCTTCCAACAGTGGCCAGTACCAGGTGCCCCAGAAGGGGTGGACCAAAGACAATGATCAAGCAATTTGTCTCCTGCCATCCTTCTCCAGCCTTTGACAAACAGAGATCAGGGGTACCATTCCTTACCCCCAGGCTAATATCCTTTTATGGACCTAACCTCCCTGAATTTATCTAGCTCTTTTTAAAACTCTGTTGTAGTCATAGCCTTCACAGCCTCCTCTGGCAAGGAGTTCCACAGGTTGACTATGTGCTGTGTGAAGAAGAACTTTATTTTATTAGTTTTAAACCTGTTACCCATTAATTTCATTTGGTGTCCTCTAGTTCTTATATTATGGGAATAAGTAAATAACTTGTCTTTATTCACCCTCTCCATACCACTCATGATTTTATATACCTCTATCATATCCCCCTCAGACTCCTCTTTTCTAAACTGAAAATTCCCAGTCTCTTTAGCCTCTCCTCATATGGGACCTGTTCCAAACCCGTAATCATTTTAGTTGCTCTTTTCTGAACCTTTTCTAATGCCAAAATATCTTTTTTGAGGTGAGGAGACCACATCTGTATACAATATTCAAGATGTGGGCATACTATAGTTTTACATAGGGGCAGTAAGATATTATTCATCTTATTTTCTATCCCTTTTTTAATAATTCCTAGCATCCTATTGGCTTTTTTGACTGCTGCTGCATACTGCATGGACGTTTTCAGAGAACTATCCACGATAACTCCAAGATCTCTTTCCTGATTAATTGTAGCTAAATTAGCCCCCATTATACTGTATGTATAATTGGGATTATTTTTTCCAAAGTGCATTATTGACCTCACAGAAAAAAAATGATCGTGGGAGTCACTGACTTACTAGAAGCCCCTTGGGATGAGGCTCTTCCAGACATTATTTCTGTTTGAGTGCTCTTTGAGCACTGTGATGAAATTCAGTAGCCCATGTGGAATGTAGGGTTTAAACGAGTGGCAGGCAAAATATAGATCTGGATCCAAGCTGCCAGCTCTGGCCTGAGGCCTAGCAGGACCCTTGAGCAGGTTCCCTGCCTGCCCTGACCCTGCATGCATATACTCATACCTCCTCCCAGACCCCACACTTCCTCCTACACCCCAACCCCCCACCCAGGTCACAACCCCCTCCTTCACAAAATTTCCTTCCCAAATCATACAATCCCTCCCCTGCTCCACAATCCCTTACCCAAGATCCCTTCTGCACCCAACCTCCATCCCAGACCCTGCACCTCCCCCCAGGTCAATTTGGCAGTGACCTAAAAATTGTTTGCCTTCCTCTGTAGTATGTGGGTTTAAGTTACTGACTGGGTTATCTGGCTATAGTTCTCTTAATCATTTCCTTATAGTGCAGGACACTGGTCCCCACCTCAATCCCACTTGTTCTAAGATTATAGCATATAATAGTCTAGTCTCCTGTGGGCTATACTATTTTGGTCTAATTTCAGTTGTTGTGTGGGCACTGGGTGGTGATATACAGGACAGTCCCTTCTCGCCATAAACTCTATGAGACTGAATAAACTGATAGGTGACTGCTGGTGCAGAAGGATGAGGTAGAAAGTCAAAAAAATATGGATATTGGAGGATTGTGGGAAGGCACTGCAAGTTTGGAAGCCTGAGTTATTGCCTGTGTCTGCTATTATGCAGAATAGGTCATTTGACCTACTCTAGGAGGTTTTGAGTTAATAGTTATTTCCAGCTAACTAATTGTTGATGCTGGCTGGTCTGAGGCCTTTTCACTAATACCCTCTGCAGGATAATCTTGTTTTTATCTGGGCTGCAGAGGCCATTCCTACTAATCAGTTCTTAAAGGCTTACAGTACATCTTTAAAAAGAATGAGTGTGATACTCCCATGCATGCAAGTGTCTGGAGAGGAGCAAAAGTGGGCAGAGAGTTGGGGAAGGGGAGAATGGAAAATGGGGAAGCAATGCAGAAGTCCTCTGCAAAGATGTGACTATTTGGGGCCAGAGAGAAACCAGTGTGTGCAGCTCTCTCATGGAGAAACCCCATGGGCATCTGTGCAAGAATTAACTCTGTTGTCTGTAACTTTTAACCCAGATCTGCAACTGTATAGCCCCCTGGGGCAATGTGTATTGTATTGCACAAACAGAAAAGTAAATGGCATCAGAGTTACTAAGGAAGCCAAATGGCCAGGGAGCAGTTTGAAGTGGTAACCCCTTCCTTTGTTCTTTTTCCAGAGTGAGAGATTTTTGTGGAGATATGGAGGCAAAATATTGTTCTTCTCATGCAAATTCTTCCCCGGTGCCCTCCTCATGGGGGAACTTTGCTGAGTTTTCTGTAACTTTGCCTCCCTCCATACTCTGGGTGGCATGCTTATAGGGAGTGATATGATCTCCAGTACGTCATCTTAGATCTCCTCTGAGCCTACAGAGTTTCTGCCTTAATTCAGAGGAAATAGTAGAACTGGGCAGACTTTATCCACTGCAATAATTGTAAAGCTGTGCCTTACAGCTCTTTGAAAAATGTCTTCTACTATATACAATTGTATCTCTACTCCAGACCTCACACATCTTGAAAAGCCATGGCAACTGTGAAACTATTCCAGTACAAAAGAATAAATAAAGGAGGTCATGCTGTCCACATACAAAACAGCTTTTCCCATCTGGTGGCACACAATTACACAAGTCCCTTCGCATGAACCACTTACTGCCGCAAGCCTTGCATAAAAGGTCAATACTTTTTTTTTTATGTCCCATTTACCTTTGACGGGCAATATCTGACAGTTTGGATTTATCAGAGGCATTCAGTGAAGAGCAGCTCTGTGTCACTGTGTCTTAGAACGTTCAAAGAAAATGGGTGTAACACAATAGTATATAGTTTGCAGAGCATTGTGACCCTATTCAAGGCTGACAACATGCAACAGAAATACTAGACAGAGATCCTTTATTATTAATTTATAATGAATGCAGTGTAATAGTATTTACTTTCTTAAATAATTAGGAGTATAACTAGTTTACTCTGTTAGTGTTGAGTAAATAGCCTAAAATAAAAATAGCCTAAAATAAAATAAAATAGCTATGATTTAATTGTCCCAACAAACCTCTTCCTCTCCTACCTGTGTATTAATTACTGATTGTTGATTATCTCCAGTAGTAAACACAGTTCACCCACTTGTAGGTGGTTCACTCTGAATCTCTGAGAAAGCTGCTAGCCTCTTTGCAATCCTACTTGTGCTGTCAACTCCTCCTTCCCTGACCAGGGCACAAATTGCTCTCTTGTGGTAAGTGTGTCTTCAGCGTGACTGGCTACACATGACTAATCTCCAGTGAATCAGTTTGTTACCCTTTAGACTGCATAAGCTGTGAAGCACACACAGAGTGCAGCAGGCTACATGTACACGATTATACAGGAAGGATGGCTCATAGCATGTAGGGGGGAGCACTTATGCTTAAAATGCTAATTTTTGTGAAATGTTAGCTGCTGACTCAGAGGCTAAGTGCACCTACATAGTCTCTTTTTTTACAGCTTAACAACCTGCTCTCTGGCACACACAAATATATATATTTTAAAGAGCAAAATTATCTTTTTTCAGCAAGTGGATTGCTCACAATAATATGCTCACGCTTCCCTAGCAGTGCTTAAGAGAGTCATTATTTTTTTTTATTAAACTGTTAATCAAAATATTAATACATGGAGAATTTGTGCAGTTCAGCTGCTCCGAAGGATGCTGTGATGGATTATGAAATAATACATGTGTGGGTGGAAATAGAGATGAGTGACAAATTCTGCATTTAACTTTGGTGTTTCAGATATGCTGCAGGATTTAGTATATTGCAAAATAATTTACTGTGTTCAAGTATCATGTGCTTTGAGTGCAATTTTGTGGCCACAGACTACATGGTGGGCCAGAATCTGGCCCAGTCAAAATGCGGAGTAGTAAAACACACATCTTCCATGTGCAGTTGTATTAGTATTCCCCACACAGCTAGAATGCTGGGGGGTGGAGTAGGAGCTAAACATGCCATATTCACTCCCTCTGAGCAACTGAGCGGGGAAACTGGGAGCTACAGCTCCACTATAACAGCATATCAGCTACTGGAAGTTAACCACATGAGGGGGGTAGTAACTTGAACCCAATGATTTATGTCCTCCTTGAGCTATGGGAGGGGGCAGCAGAGAAGAAATTGTGATCATGGGTAGTGGGTGGACTTAGGGCTGAGAGAGGCAAGCCCCAGCCCTACCTCTTCCACCAGAGGCCATTCCTACCACAGGAGCAAGCCTCCAGTCCCTGGTGTGAGCCTTCCCAGTCCTGGAAGACAGGGAAGGCAGGTGATGCAGGGTCCCAGCCTCCCCAACCCTGGAGCATGGGAAAGGCAGGCATCCCCAGTATCCTACTCTGGAGCAGTCAGAGGGCATTGCCTCAGTATCCCCAGCCTCAGAACAGCTGAGGTCCAGGGGCAGCCCAGGAACCCCACTGAAGCTGGGAGCAGAGTGTGGATTGGGCTGGGCTGGCAGTGTGGGAAGACAATGCCTTCCTCTGGCTTTTATACCCGTCACCCATGATTGTGATGCAGACTCAAGCTATAGCAACGTGTGCACTACAGATACTACCTGTGTGGCTACATGCTGAAGTAAAAGTAGGGTGACCAGATGTCCTGATTTTATAGGACATTCCCAATATTTGAGGCTTTTTTTTATATAGACTCCTATTACCCCTCACATCCTGCCCTGTTATTCACATTTATTTAGGTCACATTAAGTGGAAGGGGGGGGGGGGCTGCGTCCACACTTTGCATTGAGTGCATAGTTACTCATGTCACTGAAAGACTTCAGTGGGAAGGCCGTAGGTTGTTCTTGCTCCATTGAAAAACTCTGGCAGCTGGGAATTTCTGGAGCCTTTTCCCACTGCCTGCCCATTGCTGGAGCCTTTCACTGTGTCAGGGAAAGGCTGTTCCAGTGGGAAGGCTTCCAGGGTAAATGTATTAAAAATAGCAAACGTGTGTTTAAAATAGCAATGTAGACATGGGAGGCACTCTTTGGGCATATTGCAGTGATGCCCTCTTCTACTTGCCTAATCCATGCTAACCATGTATGCTGATGCACCCATGGCAGCTGAGTAGGTAGAGTCAGCACTCCACATGCTGCTATAAAAGTAGATTTACCGTCAGAGTCTAACCTAGAGCATAACATGAGCCATCGAATTTGTAATTCCTGCACCAAGCTCAGGTCTGCTGACCGGGGGGGAGGGGCAGAATGGGCAACTGCCCCTCGGCTTGGCAAATCTAAAGGGCTTGGAGCCCTGGGCCCAATCACCACTGGAGCACCACATGGTATGCTCCAAGCAGGCTCTTAGGGCTTCCTGAGGAGGCAGGGGCACTACACGCTCTGGGTAGCATTGAGGGCTGGTGCTGTGTGCTGCAGTCTGGGTGGCACTGAGGGCTGGCTGCTCCAGCCCCGCCTCTTCTGTCTGAGGCCCCAACCCTAAGCCCCACCTCTTCCGGGATGCAGAACATGCTCCCTCCAACTCTTTGCCCAAGGACTAGCAAGGCTGTCGGCCCTTCTGACCAAGGTCAATAACTTTTGAATTACAGTATGTCTTTAAGAAAAATGTTTAATTTAGATTGTTACACTTCAAATGGTGGAGAATCTACCTCTCACTTTTCTTGGTAATCTGTTTCAAAGGTTAATTACCCTCACTGTTAAAAATTGGTGTTATTTCCAGTTTGCATATTTCTAGTTTCAATACTCAGATGTCAGAGCACATTATAATTTTAGTAGATAGAGTACAGTGGCCTCTAGTATTAGATACTTTCTCTCTATGTAGATATTTTCATATTGGCAGTCACTTCTTAAACAACTCTTTGAGAAGCCAAATAGCCTAATCCATTAGTATTTCATTGTATTGATGTTTTCCAGTCTTCACATCATTCCTGTTGATCTATGAACTTTCTCTAATTTTTCAATATGTTTTTATAGTAGTTGAGCAATGAACTGAACAAAGTATTTGTTCAGCTTTGAGCTGAACAAAGTATTCCAGTAGTGGACTCTCAACAACACAATATAAAAAAAAATAATATTATGTCCCTATTCCAATGTCTCGTTACTCCCCCTATTTATAAATACAAGGATCATATAAGCCTTTTGTCCTGACACTGCTATGAGAATGGGTGGGCATTGGTAGAGGATGATGGAGAAGGTATTAGATACCTGGAAACAGAACTCAGAACAGACAGATAAGTCAGTATGGGGTAATTACTGGAAGATTATGCAGAATGCCTTTGATTTATTCTTTGAAGTAGACAAGAAGGGAAAAGAGTGGAAAGGGTTTGAGGAGAGAGTAAAAAGGCAGATGAAGGCTTTGTATCAAGGTTTTTTTTTTTTTTTTTTTTTTTTTGCATGGCATTTTATTCCTTTTTTCCTCTATATCCTCTTCATGACAATGCTGGAGCACAGGGCAAAAACTAGTCTCTTCCAGTCCTCTTTGTAATTTGCTGCTGCTTCCATCTGTTGAACAGAGTTGAGACTGACTGTTCTGCCCTCTTTACTAAGAGATCTTTTCCACGTTTCTCTTGGGTACCCTCATTTCCTCACACCAGTTGGTTTCCATTTTACAGCTCCACGGGCAGGGGATTCTATGTGTTGACACATGGAATACATACCCTAAATATGTCCTGCACTTTTTTTTGTTTGTGGCTGAAACAAGCTTCTGGTTGGTGATTCCATGGATCTCTGTATTAGTAATGAAGTACCAATGCCCAGCATCTTTATTATAGGCACTTAGTTTTGAAAATTCCTAGTCTCCTATCTACCATTTTTTGACAATTTCCAACTCTCACAGTCATATGCAAGCACTGGTACTATGTCTGAATTGAAATTTCTCAGTTTTGTTCCGATGCTATATATTTTAAATTTCCATTTGTTGTTAGGTTTATTAAATGCTGTGGATGCCTTTCCTATCCTCAGTCTCACTTCCTTCTTGTGAAAAACTGAAAAAACAACAACTAGTCTAGTAACACTTTAAAGACTAACAAAACATGTAGCTTTTGTGGGCACAACCCACTTCTTCTGGTGCTGCCCACGTAGATGCTACGTTTTCATATTTTTGCCTACCAATATGTAACTGTTTGATGTCTCGATTTCAAGGATGCTTGATTTAGCATAATTAATTTTGAGCCCTTCTTAGCCTGCTGTTTTTGCCAGGTTGTCTGTCTTTATAATATTTCAGGTCTTCCATTTAGTAGAGCAATTCCATCAGCAAAATCTCATTCTTCTAAGCATTAGCCATATATGTATGCTATACCAAGCTTTTCGCATAGTCACTAACTATGTATGCTTGCAAACCATGAGTTCCAGAGCTTTAAAAATAACTAAAACACATTTAGCCTGGGATATCTAGTCAATTTAGTAAAAGGATCATCTGGGTTTTCAAGCCTCACATGAGGAATGCAGAGCTGGTGGATATATTGCTGATATAACTTTTCATTGTTGCATCTCCTGATGAACTGAGAGAGAAAAAATTACTTGTGTTGAAACATAAGAACTCTTTGGAGCTCTTTACAATGAAGGTTTCTTCTCATAACCTTCCTTGGTTCTTCATAGTATAAATGGAGCAACATTCATACAAAGTATGCAAAGGATTGTAGTAGTGAGTTGGGTTGAATTACTTTGTTTTGTGGATGAATGGACAGCAGTGCTGAAGCTATGTTCCTTAATACACTAACATCTGGATTTCTTCTTTTAGGTATTAGAGTTCTTTTAAAAAAACTCACTAATTTTCATGAAAGAAGATCCTTTAAGATTGTCTTGTCTAACCTCCTGCATAACACAGGCTATAGAATCTTACCTAGTAATTCCTGCATAACATCCATGGCTACTCAATGATCTAGCGAACAGCTTTCATAACATTCCATACAAGCTTGTGAAAATTATAGAGTGTTCTTGACAACCCAGGAGTTTTCAGAAAATAAATGATCATGTTATAAAGGCACCTTACTATATTTTGAGTAAGTAAATTAAGAGCAAATAATGGAATGGACAGTTTTTTACTCTGATACACAGCAAAATAATTGCTCCTCAAGATTACATTTTGAAGAAGTTAGAAGGAATGAATTTCAGTGGGTAATATTAAGTTCAATATCAAAACCAATCAAAATAAAATTTCTAAACAAAAGTTTCTTTCCTAGAAAGAAATTTCAGTACTAGCACCACATTTTTATCTCAGAGGGAATATATCAGAAAAGAGAGCAGGATTAAGGACCTAGAAATCCAAGAGATTTCCCAGATTCACTTTCAGCTGAGTGAGACGACAAACCTTTTTGTGTCATAAGTAGAAATATTTTGTCGAATATAGTCCATCCACCAGTAGTGACCATGTTTAGGCTCAAAAGTCATGAAGAAAACATCAACTCTCAGTGAACTTCTCAATTTTTCTAGGCACTATGGATTTCTCAGCATGGAAGTATTCATATTCTATAATGGACACTTTCAATAATATACTTTTAACAATTACAGCTTTATGATGCAGCTGTAATTAAAAGCTTCAGGTTGACCTGGAAAACATTGGTCCTCATAACAGAAGTTTTTGCAACTGTCCATTAAACTCCTTTTCATTCAGTACTTATCATTTGCATGGCTGTATTTGTTTTACCCACTCCAGGACAGACCCCAGACTTCACGAGGCTCTGGGCAAGGTTGAGGAAGGAGCTCTGGGGCTGCAGAAGGGGCAGGGCCTCAGGAAGAAGGGGTGGGGCTGGGGCTAGTCTCCCAGGGTATGTCTACACTACAGCACTAATTCAAACTAACTTAATTCGAATTAGTGCATCTAGACTTAAAAACTAATTCAAATTAGCGTTTTGCTAATTCGAACTAGCATGTCCACATTGAGTGGACCCTGAACCGAAGTTAAGGCTGGCCGGAACCAGGAGTTAGAGTGTGGAGCTGCTGCCTCAGGTTAGCCAAGGGCTGTGCTTAAAGGGACCCGCCCCCCACCCAGGACAAACAGTTCTCAGGGTTCCCCGCTTGCTGGTCTACCTCGATGAGGGACAGCAAAGCAGTCCTGTCTTGGAGTGCCCCGAGTGCCCTCACTCGGCACATCACAGCACTCGGCCATCAGCCCGGCTGCACTTGCCGCAGGCTGCCATCCGGGGGGGGGTGTCAATCGGGGGGCTGTCAGGATCCAGGAGGCCCTGCAGGAGAGCTTCCACCCCGAGGAGCCCTCAGAGCCACCCCAGTCCTCCCCATCGGGGGCTCGTACCCCATTCCTTCCTCACCTCCTTCTACTTACACCTCCCTAGTCCCCCTTCCTGATGTAAAAAATAAAGGACACGTGTGTTCAAAAATAGAAACTCTCTTTATATAACAAAACTGGGGGGGGGGGGATTAACCTCTGGGGAGACTGGGAAAAGGAGGTGGGAGAGGTGATGAGAGAAGGTGGGAGAGGGGAGGTGGAAACCTGGGAGGAGGGAGCTGGAAGGGGGAAGCTGGGGGAAGAAGGAGGAGGGGAAGTATCAAACTATGGTACGCCATATCTTCAGTACTGTGTACAGATGTGGTCTCCTCACCTCAAAAAAGATGTTTTGGCCTTGGAAAGGGTTCAGAAAAGGGCAACTAAAATGATTAGGGGTTTGGAACAGGTCCCATATGAAGAGGCTAAAGAGACTGGGACTTTCAGCTTAGAAAAGAGGAGACTGAGGGGGGATATGATAGAAGTATATAAAATCATGAGTGGTGTGGAGAGGGTGCATAAAGAAAAGATCTTCATTAGTTCCCATAATAGAAGGAGTAGAGGACACCAAATGAAATGAATGGGTAGCAGGCTTCAAACTAATAAAAGAAAGTTCTTCTTCACAAAGCAAATAGTTAACCTGTGGAACTCCTTGCCACAGGAGGCTGTGAAGGCTAGAACTATAACAGAGTTTAAAGAGAAGTTAGATAAAGTCATGGAGGTTGGGTCCATGGAGGGCTATTAGCCAGGGGGTAGGAACGGTGTCCCTGGCCTCTGTTTGTGGAAGGCTGGAGATGGATGTCACGAGACAAATGGCTTGGTCATTGTCTTCGGTCCATCCCTTCCGGGGTACCTGGTGTTGGCCGCTGTCAGCAGACAGGCTACTGGGCTAGATGGACCTTTGGTCTGACCCAGTACGGCCATTCTTATGTTCTTATGTTCTAAGCTCAGGGCTCAGGGTCGGGGGTCTCACTGGACCAACTTGATTTTCATGCAAACCTGCTCCTGGGTTCGCATGTGGCCTTTGGTGGCCAGGCTGGCAGCTATCCTGCCCTAGACAGCTGCTTTTCTGTGTCTAGTGCGGAGATTGTGGACGTTGGAGGCCTCCCCCCAAACCTCGATGAGGTCCACGATCTCCGCACTAGACCAGGCGGGCGTCCGCCTCTTGCGGCCCCGGGCAGGCTCCTGGGAGCCACCAGCCTGGTCCTGGGAAGAGGCGGAGGGCTGGGTGGCAGCGGGTGGCTGGCTCATGCCGTGCCAGGTGCAGGGTCTGCTGGCTGGGTGCTGGCAGGCTTGCACCTGGCATGGGCACCATAGCCAGACCGTGGCCCTTTAAGGGCTCCGGGCCGGAGCGGGCAGAAGAGTTTCTGGCTTGGCCCAGAGTGGCCACCAGGGCAAGCTGGGAAGGGCTAGCCTCCAACTAGTTCGAATTAAGTGGCTACACAGCCCTTAATTCGAACTACTTAATTCGAACTAGGCGTTAGTCCTCATAGAATGAGGTTTACCTAGTTCGAATTAGGCACTCCGCTAGTTCGAATTAAGTTCGAACTAGCGGTTTGCATGTGTAGCACCTATGAAAGTTAATTCGAACTAACAGCTGTTAGTTCAAATTAACTTTGTAGTGTAGACATGCCCCCACAGCCATGCCTTCAATGTCACCTGGCATACACTGCCTGGGGATCTGGTGGCAATTTAAAAGGTTCAGGGCTCCAGTCATTGGTGCTGTAGCAGCGGCAGCAGCCAGAAGCCCCAGACCCTTTTAATTTTCTGGGTCCAAGGGCAGCTGCTCCCTGGCCTCAGTGTTGGTGGGCTTGATCCACTTAATGTGATGAGGATGAGAAGACTAAATAAAAGATGAAGACCAGCATAGCAACATATACATTATTTAAGAAAAAGTAGAGGCGAGTTATAGGGTAAATTTGTGGGCCTTAGAACTCAGGAATTTCTCAGTTATCATAGGTATTGATTTTCTGCAAAATACAGACCCATAAGAGCTATTAAATTGACATACTTTGTAGACTATAGGCCTCTGTTTACTATTCAAAGAACACAGGGTAACAACAGTGCAGAACTGACCTGGAGTGGTTAGCTGTAGAGATGATGGAAGGCGGATCAGTCATATAGCTCATCCAGCTCATTCACCTGAGACTGTCAACAAGGTTTCAAATTAAGGCTACATGTGGTGATGGTATTATGATAACACCTGATCACCACCACCACAAAGACCACCTCCAATTCACTTCCCTTTGCTAGAGAGTAGTCATCTGATGGCAAACAATTTAGTCATTGCTTACCTGATCTGAATTTTAACTGATCATATAGAAGTGAAAGCCTTCTTATCCCAAAAGCTTCATATCAGCTAGCTAATGCTACCTTAGTATCAATCTCTAATCATTCTCAATGGATGACATATAGGATCCACAAGTTTAGCACATTTTTTCCTCATGAGAGTTTGGGTGAACCAGAATGGTCATACATCTTTAGTACTCAAAAAGTGGACAAGATTTGTCATGCAAAGAGTGGGAAAGATGTGCTAAAGGAGAAAGGATTAATTTTATTCAGGGACTCTGCTGATGGTTGGACTGAACCACATTTGTCAGTATTAACCTACAACAGTGGAGAATGTAGTGGCTCTCCTAGTCAAGATGTTTCTTGTGGGTATTTTTAATACGTGAATTGGGTACTGAGTTAATTGTTGAAATAATATTTTGGACTTTTCAGATGACATTTTTGGAGTGATGGTTTTAATTTAAATCTTTTTATTGGCCTTTTGAAACAACACATAGAAATATGTGTTCCAGTGCAGGAAATGTTTAGGAATGTCTATTTTGTTTTTAAATATGTCCTTTGTTTTAAAATATTGGTAGGTGTGAGTAGATTATTGTAATTTAGATTTCTTAATAGCATTTTTGAAATCTCTATAATTATGTCATTTTTTCTGGGAACACCACTAAGAGTTTCTGGCTAATGGTGGGTCTTTATCTCATGTGCTGCTCACCTGCTCTATCATTCTCTGTAAACTTATAATTGCTTCCTATTTGGTTCATCTAATTTCTGTATTTAATTTGTGTTGGCCATTATGCATAACATTAAAATGATCCAACCTGTTCTCATTGTGACTTGTAATGGATTAATTAATTTTAACTGATATAATTAATATAATAATATATTTATTAGAATGGAGGAAATCTTTGATCCATTGAAGTCAATGGGAGTTTTGTCAAGTGTTTAAATAAAACTAAAATTTCACTCAAATATTTTTAACAGTGAACACATTCTATTTTCTACTCAGAATGTGATTATGGTGCCTTAAATGTTCAAACTAAAAGGACATTTACACAATATTAGGTAATCAAAGGCCAGATTCTGCCAGCCTCCTTGTGCCAAGCAGTACCTTATTCATCATGTTTTCATTGACATAGATGGTACAGTTTTGACTAAGGTGAATAAGGATGACATATTGTGGCACAAACAGATAAGCTTAGTGCTCTAAACTATAGCTTAACAATACTTTAACTGCCTAGGAAATTACTTAAAAATAACTTATTTTGAAATAATAACTCCCCAAATAATTATTTTGTAATAGCATGTCCAAACTATAGGAGAGTCTTGAAATTAGTCCAAAATGGGCTCCCAGGGGCTATGTCTACACAGCAGCATTATTTTGGAATAACTGACATTATTCTGAAATAACAAAGTGTGTGTCATCACTGCAAGCCATTATTTCAAAATAATGTTGAAATGGAGGGCTTCTTACTCCGACTCCTGTAACCCTCATTTTAGGAGGAGTAAGGGCGTGTCTACACTGCAGGGCTTAACTCGAAATAAGCTATGCAAATTGAGCTACGTCAATTGCATATCTTATTTTGATATAGCTTATTTCGAAATAGGGAGCTTCTACACAGCACTTATTTCGAAATAAAGTACTCTTCCTTCAACTTCCGTTATTCCTCGTACAATGAGGGTTACAGGAGTTAAAGCAAGAAGTCCTCCATCTTGACAGTATTTTGACACTATTTTGAAATAACTGCCTGCTGTGTAGATGCGGACTAAGGATACGTCTACACTAGCCCCCCTAGTTCTAACTAGGGAGGCTAATGAGGGCAATCAAAATTGCAAATGAAGCGCGGGATTTAAATATCCCGCGC
This sequence comes from Rafetus swinhoei, assembly GCA_019425775.1. Taxonomy (NCBI): domain Eukaryota; kingdom Metazoa; phylum Chordata; order Testudines; family Trionychidae; genus Rafetus; species Rafetus swinhoei. Next base: position 313,183,562 of record CM033437.1, read on the forward strand.
TTCATTAGCATGTTCCCGGGTGGTCGCTATTTTGGAAACTGACTAGCCCGGAATAACTGCCCGTGTCTACACGCGGCAGAGAAGCGCGATTCCAAGATAAACCCCTTAGTTCGAATTAACAGTTAAACCTCATAAACAGAGGTTTAACTGTTAATAAACAGAGGTTTAACTGTTAATTCGAACTAAGGGGTTTATCTTGGAATCGCGCTTCTCTGCCGCGTGTAGACGTGGGCAGTTATTCCGGGCTAGTCAGTTTCCAAAATGGCGACCGCCCGGGAACATGCTAATGAAGCATGGGATATTTAAATCCCGTGCTTCATTTGCAATTTCGGTTGCCCTCATTAGCCTCCCTAGTTCAAACTAGGGGGCTAGTGTAGACGTACCCCTAAGTTATTTTGGAATAACGCTAGTTATTTTGAAATAATATTGCAGTGTAGGCGTACCCTAAGGGAAGTCAAAGGAAGAGTTTTCTTCCTTTGACTTCCTGCTGTGTAGACAGTGCCAAAAGCCAAATTAAATTATTTTAACTTCAGCTATGCACTTGACATAGCTCATGATGTGTAGCTTAATTTGAATTTTGCCCTGCTGTGTAGACGTACCCTTAATATGTACATGCTACCTCAACTTAGAGACCCAGGAAGCACTGGGGAGTAATTACTTTGAATGACTCTGGCAATTAGTTATTTCCAAAATAGCAGCAGTGTAGCGTCCACACTACTGCTATTTTGAAATAACTATTTTGAAATAAGTGTTATTCCTCGTGGAAAGCAGGAGTTATTATTTCAAAATAATCAGCCCCTTATTTTGAAATAAAGGGATTGGTTGCTCTGTTATTTCGAAATAAGGGGAATTATTTCAAAATGACTCCCAAGTGCAGACCAGAGCTGATCTCACAGGTTCAGCTGGTAGTGAGACTGATGCAACACTTCATAACATTGTTAGATAAGATGATACCATGCACTTTGCTAAATGTGGATTGTACATATGGGACCATAAAAAGTGAGGTGCTGTGTTTGGATATTAAATACCCCATGGCACGTTTAATAAAGCTAAGGGGTTATCATAGAGCTTCTGAAGAATGTTTCTTCAATTCTTACTTTTGTGAAGAATACTTAGATTTAATGGTCTACCTTGCTGCACATCTACACCCTGTAGGTAGCTGCATTTCATTTGTGGTGTATGCATATGGTCAGTGAACTTCTGTGGGATCTTTCATGGTGAAAGGCACTAAATCCCAGTTCCTCAAATGCATCGATTTTGATGGGAGTCTGTCATCTACACACATCTGAGGATCTGCACATAAGTAAATAAAAAATATTATGGCATTATTAAAATCTACTATGGAGATAAAGGTACACTGCAAAATGAAGTGCCCTTTCATGTTTCTTGATATCTCTTTTACAATGATATTTCTGGAACATGCATCAACATAATGTCTGTGTACTGGATAACAGTGTGCATGGAGAGTTATCCATAGCAGAGTTCTAGACATTTACATGTCTTTTCTTCGTCTTCTCTACTTTTCCTTCCCCCCACCTCCATTTTGTTATGATTATTTTGTCAATTTTTACTTTTCTAAGGAGGTGCTACTTCACCTGAACTACCTCAGATCCAGTCTACATTGCAGAACTATATCATTACACCCACATTGCTCAGGGATGTGAAAAATCCACTTGGAGAGGTGGATTGACTATGCCAGTGGAAGAGCTTTCTCGTATTAGCATAGAGTCGTGGTCACCAACCCATTGATCATGATCAACTGGTCGATTGCGGGGGCACGACCAGTTGATTGTGAGGTGTTCCTAAGTTGGAGCTGGCGCACAGTCCTGAGACTCCTACTCCCCCCTTCACCCCTCCCCCCATGCAAAAAGGCAGCAGGGGGAAGGAAGCCCCTGGCAGCACAACAGACACGACTTTTCAGGAAGCATGACAGCTGTTTGGGGAGGGGAGGAGCAGCCCGCATGCTTCCTGAGACTCCAGAACTGGCACGAAGCTACGGGATCCCCAGGTACTGGCCGAGCTGTCTCTGTTCCCTCCCCCGGCCAGACCCCCATGAATACCTGCCCCAGCCCCCACCAGCACTCTTCCCCCTGTCCCAGCACCCTGCCTCCTGCTCCAGTACCCTGCCCTCTGCCACAGCCCCCACCAGCACCCTGTCTCCTGCCCAACCCCACCAGCACCCTTCCCCCTGGCCAGACACCCACCAGCACCCTGCTCCTGCCCCCTCTCTCCTGGCCAGACACCTATCCCCAGCTTGCTCCTGTACCCTATTTTCAACCCAGATTCTATCCCACTCACTGGCAGACCTGCCTTGCACACTGGATCCCTCATTATTGGCCCCACCTCAGATTATAGAGGGGTCCACAAATTCCACTAACCCTGGAACTCCAGAAGAGTTAATCTGGCCTGAGGCTGGAGTGTCAGGGGAGTGAGGTGTCTCTGTTGGGGCCACATTAGTGAAGCTTGGGTGAGTTTGGAGGGGTTGTTTTTTTGTATCTCACTTGTGTGGCCCCGACTAACTTTTCTGTGGGTCAGTGACCCCTGACTCAAAACAGGTTCCCGGCCCCTCTCATAAGTAAAGACAATGCTGAAACATTTTGTATCTGACATAATATTTTATTTAAAAAATGAAGCCTGGCCAGCAACCCCCCAGTTGGGGCCAAGCCCCATCTGTCCGCAGCATCATAACACTCCTGCATCGCCCCCACCCCCACCCCGACTCCAAACCTGATTCTATCATACACCAGAACCCCCTGTCTTGAGCCTCTCACAACTGCAAACTCTTCCACCCCCACATCCCCAGTCTTCTTCCACAACACTCCTGCACCACCCACACACCGCAAACCTGTGTCCCAAGCCTATCATACTCCCAATCTCCCTGCCCTGAGCCCCTCATACACTGCAACCCAAACTCCTGCACCCTCACATCCACAAGCCTGCAGCTTGCTCAGCACCCCAACCCTCCACCTGACCCCAACACTCTCCAGCCTGGAGCCCCCTCCCTGAGCCAGCATCCCCTTCTCCACTTCCTCCTGCACCCAGATTCCCTCCAATAGCTTGCACCTTTCACCCTTTCCCACACCCAAATCCCTCATTCCCTCTCTCTCCCCCCAGAGCCTGCACCTCCTGTCTCAACCCAGTGAGACTAAGTAAGGGCTGGGGACAGCAAATGATGGAGAGGAGGGGAACAGAGAGGGTGGGGTCTCAAGGAAGAGGTGGGGTCTTGGGGAAGGATGGGGTAGATCTTGGCTTGCTCTGACATTTCAAAAGTGATCTTGGGTGTAAAAAGGTTGGAGACCACTGGCATAGAGTGTCTTCATTAAAGGGCTACAGTGACACAGCTTCATCAGTGCAGTTGCTATAATGCAGAGTTTTAAGTGCAGAGCTGCCATCAGATATGGACAATATAAATCTTGGCGGGGTTTGCTCATCAGTTTAACTATAGCCTCTCCTTAGGTTGCTATTTATTTGTGTTGTGAGTGATGATTACAGCGTTCATATGATTGGATCCACATAAGAAACCTATAAATTTCAACAAAATTTAAATTAAAAAAGCAATCAGACTTTAAACCAATATTGCTTTCTGACAGACTATGGACTAGAATTCAAGGGTCTAGAAAGTACACTCAGCTTTTCTGTCCGTAATGCCTATGGCTTTGATGTTCATCAGCCACCGGGAGCCATTTATTGCCTTGTAAACTTGCTGGCAATTACCTTTCTGCTATTGTATCAATTGTCACACAAAAAGAGTCTTTTATTCTCTTTGTGTGTGTGTACCTCTTGCTGAGTATTCTAAGCAGATTGCATGAGTGTATCTTGTTCATGTGACACTTGTATTTCCTGTGTCCCTATTTGGAATGCAACATTTTAATAAGAGATCAAATTTCATGAATTGAATCCCTAGAAAAATGGTGTGTAGTCTTTTATTAATGGAATAATGACAACCATATTAGCTTTAAAAGTCATTTAGTTAAATTAGTACAGGGGTGGGCAAAAGCTTCTCAGCAGGCCAGATCCGGCCCACCTAGTGCTTTGATCCGGCCCATGAGGCAGTTCCTGGCCCTGTCCCCTAGCGCGTTGCCTCGGAGCAGGAGAGGGAGAGGGATGTGAGCCCTTCTAACTGTTTCTATTTAAAGGGCTCACATCTTCCCCCCTCCTTGCCTAGCAGCCGTGGGGAAGGGGTGAGCCCTTTAAATAGAAGGGCTTTCAGGCTCTCTCCACAGGCTCTGCAGTGCTGAATGCTTTGGAAGGGATCTCACAAGGAAGAAACCGGAAGGGAACACCATCTACTGGAAGGCATGGGATGCGTAGTCCTAGGGATGGGGGTTCCACGGCCACCACCCCCAAAGAAAACGACGGGTGGTGGTGGTGAGACTCCCTCCTAAGAGGACTGAGCCATCCCTCTGCCGTCCGGACCTGGAATCTCGAGAGGTATGCTGCTTACCAGGAGCTCGCATTCAGGATGTGACTGAGAGGCTTACCAAACTGATCAAACCTTTGGATCGCTACCTTCCTGCTTCTCCACGTGGGAACTAACGTACGGCCAAGAATGACCTCGAGCGGGTTACTGCGGATTATGTAGCACTGGGAAGAAGGATCCAAGAACTCGGAGCGCAAGTGGTGTTCTCGTCCATCCTCCCTGTTGAAGGGAAAGGACTGGGCAGGGATCATCGAATTGAGGACGTAAATGCGTGGTTGTGCATGCCAAGCATCTTTGCGGGCAGGCTTGCAAACCTAGTGAGGAGGGCTTTAAACTAGGTTCGTCGGGGGACGGTGACCAAAACCCTGAGGGGAATGGGAAAGTCGGATACCGGGAAGAAATGCAGAGAGGAACGAGCAAGAAAGGAGGACCCCTGTTTCGAATGGAGAAGATAGGGTGATCAACTGGTTACCTGAGGTGTTTGTACACTAATGCGAGAAGCCTGGGCAACAAACAGGAAGAACTGGAGGCCCTGGCCCAGTCCGAGAAATATGATTTAATTGGGATAACAGAGACTTGGTGGGATGACTCGCATGACTGGAGCGCTGTCATGGAAGGGTATAGACTGTTCAGGAAGAACAGGCAGGGGAGAAAAGGAGGAGGAGTTGCACTATATGCAAGAGAGCACTATGATTGCTCTGAACTCCAGTATAAAGAGGAGAAAAACCTGTTGAGAGTCTATGGGTTAAGTTTAAAGGAGCAAACAACAGCAGTGATGTTGTGGTTGGTGTCTGCTACAGGCCACCGAATCAGGTGGATGAGGTAGATGAGGCTTTCTTGGACAACTGAGAGAAGTTTCCGGATCGCAGGCCCTGGTTTTCGTGGGGGACTTTAATCACCCTGACATCTGTTGGGAAACCAATACGGCAGTACACAGGCAATCCAGGAAGTTTTTGGAGAATGCTGGGGATAACTTGACACAAGTGCTGAAGGATCCGACCAGGGGCCGTGTGCAGCTTGACCTTCTGCTCACAAACAGGGAGGAACTAATAGGGAAGTGGAGGTAGGTGACAACCTGGGAAGCAGTGATCATGAGATGGTAGATTTCAGGATCCTGACCAAAGGAAGAAAAGAGAGTAGTAAAATACACACCTTGGACTTCAAAAAGCAGATTTTGACTCCTCAGAGATCTGATGGGCAGAATCCCTGGTATGCTAACATAAAGGGAAAGGAGTCCAGGACAGCTGGCAGTATTTTAAAGAAGCCTTATTGAAGGCACAGAAAGAAACCATCCCGGCCTTGAAGCAAGAGAGGCAAACATGGTAGGAGACTGGATTGGCTTACGGGGAAATCCTTGGTGAACTTAAGCACAAAAGGAAGCTTACAAAAGTGGAAACTTGGACTAATGACCAGGAGGGGTTTAAATGTATAGCTCGAGAATGCCGGGGTTATCAGGAAGGCGAAAGTGCAAATGGAATTGCGACTGGCTAAGGATGTGAAGGATAACAAGAAAGGTTTCTACAGGCATGTTAACAAGAAGAAGGTGATCAGAGAGGGTGTGGCCCCTACTGGATGAAGGAGGTAACCTAGTGACAGATGATGTGGGGAAAGCTGAAGTACTCAATGCTTTCTTTGCCTCTGTATTCACGGACAAGGTTGGCTCCTGGACTTCTGCTCTAAGTGACTCAAGATGGGATGAAGATGGACAGCCCGTGGTGGGTAAAGAACAGGTTAGGAACTATTTAGAAAAGCTAAACATACACAAATCCATGGGTCCGGACTTAATGCATCTGAGGGTACTGAGGGAGTTGGCAAATGTCATTGAGGAACCTTTGGCCATTATCTTTGAAAAGTCGTGGAGATCGGGAGAAATCCCGGATGATTGGAAAAGGCAAATGTAGTGCCCATCTTCAAAAAGGGAAGAAGGATGATCCAGGGAACTATAGGCGGTCAGTCTTACCTCGGTTCCTGGAAAAATCATGAAAGGGATCCTTAAGGAATCCATTTTGAGGCACTTGGAAGAGAGGAAAGTGATTAGGAATAGTCAGCATGGATTCACAAAGGGCAAGTCGTGCCTGACCAATCTGATCAGCTTCTATGATGAGGTAACTGGCTCTGTGGACATGGGAAAGTCAGTGGATGTGATATACCTTGACTTTAGCAAGGCTTTTGATACGGTCTCCCAATATTCTTGCCAGCAAGTTAAGGGAATGCGGATTGGATAAATGGACAGTAAGATGGATAGAAAAATGGCTAGAAGGCCGGGCCCAGCGGGTAGTGATCAACGGCTCGATTTCAGGTTGGTGGTCGGTTTCTAGCGGAGTGCCCCAAGGTTCGGTTCTAGGACCGGTTTTGTTCAATATCTTTATTAATGACTTGGATGAGGGGATGGATTGCACCCTCAGCAAGTTTGCGGATGACACTAAGCTAGGGGGAGAGGTAGATACGCTTGAGGGCAGAGATAGGGTCCAGAGTGACTTAGACAAATTGGAGGATTGGGCTCAAGAAATCTGATGATGTTCAACAAGGACAAGTGCAGAGTCCTGCACTTGGGACGGAAAAATCCCAAGCACAGTTACAAGCTGGGGACCAACTAGTTAAGTAGTAGTTCTGCAGAAAAGGACCTGGGGATTACAGTGGATGAGAAGCTGGATATGAGTCAACAGTGTGCCCTTGTAGCCAAGAAGGCTAATGGCATATTAGGTTGCATTAAGAGGAGCATTGCCAGCAGATCCAGAGATGTCATTATTCCCTTTATTCGGCTCTGGTGAGGCCACATCTGGAGTATTGTGTCCAGTTCTGGGCCCCCCACTACAAAAAGGATGTGGACGCATTGGAGAGGGTCCAGCGGAGGGCAACCAAAATGATTAGGGGGCTGGAGCATATGACTTATGAGGAGAGGCTGAGGGAGTTGGGTCTGTTTAGTTTGCAGAAGTGAAGAGTGAGGGGGGATTTGATAGCAGCCTTCAACTTCCTGAAGGGAGGTTCCAAAGAGGATGGAGAGAGGCTGTTCTCAGTGGTGACAGATGGCAGAACAAGGAGCAATGGTCTCAAGTTGTGGTGGGAGAGGTCCAGGTTGGATATTAGGAAAAACTATTTCACTAGGAGGGTAGTGAAGCACTGGAATGGGTTACCTAGGGAAGTAGTGGAGTCTCCATTCCTGGAGGTGTTTAAGTCTCGGCTTGACCAAGCCCTGGCTGGGTTGATTTAGTTGGGATTGATCCTGCCTAGAGCAGGGGTCTGGACTTGATGACCTTCTGAGGTCTCTTCCAGCTCTATGGTTCTATGATTCTATGATTCTATGAAATAGAAACAGTTGAAAGGGCTCAGTCTCTGGCTCCCTAGCAACACACTAGAACATGGGTTCCCAAACTGGGGGGCATGCCCCTCTGGGGGGGCGTGAAGAAATTCCAAGGGGGGCGTGAGGGGACCCAGCCCCACACATCCCGTCAATCCCACCCTGAGTTTTGCTGCTATTTTTTTGGGAGGGGGGGCGTGAGGGTTTCTCAAAAATCAAAAAGGGGGCGTGACGCTGAAAAGTTTGGGAACCACTGCACTAGAAGCACCGGGAGCTGCGAGCCCTTTTAAGTGCTTCTATTTAAAGGGCTGTCGCCTTCCCCTTGTCAGACAGCTGTTGCCTAGCAGCCACGGGGAACATGAGAGCTCTTTAAATAGAAACAGCTGGAAGGGATTGCACATCTCCAGCAATGTGCTAGAGGCATGGGGAGTTGCATGCTAGGGAGACAGAGACCAAGCCCTTTCAACTGCTTCTATTTAAAGGACTCACCTGCTGGGGGGTGGGGTTGGGGGGGGGCGTGCATTGCCTGGCAGCCACCCAACAGGAACAAGCCCTTTAAACTAGGGATGTTAAATATTGAGTAATTGACTAATTTGACTAGTCAGAAGGGTGCCTCCACCTTTGAAGTGGGGCTGTTGCTAGGGCTGTTGCTACCCTTCAAAGGCAAAAGTGCTGCGTGCAGCCTGGGGTCAGCTGGGAACTCCTGCTGACCCCGGGCTCCATGCTGTGCTTCTGCTTTGAAACGCCGCGGGGAGTCTGGCAGCAGGTTTCTCACAGCATTTCAAAGTGGCAGCACTGCACAGAGGCCGAGGTCAGCTGATCCTGCCATTGGGGGAGTCCACAGCTCCATGTGGCACTGCCATTTTGAAATGCCACATGCAGCTTGGGGACACCCCAGCTGTCCTGGGCTGCACACAATGTTTCAAAGTGGCAGTGCTTCATGAAGCCTGGGAGCTGGCCCCAGGATCCATGCGGTGCTGCTGCTTTGAAGTACCCCCATTTGCTCATCGGATAGTCAACTAGTTATTCACATCCCTACTTTACACAGAATCAATTGAAAAGAGCTCACACCTCTGCCCCACTGTCCTGTTGCCTGGGAGCTGCCCAGAGGCATGAGCCCATTCAACTGCTTCTATTCAAAGGGCTTGTGCCTGCCAGGCAACAGGTTAGCAGTGGGGCCAGGAGCTGTCAGATATGTCAGGAGTGGAGGCTTAGAATTCACATAACAATTATGGGAGGAGGCTAGCCCCTGGCACCCTTCCTTCTGCTCCAGGCCCCTTCCTTTGGCCAGAAGCCACAGGGCAGGGACCCCAGGCCAAGGAAAAAACTCCCAGTAGGGTAGCTCTCAAACCCACCCATTCCTCCCGAGGCCCCTCCCCTTCCGCGGAAGGCCCTGCCTTTTCCTGGTTGGCCCATGGTTACTTCCGAAATTTGTGAAGTGACCCCCATTCAAAAATTATTGCCCATCCCTGATCTAGTATAATAAAAAAGCATTTTGGCATGCATTCTTATGAGTCAGGTTGTAACATAGTGAGTTGCATCACATAGTATTGTAAATAAAAAGAGACTAAGGTAATCTGGCAGATTATGTATTTTTTTAAAAAAAGATGATATAGAACCTTAGTTGGTCTAAATGGGCATAGCTCCATTGAAGCCAATGGAAATATGCTGATTCATATCAGCATCTGATCCAGTGGATTTGTTTGGATTATACCAGAATAAATGAAGGTAGAATATGGTCCACTAAAGAAAATCATGTTTCCTAAAACTATAACCAGTGAGCATTTTTTCATTTACTCCTTTACAGTGCGCTCATGGTTTATAAAAGAACAAAGTAGTGACAAATGTGTTCTCTTGTCACTTGCTTGGCAAATTGAGTTCTGTTCAGTGTTGTGAAGACAGAACAGAAAGAACACAGTGTGAACAAGAACATCAAGACCTGAAAATCTTACTTTGATCTATTTCTTAAGAACTAACCAAGAGCACTGTGACATTCTGTAAGGAGGCTGGATGTTTTAAAAGCTGCAGTTCTGTATGATGATGCCTTTAACAAACAATAGAAAAAATAATCTCATTTGAAGCTCAGAGTGTGTTTGGAGGGTGTTTTTCCTCCACAAATGGACCAGTGTGTATCCATTACGCTTGGCAAAAAAGCAGCCTAGCCTCATGAAACCAGACTTATATATACTATTCTTTTATTTTTCTATCCCCTAAACTTTACAACTATTTGGACCAAGCTCCCTGTATATTTCCAGTAAACTACAAGTCATATGTCAGACATTCCTTTCGCCCTGAATTTTTTTTGCCACTTTCTGCTCCTTTCATGGTTATTGAGCCTGCATTATCTTATGGCTGTCAGCCACTGCAATATTCAAAAGAGAGACTTTGAAAGGCTACAAAAGAATTATGGAAGCCCAGTTTTGTAGGAGCAATGGGTAACTGTTATTTGTACATACATATATATTTCCCCCAAATTTCTGCCAGCTCTCAAGAATGAAGCAAGCATGCAGAGGAGGGAAAGTGGGTGTGATATGACTGTGCCTGCCTGTAAAGAGAAACAATGATATAGGCCTAAAATTAGATCTGCCGGGCTAGATTTGGTAGTGTCTTTTTAGCTGGCCAAAGTCCAAAAAAAAAAAAAAAAGAGAAAAGAAATATGGAATGTTAACTGTGGTCTTATTTTTCATGAGATACCCTTTATTTAGGCTATTTAAGGTCTGGAAAATAAAAACTGCTCCTACAATATTTTTTTCTCTCATCACTTTTAAATATCCTTTTGAACTATGAATTGTCCTCCCTCCAAGAGGATTTTATAATTTATATGATTTGCATAGTATTCCCACAGAAATATATGGCAAGTTATGTTCCTAAAAGAATTTGAATTTATTTCCAAGAGGGCAGTTGGCCATATGGATGGAGACATTGCATCAAACCAAGGAAGCTAACCTAATCTTAGATAAAAATCTGTCATTATGAAGTGGATTTAATTTGAATTATTGAAGTTAGATTATTAGAAAATAAAAGAACTCCAAATAAACTGAAAGAGCAATTCTCAATCAGATTTGTGATGGGAGTCACCAGATGTTAACATTTTTTTGTGTGACATGAAAGCTAATTTCCAATTTTTATTGCTAGTTTACATTAATAGAATCATAGAATACTATTACTGCAAGGGACCTTGGGGGGTCATCGAGTCCAGTTCCCTGTTCTTACAGCAGGACCAAGCATGTCTAGACCATCCTTGATAGGTGTCTATCTAACCTGCTCTTAAATATCTCCAGAGATGGAGTTTCCGTAACATCCCCAGGCAATTTATTCCAGAGTTTAACCTCCCTGACAGTTAGGAAGTTTTTCCTAATGTCCAACCTAAACCTCCCTTGCTGCAGTTTAAGCCCATTGCTTCTTGTCCTATCCTCAGAGGCCAAGAAAAACAATTTTTCTCCCTTCTCCTTGTGACACCCTTTTAGATACTTGAAATCACTAGCATGTCCCCTCTCAGTCTTGTCCTTTCCAAACTAAACAAGCCCCATTCTTTCAGTCTTCCCTCATATATCATGTTTTCTAGACCTTTAGTCATTCTTGCTGCTCTTCTCTGGATCTTCTCCAAATTCTCTACATCTTTCTTGAAATGTGGTGCCCAGAACTGGACACAATACTCCAATTGAGGCCTAATCAGCACAGAGTAGAGCAGAAAAATAACTTCTTGTGTCTTGCTCACAACACTGCTGTTAATGCATCCCAGAATCATGTTTGTTTGTTTGTTTGCAGATGACTCACTGTTGACTCATATTTAGGTTGTGGTCCACTATGACTCCTAGATCCCTTTCTGCAGTACTCCATCCTAGACAGTCGCTTCCCATTGTGTATGTGTGAAACTGATTGTTCCTTCCTAAGTGGAGTACTTTGCATTTGTCCTTATTAAACTTCATGCTGTTTACCTCAGACCATTGCTCCAGTTTGTCCAGATCATTTTGAATTATGATCCTATCTTCCAAAACAGTTGCAACCCCTCCCAGCTTGGTATCATCTGCAATCTTAATAAGAGTACCCTCTATGCCAATATTTAAATCTTTGATGAAGATACAGAACAGAACAGAATCTTTGATGAAGATATTGAACAGAAGATATTGAACATAACAGACCACTGAAGAACCCCACTTGTTATGGCCATCCAACATAACTGTGAACTGTTAATAACTACTCTCTGAGAACAGTTATCCAGCCAGTTATGCACCCACCTTAAAGTAGCCCCATATAAGTTATATTTGCCTATATTGATAAGAAGATCATGAAAGACTGTACCAAATGCCCTACTAAAGTCTACATGTCCACTGCTTCTCCCTTATCCACAAGACTGGTTTGACATGATTTGTTCTTTACAAATCCATGCTGGCTGTTATCTATCACCTTATTTTCTTTCAGATATTTGCAGATGAATTCCTTAATTACGTGCACCATTATCTTTCCTGGCAATGAAGTTAAACTGCCTGAAAAGAATTCTAGGGTAGGGGACTTTACATGCTGTACGACCCCACAAGCACGGCCCAGGTAGCTCCCATTGACTAGTTCCCAGCTAATGGGAGCTGTGAGGATTGGGCTGGGGATATGGGCTGTGTCTAGAGCCCCTCTGCATGGGGCACAAAATGCAGAGATGCACATAGGCTATGTCTAGACTGCAGGTTTCTTGTGCAAGAAGCTTTTTGTGGAAGAGATCTTCCGCAAAAACTTCTTGTGCAAGAGAGTGTCCACACTGCAAAAGCACATCGAAAAAGTGATGCACTTTTGTGCAAGAGAGCATTCATACTGCATGGATGCTCTCTCGAAAGAAAGCACTGATAGCTATCCACAGAATGGACACCAGGGCACCTGTGCTTTTTCCTCTTTCCTGTTTTTATGCAAAATACCCCTGTTGCCTGTCCATACACACTTTTTTGTGCAAGAACTCTTGAGCAAAAAGGAGTTATTTCCTTGTAGAAAGAGGAATAACTATTGCGCAAAAAACCCTCTGCTCTTTTGATTTTTTTGTGCAAAAACGTGCTTGAGGTGTGAATGCTCTGTGAGCTTTTGCACAAAACCTGCTGTTTTTGCACAAAAACACTATAGTGTAGACAAAACCATAGCCTCAGCAGCTGGGCACTTTGAACAATGTGCAGAGGGCCTGCCTGAGGATCCCAGTGGGGTGCGGGATGTTGGTGATCCAGACTAAGGATGTTAAGTATTGGTTATTTCACTAATCGAATAGTTGATGCATTCGAATAGTTTCGATTATTTCACTAATCAAATAGTTGATGCTGCCGTGGCATTTCAAAAGGGCTCCCCAGCTGACCCTGGGCTCTATACGGCGCTGCTGCTTTGAAACGCCGTGGTGGCAGTGTCACACAGCTGATCCCAGGCTTAGCGCCACACGGAGCCCGGCGGCAGCTGGGGACTCCAGCTGACCCCGGGCTCCATGCGGTGCTGCCCCTTTGAAATGTCACGGTGGCTGATCCTGCACAGTTGATCCCAGGCTTAGCGCTGCTGGGGATTCTATCTGAGAGAGGCAGCAAAGAGGGGGGGGGAGCGACTAGTCGACTATTCTGTCGACTATCCAAGAAGCATTTGCTTATTGGATAGTTGACTATTCGACTAGTCCTTACCATCCCTAGTCCAGACTACTGTGGAGGTCCAGATCCAAAGGTATTGTGGGTCCGATCTGGCCCACAGGTTGTATTTTGGCCTGCTACACTATGTGAATTGTGATAGGAATGAATAGCTAAAGTTCTTCAGCTACAGGGGGAAACAAAACTCTAACACAAATATACGGCCCCACAGGTATATGCCAGTGTTCCCACATATGTTTCTCCAGCAGCTACACATAGGTGTGAAGGTGTTGCATGGCACAGGTAGCTACCATCCTCTGTGTTTCTGCTGTGCCAAGATGTGTGCATAAATAGCATCCCTGAGTTTCCTCACTTGTTGAAAAATAGGCCACTTGATTTGGATCCAGCTGCTTCTACAGCATTTATGAACCAGACCTGTTCTGAGCCACACCAGGATGGAAGCATTCCTCTTTACATGCACAGATGTTATGGGATGTTTAACAGGCAATGATTATTTGGATGGTGTTTGCCACACTAGCATCCACACAGGTGGATCCAAGCATGCTTTTTACTCCAACAAGATTTTAGCCTTTCAAATGAATGTTCCTCAATGGTTTTGAAATGAGCGAGTTTGTAAATGAATTCCTTTGTTCCAATGTCATTGATGTCATGGTGTGGTTTCATGAGTTAAGGTAGGAGAGGATATGCCCCAAAATAACAGTTGACAGAGACACACTGGAGAGAACCATATCCTGTTGGGAGAATAAACTCCTTTCTTCCCCGTTCAAATACAATCCTAATCTTCTCAACACTGTGACCTCTTGAACATTTCCAAATTTGTATTTATGAATTTGCCCATGTGGTCCACAAAGCCTTGCAATGATTTTAGTTCACACACTCACTTGTCCCTTTTGGTGGACAAAATATTAAAAGACAGATGCTATTGATGGCCTCCTGCATTGTTTGGAAGCCCCATCGTCTCAAATCTAACTGTTGCTTCAGGAACTTTTCTTATGGCATCCACTTGTGGGTAGATTTTAGTGTTAATTGGCTCATAAACATACACAGCCATTTCCAACCCACGGCTACACGCGGCAGTCAGAAGTTAATCCGAACTAAGTCCTTGGTTCGGATTAACTGTTACTCCTCCTGCAATGAGGTGTAACAGTTAATCCGAACTAAGGACTTAGTTCGATTAACTCTGACTGCAGCAGTGTAACAGTCAGTTCAAACTAAGGGGATTTAAAAATGGCGCCCGCCCGGGAAGATGCAAATGAAGCCCAGGATATTTAAATCCTGGGCTTCATTTGCAAATTCAAATGCCTACATTAGCCATCCTAGTTCGAACTAGGGGGCTAGTGTAGACATACCCAAAGAGACTTTTATAGTTACTGTATTTGGATGCAAGTTGAGGACCAGAATCAATTGATTGCTCTGCTGGGACAGCTACCCTAGTGTGCGACGGCTGGGCAACTACAACATGCTGACCATTTTCTGGGGTCAAGCTGTGCTGCTGGCAAAATACAGTTCCACAGATGCATCAGAAACTGAACTCTTCCTGAAATGTATATGCAACCTCTTAGCCCAAAACTGACCCTGATTTACAGCCCTCTAGGACCAGCTACAGTCTTTAGTAGAGGAGAAAGTATACAGAAACTACAGAGGGGATCAACCTTAATGAAAACCTGCTGCTTATATTAGTAATCATTTGAGCACCTTGAGTAACTGCAGTTAGAATTAATTGACAAAATCAAATTAGCATATTTAGGGAACTTGCACATCATGATTATAATTAAAAATATCAGCATTTGCTGGTTTCTTACTGAATTTCCCCTTTCAAATTTCAGGGTTGTTTTTTTTTCCAGCAGAGAGAAATTGGCACAGGTTTACTTTTCCCACTTTACTTTTGGCCATAAGAATCCCCACATTCCTCCATGCACTCTAGACTAATTTAGACTATCATGATTGAGTATAGTTCAATGTATCAGATCTCAAATTGATTAGATATATAATAATCTCAGCTAATTAGTCTTCCAACTCTGAGAGAGTGGGAGGGACTGACTTCAATGGAGCTACACTGAATTATATCAGCTAAGGAGCTGGCTTTGGTCCCAGAAGTGTTGTTTTGTAGACCCAAACAATATAGCAATACTGGCCAAATCCAGGAGTGGAATAGGATTCATATACTTAATATATCAATGAGTATTCTCCAGTTTTCAGATACATACCTTATTATTATTAGCATAATAATAAAAATTTAGACACTGGCAGCATTCACAGATCCAACTTAGGGCTTGAGATATGATTATGCTGAATGGTATAAAAACCATAGACAAAAGATAATCGCTAGAGACTACGTCTACACTGGCATGATTTTGCGCAAGAACTCTTTTGCGGAAGAGTTCTTGTGCAAAAGCTCTTCCAGAAGAGAGTGTCTACACTGGCATGTGCCTTTGCGCAAGAGATATGCTTTTGCACAAGAGCATCCTTGCCAGCGTAGACGCTTTCTTGCGCAAGAAAGCTCTGATGGCCATTTTAACCATAAGGCTTTCTTGCACAAGAAATTCATGTTGCCTGTCTACACTGGCCTCTTGCACAAGAACAGTTGTGCAAAAGGGCTTATTCCTGAGTGGGAGCATCATAGTTCTTGTGCAAGAAGCACTGATTTCATACATTAGAACGTCAGTGTTCTTGCACAAGAACTCGTGGCCAGTGTAGACAGGCAGCAAGTTTTGGTGCAAAAGCGGCCACTTTTGCGCAGGATCACGCCAATGTAGACACAGCCCCGGTGTTTCTGGTCTTATGCTGTAACAAACAAATAGCTCCCAACTCATCTTTGAATATTGACACATGCCACAAGCTATTTTCAAATGATCTGTAGGACTAGCTATATTATTTGCAATATGAAGCATTTACACTAATTACTGCAATTTATAGTTTTATTTAAACTGCTCTATTGACAGCTGCACTAGAAACACCTAATACAGGATAGGTAATCAGATTTCCATGCGTTTGGCTTTGTTTTTCTCACTGAATCCTGCCATTTCTTCTTCTCTCCCCATTATTTTTCAGAAGGATTTGTAATACTCACAAAGAGATTTCTTGGGAACACTGCAAGTGCTCAATCCAGTACACACCAGCAGGACTGAATTTCCTTCTGAACTCCGGCCTGGCAAATCAATAACACAAAACAACAACTTAGCATGTAGATAAGAATATAGCACTATCTACAGATGGAGATGTTGTCAATACAAAACATTACAGAGCCACAACTGGATTCCAGGAAAACTTGAACTTGATCTTTGCACAATTTCAAGCAGAAACCTTTAATAGAATCAAGCCTGCTGCTGATTTAATTATTCCAAAGCAGAAAGGAACAGGAAGCTGTTGATATTGTTTCTGTGGTTTCTAACTCTAATCATCTCGTGTGTAAATGCTTTTCTGCTTTTTTTGTGCCTCTCAGTTCCATCCCTTTTTAATGTCACCATTCATCAGCAGTACTAATCACGGATATCATAGCCACTTGGTGAAAATTGTATGCATTTCCGTAAGAACCCCAAACCCAAAACAATTACTCTTCAGGCTTGTTTACATGGTGGACTAATGTGTTCTATAGGGATGTGATTTCTAAAATGCCCTCATGTGTCACACAATAATTGGCCCATTCTGATCCTCTGGTGCATTTTCATATAGTGCAGTTTGAAATTACATTACAGCACACTAGGGAACCTTTAGTGCACACCACAAGGTCTACACAGACCAAACAATGAGCAATACATTAGAAATCACACCTCCATGAAGTGCATTACCCCCACTACATAGGCAGCTCTTAGCACACTAATGTCATAAAAGAACCCTTAAATATGGTGTGAGGAGGCAGGGCCACAAGTCAACAGAGCAAGCTATCCATGAAAGATACTATGTATTGTATATCTTCAAGAGCTAGTGCACAGGGGACTGCAAACAGGAGAGTTTGAGAGTATATCGGCTATGTCTACACTAGAGAGTTTTTCCGGGATACCATCCCGGAAAAACTCTGCCATGTCCAGGGAATGCGTCTGCTTTTTCGGTTCAGTTTCCGAAAAAGCGGGAGCACTCTTTCAGAAGCCCTGTATTCCTCATTTTATGAGGAATAAGAGCTCTTCCAAAAGAGGAGGTTTTTCCCACATTTGGCCATGTGTAAACAGGCCAAATGTCGGAAAAGCCTCTTCTAAATTAAGAATTGGAAAAAAGTATGCAAATTGCAGTTCACAATTGGCGTACCTTTTTCTGAAAAATAACCGTAGTGTAGACATAGCCACATAGAGTCCAGCCCCTGCTGGATGAACAAAGTGTGAATACTCACTTTTCAGTGAGTGAGTTTGCTTGACTGTTTGCATTTTTCTTTCTCTTGTGGGTTATTTCAGGTATAGCGTCAGTTGGGATTGGGTGCCTGGGGACTGTTCGAGTCTTTATTCCTTTGATCACCCTTGATCATCTTTGCTCAGCTTCAAACAGACTTGCAATCCCCCTCTGGTTGTGTGGTTAATGAGGGGGTAGGAATGACCTTGGAAAGAAGGCCTTAAAAGCCAGCGCTTATGCAACAGGTGGAGCTAGCAAATAGGGGGTGGAAAACAGTGGAATTTGAGAGGAAGTTTGAGAGGCAGTGACCTGAGTTGGTCACTATGGTTAGGAAGAACCAAATTGCCTGTGCTAACATTACTCCTGTCTCCTTTACCTGTGCCTGTATCCAGACAGATAGACCTGACCATGGATGCCTCTACCCAGATCTTGGTGTGGTCTTGCAAAGACTATGGCTTGCATTCGCCACTTAGAGAAAACCAGGGTGGGGGAACCATCCAGTGTGAAGGGTGCCTGCTGATGGCATGTCTCAGGAAACAGGTGGGAGAATTATAGGAGGAGGTAGCTAGGCTGAGGAGCATTCATGTCCACAAGGAACTCATCAATAGCATTTATGTGGAGACATCCAGCTACAGAGGACTGCTAGCACACCGTAGGCGGAGGAGCAGATGTCTTTGTAACAGGGAGGACAATAGCAGCTGGTTACTTCTGGCAGCGGGCAGTGCTTCACCCCTGCATCCAAGACCACAGATGTTGCTGGACAAGAGAGCCACAGCAGTGAAAAGCTGGTCATGGAGACCTGGTGGCCCAGGGCAGCGGAGCCCTGGTGACCCAGGGACTGGCTGTGGAACCCTTGTGGTCCTGGGGCAGCTGAACCCTGGTGGCTGCAGGACAGTGGAGTCTTGCCAGCCCTGGGGCAACAGAGTCCAACAGGCTCAGGGCAGCATAGCTTCAGATGCCCCAGCAGTGGAGCATGGAGCCCCTGGGCTGGCCATGGAGTCAGAAGCCTAGCGGCCCCAGGGCAGAAGAGCCTGGTGATCTGCTGACAGATCCCAGGATAGCCTGGAATTGGTCAGCAGAGGGGCTGACCTCCCCTGGTCTGACAAACTCCCTCCTACAGGACCAGTCAGGTCCCGAGAATGCAGAACCAGGGGGTTCCAATCTGTACCGTGTCCAGTTCTGGGCACCATATTTCAGGAAACGTGGAAAAATTGGAGAAGATCCAGAGAAAAGCAACCAAAGTGATTAGATATCTAGAAAACATGACCTATGAGGAAAGACTGAAAGAACTGGGTTTGTTTAGTCTGGAAAAAAGAATACTGAGAGATGACATGATAACAGCTTTCAAGTACCTAAAAGGTTGTTACAAGGAGGAAGGAGACAAATTGTTCTCCTTAACCTCTGAGGATAGCTCAAGAAGCAATGGGCTTAAATTGCAGCAAGGGAGGTTTAGATTGGATATTAGAAAAAAACTTCCTAACTGTCAGGGTCATTAAGCACTGGAATAAATTGCCTACAGAGGTTGTGGAATATCAATCAATGGAGATTTTTAAAAGCAGTTTAGACAAACATCCATCAGGGTCCTGCCACAATAATGAAAAAGTGTTTGGTCCTGTCACGAGTGCAGGGGACTGTACTTGATGACCTCTCGAGGTTCCTTCTAGTTCTATGATTCTGTGATTCTAAGATAGAGCTACTAAAGGTGGATGCATAACTAGTTGGAAAACCATTCCCAGAGAATAGTTTTCTGTGATTCATAGTCAACCTGGAAGGCATATTAGATTAGGTTCTATAGGAGGCATCTACACTACACCCTTACCTCAAAATAAGCTACTCAATTTGCACTATGCAAATTGTGCAGCTTATTTTGATGTAATTTTGAAATAAAGTGCTATTCCCACAAGTCCTTTAACCCTCGTGGATTGAGGGTTACAGGGATGCTAGAATAGCACTCCCATTATTTCAAAATATATTTTGAAATAACGGGTGTGTTTAAAGATATGGAATAGCTATTTTGGGATGCTTCCAGTATCCCGAAATAGTGCTGCTGTCTAGACATAGCCATAGAAATGAATTCTGGGTTTGATTCTGTTGGGTATCTGCATCAATTATTTAGACAATACCATAAAGAGTACACTTATGAACTTTGTGGATGATTCCAATCTGAGAGGGGTTTCAATGTTTTGGAGCATAGGATTATGATTCAAACTGATCTGGACAAACTGGAGAAATGGTCTGAAGTAAACAGAGTGATATTCAATTGAGACAAACACAAAATTGTTCTCCTTAAGCTCTAAGGATAGGAGAAGAAAAAATGTGTTTAATTTGCCACAAGGGCAGTGTAGGTCGGACAGTAGGGAAAACTTCCTTCCTATGATATGCAGCACTATGACTGTGAGCATCACTGTGGCTATGTCTACCTACAGAGTTTTTTTGGAAAAACGGCCATTTTTCCAAAAAAACTTCACTTATGTCCACACTGTGATCATGTTCTTTCGAAAAAAAATCAAAAGAACAGAGTGGTTTTGCCGACATTGGTAAACCTCTTTCTACGAGGAAGAAGCTTTTTTCCGAAAGAGCTCTTTCGGAAAAAGGTGTGTGTGGATGGGGAAGAGGGAGTTCTTTCGAAAGAAGAGGAAAGAGGAAAAAGCACAAGTGCCCTGGTGGCCACTCCATCCCTAGTAATCACAGCTTAAATACGAGATAGCATCCATTCAATGTGGACACTATCTTTCGAAAAAGCAGATTGATTTTTCGATGCGCGTTGGCAGCATGAACGCTGTCTTTCAGAAGAAGTTTTTTTGGAAGATCTCTCCCAGAAAAGCTTCTTCCGAAAGAAGCCTGCAGTCTAGATGTAGCCTGTGTCTTACTGAGGGGTAGCATAATGGAAACCACTTATGTTTAGTGAAAACGTATTCTAGAGTGCATCCTTCTAAACACTGAGCACCTTCAGCTCCCTCTGATGGCTTGCAGGATCAGGCTCTATGATAAAAGTGGAGTGTGATACAGATCAGTGGTGGTTCACGGGATGATGTCCTCTATGTGAAGTCCAGTGAGCAGTACTCCTTCCACATTGTCATTGTCATTGTCCAAACATTTATAGAGAGCAATAAATTGATATGGCACTTTACAAACATATGTAAAGGCGCATTCTTTAACTGGAAGATTTACTGATTAAATAAAAGTGGTTTTACTAGAACCGAATTCACTATCAGTGAGTCATTGTATTATTGGAATTGTATGCAAGAGCTTGAGACACAAAACAAATAACAATTCTGACACCCCACATAATATGATGTGAGGGAAAAAGAAACTCTCGTTGTATTTTTTTCTGTCAACCACATGTTGGGCTCCTTTCTTCCACACTGAAATTGTTAGAAAGGAAGACTTGAAGTTTAAATTATTGCTTCAACTGTCATGGTTTATGGTGAAATTATTTTGTCATTATCAGACACCATAAACGAAATCACCCACTCACATAAGGAATATTACACTGCTCCAAAAAGTTTTGTCTTTAAGGCTTTCAATGCATTTCATGGAACACTAATAATAAGGATTGTTCACAAATACTAGACTGGTTTTCAATGGCATTATGTATAGTTTCTTAAGATAGTTGCCAAATCACACACAACTATTCTACGAATCCCCACTGCCTAAAAATATCAACAGCACCTTTTCCTGTGTCTATTGCACACTCCCCTCTGTTCTCATTAACATTTTTTGCTAGTCTGCCAACCTTTTCAGCATGTAAAACATCATGTCCCAGTGAGCTGGTCCCTCTGATTTTAATTTCTCCAAAAGTAATTTGTTTTTCTGCTGCAGTTCCCCGGAATTTAAGGTTCTCCTTAAAGAGTGACTCAGATTTTGTGAAATGCTGCCGGAGACATTAAATACAGTTGTCATTCTTAAGAAAATCATATCACAGCAGGTTCCAACAGTGGACAAAACATAGCCCTTACAACACTGGTAAAATGTTTGGTTGTAATAAAACCATGAGACAGACCCTGGGAGATAAGTCACACAGTAATCTGTTCTTAAAGTATTTATACTTGAAGCTTGTTGGTTGTGGTACATCAGTTGTTAAATCCAAAGGGCAGCTTGCTTTTGAAAGTGTTTGTTTGCCAATAGTTGACAGATGCTTCTTGGAATGATACCAAGGGAGTTGTAATTGTCACGTAATATGGCCCTTTGGTCCACCATCACTTTGGTATATGCGCTTACAATCAGCCACTTTATGGTTTGTTCCATTAAGGCTTAAGCAGTGATATTCAACTATGGCACTGGGCAAACTGAGAACTTAGCCAGAGATCTTAAAACATATTACTTTATTGACTATGGATTGTTTGTACACCTAGCTGTATACCAACAAGGATGGAGTTAACTATAATTTATAATGGTAATTTTATCTATCTATCTAGCGCTCTGTCTGTCTGTCACCATGTCACAAATTTATCCCAACCTTTCCTCAAAACTCTAAACAAAATTATGAGCTTTGTGGAGCATCTTAGGACATCAGAATGGTCATACCGATCAGATCAATGGTCCATCTAGCCCAGTGTCTTGTTTTCTGGCAGTGGCCAGATGCTTCAGAAGGAATGAACAGAACAGGGTGATTATTGAGTGATCCATGTCCTGTCATCCAGTCTCAGATTCTGGCAGTCAGAACCGTAAAGGTTAATACATGTAAAAGGTGTAGGAATCAAATGCAATGATGGAGAAAGAAAAAAAAGCCTTAGAGAATGCCCTCTGGGTAGCTTCTTCTTCTATACTAAGGAAGCTAAACTTTGGGCAGCTCTGTTGATATAAACTGTAGATGTATAGAATTAGACAGGTGGTCTTTAAAGATGCAGCCTTTGAGGACTTTGGGGTACATATACATAGGGGAAAAAACCTGTGACTGCTATGAGTCAGCTGACTAGGGCTCAGGCTCCAGGGCTGAAACATTGCTGTGAAGACATGTTATGTTTAGTTCAGTTTTAGGGATGTTTTGTGATCTGAAACATTCTTCCATTTTTTCATTTGGTTTCATTAGGGCATGTTTAGTTACATTTATGTTTTAAATAAACATAGTTAATTTTCAAAATATTGTTTCAAAATGAAAAGTCAACAAAATGTTTCATTTCTAAATGATAAGAATGCACTCTTTTGACTTTTTTGTGAAAAAAAATATTTTTTTTTTAAATGAAGCTATTCATCAAATTCACCCTGAATTTGCAAATAGGTTTTTTTGAACCCCAAAGTCCTTTTTACAGCAAATGTATTATTTGCTGACAAAATTTTTGACAGAATATTATTTGCTCAGCTCCCTGCCTCCTGCTTCCTGCTTCCTCAATGTTACTTTAAAAAATAAGGTCCTAACTCTTATTTGTCACTGAGAGCTAAGCTGAGCTCCCCTGGCTTCAGAGGAAGGGGGAGCAAGGGCAGGGCCTCAGGGCAGAACATGGACACGGCCACAGCCTGGATTAGAGGAGGCTTAGCTTGCCCACTCCTTTTATATCAGCCACCTATGTGGTTTATCATTGCATTATGCACTGTTATCCATTTTACTACATCAGGGCTGCACCCTTTGGAATGTGATGTCATAGTGTGCAACGCATCTAAGACTAATGTTTCTATAAGTCCTCCGCCAAAACCCTGAGCTATTACAACTCACAAACTGTTCCTATTTATTTTTTACATTTGGGACAGAGTTGCTATTTTTAAATGAACTTACTATCAGTGAAAGGTACTAGTTTGACAGCACTGGCCCAAGAAGTCCTCAATTTAGACACAGAAATAGAGATAGCATGCATAGTGAATGTGAAAGTTTCCTCCCTCACTGGTCAGTATGCCTCATTGGTAACCTGGATGGATCACAACAAAGCTTGAGAAGGTAATTTAGTTTCCATTCCCATTAAGTCCTTGAGGAAGTCCACTAGATGAGAAAAATCTGGGTTCTACTGCTGGCTCTACTAAACTTCCTGTAACAATTTGGTGAAATTACCTCACACCAGATTTTCCTATCTGCAACTTCAGATAACCTACGCTCTTATGCTCTCTGCATGTCACATACTTAGATTACATCCTCAATTCAGCATCCATAAAACCATAACAATAATACATCGTGAAGTGCTTTGAAGTGACAGTGATAGATCCCACATAAATACTAAGATAGATTTTCATTTAAGATTGCAAAAAGAAAAAAAAAGGGAGATGATGGTAAAATGTTTGTTATGCTAGCTGTCCACTCAAGTGAACAGCAACCAGCCTCACCTCATGGCTATCCAACTTGGTTTGAATAGCAAATTCTCAGAGAACTGTTTGTGATAAATCCACAGAGTAAATAAAAACTGCAAATAAGAAATTCCAACACTCAATTTTAAAAATGAAATAGTGTTGAAGATATTGCAATCTGCTTTCAAATATTGTGAGAACAAAAAAAATACAGGTGAAACTGGGTGAATAAATTATCCCTGTAATTATTCACTTGTCTAAAACCACACTTAATTTTTGAATTTTATATGATTTCAGTTATGGATTGTTTTCAACCTTGCATTCTGCAGCTACTTTGAAATTTCTAATTATATCTGGTAGCATAAAATCGGATCTTTAAAAATTTCCAGCATCATTTTTAAGTCCCAATATTCCATCTTGAATCTAAGATGTTCTGCAAAAGTGTCCAAAAATAGTGTGTTTTCATTAAGTAATTTCCCATGATGAAACATGGAAATATTGAGAAGCATTTGAAAACAGATATAAAAAGGCAGAACATTGGTAAATAAACGCAGTGTCATTTTGTAAAGTCATTTTAAATCAGTAAGTTGCATGTATTTTTCATTTCAATAACAGGATGTAGCTGAAATCTGTGTGAAGGCTTCACTAAAGGCATATATTGTAAATACAGTTCCAGAATTTTCATTTCCATAGTAACACAGAAATAGCAATCCAATTATTTAAAAACAAGTTTCAGAACCTATACATTTCAAGTGAAGAATCATGTGTTTGACTTTTTAATCCTAACAGATATACTTTATGCAAATAAAAAAATATTTTCCTCTGACAGTCCTTAGGAAGAAAGAGGACAATGAGTATGCTAAATATTTGATCGATTCTCTTATGTGTAGGTGGGATGTCATAAAATACAAGAGTGACTGACCTCTGCTCTTCTTTTGTCACCAGTGATTGAGGAAGAAAGGGAGAAAGAAATATATTATTCTGACACTGGAATGAACAATGGTTATTTAAAATCAAATGCACTTATTGCACATATTGCTATGTAAAATCAATTTTTCAGATCACTAAAACAGCATAAACATTTGAGATTAATCTCACAGAAGAAATGTAACATTTGATGCACAGCTAATAAAAACCTGATCCTACATTCCTTATTCAAGCTATAGCTTTTGTAGGTCTAGCGAGGTCAATGGGAATTTTGTTTGACTAAGAACTTCAGGGCTGGGCCCTAACTGTGGTGTTTGGAGCTGAAAAGCTGAGATGTAATACAATGTGTGTATCACTGAACAATCTAAACCAAAATGACACAGATGCCACATGCTCTTTTAAAATGGTGGAATTCAGAGAACATAAATTGCATAATTAAATTATTGACAGCCTGTCAGGACCATGAGTTTTGAAGGCTGGTCTACAAGGCTCTTAGGAGACAGTAAGTTCCAGCTTACCATCCAGTGACCTGCTAACTGTTGTTAGAATAAAACCTGAATTTTCAGTTCTAGGATCTGATTGGAGGAAAGCTACGCTTCCTGATTGGTTCTCAACCTCTATTATAGATCAAGCACAGGAACAACAAACTGTCCATGCAACTGGTTCTCCCTGCGAAAGACTGCTTTTGCTCTTACTGGATGACTCTGATCTCCAGGTAACCTAACCCTTCCTGCCTCCTGACACCTGACTCCTGGTTTGCCCTCTGGCCTGTCTCAGATTCTGATCTGCTGGTATCTAACCCAGCCTGGTTCCAAATTCTGGCTCTAACCACTAAGTCAGACTGCCTAGATCCCAGACATGACACAGGCACTACCTACTGTCTCATCTTTCTTTAGGTCAAGTACCGAGGATCAGGGATCAGAGTCATCCAGTAAGAGCAAAAGCAGTCTTTCGCAGGGAGAACCAGTTGCATGGACAGTTTGTTGTTCCTGTGCTTGATCTATAATAGAGGTTGAGAACCAATCAGGAAGCGTAGCTTTCCTCCAATCAGATCCTAGAACTGAAAATTCAGGTTTTATTCTAGTAACAGTTAGCAGGTCCCGGGATCAGGGATCCTCTGTATAAAGGTATATGCCTTTTGATAGGTAATGGGACTAGAATAAATATCAGCTGTGATTATTCTAAACTCTCTGTCCTTGTCATAGAGAATTCCCCCTATGACAAATCCATTTACTAGAGTTAAGCAGTAAGACCAGGAAATGCTCCTTTGTTTGTGAGCAAATCTGAGCAAAGAATATGATTTACTCAATGGACTCTGATCCCACACTCTACAGGTAGACAAGTCACCCACTCGGGGGCCTTTGACTTGACCATAGTGACAAATGTCAAAATTCAAGATAAAAATTACATAGATAGGTAATTAAAAATAAAACTAAATTGCACAATACATTCATGTCAAAGACACAGCACAGAAACATAGCATTCAAATGGTCTACCTCAAAACACAGATGATAGCTATCCGAACTAATCACAAGAATAAAAAATTGAAACTTCCATAGCATTAACCAATATATATATCAATTTCTGAATGTTAATAACATACACAGTGATAGAGTCATAAATATTTTGTTGAAAAATGTGGTATTCCCTTTAATAATAATGTATTTTGAATATGAGCAACTGGACTTTACCATCTATATTTCTTGTCACCAACAAAGATAAGCCTGTTAAGCTACTCAGTGTTTATTAAAAATCAAGCAGAATTTATTGCAGTGGTTTAACCAGCATAATCAGATAGATTACATGGTAATTTATAATTTCAATACATGCTTTCAGGCTAGAACTATTAAAGGGAAGTGCTGTATAACAGCAAATACCTCAGCTGGCAAAGACTACAATCCCATCACATTAGTTAAGATAAGGCAGATTGTGGGTGAGCTTTTAAATGTGTCTTAAGACACCAGAAATATTATGATTAGTTAACACAAAAAGTAGCCAGAGTTTATCCAAAAGTCTTGCAAAGTTTACTTGGTATGAATACTTGGCTGTCATTGATCCGGGCCTACAATTCAGCTGTTCAGACAATGGAGATATGTGAGAAGCTTGCCTAGTACAGTACTTGAGCAGAAGAAAAGCATCTAGATGACAGACTCAACAATAATGCAGAAGTGTATTGGTTTCACCCTGTGGAAATTGGCCACACTAACTGGTCCAGACCGGTTGGCAATCAATATAAAGTTGGAAAATCTACAGCTTGCTTAGTGATTATGGAGGTTTGCAAGGTAATCAACATTGCTGTTCTCTAGATTTGTCAACACTAGAAATATCCGTGACATAATTGCAGGGTTTGAATGGCTGGCCTTCCTGAATGGTTCAAGTGTGTTAAATGAGATGCATAAACTTATGCTACACCTCCCATTTTATGCAAGCAAGTATCAGCATGTGAGGATACTGTTTCTTTAAACTTCCTCATGAACCACCCTGGCATTTTCATGGACATCTATACTAGATGCATTTGCAGGGACCATGATGCCACAGTGTTCCAGAAATCTGGCCTGTTTCAGCCTGAACCAGCTGGTTTGTTGTTCCCCACTAACACCACACTCATTAACAGGGTCTGTGCAAACTGTGGCTATTGGCAATCCAGTGTGCCCTCTGCTACTCTGATTGGTAGCACCAACAGGACAAGAGATATTTCTCTCTGCTTGTCCACCATCTGAAGCAGCATAGTCAGGAGAGCCTGTGTGAATGTGTTACATGGGAGATGGGTGAATCTGGAGCAATGCAAACAGGGTGGGACCAAAGTACTGAGCAGGACAATATGAAGGTAACCCATTTCTGGGCAGAGCTCAGGTAGCCCAGATAGATGACAAAGAAGTACACAGAAATGGATGCCCAGTGTGCTTATGGGAAGTGATTGTGGACCATGATAGCTCTGTGTTATGAAACCCCCATTACTGCACATTTTCACTACATTAATCTTGTGGTGACAATACAGTTTAAAAACTACATAGTGGTTTGCTTTATACCTTGGAGCAGCGTTTCCCAAACTATGGGCCGTGGCCCAGTACCGGGCTGCGGGAAAAAATTACTGGACCTCAATGTGCCTGGGGGCTGCCGGGAGGGGAGCAGAGTGGGGCAGAGCGGAGCAGGTTGGGAGGAGGTGGCGGGGGGGGAACCGGCCACGGGGAAGCAGGGTTAGGGGCAGCGGGGCTGTCCTGCAGAGATCAGGGTAGGCGGGCGGGCGGCAGAAGCAGGGTTAAGGGTAGCGGGGCTGTCTGGCGGAGATCCGGGTGGGCGGGTGGCAGAAGCAGGGTTGGGGGTAGTGGGGCTGTCCCGCGGAGATCAGGGCAGGCGGGCGGCGGGCGGGCGGGCGGCGGAAGCAGGGCTAGGGGTAGCAGGGCTGTCCCGCGGATATCCGGGCAGGCGGGTGGGCAGCAGAAGCAGGGTTGGAGGCAGCAGGGCTCTCCCGCAGAGATCAGGGAGGGCAGGTGGTGGAACCAGGGCTGGGCGGGGGGAGGAGAGGGCTGGACAGGGGAGATCAGGAGGAGGAGGATGGGAGAACCAGATGCCGGAAGCAGGGCTGGACGGGGGCAGTGGGGCTGGTCGGGGAGGGGGGGGGTCACATGCTGCCAAGTGGCAGGAAGAGTCAAATAAATAGTGTGAACTCAATTGTGACTCCTTGCTGATGTCCAGATCTGTACAAGTGTCTATCTGAGTGTTGGGGGGCTTCATTCCCAGTGAGTCCATGCAAGTCAAAGCCTACCCTCTCTAATAATTCCCAGGACATTTTATATGTAGATTCAAGACAACTAGCCCCTGTTCATAAAAGAGTATGAATTTGGCCCAAAGAATTGAACTGACATGAAATAGCTTTAAGAAATTGGCAGCTGGAGCCATACATGTCTGCATTTCATTGAAAAATACATTTGTGAGTGCATTTGAATATTTGCTCTATATAACAAAGCAGCAATGGCAGCAAACACAGTATTTCAACAGAGTTTAATAAAATCATATATGCAAGATTTCCCCCCATTATTATATACACAATCTTTGTACTATCAATCACAGAATAATGATTGTCTTTTTCAAAGAGAAAGAAATCTAAATGCTGGCAAATCTGTAGGAATTATATTAAAAACAAACGTGCATTTAAATGCAAATGGTTAACATTTCTCTTACAATCCTGTCTTTGAAAAGAAATTGCTTATAAAAAACCTAAAGCTGAAATCCTTTCTTTATCACTAGGTAGATCATTTATTTTCTTTTGTGGTATTTTTCATTATGTGCTTTTGCTTCACATATTAAATGGATTAGTACAACATTAGTCAATTGAGTCTATTTTCAGATGAGTCCAAGATTTGCAAGGCAGGCCCAGATCTGGATTCTGACTCACAGAAAGCTTTGCATGATCAAATTTGTACCTGGAAGGTTACAGCTCACATTTGAAATGTTGGTCCTAAATATAACAGTTTTGCTAAAAAAAAAATAGCATAGAGCTGAATCTCTGGTTAGTAACGTTGTTGAAATTGATCCAGGAGCTGGGATCAATGCAAGAAAGAAACGCCTAACTGTATTTGAGCATTGGACATGCTACTGTAAATGGCTTCTAATTTTGGAATGTGGTGCACTGGTAAGAGACTGCCCGGCTCAGGGCTGGGTTCTCATTACTGCTGCTAAAGAGATAGAAATGGTTTGTCTCATTACATCCACAGCACACCCAGGCTCCAGCCCTGGTGCTCAGGTGACTGGACAGCACAGTCACTGCCCCTGCAAGCCCCAGGAATCTAGTGGCTCAGCAGAATCTAGTGGTCACAGTCACAGCTAGGCCCAAGGATCCAGCATCTGGGCAGTGCAGTAGCTGCATGCTGGACAGCCCTGGGAAGCCAGTGTTCAGGCTAGTCCTGGGAATCTGGAAGCCGGCTAGCCCTGGGGATCTGGTGGCTGGGCAGCACGGTCACTGCCATGGCCAGCCCTGGGGACTGGGTAGCAGGGCAGTACAGTGGCCACTCTCCCAGCCCCGAGCTCCCCACACATCCAACAACCCCCTGCTCTGAGCCCCCATACTACCCAACTCCCTGCCATGAGCTTCCCATAGTACAGTCCACACTTAAATTTTCTACAGATACTGTTGTATTGCAATCACTCTCAACCTTCTGCCAGGAGTCCCCCACTTCTCCCCCAGGGTCATTGCAATATAGCAGTACTGTACTGTAAGAAATTTAAGTTACTTCCACCCCTTTATAAGGTTCTGGTGTATTGTTATTGTATTCACCTAAGTAGTAGCTCACCATCTACAATTCTAGTTATAGCAAGTTGAGGGGCATATATACTCCAAATGAGACCATAAGAGTGGATTGTAGACATAATGTTAGTTTCAGTGGGCTGGGTTAAACAGCACTTTAAGTGCAGGCATCAGAATCCTTTACTTGAGTACGGGTAGGGGTTTTTGTAGGGAAACAACAATGGTTCAAGGGGGGGACATTCAATTTTTTTTATGGGTAAACTGATTATTCAAGGGACTATTCCAAAGTTGTTTTATATAGGCTAAACAATAGGAACTGATCAATCCTGGCTATGAGCGGAGTTCCTTCAAGGGAGTTCATAATACAGTTAGGTCTATTAGTCGTCTTCTGAAAGGCATATTCCCCTAGATTTATTGCTTATTGCAACCATTTGTAACTCACAAACTCCTCCTTTTTTCCTATGAGTGCAAATGTGTTATTGGCATGGGTGGCGGGTATCAGACTAGGAGAGTCTGTGTTTCCCCAAACAGCCTGGCATGGCCCCACCCACACTATACCCCCAGTGCCTGGAACTCTGGGGGTATAGTGTGGGTGGGGCTATGCCAGGCTGTTTGGGCAAACACAGACTCTCCTAGTCTGATACCCGCCACCCATGCCAATAACACTGGAACTCTGCCAGATTGGCTCAGGCTGGCTGAAGTAGAGGCTGGGGCTGTCTGGACTGCTTCCTGCAGGAATTCAGGGGAGGCTGACGCTGGGACCATACTGCCCAGTGCTCCAGAGCTGGAGGCGCTGCAGCCATACTACCCAATGCTGTGGGGCCAGCCACCTGGAACAACAGGACTGGTGTTACCTACCAGTTCTGGGTTCTTGAGGCACCAGAGCATAGTATCCAGCCTGTCTGACTCATGACAGATCCAGCCTCCCTCCTCCCCCAGCCTCTGCCTGAACCAAACCTGATCAGAAGAGGGACTTATAAAAAGCAATGAAAAGGCAGGAGAAGACTTACTTACACCTCTTTGGAAACTCCTCTAGCCTCATTTGCATCAAAGATGGGACAGACAGGCCTCTCCATTAGCATACAGAATAGAGAACATCAATTCCAAGGCAAGAACTGCACTGAACTCTGGGACA
This sequence comes from Rafetus swinhoei, assembly GCA_019425775.1. Taxonomy (NCBI): domain Eukaryota; kingdom Metazoa; phylum Chordata; order Testudines; family Trionychidae; genus Rafetus; species Rafetus swinhoei. Next base: position 313,214,720 of record CM033437.1, read on the forward strand.
CAAAAAGCAAGGAAGCATTGCCTGATGGGAAATCTTGCTCCAGATGCTAATGAACCCATGCATGCACTCAGATCAGTGATTATCAGACCAATTCTAGTAATAAATCCTCCATTGGTACCCAAAATACTGAAGCAGCCTCATAGGGGAAAAAAGGAGGAGTTTGTGAGTTACAGATTGTTGTAATAAGCCAGAAATCTAGGGAAAATGCCTTTCAGAAGATGATCCTGGGAAATTAAATGCATTACTATGCTAGACATTAAAAATCATGGTTTGAACAGACACTGGCATGTCAGGAACACGTAATTCTCAAAAAATTCAAAAAGACAAAAATATGAATAAAATATTAAACTTTTAAAAATAAATGTAAGGAGAGTAACACCTACCATTGCTTCTCACTAAGAGGTGTTAATGTGCTTGCATGAAGATAATTCTCAAAATCAGTATGCTGAGGAAAACCTTTGGAAGACAATAAGTAATTGTCAGCTCAAATGGTGCAAAATCCAGTGTATTCCTTAGAGGCTGTTCACTAGAGAACTTCAAAAGTCCGGCAAAATAATAAAGATTACATATTAGTGTCTAAGTTCGTCCCTGTAACAACAGCTGCCCCCTGAAAACAGAGAGCTTTCATACAAAGAAATATTACCTACAGCTATCGTAACAGAGAAGAAAACTTCAGTGTGTACAGGGGAAAAGATATGGATTATACACATTTTGGGAGTCTTATAGTAGCTTCTTCGTTGCTCATCTCTCCATTTGCTCGTACATCTACAATTTTGTATAGTAATCACTTGACAGCTATACTAGTTTAGAATTTTATAAAAAAGCATTTGAATCCCCAAAGGGGGAGTTTGGCAGCTTTGGGGATAAATAAAAACAGCTAAAACTGGTATTACTTATGTACTTCTGTTATGGAAGAAGCCTTATCTTTGGCTGACAACATAGATTCCCGCTTCAGAAAACCACTCCTTAACTCCATTCTTGAACTCTGTGATGAGAGATAGAAAGGTCTGGCTTTCACTAACTTCCTCCCTTGTGACGAGTGCTCCCACTTCTGTCACATTGAGAATGCCTGTATTTATAGCTGTGGCGTAACGTCATTGTCCAATAGTTGAATAAGACGTTGTGCTTCTGAAGATGTGCAATTTGTTACCTTCCTTATTATCAGTCCCAGCAAAATGTCAAATATTTTATGGAAGCTGTGGCTTGAGACTGAAAGAAAGACAAAGAATAAGAGCAGGAGGCCAAAGTGTACGTTTCAATGCACACCATGAAGGAGTAGATTAAGCGTGACCATATTTCCCTATGCTGAATACAAGACACCCTGGAAAATTTAGTTGTTTTCATGCATATCCAATGGCAATCAATCAGAACTATGCACTACAGCCATTCAGATTAATATCAAGTTGACTGAGCCCCCGTTTAAAAGAAATACCATAGAGTTGGATTTCTTTATTTACCTTCTTATCTTTATGGCTTTAGGGTTCATCAAAGGGAGAGATGACACACACACACTCTCAGACACCTCTCTCACATGAAGAGGCTATGACTGACCGACCTGACCCGCCTTGCCTGGCATTCACATTCTCCATGCCTGCCTGGGCATCAGAATGGACAAATCTCTCCTGGTACCAGAGGCCACATCCTCTCAAAGCAGGGTTGGGGAACCTTTTTTGGGTCAGGGGCCACTGATCCACAGAAAAATCAGTAAGGGGTGAACACAAGTTAGAAACAAAAAAACCCACCCCTCATCAGTGTGGAGTCCCCAGTGCTGGAGGGAGCCCCAAGGGCTGCTGGATCCAGGCAAGCCAAAGACTGCATCCAGCCCCAGGGCCTTAGGTTCCCCACCCCTGTTTCCAAGGCAATACATGGGGGAATCTTAAAGGGTCACATGCTCCTTCCCATATTTCTGCAAGGTCATCAAGTCAGGTCCCCTGCCCTTACAGCACGACTAAGTACCATCCCTGACAGATTTGCCCCAGATCCCTAAATAGCCCCCTCAAGGATTAAACTCACAAGCCTGGGTTTAAGCAGGCTAATGCTCAAACCACTGAGCTATCCCTCCTCCCTAGGGAAGGCATGGAAGCTACTTCCAGTAATGGAGTGGGGCGGGGGGGCTAAGTCTGGTCCATGTCTTTGAAGAGCTTATCTCTTCTCCCAATCCACCATCTCTGGTGTGTGGAAACAGCTTGTTCCTTCCTGCTTGTACAATGTTGAAAGGCAGCGAATACCTTCAGGCTACTTCTGGCCACCAGCATAAGCCAGCTGCTTCTGGCTACCATTCGGACAGGAAGGGATTACCCCTAAGGAATCATAGTGCACCAGGTCTTAGGGAACCTGACTCCTGGGGCTTTGGTGGCTCAGCACTGGATGGAACAGAGGGGACTGAGAAGCCCCACATTCCCTTAGGGCAGGATCCAGGGTACTAGGGGGCAGGCAAAGAGGATGCTAAATCCCTGTCCAGGGGGCTGCTGTGGAACCTGCTAGGTGGGGCACAAACAGGCTGGAAATTACTCCCTCCTCCCCGGCCACTCCAGAGTGTAGCTGAGGGGCAGACTTTGGCACATGCTGGGCTCAGCTGCTCCTGGCCAGCTCCCTGGGCCAGAGTGTCTTAGGCTTTCCTGGGGCACCAACCCACCCAGTGGCCATGGTGGAAGGAAGAAGTCTGATGGCCAGAGTGCTGCAGAGCTGAGGCTGATTCTCCACAATGTTCTGGGAGCAGGACATGCCCCACTGAGGAGGATATGAAGAAGTAGTGAGGTTGAGGGAGGGTGACAGGGTAAAGTGGGAGAGGACAGCAAGAGTGGGATCATGTAATGAGTTGATCGGAGAGCAGCAGAGGTGACACTTTACTGGATGCTGCTTGATGACTATCCACATTCACCAGCTATTGCACCTCACAGTGCATAGCCAGTTCTGGCTGGAAACAGGACAGGGAGTGGGCCCTGTTGGCTGAGAGCTGGCATGCAGTGGGGGCTGTGCTGATGGACCACCAGGGAGAGCTGCTTGCCCCATGCTCTCCATCTTTCCCCCCCCCCCATTGTTGGCTATTAGACCACCCCCAATAGCCACTGGTGGGTGGACAGATAGCAAGTGGGGATCCAGCCCACAGCAGGACATACCAGTACTGATGGGTGAGACAGAAAATACAGGACAATTTGTCAATTTTTAAGAAAAGCCAGGATACCTGCAGGAGGGCTTAAATACAGGACTGTCCTTTAAAAAATGGAACATCTGATCACCCTGATGGGATGCAAACCATAAGCTAGTATTGATCAGGGAAGCTGCTACAACACTGACAGAATGGGAACCTTTAAACTCACTTTGTGATGAACCATGCAGAAGCCATGGTAGTTCAGTGTTACATATGAATGAACAATAACTATGCACAGGTCAAAGACTGTTTCTGTGAAATATTTCAATACATCCTTGGCAAGATCAATAAATATGACATTTTTATCCTTATGGGAGACCAAAATGCACACGCTAATGACGATAATAGTGGATATGAACCCATTATGGGCAGACATGACACCCCAGGAAACACTGACAATAGAATCAAACATCTTGCTTTGAATAGACAACAGTGAGGAAAATGGGTTGCCTCATGTGTCCTTTTGTTGAGACTGCCAGCAAGAGTGCTTTGTTTGTTAGTTTGATTTAATGTTTACTGTAATGTTGTGAATACTAGGAGCTGGACTGACATCGGCTCATTTTCACATGGGTCTGTATACTGGCAACATAGAACTATGACCTTCTGTTATTGTTAGTCTGGATGGGATGCAAACCATAAGCTAGATGTGAAAAGTGTTCGATCTCATTTTTTAAAAAAGAGCCATCTATCTGGTCATATAGTGGTGATTTAAGATGAAAACTTATAAGGATAGTATTAAATTGTGTGAAAGTGACACAAGAAATCTTCAATGACAACTATATGGTGTCAGAATATATCTCTCAGTTAGACCTAAACCCATTAGAGTCAAAACAACTGCAACAGTATGGGTATGTCTACACTGTGGAGCTATTTTGGGATACCGGAAGTATCCCGAAATTGCTATTCCTCATCTATTGAAGCAGCCTGTTATTTCAAAATAGATTTTGAAATAACAGGCGGCCTATTCTGACATCCCGGTAACCCTTGTTTCAAGAGGGTTAAGGGGAATTTTGGAATAGCGAGTTATTTTGAAATTTGGCACTCAAAGACAGTCAAATTATGAAATAAGCTATTTCAAAATAGAATCAAAATAAGCTATCCAATTTGCATAGTGCAAATTGCATAGCTTATTTCGAGCTAAGGGTGCTGTGTAGACGCACCCCATGTAATCATCACAAGAAAGTATGAGAAAGTAAATATTTAATTGTCCGCATCATGGGATTATTTTTAGAAAATTGATGATAGTCTTGGAGTAGGGTTGGAGGTATAGATCTGTGTCGCTTTTTTGTTTACAATATCTGTTTTGATCATGATTTTTAAAAAAATCAAACCTACAGGGCCCAAGCAATCAGCTTTGTATGTTTCCATGTCAACTGGTGTAAAGGAAAAAGTGAACTGCCACCTTTACTATCAGTAAAAAAGTGGCTAATTGTCTTCCTAGAGTTCTCTTTCCACTGTCTGTTTTTGCTAAGGTAAATGTTTCAGTTAAAAAAAGAACAGCAGAGATGTTGTCTTTAATTATCTTATATAGTAAATTGTTACCTCAAGCTGTAAGCTAAATGTTTACATTGATTGATCTATAGCATCAGTGCAACCTCCTGTGAAAAAAATTGCTCTTTCCATGAGAGCAAATAATATATTTTACCTTATCAAATATTCAGACTTGTAAATGAATTCTAAATAACAAGTCAATTTAGATATTAAGATATCTGATTACATTCCATCATTTTTATTGCAGTAATAGTAGGAAATGTTTATGTTGGCATCATACGCAGTGATAGGAATCTCAGAGACCACTTGGCTGTTATTAAATTGGTTGAGGTATTACATTGTTACACTGCACCATCACTTCATTTTTTAAAAATAATATCTTGTCCCTGTCTTCAACACTTTCTCCATCTTCCACTCACCTATTAGTAGTCTTTTCTCTGCTCCCCTGTACAAGACATGGGTTTTTTTATTCCAAGGAATATAGTCCTATTCCTTTTCCTAGCATGGTATTTCCCAATTACTTCCATGGAAGCAGGACTTGACACAATACAAACAACAAAAGGCAGTTAGTTTCAAGGGAGAGGTACATGGGATTATTCAGGATCAGATGGTAGGAAGGACTTTTAGCGTAGGCATGATTCAAATATAGATTTGAAGGAGAAACGAGAGGGCTCCAGGTGGATGAACAAAAATGGGCAGTGCAGGTATAAAGCCAAAAGGTAGTAAAGATATCTAAGGAAATAATAAAAAAAAAGGGTTGGGAAGAGAGGAGAGTGGGAGGCCAGTGGAGCAGATATAGAGACAGGAGGGATAGCCCTTATAGGTGGGATTGAGTAGCCTAAATTTCATGCAGTAAGGAAAAGGAAGCTGATGCAAGGACTGATGGAAGAATAGTTGGTCAGAATAGCAAGAAAACAAATTCAGACTAACTGGAGGGGTAAAACAAGAAAACAAAATGGATGAAAAAATCTTATTGTTCATCTTCATTGTCTGAGACATGGAACTCCATTCTATGTTATCGCACCCTCTGCCTCCCTGAGCCAAAAATACCAAGCCACTCAACCCATGTCAATCTTCACATACAAACCCATTCATTCAATGAGAAATTAGTCAGTCTAGTTCCTCACCCATATTTTTAAAATTCTTGCTGTCCCATATTTGTTCCTGAGATAACCTGAATGTATTATTCCTCTACCTCAGTAAACTGCCTCCTCCCATGGCCTGCCAACAGGGAGAGGTAAAGGGGGCAACTGCCCTTGGCCCTTTAAATCACCATTGAAGTCGTGTGCAGCATGCTCTGGGTGGCACTAAGGTCTGGTGGGGAGTGGGCACAGCGCACTCTAGTTGGTGCTGAGGACTGGCTGCCCCACCCCTCTCCTTCCAGAAGCATGGAATCAAGCCCTCCCCCCCCGCCCACAATTTGCGCTGGGTCCTTTCTGAGTCTGAATAATGGAAACGTAGCAAAAGCAGAAGTTGCTTCTTTCCCTTTAGCACTTGTTCCCTGCTCTGTCACCCAGTGTGTTGTCTTATCTAATCATAACTACAAGGCACATATATTTTTGCACATATGTAGTGCTTGCCTGCCCTTCACAAAGGTGGAAAAGTATTGTTTTACATCTTTACATCTCATGAGAATACAGAGGAACCACAGGAATTATCCAAGGTGATGCAGTGACATCAGTGGCAGAATTAAGTATAAGATCCAAGTTTCCTGACTTCCAGTCCTATAAACTTTTAAGTATGGATGCACAATACTTAAGGAAGCCTCAAACTGCATATAAAAACATACTTTGGGTGACTTGTTTATGTAACCTGTAAAAAGCCAAAAATATTTCTGTCACACAGTTCTGCCACTAAGTCCTTATACTGGCTTATTTTATGTGAGAAGGTGGCAGGAGCCTAACTTTTAAAGCTTAATCGTTCTTGTAAGGAATTATCTCAGTAATAAAAAGGTTCAATGTTATCAGATAATAAGCATATTGAAAAGGTCTAATCTTCTTTTGCATGGCAAGAGAGGTGGCTAGCAACACTCAAGTAACGAAATCCTGATTAGTCAACCAGTGAGTAGCTTCAGAAGTGGTCATGTGCAAGTTTGAGATGCAAACTATGGAAGCGGGCAGTGATTTACATTTTAAAAGGTCTAATCATGAGCAATCACAGCAGTATAATAATAAAGTCTCAGCATGTGCTGGATAATTCAGTTATGATCAGCTATCTTTAAATAAGTTTTAAACCCTGATTGGTTGAAGGCTAAGACTATTTGCAATGTACAATACATTTAAACCACTAGTGGATACTGTCTTGAAATATATTTAAAAACAACCTGTGTTGAAATATATTTAAAAACGATGAGTAGTCCCGTAGCACCTTAGAGACTAGCATGGGCTGAAGCTTGTGCCATCATATCTACACTACTGTTGTTACCCTTGCTAGCTAGACTGAAGTTAGGCACACACATGGAGTTGGGGGGGTGATTTCCCAGTTTGAGCAAACATAGTTGCACCAGTTGTCACTAATAGTAGCATAGCCAGCTCAAGCTCATAGCCCTGGTATCTAGGCAAGTTTACACCTGGAACAGCTAGCCCAGGCTGCTTCTCATCACTGCCCAATCAACCACTGCTACACTATTATTTTTAACATGCTTGCTCTTTGGAGCAAGGGTAACTATGTCTACATGACCTGGGAATCAAATGACCAGCTTTAGGCTATAACCAATGTGGTTATAGCCTAAAGCTAGCATGAGTATGCCTTCATGTACTACAATCACACCTTGACTTTCCATATAGAATAATTTAACCCTGAAATTACTATTTATTGATCATTAGAGCTGATTGTATGACAAAAAAACTGATCCCCAAAGAAATTAAGGGTTTATAAGTGTACTCAGTTTCATGCCCTATAATTTATGAGGAAATTTTCATAAATTTCAAAAGTTGCATGGATTTAAAACCAAGTCATTATGTGTCCAAAACTTGAAGCAGAAATATGTTATTTGATATTCATTATTTCTAGCTGTTATCCATTATTCTCCTATTCCAAGTATTTCAGTCATACAGATAGAGAACAGAAACAATAGCATGTGATTTAGCTGACCAACCCACATATAGGCTGTGTCTAGACTGGCCAGTTTTTCCGGAAAATCAGCCGCTTTTCCGGAAAAACTTGCCAGCTGTCTACACTGGCGGCAATTTCCATAAAGCACTGACTTCCTACTGTAAGAAATCAGTGCTTTTTGCGGAAATACTATGCTGCTCCCGTTCGGGCAAAAGTCCCTTTTGCGCAAAACTTTTGCACAAAAGGGCCAGTGTAGACAGCTGAGATTTGTTTTCTGCAAAAAAGCCCGATCGCGAAAATGGCGATCAGGGCTTTTTTGTGGAAAAGCGTGTTTAGATTGGCCACGGACGCTTTTCCGCAAAAAGTGCTTTTGCAGAAAAGTGTCCGTGCCAATCTAGACGCTCTGTTCTGAAAATGCTTTTAACAGAAAACTTTTCCGTTAAAAGCATTTCCGGAAAATCATGCCAGTGTAGACACAGCCATAATGAATATCTAATAGGAAAGAGTAAAATGAATAATGAATAGCTAATAGGAAATAGTAAAAGAGAATAGTTGGCAAACAAAGAATAGTATGAATATTTTATCCATAGTACGCAACAAATGTTTATCAATAAAGAATTTGACAGAAATATTTGAAAAGCTGATATCTCAATCTTATTAGCTGGAATTTTTCATTAAACATTGGACAACTTCTGTATCGAAAGCAATATATTCTCCTTAGTCTATATTATGTAGTGAAAGAAAGATGTCAAATCATAAATTAAAAAGCTAGCATGATCTTCAAATTGCCAGATCTCTCTCTCTTTTTTCTAAATCTCTGTGTCACTTCTTTTTGATTCCCATTCAGTTCAAATCTGCCAAATTCTCATAACTGCATATGAAATATAATCAAACAATTTTAACATGGGGGTAGGGTTGCACAATTGAATGAGGCACTGTACCTGTTAATTTTGAAATGTCACTCTTGTTTTCTCTTTTGGAAAAGAAATGAATGGTTTTCCGACCAATTTTCAGAGCCTTGCCATATATGGTAACATATAATTTACAAGAGCTTGGAAAATAGAAAATCACCTGTTATAACTTCATTGCCACTATACTCAAGAGATTTAAGGCCTCATAGTCAATAACAGAGTCTTCTAATTAAATGCATAAAGCACCATCATGACAGTATATGGCGGAACCTTTTTAAAGAACTCTCACGTTCTCTGGTGTGATCCTGATATGGCTAATTGCATTGTAACTTGCCTTTATGTGGTTATGTAAATAGCACTGGCTTCTGAAGTAAGGCATGCAGCCTCTCTTTGTCAGTATGAGAGTCATTTTCCCAAGAGCTTTTTCATTGTGAAACACCAGCTGGTAGGGAGTTTTGCATTGTTGCCCCTTATCGCCAGTAGCAAAGGGGAAAAATCTAATCAGAAAAAAAAGTACAGGACTATCTTTTTATTTTAACAGAGCCCTCTCCTAGAGGCCTTCCATAGAACTGAAGCCTCCAGGGCCTACAGCAAACTCAATTTATCTCTTATTAGTATACATTAAGATAAGGTTCTACCTCAGAAGCTTTATTCAATGTGTCACACTCTCTTGGCTGGCACTTTGTAAATGTGTTTCATTTACAATTTTACATTCAAACAATAGCTTTTTACACTTCTACCACTTCTTTAAACCCTGGTATTTAATTTGTGATCATTCTGTTTTCCATTAGCTACAATGGAATAGAAAAAAATAGTAAAAGAGACATCATTGGGGAAAAAAAACCAGGCAAGTTCCTTAATGCACCTTAGAAGCATGTGACCTAATACAGTGTGACATGTACACTTATGAAAAGTTAAATTATTGTTCATAAGTTCATAAACTAGGCAAGAAAATGTAATTGCTTACTGATAATACCTTCGGTTACTATATAATTAAAGAAACACCCAAGTAGATGTAGGCTATTAAAACAATGGAAGTTACACTTGATTAGCTGGCCTTGTATAGAAAGAATGACCAATAGAAAGGGAATTACACATACATGTCTTTTCCCCACTACTTATGAAGAACTACTCATTCATTGTATGCAAGTACTATTTCCACCATACTGTGTTCTTAAGACACTTCAGCTTTAAAGTGACAAAACTATACTATACAGATGTCAGTGTGAATTTCCTCTTTTACTAGCCTTTTTGTTATGGGCCTTTGCCAATTAAGTTATATTGTGTAGGTCTATAAGTGCTGGGAAATCTAGCCTCCGCAAACAAGATTATAGTATTTTTAAAGGTCATGGGTGTCAGGCAAGTTTAATTAAAGCCAATGGAGAAATTAAAATTAGGGGCATGAATTTGCAGGGCAAAAAATAAAGGTAGTAAGAATAAAATAAATATGCCTCAGAAGAACATCTATAAAACACAGCTATGGAAAGAAAGAGAAGAGAAGAACAGCAACAAGTTAGTTGATTTGCTACAGAATTTTGTTAATTATTTTTTTCACCCAGAAAGTTTTCCGTCCTGCCCTCCCACACCCCAGTCTGTATTCTGCATAGGAATTCACATGATCAGATTCTGTAGAACTGTTTATTTTAGCACAGAAGACTCTGACCATTCATGCCACATCGTTTTCACACCTCTAGCAAGCCTCTGCAACCCTACTTCAAGCAATAATTTCTAAAAGGCAATTTTTATGTCTTTCCAAATCAGAAAATATAAGGAAAATCAATTTACAGAAAGTACAGCCAGCTCCAATAACTGATTTACACCCCCTGGGGATGTGGCCTAACATCTCCAGTTCCATAGCATACAACTGCGCAGTATGTATCTTCACTTATTGCACTTGCTCCTAAAACTGTTCAGTAACAGAGATTTTACAGTGAACACTTCTCTCCTGGTCTTTGTCAGACAGGAGAGAAGAAAGAATAGGTCAGTTTTGTTGATAGTCTGAAATGTGTTATCTTTTTAAAAAGTAATAATATATAGCAGTGACCACAAACTTACCCTTTTGTGGGTTTGCATTTTCAAATATATTTGAGTTTAAACTTCGCTTTATTTTAGTTTACACAGTAGATTTGCAAATATTTTGGGACCAAGAACTACAATTCCAATTGCTGTCATCTGTCTGAGCACAGACAAGCAACAAGAGGATTAGATGTGACATTCACATCATACTCAGACCTAAATAATTTGTCATTACAATTCAGCTGGATACATCCCCCTCCCCCCCCCCACACACATACATCAAGCTTAAAAAAATAACATACACATCAGAGTTATTTTAAAATCCAAATGTAAGATATAGATTTTGAGTAAGGTTTTCCCCAGGAATATAATATGTGAAAAACACATGACCACTTACAAAAGAAGTACCCTTAACCAAACAAAGAAATTCTAAAATCCAGATAATCCTGCTCTCAAAGGAATAGAAACATAATATTTTAAGTATGTTGTATATTATACTTCTTGTTATGTATACTGTATACTTAATGCTTCTTAATTGTGTATGGCACTCTGGCACCAGCCCTATATTGTGATCTGTATGGGTGCACACCGTGCACCAGATACATGTAAGAAAAAAAATAGGCAAAGATATTTAGAGGTAAGTAAAATTAGATTAGAAGGGGGGGGGGAATCATGGCCCAGTGCATAAAAGAAAAAGTCATTAGTTTGATATTTTATAGACACACACTATTTAACCACCAAAATCTAACCTCCAGGAATCTTTCAAAATAAACCAGAAACCTCTAGCAAACCTCCAAAAAGACTTCTGATAACTCTCCTTCCCTCCCTCCCTTCCTGAGGAAACTACAGTACATCGGTAATCTTCCTGAAAACACCATCTTGGCCCCTATGGATGTAAAAGCCATTTACACCAATATTCCTCACGAGAATGGACTACAAGCTGTCAGGAACAGTATCCCCAAAGATGCTGTAGCACACCTGGTGGCAGAGGTATGTGACTTTGTCTTTCCCCAAAATGATTTCTGATTAGAGGACAATTTATACCTTCAAGTCAGCTCACTGCTATGGGTACACACTTAGCTCCACAATATGCCAACATTTTTAGGGCTGACCTGGAACAAAGTTTCTTCAGCTTCCATCTCCAACAGCCCTCCTCTACTTATGCTACATTGATTACATCATCATATGGATCCATGGGAAGGAGGCCCTTGAAGAATTCCACAGAGATTTCAACAATTTCCACTTCACTATCAACCTCAGCCTGGAACAATCCACACAGAAGATCTACTTCCTGAACACTACAGTACAAACACTGTGTTAGGAAGGGTACTACCTATTGACTTTGATTCTTATCTGCTTCATTTTAACTACCCAATCTTTAGGTGCTCACTGATTCCCAGTTCTGCCTTCCTGTTTTTCCCTTTGATATTTTCATATCCTCTGCTCCTTGTTTCCTGCCCCCGTCCTTTCCCCCCCTCCCTTCTCCCCTATTTATTTTGGGTCTGCACATCCTAAACTCAAAACTCCAGTCATCTGAAGAAGTGGGCTGTGCCCACAAAAGTTCATGATGTCATCTATATGTTTGCCATCAACTATAAAGTGCTACCAGACCATTTGTTGTTTTTTAAATATGGTCACACACACCACCCTATACTGGAAACCTACTGACCACTATTCTTACCTACATGCCTCTAGCTTCTATCCAGGGCACATCACAGGATCGATTGTCTATAGCCAAGCCCTAAGATACAATCTGCTCCAATCCCTCAGACAGAGACAAACACCTGTGGGATTTTTATCAAGCATTCTTAAAACCTAAATACCAACCTGGGGAAGTGAAGAAACAGACTGACAGAGACTGATGAGTTTCCAGAAGTCACCTGCTTCAGGACAGGCCCATCAAGGCAAACAGTAGAACAACCAGTTCTGGAAAATGATCCTTCTCTTGCACAGACCTCGAGAAACAGGCCAGTCTTCACCTACAGACAACCCATTCCCCAACCTGAAGCAAATACACACCAGCAGCCACATAACACACCACAGAAACACGTACCTGCGAAATTATCCTTGCAACAAGCACCATTGCCAACTCTGTCCACATAGCTATACAAGTGACTCCATCACAGGATTTAACCACAGAAGCCACAACATCAGGGGCTCATCCATGTGCACATCCACTAATGTGATAAATTAGGGCTGTCAAGCGATTAAAAAATGTAATCACAATTAATCGTGTGATTAATCGCATGCACCTCCCTTTTGAAATGTTGCAGGGCTCCATGCAGTGCTGCCCCTTTGAAGCTCTGTGGTGGCACATCAAAGGGTCAGTGCAACATGGAGCCCAGGATCAGCTGGGGTGCCCAGCTGATCCCGGGCTCCACGTTGCGCTGCCCCTTGGAAATGCCGCTCTGGTGCCTCAAAGGGGCAGCACATTAGGAGCCCAAGATCAGCTGGAGTGCCCAGCTGATCCTCGGCTCTGCATGGCAGTGGAACCCAGTGTTAGCTGGGGGCTCCCAGCTTATTCTGAGCTCCCCGTGGCAGCGGAACCAGGGGTCAGCTGAGGACTCCCCAGCTGATCCTGGGTTCTGGGGAAATGCCGCGCAGAGCCCAGGATCAGCTAGGGAGTCCCAAGCTGACCCGGGTTCCACTGCCGCATGGAGCCCAGGATCAGCTGGGGAGTCCCCATCTGACCCCAGGCTCCAGGGATGCTCCTTTGAAACGCACACGGAGGTGGCGTTTTAAAAAGGGGCAGCAGCAGGACAGCATATCTGTATAAGTGACTCCATCACAGGACATAAACCACAACATCAGGGGTTCATCCACGTGCACATCCTCTAATGTGATAATTGCCATCAAGTGCCAGCAATGCCTCTATGCCATGTACATTGGCCAGACTGGACAGTCTCTATGCCAAAGGATAAATGGACACAAATCAGACACCAGGGCTGGTAATGTTCATTAACCTGTAAGGGAACACTTTAATCTCCCTGGACATTCAGTAATGGATCTGGAAGTAGCCACCCTTCTACAAAAGAATTTCTAAACCTGGTTACAGAGGGAGACAGCTGAACTGGAATTCATTTGCAAATTCAACACTATCAACAGTATTGAATAAAGATTTTAACTGATTAATGCATTACTAAGGCACTTTCATCTTTCTATATAGTCACATCTCCATATCAAATGCTGTGAATGATCCACTTCTACCCTGACTTGATTAGCTTCATTAACACAAGCAACTACTTCCTTATGTGTACCCCTGCTTCGGTAACTTCCACATCCGATTCATCTGATGGAGTGGGTTTTACCTACAAAATCTTATGGTCTAATAAATCTGTTAGTTTCCAAGGTACCATAGGACCCCTCGTTGTTTTTGCAGATACAGACTAACACAGATACCCCTCTGAGTTTTTTCTCCCTCCCGCTTTAATTTTTTTCTTTAGCAGTCCACTAACCAGTGCCAATAAAGAGAAACCTCTTCATTAAATAAACACGTGCCCCTATGATTTTTTTGGGAAAATAATATGCAATATTTTAAAACGCATCATTTCACTTGGGTATGGTATTTTTCCCTCTCTCCTAATGCTTTAACTGCTTTTTTTGCAACCACTTCTTATTTGTCCTCTGATTTATTTGAATCTTTAGGGGTTCATATTCTCGTGTTTTTTCTCCACAATCATGAGAACTAGAAACTCACTTTAATAAAATAAATGTTGAGATTCTTATAAAATCGCATGACTTTTAGGGGCTACTAGGTTAAGAAAAGTACAGAGCACTGCAAGACTTGCAATGAAAATGCAAGACTTGACAACACTATTTAGCAAAGTTAATTAAAGAGGCAGCCAGGAGACCACAGAAAAAGAAAGAAGAGGACCCAGACACATTTAATACAAATGGTTGTGTTTAGTTTTACAGTGACTTTTGCTTGTTTTGATTTTTTAAATTATTAATACTTCAATAATTAAACCCTGTTTAATGGAGAAGAGCTGGCAGATAGTTTACTGAACTTCTAATATTGTAATATCTTTAAGTGTAGCAAGTAGACCATCTGATGCTTGGTGTTCTAATTGGTTCACATTTTATAGTTCAGGTTTATGACCCCAAAGGGAGATGTAAAAGAATGACCACAACTAATAAGAGTATTCTCTGAGGACATTTTCTTTTTTTTTTTTTTCTTTTTCCTTTTTTCTTTTTTTTTAGAGAGTTAGTGGGAGAGGGCATGAAAAGAGAAATAGTGATGTGTTATATAAGTTAGACACAGAGACAAAAAATGAAGAACTTTTTAGTGCTAATGGCTGATAAAACTATATTGGTCATTAAAACAATAACTTGATGGTGTTTCCCTTTTATGAGGTGATAAAATCCAAAGCCAAGGTATTTATAGCAAATATACTCCTAGGCCAAAGGTCTCAAAGTTTATTAGCCTAGGATATGGTTATTCCTGAATTAACAGTTATCATATTTCAAATGACTTAAAAAAATAGTCACGTTTAATTAAATATGAGGGAAAACCAACAAAAAACAAAATATGTATGCAAAATATGTAGCTGTGTCAGTCACAGGATATTAGAGAGAAGTTGGGTGAGGTACTGTCTTTTATTGTACCAACATCTGCTGGTGCAAGAGACAAGCTTTTGTCCCCACAGACCTGAGGAAGTGCTCTATGTAAAGTTGAAAAGCTTGTCTATCTCACCTATAGACATTAATCCAATAAAAGATATTACTTCACCCACTGAAAAATAATTTTTTAAAAATAAATATGTAAATTATATCAGTTTTTTGGCCTTTTCCTCTCTACAACTTCCTCAGGTCACTTTCCCCTCTCTATAGGTGATCTGACTCTTTTTTCCAGAACAACTGACTACTATTTTCGTATTGTGTTTCAGCACTGAAGTGGGAGAGAAGGGCTGGGTTTTCCCCGATGTGAGCGAATGCTGCACAGTCACAAATAAACAGTTGGGAAGAAAAGCCCTGTTATAAGGAAGGAAATAAACTCCTGAATAACTAACTGATCATGGCTGTCAACCAGAGTATATGCCAGTTGTAGCCATGTTGGTCCCCAGGATATTTAGGAGGGAAGGTGGTGAGGTATTATCATTTATTGGACTAATTTCTGTTGGTGAAAGAAACTAGCTTTTGAACCACATAGCGCCCTTCTTCAGAACCAGAGTATAGGAATTTGCATTCTGTAGGTAATGAGAAATAAATGAACAGAGCCCATTTTTCAACCTGAGTGCCTAAAATTAGGTACTTTATTCTCTATGTAGGTGCCTTCAGAAAGAAGCCTGAACGCAGTACCTCAGATAATCATGTCATGTATGAGGAATGCCTCCATATGTACTTAGATGCCTAACTTTAGGCATCCACATCTGAACATACCTCCAGCCAGATACAGAGATCTGCATAATAGAAAATAAACAGTACAGTTAGGCATCACTAATGATATAGCATCCTTGCACTCTAATTGGTTGAGGTAATTCAGTTGTAGTCTACAGCTGACATATAGATCTATAGGGTACGAATGTGTAACATAATCTAATAGCTATTCATCCCTCCACACAAAAACTGGCATCTCCCCACAAAGAAAGGCTACTTTGGCAGAGCATTTGTATAATCTGACCATATTCTGGAGAATAGCAGCCTGCCCATAAGCCTCTCATAATCTGTGCTCCTGCCAGCAGCACAGAACATTTGCCCAATTAGTAATGAACCCACTGCTTTTTCGGGACTTGGAACGCTCCTCCATATCTCTCCTCAGAGAAGATCTCTGGATAACCCTTTCTATAGTTTTTGAGGGGAGTCATCATTAAAGTACAAACAACTTCTTCCTTAGAATCCTCCCATTGATCACTTGCTTTCTGGGAAATGCCACATTTGCACCCTAGTTTCATCAAGTACCTGCAGTATGCCTGAAGTTTTAGTTCAACCCATCTCTAAATATGCTGACTGTTATACTAAATAACTAAGATACTTATTAAAACAATGATGAGTGCAGACAAAAAAAGCTTATGCCCAAATACATTTGTTAGTCTTTAAGGTGCCTTGTTGTTTTTGCTGATGCAGACTAACATGGCTACCCCTCTGAAATTAAGGGTGTGTCTATAATGCAGGGCTTAACTTGAAATGAGCTATGCAAACTGAGCTACATCAATTGTGTATCTTATTTCAAAATAGCTAATTTTGAAATAGGGAGCGTCTACACAGCACTTATTTCAAAATAGAGCACTCTTCTTCCGACTTCTCTTATTCCTCATACAATGAGGGTTACAGGAGTTGGAGTAAGAAGTCCTCCAGCTTGACAGTATTTTGACACTATTTCGGCTATGTGTAGACATGGACTAAGTTATTTCAGAATACTGCTAGTTATTTCGAAATAATGTTGCAGTGTAGATGTACCTTAAGATACTTATATGGCCCCATTACTATAGTATCTGAGTGCCACAAAAACTTTAATGTATTTATCTTCACAACAGCTCTATGAGGAGGGATGTACTATTATGCCCATTTAACAGATGATAAATTTAGGGTCGGCACAACTAGGACCCAGATCCTCAAAGATAATGAGCTATCTAACATACATCGATATCAAATAATTTTAGGGATCAGGTCTAAGTGACTTGCCCAAAGTCACACAAAACACCAGCAGTAGAGCAAGAAAGTGAATATAGATCTCATAGACCAGTGCCCACTAGATCACCCTTCTTTTGAAACAGCTGATAAACACACTGCTAAATATATAACTGGGTCACTCAGGCCACATCTAGACTGAAGAGTTAAATCAGAAAAAGATACACAATTTGCAGTATGCAAATTGTGTATCTTTTTCCGATGTGCTTTCGAAAGAGGCTTTTCTGAAATTTGGCACATCTACATGGCACCACACTTTGGAAAAACTTGCTCTTTCGACACAACCCTTATGCCTCATAGAACGAGGTTTACCGGGATGGCAAAAGACACGTTCCTGGGACGCAGCATTCCGGTATCCCGGAAAAGTGCTGCAGTCTAGATGTAGCCTCATAGGAATCTTCTGAAACAAAGCCTGATTCCATGTACAGAGGCTGCCTCTACAATGGGATGACCTACAGCTCTGAACATCCCCTGAACTTTGAGTGTGTTTACAGTCTGCAGCTGGCTCTGTATATTCTGTCCTAAATTCATTCCTACTCAGTTACACACAAAAAGGAACAATGTGAACAGAGATTCAAAACAGTGAGAAAAACACCTTAGTGCTTATGGAAAAGAGTACAGTACAATTCTCAGCTCTGACTCTTGTCTATAAATTGGAATATTGTGAGGTACAATTAAGTTTGAAATCACTTAAAGATCCTCAGTGCTAAGGGATTATATCAATTCAAGATATTAATTTGGTAACAGATATTTAATATAATCTTGAAAGAGAAATTAGCATTTTCCATTCAACATTTGTTATGTTCTACTGAACACCTTTAAGTTCACATATTTGACATTATCTTTATGTTTACCATTTGAAGTAAAAAGTTAATAAGGAATTATGAAAGTCAGAAAGTACAGTTTCTGGAAGTAAAACAGCATATTCTGGACCAGCAAGAATATTAGAAGAGTTGTACCAATAATTTATAGCTGTCAAGGAAAAAAAACTCTTGAGTGGTGTGAAATTTTAGCTGTTTAGTTAACCCATGATTTTAGGTTCAGGGACTCTTGGCAGGAAGCCCAGACTCTTCGGACTACTGCTGGCAGGTCCCTCAAATGCTTGCCTGCCTTTTCTTCTTTGTTTTACTGAGAGCTTTGTTGCAAAAAAGGAATTGCCTCATTTTTTAGGGCTGTGTTATACAGAGACACCATTTTTATTTTTAATTAATCTTCAGAAATATTTTCCCTCTTCAATGGGCACTGGAAAAATAAAAAGAACACTCGGGGAGATATGGTCAGCTAAAGTACTGAATGAAACAATTTCATGCAACTGAAATGACATATTCTCAGCTATTTGAACTACAGTTCTGCTTCCTGATTTAGTTACTTACTTAATGGTAGTAAAAAGCTAACATTTCTGGTTAAACATCACCTTTGCCCCACATTTCCCAGCAAAGAGAAGGTCTAATGGAGGCAGGGGTAAGAGAGGATGTGATAGGGACAGGAAAGGGCAGGGCTGCAGGAGACGTTTACTAGCTTAATGGTGCTACAGGATCACTGATTTGTCGTATAAGCAACTGTAACCCACTTTTGCCTTTCTCCAGCAGAGGACTGAGGGCTGCTTGTATACAGATCAATATTTCTGAAGTCTTTCTTTTAGGATGCAAATAAGTTAAACAGATATCAGCAACCCCCAAGAAAGTAGGCCACTTATTATCAATTTTAAAAGAAATAATTTCTCTAAGATGTAAAAATTGATATTCAGCCCTTTCTTCATTTTTTAAATATTTATTGTCAAGCGGTTATTTTCATGACCACAATATGTGATTACACATTGGAAGAACATCATCATCAGTCTTCAATACACTTTCATGTAGTGGGGCCACTGAACGATCGAGATGCTAAAGGAGCACACAAAGACAATAAGGTCATTGCAGAGAAACTAAATTAATTCTTTGTTTTGGTCTTTGAGGACATGAGGGAAATTCCCAGACCTGTACCATTATTTTTAGGTAACAAAGCTGAGGAATTGTCCCAGATTGAGGTACCATTAGAGGAGGTTTTGGAACAAACTGATAAAGTTAACGGTAACAAGTCACCAGGACCAGATGGCGTTCACCCAAGAGTTCTGAAAGTACTCTAATTAGGGATGTTAAGGACTAATCGACTAGTTGACTATCCGATTAGCAAATGCTTATCAGATAGTCAACAGGATAGTCACTAGTCTCTTCCCTCCCCCCCTTGCTGCCTCTATCAGACAAGAACTAGACAATTCATGGAGCTTAGGTCCATTAATGGCTATTAGCCAGGATGGGTAGGAATGGTGTCCGTAGCCTCTGTTTGTCAGAGACTGGAAATGGATGACAGGAGAGGGATCACTTGATGATTCCCTGTTCTGTTCACTCCCTCTGGGGCATCTGGAATTGGCCACTGTTGGAAGACAGGATGCAGGACTAGATGGATCTTTGGTCTGACCCAGTATGGTTGTTCTTACGTTCTCATTCAAATTATGGAAATACCTTCCCCACTCCCCACACATCTTAAATTGTGATATTAAAGAAAAAATGTAAAGTTCGTGCAGATTTGCTGTTTGTTGCTTATGAGAAAGCACTAATTATAATGATTGCAATGTCAGCCCAAGTCATATTCAGAACTTGATCACCTTAAAGTTTTAAAATAATTATAGGGCTTCTTCAAAGGCCTTTTAAGAGATCCTGTCTGACAATTTTTAATGGATTCTCATCAGCCTATATATTTCAGTCCAAAATACTCTTCCACAAGAAGTGCATTAGTCTACTGAACTGGAACTGATTTATGGCATGCTGTGAAGCCATTACTGTAAGTGAGGAGCAAACATTTGTTCCTATAACTCATTGACATTTACAGAATCACCAGCTTTCAGTAACAAAAAAACCACTTATCTTTTCACACTACGGTTCTTAGAAACATGATGCTAGTGTAGCCTCCTCTTAGCTTAACGAGTAAAGACATAACTCTTCCTAGGGCATATTCTTCCGGGGAGGATGAAGAGCAAGAACAGTATTCTGCTGAAATTATTCTAGTCATCTTTTTGCATTAAGCCTATTTCTACAGTTTCCAAAAATCCCTTCTGATGACCAGCCCCCAAGTAATTTTTAGAAGTATATAAGGTGAGGTGATATCTTTTATTGGACCAACTTCTGCTGGTAAAAGAGCCAAGCTTTAGAGCCACACAAGAGCTCCTCTTACAATCTTGGAAAGGTTTTCCAAAGGTCACAGCTAAATGCAAGATGACATAGATTGCTAGCATAAGTAGTTAGCTTCATATTCTACAAGACCATTCAAGGTAGCTAAATAATCAGTTCCACTTTGCCTTTAACTGTGATGCATGGAGCACCTTTTCCAGAACTGATGATGTCTATGTGGCTTGAAAGCTTGGCTCACCAACACAATTTGGTCCAATAAAAAAATGTTACCTCACTCATGTTGTGTCTCTACTATCCTGGGACCAATATTCTTCTACTATCGCTGCACTTCATACATTTATAGGGGAAGTGCAAGTGAACCTTAAAATAACATTGGATAGGGCTTCCCATTTTTGAAACTCGTACAGTTGTTTTTGGAAGGGTTTCAATATTATCATGATTTGCAACAAGACCTTGGAATTTGGCAAGATATATTTAGGGTGGTGCCTTTTATTGTTAGGCTCATGAAAGTCTGCTCAGAATGGCAGATTTATTAGCTATCAAAAGTCATCATTGCCATGTAGTGGTTTATGGGCTACAGCTCAGTTTTTGATTGCTGCCAAAATCCCTTAACATTCTATGGTACTGTGCAGGTAATGTCCTGGCGTCTCATCTCAGCACAGGACACTGAGTCAAAATGGGATAAAAATCCAATGACTCCTTCTCTATTCAGTATCATTTTGCCTAGGGGAAGATCTCCTGCACATTGAGAACAAGGGCTGAAATTGGGGCCCCACTGGTGTCAATAGCCAAACTATGATTTGACTTCAGCAGGGCCAAGATTTCACCCCAGGACAGAATGAATTGCTTCTGACTGATTCTACTAATTATGTATGCTGAGCAAGCTTTATTCTTACCCTACTAAGAAGCTACACAACCTGGAAACAGAACTCAATCCTCTCATGTTTCAGACCCAAATACCATCCATTAGCTGTACTGTCTCTCAGAAAGAATAGGTTTGTCTTTGGCTATGCTGTGTATAATGGAGCAACTTAGGTCCAAGGCTTTCCCTAATTGTTGGTTCACATATGAAAACAACCTTCTGCTACTGACAGTCAGTGTAGTTAGTCTGGTGGTAAAAGTGCCTCTGTCTTTCTAACTTTTCATATTGTCCAAATAATTTATCTCCTTCTGCCATTTCCCCTCACGCAATTCCTGCCCCACCATGTTTCTATTTTTAAAAAGTTTAAAATATGTAAACATAAAAAAATCCATTTATACCTCACCTACAGGTAAATACATGAATTGCATCTTTTTCCACCCCCTTTTCTACTGCCTCCTGATTTGGGCTCACTATTACTTGGCTACACCCTGACTGTGTGTATTTTATTTCTCTCTGAAGTGCATAGAACCATGTTGGGCATTATAAAATAATCATGGAAAAAAAATTCCTTTATCTCCCCATTTCAATTTTGATGCCAGTTTTCTATGACTTGTGCTACAGCTATCAGTTTGTAGGCAACAGCATATGAATGATGTGTTGTGGAAACGTTCCCAGAAAAAAAAGCCAAAAACTTTAAGAGGGTGATGCCAACATCTTGCGTGTATAAAATTTTCCAGCTTTGGATGGTGAATATAACCAAAGTGATAAAGAATAGTTGCTCTATTTTCTTTTTGAAAAAGCAAAAAGAAAAAGAAATGAAACTGGCAGTCCTGAAAGATAAGCTGGCACATGTACATTCAGGAACCATTGTCAAACACTGTTGAACATCCAGGGTCCATTGTCCAATGAACCTGCTTTTCCCTCCCCCATTATGCTAATGATTGAGCTGTTCAAAGACCACAGGGCTACTGTAGAAGTAACACAAATTAGTTGAAAGTGACATATCCTGTGCCCATCTAATTCTGATTCTAACAATTTACTACTCATTTGTGAGAATCTAATAGTGACTCTGAGTCAGAGGAGGGAAAGCATGGCTTGTGTCTTGGCCATAGGCACTTAGCAAACTAACAAAAGAGAGTATAATAAGAGAGGTGGGAATAATAGTTCAGATAAAACAGGAAATTTACCTTCTGTCTCTGCCACACAACTTTCACCCAGGTTTATTATCAAATTCAAATGGAACCTAAAATGGTCGGTAACTTTTCCCCATCTTCATTTTTGGGGTTCTGGCCAAGATGAAAGCCAGCATCCAACAAATTGGAGAATTGGGCCAAAAGAACGCTGAGGAGGATCAACAAGGAAAAGTGCAGAGTCCTGAACTTGGGATGGAAGAATCACAATCACTGTTACAGGCTGGGGACCAACTAGCTAAGCAGCAGTTTGGCAGAAAAGGACCTGGGGATTACAGTGGATGAGAAGCTGGATATGAGTCAACAGTGTGTCCTCATAGTCAAGATGGCTAATGTCATATTATGGTGCATTAAGAGTGAGGGGGGATTTGCTAGCAGCCTTCAACTTCCTGAAGGGTGGTTCCAAAGAGGATGGAGAGAGGATGTTCTCAGTAGTGACGGATGGCAGAACAAGGAGCTATATTCTCAAGTTACAGTGAGGAAGGTCTACGTTGGATATTAGAAAAAACTATTTCACTAGGTGGGTGTTGAAGTATTGGAATGGGTTACCTAGAGAGGTGGTGGAATCTCCATCCCTAGAGGTTTAAGTCCCAGCTTGACAAAGCCCTGGCTGGAATAATTTATTTGGGTTTGGTCCTGCTTTGGGCAGGGGGCTGGACTTGACGACCTCCTGAGGTATCTTCCAGCCCTAGGATTCTATGATTCTATGATCATCAGAACTGCCCCTTAAAGTCTTTTCACAGCATTCCTGGCTGGGTCCAAAAATGGAATCACTGAAAATATCATGATGAAACCCCTTACAGGATTTTTAGCCCATTTTCACTGAAGCAAGCGACACAGATAGCTTGGATAAGCTTTGAATAGGATTAGACGTGTTAGCAAGGATGATGGCCATTAACCAAGAATAGCTAATTTTGCATTAGTTCAGCACAAAGTAATACAATCTGGTCAGGGAGTGCTAGGGATAATGTAATTCAGAGAGTTGTGTGGTGCAAATATCACAATGCATGCCAGTATCATCAATCCCTCATGATCATAAACTTCAAATTCCCGTGCATTAATTTTAAACCACTTAAGGAACATTTCTGAGGACTAATTAGCATTATAGTTCCTATGTCTACCCCATACAACAATCTGTGCAGTGTAACACAGTGACAAATATGTAATTAAGAAGGGGCAAATAAAGATAAAGCCTCGGACACTGATCCTCCTAAGGGCTTGTCTACACAGAGACTCTCAGGAAAATTAATCCAAATTAACTAAAGGAGAGAATTTAAAATTGATTATCTAACTGCATTAAACTTCTGCGTGGTCACTCTGATTCAAAATTAAAGTGGCTTTAATTCGGTTTATCTTAATTGACTTTGGACATGAACTAAACTCAGCCACATTAAGAACACTTTAATTATCAGTTAGAACATCTATGCATGTCAGTGCAGTTTAACAAATCCACTTTAACTTCACACTTTAATAAATTTGGATTAATTTTCCTGAGTGTCACCATGTATATAAACCCTGAGTCTAGGTGCTATGAAACAAGGAATTGCATTTACAGATACAGGGACCATGATCAAATCAGTGATTGATGAGCTTCTTGTTTGATAGCTCTCTTCTTTTCAGCTCTAAAATAAGAACCATTTAAAGTGTAAAATGGAAACCATTCTTCTATATGGCAAAAGGCTAGATAATATTTAGCTCTCATTAGCACTTTGAAACATTATGCTATGTCTTAGCTCATTTAAAAGTGTAAAATTCAGAATGCAATAATTATTGGCCTGTTTTTTAAAGAAGCTGATCAATGTTGAAGGCACTCAACATGTTTTTTAATCTGACTATAAAGTATATGCACACTTTTGTTGCTAAGCAAAAATGCTAATTAATTACAATAATTGACTAACTAGCTCTTAGCCATGCCTTCCTCACCTCTTACATTACCCCTTTATTCACTTACAACATGAAACTCAAGTACCTGTTATGAAATAAGCAGCAAATCCAACATTTGCTCTCAGAAACTCTTTAGTACTGCTGACTAGCGAGTTACTATAGAACCAGTTATGTGTGCACCAGATAGACAAAAGTGTGAAAATGTTATTAACAGTCATTCTTTTCAATGTTACATTTTTTTCCTTGACTGAGGGAGGAAGATGTAAATCCAGTAGATGTTGAGATTCTGACTTCTTGTAGCTTAGTACCCTGAATGGTTATGAGGGATTGCATTGCATGATTCCTAGTACTCCCTGACCAGATTGTGTTACTTGTGCTGAACAAAAGCAAAAATAGCTATTATTGGTTGGTGGCCATCATCCTGGCATCCATGAAAAGTAATTGAGTAGTGCGTATAAAATACTGACATTTTAATTTGGAAACATTTTACACCCACTTTGAATTTGCTTTGAAATAATATAAAAGAATAGGAAAAAAAGCATGGTGACAGACAATTGGGCCTGAAAAGGCAACATTTTTTCCTTACCACTTTAGTTTTCATGTCCTATACAACCTCCATTACACTTCTACACATACTCTAAATATGGGAAGATTTACCTTCTTGCTGTACCGGCACTGCTGAAGCACAAAGAAACTCCCCTGTTTCAAACCTATGGAGCTATTCTGGTTATAATTTCATCAGGTATGAAATACTTGACCTAGGTGCCAGACAGCTCTTGCTAAGGTATTATTAGTAATTATTCTGGCATTCAGTAGACATGACTGGCTAGGCATCTCAGTCTCTGCAATTCAAACTAGGTTAGAATCTGTTATTTATGGTGATAATCAACTACTGCCTTTCTTGTAAATGGCAGTAGGTTAGTGTTTTGATAATAATTAAGGCTTTCATTATTGGACAAAAAATGGAGGTCAGCTTGACTCCTCTATTTTGAAACAGGAGGTGGCATAAAAATTTGCAGGACTCTGAAGAAATTATTGTCAGAAAGAAACTATATCATGTTTTTATCTTCTATATTCTGAAGCTGCATTTCTTTTCTATGGCCTCCTACATTTGTTGAAGCACTAAAACTAATCCTTTTATTGCCTCCCCTCAAGGAGTTCATCAGAAAGCTGTTTGTGAAGTTTTGCATCTCTTGATTACTGCTGTATTCCACACTCAGACCAACAATACATACAAGAGTCTGAACAATGGTTCTCAAACTGCATTCCACCAGGACCCCATTCTGACAACAAAAATTACATAACCCCAGGAACTTAGCCTGAGCCCACATGAGCCTCTCTGCTCCATGTGTGTGTGGGGGGGAGGGCAAAGTCTGAAGCCCCCTCTCCAGCTGTTGGCCAGGGATGAAGCCCTCAGGCTTGGGCTTTGGCCCCAGGTGATGGGGACTTCAGCTTCAGCCTTGGGCCCCAGCAAGTCTAAGCTAGCCTGGCAAACCCATTAAAATACAATCATAACCTACTTTGGCGTCCACACCTCCAGTTTGAGAACCCCTGCTTTGAAATATAGGAGACAAAAATCAGATATGCAAAGTGTATACACTCTGTATACTTCCTGCCTTTTTTTATTGCATTGCATGAGTAAAGCCCCTGGATGTTTGAACATATACACTATTTTATGTTTCATAATGCAATCTAAATGTCACAGATGTCTGACAATGCCTGCGATTATAAAATGAATTAGGTAGAGATATGCTAAATTACTCCCAGAAGAGATGGATATTGCTGAACATCAGAAAACCAATGAAACAGGGGTACTACAGGTGGAACTCCTGCTATTTATCCCACTGACAGAAGAAATGCCTGCCATCATTAGATACTGCAGAGAAAGGGACAGAAAAGGCATGGTGCCGGGATCTATAAAATATACAGTTAAGTGAAAGATTTTTTTTATGGTAAAGCTGTTGTCACACTGTCAGCCTTTGATTCAGATAGTTTAAGCTGGTGCCAACCATGTAAAGGCTTTTTCTATCATGCTGCTCATCAATCTGAGGTCCCCCCAGCAAATAGCTCAGAGAAGTGACATACTAATGTGACTTAATGAGAGTGGGTAAAATAAAGATGTTTCAGGTGCTCCCCACCAGGTCATTCTCACCCTTTCTTCTGTCTATGAACTAAGATTTGTATGGGTTGGAGCTTGAAGAGGGTGTAATTTGGAAAAGGTTGAATCTTTGAAGGCACACAGCATGGCTTGAACTATACAGCCCAAGGGCAAGAGCCGAAGTAAATAAGCTCCCCATTGCATACCCATCCTGAGTGCTCCTCTTGGACCTTTTCTGGACTGGAGGAGGGGACAGTAGATGCTGGGTGCCTACAATCCCAGCACAATATGACAGAGCCTCGGCTGTGCCCCATGTCCCCTAATGTACTGTACGCTGCGCTGACACTGCAGGAAGATAGCAGTCTGGCACTGGGAAGGGTCCCTTATCAGTAACAGATTGCCAACCCCTGGAAACAGAGTTCCTTTCTTGGAATCTGAGTCATGATTACTTCTCTGAACTGCTGCAGGCTGAACTGTGCACCACCCAAAAGCACAATCTGTCCCCACAATAAGCAAGAGAACTATAGGCAAAGTACATGCTTTTCCTATAGAAATCCTGTTACACAATGAATCCAAGAGACAGCCATAGTCTCCAGTCCTGGAAGACCTGAATCCATTGGAAATGGCCCCATTGAAATCAATCAAAGTTCACTATGTAGGTGTTAAACTAAGCATGTGTCTTTACAGCATAAGGGCTTTAGTGATAATTTTATAATTTGAAAAGAGCTTGGGAAAATGATACTTGTTCTTTAAAAGCTGAGAAGACACGTAAATAACAGACAAAAAACTGTGAACACTCATGGTTATATCTAAGTACTAGAACTTTGAAGAATGTCTTCAGATTCTAATATCAAAATTCTCCCATTCAAAAGACACCCCCCCCCCAAAAAAATTTCAAAACCTATGCAACATTTTGTAAGCAGGAAAGTTTAAAATTAATTTAGAATTTGGGGCTGGGAGAATTAAGCAGGCAGGGGGTTATTTTATTTGAAAACACAGTAAATAAGTAAAATAGGATCATAGAGAGCAACACCACTAAGCCTGAGACCCCAAATATAATCTATAGATGTGAATTGATAATACATAATCTCTTCACATAGGTCAGGATATTTCTTTATCATTTATTGGGTTGCTAACATGTATTTTTATTTCCAGGAATGCTATACCACTTCTAGGGCATTACCCAGCATGACATGCCACTACCAGAAAATGCTGATTTACTGGCAGTGCAGCATCAGAGTCTGAGAATGAATGCATCAAATAGTCTGGCATGGTGAATGGGAAGTATATGGGCATTAATGATGTACTTGAGTTTAGATGTAGTTGCCAGGAAACTCACCAATTTCTAGTTCTGGACTACCTTTCATTTTAATTTTGTAAGCATCATTACAAAAAAAAAAAAAAAAAAAAAGGAACTCATACTAGCATACAGGATATATAGTCTTAGTAAAAATAAAATCAAGCCAAGAAACAAAATTATAGATGGAAGTACAGTAAGAGTTAATATTGTCATAGTGACAGTGTCCTTAATTCACTCCTTGTAAGATCTTATACTGGTGTTTAATTGAGCCATTAATCAGCTAGCATTCAATTGCAGTCTCCCAGTCATTCATAGTAAAACAGACCGAGAACTCAGTAATTTGGTTATTAAAATCCCAGAAACTCTGTTAACACGTTGTAGGCCAGTATAAGTACATGTGAAAAATTATTAAGATCTGTGAATGGATCCACGTTTCTAGTACCCCATAATTCTCTGTTCCACCAGATTTCCCTTCAGTTTGGGTATGTCTACACAGCAGAGGTTTTTTTGAAAAACAGCCATTTTTCTGAAAAAAATTCACATATATCCACACTGCAATTGCATTCTTTCGAAAAAAAATTGAAAGAACAGAGGGGTTTTGCCAACATTGGTAACCTCTTTCTACGAGAAAAACCTTTTTCTGAAAGAGCTCTTCCATGCTCTAGCACCTTTCCTGGCCAATGGGAGCTGCACAAAGCTGTGTCCTGGTCCATGCCACTTCCTGCAGCTTCCATTGGCCAGGAACAGTGATCCATGGCCCACGGGAGCTGCAAGCAGCCTAACCTATAGATGTGCAGGTAAATAAAGTATCCACTGCCCACCAGGGCTAACCCTGGTGAACAGCCTGAGGCCTGTGGGATCCTTATTGCCCATTCCTGCTGTACATTAACTGCTTTACAGCCTTAAATAGCTCAGATATCTGGTGGCACAAAACATTACAGTTCCATCATAGAACATGACCTGAGTTGTGGCTTGCAGCATGGACCAACATAGGGCTACTCATGGTGCCCCAAAATAGTGTGTGCACCAGAGGAATTTTCTATCAGTCCTTTGTGGTACAGCAGTATAGTACTGGAATCAGTCAGGAGAGTGGACAGAATCCCTCCCTTATGTCCAAAGAAATACCTCTGTATCCCAAAGCTCACTGATCTTTGTGGTAATCTATAGATCATGTTTTTCCATTGTGATTGACTCATCCAGAGGTATCATCTGGAGGTCAGCTCTCTGTATGCCCTGCTTCTTTTTAAAGAGACGGGGATCATATAGTTTTATATTCAACAGCACTCAGTCAATAACTCATATCTGACATAGAGTAGACTCATGTCAGTCTGCCTCACTTCCCCATAACCACAGGAACAGTGCTGCATTGCTACACTAAGTGTTAAAAAACATGAGTCAGACCCTGAACCATTATGAGACAGAGCATAAAAAGCATGAGATTTAAAAAAAATACATATAGGCTGTGTCTACACTGGCATGATTTTCCGGAAATGCTTAAAACGGAACAGTTTTCCGTTTTAAGTATTTCCGGAAAAGGAGCGTCTACATTGGCCCGGAGTTACCGTTATAACGCGCGCTTTTCCGAAAAGCGCGTCTACATTGGCGCGCGCTTTTCCGGAAAAGCAGAAGCCCGGAGCCATTTTGAAGAGGGCAAAGGCCACCAGACCTTTCCGGGCGGGCCAGAGCGCCATTCAGACACGTGCTTAAAGGGGTCTCTCCGACAGCCGTTGGTCTCCTGCTCCCTGCCTTGGGACCTCTGCCAGGGACTGGCACCCTTAGCAGGTTCGCTGGTTGCCCTCTGAGTTTTGGGGACACCACCCTTTGGCCCCCAACTGCTTTTCCCTGAGTTTTGGTTTTTCTGCCCTGCTCTGTCTGCCATGGAGCCGTGGGTGGCCGTGTGCCTGCTCGGGCCCCTGTTGGAGCTGTACAAGTGCCTGCAGCTCGTGCTGCAGGCCGGTGCCCTGCTGTTCATGGACCAGGAGGCAGAGATCGCATTGGACTCCTCACCAGGAGGCCCTGGCAACCCTGTGGCATCAGCACCCCACCGTGGAGAGGCCCGTCTGGAGTTTCGAGAGCAGCACCGACTGGTGGGAGCGGCTGGTCCTCGGACTATGGGATGACCAGCAATGGATCAGGAATTTCCGGATGAGAAAGCGGATCTTCCTGCAGCTGTGCACCTGGCTCACCCCCGCGCTGCAGAGAGCCACCACCCAGCTGCGGGCACCCATCCCCATCAAGAAGAGGGTCGCCATCGCTGTGGGAAGCTGGCCACACCGGACAGCTACCGCCGGTGGCACAGCAGTTCGGGTGGGAAGATCAACCGCCGGAGTGATCGTCATGGAGGTAAGTCCCAGGGGAGTGGGATGGGGAGGGTGCTGCACTCCAGGCCCAGGGACAGCCAAGACTCCAGGCTGGGTCGCCCAGGGGTTTGGGCCGCCCCTCCTTGCACAGGCCCGGTGGTGGGGCGGGCCGAGGGGGCCCTGGTGTGTGTGTGTGTGTGTGTGTGCGTGAGGACAGAGGGAATCAAGGGGGAGCCTAAGGAGCGCACACTCACCCCTGCCGTATGTGATGTGTTCCCTTGTGTTTCTCTGCACCCTTCTGCAGGTCGTCCCACGCCATCAACGACGCCCTGCTCCCGAGAGTCATCCGCCTGCGCGACGTGGATGATACCATGGCCGGCTTCGCTGCCCTCGGGTTCCCCAACCGCGGGGAGCCCTGGACGCCACCCACATCCCCATCCGGGCCCCGAGCATCGAGCGGCCCATTTCATGAACCGCAAGGTACTGCTCCATTGTTCTGCAGGCCCTCGTGGACCACCGGGCCGCTTCCTGGACATTTACGGGGCTGGTCCGCCGGGCACACGATGCCCGCATCCTCCGCAACTCTGGACTGTTTCGCAGGTTGGAGGCGGGCACCTACTTCCGGCGACTTGACTGTCGGGATGTGCCTATGCCCATCTGGCGTGGTCGGGACGCGGCCTACCCCCTGATGCCCTGGCTAATGCGGCCTTACACGGGCAGCCGGACCAGAACCGGCCCGGTTCAACGACCGCCTCAACCGGGCCCGAAACCCAGTGGAGCTCGCCTTTGACGTTTAAAGCCCGCTTCCGTTGTTTGCTCACCCGTCTCGAGATGGGTGAATGGAATGCAGTGGAGGTACTGGCGGCGTGCTGCGTGCTCCACAACATTGTGGAGCGCAGTGGGGAGGCCTTCCTCCTGCATGGATGGCAGCCGAGGCACAGACGTGGAACAGCCCGACACAGCTGCCGTCCGCCAGGCGCGCCAGGATGCGTGCGCATCAGAGAGGCCCTGGTGGACATGTTTGCCCAAGCCCCATAGTAGGGTCGCCTGGGTCTCCCAGACTACTCCCTCCCATCCCTTACCCTTCCCCACCCTCCCCTTGCCTCCCAATTGTAAAGCGCCGGGTCAAAGCACATCGGCCGTCATCGTGACTGTTCGCCGGGCGCGTTGGGCGTAGTTAGGGTTTTTCTTTTAGTTTAGGCTAGGTTTAGGCCACCATCTCCTGTCCCAAGAACAGCAAAGAGGATTCGGGGGTCGTATGGCGGAAGGCTCAAGTCAGCGTACCTGATTCCAGTCGTCTTGAGGATCTCCTGGCTGTTCCTCTCCTGAGGCCGGAAGGACCAAAGGATTGAGGTGGCCAACCGCCCGTCATCTTCCGTCGAGGATCTCCTGGCTGTTCCTCTCCCGAGGCCCGGAAGGACCAAAGGATTGAGGTGGCCAGCAACACGTCATCTTCCGTCGAGGATCTCCTGCTCTCTCCGAGGCCCGGAAGGACCAAAGGCTTGAGTGGCCAGCAACACTACCCAATTGTCCTCCCTGAGCCTAGACTATGTTTAATAATCTGTAGTGTGCATCTTCTAACTGTTCTTGCTTGTTTGTTAGCTATGTAAATATAGTTTGTGGTTTACATTTTACTGAAAAGTCTCAGTATTTCTTTATGCCACAAACCAATGACCACTTACAAAGGGCCCCAGTGATAGAGTAAAGAATTTGTTGTCCACAGTTTGTAACCCTGTTAAATTTAAGTGGCTAATTGGCATCTCAAATCATTTCTTACAGTTACTACAGTAACACAATAACCAACACAAGAATGAACAGAAAAATAGAAAACTTTTTATTTATAAGGGGAGGAGACCTTCAACTGGGACGGGGGAGACCTTCAACTGGGACAGAGGGGGACCTTCAACTGGGACAGGGGGTTACTGCAGGGGCGGCCCCTGCGGCGCTCCTCGGGCGCTGGACCTGCACAGGCTGGGCAGACCGCGTCCGGGCAGGCTGCATGGGGAAGTGGGCAGAAGCAGGAGCAGGAGCTGGGGCAGGAGCTGGGGCAGGAGCAAGAGCAGGAGCAGGAGCTGGGGCAGGGGCAGGAGCAGGAGCAGGAGCTGGGGCAGGAGCAGGAGCAGGAGCAGGGATAGGAGCAGGGGCAGGAGCAGGGGCAGGAGCTGGGATAGGAGCAGGGGCAGGAACAGGGGCAGGAGCTGGGATAGGAGCAGGGATAGGAGGGCATGGGCTGTGCTCCGGGAGGGATGGCGGGGCATGTGGTCGGCCATGCCATAATGGATGGCGTGCACTACATGTGCCGTGAGCATGTCCATAGAGGCACGCATCCTCTGCACTCTCTTAGGAAGGCAGCCCAGCCCTCCTGCCGCCACTGCAGGTCCCCCTGCACCCGCTCAGCAATGGAGGCCTGGATGGCCTCCACGGCAGTCACGTGGCGGCGCAGAAGCTGGTCCCTCTGCCGCAGCCTGCGCCTCCGGGGTTGGCCAGCTGGGGTGCCGCTGCTGCAGTGGAGGGTCTGGTGCTGGGTCCCGCTGCAGGGAAGAGAAGAAAGGATGGGTCAGTCAGGCAGGCCGTCCACTGTCCCCACACCTCATGCCCTCCACCCCTGAGCCCAGGTGACCCCACAGTTGTGTGGCTTGGACCCACTCGGTTCCCCTCCTGCCCCCGTGTTGTATGTTGGCAAGGAGGACCGCCCCTGGAGTAGGGTCCTCCCTCCAGTATTGTAAGCACTGGTCTGTATCCTGGCCCCGTGGAGGGCGGGAGGGTGCTTGTGCTGCGTTCACCTGTGGAACTCCCTGCCGGTGGAGACTGTGAAAAGCTTTGGGCTAATCACTGGTGTTTGACAGGGAGCGAGATGCATCCCCACACAGTGCCTGGGAGCACATCTGGCAGAGGCAGTCTGGGCTCTCAGATCCCCTCGCGTGGGATATCTCCTGGACGGAACCAGAAGAGTGACTGGGTGGGGGGGTGTCCCATCCTTGCAGCAAAACTCAGGGGCCCTTGTCCCTCCCACTATCCCTCCCGCAAGGCCGGTAGCCCAGGGACATGTGTGGCCACAGTGGGGACTTCCCTTGGGGAACCAGCCAAGGCACTGGGAGCAGGCGAGGGGCTCGGTGGGGGGCCACGGTCACAGGACTGTGGCGCTGCGGTTTTCCCAGGAGCAGCTGGCTGTGCCTCACAGCCAGGCATGGGACAGTGTGCCGTTCTCCGTGCTGCACCCTTGGCGGAGGTGCGGGGCTCTGGGCTGAGTCCCTGGGGCCCTGGCCGGTTCCAGCCGGCATCCACCCTTCCCCCTGGTCCCGCCGAATGTGTGTGAGCAGCACGGTCCCAGGCGTGCCCTGCAGCTGCCTGCCGCGGCCACGTGCGCTCGGTCACCAGGCTGCACGAGGTTGCACGTGCTGCTTGCTGCCTCATGCAGCGCAGCGTGCAGCTCACGTGGCCTGAGTGACATGCTCTCTCCTCCTCCTCCGGGCACCTGGCTCTCCCCGCCCTCCGCCCCGCCCTTTGGGAGTGCAAACTGCAAAGACTCACCAGTGGGTTCCTCCCGGCCTCGGCCTCGGAGGAGCTGCTGGAGGGCCTGCTGGGTGGTGGCAACGCTGGCCTCCTCTCCACCGGACGCACTGCCGCTGTCCTCCCTCCCCGGCTCGGTGGGTCGGATGATGGGGCTGGCACGTGTCCACAGTGACACCCGGGGCTTGCGGGGCTGGCTGGCCCAGTATGGCGTGCAGCCGGTCGTAGTGGGGGCAGGTGTCTGGTCCTGCCCCCCTGCCCTCGCTGGCACGCATGTACCCCAGCCGGAGCTCCTTAACCTTCGCCCGGACTTGGTCGGTGTTCCGGGCAGGGTGTCCCTGGTGGGCCAGAGCCTCGGCCATGCGGCCAAAAATGTCCACATTGAGGCGCCGGGACCTGGTATCGTGGAGACCCTCCTCCTCCTGCCATAGGTCCAGGAGGGTCTCCAGCTCCCTGGGGGTCCAGGAGGGAGCCCGCCTTTTGCGGCCCCTGGGGGCCTCCTCCGCTGGCGGTGCAGGGGACTCACCGGCTGGAGCTGCCATGGTGCGGTGAGATGGGTGGCTGGGCAGCACAGGGGCACGTGGCAGAGCTGAGGCAGCAGGGTCTGTGGCACGGTCCTGCCACGTGTGCCCAGCAGCCTCCCTACCAGGAAGTCCAGGGCTCCTACAGGGTCTCGCGCCGTCCAAAGCGCCTTTTTCCGTTTCTTCTGCTTTTCCAGAAAAGCTGTCTACACTAGCCCTTTTCGGAAAAGCTTTTCCGGAAAAAGGACTTTTGCCCGAGTGGGAGCAGAATAGTTTTTCCGGAAAAGCGGCTGATTTCTTACATTAGATCGTCAGTGCTTTTCCGGAAATTCAAGGGGCCAGTCTAGACAGCACACAGCTTATTCCGGAAAAGCGGCTGCTTTTCCGGAATAAGTGGCCCAGTGTAGACACAGCCATAGAGTTCTTTTTATTTGTCTTCTGGCCCTGGAACCTTAAGGCTGAACCTTGTTGTTCAAGCTTATCGCTACAGCCACAGGGGCTAGAAACTTACTCTTTTATAAAGAGGCAGCTGAGATTCTATTCTATCCATGTGTCTGCAGAGCCTAACACTTTTAACAAAACATCAGATATAATGAAATTTGGCGACATTGCCATATGGTCCCTGTGGCAACCAGCTTCTCCCAACTTTAAATTACCCTGGCTCAGTTATGCCTTGACTGGCATTAAAGTGTTTCAAACAAATGGAACTCAAAACAACACCTTCATAACAGAGTCTTCCCTCCCAGGCATCGTTTCTGGGGCACAATCCTCTAATTATCTTCTGTGACCTGGAAGCCAACTCAAAGCACTTCCGTCCCTCTCGCCCAGGCTGGGAGAGGTCAGTAGGGAAGCAGATCTTTCCTCAAGGTCTCTCTATTAGGAGAGAAGAAGCAGATTATGTGCTGCAATAAACTGTGGCATGGATACCTAAGCACTTACCATTCAGCCTGGGAGCACTTCCTGTCCCCTAACATCTGCTGCCATTCCCTATGCCCTGGTTTGCCCCCAAAACCCTGGAATGGAGTAGTCTATCTCTCTCTGGCCTTAAAAGGAATGCTATAACCAGTGCAGTTTCATCATGTTATATTACACTTAGATTGAAAAGGCCAAGTAGCAAAGTTTCAAATCTCCAGCAGCTGCCTGACACCATATTCCACTTTGCCCCCTTGTGATCTTGGCCCAATTTCTCAAATCTTAAGATTGGAATCTCCCCATTCACTTGCCCTCTCACCTTATCGTGAAGTCAGACCCACTGGAATAGAGGCAGAGAGGGCAGAAAGGAAAATAATATGAAACTTTGCTGACTGCCCAACCTAGTAACTGAAAAACTTTTCTGGATCTGTTGCTTTGTTTGAATCTCTCTTCTGTACAGTGACTTCATATGAAAGTAATGGATTTCCACTGTTCATATGAAACTGTTAACCTATTAGCGGTAATATTTATAAGCTGATTTACTCTAGCAGTGTTTAGACCATTCCATCTTCCCAACCAGGATATATCCCACCCTACACCATGAGGTAGAAACATTCAGCATTATATTCTTTTAGCTAGCTCTTAATGCAAGCACTATGTTGCCCCGTTACTAACAACTATTACCCTAATGGTTTTAAAGCTTTTAACATCAGATGACAGGAAAAGGTTAAGAGGATTCAGCTAACAAACTCTGAAAAATGATTCTTCTCTGTTTTCAATCAAACACAGACCATGGCCATGTTATTCTAGGTTTCTAGGACCTTTATTGTGTATTGAAGAGAGGGGGAAGGTAAATAAAACAATACTCCTACATTCACCTCTCAGCCAAAATAGAAAAGGAAGGTCCTTTTGTTCTTTAGCAAATTGAACATTGATGTGTGGTCACTGGGTCACAGTGAGCTCTTGAGAAAAATCAATACAATTGACTTCCCAGGATTTTCTAGGCCTCAGTCTCCAATGGCAGCCAAAAATCAAGTCTGTGTTGGCTCTTCACTATGAGGAACACCCAGATATAAAGAATATGTTGACACTTCTTCTATTTAACGTGACAAATCGCCATTCAAAGTGTGTAGTCAAACAATGAAAATCAGAGAACTAGCAGTGAAAGCTTTAGACAGTGCATGATCTCACCAGTACCATTAGAAGGAAAATATATAGTCTCTTTTTCTCCACTGAAGCAAACATCCTACAAGTATTCTAAGAAATTAGTTTCTATCTGTTTCACTTGGGATTTTTTAAAGCTTTAGATTGTCTTTTAAGCCTTTCCAAACAAAAGCTGCTGGGAAAAGAACTGAAACACAGGGAAAACGGTGAGACAATCCAGAATATAATACAATCAATATGAGTGAAAGTTAACTAGCCTGATTATCAAATATAAATCCATCTACTCAATAAATTTTCCCTGCTGTAAATTGCCCCTGAATATAATGCAGATACAAAGTGTATCAAAATAGCTTTAAATATTTTTAGGCGAGATTATGGCATTGGCTACCTACCCACATAGAGGAGTGAGAACCCTTTTTATCTTCTGCATAGGCTACGTGGACCTTGACACTGTGCACAGTGGAGCAAGGATGGTATTATATGCATGCTGATAGCTTTCATCCCAGAGGTCACCGCATGAGAAGGAAGGGGAATCGGGAGAATCAAGGCTGTGCTCCTAGAATGCATCGATCAGCAGTGCCAAGCCAGCACACCAAGGCTACATCTGTACTTCAGCCTTCTTCTGCAAAAGCTTATGCAAATGAAGCGCAGAGTAGAATATCGCTGTGCTTCATTTGCATAATTAATTAGCAGCCATTTTTGCGTGAGAGGCTTTTGTGCAACCCCCCCTCTTGCGCAAGAGCCATTCTTCCTGAAAAAATGAGGAAGAACGGCTCTTGTGCAAGAAGGGGGTTTTGCACAAAAAGGAGCTGTCTACACAGCTCCTTTTTGCGCAAAAGCCTGTTGCACAAAAACGGCTGCTAATTAAATATGCAGATGAAGCACGGCAACAGTCTACTCGGTGCTTCATTTGCATAAGCTTTTGCGGAAGAAGTCTGCAGTATAGACGTAGCCTTAGGCTGGCACACCTATGCACCACACCTCATAATGGGCGACACCTTTGATCACAAGCAAACATTTTGCATGTTACATATTACACTAATGTTATTTAAATCTAACTCTCTCACCTCATAAATCTAAAGTAGAACAGAATAAAATGTCTGACAATTATGTTATGTTACAGCTAGAAAACCTAGCAGAGGAGAGCTCTTTGCAGATTTCTTTAGCATTTGCAAAGTTGCAGTTTTGTACAATTTTCACAGAGCTGGTCAGAAGTTAGAACCCATTACTGCCTCTGAGATGTCACTGAGCATAGCCTATATTATTCACAGCAGGAAGTCTGAGCACTTCTATGAAAATAGGACACTTATCCATCATCCTGTGTGCTCTAGCATGACACAAAGGGAACTCAACCCTATTTTATATTCTTTTTATACCAAAGGGCATTTATCAGAAAATGTAAAAAGAGAGATCCCATATTAGATGTTTGCTGACTGGTTACATTAGATCTTCATATACATTACAAAATTATCCACCAAAAATCAGACTATGACAATGTTATTAATAGGTTTTTTTAAAATTTTGTCACTGGGCTACTAAAATAATTTGGATGCATTTCTTTATATATTACCTTGAGACTGCTTTATTCATAGAGTAGAAGCCGGACAACTTGCCGAGATTGCACTCATGTTCACTTTGATTGTTTGTTATAGAATTTTAATGAAATAATGAGAATAAGAATAAATAATAATAATGATAATAATAAAGCCCCTGCATTTACAACTACAGAGACCCTCTCTGTTTATAAGATTTGTCAGTTTTTCCCAGATGAACCAGGAGATAGCTCATGCGAACACACTAGTGACACCTGGACAGACACTGCCTCTAATGTTTTGGTTTCATTCTAGCTGCCATAACAAGAGTTCAACTTTTTGTAAGTAGCCTTTTCAGGATGAAATACTTTGCCAGCAGGGCTAAAGGGTTTATTGCTTCCAGCCAGATCACTCCCTACCCCCAGGCGTAGGCTAAGCAAGGAGGGGGGAATATCTGAACTGCCATCCTTCCCAGTGCCATGTGGAGAACAGCTGGAGTGCTCTTGTTGCATAAGGGTAGCAGGGAGCAGACCCAGAAAAGTAGCCACCAAAAGAGCAGAACAGTGGAGAATTGGAGTATTGA
The DNA here is from genome assembly GCA_019425775.1 of Rafetus swinhoei. NCBI lineage: Eukaryota > Metazoa > Chordata > Testudines > Trionychidae > Rafetus > Rafetus swinhoei. The sequence continues at coordinate 313,252,993 of CM033437.1, forward strand.
AAAGCTGTGCCGGGGTCAAGAGCAGCTAGGGCCTGGCACGATGTGTGTGGAGTATATTATGTGTAGGCCTGAGAGAGGCATTTCCCTGTACTCAGTACTGTCAACTTTTGTCTCCAACTTCCCTACAGGAAAAGTCTCTGGATTTTGATTGGTTTGTAAAGTCCAGAGTGGTGACTCTTTCCCTTTAAAAAAATTTTCAAACAAAAAAATAAAACCAACTAAAACCAACCACCACAAAGTAATAGCCAAATATAGATGTCAAGGACGGGGCTAAGATTAGAGAATCTGATCCCTCTGACATGAGAGGATTATTCTGCCTTTTATTGGACATTTATCAATAACTGTGGTAACGGCTTCTTAATGGCTTTCAGGTCACATGGCTACATCTTGTTCCCAGAATCAATGCTTGAGCAGTGGCCTGTTCTGCCGCTGATATGCTACTCAGAGCCAGTGTTTGAGGCTCATCGTGTTTATCTTACGTCTGTTTGCACATTAGCACTTTCAGCTGTATTTTCCTTACCAAAAAATTAAAAAAAAGAGCACCAGAATCATCCTTGGGTTTGGTTACAGGCCTTTAGTTCATTGGGGATGGCTCTGTCAGTTGACCCTGGTGCAGCTGTTATCTTGGCAGGCAGGCTGTCACTTTCTGTTTGAAATCTAGCATTCTCTCCACTTGCAATGGTGGTAATTACTTAGAAATTGTTGCTCTTGTGTAGTATTTTTCTAGTTTTGTTCCAGTTAGCTGTTTTTTAACTAATTCAGGGTTTCCTTCTCTTTCCTTGAGACTCTTATTAGATATTGGTACTTTCACTTTTGTCCTTCTGTGCACACCTCTCTCAGCTGTGGATCCTGATAAAGCATTGTGAGGTATATTGTGACATTCTCAAAAGGTTCCTTGAATGCACCAGTGCTTTTCTTTTAATTGAGCTCCCTTCCTACCTCAAGTCCTCTATTTTTTTCTGTCCATGTGCAGAAAAAATATTGTTATATGCACAAAGACATGTGCAGATATGCATCACCAGTAGAAACACATGCTGCTGGCTTTGGGTGATGTACTAATCAGCTTGGTGGCATTCGAATCTCTCCTAGGTGGCTGCCCAAGCAGTCTGCTTACAGGTTACAGGGAACATTGTGCACCTGCTCTTCACAGCCATAGAGATCCTTCATCTGTTGAGAGTATGAAGTCCCTCTGGCATCCTTGTAGTCATGTCTATCTTCGTAATTTAGTCTCATTGGTACTGAGCCAACACACATGGCTATAGAGGACTGACATTCCACTCAATCATGTGACTAGGTCTCAAATTTGGCCTATATTTTCTAAGTCAACTTGAGCACATAAATACATTTAATATACTGTCTTAGCCTGTGCCTTGATGCCTGAACTGGTGCCTCTCCAACCTCTCCAAAATAGGAGAGAGAAGAAGAAGAAGAAGAAACAAAAAACTGATTCAGAACTTCAAACATCACACGGAATTATGAAAAAGAGAAAAAAAACTAATTTAGTTCTTTAAAGATTTAGGATTGAGCCATGCTAAATCTGTTTCTTAAATAGTTTTTGTAATGCAGCAGCTAATTGTAGCCCTTTAATTTCTGGGATTTTTTTCATTTTTATTTGGTTTTGTCTTGCTGGTGGGTCTTGCTCCCATGATCAAGTACTAACTGATATTCATATTTGGGGTAGGGAATGACTAGTATAGACCCTCAGGGGGCGAGGGAGGGTTACCTTCCTCTGTGGTGTGGGGCATGCATTATTTGCAGGCTCAAACTAGATTAAATGATGGATTCTCTGTGATTTGAAATCTTTTAATCATGATCTGAGGATGTCAATAACTCAGCCAGAGGTTAGGAGTATATTACAAAATTGGGTGGCTGATGATGTGTGGCCTACAATGTGCAATAGATCAGACTAGATCAGTGTTTCTCAAAATGGCCCGTGAAACAGATTTGGGAAAGCTGCTAACTGGCCACACCAGTGTGTTTATTTACTGGCACTGTGGCCATGGAGCCTCACGGCTTTCATTGGCTCCAGTTCACCATTTGCAGCCAAAGGGAGCTGTGGGAAATAAACACACCAGTGTGAGCATTGTAGTGAGCATTTATTTATGCTAAATCACAGCCTTACAACACAAAAGGAAATACATACACATGGTCATTATCAACACTCCAACTTCAAAGGTATTTGATTTGGGACTATAGTTATAGTTATATATGGACATCAAGTTTAAAAATCTGGTCCTAGAAAGCAGAGGAAAGTAAATCTCAAATCATGGTTGATTTCATTGTTGCAGGACTTAAACTAAGTCATTTATTTTAAATATGTTTATTCTAAATTCTCCACTAAAAAGTTAGAAAAAAATAAAAGAAAAATCGCATTTTTCTAAAAAAGAATCACAGAGATGTTATAAGTTAATAATGAAAGAATGAAAAAAAAAAGGTTTCTGACTAAAAACTTGGAAACGTTCTAATATAACTAAAATTTTTGTGATAATTTTTGCTTAGAAAAAACAGGCCAGTTTCAGTAAAAAAAAAAAACTGAATTGAAAAATGAGGACCAAATTGTTAAAATTCATAACACAATTAGAAGTTACTTATCAGATTTTGTTAACTGAAGTTATTTGAAGGTTTGACACATACAACAGTATTTAAAATTAAAAGGATATTTGGGTGCAGGCTTTGAAGTCTGGCACTAACTATTTTGGATGATTTGAAAAATTTACCTCTATTTTTTAACTGTTACAGGTTACAAAACGCCCAACTCATTTTATTTTTGACAATTTATGATGCAAAAACAGAAACAATAAATAGCTTAGCCCACAGAGATCTTTTATAACCCAACTGACAGGAGAAAGATGACAAAACTTTAACTGTATTGGTGGCAATTTGTACATTTTTAAACGAAACACATTTTAAGCTCTTAAATGACATGTAAAATAAACTATATTGCTGTTAAAATCCAGATTCCCAACAGAATTGCCTTCCCAACATTTACATTTATAATACAGGTAATTTGTGAATTGACCTAGGAAAAAAAATCAGTAAATAAATTAAAATTGTGAGTGTTCTTCTTTCTAGCATATAAAATACGCATTTCCAAAATCAGACGTACAATTGTATTTATAGCACTGAAATTCTATTGATATTTTTTCTCCTCTTTGTCATGACTCCTCCCAGTAAAGCAGCTCGTTCACTTTCTCAACATGATCAAGTGGGTGGCTTCCTAGGACAAATGTTTTGTGAGGTGACTTGGGGATGTGAAGTCCATTGGATTGTGATGGATTATTAACATTCTGCCTTTGGGGGGGTGCAGGTCTCCTAGCCATACCAATGATCCCAAATACCTTGCTTTTTGCAACTGACTCTGGCACCCTGCCTCCTTCCTCATCCATCTGCTGCCACTCAGATGGGACTCTCAGGCTATGTCTAGACTGCAAGCTTCTTTCAGAAGAAGCTTTTTCGGAAGAGGTCTTCCAGAAAAGCTTATTTTGAAAGAGAGTGTCCACGGAGCAAAAGCGCAATGAAAAAGTGATGTGCTTTTTTGAAAAATAGCATCCACATTGATTGGACACTATCTCACATTTAAATTGTGATTAGTATGGACAGAGTGACCACCATGGCACTTGTGTCATTTCCTGGAGGCCTCTTCTTTAGAAAGAACTCCCCTTTTCCGCATCCACACACCGCCTGTAGGGGTCAGTTGTGGAAGAACTCTGTACGTGTGAAGTATAGGGATGGTGAGGCCTGCATCCCCCCCCTTTCTTACCGCCCCCTTCCCTACTACTGAAGAGCCAGAAGCAAGCCTCTAGAAACACACACCATTGTAGCAAGAATGAATTGTAGATAAGGGCGGGAACATAACAATCTTGTTTACCTAAATGTACTGATCATGTAAACAAAGTCAAAGGACAAGCAGTACAGCTGAGCCATACTGTAACAAGTGATGAGTAACCCCCTGGAAATTTCCAAACTGACAAACAAGGTAGACACACTGTATTTAAAGCTGCACCAGAGCACAGCAATTTGGACCTCACTGATGGGCTTTGGGTACCGGCACCTCGGAAGCTGAGACAGTTCATCCGCAGCTGAAACGGGGTTCCCCGGCTAGCAGAAGGGATGTAAGAATGCCGCTTTTCCTATCATGTTGTTCTTTTAGCTAAGGGGCACAGCTAATAGCTGTCAGAAAATAAATTGCTTGTGTTTGATAGATACCTGTGTAGCATGTCTTTGTACTTTGAGAACCCAGTGTCAGACCTGAGACTTACTCTTGCCGGCAACACTGCCTTTTTCCGAAAAAACGTTTTTGGAAAAAGGCTTCTTTCTCATAGAAAGAGGTTTACCGCCACTGGAAAAACCCCTCCATTCTTTTGACTTTCTGTCAAAAGAACTCAATAGCAGTATGGACGCAAGTATTGTTTTTCCAGAAAAATGGCTGTTTTTCCAGAAAAACACTGCAGTGTAGACACACCCTCACATCCCAGCACTCTGCCACTTCTTCTGTTGCACAGCTTGTATACTACTGGATTCCAAAGCACCAGAATCCATCTATTCAAAGAAACAGTCACCTCATTTTTAATATCAGGGATTGAGGTTTTGTTCTAGTCCAGCCTGTTCACCCAAAATGTCCCCTTTCTGTCACTCACTATTCCCCAACTCCTGCGGGAAATGTTCAGATTTCATTTTTCATTCTTGTTAATTATAATATTGGTCCCCTGCAAAATTCATCTTTCACTCACTGAAGATACAAAGAAAACCATAATTTGGGGGGAGGGATTTTTTCTGCTTTTCTAGAACAAGCAGTGATAGAGCACACTCTGATATTTTCCTTATGTGCAAAAGCAAAACTTTTCACACAAGTACACACAGGATTAATGCCATGTGAATCACCTTCTTTTTAATGATAATTGTACAGGGATATTTTTATAATCCTATTTTTAATTAAAGAACCCTGTTAGTAGAGGGAGGTGTGGGGGGAAGGGAGGAAGGTGGTGTGGGTTGTATAAATCATTCTAAGCTGTGCATCCTATTCAATACATACAGTATATAAAATGATAGCTAGATAGATAGATAGATAATCATAATAAGCTTCTTCTTATAGCAAATAGTTTTACAAAACATTGACATTACATATAACACTAAACCCATTATATTTTTTTAGCAATAAAAATGAAGGAATTTTGCTGTTCATCTTGAGTCATGGGATATTGAATATTGCTCCTAAATTCTATTCTGTTTCCCCCTCCTTAATGGCCAGTTCCTTCTAAAATGATGGGAACATTCTTAGAATAATGAACATTTCTCCAGAGATTGTGAGGCCATTGATTCTAAGCATCTCCCTACAGCAATGAAAATCTTTCAATTTAATTAGTTATCCTATGGATATTTCTCTATAACCTCTCCTCTGTTAAATCCCTCCTGACATCTACAAACAAAACCTCACTGCCTTGGAATGAACCAAAACTGATTCCCTGTGACTGATCTCACCAATAAGCTTGTTTTTAACAAAGGGCCTTAGATATGACAGTGGGTTTGTGCCATGGGGCCTGAAGATAAGTGCAGTTCCCAGGTCAGAGCCCTCTGCAGTATGCAGATGCTTCATCTAGCAATGTCTGTTTAATTAATTTCAGTCTGCTTCACCTATTTATGCCTTTCACTTGCCTGCTGCTTGCACTACCAATAATTATAAACACCAGATTATGGAAAAGGGAAATTTTGTATATAACAGAGATTAATTATTTATGCTAAAATTATGATTCTATTTGGTTCTTATTCATAAAAGTCTAATTCTGTAATTTATCAAACACCTTATTTTTTACATTTGACTTTGCATATATAATGAGTTTAGAACTCTCACTCTGTATCTTCACTCTGTATCTGTACTTCTGTATCTGTATCTTCATTCAGTTTATCAGAGCATTACAATCATTTTATGCTATTATTATTCATTCATGAATTACTAAATCCTCTTGTTGCACCAACTCATCATGGAAGACACAATTCCTGTGTCAAGGAGTTTGCAGTCTAACTTAACCTCAGACAACATGGTTCAGATACATAAAATAGTGTTCCATCCACAGAAATATGCAAATATCTTTGATGAATCATCTTTTTAGAAGCTTTGGAAAATAATTCTATTGTAAAAACACACTCATATGAAGAGGATGTTCCAAGTACGCCACAAAAGAGGGGACAAAGATGATGGCGAGAGTTAGGAATCATCTCTAAGCTCTGAACTCCATAAATGTCTACTGTGGGATTTCTAACTACTTCACTTTTAATCATCTGGTACTGATGACTGTCACATCTGGTTCATGGTACCAGATTAAATAGTCCACTGGGCTGATTCACTGTGGCCATTCCTATATTTATAAGTGAAAGTCTTTTGCAGAATGTCTAAGGGCATGTCTACACAGCAAGGCTAAAGTCGGAATAAGCTACGCAACTTGAGCTACGTCAATTGCGTATCTGAAGTCAAAATAGCTTATTTCCACTTTTGGCGCTGTCCACACAACAGGAAGTTGAAGGAGGAATACTCTTCCTTCGATTTCCCTTACTCCTCATAAAATGAGGGTCACAGGAGTTGGAGGAAGAAGTCCTCCATTTCGAAATGATGGCTTGCAGTGTAGATGTACTCTTTGTTATTTCGGAATAACATCAGTTATTCCAAAATAACACTGTAGACATACCATAGGTGAGCAAGAAGAAAAAAATTATGTGAATATTTAGGTGTCTTCTAAATAGAATTTCACTTTATTTATTTTACTCCTTTTTATTATTTTTTATGATTTTTGTGAGCTAAATGTTGTTCGTAGAAAGTAGAATGTAAATGTCCTATTATGAAATTAATTATGAAACTAAATTTGTTAATGGGCAAAGTTGAATTAATTTCATATGTATGCAAACATAGTTGTTAGAGAGTAGGACAACTAATCAGGGAAGAAATGCAACATCATCCATCGTGGGTGACAATTGCATAGTTCATAAACATAACATTAGCGTTGAATGCGCAGAGGAATATTGGTAGAGAACAATGGTGAAAAATATAAAGGCTGAAATTTGTTCACAACAGTACATTAGTCAAACTATATGAAATAGAAGGAAAAAAGTAAAAATAATAGTCTGCTTGAAGAAATTCCTATATATATTGCAATATAAGATATTTACTGAATCAGTTGTGAATTGTTCTTTCTGCTCTAGTCACCACCCAGCAGACTGATTTATTTGTCAGGATGGTTTTCACGGTCAGCACTGACACCAGAATCTCAATAACCTTCACTGAAATAAAGGTCTAATTGAAGACAAAATGCAACTGAGTGTAGCACAAACATATGGGGGGAAAGGAAGAAGGGAAGAATGATAAGAATACATGGTTTTGAAGCCTGTCTAGTCAATTAGCTGGTTCAAAGGTAAAGCATTTATCGATTAAAGATATAAACAAATAATAATACTGTAGACACCAGGTACTTCTTACTGAAAGACTAATATTGCAACTAATATTCTAGAAAAGTTAGCCACAGAGGTGTACCTGAGAACTTGTATAATGATTCTTCCACATATGCCAGAGCAGGAGCAAAAAATGTGTGAAAATGAAAAGTGACTTATCTGTTAAAAATATCCAGCAGAGGAAAGCTACCAGTGTTCAGTTACCAGAATTCTGGAGGGAAAGAAATTCTTGAGAATGATGCTCAACCCTGAAGACAAAAAATGTATCTCTGATACAGGAGATCATCAGAGTACTTGACAGCTCTGTTTCTCAGGTGAATATACAACAGCAACCTGTGTATTGTTAAAGGAAGTTTCTATAGATCACAGTTAAACAGGACAATTCATTTACTTCAGAATGTATTGCAAACTAAATCATTCCCTTTACCTCATGGTCCGACACCATGGTGAAGGTATGGCTTCTTCGAAGTGGAAGAAAATCCCCCACAATTGCCCATTCATTTTTTGCCTTTGATCAAACTCTAGAAATCAGGATCTTAATTTGTATTTTCCTCATTTTCCATCAAAAATATTGGCATGATAATGCTCAACTTTCTTTGCAATGAACCTTGAGATCCAGAGATGGCAAGACCTATTTACTAAATATTAATATTAAAACTATCTTATAATGCAGAAAAGAGGAAATGGTCTCTCAGTGAAATAAAGACACATCTACATATTGGTAATAGGTTATTCCTCCAAAAACCTATTCTACACGTTGGTAATAAATTATCCTCACAAAATCCTATAGACTAAAAATCAGTACTGAACCTAGAAAAACAGCTCCCACTGAAGAAGCAAGAAAAAGTGCAATTAAGAATCTTTCTATTAGAGCTAGTTGAAAAATTGAAAAATTAAAAAAAATATTAAGAAGAAAGGAAAATTGTAATGGAAATTTTAGCAAAAAAATCACATTTTTTACTAGCTTTGCTTTTAATATTTACAAGTGTTGTGCTGTATTTGTACAGCATTAGACAAATAAGGCCTTGGTCCATTACTTGGGTTTCTAGCCCTTATCATAATACACATAAATAATAATCACAATAGTAACAATAATAATGCAAGTTGCACTCCAGGAATTTTTTTTTAAGTTGATGACAATGTAAACAGCATTTTACTTCATAAGGACCACAGAAACATCACAATTATCCAAATGATTGAAAGAGTATTTAATATAATATTTTGCTATTTGCATATTTAAAAAAAAACTTGCAGCTTTATTTCTGTGGAAGCTCCCTTCAAATTAATAGAACATCACAGCATGACAGGTACATTCAGCTATAATGGATGAGTGCATTGGCAGGCAGCTTCTGATATTACAAGTCAAACAGTGAAATGGTTAACAATGTTGGCATTTAAATTACTATAATTAGGCTTCAAAATTAAATCCCCATTAAGATGAATGGAAGACGTTTACAATTATTTAAGTCCTATTGTTCCAATCTTTCTGCCTGTATTAATAAAGCCAAGAATTCTATGCACTTATATTGTTAAGGCTATCTTCACAACCAAATTAACATACATAAAAAGCTAGGATATGGGACAAAAAGATGTACCGGGAGAATTAAGAATTCATAGATTTTTTTTTCCGATTATATTTCTGTTGTTCAGTGTCGTGACCTGTGCCTCACAACATCTGCATTACTTCACTACCTAAAAGTGGTCTTTAAAAGTTGAAAAAAAAATCTGCATAAATAGCTACAAAACTGTAGGTAAGAAAAAAAGCTATCTATGTATAACAGATGCCCCAGTCTGCTTTTGTCAGCTAGATTAGATTTCTGTAAAGCATACTACATGGGAGTGGATTTTCATTCTATCCAGAAATTGAAGCTGGTACACAGTTTGACAGCATGTTTGTTACAGGATACATATTTCTGGGAACAAATAACATTAGTGTTTTTGAGGCTGCCATGGTTACTTATGTATCCAAGAGAGAGTAAGGTGTTGGTTTGACCTTTAAAGTGGACAATGGACACAGCCTTGGTCCCATTCCCACTCCACTAGTTCCAATCACTGTTTAGAACAGCTGAGTCAATGAGGAGGGAAGGGTAGTAACTTATTGCTGACATAGGCCAAAATACATTGGTACTTCTCTCCTTTTAGAGCAAGGAGAAAGCAGGGAAGGAACTGGGCTCTGACATGCTTGTATGAATCACAGTACTCTCAGGGATCTTTCTTGAGTGGCAAGCTAACCCTTGCATGTGTGTGGCAGGACTCACCTCTGAAAATGATTTTGCTCTTTTCTCTTTGTTTTACTTTAGTTCTTAGTGTGGGGGGATGTTTTTATTTCAGTCTTACTTTGTTCATTTCATAGGTGGTCTGTATGTGTGTTTCTCTACCTCTGCTCCTTCAGTGCTGGTGCTGGAATGCATGCTTTATGTTGGCTGTACTCATTGTTCCGTTACTGTCATTAAGGAGAAAATGTCTCATCACTCCATTAACAGTTGTCTTGATTTCTGTTCTTTCTGTTTCCTTTGTTAAACCCAGAACAGACTGACATTATTTTATTATGTGCTTTTTATAACTTTTTTCCTCAGGTATATGAAGTCAAAATGTATAAATTTCTATTTTATTACTATTTATTTGCCTTCTTTCCACTTGCTACTCCATTTTGTTAGACTCGTGCTTTCGAGGATACTGCTCCCCATTCTGAAGGTACGGCCCCCATTCCTTATTCTCAGATGTACAATTTTGCACTGGATATATTAAAACAGATCACTCTGTATAACTGCCCTGTCCTATTGGTCATTATTTGCTACTTGGCTAATCATTCTGTCACCTGCAAATTGTATCCACAGTGATTTTACATTTGCTTTCAGATCATGGCTGAAAATGTTGAATAGCATCGGGACTATTACTGAACCCAGTGGAGCCCCAATGGAAACACCCCCCATTCAATGCTAATTCCCTACTGATGACTAGTTTTTTGAGATGTTGTCAGCCCTCTCTGAGATGCCTGGGTTTCAGTCAAGGGCACTCCTCTGCAGCCTCTTGGTCAGCGATTAGCTCGATCACCCTCATATCTATGCTTACAGTTGTCCAGGGTCACTGTGAGCTAGCATATCCAGGCCTCCTGTCAAGGCTTCAAAGACTATGCTGATTTTACTGCTCTGTGTGCCCTGTGTGCTCCAGGCATCTCAGAGAGGGGCAAGCAAGATGGATGTTACGGGGTGTTCCTGTCTGGCTACAGATGTATTTGTATTACAAAAGAACCCAGAGGGCTCAACTAAGATCAGGGTCTTTTTCCTAGGGTTTGAACCTAAACATGAGATGGTTCCTGCCTCAAGGAAATTTCAACCTAAATAGACAAGAGAGACAAAGAGTAGGAGAAAGGAAATACTATTATCCCCATTTTACAAATAAAAAATGGGGAGCTGAACTTTGGTCTACACTAGGGAGTTGTTTCGAAATAACAAACAGAGCATCTACACTACCAAGCCCATTATTTTGAAATAAGGACCTGGTTTCTTTGAAATAATATCTCCTGCCTTCCTTGGGGAATAAGCTTATTTCAAAATAGTTATTTTGGGAGTTATCATTTTGAAATAAGTTATTTCAAAAGACATATCCTGATAAAGTAAGTGATAGTCACATAGGGTATGTCTACACTGCACTCCTCTTTTGAGAGAGGAATGCAAACGTAGCCGAGTGAAATTGCAAATGAAGCACGGATTTGAATTTCCTTTACTCTTTAAAAAATGAGGTTTAAGGGTTATTTCAAAAGAAGGTTTTTTTTCTTGAAATAACCCCGTCTAGACTGTGTTTTTTCTTTCGAAACAGGATATTTCGAAAAAGCGTCCGGACGCCATTATGCAAATGAAGTGTGGGAAATTCAAATCTGCCCTTCATTTGCAATTTCACTCAGCTGCATTTGCATTCCTCTCTTGAAAGAGGAATGCAGTGCAGACATACCCACAGGAATTAATGTGTGACCAGAAGAACACAACAGCCTACAACTGAGATGACCTTTTTTTATAATATGTTTTCTAACAAAACGCCAGAATCAATTATCCACAATACCCCAAAATTTGGAGAATTCAGATAAAAGAATTACAGGAAATACTCCTAACTAGTTTTCAGTTCTATTATTCAGAGATAATATGATAGCAACATTCTGTTGTACCACAAGTTAAACCTATTTTTCAAAGACATTGGCAAATACATTCTAGCACAAGATGGCACTGAAAGTTACTTAGCTTGTGCCTTTCAAACCATCTGTTGTGCTTCAGAATACTTACAAAAAGAATGGAATTTGAAAAATAAGCCTAACTCCATTGAATTTAATAAGAATAAAACCAGTAGGCTGTTGTTGAAATTGAATAGGGGTCTACAGAAATTATTCTAAAAAACGGAATGTAATAAAGAATGATATCCCTGCTATAGATTTCTATAGAGTGATTTAAAATGTTTTTCAGAAAGGTTATAATGCTCTACAAAATTATCTATGACTTTTCCATGAAGGAGTGAGGCACAAAGGAGAGACGTCCATGCAAGAAGTATATCAAAATTAGGTGCTCTGTCACTACATATTGCAGCTGCATTTAGGGTTGATTGTCATGTCTTTGGGGCAGGGAGTGTGTGTCCTAATGAATGTTTATCCAGTGTATAGTAAAAAGGGGCCCTCATCCTGATTTGGGATTTGGAAAGCTTCCATAAAATAAATATTAAGTGATGATAATTAGAATAATAGTACATGAAAATAGAAAAAATAGAAACAAAAATAATGGAGCAATAAGATATAGTCTGGACAGATCTACAGATTTGCTGAATTTAAAGGGGTCATTCTGACAGGATCACAGTTCCTTGAATGTTAGTGTTAATCTCTAATATTGGGAAAGTAGGCCTGACTGATAGTCTTGTCAAAGTTTCCTTCATTTATCAATTTCCAAACATTTCTATCAAATAGAATGTGAACAACCTATAAGTTTTATTATGATTATGGATGTGTTGACAATACATTCTCATTCTCCAGGAAAATCAGCTAGGATAAGGTTGTTAAAACTTGGGAGGACATGGTTTTAATAGCGGAGGAAGAGAGAGAGAAAGAGAAAGGAAAGAAGACGGATTAAGGGGTATTAAGAAAAGCCATGGTGATGGGAATCAACCTGTAAATTAAGATCCCTCCCCTGCCACCAGGTTCAGGTAGGCAGATAGGTAGACACCCGTGGACTCTGGGGGTATGTCTACACTGGGAATTATTTTGAAATAACTCCCCTTATTTTGAAATAACAAGGTGAGATTTTATACTACCAAGCCTATAATTCAAAATAATGGATTTGTTATTTCAAAATAATAACTCCTGCTTGTGAAGAGGAATAAGATTATTTTGAAATAGTTATTTCAGGAGTTATTATTTCGAAAGAACTTATTTCAAAATAACCTGGTAGCGTAGACATAGCCTAAGATGATAATTTTAGTCAGTGTAAGCAGAGGGGTTTCCCTGCAGAAACTCCGTGCCAGGACTGAGCTCCAAATATGGATTCACACCAACAATTAGAGGACACCATTACTGTAGTTCTATTCTTATTTTCCTTTGTGAGCCTGTGTTGTGCTTTATGATTTTCTCTTTTCTAATCCTGTTATAGTCAGGAGACCTCCTGCGGCTATTTTAACACTTCTAAATTCTCAGATTATACATGTCATCCAAAGACGGTTTATCTTTCAATAATGGATAAATGTTTGCCTCCTATTGCAAATCTAGCAAGTTAAAATCCTGTGGAGGACATATCTTCATTAGACATTCTTCATATCTTTTATTCACACTGTCAAACAGATCACTGCATTTTCCCACTTATTTATCTGTGGCATCTAAAAATATTCTGCATTTAATAGAACAGTTTAAATAATTATTTGTTCAAGAAGTAAAACATACAATATGAATTCCAACCCTTATTAAAATATACATTACAAAAATCTTATTATGAGCTAGGGAGCAAACTTTAGTGCAAATATAGGGGGATATTTTTGAAGGCACTGGTACCCAAATCTCAGGGACTTTCAATGGGAATTGAATGCTTACATCACATCCGTGCTTCTCAAAATTTCCCCTGCATGTTGTAAATTTTACTATATTCAAATATCTGTGACTTCCATTAAGAAATATAGGAGGCAAAACTTTTCACATGTTAAAAATGCCACTTTAAAAAAAATAATAGTTCTGATACATCATGTGAAATCTAGAGCAAGAGCCAAATTACTAATAAAAAGATTATATATTTACATGGTCAAAGTAAACTAGCAAACAAAAATACATGATAAAATTTATAATCCATCTTGAACCATCTAACCTCCTCAGTCCACAGGACAACTCCCACTGAGATGACAATTGATTTTCAGCTGGTGTAGATTAGCATAATGCTATGGAAATCAGTGGTGCTGCACCAGTTTATAACAGCGGACATACTGATGCTCAGTTTTCTCCCCTTTTTAATGCTGAATTTTCCAAAAGAAATGTGATTTAACCAAAAGTGGAGAGATTTAGAAAAATATGTAGACTCCGTATATACGCTATATAACTACAACATTGTCATTTCCAAATGTTCAAAATTCATGAATCCCTCAAAATGATGAGATTGGCTTAAAACCATGAGATTTCTTTCTTTCTTTCTTTCAATAAGTAAGTTTTTAGCCTTCCTGGTTACAGAGAAAGGCTTTAAAAATGACACAACTGCAAAAGAAAGAAAGAAAGAAAGAAAGAAAGAATTCTCTCATATTCACAACAAAGCCCCAGGACCTTACACAAATTTCAGATAGCATGAAGTTTTTGAGACCCCAGCAACACATTAACTAGTTTGTGACACTCATCTGTGTTGCTGACAACAAACTTGTCCAAAAAACTGGTTTTCAACAGAGCAATATGTCAACTGTCTCTCCCCTCCCCAGGAACTGCAGAATTCTAGGGGTCCTGGAGTCTTTTTCCTTCACACTAGTTCTAGGTCTCTCTAACATCCCACTGCAGGTTCCTAGCTACACAGCTTCAGTTAAGACACTGTGTTGGGGCATAATCTATCTGGCATTGTCTCTGGAACTCTCTGCAAGGAGGGTTCTCTTTCATTAGCAATAAGTCACTGGCAGGTGGGCACAGGTGTAGGAAGGCAATATTGAGAATTCATAGGAACCAGTGGTACACGCTGAATGTTCTGTATTTGGTAACAGTCTGGGCACCACCTTGAATTCCTGGAACCCATCTGTCACAACAAAATAGAATTCTTTCTAAAACCTGACCCTATTTCTCCAGTCCCACTCATCATACTACAGGTTCCATTTGTATTACCTTTCCAGCAGAAACCCCGGTGCTTCCACAGACAGGCAAGAAAATGGGACAATGTGTGTGGTTTATCTTTCCCTAAAATCTCAACTCACTTGGATCCCAAAGATAGCTGCGAACTCATCATAGTGTCCTGGGCTGTGGAGGGATGGTACAGTAGAGGTAGCTGAAAACTCTCTTTCATGCAGGCAGGATATATCTATGCAAGAGGACACTGTGTTGTGCAGATAAGATAATTCAACCCTTTGTATGCTAAAGAGGCAGAAATCTTAAACCAGTTTAGTGAATTGAAGTTTTCTGGAAATATTTGTGCTTTTGATCTGCCAACTCCTCCTTCAATTAGTAGTCAATAGGGAGCTATTTGGTTACATGGATTAAAATATCTTTCTACTAAATCAGAGTTTCAAATGCAAAATCTATTACTCAGAGTTATCATGTGGATTTGTGACACTCTCTGGAGGATTTAAGGTTTATAAACCAATGAATGGATTATAAAATAGCATAAATGTGCACTTATCTGTGACCAATATTATCTTTATCTGATAGTTTCCATGTTACTTAACTATTTCAGAACACCAAGGCCTTCTGAAGTGAGAAAGGCCTGTATCCTGGTGGGAGCTGCCTTCAGGTTTTTCTTTGTCTTTCTTTTATTTAACCTAATCTGCTGATGGGGGTGGGGGTGGGGGTGGAGGGGAGGGAAAGCTATAGTGCTGCTTTACCTGAGGCACAAAGGGGGATGAAACAGCCAGGAGGAGTCAAGAACTCTCCTGCTAGAAAGATACATGCTCTGGGCTGGAGGTGACTGGACTCGCATGTGTACTCCAGATAAAGCTTAAAGGAGGCACTCCACATGGACAGAGTCATGGCACTGGAATAGAAAATGCCCCTCCCCCCAGGGGAAAGCGCAAACTCAGTCCCCCACTACCACAAATTACGCAGTCGAGTTTCCCGCATTTGGGGAAATCGCAGGCGTTAGCACACCCGCAGTGCAATGGATGAGCCTCACCCTGGGAAAACCACCTTCGTGATCATGGTATCTCCCCTGCCAGGCAAGTGTCCACTGTGTTTCATTTATTGGAATCCAGGGGGCACAGGCAGCATCCTCCCATTTACTTATTCCATTACTTATGAAATTAAAAATATATTGCTTGTTTTAAGTGGAGTGAGTTATGTAATACTATCCCAGCACTGATTGTTATTAAAATTCAGATGGAGGAAAGCTAATCAAAATCCTTCTGGTTGCCAGTCTGCTAATGACAGTGACATCAAACATATGAAGACAGATCATTTCAGTTATTACCTCATGCTATCTATTAAACAAAAATCACATTTATCATTTTCACTCTTGTTATAGCTAATCTTAATTTCTCAACTCTAGGGCAAATAGACAATGACTACTTGCCAACTGACCATCAGCTTGAGTTTTACCTTTAAGATGGAAACAGGTTTTTGCACATGCAAACTGCTTTTGATTTCTGCTAGTTATTTGCACAATTATTATTATTAATAGGTATGATTGTAGCATTAGCAATAGGGCCCAGCTAAGACCCAGGCTCAGTTGTGCTAAGTGTTGTACAAGCCCCCTCAGAAAAGACCATCCCTGCAGCAGAGAGGCTATGATCTAAATAGACAAGACAGACTAAAGGATGTTAAGCTGAGCTTCACCAATATCCTGTAATTGGTATGGATCTCCATAGCACTAGCCGAAGAGGTACACTAATGAAAACTTTAGTACATAAAAATGTACTTCTCATCTTAAATTGTTTAATAAACCAAAATGATGTTACTAATATCAGCAAGGAGTTATTATAATGCCAAGTGAAAAGGTGGTCAATGTAAAATGAGCTGTGGGTCTCACAATGGCCAGAATGCATTAAGATATCAAACAATAGCCAGAAATGGGGGAAAGCCCTCACCTCCACTACCTCAAAGGTGAGGAAGCTTTCTCTAGACCAACAGGGAAAAGAAAATTCTTGGTCCATTTAAGGTTAATACCTCTCTCCCCTCCTCATTGGCTTTCTGCCTTGCTGTGGGTAGGAGGAGTGCCTATGTGGATCATTGGCTGGACAGAAGAATACCACATAAGCCTACTGACTTTTGAAGTGCCAAGGAGAGGACTTTGTATAGCCTTCTCCTGGCTTGGGGACATGTCATTCTCACGGGGAAGAAAAGTTGGGAAAAGGCAGGCAGTCAACGCCACTGAATGGCTCCTGTGTGCGGGAGGAGGCTTAAACAAAGTGGCCATGTCTACACTAAAATAATTTCAAAATTACTAAATTTGACTTAATAATTCCCAAAGTAACAAATTCGAACTAGCATGTCTTTACTATGGGGAACCTCAAAATTAGTACGAATTAGTTCAAAATAGCGTGCTCACATTGAACAGAGCTTGTTTCGGACTTAAAGCCCCCAGAAGCACTCTTGGGAGGGCACCAGTAGGGTGGATACTTCCTGTGGCTGCTTGGTCCGGCAAGCTGTGATGCGTGCTTTTGCCAACATCTAGCTAATTAGTTTGTCAGGTTCACAATACTTGTAGGGCTATGACATGGGCTCATTTGGAGGAACTTAGATTGGTGGTTTCACTGGGAATGGCAATGAAGCAGCACCATGCTGATACTGAAATATGATTAGAATGGATGACTACGGTTGATCTGGTGGAATCCTTTATACTGACAGTGGTTTATAGGTTCCAGCAGGTAAGCTGGAGACCTGATCTTAGCAGAGCGCTGTGCTAGGTCTTCACTGAGGGCAAATGTTACACACATGGAAACACAGAAGTAAAGAAAAATGGCACCCGAATAGTTCACACTTGTCCCAGACCCCGGGGAAGGTGACACTTCATTAGAATGGTGCAGTGGTCTGGTGGATTCTTCCCATGTAAGTGCAGGACTGGTAGCAGCAGTATGGGGATGGCCTCGTTTGCAGTTGAACTCAAGATGCCATGACAATGGAAAAGTGTAGCATGGGAAGGGTGTTCAGTAGAACTGCCACTACCACATAAAGGGGTAGATTTGATAGACTGATTCCAAACGTCTAAGTTCTCAGAGGACTTATGTCACTAACTAGAGGTAAGACTTGTTTGTTTTAAACAAGGACCTTTCAGGATAGCAGCTCTGCAAGAATTTCTTTTTATACAAGTGCCCAAAAAAAGTACCTGAGTAACATCACTTGAGCCACTCATTTCTATGAAGAAGTTGTGAATGATGTGACAGAGCTGGAAAAATGAATTCTCTCTCTTTTACTTCACCCTGCTGTAAACATGGTGAGAGCTTGTAAATTAGCAGCCAGGTACTTTCCAGCTACTGCCAGTGTGTGCCATCCTGGTCATCCCCAGCGGAGATCCTGGCCCTCATCATCGAGATGTGGGGCAAAGAGAAGAACCTTTGGGATCTCCATTCCAGATGGTGTTACACTGACATCTGTGGCCAGATGGCCAATAGCCTGGCCACCAAGGGCCATACCCAGACCCAGGAGCAGGTCTGGAGCAAAGTGAAGGAGCTCCACCAGGCCTACACCAGGGTGAGGGAGTGCAGCTCCTGCTCCGGGGCAGAACCCCATTCTTGCCCCTATTTTTAAGACCTGCACCGTATCCTGGGGCATGGTGCAGGCCCTTCCCTACCCCTGGTGATGGACTCAGGTCTGGAGATGCCCATTGTCACCCATCTGAGGATCACAGCTGAGAAGGAGGAGGAGGACCCCGACCCTGACGTGGCCAGTACGGTGACTACCATCACATTGGAGCCGGTACCCCATGGCTTGGATGTGTCCCAGGCTGGGGAAGGATCATCAGGTGAGTGGTCATAGTTTTCTCACAAAGACGGGGTGGGGGTGGCGGGTGCTGAGGGGCTGTGGTGCAATCGTCACTCAGCCTTTTCAGCCTCGGCATCTCACTGCAGTCCATGCATGTGGATGCACGTGCAGCACCAGTCTGTGCCACGCAGCCCCAGGAGGCAGCACCGGAGCACCCCTGGGCTCCTGCTCATAGGCTCTGGGGAGGCTGGTCCCACTTCTGACCCCCGGGCTGGGGGGACACCCTTCCACCATGAGCCACCACTAGATGGAGGCTGGGGACAAGGACACACGCACACACACACACACACACACACACACACACACACACACAGACTCTGGAGTGCTGCTCTTGGCACATGGGCAGCACTCCCAGACACATGTTGAGGGTCTCCTCAAACAGCTAGGGGTCGTGTTTCTGCAGGGCCTGGAGAGTAGCCTGCAGAAACTGCAGCACAACAGTCAGGGGCCGTTGTGTGCCCAGAGACAGCTCGAGCTCCATGGTAGGAGTGCCGCGGTGTCCAAAAACAGGGCAACCAAAGCACTCAGTGGAAATGCTTTGCTGTCCCTCAGAGGGGTAGGCAAGCAGGAGAAGAACCTGAGAAACGGCTGTACAGAATCTGATGCCCTGCCTGAACTGGTTCCAGGTGGCCTTAAACACGAGATAGTGTCCAATGAGTGTGGAGATGCGTTACTTCAAAATAAACTATTCCAGAAGATATCTTCTGGAATAGCTTATTTTGAAAGAAGCGTACGGTGTACACGTGCTGCCCTTGGATGGGTATTTTGTACTTGGCAGTCAGCTGCCTCTTCATTTCTGGTCAGACTTCATTAAGGGTAAATGGAGAAACAGAGACGTTCTTTAATGTCAGACAGTTCCTCAACCAGCCCCCTACATTTTCTGTTGTAGGAGGACTTATTGCCACAGCTGGACCTGAAAGCTGGTGGGTGGCCATTTGTCCCTGTGTGTTCTCAGCTGAACTGCATTGTTGAGTCAGCTCGAAGGTGACATAGATGGAGGGACAGATGGATGGTCAGCTGATGCCCCCCTTATATTCATAGTTGATGGAGGGGCAATATGAATGCATCCAGGTGAAGCTTAGAGGCTAGGAAGGTGAGGAGTTAAAGACTAGAAAAAGAGAATTAGGATGGAGCTAAGTCCTTCTCCTGAGGGTAAATGTAACCTTGCTTCTCATGCTACAGCAGAGGATGTGACAGTGCTGGTCCAGGTGGACCAGGCCAGCAGACAAATAAATAAGATGGTGGCTAAATTATGTGAGCAGGAAAGTCTGTGTATTTGCTAATGGTTGTTATACTCAGTGGAGACTGTAAATATAAGATGATTTTAGGTCACATCTTTTCTCCAGCTGTGATAACTGATCTTCTACCCAAGTTTATTCATAGCTGTCTTCCCTAGTGAAACAGATAGAAAATCCCCGTGTGTGCATTAGCGAGCACTCAATGAACTGAGTTTATGTGGCATTGCCATTTGTACACATATGAATAAACAAGAATTATAGTAGAGCCTAGAGAACTCTTAACTAATGTCCCTTTTCCTTTTACAATTTCTGAAGAACACCTTTCAGTCAAACATAAAACCAACAGATATTTAATGACACAAATAAGACCAAAGGAAGTGCATGACCTGCATTAGAAAAGTCTTAATATGCAGCATTTTATGCCTGCTCAAAGCTATTGTTTAAAATCACACTCACATAAGATATATGTGTTTAGTATATTTTGTAAACTCAGACTGATACCTTTTACATTTACATCAGATAAAGGACCATATAGAAAATCTGAACACATGCAAGTTAGTGTGTTAAGGTTATATTTTTCCATGTTTATTAATGGAAGTAACTAATGGCTCCACCAAATACTTTTTTAAAAACTCACAAAGACTGGCCAATATTTTTTTTAAAAATGTCTAGTGATTTTGGGCAACAATATGAGAGACCTTAAAGGAGCCGGATGTTTAAAGAGTGGGTGCTCAGCGTTTTCTGAAAATTAGGGTTCCTCAAAGAATCTCAAGTTTGACACTCAAAACCACCAGTCACTTATGAAAATACAGAACAAAATATTTGAGTTTATTTTGTGCAGATGGTGTGTTGATTAGTATGTTTTCCCTGATGGATGATCTATTTCTGCCAGATCTGGGGATGAAGGTAAATTTCAGGGCAGTTATGACTAAAAGGCTCTTAAACTGTCTAAAGTTTTGTTATGGTCTCATTCTGATTAATATAAAAGAAACTGCTGCAGAACTGGAACAGGTGTTTGAGCAATCTGCTAAAAATAACTCACGCACTTTTCAGAGTGTTTTCAGGCTAGCCCACAACCCAGTGAGCCACCACGATGATGACAAAATGGATATTTGTATGCAAGATTGGTAACAAGTGAATAAAACAGAGACAGAGTAAAAGAAAACAGATGAACAAAAATGAAACGTCATTAAACAATAAAGAAAAAGATAACATTTCACAAGTGCCTATATTCTATTGACTCTCAGTATGGTTGAGGTGCTGCTGAAATTTTTACCCAAAATGCATAGCAAACTAAACATATGCTTAGGAAGACCATGAGCATATCCTTTCAAACAAATGGAGCAATAGATGTACTCCTTGTGCTGTTAGCAACCATTTTGATTAAAACTTTCCTAGGTCTATTTGCCACCCAAACTGTGTGGATTGCTCATAGTCCAAATATGTTGTTTTTACAATTTGTATATTTCAAGAGCCAAATGACTTTATCAAATGGTTGTTCTCTTTAATGATTTCTAGAGTAAAGATGCATCATGGCCATCATCAGTAACATTGTCATTTAACACAGTGTTTCTGAAAGTGTTCCATGGAATCACTCTCAGAAACACATTAACTAGCCGCCGGTTTGTTTATTTACCGGCTCCGCGGCCACGGAGTCTCGCAGCTCCCATTGGCTCAGTTTCATCCTTTGCAGCCAAGGGGAGCCGCAGGAAGCGGCATGGGCTGGGCCACCACTTCCCATGGCTCCCCATGGCTGCAAAGGACGAAATGGAGCCAATGAGACTGTGAGGCTCCGTGGCTGCTGCACCAGTAAATAAACAAACCAGGGCGGCCAGTTAATGTGTTTCTGAGAGTGATTCAGTGGAACATTTTCAGAAACACTGATTTAACAAGAGGTCTGGGGGCGCTGATGAGAGAGTCAAATCAGGGCAAATTGCTTATAACTAGGGCCCAATACTGGGGTCCTCCTCTATAAAGCACCAAACCAGTCACATAGAGCATTTTAGCTGCCACCCTAGCCAGCAAGAAATCTCATAAGCAATCTCGTTAGACACTTTAGGTTTACCTGTGCCACAACCAACACCACACTTTACACAAGTAAGAGGTTATAAAACCAATCTCGCTGACTCCGAACAGGTTCTCCCGGTCCCAAAGGACCAGCCAACATCCTAGCTCATTTTATATCTCAGATCACACCCAAAAGAGCACACTGTGCCAATCTGTTAGAATCTAAAATCTAAAGGTTTATTAATGAAAAGGAAGAAAAGGTTGAGAGTAAGATTGTTAAAGAAAGCACACTATATACATCAGTCACCAAGTTCTTGATGCAGGCTCTCAGCAGAGATGCAACAAACTGCTAGCTTAAAAGTCTCTGGAGTACATCTTTTGTCAGGCTGAGTTAACAAATCCTTCCCGGCCCTCTGTCCACAGTAAGGATGCTTCTGAAGTCAAGAGCAAGATTGCAGACAAAGGTGGAGGCAACCCCAGGATACTTTTATAATCTTGCCCATGCAGAGGGAAATCCATTGTTCTCCTGAGTGATGGTACCTCCCAAAATGGAGCTGATCAAAAGATCACCATGTCTCTTTTGGGCAAGGAGCTAGGGGGTCTCCAGGTATGTCCTTCTCAGGCAAGGGGCCATTGTTTGCTCCTCAGGTGTCAACTGGCAACACTTAAAAGCCTTTGTCTATGCAGCATTCACTGGACCAGACAGAAAACATTTAAAATACAAGTAGAGAGCCCATATTAATAACTTCACATACAAAAATCATACTTGTATATGAGTAGCATAGACAGAGTCTGCGTAGCATAAGCCTTCATTAGACACCTCACAGGGCCCACTCTGCGCAGAATGTGGGGGAAACACACAACAGTGAGTGCAACAGTGATCTGCTTGCTCACATTTAAATCCAATAATGTGACAAACACCCAGTTACAAAGCACAGCACTGAAAGTTAGGGGATGTGAATTCTACTGTCAGCTCTACATGAACTGGCTGTGTACCAAACCTAACCTCCTGATCTCTTATGTCTCCATCTGTGAAGCAAAAATAATCAATTTAGGTTCTTATATGGCCCCCATCACCTTAGTAGAAACTACCACACAGTGGTATTGTGAGTCTTCAGTAATTAAACAGCTGCAATAGAATAGAGCTGGTCAGCAAATGTTCAGGAAAAATGACAAATTTCAAACCTTTCCACTTATTTCCTATTTTCTGATGAGGTCTACTGTGTAATGTCAGCCAACTTACCTCATAGGGAAGTACTTCAGAAGTGCAAACACTATTAAATGACTCCCTCCAGCACCAGCATTTTCCTTGTGATATTATATACTTACATCCCCTAAAGCCTGCCTATAGACTCAATGACCTCCAGAAAAGTCAAATCTGACATAAATAATCTCTGAAACTTTCAAGAAAGTCAAGGACGAGATGCTCCGATGACTCTGGTACATCTCGGAACAGAGAAATCCTTGGCTCAGAAAGCTGACTTTTAGCCAAGGTACAGTACAGTTTTGGCATGTTGCAATCACCTCACACAATGTGCGAGGTGTTCATACAATAGATTAAGGAAAGAGAAGGGGGGAAAAATCAGCAAACAGCCATCAATGATAAAAAGAAAAAACTACCACAGCGTTCTAGCCCATTGTGCATGTTTTATACTTAGATGAAGAGCCTTAAATATACTCTTGGAAAGCTGTTCCTCTTTCAGCATTACAGATTGTGCTCACTGGCACAGATCTCAGTTGTATGCTTTACAGCTGGATGAGAGAATTTCAGTAGAAATATTTACACAATAGCTTCATGTGTCTTCCTCCTTTTATATTTAGATAGTGCTGGTTTTCAGTGCTAACCTTTTCCATTATGATAATACCCCAGCCCCCTCATGTCACAGCACCTATAAAGCAGAGCACTGCCATAGGGACAGGGCACTATTTGGCAGAAGGGAAACCGAGGCACAGAACAAGTCACGCTTGAAATTCAAATTAAGATGAATGTGTTGGTTATTTTTTCCAGTGTAAATAAACCCAATTCCACAGTAAAACAGGGCCATTCCAAATTAAAGTTGTTTTTGCAATTTGAAGTTAAGGAGATTATTCATGAGAGTAAAGTTTAGCATGTGCCTGCTTGCAGAACTACAATCTAATCAACCTACTTTTATCCTAGGGTTCTGATACAAAGCCCATTTGAATCCATTGGAGAAAAAAATCTTTTTTCCTCCGATGTATATTACATCAGATACTAAAATCATGGGATCATAGAAAGTGGGACCTATATTTCATTTTGTGTTATAACTTGTAACAATTTTTAACTAAACACAATTAGACTTCAATCTTACAGTATTTTATTCGTACATTCCCAGGTAAGAAGGGACCACTGACTGTCTAATCCATGGCCCGCGGGCCAGATCCGGTTCATCAGGTTTAGTCCCTGGTAGGCCCCCACTTCCATGTTTATCTGCACAACTGCAGGTATTGGGCAATTGGCCGTGGATCACCGTTCATGGCCAATCGGAGTGATGGGAAGCAGTGCCCCGATCTGCACTGCTTCCTGCCACTCCCATTAGCCACGAATGGCAGTCCATGGCCAGCAAGAGCTGAGACCACCCCATTTCTGTGGAGGTGCAGGTAAACATAGCGGCAGTGGCCCACCAGGAACTAACTCTGGTGTGCTGCTGCTTTTTTACTGCCCACCCATCATCTAATCTGACCTTCTGTATAACACGGGCCATTGAACGTCCCTAAAATAATTCCTGGATCATATCTTTTAGAAAAAAATCTAATCTTGATATTAAAATTGTCCATGATGGAGAATCAACCACAACCCTTGGTAAATTGTTCCAATTAATTACCCTCACTATCAAAAATGTACAGCTTATTTCTAGTTTGAATTTGCCTACCTTCAACTTCCAGCTATTGGGGCATGTTATACCTTTTACTCATAGAATGAAGAGCCTATTATTAAATATTTATTCCCCATTCAAGTTACTTAAAGACTAATCAAGTCACCCCTTTACCTTGTCTTTATTAAGCCAAATAGACTGAACTCTTTGAGTATATCACTATAAGGCATGTTTTCTGATCCTTTAATCATTTTTGCAGCAACCCTCTCAGATTTATCCATCTTGAACTGAACAAAATATTCCAGAAGCAGTTACACCATTGTCAAACATAGAGGTAAAATAACCACTCTACTCCTGCTCAAAATTCCTGTTTATGCATCCCAAGATTGCATTCGCTCTTTCGGCTACAGCATCATTTGGGAATTTATGTTTAACTGATTATTTATCACATCTTTTTCAGAGTCACTGATTCCCAGGATGGAGTATCCCATCTTGTAAAAGATTGACTGAGCTACATCTCATGAGGGTATGAAAAATCCACTTCCCTGAGTGCAGTAGTCAAGTCAACCTAACCCTGTTCTTCCATTGACATACCAACCACCTCTCAGGGAGATAGATTAACTACAGTTCTAGAAGAATCCCTTTTGTAGGCCTACATTCTTTGTTCTTAGATGTATATATTAACATTTAGCCATAAACAGTTAAATAGCATAGGGACAAGAGCTGATCCCTGTGGAAAAACACTTGAAACATAACTGCTTGATGATGGCTTCACATTTACAGTTACATTTTGAAAATTATCAGTCAGTTTTTATTCCATTTCATGTGAGCCATTTTAATTGTATATATTTTTAATCAAACTGTTGTGTGTTACCAAGTCAAATACCATACTAAAGTTTAAGTATACAACATTAACACTCCTACATTTATCAACCAAACCTGCAATCTCATAAAAAAAGAGATATCAAGTTACTTGGACAGGATCTGTTTTCCATAAATCTATGATGATTTTCATTAATTACATTATCCACCATTATATGATGCTTTGCATTAATTACATTACGCACCATTAATTCTTTATTATCAAGTCCTGTATCAGCCACTCCATTATTTTGCCTGGTTTCAATGCCATTATGGGCCTGTTAGACTGACATTGAAACCAGGCAAGATAATGAAGCAGATTCTCTTAAGTAGCAATAATGTCTCCAGTCTCCAAAACAACTAACCATGAGCTTGGAGAAAAGGGAGCCATTCTGACAAATCATGCTATGACACACTATTTTAAATTCTTCATTTGTGCTATTGACTTCTATGGAACAATGCCAAATTTCCCCCACATAAGGATATTATGCATTGCAACTGAAATCAATAAATTTCAAAACATAAAAATAAAAATCCAAAATATTTATAATACATTTAAATTGGTATTCTATTATTGTTTAACAGAACAATTAAAACAGCAATTAATCACAATTAATTTTTAATCATTTTACAGCCCTATTAAAAACCTCTTTCTACATGAGTTTTTTTACTAATATCTTTCTGTACTGACCCTTCCTGAATGCTTACCCTTTGTCTTAGGTTTTTTGTTTTTTTGTTTTTTTGTTTTTACTTTGCTTTGTACAGTTCCATGTACATGGGTAGTGCTATATAAATGGGCAGAAGCAATATAATAATAATGCAGTGGAGAGATACGCCAGAAATGAAATAATTAAATTACTAACATTTAGGGCTAGAGCCACAGATTGTTAAGGTCAAGAAGGACCACTGTAATTGCCTATTCTGACATTTTGCATAGCACAGAATTTCACTCAGTAATTCTTGCATCAAGCCCAGTAATCTGTGACTGAACTAGAGTTATCATTTAGAAAGCTTGATTTAAATACTCCAAGTCACAGGGAATCCACCAATTGCCTAGGTAAATTGTTCTAATGGTTATTGATCTTCACTGTCAAAAATTAGCACCTTATTTCCAGTTTAGTTTGTATGATTTCAGTTTTTGTCCACAGGATTTTACTATGCCCTTGCCTTATAATTAAAGAGCTCTCCATATCAGAAGTCACTACCCCAAACAGGTACTTCTAGACCATGATCAATTCATCTCTTCAAAGTTCTCTTTGCTAAGAACCTGCCTAGCTCTTATGCAGGTGCACAAGAGGGACAGGGTCAAGTTTAATTTTAGGGTATGTTTCTATTACCAGTACTGTAATGGCAGTAGTGCAGTTAGGCCATTATAGAATAGACACTAGAGTGATGGAAGAGATTTTCCATTGGTATGGTCAAGCTTGCTGGAGAGAGGAGGCAACTGCCCTGGGGTCCATCAATTCAAAGGGGCTCAGAGGTCCCAGCCACCACTACTGCTAGTGTGGCACCAGTGATGGCTGGAGCTCCAGGTCCCTTTGAATTACTGCTTGTGTGCTGCTCTAAGCAGGGACAATGCCATGGTCCAGGGAGACCATGCCATGGGGCGGGGGCAATGCCATGGTCCAGGCAGTGCTGATGATTGGCTGGCCCTGGCCCCGCCCCTTCCTCCCGAGACCCCATCCCTTCTGGGGGTGTGAAGCCAAACCCTTCACACACACATCTTGCCCCAGGGCCCACAATAGCTACTGGCTCCACTGGGTGTAGTAAATCCATCCTCTTGAGGGCTGATGAAAGGGTTCTGTTGACATAACTTCATTTACAGTTCAAGTTAGGACAATCCAACTATGTCACATAGGGCATGAAATTTTTCACAGCCTTGAGTGATACAGCTAGATCAATCTAAATTTTAGTTGTAGACCAGGCCTAAGAATAATGAGCCATCCTTTTTTCCTCTATATAGCTCAACAGAACTGCAGTCTCTGGGTTCATGAGTAATGTCTCTACTTTCCACATATACTGGCTAGGTGAGCTGTCCAGCTACATGCTGGGAAAGGATGCTGCACCTCTTGAAATAGGACTATCAATGTGCATGCATCCTTCTCTGTGCACTGGAAGACTTAGGACTTTGTGTAGCTTAAGTCGAAATACCTTATTTCAACTTTTGGTGCTGTGTACAGAGCAGTTATTTCAAGACAGAGCACTCTTCTCCTGACTTCTTTTACTCCTCGTACAATGAGGATTACAGGAGTCGATGTAAGAAGTTCTCCAGCTCAACATTATTTCGACATTATGTCAAAATAACTACTTGTGTGTAGTCATGGACTATGTTATTTCAGAATAACGTTAGTTGTTCTGAAATAACACTGCTGTGTAGAGATAGCCTTAGAGGCAGAATGTTTCCCAATGCTCTATCTGAGTCAGCATGACTCACTACCATGTTTTTTTGTTTGTTTGTTTGTTTGTTTTTTTGCCAATAAAGCAAAAAGCCTGAATTATACCTTACTGCAATTAGGTAGTCGGGTATATTGATTTTTCTTGGTACATGTAAACTCAAGGCCCATGTTTATGGGACAATTCATAGAAGTAAAGGAAACAGAACTGGTCCCCAACATCTCAAACAGGCAGATACCTGTTTCCTAGTCTCATTTGCATATGCTTCATTACTGTCAGAAGTTAGGGGGTAAATCCTCAAATATAATTTAAATATATAACAGATAAACTATCACAATTTAGGGTGAATGTACCTTGTACTGTCATTACTCTCCTCAG
The DNA here is from genome assembly GCA_019425775.1 of Rafetus swinhoei. Lineage (NCBI taxonomy): Eukaryota > Metazoa > Chordata > Testudines > Trionychidae > Rafetus > Rafetus swinhoei. Next base: position 313,281,258 of record CM033437.1, read on the forward strand.
AACAAATTCCATATTATATACATCAGTGACTTACAGTGTGGGGTAGCCAAACAATTCAGTGTTGTTCACAGAGTGTTAATGCACAGGAACAGAAGGGTTATTAAATTACTTTATGAATTTCTGGGATCTTTGTGGCAAGGTCTACACTACAGAATTTTTGCGCAAAACCAGCCATTTTTGCACAAAAACTTGTGGAACGTCCACACCTCAAGCACGTTTTTGCGCAAGTAAAACGAAAGAACAGAGGGGTTTTTCCGGTGTAGGTATTCCTCCTTCTATGAGGAATAACTCATTTTTGCACAAGAGCACAAGGGGGTTTTGCACAAAAAGAGGCAATCAAAAAAAGCACAGGTGCCCTGGTGGCCATTCTGTAAATAGTAATCAGAGTTTCCTTTTGAGAGAGCGTCCATGCAGTCTGGACACTCTCTTGCGCAAAAGCGCATTGCTTTTTCAATGTGCTTTTGCAGTGTGGATGTGCTCTTACACAAGATGTTTTTGCAGAAGATCTCTTCTGCAAAAAGCTTCTTGCGCAATAAGCCTGTAGTGTAGACATAGCCTCTGAGTGTCCATTCATTAAGAGTATTATATTCCTGGGTTATGAAGTTAGTCAGAATGACCTAGCAGGAAAAAGTGGGTTTTGGCCACAAAAGCTCATGATACTATATATATATTTGTTAGTCTCTAAGGTGGACTACTTGTTTTTAAAGTTACATACTAACACAGCTATCCCTCTGAGACTTTCTAACAGGTTAGATTACTCTTGACTTTCCAGGTATCCAATTCTATTTGCCCAAAGTCTAGGCTAATCTCTTCTCTCCAAGAAGCACAGAAAAGTCTCTTTGAGGTTATTTATATCTTCCTTCATGCACAAATATCTGACTGACATCAATGGTAAGCCTTAATCAAACCCACCAGAGAGGGAGAATTTAGCCCTCTTGTAAATATATGTAGTTTCTCTAAACAGAAGCTAAAGGGGACTAAATTTACAGTTTTAATCAGTCATTTGACAACATGATGCTCAGAAAAGCAATTAACAACAATAGAAAGAACACACACAATTAGAAAGATAAACAATAGAATAAAGACTGTCTCCTCTGGAGAAAAGTAAGCTGCAATTTTCCTGCCACCTGATTTTGGCTCATTACTGACGAGTGTGTTAAAGATTTCCCTGATGATAAGGAATCATCAGACCATAAGGAAAATATATAATACTACATCTGCTCCATTAAGAAGGGCAGCTACATTTCTTTTATATATAAAGCTTTAAATCCAATCCCACAGCTATTTTTTCTCAGTTTAAAAATAACCTTATTTCAGTTTTCTAAATCTTACCTTTCTTTCTCTCCCTCTCTTGCCTCCTGCTCCCCAAAGCAGTGATGTATAATGACAAAGAATGACCAAAACTAAATTTAAAGAGGAACTCTACACCAATTCCTCCTCTTAGGTCCAATCTGCTAAACCTTGCTTAGACATAATTCACAATTACAGCAGTTATGAATTACGGCTGCGAGACTGGGCCTCTTCTCACCGCCCAGACTGTTGGTGATCCTGTGACAAACTAGACTGAGTCACTACTCGTGTTATAATGCCTTAGCAAAAGTAGTCCCACCGAAAGGCAATTGCTAAATGTGCCTAGTATCGACATTGAACATTAATTGCTTTTTATATCTAATACAGCTTGTCACTCACCCACCCCCACCCGCGGGGCATGTGGGATCGGGGCTCCCACATTAACGGCATGGAGGCCCCTATCCTGGGTTTACTCTGGGCCTGTAAGTCCCAGGGGAGAAGCTTACCCGTGTACAGGGGCCGGGCCAAAAGCACGGTAGCCTACTCCCACACGAGCCGACTGCCCCCTTACCACGGCTATAGGCCAAGGGGATATAGTCTGCTCCCGCTTTGGGGAGCCCCTCCTCCCGCCACTCGCAAGAGTTCAGTAGGAAGAAAGTCTCTCTCGACGTTCAGTCTTCATGGCCTTAACGGCAGTTAGTTTAGGTTAGATAGGGGAACTCGGGCCCTCCCCCGCTCCTGAGTTCCAGCCCCAGGACCCTAGGGTGAGGCTGCGCAGACCTTACCCAAATGATGAGCTATATGCCGTTCACTCACCACCCCTCTCGGGGGGTTGCCGTCTGTTTCGGCGCCCCCGTCCTGGAACCACTTCCTACGTGGATTAGATGCTCCTCCACCGGGTGTTTCCCACAGGTGTGGGAAGAGCCTGCTCCGGCACCAGTGGTGGCTGTTCCCGTTCTGGAGCTTGGGTCCCGGTCTCGGCCATGCGGGTGGTTTGCGCCCCGTCTCCAGCATCTCCATCTGCTTTGTCACCGTCCCTGGCGATTTCTGCCTCCCCGTCTGTCTCTGCGCCGGCCCCGGCTCTGGCCCCGGCCCCAGCAGCCCTGGCAGCTTCCGCCCCGATCAGCTGAGCCAGCGCCGCTTTTGAATGTGGCGCGCGGCTCAGGGTGCATGCACAACAGCACCGGGGGGGAGGAGGGGGCCGCACTGGTCTCTCTCCGGGCTGGGAGCCTCCAGTGAATCCAGTCTTGCAAGGGGGGACGGGCCCAGCCCGTCACACAGCTACATCACTGAGGGTAAATTATGACACCCCTTATTCACCTTCTGTAGCACTGTACACTATGTGTAATCTCATTAAAGTCAATGACACTGCTTGTGGAATAAGGACATCAGAATCTGGCCTTCGATAATGATGGGGTGATGATGAAATGGCTTTCCCACCCAGAACTCAGTTTGAATTAGGTGTGTGCAGGAGGGGAGAGAATGGAGGGGATGAATAACATATAGTGTTAAGATTCAGCTCAAGTCAAATTCAGACAAACATTAGTGATGTCGCAAAACAATTTAAAATGGAAGCTTTAATTTAAAACAACATAACTCTTGAGCTATGTCTACACTCGCGGCTTCTTGCGTGAATAATATGCAAATGAGGCTAAGCGTAGAATATCACCGAGCCTCATTTGCATACCTAATGAGCCACCATTTTTTTCAGAAGAGGCTCTTGCACAAGAAGGAGCATCTACACTGCCCCTTCTTGAGCAAGAAAAACCCTCTTGCGTAATGCCATTACACCTATTACTTTTCAGGAAGAATGGCATTGCGCAAGAGGGTTTTTCTTGCGCAAAAAGGGGCAGTGTAGACGCTCCTTCTTGTGCAAGAGCCTCTTCTGAAAAAAATGGTGGCTCATTAGGTATGCAAATGAGGCTCGGCGATATTCCACGCTTAGCCTCATTTGCATATTACTCCCGCAAGTAGCCGCGAGTGTAGACATAGCCTTGTGTTATAAATGTGCTGCAACATTACAATGACTTCCTCTTTGCTTGTCTGAGAAATCTTGTCGGTATTGCTGTTTAGTGTTGGAGAATAGTGTCTTCAAAAAAAAATGAAGAAATTCACCTGTAAAGTTTACCAGGTTTTATCCTTTTAAATTAGAGAACGTACAGCAATTGTGTTTGTAGTGCCAGTAACTCTTTGAATTGCCTTTGAACCAGGATCTGACACTTTAATAAGGAGAACTTCTTACAGTGCAGATGTTATAAAACTCTGTCTGAGCTATTTACCCTTAACATACTGAAAAAAATTAGATAATTCAATATTGAAGAACTGAAAAAAATGTGGTTTTGGCTGTTGCTTCTCTTTATATACTTTGCTGTTGGGAGCAAAGTACTTCTGGCACTAACGTACTTGATTTACTCACAAATATATTGTTTCAACAGGGCAGCTAGGATGTGTATATGCACATACATATACACAAACATATACAAATACACACTTACATTTTCATATCCTTTTAAAAAACAAACAAATATATATGTGGGTGTGTGACTTTTCAATTATTTCAGTGTTCTTTAGATCAAACCCAAGTTTTAGCTCAGACAAATTGCAAGTGTAATATCGAAGGCAAACAGTAATCTATTCTGGACCCAACTTTCAGTTGTGACACATATAAAACACTTAGCTCTTAGAAATGCTCATTTTTTCCCTCGGCAGTGTAAATGTTTTGGTGTGTCAAGATCTTTCGTGCCCTATGTATTTTTTTCCTTGTGGTCCAATTTGTAGCGGATTGTGCTGTTAATGTAATTGCCAGACAGGCCACGTCAGAGTGAAAGAAATTAAAGACAGCAGCTTTCCTTCTAGTAGAGGAGGTTTCAATGACCTAGTTTCACAGGCAACCAGACATAACACTACAAACCATGTGACACAGTCTCTCCGTCAAAACAAACCATTAAAAGCAGCAGCTTGAGACTGATTTAAGATCCTCTGGTCTTTAAATGGTGTCTGACTTTTTTGATCTGCTAAGTGATCACAGGTGGATGAAAGGGGATCTCTGAGCAATTAACTATGAGAATTTGACAGGTTCACTGTTACAAAGAGTGGAGCTTGTATTTCACTTATAAGAATGCTACCAAAAAAACCCAACATTTGATGATTGCCATGCTATGAATGAAAAACTACAGTTGAAAATGACACTCTACTGAATTTCCATATAGGATTGAAAACAATACCAAGGGTGATGTACTCTTTTGATTACATTCTCCCATTTCACTGCTTAGAAACACTGTATAGGATCAGTACTGTGTACTTTATAATACATCTAGGCAAAGCTAAGAATGGCAAGGGGCAGTGTCTGAAAAATTCAGCAGTTTCAGTAAAATATTTTAAAAAATCCTAATTACATCTTGCTCATCAAACCCAGCATTTTCAGAAAAGGAATTACAAACAAAACAGGTTATGCTTAAGATTTTTTCCCCATCCTTTTGCATTCTCTCCATCAGATATTATTATTATGGTTATCTGCACCAGACATTTATTAAATTTAACATAGATCATACAACCCTCCACAGCATAGTCCCCATGGCAACACTTTCAGGGGTGTCTAGCTGAAATTTCTCTTAGACTGGAATTACAAAATTAGCATTAATCTCTACCCAGTGATTCTGTAATTATTATTATTATTATTATACATGTTGAATAGCATCAGGTTAAGGAGTTTCTGCCCATTCACCATTCAGATGAGCAAATTCTCCTTATTCTGCAAGGGGGGAGTAGGAAATAATAAAAAAAATATAATTTTCTCTTACTGACCATGAGTTGTTTTATTTATTTAGCACTTTTGCCAGGATTGGAATGATGGAGCACAGTTACTAGCAGAGAAAAATGTATTCCTCCTGCATGCCAAATCCCTGAACTGATATGCCTCCTTAACGCTCTTTTTAATGAGAATCAATAGGTTGGGCTGTGGAGATGACACCAGATATTTATGGTAGACAATGATATATCAGCAAATAGTAAAGAGGGCAATTCTGTACATTATTTTTACTTATTTATATCTAAATGAACAGAAAATACCCATTCTCTGGCTCCAGGAGCCCTAATAAAATATTAAAAATAGATCACAAAGTAATAAAAAATAATACAGGAAGATACAGGAAAAACTGCACCAGAGGCTACCAAACCCAACCCTTTCCACTGAGTACACAATCAAACCCTTCATCTCTCAGCATCTCCTTCACCACAGCCCCTGAAATGCCTGCCCCAAAAAAGAAATAGAATCATAGTAATATAGGTCTGGAAGAGTTTTTTTAGCTGTCACTACTCTTAATATACTTTGCTGCTGCGGCTTCTGTTTCCTCACTGAGAGTCAGGGATAAGTATACTAAGTAACTCTGACAGAGTTTGCCTGAGCCCAGAAGATCAACAGATACAGGGTAACTTAGACCACTGTTTCTCAAAGTGGTCCATGAAATCACTTTGAGAAACCTGCTAACTGGCCGCTCCAGTGGGTTTATTTATCAATGCCACGGCCACAGAGCCTTGTGGCTCCCCTTGCACCTCGTGGCTTTCCTTGGCTCACCGTTTGCAGTCAAGGAGAGCCACGAGGCTCTGTGGCTGCAGTGCCAGTAAATAAACACATCGGAGCAGCCACTGAGAAACACTGCCTTAGACTAAGGCACAGGGAATTAATTTTAAAGCTGAGGGCCCCTGGTAGAGGATGAGCTGCCAGCAAGAACCTCTCCTGAACTGAGGGGGCTTTGTCTTAATTAACACTACTGATCATAATTGTGGTAATATGGCAGGAGGAGAGAGCCAGTATTAAGCAACAGTTAGTCAAGATACACCTTTACTGAGGCATTAGTAAAAATGTACTCGCTTCACCAGCTCCATTCCACCAACAATGCCAGTTTCGACTTTACCCTCATCATCCACAAACATCTTTCCTCCCTTCTACCTCTATTTATGGACTGCATTTCCTGACCTGATCTGTTGGGCTACCACACTCTCCTCCTTTCGCTGCCATCTCAAAACCTATTTCTGCCACAATGCCTACAACAAAATAGTCAATATTTGGGGCTAGGCTGAGGGACAGTTAAGGAAAGTTGATGATTTAAATTATTTTACAGTTAATAAAAATAAAATACTAAATGTCCAAACACAAGTGCATTTATGTAGATACAAAATGCACATATTTGACTATGTTTTTCTTAGCATCCTTTCATATGCCGTTCATCTCCTCTGACTGTAGGCTCTTGGCCTCTGGGACCCTATCTCCCTATATGTTTGCACAGCACTTAGCACAATATTACTTCAGATCCTGATTCAGGACAGCAATTAGGTGTGCACTTTTGGGCATTGCTGCAATATGAATGGTAATAATAACTATTTATGCACTTCCATTATTATATACTCTTCAATAATACAAATAAGTTGTATTATATTTGGGTTATCCTTTTCAAGTTATGGCCACATTTTGATTCATCCGTTTAAAATTATAGGCATGAAATAAGTTATATATTCTATTTGTCTTCATTAATTAATCTGGCAAAATTATTTGTAATGACTGTACCCAGATAGAAAACTCAGAATTTCTGTCCACAGTTTCAAATAAAATTGACACATGCAACTTCATGCTGATGTATTTATTAATAAATAAATACATTAATTAATTATTTTCTGCTGAATTTCTTGACATGTCCAAGCAAACAGTCCCATTAGAAAAACATACATCTAGGAAGTTTACCTAAAGACATATTGTGGTTTTACCACAAGCACTAAATAAAGCATAGTTTTGCTTCCCCAGAAGGAAATCAGAGACCATACTGTGACTGTGCAGGATTTTTATTTATAGTTTAAATAATGAAAGGAAATGTGTCTAGATGACTACAGTGTTCATATAGACAATTCAGACATGCACTTCTGCTAAGAAATGTGCATAGACACCTGGTTTGAAAGTTGCTACTAGTCACAGTCAAGATTAATTTTCATTTTATTTTTGTGTTATGACTAAACAGACACAATCTTTGGACAATCTGAAGGAAATGGTGATTTAACATTCTAAATCTGTTTTGAATGAAGTCAGTAATTTATTGTAATTGCTGCTGAGTATGTGCTAACAAGTTTAGACTGTCTCACTTTGTGTGAGCCTATATTCCAGCAAGGAAAAAAAATATATAGCACATGCAAGCCCACAAGTATGTATGCTTTTATATTTTATTGTTATGTTTCATAGAGAACTCATAGATTGTCTCATGTCTTGATTGCACCATCCACTCCATCCCTTGTCTGATTTTCTTTATGTTATTATAATGGAATGTCAACCCTAACTTCCTTGTTCTATTGCTTCTAAGTACCACTCTCAGACACTAATATCTGACTTGGTTGGTCTAGCCTTTAATTTAGTCTACTGTCCAGGAAGTGGCCTATTTAACACCCTCTCCCTTTTAGTTAACTAAACCTAACCTGAAATTTCTAAAAGGAAACAGCTGCACTTGGATAAAACACCAAAAACACTGGATACATATTTTTTTCTTCCTGGAGCTGAGGGGGTGGATGGGTTGTTATAACAAATACAAAGATCCTGTGTAAGGAGCAGGTGGCTATACTGCCTTTCCATACAAGGTATAGCAGGTCAAAACTGATCCTATTTACAAAGGGTGAAATTTACCCTTGTGTAGAGAGACACACCAAGGCACCATTTAAGCCACACTTACACCCTCAAAATAAGAAACTCACAATTGAAATAACACAATATCCTGCCCAAGTTTTCACCTTAGGTTTAGATGTTCTTAGGTTTCCTGTCCAGAGAACGTTTAGAACATACACTGGGTCTGCACTTCATGGAGGACCACTCTCACTTCCCGTATAGCTGAGTGGGGTAATAGATCATGTGAGTCAGCAAAACAACATTTCCCAACATGGTCATCATCTGCTAGTAGTGTGGGATTGTCTGGCAAATATTGCCAGCTTGTCTCTCTGCATCCTTGTTTTTTGTTAGCGACAGTTAAGGGAAGTCAGGCTGGTGAGCCCTCATCTATTTTTTGTCTCCCTTTGCCCAAGGGCTTTACAATTTAGCAGTGCTCTTGTGTCTGAACTGCACCTAAACTAACAGGTGGTGGTGGGCAGGATCACTTTTTTCCATCCGTGACTGGCTATGTATTGTTGGCCTTTATTTTTTAGAGCAGATCTCCCCCACATTCAGTAAGGCCGTTGGAACTTCTGGATTATTAATATTTGATATATTTGCGGAGACACATGAAGTTCCTTCATAAACTTGCACAAAATATGGCCAGTCATTAGCATTAGCAACCAAGAAAATTTCATCTCTTCTCCAGGAACTGTGCTGTCTTCCTATTTGCTACTGAAGATTTTTCTAAATGATGATTTTGACCTATAAAAGCCTCACACAGTTTGTACCTTGGCATCTGCAAGACGTCCACTTTCTTTCTAAGCACTTCCATGGCAGTTGTACTTGAGCTTAGACATGAACACCTGATGCTGACAGCAGGACTATAGTGTTTTTAATTAATTAAATTATGTAGATGTTTGTTTCAATGGGTCTTAAAACTTTAAAATAGACCACCAACAATATCCTCCTATAAAGGATTAATTCTCCATCGGCTAACGAAACATCAGTCAGACAATGTGGGACTTCAAAAGGATTAAAAAAAAACAAATTAGCAGGCCCTTCCTAGCTGCAACCTTCATTCTGGGCGCCAATTAGAAGGGGGGAAAAGTTCACCATCTAAAACTCAAATCTGTCCCTCCCTCATCATGATGAGCAGGGAAAATCCCAGAACAAGTCCCATGACTGCTGAAGAGAAAGCCTCTATGGCAGATGGCGAGTGAGGGAGGAAAGACAATGTTTTCCACCAAAGAGGTGTACATTTGTTTGTCTGCTTTTTATTTCTTTATGTGTATGATCATCAGTGTGACTTCACCACATGACATATTGGAGGGAACCTTGGAATAACTTCCACAGCCTTTTTCATTTTGGGTGGGAGTGCAATGGGGCAGAGATCCAATAATCAGGGCTTGTGCTGCATGGTTTGTGAGAGGCTTAAAGACCTTTTCTTTCCTTCATTTACCCTACTCTATCAGATAGCACATAATTGTCCTGTCAGAGAGGTTTTTCGTTTGTTTATTCAATTGCAAGCTGTCCTTTTCTGAGCTACATTTAGCTTGCTACAAAGCCGGGTCATTTGCAAGATTTGTGCAGCACTGAAAGTCACTGATATTTTGTGCTGGATACAGTATTGTATAACACAGTTCCTCATGCATAACATTTTTGCTGAGGAAGCTTTGGAGATTTCTGTGAGGAACAATTACTAGAGATTAAATCTCCAGAAACTCTCCATAGCACATGTATCTTCCATTTTATTTGAGAATGCTGATAGCTGGATGTGGTTTCTTACTAAAAATAAGACACCTCATGAATGGGGAGAACATGATGCCTTTATAATAATTAAATATTAAGTATCATGAAAGAAATATAGTTACATCTTCTTACCTGTAGGCTTACCTGAGAGTATGTAAATGACTATTTTACAAATATGAATCTGGAAAGTTTGTTCTGCTATGTTAAGCAGGCTGTAACCCTGTTAAATTTAAAAAAATAGTAATGAAAATTGCTGCATTGGGAAAAATATAAAAACTTTAAACTTCCCTGTTGGGTTATACATATTACTCTTTAAAATGTGATTGGTTGCAAATACATTGGCAGTATAAAACAAGATGGGCATCATTAAGAAAAAAGAGAACAGACTTTTATTTTCCCTCGTGTCAGTAGCTGATCCATTTATAAATTTTGTAGTATGAAAAAAAAGGTATCAGGTCAGCCAAGGGAATGTGCTTGGAGCAAAGCCATTGGTGGACTAGACAGTGGGCCCTTTCCTGCAGCAGCATGGACATCCCAAGGGGGAGCCTTGCTACCCCCCAGTCCTAAGGATAAGCAGGCATGGGAAGGTGTCTGCCAGGCCGGGAGCCTGTGAGTGGGAGAGGGGCAATGGGGTGGCTCAGTTTCCCTCTGTGCCATGCACACATCAGGATGGGTAGTGGCGACATCCCGCAGGGAGAGGACTTGTACCTTTGATCTCTGGAGGACGTGGGAAGGGTGTTGTGGGGAGGGATGAGTGAGTGGCAGACGCTGCTTGCCAGGGAAGGTGCTACAGTTGTCCCTTCTACTTCCTCCCCCTTCCCCTCCCCCTCCCAGCAGGTTCTCCTGGCAGGGGACCAGTGTCCTCCACTTCACCACAGTGGCCCAGGAGCACATGCTATCCCTGGGAGCACGGGCATGCCTGTGCGCCATGTGTGGCACTGCTGTCTGTGACCCCATCTTCCCTAGTGGTTGGGGGTAAGGCAGGCCTCTCCAGAACCCCTGTGAGCAGGAGCACAAGGCTCCTAAGGGGCTGCTTCAATGGGACTGTCTGCTCTGGACTGCCACTCCATGTGCAGCCATGTGCACAGGCTGCTGTGTGATCCCCAGGCCGAGAAGGCTGGGTGAGGAGTACACAGCCCCTGCCACCCACCACCCTTCTCCCGTGTGTGTCCAGGGAAAGTAATGGAACACACCTGATGGTACTTCCCCAGCCTTGTGTGAGCCATGGATGACATCGGAGGGAGCAGAGGGGGGAGAGGTGTACCAGCTCTAGGGACAGTGTAAGGTCCTGGCTAGTGGGCATGCTATGTGTGGTGGCCACTTCCTCCTCTTCGTCATCCTCCTCCACTGTCATGCCCTCCGGGAGGGTGATGACAGGTGTCTCCAGGCTGGAGTCGACAATGAGGGGAGGGGAGGCAATCTGCTTCCCTCCTAAGAGTGCCATTGAGCTGCATGTGGAAACAACAGGTCTGGGGTGCCACTCCCGACTGGGAACTCCTTTCCCTGGTCTTGGAATAGGCCTGTCAGAGCTTCTTGACTTTCATTTTGACCTGGTCCAGAGTGTGGCTGTGTCCCCTCTGGACCAGGCTGTTGGCCATGCAGCTGTACACTTCAGCATTTCACCATCTGACTGCTCCCCCTAGATCTCAATGAGATCCAGGATCTCAACATCAGTCCACGACGACACCCTCCTCTTTCAGCCCTGGGCAGGGGCTTGGGAGCTGGCTGTAGATAGGCTGGCAGCCATGGAGGAGGCCTCAGATCATGTGCTAGGGTCTGCCACGGCCGAGTAAGGCAGAGCAGAGCACAGCTGTGCGGCACAGGAATAGCAGGGCCTGCTGTTTGCCATAAGCTCTTTCCCCTGTGGCTGCAGCTTTAAAGGCTGTAGAGAGAAAGGATAATTATAAAGGTCTGATGACTGTGGACAGAGTGGTCACCAGAGCACCCATGGGAAGCCCTAGAGGCGACTTATTTCGAAATAACCATACCTGCCCCATCTACACATGCTCTATTTCAAAATAATGATTTTGGAATAGGTGTTATTCCTCATAAAATGAGGGCTATTGATTTCGAAATAAGGCACCCGTTATTTTGAAATTATTTCGAAATAACAGGCTTACTGTGTAGCTGTTCACTTTGTTATTTCAGGATAATGTAAGTTATTTTAAAATAATACTGCTGTGTAGACATGCCCTAAGAGAGGCTTTTTGCATTGCTGCAGTAGAAGGAAAAGTATACAGACGTGTTGCCATCACCCTAATACTCAGAGGGAGGAAGATCCACCTTTCCAATGCTCATTAATCAATTTTATAGGACCTAACATAAAGCCCACTGAAGTAAATGGAAATACCCCCATATGGATTTCAATGTATGAAAGATGTCCCTTCTGTCCCATTGCATTGTGTTTTAAACAATACTTCTCAATACATTTTATTCTGAGGCAATTTTCATAAATAAAAATGGGTCTAGATGTTTTCACTCCTAGTCTAGCTGTAGAAACAATATTATCCTCCTTTTAAATTACTGTGTCAGCAGGAATGAATATTATATTCTGTTCAGCCTCATTTATTATCACAAAAATACATTTGGAAAATGTATACAGCTGGTTAAACAATTAGCAAAAGAGCAATATTCCCTAATTTGAACATGGGTAGGTAACTTCATCTGGGAAGATCTTGTTACAGTTTAACAATCTTTTTAGGTACTCTGAAGCAAGAAAGTATTTGGGGATTTATTTTACTTTGAAATTTCAAGTTGGAAGTTTTAAGAGGTTTCTGCGGTATTTTTATATATTTGTATTTTATTTAAAATCCAGGACACACATGACACTGGAAAATACAATCAACTTTCTGTGCAGAGAACAGTTAGGGCATGGCCAACCATGGTGCAAATTTCTCTTCATTGTCTGGTGAACAGTACACAAGAGAAAATGGAGAGAAATCCTTCTGAAAATTTGGCTTATAACATGCACATTATATTTTTTTCTGAATGCGCCAGCATTTGAAATACAAAGTAGTAGTCCCATTAGCAGAGGCAACCAGTCATAAAGTACATAGTGCATATGACAACTTGTTCTTGTGTGTCCCACCTTTAATATCTCCCAATAGTCTGCACTGTGCCTCTATAAAAGTCTCACAGTTCTTCCACTACATCAGTGCCCTCTGCACTGCCGGGGGCATGATGTGTCCCGTTTTATGAATGATTAATAAATGTGCTGTCTAAATTCACTGCTAAAAGTAATTTGTAACACAAATGTATTCATTCACAGAGTGAAACCCTGGTCACGCTGAAAGCAATGGCAAAACTCCCATGAATTCAACAAGGAGCAGGATTTCATTCATAGTCTATATTTACCAAAACTCCATTTTATAAAACTAATTAACTAAAGTACTATGTTTTAAAATACATTAAATAATACTTTAGAAGTCAATCTAAAAACTGAGATATAGTAAAAATCCATTTGAACACGCTAGCTTATGCCATTTAAAAAAAAGTTTAAATGGAAAATATTCTTCAGTCAGTTGTAAATAGCTGACATTGGGACTAGTGTTCTCAGGGCTGGGCTAGGCATACATCATTGCTAACACAATAGCTGAAATACAATTGTTTGTCTTCAGGGTGGGCAGAAAGCTGTGCACGGCAGCTGGAGCTTTAGAGGAGCTGACAAGTTACATTTTTATGACCTGCTTGAAACGATCTGTTTCGACATTTCAAGAATTACCTCAGCTTCTGAGAAAAGCCAAGCAGGCAGCCTGAGCCCCACAGTTGGGATGCTGAGTTGAAGTTTAATTAAGCCACCTACGGAGGAAGCATCCATAGGGGAAGCTCTTTTCTGAGCATAGGATTTTCCAGCCAGTGGAGGGCATCTGGACAGACACTAGTTTCAAAACCCAGTATATTTGCCTTAATTCCTATGAATTGTGCACCTTGGTTCTTATGAATCATGCATACTGAAAGTTCAGTTAAGAACACTGTTTGTAAATACATTAGTTACAGTGCTCACACATGTAGTGTAGCACACAACTAAACAAAATACAAAATAGAACAAAGATGGGGTTTTAAAAGAAAACTTATTTAGGGTTTTTTACTGGAGTTGTATACTTGGGCTACGACTACACTGTATGGTTATTTCGGAATAAGCTATTCTGGAATAGTTATTCTGAAATAGCACATCTAGGCTGTGTCTACATTGGCACCCTTTTTGGAAAAAAAGGATGCTAATGAGACCAGTCGCATCATTAATCGCTGGGATTTAAATATCCCCATGGTATTTGCATTTACATATGGCTGCCGCTTTTTCCGGCTCGGGGCTTTGCCGGAAAAAAGCGCCAGTCTAGACGGGGATCTTGCGGAAAATAAACCCTTTTCCGGAAGATCTCTTATTCCTACTTGCAAGGGAAGCCTCAAAATTAGTCTGAGTCAGGCTTGCCTAATATAGACATGCTATCTCGATTTAGAGCTCCAGGAGGAATAACTTAGAATGGGCCTAGTGAGGGGCTATTTCAAAATAGCAGCAGTGGAGCGTCTACACACACCTTATTTCGGAAATAGCTATTTTGGAATAGGCATTATTCTTCATAGAATGAGGTTTACAGAAGTCAGAATAAGCTGTCCGTTATTTCAAAATTATTTCAAAATAACGGAATTGCTGTGTAGATGCTCGCATAGTTATTCTGGAATAACAGACATTATTCCAAAATAACTTTGCTGTGTAGACACTTCCCTGGAGTCTGACTCCAGCTTTCCCCCTAGAAGATTACATCACTTTCTCAGACTCTTAATTTAATGTTAAACTGTCAATATCACAGGTGTCTCATGTTTTTAAAATGTTTCTTACAGCCTATGAAAATTCTGACCAATATCCTTTTCTGTGGTGAATGCCTTTGTCAATGCTCAACAAGGAGAAATCTTACAAGGAAGATGAAATTAGATGGTCATACTGGTTCCTTCTAGCTTTACAATCTATGAAACTATCAGGGAGCTGCAATAGATGATGATGAAACTATCAAGGAGCTATCCCATCTGTAGATAGCATGACAGAAGAATAAAACACAAAGGCTGCGTCTAGACTGGCATGATTTTCTGCAAATGCTTTTCACGGAAAAGTTTTTCCGTGAAAAGCATTTGCGGAAAAGAGTGTCTAGATTGGCATGGATGCTTTTGCGCAAAGGTGCTTTTGCGCAAAAGCATCCGTGGCCAATCTAGATGCGGTTTTGCACAAAAAGCCCCAATCGCCATTTTCGCCATCGGGCTTTTTTTGCGCAAAACGGTTCTCAGTTGTCTACACTGGTCCTCTTGCGCAAAAGCATTTGCGCAAGAGGGCTTTTTCCGAGCGGAGAGTCATTATTTGCAGAAGAACACTGACGATCAAACATTAGATCGCCAGTGTTCTTGCGCAAATTCAAGCGCCAGTGTAGATAGCTGGCAGTTTTTCCGCAAAAGCAGCTGCTTTTGCGGAAAAACTTGCCAGTCTAGACGCAGCCAAAGTGCCACACCAAGAGAACAAAGCTCATTCATTATTCACAATGAAAATACTTGCATAGAATAGATGTCTGTCTATACTAAATGACCAAAGGTGACAATGAAAGTAGGATGATTTAATATTATGGCCTGCATTTTCAAAAATTGGAGTTTCACATGTGCCTGGGGGAAAAAAGTTTCTCTTTTGCCTGATGAATTACCACACAAATCAGAAATGTACAGGTATTCTGATTCTATGATTGTTCATCACATCAATTGGCTTATGCCCTTGAGTACAGGCTTATAGATTAGGTCAAGATATACACGAGAGTATGTGGAAGCATTCTTCATGCTAGATTCAACTTTACTCTTCTATGACTTGGGTAAAAATTAGTCTTTAGATAACTGGAATAATTGAAATGTCCCTTGTGTCCCTATATTACGCACTTTTAGGATCAGTTAAATCTGGTCCATCCTTCAGGTAAAAGCATAGCCCTTCTCTTTCTTTCATTCTGTCCTCCTCTCTACTTACTGGATTTTTTTTTTCATAACTAGCCCCTATCCGGTATGTGTGATCTGAAGACCTCTCATTTGATCTGCATACCAACAACTCCTTTCTTTCCAAGCACTTTTCTACATTATACTCCACATTGATTGTTTTTGTTATTAAATTGCCCAGCATCCTGATTCACATAACAAGTGCTTTATTAAATAAAACAGTCAATTTAATAAGTAATTAGCAATTCTGGAGCAATTGGTCCTTCTTCTAGAGCTTATTTTCTACTCCTTTTTTTCTGGCATACCAGGAATCTGACACTGACCTTTATATTACAAATGGTTCTTTATTTTGTGAAAACAGTTTATTCAGAGAAGCACATTGATTTGGAGCTAGCTGGATTAAATTTCAACAGTGGCATTTCAATTCTGCTTTTACTGATCAAGTCCTATTGAAAGCAACAAACAAAAAATGTGTACTAAGCTGCGATCTAATCCCATCTTGACAAAGGGCCTTGAGCTCAGAGAGATGCTATTATATACAACATAAATAAACAGACACCATTATCCAAAAACATACATAGCTCAAAGCTGTAATTTGTCAATCTGAGAAGCAAAAATGTTTGAAAGAAGAGATGTTGAATATGATATAAGAAATATTTAGTCTTTAAGACAAAGTGAGTTCTTCATGGAAGGTTTTTACAGCCTGCCAGTCACCGAGGAGTATAAGTGTTGACTATTATGATTGGGAGCTCTGGCAAAATGCACAGGGCAGGGCAGTTTTCTGGAAATATCTTTTTTTAAGTGGAAAGAAAAGCAAAGATGAATTGTGAATGACTTTCTGTGAGTGCTTGAGTGCTTTGAAGATTGCAATTATTATTATCTATGATATTCACTTTTAAAACTGGAGCAAGGCCCAATGACGTGAAAGGGGAGCTTTTCAGCTGACTTCAGTGGACTTTTGAATAGCCTTTCACTCTTTTTCCACTGTATTGCTTTACTATTTTATCTTATTCTTTAGAATAATTGAAGTTGCCTTTGCTCAGCCATTGGTTCCTTTTCCAGAAATGCCACCAGCATTAAAAAAGAGGGTGAAATTACTGAGCAGAGTAGGAGAATTTAAAAACTTGCAAATGAATTTAAATTTATAAATTAGATTTGAAGATTACTTAATCTTCGTATTTACAATTTTAAAGGTATTTCTTATAGAAAGCATTAGAAATACAACGGATACTATCCCGTAGGAACATTAGTAATGCTATCTATGAATCCTGTGAACGCAAAGCAACATTTCACGCACAGTCAATGTAACTTAGCAACTATTAGAGTTAAAATATGTGGGAACAATAGTAAAATAATATTGAAATGTGATTCTAGCACTTTACATGTAAATTGCAATAGTTTGTATCTGAGCTGAAGCTTTCTTGGATTCGCAGGTCTCAGGAGCATGATCAAAACAGATTATTTTATGTATCTTCACTAACTGAAGCTGATAAGATTAAAAGGTGCTGAATAGTGGAACTGAGAGCCAAAAGATTCCCAGATTACTTTGGTTAGACACACAGAGCATCTTAGAAAGACGCTGCCTATAAGCTTAAAAATTTGAGAGGCTGGCAGTCAGCACAGGAAAAATATTATAAGACATGAGACTAGTAGGATCTGAGTCACACTTAAGTGCCGTAGTACACGGATCTTTGAAAAGCTAATGCTTTAGTATCTGTGGGTTTTATCAAATGTGCCAGACCTGACAGGCTGCTGGGATCAGACTTTGGCTAAGGGAGCCATAATGGGAGGGTCCATATTCAAAGAGCCATATGTGTTCCTGTTGATTATGTAGCACACGATCAAATGAAGCAATAATATGAGGTAAGAATGACAATGTAACTGTACAATAGAAACCAGAGTCCAGTTTCCATGGGACCACTGCCACTTACAGAATCACAGGTGCCAGGACACAACCATTTCATGTGTGAAGTGTGACAGTACATGTAGTAGGTTTGGTAAAGGGAAAAACAGGTGAAGTCAGCATCTGCTTGCATCCATTATAAAACTGTGATATTTGTGTTGCTAACTAATATCTTGACCAGGGTAACAATATCTTGACCAGGGTAATTAGTGGCAGCAATAAGGCATAAATAGTGGGATTCACCAAAGGAAAGAACAGTAGATTAGTGACCTACTTTCTGATTGTGTTCTGAGATTTAGTGCATGAATCTATCATTACTGGGGTTGCATGTGCACCAGCAGCCCGGCCATATGACTATATGGCTTGTCTGTCTATGAACACTGATTAGATTAATGACTTAATGCCTTCTTACGTGTGACCATAGTGAGATCTGAGGAATGCAGTCTATTCATTTTTGTATTTTACTACAAACACCATCAGTAACTCAGAGTACTATGATTTAAAAACCTGGCAATCATACTGAAGGCTGGGTGCAAGTTATTATTATTACTGCAATACTGAAAACTTAAGAGTTAGTTCATGTGCCTCCACATTCACTGAAATAGAGATGAATCCTTTTTTCCCCAAACACAGAATC
The DNA here is from genome assembly GCA_019425775.1 of Rafetus swinhoei. Taxonomy (NCBI): domain Eukaryota; kingdom Metazoa; phylum Chordata; order Testudines; family Trionychidae; genus Rafetus; species Rafetus swinhoei. The sequence goes on from CM033437.1 coordinate 313,299,417, forward strand.
AGCACAGGCTCGCAGAGAAGTTGGATTATTGTTCTTATGTGGTTTCCAGAGAGGGTGTCTATAAATAACATTAAAAGTCAGTTCCATTTTTATTTTTATACCTTTTAGAATAAAAAAGATAGGACAAGAGGGAGAGTGCAAGATGAGTGCTTGTGTACATAAAGGAGGGTTGCATAAGAAATGCATATTAGAACAATTATACTTATTGCATAAAGTTTGTTTCCTTTCCGTGTTATTTCAGATACCAACATGATGGGCATAATTTAGGAATATGAAAGAATAGGACATTCTGCAACCTTTCCTCAAGTGGAGTAGTAATTTACACCAAGAGTAATCCCATTGTATATGAGTCATGGTATCAATACCTGGACATTAGCCAGTATTCAAATATATAACCTTTTTTTCATTAGCTTTAGATATTTTCTGTCTGGGTTGAGATACTGCAAATATTTCAGTAAAGATATACAAATAGCTCTAAACCACAGAGAAAAGGAAGTATGACAAGAAACAGATACAGGCTGCTTATTTGTCATGCCCAATGCAACATCTTAATCTTAATCTTAAATCTTAATGTTAAACAGGACCATAAAAGGGTGACATCAAAGGAATAGTTATGCAGCAGTAGGACAAATATGGGAAGGCGTGGAAGGGACACTTGTTTAGATTTATTTTAGTGAATTGTGACCTTCATTATGCTTCAGGCAATTCAAAGAATTGGAGATATCAAAAATTAAGCCTTTCTTCATGAAGATTAGTAATATAGAGAATTAAATGTTACTGTTGATTGCATGATTTGGGGTAGAGGGAGGAGAAATTTTGCTGCTTTGCATGTTTTTTTGTTTTGATTTATGTCATGGTCTTTTCCCAGGTGCTTCAGATAAAGTGCCCTTTTGTGTGAAGTATCATTTAAAATAAAATAAAATAAAATATAGGCCTTCTCTTTAAAGGGTTAAGGAATCTGTCACCAAGTCATTGCCATTATGACCTGACAACCATGTGGGACAGGGAAAATCAGAGCCTGAAAACATGTGGTAATAGAAAAGACACCTCATAATTTAATTTATCATCATCAGAAACACCCCAAAGTTTCTAGTCTCATTTCCCCATAGTTCCCTTACTTTGTTGTGAAGACCACAGTTTCCTGAGGAGGTTTCCTGATTATTCCTTGTCTCCCCATGTGACTGTTCCATCTTTCACAGGATCAAGTTGTATCAAGCCCCCTGAAGTTGTACAAGGGGCTTTCTTGCCAGTGCAGTTTGGAACTGCTTCATTAGACAAGAAGAACATGGAAATATGAAGAGTGGAGGTAGCATCAAGAAAAGAGGGGGCACTGGTGCAACAGGGTTGATTGGAGGGAAGAAGAGCCACTGAAAAAGTGTCAATTCTCTGGGCTAGCCTCGTTGTTCTTTTTTGATGTATTTAAGATAAGCACCAGAATTAGGCAGCTGGCTCCTTCCACTTCTTCCCTTGTAAGAAGCAGAAGCCAATTAATCTTGAAAACATGACATTAAATATCCATACATTAAATGGATAACATTAAATATCCATAAAAGAAGCTTTCAATGCAAAATAGAGAAAGTATATAAGGCAGCATTTTTATGACATTTTTTGACAAAAAAGTCCTAGTTCTGATCACAATATTTATTTTTCCAAAAACATATTTTGCAAAAAATCAGGAAATTCTTCTGATTTTTTTCAGTATGTCCTTGTATACTGCATATGACCATCCTGTCATTGTCATTATTTACTACTTTTTTGCCAATCTTTGTGTCATCTGTACATTTTATCAGCCATAATTTTTGTTTGAGAATGAAAATGTTGAATGGTGTTGGGGCTATTAGGCCTTGTCTATACTAGTCCAGGAAGGTCGGCTTAAGGTATGCAACTCCAGCTATGCCAAATGTATTGCTGGATTCAGCTTAACATAAGCCAAGGCTTGGTTGTGTCCACACAGCAGGAGGCCAACAGGAGCAAAGGCTCCTGTCGGCTTCCCTTTACTCCTCACAAAAGGAGAAGTACCAGATGCCAATGGGGACTGCCCTCAGTTTGATTTATAGCTCCATACTAGACCTGCTAAATCAAGTACTAGAAGATCGACCTCTGGAGCATTGATCCACATGCCCTTATTGATCCTTGTAGAACACCACTAAAAACACTCCCATTCAACAATGATTCTTCTTTCAGAACTACTTTGTGAGATCTATCACTTAGCCAGTTCTTAATGCAGTTAACTTGTGCTTAATTGATATAAGGCCATTTTTAAAAATCAGAATGTCATGTGGTAGTAATTCATATTGCTTAAAATGCCTATTGCACAGTTACCTTTTTGAACTAAACTTGTAATCTTATCACAACATGAAATCAGTTTTCTTTAGCGCAATCTATTTTCCATAAAGCTGTGTTGATTGGCTTTGTCTATATCCCTATCCTTTAAGTCTTTGTTAGTTGAATCATGTATCAGCTTTTCTATTATTTTGTCTAAGACTGATGTTAAGCTAAATGGCCTATAGTTACTAGGCCACACTGCTGCCTTTTTGAAATATTAGTCCTCTTCAAATCTTCCGCAATGTATTCCAAAATTTATTAAAAGTTAATGTCAGTGGACAAGAGATCTCCTCATCCAGCAATTTTTGGACTGATGGGCATACATTATGTGTGCCTGCTAAGATTTTGAAATGTTTATCCCTTGTAGATACTGTTTAACATCTGACTGAGCTACCAGTGGGATGGAAAGTACTTCATCATTCTTGAGTCAGGCAAATACATCATCACGCTACTTCTTTCCAAATAGAGAAGAGAAATATTTATTGATGATTTATTTATATATTTATGTGGCTTTTTTCTCCATCATTATTAACAATGTTATCAGTGCCATTTAGTAATAGGCCTATACTGTTGCTAGGATTTCTTTTGTTCCTAATATATTTTTAAAAACCTTTATCAGAATTCAAAGTATTCAGCTGTCAGGGTTGTAATGAAAGAAGTGGCAAAAGAATGAACATGATGCAAGAGAGCAAATTGCAGAGTACTTTATTACTTTGGCCAACTGCATTCCTTTTTTTGTAAACTAGTGGGGTGTGGATGTGCAAGAAAGAAAATAGGAAATGAGACCAGGGCTTGTGGAAAATTTTTCACTAACATGTTTTTTTTCCTCCCAGAGAATATTTTAACAAAACCTTTTTTTCCATTTCATCAATATGTTCTATGATTTTAAAAAGAAACCCACACATTCTCATCAATTCTCCTGGAAAGAATAGTACAGTCTCTTCTCAAACTTTCTAGTGGTTACTTTTATTAGTAAGGTAGATTGACTTCATAAATTCTCCCTTAACTGAGGGGATGTGACGTGAGAATATCCTTTATATTAAGCCCTGATAGCCGCTGGGAAAATGATGTGGAGAAGGAGAGTGAAGAAATATGTGAACTGAGCAGATCAAATACTAGCAAAGTTACATAGAACTATCTTCATAATATTAGAGTGATGGGTGAGTCGTATTTATTCCCTACTCGGTCACTGTGATTTGCTGTGTAGCCTTGAGGAAATCACTGTATCTCTCTGCCTCTATCTATAAAATGAGGATAAATTTTGTGAGGATTAATTAATTAATGCCTGTACAATGCTTTGAAAAGCCAAAATGCTCTATACATGCTAAATAATGTTGTAAATTATTCCAAATTAATGAAAACCTTTTACAATCCTGTGCTGCCTATACAGGGCTGTGTAAGGGTCAAAATGCTGTGCCCAGACTCTGGACAGAGGGGAGCCGAAAGAGAAGACTCTATATTCTGTGTGCTGTAGAAGCAAGCTCTGCAGCAGGAATCTGTGCAGGAATTTGACAAATAGGATTTTGGCTGGCTAAAGTATAAGGTAGGAATAGTGAGTGGCCCATAAACAGTGTGGATCTATTGCTCCAGAACCAACAGCAGACAGAAAGTAGCACATATTGTTTACTCTTCCCCATACCGTAAATAAGTGGAGGCAGCCGAAATGTGACAGAGTAGAAGGATATCCGAAATGATATTTCATTAACACTAGGGAACAAGGGTGTGTATGTGAATATAAATTATATATATCTACTATATCTTTGTTTGTCTGTCATTTCGTCCATCTGTCTATGCCTTTGCTCAAGAACTCCTCAAACAATAAGAGCTAGGACTACCAAATTTGATATGCAGATTCTTCCTATTGTAACTTTAAAAAAGGTAAGGTTTTGTTGTGCCAGGACAATTGGATGTGCCCAGAATGTGATAGTTTCTCATCAAACAGAAAGGGAAGGGTCTCCTGCAGGAACAGTTATATCATATAATCACCAGAGAGGGCAGCAAAGGGCCAGAGATGGGGACCAGGACAGCTATAATGCCATTGGGGCAGCAGGGGGCAAAGGTAGAGAAAGGGACAGCTATCTAGTATATATTTCAGAGAGTGTGACATACATTCCTCCCCTGGCTGTGCCCATTGCAGCTGCAGTGGCCATGGACAAAAGCTTCTCATTTGGCCTCATGCTGCCGTGGTGAGAGAGGGCTGGGGTTGTCCTCTCTCCCGGGGGCAGTCTACATCTCCAACCCCATCCCAGAGGAATGATTTAAATGAAGACAAACAAAAATTATTTGAGGACCTGAGCAATGTTAGGTATATCTTCTCATATATATATGACCTGACGAACACAATGTCACTTCAACTGAGAAAAATGGGGGGGGGGGGGGGACATTACAATTTAATCAGTCAAAGAACAAGAAAAAAAAAGATTTACTTGAAACCCAGTTTTACTGTTTGCTAAAATGTTGTTTGTCTCTGCTGTCCTCTAATTTTAGAAACTGCAACTGGACCAGCTGAGTTGATTTTCAAATTACAGAATACATTTCCCAGAACTGACTTGGCTCTGCTAATTTTCAAATGTGTAGAAGACCACTAGTATATCAATAAATCTGTCTAAGTGAAATGTATTAGGCTTCTCCTGATCCTTACCTGTTACAAAGCTTGCTTCACATCCTGCTCTGGGTACTTAAGTTTGTTGACAGTGTGATGTTGTTGTTGTTTTAGTAACTTACAGTCAGGTTAAATCCCACATTGTGAATGTTTTAATAAATCTACAAGGTCTAAAACAAATAGGTCACTTAAACTCAGTGTCAATATTTATTAGTTTGTACATTCTTGAATCAAACTGTCACTGCATGATGAGCTCACAGGCAATAGTTTAAAAGGGGGTAGGAGAATAATTTCTGTTAACTGTCTGTGGCTTAGAGAGCTAGCAAACAGGATTGAATAAAAATAGGACAGTTAATCATCTGTACTGCAGACAGCAAAGCTGTTTGTGGCTGGGAGCAGGTTACTCACTATGCCACCACTTCTGAGTTACTCTTTGTTGTGTCTGTGTTAGAACATTAGTGAACCTAATACCCCACTGGTAAACTCAGACAAACATTCCACACCAGTCTCAACAACATTTTGAATTCTGAACTCTCTTCACCTTCCAGTGCTAGCCGCCAAGTCTGAAAGTGTCTGGTACATTCTCTTCATAGTCAGTAGTACAAATGCAGAATTTATTTGCCTACATTCTAAAAAACATACAGTGTGTATGGTCCAAATTGCAGGAAAAACCCGTAAGAACACAAATAGAAATTTATACACTCAAAACAAATACTTCAGACTAGCCCTGAATTAATAGCTGTGGGTATTTATGTTTAAGGAAAATCTGTGTAAGGAAAATCTGCCTCTTTATATGCATTCATTCTCTGAACTCACCAAAATCAAACAGAAATATTGTTATCCTTTGTCAGCCTGACAAGCAGTCCAATAGCAGTAATGCCTCTATTTCCCCATAGAACACACCTAATTTTGAACATATTCCATACTTACAACACTAATCAGGACCTTCTGCTTTTCCCCAGACTGTTTACTTGGAATCATTTTGATCAAAAGGCATCTCTAAAAGTTAAGTAGGCTCCATCCTCATGCACCATAACCTAGTAATTATCCCCACCAAGGCCTTTACAGAATATCCACTGATTTCTCTCTTCCCATCATGGAGACCGTCCTGTGGTTGCATGGAAAAATCTGTAGATTTCTGCTGCACCTAGAACAGTCAGCAGAGTTATTGTTTGGCTTCCAGAAACTTAGCTTGCTGACTCCACATGTTGCTGATTTCTGTGGCCCATGCAACAAGAGACTGATTCCAGAAATCAAACCCAGGTCACTCACATGTAAAATGAACACAAGGCCACTACATTGCCTCAAGCTAATATTTTCTAAAATTAATATCTTAACAAAAATCACCTGACTTTCAATCTCTCCATTGGCTCCTGAACACATTCTATATGACGTGCTTTATCGAAATCAGGCACTACTGCTAGCCTGGGGGTTGACTGTATGTGTTGCAGATTTCACTGTTTATTTCTTGACAAAAGCTTCAACTCCCATCAGTTAAAAATACAGAATAATAACCTTGAGTCACTGAAAGCAACTGTGAAGCTGCAGTAAGTTGTGTTACACCAAAAATTAAACAAGTTTCCTTTTTCATGGACAGTGAGACCTCTCGTGGATGTTTACTGTGGTCATTGGTATATTACATCTTTCCCGTGAGATACGCCCTTTGAAGCTATTAAAAGCAATATTAACCAGTTGACTGGTGGACTTCCACTGCAGCATATTTATTACTACATTTTATCACTGTTTCATTTAAAACCATGATGGAATTTTCTGACATAGCTGATGACATCCACAACGTTAGTTTGTTTCCCTCACTGTAATTTTACTCAGATAAGAAGATAATGTATTTTTAAAAACATTTCAGGGACTTCTGTATGCAAATTTATCATATTCTGAGAAGGGAGGAAGACACCTATAAAAGGATGGGTCAACTGGTTTTGAAAAGATAAGAGGCTTCTTATCCCTCCTTCCCCCACACCTCCTAAAATCCTTGGCTAACATTTATCCAAAACTCAAATTGAATTAGTTTTGAATTCAAGAAAATCTTGGCTGGAATAAGAGGAGGAAGTGAAGGAAAACCATAGGAAAGGTTATTCTTGCTAATTTTTTTGCCAGACCAGAGCAGGAAATTCTGGAAAAGTCAGAAGAGACCTATTTTTACAAACGGTCCTAGTCACTAATGTGCAGACTGGTAAAGCTCAGATAGTTCAGAAAAAACTATGACAGCCTGAACTATCAAATTATGAAATGAATAGTCTAGCAGCACAACCCACTTAAGCTCATAATGCCATCTACATGTTTTGTTAGTCTTTAAGGTGCTGCTAGACTATTCATTGTTTTTTTGGGGTTTTTTTGGTTTTTTTCAGTTACAGACTAACTCAGCTACCAGCTTCAGCTCTGAAGCTATCAAATTATGATCCACTGTGTAGATTCCAAACATCTAAACTTCAAGACAATGAGTAGTTTTGCGGCACCTTAGAGACTAATAAATATATATATATTTGTTAATCTCTGAGGCCAGGTCTACGCTAGATTTGAAGGTTGGCTTAAGGCAGTGGTCACCAACCAGTAGATTGGGATCTACCAGGAGATCTTGGAACCTCTGTCAGGTGATCCTGACTAGCATGGCCAGGAAGCTATCAAGTGCTGGCACTTCAGTTGCCCCTCCAACCACTGTCATGCTTGCTCCTGCCCTCTGCATTGGAGCTGCTCCTCTGGGAGCCTCCTGCTGGCTGTGCAGGGTGTGGGAGGGAGAAGGGGGGATGCTGATGTCAGGATGTCCCTCCTCCCCCCTCTTCTGTACCCGATCTCCACATAGAGAGAAGGGATGGAGGGAGATTGGCAATGGAAATCTCTGTCACTCTCACACACTATGTGTCTCTGTCATTCTCTCACACACACACACTGCCCTTCACTCTCATCTCCCCACCCAACATACATGAGGGGAGTTGTTGTTACTTCTTTTAATGCTTGCAAAGGGTGTTATTTTTAGTTTGACGGTCCCTGTCCTGAACCTCCTCCTACACCCAACATCCTGCCCCCGATGTGAGTCCCTCTACACCCAAATTCCTTCCCAGAGCTTGCACCCTGAAATCCCTCCTGGACCCCAATCTCTCACCTTGGGCTAAGCCCGGAACCCCTCCCACACTCCAAACTCCTTGCACCCAAACTCCTTGGACCAAGACCAAAGCCTGCTCCCCAACCCGCTACCCCAGCCTGGTGAAAGTACATGAAGATGAGGGAGGAAGGGGGATGGAGTGAGCAGGGTGAGGCCTTGGAGAAGGGGTGGAGCAGAGGCAGGGCCTCAAAGTAGGGGCAGGAAGGAAGTGGGGCAAGGGATTTGGGTTTGAGGTAGATCTTACATTGCACTTCAATTGAAAAGGTGATCTTGTGTTTAAAAAGGTTGGAGACCACTGGCTTAAGGTATTCTATGTAGCTGGAGTCGGCTTACCTTAAACCAGTGGTCTCCAACCTTTTTACACCCAAGAGCACTTTTTAAATGACAGAACAAGCCAAGATCTACAGCCCCGCCCCTTCCTCTCTATTCTTCTCCTCTCCATCACTTGCTATCCCCAACCATAAACTGCTGCTTTTTTCCCCCAATTCTTCTGTAGGAAGAGGTTTTTCCAACATTTGGCCTGTCTAGACTGAACCAAATGTCAGAAAAACCCCTTCTTTTGGAAGCCCTCTTATTCCTCATGGAAAGAGCAATATAGAGGTTACCGAAAGAGCACGTTTGCTCTGCCACTGAAAAAAGCGGAAGAACAAACGCATCCCTAGATGCAGAAGAGTTTTTCTGGGATATCTCCAGAATCCTGAAAAACTCCTGCAGTCTAGCCTTACCCTCGCTGGGTTGAGGCAGGATGTGTAGGCTCCGGGGTGGAAATGAGGGATTTGGGTGTGGGAAGGGGTGAGAGGTGCAAGCTCTGGGAGGAAATCTGGATGCAGGATGGAGAAGGGGATGCAGGGTCGGGGGCTTCAGGCCGGGCAGTGTTGGGGTCAGATGTAGGGTTAGGGTACTAAGCAAGCCACAGGCTTGTGGATATGAGGTGCAGGAATTTGGGTTGGGGTATGTGAGGGGCTCAGGGCAGGGGGTTCCAGTGTATGATAGGTTCAGATCTAGGGCCTGGGGGAAGGGGGAGTGCAGGAATGTTATGATGCTGTGGGCAGATGGGGGCTTGGCCCCAACTGGGGGTTTGTTGGCCAGGCTTCATTTTTAAATAAAATATTATGTCAAACACAAAAAGTTTCTGCATTGTCTTTATATATGAGAAGGGCAGGGAACCTGTTTTGAGTCAGGGGTCACTGACCCACAGAAAAGTCAGTTGGGGCCACACAGGTGAGATGAAAAATAAAAACTCCTCCAAAACCCCCACAAACCTCACTAATGTGGCCCCAACTGTGCTGGTGGGAGCCGGGGACATGGTATTGGGGAACAGTGCCAAGGGGTACCGGGACAGGGGACAGCATGCTGGGTAGGGTTCCAATGGGTGCTGGGGCAGGGGACAGGGTGCTTGTAGGTACTGGGGCAGCAGACTGGGTACCAGGGCAGGGGACAGGGTGCTGGGGAAAGGGACAGGGGGCTGGGGCAAGGGACATGGGGCCAGTGGGTGCCGGGGCAAGGGCCTGGGCAGAGGACAGGGTGCCGGTGGGTGGTGGGGCACGGTACTTGTGGGGGTCTGGGCAGGGGGAGGGGACAGGGACCAGTACCTGAGGATCCTGCAGAAGCCCAGGAAGTACGTGGGCTGCTCCACCGAGCCCTAAGCAGTAGCATGGTACCTGAAACCCTGGTTCGTTGTGTGCCTGAAGCCTTCCTGTGCAGGTTGGGAACGGGGGGAGGGGAAGTCCCGGACCACACCGGCTCCAGCTGGCGCGCTGGAGACTTTATTTCCCTCTGCTTTCCGGGGGGAGGGAGGGAGGGAGGAGGAGAGTCCCAGACCGCGCCAGTCCCAACCTAAAATGCCGGTCCGTCACGTGCTGGGGACTATGTTCCCCTGCTGCCTTCCTGCACGTGGGGAAGGGGTTGGGTGTCCGGGACTGCGCCGGCTCTGGCTGCTCAGGCAGCGCGTGCTGCTGTGGGAAGGAGAGGAGTAAGGCACAAGCTTCCCGAGCGGTTGCGGTTGGCATGGTCTGGGACTCCCCTTTCCCCTCCTCCCCCACAGGCAGGAAGCAGGGGAATAAAATCCCCAGCGCGTCGTCTCCAGGTGCTCGGGCTGTGGGAACAGGGAGTCCCAGACCACGCCAGCCCCAACTGCTTGGGCAGCGCGTGCTGCCTGAGCAGCTGGAGCCGGCATGCTGGGAACTTTATTCCCCAGTTGCCTGCCTGTGGGGGAGGAGGGAGTCCGAGACCACGCCAACCGCAACTGCTCGGGAAGCATGCACCTTACTCCTTCCCTCCCTGCGGCAGCACACGCTCCCTGAGCAGCCAGAACCGGTGCAGTCCGGGACACCCAACCCCTTCCCCGCGTGCAAGAAGGCAGCAGGGGAACAAAGTCCCTAGCACGCGATGGACCGGCATTTTAGGTACCGCGCCGGCTGTTCGAGGGGAGGAAGAGCAGCCCGCGCACTTCCGGTACCAGGCATGCAGCTGCAGAACTCTCCCCACCCCCGCTGGAAGCCCGCGCTACCTCCGTTGTTCCTGGAGGTAGCATCAGCACGGCATTCATCATGGGGGGTAGGGGCAGTGAGGGGGGCCCCCCCAAAAGCCTCGCAATTGACTGGTCGGGCCCCCAAGATCAACCAGTCGATCGCGATCGATGGGTTGGTGACCACGGGCCTTAAACCAAACTTAGCGCCATCCCCACTGCAGGAGGCCAATGGGAGCAAATGCTCCCATCGGTTTCCTTTATGATGACTGGAGCTGCCCTCAGTGTTTGATTTACTAGACCCACTTAATCAAATGCCAGAACATTGATCTCCAGTGCAGGGAGGGAAGATGTACCCTGAGGTGCCACAGTACTACTCATTATAGACTAATACAGCTACTCCTCTGAGACTTTCTAAAATTCAAGGATACAGGTCAGGTGCTTTTCAGAGTTCTGCCTTGTATAAACATACATATACATGAAATTTAGATCTGGTTTCACATTACGAATCTTCACCAATCAAAATTCTGGATTAAATTTTAAAATTGGCAGATTTTGATCTATGTCATATCATTTTACATCATTACTGAACCATTCTTTAAGTGATTTCATGATCTGTGATTTCATTATTGGTAAAAAATGATCTTCAGTGAGCATGGTCAACAGAATGACTATCTATGATACATTGTTTTTAATTCATGCATGAAAATGACCTGATAACTCATAAAAAACTAACCATGACTGGGCTAATTTTCCTCACAAATTGATTAAAAATGGAACCTCATAAATGCACACTTAATAAGTTGTTGTTAAAAGTATTAACATAATTAATTTCTCAAATGGCATAGCTAATTCAGAACATGAATTTGCAAATATGATTCTTCATAAAATTCAGACCATAATTTATAAAAACATTAGTTTATTAATATAGCTAATATTTACACTTATTCTTCCACAGGATTATAGTGAAACAGTGACCACAATTTTTTAAATTATGAAAAATCCCCCAAAGTTCCAAGCTACTCAAGATTCTGGTTCTCCCTGCCAGAGGTGGAGAGTCACAGGAGTCATCCCACTATAGGGAAAGGATCATATTTGAAATTCAGAACTGAGTTCACATTATGAGCCTTCCCAACCCAAAATCTGGGATTGGTCATATTCTTTTATATCAAAAAGATGGCAGGTGCTGTTCTATGGCCAACTGTTCAATTAGTTTGATGATCTGAAGCTGATAGAAAGATTGTCATATAGAAATGATCTCCAGTGAGTCTTCATCAGGTTGAAGGCAATGGTGTTCCAAGCAGTTGCAAGGTCTGCCTTGGAACAGCCAACTATAGGAACAGGGCTTATAAGAGCTATCGTGTGTTTCAGCATCATTCTGATCTTTCAATTCATACCAGAGTCAGCTTTGTAGGTCATATTTCTCTTTGTGTTGCCTATGACCATGATAACTCTATGGTTAGCTAAATACTAGAGTAAGTTACCAAAGATGTTGTGGAATCCCTAAAGCTGAAGGTTTTAAAAAGACATCTGTTAAGGATGGCCTACGTTTATTTAGTCCTGTCTCGGCACAAGGGGTGGACTTGATGACTTCTCATTTTCTCTTCCAGCCCTATATTTCTGTTACTCTATTATCTCTTCATTTAAGTGTCTTTGTAAGATGGTGTGATGTGTCTGCCCTACACTGGCCCTTTAAAGAGTTAAAACCCAGCCTGGGAGAGGGCAGGAGGGGTGGAGCTGTGGAGCCAGCAGCTGCGGCAGGTGTTAGCTAACTAGGGCCCAGCTGAGAGCAGTATAAATAAAGACTCCTGGACAGGAGACAGACCTATTCTTGCTCCAGTGGTGGAGTGGGAGGGACCTAGCTGCCAGGGAAATGAGAGGTTTTCCTGACTTAGATCAGGGCTGGGGAAAGGCAGGAAGATCCAGGGAAGCTCTGGCCAAGCAAGCTTCCAGGCTGCAGGGCCTGAAGCAAGGCCTCAGGGTACTAGGGCTACAGGGAGGCAGCCAGGATAGGCACAGGCAGCAGGTCCACACCCACTTGCCAATGATGAGTGGCCATTTCAGATTGTAGTTTGCCCCTGAGGTAAGGGGCTAGATGAAGACTGGCAGTGGGTCACTGAGGCAAGATGGGCATAAGGATATTAGGGGTTCCCAGAGGGGGAGGACCCCACTGTCTGGGATGGATGTGTGTCCTAAATAAAGTGGTGGAGACATTCACAGGTAACAGCAGGTGAGACACTAGCCAGAAACAATGAAAAGCTAATCCAGCACTGAAGAGCTCATTCCCAAAGTGACCGACAGGCGGTGCCATGGTGGTGAGTTATGCTGTGTTACAAATGGACACAATAATACTCTGTTCTACAAAGGATCCATAAAGTTCAATTGATTAATATTCATAAGCCATGTGAATGAAAGGTGCCACAGTGCATAATTTTATGAAAATATACTGAATAACATCTTTTACCTAGGGATGAGTTGAGGAGGATGGTTCTCTCTGTTCTTCTTCTCCTGGGATGTGACTCAATGTTCTCTGAAGGAGATTTAGGCACTCCATGTTCTGTTCCTTGTCCTCTCTCTCTCTCTGGGTATGTCTACACTTGCCCCCTAGTTCGGACTAGGGAGGCAAATGAAGCATACCAAAGTTGCTAATGAAGTGCGGGATTTAAATATCCCGCCCTTGATTAACATATTCGCGGCCGGTCTCCATTTTAAAATGCCAGTCGCCTGATTTAACTTACCACGTGTAGACGCGGTAGTCCGATCCAAAACCCTTCCCTCGAATTAACTGTTACTCTTCATTGCACGAGGAGTAATAGTTAATTTGAGGGAAGAGTTTTGGATCGGACTACCGTAGACGTGGCAAGTTAAATCAAGCGACCGGCCGCGAATATGCTAATCAAGCGCGGGATATTTAAATCCCGTGCTTCATTAGCAACTTCAGTATGCTTCATCTGACTCCCTAGTCCAAACTAGGGGACAAGGGTAAACATACCCTCTCTCTCTCTCTCTCTCTCACTCTTATGCTGTGAAAGAAAATAAACAAACCATTGATATAATTTATTACAGGTCTCATTGAAATTCCCTTAATCATGTTGACTGTACATTACATATTTCAATACAATTACCTGAGGAATAAGTTACCAGATACATTAAAGATATGACAATCTAATCCTAGAGGTACGGCTAGACTGCGGGGGGAGGGGGAGGTTTGGGAGTCCACCACGTCCAAGGAACATGTTTGCTCATCTTCTTTTTTTTGCAGAAGAGCAAACACACTCTTTCGGAAGCCCCTTTATGCTTTGTTCTACGAGGAAGAAGGGGGCTTCTGAAAGAGGGTTTTTTCCCAACATTTGGCCCAGTCTAGATGGGCCAAATGTGGGAAAAGCCTCTTCTGACAAAAACTTGTAGTCTAGCCATACTCTAAGTATTGTTTGCTCAAATTACACTCCTGTATCTGCATCAGAAATCTATATTAAGAAGACATGAGCATGTAGAGATAACATAATAGAGCCAGAAGTCATGTAAAAATCAAAGAAAAGAGTGGGGTAAATGGCAGTTTTTGTTGGATTTGATTCTCCTCTCATTTCCACCAGTTTTACACCAGTGTAACACCATTATAATCAATGGTGTAATTCCTAATGTATACTGACCGGCCCCATTCTTTGAGTGTTTATGAACTGTTTTCTTAGTGTTGAAACAAAGTATCCACTATTTTGCTCATATTTTCCTTTCAATACCATTATTAAGATGAATCATAATGAAATCAATGCCAACATCATATGAGAAACAAAGAGAATATTAGCCATGTCTCTACCTAAAGCAGGCTCAGCAGTCGTTTGCGTGAATTATTCCAACCACTGATGGCGTGCCACGGTGTCTTGCTACTGAAGTGGAAACACAATCAATTGTGTTCAATATGTACAGTAATCTGTACAGTGCGAAGGGGAAGCAGATGGTAGGGAGGCATAAAACTTTAATGTCCTCCAATCTGTTTACTTATTTTAATCAGCTATCATAATCATCACCCACTGTGTGCTTTGTTTACAGGGGGAAGTGATGGTGTGATCAAGCAGAAGAAAATCCTGAGAAATATGTCATCTCCAAAACCTAGTTAATTAGAATTAGATAGCTACTGTACAGCTTAAAGTATTAGGACAGACTAGGAGACAACATGAAGAAATCACCTTCCATTTATGACAACACTGTAGCAATATAAAGTGGGGGTAACACTTCACTGGAAGTGAGAGGGGTAGCCATGTTAGTCTGTAACTTTGAAAACGATGAGTAGTCCTGCGGCTCCTTAAAGACTAACAAAAATGTATACTATCATGAGCTCACGTGGGCAAAACCCACTTCTTCAGATGAGCTTGAGCTTAGAGAACAGTGAAGTTTGGGAAGTGAAGAATGGGAATGCCTCTTAAGCGCCTGGACACAAGGCTGTATTTGCAGTTTGATGTACAGAGAACTAGTTGAGCAACTCCCATTTAAAATGGAGCTATTGTATTGAGTAGAATTAGTGGGAAATAGCTGTATTGGATATGAAAACTACTCGAAGAGTTAAAACATGAGTCATCTAGCGCTTTAAGATTTCCTAGTGGATTTCAGGAATGGATCTAATGAGTATCTTAACATGGAGATATTTGTGTGCTGAATAGGGTAAAGGAAGCTTACAAATGGATTGCAATGTATAGTCAGTGGGCATCCCTTTGTGGATGGCACATGGCCTTTTGCAAGCTTCCTGTTTGGGTTTTCATTAGCAATTCTAATTTTCAAATATTTGTTACATTATGTTTTGAAAAAATTTCAGGTCTGAGACTTGTTATGGAGACCTTCTACCCAGAAAGAGAAAATACATTTGGAGACAGGTTTAAAGATAATAAAAATTGTTTTCTTCAGCTATTGTTGTGTGACTGATTTTAAGAGAGAGAGAGAGAGATTAGCTACATAAAAATGCCTCAATTCATGAAGCACACTGAACATTAATTATGTTGATCAGGGTCCAAAGATCTCACTTCCCACAGCAAAGTCAGTGGAAGCTCCCTCCTCCCTTCAGTAAATGCAAGAAAATGTATTTGCCATACACTTTGGACCAGATACTGGAAAACCCTTTATAAAGATAATATAGATGAAGGGTATGTCTACACAGCAGTGTTATTTTGGAATAACTGACCTTATTCTGAAATAACATAGTCCTCATATACACACAAGCAGTTATTTTGACATAATGTTGAAATAATGTCCAGCTGAAGGACTTCTTATTCTGACTCCTCTAACCCTCATTTTACAAGGATTAAGGAAAGTTGGAGGAAGAGTGCTCTCTCGGACTTACTGCTGTGCAGACAGGGCCAAAAAGTCAAAATAAGCAACTTTGACTTAAGTTACGCAATTGACATAGCTCATAGCTTATTTCAGATTTAACCCTGCTGTGTAGACGTACCCTAAGAAAGAACAATCCAGCTTCAAGAAGAGATCACCTGCAGGGATGTGGGTACTGCTGTGGGTTCCACTCTACCTTACCTTGGAATAGCACAGTCATAGACATTGTTTGATGAGAAAGGAAGCCCAGGCTGAGATTCACAAGAAGGACCTAACTGCCTACCTGCCATATTAGGTGACTAAATCCAATATTTAGGCACCACTGACATTCACAAAATCCTGGCCAAACTGCAACCTAATACTATAGGTGTCTAAAGTCCCTAGGTGCCAAAGTTCCCCACTGTTAAAATCTCCAAGGAACCTAATTTTCACTGGCCAGGCATATGTACAGCTGCTTGTATCCTGACACTGCCCAGAAGCTTGGCACCTAACTTACATCTAACCCTCAATGGGATTTACAATTTAGGTGTTCCCCTGGTGTCTTGCTTTTAGAGCCTGAATGGTAGGTGTGCTCAGAGCATGCCAAAACCTATGCAAAGTAGCCAGAGGAGAAGGAAGTGGTGGGTTCCCCCCATACCCGTTAGCCCAATGAGGTGAGAGAATCACAGTTCCTCCCAAGGCTGATCCTGGGGCAGAAAAGGATAACTTCCTTTACCTCCATGCCTCAAAGAAAACCATCTATTTTAGTAGATGAATTATCCTATTTAATGTTTTCCATCACAAGAAAGAGGTTCTTGAAAAAGAGAAATATCTGGAATGTCTAAAGTGCACAAGGTATCCCCCTTCCCAAATAGCTATGGATGGAGAGACAGGTGGAAGGAAGGTGGCTCTCAGAAAATCCAGTAAGTCTGCTGAGACCAACAGAACTATAGCAAACGGTGCTATCGTAGCATGTCTGTGTAACTACTTTCAGTTATGTGCACAGCCTTTCACTAGTTGTCACGTGTCTCTGTACTTTTCTTTTATTCCAAATGTTACTAGCAACAATGACACTACCATACTTGCTAATGGGAAATCTCTCCAATAGGATACTTCTATTCTACAATCAGGATTCTATTACCTCACCCTAAAATGAATATTTGTTAGGCTCCCTGCCAGTGAAGGAGCTCTTTACAATGAGTAAATGTGATGGTCTCCGTTTTGGCTGATTTGCTGGAGACTGAATAAGGAACCTCCGGTGCCAAATGTACAAACTACTACAGGGTGAGGCTACATCTAGTCTGCAGGCTTCTTTCGGAAGAAGCTTTTTTGAAAGAGATCTTCCAGAAAAAGCTTTTTTCAAAAGAGACCGTCTACACAGCGAAAGCACAATGAAAAAGCCATCTGCTTTTTCGAAAGATAGTGTCCACATTGATTGGACGCTATCTTGCATTTCAGTTAGATAAGATAAGATAAGATAAGAAAGGCCATACCGGGTCAGACCAAAGGTCCATCTAGCCCAGTATCCTGTCTGCCAACAGTGGCCAGCACCAGGTGCCCCAGAGGGAGTGGACCGAAGACAATGATCAAGCGATTTGTCTCCTGCCATCCCTCTCCAGCCTCTGTCAAACAGAGGCCAAGGACACCATTTTATCCCCTGGCTAATAGCCTTTTATGGACCTAACCTCCATGAAATTATCTAGCTTCTCTTTAAACTCTGTTATATTCCTAGCCTTCACAGCCTCCTCTGGCAAGGAGTTCCACATGCTGACTACACGCTGTGTGAAGAAGAACTTTCTTTTATTAGTTTTAAACCTGCTACCCATTAATTTCATTTGGTGTCCTCTAGTTCTTCCACAGTTGTCATTACTGTGGATGGAGTGGCCACCAGAGCACCTGTGCTTTTTCCTGGAGGCCTCTTCTTTCAAAAAACCACTCTCTTCTGCGTCCACACACGCCTTTTTCTGAAAGAGCTTTTTCCGAAAAAGGCTTCTTTCTCGTAGAAAGAGGTTTACCGCTGTAGGAAAAACCCCTCCGTTCTTTCGACTTTCTGTTGAAAGAATGCAATAGCAGTGGACGTAAGTATAGTTTTTCCAGAAAAACAGCCGTTTTCTGGAAAAACTCTACAGTGTAGACATACCCTGAGCAAAAGCTCTCTAAATAGGGGTTTAAAAGACCCATATTTTCTGTGTACTGGGCACAGAGCAGGACCATATCATCAGCAGTGGATTATGTAAAGATGTTCAAAAATGACTCACCTAACTTCAGCAGTAATGATTGAATAGGAAGATGCACTATGCCTAATGAATTTAGTGTGTGATGATTATAGAACAATGGTCTACTGAACAAAGTTCATATTATTGCTGTGCAGGACATACCTGAGCCAATGCAAATCCCACATACAAATTAAAAAGAAAATCTTAATTTGGGAGATATACTCACTGACCTATACTGACTCGCACCAAACCAAGGCAATCTTGGGAAGAGAATGAAAAATATAGATTTCTTTAAAGGGAAACTTCATTCACTATGTAAAGCTGATCCTTCGCTTCACTCACACATTGACTTCCGGCCAGATCTGTTCAAATTGTATGAAGTTTATACACTTAGAAGTTGAGACACATTACAGCTAAATCTCATACACATAAATAAAAATCTAATACTAACCTGCCATGACATGTTGACACAATCTTAAAGCAACTCACATTAGGACAGAGTTTTGGTTATCTGTATTAACTTTATATAAATTCACAGTGCCTGTAAGAATAACTAGAACTGACTTGAGATGAAAATGAGGGTCATGCCTGGTGAAGCTGGTTTTCTTTGTTTTTGTTTTTAAATGAGAACAAATGTATTTAACCATTTATATACAAACCTATTGAAGATGATGTTATTCTATTAATCTCAGTTGAAAACCAAATTTAAATTAAAACAAAAACATCTTTTGTGTTTTTACTTTTCTCCTCCTGGGCGTGAATTGGATTTCTGCCTAGTTGTGTCGTGGCATTACAGCCACGTGACTTAAAATAAGATATTTACAATGTG
Source organism: Rafetus swinhoei (assembly GCA_019425775.1). Taxonomy (NCBI): domain Eukaryota; kingdom Metazoa; phylum Chordata; order Testudines; family Trionychidae; genus Rafetus; species Rafetus swinhoei. The sequence goes on from CM033437.1 coordinate 313,318,269, forward strand.
GCAGTACTGTACCCTGGCACAGCAGGATATCGGATACATTTAGGAAAGTCCATGTTAGAAGACTGAATTGATTATAGGTCATTCATACTCTGCAGTGCTGCTGCATTATAAACGAGCAAAATTTAGAAGTTAAAACAGTGACTTAAAAACAATCTGGAAGTTGTTTTATAATTACTATACACACCAGGTGTCGTGATTTTTTTGGGGGAAAAGACTGACATCTGAGTAAATGGTTATGTTATACAGATATTTGGCAAGAGACAGGATCAATGCTAGTCTCCACAGCAGCAGCACATGATGCATAATTTAAGATGGAAAAAATATGTGAGTACAGAAATAAATCTTTTGTTGCATTTAGGAGGATTATGATGGATTTATGTAAAGTTGCGGCAGACGCCCTTTGCTTCACTCCCGCAATGACGTCAATTTTATGGCACATATGGAAAATAGATCACAAATACACTTATCCCCCCAATCCCACTCTTTGCCTTCTTTTTCCACGGCAGAAGAGTTCATTTTTAAAAGGTATGGAAGGAGAACAGAAGAAGTGATCACAATCTTTGTGGGAACATAGTTTAGCTGAAAAATACAGCACTGCAATATGATGAGGCAAGTATTTCTGCTTGTGTAACAGCTGTGCTTCTGTCAACAGTTGTTTTATATCTAAGCATATCACACACACAAAAATAAGATTAATGTTGCAAAATTAAGTGCTCAAAAGTTAGGAAACAACAGTTTGGAGAATGGATCATGCTCTGGAAATGAATCAGAGATGTGTTGTGTTGTGAACGAGGGTGTTGTCTCTGGGACCCCTGTTTCATTTGTGGCAGAAGTTACAAGATGCACACATATTGCCAGTATTAGGACAATGGAGCATAGACACACCTAAAGGCTGAGGGAAGAAACCACATGAAGCAGACCACAAATGACTTTGGGAGAATAAAAAAATAAGAATGTAGAGAATTACATTAAGCCCCACTTTCGCAAATGTGAAATGGAAGTTTATATCGCAGTTTCCAATGTACTACAATTCTGCCCCATCCTTGGAAGATCTCACAAAGGTCATGGATGACATTGTTTCATGGATTGTGCATGAAGTGCATGTCGCAACTCATGCCTACATTTTCTGCTAAAGCAGCAGCAAGATAACTCCATGATTTTCACGGTGCAGCAAGTATGGAAAGTGGAATTTAATTACAAGAAAAGAAAATAATATGACATTAGTCAGTAAGATGGCGAATCAGAAACCATCTCTCATATTCGAGATATACCTTGAGAACCTTGAATTGTTACAGTGTTCTCTACAGCATCTTGTAATTCTATGACCCCTGTAAAAAAAACATTTAAATATTGACATATACAAAGAGTTAAGTGTTTCTGTAAATACATCAAAATAGGCAAGGTCTGCAGAAATTAGACTCAAAATACTTAACTCATTGCATTAGAGTATTGCAGTTCATATTATTTATAGAGGAATACCTTCCCCAGAAGCCTCCTACTAAGCTGTGAAATCTAGGCAGTACATGCTTTCTTCTTTTCTTAGAAAGTAACTAAATTTCAACCACTTAATGCATGACAACTGCAAGAGTCAAGCTGGCCAGTTCATTAATTATTTCATTTGTCTCATAAATGGACTGCTCGTTAGTGTGAGAAGTACTGAAATGCTTCCAAAATTCCTCTTACTAACTTTTGCTTTCCACTGCCCCTTGCTGAGCTCAGTGAATTCAGTGCATTGATCTTCACTGTTTAGAATGCTGCTGGCAGCAATACCTGCATAGATCCCCCATTTTGCACTTTTGAATTTCCATCCTCTGTTGTTCATTAAACAACCTTTTTACTAAAACTTAATTCCATGTGTTATTATTTGGGTATCCTTTTCTCCATATTCAACTGTCTTCCATCTCCTCAGCCACCTGATTTCTCTCTCTTCATTACATCTCACCTTTTTACAGCCTTAGCCATTATTTTTGTGGGCAAATTTGTAGTATTTGCAGAAATTCAGTCCTTTTCTTTTCTTTTGTTTTCTTCATGTATTTTTTCACCTTTTCTTCTTCTGCTTCTCTCTTTAGCAATGATTAGTCTGCTAGGGTTTTTTCCCCCCAATTATTATTATTTCTATTTTTTTATTTGAAATGTAGTTATTTCTAGAAATTTTAGATGTGTCCCAGGACACTATGCTAGGCACCATACAAACAACATGATCCTTGTCCCAAATAATTTGCCCTCTAAGTAGATCATAAAGATCTTGCCTTTTTCCCGTCAAGCCCCAAGTATTTGAGATTATCTTTCCCACTCTCATTTTTTCTGACTCCTTGTCATTTTATGTTTAATTCCAACCTCTCTCTTTGCTTTTTCTCAAATAATATTCTTTTCTTACTCTTATTCCTTTACACCCAATATCATGCTCTTATGCAAGACTCCCAGCCATTCACTATTTATTAATTATTAATAATTTATTATTATTATATTATTATTATTATTATTATTTAATTTGCACTTCTGTGATGCTTCTCCAGCATTTTGGAGAAAAGGTGCTAGCACATAGAAATTAAAAATAAACATAAATATAAAAAATAACAATGACTTCACCAAAAGACACGGAAAATAGGACATTCAAAATTTGTCATTTTTCTTGGCATTGGCTATCGCAAGTTGCAGAGCTATTGGACATGGACTCTTAACAAATACCATAAGGTGATCCAGCCATGAATTTCCACTCTCTTGGCCAACTACATATAACGCCCAAGAATGATACCAGAATATAGGCACTAGAGCCAGAGTTTGTGTAGTATTGCAGGTGATAGTGTAATCTGGCCTTTAAACTTTTAACTGCTTCAGGGTGGATCACACATTGAAGCACATACTCGTAGCCACTCCCATTCCTGTTGGAAGAGTCATAAAGTGTAAGCCAGAAGATCATCTAGTCTGACCTTGTGAATATCACTGGCCACTAGCACTTGCACACTAAATAAAATAAATTAAATTAGACCAAATTACTGTCTCCAGAAAACTAAACTGTTCCCTAGTGGGAGAAGGGGTCATAATCAGGATGCCACTGTGGTTTGTCATTAATGCATTTTTGGTCTTCTGAGGCCTCTGCTAGTCAGAGTAGCCTTATACTCTGTTGACCGAACACTGACCTTGCTCAGAGCTGAACAAGGCTCAGAAAGTGCTAAGGAAAGTGTTAAGCTGCTTTGCGCACATGCACACAAACATGGGCTATGTGCACTTCATCTATAGTCCGAGATCTGGCTTGATGGTACATTCCAGTGTTGAGGACAAACTAAATCAAATTAAATCAGTATGGTAATTCAACAGTGAGGCATAAAGTCAATTGGCATAGAAACCTGGAAATCTTATCTCTGTTCTTCAGTAGATTAATTTCACTGTTAAAGAAGGGTCATATGAGGAAAATACCAGTGAAAACTAGGTCTACTGTGCTAGTATTGACTGCTGAGATGTAACTAATGTAGTTCAGCTGAGGTAACAGGCAGCAGGATTGCTCTTAAGAATCTTTTAAATATTTCAACACTTCTGTAACAGTAAAAAGGGGGAAAGTCTGTGTGAATTTAACAATATTAAAATTTGTATTTAGGCAGAATATCATGTTTAATACATAGCTAGTCTTTACAGCTATAGAAATGTACATTCAGTGTAGGTGTTGCTTTCAAATCTTTAAAAAATATATAGGTTACACAGGCTATGTCTATACTACAAACCTCTTGTGGAAGAGCAAATGCAAATGGAGCGCTCATTTGCATAGGTCGTGCTCTCATTTGCATTTCTTCTTCCTTTGCCTTTTGCGCAAGAGGTTTTTGCACAAAAAAGCGCTGTGTAGACAGCGCCTTTTTGCGCAAAACGCCCTTTTGCACAAGAGCCATTCTTCCTCAAAAAAAGAACGGCTCTTGCACAAAAGGTTTTTTTGTGCAAAAAGGAGCCATCTACTCAGTGCTTGTTTGTGCAAAAACCTCTTGAGCAAAAGGGAAAGAAAGAGGAAATGCAAATGAAAGCACGACCTATGCAAATGAGCGCTCCATTTGCATTTGCTCTTCCGCAAAAGGATCGTAGTTTAGAAGTAGCCTCACTGTTAAAGTCAAAATTTGCCAGCTATTAACATGCACTCATTTCGTATATGTCATTTTGTATTTTAACTATACTAGTGTGCTAATGCCAGATATAACTGTGTAGTAGAGGGTGTCAAATAATAACTTCTTAATGGGTGACAACTGGATGTAAAATATTGTCCACCTGGAAAAGAAAGTTAAAAAAATGTGAAAACGGGGATTTTCTCCATTTTATCATAAATGTTATATACCTGCTCCCTCCTTTTTATTTCCCTACAGGCAAAAGGTTAAAAGAGAATAAATAAAAGGGGACAACACCACACAATTAAAAAACTGAATTGGTAGATCAACATTTTTCAGTTTCCAAAAAAAATCAAAACAAAACACCAAATATGGAAATGAAATTAGAAACTTTCCTATAGCAAAAAAAGAAAAGTAAAAGAAAAGACAGAAATTTATATGTTTTTATGGAAAATTCTGGTGCTGAAGTTTTCATTCAAAAATTTTTGACGAGCTTCCTTAGAATGTTTAGAGGGGAAAGTCACTATGCTAATTTCCTTATCCACTAAATTTGAAACAAACTTCGGAAATGTGTGGCATGTCCTGAATCATTACACATTTACCCTGAGTGTTTTATGGAATAGGTGCAATAATTCCTCTCAATGAAGAGATTATTGAGATCTCTCCCCATCTATCTTTTCTTTCTCTTTTCTTTCCTTAAAAGAGAAAAGTCCTTATCCATCCCATGTTCTTCACTCCCATTTTTAATTTCATTTTCCCAACCCAGCTGATACGTCCCCTTAATCAAGGGGTCAGTAAGATGCCCTTTGTGTTCTATGATGCTTCTTTGATGTTTCCAATGCTGATATTTTGGTAAAGGGATCAGAGAAAGGCATAGAATCATAGAACCATAGAATCATAGAACCATAGAGCTGGAAGAGACCTCAGAAGGTCATCAAGTCCAACCCCCTGCTCTAGGCAGGACCAGTCCCAAGGGCTTGGTCAAGCCGAGACTTAAACACCTCCAGGGATGGAGACTCCACTACTTCCCTAGGTAACCCATTCCGGTGCTTCACTACCCTCCTAGTGAAATAGTTTTTCCTAATATCCAACCTGGACCTCTCCCACCACAACTTGAGACCATTGCTCCTTGTTCTGCCATCTGTCACTATTGAGAACAGCCTCTCTCCATCCTCTTTGGAACCTCCTTCAGGAAGTTGAAGGCTGCTATCAAATCCCCCCTCACTCTTCGCTTCTGCAGACTAAACAGACCCAACTCCCTCAGCCTCTCCTCATAAGTCATATGCTCCAGCCCCCTAATCATTTTGGTTGCTCTCCGCTGGACCCTCTCCAATGCGTCCACATCCTTTTTGTAGTGGGGGGCCCAGAACTGGACACAATACTCCAGATGTGGCCTCACCAAAGCCGAATAAAGGGGAATAATGACATCTCTGGATCTGCTGGCAATGCTCCTCTTAATGCAACCTAATATGCCATTAGCCTTCTTGTCTACAAGGGCACACTGTTGACTCATATCCAGCTTCTCATCCACTGTAACCCCCAGGTCCTTTTCTGCAGAACTACTACTTAACTGGTTGGTCCCCAGCTTGTAACTGTGCTTGGGATTCTTCCGTCCCAAGTGCAGGACTCTGCACTAGTCCTTGTTGAACTTCATCAGATTTCTTTTGGCCCAATCCTCCAATTTGTCTAAGTCACTCTGGACCCTATCTCTGCCCTCAAGTGTATCTACCTCTCCCCCTAGCTTAGTGTCATCCACAAACTTGCTGAGGGTGCAATCCATCCCCTCATCCAGGTCATTAATAAAGATATTGAACAAAACCGGTCCTAGAACCGAACCTTGGGGCACTCCGCTAGAAACTGACCACCAACCTGAAATTGAGCCGTTGATCACTACTCGCTGGGCCCGGCCTTCTAGCCATTTTTCTATCCATCTTACTGTCCATTTATCCAATCCGCATTCCCTTAACTTGCTGGCAAGAATATTGTGGGAGACTGTATCAAAAGCCTTGCTAAAGTCAAGGTATATCACATCCACTGACTTTCCCAGCAGTACTAGAATAGTAAGCTGTACTAGAATAGTAAGTTGTACTAGCAGTACTAGAATAGTAAGCTGCTTTGCTGAGTGGGAACCAGCAGCTTCCATAGCTGTATAACATTACAGCTACTTAATGTACCAGTGGTGACAACAAGGAAGATCAATGCTGGCCACCCTACTGTTCATTCAAGTTTGACCCTGCTAGCCCTCCATCATGAAGAGATGGGCCAAAACTAAATGAATGGCATTGCAATGGGCTGCATAGAGGTTACAACATTGCTCCAAGGGGAGTGGTGCTATGATCCCCTTGTGCCAATCATAAAGACACTTACTCTGTTTTCACCCTTTGGCCCCTCTGTCATGAAGGAGAGGTTCTGGGACCAAACTTGACTGAGTGATGGGGCAGCTCATGCTGTTCTTCCTTGGCACTGCTGTATGGAAGCTCCAACATCAGAGGTCCTGCTGGCTGCCTGCCTTGACTCTACCCACTTGCAGTGGCCCATATCCCCTCTTGGGGATGATGAGTAACCAAGCATATGGGCAGGTCAGGCTGGCAGGCCAGGGCTCAGCATGTTGCAGACTCAGTGGGCAATGTCACCGACTTGCTATGTGATCTTGGACAAGCCACTTAGGCCCAGGTCTTCAAAGGTATTTAGGCAACTACACCCTGTGGGATCCATCTGACCTTAGAGTCTGATTCAAAGCCCACTGATGTTGATAAAGGACTTCCATTGATTTCCATTCACCTTAATTCTTCTGTATCTCTATTTCCTACTTTTACATACCAGAGTCTGCAAGGCTTAATCAGTATACAGGCCATCCTTGCTATAAGTCTAAGGTTTGTTCCAAAAAACTTGGACTTATAGTGAAACAAGTTAAAGTGGGGAATTTTTTTCCCATGGCTGACTTCCAGAAAAATGGGGGGGAGGATTGCACAACTTAAGAGTGGAGAATGGGAGGACTTGTAACACATCAGTTCCTACAAGCGTCAATGACTTTAGTGCGGAATGGATGTATACTGGGGCGACTTATAGCAGGGACGCCCTATAATACACTTGTAGTAAAGTAGTTCTTTGGCATGTGTTATGTAAATATGTAACTTGAAGTGTATTGAATAAACAAGTGAATTATCAGTCATAAGAGTTATAGAGTGCTTCACATTTTCAAACCCTCTCTTAACAAAACTGATTGAGCCCTGCAGACACTTGCATGTAAAAGTAGGAAACAGAGACACAGAAGAGTTAAGGTCAATTTAAGCCAATGGAAGTCAATAGAAGTCCTTTATCAACATCAGTGGGCTTCAAATAAGACCCTAAGGTCAGATGGATCCCACAGGTTAACTAATATATATAGCATGTCTTGTATTTGACTTCTTGATTAAAATTAATATGTTTATGCTTGTCTCTTTTTATTAAAGTGAAACATATTACCATCAGAAATGGTTCCAGTTGGATTCAGAATACCTGCACATTTGCTTCTAGCTATCACATATGACTGCAACGGGCAACCTAAGTTAGTGGGCCACATGAGTGGCCCTTCATCATCTCAGTGGGCTGCAAGACTATTGTAACCAAGATGGCCGCCCAGAATTGGGCAATTTTGATATCTGCACTTGAGTTCATAGAAATGTGTGTGGGGTGGGGGGGGAGGAGGTGCAGATTGAACCGTAGCTGTGTTTTGATTGGATGCAGAGGAAGCACATGGCTTTTACAGTCAGGGTATGTCTAGACTACATGGCTCCGTCGACGGAGCCATGTAAACTAGTTTACCCGGCATAGGCAAAGAAGCAGGGATTTAAATAATGCCCGCTTCATTAAAATAAACATGGCCACTGCGCTGTGCCAACGATCAGCTGATCCAGCACAGCGCGGCAGTCTAGACGCGGATCTGTCGGCTAGGGAAGCCTTTGCCGACTGATCCTGTAAACCTCGTTTCATGAGGCATAAGGGATTGGTTGGCAAAGGCTTCCCTAGCTGACAGATCCCTGTCTAGACTACCGTGCTGTGCCGGATCAGCTGATCATCGGCACAGAGTGGCGGCCATGTTTATTTTAATGAAGCGGGGATTATTTAAATCTCCGCTTCTTTGCTTATGCCAGGTAAACTAGTTTACATGGTTCTGTCGACGGAGCCATGTAGTCTAGACACATCCTCCATGTTGTGTGTAATCAGCAGGCACCTCCCTTCATGTGCCCTTGCTCTATGTGCATGACACTTTAGAAATACCGGTACAAAAAATGATATGGATGGATACCGATAGAATTTGGCAACCCTGTGCATAAGCAGTGGTAAACAAACTGTCTTGTGGGCTGCACAGAAAACCTTAATGGACCACTTGTGGCCCTCAGGCTGCAGGCTGCCCACCACTGGCAAATGCAGGGAGTCCTTTTTCAACCATGAACTTAGTGATAGTAAAAGACAGTAGGTGGAACTCAGTAACAGTGGAGGTCTCAGTGAGCTGCACTGAAACTAGCTTAAGAAACTAAGTCTTACCATGAAGCCTCTTTCTTGCCCTATTTTTTAGGTCAGGAATAGGCCAATTTCTCACTGTTTCATGTTATGTTTCAGTTTCACAGCCAGTTATTTCACTATATACAAGTTAAATCCAATCTGACAATTCTGGCAGTTGTCAAAGTTGGAAGCAAAAATAAAGCCAGCAGCAGCAGGCTAAAAGATTTTCCGAAGGCATTATACAGACATATCAAACAGGGGAAGGGGCAGAGTGGACAGCATTGTGTACATACAGTAGAATATAAATACAACATTGCTGACATTCTAATATTCTAACATTAGAATGAAATGTAGCTTACAGTGAATGTTTAACTCTAAACAAGAAAATCTCAACAGAAACATTGCAGGTGTTGCCTCAAGCCCTGAAGCCTTTCAGTGGATTCACACTTAGCTGAAAAGAAAATAAACTTTCTAGGAAATGGAAGCATCAGTACAGTGTTAATCTATTTTAAGCCTCAGGTGATTTGAAAAATCACAGTTTTGCCATGTGCTTGCATAGCTAAGGATGTAACTAAAGCAGTGCAAACCCCCCAAATTTACTCCCTGCTGCAAAGCAGTAGAAAAACGCAATCCTGTAGGTTTACTGTAAAGCACAACTTGCTCTGTGATATGTTGAGTTTTAGTCCTATTTTTTTCCAGAAATAAACAGAATTTTCTTGTCACTGAGAAATTGATCATTTTTGTGTAACTCATGGTGAGGGGGGAAATTGATATTTTTTGCACATATCCTTCATAGAACACCTGCTCCTTCTCTCTCTCTCTCTCTTTGAAGAAATCATGATGTGATGTACTATTAGTAGTAGTAATAATATGACATAGAAGACCCTTATAAAATTAAAATCCAAGTTTTAGAAAAAAAAACATTATGGATTAAGTTTGTGTGATGCTTTCCTAGGTTACCCAGGGCTGTGAGGCTCCTCTTTACCACTTAGCCTTAGTGTGAGGAAACATTGTCTGCTCCTGCCAAGGAGCAGATCACCACCTTCACAAGCCACCAGCAACACAAGCACTTCCATTTGGGACTCGCAGGCCCTGCAGTCTCTTTATGGGTTAATTAAAGGATACTCTAATCCTCAAACCCTGCAAGCACCTTGCTGGAGTCTCTGTTCCATTAGACATTCACTGCATTTACAGATTTGCTTCTTCCAAAAAAAGTGCTGCTGCCATTTCCACTTTTGATCACCGCTTCGCTTAGCAGAGCACTTCGATACGTTTATAGTGAGATGAAATGCAGGTTACAAAGCACAAAGATTCAAATAATAGTATGGGAAACAAATGGTTGCCTATAAAATAAAATCATAACATGCATCCTAGAGCCTAGAGTTAATTTACAAGATATTCAAATGTTCTGTAGAATAGTGCCCACCCAACATCCTTGTATCCATTTTACAGCCAGCAGGCTGGATTTGATCCTCCTTACACGAGAAGTTTCAGCTTCTGCCTTCCCCAAGGGGAAGGCTCCCAGGTGTTTCTTTGCCGCTCTCCCTCCTCCCCCCAAGACATACCAGACCAATCCTTTATTTTTATTCATAAACAGGACACACACACAGTGATTTGTTTTACTTGGTGGACTTCCTCTTTTGTAGATGTTGCAATCTCTTATTTAGTTTGTGGCTCTGTAAATAAGCAGACATATATTGTGAGGCAAGGAAGACAGGTGTCTCTTACTTTCTACCTGACAGGAACATCTCCAAGGCATGTCACCTCCTAGTAACCCACCTTAACCCCAAAGACCTTAACATACTTTCTCTCTCTCTCTCTCTCCCTCTCTCTCCCTCACACACACACACACACACACTCCTAAAATATACTCCTTAAATATTATCTTCACATATATTGCACAATGATCAGTGGATGATCAGTGGGCTACCGACTCTTGGTAAAGACCTCACATGGCACTGTTCAATGAGCTATTATACATACATACATGCCCCAGGTGTCCCTCTAAAGCTCTGTGCATACCCTGTGCCCTCTGCTAGTTGGCACCAATGAGTTCCTGGGTCAAAGTCTGTACCAACTATGTCTCAGTGATACACTCTGGCTTTGTCTACACTGCAGGGTTTTTGCACAAGAAGCTTTTTGTGGAAACGATCTTCCACAAAAACTTCTTGCGCAAAAGCGCGTCCACACTTCAAAAGCGCATCGCAAAAGCAATGTGCTTTTGCACAAGAAGCGTCCACACCGCATGGATGCTCTTGTGCAAGAAAGCTCTGATGGCCATTCACAGAATGGCCATCAGAGCACCTGTGATTTTTTCTGATGGGCTCTCTTTGCGCAAGAAACCCCTGAGAAATGTCCACACATGCCTTTTTGCTCAAGAGCTGTAGTGCAAAAAGGAGTTATTCCTCGTGGGGAGAGGAATAACTCTACCTGCAAACCACTTTGTCCTGTCGATTTACTATAATATTTTTTGCGCAAAAACACACTTGAGGTATGGATGCTCTGCCGGTTTTTGCACAAAAACAGCTGTTTTTGCACAAAAACCTTGTAGTGTAGACATAGCCTCTGTGTTTGTCAAAACCATTATTGTATACAAAGTCTTCTGATTAAACCACATAAATGTTCTGTGGATGTTTCTCCTTTTTGCGCCTTCTCAATAATTTAACAATGTGCCGGTGGTGTTACTGAGTTGTAGTGTACTTATTCAGTCAAAATAGAGAATATTGAAAAGCTAAACCAGTATGTTTATAGCATTGAAAATCTCTCAGAACAAATGCAGGACTGGAAAAAGCATTCTCATTGAATTTTATTGTAGAACTGGTTGGAAATATTTTTTTCCTCCTGAAAAATTGTAGCTCATGAGCCTGCCTCATGCTGCCATTCCTCTCTACAGATTGGTCTCCCTTTTTGGACAATATGTGCCATGATGCACCATGATCTCTCTTAGGTAGTGCATTATGGTAGCTGCATGGCTGAGGATCATCTTGGAAGATAAAGCCTGGCTGGAAAACCTGATCATCTAGAGAATGGCAGCATGACTCACCCAAACTACAGTTCCTAGGAGTCACAGAGCAGTAATTCAGAGTCAAAAACTGTTTTGGTTCAGCCAAGAACTGAAACATTTCTGGTTTTATGTTCTCAGTTTTTGGCAAAGAAAAGCATCTGTGGAAAACAGGCTTTTTTTTTTTTAAAAATGTTGTTTAGCGCAAAACCCAATTTCTGTCAAAAATAGTTTTGATGGAAAATTTCGAATCAGCCTGATAGCTCTGTAATTGCATGTGGGAGAACAATAGCCTAAAATTTGGGAGCACCTAGTTTAATTCCATGCTCCACCACAGAAAATTAATTTGGTCAAGTTGGTATGTCTACACTGCACACTTATTTTGGAATAAGCTATTCTGGAAGATATATTCTGAACTAGCTTATTTTGTAATAGAGTGTCCATACTATAGGGAAGCCTCAAAATTAGTTTAAGGCAGGATGCCCTAATGTGGACACACTATCTCGATTTAGAGCCCCAGGAGGCACTGGGAAAGAATAATTTAGGAATAATTTAACCCTGGTGAGGAGCTATTTTGAAATAGCAGCAGTGGAGCATCCACATTGCAGCTATTTCAAAACAGCTATTTCAGAAGAGAAGTTATTCCTTGTGGAATGAGGTTTACAGAAGTCGGAATAAGCCACCCATTATTCTGATATTATTTCAAAATAACAGAATTGCTGTGTAGATGTTCGCATTGTTATTTCGTAATAATGCTAGTTATTCTGAAATAATGGTGCAGTATAGATGCACCTCCAGTGTCTCTGTGCCTCAGATCCCCATCAGTAAAATGAAGATAATAATATTCCCCCTACCTGACAGAAGTATTATGAGGTTATATACATTACAGTCTGTAAAGTGCTGAGCTCTACTGATGAAAAACACTATATATAAGAGTTAAAACTAAAGAATGTATTTACAAAAGCAGTAACTTTTTTCAAAGTTTCATAGTAATGTGTTAATTGTTACATGCTATTATTTGAGGAGAGGTTATATGGGTTTGTAAAGTGTACTGAGTTTTTTTAAATGAAAGGTGTTATCTAACTTAAACTAGTGAATCCTGATAAAGGTCATAATATTGACATCATACTTAAACAGAAATACAACCACTGAAACCTGTATAAACTATTTTATATTCCTATTTGCATATCCCATATAAATTCCTCTAGCTTCATAAAGGGATATCTAAATAGAAAAATCTCACACTATTCCCTTCTGTTTCAAATTTTGTCTTCTGGCACCTCCGTCAACTTTTCCACTAAACATCAGCCAACACAGTAGGGATGACTACCTCATCAAAACTACACATCATTTTTATGTCATGTTTTATCTGGAGAAGCATCAGCTCCTTGTATTTATGATAACCTGACATTAATCTGGGAGATTAAGTGATTCTCCTAGATTTTCAATTAGCAAAAAGTTCACTGTTGTTTGCATGTCATAATTATATATAATACGGTAATGGAAAAATCATTCCCAAATCTCAGCACCCTCTTTAAAATGAAGAATCCGAGCAAACCCATGTGAGTTTGTCTTTTGGTCAAATAGTATGCCTTTTTTTCTGATAATGAGTGGCAAATTAATTGGCAGGGGGATATCAAAAGACTCCTTGCTACCCTTGACTTTTACTATTGTCACTAAAAGTCCACCAACTAGACTGTGAGCAGTATATCTAGAAAAACCATAATCATATAATACATTTACACAGTTTACAGAAGTCGTATACTATATAATCATTCCAAAGGATCACAAAGCACAAAGCACTTTGCAAATTAAACAAGAGCCCCAATCCTACACACACTTATGCATGCTCTTGACTTTAGGCTCACATGCAAAACAAAGGACATGTCTGCAATACCAGGGCCCTGTATACAAATAGTACTGTATAGAAATTGCTTCATTCAAAGCAGCCAGCTCTTAGATGAAATGCATCTAACAGTGCTCAGGACAGTTTTCTAAGGAAGAAAAAAAGCCCTACGATAGCCAAATGAATATACTGGGAAAATAAGGGCAGGCAAAACTTAAGTAGGAACTACTCATCTATCAATTTGGTCATGACATTGTGGTACATGCACCTGTTCTGTTAAAAGTTTTGTATGATTTTTAATTACCACCAGTAATCAGAACTGTGGGTTTCTATTTTCCCTGAACTCCTTCAGCATTATGATGTCTCCCTATCTGTTCTGTTCATTTTCCCTGGGGCACCTGGCGCTAGTGACTGTCAGAGGACAGGATACTGGGCTACATGGACCTTTTGTCTGACCTAGTATGGCCTTTCTTATGTCTTTCAACCTAGGGCCAACACTGCTTCAGAAGAGTGGCTACTTTTTGCAAAACCTGTGCGTTGTCCTTGGAGGGTCCACAGCTAACTGTTGATCCTGCTTAGCTATTGAGAAATGAAAGGATCATAGAACAAAACGGGTATGAGCCAGCAGAGTTGATTCAAGCAACTTTGGAGGTCTCTGAAAAGCCATGAAAAAGCCTCTCATAGTTATGCTCGCTGTGCAGGGAAAACAATAGTAAACACTTCATTTAGTCACAAGGAAGCCTTTCGTTGGAGTTGGGATCAGGGCCTAAGACAACAGATATGATTGTATACCACAGTGCAATACATCTCTTGAAGAAGAGATGCAATACATCTCTTGATATACACATAGGATGAGCAGTGATTTATAAATGAATTTACTTCAATCTATGTAATCCTGTTGGGATGGAACTATAATCTTGGGTTAAGAGCGTCCTATTATGATGTTCCTTATAGTTATTTCTTGTCACCTTACGCAAAATCAAAATAGGATACTCTTTGCTTGAAATAAGTGTCCACAAACACAGGGCTTACCTCAATTTAACCAAGTCTATTTAAACCACTTTAGTTAAATCTAAGCTCAAACTGTAGGTAGAAAAAAGTCAATGAAGGTTTCATTTTAACAAACCTTTTTTTCTAGCACTAAACCAGATTATATATTCATACCATGATTTTGCATGAGGGATGATTGTGTAAAACCCTAAAATAACTCATTTTAATTTCCATAAAATTTGTACAGGTTCTACCTCTATGATCTGTACCTCTATACTCCGGCACCCTCTGTGGTTCGGCATCCCATGGGTCTCCTGGGCTTGCGCACCCATAGGTAAAAGCTGGAGGTCCCCTGCAAGCAAGCTCAGGGAAGGAGAAGGGAGGGACAGGGAGAAGCGAGGCAGGGTGGCAATGGAGACCTGTGACCAGGGGCCGGGAGCACAGCCATAGAGCTGGTGGTGGGAGCTGGGGTGCAGCCTAGCTGCTGCAGGGCTCAGGGCACTCCCATGGGGCTGCACTCCTGGGGCTCCAGAAACACCCTGCCTCTTCTCCTGAGAGCTCCCCTCCATGCTTGGTCAATGGCAGCCCCTCTGCTGCTGTCAGAGCACAGCCTTGCAGGTGGTAGTCGCAGAGGGGCCAGCATTGACTGTGCAGGGAGTGGGGGCTCTCGGGGAAGAACCAGGTTAACTGTGGAGCTCCATGGCCGGGGCGCAGCTCTGCAAATAGCAGCAGGATCCATGAACGCAACCTGCCTGCCATGGGGCTTGGTGCACTCCCGCAAGGCTGTGCTCCCCTAGACCCTGGCTGAGGAGCTTCACAGCCACCCTGCCTCTTCACCAAGGAACCCCCCATCCCTATGTGGTCATTGCCAACCCCTCTCCTGCCACCGAAGCTGAGCCCATATGCCAGTGGCAGCAGAGGGGCCAGCACTGACCTCCCCTGGTCTGGCAAATTCCCAATTTCTGCCAGACCAGAGAGATACAACCTGTATCGAGGAAGGGAAAAATATTATTGATGTGCTATTCATTTTACTCCTGGTGTCCATAAAGATCTTTGCTAACACATGGAAAGTAATCATATCTGAAACACAATAGTTATCTCAGAATTGTACTATTGCAACCTATAAATAAATAAATAAATAAATAAACAAAGCATAGTGCTGGTGATGGTGTTTCAGTTCAGTTATGCACTCAACTCTGAATGTTTTTCCATACTTTAATCAAAATGCTTTGGTCAGTAAAAATGAGTTGTAAACTCACAAGAACAGGTTTTGTGGGATTTATGGTATATTATCTTTCTGGCTTGGCTAGAAGAAACAAGAACAGGCTTTCCTGGGAAATTGAATTAATTATGATGCTGGCCTGATATGATATGGGACTTATAGAGACACACTGTCTAGAATCAATCTTTTATTCTTCTTTTTGTGTTATGACTTCTAAACATTTTTCTTAAATGTACCTCCGTCAGATATCACATTCACTACCTCAGACCAGCAATATTTAGGGGCATCTCATTTATGTTATTAAAATAAACGAATTTTGGTCTGCACAAATTTTAAGCTTTATAAGGCCTGGCCTACACTGGAGGGGAAGGTCAAACTAAGATACACAACTCTAGCTATGTTAATTGCATAGCTGGAGTTGACATACTTTAAATCCCTGTCCACAACTGCGGGAGGCTGACGGAAGCACACGCTTCCACCGGCTTCTCTTACTCCTTATAGAAGGAGTACTGGACTCTGGTGGGGGATGCCCTTAGCGTTCAATTTAGGGGGTCTACACTAGACTCCCTAAATCAAATGCTAGAAGATTGACCTCCGGAGGTTTGATCATTTCTGTAGGGTAGACATGCTCTAACTATTTACTTTTCTTCTCACCTCTCCATTTTTGCTAGCATGCTTATTACAGTGGCACATTCTGAAGAGAAAACATGGTCAGATTTTTCATCATCTCAAAGAGGTGATACCTCTTGCTGCAATGAAGAAGTGTGGCATTTCAAATATCAACAGCTTCAGCACCTCTGCAGAAATGGACATGCAAGCAAGAGCCTTCCTCAGTACCATCCTCGGGTGGCTTTTGTCATAGTATTTCTCTCCTCCTTTGAACTAGCCCAAAAAACCAGGCCAGTTCCCTAGGAACAGCATTGACTTCATGTGAAGTATCATTTTTCTCGTGCTTCCTCTGGAGCGATGCACCTTTGCTTAAAAACCACAATCTAGCCTGTAAAGATTAATTCAAAGAGAGAGTGTTTAACCCAAAGGCCTCTCACTACATAAAAACACTTAAACCAGCTATCGGTGGTGAAAAGGTTTTACCTATCTGCAATCCTTATTGTCAGTTTTGTGCACGACAGAGTCAGCACCAACCTGGTTGAAATTCTGAAAGTGAAAAGTGCAGTACATTTGCAGAAGAAATACTTATATCTCCATCACAATTCAGCCTAACAGATCCCACTGTAGTTTACACACTGCGGCAGTTTGTCGGAAGAGGAAATGCAAATGGAGCGCTCATTTGCAAATCTCGCACTCTCATTTGCATATTCTCTTCCGATCCTTTTTGTGGAAGAGGCTTTGTGCTAAAAAGCCCTGTGTAGATAGGGCCATTGGTCAGAAAAACCCTGTTTTGTGCAAAATTCATCAAAAAATGAGGTTTACAGGAAACAAGAAAATGTTAAACAAACAATACAATACAATTAGAAATGAATGAAATTTTACATTTGCAGCTCTATTTTGTGAGCTGCAAATGTAACTTTAATTTAATGTAAATGTAAATGTAATTTAACACTGTTAAATGCTTGATTTTACTCCGCTGATATTAATTAAGCTCATCGTGTGCTCATAGATTTGACAAATTAAGGGTTTTTTAAAGAGCTCACCCAGCTTTAATTACAGCTTACTGTACATTACACAGAAAATGCTGTGTTCCAAACTATTGCTTTCAAACCACATCTGATATATTCAAATTAATTACTGGCTTTAATTTAAAATGATTAATGAAGAAAGAGAAAAATATGGTTAAATAGAACAGTTTAAATGACTGTATGTCCAGCTACTGAGAATGAGATAATTATTGTCTCACAACACTCAAGGGAGAGATTAAAAAATTGACTAAATTCATGTGGCATAAGCTAATTTTGTATTTACATACCATCATAAACGATTACCAGACTTACAAAGACAAAGGTAATGAGCTAGATCTTGGCCCTGATTTAGGAAAGTGTCCCTGTTCACAAAGGACAATTTAGCACCTGCTTTAAGTCCCACAGAACAGTGCACCTCCCCCTCCCCCGCTTTGGTTTGTACACCTGGTTCTTTAAGGCCCTCATTCAAGAGAACTCTTGAGTATGTACTTAAGTTCACCTATTTCAGAAAAGCACTTAAGCATGTCCTTTAATCCTGTTGACTTCAGTGCTTAAAGTTAAGCATATGCTTAAGTGCTTTTTGGAAAACAAAATGCTTTCCTGAACTATGGCCTAAATGATATTAGTGACATCTTGTGCAAATATTGTACAAAACTAGGAGCTAAAAATGCAGTCAGGGATTCAATTAACTTCCTAGATGATTTTTAACCAGACAATAAAGAAGACTAGAATGTCTCACTACATATAACAAGCTTCAATGTTTCTACAAGGAAGAAAAAGTAGCCTAAAATAAATGAGAACATCTTCATAAGCAACTCAAACCTTTATTTATAGAACACAGCAAGAATACACATTCCCAATGCACTGTACTGATATAACATTTAAAGGAAGGGGGGAGTCAGAGCTGTTAGTAATGGGTGAGCCTCACTATAACCCCTAAATGTCTCAAAAGTAAAAATCCCATTTAAAAGCAATTAGTAGTGGAGAGACTGATCCTCAGAGGAGACATCTGGCTAGGTAACAGAACATGAAGGGAGCTTTGTTCTGGTTTCACTTCTGACCTGGACCTTGGGTGAAGGGAGATCTGTTCTTGCAAGAGAGAAAAAGAAATAATTTGAAGTTTACTCTGCTAAACAGGGTTTAGAAGTTTCTGTGTGCAAAGGGTGGGAGGGATGAGTAATATGTATATATCCATGACAATGAAATTGCAGTCCTGCTATGGTTAATGTTGAGAGCTGCTCACTATTTAAACAATTACTATTGTAAGTGTCCTAAAATCCACATGCTGGTTTGGAACATCTGGAAATTTGCTTGTGCTTCAAAGGGGTGGAGGATAAGTTAGTGGTCCAAATTTGGGGTCATTTGAATAAAGAATTCCCAAGACACAGATCCCCTAAATCATCTGGTATTTATACTATTTTGCTGACAAGGCTGTCACCCAGGCTGTTACCCTGTGGTGTCTTGTGCCTTTCCAGATTGTATAGCTCAGGTATATTGAAACTGCTAAAGACTAGGAAATGAAGACCAAAGATACACATCACCTTAACTCTGACCTCTCTGAATGATGCTCCAACATCTCAATAACTCAGGTACTTATACACCCTACATTACTGTAGTATCTGAGTGCCTCACATTATGTAATGTGTTTTTTCTTAAAACTGTGATGTTGTCTTATTAAACTATCACCATATATTGCTGCAACCAGTGTTATATATTTGGGACAAATCCTGTACAAAACATGGCATGTAGGGTGTCTGTGGAAAGGTTATAATTTGTTGAATATTAGTATACTATTTGTATGCATTTATCATTTTTTATTTGAAGCTATGAATTTTAACTAGGTACCTGTATTTCTAATGACAGGCCTCTGTAGTTAGACTCAAGAGACATTTAGACAGCACATTATGCATTATTCAAGTTGAATGGCTGATCTAGGAAAAGTTAGATGATAATTTTCCACATTAAGAACAATAGTTCTCCACATGGCAGAAAAGGCACTGGAAACACCTCGGCTGTGTCTACACTGGCACCCCTTTCCGGAAAAGGGATGCTAATGAGACACTTCGGAATTCCAAATCCGCGGGGGATTTAAATATCCCCAGCGACATTTTGTTACATGGCTGCCACTTTTTTCCGGCTCAAGGTTTTGCGGAGAAAAGCGCCAGTCTGAGCGATTTTCCGGAAAATAAGCCCTTTTCAGAAGATCCCTTATTCCTACTTTCAAGGAACTTTCAAGTAGGAATAAGGGATCTTCAGAAAAAGGGCTTATTTTCCGGAAAATCGCGTCTAAACTGGCGCTTTCTCGGCAAAACCGAGCCAAAGCGCAGCCATGTAAATGCAAATGCTACGAGATATTTAAATCCCCGGCGGTTGCAATTCGAAGTGTCTCATTGCATCCCTTTTCCGGAAAGGGGTGCCAGTGTAGACATAGCCCTCTATTTTGCCTCTTTCCTGCTCCAGCCTCTAGACTATGGATTTATACTAATACAGATTGGACCTCTCTGGTCCAGCATCCTCAGGACCTGCAGACCAGGGGAGGCCATTTCTAGCCTTGCTGCTGCTGGTCCCACTCCCTGTCGGGAGTGCCAGGCTTCCTGACTCCTGCCCACACCAGCGCTTTTTCCTTTGACTTTTCAAAAACACCTCAAATACATGCATTTTAATTCTATATAACTTATCAAAACATAAACACAATCTACCATTCAAATAAATAAAAAATACAGGGCCTAACTCATTGGGCTGCCAAGCTCACTTTCCATTTAAACCAAGTGAATTAAACAGGGCAGAAATTGTCCTGAAGAATTCAGAATCTACCCTCCCAGCCCAAGTGGAAGCAGGGAGGGAATGTAAAGGTTGGCCTGTTGTAATTAACCCATTCTCTCTGTGTGACTTAGGTCATTCTTGTTATTATATGCTACATGTACTGCAATATCAACAGATTGAGAAGCAGCAATGTAGCTTTTTATAAACTGCTGCTGCTTCCTCACATCCCTCCTAACAGGAGTAGTTGTTAAAGATTCACCAAAGCTGACTTCTTATTCTCAACATTTGTCATTGAATATATGTGTAATAGACTGAATTAATAGCTAAACATGATGTCCTTTTTTACTGCGTGATGTAACTACACATAGATTCTCTGCTTAGCTGAATAAGTACAGAATACACCTGTTTAGCATTATTATGCCATTTAAAGAACTGGAAAAAACATAGAAGGTTGATTTAGGGGAGTCTGCAGGAATAAATATAATATGCTACCTGTCACAGTATGCTAAAAATGTTTTAAACAAACTCACCCCAAAAAATTGCACATGCTAGTTTTGATGTGCTGTGTGTTTTTTTGTTTTTGTTTTTTGCAAGTTTCACATTTTCTTTCTACAGCTTTCTAGGCCCAACCTATTTCAGGTGATAGGTTGCAAAGCATCCCTTCACAGAAATAGGATCTTAGGAATTACCTATTACATAGGATTTCACCTACAGATTACTGAAATGGCACACAAAAGCGCATCAAAAAAGCGACCTGCTTTTTTGAAAGAGAGCATCCAGACTGATTGGACGCTCTCTTGCATAAAAGGCCACTGGAACCACTTCAGGTAGGGCTTTAGGTCACCAGTTGCTTCCAAGTGCTGGTGCTGGAGCCTTGCAGAGACATGCACTTAAAGGAACCCCCCTGGACAGCCGTTTCTCTGCTTCTGCTGTGTGCTTGCTACCTCTTCGAGGGACAACAAAGCTCTTACAGTGCCTGCTGTGGTTGCCCTGCTTTTTTGGATGCCACAGCTTTTCTCTTGGTGCCACGGGGCTGGAGCTGCCCCTGGGCATGTGGTGGCCCCACATGGCAACTAGTAACAAGAAACCCATAGGTCCCAGTTTTAGAGGTAAAAACAATTAATTTCTGCAAATATCTACCAGAGGGGTAGCTGTGTTAGTCTGAATCTGCAAAAACAATTAGAAGTCCTGTGGAACCTTATAGACTAAGGGTGTGTCTCGACTACAGGATTTTTTTCCGAAAAAAGTGGCCTTTTTCCGAAAAGACTTCCCCTGTGTCTAGATTGCTGCCGCATTCTTTCTAAAGTAAATCGAAAGAATGCAGCAGTTTTTTCGACCGTGGAAAAACCTCGTTTTACGAGGAATAATGCCTTTTTTTGAAAGTGCTCTTTCGAAAAAAGACACTAATATAATACAAACTGTCCTTTTTTGAAAGAGAGCATCCAGACTGCCTGGGTGCTCTGTTTCGAAAAAGCGGCTTGCTTTTTTGAAAGTACTGGTTGTAGTCTAGACGCTCTTTTTCGAATGAGGCTTTTTTGAAAGTAAAACCATGAGGGTTTTTTTTTTGAAAGTATCTTTCAAAAAAGCCTCTTTCAAAAGAGGCTTGCAGTCTAGACGTAGCCTAACAGATTTATAGGAGCATAAGCTTTCTTGGGCAAAGACCACAACATGCATCTGACGAAGTGGGTCTTTGGCCACGAAAACTTATGCTCCTATAAATCTGTTAGGATATAAATCTGTTAGGGTACACAGCTAAGTTATTTAGAAATAATAGCCATTATTTTGAAATAACTTTACTAGCATCTACACACCCAAACCGCTATTTCGAAATTAAATCGAAATAGTGGATGGCTTATTTTGAAATTGGTAAACCTCATTCCACGAGGAATAGCACCAATTTCAAAATTGCTATTTTGAAATAAGAGCTGTGTAGATGCTTATTTTGAAATAGGGGGCCTCTAGCCCTTCCCTGGGTGCCCTGCTGGCTACTCTGGCCCCAACCAGGAAAACTCCTCTCCTTGCCCCTCCCCCTGAGCCCTTAAAGGGGCAGGCTCTGGCCACAGTGCCTGTGCCAGCTCCAAGCCTGCCAGCCCAGAGCCAGCAGTCACTGCCCCTGACCCAGTGGCCCCAGCATGAGACAGGCAGCCAGTGCCAGCCAGCCCTCCACCACTCCCCAGGACCAGTCTGCCAGCTCCCAGGAGCCTGCCAGGGTTTGGAAAAGGTGGGCGCCTGCCTGGTCCAGTGTAGAGATCATGGACCTAATTCAGGTTTGGGGGGGATGCCTCCAACGTCCATGATCTCTGCACTAAATGGAGGAATGCAACTGTCTACAGGCTGCCAGCCTGGCCACCAAAGGCCACATGTGAACCCAGGAGCAGGTTCACATGATAATAAAGGAGTTGCAGTAGGCCCATGCCAGGGCCACAGGGGGCAGCTCCCAACCAGGGGCAGAACCAGACCCCTGCCCCTATTTCGATGCCCTGGACCACATCCTGGGGGGTGGGATGTTCTGTACCCCCCAAGTGGTCATCGACCCTGGGGCAGAGGGCCCAGATCAGGAAACAGAGGAGGAGGAGGAGGAGGAGGAGGGCCAAGAGCCGCAGGAGCCTGGAGAGAGCGTGTTGCACACCCAGGACCCCCGAGACGTCCCAGCGGGCCTGTCGCTGGTGTCATCTGAGGCCAGGGAGGCAACAACATGTGAGTGCCATCACAGTCCCCTTATGTGGGGAGGGTGGGTGGAGAGGGGAGACCAGGGACCGCGCACATGGCCCTTGCTGACCACGGATCACGCGAGGGCAACCTGTGCATGTGCCGTGCCACCCCTGGGCATGTGGCCCCAGCTGGCTGCTACACAGGGGCCTTGGCCTGTTACCCACATGCGTATATGTATGAAGGCACATGACATGCACCTGACCCCGGGGTGGGACACTGCACAATGCCCTCCCTCCAGAAGCCCCCTCTATACAGAGGCAAGGCATATCTCCCACCCCCACACTATATACAGCACAGGGGCATGGGTGCAGTCCCGGGCCAGCTCCCCACTCCCGGTGATAGCAGGACATGCCGAACATGGCCTGTGTGCAAGCACATTGGCTCCGATGGTGCGGAGACCTGTCGTCCTCGCCGTGCAGAGGGGGGCTGGGCTTCACCCACTGTGTCCCCAGGGATAACTAACCACTTCTCTTGTTTCTCCACAGCCACAACAGCTGCGAATGCAGGGCGCACCACCCCGCCTTGGACATCCTCCCGCTGACCCATAACCAGGCTGTCCCATAACCAGGAGTACCACCAGTGGCAGCACGTGGGGATACTGTGAGGCCAGCACCGCACTCTGGACTACTGAGTGCATGAAGACCTGCAGCTCCAGTGGGAGAGCTGGCAGGAGCTGCTTGCCCACGGCTGTGCCATGTGTGACCACCTGCAGACCCTGGTGCACAGATTGGTGCCTCCTGCCGCTCCAGCCCCTGCTGCCTCCCCATCTACTGCTCCTCCTCCCACTCCTGTTCCCCATCCCACTTCTTCCTCCCCTCCCCCGCCCGGGGACGCCGAGGCCCCTGCACCCGCAGTGCTGGGAGACAAGTGGGCCAGTAAGACCCCCAACCCTGAGCTTCTCCTCCCCCTTCCTCCCCGTGCCTCCCCCTTCCAGCTCCCTCCTCCCAGGTTTACCCCTACCCATCCCACCCTCTCGCCTCCTCTCTCCCGCCTTCCTTCCCCCAACCCAGTTTTGTTCAATAAAGAGAGTTTGTTTTCTTCAACACAAGTGTCTTTATTTTACATTGGGAAGGGGAAGTTAGAGAAGGGTAAGTGGAAGGATGAGAGGGTGGAATGAGGCACAAGCCCCCAGTGGGGCACACCTGGGAGACTTTAGTCTTCCTCCATCTGGAAGCTCTCCCGCAGGCCCTCCCAGATACAGACAGCCCCCCGATGGACCTCCCGGCTGGCAGCCATGTGGGGCTGCGTGTACAGGCCGGCCAAGAGCTCGGCCTCTGCCATCCAGCCTGGCAGGAAAGCCTCCCCCTTCCTCTCACACAAATTGTGCAGCACACAGCATGCTGCCACCACGTGAGGAATATTCCCCTCAGAAAGGTCCAGGCAGGTGAGGAGGCATCTAAAATGGGCCTTCAGCCGGCCAAAGGCATCCTCCACCAGAATGCGGGCCCTGTTGAGCCTGGCATTAAAGGCCTGTCGGGAAGGGTTGAGGTGTCCCGTGTAGGGCTTCATGAGCCAGGGTTGTAGGGGATAGGCCGCATCCCGTACCAGGCACACAGGCATGTCCACATCCCCAACCTTGATGTGGTGGTCGGAGAAGAAAGTCCCGGCGTGCAGCCTCAGGCACACGGAGGAGTTGCGGTAAGCCCACGTGTTGTGTGCTTTGCCGGACCACGTTAATGTCCATGAAGTGGCCTCGGTGATCAGACACAGCGTGCAGGATGATGGAGAAGTATTCCTTCTGGTTTATGTACAGGGAGGCCTGGTGGCCTGGGGCATGGATGGGGATGTGTGTCCCATTGTTTGCTCCCCCCCACAGTTGGGGAAGCCCAGGCTGCCAAACCCCTCAATGACCGCGTCCACATCAGTGAGGCAGATGACTCTGTGGAGCAGCACTCTGTTGATGGCCTTGACTACCTGCAGAGGGACACACAAAACCGAGAGTCACTGGGGTGCCAAGGTGGCTGAGAGTGCCCCCTCCCTTCCACTGCCCCACTCCTCCACTCCCCAGGAGCAACCCCCTCTGTAATCCTGGCCACCATGGGCAGTCCTTAGTGTGGGCGGGACAGGACAAACCCTCCCAGGAAGGGGACTTTCACCACCTCCCTCCCTTTTCCCTAGGGCAGTCCATCCCCTCCTTGCACCCCACCCCCTCCTGGCACAGTGGCCAGAGACTGCCATACCTGCATAAGCACTGCTCCGACGGTGGATCTCCCCATGCCAAAATGGTTCCCATGGATCAAAATGGTTCCCCATGGATCTCCCCATGCCAAAATGGTTCCCCATGGATCCGGCGTGGAGAGCTTCCAGAGGGCGATGGCCACATGCTTCTGGAGGGAAATGGCGGGCCTCATGTGCATGTCCCGTCACTGCAGAGCAGGGGAAAGCCACTCACAGAGCTCCATGAAGGTGTCCTTCTTCATCCTGAAGTTCTGGGTCCATTGTTGGTCTCCCCAGGGCTCCAGGACCATGTGGGCCCACCAGTTGCTGCTGGTGTCCAGACGCCAGATGCGGCAGGGCACACTGGCGTCCAGGAGCTGCAGCTGCTTTTCCACATACCCCAGGAGGGTCTGGATGATGGCCCGGGGGTTGGGCTGCAGCAGATGCTGCGAGGCAGCCTGCAGAAACTGCTGCCAGGCTTGCAGCAACACATCCAAAACAAGCACGAGAGTGCCCAGGGGCAGCTCTGGCTCCATGCTGCAGAGTGGTGTGGTGTCCCGAGTAAGGGCAACCAGAGCACACAGAGAAAAAAATGCTTTGCTGTCCTTCCGCGAGGTAGGCAAGCAAGCAGGGAAACCTGAAAACCGGCTGTCCAGGGGTGTCCCTTTAAGCACAGGCCTCAGTTAGCCTCAGGCAGCAGCCACACAAAGTAACTCCTGACCTGATGCCCTGCCGGACCTTGTTCCGGCCGGCCTTAAATGCGATTCAGCGTCCAATCAGTGTGGACATGCTATTTCGAAATAGCAAAATGCTATTTCGAAATGCATTTTGTGTGTAGATGCGTTATTTCAAAATATCTTATTTCAAATTAACTATTTCAAAATTAGATATTTCGAAATAACGCTGTAGTGTAGATGTACCCTAGATCTATAGGGTGCCACAGGACTTCTCGTTGTTTTTGCAAATATCTATGTATCCTTTCACTTTTGCCTTTCAATGCTATCACCAGAATCAGAAAGCTGTTCCTGTAATTTCATCTTGAGAAATAAAAACAAATGTGTCTTTTCAGACTTTACATGGAAAATTCCTGCTTTGTTGATTTTCCTGTTACTGCTATTATGCCAGAAGAGATGTGACTCCTGCTTTAAAAGCATTAATGTTAGATTGGCATCTACACTTTATTTTTATTTATTTATTTTAAAGAAACATATAATTAGGGTAAATTAAACTATACACTTGAGCCCCTTGGGAAGAAGGAAAGTGTTCTTTGCTGCTATTGTTTATTACTTGCGTAGTGAGGTAATTTTACATAACTATTTGCCTCAATCGTCATTTCAGATTAACAACACAGGAACTGTGCAGCTATGCTAACAAATCTCTGGTTTATTTTTATTTTATTTTTTGACAAATTGTAGACTCCAAAGTTTCTTTGGAGGGAGATAAATTGAAGACTAAGAAACTAAACACTTGAACGGTATTTATTTATTTATTTAAATACTAATTGTTTATTTTTTAAACAAACAAAAAATAAAATGATCAGGGAGAGGGAGGAAGAGGTATGCACCAGTTTTAGGGTTTAGCTGAATTTTAAAGCAGTGTTCTTGCTACTTTTCTTCTGATGAACATATATTGCCCGAAAATAGATATGTCAAACAGTAATGGTCTTATACCCTGGGTAAAATCAGATTCACATAAGTAAAGCTGAAGCCTCTGATGTTATGTAGGATGTAATAGCTCAATGCATCTATCTGAACTTTAACTCCCAGACTTTGATAAGGTATCCAAAAGCCTAAAAGTTATAAACCCTGCTGTGGAAAATTTTACACCACATCTGGTTTGAGATCCCACTATGCTGCATTCAATTCTATGGTACTCCAAATGGCCAGTGGCAGCCAGAGAGGAGAGCGATGCCCTGATGTCTCCCTCAGAATTATATGTCATTCATGCCTGGGCTGCCAAGCTCATTAGACAGACAATACAGGACTGCCCACAAAATGACAGGAACATGGGCATATAGGAAACTAATTGTAGCCCATTGAGCTAGCTTTAGCATTTATTTTATTCAGCACTAGTGCAAGGAATTTACAGGCCTGTATCCTGTAAGATGCTGGTTTCAGTGGTAAGAATAAGGCTTAAGGCCTAGGAACTTTGGCACAGATAAATGGACTACAATTTGCCCCTAAGTTAGGGAGAAAGAAAATAAAGCCAGGAAGAGGGATTTTTGTCCATAACAACACTAGCCAACCACAGGAACATGAGCTATTGACAGCTTTTGGATAGAACATGCACATTTCTGACCACAAGAGTACCATGGTAATCAATTGACATATATGATAACAAGTTGAGATCATTAATATTTATACTAATGTATAGGAGAAGGGCATCTAAACATTAGTAGGGTGAAGAAATACAAATAAGGAAGAGGGTAGAAACTCCTATTAAATATGCATTAGATGTAGTAGTGTCAGCATAACATATTGTAAAAGTGATATCCTAGCCTGTGAGCAGGAGGAAAAAGAAATGTAGCCCTTAGGAGGTGCCAGGGTATGGCCTGTGGTAATAATGAGGAAGATGACCAGAAGGAAAATAATAGCTCACATTTCAGGTTATTCTTCAAGCAATGGTGCAAGAATATGGATGTTCAGATGTACATTCTGTAGTACCTTTACCTACCTTACTGGATTAGAGTATTTGTGACTTTGCTAAATGCATGAATAATGTATAGTAAATTCAGAAATGTTTCAAACATGTGATGTTGAAACTGTACACATCAGGGTTCCAAACTATGTGGCAATTGTAATAACACTGGACCTGATCTTGGGACAAGAACCTGTTAAATCTCAGAGTAATTACTGAGAATTCTTAACTACTCATTATATTTAATACATAATCTACAGTCCAGGCTCTATAATAATGGTTCTTTCTAGATCTAGGACTAAAAGGCCTCAAAGGAACTTCAAGGCAAGTCTTAAATGAGTTGGGACATATGAGATTGCAGCATCAACCATACAACTGAGGTCTGTTGCATCAACCATACAACATAGGTTAGTTGCTGGAAAGGGGTGTATTTATATTTTAAACAAATTGAGCAATTATATAACATTTGTATTGCAAATTAATGAAATTCCATCACTGGGCAGTGATAGACTCACGACTTCTTTGTGACCATTTTGACTGCCGCTTCAAAGATTTTGTTGAGGGTCACATCCAATTCCCTATTTAATCTATGTCTCAATCCAACTGAGATCCAATCGCTCAAAGAATACTTAGATACCTGAATAAAAGTGTTCTCTTTTCAGGAGACGCTCAACACCCACATTTTGTATTGATGTCAATTAGAACTGCAAGTACTCACTACCACTGAATATCAGACCAGTGTCATATATGCACCAGAACTGAGGTATTCTTAGCTCCCACACTGCTTAGCTCATATTCCTCTATTACTTTCATTAACCTTTAAGAAAGCAACAAGGAGGCTATACTTTTGTATGACAGCTTGCCATTTACAACTCAGAGCTGATGAGCATGATCCAAGTCATCCATCCTCAGCCATTTCCCAGTGTAGCTTAATGACAGTCATGTGAGAGAATGCTGATGGAGCAAACTAAGCCATAATTCTGAATTGTTTGAGGGTTTTGTTTTATTAGCAAAACTAATACTTACCAGTAACTTAAGTCTGCTTTTAGGCAGTTTCAAATTGCCAAATGTTGGTTTAAACTAAAACCAGTGGCACCAGTTATTAACCAGAATTATGCTCCACAGAGTACATTAGCAAATAAAAGTCTTTTAGAGAAAGAGCTATTAGATAGAGGACTATACAATATGTTACAAATCAAGAAAATATAACATGTTAAATGATACAGTCATCTGTATTACCAGCTAGTATACCATAACACTGTTTTATTTTCCTTGAGGTTTCAAACTTGAAATAGTATATTTTATGTCTTCCAAATAAAAGGCTTCAATGTTTAAATACTATAATGATTCATTTTCTAGAACTAAACTAAATTACATTCCTGAAGTTCATTCTGTGAGGTGTGGCATTGTAGAACTTCTATCCTCAAATCTAAAAAAAAGGAAGAATTAGAACAGAATTATAGATATGTATCTTTTTGACATTTTGATATTTTGTACAATGCACAGTTGAAAGGCAAATCTTATGCAAGACACATAGACGACAAAGGAGTATACCATAGAAAATGTACTAATAGGTACATCTAGGCCAGATTCTGGTATGACATTGCACACATTGTACTCTTTTCTACAGGCATTTGCCCTGAAAAAACAACCTTCTTCTGATTATTCTTATTCCTAACAAGAATAATCTCTGGGGGTGACAACTGTGTGGGGACAGTTCCTGAGATGAATATTGGAATAATTCTGATCTCAAAGAATGGTAAAACTCCACTAATTTAAATGGTGCCTATGTGTGCCCCATTAGTGCTGCTTTTATAATACATGGGTGTATCTGTTCAGTGAATATTGACCATACTCCCAGAGTAGCTTAGTAGAGTGTTCTCCTCAAGTGATATGAGTCCATACTCAGGGCTGATTGCCAGAGAAAGGAACCTTGGGTGAGATTCACAGGATATGCAACACAGAGGGTATGTTTACACTTGCAGCCTATTTCGGAATAGGGCTGCAAATGTAGGCATTCGGAATTGCAAATCAAGCCCGGGATTTAAATATCCCGTGCTTGATTTGCATCTTCCCGGCCGGGCGCCATTTTTCAAATTTACAAGCCCGGAATAACTGCCCGCGTCTACACGCGGCAGTGAAACGGGCCTTCAAAATAAAGCCCTATTTCGAACTACCTGTTAAACCTCATTGCAGGAGGAATAAATCCCGGGCTTGATTTGCAATTCCGAATGCCTACATTTGCAGCCCTATTCCAAAATAGGCTGCAAGTGTAGACATACCCAGAGAGGGGAGACTAACGTGGCTTTAAGCCACCTTTGGGCACTCCCAACTCTGGGCTACTCAGGAGGCCAGAACAGTCCCTGTCATAATTTAAATAGCCCCTTTGCGCACGCACGCACGCACGCACGCACGCACGCACACACACACACACATTCTTCCCAACCCTGAAATCCTGGCATGCCCTCTATGCTGGGATTTTCCTCAGTTCCTGCACTGGGAAATAATTCCCCAGCTGGATCTGGGCTCTTTTAGAGCCCTTACTCATTTTAGACCTTTTACCTAGCCTGCAAGCCCAGGGGTCAAAAATCTCATCCCCGGATTGTAAATGTAAACCACAGGATGGTAATAAATACAAAACATTCCAAACTGTTACGAATATCTGTGAGTAAGAAAAGAAAAATTGCAAAGTTGCTTAAGGTGTTGCCCCCACCATGTTAAACATGACAAACCTGTTGTGGCATCTTTATTCTTGAACTGTATACTATGGAATGCAGCATATTTCCCACAGAAGTCAGTGTTGAGTGAGACATGCTATAATTCCATACCCACTCCTTTGAATACACCTTAATTCTTCCTCTGCTGCTTGGAAGGATATTTGTTTTCATAGTTTATGCTGCAATGTTAATTTGTGGTGACTGCCTTGCTGAATGTTATGCATGATAGATTTCATAGTGCTTAAAATCAACATTAAACAACTTGGATACATAACGTTAATTAAAAGGTTATGATAATTATGAAATGACAGAGTACTATATTCTATTAATGATTTATCATTTTTCAATAGGCTTTAACACTCTTAGAAAACTCTTATAAAGCAAACATTTAGGTTTTATAGGCTGGCTAGCACCATTGAACTGCAGATTTGGGACTCAGTCTTATAGTCCTTGCAGAGGCAAAACTCCCATTGTCTTCACTGGAAATTTCAATTACAGAATTTCATTGTCTGTGAAGAACTTTCAGTGCATTTCCTGATAGCTAAGACACATCTGCCTTGTGTACAGTTCAATATACAAACATTCTTACTTGCTATTGATTTTTCTAATCCTGAAGGTTGTTATATGGTGATATGATACCAACTGATCCTATTTAGGAACTGGAAGTTTTTCTTATATATAAAACATTCTAATAAAATGGAAACAATACATTAATTATACAGGGCCAAGCATTACATGCATGGAACTTATATCAGTATCAGGCCATTTATATGTAATCTTATTAAATATCAGATTGATTAACTGAATTCAGTAAAAAGTCACTGGGTTATGCCAGAGAAAAAGTCACTGGGTAAAGTCAGAGAAAAATTCCAATAAACAAGAGTGAGCCTGTTAAATGAGTCATTTATGTTCGGAAGGGACAGCATGCCTATACTTAACAAAATGAGACAGGAATGGAAGCCACACTAACCATTATGTAGGTTGCTATTAATCACAAATTAAGGACTAAAGAGCATTTCAGATGACATGTACCAGTTTGCCTAATATCAAGACAAAGCACAATTCCTCACTACTTATAGAAAGTTAGAGATAAGAAGGTTATTTACTTGTAACTGGAGTCTTAGAGGTAACTTTGTAGATTCACATTTATTGGTGAAGCACCCAACGGTGCAGCCCAATATTAGACTCCTCCCCAAACAATGCCTGTTAGAGTGCACATACACTGCCTTGTACCTCTCACCTTATTGTCCGCAACCGTTTTGAGGGTGAGGCAGACTATATGAAGGAATGTTGTGCCCTCTTCTACCTTATTTCTGTCAATCTGCAATCCCCATTGGGAAATGAACTACTCATGAGATCAGCATGAAATCAGCTGCTTCATATGGAATATTAGAAATTTTTCATTTAATTGGAGCGAGTGAATAGGACGTGAGAATATTGTGAGAGTGCTTTTCTTAATTTGTATTCCCCATGTAGGATCAAGGAAACTCTGCTAGTTTGCAGATGCAGAATTTATTCTCCATTGTTCTATCGCAGATTCTCGAGTGACAGGCTGAGGCTTCCCTTACCTTTTTATCTTGGTAGACCTGGTTTTCTAGAACTCTGATTTTGTACATTGGTTCTGCACAAAAATCCCCTGCAAACCCTGTTTCACAGCAGAACTGCCTCAAGTGCTGTGCTTTGAGAAGATTTCCTCATGGGTCTTCAAGTCTTCTAGAGATGGGTTCCAAACTCAGAGAAGAAAGCTATGAAAGTCGATACTGACAGCTTTAATACACTAAAAGAGGCTAGCTAAGAACAAAACCTAAATCTACTGTAAGAAATTAGGTGTTCAGTAGAAGCAACTTTGCCCATTATCTATGGGCCTGGCCCAAATTCCACTAAATGCTGAGAAGGCTGGATCAGTCTCTATAGTACTAGGTGATAAAATAATAGCTTGTTTTAATTAGAGGCACACACAAAATGCATTACCCATGTATTTAGAGGCATTAGACCATGGAAAATTAGATTTATTACTGTCAAAATGAAAGTAGAGTTGTTAGAAAAATTAAAGTACCTATCAGTCATCAAGCAGATGTTGGACAACATGTGTGGAAGAAAAATTATAGATAGCTACAGTTCTGCAGTGAATTTACAGTAAAATATTCCAACTTGGCCTAATAATAGGAAAACTGAATAGGTTTGGCACATGCACAGTTTCTAAGCAGACACCAGAAATGGTGACTTCTTGGGAAAATTCCAGCTAAGAGAAATACAAAAAAGGTTATTCTAGTTCACAGACAGCTTAGATTTATGCTGTTTTTTAATCTGAGTCTGATCATGGTATCAAATTAAGGTGGCTGCTCTGTATCTGCCACACAAAGTGATATTAACTCAGTTAGACCGATAATGGAATGTAGTGCATTTGTATTAAGTTAACGTCTGTGCAGCAAAAGATTCAACATTCCATTCATCTCTGTGGAATCAGAGCAGTTGCTAAGAAGCACAATCTTTCTTCTCGAGAAACAGTATCTTAGTTCTTGTGTAGTTCTTGTGCCTTTGAACACAATCATGGATCATGATGAGGGCCTTGCCAAATTCATGGTCATGAAAATCACATTACAGACCATGAAATGTGGTCTTCCCCTGTGAAATCTAATCTTTTTGGGTGCTTTTATCCTATACTATACAGATTTCATGGGGGAAGAGCAATGCTTCTCAAATTGGGGGTCCTGACGCAAAGGGGAGTTGCAGTATTGCCACTGTGACTTCTGCACTGCTGTCAGAGTTGGGTGGCTGGAGAGCAGTGACTGTTAGCCAGGTGCCCAGCTCTAAGGGCAATGCCCCGCCAGCAGCAGCACAGAAGTAAGCATGGGAATGCCATACCAGGCTATCCTTACATCTGTACTGCTGCCTTCAGAACTGGGTTGCCAGCTTAGCTCTGCAGGCAGCAGTACAAAAGTTACAAGTAGCAATACTACACCATGCCATCCTTACTTCTCTGCTGCTGCTGGCAGTGGAGAAGCCTTCTCTGGTGGGTTCCTGGCCAACAGTCACCGCTTGGCAGCTGCCCAGCAGTGCAAAAGTTAGGGTTGTAGTACCACAATCCCTCCTACAATAACCTTGTGATCCCCCCACCACTCCCTTTTGGGTCATAAAATTTATGATTTTTAAAATCCTATGACCATGAGATTGACCAAAAGGGAGCATGAATTTGGTAGGACCCTAATCATGACTTTATTGACTGGTCATAGTGAGAAATCTTTTTCTCTCCTTCACAATATTCTGTGTCAAAGCAGTGACTCAGAAAAAGGACAAGGGTGGACAATGGTCAGGGCAGATAAACAGCCTAACCCAAGCTCCAGGTGGAATGCTGTGGACAAAAAGGCTAATGCATTATTTAGATGTATAAAGAGGGAAATCTCGCAAAGGAGACGGTTATTTCACCTCTGTACGTGGCACTGGTGCAGCTGCTACTGGAATACCATGTCCAGTTCCTCCACAATTCAAGAAGAATGTTAACAAACTGAAGAGAGTATAGAGAAGAGACACAAGAATGATTCAAGTATGTAAAACAAGACCGCGAAGGGTAACCTTGCCCAGTAGCACTCTCTGCTGGCAGGTGTACCCTGCCTCAGTTTCTCCTTATGCTTGGGATCCCTTAAATTACACACATTCCTAATATCCAAAACATTCCCCTTCCTGGGTCTCCTCCCCATTTCCTAATAGTTCCAGCTCCTTGCTGGTCATCAGCCTTCTCTTTAGAGTTCCTTTCTTTAGCCCTCATCCCAAGCTGGGCACAGCTTCTCTTCCCTCCAGCATTTAAGCATTTGTCTTCTCATTCCAAGGGGTCTGTTTTTCTGCTCTTCTTGCCTGAGATTTTGAGTTCTTCACAGGCCTTCTCTGCTGGTGTCTTCCTGCAGTTGATTCATGGGATTGCAGGAGCCTTCTCAATTCTTACGCTGTCTACATCTGTCAGCCTGCACCTGCTGTCCCTTTTCTCTCTAGGCTTTTGCCTCATCTACTACAGGGATTATTGGGACACCTGACCTACTCATCACATAACCTTCATTCTTCCCTCATGTGGAGGAGAGTTATGCATGTCACAGGTGCAGGCAAGCCAACAGACTCACCGGGCCCTTGGCCAAACTGGGCAGGGGGAGGCAGCTTTGCACTCCCGGTAGGGGCAGGGCCTCAGGCCGATGGGTATCTTGACTGCAGTTACCAGCATCCATCTTCAAGAACACATGAACATTCTATTTTCTTCACACGTAGAGAGTATCTGCAATTATTTGTTCAATATAACTATACATTTCAATGTGTATTTTATACAGTAAATGCTTAACAGATGGCAACTGTAAGATATGAGATAAGATCTCTGGATATGGAATTATCTTATGAGACATGTCCTCCAATGCCTGCATATATTGAAGATAGGTCACAAAGGGAAATCTTCAATAATCTATCTTCAATAATGTGTGACTAAGGGAAATAATGCACATTCATTGGGGAAAAAAGTTCTGAAAGGTTGAGTGGCTGCAATGCTTCTCTCATTTGTCTATGAAGGAAAATACAGTGGATTTCTGCATAGCTGCCTTTTATGGGGCATTAGCCTATTTACTATACTTTTAATGCATATGAATTATGCAAATATGTATGTGGAGTAAATTAAAATTATGCTAATTCTACTGAAGATATGCATTTTTTTTCAGAATGGCCTAGCATTTGCTAATAGGGATTTCCAAATTCTGGTTACTGATTGTCATAACCCTTGTCAATCCACTTCAATCTTAGCAAAGCAATCTGCTTTATAGTTATCTCTATTTTTCCCAGGCAAGAAAGAGGTGGCAGTAAAGATCTCAGGCAGGTTTAACTGGTAGTGCATTTCAGTTTTCTTTTTATATTGGGTAAAGGGAAAACACCAGCAAAGGGAAGAGAGGAAAGTTATGTGTCATGAGCCACATACTAATATGATAACATCACATCTCATTCTAATTAACTTGTTCAGTTTTTAGCTACCTCCTAGTCCATTGTTTGCCACCATGACTTTCCCTTTGAACCAAATCCCTTTGATGAATAGTTATAAAAATACTATACAATACATTTGAATTGAAATTGAATTTTCCTATTAGCATAATCATTTATAGACTATAATAAAAGCAGAGGCCACATTCTTACTGATTATTCCTTATCATCTGTATTTCAACACCAACAATGTCACAGGTTCTACCACACATGCAGGATAACTCAATCCCTGTTTTAAGGAGCCTGGAATTTAACAGGACAAATAGTAAGCAAAGGTGGGGGGGAAAGAATGAATAGGAATTTTTGTCTGAGTAGAGAATGAGTAAAAAATGGCTGCAGTGGACTCCACCAGATGTACACAAAGAGAGGTGTGTGCAAGAAGAATCTCTTCATCCCAGAACACTTTTCAGAGATCACAGATCATGCTTCCTCCTACTACCCTAACTGGTATTAGCTCCCTGAAGTATCATGTCCCTTCCTCAATTCTGTCTCATCCAGACCACTGTTTGGGTGCCATTAGACTGGGTGTCCTGCCCTAGCAGCATTCTGCCTGAGTCAGCTGGCATTCCTGCTGAGTACTCTAGCTTTAATGTGCCCCTCTATGTGCTGCCTGAGGGCAGATGGGCACATCTTGCCCTAAGCAAGATCTTGAAGATTAGGTCTCAAAGAACAGAAACAAAATTATATATGGTGCCCAGTAATAAAAATGAAGAACATTTTATTAGGTGGGCTGTGTTCTCCCATTCAGCACGTCATTTCTCATTCAGGAAATCAGTGTTTTCCTAGAGGACTAAGCTCTAGATGGGGACTCAGAAGATGTGGGTTCTATTCTCAGCTCCACTATTGGCTTGCTGGGAGACCTATATGACACTGACCTCTACTATAAAATGCTTTGAGATCTATGAGTGAGAAGTGCTATGTAAGAGCTAGGTATTATTATTTCTTTATTTTAAGATGTTCCTCCTGAGTTTTGTTTTTCCATATGTTCCAGTTACATATTCCATATGCTTTATAATTTTCCTGATTTGTTTTCCAGGTTACCTCCTGTAAAACTTTTTCATATGTGTATATTTGTCATATATGTAATTCATCCTCTCTGTTGGCCTTTAACTTTCTTTCCAAGGTCTCTACTATTAATGAGTTTAGCTATAAGTAGGCTGACTTTGGTCCATTTGATATTTTATGTGACTTCATGTTCTTACCATGGGTGTTATTTTGCCAGTATGGGTAACATAAAATATTTCACAGGGCATGATTGTGGCAGATCTTTTTACAGGAGCTAAAGCTGGAGTAGAGGAGGGAGGAGGATGAAGAGAAACTTTCCCCTTCCCTCTCTCAACATGTGTGATCTACAGAAAAGCCTGCCACATCTCTGTAACTGTGAAAGCAAAGGCACCCTAAAGATCCCATTTACAGTACAACCATAAAGATTCCTATTTCTAGAATGTGTCCAAATACAGTAGTTAAAAGAGGCTTGGTTGTTAATTTCAAAATTTGCCCAATTGCTGTTGTTAAATTTAGAATTAATTCATAGGAAGTTAATGGTGATTTTTTTAAAAAGACTTTTAAAAAAGACTCCTAGCCTGAAATTAGAGTAGCTCAAATAAACTGCTTAAGTCAAATCAAAGTCTGTACTAGCTATGAAGTCAGGAATATATTTGACACTTCCCCCATTCAAAATATCACCTCCTAGATTGAACCACAACCATTGGCATGGGCTATATAAAACACACAGAAGTTGGGACAGCATTATCAACAATAGCCTGCTTAAAGGAGAACTAGAATAGATAACATGGACAGAGAGGGGCATATCCTATGTGTGCCGAACATAATGCTTCCCAAAGTGAAGGAAGATCCAAACATTATGATGAAGAATGCTGTGAATCCTTATCTTGAAGTAAGATATGAGAAAAACTCCACTAATCAATAGTCATCAAACAAAATCTGATCTAGATGACATTTCTCAGTTGGTTGCTTTTTCAATTCTAAGAAAATATTATCCTTTGAATTTTAAGACCGGACCAGACAAATTTGAAACTATATAATATTTTCAGACTTTTTTAGAACACTCACTGACACCGTGACACTTGTGTTTTTGTAGCTCTATAAGCTCTTTGCTGTTGATTCTCTTATAATTTGCTCATTAGTATGGTCCATATAAAACTTGTTCTTTTTTTTTCTGACTGTTGAAATTAGTTACTTGTCTTTTCATCCAACAGAGGAGGATATTCCACTATTTAAACTTGTAAACTTATGGTTGCAGGGGACAAAAACTGCAGATGCATACAGAATATGGCACAACTGTAACTTCACCAGAAATCACATTTCTGCTCTGTAACATATTTTCTGTTTGGCAGTTTATCAGAAAATCTCGTTTAAAAAAGAATCTGTCTGCTAGTGATCCTGGAATAAACTTGTATTTAAAACCAAAAGGTTTGACCCAGCTGCTGGCATTATTCATGTGAAATATTTTACCAGCGTAATCAAAAAAAGACTTTAACATCTTGTTTCAAGTAGTGTCAAATTCAAACACTGCAACCCCAGCTTTTTCACTTGATATAAACGAGCAGTTGCAAGAACAATAAAAACAGTTGAGGCATTTATGCTAAGACATGAAAAGCGGGATGCCAAGGCGGGTTTCTAAACCACATTCCAAGCATTTTAAGTGCCTTTTGATCCTTACCACAAATCTACTGGTTGTTGTGAGAAGGGTATGTGTCATCAAGCCACAGGAGAGGCCCTGAACGCAGCTGGCTCAAGCAACATGCTATTGGTGTTTAAACATGGCATAACCACAGTTACGTAGCCGTCAATCCTGACTTCACCCTTGCCATCCGTATACAGTAGTATGTCTATTGGTCTTGTAGCAGTATAAGTTAATTTAGAAATAGTACAGAAAAAATTAGGGTGTATTCATGTCCTATATATAAAATGGAATTCTCTCTATATGTGATTACGTATATTTAAAATCACTCTGCATTACGATGCTTCCACTCTCCAGTCATCTAGCACAGTCGGTCTGTGCCAAGTTATTCCTCTTAGTCTTGAAAACTAAGAGGTTCACGTTATTTCTCTTAGTCTTCCTCCTCCTCCTCCGGCACAACACAGAACATACTGTGAGGCTGTGCTTTCCTCAAGCATCATTGTGTGTAAGCGTAAGTATAAAAGTAGGCTCAAGAGTAGTTTAGCTAAATAAGATTCCACTACCTACTGCTGCAACTGTCAGTGTTCATCAACACTACCAACAAAAGATGAAGCTAATACATATGACTGATGATGTTCTTGTAGGATAATCCATGCCTCCTTTTTACCAACCACAACAGAACTGATCTGGGAGAAGAGTTAGGAGAAGGGAACAGCTGCTTCAGGAGCAAGAATAAATTATATACTTCAGAGGTGGGGAATCTCCAGCCTGCAGGTCAGACTTGATTAGTCAAGGTTAAAACTGACTGCCAGATGTTTTATTTCCCGGGTGTCCACAGGCACGGCCACTCACAGCTCTCAATGGCCATGGTTCACCATTCACAGCTAATGGGGGCTGCAGGAAATGGTGGTCCAGCCTACGCCACTTCCTGCAGCTCCCATTAGCTGGGAAAAGGGACCCACAGCCACTGAGATCTGTGAGTGGCTATACTTGCAGATGTTCAGGTAAATAAAGCATCTGGTGGCCTACCAGGAGCTAAACCTGGAGAACCATGTCCAGTCAGCATGCTGGAGGTTCCCTGCCCTGTATATACAAATAATCATAATACAGGTTGAACCTCTCTAGTTCGGCACCCTCAGAACCTGACCAGTGTGAACCAGAGAATTTGCGGAACCACGGGAGGTCATTATTGTCTAGCAGCATTACTAACACTTCCACTGCTTACTAGGTTTTTTAGGTCACATCTATACTGATTTGATTTAGTGGGTCTAGTTAAGACACACTACACTGAATGCTGAGGGTGCCTCTGGTCAGTGCCAGTACTCCTCGTTTGCTCCTGTTGACTTCCTACTGTGAAGACGGCGCCAAGCTCAGCTTGAGGTACGTCGACTTCAGCTACATTATTTGTGTTATTTATATAGCTGGAGTTGTGTAACCTTAGGCTAACCGTCTGGTAAATTAGAACTAAATGGCAGCACAGAACACTAAAAGCAGGACCAGTGGCTGTAAAATTCATGAGACCGTGGGAAACTTGGCCACACCCATGATAAACAGACATCTGGCTAACTAAAATCATGCCGGATCTTGGATGTTGCTGGACCAGA
The DNA here is from genome assembly GCA_019425775.1 of Rafetus swinhoei. Taxonomy (NCBI): domain Eukaryota; kingdom Metazoa; phylum Chordata; order Testudines; family Trionychidae; genus Rafetus; species Rafetus swinhoei. The sequence goes on from CM033437.1 coordinate 313,357,773, forward strand.
CAGTGCTAGACTAGAGAGGTTCAGTCTTAATGGACCCCACTTTCAAATATGGGTGTGTAAGATTTGAAAACTAAATCAGCATTTAGGAAGCTAAATACATGTTGTGAACACATATATGAGGAGAAAAATGTTCCTTGATTTATGTTTTATTTTATCTTGTCATATGGAATTATCTCCATTTTATAGAGGGGACACTGACTTTACCCAAAGTTGCACAGCAAGTCTGTGGCAGAGTCAGCACTAATTCTCTACCATCCTGACTCCCGCTCATGTATTTTCAGCCATCAATGCCCTTAAAGTAGTAGTGGTGAATTTCAAATGATCAAGTGCGAATAATTAGCAGAATTAGAATGCTGATCTATTCTTTCATCTAGATCTTATGAGCTATCCTAGTCCTTCCTGGATCTGGATGGGTGGAAAATACTGTGACAATACTCCCTTGAAATTATTTAACACTTGCAACTAAAAAACTGAAAAGAAGTTATTAGAATGTTTTTGAACTTTGCAAAAGTTCAAGTTTTGTGATGTTTTAACTTTGGGCCAAATCTTGGGTCAGAGGAGACTTTTTCTGCTTTCACTAGACTCCTTCACTCTTCATGAACAATATGAATTTAATGGACTGGAAATGAGATATGAGTGCTTAATATTTATCACATTGGTTTAAGTCTGCCCTATCAGCAGTGAAAAAAGTTGTTACCATCTGATTTGGTCTGTATGAGGAAGAGTTTTTTCCAGTGGCCAGATGTCCGCATGAAACAGAGACCAATTGGCACCTCAAGTGAAGGTCAAAGATTCACTAGGCATGATGTTTGAACAACCCTATCACTAGAACAGGGCTGTGACACATTGGCAAGAGGAAGAGGGAGAAGGTTCCATTTCAGGTTCTATGCTATACTTTCCTGTGGATAAACAAAAAATTCCAGTCCACACGATTGCTAATTGTCCTTGACTGGAGCTGTTAGATTGTCAGCAATGGTAGAGAGAATAGGGGACCAGAGGTCAGCAGTCACCACCCAAGAGGCATTTAATTGTTTGCATACACAGGCATCTTCACATAGTTATATCTGATCTCAGTCTGCCAGCACTGTATTTTGTCATAGGAGCTAGAGACCAGGGGGAATAAAAGGGGACATGGCAGATTGACAAAAGGTCACTTGGATCCCAGGATCTGCTCTTCATCATGCCACATGCTGGGTGCTGAAACCACAGTGGTGTCTCCTCTTCATGCCAGGAGCTGTGTGGGAAGCAGGACAGACCCATTATCTGAGGGACTTGGATTCACCAGCAGGGAAGGCAAAGAGCAGAGGACTCCGTGAGGACCGTGCTTGTGGGAGGGGCTGATTCATCACCCCCACTTGAAAAGCCTGGCTCAGCTACTAGTTGTTTTGGAAAACTGGATAGATGGCTAAACATGGACTTAGAACCCTAAGGCAGTATACAAATTGCGTATCTTTTTCCAATGTTCTTTCGAAAAAGGCTTTTCCAAAATTTGGCGTGTCTACACAGCACCAAATTTCAGAAAAAAACTGCTCTTTTGATGCTTCCATTATTCCTCATAGAACGAGGCTTACAGAGATGACAAAAGAGCATGTCCGCCTTTTCGAAATTTTTTTCGGAAAAGCGGTTGTGTTCCTTTGATATGGCATTGCTTTTTTGGAATACTTCCAGTATCCCAGAAAAGCGCTGCAGTCTAGACGTAGCCTAAGTTATAACTTCGGATTTTGTTAGTATAGTTTGACAAGATGTAATAAGTGAGTATTAGCTAGCTAGAAGAGGGAAAGCAATAGGAAGATAAGGGGAATACTAACGTGATGACGCACTATCCTCAGTTTAACAATGTGCAATGGGCACAGCTTGAATGTTTGAAACCATTCATGTGATTTTCTACAGGGTTGGTTTTTTTTTTTTTTTTTTTTCCAGAGGCATCTGGGGGAGGTGTAATTGCTCTGACTCTTCTGGAACTTAACTTGCTTATACAAGGTCTAAATTGGATCCACTGAGCTTGCACTGCCACTGGTAGATGTATTTCAGGGGTGGGGAACCACAGGCCTGGGGACTGGATATGGCTCCCAGCTTGCCTGGATCCAGCCCCCGAGGCTCAGGGCCTCCCCCAGCACTGGGGAGCCTGTGCTGGCCCTCAAATCCCCCCCACTTCCACTGCCCCACCACAGGACTGAGTCACAGAAAATCTACTAGGCAAAGCCCGCCTCGTGTGTAGCCCTGACTGATTTTTCTGTGAGTCAACAGCCCCTGACCCAAAAAAGGTTTCCCACCCCTTACCTATTTTCTTAATTTATTTGGTAGAAATAGGAATTGAGATCAAATATACTAGTCCCTCTTACACAAATGTTCTCAGAAGTCAACCACTTCTGGACTTGTTTTCAGTACCAGAAAAAAACTGTATAGTAGATATTATGGAGCTCAATTTAGCTAACACCAACACTTAGACGTAGATCCAAAGAAATGCGGATATTGCCTATGAGTATGTTTTTAATTCCTATTGCAATGACTTTTAGCTTGAAGCAGGTAAAAGTTGCTCCAGAAGGCTCAGACACACACAAGCAATCAATAATCCAAGAATGAATAAAATGAAAATTGTAAGTAGATTTCTGTTCCAATCACTGTGAACATTATGCATGTGATAGCAGGCTGATGAATGAAGACTATCTGAGTCCTAAAGAAATGTTAGCACAAGAAAAGAAAGGATAAGGAATGCATTAAGCATTTTTTTCAGGTTTTATTATAGACAGCATTGGTAGCACTGACACAAGTAGTTGCCTGATGCTACATATTATAATACCCTGTGTTTCAGTTGCTTATAACTTTACCAAATGTTAATCATTTGGGCTGAAGTATTTCATGCTGGCTGTGTGCCTCAGGATGAATTTTTTTCAAGGAAATTTCAGTCAAAAGAGTTCAGCCATTTCCAAAAATGAAGCGAGGGGAAAATATAATGTTTTGCTTATGTTGAAAAATTACGATAAGAACCTTTTTTTTTTTTGAGAAGCTCCACTGTCATTATGCTTTGGAACAGTGAACTGAAATTTGCCAGAGTTATGCCTTTTTCTGTCAAGGATGTGCCTTTTGTCACTCCCATGAAATTCATGAAACTCCTAAATTCAGCCAAGTTATAAACCTTTGCAGGAGGAGGGGCACAGTTTGCACATGCTCATCAGAGATTTCAGTTTTAGGTAAAATCTCCAAAAATTCCTTCCTGAACATGTTGGAGCCTCACAAAGCTCTTGTAGTGACCAGACAGTGCATACACCATCACCACAGAGAAACTGGGACACAGTACCAAGAAGAAGGAAAGTGAGGAGAAGAGGCTGAGAGGTTTGTCAAGGAGGTTGTGGTTGGGAAGTGACCAGGCAAACAGGGAAGTGTTAACAGAAAGCCAGATGGATGTGGGGGGACAACACTTAGATCAGCAGAGGAGCTATGGGGAAGAAGAGAAACTGCCCTCCAGAGCCTGGAATGCAACCCAAAATTTCTAACTTGCACCACTCCTCTGCTATTTGATTCTAGATATATTTATACCATGCTCATCACTGTAGTATCTGAGCAACTCCCAGCAGTACATTAACCAGTGTGACTACAGATCTGTCACGTGTATATTTGTTCTCTCATCCTCTCCCCAGAAAGAGAAGTGTGAGCAGTTGACTGTCCTGTTATGTGTTTATTTTTAAAAAACGAATAATACAAATACACCTGTTGCTATGTATTTGCATTAGAAGAGACAATGTCAACAAAATATGCCTTTCACTTGCAGCACAGAAGTGAGGTTGGTGACGATCTTTAATTCCATGGGAAGTTCATTCTGCTCTGTAGAATGTTCCAGGTATCGCACAGCTGAATTTACTCTTATTATGGAGAGTTCCATTGTGCCAGAATAGCATAGCTGTTGGCCACATCCATGGACCAAGAATACCAAATGTTCGTGAAACACTGATAAAGTGCGTGTCTCATCCCCCTACCATTGCTATTAGACTTCAGTTATTTTGCTAGCTAAAATTGCAGGAGTCTGTGTTGTGGATTTAAAATTTCCAACATTACTAATGATCCATGTGGCTGTCCATATAATACCATAGGATAGATTTTCTGCTTTTTCAGTTTCCTTTTTTTGAAAAACCTAGAAAATTACACCCAGAAAAATTACATTAAAGATCATTACTCAGGTTGCAAAGTTAAGCACTCAAAAGATAGGAATGATCAGGATTAAGATTGCCTATGCAACCTTAATTTGGCACCTTTGAGCATGTGCATTATGATAGTATTTATTTACATTATAATATACCGTTTTTTCTACAGGACCTCTGCCTCATTCAGTCGACAAGATGGACCTATTCTAGGGATGAATTGGGGTTCTGTGGTAAGGTGGCTATTATCCATAGGACCCTGCCTCATTTGTTTCAGAATTGGAAAGTGGGTAGTAAATGAGTCTAGGAACTGCAGGAAGAGAAAATCCAGTCTCATGATCAAAGCAGCTGAATTCTTCCTTGAAGAGCTGCATTTTATTTTTGCCTCGGCCACAGAGTTCCTATGTACTTCTTGGCAAATCATTTAAACCAAACTTTTCACACATGCCTCATTAATTATGTTCCTCATTTCTGAGTGCCTTACTTGAGGTTCTGGGGCTTGAATTGTAGAAGAGCTGAACACTCATGGCTATAATTGACATGAAAGGAAGGTGTGCTTTGAACAAATGCTTACTACTCTGACAAAATAGGTTTTAGATGCTTCAGGCTAGTACCCAAAATCAGTGAAAACTTTTGACATTAAGCTCAATGCTTCAAAAGCTCCTCTTAAAAATGGGGATATTACCATCCCATATCTCACTAGTGTACATAAGCCTCGGGCCATCCAGTGCATAACACAGAAAAAAACAAATACCGAATAACAATTCATTAAGTGAGCACTGTGCATTGAATGAGGCAAAAGTCCTGTGGAAAAATTAATATGTGACTAGAATGGTGTGACTGGAGCAGCACCTCTTTGTGAACCTTTCTACACATCTTGGTGTGGCTGCAGGTCACTCTGGGGAAGGAGGAAGTCTTTATCTCCAGGGTCCCCTGGGGCAGACTTCAGCTCACCGATTAATTGTCCCATCAGTCTGGACCCATAGTAGGCAGTGTGAGGAGCTCAGACCCAAAATATTCTATAACACAAAAGCAAACACACCTAACTATTGAGTACATTCATCTTCCTGCCTAGTCAGCCCTGAAGTCAGACAAGCCCTCTCTTTTTATTTCCCCTCCAGTCTTAGCATTGGCTGCAGGTATAACAGGGAGGGGCTAGCTGGGCCCAAAGGCTTTGCTTAACTGTTTCTGTGCTGGTGTTGGGCCTCTCTGTCCTGTCAGAGAAATTAAAGACTGTATTACAGTATATTTGCACAGGACTCAGTGCCTGCTTCCTCCAGGTCCTGAGGGTACTCAATTCCCTGCTGTACCCCCACTCCTGCCCCCTTCCCCAAACCCACAACTCTGCACTGCCACTAGGGTTGCTAACTGTCTAATTATGAAAACCCAAAGGCACTTGTCCCGCCAACTGTTCCTCACTCACGCCATCCCCACTGTCTCTGTCATTCATACCCTCTCCTCCCCTTCCCCCCGTCCACTCACTTTCACCAGGTGGCTCTCGGAGTTTGGGCCAATGGGAGCTGCAGAGTTGGCGCTTTGGGTGCAGGTAGTGTGCCGAGATCCCTGCTCCACCAGGGACTTCAGAGATGGTGCTGGCCACTTCTGGGAGCCGTGCAGTGTGAAAGCAGGTCCGAGAGCTTAAAACCTCCTAGTTTGGCTGAAGTCGCCTCTGGGAGATAGGAAGTGATTCAAGGAGACTCCTGGTGAAAGCAGGAGGATTGGAAACCCTATCTGCCTCTCCTTACCCCCACACTGCACCAGGCCCCACCCCATCCCCCAGGACCCCACTCCTACCCCCACTTCTTTTCTCCAGTTTCACACCCTTCTCCAAGCACACTGTGTCCCCACTCCTCCTTCCTCCCTTCCAGTGCCTCCTGAAGCTGATCATGGTGGGTGGGAGATTCTGGGAAGGAGTGAGAGGTCAGTGGGGCTGCTGGTGGATGGATAATGCTGGGGGAAGGGAGAACGTGGTTACTGGTCAGTACTAAGTACCCACTCATTTCCATAGGTGTTCAGGCTCTGCGGCATCCACGAAGTCAGCATCTATGGCACAGGAGGCCAAATTAAGGTTATATGGGCAACCTTAATTCAGGCATTTCCTGTTGAGTAGTTATCTCTGTAATCATAATGTTCTGAAATTGTAACCGTAATGTTCTATATTGATAGTGATCCAACAAATATAGACAGAATGAAAATGTCTAAATATAAATTTCTGTTGTAATCATAGAATTGTAGAATACTAGAAATGGAAGTGACCTCGAAAAGTCATCAAGTCTAGTCCCCTACCCTCACAGCAGGACCAAGCACCATCTTGACCATCTCTGATGGATGTCTATCCAACCTGCTCTTAAATATCTCTAGTGATGGAGATTTCACAACCTCCGTAGGCAATTTATTTCAGTGTTTAACCATCCTGACAGGAAGTTTTTCCTAATGTCAAATCTAAACCTCCCTTGCCGCAATTGAAGCCCGTTGCTTCTGGTCCTATCCTCAGAAGCCAAGGAGAACAATTTTTCTCTCTCCTCCTTGTAACAAACTTTTAGATACTTGAAAACTTCTATCATGTCCTCTTTCAGTCTTCTCTTTTCTGAACTAAACAAGCCCATTTCTTTCAGTCTTCCCTAATAGGTCATGTTTTCTAGACCTTTAATCATTTTTGTTGCTCTTCTCTGGATCTTCTCCAGTTTCTCCACATCCTTCTTGAAATGTGGTGCCCAGAACTGGATGCAATACTCCAATTAAGGCCTAATCAGTGCAGGGTGGAGCGGAAGAATGACTTCTTACGTCTTGCTCACAACACTCCCATTCATGCATCCCAGAATCATGTTTGCTTTTTTTGCAACAGCATCACACTGTTGACTCATATTTAGCTTGTGGTCCACGATGACTCCTAGATCTTTTTCAGCAGTACTCCTGCCTAGACAATCACTTCCCATTGTGTATATGTGAAACTGATTGTTCCTTCTTAAGTGGAGTACTTTGCATTTGTCCTTATTAAGTTTCATCCTATTTACCTAAGATCATTTCTCCAATTTGCCCAGATCATTTTGAATTATGACCCTATCCTCCAAAGCACTTGCAACCCCTCCTAGCTTGGTATCATCTGCAAACTTAATAAGGGTACTCTCTATGCCACTATCTAAATCATTGATGAAGATATTGAACAGAACCTGTCCCAAAACAGACCCCTAAGGAACTCTACTTGTGCCCTTCCAGCATGAATGTGAACCATTAATAACTATGCTCTGAGAATGGTTATCCAGCCAGTTATGCACCCACCATATAATTGCCCCACCTACATTGTATTTCTGTGGTTTATTGAAAAGAAGGTCATACAAGACAGTGTCAAATGCTTTATTAAAGTCTAGGTATAGAATGTCCACCATTCTCCCTTATCTACAAGACTTGTTATCCTATCAAAGAAAGTGATCAGATTGGTTTGACATCATTTGTTCTTTACAAATCCATTCTGGCTGTTACTTATCACCTTATTATCTTCCAGATGTTTGCAAATGAATTCCTTAATTATTTTCTCAATTATCTTCCCTGACACAGAAGTTAAGTTGACTGGTCTGTAGTCTCCTGGGTTGTTCTTATTTCCCTTTTTATAGATAGACACTATATTTGCCCTTTCCCAGTCTTCAGGAATCTCTCCGAACTTAAATGATTTTTCAAAGATAATAGCTAAAGGCTCCTCTATCAACTACTTGAGTATTCTAGGCCCTGGTGACTTGAAGACATTTAACTTTTCTAAGTAATTTTGAACTTGTTCTTTTATTTTAACTTCTAACCTACCCCATTTCCACTAGCATTCACTTTGTTAGGCATCCCATCACCATCAATCTTCTTGGTGAAAACCAAAACAAAGAAGTCGTTAAACACCTCTGACATTTCCAAATTTCCTATAATTGTTTCTCCCTCTTCACTGATAAATGGGCCTGCCCTGTCCTTGGTCTTCCTCTTGCTTCTAATATATTTGTCGAATGCTTTCTTGTTACTCTTTATTATCAAATAGATTCTTCTATTCCCTGCTTTACAACTCACATTAATATAAATAGTTATGTTAAGATGACTTGTCAATACGCTTTCCTGCTTGTTCGCACTAAGAGATTATTATAATCTTGTATTTGTGACATCCAAATCACTCACATTGCAAAGACTGCAAAGCCCTTAGAGGATTATGGCTTCTTAGTATGAATGAGCAGCAGAAGAAAAGTGGAGGAGGAAGAGCGAGAGGAGTTATTAGCCAGACAGCTCCTATTCATAAAAGAAGTCTCAGCGATTTGCCATTTAAGGATCCCTTAAGCAGCAGGTTACATGCAATGCTTTCACTTGGATAAGTGATGCATTAAGGACTTTGAGACCTCAGAAAACAAGATCAATGGATATCTCCTAGAGAAAAGATCAAGGATTTTAGGGCTTCTTTTTACAGAAAGCCTGCACAATTATTATCAGAGATTTCCCAATGCCAACAGCCAGGTACCTAATAAGCCTGCCTAGACCCTGGTCTACACTAGAGAGTTATTTTGAAATAACTCCCCTTATTTAGAAATAACAAGTAGAGCATCCACACTACCAAGCCTATTATTTCCAAATAAGGGGCTGGTTATTTTGAATAACTCCTGCTAGGGTGCATCTACACTGCACCATGATCTCAAAATAAGCTATGCAGTTTGAACTACACAAATTGCATAGCTTGTTTGTGTTAATTTCAAAATAGCTTATTTTGAAATTTGGTGCTGTGCACACCTGGGCTCCATGTGGCACTGCCACTTTTGAAATGCCACAGGGAGCCCGGAGTTTCAAAGCGGCAGCACCCTGTGGAGCCTCGGATCAGCTGGGGACTCCCCCGCTGACATCAGGCTCTGTGCAGCGTTGAAACACTGTGGGGAGCCTGGTGTCAGGAAAGGATGTTGCTTCGTTTGGATTTGCAGAGAGTGGCAGAAGAGGCTACTAGAGGGGTTTGTTGGGGAAAGTCCAATAGAGTTGTAGTAGGGGAAACTGGAGCCAAAGATGACCAGGAGCACGCAAGACTGACCACTGCACTGGAACTTTGCCCAGGGCTCCTGAATTTTGCACTAAAGTTTCAGTGAATTTTCATGCTGATTAGGCATTTATGCTCCAATGACTCAATTATGTAAACACTTACTCACACTACTCACTCGGGTACAGATAGAATATGAATAAAACCAAATAGTAAGCCATCCTTATGTACAGATGTGGCTGGATCAAGTGCCAGTTGGACACATTTGTGATTCCAGAGACCACTATAGACCAGGGTGTTGTGCACACTGAGCTAAATTTACCTCCTCCTTTTACAGTTTGTGGGTCATGTGACAATTTTACAGTTCTAACAGAGATGGAAATGCTTCCAGCAGAAAACACTTTTATAGATATTCTCTGGGCAGAGCAACATGAAATCTGGAAAATTTCCACCTTGCAATAATGCAAATTAGTTCCTCCGAAGATACTTGCAGTTACAATGACTATCATAAAATAAATGTATGACAATTTGATAATGAAAAATATGAGGAAAAGCAATTCTACAAGCAATTCAAACCCAAAGATCAATGATATTCAGACTTCAGTGATTCAGGAGCCAAATTGGTGCCCAAGATTACCCCAAAGAGCTACATATATTTTTTTTCTTGATTATGCTGACCAAATATTATTATTTTATCAACTAAAGTTGGTTAATAACATAGTAAAAGCATCCTGACTGGGGAATAATTTAGATTGGCTAATAAGTACATTACACAGTGATTTAATATCATGTGCAAGGAGCTGCAGGAGACACATTAAAGAGCCACTTGTGGCTCCTTGCTTGTCCCAGTGTTTCTCAAACCACTTTGAGAAGCCTGTTAAACTGTCTGTGGCAGTTTGTTTACTTACCAGCGCCATGGTCATGGAACCTCGCAACTCCTGTTGGCTCCAGGTCACTGTTTGCAGGCAAGGGGAGCCATAGGAAGCAGCGTGGGCCATTTAAAAAAAACTTTCATAGTTGATGTAGCAAGCTCCGAGGTGCTGAGGCTATGAGCTGCCAATCTTAGAGGTACCAAGGTTCACAAATTAAGCTCTGGTTTTAAAGAGTGTAGTTGATCATTCCAAAATGAATTTGTGCTTCTCAAATTGTGGTTGTAATTCCCAGAAGAGCCTGAGACCATATGGATACACCTTGATTCTGCAGCATGTAGTCCAAATTGATCCAATTGTGGGAAATGGCACACTGAATTCAATGTGAGCAGGATTGTGTCTTATATACTGCTTATTAGTATCATAGTTTATTTTTCTGACAATAGAGTTGTAGCAGGGGAAACTGTATTATAAATTAGAAGGTAAATTTTATGAGATAGGAACTGTGCCCATCTGTATATTTACTGTGTGACTAGCACAATAAAGCTGTAAATCTGACTGGGAATTATAGACACTAATAATAATATAATAACAGTCTCCCTCATGCATCATCCATATTTTCTGATAAATTCTAGTTCCAAAAGCTTTCTTGATGTTTAAAGCAAAAAACCAAAACCATAGAAATCTAGATTTTCTGATATCTGTATTATACCTGACTGAGTTTATGACAATTAAAATATTTATAAATGAGGAAGGTATTTGGAAGTTGATGGGTAAAATAATGACAAAATGACAGGAATCTTTTTGCGGGATAATACAGATACAAGGTGATGAGGTAATATCCCTGTGTGGACTAACTTCTTTTGGTATGAGAACCTAAACAAGAGCTCCATGTGAGCTCAAAAGATTGTGTCTCTCATCCACAGAGGTTGGTCCATTTAGAGATACCTCACCCCACACTGTATCTCCCATGTATAAGATATTTTTAAACAATTAATTAAGAAGGGGAGATACTATAATACAATGGCTGTTAGCCAGGATGGACAGGGATGGTGTCCCTAACCTCTGTTTGTCAGAAGCTGGGAATGGATGACAGGAGATGGATCGCCTGTTCTGTTCATTACCTCTGGAGCACATGATATTGGCCACCATCAGAAAACAGAATACTGGCTAGATGGACTTTGGTCTCACTCAGTATGGCCATTCTTATGTTTATGTTTGTATATACCCACAATTCTACAAGGCACACTTCGCCTGACACCATTCTCAATGGCAGATAAGTCTATATTCTGTATAAAAGGATGGGCTCTATCTGTGGGACCTTAAGACTGTGCAAAGTTCTGCAGAAGTCATGAGACTCCGAACAGCTGTGGGATGTTAAATAGAAAAATGACTTCACTGAAACAGGACCATTCTTCATGTACTTGTCAGAAACAAAGTAATAAAGATTTCCAGAGATGAGACTTAACAAAAATGTATTTTCCAAGCAATGTTGCCTCCCTGTTTAAGTTATGGTTATGAGGAAGTGTTTTAATTAAATGTGAAAATAAAGGAATTGATAAACTAATTCCTCACCATTCTGCAAACAAAAGAAAAAACTTCCCTAATAAAAAGGGACTTGTCAGAAGCTAAAAGAATAGCAGATGTTCCTAGGAGTCCCTCGTGGAAAAAAAATAATTGTATCTAGGACTAAGTAAAAAAAGGGGAGAAAATTTCACCAATGTTCACTTCAACTTGAGAGTGAAATTTGAGCTGACCATATTCTCCCCCTTTGTTGTAGATTCCCAGAAAGATTAGCACATGCTCAGTATTTACTAACAGAGAAACTCAAAAACAGTATAAGCTCAAATACTTACAAGCTCACCAAAACCAAAAGTTGAAGTGAATATTTAAATGTGAACTTCTAGATTTGCAACTAGCTCTGTTTTGGTTAGTCACATAACTTACCCAGTCAGATTGGGTAACAGTAGACTATGATGTGGGCTCCATGTTTGTCATGGAGGTCAGAGAAGTCATGGATTCTGGGACCTCCTGAGAGCTCCATGACTTCTTCAGCAGCCAATGTGGCTGAGCCCAAAGATGCCCAAGCAGCTGACTGGGACACCCAGACTGGCTGCTGCTGGAGCGGGCTCTGCAGCCAATTGCTCAGGTGGCTTAACAGCCAGCTGCAATGATAGCTACTGGAGTGTCGCCAGGCCGTGGGCCCCTATGACAGCTTGGCAGCTCCCAGAAGCAGCTCTAAGGCAGCCAGAAGAGTGGCTCCTCCCCCACAGCTGGTTCTCTTGCCCCCCCCCCCCCGAGATTCCCCAGAACTAAGCCACCTGGGCTTTCTCCCCCCAAAGCTGTGCCATGGGCCCCCTGGGGTTGCCCCTCCCCAGGATTTCTTTTCCCTCCCCCTGCTACTGCTCCAATGGGCTCCCACCACCCCAGACAAACCACCCCACTCCAATTCAATTAGGGGGATTTATGGTATGGTATCATGGAGAGATCATGGGCCTTGATTTTTTTGTTACTTGCCCGTGACCTGTTCATGACTTTTTACTAAAAATACCCATGATTAAATATGTAGCTTTAAATATGATTTATGTAACTAATCAATATAGTGTATATAGCAACTTTTGAATATTCACAAATTAACTATTCACAAATGAGCAGCAGCCTGTTAATTACATCCTGAAAACATCTGCAAATAATTCCAAATAATGAATATGTTTGAGAGTTTCACAATCTGTTTGCAAATCATTGGTTGATTCATCAAACAAATTATTTCTTGATAATGATTTGATCTGTGATAGTTATAGTTAAACCCATATTCCAGTAGAATCCATTGATTTTTCTGTTTTTCCTATATCTATTATCCCTATCCATAGTTTCATACATAAGTATGTATGTACAAAATATATTGATGAATACTTTCTAAGTTATTTTTATATAAAGAATATTAACAACTAACGTTTTAGAGTTTTATGTGGTATTTTTAAGACAGAACCAAATAACAGTATTACATAATGATGTTTATATAATAAATAGAGTCTTGAACTACATTGGCCAGTGATTACAATCCATTCTTATGTATGTCTAGCTAGTGTTGTCTAATGAAGCCTACATTAACGAGCAAATAGAAAGCTCACCAACACAGTTCTGAGTAATTCCACTGAGAAGAAAATTTGCATGCTGAAAGCATTGCGATAAAGTACTGTGGAAAGTAAAAATTGCAAATTCTTTCAGCAGAAGTAATTTGCATACATCTGTCTTGTGAAAGCATGCGGGTATTTTGCCAGGTAAGAGATGTTCCTTGTAAAAACAAACAGGAAGTGTTAGCAAAAGGAAACACCTTCATAAATGTGGAAAATTTTACTGCCTTGTCCAACTTGATATGAATAAATAAAGGTGAAGTGGTATTTGAATTCAAAATATTTGTCTTTTAAAATTAATTTTTAAGAGCAACAAATATTAGTAATTATGGTGGATAAACTGCCAACAAATGTGTAACTTGTTTGTCATATTATAATAAATTAATTTTAACTTTTGATGACGTGTTATGACCACAGTAACTTGTACCTTTCTTGAACGACCACATAAACTCTCTAAATTACAATATTCTCTACCTTCAGCTTTTCTGAGAACTTGGTGTATATGAACATTTCACTTGCTTCTCTAGTTGTTACTCAGTCTGACGGGGATATTGGGTTCTGCGGACAATGGCACTGATTAATTTTGGATTCAACAGTGGCCTTGCAGTTCTTCATCTCCCTCAGGTCCCAGACAGGAAGTTCCACTGCAAGAAAAGAGTAGAGCTTTGTCAGTAATATTTCATTTCTTGGGTCCTTGCCTCTGAAGGGTGTGGAATGTAATCTGCTACTGGTTTACACCTACAGCAGGTTACCATATCTACTCATTCATAACCCGATCATTTATAAGCTGAAGCCTCCAGATGAAAAAGTAAAAATGGCAAAACACTTATCACCATTTCATAAGCTGGCCCTGTATTTCAGTGGATGGCAAACTTCAGTTCTAGCTTGTCAGTTCAGCTAGTTACATTTTCACAAAATTCTTAAAATCTGATTTGTATTGCAGTCTTAAGCTTTGATCTGGAACGTTAGGTGACATCTTTTTGGCCCTAACAGGCTTCCTGCCATCTTGCCTCCCTGCGCCAGGCCGGACAGCTCCCCTGCGGAACCCGGTAAGCACTAGGGTTGCCAGGCAGCCTCCGTATTGAGCCAGACAGTCCGGGATTTTCATCTCCTGGACGGGAAAAAATCAGAAAGTACCAGACATTTTAGGTGTCCGGTATTTTCTGAATTTTTTTATTGGACAGGAGGTGAAAATACTGAACTGTCCGGTTCAATACCAGATATCTGGCAACCATAGCAAGGTTCCCTCTAAGCTGCACAGCAGCACAGCCCCACAGCTGATTAATTAGCCATGCCTAGCCAAGGGTTCAGGGATCTACATATGGAGCTGCCATCCTGGGCAGGACTGATTAAGCAGCTGCACGGCTGTGCTGCTGTGCAGCTTAGAGGGAACCTCGGAGGCATGCATCAGCAGAGAAATACAATTCAAATGACACCTGTCTTGTTCATACTAAATCAGAGTTGTAAAGGTAGATTTTGACACATAAATTCCCTATATATAACCCACGCTGTGCATACAGCTGATGAAACCCTATCAGAGTGTATAAGATGTATTTGTTATGTAGAGTAACACCAAATAATGATGATGCACATATTTTGGGGAAATATTGATCTTCATCATAAAATGCTCTAAACGATATAAATGTTAACTTGCACTGAAGATGAATGTAAAAAATAAACTTGCATTGCAAATCCTTCATGCTGCTGTCTCATATATTGAAAGGAAGGGTGGTTAATCTTTTGGACGAGATTTGGGAATTATGGCTTTGACCAAATCTCAGACTTCTTGTGTGAGGTGGGATGGGATGTCTATGTCCTGCCACATGGCTCATAAGGATCAACACTCTGAGAGCCTGCGTTGTGCCAGGTGCACTAATGTTCAGAGCCCTACTCACTTCAGGATAGATCAGACGTACAGTCTGGGGATTCAGCAGAGCTCTGTGGATGTAGCAACTTGCCCTCATGCTACACAATACTTGATATGCTCCAAATTCCCTGACATCTGTGAGATCAGACAGAACAACGATGAGTGACTTAGAAAATCCTATACATAAAATAAACACTGGACACTTGGCTGGTGCAGCTCCTGTGATTCCAATGTATTTACACCGGCAAAAATGTCTGACCCTCTCTTTGAAAACCACACAGGATTGAGAATTCTCTATTGACTGGCCATAAAAGATTCGTGCTGCCTAGTTTGTATCACAAGAAAGGAAATCCTGAAATAACTGTGCTTCCAGTAATTCCTCCAAAATTGCTTTGACAAGAACACTGTTTCCCCATGATATGGCTCACTTTACCAACTGCTGCCAGTGTGAGTTGTTTTGCCCATTATTAAGAAGAGTTAACTCAAAAAGGGTCAAACAGCTGTAAGTAGACCACTCTTTATCAAAATTGCTGATGTTAACTGCTTCTTGATGGAACTTGTTTAATGGACAGAGCGTCAAAAAGTCATTTTATTCACTGTATTGATTCCCCACCCACACATACAATAAAGTATAAAAGCCTGTCATTTGCGCCCAGTGCTGTGAAATTTTGCTAGTGCAACACTTGCTTTCATCTAAATACATTAAGGAGCTGCAAGAATGTGTCAAGATTTTTTTTCTCCAATGAGAAAAAGCTTGCAGCACATAGTCTTGAAATAATTTTCTTCAAACCTTGCATAAACTGCTCATCAATAAATTGCATTGAGTTGGGGCCACTTATTTTAATTAACAGATAGTAAAAGAGAACATTTCTATGCAGGCCCCTGGAGTGGGCTAATTTTTTTTCCCTCTGTACATAGGAATATGTGTCACACCATCATTGGCTGGAAGTCAAACAGGTATTTGAAGACTCAGCTACTTGATTCATTATTCCAGCATGCCCTCATTGACTGTGTGTATTTCATTGGAAGGAGGAGCTCCCAGACATTGTATTTGCATTTCTCAGCAGTTTCTAAAGCACTTCATAGGAGACAGCAAATATTAATTAATGGTCTTGGAATCTGTCCAACAAATTGCCAGTGAGATATCTCCATATAGCTCAGACCATTCCCATAACAGTTAGAGAATGGAGTATGTAATATTTTGAATTCACTATCATGCTTTCTAGGAAAGAAAGAAGATAATTATTTTTCAAAATCTGAGGCCACTTTTCAGCACATTAAACAGGACCTAGCTGGTTCTAACTCCCTATTTATTTCAAATGTTAACTCCTTTTTATATAAAATGTATAAACAATTTTATTTGCATTTTATGGGTGTTTGTATTTCATATTCACCTGAAAACCTACAGCTTACAGACAACTTCTAATTAAACCATACTTGCAGAAAATGAGGTCACCCATAAAGAAAAATCACATTATGGTTGCCTCTTAAAACCTAAATTAATAAAGGCCAGACGCCTCAGGTAAGAATATAGTGTAATATGAAAATCTGACCAATCACAACACCATGTGGCTTGACTTGAAGGATCAAATCAGAGGGCACACCAGGGTTCCCTGTATCTCTGATATTAGAGAATTCTTCCTCGATTCTCACACTCCAACCTGCAGGTTCACTATGCTGGAGTAGCAGCAACCGGCTGGTTTGCACATAGGCCCTTGAAACACTTTGAAGTCCTTTCTTGCATGGACTCAAACCTTGGAGATCAAAATGTATTGCCTTAAAAATTACCATTGTAAAGGCCACCAGATACACATTCTGAGGGGCTATGCAGCTTTAAACTACATTTTGGAATACATTTTAAAAACTGACAGACCATAACTTTTTTTTCAGAATAAATAATAAGAATCGCTGTTAGAGCTCAATATGGGTATGTCTTCTTGAGCTTTAAATATCTCAAAAAATATCTCAAAAAATGAGAAGTAACGTTAGTTTGAACCAAGGGGTTTGGTTTGAACTAACGCGCCTCAGCGCGCACTTCCTGGTTCGAATCAGCTGTGATTCGAACTAGCGCGCTGGTGAGATCTTGCTAATGAAGCGCGGGATATTTAAATCCCCGCTTCATTAGTAATTGCGAATGCCTGCATTTGCATCCCTAGCCCGAACTAGGGTGCAAGTGTAGACATACCCTATGTGCCCACCATTTGTTCCAAAGGTACTGGTGCCCTGCGCTGAAGCCAACATCCTTCTTCACTTCAGAGTCTCTAATTTCAGTAATTAACAGTGAGATCTCTTTATAGCATAGTAAGCTAATGAGCCTGCATCCCACTGAAACTCAGTTTCTTCCTTAAATGGTGTCAAAACTTGCAAGCAAGGTACAAACATAGCAGAGTAAATGACCATTTCCCTCAGATATCTTTTTTATCTTAGAATAATTTTACATTGACTCATTTCAACAATTAGCCATATTTATAGAGTACAGTAGTGATATAATTAGATGACAACATGTGTCTGAAATACTGTAGTTTAGTAGCTCTGATGTTTGTTTCCAGATTTATTTTGACTGGATTTTTTCTGGATCTCTTTCACAACGTGTAGATTATTACCATGATCTACCATGGGATAAGAGGGAAGGTCCTTTTGTGGATTGATAACTGGTTAAAAGACAGGAAACAAAGGGTAGGAATAAATGGTAAGTTTTCCAAGTGGAGAGAAGTAACTAGTGGGGTTCCCCAAGGGTCTGTCCTGGGATCAATCCTATTCAACTTATTTATAAATGATCTAGAGAAAGGGGTAAACAGTGAAGTGGCAAAATTTACAAATGATACCAAACTGCTCAAGGTAGTTAAGACCAAAGCACACTGTGAAGAGCTTCAAAAAGATATAATCAAACTAAGTGATTGGGCAACAAAATGGCAAATGAAATTTAATGTTGATAAATGTAAAGTAATGCACATTGGAAAAAATAATCCCAACTATATATATACAATATGATGGGGACTAATTTGGCTACAACTACTCAAGAGAGAGATCTTGGAGTCATTGTTGGATTGTTCCTCGAAAATATTCACACAGTGTGTAGCGGCAGTGAAAAAAACAAATAGAATGTTAGGAGTCATTAAAAAAGGGATAAAGAATAAGATAGAAAATATCTTATTGCCTCTATATAAAACCATGGTATGCCCACATCTTGAATACTGCATACAGATGTGGTCACCCCATCTCAAAAAAAGAGAGATTGTCATTGGCAAAGGTTCATAAAAGGGCAACAAAAATGATTAGAGGTTTGGAACAGGTCCCATATGAAGAGAGATTAAAAAGACTGGGACTTTTCATTTTAGAAAAGAGGAGACTAAGGGGGGATATGACAGAGGTCTATAAAATCATGACTGGTGTGGGAAAAGTGAATACGGAAAAGTTATTTACTTATTCCCACACTATAAGAACTAGGGGTCACCAAATGAAATTAATAGGCAGCAGGTTTAAAACAAACAAAAGGAAGTTTTTCTTCACTCAGCACACAGACAACCTGTGGAACTCCTTGCCAGAGGATGTAATGAAGACTAGAACTTTAACAGGGTTAAAAAAAGAGCTAGATAGTTTCATGGAGGTTAGGTCCATCAATTGCTATTAGCCAGGATGGGTAGGAATGGTGTCCCTAGCCTCTGTTTCTCAGGAAGTGGGAGACAGGGGAGGGATCACATGAGGATTACCTGTTGTGAACCCTCTCTCTGGGGCATCTGGTATTGGCCACTGTCAGCAGACAGGATACTGGGCTAGATGGACCTTTGGTCTGACCCAGTATGGCCATTCTTATGTTCTTCCATAATAGCTGCAGATACCAAGCAGGTGAAATCCTGATCCCACTGAAATCAATGGGAGTAGTGGAACTTTATTTCATTAATTAATACAGACTTCTTTTAATTTGCTAAGAAGCATATCCAACTCTTCCTGAGATTGAACTTTGTAGAGGCATCACACATGTGTGGCCCTGTGGTTTAGAATTGTTTTCTACTCTACAGAGCTGATAAAAAAATAGCAATTTTTTTTTATGGTTTTTTTTTTTTTTTTTTTTTTAAGTTTTCCACCAAAAAATTAAAAAATCCAAAAGTTTTCACTGTTGTTTTGGAAGATCATTTATTCATAGAAAGAAGAATGAAAATGAAAAATTTCATCCAACTTATGACTATTAACCACGTATAACAATCATGATAGTCAGCTAAAAAAAACCAGTGGATACACACTAAGCTATAACTTCACATTTCTGGGGCTGATGATTTGGGAAAGGAAGATGTTAATCTTAAAAATAGAAACACATACACACACACTGGGGCTGGAGAGTGGAATGTGATCAAGTTAAAAAGAGTTGAATAAAGGAGAAAAGCACTTGAATATGGATATGCCTTCACTGCACAGTGAAGATGTGATCATAGCATGGGGACACGGGCGTTCGGACATACTTGTACTCACATTGTTAGCTCATTCTGAAGCCTGTGCCAGCACAACTTCACTATTATTGTCACCCATTCTAGCTAGATTAAATTGCCTAGCCGTGTTGCAATTACATCTGCAGTTTACAGTGAATACACACCCTAAGGAGCATGAGAACAAACCTCACTTTAAACTGTATTTTCCCCTTAGAATACATTTAAGTTTTACATGCTGGTAGCATATCACGCTGTCATAAAATAGGGACTGTAGATGGTTCTGATTAAATGATGAGGACCAAGATGAGAATGAGGATTAAATGATGAGGTGATGCTTATCAGAGAACGTCAAGTTTTGGTATAAACATAAAGATATTTGTGGGGAAATCTCAGAATATGTAAGATCAAACTCTCAAATCCTTAAAATAATTCTTAGATGTTTTTCTCCTCAGCATTGGTCAGACACCATGCAATAAAATACCAACCATGGGATAAAAAACAAACAAACAAAAACCAGCAACCACTCAGTTGCCGAGCATGGTTTACTGGTTGATTTCAGAATTATCTTTCCATTTATATGTTATCTACTTATAAATAAAGACATAAGGGTCTAGCTTCTAATTCTAAACTGTAATTAATTCAGACTCCTCAAATATGGTAAGCAAAGTGATCCTCCAAGACTGTGTTAAGACAGACAATGTGGTTTGTTGATTAGATCAAATGATTTGGAATCTGGAATCTTATTCCATGATCTGCCTCAGACTCACTGTGTGCCTTAGGTTGACATTTGTAAAAGTGGATGCTCCTTTTAGGAACCACAGATTCTGAGTACCTACCTGCAACACTTGGGGCCTGATTTCAGAATGTTGAGCATCTGCCCTTCCTATAGATTTCACACAGAGGAAGACAATGAAATGGGTAATTTTATTAATATTCTGTAAAACCATTTGATTCTCCTTACCACTATATTTGGCCAGAAACAGTACACATCTTTCTTTTCTTTCTTTCACCTGACAGAATGAATTGTTATAATAAGTGCCAACAATAACAACAAAGAAATCAATGGGAGTTATAGATGTTCTGTACCTCTGAAAATCTGACCCTCTAGGGAATTAAAATGGAAGGATATTGGAAAATGTTGACTCACTCTCACGATGCTTCAGATTAAACCACCATAAAAAAGGCATTGGGTCAAATTCTCAGCTGCTACAAATCAGCTTAGCTACACTTATATACACATAGGTCAGCACATAGTGAAAATTTGTCCATTATATTTACCTTCCTCACAGTACTATTGTGAATCTGAATTCAATTCAGTAATTGAATCTGTAAAGCACTTTGAGTGGAAGGTGTTCTATTAATGAGGTTATGATCAATCTAATGTATCTTTCCATGAGGATTTATCATTGATGAATAAAGGTAAAATGAAACAATCATATTTTGCAATTGAAAATGTTGATCTAGTCCCCACATCCTCAAAAAAGGAAGAAATGTGTGTGCATTTATATAAATATACACATTAAATAAATCTATTAGGTAGCTTCTCCTTTCCTCATTAACACTGATGTGTTTTGGCAGCCACTACAAAACAAACAGGTGGTCTGTGCTGAACTGATAGCCTTGTCAAAGTCTAAAGAGCTGAGGGAAAAAAAGTCATGGCTTGCATTCAGCCAAACTCAGCAAAATTGGTATTGGCACTTATTGCAATGCAACCTGTCAGGGAGGGAGAAAAAGATGTATCACTGTGTCTGGCCAAACAAGGAGGGAAGAGAATAGAACTTCATGTAACTTACTTCTTTGTAAAGGTTTTGTTTTTCTGCCCCTCCTCCCCCAGGAGAAAGCTCATCTAGTTGCCTTCCCATATTGGTTTTGCAGAAATTTCCCACTCTATTAATTTTAATATAAAGAAGTTAGATATGATAAAGTAAAATGCCAACTTCTGGACTGAAAAGTTATTTGCTAATCAAAATGTGTAACTTTCCCTGACTGGAATAGACCAGTGTGGTCCAGCTAGTTCTGTACCCTGTGGCTGTGTCTACATTGGCACCCTTTTCCGGAAAAGGGATGCTAATGAGACAAGTCGGAATTGCAAATGCCTCGGGGATTTAAATATCCCCTACAGCATTTGCATGAACATGGCTGCCACTTTTTTCCGGCTCGGGGCTTTGACAGAAAAAAGCGCCAGTCTAGACGCGGCTCTTGCGGAAAATAAAGCCTTTTCCGGAAGATCCCTTATTCCTCTTAAAATCAGGAAAAGGGATCTTCCGAAAAGGCTTTATTTTCCGCAGAGCCATCTAGACTGGCGCTTTTTCCATCAAAGCCGAGCCGAAAAAGCGGCAGCCATATGTTCATGCAAATGCCACGGGAAAATTTAAATCCCCGCGGCATTTGCAATTCCGACTTGTCTCATTAGCATCCCTTTTCCGGAAAAGGGTGCCAATGTAGACACAGCCTGTAAGTTCCAGTGCTGAAGGCCAGATGCTTCAAGGAGGTTATAAATCTGCCACAAAGCATCTAACTGTACTGCACCATAACCACATGCAAGAAATTCCTTTCTGACCCTAGCTGCAGCTCTGATTATACCCTAAAGCATGCGGTTAATAGTCTTCAAGCTTTATACTACTGCAACTGCAGAGTCTATTCTTATTCCTTTCAGCATGGTACATTTCACTTCTTTTGGTGAAAAATTTAAGTCATTCTGGGGAAGTAAGTACGCTATTTGACTCATAGCATTTTGCCACAGTGAGATTCATATGTTAATTGGATATTAAGTAAAATATTGCTTCCCTTTATCCATTTAGAGGGTGTTACATTTTCATTTCAGCAATCACGCATAAGCTTAGTCAGTTATAGTAGCCTGATTTTCTGTAAGATGTTTTATATTATTCTTCTTTGGGCCAAACTGTGGCCCAGATGATAAAGCAAATCTCTTATACTGCTGTGCCCACTACTCATAACATAGGCAGCAGTGCATGAGGTCCCTAAGCCCCACAGATCCACTGTGTCCCCTGCCCATGCAGAAAAGTGAGAGGGGACAGAATGGAGTGGGTATTGGGTGGAACCTTTCTGCCAACCCCTCAATGTGGCAAGTAGTGTAGCTACATCAACACTCTGGGGAACATCTAAAAATCGAAAAGGAGTTGTATAAAAAATGGAAACTAGGTCAAGTTACAAAGGATGAATATAAGCAAACAACACAGGTATGCAGGGGCAAGATTAGAAAGGCAAAGGCACAAACCGAGTTAAATATAGCTAGAGGCATAAAGGGGAACAAAGAAGATGTTCTACAAGTATATAAGGAGCAAGAGAAAGACCAAGGAGAGGGTAGGCCCATTGCTCAGTGAAGAGGGAGAAACATTAACAGGAGACTTGGAAATGGCAGAGGTGCTAAATGACTTCTTTGTTTCGGTTTCCGTCAAGTAGGTGGATGGTGACGGGGATGCATAATATAGTGAATGCTAGTGGAAATGGGGTAAGTTTAGAAGTTAAAATAAAGTAACAAGTTAAAAATCACTTAGAAAAGTTAGATGTCTGCAAGTCACCAGGGCCTGATGAAATGGTCCTAGAATACTCAAGGAGCTGATAGAGGTGATATCTGAGCCTTTAGTTATCATCTTTGAAAAATCATGTAAGTCGGGAGAGTATGGAGTTTAGTGTTGAAGCCTCTACAGATTGAGCTATAAAGCCAGCTGCCTCTCAGCTTAGGCTGTAGTGCTCCCTTGTTCTTATCTCTCACTGTAAGTGGTCTAAGTGCCACTGTACGGGACAGTGAACCATATACTAGGTGCATGGGTTAATGCAGACCATACAGTTTAACTTCTGTGCTAGGGAAGATAATGGAGCAAGCAATTAAAGAATCCATCTTCAAACATCTGGAAGATAATAAGGTGATAGGAAACAGCCAGCATGGATTTGTAAAGAACAAATGATGTCAAACCAGTCTGATAGCTTTCTTTGATAGGATATCAAGCCTTGTGGATAAGAGAGAAACAGTGCACATGGTATGCTTAGATTTAGTAAGGCATTTGGCACAGTCTCGCATGACCTTCTTATCAATAAACTAGGGAAATGCAACCTAGTTGGGGCTACTATAAGGTGGGTGCATTACTGGCTGGTTAATCATTCTTTGAAAGTAGATATTAATGGTTCACAATCATGCTGGAAGGGCATAACAAGTGGGGTTCTGCAGGGGTCTGTTTTGGGACAGGTTCTGTTCAATATCTTCATCAATGATTTTAGATGATGGCATAGGGAGTACGATTATTAAGTTTGCAGATGATACCAAGCTGGGAGGGTTGCAAGTGCTTTGGAGGATAGAGTCAAAGTTCAAAATTATCTGGACAAAATATAGACATAGTCTGAGGTAAATAGGATGAAGTTTAATAAGGACAAATGCAAAGTACTCCACTTAGGAAGGAACAATCAGTTTCACAGATACAGAATGGGAAGCTATTGTCTAGGACGGAGTACTGCAGAAAGGAATTTAACAGTCAACAGTGTGACACTGTTGCAAAAAAAGCAAACATGATTCTGGGATGGATTAACAGGAGTGTTGTGAGGAATACACGAGCAGTCATTCTTCCACTCTACTCTGTGCTGATTAGTCTTCAATTAGAGTATTGTGTCCAGTTCTGGGCACCACGTTTCAAGAAAGATGTGGAAAAATTGAAAAAGGTCCAGAGAAGAGTAACAAAAACGATTAAAGGTCTAGAAAACATGACCCTATGAGGGAAGACTGAAAGAATTGGGCTTATTTAGTTTAGAAAGGAGAAGACTAAGAGGGGGACGTGACAGTAGTTTTCAAATATCTAAAAGAGTGTTACAATGAGGAGGGAGAAAAATTGTTCTCATTGACTTCTGATGATAGGACAAGAAGCAATGGGCTTAAATGTCAGCAAGGGAGGTTTAGGTTGGACATTAGAAAAAACTTCCTAACTGTCAGGGTGGTTAAACACTGGAATACATTTTCTACTGAGGTTGTGGAATCTCCATCACTGGAGATATTTAAGGGCAGGTTAGATAGACATCTATCAGGGATGATCTAGACGGGGCTTGGTCCTGCCATGAGGGCAGGGGACTGGGCTTGATGAACTCTCAAGGACTCTTTAAGTTCTATGATTCTATGACATTCACTTCCATCCTAGCACAATGTGCTGCCATTTACACAATGAAAACTGTATAATCAGGGTGTAGCTTTTTATTTGCTGTCCCTAGAAATGAGCATCAAGATAACATGCTCTTTCCAGTGATATATATAGAATGGCCCATTAGAAGGCTTCTATCCATATCCCTTTGGGGATCAACCTAGCACTGGATATTGTAAGTTTGGAATATTCTTTGTCCCTTTCTGAAAACCAAGATTTTTTCTCTTGAGACTTGTTCACACTTCAGGGAAGAAAGAGTTTCAAGATCACACTTGAAGCTGGACCTTTTTCATCGTACTGAACAAAAAAAATATTCCAGGAAATTTAGGGCCGGTCTTCAAAGTGCAATTTTCAAACATATGTCTATGTCCAACATTGCTGGTCATACCCAAGATCAGCATCTATAGCGGCATGAGTGTCAACTATCTGCAAACTTTTCTATGAGCGTTTGCAACTCATATACATAGTTAAGTGGAAAAATTCTGCCCTTCCCCAGCTGCTTCTGTGTCTCCCTCATTGAGTAGCTGAGAATTAGGAGGAGTGTTGATTAGATGGCAGAAGGGGCAAAGGAATGGGAATCTCAGCCACCAGCCCTGCCTGATCTGGCATGCACTATAGAGCCACCACCAGCAGCTCCGTAATGTAAAACACGTATATATACAAAGAATATTTCCTACACAATTTTTAACTCAAGCAAAATATTAAGCTATTGAGCACATCTAATGCTATACATTTATATTTTTTTGTTTGTCTCTAAGGTGCTACGGGACTACTCATTGCTATAAATTTGATTAAGCTTCCATTGGGTCAAATTTTGCAAGAGATTTTAAATAGATGTTTTCCCCTATCTAGAATAATAAGCACAGTTACTTGGATTATTTTACCCTCAAATTAATAAAAACCACTTTAATATAGTACTGGCCCATTGCTATACTTTAAGTTTGAAAAATCACAAACTTATTTTTCTTAAAAGAATATAAACATATTGCAAGTTGTATCACAAAAACATTTCATTGTTAATCCTGGGCATTTTTGGAGGGGAAGCTGCTTTTTATACCAAACATAAAGAACCAATTACAGTAACATATACAAAAACTGTGCATTACAGGTTTTTCCTATAATAGTGGCACTAAGGAAAGTTAGATTGTGGGGGCTCACATGTAAATCATAAAGTTCAGAATGAGCCTGCCTATGTTGGTACAACAAAATGGCTGACATAGCATAACATTTGCACATATACAATTTACATTTGGGGTAATTTTAAAGATATGCCTTTGATGACACCATCTTATGATATAGAAAGTCCCCTATCTGTATCAGATCTGCCTAACTAATATTTTTTGACCAGACACAACAACAGTCTGCTTCCTCATCCTGCTCCTTGCTGGTTTCTCTGGCTGCTGGCTGAGACTCCCACCACTTTTCCTCTTCTGCCATCTAATCAGCATCCCTCCTAATGAGAGGGAAACAGAAAGAAGCTGGGTGAAGGGCAGAAGCTTTGCATCCAAGTGGGTGTGATAAAGAGGCCAAGTTGTGAGGATCTTGGCTGAGATACAGATTCCATTTACCTGAATCATGGACCAGATTGTGATGTGCACAGTAGTTTTGGCCTTTAGGAGTTAAAGCACTAATGCTGCTATCATTAGAGTCACTGTGAGTTTTCCATGGGCTTTTATGGCAACAGAGCTGGGCTCTAAATTAGAAAAGGACTAAACAATCTAGTACAGGCTTTCTTTCAGCAATCCTGCTCTGCTTCCTCAGATATTCTGAAAGACAGTACCCCACTGTCCTCCTGAGCTACACTGGAGACAGAAATGCCAGTGTTCACATAGTAGCTGGTTTATGAAATGTGCCTTGTAAAACAGTAAACATAACTTCTTTTAACATAAGGAATATAAACAATGCACCAGTCTTGAATGTGGGATTAGGAGATGAAACGTGAAGAACGATTTAAAATACAATATGTCCAGGCTAAAATCATATACATGTAATTCAAAAGGCAAGGCTAATGAGTACATTCCAGGAACAGTAAGTTCTGTTTTTTTTTAATGGAGGATTAAAATGTACTCCCTATATTCCTAGAGCCATAGGCATGCTCTCTGTTAAACAGATACCAATTGTTCAGGGGAATTCAAGGGAAAAGGAATTTGTGGTGCATTGAGAAGAAACTGGAAAATCTGCTGCAGAAGTAAAGATGGGCAAAATTTACAACAAACCCGCTGAAGCATTATTACAAATTTAACTAATCACGTATAAAACAAATGGTTTTTTTCCATAGCCATTTACAGAAAGCAAAGAAAAATGCAAACTTTATGAACAATCATTTCTCTTCTTAAGTAGTTATTTAC
The DNA here is from genome assembly GCA_019425775.1 of Rafetus swinhoei. NCBI lineage: Eukaryota > Metazoa > Chordata > Testudines > Trionychidae > Rafetus > Rafetus swinhoei. The sequence continues at coordinate 313,384,679 of CM033437.1, forward strand.
TAGACTCATGTCTTATCTATTAGACCCTGGTGCCCCAAATAAATTGGTTTCTTTTTCTAGATCATGCTCAGCTCTGGTACATAATTAAATTGACTTCAATTGCATTACATCAAGAAAAGAATGAAAATTATTATTAATCATTTAGGGTCCAACTCTGCCACCTTTACTCATGTTAAGTAGTACCCTTCTTTTCAAATATTCCCATTGAAATCCCAGTTCAAATCAATGGGAACTTTTATAGAATAAGGAGCTACTTATGCATAAAGGTAGCACAATTTGGCCTTTCATTTTTAAGTGAAAACAAGGGGATTTGCCCACACCCATTTATTTGCAAAATTTTCTCTTGAAAGTACTAGGAGTACTTATGTCCAGGGGCACTCTGGAATTCCTGGCTGACGCTGAGCTATCTCATTACAATGGGTGAGAGTAATGCTTTCTACCATCTCCAGGTGTCTAAGAAATTCCAATTTCCATTCCATCCTGCTGGATGAAGACCTGGACAGCAGCATAGCCAAAAGGACCTCTGGTGCGTCCCGACTTCAGGCAGGTGGGCAAGAATGGGAAGTGGAAGGGGGGAGTAGGACAGGTGAGAAGGGGCCACCTTCCCCCCCAACTGGCTGGAGGGGACAAATGGACAGGATCTGCACACAAGGGATTGGCTTGTTCTGCCACCTGCCTGGCACTCCAGTCCAGGAGCAGTGTTCCAGTGGATTCTAGCCCAGCTACTCCCACTCCCTTGCCAGAGTGCCAGGGCGGAGCAGGGTAAGACCTGGGGCCCCAGCCCTGATTTTCAGCTGTCTTGCTGAGTAGAGTGAAGTAGGCCCCTTGCTCTGATCCCACTCCTTGGCTGCAGTGCCCACTCAGGCCCACCCATGGCTACGCCTCTGGATCTAGACCTAAATATTCATGCCTTTGTCACCTCTCAACTGGACTATGGCAACGTGATACACCTGTGCACAGAGCCTTCAGCCCTTAAGAAATTCAGATTAGCACAAATGCTGCAGCAGACCTCCTCATAAGCAAAGGCTATAGTGAGAACACATAGCCACCATCCACTCAGTGCCCTGGCTTCCCGCAGAATTTCTAATCAACCCCAAGGTGCAGGGCCTTATCTTCACAACACTCAATGGCCTAGGCCCAGGATGCCTAAAAGACTCTATAGCTCTGGGGTGAAGACTGTTGTTGACAGCTTTGTTCCTCTGACACAGAGAAATGCTTGACAAAGAAACAAAGTTCATCATTGAGGGAGGCAGAACTTTATGTGGGGGCTGTCTGAGCCCCTGCTCCAAACCCCTTCCCCCTGGCTCTTGGCCACAATGCTGAAGTGGGGGTAGCCCTGGCGACCAACAGTCCCCCAGGAGCACCAGCAGTGATGGCCAACACAGCCCCGATGGCCTCCCAGGAGATGCTGCTCTCCTCTCCCTGGGAACACCTCTGGGGCCAGCCAGTGCAGGCCCACCCCCTCCAGAGGAGCTGCTGGTGAGTAGTACAGCCCCAACTCCAGCACAGCTTTCTCCTCAGGAGCACCAATGGAGCCTTCCCCACAGAGAAGACGCCAGCTGGGGCAGGGCAGCACAGCCCCGGGCCCGCTCAGAACATCACCAGGGACAGGCAGTGTAGCCCCAGCTCCCCTGGGAGGAGCTGCCATCTGAGCAGTGCTGCCTTCACCACTCACTGTGGGTGGCTCTGGTAAGCTATGAATGGGACATATCCAGGCCACTTAATTAGCTTCAGGTCCTACAGTTGTCATGTCCAGGTTGGATCTCACTGGTCCGGCACCCCTGGGACCTGACTGGTCCCAAACAAGGGGATTTGCTGGACCACGGAAGGTCCCTCCCTCCTGGCCTGTGCTGTCAGTGAGTTAGGGCTCCAGCCTCCCCCCACTGCTGCCCCAGGCCTCCAGGGCTCTCTAGATGCCACCAGCCCCACTTCTGTTGGGGCAGAGTGCCAGGCCAGAGTTCTGCAGCCAGGGCAGAGCCCCACAGCCACCTGGATCCGTGGCTGGGGACGGAGCTGAGTAGTCTGGACAGAGCAGATAAGCAGCCACCTGGCTCCACAGCCAGGGCTGGGGCAGAGGGCCAGGGCCAGAGCTCCATGGCCGGGGACAGAGATCCCTGGTTGCTGCAGGGGGCTGGAGCTCCATAGCCATTGGCAAGGCCAGAATTCCCCACTGTGCCACCTGTTCCCCCCTCCACTGGATTGCCAATGCCCCCTAACATCCTCCTGTCACACTGTCAAACCTTCCTGTTCCTGGGGCCTGTGGTCCAGGAACATCCATGGTCCATAATGGACCACAGATATTGCCAGACCAGGGAGTCCTGGTTAAAAGAGGTACAACCTGTACTTCTTTTGCTGTTATATATATCTTGGATTCTGTTATTTCCACTCCAACTCATCTTATGAAGAGGGTCTTACCCATAAAAGCTCATGATACTATATATTTTTGTTAGTTTCTAAGATGCCACAGGACTACTCATTTTTAAAAGTACAGACTAACACAGCTACCCCTCTGAGACTCTTAATACATGGAAAATGTTACTGTTCCTTGTCAGCATGACCTTGCACCTTTAAAAATCAATGGGCTCTTCCTCATGGATTTGAGCAGTAGCAGCACTGAATCCTATCTAAACATTCTATCCTGGTCTCAGATGATACAGAAAGGGGCACCTTGAAAGTGTTTGAAAAGAAATGTTACAGGGTTAATAGAAGTCTGTTTACTGAGATATATCAAGAGTAAAATGATTGACAATCCCTGTTTGTACAACTCATTTTTTTCTCTGTGCCTGCAAGCCAAAGGTTCGAAACTCATGAGTCAGGCCCCCCAAAATAAAGAGATTTTTATTTAGGTCATGTTTGTAAATTTTCTTCACAATCATGATGTCTAGAAACATTTTTTAATAAAAGTTGAGATTCGCTTTTATTTACACAGCTCCAGGACCTTAAAAAAAATTTTGTAAGATGATAAAATCAAAAGAGTTGGCAACACTGCATTCTGTGTGCTAGAAAGACAAATCAAATAATAGGCAAAGTTTAAAAGCATGCCATAGTTAGGCTGTTAAATCAGGGCTGGTAAAGTATAGATGTTACAGGTGTCTAGGACCCCAAATCCTATTGAGATTAGAATCTTTGCATTTTTTAAAATCTATTGTTTCTAGCGATCATAGATGCAAAGAAAAATTAGGAAATGTGAACTCAGATAAACATGAAACTTTTCTGAGCATAACTCCAAGAAATATTAACCACTGTGTTCATTTTCATTGTGAAACTTGCAGCTACCACCAAAAGGGGTAGGCCACGTAGGTTATGTGTAATACCCTGGATTGCCTTAATTCAATTTTGTTTTAAGTCTGTATCTATATAAACTATCTGATTTTCAAAAAATGCTGACCACCCAGGAGGTCCCTGTTTATCTATAAATGGTGTTAGTACTCCTGAAAATTGGGCTACTTAAGGTGAATATATATGGCTCTTGGGAGCTTTAGTTTAGGCACTGAGGTTTGAAAGTCTTGGCCGCAATGCATTGCTGACCTAAGATATTTGTTGTTTTGTCATAATGCAGAATACTTTGTATAAGGTGACAAGTGAACCAATGCAAGAGTAAAAAAGTCAAAAGACCAACATGAACTTATGCTTTCTGCTGCTTTCCTAGTATGTAACAGCCTGAGAGTTCCCACACAATGTGTAAAAGTCACATTTTGGATGAATTACAGCCCATTGCCATACTGACTCCCCACAAAAGATTTGACTGCATTTAATATTAGGAAGGAAGAATTGTTACCATGGTAAAAGTGACACTGCAAATCCAACTTAATCCACATAACTAGCATTGATTCCTTCTCTGCAGATTGTGTCCTACTGGGAAGGGAGTAGGATAGCTTCCCATTAATGTATTTCTCAATCTTCATGTGTCACTTTCTCTACCAACAGGTTTCTGAGCATTTACTGCTTTGATACAGATTCTCCTCCTATGGTGTGGAGTTTCCCTAAAGCCAGTATAGCCAACTCACAGGATGTTCACCCAAGTGTAAGGCAATCACACCTCTACGGGCCCAGATATGACACAGCACCTAACCTACACACACACACACCTAACTTACACACACACATCCATACAGACAGTACAGGGGAAATTTGGAGCCCAGATTTCAACCTCAATCTTGAAAATACAGAGTTTAGTGGACCAATGCATATTTGTAATAACCATGCTTATTTGCACTCTTACACTGTGGACACAATTGTCAGAAATCAATAATATAGAAGTTTACGGGCAAGTCCCAAATCAATTTATTACTGCATCTTCTATCCTAGGCTGACTACTGCCCTGGGCTGTTTTGGCCTTTTCAAAAAACGCTGTACCCTTGAAGGCTGTATGAATCCTGATGTCCCATATTTTTAAGGGGAACACACAACAGAAACCCAAACAAAAACAAGCAGAAAAGTCTGGAGTGCTTTTGACTAAGCTATAAATTTACATTGTTGAGAAGAGCCAAACCACAGTCACTGCTGATTTAAAGGAACTCTTGTTCTTAGTGATCATCTGCAAGAAGCAGAATGCATGGAAAACAAACATTAAGGTTTATAAACAGAAAGTAAATAAGTGGTGCCTAAGGTTGGCCTCCTCCACTTCATTTATAGACTACACCATTCAAACTGTCTGCTTTTTTTAAAAACATTCACTGAAGCCCTTTGAAACTAACTTTTATATTACAGAGTATAAAAATATCTCAACTGAACTGTAATTCACTGCCCCGGTTTGCATTTTTTGTGTTTTGTCACTGACATGCATTATTACAGAGCTTAACTGTACTGATTTCTGCAAACTTTGTTTTGCCCCTTACACAGGGCATCTGGAGTCCTGAAATAGATGGCACCATTTGTTGCATTCCTACTGTTATAGAAGAATGAAACTGAGGGCCTATGCAAGACCTGGGCAGTGCTCAAATCCCATAAGATCTCAAAATGAAGCTTAAATTGAAGTATTGCATAAGTCTTGTGCTAGGTCTCTGCATAGGAACAAATTTCATTCTAACCACTATGGATACTTTGTATGTTTTAAATGATTCCCTGAAGACCTAGATATAAAAGGCTTAATATGCTAACCATATCCAACTTCATTGCTCAGAGTGATGATGGCTCTGGTAAAAGCAGGATTACTGGGAGTACCATTTGGTAACATATATTTGGCGGCTCATCTGCCATTAATTTTATGCAAAAACAATGAGGAGTCCTGTGGCATCTTAAAGATTGACAGATTTATTTGTGCATAAGCTTTTGTGTCTCTCTTCTCTAATTATTTATCTAGGCATTTAGTACGATGAATGAATCAGTCTCATACTGCTTGCAGACAACTGCAAAAGAGAAAAGCAATTAAAAAATTGTTTAAATAATTTTTTTCTTGCAATTTTTCTGCCAAGCTTTAGTTACCATATCATGACTTTAGAAAAGGGAGACCTTTTAATTGCTTCAGTCTTCACCTTAAGTAGCTTTCATATAAGTCATAATCTAATTAAGGTACAGAAAAAGTTCAATTGTAGACCTTAAACTAAAAATTAAATATCTTTAATAATTAAAAATACAAAAACCAGAAACATTTCTGAGAATGATTGTCTTATTAAACATACCCACAGAAAAAAAATTACTGTGTGTTTGGTAAAAAGCATAGCACAACTGCACAAGTTAAAAATGTCATGGAAGGAGCTAAGCTCACAGAAGCTGTTCTATAATATTCCCCACTGAGCAGCTCTGGGTAACTAAATAACAAACAGAGAAAATATCTATTTCTGTTTTTAGCTGAACATTCCAAAGACTGTATGGACTCAGCTCTGACGTACTGAATGTTTTCTCTCACAGAAAGATGTGGCATTGCAGAAAAAATACCAGAAATGCCCGGGGAACAAATCAGACAGACTGTTATGAAAAGATAATTTTACTTTTCAAAAATAGAATTCCAATGCAGGATGTCACCCACTTGAAAAAAAATCTCAAGAATTGACTTCAAGAGGAAAAACATGTTTCCTTTCAATAATTTAAAAACATATGACCAGGTCATTCCTTTCACTTCTATACGCAGTGATGTCTCAAAAAGACATTGAAATTTGTGGGATGACTCCCGTTGATTTTATTGGGTTGGAATCAAGTGCTTAGTTCTGATGGATCGGGATAGGCTGACCCATTGACCCCTTGACACCAACTGCCAAAATCATAGGGGGTGTATAGTGTTTTACAGGGATACCCTAGGTTGATTTCTGCATAATAGTTCACTGGTGAGGGACAAGTGAGGTCTCTATTGAGAGAATAGCCTTCTGGTCATCATAATCATTACAAAATCTGTGTGGATTATATGTAAGATGTTATGTATCAATACAGCCGCTCCCCGACTTACGGTCACCTCCACTTACGACCATCCGCACTTACGACCAAAGTGGTCGTAAATGCGGATCCGAGTTACGAACGGCGATCCGCACTTACAAACAGCGCGGTCACCATGTAACTCTATGGGATCCGAGTTACGAACAGTTCAAGTTACGGACCAAGTGTTGGTCCGTAACTCGTTCGTAACTCGGAGAGCGGCTGTATTGAAAATTATGGTAAGGCAGGTCACCAAGAGGAGATGAACCTCAGAAATGTTGTTTTCAAGCAGGAGGTAACTTACACCTATTTCACTGTCTAGCCCCTTGTGTATTGTATGTTTCATGCTGTATACCAATTTGCATGCTGAGCCAAGTGCAAACTGAAAGATTGTGAAATCTACACAAGACGAAATCTAAAGGATGAAACAAATAGCAGGGATGTCATGTTTATGAAGAGACAGAAGATTAGTCTAGTATATGTTGGAGTCCAAAGATACACACTGGATTGTTCACCTACCAGCCAAGTTGAAGAGTAGGTTGAAGCTGATTTCGCTGTAAAGCATTACAGGGATTTTGGGTGAGAGTTAGACTTTTGACATGAGAGTAACTTGTAAATTCAGTGTAAGCTCTAGAATGCATGTTATGACTTTATTGTGTGTAGCCATTTTTCACGTATTTCTACTTGCTACTGTTGACTCTGCTTTGTTAAATAAACTTTTATTTGATTTCCTTATAAACAAATCTAAGTGCTGTGAGTTAAAGGGAACAGAGATATGGTAAGTAGAGATGCTTTAGAAGCAATGGATTAGTAAATACTATGAATGCCGAGTGGTCCAAGGGGTGGATATACCAGGGAGATGTTCAGAAGTCTCAAGAGTTGGAGTGTGCCTATTGTTAACCACAGGGTAACAGCAGGGCCTGCCAGGGCTTGGAGGAAGGGTTTGTGTCACTTGTGCATGGTGGGGTTGGGGAGCTGACCCCCAGAAAACACAGATGAGACTTCCTTATACTAAGGGCAGTAGGTAGCCAGGGGCCTCACACACTTGTGTGTCCTGGGAATCATCACAGTGGGAAAGGGGCACATTAAATAGTGCTGACTTCACAGATACTCCCATGAGCTCCATAGGTTGACAGGATATGAGGTAAGGATAACAGCTTCTATCTGCAGAGTTGTTCCTTCTCAATCCTATGGCAGGTAAGATAATGCTGACTCCAACTCTGTAAACACAGGCCTACTTTCTAACCCACTCTCTGGTGGGAAAAAAACCCAGGTCTAATGAGGAAAATTCACAGTCATCAGGGGAGTGGATGGGAACATGGTTGCTTAAAGAGCCAGGTTGTCACAAAGACTAGGAAAGCCATAGGAAGAATTGAGCCTCTGAGGCTATGTCTAAACAGCAGTGCTATTTTGGGATACCAGAAGTATCCCGAAATAGCAATTCTGCATCTTTAAATGTACCCATTATTTTAAAATATATTTCTAAATAACGGGCACTCTATTCCAGTGTCCCTGTAACCCTTGTTCCATGAGGGTTAAGGGACTTGTTGGAATAGCATTTTATTTCAAAATTTGGTGCTGTATACACAGTACCAAATTTCAAAATAAGCTATTTCAAGGTAATTTTGAAATAAAGCACTATTCCGAAGCATCCCTTAACCCTCGTGCAGTGAGGTTTACAGGGACATTGGAATAGCAAGCCCATTGTATTTCAATGTAATGGGCTTGCTCTTAAGATGCAGAATAGCTATTTCAGGGTACTGGATGGCCAACTGGACATTTAATGGCCCAGTCAGCAGTGCTGACCAGAGCCACTAAGGTCCCTTTTCGACTGGATGTTCCACCAGTTGAAAACCAGACACCTGTCAACCCTTTCTTACCTCTATAGATTTCAGGGAATCACAGCTTTAGAGTACTGAAGTCCCTGCTCATTTCATTAGGAAAGCCAAATGGTGCCCCTCTGCTTACTAAGTGCAATGGAAACTTGCAGTTTCTTAGCTGCTTTTTCTTACTTATGGGAGCTAAACTGGCCCCTGACTTCAACTCAACGAATTACAAATTAGAGAAACTTGGCCACAGACACTCCCATAAATAGATTAAGAACTAATGTAAAGTAGTTATCCATCACTGTAAAAGCCAGATCGATAAATGCTATTGCTGCTATAGTAGCTCTGCAAGTTTTTGTATTTTTCTAGCATAAATCTAACCCTAGTCAGACCTATATTTAGATTGCAAACTCTTCAGGACAGGGACCATATTTACTCTGTGTTTGTACAGTGCTTGAGGGGTTTAATGGGGTCCTGTCTCTAACAGGGGACCCCACTTGTAACCATAATATACACCCCAACAGATAATAATAATGAAACCAAGCACGTGCAAACCACAATCTTTCTCACACACTCTCAGGTTTGAGAGTCTGTGTTTGAAAACCTCAGTCTGTGTTTCTGCAAAGTTCAAAAGTGGGTTGAGGTTGTTTGCACAGATGCACTGAATGAACCTTTCCTGCCCCATCAGCCACCTCTCCCACAAACCCAAGTGCCCCCTTCCTGTGGAATGTGAACATTGGACATTTGAGTTCATTGAACTTGAAATGCCAAGCAAAGCTGCACAGATTGGTTCTGTTCCCAAGGCAAACTGAAGTTGCTGGATTCCACTTGTAAAGTTAACCACATCGGGTTTGTACAGCTCTACATACTGCTGCTCTGTCTAGTGCCACTGGGGCAAGGCCCATGCCAAGGGCACTTTGTAGTGAAAATATTGCTGAGTTAGAGACAGGTCAAATCTAAATCGAACAGAACTTTTGCCCAAAATTCAAACCAGATCAGGCCAAAACCTTTTGGTTTTAAAGCTAGGCAAAGAAGCACGGTGAACTTTTGTTACATAGCCCCAATCTGCAGCAGGAGGGTGGTGAAGCACTGGAATGAGTTCCCTAGGGAGGTGGTGGAATCTCCATCCCTAGAGGTTTTTAAGTCTCAGCTTGACAAAGCCCTGGCTGGGTTGATTTAGTTGGGGTTGGTCCTGCTTTTAGCAGGGAGTTGGACTCGATGACCTCCTGAGGTCTCTTCTAACCCTATGATTCTACAATCCTTTTATTACCTCTGCCTGCTAGCACATGTTGGAACACTGCCAGGAACTGCAGGTTACTCTTGGGTGCGGGTGTTGTAAATTAGACTTCACCCTGACTATAATAGAAGTAGGAGCAATACTAGTAAAAGGGAAGCGCTAGAGAGAGAGATGCTATGGGTAGAATCAGTCAAGCCTATAGATACAGCTTAGAGTAGAGGCTACGTAATCATATTTTCAAATGATTTTTTCTGTTCATAAAGCCAACTCCCAGGAAGCTGTGACTCACTTTATCATTATAATGTATACAGTTTGGCGTGCGAAGGGTGGCGACTGCACCTTCTGCAAACTGCAGTTGTGATAGTGGAACACAATCTTTGCAATATTTCCAGGGCAGACCAAACCAGGAAATGCTGGAAGTTTCTCAAGAAAGCCCATTTGCATGAGGTCTGCAGCATGATTTCCATAACTTTGGCTGAGTGTATTTGGATGCTTCTCCAAATTAAGCCTGCAAACCTTTTGGGAAATGCCAATCAAATGATAAATCTGATCTGAATGAAACATCCAGCCCTTTAAGATTCATTGCTAGTCTGCAGCAATTGTGCGTGAATCAAAAGAAATCATTAGACATAGGACAAAGTAGTGGGTAGCTAGATCCAGATCCAGATCCAGATATTACCAGAGTCATAATTTGAGGTTTTGATTTTTATCTAAAATCATACAGCAATTCAAGGTCTGTTCTGACAAAAGAATCCTCTAAACATTTCTGCCTCTGTCTGATGTCCTTTCTCCCAGTTCACCCAGAGCTTGCCTCACTCTATGAGATCTCTCACCACTAAAAGTTTCAAAGGGAAGTGGGTTCTCAGAATCTCCTCCTCCCCTTGTGATGCTGAAGGGTTACAAGGTAAGAACAGCAGAAGAGGACACTGGAAAAACAATAGGAACAACAATATTAGGATTGCATGTGCGCAAATTGTGCCCCCAAAATATTGTTTTTGAAGAGCTACCAGGGCAATGAACTGAACCAGAAGCAGTTTCACTGTGCTATCCTAAAGACTGTGATATGATCAACCCAAATCACCCTTATACTTGGCATGAGACTCCAACTTGCCAAGAGGCTGGCTGAATGCTTGGACAGCAGAAGGGAGGAAAGCTCAGGTCTCTCAGTACATCCACTGGAGCACTAAAGCATGATTAGAAACACACAGAGCATTTTCAATATATTTCAATGGGCTTTGGATAATTGTTAGAATATAAATCTGATGTCCATACATTATTTCTGTACAATTTACATTAGTCAGAAGTGCTGTAGCACTGAACCCAGTGGGGTTATTTTGCTACAATGCATATAGCAACAAACACAAATGTTTACAAATTCGATCTGACTCCCATATCCATGTCAGCGCGTTGCCAGTTTCCTGGAGGGAAGCTAAATGACGTAGAGTTTTATTCACTGCAAGGACCATCAGTTTGTTTGCAAACAAAACATTTGCATATGAACCCCAGCCTATGATTTGCCTACGGCACGTTGTCATCACAACCGTGTTTGTTAACATGAGACTGAACAAATAGCAGGGAGCATAGATGTCAAAAGTTCAATGGTGGATTGAAAGAATGGGTGTGTCCAAGGCACTCACTATTGTTTACCCACAAAGTAACCTATAATAGCATGACATCTTTTGTGCCTATGTGGCAGGCGAAGATGGAGAGTAAACGATAATTAGGCTGTTTCCACATGGTGAGATTGTTAAGAGTATGGGGGATGTCTCTGCTCTCTCCTCCTCAGTTATCAGAGATGCTTTGGAAATAATTTTTCTGTCTTATTCGAATGCTTGTGTTCTCTGCACTTCAGCTTTGTGTTGCCAGTTCTTGCTCAGGATTAGAGATTTTCTTCCCTTTCATCCTATGTACATCTGGGAACATCACACTGCTTGAAGGATGTTATGGATAAAAGCATTAGTCTGCTAAGCCACTTTACCTGCTTCCTCCTTTCATTTAATTCTTCTCAGTGCCTCACTCACTCACCATGCTCTCTGCCATCCCCCACTGGTGTGAACCCTTACTACATGTGTGTGCGGGTGTTATGTTAAAAATAGACAATAATGAAAGGGAACATTGTCAGGTTAAGAAGCACGGCTCGGATTTTCCCACTTGTAGCCAGACACAGGAAGCTAGCCTCTGAGTGAATGGAGCCACTTCGGTGGCATGGAACCAACGTTACATCTGATACAGCCCAGTTCCTGCAGCTTGCATGGAAGAATTACTGGGGGCAAAGGGAGCATGGCTGAGCATGACATTCCAGGCTGCTATATAACAGCCACTTGGGGTGACTGGAAAACAATATAAATTAAATTTCTTTGAATTACAGTGGGTGGATTGGCTCAAAAAATGGCTAGGTCTGGATTAGAAGAGTTTGTGGTGCATGGTCATTCCTACTAGGTGCCACTAGGGATTCATGTCTCTTGCACTAAGGGCCTGAGCTAATGCCTATGGAAATTAATGGCAGTCTTGACTTCAACAGACTTTGGACCAGGCCATAGTAGTCCTCAGCAGGAGCCCCTCTGCCCCCTCTTGCCCCCCTCCTTCCAGGAATAGGAATTCTGCAAGGAATGAAGCAAGTTAAAATGCTGCAAAAAAGAAAAAACATGTTAATACAAAAATAAGTTTTAAATATTGATTAATGCAGCAGCAGCTGTTGCTGTAGCTTTATTAAATGAGCTTAGTAGTGCACAGATGCATTGTGATTTCAGAAGCGCCCTGTGGCTGATTGTTCCTGAACCTAGGCCAAAAAGCGGCATTGAAAAACCAAAGCAAAAGCTATACTCAGGGCCACGTGTCTTCTGCAGCCTCAGAATTTGCTGTTGCAATCCACCCCCTTGCTGTCCTTTGTGGTAGTATTGTGCTGCAGAATCTAAATTCCCATTAAAAAAAATTAAACTGCCGTTACAACCGTGAAAAACAGTCATCAGGTGTAAATGGTGATAGTGCTGTCTTAGCAAAGCCCAACTCTGCAGTGTTGTCTGCACTGATGTGGGAGTCTGCTGACCAGAGCTCACTGAAGGAATGGGGCCAGAGTCTGTTAACAGCCTGGAACAATTACCAGGTGAGGTGTGAAATGCACTGTTCATCTCAGTCACTTCTTGTCACTATTATTCTTATGTATTTTACAGGAACAGCTGGAAGAACTAACTAAAACTGGGCTCCGTTATGTTTGGTGCTGTACCTACACACAGCAAGAGACCATTCCTTCCCCCAAGCACTTATTAAGTTGGACAAGGGTAGCAACCATTACATTTTAAATGTCAACTATTTCACTACTGGTGATTTTAAGCAGAAAATATATAACTAAATGTACTTGTTCCACCCTGGAAGGGACCAAGTACAGGCAGACTTGTCTAGCCATCATAGGTGGGCCAAGTTCTACTCCACCAGAGACAGGCACCAGCGGGCTAAAGTTGGAGGCATCACAAGACCAAGTCCCATAAACAAGAGTCAGGATCAGATACCAGAAGCAATACCACATTCAAATTAAAAAAAAAACAGGAACCAAATTCATAGTCAGGCTAGTTAAAGCTTAGAAGATAAGGCAACATCTAGCATTGCAACCAAGGTCTGTATGGTTGTCCATACAACTTCCTGGGGCAATCCCTCAAGCTAAGTACATGGGGACTTGGCCAATCAGCGGTCCACTGGGTTCTGTCACTCTGGGTCTCACAGGCAATACTTCCTTTCACACCTACTCTCCACAGTATGCCCTGCCTATACTTTTCTACAGCCTCCCACTACCACTGTGGGAATAGTAGCCATCCTGTACTCTGTAGACTTGGGTTCAGCAACAGGTCTTCAGTTACATACTGCTGCAAAAATCTGTAGCATGTTGAAAAAAACTAAGACATGGGGAAAACATAAAGCCAATTGTATTAAATATAGATACAAATAATTCAAGGGTTATTGGGTTGACTGTGCTAGTTACTTGCATATTTAATTCAATCAAAATCTACACATGTTTATAATGGAAATGCTGCTGCTACAGGTTCTTCATTCTGTCACAAAAATGCCTAATAATACAGGGACTTGATCACAGATCTTGGTTCCATCTTGCCATGGAGCTCACAAGGCCTTGAACTAGGTACCTTTGGGACAATTGAGTAAATGGGTGAGTGAAGGCTTCTCCTGGTGTGTGGGGAATAAGAGGGCTCTTTCAGAATAGGACAAGGAGTCTTCAGGAAAATAAAGGTTTGTTGGGTGGGAGAATGCCAGTTCTCTATGGGAGTTGAATTTAACAAAAAATATTTCAACAATATCTTAGTTTTATGCATCACTGTCCATTCGGAAGGGCAAAAATTTCTTCATGAACTACATTCATACAATGAAGCCATCTCTTGGGTAGAGGGAGAGGTCAGGTAGACAATAGGCACATGGTATAATGCACAATGATGGGAGAAGGAACATTTGGCAAAAAACTTTTATGCAAAACCTCACATTTAAAAAAATACCACAGATTCTGTAATGTCCTGAAATATAGGCAGGATTTAAGGATGAGTATTTGAGTATTATAAGACCTCATCCAAGGAGTTTGTTCTCTCACTCTGTCTGTCTGTCTCTCTCTCACACACACACAAACAAACACACATACTTTAACCCATATGGAACTCAATTTACTTGACACAGAAGGATGTGCAAATAAGCCAGGTGGAGTGAGATTTAATCTGTAACTCCACAAATCTCTCTGTTGGAGGCCTGATGCTTATATCACTAAGCTATTCCACAGTTTGAGTCAAGTTTACCACAAGATCAGAGAGTATGGCATCACCATCTTTAGGAAGACAGAATGTTACTCACTCACCATCTGTCTTTTTGGTTCCTGCCCCCACTTTTAGGTGCCCACTTCTTCATCCAGGGCAGCATATATCCCTGGTGCACTGACTTGGCAGTGCATGGATACTAGGCTCTCTTCATTCCTCACTCATTTCTACTTTGAGGATAGGTGGGGACATAGTGACCCTCCAGAATACTCTCTCTCCCCCTCCATTGGTCTACCCATTGCAAAGGTAGCTGGCCCAGGGTAGTAAGGGAGTCTACCACAAGTATGCAGGATAGGCCACAATCTAATTTCTGATGTTCAGGTGATCATTCAAGTATACACTATCAGAGCAGGGAATGCTGCTAGCACTTCATAAACCTTAACTGAGAGTTCTTTCTAGTACCTAAATCCTTCAGAGCCTCTGGACTTCATTTAGACACTCTCCATTTTGAGTTATGACTTTTTTTTTCTCTCAAAATCAGCACAAACTTCCCTAAATGGTAGTTCCCACCTGACATTACTTATTTTTCACAGAGCCACTTCCTTGAACTCAGGCCTTCTGGCTTCTCCTATACTGGCTGTAACTAATCTTCATTGTATTACATTATTTCTCTTTCGTGCTGTCTGACTTTTCCCCCACTCCTCATTATTAAATTCTCCACTGACTAACTGATCCTGAGGCCTGGCAAACCTAAGAGTTATATAGGGAAAAGAAGTGTCATTGCTTGCCAGACATAGCCATATCTAATTTTATTAGCCAGTAAAAATGTAGATAGACATGAGGAAAAGCTCTAGATCCTTTCTTATCCTATTAGCCAAGGTGTCAATTTATAAGGATCAGTCATATTAACAACTTGTTAAGTTGTTATTACTGAGCTGCTGTGGTTATAGTCTATTGCAATTAAACTTCAATCCAAATATTCTGGCAGGCTCCTCCTTTAACCTTGACTTGATACTTTAATATATTTGTAGTTGCTTTAAAATGAATGCACCTTTCTTTTTTATAAAGCTATTAATCTCAACATTTCCAGAATGCAAATTGTATCTATATTAAGATCTCTTCTTTGAACTTGTTCTCCCATTTAGTGAATGCTTTGGATTCAGTCAAAAGCAGCAGTAAGAATGGGACTAAAAACCTCCAAATATATTTGGAAATATTCCATAAATCTGAACGTTGTTTGCTTCACATCTACTGTACAACACTATGGGGAAAACATCAGAATTGGTGACCAACATAAATGGGTGCATAGTTTTGACTTTGCGTCCTATATTTCCACAAATATGAGTCATCATCATTAAAATTATAGCATCTGATCTCCAGATGTAGTACATAAAATCAAGAGTCACATGTGAAAAGCTTTTGTTTGAAGCCAAAATTCACTTACAAAAGCAGGTGTGCCACTTAAGCACTTCTTAAATACTATGCAAATATGGGGTACCAAACAGGCTCTCAAACTGTACTCTTAGGAGCACTCAAGATCCCCATGGCACTAGCAGATGGCCTGCAGAGTATTGGTCAGTGATGGTTCTTTTCCTTTTTTCCAGCTGAGAGAGGAAAGTAAAATAAAGAACAAAAGTACATAGAGTAGATTTTTAAAGGCATTTAGGTTTAGCTCAGCATTGCAACACTTAATTAATTTAGGAGCCTAAATCTCATTTTCCAAAGTTTCATTTATATTCCTAAACATATGTTTACAACAGTGGTTTTCAAACTTTTTTCTCGAGACCCAGTAGAAGAAAATTATTGATGGCCATGACCCAACAGAGCTTGGGATGAGGGGTTTGGGCTACAGGAGGGGGATCAGGGCTACAGCAGAGGGTTGGGTGTCTGGGTGAGGGGCTGTGGGGGTGTAGCCAGGAGCCGGACCTCCTGGCCGCCATTTCCAGGGCACAGCACAGTGTCAAAACAGATAGGGATTAGCAATGGTTTTCAAAGAGTGGGTCAGCTACCAGGGTCCCTGGGTGCTCAACAAGATGACCCAGGGCCTTACATTCTGCAACCCAAGACCCCAGTGTGCCAAGTAAACCACATACCCCCGCCAGGACCCCAGCCAGCTCCTGAACCTTCCCTCCTGCCCAGACCCCTCATCCCCAGCCATCCTCTGCACCCAATGGGACCACCAGCCACCATAGCCCCCAGGGCAAGATGGGGGGCAGCTCCACACCCCCAGAAGAGGCAGAGCCAAGAATTGTGACCCAAAGTTTGAAAATTACAGATTTATTGTACAATTGCACAGCTATGGAGCTGCATTTGTGCTCCCGCTCTGTAGTATTAATGTTTCCTACCTCAACGTAGTTAATCCACTTCTGAGAGAAGATAGCAAGGCTGATGGAAGTATTCTTGTGTCAGTCTAGCTACATCTACATTGAGAGTTAGTAGGGCACTACATCCTTTTTGGAAATGAGACATAGGCACCTAAATTAATTAAGCATTGCAATACTGAATGAAGCAATGCTTAAGCACCTTTAAAAATCTAGGCCAGAGTGACTAAGACTCTGATTCAGGAAAAACAATCCTATTCCGGACTGTACTTCTGCGCATGCTTAAAGTTAGCCATTAGTTTCATAAGAATTTTATTAAATATGTGTTTGAATGCTGATAAAAAGGGAAACCGCTTAATGCACAGGGATACTGAGTGACTAGAGACAGAAAAAGAAATGGCCCACAGACAAACTTTAAATTAATACATGATTTGTGATTTTGAAAAGTTCAGGAGCAAATGGGTGCCACAAACCTGAAAATATGGCAGAGCAAAGAGCCTCAAAAAGTGTAAATACCTGACCTATTAGCAAAGAGCAGGATTCACTTTTCATCCTTAAAATGACCCTGTGAGTACATCTACACTGTGGAGCTATTTTGGGATACCAGAAGTATTCCAAAATAGCTATTCCACGCGTCTATTGAAGCAGCCCATTATTTCGAAATAGATTTCAAAATAACGGACAGATTATTCCAACATCCTGGTAACCCTCATTCCATGAGGGTTAAGGGGCATTTCGGAATAGTGAGTTATTTCAAAATTTGGGACTGTGTAGTAGACAGTGCCAAATTACAAAATAAGCTATTTTAAAATACACTCGAAATAAGCTACGCAATTTGCGTAGCGCAAATTGATTAGCTTATTTCAAGCTAAGGGTGCTGTGTAGATACACCCCTAACTGAGTAACTAACTACATCTGTTCTTTCTTGTTGGAGCCAAGCAGGGATATTTCCCAATAAATAGCTTTCCCCATGGTTTCCTTAAGGATGGGTATTTTCTGCCACTGTACTTTGTCTTTCTCATTGTTTTCTTTCCTATTTGTTTCCCTTGTCCCCTCTACTCTACCTCAGTCCCATCTTCCTCACCTTAGAAAAAAAAAACCTGCCACCTTTAACTCTTTCTAATCAGACAGGATAACAGCAATCACACTGAAGGGCACTTGATCTTCATAAAAAACAACAACTATTTCCCTCTTCACAAAGCTGCTCTGTGTTTATATTTGAGGAAGCAAGGCTGAAGAAATATGTCTTGCACTTGGAGAGGAATATGGCGAGGCTTGTGTTGGCCCTTCACTCCTGAAGGAGTTCATTCCAGTTTCAGATTGTCAGCGGCACACATGAGCTTTACCCTTCGCATTCTATCGTGCAGATTTGTCTATCACAGTCCTCATCCAAGAGCTTTAGGTGACCTTTCAGCTACTCTTGGAACAGCACCTGAACAGCTGCAAGATAAGGACCGAGACTTGACTTGATATCTATGAGAAGTCCGTGTAGAAAGTGAAGGATAGGCATGATGTGCTTGTGGTAGCCCACTGTGCTGAGGAAATACACAACAGTAATCTGTAGACAGCTAAACTATGCAATAAGGTCCAATTATTTATTCATGTCCCCCCTATGTTTTCTCCATCTTTCATCCATTTCTTTTATCTTGTCTTTGGAGCAGGGATCATGTGTACAGAACCTAGCACAATGGGCCCCTCACCTTGTTGATGGTCAATAGGCACTACAGTAATTAAAAGAATAAATAAATAACAAAGATCGATAGATCAATATAGATAGGAAAAGATAATTACATAAAGTCTAAAACTACAGAGGAGCAGTACAGCCTATTGTTGTTAATTAACATTTTCCTGAAAGTTCTTAGGCAACTGACTCATACAGACTAAAATCTGGTGTTAGAGTGGAGACACGCAGCCTGAGAAGCTACATTCCTTGTACTGTAAGTAGGCTGAGATTTCAAAAGGCCCTAGTGGAGTTAGATTCAATGGGACTTGGGAAGTTATTTCCCTTAACAACCTTTGAAAATTCCAGTCATAATGTGTGTGGGGGTCAGCTGTCTTCTCAAACCTGTACATCCATAATGGACATCATACTACTTCTAGCCAACTCCTGCAGTCATCTTCCACTTGGATATCCTACACACAATCCCACTGTTTGAGTTTTTGCATCATATGTTATCAGTTGGAAACCATTCTGTCACCTTGTGGCTCTTCAGTCACATCACAGCTGTTTTTCTTTACTTTTGATGCCTTTTCATAAATTTTACCAATTAACACTTGGCATCCACTTAGAAAAGATTCTCTTCCCACACCCACACCCCCTGACTCTCTCCATGCCTTGCGTATTCTGATAAACCATAATGCTACTCCCAGCACCCTCATAATGCCAAGCACCTGAAACTTACACACAATCAAATATTTAATGGACTCAATGAGTATCTCTGTCTTTCAGTTCTCAAAAACTGAGATTCCCCATTATTAATTCAGGAGGCTTCACGTTGCTGGTATTAGAACAGGTGTCCTTCTGCCTGGAAAGTTTTCATTGCCTCCTTAATTAAGAGCCATGATAACAAACAACTTTCTTTCAACACAATCCACATAGGATCTTCTAAATTTGTTCCCCTTTATTTATGTTTCATTGGAACTAGTTGTGCAATATGGTGTAAATCAGTGTAAATGAGTGTGAAAGGATAAGGCACTAAATGAATGAAATATTCCAAAGGCCATACGCTGCTGTCATTTATCAGGCTGTCGGCTGTGTTATTCTGCAATGAGCCCCAGTGGAATCAATCAGACTACCCATGGGGAAAATCTACTACAGGTACTCAACATAAGGATGGTAGAACCGGACCCTAAGGCCCAGGCTTCTATTGATTTCAGTGAAAGATAGAGGATTTAATACCTTTGAGGATTTGGGCCCAACTGTCTGTAGTTTGTGTACATTATATTTTGATGCACTTTATCTTGTTGGGGGGAGTACAATGGCAAGATTGTGTTATTCTGTTTCGCGGAGTAAAACAAATGATATATTCCAGTTAAATTACATAAGTGTAGATATTTTTATATACCAAGTAACTTCTCTTTAAAAACTATTTATTTAGGAAGTTTTAACAGGTTTACAAATCCTGTCTTCTAACTCCCAAATTGGCAGTGTTAACTCAGAAGGCTGGCAGACAGCTACAGTATAAAGGAAACATTACATCTTATGTAAGTCATTAAGAAGTTTGATATCTCATGTTTATTCTTTGAGTATCACAGTTGAACTCCTACGACACTCCACTTATGGTAGCATTCTGCTACAAAAGCCCCTTTCTGAGCCAATCTCTCAGCTACAGAAACGAAGAAGGAAGAGAGAAAAACAGCCTGCTGCATTTAAGAAGTTTTGCCGAGAGCAGCTTTATCAAAACGGGCAGTGAGCCAAGATAATGCAAAGTGAAATTAAAAATGAAATACTGCTGACGTACAAACCCTCGGATTATCAGAACATGTTAAACAAGTTTTAAAAGAAAAGCATTCCCTATTTTTTTTAATTTCAGGTGACTACGTACATGCACTGCTCAAAGCAGCAATTGTGTCATTCTATGTGCACTTAGAACTCCTGTGCACACCCCCTGACCTTTCTTTCCATTCTTATTTAGCAGATCAGACGTCAGCATAGAAGACACCTCTCTTATTTGCTATCATCAGCATTGCTGTACGTCACATTTGGGAACTGAAACTGTCATACTCCCCTTACAGCATTCTAACACTTGGCATAATAGACAGGGTAATGATGAAAATAATTTCAGGGGCACAGAAGGTTATTGCAAATGGGACTGAGGTAAAATAGTGAGGCTGTCCTATGAAATCTTTGTAATGACATGGAGTCTAATACATTTGAAGAACAGCAGCCCCCATACTTTTCACTCTTTGCCCCAGTTTAATTATGCTGAAAATGAGAACAGAGTAAAGAATAGTATCATTCTGATACTCATTTGTGATCAGTATTCATGAAAATCTATATTCTCCCTTCCAATTGAAGTTTCATTTCCTGCCAGATGATCCATGAAGTGGTAACAGCTTGGGGCAACATTTATAAGAGCTCTTCTGGAAATAAGGCTGAAAAAGAGTGGAGAGAGAGAGGTATACAATGCAAATGTATAATAAAGAGTTAGGAGATTAAGGATATATATATTTAAAAGGAGTTAATATATTACACAAATAAAACTGATTGATTGCATTTGTACTGCATTTAAGCCACTTCAAGTGTGCCAGATCAGTATTCTCATGCTATAATGGCCGTGATAACTCATCATATTTCCTTTCCTACTTGTAATCATATTTTATTTTCTTTACCAGAATTCCACAAGTAATTGCTAGTGGCATATAGACTAAGTCACAGATGTTAGAACAAAAGACAAAACAAGTACACTGAATGTACATTTCGCATTTACACCCAACAAAGGTTGTCAGCTGTTCTTTCATTGCAGCTGCTTAAAGGTCTTGCTGTCCTCTCCCACTGGAACAACTATCTGTAGAGACACAGCAGTGCAACAATGCTCTTGTTAATTATTTCATTCTATTTAATTGCACTTACCATCAAGCATCCCAATCAGAAAATATGGGATATTAACCGGATGGGGTGTTTCTCGCTGGTGCAGTTTTAACTAAGTTGAAAGAATATTTGGAGATTTGGAGACCTATGTCTGAAAGTGTAGCACAAAGAGTGGATGCACGGGGGTACCTTAACTTATTCCAAAGGTAAACAGGGCATAGCAGAGCTCTCCATTCCAGCCCCCCTCCTCTGGAAACTGGGCAAAAGTTTGGCTTCCAAGACCCCTGAACACTGCAGGACCATTAGGATATGACCTACCCTGCAGCTACGCTTGAGACAGCATGCTAAAAAAATAGCAATGTAAACTTTTTGGCATGGATAGTGGCTTGAGATAGCCAGCCAAGAGAGGACCTAGAAGATTTGGTCTTGACTTTCATAGTTAATATAAACCACTGCTCATGCCACAGTGTCCACTCTGCTATTTTTTTTTTTTTTTTTTTTTTTGAGCTGAACTAGTGTGAGTCTGTCTATCCAAGCTAGAAATTATATCTGCCAGCTGCAGTGTACACAGGGCCGGCCCAAGCCATTCGTGCGCCCCGGACCCTGGGAGCGCGGCCCGGCCCCCGGGAGTGCGGTGCATGCGCGGCCCCGCCCCTGCCTGGTCCGGCAGCCCCGCAGGGCGCCCCAGGCAGTAGCCCGGTCAGCCCGTAGACTGGGCCAGCTCTGAGTGTACACATACCCTTAATTTAGGGGATGTGTATGCAGCAAACAAAAATGAACGGTTGGCCCATCCCAGTCTGCTTGGGTTGAAATGAAAAAGCAATGAAAAAGCCCAAGACTAGCAAGCCCAAGTTGTCTGGCATGTCCCAGCTGTGGGTTTTTCTCTGCTGTGAAAAAGTGGTGCATAGCTACTGCTACATTCTGCTGTTCCCTGAAACCTGTTTTTAGGAGGTTCCACAGAATGGAGGATGTGACGGGAACAAGCATTAATGAGCCTTATGCTACATGCTACACTAATAACTACTTGGTTGTAGTAGAAGAAGAGACCACTGGCCATGTGCTGCCTGCACAAATTCTGAGAGGACTGTCCACTCTGTCCCTACTGCAACCTAACAAAGTCCTAGAGTAGCAAGAGGCTCATTGAAATCATACTTATGCTGCAGTTATCCTGGTTAAGATAAAAAGGCTTCTAGCTAATACCTATGCTGTATCAGAGCAGCTGGGAATGTACAGCCATGGACCCATACACAACTCCATTTGCCTCCTTCCCCAAGGGCCGTAGAATGTGGACGGGGAGAGGCAAGGGCATCCTCACATAAAACTCCCTGGGCTGTCCTCCTCACAATTGTGATCACATGCCACCTCCCCTCCTCTCCCCCCCCCCCAAGCTCCCACCCTGGACTACTTTTTTGTCCCAGCAGTGTTTTCTAAATTAAAACACATGCTTTCTGAACAACAGTCTCTTTATTGCTTGTATTAAAGGGGTGGGAGGTTACAGGCAAGCACACTGAATGCAGGAGCACCTTACTGAGAGCAACATGCATGACTCTCAAAACTGGCCATTCTTTAGCCTCTCTGATTAGCCAGGATGGGTAGGAATGGTGTCCCTAACCTCTGTTTCTCATAAGCTGGAAATGGATGACAGGAGAAGGATCACATGAGGATTACCTGTTCTGTCCACTCCCTCTGGGGCACCTGGCACTGGTCACTGTTGGAAGACAGAATACTGGGCTACATGGACCTTTGGTCTGACCCAGTATGTCCATTCTTATGTTCACTGCCCTCACTATGCTCTCCTTATTGCCCTGGTGTCTAGCTGCTCAAAATACTTGGGTAGGTGCTAGGTGCTGTGCCTTGGCATACTATCCTGATAGATACATTTCCCCCTTGCTCTCACAAATATTTGGAGCACACAGCAGGCTGCCACAATGGGAATGTTGCATTAGCTGGGTCTAACCTAGTTAGTAGAGAGCAGAACTTTCCCTTTAAATGTCCCAAAGCACATTCTACCACCATTCTGCACTTGCTCAGCCTCTAGTTGAACTTCTCCTGTGGTCCAGGCTGCCTATTTATGGTTTGGCTGGGCGACCAAGGCTCACTATTGTCATTTCAACATTTCTAATTGTAATTTTCCAATCTTTGGAAAAAGTTCCAGCTTACAGCTTGCTGAAGAGGCAAGAGTTCCTAAGGATGTGCACGCCATGCACTTCTCCTGACCACATCACATTGATTTCACTGAAACAGCTCTGGGAATACACCAGTGTCTGTAACACCATCAAGAAGTACTCCTTGCAGTTTATGTACTCCTTTGCAAGGTGGTTGGTTTCCAAGAAGGAAACGTGAGCTCCATCTACCACCCCACAACAGGGAACCCCAGTATGGCATAACCCTCCACTAGGTCTTCCATGGTTCCCAGAATCACTATCCTGTTTAGCAGAAGGGTATTGATTGTTTTGTCTACTTGGATCACCACAGCTCCCACTGTAGATTTCCCCATTCCGAACTGATTCTCAGCTGCCTGGTAGCTATCTGGCATTGCAAGCTTCTACTGGGCAATTGCCACTTGCTTCTGCACTGTCAGAGCAGGTCTCATTCTGGTATCCCTGCACTTTAAGGCAGGGGAAAGCAAATCGCAAACTTCCATGAAAGTGGCCTTATGCATGGAAAAATTATGCAGGCACTGCCGATTGTCCTATACCTGCATAACAATGCAGACTCATCAGACTGTGCTTGTCTGACAGAAGCAGAACAGGTGTACCACTGTATCCAGAGAATCGAATGATGCTGGCATTTGTCATTCACTCAACTCAAGTGCTTCACAAAGGAGTATGTTCATGGCCTCCTGAGATTCTTCCTTGTTCCTGCAGACCCTGGATATACTCTGGACATACTCCAGCATTAGACACATCAAGATCAACATCATTATCATAATGCTTTGATGCACAATGGGATCCAGGATGGGTTCCATGCTCACATCGCTATGGTGTCTTCGCAGATAACCAGCAGAAAAAAAAGGGCATGAAAAGACTGTTCGCCATTGGTCTGAATAAAGGGGGAAAAGGAGGAAACAAGTACATTATGGGTCGCTGATGACATGTATCCAGAACCACCCGCTGCACAGTTTTGGTCCCAGCGTGCCCTGGGAGCATAACCCAGAATGCAAAGGGTGCAGGCACTGTGGGATAGCTATCCACTGTGCATCACTCTCAAAACTGATGGTAGCCACCCTACTGGGGAAGCACTACAGGTTCGACCTCCTTAGCCTGGGAGCATCAGCACCGCACCGGTCCTGAATGAGAGAATTTGCCGGACCGGGGAGGTCTTCTGCTACTGGCTTCCAAGCCCATCACCTGCTGCTGGCATGCAGTCCCAGCAGGCACCCTGCCTCATCCTTCCCCACCCCCAACCTGGCTGGGCTGCTTGCCCAGCTGCTGCAGGTTTCCTGGGCAGCAGAGGCTCTGACTCCTGCAGCAGGGTTCCAGCCCCAGCATCCAGGGGCAGCTGTGGGGCTCCAGCCCCAGCCCCACGCTCCAGGGAGCTTCTGAGAGGCTCTGGCCCAACAGTTGCTGAGGGGCTGAGGCCTCGGCTTCAGAGTTGCTGAGGGGCTTTTGCCCCCACCCTACTCTCACTGCAGGGCTCCAGCCCTGGCCCCATATTCCAGTGTGCTGCTGAGGAGCTCTGGTCCCGCACTGCCACTGGACTTGACTCCAGCCCCACACTCCTGGGGGCTGCTGCAGTGCCTGAGCCCCATGCTCCAGGAATCTGCCAGGAGACTCCAGTCCCACGCTGCTGCGGGGCTCCAACCACAGCCCTGAGCTCTTGCTGTGCCAACCCGTGCTGCTGGGGGACTCGGGTCTGGCCCCATGCTGCTGAAGACTGCTAGAGGTTGCCACGGGGCTCCGACTCCGGTCTTGTGCTGCCCTCCCTCCAGGCTGCTGACCCTATTTGCCCTGGCCCCATCTGGCCTTCCTGTCCTTAGGCTCCCAGCTCTCTGGTCCAGGAGAATCTTTGGTTCTGCTGGATAATGGATGTTGCTAGGCCAGAGAATGCCGGTTTTTGGAGGTACAACCTATACTTCGAACTGTGTCAAATTCTTGTGCACAGTGGAGACATGCCTTTGACTTTACATTATCATGTGCTAAAAATCAAACTTAATAAATTCAACCTTATCTCTCAATGTAGACATGGCCTTAACTTGGAAGGATCCCATATCACAGCCCTGGGCAGGAGGGCTTAAGAAATATTTGAATAGGTCGATTCTTTTATTGTGTTCTACTTGTAATTGTCTTTGTGAGTCATCAGAACACACTGTGACAGGAAGAGTCCAGCATAGGAGAATGGGTCTGTCAAAAAAAAATGCTTGACCCCCATAGAGGGTCCTGAGGACAGTCCAAAATTGGCACCACTAGCATAGCTTAGTCATCAGAAGCTAGCACTTCTGCTAGTGGTGATCATTGTAACTTGCTGAAAATAGAAAGTATTTTCTGGACAAATTTACTGTGCTGGAGAAAGCACAAAGCCTACTTCATATCAAACACGTCACATTTAGTCACAACCTAATTTTGGCTAAGGGCTAGAAATAAACTTTTCATGTGCATTCATTTCAACAAGACATTTGCCCATGTAAATATTCATGAAAAGCAAATAAAAGTAAAAGGTTTAGGAATGTGGTGCAACATATTTCAGGGATATAATTAGCAAACATTTTCCCTACCCAACTCTGCTTTTAAGTGAACATGAACCTCAAAATGATTTGACCCCAAATCTCTCTGTTACTGCTTGAAGGAGGAGCGGCTCTCCTTTTTTACTATGTGTAGAATCAGTGGCCAATGCCCTTGGTCACTTTCTAGAGTAAAGCATTTGCTCCAGCATAATGACTCCAGTCTGACACCTTCCATGAACAGTAAATTCACTGATGAAAACACTGTAGTCACATTTACACTAAATTATGTTCACTCCAGCTTCAAGTTTGCTTTATATGGTATCTTTTAAGAGCATCTGGAAATATATTTTAAGGGGATGCTCATGGGTGGAGGGTAATGTAGGCAAGAGAAGGACATTGGCTTCCCAAAATTGCTTACGCTTCCCAGCTACATGGTAGGGGCTGGGGCCATGCCATGCTTCAGCCCAGCTTCCCAGCAGTTGGGGAAATCTTGGGCCATGCTGCATGGCAGGTCTTCTCCCCTGCGGCTGGGGAAGGTTGGGGCTGCACAACACGGCAGTCCCAGCCCACAACTGGGGTCAGGAAGGGCTTGGCCAAGGGAGGGGAAGGTTGTGAAGGGGAATGGTCTCGGGGGATGGGGTGTGGCTTTGCGTGGAAGGGGCTGCGTCTTCACCCACCACCCATGGGGATGATTCCAACATGTTTTCATTTTGTTCTCTCATTCCAGGTCTTTGAAATTCATCCTTCCCTCCCAAATGTATATTGTGAGTTATAAAGTAAATCTGAGACGTCATTTTTTGAGGAGTAATGTTAGTTCGAACTAAGGGGTTTGATTCGAACTAACGCTTCCCGGAGTGCACTTCCTGGTTCGAATCAGCTGTTGAGTAGAATAATGTGCAGGTGAGATTATGCTAATGAAGCGCAGGGTATTTAAATCCCCACTTCATTAGCAATTTCAGTCAGCTACATTTGCATCTCTAGCTCAAACTAGGAAACAAGTGTAGACGTACCCTAACTGTTCATATATTCCAAATGATAATTGTAATAATACAGTAAGTCATCACTAGTGATACCATCATGTTATTATGATTGATGGATTTTTATCCAGCTATAGCACATCAGAACCATGACAAAACTCAGATATTATATATAGTTCTACCACAGCAATGAGACAATCATGTATTACTATAATTTTAACTTATTGTGAGAAAGCCCGCTTGTTTCACACTATCCTGTGAGTGTTTGTTTGGCACAGCTGTGACACTGCTGGTGAATAGCTCACAGCAACTCCAGATATGACATAGCACCTCTTCAGATGTTAATAAGATGATTTAATATGACAGAACAAGGACATCTTCTCCGACTAATAAAGACTGATCCTATCTGCTTCAAACTGCTCCTGCTAACAAATATGATCACTAAGTTTTACATAGGCCCAATTAGCCTATATGTGAAAAATCATTAACTTCCTTGCTCTAATGGAAAGTGAGTGTGAGGGATCAGACATTTATAGTAATACACAAATGGCTGCTAGCCTTTGATGGCAATTTTACTGACCCACTTTGCCTAGCTAATAGTCATTAATACTGTATCTCCCTATGGTCTCTTTATATACGGTTGCCAAGGTTACCAATTCAGATATGTATTTGAAGATAGGTGACAAAATACAGACTAAATATCTTAAGTTTCTGTCAGTTTTCAGGAAGGTGAACATTTTTCTCCTGATAATATTCACAATTTTTATAAAGCAACCCCCTCCCATCCTGCTTTTCAGCTAGCAAATAAATAAATTAACTGAATACATAAAATTGGGGCATAGTTGAGAAAAGGGAAAATGAACATTCAGGTTAAAGGGACAGTCCAGCAATCTGTACATAGGCAAAACTCCCACTGGAATCTATGGACATTTTATCGGGGTAAAGTCTACTGAATATGGCCCTAAATTTGCTGAATGATTTGGCCTTCAGCAACAATCTTCTTTCCTGGGCTTCAATTCAGCAAAGCATTGAAACTCATCTGTAAATCCATTCCTGTTCAAATCTGTATTTCATTATTTGCTTAACTTTGGACACATCCTTGAGTCTTATTGAAGTCAATGGAACTAAAGCAAGTGCCTTATATTTAGCAAGTAGTTAAGTACTTTGCTGAACAGGGATGGACATTTGAGACAGGACCCCTGCTCAGCTGCACTCTCTGTCTGCAGGGCAATAAAAATGAATGATTGAACTTCAGCTTTCAGTAATTATTTTGTTTGGGGGAACAATTAATTTTAGGTGAGTTGAACTTCACCTGGTGAAAGAAGTTTTAATCCTAACATCTTTTGTCCTTGCTTGCCATTGTGCTGCTTTCAGCTTTTTTGATACTGTCTAATTTAATGTAAACTTAAAAAACAACAAATAGTATGGTAGCACTTTCAAGATTAACAAAACATGTAGATTGTATCATGAGCTTTCATGGGCACAGCCCACTTAGAAACCTGTTGTGAACACTTTAATCTGCCTATGTGACCATACTATTTGTTGTTTTTTAAGTTTATCCAGTACAGACTAACTCGGATTTTTTTAATTGAATATAGTACTTTTTAAATGAGAAGAGTACGGACTGCAACTCTTGGAAAGATCTGTTGAGTGTGGGAAATTATGTCATTTTCACAAAAAAAGCACCAATCTTTGCTGGTGGAAAGAAGGGTGTTGGCGTCTATGTGGCATTAACTCCAGTTGTTGTGAGCTCATGAAAGGTTAGGAAACTGGCCCAGCTCCTAACATCCCATCACATTGTGTTTTCCACTACAGCCAGCTGTACCAAAAGAAGGAGTTTGTGGGGACAGAAGAGGAACTGAACTGTATCTTTAGGTCTATAGAATGTCCCCCAAATCTCCAGACTCCTACTTACTTTGCACAGGGTTTAATCTTGCCACCCTCAGTAGGGTGGTCCCAGTGGAAGGGAAGAGTTGTCTCAACATCAGCCTAGGGACACCGGAAAGTGTTTTAAACAACCATCCAAAGGAACCAAGCTTGGTTGCTTAGTACAAGTCGCTTTTAATGAGAGGTTTTACAAGGCCAGTAGGACACCTTGTCACTTTGAAGAGCTCACTTACAACACAAGGTTGTCTATGAAAAGAGATTCTTAGAGCAAGTGATTTATTTCAGGTATACTGTTGACATTATAATGCTTAGTCTAAGCTGTAGGTGTTGTTTGAAACCTCCAACTGATGTTAATATTTTGTTTTGTAATCCTTTCTCTGTGCTCCTCTCTTGACAAGGAAACAGAACATTTAACACTGAATAACATTACTTACTACCTGAACTCACTTCTTGTTTTCACCAAACACCATTTTTCTTTTATGTCTGTTAACATTATGTACTACCAAAGAGCCATATCCCAGGTCAAATTAATTCTGTCCTTGCAGATTTGCTTGTTAGCATTCACTGAATTTCCTTAATATCATTCTGTCAGATGGGTAGAGAACCCTCCATCATTGACACGGGATTTGAACTGAGGATTTGCATGGATCCAACTGTGGCAAGGACTAGAACTTCCCAACCTTATGGATGTATGCCACCCCCAAGCTTCAGCCAACACCCCCTTTACCCTCAAATTTTAAACTCTGCAAACTATTGGCAGAAACACTTCCTCTCAAGTGAAGGCAGGGAGAATGATTCTACATAGGAAACACGTCCCATTCCATGAACCCCAACTCTCATTTGTTTGGTTTCTATACCCTTGCACATAAGGGAAGAGCTAGATCTGAATAAAGCTGGTTTGATTTTCAATACTGTATTTAATGTAATACATCACTAATCCAGATATAAATTTGACAGTTTCCTGATGCACTATGGGAAATTTGGATCACTAATTTAATTGCCTGTTAAAGTTCTAACACTTTTGTTATACAACTAGGCTAATGAAAATACAAAATATTCATATTCTATTTCTAAATGTGTTATAGACTGTAAATCTGCTTTTATAGATTAACTCCAGTCTAATTAGCAGTCATCTAATAAAAACTTAAGTAATACATATACGTGTTTAGAATTACTGAGCTAAATCTGTGTTATGTGATCCAAATTTAGTAGTAATAGCATTAATAATAAAATAAAATAAAATAAATCATGCCAATAACGAATATACCTAGAAATATGTAGCATTATTTTAAATATCAATTTAGGGCTCGCTTTAGTTAATTAATATTTCTGAAAAGTTAATACAAAGCATAGCTTCTTCCCTGATGAGACAATCTATTGTGATTTAGTCAATCATTGACTTCCTAAGTACTATTGTTAAAAACTAGCTTCTGCATCATGGAAATATTGATTCCAGTTTCAGATTTACTCTATGTTAAATCATTTGTCATTTACCTCTTTTAATGAGAGGGAACGAGTCCTTGAACAAAGGTGATCACAAATAGCATGCAGGTTCTTGTCTCTTCCAGAAACCTCAGCCCAAATACCAATGGCTGGTTCCTAGGAGGCAACCAGAACATGAGGTTGCATCACTGCCCATCTTGGCTAATAACCATTAATGGACCTATTCTCTGTGAACATATCTAATTCTTTTTTGAACCAGTTATAATTTTGGTCTTCACAGCTGTGATGTGTTATTCTATATGCTTTATGAACATATCCTTATTATATGAAAATGACATAACTTAGGCATACTTCATTCAAGATGGTTCATGTAAGTTTTCATTGAAAAGGTTATGATTTACTAAATATCATTATTCCATTTGTATGCATGTATCATTTTTGTACCTGAAGTTAGGAATATTGACCTGTGTATCTGTGTTTCATATTTTGGTCACTCCCACTGCTGATGCTTCAGGTACTACAATAAAAAAATCCAGACAGGCCCACCAACCAGGACAATCAACTGAATTTGCTTGGCTTTCTTGGGAACATTCCATACTGCTACTGAATCATGGGCAATGCAGTTAGGTGATCTGGTCACCTGATACTAACTCACTCCTTGGTCTGATGAACTGTTTAAAGCAAAGGAGGAAAGCAATGATGGTCTTCAACTTGCTCCACCACTGCCTCCCCTCCCCTGGGCTACGTCTGCACTGCCTCTTTTTTGCAGAAGAGGCAATGCAAATGAAGCGCTCATTAGCAACTTCTCGCGCTTCATTTGCATATTCTCTTCCGATGCTTTTTGCAGAAGAGGTTTTTGCGCAAAAAAAAAAAAAGTGTAGACATGTCTGTTTTGCACAAAAAAAACCTTTTGCGCAAGAACCTGTAAACTTCATTTTTCGAGGAATAAGGGTTCTTGCGCAAAAGGGGTCTTTTGCGCAAAACAGACGCGTTTACACTGCTTTTGCTCAAAAACCTCTTCCGCAAAAAGCATCGGAAGAGAATATGCAAAAGAAGTGGGAGAAGTTGCTAATGAGCACTTCATTTGCATTGCCTTTTCTGCAAAAAAGAGGCAGTGTAGACATAGTCCAAGCTGATACTTGAAAACACCTGGAAATAAAAGGACTCTGACTGAAGGGGGAGAAGAACTGCTGGAGCCAGGCCAAGTGAAACCTGGCCTATGAAGGACTTTACCTAAAATAATAATTAAGGTGAGAAATTATTATTTGTAACCAATTTATAGTGAATCTAGCTTAAATTGTGCACTTCGTATCATTTTCTTAGGAATCTGCTTTGTTCAGTTTGCTACTTCTTTGATGACTTAAAATATACCTTTTCATAGTTAATAAACTTATTTCTGGACTATAATATGACCCAGTTAATGTAATTTCTAACTAGGGGGAGGGCGAGAGGCTGCGCATACCTTCCTTCACATTGAAAAAGGAGGCAAACCGCATATAATTTTGGGTTTGTACTATGACGGGGGTGAAAATCTGGGTGCTAAAGTAAATCCCTTTAACTGAGTCCTCCCAGAGGTGATCTCAGTGTTCGTGTCTTCATCTGAGTATGACCTAGCTTGTAGGTTTTGCTGGAGGAGGCTGGAGAACGTGGCTCTGCAAGACCAGGTAAAAGGAGGCCCAGACTGGCATAGGAAGGGGGCTCAGTAGTGTCTAAGAACCCCAGGAGACATCCCAGGGGTCCTGACCTATCACAAAAGCATCCCTAGCAATGAGTTCCATGGGATGACAGTGTGGCGTGTGAAGAAGTACTTCCTTGTGTCTGTTTGAAACCTACTGCCTATAGATTTCATTGGGCAACTCCTAGTTCTTGTGTTATGTGAAGAGGTAAATAGCACCACCTTATTCACTTTCTCCACACCATTCTTGACTTTGTCGACTTCCATCATATTCCTCCCCTAGTTGTCTCTTTTCTAAACCGAACAGTCTCAGTCTACTTAATCTCTTCCCTTTTGGAAGCAGGCTATTTTGTGTGTTAATTTTGGAGTTTTATTATCCAATCAGATGAGCTGACTGAAATTTAGTAGTGTAAATTTATTACATTCTTTTCCAAGTTTATTTCCCTTTTTCATGCTCTGTGGACAGTGTATCTCAGCGCTGAATTATTTATTTGTAATCAGGAGTTGTTTGACATGGAAACAGTGTGCCGCTATCTAAATGAACAAAGGATAGATTGATGGGGAAGTACATTTACGTAATGAACATTTAATCTATACCTTTGAGAAATGCTTTAGCTTTACTTTATCTGAAAATCACAAGTGAACACCACATTCTCATATTATTTTTCCATTGCTTTAATGTGTAGGTTGAATTCTCCGTCACATTAAATTAAAAACATAATATTGACTTTTCCCTTTCTGAAACTTCCATAAATGCTTTCGCCCTCTCTCTCCTTCTTGCTCAGGTTGTATGTGTATTACATTGTAAGTTTGACACACTGTACATAAACACTGAACTCCTCAACAGGACTACAAAGTGAACTTGATGAACTCAGAATTCTCTCTATAGGGCAACTGCTTCATTTCAGGTTACTAGAGTGGTCATATTTTATTGACATGCCTTTTTCACTTACACTTCTAAAAGTGGAAAATAATCCAAGTTGTAAAGGGGACTTCTTGGTTTTTTTTTGTTTTGTTTTGCATATTTAGAAAACTTGCCATACAAAATTAAAATGAAGATTACCAAGGGTACTGTGCACACAATACCTAGTTGACACCACTCGAGAAGTTCTATTCAGAGCTAAGTCTAATTACTCCCTATATGAACAAAAGATTATGGACTTCAGGGAAATTTTGCCTTCAAAACCAAAATAGGCTTATTCCTGGGTCAGATAGTCTAATGTTGTTTAATTTATTCTAATTTTTTACTTTGGCTCTGACCCAGGGCTCTGATATCTGTCCCCTCCAGTTCTGACCGTGGGCTTCAATGAGTCCTACTTTAGCCACTCTGCCTGACCCTTGCTCTAACCACTAGGCACAATTGCCCACATCCTGGTCGCTGACAACAACTAACTGTTTGATTGGAATCACCATGTCTTGAGTCTACCGTGACATTGCTTCCCAACTGTTGACAAAGCAAAGTCATCATAGATTTCAGTGTTTAAGGGACAGAAGCAGCCATCTTCAGTCTATGTTCTGTAAAGATGAAGAACAATAAGAAAATTGGGATATATCCACAGACTCTATGTTATAAAGGGGATATAAAACTACCCTAAAAGAGCAGCTGGGGATTCATCGGATGCTCCTGTGATCCCCAGTAGCATAACCTCTGGGGTTATAATCAGCCAGTGTAAATTAGAACAGCCTGGTGTTGGTTTTAATTTATGCTGGGACACTGGTCCAGTATGAAACCAATGAATTTCAAAGGTGTTTGAAAGTAATATTTGTCATTCCCTTCTACTCTGCCTTGCAGGACTTGAGCACCCACGCCAAGTTTCTTGCTCACCAGTAGCTATCGGGAAAATAAAAGAGGATTGCTAAACCTGGAGTCAGTTGGGTATGCCTACACTGTAATTAAAAACCCATGGCTGTCCCATGCCAGCTGACTTAGGTTAGTGAGACTCGGTCTAAGGAGCTCTTTAATTGTTCAGTGTAAATGTCTGAGCTTAGACAGAACCCAGATTCTAGGACTCTGCAAGGGTGGGAGGGTCTCAGAACTTGGAAACCCTCCAAGTCCCAAACATCTATACTGCAGCCCCATCCCAAACATCTATACAGTAATTAAGCAGCCCCTTAGTCCAAACCTCCATGAGCTTAAAGTCAGCTGGCACAGGACATCCAAGCGTGTAGGGTAAACATGCCCTCTATGGCCAAACATAGGAGGAGTCCCAGCATTGGAGTCCTCCCTTCAGACACAAGAAGAGAAGCTCTACCAAGACAAGGAGCTGCCTTAATCCTTCTAGACCTGCAAGGCCTTAAAGAAAAATTGAGACAGTTCCCCTAGATCAGAGGTGGGCAACACATTTTAGTATATGGTCATGGGCCAGCCTCTGGAAGGGGTGGGCCCTCAAGAGGAAAGGGGCAGTTCCCTCTAGGTGCTGTACACCCCTGGTGGGGGGAAGAGACTTTGGGTGTTCCCCCGTCTTCAGGCCAATTAGGATCTAGGGGTTGGGGGAATGTGTGAATTCTTCTCACTCCCCGCCCCAGCCCTGCCAGAGGTGTGTGGTGCTTAGAGGGAACGACCAGCCATTGAGAGACTTTGCACACTCCTGCCCCAGGTCAATCCGGGCCTGGAAGCAGCAGAGCATGAGAAGTCATCTGCAGTTCAAAAAGGCTGGTGGCTCCCTCTAGGTGCCACATACCTCTGGCAGGGGGAGGAACCCGCTAGTTGTTTTGAACAGCAAAAAACTTTGCACACTCCCCAGTTCCCAGGTCCCTATTGGTCTGGGGGAAGGGGATTGGCAGGATGGCCACAGACTGGATCAAACAGCTTGGCAGGCTGGATCTGGCCCATGGGCCGTATTTGCCTACCCCTGCCCTAGATGCTGTTCAGACTAGCACATTTACATTTTATCACACTATGCTAATGGCTCTTGCAGCCATGCTCCTCTTCAATCTCCAAAGCTGTTGGGAAGACTTAGGCATAGAAATGCAGAATGGCCTTTATAGGGAAGTGAGGAGAAATTGTCCCTGTTGTCTAATTTTTCCTTAAAGTAGTGAAATGTTGCAGATTAGGATGCCTTTGGACCAAATTCAATGAACTTTCACTAGGGATGAACCTAGTTTTGACAATTATGGAATGTGTTACTCTCTGCCTTTGTACACATATGAACATATTTGTAAAGACAGACACTGGAACCTGCTTATCTTAAATCAATTTTTTGCATATAAACTTTTCTGTAAACAAATTTCCACCAAGGACTACTTCCCCTGGCTAAAAGAACATATGTATATTTCTGAACTAGCTCTATGTCTTTGCTTTGTTTAAGGATATGAAACTGGAGTACAACTCACTATCTTACAGATAAATAACTCTTGTTTCACCATGCCATGATTGTGCAGACCTAGGAATATATACTTATGATGCCTATAGAAGGACCCATGTCGAAAATTGTTTAAATCCAGAACGTACACTTCCAATTCATTTACATAAATTACTTACTAGTATTGTGCATTGAAACTAAGTGACAACGCTTTCTATGGAAGTAGCAGTAATAAACAAAATAATAAAATTAAACAAAAATATATAATTATCATTTATATGGTAACTTTCGATTATTATTTTTCCCCTCATAATTTCGGTCTCATTGTATATTGAAGGGTACATTTATAAATAGTTTATAAATAGTTTATAACAGTTTAACATATTATGTTTTATTGAAATATTAATTGTTAAAATCTGAGGGGGTCAATACTTGTAATCATAGTTTATAATGGAATACAATATCTTTTACTGTTGTGTTTTTAACCATTCATAACACATACCTCAAGTCTGTAACATGCTTCTAACATCTATTAATAATTTACAAATCCTTTATAAACTATTTATAACTTTATCCTTAATATAAGGATATAAGTGCATGACTCCCAAGATCTGTCACAACTTGAGTATTGAGGATTAACACTGAAAGAAATGTTCCTCATTTCATTCAAATTTCCTATTAAGAAAATAACTGTTTTAATTGCAATGTAGATAGGACAATTGTAAAACATTATTTCAGCCAGGGCTCCTTCAGGGCTGTTAGGTAATGATGATATTCTCGTTTGCAGCCAGCTGCTTTGCACAGATTGCCGTGGTACACAATCCACTCCTTTGTGCAGGTGAGCTGTTATAGGCAAATCACCACGGCCTGTGGGAACCATGCTGAGCTTAAATAGTTTTGAGTATCAACGTCTGCACATTGGAGCTGTGTATTTGTATCACTCGTCTTGTAACAAAATAGTGAAACAGGGCACTGTGGTCTGAAAACAAGCCTTAGGTTCTTTGATAAACCCCAATGTCAAGGGAGTGGGGAGCCAAAAAGAAGCCATCCGAGTGCACTATGAATAGAATTTACATTCCTCAATTCACCATCGCCTATCTTGTGTGTTCCTTCCTCCCTGCAGGCACACCAATGTTGCTTCATCTCCCACTGGTTTCCACACACATCACCTGTTTTACCCACACAGGAAACAAAGAGTCCATGATAATAGATTACTTACTATATGCACTCAGGCTACATCTACACTACAGGGTTTTTGCACAAAACCAACTGGTTTTGCACAAAAACCCATGGAGCATCCATACCTCAAGTGCATTTTTGCGCAAGAACATTTACAGTGAATCGACAGAACAGAGGGAGTTTTGCAGTGTAGGTATTCCTCTTTCTATGAGGAATACCTTCTTTTTGCGCAAGAGTTCTTGCGCAAAAAGGTGCGTGTGGATGGGAAACGGGATTTTGCGCAAAGCAGCCTATCGGAAGAAGCACAGGTGCCCTGGTGGCCATTCTGTTAATGGTAATCAAAGTTTTCTTGCGAGAGAGCGTCCATGAAGTCTGGACACTCTCTTGCACAAAAGCGCATCGCTTTTCCAATGCGTCTTTGCAGTGCGGGCGTGCTCTTGCACAAGAAGTTTTTGTGGAAGATCTCTTCTGCAAAAAGCTTCTTGCACAAGAAGCCTGCAGTCTAGACGAAGCCTCAGTGTCTTGCCACCTCTCCAACCAGAGGCATAAATGAAAGCTGATTTATGTAGTATCCCCAAGCACCCAAATTGCAAAGAGTTTCTCACAGTCTCTTTGAACCCAGCTCTCTACTCATGAAGAATAATGGTATTCACTCAGAGTTACACAAGGGGCCTTTACAGTGATGATGGAAACCTACTGTTCAGTTCCTAACGTGTCTGAGGACAAGAATGCTTATTTATTTAGAAGGTATCCTGATCGCAGAAGAGTCAGAACAGCTGTTACAGATGATCAAATAAAGCAAAAATGATTTGTTGAATAATTTATTTGACAAGTATTGGTAAAATATGCCAATATATTGTTCATCAAATACTGCTTGACTAGCTGTACAACTGAACTGATTAGAACAAGCATCAGCATACAATAACAACATCTAGAAGATTTTGTTTTCTGGTCAAAACAGAAAGAGAGGCAAACATTTCCTCGAAGGAGTCAAAGTCCCAAACACTGAATATCCCAAACACTATCAAGAATAGCAGAGGCTAAATTCACAGGAATCATTAAGCAATATATCTTAGCTTCAGTTGTCTCAAGTGTAAAAAGGATAAGAGAATATAGCACCATACTGGTAAAACTTGGGTAACCCTTCTGCCAGGTGAAGACAGTAGCAGCCTGGTTCAATATCTAGAGGTTCCTCTCCATCCATCCACCACAGAACCACCTGAGCCCTCACCCAGTAACCTGGGAAATTCACACATCACCCCTGGACATCTCACATGCAAGCAGAGTCTAAGAGTAAAAAAAAAAACTTTTAATAAAAGTAGGGAAGTAACTTGGCATTAATTTGGGAAAACACCATAAACAGCACCCAAGAACAAAAACCATGCGTGATAGTCCCACCCCAGGTAGATTGGGCAATATCCTTCTCCTCTTAGGTTCTGAAGTCCAGCAATGTAAATGTCCCCTTCACATGCCCAATCCTTCTCTGCATCCCACTCACAGATGCTGCCCTTGGTCAGTTGTGACCCAGAATTCAGAGATTCATCCACAGAGCCCTCGCCCCTCTCCCCCCGCCAGGCGAGGGGAGGTAAAGAGGCATCTTACTCTGCTGGTCACCTGCTCACTGCTTTCTCCACTGCCCACTTGTCACAATGCTGTCCTCCTGGCTGTCAGTCAGCATCCACTGCCATCCACCTTTGGCTGTAACTTCTGCACATCAATCTCAAGAGATTTTATCTCCCATTTCAACTCTTATTGAGCAGGTTAGAAGAAACACAGCACCAACACATTTAACATAAGAAAAAGGTTCTTTATGATGGCTATTTAGGTCTGGTCATCGAACAGTGGGAGGAAACAGGTCAAACCAGTCCAGGCAGGGGATGGTAATATAGCCTCCTGACCAGAATAACCTTCCCTCACCCCTTTTACTCTCATTCAACTCTGAAAGTTGAGCCCCTGCTTAGCAAGGTTCTTTCTGCTAACTGTGAGCTCTTTCCTTTGGAACAATTTAGCACACTCCAGCTTTTCAAACATTGGTAACCATATTTCAGCTATCCCAGCATTTAATACAAACATGGCTGGTGTTGGGTCACAAATTAAATTGAATACACTGAGCAAAATACCACTCCATCTGCTGAATATCTAACACCTCTAAGCAAAATAGGAGCAAACTGTATTTACATAGACACACCCAGAGTCTCTCCCCTACTTCCAGCTAGCTGTAAGAGAAGCATTTCTTCAGATCCAGCTTACACATGTCATGGTTGTCTATTCATCTTGTATCTTGAGAGATATAGCTGCAAAATTGGAGTGCTTGTTAGCCCTGTTTTGGGTGACTGGAGTCTGTAAGCTGGTGATCCAAAAAGACAAAGATTGGTATATGGTATTAAAATTGTAACCTCCCACTTTAAATGCTCAAGAGCTTACTGCATACATGCTTGGGGGCTTTGTAGGGAAGCATGTGATCATCATCTGAGTCAGTCTGCAGTAAGCCAGCCTGCAGGTAGGGGTGTTGAGTTGTAACTCTCTGTTTTAGGGAGCAGCCTAGCATATGTCTCTCTGTTTTGGGGTTCTTAGGAGTTATTGTTCTGAATTATAAAAAATACTCATTTCCAGCAAAAGTATTTATTTGTATCTAATTTCTTTGTGTATATTCTATGAATGTAACACAAAGAAGCTTTGAAGAAGGAATATACTAAAAACGATGAGTCCCAAAAACCCCAGATTAACTATAT
The DNA here is from genome assembly GCA_019425775.1 of Rafetus swinhoei. NCBI lineage: Eukaryota > Metazoa > Chordata > Testudines > Trionychidae > Rafetus > Rafetus swinhoei. The sequence continues at coordinate 313,423,545 of CM033437.1, forward strand.
TTCTGTTTTTGCAGTACATAGTCTTGGATAGTAAAGAGCTAGGAATGATCACTCCCTCTGTCGGATACACAGGGAGCACAATGACCATTTTAACAACAGGAGGATTGGTTTGGACACCACTTGTGGCACTTGCAGCTTCTCTGTAAAAGCCAGATGGACCACAATCTGGTCTTGGATTAAGTTTTATAGAATATACAAAACTAACATAGATATGGTCAAAACTGGAGCCCACTCTGTCAGAAGTGCAACAGCAGCCAGTAAAGTCAGGTGTTACTGACCCCTGCCAGGTGACAGGGATTAATCCTTTTGTGGTTATGACGCATATATGACAAAGGCCAGGAAATATAGATTAGTATTTTATCAGTACTCCTATTTGTAATTCTGATTTTAACACAGATGTTGGCTTCTGTTGCATATAGCAGGAGGAAAGACAGTGTTACAATCCTTTCTGACTGCCATTGGTCCAGAGAGACCCTCCTCAAAGGCTCTATCAAATGAGTATTATAAATTGGCAATGGTGAGTTTCAGGATCTAGAAAGCATCATTCCCTGTATGTGAAAAAATAACTCAGCTATTTCCTGATTTATTTGCTGCTGGTATTAAGAAAAAGTAATCCTATTTACCTGAGGGGAACAGTGATACAATGAGCCAAATTCAGTGAAGCTCTCTCATTTCACATGGAACGAAGGAATTGCCAAAGGGAGAACGGCAGTTCTCTGCCTCCATACACATATGCATACAGTTTTCAGGAGGGATAAGATACAGTTGTCTTAGACCCAGCTGGCAGTAGATTATTTTAAAGGACTATATCAGGGTGTGACTGATCATTTGCAGAATATAACATCCTGCATGAGGGTTGGCTTCTCTCTATTTGTGTTTAGTTGAGGATTCCAGGTGAACAATAGTTAGATTTGAGGTCACTAGAGGCTGAATATTAAGATTCAGTGACTAATAATTTACTACTCAGCTAGATGACTCATATCAAATACACTAAAGCATAGTTGCATGCAACCCAAGTTTGCACTCTGTGTAATAATTTGATAAAGATGTAATGAATGTTGACTGTTAGGGAGGAGCTCAGCATGTCATTAGTGCTTCTACCACTACAGGTCCGGACACCAAATCCCAATGGGTACTTTGAAAGAAGGACTGATGTTACATCTTAAACTGGATCCTAGAAGTTCAAGCATCCATTGGGTTCCCAATAACCACTCACAGGCATGAGAGAAAAGGAAAGCTCAATCAAAAGCGGAGGAAAGGAGAGCGTGGGAATGCCCCATGTAAAGCGGTATGCAATGTTGTTGTAGCCAGGTCAGAACTGGGATATTAGCAAGACAAGGAGGGTGAGGTTATATATTTTATTGGACCAACTTCTGATCGTGAGAGAGAAACTTCTCAGCCACATAGAGCTCTTCTTCAGGGCTGGAAAACTCAGGGTATGTCTCCATAGCAAAGCTGACTCAGGCTATAGGGCTGTACAGACTTCTGGGCTCAGGCTGGAGCCTGGGCTCTGGAACCTTGCAGGGTGGGTGGGTCCCAAGGCTCAGGTTGGATGTCTACAGAACAGTGAAATAACCCTGCAGCCCAAACCCTGGGAGCCTGAGTTAGTTGTGGGTTTGTCTTTGCTTAGTAGACATATCCAGATATATCTTTAGAGAGTCACAGGTAAATGCAAGATGGAACAGATTGTTTAGCATAAGGAATTGCCCATTTCCAGGGACCATTCAAGAAGAAGCGGCCCATTAACATCGCTCCAGTCCTAGTGAGTTATAAATTATTGTAATAAACCATAAATCCAGTGTCTCTATTCAGTCCATTTGCCATCTCAGTCCATTGCAGAATGATCACTGAGGGCAGGGTGGTGGGTCAGGGGCTCTACGTAGTGGCCAAGACTTCCTGAGCAGCTCTTACACTGGACCAACCGTAGCTTCTAGTCTGCACCAGGGGCAGGACCTTGTTTGGCGGGGGTGGGGAGAGGAGGATCAGGGAGGGCCCCTGAGGTGCCTCTCAATCCCCCACTGGAAAGAACCTGGTGCTTCCATCAGGGGCTGCACTTTTTGGTAGATGAGCTGTTTGCCTTATCAGCTCCCCCTACATGAAGCACAGCCTCTGCTGGCACCACTGCACCTATGCCTGAGGCTTCCATTTGGCGGCGGAGGCAATGCAGATGGAAAAGTGTGGAATAACATCTTAGGGGTAGTGTATTGTGTTGCTTTATAGTTGAGTATTCCACTGTCTTTAAACAAAGTTCCTTCAATTACTGAGAAGTGTTAAATAAATTGATCATATTGCTTAATATTTTATATCTTTTTAATAGCTGTAAAAATGGTTTGTAAATTCTCATCCTCTCTACTTATATGCACAATTGCTTCCCATATTATTTTAAATATAGGAAATTATTTTTAAGAATATGATTTTCATAGATCACCATATCTTTTAATAGAACTGTTGTTAGGCCTTGTTTGGGTACATCTGAAGACAATTTTGTAAGTCTGTTACTGTCCAACAGTTTTAATACTGGGGTTGTTTTTGATGGTTGCTTAAACTGCTTAACAATTCTTGTTGTTGACAGTCCCATTTTCATTGATTATTTTTACAAACTAATATTTTTATTTTCCCCTGTTGAGTTAGGTATGTATTTTCTTACTAAATTAACCACACACAAAATTTCTGTAATGACTTCTTGTCTTTCAGATAAGCATTATCAATTACTTGTATTCATTGCCAATCAATCTGTAATCTCTGACAGGTCAGATCTTCTTGGAGACACATTAATTCTTGCCATCTAACTTTACATTTGTTTTAGTGAAGTTGAACGCTGCTGCTTTTGCACTAGATAATGCCTTAATCCTATATCCTGCTTAAAATTACTTACCTATATTGCTATATCATCTATGTACACTTGTGCCATCTATATTTTTTAAATTGTATTAGTCAGTGAAATACCTCTTGAGCTGAACACTATAAGAAAAGGTAATCTTTCAAAACAATAGTGTCCAAAAAGTGTGTTAGATGTACATAGCAATTGACTTTCTTTCTCCAATGATTTGACAAAAACCATTCAAAATATCTAAAAAAGAAAAGTATTTTGTACCTGATATTTGTCAAAATATTTTTTCCCTGGTGGGTATTTTAAAATGTTCCCTTTGCACAAATGTATTTAAGTGGGTTTTTTCAATTTAAAACATAAATGTAAGTATCCATCTTTCTTTTCTACTCTTAATGAATTCCCTCATTCAGTCAGCTCTTCCACTCTTTTAATTATAACCAAATTAACGTTTTTAATTCCTTTTGTATCCTATTTATTAAAGCTAAGGGTATTTTTTCTAGTTGCATGTATCTGTTTCACTTAACTAGATTTTTTTGGGTAAATTGCATCCAATTTACTAATGCCACTGAATAACTCTACAAATTGATGTACTATATCCAAGTGTTTCAGAATCATTAATTGACTGCATTCTACCAATTAGATTGAGTGCTAAACATGTTTCTAATCCTAAAAATAGAAATTCCTCATCCCCTAACTACTATAAATCTTATATCTTCTAAATTATCTTTAACTATGTCCTATAATTCACAAATACCCATAAGAGGAATGTTTGCATCACTATAAAATCATAAATCAATACTTATATTTTGTATTTTTTCTTCTACTACATGTTTTACTTTTAGACGTTTTACATTTTTTTCTGAAATTACATTAGCTTGTGCCTCTATATCTATTACATACAAAATAAATGCTAAATTGGGAGAGTGTACCTGCCCATTTTTCCTTGTAGCTCACATATTGGTTATACTTCAAAATACTTCAAAAACAAATTTTTGTCACCTGTAACATCAGCTCAGTACTTTTTAGTTGCTATCTTCTTGAGACTTTTGAATTTTGAATTAAATGTATGTTTCTAATTTTTTTCCAGAATTCTCTGTTCAGAGACTTTTGCTAAGTTATTCTGTTTCTTACATATAACATCAGTTTGACCATATACTGGACACTGTCCAGACTGGCACCTCCTTCCGCATCTAGAATATGCATTCATTTACTCATCTGTTTTCATCTGTTTTAACTTTAACATGTCTGTTTTCCTCAATAGACTTGTATATGTATGTGCCTGTGTATATAAAATATTTAAGTTTATTAAATTTATAATCACATCAGTTTGTTTTCTTTCTATTATGTGCACTAGTTGTAGATTGAGTTCACAAGTTCCCTTTCCTTTTATTCCAGATTTAGATTTGGCCCTTCTAACAGTCTTATTCTTACACTAATATATTTTATACTCATCACAGTTTGATCTTTTATCACTGATCTGGAAATTACATACCTGACTTCTCAGCGATATATCTATTAATTTAAAAATGGCTTCCACCATTTGATTTCTTGAGTGAACTAAAATCTTTCAAATATTTAATTTCTTTTTCGTAAATATTGTTCTTCAAAAATGTAAATAAATAAAATATGACAAACTGATAGGTCATTCTCTAACATTAAGCTCATATGAATTATACAGGTTGAACCTCTCTAGTCCTGCACACTTGAGAACTGGACAGTGCCAAACCAGAGAATTTGCTGAACCATGAGAGATCAATATTGTTTAGCAACATTACTGTTGTAAGCAGGGGCTGAACTGCTGCTTGCTATCAGCCAGCTAAAAGGACAGAGCTGCCCTGGGGTGGGTGTGCCCACTGCAATTGTTTAGCTGTGCAAGATAATTAACTGTTAACTGTTGATATGTAAATACAGCTCATGCCAGAATGGGGAGGGAGGGAATACGAGGTGTGGCTATGTAAATCCAATTCAGCCAGGACTGATGAAGGATCAGTGTTGGAATGGAATGTGGTGTATTGTAAATAATTTGGGGCTGTTGTGGGGGTCACAAATCATGCTACCCCTAAATGTGGGAACTGTAAAACATGACACCAGTGCTTGCAGGAGAGACACCACCATTGTTGTAAGAAGTCTCCGAGGAACAAACCTCCCCCCCTTCCAGAGTTGAGTGGACTGAGCTGGGGGGAAGGGTTAAAGGGCTTGAGTCAGCCTGCTTCACACCTGCCAGGAGTGAGCTGTAAGACTGGCCCAACCTGCACCTTTCCCCCTTTGTTTTAAGGACAGACCTAAAACAGACTCCATGAGAAGTTTTTTTTGCTAGTCCAGTGGAAGCTGGAATCCTTTGCCAGTCCAGGTGGTGACTAAAGAGTTGAAATCACTGAGAGCTGAAATCACTGGTTTGGCTTGGAGCCAGACCCATTGCAGCCAGCGAGGAGCGGCGACCAGCAGCGTGGCGTGGAGAGGTGTCAGGCAAGGAGCGGCAACCAGCGGCATGGCGCGGAGCGGCAGCAGGCGTGGAGCGGTGGCAGGCGAGGAGCGGCGACCAGCGGCGTGGCGCGGAGCAGTGGCAGGCGTGGAGCGGTGACCAGTGGCGTGGCATGGCTGGTAGGAGCGGCGGCAGGTGAGGAGCAGCGGCAGGCGACCAGCGGTGCGGTGCGGCTGGTAGGAGCGGCGGCAGGCAAACAGCGGAGCATCCGGTGGCGTGGAACGAGACAGCTGGTGGAGCGTAGTGGAGTGACTCATAAGGTGCCCCCTATCTATCTCCCAACCCCCATTTCTACCCAGGTTGGAAGGTGAAACCATGCGGGTGAACTTTTGAACTGACTTCGGGTGATTCTTGGCTGGGGCCGGGGGCTTAGCTCATGTTTGGGTTATGAACTCTGTTTGTGGTATTTTCCCAAGTTAATGCCGTATGACTTCTCTCTCCGTTTCATTAAATGTTTCTTTCCTACACTCAGACTCTGTGCTTGCGTGTGGGGAAGCATTGCCTCTCAGAGGCACCCAGGGGTGTGTGAATTTCCCAGGTTACTGGGTGGGGGCTTGAGCTGGTTCTGTGTGAGATGGACCCCAAGATATTGAACCCGGCCCTGGTTGCTGCCAGGCCTACCCGGCAGAAGGGTTACACTAACCCTTCCACTACTTACCGGGTTCTTAGAAGACATTTAGGTATAAATTAGAGCTAAATAATAGCACTGAACACTGAGAGCCAGGACTGATGGCTGTAAATAAACTTTATGGGACCACATGAAACTTGAACACCCCCATGGATATCTGGCTAACTAAAATCATGATGGACCACGGATGTTTCCAGAGTAGAGACATTCATAGAATCATAGAGCTGGAAGAGACCTCAGAAGGTCATCAAGTCCAGCCCCCTGACCTAGGCAGGACCAATCCCAACTAAATCAACCCAGCCAGGGCTTTGTCAAGCCAAGACTTAAAAATCTCTAGGGATGGAGACTCCACTACTTCCCTAGGTAACCCATTCCAGTGCTTCACCACTCTCCTAGTGAAATAGTTTTTCCTAATATCCAACCTGGACCTCTCCCATTGCAACTTGAGACCATTGTTCCTTGTTCTGCCATCCGTCACTACTGTGAACAGTCTTTCTCCAGCCTCTTTGGAACCTCCCTTCGGAAGTTGAAGGCTGCTATCAAATCCCCCCTCACTCTTCACTTCTGCAGACTAAACAGACCCAACTCCCTCAGCCTCTCCTCATAGGTCATATGTCCCAGCCCCCTAATCATTTTGGTTGCCCTCCGCTGGACCCTCTCCGATGCGTCCACATCCTTTTTGTAGTGGGGGGAAGGGAGGGCAGAACTGGACACTATACTCCAGATGTGGCCTCACAAGAGCTGAATAAAGGGGAATAATCACTTCTCTGGATCTGCTGGCAATGCTCCTCCTAATGCAACCTAATATGCCATTAGCCTTCTTGGCTACAAGGGCACACTGTTGACTCATATCCAGCTTCTCATCCACTGTAATTCCTAGGTCCTTTTCTGCAGAACTACTACTTACCTGGTTGGTCCCCAGGCTGTAACAATGCTTGGGATTCTTCCGTCCCAAGTGCAGGACTCTGCACTTGTCCTTGTTGAACCTCATCAGATTTCTTGTGGCCCAATCCTCCAATTTGTCTAAGTCACTCTGGACCCTATCTCTGCCCTCGAGTGTATCTATCTCTCTCCCTAGCTTAGTGTCATCTGCAAACTTGCTGAGGGTGCAATCCATCCTCTCATCCAGGTCATTAAAAAAGGTATTGAACAAAACCGGTCCTAGAACCAAACCTTGGGGCACTCTGCTAGAAACCGACCGCCATCCTGACATCGAGCCATTGATCACTACCTGCTGGGCCTGACCTTCTAGCCAGCTTTCTATCCATCTTACCGTTCATTTATCCAAACCACATTACCTTAACATGCTGGCAAGAATATCATGGGAGACCCGTATCAAAAGCCTTGCTAAAGTCAAGGTATATCACATCCACTGACTTTCCCATGTCCACAGAGCCAGTTACCTCATCATAGAAGCTAATCAGATTGGTCAGGCACGATTTGCCTTTGTGAATCCATGCTGACTATTCTTGATCACTTTCCCCTCTTCCAAGTGCCTCAAAATGGATTCCTTAAGGATCCCTTCCATGATTTTTCCAGGGACCGAGGTAAGACTGACTGGCCTACAGTTCCCTGGATCGTCCTTCTTCCCTTTTTTGAAGATGGGCACTACATTTGCCTTTTTCCAATCATCCGGGTTCAACTTGTATAATGAAATTTCTTTAATATCTGCAATATTCAAAAAAGATGGCAATCTTTTGTTCATCGTCCTTACTAATAGATACCAATGTTCTCAGTAATAAATCAAAGGGTGCATCTAGACTGGCAAGATTTTGCGCAAAAGCAGTCGCTTTACCCTGCGCAAAAACTTGCCAGCTGTCTACACTGGCTGCTTGAATTTGCGCAAGAACACTGACGATCTAATGTAAGATTGTCAGTGTTCTTGCGCAAATACTATGATGCTCCCACTCAAGGATAAGCCCTCTTGCGCAAGAATACTTGCACAAGAGGGCCAGTGTAGACAGGGAAGAACTGTTTTGCACAAAAAGGCCCCGATGGTGAAAATGGCGATCGGGGCTTTCTTGAGCAAAAATCGCCTTTAGACTGGCCATGGATGCTTTTGCACAAAAGCACTTTTTGCGCAAAGGCACCCGTGCCAATCTAGATGCTCTTTTGCGGAAATGCTTTTAATGGAAAAACTTTTCCGTTAAAAGCATTTCCACAAAATCATGCCAGTCTAGACGTAGCCAATGAGTAGTTTAAACTTTTTCCAATTTTCTGCAGCACTTTTGATATTTTTAGAAATGTGAGAACTCTTAACTGATCCAACTTATTACATTCAAACTTGTTTTTCCTCTTCTGAGTAATTTTACCTCAGGTTTCTTTTTAAAATTTATTCCATTCCTTTTTTCCACCTCCTTCACCCCTGATTCCTGGGGCTGTTGTACAGTCAAGTATTCCAATAGTTTTAATAATAATTCATTATTTATAACTTAACAATAGTTTTAATTAGATACATAGTTAACATATATACAAAGCATCTTAACTCAGGTTGATCTATTAATCTAACCTAAAACCAGTTAACTGCCTTTTTCCACTTTCATCTCCTACAGCTGGATAATTCTATTCATTCTCTTAGCACCATAGTAACAGTTGCATGTTGTGTATGACTGATGAAAGCCCAACTATATAGAATAATGCCCTGCAAAGCTGTATGTGCAGAAGCATGGGTGGCAAAGAGATGTCTACAGGTGTTTGAGATGAGATGTCTTTACATCACTATACAAAGGCACAGATTGTGAGATGAAGGCACTATGATGGAAAGGAAAGGCTGATGTGGCTGACAACATCCAGGAAACACAATTTCCCTAGTTCAGACACATACACAGTATAAATAAAGAGATATAGCAGGAGAAGGTAGTAGGAAAAGGATGCTGAGGTGGATGGATAGCAAAAAAGAAGCTAGTAAGCAGGTGGACCTTAGTGCCACCTTAGACAGACAAAGATGGTGGCTGCTTGCATGATGACCATGGAATAAGGGAAGAAGTTGTTCTTTGCTTCAGATAAACATAATTCCTTTTAGAACATACAAAATAACACACAAACCCACAATAACCTATGAAAATATGCAAGACTGTCAAGCACACTAATTTTTCATAACACATATGAGTGAAGCGTAACTGACGATCTGCCAAATTTCCTAGGTGCGGACTGAGGTTTTTGTGTTTTGCAAAAAAAGGTGGAAAGACCTTTATTTTCCAGACACTGCCAGAATTACATGTGTAAAGTTATATCCAAGAGTGATTTCATATTGATGAGTCTAACATATCTATAAAGATGCACACAATCTTGGGAATGTACAGCAAAAGTTACCTCTTACTGGGTTGCAGATTTAGTAAGTCATACATGTAATCCTGGTCCTCTGTATTTATTTTTCACCCACTAATAAAAGAGTGCAGAATCAATCTTGATCCTGCACACAGTTACTACTGTAGAGATTGCTGTGTCCCCTCCCCACCTACCAGACACAAGCTCTTTGGGACAGGGACCATCTTTTTGTGACGTGTTTGTACGGTGCCTAACACAATGAAATCCTGGATCACAAGCTACTAGGTGGTACTGTAATAACGACAACCACAGACTGTCCTATCACAGCTGTATTAGCTAGTACAGAAATCCCAGATTATTTTCTTGATAATTTAGTATTTTGATTCTTATTAAGAATAATCAGTTCTAGAGACACTGTTAAATTCATATCAAGTAGAGATGAGTGGGAACCCCCAGTATAGTTTGATATTGCTATTTGGGGGAGATTTTCAGAAGAGCTCAACTCCTACCATTGCGTCTGGGTTCTCAAAACAGCTCCACTCTGACTTAAGTATTTCCATAAAGTGGTCAAATATTCAGAAGTGCTCAGCACCCAATGTCCCCCCACTTTTGAAACCTGCATATTTCATTTAGGAGCATAAATGGTAGCTCAGCACTTAGGAAAATCCTGCCTCTATTCAGGTGCCTATCTGGCACTTTTTGGCTCTTGAACCTTTTTGAAAATCTGTCTCTTAATGTATAAATAGTGAAAGGTTATGCATCAACTCCATTCATGTAATTTTTGGATTGCTGGAGTAATTTCTGCCCAGAATGCATGGACATTTTTGCTGCTCACTTACCAGTGCAGCTACATACTGAGAGATTTGGAAAATAGTCATAAAAACACTACAGTGTGACAGCTGAAACCTGATCCTTGCAAACTTGTTATTTTGGGTTATACCAGTCAGGAATAAAAATGGCAATTATTGTGGGGTTTTTTGATATATTTGTAAACCCTGCAATCAGCACAACAGGATTTATGACCTGGCTACTTTTACTAGAATATAGCTTAGTAAAATAGTCGGTTTCATTCTTCACTTCTTTGTACTCAGAAACTGCCTTTCCATTTCAGAAGTTAAAATGTTAAAAGGAAATGCTTATTTAGAACAGAGGTTCTCAATGTGGAGATCATGTTCCCACCAGCGGAATCACAGATGTGTATTGGGGTCATTATAGGCATGTCTACACTAGGAAATTATTTCAAAATAAGTTATTTTGAAATAATAACTCTAAAAATAACTATTTTGAAATAGTGTGTCCACACTACAGGGGAAGCCTCAAAATTAGTCCAAGGCAGGCTCCCTTAATGTGGACATGTTATCTCAGCTTAGAGCCCCAGGAAGCTCAGGGGAGTAATTACTCTGAATTACTCTGGGGAGTAGTTATTTCAAAATAGCAGCAGTGTGGAGCATCCACGCTACTGCTATTTTGAAATAACTATTTCAAAATAAGCATTATTCCTCATGGAAAGCAGGAATTATTATTTTGAAATAACCAGGCCCTTATTTTGAAATAACGGGCTTGGTAGTGTGGATGCTCTACTTGTTATTTTGAAATAAGAGACTTATTTTGAAATAACTTCCTAGTGTCAGCCCAGGCTATAATATTGCTAAATGGGAGGAAGAAGTCTGGGCTAGATCCTAGCTAAATGTTAGGGTAGGGCTGAAGACGTCAACCCTCTTTATAGCAAAGATTGAGAACCGCTAAGTTAGATTATGTCACTGCAAATTTAAATGTCACTAAAAATTCCATTCTGCCATAAGAATATTGATTTATCTTACGTATATGGCTGGCATGATTTTATTTAATAAGAAGATTAATGCATAAAAAGAATATTTTGCATAAGAAAAAAATTCTAAAGACAAAAATATACCATTACTTCTCTTTGTCTAGAAAGCAAATATAATCATCAGGTTTCTTTAAATACTGGCTGTGGGTTATTTAGACCTTTCTTTGCATTGTTAGGAGCACCTCATCTATTATTATTAATAGGTATTCTGCACTCAGTTCCCTGAACATCCAATTATAAATGTCTCTCCTTCCTACAATATCACACATATTCTTCCTAGAGAATTTAGACAGCATTTTGGATGACAGCAATGTAATTCTCCTCTATTTTCTGCTTTTGCATGAAAAGGAACTATCATTTGATTCCTTCATTACAGTATGTGATCAAAGAGGTAAAAATGTATCTATAGTTATGTGATCTCAGTCTGTGATAATCTCAGAGATCTTTTGGACTACTCTTCAAGGATACGCTGTTTAAGTAATTAGTCATGGGAAAGGATGGAGACTTGGCTGGAAATTGCTAATATGTTCTAAATGGAGATAATTGTAAGGTAGAGGAGAACACGGAGTTCCGTCATTTATGTTCAAACAAGTTTCACACATTTCCTCTGCAAATAGGCAGAGTGTGCTTTTTAAATGTATTTGTACAAAAGTGGCCTGTTTTCTTTTTTTCCCTTGTCCCATGCGGTATCTAAAAATCCTGCTCCCATGAAAAGCACCAACTCCCTTCAGACAGACCAAAACCAGACCAGAAGAGAACCTGTTTTCCATTGAAATATCACTGGCCATTGAGAGAGCTTTTGCCTTAGCATCAATATGTCTCCTGGCATTTTATAAGGTCCAGGAGCTGAAGAACCAAAGTTTGAAATGCTTTTGTATTGGACCGGTGGGGGCATATCTACACTGCACACTTATTTCGGAATAAGCTATTCCAGAAGATATATTCCGAAATTGCTTATTTTGAAATAGAGCATCCACACTACAGGGAAGCCTCAAAATTAGTCCGAGGCAGGCTCCCCTAATGTGAACGTGCTATCTTGATTTAGAGCCCCAGGAAGCACTGGGGAGAAATTACTTAGAATAGCCCTGGGGAGGAGCTATTTCGAAATAGCAGCAGTGGAGCATCCACACTGCAGCTATTTCAAAATAGTTATTTTGGAAGAGGAGTTATTCCTTGTGGAATGAGGTTTACAGAAGTAGGAATAAGCCACACAGAATTGCTCTGTAGACACTCACATTGTTATTTTGGAATAATGGCCGTTATTTTGAAATAATGGTGCAGTGTAGATGCACCTGGGAGAGCAGGAAGTTGGAAGCTACTTGGCTCTAGTGGCATATAATGCACCACCTTGAGAAGGAGCTACGGGCTGACACTAATGATCAGAAAGGCAATCGAGAGGAGAAGAGAGAAGACATTCCAAGACTGGACGCTGAATCAGAGTCAGAACAAGTTTCTGATGTTCCCTCTCCTCTGAAGAAGGTGATGATATAGAGCTATAAAAAATTTGTATCCTCACCAGATTCCTTGTATGTTCGGGCTGCCTTGTGACACGCAGTGACTAAACCTGGTGCAACTAGCTGTTGGCAGATTCCCCAGAAAAGAGAAACTGTGTGTGGAGCAAAGCCACCAAAGTGGATCCTATGATACGTCCAGTGCAGAAATCTAAGAAAAGAGAACGTTAGGGCATCCATACATTCGTTTGGCTCCTGACTGCCACAAGGACCATTGGGATTAATTGGCAGACAATTTAATTTAAAGTAACCTTTGGGCTCCTTTAATTTGTACCAACTAATGGCCTCATGTTTATGATAGCTCATAGTGGATCCTAGAACCATTATGATACCCATTGATCTACTCATGTCAGGAGTGAAGGCCTGCCGCTGAGTCTTTAGTTTCCAGACAGACCAATGAACACTTGAGCTACAGCAAAACTGCCTGATTAGCCAACCTGCTTGATTGGCTGAGAGAAATCAGATGTGTTCTTGAAATCGGCAGCAGCAGCAGGCTGCTTACAACCTGCTTACAATCACAGTTCCGATCACTTTGCCTTGTTCCCAGCTCCCTACAGTCTAGCTCAATTCCTGACTCTGGCTCTCGCTGCTGCTGCTTCAACCATTAGGCATGACTGCTCATTTGCTGGTCAATGACAGCCCAGCTTAAGGCTCTCCTGGCCCCATTCCCTTTTCCTTAGAACCATCCTCCAAACTTCCAGCCACAAGGAGGTTGAATAGAATATTCTTTGCCAGGGAAAATCACTCTGGGTTCAAGATTACTTTGCCCCACTGGAGTGCCATAAGACAGTCCAAATAAGCATCTGAATCAGGGCCATGATACAGAAAGGGTTGACTATGAATAAATTCAACCACTTGGAAGCTGTTACTTAAAGCCACCTTTGCATGTCTCCTCCCTATCCCCACCTCTGAACTTACACTCAGCTCAAAAAATCAGAACTCCCCAACTTCCCCAACTCAACTCAAAAAATCAGAAGCAGTTTCTTTGAGGAGGTTTATCAAATAAAATGGCTTGATTGATCAAATCCTTGTTTTGTGTAAGAGTGGATAGGTCACTTGTGTAAAATTACCTGGTACATTTATGTCTGTCATGGCCAGACTAAAAAATACATTGCAGCATCTTTGTAGGTAAAAGGCTTCACTTGTGCATTTAGATGACCTAACAACTCTCTTTCATTGCTTCTGTGGTATAAGGCAACTGAAGCATACTGATGTACTTGGTGAAAAATCTTTATTCATAAGTCACCCTCACTAGGACCCTAATCATTTTTGCTCTTCTCTGAACTCTCTCTGATCTGTCAATGTCTTACCTATGTCAAGGCACTGAGAACTGGATAGGCAGGGATGGCCTTACCATGAGGCAAACTGAGGTGGTTGCCTCAGGTGCCAGACTGTGGGGGGGCACCACTAGGACCCAGAGTGTAGAAAATTGTGTCTGCTGCTGGTGCATATGTATTCTCTCTGCTCTAGATGCACAGAGATGGTGGAGTGCTGTGCTGGTGGAAGGAGGGCACAAGAGACATAACAGGCAGGAAGGAGAAAAGGTGGCATGGGGGCATCATTTGAGTTCCCCGCCTCAGGTGCCAAAATGTTGTGGGCCGGCCCCGTGGATAGGATATTTCAAATCTTACCAGGCTACACAGAAGACTGTTTTCCATTCTTTGTGACTTGTTTGCTTTGGTTCTCTCTCTTATGACTAGCCATCAGTTATATTGAGGGCTCATGGGCTCTTATCCACTTTCTGATTCACTTTACATGTAGGCCTTCTTCCACTATCTTTAGCTTTCTTCCTCCCACTGAATATTTCTGCTTGAGAATACTTTCTCCCAACCTCACCTAATTTGCAATCTGAAAAGACTGCAGGGAATTTTGAAGCCATTTGGGGTTCTTTAAAAATGAGAATAAGTTTACCAAGTGGTTTTATTCGTAGCTATAGCAATAAGCCATGATTTAACGGGACTCTGAAGCATTTATTATTTCATACTTGATTTGTTGTAAAAAATGTGAACGAGAAGAACAAGAGGCTGCAGTGCATTTTAGGAATGCACTATTTAACTCCATTCATTAGCACAGAATGATGGCAAAACAAGTCAAGGCATTATTATCCTTCCAAGTTAACAGCTGAGGAACTGCAATATGTAAATAACAAAGGAAAAGTAACTTGGTTCAAATTAACACAGCATTGGCTGAAAACATTCAAACTTATGACAGAAATTTGCTAGGGAATCTTAGATGTGCTCCTCTGTGATTATTAGACCAGAATGGTTCTGGAAAGTTTCCCCGCCTTTCAAATGTAGGCAGCTTCTGAGGGATATCACGAGGTTGAGTTTTGTCCACTCAGTTTTACTTCCAAGCCAGTAATTGCCACTACTGGCAATTTTGTGTAAAGAGAATCACCACAATAGAGGGCATCCAAGAATTATATAACTGTATAATTGATCATTTAAGCAAGAGCCAGAATGCTCCCTATCAACTGTAAAGGCCTTGAAAGGGAAGAGAAAGCAACTGGGCTAACTTAACTTATGATCACCTTCTCTGACATACACTTTTTGCACTGGTTTCCTTTCCTAAGCTTTTATAAAACATATGCCCTGAACCATGAATGTTCATAATACCTGGAGAAAGGTGAGTTTATTGTAAAGTTACCCACAGGCATCTGAGCAGTCAGTAAGTCAGGTGCCTAGTGGCATGACCAGAAATGGCTAGTATTGAGCAAAGTTCAAAAAGATCAGCTCAGACAAGCTCCTGCAAGTTCAGATAGATGACTATATATTGAAAAATAAAACCCTCAAAACCCAGCCTCTCTCATGCTAGATCAGCATTCATGCCAGAACCAAGAATGAAAGAAGCACATTACAATGAAAATGAATCGCAAAAAGTTTATCAGCTTTTCTGAAATTAAACAAACTCAAAACAACAATAATATCTTCACTGAATTTGTTTCAAAGTCTGGATATGTGTGTCAGGAGTTCTTATTTTATAAAAGCTAGTTAATCTGCTTCTAGCAATGGCATGAGCACTCCAGCCAGAGTTCATGTAATTCTTGCCTACTAAACATGTCACTTCTAAAAATGTTAGAAGAGAATGCAGTGCAGGCAAGGTAATTTAGACATGGACAGTCTCTCTATTCCTTTCTTGAGATGGAGCCAAACCAAAGCACCAGATCCAAACACTCCTAAACATTGAGAAAGTTTGCTCAGAAATTTCTGGCTTGGATGTCTAAGTTCTTTTAGGGCTTGAACCTGCATCACTGAAATCAATTGATGTTTTACTATTGCTTGAATGGGAGCAGGATGAGACCCAAAGGGCATTCAGTCTTGTACACTGATGGATGTTGCTTTACTTATGCTTTATTGCCTTTTCTTCTCAGATAAATGTGAAAAGACAGTGCACTGAAGGCACCTCAAATCTATGCAGAGAGTAGGTCAGTTTGAAAGAGCAGTTGCCTCATTCACCCTGGTTATCAGTAAGTTAGAAAGTGTATTTCAACATGATATACCACCTCAGAAAAGCCATGATATTCAAAAAGCAGAAATGATTCTTTTCCCTGTGGAAACATTGATTTTTGCGTCTTAGAGGTAACTGTTTGGTCAGGCGTCTCTCTGCCCAGGTTAAAATAAATCTCATGTAAGCAGGGGTTAGCAGAAGAACCCAGCAGAGCATCTGGCAAACCACTCTACAAAGCTCTGATATGTGAACACACATATTACCCATCCCCTATTTGGCAGCTGCTGGCTAGATTGCTCCCTCCTGCAGAAAATACCACAGGAGATGGCAAAGAAATGGAGGCAAGGGGGAGTGGGAAAACTTGTGCACGCTTTCCCTTGTGGAGATTTCCTGGCAATGGGCCTTCTGACGGTGGAAGGGCTTGAGGAGTTGTGCATTTTGGAAGCTGCATCCTCTCCCAAACCTGTGAAACTCAGACACTCACAAGGAAGGGTCTTTCCATTTCTGTGTGGAACCTGGAGACGTCCTTGAGCCAGACGTCACTCTGCTTGCGTCCTCTCAGCTAGACAGCTCAGCTCCACTGGAGTCATGCTGCCATTGGCTGGGTTGCACTGTGACTGCTCCCACCTTCTCCTGGACACACTCCCAGATTACAGGACTCATGGGGGCCTCTTGCTGACAGGCAGGCACATGGAGCCAGGGCTGCAGGAGACAGTGTCAGAGGTTCGCTACCCCTCATTCAGTACAGAATAAGGATGTTAAGTATGGATTAATTTACTAGTTGAGTTAAGGAAGGGCACTTTAAGTGCTCACTTCCGGCTCAGGCTGCATCTGAGCACAACTCCCAGCTGCCGCCCTGCACTCTTAAAGGGACAGAGAGGCGCTGGCGTGCAAAGACACTGGCTCATTCTCTGGTCCCCCACCAGGTCTCAGGACAGCCCTCACGCTGCTCCTCTGTATTTTTAAAGGGGACGCAGCAGCAGCAGCCGCCCGCCCCCATTCTCCTCACACTGCCCCTCCGCACTTTTAAATGGGACACAGCAGTGGCAGCCACCTTGTGCTGAGACAGACAAGCAGATAGGCTGCCGCTGCTGTGTCCCTTTTAAAAATGCAGAGGAGCAGCATGAGGGTTGTCCTGAGACCCAGTGGGGAACCAGAGAATGAGCCAGCGTCTTTGCATGTTGGCTCCTCTCTGTCCCTTTAAGAGTGCAGAGCGGTGGGGGGAGGAAGGGGTGATCGAGTAGTCGATAGTACTACCCAATAAGTTCCTGCTTATCGGGTAGTCGACTACTCCTTCACATCCCTAGTACAAAACAGGAACCTCCGCAAACAGCTCAGTGAAGGCTGACTTCATCCATAGTAAATAGTAGAGCATTGTTGGGGGGCAGGTTAGCGGAGGGGATTCCAGTTCCAGAGTAAATAACCACACCAGGTAACAATACACAACAGTAAGGACAGAGTTCTGTGCCATTATTTTGGTCTTTGTTTCCATAGCCTCAGTCACAGTCAGTGGTTGATAAATAATCAAACTGTACTGATACAATGTAGACTAATTAACAGAGCATGTGTTTCTTCTCCTAAAAGAAGTTCTTGTAGTTTTTAGTGTTACAAACCAATCAAGTACCGAAAATGATCACAGTAAGGGCGAAACTGTGAGAGTGCCTGATCTATAGCATGCCCAGTAAAACCAAACCTAGGACTTTGGGAGCTTAGTGCATGAGCCTCTACCACATGAGCTAAAAGCTCTACCACTCTCAGCTAAAGCCATGGGACACATTCATGCTCTTATACATGGTCTAAGTGGCCCTGCAGGGAACAGTACATCCAGGAGTGGCCCGAGGCAGGCTGCGGTAGCTGGCGCCCCAGGCAGAGCGCGCGATCGGTGCCCCCACCTGCAGGGCCGTCAATGGCCTGACGTCATCGGCGGGCGCCCCAGGCGCCCCCGTGACGTCATCATCTGGCGACCCGGGCGGTGGTGCCCTAGACTGCAGCCAAGTCCACCTATAGCCACGGGCCGCCCCTGAGTACATCACACCCAGTAGGTGTGTGGGTTACATAAGCACAAAGGGACTTAAATTGCAACTTGGGCCTTTGGCACTACTGTAAAATGACTGTAAAACCAATGGTAGAGATAATGATACAAACAAGTTGGAATTCCTGCAGATAATTAGTGGATCCTGTATTCACAAGAGGCAATTAAGCTTTCATATCTGAGGTTAGTTTATATGACTGGTTACATCATGATACCTTTACTTCAGCTCTGCAATTAAGTCTGTCACAAAAGCTCTTATTTCTTACTTTCCCACCATCCACCCTGCAAGTAGGTGAGACAAGACAGAGATATTTCAACTATTACTAATGGTGAGTAATGAGCTACAGCTTAATGCACCTGGGAAAATATCTCTTTAATGTGGTAATAAACCAGAACTTTCATTTTGTCACTGTCATAATCTAGGTTTTAAAAAATGGAAAAAAAGAGTAAAAAGCCAAGCTATGAAGCTTACCTACCCTGTCAATGCATTTTTAAAGGAACTGATTTAGTCCATTTCATTTTAATGCATAAACTTGAAAAACTCAGAACTGTATTGCATAGCCTTATCACTTTCAAATGTCCAGTTCAGAGTTTCCAATTACTTCCACCCCTTCTATTCATTTTTCTCCTCTAATAAGTTTCTAGCTGTCTGGTTATTTCATTGCTTTTTATGCCTAAAAATCCATAATGTGTATCCTAAAACATAAGAGTTTAAGCATTATAAATTGCTCCCTAAAAGTCAAACTCCTGTTGTGGGTAGCTTTCCAAAACATACTTCCAAACATCTGGATGACACCGTTGCAAGTCTCCATACTCACTAGTTTCCTCTTTCTTGTAGTGTAAAAAAATGGCTACTTCCTTAGGATGCATCTACACAGCACTCTAAACGCAAATAAGATATGCAAATTCTGCTACGCAAATTGTGTATCTTACTTTGATTCTATTTCAAAATAGCTTATTTTGAAATTTGGCACATCTACACAGCACCAAATTTTGAAATAACATGCTATTTCAAGCCATCCCTTAACCGTCGTGCAATGAGGTTTACAGGGATGGCAAAATAGCGTGCTTGTTATTTCAAAAAATATTTTGAAATAACAGGCAGTTTGTGTAGACGCAGGGTAGCTATTTCAGGATACCTCTGGTAGACATACCCTTAGAAAGTATAGACATACCCTTAGATAGTAATTTTCAATGTGCGCAGAACTTGAGTTGGAGACTTTTGTCAGCAGCAGTGCTAGCAGGCTGCACATGCTTTCACTATCCTCACATACTCAGCTGAGGCTACAAACATGCATGGCCACCATGTCCCTGTCTGTTCCTTCACACCACTGGAATCTAATACCTGAAGCAGAGAGAAGGTGGAATATATTTGTACACAAAACATCTTGGAGAATGATTGCTGTACAGTTAAGTAATTCTTAACTCCTTTAATTGATTGTGCACATACACATTTCACCATAGGTGATTCACCAGCAGTTTACTTGCAAGTGGTGAGACTTTGAACTACATGTGATTGCAACACTGAAGTGCTGAAGTTGGCACTGTCTCAAGAAGCTTAGCAATTATATAGTGTTTGGAGAAGATATGTACAGATGAACATGTTGCTGCTTTGAAGGTTCCATGTACTAGGAAAGCCTTAGAAGTCAGACACCAGGATTAAGGGTGCTTAGTCTCTTTTTAGCTTCCTCATCCCCCTCGGAATCAGAGGAACTGGTATCTGTTCTGACCACAAAAGAATCAAAGCATCTTTCATAATACCTGGTCTGTGACCTACCCTGGAGCAGAAACCTCCCACATTTGTTGTTCAAGTTGATGCAAAGAGATTTATTTCCACCAATGACAATTATGCTGCAATCTATCCTTATTAACCACTTAGGATGGTTTATGATGTTGCTGCTGATGGAATCTGCAATAATGTTATTTTTGGAAGGTGAAAGGCATTTAGAAAAACATTGTTCTTTATATATAAGTTCCACATGTGGATTGCTTCCTTGAACAGCTGAGATGACCTTGCATCTCCCTGCTTGTTCAGATAAAAATAGGAGTAGTACTATCGGTGAAAACTTGAATCCTCTGACCCATAATGGTGGTAATGAATGTCTTGCAGGTCCAGTGAATAGCTTGAAGTTCCAGAACATTTGTATTGAGTGAAACCTTCTGAGGTGTCTAAAGTGATTGAGCCTGAATTTGACCCAGATGGGCCCCCTACTCCTTGTGGATGCATCTGTAACAAGAGTCATAACTGGTCCTGGTGGTATAAAAGGAACCCCTTTGCATACATTCTGAGATTCCTAACAATCCAGAGACTTGTATGAAAATCAACATGTCCAGCAAATGTCTACTCAGAAGACATTCTAAGTGAAGACAGTTCTGAAAACATCTGAGGATATATGTGGCATGCTGAGTCACAGATGTGCAAAAAGCCATGTGTCCCAAAAGTTATAGACACAAACATAATGTAGTCCTTGGGTTGGAGTCCTGCAAATTGAGGGCAGCATACCAATCTTTAATATTAAGGAAGGGATAATGGACACAAGACTGACTCTCCAGAAGTTGGTTTTCTTGATATTTGGTTCAGCTTTCTTAGTTCCGGAATAGATAAAAGACTACCTCTCTTTTGAGTAATCAGAAAGAACAGGGACTAGAAACCTTCCCTCTCTACTTTGTACTTAGTTTTATTATTTATTTATATTCCAGGGGTGTCAAGAGATCACCAAGTAAGATTGGGGCTCCATTGCACTGGGACCAGATCCTCAACTTTTGTCAATCACCGTAGCTCAACTAATGTCAAAGGAGCTCTGACATTTTACATCATCTGAGGGTCTGGGCATAGCACGACAGTCCATGCCCTGAAGAGTTTACAATCTAAAGGGGCAATGCAAAGGTGCAGGATACAAGAAAAAGAGGGAAGAGTCCTGCTGTGCTAGACCAAGAGCCTAATCTTGCATCTTCTGTAATGCTGAAGTCAATATGATGTATTCCCAGCAAGGACTACTGAATCAGGCTGCTTATATATCATTATAAAAAAGGATTCCAAAAATATATGCTGTTGTCTTGCTAGTTCTCCTTCTTAAGCCAAATTAAAAGGCTAACCAAGGAGAATCCAGACTGTACAAAATAAATTATCAGAGATACGTGTTTATGTAAATGTTTACATTTATTTTATGTAACATTTTCAAATAATTAAGGCTTATTTTTGCATTATTCTCTAAATTTTCTGATGCTCCTGGGAGATTCTGTGTTCTCAAGGCCTAGCTTCCTTTTTCTTGGTTAGTTTTGTTCTAAGGATTGTTTTATTGATGCCATCATAAAAATGAAGTTTATAACCCACTTTATTTATTTAAAAAACAACAAGTGGAACATTAAATACAACTAGCTTCACATTTATTAGTACTAAATGTTTCTAAAAGCATCTAATATATCTCAAACCACAAGACCTTGGCATTGATAGGACTAGGGAGAGTGATTCAAGTGTCTTCTTTGTATGGAGATCACCTTTCCCATGGGGAATGTGGATGGTAAGAGGATAGCTTCCTTGCAGCAGTATCTCTGCCTTCTTAGGAGCCTGCAAAGGTACCCACCCTTATGTAAGAATGATCGACACAAGGAACGGGGTGTGGTAACAGGGTGGACCAAGATCATGGGTTGGATAAGCAAGTGAGGAGAAGGAGGCAACCTGAAAGACATAGAGCAAATGCAAAGGACTAAGCCTCTGGTCAGATGGACTTCATCTCCTTCCTATCCTCATCAAACGATAGAGTTTGGGGGCAGAGCAGGACAAACTATGACCCACTGGAGTAAATGATTATGGGGGCAGTATTCTCAGGGGAACCTCATGATTAGCTGCTTCCTATGGGTTGAGCAGATGTAACATGTATTTTGTTTCAAGATGATTAAATTGGGCAAGCCGTCCAATGGCTAGTGCTTTAATCACTTGGAAAATACAGACTTTAGGAGCACACGAAGACCAATAAACTTATCAAGTCCAGTTCTCTGCTAGTGCAGCATATTCAATTTTACAGTGCTTTGTTCAGTCTAGTAAAGTTCAAAGCCTTCAGCCTGATGATTCCATTGTCTGATTACACTGGATCATATTGTACAATTTTAAGCAGAAAAAAATCCAGGAAATTTTCTCTTAATTTCCATTAAACCCAACTATAAAACTTTCCCCCACTGTACATAATTCATCTCCTTTTCTGTGATTGCATATTGTAATATATTTGTAAATTCTCATTCTGATCCTTGCTGTTTGTCATTTAAGCATGCTGAATATATTAATTAGTTCATTTCATTTTTCCTCATATGTCATGCTCATATGTATGGAGATATATACCATCTCATAGAACTGGAAGGGACCTTGAGAGGTCATCGAGTCCAGTCCCCTGCCCTCACAGCAGGACCAAGTACCATCCCTGGCCCTTTTATCACTCTTGTAGTTCTTTTCTGAACTTGTGCCATTTTGAATACATCTTTCTAATAAACAGGGCTCGACAAATCATTGAATCTACTCACTCATGGCGAGTAGATTTTAGCCGGTCGCCCCGTTCACCGGCGGCGCGCACATGTGCAATGCGGGTCTTGCACATGCGCAGTACGGGGCTGGCGAGCGGATTTCATCCCGTTTGTCAAGCCCTGCTAATAAACAACTGCCAAAACTCATTTTGGGTATGTGCCTAATAAAGACATACAGAGAAATACTATTAACTTGCTGCACAATGCTTCTAGAGAAAGGGTGGTGCAGTGGGTTAGATGCTAACTCCATTACAGATATCCTATGTGATGTTGGACAAGATATTTAGGGTGTGTCTAGACTACATGGCTCCATCGACGGAGCCATGTAGTCTAGACACACCCTCAGTCTCTCTCTTCCTCAGCAACCTATCTGTAAAATTAGAGTACCTACCTCACCAGACTGTTGTGAGGATACATATGGTAAATATCATGAGAAGCTCAGGCCTGGTCTACACTGAGAGTTTAGGTCGAACTTAACTGCATTAGGTCAATTTTCTAAACAATGAGTCCACATTACCAAGCCCACTCCAATAGCTTTAAGGGCCATTAAAGTTTATTTCTGTACTCCTGCTTTCACGAGGAGTAACTGCTAAATTTGATCTTGCATCGTAGACTTCTTGGTAGAGCAGATGCAACAGTGTGAAATTGACATTCTTGGCCTCCAAGAGGCATTCCACAGTGCCCCACTGTGACCTCCATGGCCAGAACTTGCACCTCTACTGCTCTCCAGATGAATAAGAAAAGTCCCAGGAAAATTTTCATTTCATTTTCTGTGTGGCCAGTATGGTGAGCAGACCTCAGAGCAGGCAGAACATCTGAGCAGCACATTTGACCATGAGTTCCATGAGATCAAGTTCCACAAGCTCTACGAGTTCTCAGGGTCACCGACAAGCAATGGAATGGAGCATGCAGGAGATACTGGACCTCACTGCTATGTGAGGAGAGGAATCTGTCCTCATAGAACACAAACCAGCAAAAGAAACAGAGATATCTCCAGTGAAACATGGCTTGAGCTCTTCCCTGCCACCATGCCTGGACCCCATCCCTCCTTCTTCCTGCCTGCCTGCTCCTGTGGGAAGAAAAAGTTGCATTCTCCCGGCAAACAGAGGGTTCTGGACACATGGATGCCACATCAGAACCTGCCCTGATCTGCCACCACACAAGGACCTCCTTCCCATCCCTCTCAGAGGCTCATGCCCGAGCCTGTCCTTTACCATGCTCGCCATCTAACCGAGTCCAGCTGTTCCCCTAACATGTCTGAGGTGTACCTCCCGAAAAGTGACCATCTAAAAGCCTAACTGTGGCCTTGTACATAACATATCTCTATGTTTTAGACAGACCTTCATTTTATTCTAACAGATTAGGCTTTACACTCTACAATGTATCTTCTATAAAGTCTGCCCTTCACTTTTTGTTACAGCGGGAACAGCAGTCAGCCTGATGCACACTCCTTGGACCCAACCAGCTAGCCACCTGGCACAAATCCACTGGCAAAAAGACTAGGGAACAGATAGATGTTCAAGGATCAAATGTAATCTGCCACTTGAACAGGGGAGTGAGTGGAGAAATATGCTGCTGGACAAGGTGGGAGCAGAGCATGAGGAAAGAAGAGAGTACAGGGAACAGGAAGTGAGGCACCAAAAGAGAGTGTCGTTGTCCATAAAGGACGTGATGGACCATATGATGGCTTTCCAGAATGTCTACCTGAATAGGCACCCACTCTGGCCCTTGTAGACAAACTGTTACGTTATTGGATTTTAAGGGGAGCAGCCAGATCACTGCTGTGCCCATGGGGGGGGGTTGCCCCAAAGTCTGTACAAAGGGGGCCATGTGAGGTGTCAAATGAAAGCTTATGTTCTACTGATTCCATGTATGCTATTCATGTACTTGTGTGATATCTATATGTGGAGTTATGAATATGGACTCTGTGCTTATACTGTGAATGTTCTCTGCCTGAGAACAACGGGCTCTGGACTGCCGGTTGTAAAGAGCAATTGTTCAGTCAATGACTATGCTAATTAGTGAGGTTCCAGGAACAATGGCTCTCAAGGTGCCCAATACACACCTGAGGATGCATCTGGAAACCTGCAAACCAGCCAATGTCATGGCTGCTGACATGGGACACAGGGATAGGTCACTTGGCCATGTGACCCACTCCAGCTTGGAAGATACCAGGAATGGATATAAAGTGCCATGAGGCAGACTCCATCTTGTCTTCAAAGTTGATCCCAGATGCAGCCTTGCGAGGGATAGAGAGCCGGGAAGGATCGTGGACCCATCCTGACATAGGATGTATACCAGAGACTTAAGATAGCAGTTTATAACATCTCTGCTGAAAGCCTGCATTGAGAAGTTGGTGACTGGTGCATGTAATGTGGTCTCCTTAATAACCTTACTCTCAACCTTTTCTTTCTTTTATTAATAAACCTTTAGATTTTAGATTCTAAAAGACTGGCCCAGTGTGCTCTTGTGGGTAAGATCCAAAGTGTAAACTGACTGGGAATCTGTGGCTGTTTTTTGGGGACCGGGAGGACTCGTTCGGGGTGGGTGAGATTGGGTTCTATAACCCCTCACCTGTATGTAAGGCCCGGGGCTGATTGTGGCACAGGGAGAGCTGGGGTGTCTGATAGATTTGGCTTGTGAGTCTTCCTGCTGGCTGGATTGGCAGCTGAAGCACTCTGTGTGACTTGTGGCCTATTTGGGAAAGGTCGCCAGTCTGGGTCTATAAGGAGCCCTGGTTTTGAGCAATTCACCATGAGCGGACACCCTCAGCGGTGTCCACACGTGGCTCGGTCCATCACATAAACATTCCCTCCTCACTAAGTCACCAAGTTCCATAGCCTCCTTTTACAAGGACCCT
Organism: Rafetus swinhoei; assembly: GCA_019425775.1. Classification (NCBI taxonomy): domain Eukaryota; kingdom Metazoa; phylum Chordata; order Testudines; family Trionychidae; genus Rafetus; species Rafetus swinhoei. Next base: position 313,448,945 of record CM033437.1, read on the forward strand.
ACAATGTGAGATGTGGGAGGAATCAAGGGCAGCTTCACACTCAACTCCCAGGGACACGTCGCAAAGCAAAAAGGTGTCGTTCTCACAACTGTGATCTTACACCTCCCTCAAAGCTCCCACCCTGGACTCCTTTTTTATCCCTGCTGTGTTCCCTAAATAAAAATGCATGCTTTCTGAACAACAGTCTCTTTATTGCTTATATTGAAGGGATCGGAGGTTACAAGCAAGTACACTGAATGCAAGGGCACCTCATTGAGAGCAACATGCATGACTCTCAATATTGGCCATTCATAAATCTGTCTTTCAAAACTTCTCTGATTTGCACTGCCCCTCACTGTGCTCTCCTTATTGCCCTGGTCTCTGGCTGCTCAAAATTCCTTGCTAGGTGCTATGCCTTGGCATTCCACCCTGACAGATACATTTCCCCCTTGCTCTCACAAATATTATGGAGCACACAGCAGGCTGCTACCATGATGGAAATGTTGCTTTATCTGAGGTCTAATCTAGTTAGTAGATTGCAGAACCTTCCCCTTAAATGCCCAAAAGCATATTTTACTACCATTCTGTACCTGCTCAGCCTGTAGTTGAAGTGCTCCTTACTGAGGTCCAGGCTGCCCGTGTACGACTTCATGAGTCATGGGAGCAAGGGGTAGGCTGGGTTGCCAGGGGTCATTATTGGCATTTCAACATCTCCAATGGTAATTTTCCAGTCTGGGAAAAAAGTTCCAGCTTGCAGCTTGCCAAAGAGGCAGGAGTTCCTAAAAATGTGTGTGCCATGCACCTTTCCCAACTAGCCCACATTGATGTTGGTGAAACAGTCCTTGTGATCCACCAGTACCTGTAGCACCATCAAGAAGTACCCTTTGTGGTTTATGTACTCCTTTGTAATGTGGCTGGGTGCCAAGGTGGTGATATGTGTTCCACCACAGTTAGGGAACCCCAGTATGGCAAAACCTTCCATTATGTCCTCCCTACTTCCCAGAGTCACTACCCCCATAGCAGACAGGTATTGATTGCTTTGGCTACTTGGATCACAGCAGCCCCAGCTGTAGATTTCCCCACTCCATATTGATTCCCAATTGACCAGTAGCTGTCTGGCACTGCAAACTTCCACAGGGCAATTGCCATTCACTTCACAAACAGAGCAGTTCTCATTCTGGTATTCTTGCACTTCAGAGCGGGGGAAAGCAATTTAAAAACTTCCATGAAAGTGGCCGTACACATACAAAAGTTTTGCAGACACTCTAATCATCCCATACCTGCATAACAACATGGTCTGACCAGTCTGTGCTTGTCTGATAGCACCAGAACTGACATTCCACTGTGTCCAGAGGATCGAATGCTGGTGGCATTTGCTATTTGCTCAATTCAAGTGCTTTGCAGAGGAGTATATTCATGGCCTCCTGAGATTCTTCCTCATTCTGTCATACCCTGGATATGATCATGACATACTCCAGCATTAGGCGCACCAAGATTAACATCATCATCATAATTTGATGCACAACGGGATCCATGATGGGTTCCATATACATGCTGCTATGGCATCTGCACGGATAACCAATACGAGAATAATGTGCATGAACAGAGTGTTTGCCATTGGTCTGAAGCGGGGGGGTGGGGAAGAGGGGGGATTCAACTACGCTGAATTCTTGCACAGAGTGGAGACGTGTACCTTTGACTTTATAAAATTGGGTGCTAAAAAAACTGACTTTAATAAATTTGACCTTATTTCTCAGTGTAGACATGTTCTTAGATACTATGGTGGTTGGGGACATATCCATACCTAATACAGGGAACTATGCAGTAGAGCAGCCAGAAAACAGTTATATTAGCCTGTGACAGACTGGTTTTGAAATTTTTCATTCTGCATTTGAATGAAAATGAGACCTTTTATTTTTTTTAATGTGAAAAATGCTAGAGAGAAAGAAGGGAGACATCCTCTAATCCCACATACCAATGGCTTGGTAATCTGAGCAATCCATTGAGATATGGGAGAGTTAGACTCAAATCAATCAGGTGAAGCAGGGAAGTGGGGTTGACAGCTTTGTCAAGACTCCAGGTAGATGGGGGCCCTGCTTTTGTCCCCATAATGGGTGGGGTCTCAGGTTGGAGGGGTCAGGACAGGCCCTTTTGTATTGCTGGGCCCCAGGGCAGTTGTGCCCTTTGTCCCTTGGACCATTGGCAGGCATGAAGCAGGGACATGAACCTCGTTTGTTGAATAATTCACAACCAGCTCTACTATACAATCCAAAACTGGCTTTTTATACTGCCATATCTCTGAAAATCCAGGTATATTTGCTCTCCACTGTCATCCTTATGTCTCTCAGCATTACCGCATTCTTCATTTTCACACCCTTTGAATTGATATAATTTTAGTATTTTTCTCCAGAAATCATGGCTTGCAATTTGTCCAATTAAGTGTGTTGTTTTTGGCACATAGTTCTGTGCTTTATGTGGCTTTGTTTTATTTCTGTCTTTGCAACACCTCCCTCATCCCAATTTAGAATCATTTGTGAATTTCATTAACATGCTATTAATTCCTTTCCAGATCATTAATGAAGATGTTAACTGCTACAGGACCTAACATTGATCTGTGCAGTGCCCTACTAGATGCTTTCTCCCAATTCAATACATTGCCATTTATCACTCACATTTGTTAATAGACTTTCAGCCAGCTTTTAATCAAGGCAGCCAAATTTGTTACATAGGTTGCTTTGAATTAATTTTAGGGAAAGATTTTTTTTTAAAGACATAGAATCAACTATTTTATTATAAATCAAAACATTCTATGAACCACATTACTTTCTTCTAGTAGGATCTTATTATCCAGTCCTTACTCATAGAATCAGTCCTCGTTTAAATGAGAGAAGATAGATTACAAAAGAAATGGCTGAAGTAGAATTGATAGAAAAATTTGTAATAAAAAAATTAAGTGTATCAAGCTTTGCTCTTTATAGACTTGTCCTATTCTTTGTTACTTGTGGTTTTAGTTTTTTGTTTTCCTCTACAAAATTTTCAGCTATTTTAGTACAAATTGACAATAAACAAACAAACTGAATTTTCAAGATAACTCCTTGTTCCATTTTTGGTTTGATTGCCATGTATACTGGAAGAAATCCTGGCCCTATTGAAGTCAATGGAAAAAACTGCCATTAAGTTCAATGGGGCTAAGATTTCACCTATACACTTTTATCCTACATTCCAGTAAGGGAACTGTCCCTAAATAAAGCTATCTTCAAATTTAACTTCCAAATGATTCAAATTAATTACAGGTTCTGACTATTCTGAGTCCATATTTAGCCCACTTAGGCATTTACCTGGGAGCAAGACAACTATATGAAGACTAGTGTTAGATACTCTTACTGTTATCAGGGTAACATGCTTCAAGCATGGTGTCCTTGCATTATTTATTTTTATTTATTTAAATATTTTTACCCCACCTTTCTATTTAAAATATTCAAGGCGGCTTACAAGAACAAACAAAAAAAATACAAATATATATACAAATTTAAATATGAGAATTTAAAATATGAGACCTCAGAGGGACATAACCAGCTAAAAGCATATAGAGAGGAGGAACATACACATACAGACTCAAACATTAATAAAAGCACAAGTAAAAAGGGTGGCTTTAGCCTGACGCTGAAACAACGCTAGCGTTGGCGCCATGTGAATATCCCGAGGAAGAGAATTCCACAGCCTGGGAGCAAAAGCTGAGAAGGCCCTGTTCCGCGTAGATGTTAATCTTATCTCCACAAGTGGGGGAACATGAAGCAAAGCCTCCACAGCTGACCTCAATCCCCGGGCAGGTTCATATGGGAGAAGACGGTCCTTCAGATACCCCGGACCCAACTCATTTAAGGCTTTATAGGTCATAACTAAAACCTTAAATTGTGCCTGGAAACATACCGGAAGCCAGTGCAGCTGCTGAAGCACTGGCATAATGTGCTCTGTATAACTAGTGTTAATTAAAACTCGAGCAGCATTATGCTGAAGATTACTCAGAAGTTGGACTGTACTCTCCCTGGCAAAAAATCTAATACCTTGATACCAGGGATCCCTTTTTTCTTACCTCCGACAATAACATTATGTAGTGACTGGGGTGTGGGCAGTCATGTGTAATGGTTAGAATCAGGTGCCAGAAACAGCATCAGGGTTATCCCTGTGGCCTGCAGTGAGGCAGAAGCCAAAAGAGACAGAGGTTTGGGATAAGGACGGGAACACTTTTACTCTTTTACTAATTTTACTAATTTTAAACTGATCCAGTGACATCAGTTGAGTGACTCCTAATATACAGAGATATAACTGAAAAATAAATTGGGTCCAGAGAAGCAAGGGAGACCAGCAGTAAGAGAGGCACTGTGTCAGTGATGGGCTTGAATGAATTAGAATCCAATATGGCATTTTCAAGAAAGCTATACTCACTTCCTGCAGATTTCTCAGCTAATTTTTGTTGGTATAAACTTCATTCCTTCATCACACAAAATCCCCCATAATCCTGCTTATCCGCCTTTATCTTAAAACAGTTATTCTGCAGCTGAATGTGAATTTATGCAGTGACTAAGGTGAGCAACTGCTCCAAAAAGTTTTCTGAGGCAGCTGCTTAGCATTGCAGGATACCGTTGAGAGGCTTCTGATGTTAATTTGGCCATCAGAGTTTGAGTAGCACCATGTTTTTCTTTAGTGATATTTTCCAAGTGTTAGTCAAAAAGAAAACTGCGGCGGGTCATGTCCTTTGACATGATTGAATATCGGTGTTGGTAGTCTCTTTGCCTAGCTATTTTGGATGTAAAATACTAGAACTCCTCCTCAATTTTAACATACTATTGTAATCTGATAAATTATGTCTCATGCCTTGAAATAAGTGGGGGATTTCTTAAAAAAAAAGATCACTTTTCACTAAAATTAACTTGCTGGCATTAGTCTCTTTTAATTGGCCTTTATACAGACTATTACACAGATAGTAAGTACCGCTGACCAGTGCGTACATAATTAGCAAATAGCAAGGTGAGGTAGAACTGATTTAATCTCATTTCATCCCTGAGACTTTATCACCATTTGGCCTAGTTCCCCTTTATCCATCCTGAGATAACAACAGCTTTATCTGGCAGTGAATTAAAGAACCAAGTAGCTTTGCATTGATATGTAGGTCAAGCAAAAACAGCACATTTTGTATCAGGCTGGTTGACAAGTGAAATGCCTAGCAATCATTGAGGGGGCAAAATGATTGCATAGGACTAAGGAACATTCTGCATCTGTAAAAGTGCAAAAGCTTTGAAAGGTTTTAATTGGAACCAACCAGGCAAACTTGTGGCAGCTTATTATGCCACCAGGCAGGAGATCAGAATTTAAATCCCAACCCAGCTCACAGGCTGGCAGAGAGTAGGGGTAATACGGATGCAGGATACTCAGCCGCTGGAGGGGAGGGTGCACATGACATTTTAAATAACCCTCTCTGTCTGACCTTGGAGCATACAACTGACAGGCTCTGGCTATGGAGGAAATCACATAAAATCCCTCTCAAATGGAAGCACGACTCATGCTTGTGTGAGAAAGGTGCAATTAAAGGAGAAATGGATTATTTTAAAGAACTCTCCTTCCCCAAAACAGTTTTTAATTAAAATCAACAAGCTTTCTAACTTGCAAAGCGTATTTGATTCATTAGTTTAATAGGCACCAGTTACCTAGGTTCTCCACAAAATGTACTCAGAAAAAGTACAGAATCGATTAAACAAACTCCATAATTTTCAAAATTATTAAAGTCATCTTTCCCTGTGGGCTACAGCTGTATGCTCTCATGTGATGTTGCACTGGGTTATTTCAGGCCACGCAGCATCACATGAAGCTTGAAATACCCTGAAGCAGCACAAAGCACTTACCAGGTTTTAGCAGAATTTAAAGACACACGACTTTCTTTAAAGTGGGTCAATGCAGGTTTCATTCAGGAGTAGCAATATAATACTATACTGCAGCTCCCAGAGGGACTAGTAAGTAGCCTAAATTTGACTCTCCACATACAATCTGTCAAGTCTAGTGTACAGGGTAAAAAGAAAATTGGGACGGATTGGGAGAAAGGAGTTTTGCCTTCCATATACTACTACGACCTAATACCTAATTCTGTTTCCTCTGTCTCCACAGCCCAAGCAATCTACAGACAAGACTAGTGTACAAACCTAGTTCTTGAGTAATCACCCCCTCAGGGAGGGATGGACTGTTGGTGAAGATGATTTGGAGGTTATAAATTAAAAATAAAATTAATCACTAAGGAGAAGATGGCTTAGCCCAAGTGTAAAGGGCTTCTTGCCTGCTCTCTTCCCAAGTCACCATATGGGTGGGAAATCTACAGCCTGGGGGACTTCTTTCTTCAATCTGGTTGATCCCTGCTTCAGGATTCCACTAGGGAGACCAGCCTGTGATCATATGTCCCTGTTCATATGATTCCCTGACAGGTAGGAAACAACCAGCCCCTTTCCCTTTGTGAGAATAGATTGTCAGAAGGATGTACTGAGTATGCTCTGTGCATTATGTATGATAAGCCAGATGGACGTAAGCCTGGTAGAGTCACAGGCACCTGCTGTCCCCCAGCCTGTGTTGTCATTTACACCTATGCAATGTGAATGCACAGAATGTGACTAATATTTTACACCAAGGGTTAATGCCCATGTTGTCTTATTTTGCACAAATGTTACTGACTATGCCAGATGGAAGATAGTGGTGAATCAGACCTGCAGGAAATGGAGCTGGATAATGCTGAAATCAGAAACATCCTTCTAGAATAGATAACATTTACAGGGCACCATAGACTGAATGGAGCTAAATCTCTGTTGTACTAAGGCCACTTCTGGCAGAAAAAGAGGGAGCTCTTCAAGGTGCCAGAACCAGCCTCAAGGAACAGTCCTTACACAAAAGGTTCCCCACTACAGTGTGGACCAGAACAACAGCCTACACTTTCTCCACTCACAGCTACCAGCACAGGGGCATGACAGAGATGGGAAGCAGGAAAGAACAGGTGGTTCAGATGCATTGCACTCCAACTATTCTTTGCTTTCCAAGAAGCAAATCATACATTAGAGAAGTCTTGGGGCTACTCTCAATGATTCCAGAGATGAGCTCCTCCATGGCTGCAATACTTAAAGGCATCTTTATCCCCCAGTCCATTCCACTTAAATGAGAATCAGAGCCATGACTGTGGAAAAGACATAAGGGAAAATTTGGGCTAGGGATCAAAATTGCAATTGTACTACAAAGAACGCAGAAGCGTAAATTAAGAAGCTACGTTTATGTAGTGTACTTCATTCAAGGGATGAAACTGGTTTATTTTCAAGAATTAATCATCAACATTTTATTTAGTTAAATCATTTTAGCTGTTGAACTTCACTCCTCTGAATTTTAATATCTGCATGACAAATAGTATGTCATAGAAAGACTCGACCACCATGTATATTAAACAAAAATCATAACAAATGTTAGGAATCTAAAGAAACAGAATAGCATTTCTTTCTTTGAGTTTTTTTCTTGGAGGGGAGAGAAATTTAATTATTTTTCAGTGTTTGATTGTGAAGTTCCAAAATATTAACTTTCATGTATTTTAGAGAGTCAGTGTTACTTAACTTCTGAAATAGTAATCATTATAAGTAGGTCTACATAGCAACATTATTTCCAAATAACTGACGTTATGCTGAAATAACCCAGAGCGTGTCTACACTACAAGACTTTATTCCAAAATAATGGCAGGCTGGAGGACTTACTCTGACTCATTTTAACCCACATTTCACAAGGAGTAAGGAAAGTCAAAGGAAGAGTGTTCTTCCTTCGGCTTCCTGCTGTGTAGACAGCGTCAAAAGCACAATTAAGCAATTTCAACTTAAGCTACGTAATTGACATAGCTGAAGTTGCATACCTTAATTCAAATTTAGCCCTGCTGTGTAGACATACCCTATGATTACAGATTTCAGAGAGTAAAGCTTCAGTCTGAAAAACAGGTAGACCTTGAAAGGGCATGTCTTCACTACTGCACTGAATTGGCACTGCTGTCATTGATGCAGTGGCATTGATTTAGCAGGTTTGGTGAAAATGTGCTAAGTTCATGGGATGCTGGAGCCTGGCAGGTAGTCCGGCTGACACAGCAGCAGTGGGGTCAATGACCCTGCAGGCAGCCTGGCAAGGGCTGGAGGGAGTCCCTCCACCTCTCTCCCGCTCCCCTCCCAGCTGGCAAAGTCAGCAAGTGGGGGCTGTGGCAGGGAACCATCTCTAGTCCAGCAAATTCCCTGGTTCCGGTCCAGTCAGGTCCCGAGGGTGCTGGATAAGAGATGTCCAATCTCTAGTATAAAACTCAATCATTCACTCACAGAACAGAAGCAACACTACATAACGTACCTGACCACATCTCTCAAATATTAAATCACAAATATTGATCACTCAAAGGACTACACAACACAAGTGGTTAATGAACAATTCGTAAGCTGAAGTCTATTTGCAAATCAATATTTATAGACTTATTTTTTAAAACCCTGCAGTAGGTTTACAGACAATGTACAAAAGTAATGGGGCTATATTCACCAAGTAAGGGTTCCGCATAAGTGCAAGGGACTTGTTTGGATGATCTCTTGAGGTCAGTCCCTTCCAGTCCTATGAATCTATGTCCCTCATGTTTGTGCATGGGGCAGGGAAGGGAGTAAGAGTTTCCCTCCCTTTGCACAACTGACAAAGACAGGGCACAATTGCAACTCCTATGCTCTACTGTGCTAGTGTGTACAGTACCTTAAAGTTGGTGGTGAGTGCCATAGCTCTTCCCTATTTACAAGCTAATCACTAGAACTAGCGGGTATGTGCTGTGTCCTTCGAAGGTATGTCGCAGTATATGTGTTATCTGTCACTGGATGTATATTATAAGTCTACTGCTCTGCCAAGTTACATGAGATGAGTTGTTACAGCCAGCTCTACATAGCACTAATTCTTTAGCTTATGCTCGAACAGCACACACTTTTAGCTATGGAGATCCCCAGGTCAGTCCCCGGAGTGTTGGCTGCTGAAGATGTCTGTCAGGCATAGTCCACCTCAGGCATATTTCCCAGTGCTCCATCCAAAGCAGAGCAGCTCTGCAGCCAAAACAACTCTGTGCCAAAATGGTACAATCTAATCCTACTGTATTGTATTGTTTTGCTTTGTGTGCGTGGAAACCACTCAAATAACACTAATTGTAATAAACCTCCAAAAGTTAAAACACAGTTAATTAACACCATGAAATAATTATTCTATTGACTAAAACAAACCTACTTTTTTTACTAGGTGATTATTAGAATTATAGAATCATAGAGTACTAGAACTGGAAGGGACCTCAAGAGGTCATTGAGTCAAGTCCCCTGCCCTCATGGCAGGACCCAGTACCATCTAGATAATCTCTGATAGATGTCTGTCTAACCTGCTCTTAAATATCTCCAGAGATGGAGATTCCACAACCTTCCTAGGCAATTTATTCCAGTTTTTAACCACCCTGACAGTTAGGAAGTTTTTCCTAATGTCCAACCTAAACATCCCTTGCTGCAGTTTAAGCCCATTGCTTCTTGTCCTATCATCAGAGCTCAAGGAGAACAATTTTCCCCCTCCTCCCTGTGACACCATTTTAGATACCTGAAAACCGCTATCATGTCCCCTCTTAGTCTTTTCTTTTCTAAACTAAACAGACCAGTTCCTTCAGCCTTGCCTCATAGGTCATGTTTTCTAGACCCTTAATCATTTTTGTTGCTCTTCTCTGGACCTTCTCCAATTTCTCCACATCTTTTTTTGAAACGTGGTGCCCAGAACTGGATGCAATACTCCAACTGAGGCTTAATCAGCACAGAGTAGAGCAAAAAGTGTTGTCTTGCTCATAATACTCCTGTTAATGCATCCCAGAATCATGTTTGCTTTTTTTGCAACAGTGTCACACTGTAGACTCATATTTAGCTTGTGGTCCACTATGACCCCTAGATCCGTTTCTGCAGTACTCCTTCCTAGACAGTCACTTCCCATTCTGTATGTGTGAAACGGATTGTTCCTTCCTAAGTGGAGTACTTTGCATTTGTCCTTATTGAACCTCATCCTATTTACCTCAAACTATTTCTTCAGGTTGTCCAGATCATTTAGAATTTTGACCCTATCCTCCAAAGCAGTTGCAACCCCCTCCCAGCTTGGTATCATCTGCAAACTTGATAAACATACTCTCTATCCCAATATCTAAATCGTTGATGAAGATATTGAACAGAACCGGTCCCAAAACAAACCCCTAAAGAACTCCACTTATTATGCCCTTCCAGCATGACTGTGAACCTCTCCATGAATAACTACTCTCCGAGAATGGTCATCCAGCCAGTTATGCTCCCACCTTATAGTAGCCCCATCTAAGTTGTATTTCCCTAGTTTATTGATAAGAAGATAATACAAGACAGTATCAAATGCCTTACTAAACTCTAGGTAAACAACTGTTTCTCCCTTATCCACAATACTTATTATCCTAGCAAAGAAAACTATCAGATTGATTTGTTCTTTACAAGTTACGTCAAATACTTCACTTCATCCATCAAGCAGGCATGAATGGTTAAACTTAAGAGAAAAAGTGTGATGCATGATATTGAAAAGTCACAAAGAAAATACAAATCAGTGCAGGTGGCACATTAAAGATATTTGGAAGGAAGAGCCATACTGAATGACACTCAGATTTTCATTAGTGTCCACTAATTTGAGTACCTCCGTTCTTGGGTTCTGCACTTATAGTCTTAGATGCCTAAAGTTAAATACTTAAAAAAGAAGTGAACAATTTTGGAAAGTGGAGCATAAGTGAATTAACCTCTCTTTTCTGGACAGTAGGATTCAAATCTTGTCTTGCAGAACACAAGTGAAAAAGTGTTTGATTTTATTCCCCTCTTTTGGTCATACCACAAAAGAGCCACACAAATGTCCGCAACTAGCATCCTCTAGTTAAGGGAGGCCCAGGAGCAGTAGAACAACATTTGTATGTTTATGTCATACCAAAACTGCAGTGTAGTGGCATTTCTGTGTGGGATTTATACCTGCATTGTTCCTGCCAGTATTAAGTTGGCTCAAATCAGTGATTTTAGTCTCACTGTTCATGAAATTCACACACATCTTTAAAAATAATGCTAAAAAGAAAATTCTTATGGCACAAACCACCCATTCTGATGAAAAAAACCCACTTATTCATTTATGTTGTCACATGTTCATTTTTTCCAATTAAGTTTTTTTGGTTTGCCATGTAATTTAATTATTATTAAGGTGCAATGACTCCAAAAGCCTTTCTACTAGTTAATGCCCAGCTCTGAAATATGGCCTGTCATTTGAAGGTGCTTTGTGTGGATGATTAGTAAATGACCTTTAAAGTTGTCTCTGAAAATATTCTAATTTACTTTAAAAGAAAAAAAATACCACACATGTAAGTCATCCATGCATTAAAGCCAATCATCTAAAGTAAATTTTAGTTCACCTTTAAGCATCAAAAAGCTTTAAGCCTATTTACAGCTTGGATTTTACTAATATTTAGAGAAAAAATACAGTTTAGCAAATCCTGCCTGAAGTTACAAATCACATAATACAATGTTTGCCTTTTAAATGTCATATAGAAGGAAGCTGTTCTGGCAGAGCATTCAGCAGCACAGTGGCTGAATCCAATTTCTTGAGAATCCTTGGGAACCAGGATAGAGAAATAGGTGTGGTAAGTTCATTCTCACGTTTAAAGCACACAGTTCTGTAACTACTTGTTTGCCTTCCCCTTAACTGCAACTCTTGACGTGATTAAATGCCCTGAACCATTATTTATTTTGATTGCAACGCACGCGTGCTCTTCATTATTTAAAATCCATGACATGCTGAGGAAAAAAAGATTGCTTTGATTGCCTGTTCTTAAACTGGAGAATCTTTTTTCTGTTTTTCAGTCAGGAAGTTGTATTAAACTACAAAAGTGCATGTAATAATCAAATAATTTTTGCAGGAGGAAATGATCATATCAGTTCCCCTCGCATGCACAGCTTGTGAAGATATGGAAATTCAGGGATGGGGTTTCTTGTTAATTTCTTAAACAGCAATGATTCTAATAATGATCCAACAACGAAAAAAACAGCTAAAAAGTTCAGCAAACGTTCTGTTGAACCAGTATCTTCATAATTAAGGGCTAGATTGAGCTTGTCTAGTCTAATATAAAAGGTATATTTTCAAATATATCAGATATGTTTCAATTAGAATAGAATCACAGAATAGTGGAACTGGAAGGGATCTCAAGAGGTCATCAAGTCCAGTCCCCTGCCCTCGTGGCAGGACCAAGCACCATCTAGATCATCCCCGATAGATGTTTATCCAACCTACTCTTAAATATCTCTAGTGATGGAGATTCCACAGCCCCCCTAGGCAATTTTTTTTCAGTGTTTAACCACTCTGACAGTTAGGAAATTTTTCCTAATCTCCAACCTAAACCTCCCTTGCTGCAATTTAACATTGCTTCTTGTCTTATCATCAGAGGCTAAGGACAAAAAATTTTCCACCCTCCTCCTTGGAACAACCTTTTATGTACTGGAAAACAGCTATCATGTACCCTCTCAGTCTTCTCTTTTCTAAACTAAACAAGCCCACAGTTTCTCCACATCTTTCTTGAAATGTGGTGCCCAGAACTGGACACAATACTTGAACTGAGGCCTAATCAGTGCAGAGTAGAGCAAAAAGAATCACTTCTCATGTCTTGCTCACAACATTCCTGTTAATTTATCCCAGAAACATGTTTGCTTTTCCTTCAACAGTGTCGTACTGTTGACTCATATTTAGCTTGTGGTCCAGCATGATACCTAGATACCTTTCAGCAGTACTCCTTCCTACACAGTCGCTTCCCATTCTGTATATGTGAAACTGAATGTTCCTTCCTAAGTGGAGCACTTTGCATCCTTATTAAACTTCATCCCATTTACCTCAGATCATTTCTCCAGTTTGTCCAGATCATTTTGAATTATGACCCTATCCTCCAAAGCACTTGTAACCCCTCCCAGCTTGGTATCATCTACAAACTTAATAAGCATACTTTCTATGCCAATATCTAAATTGTTAATGAAGATACTGACCGAACCAGTCCCAAAACAAACCCCTAAGGAACCCCACTTGTTATGCTCTTCCAGCATGACTGTGAACCATTAATAACTTCTCTCTGAGAATGGTTATCCAGCCAGTTATGCACCCACCTTATAGTAGCCCTATCTAGGTTTTATTTCCCTAGTTTATTGGTAAGAAGGTCGTGCAAGACAGCATCAAATGCCTCACTAAAGTCTAAGTATACCCCATCTACTGCTTCTCCCTTATCCACAAGGCTTGTTATCCTATCAAAGAAAGCTATCAAATTGGTTGACATAATTTGTTCACTACAGATCCATGCTGGCTGTTACCTATCACCTTATTATCTTCCTGATGTTTGCATATGGATTCCTTAATTACTTGTTCCATTATTTTCCCTGGCACAGAAGTTAAACTGACTTGTTTGTAGTTTCCTGGGTTGGTCTTATTTCCCTTTTTATAGATGGGCACTATATAATCTCTCCCGACTTTCGTGACTTTTCAAAGATAATAACTAAAGGCTCAGATACCTCATCTATCAGCTCCTTGAATGTTCTAGGATGCATTTCGTCAGGCCCTGGTGACTTGAAGACATCTAACTTTTCTAAGTATTTTTTATTTTTTTATTTTTTCTTTTAACTTTTAAACCTACCTCATTTTCACTAGCATTCACTATGTTAGGCATCCTGTCACCATCCATCTTAGTGAAATATGAAACATGTTTTCAACTAACATGTTTTAAAACTCTACGGTAGACATGACACGTTGTATTTTGACACGTGTTGGCTGATAGAGGTGGACCCCTAACAGTACATGAGTGGCTCAGAGAAGCTGATCTCAGCTTGAGAATCTGAATCAACATTTCTCTGTATTGCTGTGGAAAGAAAAGCATATGTTACACAAAGCACAGATATTTGGAGCATAAAACTTCCCTTCTGTGAAGTGTTCTCCTTTGTTCTGATTCTTCTTGTTAGTGTTGCTATTTATCTCTTATGTATGCTTTTGTAATATGCTTCAAACTCAGATACTATTCTTGGAAAGCAGACAGAGACTTGCAGGGTTCAAATTAAAATGTCTCAAATGCAGTTTAATTGGCTGAACAATTTGATTCAAGAGCCTAATAACAGTAGGCCATATAGTTTAAAGCTTTTCTGTTTCTTTACTGTACTTCACATCCAAAGCCTGGCCCAACAAACTGAACTTCTTTTCTTTAACCAACATATCCAGTGGTTTGAGCCATCTTATATTTAGGCGATAAATGTTTTCAAACTCCTTAAAGCTCAAACTTTCACCACATGACCATAATGCATAGCAGAGTGAAGTTCAAGGATCTGCATGTAAGTGGGCTCAAATTAAAATACCTTCCCCATGCCACAGCAACCCCAGCCAGTGAGAGAAGGGAATACAGTGGCAGGTTGTCTAAAAAGTTCAACCACTGTTAAAACATTAGTTATCCATGTATGATCGTAGCAAAAAGGGGACAAAGCTTTGGCATCAAGTTTATTTTGTAATGACAGATTCCTACAGTTCAAATTAATCATTTAAATATGACATACCTTTCAATATCTATACTCAAGTCATGCCTAATATTCTAGCAGGTTTCTTTTATTCTTGTAATATCTGGTTTTACTTCCTGCATGGGCCGTTTCCACAGTTTATTATTCAGGCTCCTTGCATTGGTGTACAAATATCTTAATTGTTGCTGCTTGGCTTCCTCCACATTCCTCACCCAACTGGGTACAATTATTCTACTGCCTTGTCTATCTGACTGGTCTTAGCACTATCATTCCTCTGAATGTCCATTCTCCTAACCACTGCTCTTCTGTTCCCCATTGCTGGATTCTCTCTCACTTAATTTTCCTCCCTCTCAATGTTCAAATCAGAGGTGGAGATTACATGAGCATCTCCCAACTATTTCCACCAAATTACTAGGTTAAAGCTCATGTAACAAGTTGTGCCAACCTCCATCCCAGAAGTGTATCTCCCTCCTTATTCATGTGGCATCCACCCCATGAGAACAGTCCTCTGTCCATGAATAACTCCCGGTGGTCAAGGCTCCCAAACCCTCCTTTCAGCACCACTACCTGAACCATCTGTTGATCATCATAACCTTGTCTTGCTTTTGTTCTCTTCTTCCATGAGCAGCTGGTGAAGCCCTCCCCCCAACCCCCCATAGGAGGCTCGAGTGTTGCTCCTGCTCCACCTGAGGCCCTACCCTCCACAAGTGAGAGCCCCAAACCTCTCCTCCTCCCATGACGATAGCAGCCACACGACACCCCTCCCGTGGCCAGAGAAGCCTCAGCCTATCCACTCCAGCTAAGCCACTAACACCCCCACAAGCATTGGCCTGAGCCACCAGTCCTCCCTCACAATGCTAGGCCAACCCAATGGCTCCTCCATAACCAGGCGGGGTGGCTGGCCTGATGCCCTCCTTCCCCACTGGCCCAAGTACCATCCCAGTCAGTCAGGTGGAATAGATTCCCTACCAACTTCAAGATGGAGTGGGAGGGAAGGTACACCTCCCAGAGGAACATGAGTGGAGCCACGACTGCATCAGAGAAGGCTTAGCCCTGATCTGGCCTCCAATACTCACCACCCATGTCCTCCTCTTATAATTATTATGATATGAAGTGGGAGGATGTTACACTTTAAAATACATGCACATGTTGCTAATATAATTCTGAAGGGCTGATCAAAAGCCCAGTGGAATTAACAGCAGAGTCTCTACTGACTTCAGTAAACATGTGATCAAGCCCTAACTGAACTGCCAGAAAGAGTCTGATTCTGCAATGGCTGAGCAGTCTTAGGTGCTGATTTTGCCAAGTAATTAGGAAAATACTTTGTAATACATATGTGTTTAAGTCTCATTACAATGAATGGGGTGTATATACACATTGAAGGCTAAGCACAGGATACACTGAATAGGGATGGGATTACTCCAGTGCTGGTAGACACATGCTGAATCAGAGTCTCAACTCACAGGGTGCATCTACACGGCACCATAACTCAAATAACATATGCAATTTGAGCTACGCAAATTGCATACCTTATTTCAATGCTATTTCAAAATAGCTTATTTTGTTATTTGGCGCAGTCTACACAGCACCAAATTTTGAAATAAAGCGCCATTCCAAAACATCTTTACTCCTTGTAGAATGAGGTTTACAGGGACATCGGAATAATGAACCCGAAATAATGGGCTTGCTTTGAAGACATGGGATAGCTATTTTGGGATACTCCAGTATCCCGAAATAGCATTGCAGCATAGACGTAGCCTCAGTGACTTCACTAGGAGTCCATCATATTAAGTATTTTGGGTCCTCAGTACTTTTTACAGAGTAACACCAATATTTGAAAATGAAGGGGGATGTTTCCTATACATGTATGGGAGAGACATTTTATTGTGAGATGGAGTCAATGGCATCACCTAACTCAAAGCACATGACCGCATACACATGCAACTGGAATATTATACCTCTTCTACCCTACATTTCTCCATAAAAATCAACGTACTTTCATTTATTTTCCTTTTTCTACAGCAGGAGTTACCATTCTTGGTGTTTGATTTGTGTCCATTTATTCTTGTGTGTAGAGACAGTCCATTTTGGCCAATATACATGGCAGAGGGGCATTGCTGGCACATATCACATAAGTGGATGAGCAGGTGAATAAGTTCCTGATGGTATGGCTGATGTGGTTAGGCCCTATGATGATGTCACTTGAGTAGATATATGGACAGAGCTGGCAATGGGGTTTGTTGCAGGGATTGATTCCTGGTTTAGTGTTTCTGTTGTGTGGTGTGTAGTTGTGGGTAAGTATTTGCTTCTGATTGGAGGGCTGTCTGTAGGTGAGGACTGGCCTGCCTCCCAAGGTGATATCAGCCACACCATTAAAAATTAGAAGAACACTTCAGTCTCCCTGAACATTCAGTAACAGAGTTGAAAGTTGCCATATTTCAGCCAAAAAACTTCAGCATGAAACTTCAGAGCTGGAATTCATATGCAAACTTGACACTATCAGACTGGGTCTGTACAGAGACTAGGAATGGCTAGCTCATTATAAAAAATAGTTCTCTCTCTTTTGGTATTCACATCTTCTCATCAACTTGTTGAGAGTGAGCCACGTCCACTTTGTCTGAATTGACATCATTTGCACTGATCCTCCACATAGTAATGTAACACTCATTTTGCATATGCATTTATATGTACCAAACTGAAGTCTCTACTTCATGCTTCTGACTAAGTGGGTTCTAGACCACACAAGCTTATGCCCAAATACATCTGTTAGTCTTTAAGGTGCCACGAGACTCCTCATTGTTTTATCCATACAAGTATATCATTAATGCATATGAAGTTATGAGAATTATGTTGTATGGTTGTCACTAAACCATACTATAAGGTAGGGATTCAGCCAGATATTAGCTCCTTAGAGGCAACAGCAAGGAAAGTAACCAACGCTTAGGCGGGGTGTGAAAGAATGCATCAACAATCACTGTCCAGCAAGGAGGCTACAATTCTATGACTCACATGCATGAGGTCACATCAAAAGAATTGTTTAGCCTAGCCTGGAGACTCAGGAAGGCCCTCTGACATGCCTAGACTTGTGCTCCCCAAGTACATGAGTCTGAGGGTATAAAACAGAACACTGTGACCACATGCTTTTTTAAGATCAGGTTAGACAGACATCTATCAGGGATGATATAGACTGTGCTTGGTCCTGCCTTGAGGACAGGAGACTGGACTCAGTGACCTCTTAAGGTTCCTTCCAGTTCTAGTAGGTGCAGCATAGAATTATGGAATTTCTCCTTCACCCACCTACCCTGCAAGGAACCAGGACACTGAGAAGACTGAAGATTCCAACTGAGGGGACTGGGCCAGATTGCCAGGATGAAATCTGTGTACTATGCACTAGTCCAAGGGGGGTGAGAAAAACTACTTGATTTAGTTATTGCCCAGTCTAATAGGGTTGAGAATTTAGACTGCATGTTAGTGTTTTCTTTTCTTTTAGTAACTACTCTGAGTTTGTGCCTATTGATTAATGCCACTTAAAAGTTCTCTCTTTAATACTTAATAAACCTGTTTATCTTATCAGTGAATTTTCCTGAAATGTGTGGTAAATTTTGCTCTGGGATTTTAAAAAAGCAGATGTATATCTAATTAACTGGTGATGAACCAATTAATAAATTAGATGATATATTCCTGAAGTACAGGGCTTGCTGCTGGGGTGAGGGGATTTGTCTGGCGCCTTCTCTATGTGATTCATTAGTGATTTGGGGGTTATACTTGACCAATACTAAGTACAGCTTTAATGTCATAGCTCCATTCACAGGAGTGCTTTACCAACATAGTGAACCAGTATGTTTATACAGCAAAGTGCTCCTCATACACACACAACCTAAGTTCTATTTACAGTTTTGTCATTTTAGCGGTGTCATCTTGGGTAATTTAATCTCGTGTCCCATTTTACCCATTTTTTAAAAGGAAATCTCACATATCATTGTGAGACTTAAGTAAAACATGTTGAAGTGTAAAATTGTTATACATTTCCTCCAGTTGCACCAAGAGTGCCAACTATGATCATCAGCATTTTTTTTTTGTTCTGTGTGATGCCAAACACATTGTCAGGTACAAACAAATAAATAAATGACAGTGATAGAGCACTATTAAAAGGAATAACTGCTATAAAAACAAATTAGAAGGATTCTGATGAAAAGTGTGGCTATGTATTTTGTCATCTAAGAGCCTTCCTGGGAATTCATTTGCAATGCAAATTATCTAGCCTCAGTTTTCAGAAGAGTTAATAATCGACTAACAGAATGAAAGAGCAGTACCAACAGTCCACCACATACAAATTACCAAGAAAATTTGTGATTTAGAATATTATGTATAAAGGCAACATCGTTTTAAAGTAAACTATTCTTTTAGACTTTCTGCAATATAAATACTGATTGATTTGTTTTATTTTCCCTTCAAGAAATAACATTAATAATTACAGGCTCAATATATTTATTATCTTAACCCATACTACTGCATGTAATATTGCACCAATAATGCCAGCTTTAATCATTATAATTGTTTTTGTTCTGTGTGATGCCAAACACATTGTCAGGAATAAACAAATACATAAATGATAGTGACAGAGCACTAGTAAAAGGAATAACAACCATAAAAACTAATTAGAAGGATTCTGATGAAAAGCGTGGCGATGTACTTTGGCATCTATATATATATATATATATTTTTATTCTCTGAAGCCATATTAAACAGATGTGTTTTTGGATAAGACCCAACTCAAGCTATAGGTACTTTTCACCACCAGACCACCACAAAGGGACTTTCCAACCAACATAAATGACAGCTAGGATTTCCCTTCTGTTGTGGATTCCTGACTGACACAGAACCTACATAGCTACCAATCCCTCCCCAGAATAGAGCATCATCCAGTGGTATGAGGGAGCATAATGAAGAGTGCTTTGTTCCCATGAACCCTATCAGATTAATGCCCCATTGGAGACTGTTTCAAGCCAGTGCAAGTTAAAACAGCATGGAGGTTGCCCTGACTTCTACCAGGGAACAAAGAGGCAATCAGGAGCAGTGTATGGATATGTTTAAGGATACAAACACCCTGCAAATGAAGTTCTGATTGCAGTACAGGTAAGCCTATCCACACTAGTTTTAATTTAGCAGGCACAGGAAACAGCAGTAGCGAGGACATGGTGGTGCATGCCAGTGCAGGTTAACTGCCTAAATACAAGCCTGCTTTGAATCTTGATACATACTTAAATAGCTGGCTCACCCTCGGGTCCACATTGCTATGTCTTCACTGCTTTTAATACCCACACCTGCTTGATGAAAGGTAGCCTAGTTACGCCAATCCATACTTCAACTGCACCTTCATTTGCAGTGTAGACATAGTCTGGCCTAAGCCACCTTTGCGTCCCAATACACTGAGTAGAGCTGTGGCACATTGGAGGACATGAGCTTTTAAATCAGAATGCAAATTACAAGATAATACAATTAAATCATGAGGAAATATTTTAGTCAAACATGCATGCTTGCCTTCCCACCACCTCATTTGGAAAATCCTTATAAACACAGCATCCGCTGCTACTTCCTTCTCCTTATATGTAAATAAAATAGCATGCCACCCTTCTATAGACACCACATAGACTTCCTTTCTGCAGTTTTTAGTTTAGGGTTTGTAAGTCAGAAAGGGCATTCTTTGGACAGGATGCAGTGTAGCAGGAAATAGCTATTCTCCATATCTTGTCTTGTTCCTTACCCCAAGAATTTTTGCCACACATTGTGGCCTCTAGAACTAGTAACTTCTAACTCCCCTCTTTTTGAGGGGTTTAGCACACAAAGCAGGGAAAGAGGGCAGAGGTCCACCAAGGACAGCAAGAACATAAGAACAGCCATACTAGTTCAAACCAAAGTTCCATGTAGCTGACAGGGGCCAACACCAGGTGCCCCAATGGGAATGAACAGAACAAGTGATCAGAAAGTGATCCATCCCTTGTCATCCATTCCCATGGCAAACGGAGGCTAGGGACACCATTCCTCCCCATCCTGGCTAATAGCCATTGATGGACCTAACCTCTATGAATTTATCTAGGTCTTTTTTTGAACTTTGTTATATTCTTGGCCTTCACAACATACTCCTATTAATTTCATTTAGTGACACTAGTTCTTTTGTTATAGTAAGGAGTAAATAACACTTTCTTATTTACTTTCTCCATGCCAGTCATCATTTTATAGACTTCTATCTTATCTCCCCCTTAGTTGTTGATTTTCCAGTCTGAAAAGTCCCAGTCTTATCTCCTCATATGGCTGCCATTCTTAACCCATATGGCAGTAATTCTTCACCAGACCATTGCTGGAAAGATTGTAAAATAGTGTCAGAGTCCGCCCACACGTGGCAAGAATAGCTCAAAGTTAAATCTTCTAAGATCACATGGGGATTGTTTTGCAGAACCACGCCAATTTGTCCTTGCACCTTCATACATGTATTAAAAGATGGTGAAAACAATAAGCCAGTCAAATCAATTATTAGAGTTAATTTCTTTCAAATGGAAAACAATGTTCATTGTGATAACAGAATGATTTCACTTTGAGCTATTATCATCTCAGGTGGGCAGACTCTAGCAGTATTTTACAACCTTTCCTCTGGAGTCTGTTGGAAAAAAAACTTGACTCCATTAATTTGAATGGCAAAAGTCTCATTGACTTCAATGGGACCTGGATTTCATCCATAATTTACATATATACAGTGTGTAAAATTATAAACATTGAGGAAGGCCATGCATTTCTTTTACTATTTACTTCTTGATTTTAAAGTGTGTGCAAATAGCGTGGAAATAGTGAAGCACTACCTATAATATTTTAAAAGCATAAATTAAATTTCCAGCAGTGTAAATATATATTTCTGCAGGATAGCTTTGATTATTTGGTTTACCCAAGTCTTTTTATTGCCTGTTTTGCGATGTTTTGCATTGTTTCTCCATAGAAGCATTTGAGTCTTATTGCGTGATTTGGTTTCCAGTCCAACTTCTAAAATTGTTTGCATAGTTTCAGTTTCTTGCTGAATGAGTTTTGTTCATACTTTTGAAAGGCAGCTGCAGACTTTAGAATATTTAGAATGCCTAATTTAGAAGTTCAAAAGAGGAAGAGAGAGAGAGTATGTATGTATGGAATGCTGGTGTGGCAGATTAATGTTCCTATGGAATTCCAACTATTTACTGACAGCTGAGGTGACTACAAATCTATCCAGCTTGAAAGGGATCTTATCATGTGTCTTAGATAAGAAAGAATGGGATGCATGTTCAGCAATTGTGTTCTGAAGAGAGAGGAGATATATTTTGTGTCAGACATGAAGTGTGCAAAATACATTAATTTATATTTGTTCATAGTGCTCTTAATGTATTCAGGACCTCATGGAACATAAATACAGGCATATTTCAAGCTGTGAAGTGTTTACAGACTAATGGTAGACATGACACAATAAGTCACAGTTACCAACAACAGATGTGGTAACAATAGACAGATGAGGAGTGCAAAATTAAGGGTCACACAGTCCCTAGTTACCTTGCACACCTCTCTTTCCAAAATGTGTACTCCATCTTTACAGAATATACCATCCCCAACCCAATGAAATTATATTTCAGGACAAAATGCCTTCTTAACTAAACCTCTCCTATCTGTCCTTAGTGTCTGGACTCCAACACAATCTAACCACTCCCACCCATCTGTCCTCTATCATCAAACTACCTTCTGGCCTCACACCAGATGGCAATTCTAGGCATGTCATTCTGTGCACTTCCCCTGACAATCTGTACCTCCCTGATGATTACATACTTGAATTCTGGGAGTAGAAAGATCACTCTGAAGAATACTAGTATTTGCTTTTCAGTGCAGTTATGAGTCTGACCTTGCGCCTATTGAAATTAGCAACAAAACTCTCATTGTCATGTTCAAAGTTCCAGGGAATGACTGTCAGTGATCTTCCTTTCTATTGGAGCTAATAATACAAATACTGGCTAATAGTTTCAGTGAAAAGGGTTACACACATGTCTGGTCTACAGATGTTAAGTGTATGCACCTGTGGTTATTTTTAATTCTACATACAATATGTAGTGGATCATTTAAAATTGTTCATGTGATCCTTGGGGACCAGATATATAAAATATCTGAAAAAGACCACCCGTGTATCTGCCTGTCTCATTTCCAACTACTGTATGCAATAAAATGCCTGTAAAATAATTTGATTTTGAACCAATTGATATCTTGGTTCATAGGTGAATTGCCTGCCAATTGGTTACTACTGTGAGAACACCACTTTAGACAAATACAAAGTGCACTATGAGCAAGTTACTGGTGCCATCTTTTAAAAACTTCAGAATCAGGATCTTTCAGTTTGCAGCTGTTCTTTGAGAAATGGGTGCTTACTCCGAACCCTGTATGGTGAATGCCACAGGCAGAGTTTTCTGAGAATTCTCAAGTGATACTTCCATAACATAGATAAATAATTCTAATGGCAAAAAATTTAGTACTCTTACCTATGCTTCCCGTGGTTATTTATCTAACTCATTGCTCTTTGCCTTAATAAACTGTAAGCAGCCTAGAGCTGTTTGATTCTCTAAAAATGCTGCCAACACAACACGTACATAACAGGACACCTAAGGGGAATAAAGGAAGGGACAGTCTGATAGGTTTTTGCATTTTTTCCTGATGCAAGAAAAATCATTTACAACCCATCTACTAGACTATACAAAATGTGAAATGTAGAATGAGAGCCTGTCACTCCTGATAAAACGGGAGATGGCAAAAGGCTTGGGTTTAATTAGAGATATTTCAGTTTTTAGTTTTAGTTTAGTTTTGCTTGTGTTTAATTAGAGATGGGGCCAAATCATAACTCCATTTTACAAATACCCCTGGACATTAGGCAGGTTTTGATCTGGAATCAAACTTTAAGATTTGTTCTTGAAATGTGTCTTACTATGAAGCTTTTATAGCTTTTTTCTGTGTACTCTGCCTTTAAAGCTCTAAGAATCCTGCTTCTGGGATAACACCACAGTTGTTTTACTGCATCCTGTTACAGCAGGGAAACACAGGGCTTAATTCTTCTCTCCTTTACTCTGGCATAAGTCAAGAGTGATCCCATGGAGGTCTGTGGAGTTATACCCATATAACATGATGTCAGTGGGAGGAGAATGAGGCCTACATACTGTTCTTGCATGTAGCTTACACTTTTGTTCTTTACGGCTGTTATTTTCCATGATCTAAAATGTCAGGCTGAAAGTATAAGATTACTCCTATGGATGGAAAATTGTAAAAAGGTCCGTATGTAATTTTAACTCTACTCTTGACTAAGTCTGCCTTCCTTGAATGTCAGTAACTAATGAGAGGCTTGGTGACAATGCTCCACTCCTTGCTTTCCTGTGGTAGTTTGTGGCACAGCCGGTGTGTGTGCCTCAGTCTCCCCTCTATGGGACCCATGCAAAAGAATACTGTCTCTGAGTGGCAAATTCAAACCTTTTATTTATATAGGATGCAACATTCCACATGTCCCTCATAGTAAAACCATTTTTCTCACAACCCTGAGGAAAACCAGGTTACAATGAAGCAGCTTGTTAATGCTATTCAAAGGTCAGCATTCCAAAGTCACTCACCTGACAGCATGAACGACTCCATCCCAGTTCCTTTACCCATGTTCTAGGACACCCTGCTCCAGGCCTACTCCCTGACAGTTCCAGGACAGATCCTCACACACAAGTCAGTCTCAAGTCAGGTCTCCTGAGATGGAAGGCTCTGCAGCATTCCTCTCAGCTAAGCTTTTCTGCCTGAGAGTCCTACTCTCACCAGGCTTCCCACCAGAGTTGGCCCCTCTGGGCTCAGCTTTCCATAGTTCTCTGCTAAGGCCTGCTGCAAGGGGCTTCTCACAGTGTTCCACTGACCCAAGCCTCATTGCCTTTGAGTTCTACCCTTGCTCCTGAGATCCATCCTCCAGCATCAATCTCTATGTTCTAAGCTCAGCTTCTCGTAACTAATCTGATTTTTCCTTTTGCTCATATGGGGGCCTTGGCCCAAGCTCTCCATGAGCCTGACAGGAAGTCCCCAAATCTGGCCAATCCTTACCATAAACCTTTTTCTCTTCCCAATGGCTCTCTTCACTGGCTTTCATCACCATCTGCTGCAGCTGCTCCTCTGGTTTCCTCCTTTCTCTCTTCTGTTTCTTCTGACTTCCTTAGCCTAATTTGGGGTCAACTGACCAGTCATAGGTGCACTAGCCCTTTTCCCTCCTAAAGAATCAGTAATACCCTGTAACACACAACCTCAGAGGGTGTGTACATAGGCATACTGGTCTGCCTACAAACATCAGCTTTCAAGAAAGTGCACCACATATGCCCGAATCCAGCTGCTAGCCTGTCACATGGAAAGTTCTGTTCTACACAATTAACCTGGTAATGAAGAACATTTGTCCACATACTGTTCTTCCTCTCCACATTATCCCACCATGGGATGTAGCACCAGTTAATTTCAGATTGAAGCTAAAACAAGATTTGTTTTACAATCTGCATTTCAATCTAAGCCTGGTCTTATGCTTACAGGTTATTGTCTTCCCTGTGTTGTGAAGCACCTGAATCTATAGAAGTTTTAGGGAACGTTGAGGGGCCAGCCTCAAGCTGTTTGAGTCCTTAAGCAGCATATGCAGTAACAACATTACGAGTGATCTTCAGCATAGACAAAAATATCTAAACAGGTATTTTTTCAGAAAACTGCTTAAACAGAGAAACTCTTTGGAGGCCAGATTTTAAGCTACCCAAGTTTCTAGCTATTCAATATTTTTAGCAGCATAACTTTTAGGTCTCAGTCAAAAAGAAGCAGCAGCAGCAATGGCATTAACTGAATATTAGTTTTTCCCAATAAAAAAATGTTATAGATTAAAGTTCTCTCTCTTTGTATAGAGGTGCAGATCACAGCTGTGCCAGCCACTGGCACATTGCAAGGGTGGGCTGAGGCAAGTGTTGCTAATAGCATTCTGCTTGGAGAGGATTAAGGCAAGCATGTGCCTTTGGGGCAACATGAGGTATCCCTGTTAATTTGTGTGCCTTCCTCAGTGGACTGCCAGGCAGTGTCCACACAGGACTATGATCTTGTCCCACCCTGGTATCTTTCTTTGAGGGTGTCTAAAGTTACTGGTGGTGTTATAGACTTCCCTATGCTCTGAACTGTGCTCCCTGTGCAGGCACAAGGGGAGAAAACCTTATTTACACTATTCCTCATGCTTTCCCTCCTTTTCAGTCACATAAAAACACCCAGAACCTAGCCTCTAGCTCAGGAAGAAGCATAGTGGCATCTGTTGAACTGATATCCCATGTAAATAATTGGCCTGCTTAACAGAGGCAGTCCAAGTAATAACCCCTATACTTAAGATTACCTTTATAAGACACTTTTTTTCAGTTGCTTAACTTTGCTGAACTTTAACAGTTCAGACTGAAATTTTCCATTCTGAATGTCTACCTCAGGGTGACATTTCTGAGAAGTTTCACATAAAATGGCACAGCCATTTCTAGAAATGAGATTAGGAAAAGACAAATTTTGTGCATTTTTAAAAATTCCACTGCTGTTTTGTTGAGGGCTCTAAAACAAAAAACCTGGTTTGGCTGGGACAGGAGGTGAAGACTGTCAAGAGATGTCTAGCCATCACGGTAAAAATTCACCTACATTTGTCCAAGCCTTTTAAAAATCTCAGTTCTCACATGCTCAGGTTAGCAGCTAGGATTGCTGAAGATTTCATCTGCATGGCGCATGCCTCATTCCATGGCTAAAGAAGCTGAACAGGACTTTCCCACCAATAGTTCCTTAATGGTGCCTGTTCTCCCGCATGGCAGGGCTACACAAAAGATATCGACCCTCCACTGCTACCATTTATTCCATTAGCTCAAGCAGTAGAGAACTGTGCTGCAGATCTAAGATCCCACCACAGATTTAAGAAATACCAGAATTAAGTTTGCCTGTGCCCAATCTTAATTCAGAGCCCTGGTGTGTGAGCACATTATAATACAATCTTCCATGAAAATATACTATTTTTCCTCAAGCACCTGCCTCATTCAGTTTCCTAACTTTTGAGTGTTCAGCTATGCAACCGTAATGTGCTTTTAACATAAATATAAAATCCAAGCAACTTATAACTGGGATATGCAAGGAACAGGTTCAGTGCAATTGTAATTTCTGCTATGCCATTGGTGTACATAGCAATTCAGAGATGTTGCCCACAGGGCAAGCTTGCCTATTATATTCACTGGTTTGACTTCATAGTTAGCTGCTTTTATTATATTCAGCTGTAGGTGTAATGCAAGAAAACTGCAGGCCTGTATCCTGTAAGACATTAGCTTAAGTGTAAGTTAGCATAACAGTGGTTAAGTAGGCTGTAACCCTTGGCATAAATAAAATGGCCTAACAGTTCTCTTTAGATTTTGGGAATTAAGGAGAGCTCAGTTAACAGTAAGTTAGTGTGTGCCTGTAAGTGCTACAACAAGGAACAGGGAATCATTGCAAATTGGCTTAAGCAATTTACACATGTCAATAGAACACCTATCGAGTAAGTTCACCTCAATGTTGAGTGGTTAAAAATGCTACATTTGGTAATGCAGGACTGAGCATAAGCAGACAATGCTCAGGGCCTATAAGAAGGCAGCCACTATGTGGTCTAGAGTTCCTTTTTGGGCTTCTTCCATCATTGCCTGCTTTCTATTACTTGATCCTTCAACTCATTGAGGAACGTGGTCTATTGGATACCACCGCATGCCAGGGCTGGTCCTTTGCCTCTAACCACCAGGTCCTCAAGGAAGAGTATGAGTATGCAATTTGCTTAAGCAAACAAAACTACCACAGATAATCCTGATATTGTAATATCTCTATCTTGTTGAGTGGCTTTTTTCATTACTTTATTAGAGAGACCCAAGGTTCACTTTGTCTTCAGTATGACTGTCCTTGTCACCCCAAGGCTCCTCACAAGATAATAAGCTCCATAATTTTAGTTCTGTGTAGCCCTGTTCTGGAGTAAGAACTAAGGATGTTAAATATTGACTAATCAAATAGACAATGCATTTTGCATTGACTAGTCGATTAGTCAATAGGGCACCTCCGCCTTTGAAGTGTAGCAACAGCCCTAGGGCGTCAGGGGAGCCTGGCGTCGGGCTGCACATGGTGTTTCAAAGCAGCAGGAATGCGTGAAGCCTATGATCAGCTGGGGACTCCCGCGCTGACCGTGGTAGCCTTGTGGCGCTGCCGCTTTGAAATGCTGCGGGGAGCCTGGCGTCAGGCTTCTCGCAGCATTTCGAAGTGGCAGCGCTGCATGGAGCCTGCGGTCAGCAGGGGAGCCCCCAGCTGATCCCAGGCTCCATGCGGCGCTGCCACTTTGAAACACCACGTGCAGTCTGAGGACACCTTGCTGGCCCCGGTTGCATGCGGTGTTTCAAAGTGGCAGCAACACTCGGAGCCCAGGGTCTGTCCCCAAGCTTCAAGCAGTGCTACTGCTTTGAAGTACCCCCACCTCTCCCCACCTTGCTGTCTCTTTCTGATAGAGGCATTGGGGGGGGGGGAAGGGAAGCAACTAGATGACTATCCTGTCGACTGTCCAATAAGCATTTGCTTATTGGATAGTCGACTAGTCCTTCACATCCCTAGTAAGAACCTTGTCCCAGTCAGAGTAGTTGATCAGCAATTCAACTATTATTATCCTTAAAAAGGGTAAGGCAACATAGACATTGTCAAAGGGCATCACTGTCCCCCACGGTGCCTCCAGTTGGTCACTCTGGGAACTAGCTCTTCGTCCCTTGAGCACCCCCTTCCTGCCCATAGTGCCCTTCCCTCCTAGTACTGTCCTAGTTCAGTGCCCCTGCACTCTAGGGTCTTCCCCTCCCAGGGAATCCTCAATCCCTCTGTACCCACCTTGCCTCAGTGACCCACTACCAGTCATCATCTAGCACCTTACCTCAGGGACAAACTGCAGTCTCAAGTGGCCACTGATCATTGGCAAAGGGTGAGGACTTGCTGACTTTTTCTATCCCGGCTGTCTCCCTCCAGCCCTAGAACACTCAGGCCTGGCCTCAGGCCCTGCAGTCTGGGAGTGAGATCAGAACAGAGCTCCCCAGCCCTGCCTGCCTTTCCCCAGCACTGCTGTGTCTCAGGAAGCCTCTAGCTTCCCTAGTAGCCAGGTCCCTCCTGCTTCCCAGCTAGAGGAAGAGTGTGCATTCTTCCCTCCAGGAGCCCTTATTTATACAGCTGCAGCTGGGCCCTAATTGGTTGTATCTGCCTCAGGGCTGGGTTTTAACCCTTAAAGGGCCAGTGCAGATCAGATGCTCCATCACAACATCTACAATGGCAGAGTGTCTGCCTCGAAGAACTTACTGGCAAAATCAGACCACTAACTACCATTGACCATACACCATATTAGGTAGGTAACAGAAGATGGAATAACAAGACTACACAATGGAAAGGGAATACAGCTCTTGGAAGAGTATTGTTTCCATGCAAAGCTGATTGTATAAATTGTTTTATTTTCTGTATTGCTTTTTTTTTTTTTTAGTGGTAGTTTGTACCAGAGCAGACATGAATGAGAGGCATTTCTAGAGCTATCACTGACATCCTCGACACTGTCTGCAAAATTACTGCATATACCTGGTAATAAGTACAAATATGTTTCATTAAAAAAAAAGAAAAGAAAAAAGAAAACTACTGGAAACTTGCACACAGCTGCTGAGAATTGTTGAGTACTCAGACCTATTTGGAATATGATTTTATGTGCTTATGATTTTATGTGCTTACGATCTTAAATTAGTGCTTCAAAAGTGATTAAGTGACAAGACATTGCATATGCTGACTGACTAATCTTAAAGAAAAAGTCCTGTTGGAGGTTCTTTTTTAAATGTGAATGATCTTGTCTTGCCCCACCAGCTTTCTGAAGTACCTGCATAATTCTTTCTTAAATTATGTAATGCTCTTTCAAAATACTGACATTCCAGAGTCAATGCTAATACCAAAATATTACCCATCAAGTTGAGATCACTTCAAAATTACTTCAAATTTAAATATTTTCTCTTCAGAATTATTTCACAAGGCCACGTCTACACTATGAGATAAGGTCAAATTTATTAAGGCTGACTTTTTAGCACCCAATTTTCTAAAGTCAAAGGTGCATGTCCCTACTGTGCTTAAGAGTTCCATGTAGTTCAAAGTAGCACATCCCCAGCAGAGTGGCTATCATCAGCTTTGAGAGTGATGCAATGTGGGTAGCTTTCCACAGTGCCTGCGTCCCTTTGCATTCTGGGTTATGTTCCCAGGGCATGCAGGGACCAAAACTGTCCAGCACATAGTGACTCTGAGAAGCATGGAGGACAAAGTGGAGGGTTTTGACATGCCGGGGTTCCCTAGCTGTGGTGGGTGATAGATGGAATGCACATCCCCATCTTAGCACCTGACCACCTTGCCCAGGAGCACATTAACTGCAAGGGGTACTTCTTGATGGCCCTTGTAATCCATCAGCCCCTACAGCACCATTTCATGGATAGCAATATGGCATTGTCAGGAAAGATGCATGACACACACATCTTTAGGCACTCCTCCCTCTTTGCCAAGCTGAAATCGGGAACTTTTTTCCCCAGACCACAAAATTACCATTGGAGACATTGAAATGCCAATAGTGATTCTTGATGACCCAGCCTACCCCTTGCTCCCATGGCTCATGAAGCCATACACTGGCAGCTGTACTGCAGTGAGGAGCACTTCAACTACAGGCTGAGCAAGTACAGAATGGTGGTAGAATGTGCTTCTGGGTATAAAGGCAAGGTTCTGCAGTCTACTGACTAGGTTAGACCTCAGCTAATGCAACATTCCCATTATGGTGGCAGCCTACTGTGTGCTCCATAATATTTGTGCAAGTAAGGGAGAAAAGTATCTGACAGGGTGGGCAGATGAGGCAAATAGCACAGCCAGTGGTTTTGAGCAGCTGGACACCAGAGCAATAATAAGAGCACAGCATAGGGCAGTGTAAATCAGAGAGGCTTTGAAAGACAGTTTTGTGAATGGCCATTTTTGAAAGTCATGCATGTTGCTCTGAACCAGGTATCCCTGCATTCAGTGTGCTTGCCTATAACACACACATCACCCTTCAACAAGCAAAGACACTGTTGTTCAGAAATCATGTGTTTTTATTTAAGGAAACATAACTGACAGAAAAGCAATTCACAGTGGGAACTTCGGGGGTTGGAAGGCAGGTGTGTTCACAATTGTGAAAATGACAGCCTTTTGCTTTGCGATGCATCCTGGGGGCTGAGTGTGAGGCTGTCCTTGACCTCCCTTCTGCCCCATATTGCAGGGCCCCCATGAGAGGGGGTTACGAAGCTTGGTGAGGAGGGAACATTGGTGTGCAAGTGCTGGAGGGGGCGTCTGTTCACGTATGTGTCATGGAAAGCCATTATGTGGTCCATCACTGCCACAATGGATGACAAGACTCTCTCCTGGTGCTTCACTTCCAGTTCTCCACATGCTCTCCATTCCTCATGTTCTGCTCACATCTCCTCCAGCAGTGTATTCCTCCACTTGCTTAAACACTCCCTGCCCCAGTTGGCTGACTGCATTTGCTCCTTGAACATCTCTTCCCTTCTTCGTTTTCGCCTGCACATTTGTGCCAAGCAGACACTTGGTGGGGCCAAGGGAGTGAGGAGCAGACTCACTGCTGTTTCTGCTGTAATGAAAAGTGAAGGGCAGACTTTACAGGACAATAGGGTTGTGTTATGTACGAGGCCGCAGTTATGACTTTAAACAGCCATTATGAAGCAGGTACACCTCAGACTTCTTAGGGGAGCAGCTTGGTGGCAGACATGGTAAAAAACAGGCCAGAACACGAACCTG
Source organism: Rafetus swinhoei (assembly GCA_019425775.1). Lineage (NCBI taxonomy): Eukaryota > Metazoa > Chordata > Testudines > Trionychidae > Rafetus > Rafetus swinhoei. The sequence goes on from CM033437.1 coordinate 313,480,441, forward strand.
TGGGTGGGAGGTTGGATGGAGCCCTGGCATGGTGGCTGAGCAGGGCAGGGGCTCACATGGCACCCATGTGTTTGGCAACCCCTGTTTGCCAGGAGAGTGCAACTTCCCCTTCCCACAGGAACATTTGTTCCTTGAACATCTCTTCTGTCTTCCCCAGCTTCATTGTGGATGAGAAGATTGAGGTTTACTGCAGAGGCATCAGCTAACAGCTTCCCCTGCTTTGTCCTGGTTGCCATGTGAGAAATCAGTCTTCTCTGAATCACAGGAAGTGATAGGGAACAGATGCTGACTGAATGTGACCAGAAACCTAGACCTTATGCTGCTCTGCTTTGTGTGGCAATGATGCCAGGCCACTTATTGCTGGACTGGTGTGGAAAGGTGTTCTACTGTGGAGGATGGAATAAAGCAGGGGCCCCCAGAAACCTTGTGAGAAGGATTCAAGAGTCCCTCTATGAAAGCTTGATGGAAAAGTGCAGAGAGGATTCCCAATTTATCTCCAGACACAACAAGCTGTTCTGGGGAACCCCCCTCCCTGCTGTTTAGGCCCAGTGGCTACCACAGATCACGTCTGATTGCCTTATCCACTTGTAGCAAGATTAAAAAAAGTGAAATCACCAGAAGTGTCCTCCCTGGGATCAATGCCCCACTGTGAGACTTCCTGGGAGGAGGGGATTGTCTCCAAGGTTACAAAAAGTTCTTGGCTCTCTGTGACATTGCTTGCCCTGCTTGCCTGTTGACAATTGTTCTCCTCCTCCTTTTTCTCCACAATGTCCTGCCCACTGCTGCCTGTGGCTGTCTGAATATCTTGAAATGGAAGAAATATCCTTTGTGATCCATGCCTTTTGCGATCTTGGAGTAGATATCTGCATTTCTTTTGCAGATTTGTAGTTCTGCAAAAACAGATTTCTCTCCACACACAGCAGTGAGGTCCAGGATCTTCTGCATGCTCCATGCTGGTGCTCGTCTGTGACCCTGTGAACTCATGGAGCTCATGGAACTTCTAGAACTCATAGTCACGTGTGTTGCTGAGATATGCTGCCTGCACTGAGGTCTGCTCACCATGCTGGAGACACAGGAAATGAAATTCAAATTTTCCTGGGGCTTTTCCTGTTCACCTGGAGAGCTGTAAAGTTGAAAATTGTGGACAAAGCAGTCTTCACAGGGTACTTTGGGACTCCTCCCGGAGGCTGAATAGGAAAACTGCTGAATAGGAAAGCACATAGGCTCTGCTTGTCATTACTTATGGGTCATAGGAAGTAGAGTGTGTGTTTGTGTGTGTGTGTGTATCAACTCTTAGATAAGTTTGCTCACTTCTGCTCTCCCAACAAACATTGTAACAATGGCCTAACCTATTGTACTTTATTCTATACATATCCTGCCTCAGGCTAAGATTCATTCCCTGCACTCTCTGTTTACGCTTTCAGCTGACTTGGTTTGAATAGATCCATTATGTTGAAATCTAGGCTCTACTAAAATGCAAATAAATGCAGCTGCATGGATCCCTGGAATGAGCATGGAATCCCAGGGGGAGTAAAAATGGGAATTCACATGGGCACAGAGAAATGCTAGTGCTTTTTTTTTAATAAAGAACTTGGGTCCTGTTATGTCCAGTCTTGAGTTCCCATACTCTGTGAACTTCCACACAGTAAATAAGGGTGCATACACACATTTTGTGATAGGAATAAACATCTACAAGAGCCCACCCAGATCTAAAATAGAGGTTTAGGTTTGGATTTTTAGATACAGGCTCTAACTGTGCTGTATTTACTATATATTAATGGACTGAAACAATAAAATTTTAAATTTAAGAGAGAGTCATAAAAAGCCGCCACTAAAAATAGCAACTACAGCTTGGACAAACGTCACAGGATGTCCTAAAATGCCTTTTACGTATAGTTTAAAATTGATTGGATCTTTTAGAAAATGTGATTATAAAGAAGGGTTTTATCTGATTTATAATAAAAATCTCTATTGCCGGGATTGTGCAAATTAAACTGAACAAAGGGAAAAGAGCTTTGCAGAAAAGAGTTGATTCCCGAAAGCCATGGAGCTCCTTGGTTACCTGTCAGCTAGTGGCACCCTAAGGCTCTGTTCCACTTTTTCCACAATCATGATGCAGAATCTTAGCTCACCTTGTCACCAGCCAGTGTCTTAGCAACCAGCCAGCCTGCCAGCTGGACTTATTGATGATCATTTGGCTAAAGAGTATGCCATCAAACAACAGTGATTGTTTTAAGAATCCACATCCTTTAGAAACACAAGGATCCACAATCTGTCTTGTTCCTACATGGATACTCCCCAGATCAGAAATTTCAAATGCTGCGTTTGTGAGGGGAAATTATACAGTATTCAGCAATCAATGAGCTTGCTAGTGAAATCCCACTACACTGTACTCTGACAGACCCAGATCAGTTGGGTACAATACAGCAGTCCTTTTGGGATCCAGGAAGTGGGCTGACATATGCCTTCCCACAGACAAAGCACGCTCTCCCACCTTTTGGGTAGGATCCACCATGCCTGAGAATGCAACTGATTACTTGGGAAAACAAAAAGGAAAATGAGGATAGGTATGTTGGTCAAAGGGTCAAAGCAAGGGAACCCAAAGGAGTCACCAAGCAGAGAACTCCAGACAGTGCCTACTGCTCCTTAAAGACATTGAGAGAGACAGCAAATGCTGGTCAGAGGAACTCTGATCGGATACATGAATGGATAAAAGAATGGAACTAGGCCTTACAGTCGCAGCCCCTCTCTCAGTCAAACTCCTCTCCTTGGTGTTATGAATGACCATAGCTAGGACAAGTTGACGAGGAGGTCCCATGACTACGTGGGTCCTCTAATAGGCTGTACATAAATAAATAAGTGAAAAGTGAAGGCAAAACTTCAATAAGAGGTTCCAGAGGAGCAGGAAGAGGGGCTGCAACCTGCTGCATTGAAGTTATATATACACCAGGGTCTCCCTCACTTCACAGAAAGGACAAGCTTCAGGGATGAGGTGAACCGCACTAGGTACACACCTGTGCTCACAGCTCCATGTAGGCATCACCAACTAATATCCCCCGTTGGCTGCAGGGCTAAAGTCAAATACAAACTGGCCCGCTGGGTTCCCACATTCCACTGCTGGTAAAAGGTCCTGCTGTTATGCTTATAAAAAGCACACAGGATCTTTTTCAGTGGACAAGGCAATATCCCGTGTTTATAGAAAATACAAAATGGAAAGAGCATATAATTCATACACACACGGGTCCTGAAGATGGTATATAATTACCAGTCTGTTGTGGCTCAAGTGCGTCTTGCTGGCCAGGCAAGGCTGACTGAGTGAGTGAGGAGTCCGGGTTCTTCTGAAGCTCGGCTTTGCAGGACCGAACCCAGAGTTTAATGGCCAGAGCTCCCTTTCTTATACATGTAAGTTCCCATTTGAGTCTATGGGAATTGCAGTGTCATGCTGCAATTGTTCATCCTTACATGGTGTTAATCTCAACATTTTCCCACAGTTATCCTTTGAAGGTTATTGTTAGGTTTCCCATTGTTGTCTCTTGTTTGTGTCTCACTCTTGGGGCTGTCTGCCTGTCTCCAGGGTTTGTCAATGCTGCTAATTTAATAAAGCCTCAGACACAATGGATGTTTCCTGGTTATCTTCAAGTTTCCCACTTCTTCTTGACCACCTGAGCATTTGTGATGGCTTTCACACTTACACACATCCTTCACTCACACCAAACAATTTTGCTGAGTTTCAGACAAGATTAATAGTTACTAAAGGAATAACAAAAAGACAGGAATCTTGCACAACTTAGTTTGTGATACAGACAAGGGGTACAACTCATTATACATCAAATTATACCTCACACTTATATTTTTATGCCAATACTAAAATATTGCATATTTGCTACACTACCACTTTGTATCCGGGCAGGGACAGCAAGTCGGGGAAGTGAAGCATGTGAAGCACAAGCATGTACAGGTGGGATCTTGGCACAGTTTGAAAAGATACTAGCTATAAAGTGTACATCTGGCTCATGGTACAAGGAGTTGGAAGCCGGGAAGGCTCATGAGGTAGGGGCCTATGGAAAGATCCAAAGAGCCAGGGCTGAGAGCTGGGTGGGGTAATCCTCCTGTAGAACCCGGTACAATAGAGTAGTAGAAGGCAGAAATGCTGTGCGCTGGAGAAGTGCTTTTCTGTTCCCGTAACAAAAGCTACTCCAGGCTAATGTGGACACCTGACTCCAATTAAGGCCCCCCCCACTGTGTTTAAAAACTCCCCCTCCGGCCCAGCTGAGGGAGAGGAATAGAAATGCTGCTGAAGGACTGGGTAATATAAACACCAACAAGTCACAGGGAAAGGAGCTCTGAAGTAAGGGTGAAGGAGGGGGCAAGAGAGACATGGGGAAATGGTGCATGGAAGTGTGGCAGCTCTCCCTTCACTACCAGAGCTGCTAACAGTTGCTGCTACCAGGATCCCAATCCACTACAGTGACACCCACTGTGAGGGAAGACTGATCTCCGCTAGGACTGTTCCTACTAAGCCCCAGTGAACAATAGAGACTGTGGCATTTATCCCACCATCCCCCTTGCTGGCCTATGATGGAAGCGGCTCAGTAGGCAGGGCCATCCTTTAGATTTATGGGGCCCTATGCCTGATGGTAACTTGGGATGATGATTTTTAAAGAGGTTTTATCATCTTCATCAACCCACTCATGAAATATTTGTAAAACAAATTTTAAACTAAGGCCCTGTAGACTAACACAGTAAATTCAAAAAAGGACGGCATATACCTGGGTTGGCAAATGCCTGTTAAATGACTTCAAAAACACTTGAATTGCTCTTTCACAGGTTTGATTATCTACTAAAAGGTCTGCCAGGCTTCTTTACTTTTAAGTTAACTAGATCCTCTCCAGAGGAAGCAGAGCCTTAGAACAGGGATAGGAAGAGGTAGGTGGGTGGACATTAAGACCCAGTAATGCCCCAGATTTTCCAGTGCCCTACACAACTGCATAGTCTGAGTAAGGGTAAGGATGGCTCTTTAATAGACTGTAACTCTTGCCTTTAGAGAGACTGGCTACACTGAGGGTCACAGGGAGCCTCTGAGGCAAGTGCCATCCTCCTGGGACCCTCTGAGATAAGGCTGGAGCATTGACACAGCACATAATACAGGTGAGCATGAAGCACAGAGATTTGCAAGATTAGCTGAGATGAGAAGTGATAGTAGAAAAAAAGGAAGGAAATAAATAAAAAATCATTTTGGTGTTCTAACCACAACAGCACCAGTTTTCCACCACCTACCAAGTGTAGTAATATGCTACTTTCCTACCTAATTATTCCTCTAGATTTTGGAGACAGTCAAATATGAAAGTTGGTTCACTAAATAAAGATTAAAACAATTTTTTACTATTTTGCATCACAAGGACCCAACTCCATTGCATCACACACCATCATGTAACATACATAATATGACTTAAAATAAAATTCAGCTATTTTTTTCTTTTAAGAGGCAAACAGCACATATAACTTAGTGGATACCCAATAATTAGACAAGCCATTGGAAAGAGACATTGTGGAATGAAATTCATTGAAAACCATTGACATAAATTGAGCCAGAATTTTACCTATGATCTTCTATAGCAGAAAACTGCATGGAAATGCTACAATGAGCTGGATAAAATAGGAATGACTAGAAAATGGCCTTCAGGAAGTCTGGATAAGGCTGCTTTGATTGCTTTACAACATGCTGCAAAGGTGCCACTTATACGATTTATTGAGAAAATACAAACTAAATAAAATTGAATGTTACAATCATGAATGTTTTCCTTTATTTTTAAATTAAAAAGATGTATGTTCTATCCTCTCTCTGGTCAACACTTCATTCCAAATTCCTTTTCCTCGTTGTGAAGTCCACTTGAAAATTTGGAAAAGCCAATTTTATTTTACATGGATGGCAAGTAGATACTACATTAATGTGCAGCAGCAAAAAAACCTTTGAGATAAATGGGCAATTATTTTCTTCACCAAAGATGGTTTATTTTCTCAATTTCCCATTTGTTTCCCAAGGAATGTTTATTCCATTAAAGGCTGGGACAGGGGACTATTGATTAATTTTGTTTTCAGGTTTTCTCAGTAATTATTTTGACTTAAAATGTGCTTTATAGGAAAAATATCTTACCTGTTATTTTATGATGACAGTACGATCCACTTCTTAGCACAGACCCTCCCAGATAAACGAGAAGCTCTCTGTCAAGCCATATGGCAAAGTTCCTGCATTCAAAATAGGAAGTTTCTGTCTGAGTCTTGTGTGCCAGATTAAAACATCAGCCTTTTGATTTATACCAGTGCACGTCAAGAGTAACTGAGCTGAAGCTGCTGTGTACATGAGAGGACAATCAAGCCAATCAACTTAGTTACTCAATTTGGACTCCACTCTTGGTTAACTCTGCTCTTGAGGTAAACACAGGGGCTGTGTCTAGACTGGCCAGTTTTTCCGGAAAAGCAGCCGCTGTCTACACTGGCCACTTGAATTTCCACAAAAGCACTGACTTCCTACTGTAAGAAATCAGTGCTTTTTGCGGAAATACTATGCTGCTCCCGTTCGGGCAAAAGTCCCTTTGCGCAAAACTTTGCGCAAAAAGGGCCAGTGTAGACAGCTGAGATTTGTTTTTTGCGAAAGCCCGATCGCGAAAATGGCGATCGGGCTTTTTATGAAAGCACGTCTAGATTGTTACGGACGCTTTTCCACAAAAAGTGCTTTATGAAAAGCGTCCGTGCCAATCTAGATGCTCTTTTCCGAAAATGCTTTTAACGGAAAACTTTTCCGTTAAAAGCATTTCCGGAAAATCATGCTAGTCTAGACGTAGCCAGGGGCTCCCAGGTAGGATCTCAAGATGCCAGAAAAAGAAATTACTGTATATGGATTTTCCCCCTCCAAAACAATAATACTGGTATCCTCTCTTTTCCAAGCCTCACATCACTTACTATCAAATACTTTTACTCACAAAATTGAAATCAGTGGGACTACTCATCTACTTAAAATAAGCATGTGCTTAACTGTTCTTTGAGCTTGGGATGATTCCCCTGACCCCTTTTTTAAATGTATCTAAAATAAATATGTAGTTTTCTGGTTGTTCATACATATTGGCCTAATCCTGAGACTCATACTCAACTTTTACTTAGTTCTTGTTCAAGAGTCAAGGGGAGTATGCTTGAGTTTGTACCCAAACCCTGAGGAGCTGTCTGGGTTTTAAAAACAAAATTTTGCATACTGCTTGTCGAAGCTAGTATGTCTACTGGTACCACTAAGTACACTGATTATGACTCTGAAGGCAAGAGCAGTAAGTCCATTGCAGATTAGAGTAAGGTTCAGTTATCCAGCACACAAAGATGTTACCAGTATAAGTAGCTGGGGAAAATCAAATCTATACAGAAGAATATACTCCTATCAGAAAAGCTCAATGACAATAACGATGCAACCTAACTTTAGTAACAATGTGGGTTGCATGACAGTCTCACTGGATTACGTGTCAACTTTCAAAAATCCTCAAATAGCTGTAAGACATGCACCTGTGAAGACTGAAATAATATACTTCCATAGGAATTTAATTTCTACTAAGTGTACTTAGAAAAATCTTCCTGATGAGCAACTTGATATTCACCCTGTTTATGAGCTTAATTAAAGTAATTCTCAAGGCTAAGCTATATTCTTGCAAGTGGTACTTTGGGGGATCACAAAATATAAATCTACAGTACTAAGATGTAAAATATATAGTTATTTGTATACATATCTTATATGCTCCCATCCATCTCTTTTTTTCTGCAGCTGACTGTTTTACAATCCATTTAAAGATCTGTTTGAGCCTGAATAAATTGCCTTAATTGTAAATTGAATAATGAATAAAAACTGCCTACTAACACTAAAAATATTTCATTGAATCATCAAATAATTTTTTTGGAATAGAGGATGGTATCAGAGACTGAGATATAGGGGTCTTGCCTAGTGGTTGGAAAAATAGCTGGCAACCAGGAATAGGCATCAATAGTCAGAGTCAAAGGCCAGAGCAAAGGGTTAGAGCTGAAGTCAGGAATCAGAGCTGAAGGTCAGAGCCAGGTTATCTAGAATGAGGCGAGGTAGGGGCATGGCTGGGTTGAAGGCAAGAGGAAGTTGGAGCAAAGCCGGGAACAAGCAGAAGAAATCACAGTTGTAGGTGAATGTTTTGAACTGCCAGGCATTGAACTGCTGCTGTTCCTGGGCTTACCAGCCCCTCTGCTAACTCTTCCCACCAATCAGACAAAGTAGCCAATTAGGCAGCCTACTACAAGCCAGCTGCACTTGTTAGGTTGCCTGGATACTGGTTCTGATGCAAGTCCTGATTCCTATCAGTAACACCCCTACATGCTCATGGGCTTCTCCTACGGGCCTCAGGCTTGGATTCTCCACTTATTTCTGACAAAACTCTCTCAATAGGTCAGAGCATTCCCAAGACTGCCTTCTGAACTACAACATTCTCAGTCCACCAGGAATGGAGCCTTCCCCTGTCTCACTAACCACTGAGGATTTAATAGACCAGATACTCCTCTAGACTGGCATGATTTTGCAGAAATACTTTTAACGGAAAAGTTTTTCCGTTAAAAGTATTTCAAAGCTGCGTCTAGATTAACGCGGATGCTTTTTGCGCAAAAGTGCTTTGCGCAAAGCATCCGTGGCCAGTATAGACGCGATTTTGTGCAAGAAAGCTCGTGGCCATTTTCGCCATCGGGCTTTTTGCACAAAACAGTTCTTCCCTGTCTACACTGGCCCTCTTGCACAAGTATTCTTGCGCAAGAGGGCTTATCCCTGAGCAGGAGCATGAAAGTATTTGCGCAAGAAGCACTGATTTTGTACATTACAAAGTCAGTGCTCTTACAAATTCAGCGCCAGTGTAGACAGCTGGCAAGTTTTTGCGCAAAAGCTGCCGCTTTTGCGCAAAATCTTGCCAGTCTAGACGCAGCCCTCTTGTCTAAAGACTGTTATGGGTGTTTATAGGCTTCTTCAGAGGACTGCAAATGTTCCTTTAGCTCGTGGTCCATGTGGTATAGATGAGAGGGTGAAGCCATGGTGTCTGGTACTGGAGAAATCACAGGTAAATCTGGATGGAAGAGGGGGATAAATGAACTATATTGGGTCAAGGCATGGATTGCATTGGTAAATGCATATTCAGCATAACACAGCAAGGGGAGACAGTCACCCTGGTGATAACTTAGAAAGCTATGAATATATTGATTTTTCCTGTTTGCCCATTGATCTATATGTGGAGTTAGAGAAATGTCTATAAGTATTGGGAGATAAACTGAAATCCCTGGGCTGATACAGTGACTATCAGTAATTTATTACAGCGATTTCCAGGAAGAGCTATGCTGTCTCCCACGTGATTGGCATTTTTGTGTGGCATTTTTGGTAGGGTTTATTTATGTTCCAATTAATAAGAGGAGCTGAGGGTCAGAACATGGTTACTTGGGGTTAGACAAGACAGGTGCAAGGCTTGGTAAAAGACAGGAGTAGGGGCTGAGTCTAAGACTGAAAAAGATAGGCCACAGGTGGGCACAGCAGTTATTACATCTGAATACTGTGTACAGATGTGGTGGCCTCATCTAAAAAAAATGGCATTAGAAAAGGATCAGAAAAGGGCAACAAAAATTATTAGGGGTTTGGAATGGATGGCATATGAAGAGAGATTAAAAAGACTTGGACTTTTCAGCTTAGAAAAAAGGAGAGTAAGGGAAGATATGATAGAAGTCTATAAAATCATGGCAGGTATGAAGAAAGTGAATAAGGAAAAGTACTTGTTCCCATAACATAAGAACTAAGGGTCACCAAATGAAATTAATAGGTAGCAGGTTTAAAACAAACAAAAGGAAGTACTTCTTCATGCAGTGCACAGTCAACCTGTGGAACTCCTTGCCAGAGGATATTGTGAAGACCAGGACTTTAACAGGGTTCAAAAAAGAACTAGATAAATTCATGGAGGTTAGGTCCATCAATACTTAATTGCCAGAATGGGTAGGAATGGGGTGTCCCTAGCCTCTGTTTGTCAGAGGCTAGAAATGGATGATAGGAGAGGGATTATGTGATGATTACCTGTTTCTGTTCACTCCCTCTGGAGTATCTGGCATTGGCTACTGTTGGAAGACAGGATACTGAGCTAGATGGACCCAGTATGGCTGTTCTTACAGAGGTGGGAAAAAGTTTGCAACAGCCACTTTGGCCACTGCTACTGGGCCTAAAAGCCAGTCTGCTGACTCTTCCATCCAATCAGGAATCATAGCCAGTTAGTCTATCAGAGTTCCACCCTGCTCATTAGGTTCCCTGGAGAATAGCTCTGCTACAGTCCCTTATTCCCCATGCTTGCACCATTTCTATCTTTGTCTCTCCCGCCCTAGCCTCTAAATTGGCCTGTGATGGAACCTAAACAGTGCTGTAGCCAGGGGCGGCCTGTGCCTATAGGCAAACTCGGCAGCTGCCTAGGGCGCCAGGTTAAATGGGGTGCCAAATTCCCTGCCACTTCCCCTTCCCCTTCCCGTAACGCCTGGCGTCGGCCCCAGAGGAGGAGTGTGGCGGCTTCTCTGAGCCGCAGAAGGGGTGAGTCAGCCCCGGAGGAGGAGCGCGTGGAGTTGGCCCCAGGGGAGGCATGTGCCGGCTTCCCCTGCACCGCGGGGGGGGGGAGTTTGCCCCAGGAGAGGCACACACGGGAGTTCCCTCTGGGGGGGGGATACTGGGAGGAGGCGGGTGCAGGGGACTCTCTCCCCCCACTGGCACCCTGTTCCCTCTCCACTCTCCCCACTCCCCTGTCCCCAGCCACAGAACTCCGTCCCCAGCCCCCCTGTCCCCAAACCCCCTCTCCCCAGCCACAGAACTCTATCCCCAGCCCCCTTCTCCCCAGCCACAAAACTCTATCCCCAGCCACCCTCTCCCCGGCGATGTGGTGGTAATGGCAGTTAAAGCAGGATAGCGTAATGGACTATTTTGGATTTGTAATAATAAAAATTATAATTAACATTTGTAATGCATTTTTATTTGAAATCGTACTGAAATATCGTCTAGCTGTTGTGTACAAATCTATTCTGAAAATTTCGAGTCTCTATTTTAATCTGATCTCAGAAACATTGGTTGGACGAACAAACCGAATAATTATGCCTGTTTAAATAAATATGCTTAAAATACATTAAATGGAAAATAGGGGCAAAATGTTCCCTAGTTTACCAAAAACCTCAGCCTATATCTGCCTTTGGGGTTTGGGGGGGAGGGTGCCGATTGCATGGTTTGCCTAGGGCGCCAGTTGCTGGCATCTAGTCTAGGGCCGCCCCTGGCTGTAGCTAGTACTCCTTTTTAAGATAGGACAATGTTTTTCTTTGTAAAAGCTCACCCATGACAGTGCAATTGTGACATTTTATCACGTTGCCTCTCTTTACTCTTATAAGTACCTGAAGCTCTGATCCTATAATGAGCTCTCCATGGGCAGTCCCTGCATGGGGCATATTGCAGAATCAGAGCCTTAGTTTTTAAACTGTGAATTTTAATAACTGGTAAGGCATTGCATAATTAAAATGTTGTATTAAATAATCACACTCTTTCAAGCAAAACCTCATCCTTAAAGTATGTATTCTTACCACCACATTTGGTTTTACCAGTTGACCTAAAAAGGAAATGTCATAATTTATTGGAACAATACAAATAGATGCTTTCTTGGGAGAAGTTGAATGGACTCTGCAGCGCTCATGTCCCTGTGAATTAATTGCAATTAGCACTCTATTTCATAATACTAATAACATCATTACATAATCAATCTGACTGCAGCCAGCAGTGTACTGGAATCTTACAGTAGATGGATATGTAACATGTTATCTCATTAAGAGATTAAAAGCAGGGTTTTTTCTCCCTCCCCTTTATTTGAGGCACAGCTTCCAGATAGAAAAGATTCCTATTGTTATAACCTTTCATCAACATAATCACTGCAGAGTTCGTAAATTTTGAACAATACACATCTCTCTCTTTCTTTCTTCCTCCTCTCAGAGATGCAATGTCAAAAGATTATGTTTAGTTCAATCAAGTCAAGAGATACAAACAATCCTGGAAATATACTCATTACTACCTCCCTGTTAAGACATGCAAAAATTATTTGATTTGACATAAAAATAGCTTTTTACACCTCAGAGAATTTTTAAAATGATGCCTTCTAAAAAAGAAATAATAAAAATGTTCCCTTGCATATTCAGTCTGGGTAAGTGATGTATTACTTTTTCTTATTCACAGTCTGTTTCCATGCCTTAGTGCTAACAGTTTTGTACAAAAATCAACTCCAGCATGTAGCGTTAATAGGAAACAGTCTGGCCTCCATCTAACCCTAAAGATAATTATGCTAAAACAATAGTGATGAGCATTCAGCTAACTAGCACTAACAAGGAAAGACTGCTGCTGCCATTCATCCAAAAGGCCATTTGGGTAATGAGGAGAGATGGCTACTGACATATTTCAGCAGCAGAGGCCATCCTGCTGGGAGCTTCTTTCAAAATGCCAAATTCTATCAATTTAAGAAGCAAATATCATGTTTTCTTTGGTTTGTCCAGTGATCTGGGGAGAAGACACACCAAGTAATACACCACTGCACAAGTCAAACTAAAGGGCTGGAAGAGTTACCTAAGGAGAAAAATGTCCTAGTGCACATATTATTGTAATCTGAAGAGTCTTCTGAAAGAACTAATCCTAATAATGAACTACATTACTGCTGTCAGTCAAGGAGACCAAATCCCTTGCTTTCTGCAGGAAGCTCCTAATCTGATTATTGATTTACAATTTTGGCGATTAGTTAAGGAATGTGCATATCTGAACATTCTGATGATTCTCTAGTTAGAGAACAATGCAGTCACCAAGAAAAAAAGCTTTGTTTAAAATAAAGGATACAACATTTCAGAATATCTCTCAGGTTAGCTAATGTTGCATGCACTGATGAAATAGGGGAAACAACACCTGTCATCCCTACTAGCTTGTATCTGATAAAACAGACCTATTATCAGAACAAAAATCACAGCTGATTCTTTAAAGTAATGCCAATAAAAGATATTACCTCATCCACCTTGTCTATCCAGGGGGAGGATAGGATAGAAACTATTGCAAACTTCCCTAATACAAATGCTTATTAATCCTTTGCTGGGTTCTCAGAAGAATTGTAGCTGTAATAATTTACTGAGAGTATTTACCTTGTGTAAACTTCTTGGGCATACAGAAAGCAACTTTCTTAGGAAGCTATGCATAACTTGCAGTAAATACTAATAGGTTACTGAGGTACATAATGTGTTTTCTCCATTTAAAAAAAAACAACCTTTTATGTGTTAAAAGTATAACAAAACCTCTCATGCATTTCTTCAGGTTACTATTAATGTTCCCTTATTAAGAAAAGGCTAAAAGCAGAGCAATACAAGCAAAAGAATAGATGAGTTAATCCTTTTGTATCACAATTTATGCTGGGGTGCCTACACATTGCCGTTCATACTGCTATAAAACCACTTACTGACCTAAACTCCTCAATGAATAACTATGACCTATATCCTCCCTACCAGCAGGTCCATGCACAGAGGGGAATCTCTGCACTCAGATCTCCTCTCTCCTGCAATAAAGGCAGGAAAAGGGAATCCAGGCCTGTTTTGGGCTCCGCAAAGGCTGTACCTTTTGTGTGTCTGATTCACAACTGGTCAGGTCCCTGGGTTGAGAAATGAAGACTGGACAGGCTTGAGATAGAGTTGGGCTGTATGTGGAGAACTCCTAGAAAATATAATATGGACAGAGACAGGGGCTGGAAATATATTAAAACTACAGCACCATTTTCCCACAGATCAGTGGTGTTCTAGGACAGTGCTAAAGAAAAAGAGTTGCTTTCTTCACACAGTGAACAAGGAACTTTATTAGAATAAAGGAAATAATATTAGCCTTATGCCTATTCTACATGTGTCTGCTTTGTATGTAGCGCTTCCACCATCTTACTCTTACCTCTGGCTCTTTAGCACAGATTTAAAGAAACAATATTACGCAGTACCCAGGAATCCTCCATATTTGGCGGCACATGCATGTGTTTTCCTCAAGGAGAAAAACCTCATCCCCAAAGGAAAAATAGGGGAAGAACTCCACAAGAGGGTGTTTATTGAGATTTCTTCCCCAAGAACCGCCTCCTTTTTGAAGGAAATACCTTCAGGATAATCCTCTAGACCAGGGTTTCCGAACCTATGAGTTGGGACCCATATATGGGTTGCCATTACATTTCAAAAGGGTCGCCAAGTGTCTCCCCGGGTGGCTCTGTCCCTTCTCCTCCCCCCGTTTCTGAATTGTTTTGGGTCACCAAGTCTTCCTGAATTGTCAAAATGGGTCCCCATCTGGAAAAGGTTGGGAACCGCTGCTCTAGACCCACAAGTGTTAAACTACTTCAAGGGGTTGAATGCTTTCAAAAGTGATATTTCAATATTTCTTAAAATATAACTTTGTGTTGTGAGACCCCTGGTCTAGATGAGACACAAACCAGTAACAAGCAATGCTCATGATCAATTGATTTTGTTGCTTGTTGGTTACTGGTTTGTGTGTCACCTTTTTATGATGATCTTCTGTATTTAAGCTGCATTATTTTTAGAGGTATGATCTTTTTTGTGTTGCAAGAAAACATCTTAGCTTGGAAAAAACAAAGGAATTATATTCTATTCCTTTCCAATTACTTTCCCTTGGGACAGCAAAATGACAAATGCCTCTAACACTCCAGATCAGGACTTCTCACAACATGTTTTCTTCCTACTTTAGTGTGCCAATGTCAATGAAAAGAGTATTTTCAATTATAGTATTACTAGGTTCTTCAGGACTTGGGGAGGCTGGCAGTGTGGGGGGGTGCAAGAGTCCAGGAAGGGCCTTGGGGATGTGGGAGTCTCAGGGCAGGAGGCCTGAGGTGTAGGAGTCAGGATGAGGGGTTGAGGAGGAGCTCAGGACAAGGACTGAGGATCTGGGAGGATGCGAGAGTGAGGGATGAGGGGTGCAGGAGTCAGGGCAGTGAGTAAGGAGGGGCTCAGAGCAGATGGTTGGAAGAAGAGGGGCTCAGGGCAGGGAGTGGGTGTGGCCATTGTCTTCACCGCAAGGGTGGCCCAGGGCAACAGGGACTGCACACCCTGCCCACTGGCTTGTCCCCTCGGGCTCAGTAGGGTCTTTTCCCCTCCCATCTCTCCCAACTAGTGGGGGGTGATGGTTGCGCTCTCCCTCCCCCTCCACTGGCAGAGGCTGTCACCCTCCCCCTTGGTTCCTGCTGCGGTTGGGTGGGGCACCTGTGGTGTTCTCCCTCCCCCCATCCTGTCCTGAGGGGGGTGGCAGGGGTTTTCTCCCTTCCCTTTGGCCTGGAAGGAGGTGGAATCCAGTGAGGGCTCTCTTCCTCCTCCTGGCCCCTCCCAGAGTGGGAGGAGGGCTGGCAGGGGCTCTCTGCCTCCCTCCTGGACCCTCCTGGGTCAGGGAGGGCTGGCAAAGGTTCACTTCTTTCCCCATGACCCCTTCCATGTCGTGGGGGGGGGGGCGAAGCAGGGTCTCTCTCCCTCTTGACTGGCCCCTCCTGGGGGGACAGTGGAGGCTGTCTTCTGGGCAGGGGGGAGCTCACTTACCTGGTCTGGTGACAGGCAAAATGGTGGAGCCCTATCCCTGCTAGCCACTTTCTTGGTGACATGGCTGCCCTCAGTGGTCACTCTGAAGTATAGCTCTCCCCTGCTGCAGGCTTGCTGCCTCTAGTGTCCTCTGTGAGTATGCGTCCCTCTGTACAGCCCCTCCCTTTCCAAGTTATGGAAAACAGTCCAAATCCCAGCACTTCCGGTTTTTCTGGCACAGCCAAGCACTGACCTTGCTTTAAGTTAGGGTAAGAGGAAGCTGCATACCAAATTTGGGGGTCATAGCTCTTACCATTTAGGAGGAGTTCTTGAACAGACAGACACATGGACTCAGCACTCCACATTTCTAAAATATAAAAATAGACTTAGCACTTGCCTGGAACTTCACACCTTTGAGAATCTGGTGCTAAGACATACATAGTTCATCTTAAAGTAATTGTAAGAGACTGCAAGTTATTGCTTTGATTCATAGAATCATAGCATCATATCATCAGAGTTGGAAGAGACCTCAGGAGGTCATCGAGTCAAACTAAAAGCAGAATCAATCCCAACTAAATCATCCCATCTCTTTGATGTAAGAATTCCATACCTTTCCAAGTACTATTAAGAAAATAGGCAAAATGATATAGCTCAAGGGAAAGGTGCTAACTGAGGACAGTTGTAACCTAATCAACCTGCTGTGTGCTGGATGGACATTGTCCCTACCAATATGCCTGATTTAGAAAGTTTACTCTTTTTCTGCTGGAAACAGTGATCAAACTCAGTGATGAAAACAGGAACTGTGATCAGAATTATTATCTGAATATTTCTAAACTGACCATCACCATAGTATCTGAGTTAGGTTACCTAAACTCATTCAGTTGTACACCTCACAACACCACATGTTTTTACCTCCACATTACAGATGAAGACACAGGAACCATAAGATCCTGGCACCAGGTCTTATGCTGACTGTTCTAAAAATCTCTTTTATATTTGTTTTAAATTCTTTTAGTTTCCCTACAGATATTTATCCTCTGATTTCAATGGGAATAAATGTACAGTCTTGATAACACAATAGTAGTCATGTTGTGTTCCTGATTTTTCTTTATGAAAGCACAAAATAACACCTGTGAACAGTTGTGCCTGGGTTGGGTTTTTTTTTTTTTTGGCACTCCCAAATGAAGAACTCTAACTATTCATATTTGTGCTCAAATAAACTGTGGGAGCAACAATATAGACACAACTATGGGCATAGAAATAAGACCGTGCTGAAAATCAGTTACTTAGAGTTCTGCTTTAATATAGCTAACTGATCTGTAATACTTGCAGCCAGTAACAATAACAAATTAACTTTGTGTGGCCTTTTGGACAGTACATAACATGACAGTCGAATACAAATAAAAAACCCTTTCTCTGACCTCATGCTACAACAAAAAGAATAGGGTGGTGCCATAGTTGGCAGCAATGCAAAACTGTACCAATGTCTGTCATTTTTGGCAAATAATGAATCAACTCAAGCCCTCTAAAGATCTCATGTGAGGCCAATGATATACTATTAGTGGAGAGTTAAAACATACTGCTGTGGTGTGCACAGAAAGCACTCGCTCCCTTTATTCTATTTGAAGTCAATTAGAAGAATCCTTTGATGTTATTGGCATGTGTTCTTGGGGTAAATAATATACGGTTGTTATCACCAATCCCAAAGAATGCAGACTCCCAGGAGAACATAGAGGCTGATTGAAAGAGTTATGTGCTATCTGTGTAGCGGCTTATGGGGTTTTTTTTCTCTGCTTTTCAAAGTTGGATCATACCTTCTGCCTCCATCCATTATCCAGACAAATAAAGGCTGTCGAGTACTTGCCAGATTTCACAGTGCAGTTCAAGGGCATGCTGAGCATTGCAGCTCCAGTCCATAGTTATTCACTTCCCTACTCTCAGCATGGAAATGTTACTAGAGTGTTTCACATTCACTTATGTTCAAACGAGCAACAACTCTGAAATAAAAGGAAAATCTGAAAAATAACAATAATAATTCTCTCATTTTCTTTAAGCTGGTTTAATTTTTGTTCACTATCCTCATAAATCCACTTATGGGCCATTTCCTGCAACCTTTGCTGATGCTGAATAGCACTCACTCTAGTCCCATTCACATCACAAGGAGCCCCTATGTACATGTTAAATGACAAGCTAAAGGGAAAATAGAAAAAAACAAAGACAGAAGTATCTACCACAGGCTTTAAAACTAGCTGGTGGCCAATCTAAAAATCTCCTATATTAGCACTATAGCCCATAAATATGCATGTGTAAGGTTTTTGGGAAGGTGTCAAGTCCAGTCCTTCTTTGCCTCCCCCAGCTAGGAAATACGCAGTACTTTGCAACACATGCTAGCTAGACAGCACTCCTTTTCAAAGTGCATTCCATCAGCCATTCCTGCCTCTGCCTTCCTCATGAAGCTTCTCTGAAACATAGGTGTAACATTTTGGGAATCACCTATACCAACAAGTGGTTCTGTCACCATCTGCATTGTAACTTTGGGTGTCTTTATGCTATGCTATTATGGTACCCCCAATCCTGTCTTCCTGAGTTCTTAACTCTGACTTTTCCCCCTCTGGTTTATATAACCCATGAAGGCATGAAACCTGCCTGCAACTGTTTGCCACACAGTTTGCCCACACAGTTTGCCCAACAGACTTGCCTGAGGTAAAAATAAAGTGTTTATGTACTAAAAAAAATCATAGTAGATTCAAAGTTGAAATAGTAAGAAAAGCAAACACATTCAAATTACACAAAGCATAACTATAAACATGCAATCTCAAGCAGTATACTTCTATTTTGCATAAATTCCCTTTTCAAACACAGGTTTTACTTTGAGCCCACTACTGAAAGGGACTGCCTGTCACAAGTCACTACTTGAAGCAGCCCCAGAACATCAACATTGTTTTCTGGAGTGCAAATCTTTGATGGGAGACCACCCATAAAAAGTGATCACTTTTGCTAATTCCCATGAGTGGTCACTCTTGGCTGGTTTTACTGTTCAAGTTATCTATTGCCTCTGAACTGTTTCCCAGTGTGTCCTCTGTCCTGCTTAGGCCAGGTCTACACTTACCCAGAGACTGATGCTTCCGAGATCAATCTTCAAGGGTCTAGTAAGGGCCAGCTATGTCAACCACTGATGGTACCCCCATATATCCCAACATTCTACGGGGTCATAAGGAGTAAAGGAAGTTGATGGGAGACTTTCTCCCATTGACCTTCCACAGTGGGGAAACCAGAGGAATTTGACTTAAAGTATATCGACTCCAGCCACACTATTCTCATAGCTGGAGTTGCGTATCTTACGTCAACTTTCTCGCATAGCATAGACCTGGCCTTAGATTCTGACCCTCAGTTTCCAGATAGCCTTCACTTCAAATCCCTTGCCTTTTAATGGGGTTTGTAGGTGTTTTTACTTTTTCTTAGACATTGGTAATTTGTGGTTACATAGCGGGGCATTTCCAACACTGGACTTTCTTTTTTACTTTCAAGTTGTTTCAGTGTGTTCCTATTGAAATTTAATTGTCCTCCATTGTCTCTTTCTAGCTGGATAAAACTAGGTGCTTAGAGCTGGTTTCATGTAAACACCTGGCTTGAGAGGTGCCCTACCTTCATGATTGCCTCACCAACTGTGAAGTGATGCTGCAGTTGCACTATAGCAGGGTTTCCCAACCTATGGGTCAGGACTCAAATATGAGTCACCATTACATTTCAAAAGGGTCGCCAAGTGTCTCCCCAGGTGGCTCTGCCCTCCCACTTCCCCCTGTTTTTTAATTGCCTTGGGTCACCAAGTCTTCCTGAATTGTCAAAATGGGTCCCCTCCTGGAAAAGGTTGGGAACCGCTGCACTATAGTGACAATTATAATTTTCTACACATATATAGATCCCTACATATTCATAACCATAAACTGCCAGTCTTTTCTTAAGGACCATCAAGTTGAGAATATTACAAGTTTTCATAAAGGACCTTACTTAACATATTTCTATCACAATGACATTGCCCACAACCAGACTGAATTACTGGTTTTAAGGTTTAGACCTCTCTTTTTTCCCCTTGACTTGTCTGGACCTGGAATGTTACAATGGGTTTAGAAATCAGAGGAGGAGAGGATGCATTTTACCAGCATCCTTGTTACCTGAGTCTTAAAGCACTGCCCAGGGAAGGGTTTGGTTTTCTTTCTTTCTTTGACATTGACAGAGCACCATTATATTGACAGACCAATAAATATATAACTAGTTGAAGAGTACTGCATGTTGGTGTATAACGTTATGCAAGTGCTTCTGAGCAGCAATCCAGAAACAAAGGATGAGAGTCTTGGTTGTGTGGCTAAGAAGTGCTGCCCAGAACTCACAGTCTAAGGAAGGGAACTGATGTTTAATGTAGCAGTAAGCTGCCCTCACACTCTCCCTATCCTGTATGGATAAGGAGGTCCTGTGGCATCCTTAGACTAAGGTATATCTACATTAAAAATGTAAGTCAACCTTTATGAAATCAACTTACAGCCACAGCAGTAGATACTGCTGTGGTTCATGTCCACATTACTCACCTTTGGTCAGTGGTGTGCATCCTCACCAGGGAACTAGCGGGGACTGAAGCTGCCAGCCAGGAGCCTGGGGCTGCTGAGAGGTTCTGGCCCCTTGCCCCTTCTGCTCATGGCATTTGGGAGGTTATGGGCCCCCTCACAGTGTAAGGGAGGGAACTGAAGGAGCCCCTGCCCCATGCATCACCCCTGGACTCTGGGCTTCCTGCAGCCCATCCATTCCTGCTTTCCATTCTTTGCTCCTCACTGGGACTCCAGCAAGAAGTGGGGCAGCCACCCAGAATCTTGCCTTCCTACTCCTCACTGGGAGCAAGGCAGCTTCCTGGGCTCCCAGCAGGGAGCTGAGAGCCATGGTACAGGTGGTCGAGTAGGTAGAATAATTATGTCAGTACATGGGCAGTGCATGAACACCCCCTTCAAGGAGGCTAGTTCCCCAGCCCACCTCTTCCATCTGAGACCCTGCCTCTACCCTGCCCCTTTCTCCCTTCTCGCCCATCAGAGCCCCAACACTCCCCCATTCCATGGACAGAATAACACCAGCCAAACTGCCCCTAGCTCTGGGCCATGTGGCAGGGTCAGGCCAAGGAGCTGCTGCAAAGAGAGGAAAAGGCAGCTCAAAAGGGTTAAACAAAAAAACAAAAAACCCTGCAAGTAGAAGCAGAGAACTGCAGGCCAATTAGATGCAGCTGGGAGATGGCTCAGGCTGATTGGGGCCAGCTGACTCCTCTGCTGGCTGACTGAGGGTCTTTAAAAGCCTCAGCAGTTGGAAGCTGTGAAGGGAGGTGGTGGAGAAACAGAGTGAAAGAGGTTTGAGAGAACAAGCCCACAACAGCATTAAGTGGAGGCAGTTAGGGAAGGAGTTTGAGGAGATGTGACTAGGCTCCCTACCACAGAGACCTGCTGTGAACCCTGAACTCTGGGGCTGTGTCTAGACTGGCCAGTTTTTGCGCAAAATCAGCTGCTTTTGCGCAAAAACTTGCCAGCTGTCTACACTGGCTGCTCGATTTTCCACAAAAGTACTGACGTTCTCATGTACGAAATCAGTGCTTTTTGCGGAAAAGCTTTGATGCTCCCGTTCGGGCAAAAGTCCCTTTTGCACAAAACTGTTGCGCAAAAGGGCCAGTGTAGACAGCCAGCTAAGACTTTTGCGCAAAAGCAGGCTATGCGGAAAAAAGCGGTTTGGACGCCGGGAGACCCCGTAGGAGCCCCGGACTTCCTGGTAACCCGAGCTGAGCGCACGTGGTAGGAGCGTGCCTCAGACCTCTTGCCTGAGGTCTGCCACGCTGCCCCTGCTGTGCCCAGCAGCCACCTTGCAGCGCAGCATAGCAGCTCCGGCCGAGGAGCCACCTGCACCCCCAGCGCAGGAGGCCCCCAGGGGCCAGAAAAGAAGGGCCCCATCCTGGTCGTCGGGGGAGCTGGAGACCCTCCTGGACTTGTGGCAGGAGGAGGAGGCCCTCCACGAGACCCACTCCCAGCGCCGGAACGCTGACATCTTCGGCCGCATGGCCCAGGCGCTCGCCCAGCAAGGCCATCCCGCCCGGACCCTCGAACAAGTCTGGGCGAAAGTGAAGGAGCTGCGCCTGGGCTATGTGCGGGCCAGCGAGGAGCAGGAGCAGACACCTGCCCCCATTATGACCGGCTCCACGCCATCCTCGGCCGGCCAGCCCCGCAAGCCCCAGACGTGGCCGTGGACAGCAGCGTGCGCCCGTCGCCCCCTTCCCCCCCCCTGTCACCAGGACCACTGAGGCGGGGGAAGGAGACAGCAGTGCATCCGAGGATGAGGCCAGCATTGCCACCCAGCAGGCCCCCTCCAGCAGCCCTGATGTCTCCCGCGCACCCTCCGAGGCCGGGGAAGGATCCACCGGTGAGTCTTGCACTTTGCACTCACAAGGGTGGGGAGCCAGGCGCCCGGAGGGGGAGGAGCATGTCACTCAGGCCACGTGTGCTGCACGCTGTGTAGCATTAGGCAGCAAGCAGCCTGGTGACCGAGCGCACGTGGCCACGGCAGGCAGCTGCAGGGCACGCCTGGGACCGTGCTGCTCTCACACATTTGGCGGGACCGGGGGGAAGGGTGGATGCCGGCTGGAACCAGCCAGGGCCCCAGGGACTCAGCCCAGAGCCCGCACCGCCGCAAGGGTGCAGCACGGAGAACGGCACACTGTCCATGCCTGGCTGTGAGGCACAGCCAGCTGCTCCTGGGTAAACGCAGCGTCACAGCCCTGTGGCGTGGCCCCCACTGAGCCCCTCGCCTGCTCCCGGTGCCTTGGCTGGCTCCCGAGGAAGTCCCCACTGCGGCCACACATGTCCCTGGGCTACGTGTGTGAGGGATAGTGGGAGGAGAAGGGTGGGAAGCGCTCGGGCCGCCCCTAGGGCCGCCTGAGTTTTGCTGCAAGGATGGGACACTCCCAGTCACTCTCCTGGTTCCGTCCAGGAGATATCCCCGTGATGGGGATCTGAGAGCCCAGACCACGTCTGCCAGGACGTGCTCCCAGGCACTGTGTGGGGATTCATCTCACTTTCCCTGTCAAATACCATTGATTAGCCCAAAGCCTCACAGCCTCCACCGGCAGGGAGTTCCACAGGTTAACGCAACACAAGCGCCCTCCCGCCCTCCACGGGGCCAGGACACAGACCGGGGGTTCCAATACATGGAGGAGGACCCTACTCCAGGGGCGGTCCTCTATGCAAACATACAACCCGGGGGCAGGGGAGGAACCGAGGGGGCCCAAGCCACACCACCCCTGTGGTGTCACCTGGGCTCAGGGGTGGGGTGGAAGGCATGAGGTGTGGGGACAGTGGCCGGGCTGCCTGACTGACCCATCCTTTCTTCTGTTCCCTGCAGCGGGACCAACCAGGAGCGGGGGACCCTCCGGTCCAGCAGCAGCAGCACCCCAAGCCGCCCAACCACGGAGGCAGCGCATCCGACACCGGGACCAGCTCCTGAGGCACCATGTGCAGGCCGTCGAGCGGGTAGAGGCAGCCATCCAGAGGCGGACCTGTAGTGGCACCAGGGGGCCTGGGACACCTTCCAGGGACACTGTGCGGTCATGGCGAACTCTGTTGCCAGCCTCTCTGCACAGATTGCCCATGCCATCCATTACGGCATGGCCGCGCCCCATGCCCCCGCCATCCCTCCCCTAGTAGTGCCCCGGCCCCCTCCTGCCCCTCCGCCTCCTGCAATAGCCCCTCCTGCCCCTGCTCCTGCCCCTCCCACTCCTGCCCCTGCTCCTGCCCACCTCCCCGTTCAGCCTGCCCCAACGCGGTCCACTCCCCATGTCCAGGTCCACCCCCGCAGGAGCGGTCGCAGGGGCCACCCTCCCAGGAGTAGCTCTCCTCCTCCCAGTTCAAGGTCTCCTCTCCCTCTCCCCCCTTTGTAAATAAAAACCAAACAAGTGTTCATGGTGAAACCAAACTGTGTTGTTGTGTGTTGGTAGGTAAGGGGAGGAGAGGGAGTTGTCCAGGGAAACCAAGGCGACCTTACTCAGGGGCCTGTGAGAACATGTCCGTGAGGGCCTCCTGGATGCGCACCCCATCCTAGTGCACCTGCCCCCTCCCTCTCCTGCAATGGCCCCTCCTGCTCCTGCTGCCCACCTCCCCCTTCAGCCTGCTCCCCATGTCCAGGTCCGCCCCCGCAGGAGCGGTCACAGGGGCCACCCCTCCCAGGAGTAGCTCCCCTCCCCCTCCCAGTTCAAGGTCTCCTCCCTGTTACGCGAGGTAATGTGAATAATTAATTTAGAATGCTGATCAACCTGGTGGCTGGCAGCTGTGTGGGGCTGTTCGTAGGCCTGGCCCTCTGCTGCCAGCCATGCGGGAAGGAAGGCCTCCCCGCTCCGCTCCACAATATTGTGGAGCACGCAGCACGCGGCCACTACCTCCGTTGCATTCCGCTCACCCATCTCGAGGCGGGTGAGCAAACAATGAAGCGGGCTTTTAAACGGGCCGGCGCGAGCTCCACCGGATTTTGGGCCCGGTTGAGGCGGTCGTTGAACCGGGCCCGGTTCTGGTCCGGCCGCCCCGTGTAGGGCCGCATTAGCCAGGGCTGCAGGGGGTAGGCC
This sequence comes from Rafetus swinhoei, assembly GCA_019425775.1. NCBI lineage: Eukaryota > Metazoa > Chordata > Testudines > Trionychidae > Rafetus > Rafetus swinhoei. The sequence continues at coordinate 313,504,685 of CM033437.1, forward strand.
GCGTCCCCGACGACGCAGATGGGCATAGGCACATCCCCCGACAGTCAACTCCCGCCGGGGGAAGTAGGTGCCCGCCTCCAGCCTGCAAAAGAGTCTGGAGTTGCGCAGGATGCGGGCATCGTGTGCCCTGCCGGACCAGCCCGTGTAGATGTCCAGGAAGCGGCCCTGGTGGTCCACGCTGGCCTGCAGAACAATGGAGCAGTACCCCCTTTCTGTTCATGAAATGGGCTGCTCGATGCTCCGGGGCCCGGATGGGGATGTGGGTTGCATCCAGTGCTCCCCCGCAGTGGGGGAACCCAAGGGCAGCGAAGCCGGCGACGGTAGCGTCCACGTCCCGCAGACGGATCACTCTGGGGAGCAGGACGTCGTTGATGGCGCGGACAACCTGCAGAAGGGTGCAGAGAAACACAGGGGAACACATCACATAAGGCAGGGTAAGTGTGCGCTCCCTTGGGCCCCCCGTGATGCCCTCTGTGCTCACGCACACATACACACCAGGGCCCCCTCGCCCCACCAGCAGGCCTGTGCAAGGGAGGGACGGGCCGAACCCGGGTGACCCAGCGTGGAGTCTTGGCTGCCCCTGGGCATGGAGTGCAGCACCCTCCTCCCACCCCACTCCCCCTCCCCTGGGACTTACCTCCATCACGACGGCGCCGACGGTGGATCTGCCCACCCCGAATTGGTGTGCCACCGATCGGTAGCTGTCCGGGGTGGCCAGCTTCCAGACTGCAATGGCGACCCTCTTCTTGACAGGGATGGGTGCCGCGGCCGGGTGGTGGCTCTCTGGAGCACGGGGGTGAGCCAGGCGCAGAGCTCCATGAACGTCCGCTTTCGCATGCGGAAGTTCCGGAGCCATTGCTGGTCGTCCCATTGTCCTAGGACCAGGCGGTCCCACCAGTCGGTGCTGGTGTCCAGTCTCCACACTCGCCTCTGCACCCTGGGGTGGGGATGCCACAGGGACACCATGGCCTCACTGGTGAGGGGGTCCAAATTGATGGGCCCCTCCTGGTCCAGGAAGAGGAGGGCCCCGACCTGGAGCAGCAGCTGCAGGCACTCCAAAATCAGCCGCTTTTCGGGAAAAACTTGCCAGCTGGCTACACTGGCCGCTTGAATTTCCGCAAAAGCATTGACTTCCTACTGTAAGAAGTCAGTGCTTCTTGTGGAAATACTATGCTGCTCCCGTTCAGGCAAAAGTCTCCTTTGCGCAAAGCTTTTGCGCAAAAGGGCCAGTGTAGACAGCTCAGATTTGTTTTCCGCAAAGCCCCGATCGCAAAAATGGCGATCGGGGCTTTTTTGCGGAAAAGCGCGTCTAGATTGGCACGGACGCTTTTCCGCAAAAATGTTAAAAGCATTTTTGGAAAATCATGCCAATCTAGACGCAGCCTGGGATTAGGAGTAAAAGACCAGCCCAGTGGTGGCCTGGACAAGAGGGGCCCTTGCCACAGCCACCTTTCACCCCAAGCATTGGCTCAGCCCCCCAGGCCTGCCTGCCAATCCCTGAGCACCAGCCTGACCCCAGGCCACCTTCTGGCCCCCTGTGCCAGCTAGGGTTGCCAGCCCTCCAGGATTAGCCTGAAGTCTCCAAGCCTGCCCAGGCTGCACTATGAGTTGCAGCATTATCCAGAAGCTCAACAACTTTATGCTCTGCAGCCCCATGCCCAGTCTATCCAGCCACTCTTAGCCCCACCTATTATGCCACAGCTTGCAATGGGTTTCTTGGGAAACAGCCTTGTGGAGCACCCTAAGCAGTATAAAGGAGAAAAAAGCATAGGTGAGAATTTTTAGTTTTTTCTAACTTTATGGTGTGACCCAAATTGTCCATGCTTGTATCACTTGAGCTTAGTTCTGCTCTTATTGAAATCAGTGTTAAATGTTCATTGATTTCAAAGTCAACTTACTATCATAGAAACATACAAGATTAGGGTAGGAAGAGGCCTCAGGAGGTCGTCTAATCCCCTCCTCAAAGCAGAACCAACTTTATCAGAAGCTATGAGATTACTCCTCATCTCCCTTCCCCTCCTCTCTGCAGTATCCCTGTGCACAAGATTGCTTTCCCAATAATCTTTAATATATTGATAAATATGTCATTCATCTTTTGAGAAAAGGCTCTAATGAAGCCTCTAACGATTCTAATTCCAAGACAGTCTGTGGTAGCGAAAGTGTGATAGAAATCGTAGACATTTTAAATTGTTCATGTTTCCCAAGAAAGTATGCAGAATAGGTTTGTCAAGTGTACTAGGAATCTAGATCTGATTTATATCTGGGACTTTCAAAGGAACCAGAGGAGTTAGACACTCAAATCCCATTGAAGTTCAGTGTGAGCTACCCTCTAAATTCCACGAGGTTCCTCTGAAAATCTCAGCTTGTATGAACAGCAAGTAGTAAAAAGTCATTAGTGATTCCATTAGTTTTAGCTGCCATCCTTAACCCTTACAATCAATCCTAGAACTGGAAGGGACCCCAAGAGGTCATTGGGTCCAGTCCCCTGTCCACATGGCAGGACCAAGCACTGTTTAGATCATCTCTGACAGGTATCTGTCTAGCCTGCTCTTGAATATCTCCAGTGACGAAGATTCCACAACCATCCCTAGGCAATTTATTCCAGGCTACATCTAGACTGGCATGATTTTCCGGAAATGCTTTTAACGGAAAAGTTTTCTGTTAAAAGCATTTTTGGAAAAGCGCGTCTAGATTAGCACCATTTTTGCGATCGGGGCTTTTTGAAAACAAATCTGAGCTGTCTACACTGGCCCTTTTGCGCAAAAGTTTTGCAAAAAAGGGACTTTTGCCCGAACGGGAGCAGCATAGTATTTCAAAGCACTGATTTCTTACAGTAGGAAGTCAGTGCTTTTGCGGAAATTCAAGCGGCCAGTGTAGCCAGCTAGCAAGTTTTTCCGCAAAAGCGGCTGATTTTGCGGAAAAACTTGCCAGTCTAGACACAGCCCCAGTGTTTAACCACCCTGACAATTAGGAAACTTTTTTCCTAATGTCCAACCTAAACCTCCCTTGCTGCAATTTAAGCCCAATCCTTCTTGTCCTATCATCAGAGACCAGGAGAATAATGTTTCTCCCTCCTCATTGTAACACCCTTTTAGATACTTGAAAACTGCTATCATGTCCCCTCTTAGTTGTCTCTTTTCTAAAGTAAACAAGCCCAGTTCCTTCAGCCTTGCCTCATAGGTCATGTTCTCTAGACCTTTAATCATTTTTATTGCTTTTCTCTTGACTTTCTCCAATTTCTCCACATCTTTCTTGAAATGTGGTACCTAGAAGTGGACACAATACTCCAACTGAGGCCTAATCAGCGCAGAGTAGAGCGGAAGAATGACTTCTCATGTCTTGCTCATAACACTCCTGTTAATGCATCCCAGAATCATGTTTGCTGTTTTGCAACAGTGTCACACTGTTGTTTCATGTACCTTGTGGTCGACTAGGAAGGAGTACTGCAGAAAGGGATTTAGGGGGTCATAGACAATCACTTCCGTGTGTGTGTGTGTGTATGTGAAACTGATTGTTCCTTTCTAAGTGAGTACTTTGCATTTGTCCTTATTAAACTTCATCCTATTTTCCTCAGACCATTTCTCCAGTTTGTCCACATCATTTTGAACTATGACCTTAGCCTCCAAAGTACTTGCAACCCCTCCCAGCTTGCTATCATCTGCAAACATAATAAGCAGACCCTCTATGCCATCATTTAAATTGTTGATAAAGATATTGAACAGAACCAGTCCCAAAACAGACCCCTAAGGAACCCCACTTGTTATGCCCTTCCAGCATGGCTGTGAACCATTAATAACTACTCTTTGAGAATGGTTATCCAGCCAGTTATGCACCCACCTTATAGTAGCCCCATCTAAGTTGTATGACCTATGAGGGAAGATTGATTCTCTAATTTGTCCATATCTTTCCTAAAATTTGGCATCTAGAACTGGACGCAATACTCCAGTTGAGACCTAATCAGCACATAGAAGAATTACTTCTCGTGTCTTGATCACAACTCTCCTACTAATACATCCCAGAATGTTTGCTACTTTGCAACAATGTCACACTGTTGATTCATATTTAGCTTGTAGTCCATTTTTTTTTTTTTTTTTTTTTTTTCCTGAGAAGTTTAGAGAACTGCATAGGTAGGGTAAAATTCACCCCAGTGGGGAGAGTCAACTCCAGCCCCCACTCAAGCCTTGTATAGAGCTTGTATGAGTTGGAAAAGTTGGGAAAGGATGAGACCGTCCCACAAAGCATCTAGTCAAGGTTGCCTGAATCCTCTCTGTATGCCTTAGGGTTTTCTTGCCAGGACTAAAAAAGCTGATAGAAAAGGTCACATTGCAATGTGCTAGTGTGGTCCAGGGAGCCAAGACCCACATTTGCACAGCTATAGTGATCCGTGTACCCTAGCATGCAACTGTAACAGAAGAGCTGTGGCTGCTATAGGTTGAAATTGCAGTCAAAGGTTGTAGAGAAGGAGTCAACTGCGTGGTAATTTCATACACTGGTACTGCATTTGTAAGGGCAATTTCCCTCCTCAACCATTTCCCTGTCTGCATACATAATGGCTGAATAGTGGGATTTGGGGGTCCTGAATACACAGTCACACACAACCTTTTCTGTATCTATTGTAGTCAGAGTTGAAAAGGGATGACATGTAAATAATAGATGTTTTAATAAAATGACTAATCAACTGCTAAGGGGTCCAACAAGACAACAGATTACTTAGTACTATGATTTATAACAAGAGCTTGGTGGAGAAGAAATTCTGTTTCACAGATTGAGATTTGTTTTGATTAGGAACAAAATCCAAAAATGTTGTAATTCTCTAGGAAAGAAAATTCTGGAAAAAATATCATTTCAGGCTTATTGAAATATTTCATTTTGACAACATCAAAATGTTTCATTTTGGCTTTATTTTATGTTATATTTTCTCTGAAACAAAATTTCAACAAACTGACATTATTTCATGAAGCATTTCAATTCTGACAGACTTTCATTCTCCAAGTGAAAATTGTTTTGTCAAAGTTTTTCATCCAGTCAACATAGTTGGTATAACAACTTCTACTGATGTGTCTAGCATGCCTATAATACACTTTAATAAGTCTACTAAACATGTAGGATTTACTCCATTTAAGCAATCTATAAATGGAACTTTAATATAAAGTGTGATCTTTAAAAAGTCTGACGTGAATGAAAAGTGGGACAGTTGGCTTTGTTAGTTACAATCTAGGGTATTTAAAATAGAAAGTTGCTGTCACAAATATCCTGATTTTCCTGTAAGTGGAAGAAAGGGACTTTGAAGTGCAATAGAAGATTGGAAAATCTCAAATTGGGATAGTCTCTGGGTATGTAAACCATGGGATATTGTGTAGGCAAAGGCTGTGTCTACATTGGCGCAATCTTGCGCAAAAGCGGCCGCTCTTGCACAAAAACTTGCTGCCTGTCTACACTGGCCGCATGTTCTTGCACAAGTAAACTGACATTCTAATGTATGAAATCAGGGCTTCTTGCGCCAGAACTCTCTTGCTCCTGCTCAGGAATAAGCCCTTTTGTGCAACTGTTCTTGCGCAAGAGGCCAGTGTAGACAGGCAACATGAATTTCTTGCTCAAGAAAGCCCTATGGTTAAAATGGCCATCAAAGCTTTCTTGCGCAAGAGAGTGTCTACACTGGCATGGATGCTCTTACGCAAAAGCACATCCCTTGCGCAAACGCACATGCCAGTGTAGACGCTCTCTTCTGGAAGAGTTTTTGCACAAAAACTCTTCCAGAAAAGAGTTATTGAGCAAGATCATGCCAGTGTAGACGTAGCCAAAGTGTTTTTGCTCACTTTGTATTCTAAGCTAAACTCTGTGAAAGAGAAGGTACTGTTTACTAAACTACAAATTACAGGACTAAATTCAGCCATCAGATATATATATGCACTTGCCAGTGTAGTCAAGGACTGAAATGTTCATATAGGGGATTTAGCCACATAAACCCCATTAATTTCAATGAAATTTGCACAGCTAAATCATCCTAGCTAGCCTGGAAAAACAACAAATACGTGCATCTCTAAGTGAAGAATATGGCCCCTTGAGTTTACCTAAGGATTTCCAGTATAACTCTGAATACTGAATTGTTCTGGAGAGGTAGAGAAATAGATTTGTCATGGTTGAGAGAAGGCAAAAGAAGCTACCGCAGTTCTTCTTTTCAAAGATTAGAACTATGGAATATTAGCTGGAGAAATAGCTAAGGAAATCCCAGAAATCCCTGTTGTGATTACCAGCTTTTCAGAGTCAAAAGAATGAATAATAACAACAAATAAATATAGCAGTAACCATTTAATATAAAATGGTAAAAGGCAAAGAACCTAAGTTCTCTCTGGAAAAATTTGCCTATAATAAAAAATTATGGAATGCTGTATCTTTTTTTTCTGGAAAAAATGAACAATCTTCTTTGGCCTTGTTTTTCTGCCTTCATCTAGAATTGTGCCAAACTATCTGAAAATCTTTGATACAGTCAGAGAATCTGAATAACTGCTAGCTTGCAGATACTGCGGATCTATCTGGCTGTTAGCATCTATAACCATACTGCTTGTCAGGTTGCATCATATTATGCTGACTTTACAAACTGGGTCCCAGGCATCCAACAGCATCTAAAAAATACACATAATTACCAACTTTACTTTTCAGAGGAAAATGGACAATTTTTTTAATATCTGCAGTCACTTGCATTCCACAAATATTCCCGCTTTGCTGACTTTACTTTTGTCCTATGCAAATTTTAGAAACCTGTCAAGAACAATAAGGCCCAATGTACTCAACTTTCTAAATAATTGCCAAAAGAAGTGAAATAGTATTCCTTGTCTTTAGAAAGGCAGGACAGAAGCATTAGCAATTGCCCATAAATCCTATTAGGGTCCAAAGAAGACCTCAAATGCACTAATAAATACATTTCCCTATTGTCACGGTCAGCCTCTCGCTCCCCCATATTTCACCACGCGTGTTATTGAGGCAATATGTAGAACAACAACAGAGGCGCTTACAATGCTTACTGTCTAAGCCAAATTATAAAGCTGCTATCTGTGACATCTTAAGGTGACATGTGAACAGCAACTAGCAAACAACAGCTCTCTTCAAGGGCTTTATTAAGGATGGTGTTTGCATAGCCAGTCATTGCACTTTAATAGAATTCTCAGAGCTCTGACGTGTGAACTATGAATGAAAGATATCCCCGTAAGATTACTGCTGGAAAAACTCATTCATGTATGCAATTGTTTGTTATCTATGGACAGTATGTTCTTCAATTTATTTGCACTTGCTGGATTTGATTCACATCTTGTGCACATGTCCAAAATTGGTTAATCAGAGCTGGCTGGGTCTGAATTGTCTCTCTTGTTCCCTCAACTGTACCCAATGTCCCATTCTTTGGCGCTGCTTCCAGAGGAAGACATACACTGATTTAACCTGTATAGTTACAAACCCTTCCACCTTTCACTGCCTCTCAAAGAATAACCAAAAGGTTCCCCTTGAGAGCATCTTCAAGTGTGGCCCCCGGATAAAGGTCAGATTAGGGTCAACAAAAATATATTTATTAGAATTTTACAGACTACAAAGAAAAGAGAAAAGAAAAGTAAAATAATAACTTGCTGCCTGACTGTGGATAGGCCCTGTGGGTTGCACTAGGGAGTGCAGAGGGAAGGTTAAAAATGCTTTCTCCCAGTCTTGCCCATTCATGAAGGAATTGGCCAACCAATAAGGCTATATCTACACTACAGAGTTTTTTCAGAAAAACAGATGTTTATCCAAAAACTTGAATTACATCCACACTGCAATCGCGTTCTTTTGAAAGAAAATTGAAAGGACAGAGGGGTTTTTCCGACATTGGTAAACCTCTTTCTACAAGGAAGAAGCCTTTTTCCGAAAGAGCTCTTCCGGAAAAAGGCATGTGTGGATGGGGAAGAGGGAGTTCTTTCAAAAGAAGAGGAAAGAGGAAAAAGCACAAGTGCTCTGGTAGCCACTCCGCCATAGTAATTACAGATTAAATGAGAGAGAGCGTTCATTCAGTGTGGACGCTCTCTTTCAGAAGAAGTTTTTTCAGAAGATCTCTTCTGGAAAAGCTTCTTCTGAAAGAAGCCTGCAGTCTAGACGTAGCCTAAGTGTCGGCAGAATGCAAGCCTGTCTCTTGCTAGCACAGCTACAAGTGTAGAAGTGAGTGCAGACTGCAGGTTCTGGCAGAGAAGTGGAGCTGCCGCTTTGGAATTCTTGCTGAGTCCCTCCTAGGAATCTGGCTAAACCACACACCCTGAGCATATCTCCTCTAGTACATTTCTCTCTGCAAAAGGCAGAGTTCAACCATTAATATGGAATCATCAATAAACCTCTGTAAACTGGCACTATGAACATTTGTACAATCTGTATAGGATGGACCAGGTCTGCTACATGGTACAGCGTTCTCAGCTCTCTCTTTGTGTCAGCTTTATCTTTGCTGCTCCCTGTCAGAGAGCCAAGTGTGACATGCTCAAGGAAGAACATGTCACCAACAGCAGCTCAGTCATAATTCATTGAGTATTTCACATGAAAGCACCATAACACACCACACATTAGCAGTGAATTAAAACTTCCTGGAGAGGCAGCATGGTCCAGTAGCTAATAGGAATCATACTGAGAGACATGAAATGCAAAGTGTAATGCTGTCTCTGCCACTGATTCACTGGATGGGCTTAGGCAAGTTTCCCCATCTGTAAAATAGGGATCATTATAATGAATACCTACTTAGCCCACATCCTGATGTAAGCAGGGGCTGAACTTCTGCTTGCTGTCAGCCAGCTAAAAGGAGGGGTGGGTGTGCCCACTACAGTTGTTTAGCTTTGCAAGGTAATTAACTGTTAACTGTTGACATGTAAATACTGCTCAGAAGAGAATCTGAGGTGTGGCTATGTAAATCCCATTCAGCCAGGGCTGATGGAAGGTCAGTGTTGGAATGGAATGTGGAGAATTGTAAATAATTTGGGACTGTTGTGGGGGTAACTAATCATGCTACCCCTAAATGTGGGAACTGTAAAACATGCCACCAGTGCTTGCAGGAGAGACACCACCATCATGGTAAGAGGTCTCGAAGAACAAGCCTCCCCTTCCAGAGTTGAGTGAACAGAGCTGGGGAAAGGGTTAAAGGGTTTGAGTCAGCCTGCTTCACACCTGCCAGGTGTGAGCTATAAGACTGGCCCAGCCTGCACCTTTCCCCCTTTGTTTTAAGGACAGACCTAAAGTAGACTCCCTGAGGAGTCTTTTCTTTTGCTAGTCCAGTGAAAGCTGGATTCATTTGCCAGTCCAGCTGGTGGCTAAAGAGTTGAAATCACTGAGAGCTGAAATCACTGGTTTGGCTGAGTGCCAGACCTGTTGCACCAGTGAAGTGGTGGCGACTAGCGGCGTGGCGTGGCAGCAGGCAAAGAGTGGGGACCAGTGGCGTGGAGCGGTGGCAGGCAGGAGCGCCATCAGCGGCGTGGAGCGGCGGCAGGCAGGCGAGCGCCATCAGCGGCGTGGCGTGAAGCGCGGCAGGTGCCCAGTGGAGCGCTCCAGAGGCGTGGAATGAGACAGCTGGTGGAGCGTGGCGGAGTTTCAGTATAAGGTGCCCCCTATCTATCCCCGCCCCATTTCTACCCAGGTTGGGAGGTGAAACCCCGCGGGTGAACTGTGGGACTCTGGGTGGCACGGACCAGGACAGAGACTTTGGGGCGCCGGACTTTGGACTTCGGGCGATTCTTGGCTGGGGTGGGGCTTGGCTCATGTTTGGGGTTATGAACTCTGTTTGTGGTGTTTTCCCTGCTAATGCCGTATGACTTCTCTTTCTGTTTCATTAAATGTTTCTTTCCTACACTCAGACTCTGTGCTTAGTGGGGAAGCATTGCTCTCTCAGAGGCGCCCAGGGGTGCGTGAATTTCCCAGATTACTGGGTGGGGGCTCGAGCCGGTTCTATGTGAGATGGCCCCAAGATATTGAACCCAGCCCTGGTTACTGCCAGGCCTACCCGGCAGAAGGGTTACACTTATATATTTATAAATATCATATATAAACCAATTGTTTCCAGAGGGTCCCTTTGAGATAGTTTCCATACACATGTGCTAATCCAAATAGCTGATAAGATAAGGGACAATATGCACAACACAAAATTCCCTTCTGTTTCCAAATATCCACTAAAATCAGAGTAGGAACAACTACTTTCCTCGACTCTGCTGCAACATTTATTTATTACAAAGTAGTGCTTCCATTTTCCTACCCCTATTTGTGCAAACAAGCCTTCTAGATTGTTTCTAATTAAAGACAAGTAGTCCTGTGGCACCCTAGAGATAAACAAAAATATATTTTTTCTTAGTCTCTAAGGTGCCACAGGACTTCACGCTGTCTTTAAAGTTACAGACTAATGCAGCTATTCCTCGGAGTCTAATTACAGATTGTATTAAAACATCTTTCTGTGAGAGAGGTTTCTTAGCACAAAAATGGACAAGAATTGTAATAATAAAAATACCCAGGTGTCATAAGGTGCATCTACACAGCACCCTTACCTCGAAATAAACAAATTGCGTAGCTTGTTTCTATTGTATTTTGAACTAATGAGCTATTCCGAAATTCCCCTTAACTCTCATGGAACAAGGGTTACCGGGACGTCAAAATAAGTGGCCCATTATTTCGAATTCTATTTTGTAATAACAGGCTGCTTCAAAAGACACGGAATAACTATTTTGGGATACTTCCAGTATCCTGAAATAGCTTTTCAGTGTATACATACCCATATAGCACATCTCATCAGTAGATCTCAAAGCATTTTACAAAGGATGTCAGTGTAATTGATACCTATTTTTATCAATGGAGAAATGTAAACCGTTGTTCAAATGTAAACACAGTAAATTAATTGCAAATGGTATTTTTCTCTTGAGTCATGGAAGGACTCAACTCTACAAGTGTTAGGGCCAAGAGAGAGAGTTCAACATTAAGAATCCTCACTGTATTAATTAATTTGAGTACACAATATCTGTATAGATCTGTTTCTTTGAAAGTGTATATGATCCCAAAAGGATGGGTGAGAGCAGTATCATTTTCCAATTTATCACTATCTATCCCTTGCAGTAGTAAGAAAAAGATCATTACATGACTTGGACCAGATTATGCAGCTAAAGACATTTTCACCAAATGAAGATCTATTGGTTTTTTGGGGGGTTTTGGAGAGGGGGGTTGTTTGGTTTTTGCTATTAAGAAAAAAATTGAAATGACAAGTGAATAAGATGAATAATGGAATACAGTAGTATCTGAACCATATAATTCTTATTCTGATGTTCTGTGGTCCACGAAAAAATGAGTTGATGTGCTCAGTCTAGTTTCTAGTTGACAAAGGGACACATGACAAAAATCTACCATTACATTTGGCACTTTGGGTTGGATATCTGAGTGAAAAGGCCAAGGATTGAATGTGCATGAAGATGGAGCGATCACCTTAGACACTCATCGATGGTCCTTTTGGGTCATAGCTGAACTACACCACCAGGAAATCATGGGGCACCTATCCTGTTCTGGCTGTGCTCCATTGGTACCTAGTAGTTCAACTTTCAGTGCTCTAAATCTAATACCTTTCCCAAGGAGAATATTCACTTTAGAACACATAAAAAGGACTCTGCCTAAAGGCATAAGAGGAAAAGTAGATCAAAATGTAGACTTACCCTGACAATATTCCTTTAGCACTGCTGTGTAATTGTAATTGAAGTGTCCGTTTTTAGTGTGCTGCTGGTTTTTTTGGCCCTAGGTCAGCTTGTATATGAAAAGTGGAATCTCAATACATTCGCCTGGTGAAAAGATTTGCAAGTGTAATTATTTTTATGTCTTAGGTGCTTAAAAGCTGTACAGTGTCCAGTTTATGGTATGGGAATCGGATGAGGAGGCACACTGGGTGGAGTTCATGCCAGCTGGTGCAAACTGGTAAAGCGTCACTGATTTCATTGTGATTACTTGCCTGTTTACACTCATTAACTCATGAAACCATGTAACTGCACACACAGATGTCTAGTTACTCATAGGCTCATTGGTACATTTACACACAACAGTGCACAGCTCAACTGGATTAAATGATGGCTTTGTGAAAAGTATAAGATCTTTGGGGCAGTAAACTATATCCCACTATGTGCCAGAACAGCACCTAGCACAGGGGAACTCTTATCCCAGCTAGGGTCTTTGGACAGTATGACAATAGAATTATAATCATCAATATGTAAAATATAAATGATATATATAAAAAGTACCTGTAGAGTTTGCATTAATCTTTGGATAGAACTGGGAGACTAAGGCTGTTAAGAAGATTTTTAATGTTTTTTTTAAATCTCCCAATTAGTTTTTATTGCCAAAGTTAGAAGAACAGGAAAGCACTGTGTTTTTCATATTAAGCATGGTAAGTTGGATGCCATTTGTTATTTTATAAATCTGTGTTTCCTCTTCACCCTCCAGAACAAAAATCTAAACCTTACATTTTAAACTGCAGCTGCTACAGAAAAAACTGCAGTTCATATGCGTCAAGAAAAAGACGTGCTTTTCAAATGTTGCATTTGCTGGCTCCGCTGTTTAAAATGATTCTTTTAGTGGTAGGACTGTGTCGGTTTAACTATACAAGATGGCAAAAGTCCAAAACTACTAATCAGCAGAGACAGAAAATTTACTTAAATTGGGTGTAGATGGTTTAGGTTTAAATGATACTGCCAAGCTATTTATATCATTATATTCTAGGGCTGGGCGGCTAGTTGGGAACAAAATCTAAGCAGATGTAAACTTCAGAGGTTTGTTGTGTTTGAGCTAAACCCAAACTGGGTTGACATTCCCATGTTTGAGTTCAGAAACTATCAATTTTATGACATTTTAAAACTGTTGCATAAGATAATGTTCATAAATAGCACAAAGAGAAACAAAATAGAAATCGAGAATGAAGCTCTAGGCTTTTGGGAAGTTATATTTGAATGTGAATATTTTAGGAGATTTGTCCAGCCATGTGCAAACATTTCCAGTAGCAAAATTATAAAAAATGAGAGGGGCCGATTCTCTTCTGATCATTTAAAATATGAACATAAGGATTGTTTGGTAACCACCTCATCAACATTCCTTTTTTTTCATAGCAGTTCCACTTTTGTTCTGTTTTCTGTAATTGATCATGCATGATTCCTGTCTGTAACACAGTGCATTACTTCATGGATTGTAATGAGTGAATTCTATTTAATTTACATTAAAGAGTAGCAGAACGTAACTCCTCCATCTAGCTTATCGAATATAAGTTTTCACATACCTTCGTTAAAGCACAAAAGGAAGGAGAAACCAGAGAGGATTCAGACTTTTGAGGCACATAGATAGGAGTTGCGGGTGGAGATGAACTGGTCTCAGTAGCAAAGCTGTAATACAAGTCGGACCTCCTTGGTCCAGCACTCTTGGGATCTGACCAGTCCCAAGCAAGGAAGCTTACTGGACCAGGGCCTAACGTTAACCTTCCCCGCTGGGCTCCTCTCCCCAGCTTCCCAATCTGCAGCAGGCCTGCCAGCATCCAGCGGCCCCACGGGCTGTGAATGCGGCAACCCTGCCGGAGTTCTGGCAGTGCTGCTGGCTTCCCTACCCTGCCAGCTGCAGGTTCTGCTGCCCAGCTGGCCCTGCCACCCAGTTCCACTCTGAACCGCTGGCAACCTCTGCCACTGGAGCTCTCTACTCTAGCAATATCCCTGGTCCCGATCAGAGAGTTATGGACCACAGAGGTTCACCCTGTACTGTTGTTCTCAAAGGGTACATCCACACTTGCTCCCTAGTTCGAGCTAGGGATGCAAATGTAGGCGACCGAAATTGCTAATGAAGCGGGGATTTAAATATCCCGTGCTTCATTAGTGTGATCTCGCCAGCGCGTTACTCCGCTCAACAGCTGATTCAAACCAGGAAGTGCGCTCCGGGACGCGTTAGTTTGAACCAAACCCCTTGGTTCGAACTAACATTACTCCTCAAAAAATGAGGGGTTTGGTTCAAACTAACGCATCCCGGCTCGCACTTCCTGGTTCGAATCAGCTGTTGAGCGGAGTAATGCACCGGCGAGATCATGCTAATGAAGCGCAGGATATTTAGATCCCCGCTTCATTAGCAATTTCGGTCACCTACATTTGCATCCCTAGCTCGAACTAGGGAGCAAGTGTAGACATGCCCAAAGAGAAAACAAATTATTTTTTAAAGATTCAAGCAGCCACCAGTAATGCATGCCCCATAATTCAGAGCACTCTCTAATACTGAAGGAATAAATTACAGTGATAGGACAGGAAATTATTTATGTTTTCAAATTCCTTTAGACTTTTAGGCAGAAAATAATGTTCTTATCTAGCAGGATCAACTATCATTATTTGGCTCAATAGCATTTCCAGGGCAAACAACAATGCAGGAAACAATGTGTATAATTAGTTATAGAACATTAGTCATCAAGAACATTAATACATCCTTGCTGAAAATTTGTTACCCTGACCAAAGCCTCATACTAGGATACAGCTTAAGGCGGATAGACATGGTGCATAGCGACTGTGCTGTAAAGAGCTATTTTTGTCCATTATAAATTCTATCAAATCCCACCCAAATACTGGCCTACAGTAATATATTTGGTAGTTCTTTATAGTATGTGCTATAGAACCAATATGCCTATCTTGTAGCATAATAGATTTGCTAGACAGAAAAAAATGTAAAGTAAAGAACCAAAACAGTGCACTCAGCAAATGTAATAAAACTGTTGCACAACTGTAGTGACTCCTAAAGTTGCAAGGTAGTATGGAAGAATAAAGCCAATTTTGATCTCTCAAACATTTTTTTTGCTTAGGACACTCCCTTTTACCTGAATCATTTCCTGAATCATAATTTGGTGGCTTGGAGCATATCTTTTGTTTTATTTGAATTTTGAATTTAATAAAACAAAGCATTTTAGTCACTTTTAAAACACAAGATTCCTCTTTGTTGAGCATTCTCTTTTTATAATTGCTTATCTCAAAAACACATTAGTCTGGAAAATTCAAATTTTATACTCTAATCCCTTAGGAAGAATTAACTCTCTAGCCCTTTGCCAGTAATCCCTCCTTTTCTGCTTAGTCCACATTTTTCGGCAAGATACATAATGGACATTATTCTTATTTACACTGAAGTCCTTTTACACCACTCTAGCAATGTAAAAGTGTCTTAAAATAAGTATTAAAATCTTTTAAGTCCACTTTTATACTTCTTTGTGCTGTTAAAACAGTGTAAAGGGTCCACTTTATTTTGGGATTAGGACTGTAAAGTGATTAATTGTGCTGTTAAACAATAGTAGGATACTGTTTATTTTAACATTTTTGGATGTTTTCTATTTTTTAAAATATATTTATTTCAATTATAACACATTACAGAGTGACCAGTTTTATTTCTATACAGATATTTATATGTGATAATACCTGAACTGTAAAAAACAAAAGTAGTCTTTCAATTCAGCTAATAGCAATACATTCAAACTCTTTATTAGGAAAGCTGAACTTCCAAATGTAGAATTATGTACAAAAAAAAAAAACCTGATTCAAAAATAAAAGAATGTCAAACTTTAGAGCCTACAAGTCCACTCAGCCCTACCTCTAGTTCAGCCAATCATTCAGGCAAACAAGTTTGAGTAAAATTTGGAAGAGATCATGCTTCTTGCTTCCAACATCACTTGAATGTGAGAGCAGGTGTTTGAATGGCATCATTGTAGCTGGCATCACAAGATATTTATGTGCCAGATGCACAAAAGATTCATGTGTCCCTTCTTGCTTCGGCAGCCATTCCAGAGCACATGCGTCCATGCTGATGGACATGTTCTGCCTGATAACAATCCAAAGCAGAGCAGACTGACACTGGTTCATTTTCACCATCTGAGTCAGATGCCACCACCACCAGGTTAATTTTCTTTTTTGGTGGTTTGGTTTCTGTAGTTTCTGCATCAGGGTGTTACTCTTTTAAGACTTCTGGAAGCATGCTGTACACCTCATCCCTTGCAGATTTTGGATGGCACTTCAGATTCTTAAACCTTGGGTCAAGTGCTGTCAGTGCTGTTTTTAGAAATTCTATGTGTTTGTCAAATCTGCAATGAAAGTGTTCTTGAAACAAATGTGTGCTGGGTCATCATCAAAGACTGCTGTAACATGAAATGTATGTCAGAATGCAAATAAAACAGACTAGGCAACATACAATCTTCCCGCAAGCACTTCATTCACAAATGTATTGATGAATTATTTTTTTAATGAGCATCATCTGCATGTCATCTGGAAAGTTGGTCAAAATGTGAAGGGGCATCTGAATGTTTAGCACAGGGATCGGCAACCTTTCAGAAGTGGCGTGCCAAGATTTAAAAAGCTATTTACAGGTTACTTTTTAAAGTCAATAATAGTCCTACTTATATTTTAGCAGATTCATTAATAAATAAATTAAGATGCAGATCTTACTGTTTAGTGTTATCCTTGCCCTTGCTTTCCCTTGCAAGAGTTCTCCAATCTTGGGTTTGTGGTTTGATACTTTAAGCAGCACACTAGGCTCTGTCTCCAGCGCTGCTGTACCGGTGATGATGGCAGAAAGAACAGCAACCTGATCCCCTGCTGCAACAGCAGCCACCACCCCAGCAGCTCCCTGGCACTCCCATGCCACACTGCTGCCCCAGGTCCAGCCTTCCCCAAGGCAGAAGCTGGGGTCAGGGTTGTGTGGTGACTTCCCAGTTGTCCTGGGTGGTGGCCTTGGAGGCCGGAGGTGCTGCTGCCACAGCCATGCAGTTCCCGGGCCAGCCCCAGAAGCCAGAGGTGCCTCTGGCTCAGCCCCACCGCTGCCTCCTCCCACTGCCACTAAGCACAGGGAAAGGGGGAGGACTCCAGTGCTGGGAAGGGAAGGGGGATGAGCTCCCACCACATGCTGCTCAAAATCAATTTGCATGCCACTTATGGCACACATGCCGTAGGTTGCTGACCCCTGGTTTAGCATATCTGGCATGTAAATGCCTTGCAACGCTGGCTACAAAAGTGCCATGAAAATGCTTACTCTCACTTTCATGTGACATTCTAAATAAGAAGCGGCCAACATTATCTGTCATAAATATAAATATCTGTCTTTGTGTTTGGCTAAACAAGAAGTAGGACTGAGTGCACTTATAGGCTCCAAAGTTTTACATTGTTTTGTTTATGAGTTCAGTCATAACAAAAAAAGCTAAATTTGTAGATTACACTTTCACAATAAAGAGATTGCATTACAGGTTGAACCTCTCTAGTCGGGCACCCTTGGGACCTGACCGGTGCCAGACCAGAGAATTTGCTGAACCATAGGAGGTCAATATTTTCTAGCAACATTATCAACCCTTCTACTGCTTACTGGACTCTTAAAAGACATTTAAGGGTAAATTAGAGTTAAATAACAGCACAGAACACTCTGGAGAACTGGTGGCTGTAAACAAATTTTATGGGACCATGGGAAACTTGGTCACACCCATGATAAGTGGACATCTGGTGAACTAAAATCATGTGGGACCATGGGTGTTGCTGGACTGAGTGTGCCAAACTAGAGAGGATCAACATGTACAGTATTTGTAGGAGGTGAACTGAAAATTGCTATTTCTTTCGTTTCTTTTTCACAGTGCAAATAATTGTAATAAAAATATAAAGTGAGCACTGTATACTTTGTATTCTGTGTTGTAACTGAAATCAATATATTTGAAAAATGTAGAAAAACATTCAAAATATGTAAAAAAAATTAAATTGGTGTTCTATTGTTTAACAATTTTTAATTGGGATTAACCAGCAGGACTGATGTAACAGTATGACTCCAAGAATAATTATTCCAAATAGGGTTATCCATTCATCACAGTTAACTCACATAATTAACTCAAAAAATTAATTTGCCCATGTAGACAAGCTCTTATATTGGTGGTTACAGTGCATACGAATATGTTACTGGAGGACTATTGCCCCTTCAAAGGTAAAGAAGTTTTATTTCAGAGATGAGATAAAATTTGTAGGAGTAAATCTAAATTCCCCTGAATGTCTGAAAGGATTTCAAGTATTCTCACGGGTTTCTGAATCTGTTCCTGTCTGAAGGACACTGCTAATTTTCAATTTTCATGAGCATTTCAGGTTGAAATGGAACCAATTAATTTATCCTCTTTTTTGCATGTTCTTTCGCCTCTTTCCCCCCATATGACTCTTCTCCAATCAATATACACTTTAAAGGGTTTCAATGGTCTGGTAATTAGAACATGGATCAGGTGACTGGTTCTGACACTAACTGGCTATTTGACTCTGGGCAACTCAACTTTTCTGCAGTTCCATCTCCCCATCCTTAAAAAGGGTGGCTAAAAAGACCTACTTCCCAAGGATGCTAATAGATTTAATCAATTAATATTTGTGAAGCATTTTGGGGCCCTTGGATAGAAGACAAGATAGAAGAGCTAAACGCATATTGTTAATAATAACTACTATTAAAATGTAGGAACTCCATGTACCTGGTATTTTGTTTGGGCTGATAGCGCCACTTATAAGGATTGCATGACACTTCCCATTGTATCACCTTTTCTCAGTTTCTTATAACTTTGCCAGACTTTAATGTTTGTGCTGGAAATGTCCATACTAGGCATCTGCCTATTAATTAATTGTTTTGGAATGTTTCAGTCAAAACGGGTTGAGCAAGAACAAGGTTAGGGGTAAAATACATTGTATTATAATATTAAAAATATTTATTGACCTGTTCCTACTATGCTCAAGTTTTAGTAGGGACTTGGAATATGGTAGGGGAAAGTGGGAGGGGCAGGGGAAAGTGGGAGGGATGGAGGAAATGGAGGGGCAGGACCACGTAAAAGGAGTGGGAGAGGGGCCTCAGGAAAGGAAAGGGTACAGGGCAAGGGGTACATCTACACTGCAATGCTATTTCGAAATACCAGAGTATCCCGAAATAGTTATCCCGTGTCTTCACAGAAAGCCCGTTATTTTGGGCTCGCTATTCTGATGTCCCTGTAAACCTCATTCTATAAGGAGTAAGGGATGTTTCGGAATAGCGCTTTATTTCTAAATTTGGCACTGTGTAGACAGCATCAAATTTTGAAATAAGCTATTTCAAAATAACCTCGAAATAAGCTATGCAATTTGCATAATGCATAATGCAAATTGTGTAGCTTATTTCGAGGTAAGGGGGTTGTGTAGATGCACCCTGACTTTTCTGCCCTGTAGCCTGGAATTGTTGTCAGCAGGTCCGTCCACCCACATCGGGATAAGCATACATAGTGGTGACTGTATTGATGTGATAGAATCACAGAAGTGAAATGAAACCCTCCACTAATATCGTTCCTGAACTTGTATAGAAAGAAACACAATCCAAAATGTAAATTAAAGAGGCATAAACCTAAGCACTAGCTACTTGTCAAACTATTATAGGCAAGCGTTTGTGGTCCCCTACCTCTCCCCCTGCTCTGAGGAGTAATTTATATCAAATATCCATCCATTTTGTCTAAGCAATCTCTGTTGACATACTGTACGTATCAGTAATGGTAATGTAGCCATTGACTATTGGCACTTCTGGCCAATAAAGTTTATTTCACTTAGAATGCTGACATGGCTGTCTGCAAACAAGGCTCTGAGAACACGAAGACAGCTGGAATGCCACTAAAGAATATTGACTTTCTCGTCTACTTTTTAATCTTCGTCCCTGTGGTGGAATTTTAGTGCATTTAAAGATTCTAGTCACCTCCCAAGACATGAAAACAAAATTGACAAAATCTATTTTTATATTTTACTCCATTTACACATCAAGCAGCATGAATCAGTGTAAAAGATTAAAGTATGTAACAGACTTGAAAACAAGAGAGGTTTCCTAGGTTGCCTGTATGGTGATATCACACATTTCACAAAGGCTTTCTTACAAATCTAAAGCTGGTCTGCCTAGGGATGGGCTGATTATTAATAATTTAGGGCCTTTGGCACTAGGATCAATATGACTAATTTGTTATGTCTGCAGAACTAATTTTCATCCCTTTGTGAACTGAAAAATTGAAAAATTGAAGGAACAATTTAAAAGGAAAAGCATTTATAGGGATTAAGGGAAGTTGATTGATTTTGTCCTAGAGTTAAGAAGACTTTATAATCTAAGAATAAATTCTGAACCTACATTTTCAATTGTATAATTTGAGCTGTTTGCTATTTCAGTTATCTGCTAATAAAAGCATGTCTAAAAGATTGAAACACACGTGTGAATGTATTAATAAGTAATCATAATAATTTGTATTGCAGTAGCACCTATAGGGCCCGATCCTGATGGCATCCCCATTGTTAGGCATCTTGCAGATGAAGTAAAAGACCTACCAAGGGCTTACTTCCTCAGTCTCATTTGCCACCGTGGCCAACTGCAGCCAATGTCTAGCCCCTCCCCTCAGAGGCAAGCCACAATCCATAAAGGCCACTCTTCAGTGTGGCTAGGTGCAGTGCAAGAGGGAAGGGGGGACTCAGGCAGTAGCTTTGTCCCACCCTCCTTCTCTCCTCTACTGTCTCCTGTTCACTGAGCCATTTTCCCTGTGACTCTTCTTGACACTTGGGTCTAGGTCTGCAGACTAGCAGATATCAAGGCAAAGCCTCTCTTGCTTTCCCCCCAAGCATACACAGCACTGCTTTATCCAAATTGCTTCTCAGGGAACCTGTCCTGCATCTTCCCTGGTCAGCATCCAACTGCTCTATGCTCTTGGGCAGCTCCGCATAACAGGGCCACTCCAGCAAGCTGCTCTCTCTTTGGCTCCTTATAAGCTTCTCTCTGATTAGCCGGTGCTTTGTGCAGGCTCCCTCCATCCTGCTGTAAACCCTTCTGACCAGAGCAGGACAGCCGCCCCACCACAGAGAGTTAGAGAATGAATAACTCAGAAGTGAGAACAATTAACCACTCAAACATTTTTCAAGGGAGCTGTTGGCCCCTTACTTAAACTTGGTGGAGTTTGGGATTGGCTCTCTCCCAATAGTAGAAGAAAGGGGAAGGGCCAAAGAGGAGGCAAGATGCTGTAACTGACAGACTTTGGGGCCAATGGGGAGACCAACACTCCAAGTCAGGTGGGGCCAGTGTGGGAGTTAACAGCCCAGGAACTGCCCTCTGTGAGATGGGGCTGCCAGGGCAGAGCAGATGGAACCAGGGAGACAAACTGGCCTGAAGCTGGGAGTTAGAACTGCACAGAGCAGCTGCAAGCAAGGCCTGAGCTGCAGTGAGAGCTATGGGGATAGATCTGAACAGCAGGTGCCAGCCCTGCCATATGTAATACTGGATCTATGCATGGTGAGCGGCTTGGAAAGGTGAAAGAGGAGGGCCTTGGCAGAGAGGGCCCAACACAGGGAGATGTCACCAGACAAGAAGGCGTGGAAGGCCTGTCTCAGAGTGGGGATATGACCTGCTGAGAAGGCCAATGTGGATGACAAGGGGTCTAGCCACCTAGAACTTGAGGGCATGTAGCCATCACCAGAGTAGATGCCTCATCCACAATGTCACCGAAGCACAGCCTGGGCCTGCGCAGGGGACCTGGGATGTATATGGGACAGAGAAATTTCTTGTGTGCCAGAGATTCGAGTGTGATGTCTCCATGTCCACAACACAGAATTCCTGGGTCCTTCACCCTCTTACTTGTTTGCAGTTACTGTTTAATAAATTGTATGTGGCTTAACTTCAATATAGTGATCACTGGGCCAGGGAAGGGGCCAGTCAGGAAAAAGTATCCCAGAGTGGGGATAACCTGAGTGACCCATGACAAGACTGGGGATCAAGAACCCCAGGACCTTTGGACCCAGCATTATTGGGGTTACAAGGATTTGACACATGGGGATGAGGAAGAGGAGTCCTTAACATCAGGCAGGCATCCAGGTAAAGGCATTTGGAGGTGGGGATTCAGCTCCTTCTACCATCTGATTCCACTAGGGAAATATAGACTTGGAATACTTGGAAGATCAGTGATTTCATCAACGTGGATAGTCTCGCCACAGATGCAGATTGCAACTTTTCCATGCCGTCCTGTTTTGTGCAGTTCTCATCCATGTCCTTCCATCAATCCTCCATAAAGGATCCACCCAACGTGCTGGAGGCCTTCTTCTTGTTCTTTTCACATCTCATGGATACCAATGGAGCATACACACTGTCCATCTGTTATCTCTCAATCTCACTACATGGCCAGCCCATCTCTTTTTCCAGTCATACATAACTTGGATGATATCGTTGACACCGCTTCTTGCACGCAAATTGTTAATAGTAACATGCTGTAGCCTACTTACACCCACCATACGTCTTTCCATTGCTCTTTGGGTGGTTTGCAGCTTTGATTCTTCTGTAACCATCATATTCCAAGTTTTGGAGCCATACAGCATTACTAGAAGGATACTGGTGTTAAAGAGATGGGCTTTCACAGTGGTGGAAAGTTTGGAATCAGCAAAAACGCTGCACAGATTCCTGGGGAAATTCAACCTGACCTCCTCATCCTGCTCAACTCCAAGACCAATTCATTGTCCATTTTCAGTGCTTGTCCAAGATATACATATTGATCCACCAGCTTGATTGACTGTCCATCCAGCTTCATGACATACTCTGAACAGTATGCGTTTTTCATCCACTTCATTTTTCCAGTGTGGATGGTCAGCCCAATCTTCTTTGTGTTCTTACTGATGCCATTGAGGAGGATTTGCAATGTTTCAGGTTTTGGCACAATTAGAACAATGTCATCTGTGAAAAAGAGCATTTGAAGAACCTCACCTTCAATCAGAAATCCATCTTGCACGTCCATCCTCCACAGGACATCTTCCAGAATGCTGGCAAACAATGCCTGCGAACAAATGTCCCCCTGCTTTATGCCTCACTTAACTTCAATGAGCAAGGGATCATCAAAACGTGTGATTTCTGTAGTTGTGTCCATTATGGAGTCTTGTATGATTCTAACATACACAGGGAAGATGTCCTGTGAAAGGAGAGCATTTAGAGCTGCATTTTTTTCCACCGAGACAAAGGCTTTTTTAAAGTCAGTGAACAACAAGCATAGTGGGATCTTGTACTCTCTACAACTTTTGGTCATCTGTATGTACTCTCTACACTTTTTGGTCATCTGTGTGACCACAAAAATGTGGGAAATATAGAAGCCAGGAAAATTCCACACAATTGCAGGACCCTTCCCCTCACTTACACATTTATGAAGAGTTATGATGGATTCTCCATCACTGACCATTTTAAATCCAGACTGGGTGTTCTTCTAAAAGATCTGCTGTAGGAATGATTTCAGTGATGTTCTCTGGCCTCTGTTATGCAGGAGGTCAGACTATATAATCATAATGGTCCCTTTTGGCCTTCATCTATGAATTTATGGACAGGATCACATTCGTGAAGAGAATTCCTGCAGAATTTAAAGGTGAAACATACCTGGTTACCAATGATGCCTGGGATTATATAAGGTTATTAAATAAAGAACAAAATATGATTAGCTAAGAAGAGGCAGGTAAGTCCTATGAATAGCTCCTCTGAAGTTCAGGAACCCCATTGTGCAAAGGAGTCAGCCTGTGCATTGCCAAACTTTATGACTTGGCACAGCAGCACACTCTGAGGAGCACTCCAACCCTCCCTGAGAACAGCCCCAACAGTTGACGGATCAAAGCCTGATTATTTAGCTATTGACCCATAGTAATTAGGGTTGATGAGCTTCAAGTTGGTAACGGCAACACAGTTCTCTATGTTGAAGGGAATTGTCATATTAGTCCTGCCACTGCAGCTCTGGAGTGAGCCCTGCACAGATTTCTAGGAAAGTAACCTCCCGCATCCTGAAGCTCTGCAGCCACCAAAGGTTATCACAGTTTTTCACCCCATCCTCTCCCATCAGACATAGCTAGCTGATTAAGACCAGAAATAGTGGTCCATCAAGTAATGCTTCTGCAGACAAATGCTTCATGGAAATAACTGCTCAGTTTCATCCTCCTGCTCCTCCTTCTCCTGTAGTCATATTGTTGCTGTTTCCAAAACTCTACAAAGCTGCCAAGCAACCCATCTGGCTCTTCAACTGACAATATCTGTGCACTTCCCTCCAGTCTCCACATCACTGGAAGCCACCTGGAGTGTACTGCGCTCCAATGATGATTTCAAAAGGCCCAGAGTTTCGGCTGTGCCACCCAGCACCTGGGAGCCATGGGCCCTTTTGAATCACCCAGGGCAACTGCCCCCTCCCACCTCATGTTGGTGGGCCTGGCCTAGAAGCACTTGTGATTCAGCTGGGCATGATTTTTCATGCTAGAAGCTGTGGTTGTTCTCACAGTGAAGTTGTGTAAAAGGCAACACAACTGGAGAACTGAGGGGACACAGATGTCCAGCTGTCAGGATTGTACCCCGGGGAATGTCACAGTAGGCAAGTCAAGGACCAGAACTGAGATGAGAAAAGGAGCCATCTGGCTTCATTCTCCTGGGACACAGATCCAATTTAGAATGCTAATATCTGGCCTGTCACTCCAGCCCCATTGCTTTGAGTGCTACAGCATGCCCGCTGATATTCAGAATGACACTCACATGACAACAATTTAACTCCCTCAGATCCACAGGGGAAGTGCACCAGAAAATTGCAAGCACAGGTCAGGACACAAGTACAGCATAAAGGATACAATCTCACACCAGGGATCCAAAGCCTTCCCAAAAGTTGGGAGGAAGTTGGAGACCAGAACTTCCTGAGGCCCTGTCCCTCTTCCCCTCAGGCCCCACCATCACTGCCTTCTCCCCAAGAGTCCTGCCCAATGCTGGCCAAGCTGGAAGCTGGAGCAGGGCCAGAGAGCCCATCCTCCCATCCAGGATGGGGAGGAAGCAGCATCTGTGTCCCCAGACCCTCCGCCCAGGGGAGGTGAAGAGACCCAGTCTCCCTGAATGGCTCTTCATGCCTACTGTAGGCATTCTGGGGGCGGAGTGCTGCTGCCCCCAGTGCCCGTCTTCCCCTTGCTCCTCGCCAGGGAGGCTAGAACCATGCAGCCTCCTCCCTCCCCAGTGCTCCGGGGCCGAGGAGGCTCAGGTTGCGTGGCCTCTTCTCTCTCTTGTGCTGCGGGACAGGGAAGGCTGAAGCGTGTAGCCTCCTCCCTCCCTGATGCTCCGGGCCGGGAAGGCTGGAGCCTTGTGGTCTTCTCCCTCCCTTGTGCTCTGGGGGCTGGGGAGGCTGGAGCCAAGCAGCCTCCTCCCTCCCTGGTGCTCCAGGCCAGGTAGGCTCTGGCTGCATGGACCCCTCCCTCCTGGGTGCTCTGGACACCAGGAAGGCTGGAGCCATGCTGTGTCCTCCCTCCTGGGTTCTTTGGGGGCTGGGAAGGCTGGGGCATGTGTGTTCATCTCCTTGCCTTTCTTCCACTCCCGGTGCTGGGAGGAGGCGTGCCCTCATCACACTGCCCCACCTCCTCCCCTTCCTATGATGGGCAGAGTGGTCAGGGCTGTAGACTACCCATGAAGGCACCCATATAAAAGCACTACATTTGGGAGGGGGAGGGAAATGTCAGTCACAGGTTTTTTGATATACCTTGAAGGTTTGTCAGAGATTTATTTGCAAAAACTTTGTAGTTGGGCCAAGTCAGCTGTTCCACTTCATACAACATCAAAAATTATGAAATACATAATGCAGCTATTCTTTGTTTTACATTTTCTTAATCAGTATTTCTAAGCTGATTTCATGTTTTTAATGTACTCTTAAGCCTTCATAAAATAGACATTCCAGATTACTACTTATTTAACGCACTGAAACAAAGATAGTATTTTAAATTAATCAGTCAGTGCTGCTTAGTGTGCTCATAACAAAGTTCATTGCTTTTAGAAAAAGGGAACACTATTTTGTGCAATCTTCATAACAATAGACGTTTATGAAATTTCACCATATGTTTATGGTAAAAATATATTTCCAAAGATTTTAGACATACCAAAGGATTTTAAATCTTACTAAGGTACTAATTTTGGTGGAAGGTTCTCTTAAAACCAGTTCATCAAACTGTCAGAATTAAAGAAAGATAAACTCATTTGTCCAAAAAGTCTCAGAGGGGGTAGCCATGTTAGTCTGTTACTTTAAAAACAACAAGTTGTCCTTTGGCACCTTAGAGACTGATGAAATGGGTTTTACCCACGAAAACACACAATCTGATATATTTTTGTTAGTCTCAAAGGCAGTGGTCCCCAAACTTTCCAGGCGTCCGGGTGCGGGGCCGCACACAGGCCGCGCATCCAGGGGTGGGGCCACGCACGCACCGTGCGCCCGGGGCCGTCCATGCGCCACGCGCCCAGGGCCGGCACCGCGCATGCGCCGCGCGCCCGGGGCTGGCACTGTGCATGTGCCACGCGCCCGGGGGTGGGGCAGCCCATGCGCCATGCGTCCTGCGCCTGGGGCCGGCACCGCGCTTGCCTATTGATAGGCCGGCCCAGATCATTCGGTGGGCGCACATAAATGCCCTCTCTTTGACATGAGTGAAAGGAGAGTGAAAGGAGAGTTGGGATGGATATAAAAGGTCAGGAAGAATTTGGAAGCAAGTTTTTTGTACTATAGTAATTAACAGGGCTCGCCGAGCGGTGGCGAGCCTTGCTCGCCAGCCACGCGGTTCTGCGCTCTGTGCGTGCGCAGATCGCTCCACGCCGGCTCTTCCGGGGTGTAATCTACTCGCCACGGGTGAGTAGATTACACTATTTGTCGAGCCCTGGTAATTAAAATCAAAAAGTGTATTTTAAATAAGAATGGTCTTTTGAAAAATTTATTATAAAAGCAATATGTCTGAAGATCCAAGCATTTAAGGCTAAAGCTGAATATTCAGATTGTGCATCTAAAAATCGATGCAAAGATTTTTTAGAGATGTGATTTTATAATCTTCAGCAGCAAACTAATGACATATTTAAAGCGAATTTTAAACTAAGCTCCTATAGACATAATAATGTGCACCTGGTTTTGTCAGTAAATTCAAGGGTGGCACATACTTGTTAAATGTCTTCATTACCACTTAATGGCTCTTTCACGGGTTCAGTGTTATACTAATAGGTCTGGCAAGCTGGAAGGCTTTTCACTTTTAAGTTAATAGAGCCACTTGAGGGGGTGGGAGAGCCGCCAATCTGCTGTTGAGTTGTGGCTTCTCTAAACATTCCTACCCATGGTCATGTCTCTGTAACAGACCAGAGCCATGCTGTTTGAAGATTCCAAGACCTGTCTCCTAATTGTATGTATTTTTTTAAATGTGCCCCTCCCTGCATGTACATGATATACAACAACCAGTGACAGAATCCAGACCCTCATCACTCATCATTTTGAAATTAATAAATACTGACTCCCACAACTCAGATATTCTGAGACTATGACACCCAAAATGACTGGTCAAATTCCTAGATTAGATTGGCTCTGGTGAAAATGAAAACTTGTTTTTGTCAGTAAAGAATATCAACATCATTAAGAAAATCAAGGAATAGATCTACTTAGTAGGGAGGAGGCGTATTAGTCATTTTTAAATTACCATCACCACATTCTAACTGGTAACTGAAAAAGCAACTATGTGTGACACTAGTCTATAGCTGGCAGGCAGCCATTGGCAACTATACCACAGATTTTTGTAAATGGCAGACATATTAAATTGGTAGGTATATTGGCTATTTCAGGTCTAAATATATTGGTGAAATGAAAGCTTATGACAGCTTGAAATTGAAATGTATTTTCAAGAATTTAACTCTGGGATCTCATCTGAATGCTTTAAATGAATCTCCTCTGAGTAAAATCTCATCTGAGGTTGCACCCATGGCATGGGACTTATTAGTAAAAGTCAGCAATAGATTGTTGTCTTTATTGAACAATTTTGATTTGTGCCATGCTATTTGGATAATTATCAAGAGGTGCAATGTATTCATGCCTTATCTATAGAAATAAATTATTAATTACCAACAGGTTTAATTGAACATATTTTTAAAAATCTATTTAGAATATTTAATTTATTCCTGTTATCTCAACCCTGCAAAAGGGTTTAACTTTGAGGCCATTTTGTTTGCTTTTTCAATTAGTGTAGGATAGCTAATCAATATATTTGTTTCCATATGGAGGATCAGCTGTGCATGGCTAAATTACAGCACTAACTGGACAAAAACCTTTCGAAGCTCATAAGCTTGTGATATTAACTTGTACTTGGTTCATACAATTTTTACTCGAATGACAGTTTTCCTTTCTGTCTTTGCTCACAGTTACATTGATGATTGGGCATTTAGAAATTAGAAGGGAAACAACCTCCAAATTTCCAGCAAAGGTTGATAAATTGATCTGGGTTTTACTTAGCTCTGAGCGTGCTGAGAGAGCCTATTCTGTACTTGGCTTTCTAAGGGCTCAGTTATACCATTAAACAGAATCCTGTATTGGGTGCACTGTGGAGATGCACTGATTCAGAGGGATCACAGAGTGTCATTCTGCCTTGCAGAGCTCCCAACCCACCCTGCTCTAACCCCTTGTGCAGCCAGCATGTAGAGGTAGGAGTGCAGACTTCTGTCCCCAATTATTGTTAGATCCTCCCTGCCCTTTTTAGGTAACTGTGTGCTCCCAGAGAAGTATAGAGGGAATGGACTCTTTGCAGTAACTGCAGTTCTATCTAGCCCTTTACCCATGCCAAGCAGGGAGGCTTCTGTGAACTCTTGCCCACTGCACACTTGTGTAAATGCCGGGCAAGATCTAGCCCTAAAATAGTACTTTTTTATGTTTTGCCAGAGCTCCTTTATTCCCTCTGTCACTAAACTCAGAGAGGTTAAATAATTTCCCAAAGAAGAAAACTAAACCTTGATAACCTACATATAGTATGAACTTTGCTGTTTGAATAATGTCTTATGACAATAGAATTCAATAAGTCCCATTTAATCTAACAAACTGTCCATTACAGTAGGAGGTTTAAGCAAACCAAATATTTCTAGGTTATCTGGCCATCAGGAAAACAATTAAGTTATATTATAAAAATGCTATAATGTGTTTTCTTGACAGCAGGTATTTTCAGCTCTGATTTTCATGGAGGTTGCTGCCACATATACTACAACCCCTTTAAAGATTAGAGACTGGAAAAACAAACAATTTATTAAGTGCATAGTGGAATTAAGTTAAAAGATTGCATTTTGGGGATGCAATAATTTGTTTTGCTTCCTTTCACACACATTCAGAAAGTCTGGGTCACCCACCTGATTTACACACCAGTAGAGGATCTCCCCTTTGGTTCAAAACCTCATCTATAGCATTAGGGAGTTCACTCACTTCCTATTTAGGTGAGACAATGAAAAATGAAGCAGAGTGAAAGGAAAGAATATAACAGAGGAAGAAAAATGCATATGCAGCATAACACAAATATAGGGCAATTGCCTGTGTGGCTTTTAATAGTCTCGTCTAGCTCTAATTATACACAAAAAGTTCTTTGAAAAGACCTTTATTAAAATTGCAAAGTGAACCACTCAGGAGTAAGGAAATGCCAAAATTAAAATTACCTGTGCAACCTTAATTTGTCCCTCTTATGAGTCTTTATTTCATGATCACACACTGGTTTTTTCCACTGGCTTCTTGCCTCATTCAAATCACAGGGTTAATGAGCAGCTATTCATATTTTGATTCATTTTCATTGGTCAGGGTGTAGCCCTAGGCCTTATTTCCTGCACACTGTTCAAATTTTTCTCTGAAGGAAGAATTATTCATTTCTTCATTATTTTTTTCTATTATGCTCATTACGATATGATCTGAATGTGTCACAAACATTAATTAGTTTATCTTTACAAAATCCTGGTGATGCTGTGGTGTTATCCCCATCTTACAGATGGGAAGCAGGCACAGAAAGATTAATGTTGGGTGCCCAATTTGAGACACTTAGGAGCTAATTTTCTGTAGCATGCTACCTAGTCAAGCATAGCTCGCATTGATTTACTTACATCTATGAGTGCTCGGCACTTCTGTAAATCAGGCCCCATGATCTGAAGTTGGGGACCCAGAAAATGAGGACAGAAGGGAGAGGGCCGGGGTTGCCAGCCCTTTGTGCCACCTGGAGTGCGCTGTGCCAGCCCCAGCAGCTGTATGGCAGTGATTTAAAGGGCCCAGGTTATTGACTACCTTTGAAAAGATTGGTTTAAGTGACTTAGTATTACACAGGCAAGCCCACCGACAGAGGAGACAGAGGGAGAAACTGCACTGGGGCCCGGCCATTCTAAAGGGTCTTCGACTCTTGGCTGCTGCTATTGCAGCAGCGTCATCATCCAGAGACCCAGGCCCTTTAAATCACTGCTAC
Organism: Rafetus swinhoei; assembly: GCA_019425775.1. Taxonomy (NCBI): domain Eukaryota; kingdom Metazoa; phylum Chordata; order Testudines; family Trionychidae; genus Rafetus; species Rafetus swinhoei. The sequence continues at coordinate 313,534,939 of CM033437.1, forward strand.
ACAGCTCTAAGGACTGGGGGGCTGGCATGGCACACTCCAGGTGGCACTGAGGGCTGACAGCCCCACCCCTGCCCCTTCTGTCTAAGACCATGCCACTTCCAGGGGCCCGGCATGGCTGTCAGTTGTACACAGAAACTCGGTGTCTGAGGTAGGAATGGAATTCGGTTCTCCAGGGCAACATTTAACTACCCCAACTGTGAGATCATACTTTCTCTTCCTGCAATCCCCTGCCTCACTCACCACCCATCTTCCAACTTCTGAAATAAACAAGGCAGGGCACTTATAAGCAACCGCCCCCAACTATAAAACCATGATTCATTACAAACATTGGTAATCATATTTTAGTTGGCCCTTCATTAATACAAACATGGCTGGTGTTGGGTCACAAATTAAGTTGATTACAACGAGCAAAATATACTCCATCTGCTGATTATCTAACAAATCTTAGTAAAGCAGGTGCAAGCTGTGTTTACATGGACATATAAAGGGTCTCTTCCCCCTTCCAACTAGCTGTAAGGGAAAATTCCGTCAGATCCTGCTTACATATAAAACAAACAAACAAACAAAACAAAACCCTAATGGGATTTCCACCATATTCTCTTGCCATTGCCACATGCCAGTTTGTAGCTTGACACGTCTGGGTTAGAAGAGCTACACCTGATCAAACGCTAACAGCTGGACTTGAAACAGCTAAGAGGAGAATGGAAAATCAAACAGTAGGAAAGATCTAAGGAACTCTAAAAGACTACAGGTGACAAGGCTCTCACAAAATACGCACACGCTGGATAACCTCTGCAGAGTCTTTTGAGGCTGTATTTGTCTAACACCTGTATTATCAGACTTTGTTAAGGGTTGTTTTGGAAAAATGAAATAAAAATAAGATAAAAATTTTATATAACTATATCTATCTCTATATATATCATGTTGACAGTGAACCTACATTTCAATGCCAGGTGTATTTCTCCATTACATTTTAAATATTCACATTCCCTATCATGTAAATGTATATTTAAACATTCATATAAAGGCTATTTTGTGTATGTAAACACATACACATTATATATAATTAATAATAATAATTAATCATATTTTGATTCTTTCCATCATAGGAATGTCTCTGTTAGACCTTAGTGTTTCAAAATCTTTCATGTATTCATCCATACAACCACTAAGGATTTTCCGCATTTTAAAGATAGGGAATTGAGACATTGGTAGATTGAAAGCACACCCTATTTTTTTTATTTCCGAGTCTTTTTTACAGTTTGTATAGGACTGATTTTGAATTTAATTTAATTGAAGCTCGTCCCAGGGCACTAATAAGAGCAAAGTGATAAACCACCACATGTCAGCAGTGTTTGTCCTAGTTACAGTGAATTTGAAAAAGATGGATTTCTACTCTAGGAAAATGCTCCAGCATATTAATTTCTTTTCTGGAAAACATGCATTCAACAAACAGGAATAACACATTGATGTGAAATAATGGGAAAGCCTCTGTTTCTTTACACACATTTGCAGTGGTCCTCATAGACCAATATGTAAGGTGCTTGTTGGGGCACACAAACCTGTGGAATGAAGCACTCTCAATTCCATTAATTGGCTCCAAGGTCTAATTCTCTGATCCCTAGTGGAAGTTCATGAGGACACACAGCTGGCACAGCGCTAATCATATTTGTTCTGACACAAGCAATATGCCAACTGGTTCCCTTGGCATGTTACATTCTACTGCCCTGTATAAAAATGGCTGACATCTTCAAAATGCTAATGAGAGTCACAGCAATTGTTTATAAGCATTTGGACTGTGCCCAGATGTTGTTAAATGTACTTAACAGATTGCGTAATATGCAAAGTAGATAGTTATAAACGTAATATGCTAACTTTCCTTGCTATTGCATATTTCGTAATCCACCCTGGATAGAGAGGAACAAAGTATGGGTGGATGGACAAATGTCAATAAACATCATCTTCCTTTCACTTCCCATGCCTAATTACTGATTTACCTTGAACAAAGTATTTTTTGTAGCGTGGCTGAACAAATACAGTTACTATACAGTAACTGAACCAATTTACACCAGCTGAGACTTGCCCACCATACTTTAGGAAAAACACCACAATCATAATAATATTAGAATAATAGAATTGTAACCACATTGGGTTAATCAAGTACAACTTTCTATTTTTATTGCAATTAGTGTCAGACTACATTTATGTCATGTATTCTCTTTAACAACTCTTCCACCAGAATAGCTGCAATTTGAGTTATCCCCTGGTCCTTTTGAAATATTTATCACAAATTTGGGTCACCAGCTAGGTTATATTGTGTATAGATTGGATTGTGACTGATCATGAAGTTGAGTCCTTGAAGATAACCTTGACAGCTGCTAGGCATGGGGATTAGGTGAGTTTGTGGCAGCCACACTACCGACTTATGGGCAATGGCCAATGGAAAAATGACCCTCTTCATTCTGTCACTTGTGCAGAATATTGTTATTTTCCCCAGTCATCTATGTCACTGATGGACCAAAGTCATCACACTATGCTTCTGGTGGGCAAGGAATTGGAACAATCCAGTATCAGACCCCCAGAGCTGTATAACTCAATAATTCAGCATCTTCCTTCTCTGAAATATTGAGTCCCTAGGTATTTCAACATTTTCAAAGGAACAACAAGATGTACAATATAAAGAGACACTTTCAAGGTGAAATTTAGACCACCATTGAAAAACTCTCATTGGCTTCAGTGGAATCAGGATTACATCCTCAGTGTTTCATATTTTCTTTGTTGGCTAAAGGAGACTGTAGATAAGGGATTAACCATCTAGTCAAAGAACAGAATAGTCCACTGGTTAGAACAATGGAATTTACAAAATGTTTCACAGAATATATGAGCTATTCAGGTTCCTTTTTTTTTTTTTTTTAACATTCTCAAGACACATTTAAGAGGGCAAGTAATGTAATGTAATGGACTTGTTGTGACAATAATTAGAGTAATAAGTGGCATACTGTGCAGAAAACCCAGTGCTAAAATGCTGTAGCATTCTCCCCTCTACATCTAGGCTATGTCTACACTGCCCCTGTTTTGTGCAAAAAATATGCAAATGAGGCAAAGCGTGAAATATCGCTGTGCCTCATTTTCATAATTAATTAGATTCTGTTTTTGTGCAAGAGGCTTTTGCCTCTTGCACAAGAGCCGTTTTTCCGCATTTTTTTCAGGAAGAACGGCTCTTGCGCAAGAGAGGGTTTTTGCACAAAAGCCTCTTGAACAAAAATGGAGCCTCATTAATTATGTAAATGAGGTGCAGCAATATTCCACGCTTCGCCTCATTTGCATATTTTTTGCACAAAACGGGGGCAGTGTAGACATAGCCCTAGTGTCAAAGAGCACTATACAATAATTCAGCCAGAGCAACTTCCTGGAAGTATGAGGTGTGTATATAGTTTACTTGACAGCAATTAAGTTAGGAATGTCTATATCATCCTGAATTATTGTAATTATGTACAATTCAGAAAAATGTGTTATATTCCTTCACCATGAACTTCATGTACAGATCGATACATTAATGCTGTAGATAAGAAATCTATAGTATGTCACATTCACAAAAAAACTCTGGCAGATGGTTTAACATTATTTTTGGCATACCAAATAAAAGATAAATTTCAAAAAAGCATCAATTGCTTATCTAGGGTAATAGTTTGATCAACATCTCTCATAGATAAATTATACTTAGAAATTCATGCCGAATTTTTTGTAAAGGGGATTTAGCTCCTAAAATATCCTTAACATTTTGAAAAACAACAAATAATCCTGTAGCACCTTAGGGTACATCTACACTGCACCTGTAGCTCAAAATAAGTTACACAATTTGAGTTACGCAAATTGCGTAGCTTATTTTGAGTCAATTTCAAAATAGCTTATTTCAAAATTTGGCGCTGTCTACACAGCACTTATTTCAAAATAAATCACTATTCTGAAATGTCCCTTATTCCTTGTGGAATGAGGTTTACAGGCACATCGGCATAGCGAGCCCGTTATATTTCAAAATAACGGGTGTGCTCAAAAGACACGGAATAGCTATTTCAGGATACCTTTGGTATCCTGAAATAACACTGCAGTGTAGACGTAGCCTTAGAGACTAACCGAAAAATATAGATAGTATAAATGAGCTTTTGTATTCAATGCCCAAATGGCATCAAAAGCTACGTATCTGTCAGCCGGTGGCCGGGGCAGTGAGTGGTCTGTGAGTCCTTATTAAACACCCGCGTCTTTAACTGCTAGGACAGGGTCCCTTCGCAGCGGGCAGCCAGGGAAGGCTGACGGGTGCCCCAAGGGTCTGCCCCCTGGAGGCAGCAGAACCCCAACGCCCAGCTCTTACTGCGTCTACCCCCTGACCAGCTAGTTCTTTTAATTGTGTCTGGTTCTGTTACAGCAACAGAAGGAGTCAGGTTAAAGCTTAAACAGTTGCAAGTTTATTAAAAAGACTTATAAAGCATACGGTTACAGTGGCTATTGTTTACTTCTTAACTGCTAGCAAATACAGATCTTTAAAGTGGTTACAAAGGAAAGAAAATAAAATAATGGTACCAAGTGACAGCTTAATCTTTAAAGAGCTCTAATTTTATGCATGCAGTAAGGCAAAAGGACACATACAGGTACAATTTTTACCCCCTTCTGCGTCTCTTGATTCCAGAGTGTCAGGCCAGGATCGGTCACTCAATTCCTCGGAAAGATGAATACGAGGCTGGGCGTCCCCAGGTGGACCTCGGGAGTCAATCACCTAACCCGACCAGCAGGCAGCTGATGGTTTGATACTCAGAGTGAGTGTGCTGCTGGGCCCATCTTTATACCCGTGGGGTCATGTATTCTCTTTCTTATCTATGGTGCCAAATTGTGCTGGTTCGTCTTTGACGCCAGTTCTTACAAGGGAGTTGTGAACTTAATTTACACTTGTAAGAGAGAGATAACTAAATTGGGAGTACTGGACATTCTTTACTCAGTGGAAAATACCTCTCCCGGGATGGTTGTGTGATCGTATCAACATAGGTGCCAGCCAAGGGCAGTTTCTGCAGCCTCTTGGTCAGCGATTGGCTTGATCACCCTCTTATCTAGGTTTACAGTTATCCAGGGTCACGATGAGCCAGCATATCTGGGCCTCTGTCAAGGCATCAAAGACTATGCTGATTTTATTGCTCTCTGTGTCCTGTGTGCTCCAGGCACCTCAGAGGGGCAAGCAAGATGGATGTGACGGGGAGGCCTCTGTCTGGCTACAGTATCGGGCACTTACAGCCCACTCTATTAGCCTCATTTAGCATGGACTCTTTAATTGACAGGTTCTTTCCCCCCCTCTCCCCTCGTTTTCTGCTGTATATTTGTACCCCTGGACCTCTTTCTCCAATTTAGCATCTGAAGAAGTGGTGGGTTGTGCTCACAAAAGCTCATTATAGTAGTTATGTTTTTTGGTAAGTCTCTAAGGTGCTACAGGACCATTTGTTGTTTTTTTAAAAAAATTTAGTTATAGACTAACACAGCTAGCCCTCTGAGACATTTTAACATTTTGAAGCTATTGTATACATCTTTGTATCATGTGCATGAATGGAAAAACAATATAATGGGTTTCTGTAAGCACAAGCTATTTCACAGAAGATCCTTGATGTCAGGTAGAGAGGCTAATAAAGATAATTTCTGAACATACTTGGCCAAAGTCAGAGCTTGTGTCAATTGAAGCTGAATTGTTGGGAATCACTGACTACATGGAGCTGGGTTCTATGGCTCTGTGATGGAACAGTTTGCCTGGGATAGACATAATAAATGTTTGAAGCAATGACACACTATAATATACACAAGTCTACTTTGATTTAGTGAGATTTATAGAAGCATAAAAACTAACACCTTATCCCAGTCCTGGGGAATTGGGATTTGTAGTTCTAGTAGCAGTGCTTCCAGCTGTACAGATGGGATTAGGCCAGCTGCTATCCTTGGACTGCCCTGTTTAAATTGTGGGATTGGCAGCCTAACATGGCAACTGCCAAAAAGATAGTGATATGAACCTAGCCAGTAGTACCCCCTGAAGAGTCCTATAAGGAGATAAAGACCTGTAGGCTGCCTTCCAGGAAACAGCAATGATGGGTGTAATACATGGGGAAGAATTGTGCTGAGGCAAGTACATCAGTATAGCTGTGACAGGTTCAGTCACTGAGATCCTCTTGAAACTGTCACTTGATTTGTTGAGATATGACTGAGCCCGCCTCCCTGCCCTCTGGGGTATCCCATCGCCCTGTCCTGCTGGGACAGAACCTCAGGTCTCCCAAGGCAATGGCACAGAGTAAGGGTTATAGCCCACAGCAAAGCAAGGCAGACACTGAAATCAACTCAGCTCTAGGAAGACTCAGTCAAAGAGACATTACACAGTACCCAGTGCACAGTCCCAGTGGGATCAGAACCCCAAATAAATCCATCTTACTATGTATAAAATTTATGTAGAGCAAGCCCATAACTTGTTTGCCCCCATTATCAATAAAAGAACGATATGCACAGCTGTTACCCTCTCCTCCCCAGTAACAGTTATTTACAGTGGGCTTGATAATAAAAAAGTGGTCTTATTAAGTATGAAACATAGGATTTAAGTGGTTGCAAGTGAGAAGAGACCTATCAAAATAAGCTACTAAGCAAAATAAAACAAATCACACCACCTAACCCCAGTACACTAAGAAACTTGTTACATGCAATTTCTTCCCTAATAGTAGTCCTCATCACCTTTTCTCACAAGCTAGGCAGCCCCCCAGCTTGGGCTGGATCCTTCCCCTTGTTCAGTCTTGGATGTTTCCTGCAGTTATCTGATCTGGTAACCAGGGGCTTCCTGGCATCTGGCAATAGCCCCTATTGTTTGGTTTTGTGCCTTTATGTATATTTTGCCCATGGGCATCCGGTGGGTAAGGCCGGGGAAGGCTCTGCCTTCCTAAACCACCAGCTTGGCCCTGCCCATGCTCTGCACCCAGAACACCTACCATAGGCATTCTGGGAACAGAATGTTGCTGCCCCAGAGCCTGCCCTCCAGGTGCTGGAGAGGCTGGGCCTGGCCGTGTGGCATTCCCTCCTCCTTTCCCCGGTGCTTTAGGACTGAAGAGGCTGGGCCAGGCAGGGCCCTGTGGCACGGCATGCCCTCCTCCCTTCCCCGGTGCTCCGGGGCCGAGCAAGGCCACGCAGCACTCCATCCTCTGGGGCTGGAGAGGCTGTGCTGTGCTGTGTGGCATGCCCTCTCCCTACCCCCCTGGTGCTCTGGGGCTGGAGAGGTCGGGCCACACAGCATATCCTCTTCTGGGCCTGGGGAAGTTGGGATGAATGAATGCATGCATGCACGCTCTCCTCCCTCCCTGTGGTTAGAAGGGCAGAGCACACAAGCAGCATGCCACCCCACTTCCCGGGGGTGGGTGGGAAAGGGGTGGAGCCTCAGCAAAAGGGGTGGGGATGGAGGTGGAGCTGGGGGCTTGCCTCCCCTAGTCCTGCCTTCACCAACTGCCCATGATTTCACTCAAAGTAGGAATCCTTTGTGTTCAATTCAAACTTTTCTCACCTTGTGTGGAAAAGTGTAGCATCCAGAATGGTTTGAGTACCAGGTGTCCTTGTTATGTTTCTTTGTAGGACCAACTATTCTACATGCTCCCAGGAGAAGCAAGACTATTCACAGCTCATTGTCCCTAATACTGGGCCATTAAGTTCCTTCTACTAATGGTCTTCATGTAGTATGTCTAGATCAGTAAACAGGTTTATGCTTCATATTTCTAACTTTAAATACAGGACTGATGCATGCACACAAATAGAACATATACATTCGGTAGCATATTTTGCATAAAGCATATTCAAGTTAGGCATATTCATATTCAAAAGCGTATTTCTGTAAAATATATAGGAGTCCAACATCACGTGGGGGGCATAGGGCAAAAGGCATAGAAATGTCCTGGACACCCAAGTTTTCATGAGATTTTTGGCATTTTGCTTTGGATGCTCAGTTTGAATAAAGATCTGGAATGTTACTAATGTTTGAATAGAAATCCCAAGCCAGAATTCTAATTTAGGTGGAACTTGAATCCAGACACCACTAGGTCACCTCATCTGTAGAAATATATAAGTAGGCCAGATCCTCATTTGGTAAATTGGTGATCTACTCTGCAGAGCTATACCTATATATACCAGATGAAAATATGGCTCCTCACTGGAGGTTTAGATGTGAATATAGGATATTCTTTGAAATGCTTTGCATTTACACTTACATCCTAGGAACTCAAAGCACTTAAAAAAGGTGAGAAAGTATTTTTATCCCAATTTTATAGAGAGGGATACTGAAATACGGAGAGTGAATCAGATAATAAACCCTTGAAAAAATCATTCTCACTTACTATGTGTTTGTACAGTATTTCATACAATGTAGCCCTGATGAGGGCTCTTTGTGTTATTGTAATGTAACTAATAATAAATAACTATCCCAGATGAGCAACTTATCAAATGTAACAGTGCAAAGCAAATTATTTGCAGAGATGGAATAGAAATTTGCAGAGGTGGAATAGAAGTTCTCACTTTTAGACTCTTATTTAAAACTAAGTAGCACACCATTTTTGCAAATGCTATAATTTCATAGTGTCATTTATAAAACAAATCAGGTATACTGAAAATTGTTTCAAGGCAAGTTGGGAAAGTTACTCAAACTGCTGTAAATATAAATCTTTCTGAATAGAATATCCAAAGAGTTGGTTCATCACACAACTACTAACATTTATACTTTGCCCTATTCAGGAAAGCTACACCAATATTTATGTAAATATGTGTTATTGCAAAAGAAATGGTAAGCTAGTGGCCGTATATTAGGTTCATCCAGTTTATTGATAATTTGTTCTCCAACAGCATACCTGCTGCACATAAATCACTGCCTTATTACAGTTGTGAGAGATACAAATTACAGCAGCTATGTGAGGAGCAAATGAGGGAACTCAACTAGTAGCCAGATCATTATGAAGCATGGATGAAAGGCAACCTTTCCAACATAAGAAGCGCTGGCATATGGCTGAAGCACAGAGGTATGAAAAAAAACAGTTACTGGTAGAGTTTGCTGAATATTTTTTGTCAAATACTCCTTGCCAGAAGATGTGGTGAAGGCTAGGACTTTAACAGGGTTCAAAAAAGAGCTAGATAGAATCATGGAGATTAGGCCCATCAATGGCTATTAGCCAGGATGGATAGGAATGGTGTCCCTAGCCTCTGTTTGTCTGGAGGTGGGTGACGGGGGTGGGGGGCGGGGAGGCGGAAGGGGAATCATGTGAGGATTACCTGTTGTGTTCCCTCCCTTTGGGGTATCTGGTATTGGCCACTGTTGGCAGACAGGATACTGGGCTGGATGGTCTGTTGGTCTGACCCAGCATGGCTGTTCTTATGTTCTTATTTGGTGAATTCTTCAACTATTCATTATTCAACAAACAATCTGTGCCATTATCAGACGTAGCTAATTGACTGCAATCCATTCAGTAACTTGACTGAATAAAAACAGCAAAAATTAATTCAATATATTTTAGGATTTTTTTTTTTTTGGTGTCTGACCCAATTTTGGCTCTGATCTTGCCCATGGGCCCTTAAGCCAACATGGAGCTCCATGGCAGGCAATAGGACTCTGCCAGGATCAGCCCACACAGAGCAGCTTGCAGGACTGGGACATTTGTTATCACACATACCCAAAGATAATTTACTTCCTCTGAAAAGGGGGAGTGTTTTCTCTCATTGCAGGTAGGTAATTCATCTTCTTGATAATGAGTGCTACCTATGCACATATTGAAAAGGGAAGGCACCTCAGTGAGTATACTTAATTACATTTATAATAGCGCATTAGGCCTTAGGCTGATGTCTAAAATCTTAGGTGATGAAGACTGGTGGAGACGTGAAAATTATGTGCTTAATCCTTTAAGTGTAAAGTATGAATGTGCCAACTTTGTGGTTCTTAGAGCACTCCCTTCTGTCTCTATTAACATGGTCTCAAAGAAGGAGGAGCAGGTGGAGGAGGATCATGGCAGAGTGCCCAGGGATAAGTATGTCACATAATGGCAATGAAGGCAGTGGAACAAATATAACTGGGAAGCTGCAATTTTTTGGATTTGATATTTTTAAAGGACTTTCAGGCTTTAGCATGTGAGCATACCATTCATGCTAGCAATACATGTTGGTGAATCATGATACTAGTACTGCAAGCCCAGGAAATTCAGCAGAAGTACAGTTTGCTGAAAATAGCAACAGTACCTAGCTCTGATATAGTGCTTTCCATCAGCACTTTAGATCACAAACCCACTTTAGAAAGGAAGTCAGTGTCATTATCCTCATGAGGAAACTGAAGCACAAAGAGGTGAGCTATCTTGACAAAGGTTAGTCAGCAGCAGAGCTAGGAATCAAATGCAGCTCTCCTGAGTTCCTGTCCAGTGCACTATCCACCCAGCCACAGATTTTCTAGTGCTTGCTAAAAGGTCAGTTAGCTCAAGTAATCTTTTGTAAGTGCCATGGCTTAGGGATGGCTGAAACCTCCAGTAAGGATGAGAGTTACATTTCTTTATGCCAGATGTTATTGCTGAAGGAGCATGGCATGTCTCTTGTTTTGGTTAACTAACATGAATGTTTTTATTCATCCTGTCAATACTTGGAGAATTTGTGTGTGGGCCCCAGCAGGAGTTCAGAAAGTTTGATGTTTTAATGATTGCACTTCACACATGGTTTTGGTACGAGTCTGCTGCACAGCCGTTAGAAGCAGTGAAGGAAGTGGCTCTCAAAGTTTTCTCATTCCCAGTCCTGAAGGCGATGGAGATGGCCTCCTGGGAACAGATGAGTTTGGCAATGCTGAATACTTTTGAAAATTCTTCACTGTTTCTAAATATGCCAGTCTTATGTGCCTTTGCAAGTAAAAACTGAAGAGTGAAGCTATTCCCATTTCATGGTTAAAGCCACCAGAGGGAAGCTGGTGGGGAAGGAAAACACAATGAGGGGTTTAGCTTGCTCTACCTGCACACAGAGTAGGCCATGAAAACCACCACCAAGCTTAGACAGTTCTCAGGTACCAATGGGAAGTGAGGACTATCTGTACACAGCCCCTGTACCTCTGAAGTAGCCACACCAATGTCTAGCCTTCTCCCTGGTGGCATGATTCACTTGCAGAAATGCAACTTGGGATTTCCCCTAGCCACTGCTGCACCAGGCATCTGCCCCCCAGATCCTTAGGTGAACAACATGGATAGGGACTATGGGTACCTGTGGGGAGGGAGTGCAGAGAGGGCCACCTAGAGGGGCAGGAAGGAGGCATATGGAGGCACCACATTTAGCAATTAAAATTTTGGTGGGGACAAAAGGGGGAATTTCATCTTCCCATTGCTACCAAAAGTCACCTGTGTCCATGGGGGTCGGGGGGGAGGGGCGGGAAAGCACACAATCCCAAACAGTATGCATTTTTGGTTGGCACTTTCCCCTAATGGCTCTGCTGGAAGTTCATCCATTCATCCTCCAGCACACTAGTCCCTGCCCTCTTTCTGCCTTGTTCCAGTCTTTTGTCCAAAAAAGAAATCATTCCACAAAGGTGGCTCAGCCCACCTGCCAGGCAGAGAGGAGAGACCTAGGCACACAGAGGCCACTCCCAGGAAAAACCTAAGGGCTGGCTCCCTCTCAACTATCTGCATTTTAAGGCCCAAACCTGAGGGATTCTGATCATCTGCAGCTCCCCCACCCTTTTTTCCAATGGGGGTTGCAGGTGCCCAACCCATTATATGCAGATCACAGTGTGCTTTCAAAAAGAAAAGGACTGCTCACACCAGTGCATTCATTTGGAAAGCTCTGGGTCCCAATAGTATGAGTTTTCTATATGCTAGCACTCGCTTTTCCTTTAGTAATATAGACGTTGCAAAACAGCACATTTCAAGCCTGTTTACAATATCTACTGTAGATGGTATTAAGAATAGATTTGTTTTATTCAATCAGCCACTGGCAACAAAACCATTCTCATCGGAATCAGTTCATTTTGGTCCATTAACTAATATACTCTTAGTTAGTGCTTTTTGGGGGACGGTACGGCCCGAACAAGTTTTTGTGTGTTTGGTTGGTTGGTTTTTTTGCTCAACAAGTTTGAGCCTGGAGTACCGGCATCTTTTTTCTTACACAAAAAGCACTGCTCTTAGTACTGGAATTGCTATCAGTGCCTGACTTACTGTGAATTCTACAAAGAGTTGTAATGCTTTGTTACACGAGTAGCCCCAATATCAGTACTAAAGATTTTAGCTGGCATGTTATTTTCTTTCTTCCATAGAATTTAAGGAAGCAGCAAACAAGGAAAGACCTGAATGGCCAGGAAATCATCCAATAGAATAATGAAAAGGAGACTTTCATAGTCAGGACACTTGATTTGAATAATGAGCAAGTAGAAAAATAGGAATACTAGCTCTACCTTTGGGACAAGGAGTGCAATATAAAGCTGGATACACACTGGATTTACCTTACTGCATCCTTGAAAGTAGTTTAATGTGGCCATCTCTGAATACAGAACTTGTGATTAGCGATGGTAGATCTTTAAAGTGGAAAAAGATAAAGTGGGTATTTATTGCTTACATATGATAAGCTTAGGGTTTTTTTCAAGGAAAAGCTTTCCACTTACTGATCTGCTTATTCTCAACATAGGTTCATTAATTTTGCATTTAAATGTCACAGTTAAAGGTTTATCTTTAGTTGTGTGAAAAACACAGACACATAGCTCAAGCAAGCAAATATACAATGATTAATTTGGGCAGAGCTTTAAATAGAATTATTGATCATTCCATTACATGGGCGAGTAGTTGATGAAGTAGGGGTTAAATTGATGGAAACATAGCAATATATTTACTTTCCAAAGATTCAGTCCTCCAATGCACTCTGGTCCCAGTCCTACAAAAAAATTTAACCATGTGCTTAATATAAAGCACATAAGTAATCTCTCTGAAATCAATGGAATTACTCATTTGCGTAAAGTTAAGCATATGTTTAAGAGCTTTGCCAGACTAGGTCAAAGTGCCGCAAATGACAAATACACTGCTGCATGACATTAATGAGGGCCTTTTACATGACCTCCAAGACATGCTGTATCAAGCCCCCAAAGCAAAAGGATTTTTTTCTACGATAAAAAAATGTTTGCATTTTATTATTTCTTTAAAAGCGACAAGGAGTCCTGTGGCACCTTATAGTCTTTCCATCACAATCATGGGTTTTACCAGATTTGGGTGCATGGTATGGCCTGATATGTAGCCTTGGCAGGATCTTCCAAGATACCTCCAGGAACCAGCAGACCAACAGATGTTCCATGGCTTGTGTCTCTGTGTAATCATGTATGTCTGGGATATTATAATAGCCCCACTTCCACATACAGACTTGCTCATGGGAATAAGGGACATTAGATAGCTCTTACTTCCCAGCACCAGCAACTAACATCACCAGTAGCAGAACCAAAGAGAGAGCAGACTTGACTCTATCCCCTGATGCTCTGATTGGCACAGCTGAGCTGGTACAGCATGAGAAGAAGCTTATTACTGGTCTATGCTAAAAATAGGTAATCCCCTCACACACACACACACACATACACCACGGAAGGAAAAGGAAATCAGGAACCAAATTGTGGCCCATTCTCCTTTGTTCTCTGATCTGTTCCTGACTCAGCATAGGTTGTTAAATAACAACCTAGTCCAAAACTGAAGTGTGATATCTTTTTAATAGTTCTTTTCATAATCAAGGTAGTCAAAGTACTTTACTAATATCCTAAACAATCCTGCAATGGTATACAGGAGAAGCTAAGATACTGCTACAATCATTAAGCTCCTTTATAGCTCTGACAAACTCCTGGCCACTAAAACCTGTTTTCTTGAGAGAAGATGTGATAACCAGATACTTGGATTATTTCCTACTTTTAAAAAGTTCTTTAACTCTACAAAACATGGTGTGGCATTAGGGATGGTCAGCAAGAGCCTCAGTTTAATGTCTGTTTTTGAAGATGAATGTTCTAAAATATGTGGTAGCACCATTGTATTAAAATATACCATAGGCATTCTGGTCCTTACGCAAGTGTCCTATTAAATGGTCTATACTGACCATGGGAGAATTAGTTTGAAGTGCTCCAAATCTTCAACAACCTTTCTTTAAATATAAATCTATATGGTTAACTTTATTTCCTATTTTTGTATATCTGTGAACTTCCTAGTTCTAGTCACTGCCAGTAGTGGAAGTACCAAGGTAGCTGGAAAGATTGATTGCTAATGGACAGCCCACTCTGAAATAGGGTATCTTAGAAATCACAATATTTATAATGATACATAGGTATAGAAACTTGGGCCATACCACTAATGAAGAATGTATTCAGCTGTCCAGAAGACAAGGGGGTTCAACTGAGTCTTTTAAGAAACTTGTCTTTTCCCTCTCCATCATAGTAAACCACAGAAGATTACAGTGCCCTTAGTTCCCTACATTTCTTCTTCCTTTATGCATTGTGGATGGGATTTGCCTACTCACATGAGTAAAGTCACAGGTGTGCATTCAGACATGCATACTGTCACCCTACACTTCTAAACACTGGTTCTCTGTGTGTACATCATGGCCCATTACTCGGGCACAGCTTGGGAGACATGCAATTCATTACCTCAGTTCCCAGGTACAATATCTTCTGATGGGAGTAGCACCCCATGGAAGTTCTTTCACACCAGCCAGTGTTTCTGTGAAATATGCATTAGTCTCATCTCTGTCTCTTGCTCATTTCTGGCAAGGTATTCATGGACTCTTTCTTCTGTGTTGTTCATGGGCAAGTGCTAGCTGTGGTGGGACACATGACTCTGGCCTGCTCTCTCTAATCCATGCTCTGTGTGTGTGTGTGTGTGTGTGTGTGTGTGTGTGTGTGTGTGTGAGTGTGATTATTTAGAAATATCTTATCTTAGATCTCCTGGGGAAAGGAGGCGGGAGAGGGGAAGAGAGAAGGTGGGAGAGGGGAGGGGGAAGCCTGGGAGGAGGGAGCTGGAAAGGGGGAAGCAAGGGGAAGAAGGGGGTGGGGAAGCTCAGGGCTCAGGGTTGGGGATCTCGCTGGACCAACTTGATTTTCATGCGAACCTGCTCCTGGGTTCGTATGTGGCCTTTGGTGGCCAGGCTGGCAGCTATCCTGCCATAGATGGCCGCGTTCCTCCATCTAGTGAGGAGATCATGGACGTTGGGGGCTTCCCCCCCAAACCTGAATAAGGTCCATGATCTCCACCCTGGTCCAGGAAGGCACCTGCCTTCTCCAGCCCCTGTCAGGCTCCTGGGAGCTGGCAGACTGCTCCTGGGGAGCGGTGAAGGTCTGGCTGCCAGTGGCTTGCTGGCTCATGTTTTGGGGCCACTGGGTCAGGGGCCCCGGTGGCCACTGCTGGCTCTGGGCTGGCAGGCTTGGAGCTGGCACAGGCACTGTGGCCAGAGTCTACCCCTTTATTGGCTCCAGGGCTGGAGGAGAAGAGAGTAAGTTTTCCTGGTTGTGCCCAGAGTGGCCACCAGGGCTCCCTGGAAAGGGCTGGAGGCCCCCTATTTCAAATTAAGTGTTTACCCAGCACTTAATTCGAAATAGCTATTTCAAATTTGGCGTTACTCCTCGTAGAATGAGGTTTACCAAATTCGAATTAAGCGCTCGGCTATTTCGAATTAATTTCGAAATAGCGGTTTGCATGTATAGACGCTATTAAAGTTAATTCGAAATAACGGCTGTTATTTCAAATTAACTTTGCAGTGTAGACATACCCAGAGTGCGTTATAAAAAACACATAATAACCTTTCCTCATTCCACCTGAAAGAAGTTCTGGGAGCACAGTTTGAGAACCTCTGATCTAGATGAAAGCTTGTATTTGCATTAACCTAACATGAAAAATGTGTAAAAATAAAATGTAAAAATAAAAATTAATGTCTTCTGAAGAAACGTATTCAATTTGAAAAAAAAATTCAGATAGCTTTCTTTCTGCAATTGTTCTTTACAAAATCATCAATTAAGTCGTAAGTAATATTTTGTATAGAGGCACTTTCAGTTGTCAATATTGCTGAACTTGTCCAATGTTCTTAACTCATCACAAATAATTTTAACTCATTTCAACACAGAAGAAAGAACATTTACCAGAAGCATTTGTGACAGGTATTGTAAAAAATATTTTCACAATGGTTTCTACATTTGGAAAAGGTTGCTTGCACACCATCATGTACAAGACTATACAAATCAACTGGTGATCTTGAATGAATTATCTATAAAATGAATGAAATGTTTCACTTCATCTTCAAAAAGATTTGTGTCTATGTCCTCTCAGTAGAATTCACTTAATTTCTTAGTGTATTGGGTTTTAGCATTTTCATCCATAGTTCTGTCAAAAAACATGTAAAATAAATCAACAGTTTTCTTTAGAGATTCACCTCTTCTCTGCAATTGTGATACTACTGTGTCACAAATAACCTGATGGTCTCAATGATGATCTTCTCTTTCCCTTTTAAACTGATTTAATTGTCTCTAGTTTCATCAAAAAATAACTTCCTGGATTTTTACACTTCTCATCAAAGGAACCTATATCAGAGGAACCTATATTTTCTGTTAATGTTAGTGCCTCTGCTTCCACAGACCTATAGTCATTTTGAACTTTCATGACAAAAGTTGTAACTGAGGCTAACAATTGTGCAATGTTCAATCAATTTGTATCAACTTTTTGCAGTGATTTACTTATGGCACTAATTCTTTGAAGTTAAATGGTTCCACAAAATAGTAAAAACAGCAATATCATACTTTTCAAACTTTTCTGCTAAGGATTTTCCTTTAGTTTTTGCATGTGGCTTTTCAGAATTTGATGTGGCTATGTCTAATAAGGTTTCTTTACAACATCATAGTTCATTTTCAAAGCCAAAAAAGCATCTGCACAAGCAGACTACTTGGTGTCACAAATTCTTCTGACTGTCAAATGTTTTCCATTTGCCTGCTCCAAGTGTGATTGTAGCATACTCCACTGATGTATAGAAACCGAAAAAAAGTATGTGTGTTTTGAACAAAGTCAAAAAAATGTGTAGTTCCCTCACAAGATGCGGCTATAGTATTGCAGATTAAATTTTAAGGAATGGCTAGAACATGGTATGAATAAAGCAGAGGGATTTGCATTGTTTAGTCTTGCCTGTAGACCTGAATGTTTTCCTGCCATTTTTGCGGCGTTATCAAAGCTCTTCCCACAAAAATGTTTGATGTCCAAACCTAAATTTGAAGTGATTTCCAAAACTGTTGTCTGTAGACATTCAGAAGTGTGGAATTTTAGTGGGACAAAATGAAGAAACTGCTTTACAACTTCACCATTGCCAGTCACATATCTTAAAATTAATTAACTGGTCTACATGACTCACATCTGATGTTGAATTGACTATTATGGAATAGTACTTGGCATCCTTTACTTCATCAGTGAATTGGTTTCTGAGCTCCTCTGCCATTATCGTAATGAATTTATTGTAAATTTGGTGCATTAAATAGTTGGTCTTCCCTGAGTCACAGTACTGATAATTTTTCATACGTTCACTTAGAAAATTGTCAAATTCACTAAGATATTCAAGGCAGGTTAAAAAAATTTCAATTTGATACTGATGACTCATCATGTCCTCTTAAAAGTAGTCCCAAAGAAGACAGCAATTTTGCTGGGGCAACAACATGTCTCAGAACTTTCTTCCAATAAAAACACTTCTTCTCAAACTGAGCTAATAACGCAGACTCAATTCTTCCAGCTAATTTATATCTTTGAACAGATTTACACCTAGCATTAATATGTGCCCATTGACAAATGTTTGTTTTCCTTTACCATGGTCAGGGAAAATTTGCATACATAACAGGAGACTGCCTTGTGGTTTCCAAAAAAATCAACTCATTTCTTGTTTCTGTGGTCCCATTTTTCTTCATCTTCAGAAAGTGAGACTCGTGAAGACCTCTAAATTGCTTTAGCCCTCCAACCTCATACTCTTTTCTCAGATTTTCCATATTATCTATGTTTTCTTGTTTATTTACTAAGAAATATGCTATCATATCCAATTAAATAGATTTTGACCATAATGCAATGTCTTTAGGGTAGGTTTCTTCCCTTAACTCGACAAAATTACCAATATTTTGTAGTTCCATTGACACTTCAGAGTCCACTTGTTAAGCTTTTGCAACCACTATGGTATCCCCACAACTTGGCAAATGATCAGATCATTGAGATGTTTCCTCCCCCATACTTTTTGATGAATGTCCTCTGTTCAATACTTCAAGATTTTTAAAATAAGATGACAAACTGTCTTTTTGCTTAGCTTCATCTTTTTGCCTGGACTACTACTTTTTTTTTTTTTTTTTTTTTGACTGCCAGATTCATAGTATCTCTTCATTATTACTAAAAACTGACCTTGATTTTTAGGTAGATTAAAAATGTTTGAAAAAGCAGGAGTGTAGGTATGGGTGGGACTGGGTGGACCGTGATCTCAACCACCCATTCCCCAAGTAGGTTTAACACCAGTGGCACTGGAACATTTTTAAAAGTGGGGTGCTGAAAGACAGACCCTGTATCTTCTAGGTGCAGGCCCCATGCTCCTCTGAAGTCTTCCAGCCCATGTTCATGCTGCTGGCCACTTCCTGCTGACTCTCTTGAGGCTGCAGCCTGCAAGTGATTCTCCCTGCTCTCCTGCCCTCCACATAGCCCTCTCTGAAGAGGGATGCCCCTCTTCCCCCCGAGAGGCTGCCTCCTTCACGGGGGGCAGGGTTCAGACCCGGTGCTGGTCTGCCTGGCCCTTGGGTCCCCATATAATTGTGGGGACCCTGTGCCAGACACAGTGTGGTTCATTGTAAATCTGCCCCGGGAAGATCACACATATCAAGTTGCATGATAAATGAAAATGATATTTACATTCATGACTTGCCAAAAGCTATGTCTTAATATACAAACTGTTATGGATTTTTAACTGGAGCAAGCAACGCATCCTTAATTGATAGTCTGACAAGTGATCAAGTATTTTTCAGTAAACCTCTTTTTCAGTATGTACTCTTCAGTCCTACTGGCTTAGAGATAAGGCAAATATTATTCTCTTGATACAATACCAAGTATCTGAACTGGCTGTAACTGTCATATGAGCACAGAACATGCCCAAAAGTGAACATTATAGACACTAGCACTAACTGTGAAGCATTATAGATGCTGGCACTTACATATATTTAGACCCAAAATCTTTGTAACACCGTGTACCTGCTGATATGTTGATTCTCTCCTGTACTGGTGTGAGGATGAATTATGGAGCTGGCCCCTTCTCAGTGCCATTGCATTTTGATGAGTCACGTACCTATTTATTTTATGAGGTGTTTTAGATATTATTTTTTTATCAAATTTTCACATTGCTCACAACCAAGGCTCTGTTGAGCAAGGTGAGTAAGCACATGCTTAACTGCACGTCAAAGAGATTATACACATACTTAAAGCTAAGCAGGTACCTCCAGTACTTTGGTGAATTGAGACACAAGGAGTTAGTGGTGACTGTTAACTTACCATTTTTCTGAAATGGTCAGCAGGTCTATGATCATAGGCTCCCTGATGAGCAGTATGTACCTATTCCAATTTAACAAGCTCTAAAATGTTGCTTCTGTGATCCATTCACAAACACTGTCGGTGGTTGGCTAGCATTGGTAGAGTTGCCATTGGACCCAAAACACTTTTGTCATATAGTTTGTTTAGATTGCCTTTTCAAAAGATGCTGAACTGTTTTTTTCCCCACCCCCACAGAGTTAAAGACCAAGCTTACAATCTCAAGCCTTGAGGACTGACCACTACACAACTTTAAGTGAGGGTAGGCTGAGTTAATTACTTTATGCTAATCTCCTGGTGACTAATGTGATCAGAGTAGTTTAGAACACTGATTTTCCTATATTCTGTGCCAATTAAATGTGTGGTGCTTACCATACGTTTTCAAATATTTTGACTGCATATATGCTATTTCTGGATGAAAACAAATCATAACAACTATATTTCAGAGATTTATGTTTTCATAACAGAAAGCACGTCCTAGCTGTGTCACACTCCCATTTGAAATTGTATTTTAAAAAAGCATTGATAGAGTAGCACAAATAACTGCTGATGAATACCTTTTAGAGTTGTGTATTATTTCTGTGCCACAGATTTTGTGAAAATGAGAGCAGCAGTGTGCACATTTAACTAAGAGGAAAGTCTAGGGCACAACATGATGCAGAGTTTCTTTGGCTCCAGGATAACAGGATGGGTGATATGACTCGGATGAATATGTATGCAAAGTTAATGATGTGTGAAGCTACAAATAGCCTCAATTGAATATTTGACTACTAAGTATTGAAGAGCCCTGCTGAGCTACATGGGTTTTCCAGCTTTCTACCAAAACAATGCCAAACTGTTTTTGGTCTCTGGCAATTCTCAAAACACTCTCTAAAAGAGGGAGAACATGACAAAGGGAAGTCTACAGTAAAATACCCAGCCTCCAAATTAGACAGGTCTGGTGATGAAATGCTGCTAGGAGATTTCATCTAGAATGGTGTTTCATTACTGGCCTTTGCAATTTACTAGGTGAAATCCCTGGTCCCATTCAGTCAATGGCAAAGCTCCCAGAGACTTCACTGGGAAGAGTTTTTCAGGCAATTCCTGCAGACTTGGAACCATGATCAAGCAATATTGTGGATTTACCCCTTCTGTGAAAAAGTCACAAAAGGGAAGCCATGTTAGTTTGTAACTTTAAAAACAATGAGTAGTCCTGTGGCATCTTAAAGACTGACAAAAATATATAGAATCATGAGCTTTCATGAGTAAAACCCACTTCATCAGATGAGTTGGAGTAAAAATAACAGAAACCGAGATACATATAAACAGCTAAGAAGTACCTGTCAATTGTAAGACCCACGTTAATGAGGCTAATTAAGTGAGCTGGATAAGAACGGCCATACTGGGTCAGACCAATGGTCCATCCAGCCCAGTATCCTGTCTGCTGACAGTGGCCAATACCAGATGCCCCAGAGAGAGGGAACACAACAGGTAATCCTCATGTGATCCCACATAACCAGACAAATGGAGGCTAGGGACACCATTCCAACCCATCCTGGCTAATAGCCATTGATGGATCTAACCTTCATGAATCTAACTAGCTCTTTTTTGAACCCTGGTAAAGTCTTAGTCTTCACAACATCATCCGGTAAGGAGTTCCACAGGTTGACTGTGTGCTCAGTGAAGAAAAACTTCCATTTATTTATTTTAAATCTGCTGCCTATTTATTTCATTTGATGACCCCTAGTTCTTTTATTGTGGGAATAAGTAAATAATTTTTCCTTATTCACTTTTTCCATACCAGTCATGATTTTATAGACCTCTATCATATCCCCCCCTTAATCTCCTCTTTTCTAAGATGAAAAGTCTAAGTCTTTTTAATCTCTCTTCATATGGGACCCGTTCCAAACCCCTAATCATTTTTGTTGACCTTCTCTGAACTTTTTCCAATGCCAATATAACTTTTCTGAGATGAGGCGACCACATCTGTATGCAGTATTTAAGATGTGGGCATACCATGGTTTTATATAGAGGCAATAAGATATTTTCTTTCTTATCCTCTATCCTCTATTTGCTTTTTTGACTGCTGCTGCACACTGAGTAGATGTTTTCAGGGAACTATCCACTATGACTCCAAGATCTCTCTCTTGAGTAGTTGTAGCCAAATTAGTCCCCATCATAATGTATGTATAGTTGGGATTATTTATTCCAATGTGCATTACTTTACATTTATCAGCATTAAATTTCATTTGCCATTTTGTTGCCCAGTCACTTAGTTTGTGGAGATCTTTTTGAGGCTCTTCACAGTCTGCTTTGAACATAAGAACATAAGAACATAAGAACGGCCGTACCGGGTCAGACCAAAGGTCCATCTAGCCCAGTATCCTGTCTGCCGACAGTGGCCAGCACCAGGTGCCCCAGAGGTGGACCGAAGACAATGATCAAAGCGCTTTGTCTCCTGCCATCCCCCTCCAGCCTCTGTCAAACAGAGGCCAAGGACACCATTTTATCCCCTGGCTAATAGCCTTTTATGGACCTAACCTCCATGAAATTATCTAGCTTCTCTTTAAACTCTGTTATAGTCCTAGCCTTCACAGCCTCCTCCGGCAAGGAGTTCCACATGCTGACTACGCTGTGTGAAGAAGAACTTTCTTTTATTAGTTTTAAACCTGCTACCCATTAATTTCATTTGGTGTCCTCTAGTTCTTCTATTTAGGGAACTAATAAATAACTTTTCTTTATCGGCCCTCTCCACCACTCATGATTTTATACACCTCTATCATATCCCCCTCAGTCTCCTCTTTTCTAAACTGAAAAGTCCCAGTCGCTTTAACCTCTCCTCATATGGGACCCGTTCCAAACCCCTAATCATTTTAGTTGCCCTTTTCTGAACCCTTTCCAAGGCCAAAATATCTTTTTGAGGTGAGAGACCACATCTGTACACAGTATTCAAGATGTGGGCGTACCATAGTTTTATACAGGGCAGTAAGATATTCCGGGTCTTATTTTCTATCCCTTTCTTAATAATACCTAGCATCCTATTTGCCTTTTTGACCGCCGCTGCACATGTGTGGAAGTTTTCAGAGAACTGTCACGATAACTCCAAGATCTCTTTCCTGATTTGTCGTAGCCAAATTAGCCCCCATCATACTGTACGTATAGTTGGGGTTATTTTCCCAATGTGCATTACTTTACACTTATCCACATTAAATTTCATTTGCCATTTTGTTGCCCAATCACTCAGTTTGGTGAGATCTTCTTGGAGTCCCTTACAGTCCCTACAGTTTGGTTTTAACTATTTTGAGCAGTTTAGTATCATCTGCAAATGTTGCCACCTCACTGTTTACCCCTTTCTCGAGATCATTTATAACTAAGTTGAATAGGATTGGTCCCAGGACAGACCCTTGCGGGACCCCACTAGCTACCTATCTCCACTCTGATAACTTACCGTTTATTCCTACCTTTTGTTTCCTATCTTTTAACCAGTTAGCAATCAATGAAAGTATGTTCCCTCTTATTCCATGACAATTTATTTTACTTAAGAGCCTTTCATCAGGGACCTTATCAAAGGCTTTCTGGAAATCTAAGTATACTATATCCACTGGATCCCCTTTGTCCACATGTTTGTTGACCCCCTCAAAGAACTCTAGAAGGTTAGTAAGGCATGATTTCCCTTTACAGAAACAATGTTGACTTTTCCTCAACAAATTATGTTCATGAATGCGTCTGACAATTTTATTCTTTACTATAGGTTCAAGTAATTTGCCCAGTACTGATGTTAGACTTACTGGTCTGTAATTCCCAGGATCACCTCTACAGCCCTTTTTAAATGTTGGCATCACATTAGCTATCTTCCAGTCATTAGGTACGGAAACTGATTTAAAGGATAGGTTACAAACCACAGTTTATTGTTCCACAATTTCACATTTGAGTTCTTTTAGAACTCTTGGGTGAATGCCATCTGGTCCCGGGGAGTTGTTACTGTTAAGTTTTTCAATTTGTTCCAATAAATCCTCTGATGACACTTTAATCTGGGACAATTCCTCAGATTTGTCACCTAAGAATGGCTCAGGTTTGGGAATCTCCCCAATATCCTCAGCTGTGAAGACTGAAGCAAAGAATTCATTTAGCTTCTCTGCAATGACTTTATCATCTTTGAGTGCTCCTTTAGTACTTCGATCATCCAAGGGCCCCACTGGTTGTTCAGCGGGCTTCCTGCTTCTGAAATACTTAAAAACATTTTGCTATTACTTTTTGAGTTTTTGGCTAGCTATTTTGGCTAGCTGTATCCCATTCACAGCTTTTGATGTGAAAATGCAGATATTAAAGGCAGGAGAAATTGGCTTTGTAATGTGCCAACCAGTTAATGTGTTTATTCAAGCCCAGGGTAATAGTGCCAAACTTGCAGATGAATTCCAGTTCTGCAGTCTCTGTAATTGGCTGATGAAATTCCCTTGTAAAGAATGGCTAATTTTAAATCCATTAATGAGTGCCCAAGTTAAAATGTTCCCCTACAGGTTTATGTATGTTACCATTTCTGATGTCTGATTTGTGTCCATTAATCATTTGTGTCCATTAATCATTTGTTGTAGACAGTGTCCAGTATGGCCAATATACATGGCAGAAGAGCATTGTTAGCACTTGATGGCATATATCACATTAGAAGATATGTAGTTGTATGAGCCCCTGATCTTGTGGTTTATGTGGTTAGGGCTTGTGATGGTATTGCTTGTATAGATAATGTGAATAGAGTTAACAACAAGGTTTGTTGCAGGAGTAGGTTCCTAGGTGAGTGTGTCTGAGATGTGATATGTGGCTGCCAGAAAAAAAATGCTTCAGGTTGCAGGGTTGTCTGTAGGTGAGGATTGGTAAACTGCCTCCCAAGGCCTGTGAGAATGAGGAATCATTTTCCAGGATAGGTTGTAGATTGCCAATGATACACTGGAGGAGTTTAAGCTGGGTCTGTAGGTTATGACCAGTGTTGTTCTGTTATTTTCCTTGTTGGGCCTGTCCTGAAGCAGGTGATTTCTGGGTACTTCTCTGGCTCTGTCAATCTGTTTCCTCACTTCCCCACGTAGGTATTTAAGTTTTAAGAATACCTGATAAAGATCTTGTAGGTGTTTATCTGTGGGATTGGAGCAAATCTGGTTGTACTTTAGGGCTTGGCTGTAGACAATGGATCTGTGAAAGTTTTTGGTAGCTTCATGATGTAGGGTGCTGGCATCTCTTCAAGGAAAATAGTTTGCAAGTCACAACAACCTTCATCCTGCTGGATGTAATCTGTATTTAATGCTTTGTCAACTTCCCTTGTACTTTAGTCTCAGTATCCAGTACCAAAGATTATGATTATGTTAAAATATGTCACCAGAACTTTGATTTCAGTGCAGTGAAAGTTATGTAGGTAAAAATGTCATCACATTCATGACCACATGTATTCAATACTCACAACATTATAGGTGATTGTTCTGCCTATCTTGCATAAAACATGATTATATTATTTTTGATAGGTGCTATGTAAAGCAATCTCAAACTCTTGCTGCCTGGACAAAAGAAACTGGTATCCATGCAGGTGCTCAAGCTAAATTGTTGTGCAAAAGGGCAACGGTTATGCTGTGCACCAAAATCTGCCCTTTCCAATTGGAGATAATATGGCTCTGACTGGAAGAATATGATATTGATAATTATGAACACCTGTTGCCAGCTCATTTGCAGACCAAGAATATGATATTGATAATAATGAACACCTGTTGCCAGCTCATTTGCAGACATATGGCTGATACCTTTTTGGCACGAAGTTTTTATGATGCTGGAGCAAGTTTTCCAAAAGTACCTAAGGGTTATGGAGCACAAACCGCACTTGCTTTCTGTGTTCCTTGTGTTGTTAGATGCCTTGATACTTTTAAAATCTTCCCCTATTGCCTTCAGGGAATTGCCTGGTAGCCCGTTTGTTACCTGACTCTACAGCAGTGGTTTTCAAACTACGGATCATGTCCCTGTACTGGGTTGTGGAATGTCAGGCACTGAGTCTCATTTCTGTAGGGGGATTAGGTGACCAGAAGCTGCTGGCAGCAGGCTCAGCTCTTATATGGGGTGGGGAGTACACAGGGCTCCATGCACAGCCCTTGCCCTGAGCACTAGCTCTGCACTCCCATTGGCTGGGAATCTACTGCTGGCTGCTTCCTGCTTCTGGGGCACACCATGGTCTGCAATGGCAGGAGAGGCAGAAAGCCTGCCTTAGCACCCCCACTGTACCGCTGACTGGGAGGTGCTCAAGGTAAGCCTCTCCTGCCCCAGCCCTGACACCCCAAAGCTGGAGCCCCCTCCTATGCCCCATCTTCATCCTCTGCCCCATCCTCGAGTGCACACTCTAGTCAAATTATTTTGGGCATCAACAATTTTTTTCAACTGGGTCATGAAAAAAAAACTTTGAAAACCACCGCTGTACAGTATATTCTACATTAAATTGTTTGGTTCTTAGCAACATCATTCATGGATGTGCATGCCTGTCCTTAGTTATGAAGAGGGATATTTATTGTTAATTTTGATCTTGACATGGTCTGAGTGAGTCTGGTATAAGTTATGCAGATCATTGTTTTGCCATTACAATGTAAGAGTTTTGTATTGAAATTTCTTATTATAATATTTGGCTTTGACTTGTTTGCTGTTGAATTTCATCCAGTAACTTATGTAATGCTATTTGTGCAAAGAATATGCATATAGAATTGAAGTAAGAACATATTTATTTATGTCTCTATGATTAAAGAGAGAATGGAACATCTATCACCACTGGACAGTGAATCAATTGCTTTACAAAGTTGGTGGCACAGATTTACTATGGAGGAGTGCATTAGATGGTTTAATATTGACTACTATGTGTATCTGAAGGATGTGAAACAAGTTTCTAGAAAGTTGGAGATAGAAGTGCACAAGCCTAATATATCGACACATGAAAATGCATTACCAAAGAATTGCAGAGAAAGGATTATATGAGTGGAGAGGAATATTGCACAGGTAATCGGAAGGGTGTATCAGGGAATGCTGTCAGCAGTAAATTACTCGTCCATACACACTGCAATTATGTGATGGCTTTAAGGTAAATGAAAGAACTTCTCTTGTGGTAGAGTGTCGTGGGCTATGTAACAATTGACCCAACAATGTTTATGCAAGCCTGCATGCAAGTAAAGTGCACTATGCATGATGATGCTATCATTATCAATCACCTTCAGACTTTCTAAGAGATATGCTTTAGCTCCAACGGAAGTTATGACTCTGCAGGAATTCCTGGGTGAGGTTCTTTGGCCTGAGTTATGTAGGAGGTCAAGCGAGATGATCATAATGGTCCTTTCTGGCCGTAAAAGGTGAGATACTTGTGGGGGTTGGTGTCAGCAGATGCTTAATTGACATTCAGGCTCAGGCTTGAACCCAAGATCTCAGTCTCTGTAAGATGAGAGGCTCCCAGAGCTTGGACACCAGCCACAGCCCAAATGTCTACACATCAATTACCCAAGCCCCTAATCTGAGCCCTGCAAGACCAAGTCAGCTGTCATGGGTAAGCCATGGGTGTCTAACTGCAATGTAGACGTACCCCGAATCTGTGAATCAATATATCTATTATAATGAACTGTGAAGACCTGTCTCAGGTGTAAAACATGAGTTGCATATTGGGGTATGGATCCTTGTTGAGCCTCATGGCTTGTTATTTTCATAAACTGCTGTGAGAGAAAATTACTTCTTTTTTGTGTAATAGCAAATGACAACTTGTGAATGGTGGGGTAAATATTGTTAAGATATTTAAGCACTTAGCTTGATTTGCAAATGTAAACATCCATAATTTCTACTGAAGTCAATGGAAAATGCAGATACGTAGTACCTATGAACACCTGGCCAATCAATGTTATTAGGCATATATTTCTAGAGATTAAACTGTAGTGTAATCCCATAATTAAAGTTAAGAACCCCAGCAAGATTAGGTATCTTGAATGGCACACAGAAAATTTATTGGGGCAGAAATCTATGCAGCAGATTTAGAGGATTATTTTATTTTATTTTGTGACACTGAGCAACATAAAATGAAGAAATAGTAGCCTGTTTTTCTAGTAATGTATGCACATGCTCCAAACTAAAACACTACATACCACCAAAGAAAGAGATGGGGTGACCAGAACTGCATATAGTCTTCAAGTTGGGAAGATACCATGGATTTATGTAGAGATATTATGGCATTTATTTTCTTATTAAGTATCCCTTTCATAATTGATCTTAGCATTCTCTTATCTTTTTTGATTGCTACTGCACATTGAACAGATGTTTTCAGAGAATAATCACAATGACTCCAAGATTGTTTGCTTGCATGGTAACTGCTAATTAGGTCGCACAACTTTGTTTGTATAGTTGGGATTATAGTTTCCAATGTGCATTACTTTTCGTTTATAAACACTGAATTTCATTTGACATTTTGATTCTCAGTCACCTCGTTTTATAAGGTCCCTTTGTAACTCTTTCCAATAATTTTGGAAATAATTACCAGTAATTACCTCACTTGAGAACTATTTAATCTGCAGACTTTGCCACCTCATTCTTTACCTTCTTTTAAGATCATTTATGAATATAACCAACAATACTGGTCCCTGTATAGATATCTAGTGGATATTGTTATTTACTTTTGTCCTTTCTGAAAAATGCCAACCCTGTGTTGACAATCTTATAAAGAATTACTGATCCATGAGAGGACCTGCCCTTTTATCCCATGACAGCTTACTTTGCTTAACACTATTTGGTGAGAGACTATGTCAAAGGCTTTCTGAAACTCCAAGCACAATATATCCACTGGACCACCCTCATTCACATGTTTCTTGAATGCCTCAAAGAATACTAGTAGAGTTGTGAGGCATGGTTTCCCTTTAGAAAGTCATGGTGACTTTACCTGAACAAGTTATGTTCATCTATGTGTCTGATAATTCTGTTCTTTACTGTAGTTTCAAGAAATTTGCCTAGCACTGAAGTCAGTCTTAAGATCCTGTAATTGTCAGGATCACCTCTGGAGCCTTTTTTAAAAAAAAATTGTCATCACATTAGCTATCCTCTAGTCATCTGGTACAGAAGATGATTTAAGTGAAAGGGCACATACCACGGTCGGTAGTTCTCAATTTCATATTTGAGTTCCTTCAGAAATTTTGCATAAATGCCATTTGGTCCTGGTGACTTATTAATGTTTAACTATTTGTTCTAAAACCTCCTCTATTGACACCTCAGGCTGGGACAGTTTCTCAGATTTGTCACCTAAAAATAATGGCTCAGGTATGGGATCTCCCTCATTTCCTCTGCAGTGGAGGGTTGCCAGGCCTCTAGTTTTTTACCAGAATACCCAGTCAAAAAAGGTACCTGGGAGGCTCCAGTGAGCATTGGGCCATTCAGAGTTCAGTCAGTGGTGCTGCGGGGCTAATGCAGGCTATTCCTTACCTGTCCTGGCTCCATGTGTTGCCCTAGATGTAGCCAGCTCCTAGGTGGGATCCAGGGGAGGGCAGACAGCTCCATATTCTGCCTTCACCCAAGCACTGGCTTCGCACTCCCATTGGCTGGAGTCCATAGCCAATGGGAGCTATGGGAGTGGTGCTTGAGGGCAAAACCAGAGTGCAGATTCCCCATCTAGAAGCCACACCTACCAGCCACTTCCAAGGCATAGCACCGTGTCAGGATAGACAGGGAGCCTGTCTTAGCCGCACTGTGTCACTGACTTGGAGCCAACCGAGGTAAGCCCGCCCCAGCTTTCATACCCTATCCCAGAGCCGTCACCGTCTCCTGTATCCCAACTCTCTGCCCCAGCCCTCAGCCCCCTCCTGCACTCTGAATCCCTTATTTCTGGCCCCACTCTGGAGCTTCACACCCAGTTAGAACCTCACGCTGCGCCACACCCCAAACTCCTTCCTCAGCTGAAGGAAAGTGAGCGAGGGTGGGGTGGAGACCTAGCCACCGTGGGAGGGAGGAGGTAGTGAGTGTGAGTCAAGGCCTCAGGGAAGGGCAGAGCTAGTGTGTTTGGTTTGGTTAAGTAGAAAGTTGGCAACCCTGCTGCAGTACAGTAAGAAATTCCCATTTGCATAACACAATGGATTTGTCACCCAGCAGGGGATGCCTTCCCTGGGTTCTGGCTGCAGACAGTCCTTGCACACCTGTGGCAAGTTCAGTATCATGTGATTTATAAACATGTTTTCCCAAATCATACAGTTTTTCCCAAGTCTTTACCTACCACCAAGACTTAGAGCATAGGATCTTGTACATCAACTGTCTCTCTCCCCCCACTTTTTTAATTATTTCTAGCTCATTAACTAATTAATAGGGTTCGTCAGCTTATCACTTAGTACTTAAACTATTGCTTCAGCAATTTATCTCCTGTAGGGATACTTCAGACATGCACAGAATGGGATGTCAGCCTTAGGCTACTCTCACTATGTCACAGAGATGTATAATAAGGCTATATTAGAGGCTGAACACACCAGAGTACAATACACCCGCCTGCCTGTCATTTCCTCATTTAGCCTCTTAAGAAAGCACTTACATATAAGCTTAAGTTAATGGAACATCATTGGGACTTAAGCACATGATAGACAAACACCTGTCAGGGATGGACTAGATGGTGCTTGGTCCTGACATGAGTACAGAGGATTGGACTTGATGACTTCTTGAGGTTCCTTCCAGTTCTATGATTCTATTAAACTGGGGGCTGCACCCACTACTCGCTACACTCGCCAATCCCCCTCTCTCTGGCTGCTTTCACAGCCAGAGAGCCTGATGATATCTTTCTGTCACATGGCAGGAAAAACTTTTTTATATATAGGGAGAGATACATTCTATGAAATTCTATGCTTAACATTAAGGAAATGCTTGATAATTTGCTTGAATAAGAGTCTATTTTCTTAAAAATGGATTTTTAAGATGGATAGCTACTATAATCATTTTTGAGCTACCTATTTAATCAAAATTATTTTGGAATAGATACTTTTAAAGTGTATGATTTGTCTTTTTTAAATGGGTTTAGCAGAGAGGTCTCTCAGAATCTGCTTAAGATAAACAAATGGAACACTAAGGAAGCAGTGACCTCATTTATTTATGGCAATTTATTGTGTTTCATTGTATTGAAATGTAAATAATTCTTAATGACTTTTACTGTTAAGCTGTAATTTAAATGTAATGATTAATAATTAGACTTTAATACTTTCTCTTTATAGGGACTACAATTTTCCCAGTTATCGCACAAGACAAAATACCTGTTTGATGCTTTCTAGACACCATTTTGGACATCACCATATGGAAAGAAAGCATGGTACACAGGGGAAGAAGGCCCTGAGTCAACAAAGTTAAAATTAAAGTTAATTTCCATAGAAATGGAGATGGATTTCAGCATATGTGAATAATGCTTTGTTAGATCAGGGCCTAAGAAAATGGGTGAGTACATGATCTTTGCCAACATACTGTGTCTGCATATGGTTCTGATGTATTTATTCCAACACTCACTGTCATTCATGGTTAAAAGAATGGGCAAGAGCTGCTGGATTAGAAGCAAATGCTATTCCATACTCCAATGCCATGTAATGGTAAGGAAGCCTATAGCAAATTAATATTACATAAGAACATAAGAACAGCCATACTGGGTCAGACCAAAAGTCCATCCAGCCCAGTATCCTGTCTGCCAACAGTGGCCAATGTCAAGTGCCCCAGAGGGAGTGAACCAAACAGGTAATGATCAAGTGATCTCTCTCCTGCCATCCATCTCCACCCTCTGATAAACAGAGGCTAGGGACACGATTCCTTACCCATCCTGGCTAATAGCCATTAATGGACTTAACCTCCATGAATTTATCTAGTTCTCTTTTAAACCCTGTTATAGTCCTAGCCTTCACAATCTCCTCAGGCAAGGAGTTCCACAGGTTGACTGTACACTATGTGAAGAAGAACTTCCTGTTATATATTTTAAACCTGCTGCCCATTAATTTCATTTAGTGGCCCCTAGTTCTTATATTGTGGAAATAAGTAAATAACTTTTCCTTATTCACTTTTTTCCACACCAGTCATGATTTTATACACCTCTATCATATCCCCCCTTAGTCTTCTCTTTTCTAAGATGATAAGTCCAGGTCTTTTTAATCTCTCCTCATACGGGACCCATTCCAAACCCCTAATCATTTTAGTTGCCCTTCTCTGAACCTTTTCTAATGCCAGTATATCTTTTTTGAGATGAGGAGACCACATCTGTATGCAGTATTCAAGATGTGGGCATACCATGGATTTATATAAGGGCAATAAATATTCTTCATCTTATTCTCTATCCCTTTTTAAATGATTCCTAACATCCTGTTTGCTTTTTTGACTGCCACTGCATACTGCATGGACGTCTTCGGAGAACTATCCATGATGACTCCAAGATCTCTTTCCTGATTAGTTGCAGCTAAATTAGCCCCCATGACATTGTATGTATAGTTGGGGTTATTTTTTCCAATGTGCATTACTTTACATTTATCCACATTAAATTTCATTTGCCATTTTGTTGTCCAATCACTTAGTTTGGTGAGATCTTTTTGAAGTTCTTCACAGTCTGCTTTGTTCTTAACTATCTTCAGCATTTTAGTATCGTCTGCAAATTTTGCCACCTCACTGTTTACCCCTTTCTCCAGATAATTTATTAATAAGTTTAATAGGATTGGTCCCAGGATTGACCCTTGAGGAACACCACTAGATACCCCTCTGCATTCCGAAAATTTACCATTTATTCCTACCCTTTGTTTCCTGTCTTTTAACCAGTTCTTAATTCATGAAAGTATGTTCCCTCTTATCCCATGACAACTTAATTTACATAAGAGCCTTTGCTGAGGGATCTTGCCAAAGGCTTTCTGGAAATCTAAGTACACTATATCTACTGGATCCCCCTTGTCCACATGTTTGTTGACCCCTTCAAAGAACTGTAATAGATTAATAAGACATGATTTCCCTTTACAGAAACCATGTTGACTTTTGCCCAACAAATTATGTTCTTCTATATGTCTGACAATTTTATTCTTTATTATTGTTTCAACTAATTTGCCCAGTACTGTCATTAGACTTACCGGACTGTAATTGCCTCTAGAGCCCTTTTTAAATATTGGCGTTATATTAGCTATCTTCCAGTCATTGGGTACAGAAGCTGATTTAAAGGATAGGTTACAAACCATAGCTAATAGTTCCACAATTTCACAATTGAGTTCTTTCAGAACTCTTGGGTGAATGCCATCTGATCCCGGTGACTTGTTACTGTGAAGTTTATGAGTTAATTCCAAAACCTCCTATAATGACACTTCAATCTGTGACAATTCCTCAGATTTGTCATCTACAAAGGACGGGTCAGGTTTGGGAATCTCCCTAATATTCTCAGCCGTGAAGACTGAAGCAAAGAATTCATTTAGTTTCTACACAATGACTTTATCATCTTTACGTGCTCCTTTTGTATCTTGATCGTCCAGGGGCCCCAGTGGTTGTTTAGCAGGCTTCCTGCTTCTGATGTACTTAAAAACATTTTGTTATTACCTTTTGAGTTTTTGGCTAGCTATTCTTCAAACTCCTTTTTGGCTTTTCTTATTACATGTTTATACTTAACTTGGCAGTGTTTATGCTCCTTTCTATTTACCTCACTAGAATTTGACTTCCACTTTTTAAAAGATGCCTTTTTATCTCTATCTGCTTCTTTTACATGGTTGTTAAGCCATGGTAGCTCTTTTTTAGTTCTTTTAGTGTGTTTTTTAATTTGGGGTATACATTTAAGTTGAGCCTCTATTATGGTGTCTTAGAAAAGTGTCCATGCAGCTTGCAGGGGGTTTATTTTCTGTTTAACTAACCTTTTACTGTACCTTTTACTTTCTGTTTAACTAACCTCCTCATTTTTGCATAGTTCCCCTTTCTGAAATTAAATGCCACAGAGTCGGGCTGCTGAGGTGTTTTTCCCCACCACAGGAATGTTAAATGTTATTATACTATGGTCACTATTTCCAAGCGGTCCTGTTATAGTAACCTCTTGGACCAGATCCTGCGCTCCACGCAGGACTAATTCAGGAATTGCCTCTCCCCTTGGATGATGACATTATGTACCTAGAGCTATAAGATCCTGGCATTTTGTACTTTTTACGCTCTATGCTTTTGAAATAGGCCCTCCTCTCAAACAAGTAGCTAATTCTGAGGCAGAGGGGAAGAGAGGTTCCTTTCCTAGAAGGAATGATGATATTTATTCAAAAGCTGTGAGCTGACATCTAAGTACTATGACACTGAGCTATTGTAAATGTTTATTATAATGGAAATAGTGAGCAGGTGTTATAGCCCCAGTTCAGGAAAGGATCTCTATGCAGGCAGAAAGAGTAAGCCCATGCTTAACCATTAATCAAGGCAATGGACAATCAAGTCCTTCAGGCCTACTTCTGATCTCAAACCAGATCAACCCAAATGTTGTTTTACGTACCACCAATTTACACAAAATCAAGAGAAAAGTGAATTAGACATAGTAATGTAATATGCATAACTTAACTTTTTCATTGCATGACTCTTGAACGTTTATCTGTTTAAATATAGGGGTCCCTTTATTTTGGTTTTATTTTAATTGAATTATAATATGAACATGATTCCTTCAGAACTGCATCACAAGAGAAGACTGAAAAGTTTGCAAGCACAGCAAACATGACTGAGTTCATCAAGGTGACATACTCATGAGTAAGATTAAATGGCTATCCCATTGGTTCACAGATTGCTAATATCATGTTCCAATCTAGATCAGAAAGGAAACAGACACAGTTATTGATTTTTCCTGCAGGACTATAATTGCTACTAGTCTCTTTGTAGCCCATAGTGTGCAGCAGCAATGATTCTGTATCACACATCCCACAGATTTCTAATGAATTATTTAATGGAGATTTGATTTTTTTTTAATTATACACTTGTTCTCTGCATTATTTTAAACTGTTTCTAACATAAAAAACTTGTGTTTAAAAAAATAACAGTTATTTGCTTGGCAAATTGGGAGAAATACATCAGATTAACACAATCTTACCTGCTATTTTTACTCTCTCTTCCTTGCTAAGTGCAAGCAACTTCCTATTGCAGCCCTTAATATTTTCTCACCAAGAAGTGAGGTCAACACTTAGCTTCACAGTCTGGTTGCATACAGGTACTTATCTCTCAGACTGTATGGCTGGAGATGACAACGTATTATATGGCCAATTACTGGCCATGTCCCCAATCCTCAACTTGTAGAGGTAGTCTTTGAGATACACCCTGGTTTCCATAGCTCAAGATGAGTAATTCTGCATCTGTTCCCAAATTCCTTTCTCCCATGACAGCTACACTACTAAATTCCGGCACCCTCCATTTTGTAAGCACAGACTCTGTCATCTTTTTTCACGAGAAGGAATACCTTTTTCTGGACATTGCCCCCTTCAAATTAATAACCATGCTTAAAAATTAAGGTGTGACTCAGCAGGAGTAAAGTCAGCAGAATCTGGCCCTTACCCAATTATAGCAGTATTAAACTATCACCAGCTTTGTATCTGATTAACATTATTTCTCTACTAAGAATTTTAAGAATAGTTCAAAGCATACATAGCACCTCTGGCTTCCAAACTCAATAGCCAATGGAAATACATTCACTGGTACGAAATAAAATCCAATTACTAAGCCAGGCCCAATCACTAAGGCCCTGGCTTCATGCTGGCTGATCCCTGTCTGTGACCTCACTTGGTCAGGCTACACCAGGAAAAGGAGTGTTCTTATAACATGACCATTAATGCTTCATAAAATCCTTATGTAGATGGTGCAATGGGGCAGTCTGTCCTCGATTAGCCTAGCCATGTTGAACATTAGATGGAAATCTTGTGGGGAGAATAAGATTTACCTTGACCTAAACTCACACGGGATTCTCCCTCCAGTTGCTGCTCTGGGCTATTGTGGCTCTGGGCCCCAGAAGTGAGGGCAGGGTGACTGTGTCTCCTCTGGTTCATTGCTCCTGTTGCTGGAGCCTGTGCTACTGAGGAGGAGGAAGCAGCCTGCTCTGAATGCAGAGAGGTGAGGAATGGGCAGGGGACTTAAGGAGAGGAGGTTCAAGGAGAAAGAGGGTGGGGACAAGCAGCGCAGGAGAGGGTACAGTAGCCAGATGTGGGGGAAAGAGGAGGGAGAGAGGAGTTGGAGGGAGCATTACTTGGGAGTGAGATAGGAACTGAGGCAAAGAGCTGAATAAAAACAGAGGGTGGTATAGGAGCAGAAAAGGAGGCAACAGGAACTGGAAAGAAAGAAAGAGGGTGGAAGTAGGAGGAAAGATGAATAGAGGCAGAATTGTGGGGAGGGACAAGGATAAATCACCAGGGCCAGGAACTGAACCAGAAATCCTGAGTCTTAGGATTCCTCTGCTGTCTGCAAATACCTACAAGGCGGGTCTTATTCCACACGCCTGCACCCCCTATACACGCTGCCTGCTCCATATAGAGGACTGCCATACACTGCCTTCTATTACTGCCAGTGCTGTGGAACTAATTGTCTAAATCCTGCTAATGATCCTCGGGGTCACCATGGTTCCAGGTGGTGGAATTTCTGTTTTAATTTTTTTAAAAATTTTGAAATGATAATGAAAAAATAGTATGTGACCATATAATTAAAGATTATCATAATGCATCTGCATGACGGGACTGAATTGGGGTGCCCAGGCAAGCTTCAAAGTTAGTCTTTGAGCTAACCTCAAAACACTTAAAACATCCAGTGTGCTACAGTCTGCCACAGCCACTTGTATTATGATGGTAGGAGGCTCAGTAAATATTCTCCTAAAGTATTACCTTCTTCTCCCCCGGCCCCATCCAGTCCCCTCCCTGCACTCTACCACTGTAATACAAGAGAGGGCTATGCTGGGGTTTGGCAGGAGAGCTCTGCTACACCAGGTCTTCCACTGGTATGACTCACTTAGGCTATGTCTAGACTGCAAGCCTCTTTTGAAAGAGGCTTTTTCAAAAGATACTTTAGAAAAAGCCTCTTTCGAAAAAGAGCGTCTAGACTACAACCAGTACTGTCTAAAAAGCAAGCTGCTTTTTCCAGGCAGTCTGGATGCTGTCTTTCTAAAAAAGCATAGTTTGCATTACATAGTGCCTTTTTTCGAAAGAGCACTTTCAAAAAAAGGCGTTCTTCCTCGTAAAACAAGGTTTTCTGCGGTCGAAAAAACTGCCGCATCCTTTCGGTTTACT
The DNA here is from genome assembly GCA_019425775.1 of Rafetus swinhoei. Classification (NCBI taxonomy): domain Eukaryota; kingdom Metazoa; phylum Chordata; order Testudines; family Trionychidae; genus Rafetus; species Rafetus swinhoei. The sequence continues at coordinate 313,571,738 of CM033437.1, forward strand.
TTAGAAAGAACGCGGCAGCAGGGGAAGTTTTTTTTAAAATAGGCTACTTTTTTCGAAAAAACCCTGTAGTCTAGACGCACCCTTAGAGACACGAGTGGTGATAGTTAAAGCAGTACTCAACTCTGTATCTTTATGGCAAGGAGAGTCAGTAAAGGCCCAATAGCCATAACAGACACTCCACTGCCCTGCCACTGTGTATGGGCTCTGCTCCAGTGTAATGGAGAATCCAGCCCTAGGGATGCCAAAGTTCAATGCAATGGTGCTGGGGAAAGTTCTCATTAAGAACTTTTAAGCTATGTGGGGAGAAGGGAATGAAGACTGAAAAGGGAGAAGAAAGAGACAGAGTCAGAAATGGAGAAAAGGTCACATCATTCGCACCAGCCCATAGTTCTTTACAGTACAGGAACGTGGGGGAGGGATGGTAGAAGTATAGGAGAAAAGGGAGCAGATCTTCCAGCAAACAAAGAACAGAGCAGAAAAACAAATGCAGAGAGACAGTGAACCAGGAGCAGTGAGATGAAGAAAGTACGGATAAAGAGACTGTTATGGTAAAAGATGCTATGGCCAGCACCTCAGAGATCACTGATGGATAAGCTCCCAGAGAGAGGCCAAGTGGTAACCACAACAGTGCTTTTACAGGACCGGTGTGGGTTAAAGCAGGGGCTCCTCATTTTTTAAGGAGTAAGGGTTATTTCGAAAGAAGGGGTTTCTTTCAAAATAACCACGTCTACACGGCTTTTTTTTTTTAAATCTCAGAATAGGTTATTTTGAAATAGCGGCTGGATGCAATTATGCAAATGAAGTGCGGGAAATTCAAATCCGCGCTTCATTTGCAATTTCGCTCAGCTGCATTTGCATTCCTCTCTCGAAGGAGGAATGCAGTGCAGACATACCCATACTGAGTTGCCCTGAGGGCTTGCTCTGCTCAGCCTGTGGGGGGGCACGTAGGGGCTTTGTTACTCACATGCTGTACCTGCCCCTCTCTCCAGCACATTTTGGCTGCCAAGGAACAGAAGGCGCTCCAGGTCCTGCCTCAGCAGCTGAACATCACCTCCCGGGTTCTAGTGCCCAGGGGTGAAAATAAATTAAATTTCTTATGGGGGGAGTGGGGGTGAGCCCAGACAGTGGGGAAAGGAAGTGGGATGAGACAGCGGGAAGAGAAAGGGATATGAGAATAGACAGGGGGAAAGCAAGGGCCCAGCCTGCGGAATTCCCTGGGCTGCAGCAGCAAGCCCAGCAGGGAGGTGGCCCCACAAGCATCAGAGCAGTGACAATGCTTCAGCTGCTGGTGCCTAAATAGTCTCCAGCAGCACTTGGGGCTCCCTCTTTTTGCCATCCCAAGACCTCCAGCACCGAAAACCCAGACACCAAAGTAAGTTAGGAAAACTAGCAGCAGCATTCATGTGTGTGCTTTCCCTCCACCCCCAAGATATAACAGTCAAACCATGCCTATGTCGGGGAAGTGGCATTGCATGTTGCAGGACCATGGTGGCCCCATACACTTCCAGGGAGCTTCTGCTGCTCCTGTGTCAAGGTAACAGATGGGTCTGATCCAAGCACTTGCCTCTGCCTGACAATCAAAGCCCCTGAATCCCTTCCTCATTCAGGGTCTGTGACTGGGGCAGGACTACCAGGAGATGTGCTCAAGCCACTCAGTGGGTTGCTGAGGCAGAGGGTGTTGTGGGCGGAGGAGAGGATAGGGCTGGCTGTTGCAACTCTCTGGCCTCTTGCCCACCACTGGCCCTTGTCCCTACTGAAGCAAGGGGCCATACAAGCCCACGGGACCCTCTCCCCGAGTCTTGTTAGTAGATCTCACTACCTATTGGAGCTGCACAGATAGGACTCAAAACAAAAAAGTTTAGGGATTCTACGGTTAAGGCATCCCACTCCTCTTTGCCTTAGACCTTTCTGAGTTTCCTTTGAACTGCAGAGCAGCTCCAGAAAATGAAGGTTAATGGCGATGCTACCCTTTATTTCCAGATCACGGTGTCTAAGCATCTCACTCTTGGGCTACGTCTACACTGCAGGCTTCTTGCAAAAGAACCATTTTGCACAAGAGTTCTTGCGCAAAAGTTCTTGGGCAAGAGCATATCCACACTGGTCAAAGCACATCACAGAAGTGGAGCGCTTTTGCACAAGAGAGCATCCACACTGATGGGACACTCTTGAGCAAAACCCTCCCCACCCCCCCGAACCACTTCAGACAGAGCAAAAGGGCACCAGGATCTTCTGGGGGCGGGGGCTGGAGCTCCTCTGAGACACGTGCTTAAAGGGATCTTCCTGGACAGCCATTTCTCTCCTGCTGCGTGCTTTGGGACCTCTCGTAGGGACTGAAAGCTGTAGCAGTGCCTGTTGTGGTTGCCTTCTGCCTCATTGGACACCACAGCTTGTGCCCTAGTGCCTTTGGGGACTTTTGCCTTCTGCTTGCTGTTCCATGGAGCCAGGGGTGGCCCTGTGCCTGCTCTGGCCCCACACAGCCATTTTGGAGTTCGTGCAGATGCTGTTCTACGCTGCCTCGCTACTCCTGCACAAGCTCAATGCTGAGCTCACTCTGGACTCCCTCTCCCTGGATGCAGCGTCTTCGCTGTGGCATTCCTACCTGACTATGGACAGGCGTTACTGGAGACTCAACACCAGATCCGACTGGTGGGACCAGCTGGTCCTGGAGCAATGGGACGACCAGCAGTGGCTCCACAACTTCAGGATGCAGAAGCAGACGTTCCTGGAGCTGGGTGGCTGGCTCGCCCCTGCGCTCCTCAGACACCCAGCTGTGGCCCACCATCTCCATCAACAAGAGGGTCGCCATCGCCCTATGGAAGCTGGCCATCCTGGACAGCTACTGCTCGGTGGCACACCAGTTTGGGGTGGGCAGGTCCACAGTGGGTGCCGTCTTGATGCAGGTAAGGCCTCAGGGGGGCTGCACTCTCTGCCCTGGGGGAAGGGAAGACTGCAGGGTGGGGCAAGGCCATGCCATAGTGCACGTGAGGGTGGAGATGGTGTTGCACATGCAGTCGCAGCGCTGGAGGGACTTGGCCCCATGCCTGCTGCTGCCACTTCATGTCAGTCCACAGCTTGCTGCTGACCGCGTCATCCATTTGGCCTGGATGAGACGCCGGAGGAGCTGGTCATGCTGCCTGGCCCGCCGGACTGGTGCCTGGGTCGTCGGTGCCGCCGCCATAGGGCTGGAGGGTCCCTCACTCCCGGCTGGTCCCACTGCAGAGAACACAGAAACCGGCGAGGTGGTCAGTCAACCCTGCCCACAGTTTCCTGGAGCCCCATGCTCTCCTCCCTGAGCCTCATGTTACACCACACCACAACTGTGACTTGGGCCCAATCGGTCCCCTGTGTGTGTGATCACACAGACTAGCTCAAAATCCTGGGAGTGAAGTGATCCTCCATGGATTGTAACCCTTGGGAGACATCACTGTGAATAAAGACCTTTGTCTGTGTCCTAGCCACTGGCATGCTGTGTCCGTCTGCCTGAACTGTGTACGCTCCTTCCCCAAGGTAGAGCACATGGCTTCTACTCTTGTCACTGTCAGTGAGCATACACTGTTGATGCTGTAGTTATATTTGGGAGCAAGTGTGGCAGACGAGGTCTGGGTTCTCAGACTACTGTCATTGATTTCTTCAGAGATGCAGCCAGGGCTACTGGGAAGTGTACTGCCCCTGCAGCAAGACTCAGTGGCCCAGAGGCCTGGGCTGCCCGCTTCCCTACTCCTCCTCCCCCAGCCCTCAGACAAGTAGCCCAGGGAAGTGTGTGGCCACAGTGGGGGGCTTCCCTCAGGGGCAGCAGAGGGACCGGGAGCAGCCCAGGGACTCCATGGGGGCCGTGCTCACAGGGCTGGCTCGCTGCACTTTTCACAGGAGCAGCTGCTGTGTCACACGGGCAGGCATGGTTGCGTGCTGTCTGTGTGCGGCAACCTTTGGGATGTGTGGGGTGTGGGCTTGGGACTTGGCTGCTTCCAGCTGGCATCCCCCCTCCCTTCCCGGGCAGGTTGTGTGTGAGCAGCAGGGTCCCAGGCGTGCCCTGGAGCTGCCTGCCACGTCCACATGCCACACAGTCAGGCTGCACGAGGTTGCACGTGCTGCATACTGCTGCATGGTGTGCAGCTCGAACTGCCTGAGTGACGCTCCCCAGCCCTCCCTCCGGGCACCCTCCTCCCCCACTCTTGTGAGTGAGAAGTGCAACACTCACCGGAGGAGGATCCATCACTGGCCTCAGACGAGACCCGGGAGACATCCTGGCTGCTGGGCACTGGCTCCAGGTGGAGGGTGATGGGGTGGTCCTCTCTGTCATCCTCCTCCCGGTCAGGCAGCCTGACCACCAGGGTGTGCAGTCTGGTGTCGACCGCCGGCGAGGGCCCTTGGACCACCATCTCCCCCAGGATGGCGTGCAAGCAGTCGTAGTGGGGTCAGGTGTCGGCTCCTGCCCCCTCACCTTCAGTGGCCCTGACATAGCCCAGGTGCAACTCCTTAACCTTGGCCTGGACCTGTTCCAGGGTCCAGGCCAGATGTCCCTGGTCGGCCAGCGCCCGGGTCATGCAGCTGAAGATGTCCGGATTGTGGTGATGGGACCAGGGATTGTGGACGGCTTCCTCTTCTGCCCACAGGTCCAGAAGGGCCTCAGCCTCAGCCCTGGACCAGCATGGGACACGCTGCTTGGTGCCCTTCCCTGGCTGCAGGGAGCCCTGGGGCGGCTCCTGCGATGGGGGTGCAGGCTCACGGGGTGGCTATGGGGCAGACATGCCTGCAGAGCTGGAATGCAGAGCTGTGTGGTGGAGCTGCCCTCTGTTGCTGCTGCTGCCGCGTGGCATCTACAGGGTGCCTGGCCCTTTAAAGAGGGGTCCGGCAAACAGGAAGTAGTGAGCTATGAGTGCGGGTACGGAGCGCCCAAGCGGCCATCTGCGTTTTTTCCTGGGAGGCCAGTTCTTGTGCAAAAACTCATGGCTGCCTGTCCACACTGCCCTCTTGTGCAAGAGCACTTGTGCAAGAAGGCTTCTTTCTCATACAGAGCGTCAGAACTCTCATGCAAGAAGCCCTCAGTTCCAACACCTTACTGTAAATGTACTTGTGCAAGAACGCGTGTGCAGTGTAGACACTCTGCAAGTTTTTGCACAAGAACAGTCGTTCTTGCGCAAGAAGCCTGCAATGTAGATGTACCCTTGGGGTTTCCCAAGTGTAAAGAGCAGGTGCCAAGGAAAGACATGGGTCAGAGATTGTAATTAAATAGTTGGATCTGTTTGAATTTTGCCTTGCAGAGAGGGCAGAGGCCTAAGGTAGCCTACTCAAGGAAACAGGACTTGTGTATATTTTGTAAATGGGTGGTGGGTGAGCCCCCAGTTCAGAGAGGCTAGTGCTCTACCCTGCCCCCCTTCACCTGCTACAGCCAGACTAGTCTCAAGGCCTCCGCCTCCTCCCCACTGCCCCAGGCCCTCAGCCCCTATCTGGCCCAAGTTACTGTAGGCCAGTGGCTCAAGACGACCCAAACCAGCTTTGAGACAGATTTGGATTGAGGCTGGGGCCTTAGGGTGGAGCATGTGCAGAGCCCCCCTTCAGTTGTTTAGGGAAACAATCACAGAACACAGTGGTAACAAATTTGATGATCAGACAGAAGCTATTGTATATGTTTTGAGATGGTTCATGTGGTTTCAGTCACTAATGCCTGGCTTTAAAAATATTTATATTTCAAACAGCTCTGCTGTGCAAGAGACCAGAAAAAAAAGCCCCCAAACCGAAAACCCCACATACTGTAGTTGGGTTTTTATTAACATGTGACATCAGACTTTCATTTATATTTTATAGGTCAGTCTCAAAGCTGAGCTTTACACTAACCACATTGTACTTCAAGGAATTGTGGATTTTGTGCAAATGATGTGACCAATTTCAGACTCACAAACTGTGATCTAACAGCAATAACGATCTCTGGAAAGTAGACAGTTGTTGGGGTTGGTCTACTGAAAATTTCATATACCTTCAGGCTTTGCCGTGAGGTAAACCCCTCACGTGAGCTACAATCACTAATGATCACTTCCTTCTCTTCCTGTCTTCTTGGTCAAAGCCACTTCTCATATCAATTTGTATGGTTGTGTGGCAGCTCGCAGATCTATATTTTTGAATGAGATTCAAACAATGTTCTCCTCTGTGCAAACTCTGAGTTCTAATTATGGATTCAATCCTGCAAATATATATACATAGGAATAACTTGTCCAGTGGGAGCAGTCCCATTTCACTGAATGTGAGTACAGTTACCCATATATGAAAGTGTTTGGAGGACTGGAGCCTGCATTTCTGCAAATAGACCTCAGGAATGCAAGTTGCTGAGAAACTCCCCTAGCAGGTTATGTCCTCAAAAGAAGGTTTTAACATCCTCTCATGTTATATAAATATGTAAGAAGGGAAGACTACTGAAGATTTAAGTTCCCAGCTCAATAAGGTACTTGAAACTAACTATGTATCATATTTTAAATTTAAAGGCTCGGTTCTTTCCTGCACCAGAGCTTTGCTCAGCTTGAATTGGGCACTAGGGAGCTGGCTGCCAGTTACTAGGTCTCGAGACCACATACATTATAAATACTTACAATTGAAGGTGTGATTGTAGCTGGGGTAGGCATACCTATACTAGCTTTAACGTCAGTGTGAGCTGTACCAGCACACCAGGGATGCTAGGTAAATATTTATAATGCTGACTTGCACTGCAGCCTAAGCCCCTATGTCTATACTGCTATTTTTAGCCATGCTTCCATGGGTAAGGCTAGCTCGGGCATGTCTGCGAATTGCAATCACATGTCTGACTGCTGTACAGAAATAGCCTTAGAGGTGCTTTTGGGCAACTCTAATTTGCCCTCTAGTGTGGGTTCCTTGATAGACCAAGGGAGGATTAGCAGAGTGGAACAGAGCTCCTCCATGCCTTTTTCTATCCCTGACACCCCCTATGGTCGAGGGCAGGCCACAGGGCAGCTACCCTATACCAGGGGAATTCTCTGCTACTGATTTGGGGATAGTTCCTAGCCACTTTGTACTTACGTTGTAAGCTGATGGCCAGAGGTTAAAGTTCAGCATGTGCTTGCTTACTTCGCTGAATTAGGGCTTTGGGATCCAATTTGGTCATGCTAGTGGGAAAAGTTGAATCATATGGCCATATAGAGTTAGTTTGCCAGATTAATTTAAAACAGAAGAAAGTTTTTTGATAGGCAAACTGGTGTGACTACAATAAGAAATGGCACACACATTTGCCCAAAACTTAACAAAACCAAATCTATTCTTATTTATTAGTGAGGTCCTCTATATTTCACAGATGTTAAGGCTAGACGGGACCATTATGATAATCTAGCCTGACTTTTTCTATAACCCAGATGGAACCAGAAGCAGAGACACTTGATGAAACCCAGGGAGCTTGCCAATGTGGTGCTCAAGATAAGCTTTCCCAGATCAAATTAAACTTCCAAAGCCTTCCCTAGAAGTTGCCACACACAGTCCCAGCCCTTACATTTCCCACATATAAGGACCATGAAGTTCTAGCTCTGCCACCAGTGCTGGAAGTTCTGAAGGGGCAATACCCTGGCCCATTTCCCTTCTGCACTACCTTGAAGAGATGAGAAGGTGAAGTGCCCAGTGGTGGTACAGGCAGTGCTGTAAAAAGATGTAGTAGCTTCTGCAGCCCTTCTACTTCTGCTTCTGCACCTTTGTGCGGGCAAAAAAACCAGAGCCTTCAGCAGCTGCATAGCAAGTGCATAGCCCCTCCTCAAAATAGCCCCAAACTACAGTACAAACCACACATACAAAGCAATTTTTATTCATTTTTCTTAAAGTTTCATGTTTTTAGAGGATTCAGAGCCTGTGAAAAGGTCCAGCCTTTGGTTTCCCATAACACACGTGAAACTCAGGAAAGCAAGAGTTTCTCACTAACATAGTGAAGGACCATCTTGAAGGGTGAGAACATAATTCAGCCAATGTATTTGTTCAGTCTTTGGTGTCTCTGCTCATCCTCCTCAAAAGGATGCCCTTTAGTGCTGATCCTTGTTGTAGTGCTTTTGTAATAAGGACATCTTTCCACTAGGAATTGAACTGTGGTCACCCGTTCATTCCTCAGAGGCCAGCGGATACCACTGTCAGCATCATCCCTCAGAAAATATTCTTGTGGCATTTTTGAATGAGTATTTCACTTTATCACATATCTACCTTATTTTATTTCGGTGTCTAGGTTTGCTCACTGTTGTCTGAAAGCACAAAGGGCCTAATCCAAGTCCAGTGAGGTCAGTACAGTGGTTACAGTGCACTTTAGTGTATGTTGGTTTAGGCCCAGAAGAGTCAGCTAAGTAGGACAGCCAATTACAAATCACCACCACCTAACCATTCGATATAGGATGAAAAAGGTGATTTTTCACATTGCTTTTTATGAGGCTATGTGAATGCTCTTGAGAGAAATTTTCACTTTATTCTAAAATCTCAATTATTTTTCAGGAAATGTAAGTTTAAAAAACCACTAACATCCCTGCTATAAGAATCTATTGTTTTGTTTTATTTGTATTAAATTCAAAAGGCACCTAAAATGCATGTACTACATTGTAGCAAATATTTATCTTGCTTCTTTTAACTGTAGCAAGCTGGGTCCTTGAGAAAATCTCAAGAACAGTCTTGACCTGCTTGTGAAACAGCATTTCTGTCAGCATGACGCAAATCTTAGCCTCTTCCTCAGCACTTGTAAAGCTGTTGACTCATGCTCCTGACTCTCTTCAGACGTGTTCATCACATGCTCAGCAGCCACATGTTCCCAAAAAGAGGTCAAGGTAGAATGCAAACTAATTCCTCAGTTCAGAAGCACTGAGATCCAGATGTTTGCAGCTCTGTAGCCTCCAAGGAACAGTTTGCATGTTGGAACAGCTCTGGTTTCCCCAAACTGCTGACCTGTTACATTTTCATTCTATTTATGTGAAGTCACTATTAAAATAAATTATTTTGTTCCTTGGAGATAATGCCATCACTTTAATGTAATTTCAAGAAATCTTCAAGGGAGTGCACATATACATCATTAAAACGTTTCTACCATTAAAACTTGGCTTCTAAATGCAAGCATGTCAACATACAATTGATATGAAGAGGAAAATAATGATAATAAATAAATGCTGAGTTCAAGCTGCCTTTTTGGCTCAGAGGTGGTGCCTTTTCCCAACATATATCACAATGGACAAATCAGTAACTTGGCTAAATCATTTGTCTTTCTTGAGAAGACTAGAGAAACCTGCTAACATGCAAAGTGCCTCCTTTACTCTCATTTTTTTGCCACAAGTTAGCAGAATTCCCTTTTCTAATCTCAGGCTCGCTTCACTTTATTTTATGTTCACGGTGGAGAGATGCCGTGATTAACCTCTGTAAACTGCTAGGCAGTGGGGTTGAGGGAGCTCACCTATTTAAGTCTTGCACAATAAGCAGCTTGCAGGCTTTTATTAAGAGTAAGTCATGCTGGGAACTGCCCCAACTTATATAGACATCTTTTTCATTGTTACTATTTTTCAGTTCAATGGGTGCACCTTGGTGAAACTCAAGGTCTTGCCCATATCCTACAGAGGGAAGCACTATAACTCAAGAATTGAGTTCAGCTCCTGTGTTCACTACTTCAGAAGAGGAAGTACTATTCATTTTTTCAGGACTGGTGAAAAGTCAGGGCAGGGCAGAGCTGGGTGAGAGTGACTACTTGGACAGAGAATTAGATCAGGGATGGGTTAGAGCAGTCCTTTCTACCTCACTCAGAAGGCAATAAAGATGCCTGCCCAGTATAGCCACTGAGCCCCCTTAGCACTACTATTACTGACAATACATATTTCACACATTGTACGGGGATTCAGTGTTCCTGTACTGAGAAATTTCTAGCAACTCTGCAGTTACTTGCACAGGTGTTTTCCCCCCTGAATTGTGTATCCTTCAGGAGAAAAAACATGAATTCCAAGTATTCACAATTTTGCAGGCAATAACACACAGCTATAGTAATTTGCAGTGATTACTGTGAATTGTGGGATACTGCCACACCAAGAAAGTTATGTGTGGACTGGCTGCCTAGGGCATAAGGGAGACAAAGGATGTAAAAGCCATGGAGCCAACACACATCTCGGGAATAAGGCCAACAGAGGTTTTTGCTGCAGGGATACTTACAGCTCAGAAGAAATTTAATGGATAAGAGTAATGTCACAATGGGCATCACTTCAGAGAAGCTAAACTCATGAAACTATGCAGATGAGACAATTATGGGAACTTTGAACATGCAGATAACCATAGACCCAGCAATTCTGCAGAAACAGTTGTGCAATACTCACATCAGCAAGCACTTGTTCACATGAGTAATTCCATTGGCTTTAACAGGACTATTAAGTTGCTTGGTGCCATATACAGTGTGTGTAATTTCAAGCATTTGCTTAACCAGCTTGCAGTATAGAGACCTAAGTACAGTATATACATAAGCACTCATCAGTTTGGGTAACGGTTATGCAATCTCTCTTAGTATATTTTTAAACAGGACTTTTGAGTTCCTAAAATGATCTGACTGATATTTTTATTCAATGACAGAAATTACTCCTTACACTCTCTTTACAAATAGACTGTCACTCCATTTTAAAGAAAGCCTTCTTAAATGGATTCCAATCCAAATCTACCAGAAATTAATATAAACAGGACTATTTGTTTTAGCTAACCAGTCAAAATTAAAATCAAAACCTATCAGTGCAACATTTCCTGTTGTGAATGGCATTTTTCTTATTGAGTTTATAAGAACCTAATCAAAGCATTACTTACAGTTCAACACTTAAACTGATTGTATTCTGGATGCTTAAATCTAGATCTACCTGTCAACTTGTTTAGCAAAAATGTTTTGCCCATATAGCTGCACTGTTTGTCCCGCTGGTTCCGCGGATCACCTCAAACTCATCATTGTCATTTCACTTCATACCACCTTCAGAAGCAATTTAAACAAGGAGGATTGCATTGTGCATATGAGTTGGATGTGGGACAATTAAACTCAACCTGAAAAAAACAATGATTTGATTAACCTGCAGTAGCAGGTGGCAGACTATATTGGAGCCTGCAGAGGGAAGGAGAGTTCAAAAGGTAATGTCAGAGTACTGTGTGGTCTATGAGATAATACAAAAAATACAAATCCACAAGCAACTATACTCAAATATCATCACCTGTATTTTAGATATAGAGGTGGTAGGTGCCTTATAAATAGCTAAATTAGTCCTTTTGATTCTTTCTATTGCAAGTACTGCAAGTAAAAACTGTGCAACATCATTTTCACTCTCTTATGCAACAGCTGACAATTTTACAATTGAGGTTTGACAGCTAATTCGAATTAAAGGCTTTACTTCAAACTCCCGTTTCACTGCCGCGTGTAGACATGGGCAGTTATTCCAGGCTAGTCAATTTCCAAAATGGTGACCACCCGGGAACATGCTAATGAAGCACGGGATATTTAAATCCCACGCTTCATTTGCAATTTCAGTCGCCCTCATTAGCCTCCTAGTTTGAACTAGAGGGCTAGTGTAGACATATCCTTACAGAAAAAAACAACAAATGGTCTGGTAGCACTTTATAAACTAACAAAACATGTAGATGGTATCATGAGCTTTCATGGGCACAGCCCACTTCTTCAGATGACCGGAGTTATGAGTTTATCTCCCCCCTCCTCTTTCCCTCTCCTATTTATTTTGGGTGTACACATCCTAAACTCATAACTCCGGTCATCTGAAGAAGTGGGCTTTTTAACATTTTCACCAGAAGCAAGATTTTTTCCCCTCACAAATCTGTAACAGAATGTAAGAATCTAGAGCTCATTTCAGCAAAACTTGAACTGAATTCAGTTAGCTAAAGAAAGGATCTATTAAAGCAAATGCAAAAAGTGAAGATGCGTATCTTACTGTAACTTGAATTCTCCAAGACACGTGGTCCCTTTCTGTATTCCATTGGTGGCACACACACATGCGCTTGAGACCAGAGAATTCTTGCAAACACAAGACGTGTATGCCCTTGCCCCCATTTGGGCAGGCTAGCCTGCTACTCTATCCCTTCTGACCTCCTCTCTTGCTGGAACCTCGAACTCCAACTATAGCTGGAGCCCTGCCCCAGCCACCACAAGTTCCAGCTGGCACAGGCCACCAGCCACAGGTCAAGTTGCCGGTTGACCCTAGCTCTGGAGTGCCAAATGATCTCAGAAAAGGATGGCCCTGGAGTGCTGGGCAGGCCCAGATCCAGAATGCCATTTGGCCTATACACCAGCCCTAGGTCCCCCGGCCCCCGTGTCCTGGGCTGTCAGCTGGCCCACACTAGTCCCAGCCCCCATCCTCTTTGGTGGAAAGGCTGAACAAAGGCAGGAAGAGGAGCAGCCTGAGGCCACAGGGGAAGAGCAGTATGCAGTACAGGGTCTTGGGGAAGAGCATGGGCAGGGGACACACCTAGTTGTTTGGGGTGGCCTTGCCTCTCCTGACCTACAATACCCATCACACAGGTTTGCAAACATCATCTCTAGGTTTCATGCTTATGTTCCAGCTCTTCTTGTGCTCTGAATGGAGGGTAAGATGAGTGGAAAACCCATCTTTACCACTAATGAGGTCATGAGCTGAAGCAGAGGGAAGGGAGAGTGGGTAGTGGATTATAAATAGGTTCTCAAAGATCTCCAACATGGGCAGTGGGTACTCAAGGTTGGAGGAGTTTGTGCCACCCCAAAGAGCCAGGAGTGACCCCACCCATATGCTACTCTTCCCCACCCCCCCGCCCATTATGCTCAGCATGGGTGCTCTAGTCTACCTATCAGGTGGCCCTAACTGGGACCACACAACCCATCCTCCTGTTGCTCCAGGCCTGTGGCTGCACTACCTGCTCCAGAGCTGGGGGAAGCCAGGGGGCACTAGGCTGGGGTAGCGGCTGGCAGCTCAGGGCACTAGCCTAGGAGGGTTGCTGCTATCTGCCATGGAGACAGCACAGAACAGTGGGCCCTTGGGTGGAAGGAGCAGGGCAGAGAGCTAACCTCCCACAGTCAGCAGCCTTCCACAGTCAGCAGTTCCCATGCCACCCATGATCTCCAATTACAACAAGGTAAGGTAAGGTAAGCAACTTCTCTTTCTTAGAGTCCTGCTCTCCCTATGCCTATTTCTCCATGATTTTCAGCTTACTTTTAATGTCTGTCACTAAACATCTTCTAGATGGGTGCTTGCATAGTCTGTACCTCTTTCATTTGTTCTGGCCTGGCAAAGTCTGCAAATAGAAAGGAGAAAAACCATTAAAGCATTACCTGCCAAATCACTAGAGTGCCTTCGTTAAAGCTTTTCCAGAGGTCAGGGATAAAATATATCCCACATAGTTTTTCAAACCCTAAATGTAGTGGATTAATAATGATGGATAATATGTTGATCAGAGAAGGATGGGCAGACCAAATGACAAGTGACTGGCCTATGACAGACTATCTTGGCTGGTTCTAATATGGCCTCACTGACAGGAAGTGTTAGGGCCTGTATTCTAAAGGATATCCAACAACTTGTGAGTGACATTCCCGTAATTCCTCCAGGGGATTCTAGAGTGTGTCTATGATTCTCCTCGGTGGTCTTGGGCTTGCTTGTAGTCATCAAGTAGTGATGGTGAGGCAGGCACAACTGCTCTTTAGGAGATGAGAATAACAGTACCATAGGAGTAAAAAGATCTGCCTGATCAGGCTGTTCCTCTTCCTCAGAGTGCCCTTGAGTGGGCTGAGGTTCCTTCATATGAGGAGACACCTGTCTGAACTCCCTCCATGATCCTCTGTATTTGGAAGGTTTCAGCTATGGACCCCAGGAGCCCAATTAGGAGCGGTGTAAGGAGATGGACCCAATGTGGGAGAGTACCACTGGTTCCAAACAGGGTAGTGCACCTTACAGGAGCAGAAGGGAGCTCAAGAGATTCTAGAGACTCTTTTGTGACTAATCTCACACTTGGTATGGCCAGTGGAGTTACCATTTCAGCCTTGAGCTCAAAGGAGGAGTCCTCTGGCTCAATAGGCAGAGACATTGATACCAGTTGTCTTGTGATACCCCAGCTGATTGATAGTACTGATAGTGTGGGGAACTCCTTGGTGACCACCAACTGCAAAAGTATCAGTGACTCCAGGTCAGTATCCAGGCTAGTGAGGATAAGGGAGGATAGCAATCCACTGAGGCTGGGGAGCAAAGAGGGTTTCTGTCTCTTGGTAGAGCTGACAGTGCAAGTTTGGACTGAGTGGTCTTTCTTGTCATGGTTCAGTACCATTCTTGTAGGTGGTAGTTGCTCCATTTTCTCCCTTACTAGTGCTGGTGTTGGTTCTTACCCCTCAATGATAGGTTGTTTCAGAGCACTATTGGCTCTCGGTATTGATGAGCCATACTTATACCCCCTGTGATCTTCTGGACTGGGGAGCAGAGTCTCACCCAACTTGGAGTGTGTAGGGGGAAAAGTCCTCTTCCTAGATGAGGACTTAGGTGGGGATTTCTCTCACTTTTGGTAGAGTGCTTACTCTTATTCTCCTCCCACCTGCTCTGCCTGCTGGATCTTTAATTCTGCCCTCTGCTGCTCTGAAAGCAGAGAATATCATGCTTTGAGGAGCACTTAGTGCCTCTCACCTATGTACGAGGTGGGTCTGGCAACTTGAGGTCAGAGCGGAGTATCACTGAACATTCCATCAAGAATCTTCTGAGCTGGAACTCCCAGGATCAGTGCGTTCAGAAAAGGAAAAGAGCAGCAAATATTGTTCTTTAAGGGAATGAGACTCCTCCAGGCAATACAAACACCATAGAAGTCACTAACCGGGAAGCCTAGGAGAGGCCACACAGGTCTTAGAACAGGGGGACCTAGGACACGAAAGATAATCCAAATAATGGGGGCATCAAGATCAGGGGAACCCCAGATCCCTACTAATGCTGTCTCAAAGAAAACTCTCTTACTAGAAAAGGTAAATTAGTTACAGACACACAGAAATTTGAAAAAAGGCAGGCAAGTAAGCTGTGGACACAGAAAAATTCCATCTCAAACCACAGGCTACCAGAAATTAAGTAGAGAAGTGAATAGTCTATGATGTCTCTTATGCCCTCAGTGCAGAGAATAATAAGGCAAAAAATGCAGACAAGGACCAATGGACACTGCTAATGACAAATCTTTCACTGTTAGGTACGTGGAGCGTATGTGTACCTTGAATGGAATGCACATAGGGCCATCACTCAAAGAACTTAATACTGTTCAGTGGAATACATCCTGCAGAATAGGGTGATTTGTACAGCTCCAGAATTGAAGCAACGAGGAATACATGGCCCCATGGCAATTTATATCGTAATTCCCCAATTTTTTCTAACTTTGAAGATCATTAACAAAGGCAGGAATGGTAGCATTGGATTATTTCCAAAGAGGTAAAATACACCAGAGATATTTACTATATTACAGCTCTAACAACGATTGCCTTTTACGATTCATGAGGTATTTCAGGTACTGAATCAATCATGTCTGATATCAAATCCCCTTTATTTCTTTTATGTCAGTAGCAAATATTTTTAGTGTTTCTATTACAGCAGGCAGGACAGTTTGGTGATCCTTTTGCACCATCATTACTTCTAAAACACCAGGAAAACAATCTATCAGGACAACTCTTCCAAGCAGCTTCCAAAGTAGGTTATGTATCTGCTGTGGCTTATCTGTTAAGAGACATAAGGTCCTGATCCATTGTGCTCACACAAAAGAGGACTATGCAGCACTTTAAAGACTAACAAGATGGTTTATTAGGTGATGAGCTTTTGTGGGCCAGACCCACTTCCTCAGATCAAATTGTGGAAGAAAATTGGCATGACCATATATACCAAAAGGATACAATCAAAAAAAATGAACACATATAAAATTGACAAATCAGATTTTAGAACAGAGGGGGAATGGGGGGGGGGAGGTTAGTGTCTATGAGATAATGATATTAGGGGTAATAATTGGGGAAGCTATCTTTGTAATGGGTAAGATAATTAGCATCTTTGTTGAGGCCCATTCGTAAAGTGTCAAATTTAAGCATGAATGACAGTTCAGAGGCTTCCCTTTGTAGTCTTGTGTTAAAGTCTCTTTGAAGCAGGATGCATGTAGTGAGGTCGTTAAGACAATGCCCCGTCTGGATGAAATGGTAAGAAACTGTTTTTTCTTTGTGAAACTGTCTGATGTCTGTTTTGTGTTCATTGATTCTTTGGCGAAGTTGTCGGTCGGAATTTCAATCTGGATTTCTATATACAAAGCTTCCGCAACAATGCACAGACTGACATTATTTACAAATGACAACAAGCGACATACAATCTCAGCCACCCTGAACCCTATGCTATCCAGAGTCTCAAAAACAACCCGGACATTATAATCAAACCAGCTGACAAAGGGGGTGCTGTGGTCATTATGAATAAGTCCAACTATGACCAGGAGGCAACTAGACAACTCTCCAATACCACATTTTACAGACCTCTCTCCTCTGATCCCACTTCAGAATACCAAAAGAAACTACACTGTCTCCTTAAAGCACTCCCTATATCTACTCGGACCAAATCCACACAGAAACATCTTCTGAACCCCGACCAGGATTGTTCTATCTGCTTCCCAAAATCCATAAACCTGGACACCCCGGACATCCCATCATCTCAGGTATCAGCACGCTCACTACTGGATTATCCAGCTATGTAGACTCTCTTCTCAAACCCTACGCAACCAACACTCCCAGCTATCTCCGAGATACTACTGACTTCCTAAGAAAACTACAAAACATCAATAACCTCCCTGATGGCACCATCCTTGCTACCATGGATGTAGAAGCTCTCTACACCAACATCCCACATGAAGACGGATTACAAGCAATTAGAAACACTATCCCAGAGGATACCACTGCCATTCTGGTAGCAGATCTATGCAACTTTGTTCTCACCCACAATTATTTCCAATTTGGGGACAACTTATACCTCCAGATCAGCGGCACAGCCATGGGTACCCGCATGGCCCCACAGTACGCTAACATCTTTATGGCTGACTTAGAACAATGTTTCCTCAGATCCCATCCCCTTTTACCCCTTCTCTATTTACACTACATCGATGACATCTTTATGATCTGGACCCATGGCCAAGAAACACTGGATGCATTCTACAGAGACTTTAACAACCTACACCCCACCATCAATCTCAGCCTGGACCATTCTACATGAAAGATCCATTTCCTGGACACCACAGTACAAATCACCAATGGTAAATTAGATATCACTCTCTACAGAAAACCCACTGACTCATACAGTTACCTACATGCCTCCAGCTCCCATCCAGAACGCACCATACGATCCATCGTCTATAGCCAAGCCCTTAGATACAACCACATCTGCTCTAATCCCACTGACAGAGACCAGAAACTTCAGGATCTCTACCAAGCATTTATAAACCTCAACTACCCACCCGGAGAAATAAAAAAACAAATTGAAAGAGCCAGACGAATACCCAGAAACCATCTACTTCAAGACAGACCCAAGAAAACCAACAATAGAACACCACTTGTCATCACCTATAGCCCCCAACTTAAACCCGTCCAACACATTATCAATAAACTACAACCTATACTGGAACAGGATACTACACTCCGAGAGGCTCTGGGGACAGACCCATAGTCTCCTATAGACAACCACCTAACCTCAGGATGATTCTTACCAACAACCACAGGACATACCACACTAATACCAACCCTGGAACTTTCCCTTGCAACAAACCCCGTTGCCAGCTTTGTCCACATATTTACTCTGCTGACACCATCATTGGACCTAACCATTTCAGTTACAAGATCAAGAACAGTGATAGAGATGCAGCCGTGTTAGTCTGGTGTAGCTGAAACAAAAAACAGGGCTATGTAGGACTATTAGAGGTGATAATTCACTCTGCTGATACCATTATTGGACCTAACCAGTTGAGTTATAAGATCAAGAACACATATTCCTGCTCATCCAGAAATATAATTTATGCTATCATGTGCCGAAAGTGTCCGTCTGCTATGTACATTGGACAAATGTCTCAGACACTTCACCAAAGAATCAATGCCCACAAACAGATATTAGACAGGATCACAAAGAAAAAACAGTTTCTTGCCATTTCAACCAGAAAGGTCATTGTCTCAACGACTTGATTACCTGCATCCTGCTTCAAAGACCTTTTAACACCAGACTTGAAAGAGAATCCTCTGAACTGTCATTCATGCTTAAATTCGACACTTTACGCCTCGGTCTAAACAAAGACATTAATTATCTTACCCATTACAAAGATAGCTTCCCCAATTATCACCTCTAATATCATTAGCTCACAGACATTTACCTCCCCCCCTTATCCTCCTTCTGTTCTGAAATTTGATTTGTCCTTCTCATCTGTGTTCATTTTTTTGATTGTATCCTTTGGTATATATGGTTGTGCCAATTTTCTTCCACTATTTGATCTGAGGAAGTGGGTCTGGCCCACAAAAGCTCATCATCTAATAAACCATCTTGTTAGTCTTTAAAGTACTACATAGTCCTGTTTTAAGATCAAGAACACATATTCCTGCTCATCCAGAAATATAATTTATGCCATCATGTGCCAACAGTGTCCGTCTGCTATGTATATTGGACAAACTTCTCAGACACTTCGCCAAAGAATCAATGCACACAAAACAGACATCAGACAGTTTCACAAAGAAAAACAGTTTCTTACCATTTCAACCAGACTGGGCATTGTCTTAACGACCTCACTACATGTATCCTGCTTCAAAGAGACTTTAACACAAGACTACAAAGGGAAGTCTCTGAACTGTCATTCATGCTTAAATATGACACTTTACGAATGGGCCTCAACAAAGATGCTAATTATCTTACCCATTACAAAGATAGCTTCCCCAATTATCACCCCTAATATCATTATCTCATAGACACTAAACTCCCCGCCTCATTCCCCCTCTGTTCTAAAATCTGATTTGTCAATTTTATATGTGTTCATTTTTTTTGATTGTATCCCTTTGGTATATATGGTCATGCCAATTTTCTTCCACTATTTGATCTGAGGAAGTGGGTCTGGCCCACAAAAGCTCATCACCTAATAAACCATCTTGTTAGTCTTTAAAGTGCTGCATAGTCCTGTCTTTTGTTTCAGCAAGAGCAGACTAACATGGCTACATCTCTATTACTATTGTGCTCAAAGTAATAATTCAGGAGTACTAAATTCAACCCCAAATGAGCACAAATACATGATTGCTTTGCTTATTTTTAATTATGAATAAACAGCGGAAGCCATATGAAAGTTAAATATATTAGAAAACACACCAATAAACTAAAATGGGCCAAATAATAATTTTATAGAGAAAGAATGCTTTCCCCCGTCCCCTTTCCCTCCAACTCTCTGTCACTGGATCAATGCCTGCAGCATTCACTATGCCTTACTACTTCTGATACTCTGATTTGCAACCCACGCTAAATGCACAGAATTTGAAAGCTTGACTTCCTCCCCCCCTTATCCATTGAAGTGGGTTTGCTTGCCAGGTGAGCTGTTTTATCAAGCTCTCTCGGCTCCATTGTACAGGCTCTTACATGTTCCAGAGTTTCAGAGACGCACCCAACATATCTGCAATGTTCCCGTCACTGGTCACGTTGACACTGGCTTCATCCCAAATCAAATGTGAATGTCTTTTTTTTTAAAAAACACCCTCTGTTAAACAGATTAGTCTGTAGTGTAATAGAGAGAAGAAAATAGCTAAAAATTATGTGTAATGTATATTACTCCAATCTGAACTATTCAGGGTGCCCAAAGCCTTTAAAAGCTAGAGGTAGAGAGTGGGAGAGATGACAGAAATGATTGTAAACACCATGTTTTCCAATCTAACATTTTAAAACAAATAAAGACAGATGGTTAAGATCCTTGATCCTGATAAAATATATCACTGTTACTCACCAGTCTTCTTTCAGGTCCCAATTCAACAGACCCCCGTTATGCACGCTAATAACTTTAAGCACATAATCAGTCTCATTGATTTAAACATGACTATTCATGTACTTACAGTTGGGCAATTGTTTAAATAGCTTTCAAAATTGGGCCTTTAAACTGGACACTTCCAATACTTTGTGTAGGGTTTTACCCTCCATCTTTTGTGCTATCTTATAAATCTAACCCTAACATTTATTTTTCTCATGGTCTTGTCTTTTTCCATATGACAAATACTGATTTCTTTCCCATTGTGTACTTTTAGGGAGCACAAGCCAACCTGGCTGTACCTTGTTTATATTTAGCATCATCCATGGGGTCAGAATGCTCTTAAAACAGAGCTTGTTAGTTGACTTATGTTCCCTTATATTGGCAGAATAAAAGTATTATGAATGGCTATCATTTTTATGAGTTCCTCAGTAACAGATGCACGGGCTAGAAAAGAGAGTAATAGTAATGTGCAGCCCTACACTGTTGAGAAAAAGTTACTCTGCAGAAAATGGCATTATACAGTTCCATGTTTATTGTCTCTAAATGATTTCCAGATGATTTTGCTCAGTATACAAAGAGGATGATTTTTTTCTAACCACCAAACCAGCAAACACAATGTGGGAGAGTTGAGCAGTGGTTATATAACTAATTACATAACTAATTAAAAGCAAATTAATGTTAATCAGAATAATCAAGTTGTAAACTAGCTAGCCTGCCCAGCTGCATCATCTTATCAATGTTACTCTCATACTCCCAGCCCTACTTTGATGCAGCTACTTCTTGTGTCGTGTCCGAAAATAGACTGTAAAAGACCTTCAGGGAAGGAACCTTGGCATTGAATGGGTTTACACAACACTTTAAAGGCTACATCTACACTGCGCATTGTTGTGCAAGAAGATATGCAAATGAGGCACGGTGATGAATATCGCCACACCTCATCTGCATACTTAATGAGCTGCCATTTTTGCGTGAGGGGGCTTTTGTGCAAGAAGGAGCTGTCTACACTGCTCCTTCTTGCGCAAAAAAACCCTCTTGCGCAGGAACCGTTTTGCCACTTATTTGAGGAAGAACGGCTCCTGCTCAAGAGGGGTTTTTTGCACAAGAAGGAGCAGTATAGACAGATCCTTCTTGTGCAAAAGCCCCTTCTGCAAAAATGGTGGCTCATTAGGTATGCAAATGAGGTGCAGCGATATTCATTCGTGCCCCTATGTAACTGGACCCTGATCTTGACTGAATGATACCACAATAGAAATGAGAACAATAAGAAGATACAGAAAAATTAGCAAAAAAAATTTCTGAACATCATTCCATTACACTAATTTTTAACTTCTCTTCCCAATAATCCATTGAATACATAAACAAATACTTAAGTGCAAGTGTGGTCATTCAGAGTTTGAAATGTGGATCTGAGGATGTTACAAACTTATAATTATTCAGCTAACTAACTGGCTTCTGAAATCTGGAACCTTCCAAAATGAGTGAGGTATATAAAGCAGTGTTTGGGTTGCTTTCTATTGCTTAAAAACATTGTAGATTAGTTTTATAGCAAAGAAAGCCAGTAAGTTTATCAGTGAACATTAAAAATGGAGAGTTTAATATAAAGAATAAATCTCACTGATTCTGTACATTTTTTTTCTACCTCAGGAATATTATTTAAGGACATACTGGAATAAAAAAAAACCCCTTTGCTTTTTATTTGCATGAGATCCTCAGTTAGGATAGAGGCTTAGGGCAAAATTCTGGCTTGTTGTGCAGGGTGTGCCAAGTGGGGAAGAGAGCACAGGCAGCCTCTTCCTCCTCCTTATACACTTGCACAGGTGCTGGGCAGAGTGATGCTATTTGTGCTCCGGAGCACTACATGTGAGTGTGGGGCTGGTGGGCAGCATACATGTGGAGCCAACCAACTATGGCTCATTGTGTTGGGATGTGGAGACGGGCTCACCTCCCCCATGCATGCTTGCAAGGATCTGCCTAAGTTGCTGGAGTCAAGGGCATGCAGTGACTCATTTTCTGCAGAAGCAGTAGAGGCCACTACTAACCACACTATCTCAACTTGCTCTGAGTAAGCAGCATGGCTTAGAAAACTTCTGTTCACACACCAGCACTCCCTTTCCCCCACTCCTCTTTGTACTGATCAGAAAAACAGTGAGGGTTGCTCATCCTTTATGAGTTAGCCCGCCCTGATTACAGAATGAGCCATGCATGCGTGGGAGAGATCAGCCCTATAAAAACCAGCTGGAGCCTGTAATGAAGGGGGAATGCTCAGAAGGCAGAGATTGTGGGAGGGTGAGCAGGCTCCTGCTGACTCCAGGAGTAAGGCATGACTAGCTAGCTAGGATGGGTGAATGTAAGGAACTATGGCTGTGTCTACATTGGCGTGATCTTGTGCAAAAACACCCACTTTTGTGCTAAAATTTGCTGCCTGTCTACACTGGCCATGAGTTCTTGCACAAAGAACTGATGTTCTAATGTAGGAAATCTGTGCTTCTTGTGCAAGAACTATGATGCTCCCACTCAGGAATAGGCCCTCTTGCGCAACTGTTCTTGTGCAAGAGGCCAGTGTAGACAGGCAACAGGAATTTCTTGCACAAGAAAGCCCTATGGTTAAAATGGCTGTCAGAGCTTTCTTGCGCAAGAGAGCGTCTACACTGGCATGGATGCTCTTGTGCAAAAGCACATCTCTTGTGCAAAGGCACATGCCAGTATAGATGCTCTCTTCTGGAACGCTGTGTCTAGACTGGCATGATTTTCTGCAAATGCTTTTAACGGAAAAGTTTTCCGTTAAAAGCATTTGCGGAAAAGAGCATCTAGATTGGCACGGACGCTTTTCCGCAAAAGCACTTTTTGTGGAAAAGCGTCTGTGCCAATCTAGATAACTTTATAAAAAGCCCCGATTGCCATTTTTGTGATCAGGGCTTTTTTGTGCAAAACAAATTGAGCTGTCTACACTGGCCCTTTTGCCCGAGCAGTATTTCAAAAGCACTGATTTCAGACAGTAGGAAGTCAGTGTTCTTGCGGAAATTCAAGCGGCCAGTGTAGACAGCTGGCCAGTTTTTCCGCAAAAGCAGCTGATTTTGCGGAAAAACTTGCCAGTCTAGACACAGCCGAAGAGTTTTTGCACAAGAACTCTTCCGCAAAAGAGTTCTTGTGCAAAATCATGCCAGTGTAGACATAGCCTATGGGTTTGAGCTCCCTCAGCTACAGCTGGGGCTAGCTGCTTCAGGCCAGCTAACAAATGTAGTTAGGCTCTGACAGAAATGCCTGACTGGTTATCCTGCCCAGGTGTCTGGAAGTAACCAGCAGATTGCACTTAAATTCAGCAGAGGTGGCAGGTCATTAGCTGGTCAGTTCTTATACTGGTGGTCATGTCTCCTGTGCTCACCTGCCTCAGTCTCAATTTTGTTCTCTCTGCTCCCTGCCCTGCCCCCTTCTCTGACCCTGGGCTTGACTCCTGGTTTGGGGCTATGGCTCTAATCATTATTGTCCAGGGCAGGGGCTCTGACAGGGAGTGGCCTGTCAAAGCAGGAAATGTCCCAGGCAGAAAGGTATGGGAGAGAAAGAAAAAACTGTGGTTTGGATTAATGTAATAACTTTATTTTGAATGTTTAGTTTAATAATGCACAACTCCAGAGGGATTGGGAATGAACAAAAGAGGCTGAGTTTCTTGAAGAGTTCAAGAGAGGAAACTGAGGCAACATGTAGCCTGGCCCTATGCCATCAGGTGCATAGAAGATGGCTGGCCTACTACACTCAGAATATGGTTCTCACTATGGTTTGTGATGTCACTGTTTCTTTTGTAATTCTGCTTATTAAAATAAAAGTCCATTACTTGTATTTTGTGGTTTATTTTTCTGAGCTCACTTTGATTACCTCAGCCTCTTGAAAATAACACTAATATTGGGGGCACACTATTAAATTCAATGGAATATTAATACAAGTATACTAACAGGATTTTCAGTTTCTAAAGAACAACATGACTTCTTATAAGATCTAGTCTCTCTTACCCCAGTGAAAGCAAGCCCTATAGTCAGACATTAATACTAAAGAAAAAATAGGCTTATCTATGAAAAACAAACAGAATTATTTTATAAAAGGGCAGTTTGAAGTTGTGCTCAGCTGACCCAGAGTTTTATGCAAATATATTTTGTGTCTTTTACATTTAAAAAAAATAGTTGTGACTGATATGGAATGACATATCCCAGTAGGATGAAATTTTAAAAACCTAGGCTCCATAAAACCTCACAAAACAAAATCTAAAAAGATGTGAAACCTGGTCTCACACATAGCAAAACAGCCTATCCCATGTTCTGGGATCAATGATAAAACATGAACACTGGGAGAAGCAGCCTGTCAGAGTTCTGGGAGGAAAGATAGCTAGGCTGGCCTCTGCTTTTCAGTAGACATTCTGTGATTTAAGGAGTCATGAAGACTTCAGTTCCCTGTAAGCTGAGAGGCTTACAGGGACAGGCAGGTGTGGGAAAGGCATCTCTTCCCCATCCCAGTCTACTCCCACCAGGGATCCCATGTTTGTGAACAGGTGTTCTTTCCTCCCCCGCAACCCTATATAGCCTAGACCTGCCAGAGCTGATGTGGACAGGGAGAGGTGCCTCTCACCTGGCCCTAACCTGCTGCAGTGAGACACATCTGGGGGAATCCTTTCTCCCCGCTGCAGCCTACACCCAAATTCCTTATCCCTGGCTCCATCCCAGAGCCTGCACCCCGAACCGGAGCCCTTACTCCTTTGGATTCTAATCTCCTGCTCCAACTCTGAAGCCCCTCCTACACATCAAAACCCTTGTCCCCACACACCATCCATGTGTGTAATGATTTTTTTTATGTGAACCTATATGGAGGTGATGTGTCACACAAAATTCATTCTGCACATGTATGCAAAAATTAGAAGGAACACTAGGAAGACCAATCAGGCAATTGGAGCAGACCACAAGCCACACTATCAGGAGATGACAAAACAAAAGGAATTCCAAGGGCCTAATAAGAAGAGGGGCTGGTATGATTCATAGCTGTTGCTCCATGTTTAAGAGCTTAAGAGTACTTTGGGTCCAGTGTCTGCTTTCTCTGAAGTGAACAGGAGTTTTCCAGATTTTTGCCATAGTATCATTTGTTACCATCTAATGAGCACTGAAAATGGGCAAATCTCCCAGGGTATGTCTACACTTGCACCCTAGTTCAAACTAGGGATGCAAATGTAGGCATTCAAAATAGTCAATGAAGTGGGGATTTAGATATCCCGTGCTTCATTAGCATGATCTCGCTGTACGTTACTGATCAACAGCTGTTTGAAGTGAAAGTGCGCGCCGACACGTTAGTTCGAACCAAACCCCTTGGTTCGAACTAACGTTACTCCTCATTTTTTGGAGTGAGTAACGTTAGTTCGAACCAAGGGGTTTGGTTCGAACTAACGCGTCCCAGTGCGCACTTTCACTTTCTAAACAGCTGTTGATCGGAGTAAGACGCCAGCGAGATCATGCTAATGAAGCGTGGGATATCTAAATCCCCGCTTCATTGACTATTTTGAATGCCTACATTTGTATCCCTCGTTTGAACTAGGGTACAAGTGTAGACATACCCACATTTATTTTAATGCAAGCAGAATCTAGACTTTTGGTAAATAATGGTATTTTTAAAATTAATGTGGATTCAAATTCAGGCCAACAGTGGGCTTGCACCCATGTAAATGGCAGCAGAATTTTACTCACAGTCTTTGAGAGCAGATGACAATATTGAAAAAGTGTCAACAGAGGCTGAACTCTTCAGCAACATCAAACACAAGAGGGCCTTATGCCAGTAGTGGCTATAACCCAATTGCAATCTCCCAAATCAGGGAACCAAACTACAGGGTAAATGCAGAAGGAACAAAGTGATTGAATAGAAGCAGTTACAAACAGACAAACTGGCATGGGTGGGATGTTTTTGGAGTTCTGTGCTGTCTAATAAAACAAGGAGTTTGTTATAAACAAAAAAAATTGATTAAATTTATTCCTGCTGAAATGACATACAGTTCCTGTGTGGTTACTGTATTGTGTAGTGTGGTTGCCACCCTATTAAAATCCTGATGCCAACTGGGGTCTCTGAGTGTTGTGTAGCATGATAAGAAGTAGTAAATCCACTGATGTCAATGGACTTATACAAACATAAAGTTGCAGAGGGGTATCCTAATAACTCACAAACACTAAACTCAATGTTGCCTCTTCCTTTTAATGCAACAAAATGGAGACTAAAGTGCAGAGAGTTGTGTTAAAAATGGCCTTGTCTACATTAGAAAGGGTTTGTGAATGTAGCTATACCAGTAAACACGCCTGAATGGGAAGCAACTGATACTAACAAAATAATTATTTTGCTGTACAGCTTATATCAGTTCACCAGGTGGAATAGTCTGTACTTGAATAAAGGACATTTTTGCCATATAGCTGCATCTACATTAGGGCTTTTGATCCTATTTTACTTCAACTAAATTGAAATGAACCTGGTTTAAATTGAAATAACACTATTCAATCAGCTTTTGGCACTGGTGGCATAAAACACACCTGTTGTGCCTGGCTTATCATTAAACCAGTGGCAGAAATCAGAAAAGTATAACAAGGAGGTGAGTCACCAATGAAGAGAGATGTCATGAGACACTTGGGAATGCAAGCCTTATCCCTGATATGCTGCTTGCCAAAAGGATCAGGAAAAGGACCATCTGAGGAAATGGTTGCATACCTGTGATACATAAGGTATTGGTACAAATGGCTTAGACCATGTTCAGTGGGTAAACCTAAGGGTGGGGGAAGCAACCTCAGCACCTTCTCTTCCACCTGAGGCCTCTCCCCCTCAGGCAGCCAAGCCTTCCCCCACTACAGGGGCAGATTTCCATTCCCCCACTTGAGCCTCTCTGGCCCCAGAGCACAGGGAGGGCAAGAGTGAGCAGTCCCAGCCTCCTTGGACCGGAGCATGGGGAGGATGGGCAGTTCCAGACTCCCCAGCCCCAGAGCACAGGGACAGGGTAGTGACATAACTGAGTTTTAGATTATGGCCATGTCTATACAGCAAAGTTTTGTCAGCATACTTTGTCAGTCAACAGTGTGAAAAAAGCACACCCTTAGCCAACATACTTATCAGGCAAAGGGCCCATGATAGACAAGCTCTGCTGACAAAATGCATTGCTATACCCATAAAAGTATTTAGATGTAGCCAAGGTTTATGTCTACAGCAGGGGTGAGGAACCTTTTAAGGGTTGAGAGCCACTGACATACAAAACAATTAATTGGGGGCCGCACATAAATGAGAAGCAAAAAAATCTTCACTGACGTGGCCCCCGACTAAGAAGGAGAAAGACACTCCCCACATTCCCCTCAGTCACCAGAGCCTAAGGAAAGCCCAAGCTAGTAGATTTTGTGTGCTACAGCTCCATGGGAGCTGGCAGTGGACGGGGGCTGGAGCATCAGCTTGGCTCCCCAATGCTGGGGGAGAAGTCCCAAGCCTTGTGGGCTGGATCCAGGCAAGCCAGGGGCCGCATCTGGTCCCC
The DNA here is from genome assembly GCA_019425775.1 of Rafetus swinhoei. Taxonomy (NCBI): domain Eukaryota; kingdom Metazoa; phylum Chordata; order Testudines; family Trionychidae; genus Rafetus; species Rafetus swinhoei. The sequence goes on from CM033437.1 coordinate 313,599,225, forward strand.
AAGCCTTAGGTCCACAGTAACAATGCTGAGGTATGGGAAGTAACCATCTGACCTCTTGTGAGAGGTAGTCACGGAGATAACAATATTTAACCGGGAGCACCCAGTGCCTGGCTTCAGTATGTAGAGAGATGTGAAGAGTTGTGGGCTTGTGATCTGCATACATGTGAACACAGGTATATAAGGGCAAAATTAGAAAGGCAAAGGCACAAAACAAGCTAAATCTAGATAGAAGCATGTTGGATAACAAGAAGACGTTCTACAAGTATTTTAGGAGCAAGAGGAAGACCAAGGACAGGATAAGCCCATTGCTCAGTGAAGAGGGAGAAACAATAACAGAAAGCTTGGAAATGGCAGAAATGCTTAATGACTTTTTTGTTTCTTTTCATCAAGAAGATGGATGGTGACGGGATGGCTAACAGAGAATGCTAAGGGAAATGGGGTAGGTTTAGAAGTTACAATAAAAGAACAAGTTAAAAATTACTTAGAAAAGTCAGATGTCTGCAAGTCACCAGGGCAGGATGAAATGCATCATAGAATATTCAAGGAGCTGATAGAGGAGGTCTGAGACTTTAGCTATCATCTTTCAAAAATCATGGAAGTTGGGTGAGATTCCAGAAGACTGGAAAAGGGCAAATATAGTGCCCATCTATAAAAAGGGAAATAAGAACAACCCAGGAAACTATAGACCAATGTGTTTAAGTTCTGTGCCAGGGAAGATAATGGAGCAAGTAATTAAGGAATCCATTGGCAAACATCTAGAAGATAATGAGGTGATAGGTAACAGCCAGCATGGATTTGTAAAGAACAAATCATGTCAAACCAATCTGATAGCTTTCTTTGATAGGATAACAAGTCTTGTGGATAAGGGAGAAGTGGTGGACGTGGTATACCTAGATTTTAGTAAGGCATTTGACACGATCTCGCATGACCTTCTTATGAATAAACTAGAGAAATGTAACCTAGATGGGGCTACTATTAGGTGGGTGCATAACTGACTGGATAACCATTCTCAGAGAGTAGTTATTAATGGTTCACAATCATGTTGGAAGGGCATAACAAATGGGGTACCGCAGAGGTCTGTTTTGGGACCGGTTCTGTTCAATATCTTCATCAACAATTTAGATGATGGCATACAGAGTACGCTTATTAAGTTTGCAGATAATACCCAGCTGGAAGGGTTGCAAGTGCTTTGGAAGATAGGGTCAAAATTCAAAATGATCTGGACAAACTAGAGAAATGGTCTGAGGTAAATAGGATGAAGTTTAATAAGGACAAATGCAAAGTACTCCAGTTAGGAAGGAACAGTCAGTTTCACACATACAGAATGGGAAGTGACTAGGAAGGAGTACTGCTGAAAAGGATTTAGGGGTCATAGTGGATGACAAGTTAAGCATGAGTCAACAGCGTGACACTGTTGCAAAAAAAGCAAAAATGATTCTGGGATGCATTAACAAGAGTGTTGTGAGCAAAACAGTGGCATAGCAAGAGAAGTGGGGGGAGCTAGGGAGGTGCCAATTTAGTCTCCCTCCGCTCCCTGTCATCCCTCAGCTAGCCTGCTCCTCCTCTGCCCGCTGCCGCCGCTGGAGCCTCCTCCCCCGCTTCTCTGCCCCCAGCCCAACCCTCCTCCATCCCTGACAGCGGGTTAGTGCGTGCGGGGGCCTGGCCTCAAATTGCGGGTGGGTGGGGGAAGACGTGGTACAAGCTCCCCCCAGCTCCTCCCAGGGTCAGGCTTAGCTTTGCACCAGGTTTGGGGCCCCACCGCGCAGCAGCAGTGGGGGTGCGGGTCGCACATTTTTCCTTTGCCCCCGGGCGCATAACACCCTTGCTATGCCTCTGGAGCAAAACATGAGAAGTCATTCTTTTGCTCTACTCTACGCTGATTAGGCCTCAATTGAAGTATCGTGTCCAGTTCTAAGCGCCACATTTCAAGAAAGATGTGAAGAAATTGGAGAAGGTCCAGAGAAGAGCAACAAAAATGATTAAAGGTCTAGAGAACATGACCTATGAGGGAAGACTGAAAAGAATTGGGCTTGTTTAGTTTAGAAAAGAAAAGACTAAGAGGGGGACATGACAGCAGTTTTCAAATATCTAAAAGGGTGTTACAATGAGGAGAGAGAAAATTTGTTCTCCTTGAATTCTGATGATAGGACAAAAAGCAACAGGCTTAAATTGCAGCAAGGAAGGTTTAGGTTGGACATTAGGAAAAGCTTCCTAACTGTCAGGGTGGTTAAAACACTGGAATATATTTTCTAGTGGGGTTGTTGAATCTCCATCACTGGAGATATTTTAAGAGCAGGTTAGACAGACACTTGTCTGGGATGATCTAGACAATGCTTAGTACTGCCACGAGGGCAGGGGACTGGACTCCAATTCTAGAATTCTAGGATTCTTAGAGTTGGTTAGCTGTAAAGAGTTGCAGAAATAAAAATTAAAGTTTACACTATCTATCTTATGCCATTATGCTGGTAGCCAAAATGCTTCCAAGGTGCAAGATTAATGTCCTCAATGGATCTTTTGAGGTACTTTACTTTTCATATACGATAAAGAAAATATATATAGTTGTGCTTTTTTGTGTACAATGTGGACAAGGCTCTTCAGGTGAAATATAGAACCGGGCCAACATGACATTTCTGTGAACACAAGGAAATATATCTTCATTATCATCATCATCATCAATTACAATAACAATACTTAGTTTTTACATAAATAAAACTGCTTACGTATTAACCATGCTTTCTTTCTCAAGTTGCAAAACAAAACACTTATTTGGTTATTTCTTCACTCCACAGTTAGTCACCACCTTTCAGTGAGCTAATTACTTACTTTTGCTTATCATAGCAACTGAATTGCTTGCACTTCAACTTTCTTAAAGGCTATAATCTTTTATCTTATGTGAGTTATTTGCAAATCATGATTTTAGGCCTCTTCTGCTACACTGAAATTGATATTTTGGGTAAAATATTATAAATTCTCGTTACTATTATATAGAAACTGGAAATGGTGCTGATGAATTATCAGGCTATGCTCGGTATGTGTGTTCGGCATCTCTTAGCTAAAAAGATTTGATTACAAAATCTGGGCCTTTCCCCTCTAAAAGTAAGTACATTCTAAAAATGCAACTTCAGCTATCTGAAATCTACTCTCTGTATCCACAACAGAAAGAGAGAGAGAGAAATATAGCTTTCTTAATATATAGCCCTACAAAAACCTTAGTTTATCAGTGTATTTACAATGCTTAGCACAATGGGGCCCAGTCTCTGCTGGAGCCTCTAGACATTAATGTCATAACAAACAACAATAAAAATTAATAAATGGTATGGACCCAATCTGGCAGCTCTTATTAAGACAAAATTCCATTGAGCTTCTATCACTATAGAGCTTGAATTTACCCAAGAAGCACATAGAAACCACAGAGCTGACTGCTTGGTTCCCCAAAGAAGAATAAACTATACCTATGTAAGTGCTTTTAATCTATATAACAACACGGAAGTTACAGCCGAAAGAGAACCTACTGCAGAAGGTTATAAAACGGAAGCTACAGCTATTCGGGCATATCTGCAGAATGAACGACAAGCAAAAAATTAAGACCCTGGTATTTGGCATAATGGATGGTCCAAATAGGACAGGCAGACCTCACAGAGAACGGGTAGATGATATAGTAGATTGGTGCGGAGCTAGTCTACAGAAACTAAGGCACTCCGCACTCGACAGGGAAAGATGGGAGGAAATAGTGAGGGAGGCATCGGACACCAACGGGCATTGAGCCCATGGTTGTTGATGATGATGATGATGATAGTAAGGGGGTTATGCCACTTCAATTATACCCATGCAGTTAAAGTGGCAGATCTTTCTAGTATAGATAAGACATGTGACTATTAGTGCTTTATTTCTGCCATTTCTCCTGGGAGTCCATAAAAGGTTGGTGGTCAGACTTTAGGATTGAATTTCAAAATGTTGATGAATTTTTTTTGTTGAAAATTCTGTTTTCAACACACCCACAGGCACAGATACATATGGACACACCCACACGCAATCTCCTGATAATTACATGTACAGGTGTCTGAGGAAAAAAATCTGTTCTTGGTTTCACCAGACAACTTACCTACATCCAAGGAGGGCATCAATCTCAAATGTAGTACAAGAAATCAATCTAGCCAATAACACAGCAACAAAATGAAATACTAAAGGAAATAGAAAAATAATTGCAAGCTTACCTACCTACAATTGGGACAGCTTCTGCCTGCTCTGGCTAGGCAGTCTCAGGACAAAATTAGTCTTCCCAATTTTGAATATATTTTCAGTCCTACATAACTAGAAAGTATTTAGTGTTTGCTGTTCTTTTAGGGGCCAGATCCTCAGCTAATGTAAGCTGGCACCGCTCCACTACAGTCAATGGAGCTAAGCTAATAAAAATGTTATGAGACAGCTCCTCAACTGACAAAGTGAGGTCGTGGCCATGCAAGGTAGACAGGGTAAATAAAGTTGCCCTGTACTAACTTGCATGAGCTATCTGCATTGCTGCTCACAAGTGAGGAAAGGAGACAGAAAACAAGCTTGGAAGGAATGCTACAGCCTCCCTGTCCAGGAGAGGGGAACACGTGGAAACAGGAGGGGGAATTGTCAGGGTGTGATATGTTCCAGCATATCAGCACCAGTATATTGGCAGGTGCACACTAAGCCAAGACTAGATCCAGTAGAGTTTACTTCTTCCTTGGAATGGAGGAGTAACCAGGGAAGAGATTATGACTTGGCAACCTTGGGCAGACCATTAACTCAGTTTAGTCCCAAATATTTCTCATCATAATGGACTGGAAATGTGCAGTTGCGATATGGAATCATTGCTTCTGTAATAGATTTTCCCCATATATTTTAGTATTGTTTAGAATTTGTGAAAATATATCTCCATCCCTGCATTCCTCTCTATTCAGCCTGATCTGCCCATTTTCTTCTCCATATATTAACATAGTCCACTCCTATCCTGACTTTCCTGCCAGGTGGCCATTAGCTTATGCCTGGAAATACCTCAAGAACATCTGTGTTGCTAGTATTTTCAAGAGGAAGCTATTCGCCTTTTCATATTCAAACCACAAAGCCTGCATACTTCTGCTGGGGGAAAAAAGAAATAAAATGACCAGATGCAAACCCTTAGGCAGTGTATTTCCATCTTTTTTTGTTTTGGTTTTAACTTTAAAGGGAATCTTGTGCCTGTGAAATAAGCTAGATGGACAGCAGAATCTTTTATTTCTCTATGGGATGGGCAGGGACAAAATAAAATTCCACACTACATTAACTGCTGGCCCCTTCCTCTTAAACTAATGACCTCTTTTAAGAAGTGGAAGGGGTTCCAAGGCAGCTATCACCAACACTAACCATCTCAGAGCAGTACCTGTGTACCCATGCTGTGAGGGAATGCGAGATTCAAATGTAGCACCAGAGTCTCAAGGCTGGCATAGAGGCAATGCATGTGTACCTCTGGCCTCCTAGTGGTCCCCGGGGTATACCAAAGAGCATTGGAGGCATTGGGCAAAATCTCCAGCCCCTCTCATCTGGATGGCTTGGAAGAAATCATTGCAAGGAAAATTTCTTGGAATTTCACCCCTTCACTGAAGGTTTCCCCATCAGAGCAAATGATCATATTCAGTGTTTTTAAAGGACTTTTACAAATATATTTGTAGAATTAATGTCAGTGAACAAGATGGCTTTTATGATAACTTAGCCTGGAAAACTAACTACTGCCATTAACTCAAAGAAACAATAATAAAAAAAGGTTTCAGGGTGAAATCTACACCACTATACTGCTACTACAAAAAGACAACATTAAATACAGCTTAATGAAGTGGACTTCTGGAATTTATTTGATGTAATACTTTGCCCAAGAAACATTTCTTATGGAATTTGTCACTCTCCCATCTTCTCTGCTCCCCTTTTTTGGAAGGATATGAAATTGTTTCAACAAAGGGCCATATTATACTTAGAGCTCTATAGCAGACTAATAAAGCAACTCCTTTATTTACTTCATCTTCTCATTGCAGCAATCATTTGCAATTGTGACTTTTAGGAGATGAACAGTTGGTCATTTTTGTAAATATTAATTTCTCTATAATGAATGTACTTAAAATGTACATAATGAGGGTTTAATCCTAGAATACAAAGTGCACCTTAGGCCTGACAGTTAAGAACATGCTCAATTTTAAGCACATGGGCCATCTCTCTGATTACCAATTCACATAAATTTAAGCATATGCTTAAATGCTTTGGGAGCAGAGTGCCTAGCGCTTTGTAGGACTGTGTCCAGGATGAGAATCCCTGTGTAGAGACATCCCTAGCCAGTGGGAATCTATGCCAATGGAAGTCAATGGAAATGCATTAATTTACACAAGCTGGGGATCTGTCTCCCTCTGTGTGAGGTGGTGTAAATGCTGCTTGTTTGAGCATAGCCCTCCCACTGAGTTCTGAAGTGAATATTTGTATGGTCCCATTCACACAGCCAAAGCAGCTTTATTTTTGAAATTACTTATATTTAAATCAGATTCTGTCTCCAAGGGAGAGCAAGGGAAAGGGCTTTTCCCCTTGCAGAGCTCTGAGTGACTTCAAAGGGATTGTCAATAAAGAATACAGGCATGTGTGGGCCTGAGTCTCTGTTCTATGACAACAACCCCGCTAGCGTAACATTAATGAAATAAATGGAATTATGTCAGCATAAAACTGGTGTGACAAAGGGATGAATGAGGCTCACATTCAGATGTGATGATTTTTAAATAAATACATAAAATGTATATTAGAAAGAAGAAAAGGCACTGACCCATATAGGCCCAGAGCCTGCAGCTGCATCTGTGGGGGGAACTCGTGTGATTGCACAAGGCCTCATTCAAGTCAGCGGTATTTTGCACAAATGATCCCTCATCAATACCTATACATCAAGCACCTGCCAATCCAGTGCATCCATAGTCGTACAACTGTGTGATTAAATCTGCCACAGATTCTTGGTATGATGGAAATGAAGTCATTGTAATAAAACCATAACAGAACCAATGCCACCTGCCTTGAAAAGAACTATCTTGGCTTCACTTTATGGAACAGTAGAAGACAATTTTCCTGTGATAACTTCCCAGTCTATTTACATACTAATAAGGAACATGTACAATTCTCTTAAAATATTACATTCCTTTACCTTGCTAAATTTACTTTATCCAATGCCATATTTTACTACAATTTCTGTGAATGATTTTAACAAGGTAGATTTGTTATAATTCCTTTTAATAAACATTTAAGCCAATCAATGTTCCCTCTAGTTTTTTCCATCCATGTGCAGAATAAATGTGTGCACCAAGGCACGTGAAGATGTACACCACAGTAGAATTAATGCTGTTGGCTGTGGGCACTGTGGATGCTCTGCTAATCAGCTGGGTAGCATTTGAATCTCTCTGGAGTGACTGCCAAAGCACTCAGTTTAGGGAACACTGATTAGGTATACATTTTACAGAGTTTAAAGTCAAAAGGGACAACATGATTATCTGGTCTGAACTCCTCTACAATACAGACTAGATCATTCTTGCACCCCTGGACTGAGCCCAATAGCTTGGGTTAGATTAAAGCAGTCCCCAGTTCCCAGGAGACTAAAGAGTTGTGTGTCACCAGGAAAGAAAAGCAGAGACTGAGGCCCCTCCCACAGCAGGGAACTTATTAGGTGAAAAACTTAAAAAACAACAAATAGTCTGGTAGCACTTTAAAGACTAACAAACCATGTAGATGGTATCATGAGCTTTCGTGGGCACAGCCCAGTTCTTCAGATGACTGGAGTATTGGAAGTGTTACAGACTAACTTGGCTATCCCTCTGAAACTTTTGATTAGGTGAAATCTGTCCAAATGATCAATTTGTGAAAAGCTAGAGAATGATAAGGGGATAAGTTACAGCCAGCATGGATTTGGGTCAAGAATAAATTGTTCAATTGTCCAATAGCTTTCTTTGACAGAGTAACAACCCTTGTCCATAGGGGAAAAGCAACAGATATGGTATATCTTGACTTTACTAAGGCTTTTGATACTGTCACGTAGGACCCACTCATAAACAACCTAGGGAAATACAAACTACATGGACCTACTATAAGGTGGGTGCAAAACTGGGTGGAAAATCATTTCCATACAGAAGTACCAGTAGTTCACAGTCAAGATGGAAGGGCATATCGAGTGGGACCCCATAGGGATCTGTTCTGGGTCAGGTTCTGTTCAAAAGTTTCAGCAACGATTTATCAGTGGTCACCAGCTAGCTGATCCTGGGGAGTTGATCACAATCAACAGGGTCCCTACCTATCCCCCACACCTCTGGTCCATTCCCAGAAGCAGCTAGCATGGCCCATGACACTGTGTGTGTGGAGGAGAGGCAGGAGTCTCTGCACTCTACTCCTGCCTGCAGGCACTGGACTCTGCAGTTCATATTGGTTGGGAACAGGGAACTGTGTCCAATGGGAGTTGAGGGGGCAGAGCCAGCAGAGAGGGAAATATGCTGAGTTACTTGTCTCGCACCCTCACCCTAGGGCCCACAAGAATACATTGGCCCCTTGTAGGAGCAGTATGGGGCCGGGGCAGTCAGGGAGCCTGCTTCCGCCTTGCTGCACTACCAACCGGGAGAGGCCCACTGTAAGTGCCACCCAGCAGGAGGCCATTCCCGAGTCACCTCCCATAGCCAGCATCCCATACCCACTCCTGCACCCCAACCCCCTGCCCCAGCCCAACAAAAGTGAGGGAGAAAGGGGGAATGGAGTGAGCAGGCTAGAGCTTCAGGAAAGGGGAAGGGTAGGTATTGGGCATAAAAAGTTTGGAGACCTCGGATTTAGATGATGGCATAGTGTCTATAGGGGGAATGTTCACTTATAAAGTTTGCAGATGATAAGAAGGAGGGAGGGGTTACCAGTGCTTTGGAAAATAGGATTGAAATTCAAAATCATCTGGGCAAACTGGAAAAATGGTCTGAGGTAAGTAGGACAAAATTCAATAAGGACAAATGCAAAGTACGCCACTTAGGGTGGAACAATCAGTTTCACACATACAGAATGGGAAGGAGTACAGCAGACAGGGAGCTAGGGTCATAGTGGACCACAAGCTAAATATGAGTCAGCAGTGTAACATTGTTGAAAAAAATTAAACATACTTGTGGGCTGTACTTGCAGGAGTGTTGTAATCACAGGATAACCAGACGTCCCATTTTTAATGGGACAGTCCCATATAAGTGTTTTTTCAGGTGTTGCGATATTTTGTTAAATATGGGAAATTGTCCTGTATTTTCTGGGATTGCAGCACAGAGTCAGCAGTGGGGGGGGGAAGGTGTTACAAGTGGATGTGTGCCCCCTTTGCTCTCCCCAGTGCATGTCCACACCAGAGTCTGTGCAGCTTCCTACAGTGACAGCAGCAACATGAGGGATGGGCTGTGAGAGTATACCCAGGGACAGCTTGGAGTTCGCCTCTCCCCTCTGCTTGCACTGCACTTCATGCCCTGGCATTCCACATGCCTCCCAGGCAGCATTCCCACTGCACTGCCATTGGTTCCCACATTGCATGGGTGAATAGTTGGGACAGGGCATATTTCCCCTCCGGGCACCTGCTGTGCCCCTACATGGCATCTGAAGCAGCCATCCGGGAAGGGGGTCCCTGCTCAGCCATGGTGGAAAGATCCCTGCTTCCACAAGTGGAGGGACTCCCCTGGTGAGGGGAGCAGGCTATGAGTAGTGTTTCACATTGCTGCCAACCCCCCTACACATGGCCCTCCCCCAACTGGTTGCAGAAGAACTTGCAAGGGGAAGTAGCAATACCAGCCCTACACTAAAGGGAGGGCTAAGGAGAGCAGCTTGAGCTGGCCCTGCATGTGGGAGGGGCCTTGAGGTGTCCCATGGGCAAGCAGGCAGCTGGTGGGCTTAGACCATCAGCCCTGCGGGTGGGTGTGCAGCCAAGGGGCTAGGACCAAACCATGTGCAGGGGGAAAAGGGCTGCTGGGAGATCACTGTTGGTAGCAGTTAAGGCTCAGAGGACTGTCTCTACACAGCGGGCATTGAGGAGGCTCAGATCACGGAGCTGAAGGTGGGGTGCAGGTGGACATTGGGGTGGCTTGCTCCAGTGAGGAGAGTCCCATATAAGTGTTCTTGAGAAGGAGGCTGGGAGGGCTCAGGCCAGCCCAAATACAGGAGGACAAGGGTGGACTTGGGCTACCCCAAGCATGGGGAAGTGGGGGGAACTTCAGGGAGGACTTGACTTGGCCCCATACAGGTTGGGGAAGGGGTATGGACAGGCCCAGGAGTGCCCCATTTTCCCTTTGGGAAAATATAGTCAGAGTATGTAAGCAAGACACAAAAAGTAATTCTTCCATTCTGCTCCACCCTGATTTGGCCTCAGCTAGAGTACTGTGTCCAGTTCTGGGTGCCACATTTCAGGAAAGATTAGGACAAACTGGAGAAAGTTCAGAGGAAAGCAACAAAAATGATTAAAGGTCTAGAAAACAGGACCTATGAGGGAAGATGGAAAAAATCTTTCTAACTGACAGGGTGGTTGAGCACTGGAATAACTTGCCTGGAGCGGAAGGGGGTTGAGGAATCTCCGTCACTGGAGACAGTTAAAAGCAGGTCAGCCAAAAACCTGTCAGGGATGGTCTAGACGCTAGACAATACTTAGTCCTGCTTTGTAACATAGGAGACTGAACTAGATGACCTCTTGATGTCCCTTCCAGTCCTTCGAATCTATAATCCTAGCTGATGATCTACATTCCGTGCTGCAAATGTTAACCCTCTGAGACCTTGCCAATCTGACCTGGAGGGAAAATTCCTTCTCAACCCCCAAAATGGAGATCAGCATGCCTCCTGAGCATGTAAGCAAGATACAGTTGCCAAGTATCTGCAAAAGAACATTCTCTGTACCATCTCAGAGTACTGGTCCACTGTGTGCTCTGCTTACAGCTATGGCCAATCACTGATATTTCAGACAGAGGTTGGGGCGGGAGAAACAGACCATATTTAGTCAATTGGATATCAGGGAAAAATATTCCCCCTTGATGCAAATGGCTAATGCTCTAAAGCATGAAAAGTAATTATAGTCACTAATGATAGATACCTTCCATTCCTTTCAGATTTTACTCTTTAGTAATGTTGAACCAAATGACTCTCAGTGTATATATTCCAGCAGAAAATTACATCCTGGTCTGAAATACAGAAATAAACCTTTGTGTCCCATGTAAAAGATGCTATAAATCAGGTTTTAAAAGAACTATGTATTATTAGTTAACTAAGGAATGTACATGTATTAGGCTAAATCAATCCCAATGTAGCTCCATTTTCACTGAGTGGCACTGAGAGGAAACTAGTCCCCAAATACACTGTAGTCCAGTGGTCTCCAACCTTTTTAAGCACGAGATCACTTTTTGAGTTTAAATGCAATCCAAGATCTACCTCAAACCCAAATACCCTTGCCCCGCCTCCTTTGTGCTCCTGTGAGGCCCCCACTCCTGCTCATTCCATCCTCCCTCTCTCCCCCTTCCTCACGTTCACCAATCTGGGGCACAGGGTTGGGGTGCAGGCTCTGGTCTTGGATTAAGGAATTTGGAGTGTGAGGGGCTCTGAGCTGAGCCTGGGGCAGACAGTTGAGGTGTCCGAGGGGGTTCTAGGTGCAGGCTGTGGGAGGGTGTTTGGATGCAGGGTTGCTCGGAGCTGGGCAGGGATTTGGGGTGCAGGATGGAGTTCATGACTGGAGTAGGGTTTTGGGCACCAGCTGGGCACTGCTTACCTCAGGTGGCTCTTGGGTGGTGGCACAGTGGGGCAGGCTTACTCCTGTCCTGGCCCTACACTACTCCCAAAAGCAGCCAGAAAACTCCATCCCAAGTCCTATTGTGCCCCCTCTCTGCTCTGTGGAGATAGGATACAGGGTGGGAGTGGGGCACCTTGACATCAGTGCCCCCTCTTCTTCCTCCTCTGCCCTGCACAGAAAGCAGAGGCTCCTGCGGGGACAGCTCCAAGGCAAAGGGCAGGAGATGTGCAACAATTGGGGGAGGGGAAGGGCAGCTGAAGTGTTGGGATTGATAACCTCTTGGCCAAACCTGTCAAGATCACCTGTCTGAGACACCAAGATCTACCAGTAGATCCCGATCTACTGGTTGATGACCACTGCTGTAGTCCATGATGTCATAGCCAAATGTAATTGGCCACCTAAACTCTAGAGCATCTGATTTTTAGGAGTTGTAGTAAAAGTGGCTAGAGACAAATCCAGAAAACAGCATTGCCTTTAGCCTAAATATATTTTAAAACTGTTTAAATTAAATCTACTGTTTATTATCAAAAGTAGCATATAAGAAATTTACCACCTACTCCAAAGTCGATTAATGCTGCCATTGAGGAAATGGGCTTTGGAGGAGGTCCCAATCCTGAAAAGATTTATGTGCATGCTTAGTTTTAAGCATATGAGCAATTCCATTTAAATCAAAAGGACCATTCACATGATCGGAGTAAGAACAGATCCTGAAAGCGTAAAGCTTACTTGTATAGGCGAGTTCTTTCCAGAATGTTGTGCTCTTCACTTTTTACTCTGTCATCATCTAAGCGCTGGCTGAATGCAGATGGTGATTACAACATTAGGTTAGCAATTTGCTTTTTAATTAGGGAGAAAAAATGGGAGTAAATTGGAATTTGATATAACATGGCTAATTTAATTAGTTTTATTTTTATCTTGTTCATTCTCTTCTAATAATCATTCAGACTATGGGTATTTGAGCTACAAAAATATATCTCCTTCTTTACTGTCAGGTGCTAGGTAAACTTGTGTTTCTTCTGCAGTGTTTAAACATTTTACTGTTTCCTGGATTAAATGAGCTCCATCTGCTGAAAACTGCATCAAGTCTTTTTGCAACAAGACTGTTCATTTATTCCTACACTTTGTTTCCTCCTGGGTGAATGCTATCTGGTCCCGGTGACTTGTTAAGAAAAAGACAGGAAACAAATGGTAGGAATAAATGGTAAGTTTTCAGAATGAAGATAAGTAACTAGTAGTGTCCCTCAAGGATCTGTACTAGGACCAATCCTATTCAACTTATTTATAAATGATCTAGAGAAAGGGGTAAACAGTGAGGTGGCAACATTTGCAGATGATATTAAACTGCTCAAAATAGTTAAAACCAAAGCAGATTGTGAAGAGCTTCAAAAAGATCTCACCAAACTAAGTGACTAGGCAACAAAATGGCAAATTAAATTTAATGCTGATAAATGTAAAGTAATGCACATTGGCAGGGCTCAACAAATAGTGTAATCTACTCGCCTGTGGCGAATAGATTACACCCCGGAAGAGCTGGCACGGAGCGATCTGCACATGCGCAGAGCGCAGAACCGCGTGGCTGGTGAGCAGGGCTCGCCGCCACTCGGCGAGCCCTGCACATTGGAATAAATAATCCCAACTATACATACGATATGGTGGGGACTAATTTAGCTACAACTACTCAAGAGAAAGATATTGGAGTCATTGTAGGTAGTTCTCTGAAAACATCCACTCAGTGTGCAGCAGCAGTCAAAAAAGCAAATAGAACATTAGGAATCATTTAAAAAGGGATAGAGAATAAGACAGATAATATTTTATTGCCTTTATATAAAACCATGATACGCCCACATCTTGATAACTGCGTATAGATGTGATCGCCTTATTTCAAAAAGATATATTGGCATTGGAAAAGGTTTAGAAAAGGGCAACAAAAATTATTAGGGGTTTGGAATGGGGGGTTTGGAATGGATGTCATATGAAGAGAGATTGAAAAGACTGGGACTTTTCACCTTAGAAAAGGGGAGACTAAGGGGGGATATGATAGAGGTCTATAAAATCATTAATAATGTAAAAAAGTGAATAAGGAAAAGTTATTTACTTAATGACACAATATAAGAACTAGGGGTCACCAAATGAAATTAATAGGTAGCAGGTTTAAAACAAACAAAAGGAAGTTTTATTCACTCAGCACACAGTCAACCTATGGACTCTTTGCCAGAGGATGTTGTGAAGACTAGGACTTTAACGGGGTTCAAAAAAGAGCTAGATAGATTCATGGACATTAGGTCCATCAGTGGGTAGGAATGGTGTCCCTAGCCTCTGTTTATCTGGAAATGGATGGCAAGAGAGGGATCATGTGATGATTATCTGTTGTGTTTCCTTCCTCTGGGGCATCTGGTATTGGCCACTGTCAGCAGACAGGATACTGGGCTGGATGGACCTTTGGTCTGACCCAGTATGGCTGTTCTTATGTTTCCTGTCTTTTAACCAGTTAGCAATCCGTGAGAGGATCTTTCCTCTTATCCCATGACAACTTACTTTACTTAAGTGCCTTTGGTGAGGGACCTTCTCAAAGGCTTTCTGGAAATCTAAATATACTATATCCACTGGATCCCCCTTGTCCACATGTTTGTTGACCCCCTTAAAGAATTCTAGTAGATTACTAAGGCATGACTCCCCTTGTTGACTTTTCCCCAACAAATTATGTTCATCTATGTATCTGACAATTTTATTCTTTACTATAATTTCAACTAATTTGCCCGGTACTGATGTTAGATTTACCAGTCTCTAATTGCCAGGATTACCTCTAGAGCCTGTTTTAAATAATGGCGTCACATTAGCTATCTTCCAGTCATTAAGTATAGAAGCTGATTTAAAGGATAAGTTACAAACCACAGTTAATAGTTTCTCAATTTCACATCTGAGTTCTTTCAGAACTTTTGGGCAAATGCCATCTGGTCCTAGTGACTTGTTACTGTTAAGTTCATCAATTTGTTCCAAAACCTCCTCTAATGACACCTCAATCTGGGACAATTCCTCAGATTTGTCTCCCAAGAAGAATGGCTCAGGTTTGGGAATCTCCCTAACATTCTCAGCCATAAAGACTAAAGCAAAGAATGCATTTAGTTTCTCCACAGTGACTTTATCATCTTTGTAAGACTTTATCTACCCTATGTAAGAACTGGGGAAATATTAAGGCTATTTCGTAGATTCTGAAGGCAATATTGCAACCTATAGGTGCTAACCTTTTTTTGTTGTTGCAGTCATATGCAAACACTGAAGGGTCACAAAGCCTTGTTCTCTTTGCTTTCCACGTGTATGGCAAGTTCTTCATCCACCTGATTAAATTCTCAGATTATTTTTGACAACAGCAAAAATGCATGAACTTGTTCTGAGAACAACTTTGTCGTATGTTGCATAAAAATATTACAGGGCTATGGGGTGGTCCAATTTAAAGCTCAGTTCATGAGTATTTACAATACAACATAAGTTAAATAAATGGATAAATGGATTCTATGAACAGCTTGGCCATCTGTTGCAAAAAAGAAAGAGAGAGGAAAAAGAAAAATGAGCTCCATCTGCTGAAGACTGCTATAGGGTGGTCATGCTAAAACATTTGGCACAAAATATGTTTAAAATTAAACAAAGTTTATGTTCTGAACTCCTTTTGCAGCCCTGTTGAACTCCGTTGCCTATTGTTATTTCACACAAACAGGAGAATATTTCTGCAATACTTTGGGTTCAGTCATGAGTAATCCTTTGTACACAGGGAGGGGCATAAGGGAATTCTACCCACATCCCCAGGGGCAGTGTGGAGTGAGAACAGCTGCTCTTGGCTCCTACTTCCCCTCCCATGAGTGTGGAACGAATTAGGCAGCCAGGGACAGGGTGGAATGGATCAAAGGCCCAACTCTAACCCCAACATTCTGACTTGACCCAATGTGCCAGAGATACTGAAGAAGGAAAAACATAGTCCTTGTATGGGAATTGTTTTACAGGTAGAATTTCACCTTGAATGTATGAATCTAGTGACTAGCCAGTAAATATACAGTATCAGGTCCTCTGTGAGTGTAAATCAGCATTGTTCCAATGAAAACAATCTAGCTCACAGTTGGGTTCTCTCTGTTGTAATTTCAGTGCTGAGACCTATTTGTTCTGAGTGAACTGAGATGTTTGCTCAATTCAGAAAACATATTTCAATATGGTTTTGTTTTAAAACATACTATTAATATAGTATTGTACTATGCCTCTAACAAAAAAATATACAAAAAACAACCCACAGCTGGCATTTTCTTTCCTTTCTCTCCCTCTCTTCTTTACTAGATTAATTCCTCAAACATTTAACCAAAATAGCAATTACTAAACATGCCTCACAATTGAAGATGAGGGTCAGCCATTTTCAGACATGATGTAAGCAGGCACACCGGGTTCAATATTCAAACATGTGATTTTTGTTTCCTAGGTAGGCTTAGATTGTATTGGTACATGTTATATTTTCTATTTCCCAACTGTCCTAGAGTCTAGGAGTCCTAGACTCATAGCAGCTAGATATCAAAATAACCTAATAGATTATCCTGTGTGTCTCCCTGCCAGAACTGGGGTTATTTCCCAAACTATATTTGCTAAAGCTTTGTCCAGTCTAGTTTTTTTTAAAATATGTAATGGAGTTTTCACAACTTTCCTAGGGAGATTTTTCCACAACCCTCATTGTCTTCACATTCAACCTACATTTTTCCTGAAATAATCCCATTGTTCCCACTACATCTAAGCCAATCCTTGGTAGTAAAATGCTGCATATACATGCAGATTTTTGTCTGCACACCCTGTTTAGTCATCACAAAGGCAAAATGTATTTAGCTCTGAGCACAAATCAGTTCCTCTGGTCTTTTTTTGTTGCTCCGCTCTGGTTTCATAGTCATATTTCTGGCAGTGTGATATCTTCACCTAAATAAAAAATTCCATATATAGTTGCACCAGACAGAGGGAGAGAGTAATTCCTCCCTGTCCTCTGAGGTGAAGCCCAGTTTTAGATAGTCCAGTTCTTCATTGATCTGTTCTGAAGTCACATCACATTGCATATTCATCTCCAAGTTTGCTTCTCTACTTATAGATTCATTATCATTACTGCTTCTTAGTATTCCCTCTTCCTAAAGTTGTATGTTTTGGGATTGATTTTCCCCAAACGCATTTTTCAAGGAAATCCTCATTTTACTATGTTATGACCGTGTTCCTAATCTCTCCTGGGTCCTTGGGTTATCATCTGCCCTCACTGGAATTTGCAACTCCTTCCAATTTAGTATAATTTGCAAATATCATTAATGTGCTGTTTACTCCCTCTGCCAGATCAATGAAACTCTATTGCAACAGCTAAAAGCACCTTTTGAGGTATGGTTGAGATACAGTCATAGACAAATTAAAACATAGGCTCCTTGGCATAATGTAAAGCAATGGCATGCTATAACATTTTTATATGATTATACTGATAGATGCTCAGCAATTTTATTGCCAGAGTACAAGAATACCTGAATTCTCATGCTGGTTAACTCTTTCTATAGCCTTGGCCAAGTTACTTCACCTTTTTGTCTCCTATCTGCTTTAGATCTATTATGATGTGTAGGAATAATAGACACTCCCTGACCCAAAGAATGTACAGTCTACAAAGGAAGGGGTAAGGGGTATAACACACAAGCAGGGTTACACATTGTAACTCTAATCACTTACCAGCATTGCAGAAGTATTTTGAAAGTAACAAGTGTTTACAAAGCATATGAAAGATGCAATCACTATTTAAGGGCTAAGTATCATTGTTATTTTTAAAGTTATTTGTTAAAGGTGAAATGGGGGGTGATTAAAACATCTAAACTTAGAATGTGCACAATTCTTCCTTAACAAATAAATCATAGAAAGTCAAGGGTGACACTGGAGAAATATTAGATATTCTACTCACAACACTATTCCAATCAATACTTCAGATATTTTAGTTTGCACATTATTCCTTAACCTTCTGTTACAAAGCCCCATACACTTTCCAACTTTGATTACTTGTATGTGATCTTGAAAGACTTGATTCTTATTTCTACCCTCAAGCAATAGGAAGTGTTTCTTATTCATCAGTAATTAGGCAGTTCCTTGAAGAATGATAATTTTGAAACAACAAAGGAAAAAGAGAGCAAAAATTATATCAGATTATGTCTTGTGAGAAGCAGCAGGATATGACACAATACAGAATGTCTGCATTGTCTTGTACAACAAATTCTACTATTTTATTACTAATTTCCTAAAATAATAGGTATTGATTCCATCTCTGTTTATTTTGAAAAAAAAAGTAATAAAAATACTGTAAAAAATTATCTTCCAACTGGACGATATAGGCCAACATTTTCCACCCAAACTGCCCTTTCTTTGTCCTGAGGGAGTGAGGGTAATAAACCAGTCAGAGCTGCACTTACCACACAGGTTACACGATGGACAATGCAGGCATATAGCTGGGCTCACAACCGAGGCCAAGATGAACATGAAAAATGAAAAATAAATATGTGGTCAGTAAAAGTTTAGATTATGGGTGTCTGGTACATAGCAGAGAAATTCAACAGCCATTTTCCCAAACCGTTTTTAGGGAAAAGCAATAGTGATTAAGAACATGTAGTTCTCACAGATGGCAACACTTCTGGTGTTACTGGAAGCACTGGACAATAATTGCTTATAAATGAAATAGTTATGGGTAAAAACAAAAGGATTAATCTATGTGTCAGATGTGAATTTGAATAAGACTGTATGTGGGATGCTGGCACTCAAAGCTCTACTTCTGATGGAATTCTAAATAGCCAGTGACAGAACTGATGATTAATTAGAATGAACCAGATCTTGAGTGGGTCTACAGTGGCACTGGTCCATGGAGGCACACTCATTTACATCACTTAGATATCTGACCCAGTGTTTAGCTAGACGTACACAGAGAGAAACATATTTGGTCTATTTTGACTTGATGATAGTATGAAACATTTTATTTTGAGATTTAACATTTCCATTTATAAAGACAAATTGTGTACACAACATTATGCAGTACCCATTGCATTATTCATACTCTCTATTTGGAAATAATCCTGAATCAAGAGTATTTGATCTTCTATCAGTCAAAATCAATAAAGGAAGGTTATCAATATAAGCTATTATACCTGTCAAAATGTGTGGAATCATTTCCAATCATTCCCAGTTTAAATTCAATCAGTGTACATCTAGTTTAGAGTCAGACTTTTACATTCTATGTGATGCTTCCGGACTCTGTTCCCCTGTGATTCTGTATATCAATTGTGACAGTGATAGCACAAGGAAATAGAAGAATACCATACCTTTAGTTTTAAATTTGTTTTTCCTTCCCATTGTAAAAGCGATCGCCTCATAGGAATTTCAATAGGGAAGTACACTGAGGTTCTAGCTTTCTGAGATTATCTTATTGACATTGGGCCAGAAGACTTGCATCAAAGATTTTAAAGGAAAAAGAAAGCCTGAGTATTCAAAGCTATGAACTTTTCTTCTACCTATGACACTGTGTGACTGCTCCATGTCTTCTCAACAAACACTTTTCAGTTTTTGTGCCAGCTCAGTCAAATAATAGAAATATCATGTACACAAGAGCATACACTTCATACAGAGCACCTTTTCAAGCCCACCTAAAAAATCCACTTTTAGTTCTGTGTATCACAGATTCAGTTTACTGATGCCTGCAGCAGTTCCTGTTAATTTGGAAATATAGTTAGCCAGAATGTAATTGTGGCTAATGCAGAACTGGATGGCTGTGACTGGCCTAAAATTTGTTGTCAGCAGGAAGAAGATTAATTTCATTTACTCTCTTTGTCATGTCTCCCTGGCTTCCTGTCTTTTTTGCTTGTTATCTCCAGTGAGCTGCTGCTGTCACTCTCAATTCACTTTCTACTCAGTTATCTGTTATCTGAGGGATCTGTCTACACATTTTCTCAATATGACATTTTCTCTCCTCCTGAACCATAGCTGTTATCACAAAGACTGCACTGCTGTAAAAGGGGTACATTGAACTTATATCAAAGTCTAGAATAAGATTTACAAAATTCTGCTTCAACACCCACTCCCTCAGTACTCCAGGTACCAGATGAAAATGGATTTTTTCCTAGAAATATTTTATTTTCATTTACACATGTGACCCTTCTGCCGATAGCAGTTGGCAGCCAGAAGGGCTGGGTTCAGTATGTAGGGGGGTTCTTTCAACAATGGAGCCAAACTGGCTCGTGTCCCCACCCAGTAAGTTGGGAAAATTCCAACCTACGCACTAGGGGTGTGTCTAGACTACAGGGTTTTTTCGAAAAAAGTGGCCTTTTTCCAAAAAAACTTCCCCTGCGTCTAGACTGCTGCCATGTTCTTTCAAAAGTAAATCAAAAGAACGCGGCAGTTTTTTTGACCTCGGAAAACCTCATTTTACGAGAAAGAATGCCTTTTTTCAAAAGTGCTCTTTTGAAAAAAGGTGCTGTTGAGAAGGTTTTAAATATCTACAGAAATGTACTCTATACAGTTTAATGTTAATGGAGAAGGACATTTCAAAATGGAGTGCAGATGCATGATGGGACATACAAAATGGAATCCATCAGGCCTGTAGGACTTTTGCCGCCAAAACAGTGTTTTGCACACGGCACCCCATCCATGCACACTGCCCAGCCGCTGCACCCAGCACCACCTGTCTGCACCCGGCATGCTTTGTTTGCACTCAACCATCAAGAACTTTCCCGCCTCAGCTTCTTTAAAACTCCCAAGATCAAGAAGCTCTGGTCGGCAGTCTCTCCCCACCATTCGGAGAAGGAGGATCCTAAGACAGAGGTGACTGTGGTGAAGGCCCTGTTCAACCCTTCTGGTCCGGTTCCATTCCTGCCTGCCATCCTCAGGGTGCTCTGGCCCACGCTGTGGCGTATGCCCAGCCAGTGAGCCTCAGCTACCTGCGCTCCTGTTAACTTCATCAGGATTCCACAAAGCCGTCTACCGCTGTTGTGGCGAAAGCCCTCTGGCGTGCTGTCAAACTGCTTTGTGTGCGAACTCAGCTGTGCAGATAGAGGCCTATTCCATTGCGCCTTCATTGCCTTTCGAAAAAGCCTCTTTTGAAAGAGGCTTGCAGTCTAGACATAGCCTAGGTGCCTTTAGAGGCAATTCTTTCCTTCTTGCAATCACTGAGTTGGAGATAGAAACAGTCAGTTTAATAACAGTAATCTGGCATCAACTTATGGAAACACACATAAACAAAGCAAACCTGTAACATTAACAAAGAAAACCCGTAAGCAAGGTACCATCCCTGGAATCCAAAGGGCAAAGTCTTTTGCTTAAAGATGTTTAGTCCAACCCCCAACTCATATAGTGTGCTTTCCCCTCACTTCAAAAACCCCACTCACAGCTCTGTCCACTCAGTGCCGACCAAGAGTTTACAGGTACATCATCATGACATTTCCCCTCATTGAGCATGTGGCAAAGCCACCTATGTGCTGTTCCTGCCAGCTGCTCTGCCAGCTGCCTGCTGCCACCCCCGCCAGCCATTCACCACTGCTGGCCTTGTGATGGATTTGGTCCTGGGCCAAACCTAGTGATTTCAGTTTCTCGGTGATTTCAGCTCTTGGTCCACAGCACTATCCAGCCAAAAGATTCCAGCATCCACTGGAATAAAATTTAAAAATAATAAAGAGACTCCTTATGGGGTCTGTTTTAGTTGATTCATTAGAACTAAATGATAGAGAGAGAAACTGGTTGAATTAGTCTTACAGTTCACACTTGGAAGGCATGTAGCCTGCTGGTTCAGAGCTCTGCCCTTCCCCCCAGTTGACTTCACAGAGTTTGGCAGAGGAAGCCTTGTCCATCTGAGATTCTTTACACTGACAGTTTCTCTCCTTTGAACTGAGTTAAACACAGTCTGACTTTTCTGCATTCCCAATAACTGCAAGCATTGGTGTCATATCTTACAATTCCTGCATTTAGGGATAACACAGTTTGTGATCCCACAACAGCCAAATTGGTTACAATAGGCAAAACACCATTCTAACAACTGAATATCTAGCAGGCCTAAGCAAACTGAGTGAACATAACTACACCCAGGACTCCTTTCCCATTCCAGTTGGCTGCAATGGAAGCATTGATTCAGACCCTGCTTACACACAAAAGAAACAGTGATAAGGTATGAAAGGCTGTACATCCTTGTGTTCTTTAGTTTCAAACCCTTAACTTTCATGGCTATAGGAAATCCTGCAAGCACCTCCACATTTTCAAAATCATGAAGTATACTTGTTTTGCTCCAAATCATTCTTGTGGAATTATCCATGCAAAAAGGAGTCAGGTGTGAATATTACTACTTCTCACGTGGGTGTGCATGCATGCTATTTTTCTGTCACCTCCACCCTTCTGCCAAACAGGCACCACAGAGAGCTCTCCTCCCAGTCAGAGTTCTGTACAAGCAAGATGGGATGGGCCAACACGAGGAGCAAAATTGCTCTTCCATACAGGAAACTAGCAGAGAAATTGTCATACTGCTATATATTCTGAGACTACATTAAGGAAGTGCCAAAGTGCTTTGCTGAATTGGGGCTTTTAACAGTTGGGCTCACACAAGGAAACTGATAATGCTGTTTAACCAAATATACAGCTATGTTAAAGGCCCTATTCTCCTCATAAGGTATGAAAGATTTACCTGAATAACTTCCATCAATACTAATGGAATGTACAGGACACATCTGGGATGGAGGATGCTATCTATCTACAGAGGCCTAGAGCAACACCAGAGGAGGAAAATGAGCTACTGCCCCCAGATGAAGAACCATATGATACATTGAAAGCAGGAGGTGAAGACCAGACCACAATGGCAGATAAGGAGGAGACATTCACACTCAAACCTGAAAGGCTCTTTGCCACTGAACCCAAGAAGGGGAGGCATTCAATGCTTGGTTGCACAGATGGTGTTGATGGTGAGAGGGTTTTGGCTTCCTCCACCCTGCAATTTCATTTCAGAAAGTAGGTCTGCTTGGAAAACATGGGGTCATCCTGACCAAGAAAAGGAAATACCATCTTCATACACCAACTCACCAGACTAGTGAATCAACTAGGTTTAAAGAGGGCAGGTGACAAAAGCACACAGAAAACCATTAAAAATGACAACCTTAGAGCGTTAGATATTGGTGGGGACATGGAAAATTACAATAGGGTCATAGGAGCAGCAAGAGGGAAATAAATGGGGGGAATCCACTCAACATCTTAGTTGTCTATACATTAATGAAAGTATGGAGAAGAAACATGAAGAACTTAATGGAATAAGTCTCATGACTGGAATACTTGTGTAGAGAGGTATCGCTTGTGGGAAAAAAGAATGGGCAGGGTAAAAAAGTGAGGAGGCATTGCATTATGCATGAAGGAGATATAGATACTTGCCCTGAGATCCAGAAGGAGGTGTGAGGCAGACCAGCTGAGAATCTCTGGGAAATGATAAAAGGGGTAAAAAGAGGGTAATGTAATAGGTGCTTACTACAGGCCACCAAATCAGGAAGGTGGATGAGGTATTTCTAAAATAAATATCAAATAAATTCAAAGGGGAAAAAATCAAATGCACAACCACAAAACAGGGAATAACTGATGAGGTGGCAGCACTGCTGGAGAGTATCTGCTGCAGTTGAATATGAGTCAACAATGTGCAGGAGCTTGCGAAAAAGACTGTCATTCTAGAGTGTATTAAGACTTGAGAAGTAGCTGTCCTGGTTTATTTGGCTCTGGTGAGGCCCGACTGGAGTAGTGTGTCCAATAGTTGGAGGGTATGTCTACACTAGCCCCCTAGTTCGAACTAGGGAGGCTAATGTAGGCATTTGAAGTTGCAAATGAAGCCTGGGATTTAAATATCCCGGGCTTTATTTGCATCTTCCCATCCGGGCACCATTTTTAAATCCCCTTAGTCTGAACTAACTGCCCGCGGCTACACGCGGCAGTCAAACTTTAACTCGAACTAAGTCCTTAGTTTGAGTTAACTGTTACACCTCGTGGATATTTAAATCCCGGGCTTCATTTGCAACTTCGAATGCCTACATTAGCCTCCCTAGTTCAAACTGAGGGCTAGTGTAGACATACCTGGAGAGAGTTCAAAGGAGAGCAACAGAAATGATAAAAGGGTTAAAAACCTGACCAATGAAGAAAGGCTAAAAAACTGGGGTGTTTGGTCTTGAGAAAAGAATACTGGAGAGGACCTGATGACAGTCTTCATATATGTTAAGGGCTGAAATAGGGAGAACAGTGATCAACTGTTCCCCATGTGCACTGAAGGTAAAAGAGAAGGAAAAGGTTTAATCTGCAGCAGAGTTAGAATTTGGGGAATACTTTCTAACTTCAAAAGAAATGAGGACTCCTCCTGTAGTACGTTGGGATATGTCTACACTACAGAGGAAAAATTGAAGCTGCCTCTGTTGATCTTCCAGGATTCAAATTAGTGGTCTAATTAAGACAGCTAATTCAAGTGAGAGGGGCACTCCAGTCAATGCTGGTAAGCCGTCTTTCATGAGGAGCAAAGGAAGTCAAAAGAAGAGTGTTCTGCCTTCAACTTCCTGTAGTATAGACAGTGCCAAAAGCCGAGTTAAGCTACTTTGACTTCAAATGTGCAATTAATGTAGCTGGAGTTGCGTATCTTAATTTTACCTTATCCTGTAGTGTAGATGTACCCTTAGAAACTAGCAGATTTATTAGGGCATAAGCTAATTATGATTGTCTCTAAGGTGCCATAGAACTCCTCATTGTTTTTGCAGATACAGACTAACATAGCTACACCTCTAACTTCAAAACGTAGTTAAGATCTGGAGTAGGCTTCTAAGGGAGGTTGCAGAATTGCCATCATTGGGGGTTTTTGAATAACTGGTTGAACAGACACTTGTCAGTGATGGTCTATGTTTACTTGGTACTGTCACAGAGGGGAATGTACTTGATGACTTCTTAAGGTCCCTTCTAGCCCCACATTTCTAGGATTCCATGAAACCTAATTAATCAAATATTTTGAATGGTGTGGTAAGGTAGCAAGGGAAGAGTTGGTATCATATTTTGATGCTGTTGGGAAATCAAGCTACAATTTCAGAAAAAGGGATAAATGAAAACCCATTGTGAGGGAAGTAAATTTTAGTTACAGTGTTTTAAAAGCTATCATTTCAGAGGCAATAAAAATAGCATGCTGGAAAACATTTACTTGTATTGAGTATTATTGTATAAACATTTGACAAAAAAAGATTCCATACCCTAAAGACCTTACAATTTAAGCACAAGACAAGAGCAACAGGTAGACACAGAAAAACAACTAGGCAAGAGGTACTCAGGATAACAGGGAGATGATTCTGACAAACAATAGTCATAGTGCATCACCTACTTAACCATTGATACCTTTATTAGTAAGTTCTTAAGTATTTTCTA
Source organism: Rafetus swinhoei (assembly GCA_019425775.1). Taxonomy (NCBI): domain Eukaryota; kingdom Metazoa; phylum Chordata; order Testudines; family Trionychidae; genus Rafetus; species Rafetus swinhoei. The sequence goes on from CM033437.1 coordinate 313,624,438, forward strand.
ATGGGAAAAATGTGTAATTTCTCTGAAGCACACTGTCTTTTTTGTATGGTTTCAAATAGTAGTAGCAACCATATTCTTTTAAACTGTCAAATGAAGTAACTGGATGTTAGAACCACCAATGCCCTGCTATCTTATTATTGAGATTTTACCTCATTTAAACGACAAACTGCTATGGTTTAACAATCAGAAGCCTACATTCTGCTAAAGCTACAATTCAGAATGTTGTTTAAAACAGTTAGTCAATTCACATTCTAGCATTTAGTATGTGGGTGCTCATGGGCATGCAAAAGGGAAAAAAACATGAGTCACCTGGTCTTTAAGTCTGGGCATAAGCAGATAAACTGGGGCTGTTTGCACACTACTCACCTCCCAGCCCGAATAAATGGACAAAGAATGGATAGTAAATAAGCAGTGCTTTGGTCTCCCTAATATGTCAGCCTCTGAAGCTGAGCAGACCAGAGAGAGCAGTAAGTTGTTACTGCATAATTCAATAGAAATGTTTTCTGCACCTTAGAGCAAGAGAGGTATGTGGGATAGAAACTGTACGCTGCTCCTAGGATGTTGCCTCTACAAGAGGTTTCTGGCAATGCCACAGTCTAGCCCTAAAGTTAATTCTTACCATTATCAATGATGATTGGAGATTGGAGATTTTCTGCCTTAAAAGTTAATTTTACCATGTTTTTTAAAAAAATCTGGTCTTTTTTCAAGTATAAGATAGATATTTTCTAATGCATGGAAGTGGTAGTCTTATTACATTAAAATGTTAAATATATGCTGCATATAAAAATAGATTTTCAGTGAGAAACAGAGCCCGTAACCACTATTTTTAGGGTTTCTGCTGTAGGTATCATATGATACCAATTCCAACATATGTCAAACACATAAGCACATTCTCAAAGTAATCCATGAAGGTTACTATAGAACGATAAAATAAATGTAGAAGTTGCTCATTTTTAAATCAGAAAGAATATAGCAAGGGATGTAAAAACTAAACATAGCTGCAAACAAAATAATCTCACAAGGATTGCTCTTTAAGGTAAAGAGCATTAGTGAAGTTCAACTAACAAAATAAATGTCTATCCCCAATGACTACAATAAATAGATTCGTTCCTGCCATTTTCCATCCACTGTTTAACAGAACCAAGTTGAGACCATTACAGAAGGAAATATTACTGTAACCAGAACTAATGTTTCTCTGCTTTAATGAACTATTCAGTTTCACTTCTGTAATTACTTTAGTTCTACTTATGCTGTTAACCCACTCACAAACAAACCACAATTTTTTTCTAGTCTGTAGACTTTGTCCTTGGGTATGTCTACACTATAGCGTTATTTCGAAATATCTTATTTCAAAATAGTTAATTCGAAATAAGTTATTTCGAAATAACACGTCTACACACAAAATGCATTTTGAAATAGCATTTTGCTATTTCAAAATTCCGCATCCAAACTGAGTGGACACAGATTCAGAGTTAAGGCCGGCCGGAATCAGTTCAGGGTTAGGCATCAGGTAAGGAGTGTCTTTGTATGGCTGTTGCCTGAGGCTATATGAGGCCTGTGCTTAAAGGGACACCCCCTCCTCCCCCCAGGTTCTCAGGTGTCCCTGCTTGCTTGCCTGCCTTCCACGTACCCTTCCCTAACCCCCCTTCCTGATGTCAAATAAAACACATGTATTTTCAAAAATATAAACTCTCTTTATTTAACAAAACTGGGGCGGGGGGATGAACCTCTGGTGAGACTGGGGAAAGGAGGCAGGAGAGGGGAGAAGAGAGGGTGGGAGGGGAGGGAAACCTGGGAGGAGGGAGCTGGAAGGGGGAAGCAAGGGGAACAAGGGGGAGGGGAAGCGCAGGGCTCAGGGGTGGGGGTCTTGCCGGGCCAACTGACTCCCAGCACGGTGGGTGCAGGGGCCTCAGCGTCCCCGGGGGGATGGAGAGGAGGGTGTGGAGGTAGAGGTCGGGGGTGTGGAGATTGAGGAGGAGGGTGTGGAGGTTGAGGAGGGAGAGGCGGGAGTGGGAGGAGGAGCGGGAGCTGGGGAAGCAGCAGGCGCTGGAGCGGCACAAGGCAGCACGCTCTGCACCAGGGTCTGTAGATGGGCACAGATGGCACAACCCTGAGCAAGCAGCTCCCGCCGGAACTCCTGTTCATCCTGCACCCACTGCTCCATGGTGCGGTGCAGGGCTCGCAGGGCCCCCAGCTGCTGGTCTCGGTACCCCTGCAGTGTTGCGGTGGACCTGCTGAGCCCTCAGGTGCGGGAGGATGTCCCGGGCGGGGTGGTGCGCCCTGCACGCGAAGCTGGTGCAGCTGTGGAGAAAGAAGAGAAGTGGTCCGTTCTCCCTGGGGACCCAGTGGGTGAAGCCCAGCCCCCCTCTGTGAGGTGAGGATGACCGTGCCCTGCACAGTCAGAGCCACTGTGCTTACACAGAGGCCATGGTCGGAATGTCCGGCTATCCCCGGGAGTGGGAGCTGCCCCGAGACCACACCCATGCCCCTGTGCTGTGTATAGTGTGGCCGAGGTGAGGGGGATGTGTTAGAGAGAGCTTGTGAAGGGAGGGCGTCCTGCTGTGTTCCACCCCAGGGTCAGGAGCGTGTCAGGTCTCTTCACACATGCGTGTGGCTATCAGGCCATGGCCCCTGTGTGGCAGGCAGCTGGAGCCACCTGCCCAGGGGTGGCACGGCACGTGCTCACACGTGCACAGGTTGCTGCGTGATGGCCACGCGTGCGGTTCCTGGTCTCCCTACCTGCCCCACCCCGGGAAGGGGACAGTGATGGCACTTACATGGTGTGGCCTCCCCAGACTTGCTGACTCCTCTCCTGGGACTGCTCGGGGGTCCTGCTGGCATGGTGGCTCCTCCTCTGCGCCCTGGTCAGGGCCCTCCGGTCCCGGCTTGCTGCCTCCCCGGGGTGGCACAGACCGCACCACACCCCAGGATGTGGTCCAGGGTGGTGAATTAGCGGCAGGCATCTGTCCCTGCTGCTGAGCTGCCCCAAGTGGCCCTGGTGTATGCCTGCCGCAGCTCTTTTATCTTGAGGTGCACCTGCTCCTGGGTGCGCCTGTGGCCTTTGTTGCCAATGGTGGCAGCTATGCATCCGTAGTCGGCTGCATTCCTCCATCTAGTGCGGAGATCATGGACATTGGGGGCCTGCCCCCAAACCTCAATGAGGTCCATGATCTCCGCACTAGTCCAGGAGGGCGCCCACTATCTACGGCCCCTGGCTGGTTCCTGGGTGCTGGGGGACTGGGCGGGGGATCACTGGCTGGCTCTGGCTGCCCGGCTCATCCTGGGGCCACTGGGTCAGGGGCAGCGACTGTAGGGAGGCCTGGATCTGGCACGTGCAGTATGGCCAGAGCCTACCCTTTTAAGGGCTCTGGGGCTGGGGGAGAGGAGAAGAGTTTTTCTGGTTTGGCCCAGAGTGGCCACCAGGGGAAACTGGGAAGGGCTGGAGGCCCCTATTTCGAAATAAGCATCTACACAGTGCTTATTTCGAATTAGCTATTTCGAATTTGGTGTTATTCCTCGTAGAATGAGGTTTAACTAATTCGAATTAAGCGCCCCACTATTTTGATTTTATTTCGAAATAGCGGTTTGCCTGTATAGATGCTATTAAAGTTAATTCGAAATAAGGGCTGTTATTTCTAATTAACTTTGCTGTGTAGACATACCCTTTGTTTTGAAGCTTTTAAGCAAGCTAGCAAAAGTCAGTGCTTTCTACAAATGTCTATTAATTTGTTTGCCTTTTTCACTTACCATCAATATCATTGTTTGGGCATGAGGTCTTATTGATAAAGCAGTGTTTTCATCATACTTGATCAAAGCATACAGAGACATCTCTGATCCCATATAGCTGAAGATTTCATGCTGCATATTCATCTAATACTAGTTTAGGCAGCTTAATAAAATTTAATCCTCTCTTCTTATGGAAGACACTTTCTTGACATTCACGAAAGTCAGTATGAGAATGGTGTATAGGAATGAAACATTATTGTGAAAAGCCCTGTATTGATTTTTTTTTTTAAACAATTTTAGGGATCTTCTCTTCTCATATAACAAACAAAATATACCATTTCTATAGGTTTCAAAGTAACAGATAATTACTTTAAAAAACACAATTAAGTCTGAGTGTGAAGAAATATGAAATGGATTTAAACTACAAAGTATCAGAGTGAATTACCTTTGTTGCACGCATACATCAATACACACAAAATCATGTCTCTTTAAGGACATACAAAAATAGAGGCACCTAAAATGACCATTAAAAGTTTAGGCAAAACATGCAAAATCTTTTGGGATGACTACAGAATCATGATTAATGAATCCCAACCTACTTCCCATAAAACTTTTACCCACAACACTATTTATTGTGTACATGGAACATATATTTCAAAATAGTTATTTGAGAAATATTTTAATGTCAGCGAGGTCATTGGGTTTACATTTTGTATTCTTCCCTTTTTAAAGAGAGTTGTATCAGTTACGTAAGATCTGAATAGTAATTGCTCTTTATGTAAAAAATTCACATTGCTAAAGTCTGATATCTCAGAACTTTGCAGGGCTAGAAGCAACTCTAGGGCCCATTGGGAAGCAGGAAATCTTCCCTTTCCATTGGAACAAAATTCCTATTTCTGCCCTTGAAGACATGAGATCTTTCAACCATCATTACTCAAGGATGTAATATTGCCCATATGTGACCTCAGCCTAATGCAATTGGGGGGAGGAGATATTCTGTTGTTTAAAAACATGTGCTTGTTTGGAGCTTTGTGTGGCTGTTAGGAGTTTGGAATATTAAAATAAATCACATTGGAAATGGATCAGTGGACAGAGTGCAGGTGAAAAAAATCAAAGGATCAAAATAATAAATACATTTATTTCATGGCTCCATAATACCACATATGTGTTATGCAGTAGAAGTCTGAGAGGTCCCAGTTAATGGTACCTAAGTTCTCAAAGTAGACACACAACATTTTATTAGGATAACTGTTATTTCTTTTCCCCTCACCCTATTTACTTTGTTTTTCTTTTCCTATTTTGATAAAAAAAATCAGGGAAATTAAATGCAAAAATGTTAATGGAACAGATATATCACCGACTCCTCGTCCTCAAACTTGAATCAAGTGTTCAGCCTTGAGTAAGCTATTCAAGGGAGGAGGGATAGCTCAGTGGTTTGAGCATTGGCCTGCTAAACTCAGGGTTGTGAGCTCACTCTTTGAGGGGGCCATTTAGGGATCTGGGGCAAATCTGTGAGGGATGGTACATGGTTCTGCTATGAGGGCAGGGGAGTGGACTCAATGATCTTTCAAGGTCCCTTCTAGCTCTATGAACTAGGTATTTCCCCATATATTTTATTATAGAATTTGTGCATTTCAGTTAAGTCTGCTGTAAAATGGCAGTAATACTGCCCTATATTCTCAGCTATGAAAACAGAAATTAAAAGATACAATGCCAAAAGTAAAGTCTCTGCAAGCTGCATGGAAATTTTTCAAAGACACCATAATAGAGGCCTAATTTAAATGTATACCCCTGATTAAAAAACACCATAAAAGAACCAAAAAAGCCATGACTTAACAACCAAGTAAAAGAAGCAGTGAGTGATAAAAGGCATAATTTAAAAAGTGGAAGTTAAAGCCTAGTGAGAAAAAGAGAAAGGAACACAAAGTGTCAAATTAAGTGTAAAAATATAATAAGAAAAGTAAAAAAGGAGTTTGAAGAACAGCTAGCCAAAAATTCAAAAAATAATAGCAAAATGTTTGTAAGTACCTCAGAAGCAGGAAGCCTACTAAACAACCAATGGAGCCCCTGGATGATCATAATGCTAAAGGAGTACTCAACAACGATAAAGAAATTGCAGATAAACTAAATGAATTCTTTGCTTCGGTCTTCATGGCTGAGGATGTTAGGAAGATTCCCAAACCTGAGCCATTCTTTTTAGGTGACAGATCTGAGGAATTGTCCCAGATTGAGGTGTCATTAGAGGAAGTTTTGGAACAAACTGATAGAGTAACAAGTAACCAGGACCAGATGGCATTCACCAAGAGTCCTGAAAGAACTCAAATGTGAAATTGTGGACTATTAACTGGTTTGTAATCCATCCTTTAAATCAGCTTTGGTACCTAATAACTGGAAGATAGCTAATGTGACACCAATATTTTAAAAGGGCTCTAGAGATGATCCTGGCAAATACAGACTGGTAAGTCTAACGTCAGAACCAGGCAAATTAGTTGGAACTATAGTAAAGAATAGAATTGTCAGACCCATAGATGAACATAATTTGTTGGGGAAAAGTCAACATGGTTTCTGTAAAGGGAACTCATACCTTACTAGAGTTCTGTGAGGGGGTCAACAAGCATGTGGACAAGGGAAATCAATTGGTTACAGTGTACTTAGATTTCTTGAAAGCCTTTGACAAGGTCCCTCTCCAAAGCCTCTTAAGTAAAGTAAGTTGTCATGGGATAAGAGGATTGATAACTGATTGATAACAATCTCATGGATTGATAACTCGTTAAAAGATAGGAAACAAAGGCTAGGAATAAATGGTCAGTTTTCAGAATGGAGAGAGAAAACTAGTGGTGTCCCTCAAGAGTCTGTACTGGGACCAATCCTATTTAATCTATTTTTAAATGATCTGGAGAAAGGGGTAAACAGTGAGGTGACAAAATTTGCAGATGATACTATACTGCTCAAGATAGTTATGACCAAAGCAGACTGTGAAGAGCTTCAAAAGGATCTCACAAAACTAGGTGATTGGGCAACAAAATAACAAATGAATTTTAACGTTGATAAATGCAAAGTAATGCATATTGGAAAAATGATCCCAACTATACATACAATATAATGGGGACTAATTTAGGTACAACCACTCAAGATGGAGTCATTGTAGATAGTTCTCTGAAAACATCCACTCAGGGTATGTCTACACAGCAGAGTTAAAGTCAAATTAAGGTATACAACTTTAGCTATGTCAATTGCGTAGCTTAAGTCGAAATAGCTTGATTTGGCTTTTGACACTGTCTACACAGCAGGAAGTCGAAGGAAAAAAACTCTTCCTTCGACTTCCCTGATGACTCCTCATTAAATGAGGGTTACTATGAGTCAGAGTAGGAAGTCCTCCTGCTTGACATTTTTTTAAATAAAGGCTTGTAGTGTAGATGCGCACTATGTTACTTCAGAATAATGTCAGTTATTCCAAAATAAGTGCTGTGTAGACGTACCCTCAATGTGCAGCAGCAGTCAACAAGAATGTTAGGAATTATTTAAAAAGGGATAGAGAATAACACAGAGAATATCTTATTGCCTCTATATAAATCCAGGCTATGCCCACATCTTGAATACTGCATACAGATGTGGTCACCTCATTTTCTTGAAAAAAAAAGGCATTGGAAAAGGTTCAGAAAAGGTCAACAAAATTATTAGGGTTTTGAAACAGGTGCCATATGAAGAGAGATTAAAAAGACTGACTCTTCAGCTTAGAAAAGAGGAGAGTAAGGGGGGATACGATAGAGGACTATAAAATCACAACAGGTATGGAGAAAGTGAATAAAAAAAAGTTATTTCCTTGTTCCAACAACATAAAAATTAGGAGTCACCAAAGAAATTAATAGGTAGCAGATTTAAAACAAACAAAGGGAAGAGTTTTTTTCATGCAACGCACAGTCAACCTATGGAATTCCTTGCCAGAGGATGTTGTGAAGACCAGAACTTTAATAGGGTTCAAAAAGAACTAGATAAATTCATGGAGGCTAGGTCTATCGATACTTATTAGCTAGACTGGGTAGGAATGGGGTTCCTAGCCTCTGTCTGGAAATGAATGGCAGGAGAGGGATTATTTGATGATTACCTATTCTGTTTACTCCATCTGAGGCATCTGACATTGGCCACTGTCAGAAGAGAAGATATTGGGTAGATCGACCTTTGGTTTGACCCAGTATGGCCATTCTTGTGTTGTTCTTACGTACTCAGAATCCAATTGCTCTTTGGAGAGAAATACCTGTGTGTGGGCAATGAAAAATCTATGGGGAGATTCTCCATTCACAGTTTTCTCCCCAGTTTCTCCATTGTGAGGCTAGCCTTCATATTGTGCATGGTTACAGGGTTCCATCAGGAGGCCAAGGTCATGTACTTGCAAGCACTGTGCTCCCAGTCTGGCTCTGAGTCTTCAGCTCCTGCACCTCTTCCCATACTAACTGCTAAGTGTGATTGTAGCCCAGTAGTTATCAACTTTTTTCTATACAGTGCCTCCATTTCACTAAATAAAAAAAAGTCAGAATGCTCCTTCCACCCAGTTATAAAGAAAGGGAGGATGCCCATGAGGTTTCCAGATCTGTTCATGAACTCTATGAAGTTCAATCTAGTCCCCAAGGTGTCCACTGTCTGTGGCTGTCCCCACTTAAAATGAAAATCCTTCTAAGGAGAAGGATATGACAATAATTTCACAGAGCTAGTGAGAGGGAAGATGTGTGGCCTCCCATTCCTGTTTTGTCTCATCACCCACTCCCCTTCCATACCCTCTGTGTGGATCCTCAGATCTATAAAGAGATCTTCTTTGTGGCTTACAGCAAGGAGGGCAGAGGTGCCATGGAAGCAGCTGTGCCCTCTTTCCACAAAGGAAGAGAAGAACCGTACATAGAAGGTCTCCTTTGGATGTGAATCTTGGGAGACAAACAGGTCTTTGTGATCTTCAGATGAAGAGCTCCATGCAAGTGGAAAATATTATGATTGTATTACCTCATGGGGTGGGGGGGTCTGTGAGGATTAAACTGTTAGGGTGCATCTACACTGCACCCGTAGCGTGAAATAAGCTACGCAATTTGAGCTACGCAAATTGCATAGCTTATTTCGAGTAAATTTTGAAATAACTTATTTTGAAATTTGGCTCTGTCTACACAGTGCCAAAATTCAAAATAGAGCACTATTCCAAAACATCTTGTACTCCTCATGGAACAAAGTTTACAAGTATGTCAGAATAGCAAACTTGTTATATTTTGAAATAACGGGCTTGCTCAAAAGATGCAGAATAGCTATTTCAGGATACTTTCACAGTGTAGACGTAGCCTAACTGTTTGCATAGCACTTCTGTTTGCATAGCACTTATTTTGCAAGTTTGATTTCTCAACCTCAAATCTTTATTAATACAGTAGACTTCCGATAATCTGGAACCTATGGGATTTAGGTGGTGCCGGATTATCAGATATGCCGGACTATCAGGAGGTACTATAAGCAGGTTATATATATACTGTATACATTATATACTGTATATAAAGTGTTCTTAACCCTTTTTTATTGTACATACTGTATACAGTATACTGTAATGTTTTAGTTTTTTTAAGCCTTTTTTACCCTTTTTGCTCAGTTCAGCTGCTGCCGCTGTTACCTTGTGACTCATTTTTTGCCGAAGCTCACTCACTAGGCTCTTGCCATTTTGATGCCGGACTATCAGGAGTGCCGGACTATTGGATGCCGGACTATTGGAGTTTTACTGTATTAGCTTGTGCATTTAAAACAGGGGTGGTCAATAATTTTTGATGGGGGGGCCACTCTAAGAATTTGGAAAGTAGTCAAGGGCCACACTCTTCCATGATATTAATGGAGGAGGTGTGGGGTCTGGGATGGAGGTTGAGTGTAGAATGGAGCTTGGGGTAAGGGAGGGGAGTTTGGGTGAAGGAGGCAGTTGTGACCTGGGGCACTGGACTGGGGTGGAGAGGGTTGGATTGTGACCTAAGGCAGGGAATTGAGGTACAGGAGAGGGTGCAGGGATTTGGGTTGTGAGCCAGGGCAGGGGACACAGTAATCTGGGGCAGGGGATTGGGGTGCCAGATCTGGGAGAGGATAGGGATGCTGGATCTGGGAGGGGATATGGGTACAGGAGGGGCAGAGGATTTTGGTATGTGGAGTAGGGGGCAGGAGTGGGGGGCAGAGGGTTGGGGAAGGGAGGGACGGGGGTGCCAGAGGTAGGCTCTGCCAGGAGACTTACCAGCCAGCAGCAATTTCTGAATCAACCTCCCTGCCTGCCTCACCCCTGCACAGGCTGCAGCCATGTGCTCTGGAACCCCTTGTGCGTCATGGCTGCCTGTTATTGAAACAGGCAGCTCCCATTGGCCAATTTTTGGCCAGAAACCAGTCAATGGGATTGTGCAGGGGGCAGGAGCAGCTTCTAAAGCTTCCTCCCTCCCCTCTGGACTCACAGGTTTTTAAAAAAACGCCCCACAGCTGCATACCTGAACAGCATGTGGGGGGTGGTGGTGAAGCAAGCAGGGAGCCTGTCTGGGGCTCCCAGCAGCATCCGCGGGCCAGATCTGGCGGCCTGGCAGGCCAAATCCGGCTCGCGGGCTGAATTTTGCCCAGACCTGATTTAAACTATTCACTCCTCTCTTGAACAAAGAGCTTACATATCAGCCAGAATGAGGATTCCAAAACCATTGCTCCACACCAAACATTTTACTTAATTTTATTTACTGCATTTTCTGACCCATTTACACACTTAATTCTTCTATCATCTATGTTTGTTGTAGGAATGACAGACTTTCATCTCTGATTCATCTTCCCAACATAAGAATTCTTTATAAAGATGCTGTTTGAACTTCTAGTGAAGTTTAGAAAGTCATGATTATCAAGAGATAAATATTACCATTGTGACATCAACAGTCTCTTACCAAGAACTAAACTTCTTTCCGAGGAACTGTCAAATGTTAAAATAAAGAAGCAGGTGTGCTTAATCAAGATGCTTACAGCGCAATCCACAACTGAGTAAATGCTTACATTATTGCAATGAGTGCACTATTCTTTAGAGCTTTTTCCACATTTTATTTCATTAAAAAATACAGAAGAAAATTGTTGTGGAGATTATTGTTCAGTAAGAACCAAATCTTACTGAAGTCAATGGATCAGATTCTATTTGGATTAGATAAGTAAAAGTCTATGGTCATTCCTGGGACTTTTTGGAAAGATCAAGGATCATTGTCATGTAATTACACAATTAGCCTATTTCTTTATAAAATGACAGTATTGAAAATTACTGTCTGGACTCTGTATCTTAGAATATTAAAAGGAATTTAGAAATATTTTAGATCACTGACAATGTATCTGAGAGGTCATCAAATCAGAGTGCCACAAGATTACTGGAGAAAAGCAAATAAATATGGAAAAAAAGAGGGATCCCTACAATTATTGCCACACAAATCAGTGAACCCTACTAAAATAATGGAAGAAACAGCAGAAGGGGGGAAAAAGAGACCACTAAACATATGGTATTAAAGTTGAGTGAATTCTTTTTATATTTATGGACAATTCATGAAGTTTACAATTATCTCACATTTGTTATTTAAAATTATCTGCAGATTTTTCCAGTCAATAAATGTTTCTCTCTGAATTTCACCAATAGTTTATTGTAAGCATTTCATTTTCTACATGAAATGTTTTAGCTATTTCGATTAGCATTAATTGGATGCCTATATCACATGGTATGCTGCTGTTCCTTGATTGTATGATCATCACTCTCAGAACGAGGCTTTTAATGAACATACATATATGATTTTAAAAACTGCTTTTTGCTGTGGTTTTTCTCCAAAATTCACTTTTTTGTTTTACAGACATTTTTGCAGTTGCTCATTTACTAGTATATTTGAAGAAAGCAAACACAAAAGGGGGAAGGGAAGAGTCAGATAAATACTACAGTGATGGGAGCAATATAAAAACCTGAAAAGAACACAGTCAAAGCGAATTAGTTTAAATATTGAAAAGAACATTCTTTTTTTTTCAGTATTAGAACCATACGAGATAAGCAGTATTGATGTAAAAAGAACAGATAGATAAATTTTGTGAACAGTGTAGCAAAATTAGTGGGTGAAAGAAAAATCAGCATATATATCTGTATTTTAGAACCAGCATTTACGAATATCCAGCCAGCTTTTGTAATTTTATAAGTCTTTCAACCTTTGGAATTAAATGTTGGCACCATTGAAGTTAACGGCAAACTTCCTATTGATGGCTATGGCATTAGGATTCCACCCTTGATGGATTTCTAAAAGCCTCAGTTCCTGGAATCTTGTTATTACTTCAGAATTTCAGCTTTAACTAAGAAAGAAAAAAACACAAGTTTCTAGTCGTCATAGTCAGAAGGAAAATCTGGTAATAAGGACCCTAAAAGATCAAATACAAAAAATAAAGAGACCCCCTTAATTATTTATTATTACTATTATTTTTGTGAGTGGAGAGGACATGATTTGGGTATGCTTGAGCATCCCACAGATCTTACTTGCAATGGCTTGGTTCTGAACACTACTGCGTTGAATGACTATTAAGTGAAAGAAAAAAACAATGGGAAATCATACAAAGCAATTTGAATTGCATGCCAGTATCCAGTGGGCTATCACTGTCATCTGTGGTAAATCTGGTCACAGGCCCCAATCCTGAAAGCAACTCTATGTGGGCAGATGAATGTATCCCTGTGGAGCCCATATCAACAGCACTTCAGTACAGCTTAAGAGTCTACCCATGTGCATTGAAGTTTGATTTAGTAACTTGGTTAATGAACTAGAATGGAAGTAAAGAGCATTATAGTGAAATGTTGAGGTGATACTAAAATGGGCAGTATCATTAACATCAGTGGTGATAGAAAACAATAAATAGGGACCCCAGAAAGGAAGAAACTTGGCCGTAAAAGTGAGATTCAACCTGGAAAATGCAGGCTACTGTATTTAGGGGGAAAGTAAACTGAACTCCATGATTCATTAGAAGGAAGAAACCTGAGAAACAATATTTCTGAAGGACTGAAGGAAACTGGTAGTGGACAGCAAATTAGACATGAGTTTGCAGAGGAACAGGACAGCAAAAAACATGAATACTGGGTTCAGGGGTATCAAATCACCGAGCAGTAAAGTAACAGGATTTTTAGATGGCCATACAGTGATTCAACCTGCAGTTGTGCATTAAATTAGCAGAAAGATATTGACAAAAATTATATGTGTATATATGTAGCTAGAGGACACTAAAGAAAGAGTTTTGAGATCTACAGAGAAAACAGCAGAAAAGAGATAGGCCTGAACCTAAATCCTGTATCTGATTGCTCTCTTAGTAAAGGAAATCTAGCACCAGATCAAGATTTGACAATTGGAGTTGACTCCTAGGTGAAATAAACTCAGATCAGGACACCTCTAAAATCCCTGAAGCTATGTCTACACTGGCGTCATTCCAAAATAACAAAGAGCGTATCTACACTACAAGCCATTATTTTGAAATAATGGTGAGTTGGAGGACTTCTTACTCTGACTCATGAAACTTTCATTTCACAAGGAGTAAGGGAAGTCGAAGGAAGAATGTTCTTCCTTCAACTTCCTGCTGTGTAGACAGTGCCAAAAGCTGAATTAAGCTATTTCGAGTTAAGCTACGCAATTGAAGTAACTCAAGTTGTATAGCTACACTTTTACCCTGCTGTGTAGATGTGCCCTGAGATACCTCTGATGTAAACTGTTGTTTCCAGCATAGGACAGAACATCAATTCATGAAACAATGAAACAATCCACCTGGATTTTGGATTGCAGTCTGATCTGCAATTAATCAAAGATCAAAAACTTGGAATACTGTATCTTATTTCCATTTGCTTTCCAGATTCTCAGAAATTCCAAACAGATGTTTTAATTCATAGGAAAAGGCATGTGCAAAAATTACATCTCAATAGCTGTTTTCAAGAAACCTCCCATGAATCCCCCAAAGCTGCATGCAGTGCTGAGCTAGTGTTTTGAGCTTGCTTACATGCTACACACAGTTGTCATTCACTAGTAATTACCAACCCCTCAAAAAAGTCAGATGGAGCTCTTTAAATCAAGTTATGATCCATAACAACCACTACCAATACATAACATTTATATAGTGCTTTACATCTTCAAAGCATTTTATAAATATTAACTAATTATTCCTTGGAGAAAAAACTTTTGGTCTGAATGTTTCAGTGCAAAGCTCTGTGATTAATATTTAGCATGCCAAATACTGCGTGCAGAGCTGCAACACCAGCTGGGAGGACTTTCTGTATGGCCATCATAGACTTCAACACAAAGAAAATCTGAAAGCACACAACCTGTGGCAGTTTGAATACTGCTGAGGTTGAATTAACCCACCTTTCTGATCCCATTTTGTACACATATGATTGACTACATTTTTTTCATCCGTTCAACTATTTTTGCAGCCTCCATCAATATAGATCTTTTAGATCTATATGCATTTTATGATCCTGCTGATTATTTGAGAAACTGCGTAAATTTAGTCTCTTTACCATTTCAACACACCATGTTAACGACCAGCGGAAGATTTGACTTTATTATAGTACAGTAAATCCTGCGCTATCCAGCACTTAACTATCCGGAAAACTTTAGAAACTGGCAAATTTCCTAGGGGCTTGGCACAGCCACGCAGCGCGGCACTTTGATCGGGCCGGCTGGGAGCTGGGCTGGGCAGCTGGTGGCCCCTGCGGCGCAGAGGTCGCAGCTCCAAAGAAGTTGCGCACCACTGTGCTTGACCTTTCTGGAAGCTTCCAGAGCATCTGGTAAAGTGGTAAAGTTTGCGGATGATACCAAACTGTTTAGGATAGTCAAGACAGAAGCAGACTGTAAGGGACTCCAAGAAGATCTCACCAAACTGAGTGATTGGGCAACAAAATGGCAAATGAAATTTAATGTGGAGAAGTGTAAAGTAATGCACATTGGGAAAAATAACCCCAACTATACGTACAGTATGATGGGGGCTAATTTAGCTACGACAAATCAGGAAAGAGATCTTGGAGTTATCGTGGACAGTTCTCTGAAAACTTCCACACAGTGTGCAGTCAAAAAGGCAAATAGGATGCTAGGTATTATTAAGAAAGGGATAGAAAATAAGACCGAATATCTTACTGCCCCTGTATAAAACTATGAGTACGCCCACATCTTGAATACTGTGTACAGATGTGGTCTCCTCACCTCAAAAAGATATTTTGGCCTTGGAAAGGGTTCAGAAAAGGGCAACTAAGATGATTGGGGGTTTGGAATGGGTCCCATATGAGGAGAGGTTAAGCGACTGGGACTTTTCAGTTTAGAAAAGAGGAGACTGAGGGGATATGATAGAGGTGTATAAAATCATGAGTGGTGTGGAGAGGCGGATAAAGAAAAGTTATTTATTAGTTCCTAAATAGAAGAACTAGAGGACACCAAATGAAATTAATGGGTAGCAGGTTTAAAACTAATAAAAGAAAGTTCTTCTTCACACAGCGTGTAGTCAGCATGTGGAACTCCTTGCCAGAGGAGGCTGTGAAGGCTAGGACTATAACAGAGTTTAAAGAGAAGCTAGATAATTTCATGGAGGTTAGGTCCATAAAAGGCTATTAGCCAGGGGATAAAATGG
The DNA here is from genome assembly GCA_019425775.1 of Rafetus swinhoei. NCBI lineage: Eukaryota > Metazoa > Chordata > Testudines > Trionychidae > Rafetus > Rafetus swinhoei. The sequence goes on from CM033437.1 coordinate 313,639,798, forward strand.
TGTCCTTGGCCTCTGTTTGACAGAGGCTGGAGAGGATGGCAGGAGACAAAGCGCTTGATCATTGTCTTGGTCCACCCCTCTGGGGCACCTGGTGCTGGCCACTGTCGGCAGACAGGATACTGGGCTAGATGGACCTTTGGTCTGACCCGGTACGGCCGTTCTTATGTTCTTATGTTCTTATCTCCCCAGATGAAGCCTAAGATCTAATAGTTTCATAGTGTCTCATCAGTGCTTAGGTTGATGGGACCCTCAGATAACCTGAATTTTTAGATAACCAGAACGCCCTAATGCCCGAACATGCCGGATAACACAGGTTTTATGGTATAACCATAATCTGGAAAATATTTAAATTCTAACTCAAATATAAATGCAAATATATTTTTATCTTGGCATAGTCCCTGATAAAATCCTATGGGTCTCTATTTTGTTTGGGGATTTTCACGCATGTATGCTTTGAGGCTTACCTTGTATTGTATTGCATTATTAACAATAGAGATAATAAAATAAATAATAATAGTAATAATCATTTGGCAACTGATTTTAGAACAACAAATCAGTCTGGAAAAATAATCAAGGTTGTACCCCTAGTAAGGGAGAAAATTTTAGCAGCTTCATGAACATGCATCGATAGTTATATGTCTGTAATAGAAATGAAACAGGACTTCTGTTTTCTTTATGTTCTCCTTTGTCTTTTGCCACACAAACATGCCCCATGAAGGATACACAACAATTTTGGAAAGTGTCTATGTGCTTTATGCCTAGGGTTCTCAAACTGTGGATCATGACCCAAAAATGGACCACTGCCCTGCTTTAATAGGATTGCCAGGGCTGGTGTTAGACTTGCTAGGGCCTAACGCTGAAGCCCAAGCCTAAGCCTCATCACCCAAAGCTGAAGCCAGAGCCCCACCATCTGGGGTCGAAGATGAAGTCCTCAGGCTTCAGCCTCAGCCCTTTAGCTCTGGGTGGCAGGGTTCAAGTTACAGGCCCCCTGCCTATGGCTGAATCCCTTGGGCTTTGCATTGAACCAACTCATCCATCCACCCGGGATGGTGGGGCTTGAGTGACAGGTCTCCCCTCCTGGGGTTATGCAATGATGTTTGAGAGCTGCTGCTCTATACTGTACACAGAGCCATCCCATCCATAGTATGGTATGTCCCAGGCCCTGCACTTTTGTGGGCCCCATGGAGACAGCCTCAAAAGGCCTATGGATGGGACCCACAGGGCCCAGAGCAGCCTGATAGATTACCTGGGGGCCTGGCACAGGATGGCAGCAAGGACCTGCTCTGTTCTGCCTCCCATCTCCCAGTCCACTATGTTCAGCTTCACTGCAGCTGCGGGAATTTGAGCAACTCAGCCCTGGTCCCAACCCCAGCCCGCAATGCAGGGCTACAGGTGAACAGAGGTGACCAGACTGGAGCCAGGGTGATCCACTTCCCGCCACCATGAACCGGAGTGCAGCCCGCTGGGAGATGGGTGATGGAACAGAGCAGGCTGCTGCAGTGCTTTGGCTTCCACCACCCAGTTGAGTGCATAGGATACTGACCCCTGCTGTTGCCCCACACCGGGCCCCCAAGGGGTGTGTAGCTCAGGGAAGGGGACTTTCAGAAAGGAGTGCTATGGGTGCAGAGCAGGGGTGGGGTAGGAGCAGGGAAGGCCTGGGATGTAGGGAGATTGCCCTGCACCCCCAGGGATGGCCCTGACTGCACATGAATGTATCAGTCGTCCTTTATATTGGGGAAGGGGAGACATTCGGGTTTAAAAGTATGCTATTCTCAAAGGACCAAAAAGTAAAGATGTTTTGAGTACTTTTCTACTTGTGTCTGATGTTAGACTAGGCACTTAACTCTTTGCAAATTTCTGCTTGATTACCAGTTATAGCATCATGGGAATGTACACTTATTCATTATCCCTCATAAAATGTGCCCCCTTTAACCTCTTTGTGGAGAATCTGTGGAGAATGATTTTCTATAACCTACTCGGATTTCACAATGTTCCATAGGGTGCTCCTTTAAAAAGTGTCCTATCCTATGCTTTGCCTTTCTTTATATTCTTGAGCCCAGATGGAACAGAGACCAAAGGACTGAAGGTCAGACTATTTTTGGCAGTACTATTGACTTAGTTGGGACAATAACTTCCTTGAAAATTGTGCCTGGTTTTCCAATTTATAAATTGAAGCCATTTCTCTTCCTACAGGGCTGCTACATGGTTTTATAAAGTAGTGCTTTCAAAATACCAAAACATTTACTTGTGGAAGCCTTTGTTGCTCTATTCCAGTCATGTAATGCATTTACTGTTTCTGAGGATAGCAGAGAGGCAGAGTACAGGTTAAGTGTGCAATTTAGCAGAATCGATTGAACATTTGTTTTACATAACTTGAGTTCCCCCCCTCCTCCACTCATCTCCAGTGTATTAACTGACACCTCAGACGCAACCCTCAGAGACATTCCAAACCAATCACATTCTTGCAAATCTAACAGCAACTAATGATAGTGCAAAGTTCAGGCATTCTTTCATACCACACAACAGCTAGAGCTCATACCTCATACTAGAACATGTCCATGCGAGCCCTTTTATAGTAAAGGTATTGAGCATGCAGCTTCAGTTTGAATCCTCAGTCTTAGGCACTTAGGCATTTTCAAGTCATATGCAAGGAGGAGAGCTGCTCTGAACATTTGCTTAAAGTCCTAGGTGTGCAAGGGGTTAAACAACTCAGGAAGAAGTTTATATCCCAGACAATGACATTTTCAAAATTGGCTGTTCTACTTTTGTAGAAACTTCATTTTAGCAATACTTCTGTCCCTTGTGTCAAAATGTTACCTCTGCATACCTTATTCCCCATCCTAAGGTAGTTGCCGACACTACATCAATTTTTTCACATCACATCTTAGACAATATTAACATCTCCCCAACACCAGATATGAGGAAAAAAAGCTCTGTTACTAGGAAATATGACATGAAGCAGATGGAAGGAAAGGAGAAAATTGACATGAAGCAGATGGAAGGAAAGGAGTGAATTTGGAGTCCATAGATCTTTATGGCTTACTTTAGAAAAGATGGTTTAGGGACACATTTTGAGCTTTCCTCTTGGGCAAGTCACATAGGGCCAGATTTTCAAAGAGAGCTTACTCACCAGCTTCCTTTGCTATGCTTATAACCAGATTCTCAAATGTACTCAGAAGCCAATGTGCTAAGATCTCCTGAAAATTTGTCCCCCTTATTCTGATCCATAAACAGAAGCAGAGCTCCTTTGAAAATCTGGCCCTACTTTTGAGTGCTGAACTCTTTGAAAACATGGCCCTTAGCTTCTGTGGGCCTCAATTAACTTGTATAAAATGGATATTAGTGTAACTTACCTCACACAGGCATTGTGAAGCTTACATAAATGAATGCTTGTTGAGCACTTAGAACGCAGATTAAATCCCCCATATAAATGCAAGTAATTATAATTTGAAATAACAAAATTATAGATTTCTGCTTTGGACATGTATTGGATTCATGGCAGCTATCCAAAACGTTCTTTTTGAAAAATGTGGACAGCACTTAATTGTAACAATACTTGAAAGCAGACCTCTTTAAGGACAAGATATAGCTTATTTGGTATCTAAAACAATGAAATGTACTGTAAGGAAAGCCTCAGAATCTTCTTGCTTAAAACACTTTATTTATTTAGATTGTACAAGTCTATATTGTATCCTGGATTTGGATGAGTGTTTAATGAAGGAGCTGTAATTATTCACTAGTACATATGCAGAGTGTACCTGTTAGGGCCACCTGTTTGGACACAAACAATAGCTCAGTACCACCACAAACTCTGTTTAATGTTTTCTGAACACAAACACACGCACACATGCTAAAAAAAGTTAGCTTTAGTGCCAGCCCAGAAATGACTACTTGAAAAGGTCAATTTAATTTGTCAGAAGCAATTTTTCCCATTGAAAATGTGCCATTTCACTGGGGCTCTTCGCTCCTGTGAACAAATTTTTATTAATGCTGAACACCTACATGAAGGGCAAAGTTCTCCTTTCTTATCCACACAATGCACTTTATTGCTTATACCAGGTTCTGCCTACATACACAGACTTCTCAAGCGTGCATATAGGGAAAGCAGAATATCAGATTTTAGATCTTCCTTAATGATCAGGAAGATCATTTTCTCTTAATTGCAAACTGGGAGATAAAATGCCTGTGTACCATTTTTATTATTTCATTAGTGTGAACTGATCTGTAGGAGAATCAGTCCCCATAGTGGTACGTACTGTACATAAAAAGCTTAGATTCATCTAAGATAAAAAAAGTTACGTGAAGAGAGTATATACATGAGTATATGTCTATTCATTTGCGTGTTTAATAAGTTATAAAGAAAGAAAGTCAGTGGCAGCTATCTCCATCCACTCCTCGATTTGGGATTTACTGACTGCTTTCATGCATGATCATGGCCAGAGTGGATTTGGTGGAAGAAAGGGGCCACATCGCCATAGTGGAAAAGGGCTTTGGTAAAAGACAGGAGTAAGGACCATATGAATTAGTTCAAGGAGTGCATTCCCTCCAAGGAAAAATGGTGACTTTTGCATGGGAAACTAACCATCAGGTGAATTAGATTAACTCCAGGAGATGGGGCAGGGGGAGTAATACAACAACAGAAGACAGCTAAAAAGAAGGGTGGGAGCAGTGTTATGAAGGGTCTTTAAGGACAAGAAACTTGCACCTGAGGCTGTAAACCAAGGAATAGTCAAGGGAATGAAAGGCAGAGGGAGAAAAATGTGGTCAGAGAAATAGTCAAGAAAGATAACCTTAGCATGAACATTTTAAATGGCTATGAGGAGGTTGAAGGGGGTATCAGAGACACCTGACTGGAGAAAGTTACAGTATTGAAGAAGGGGAGGATGGAAAAGGTGGAAAAGAACTGTAGCTATACAGAGAGAGAGAGAGAGGGTATGTCTAGACTGTGGGGATTTTTCAGGATACTGGATATATCCCGGAAAACCCCTGCCACGTCAAGGGAACACGTTTGCTCTTCCACTTTTTTTCGCGGAAGAGGAGACGCACTCTTTTGGGGAGCCCAAAAGACAGGGCCAAATGGCGGAAAAAACTCTTCTGGAAAAGCAATTGGAAAAAAGCTATGCAAAAAGCTATGCAAATTCTGATAAAAGGCTATAGTCTAGATATAGCCAGAGAGAAAGTGATGCATCTTAGCATTTTAATGAATGTTTGACTACTAGAATTTTAATGAATGCCTGAGGGTGAGAGGCCACAAAAGGGGAGGAGTTTAAGAAGACCCTTAGGAGGTATGGATGACAAGGAGGATGGTGATGCCCGTGACATGAGCATGAATTACTTTTGCTTGCTGGTTTTGTAAGCCATCACCCTAGTATAGAACTCCCACATGTACACTGATGAATTTACCTTCATAGGAACCCTTCAAGCAAGAGGAAGTATCCTCACTGTATAGATGAGGAAGGAATGAAGGCACAGAGATATTTATGTATGACTAGCTCAATATATCTACGAAAGAGCTGGGAATCTAAGCCATACTCCAGATGTACTCACAAGATGGCCCCACTAATTTATTCCCACCGTTATCATTCATAGGTCAGTTAGAATATCTTACTTTCCAAGGCATGCAGCTAACAGAGATCAAGTGTGGAGAACAGCAACTCCTTGGCACAATCAACCCCAACTGATCACACAGGAATTCTGGGGGACTCTCCAGGACCAGAGGGATGCTGCCAGAAGGAAAGATCAGAATTTTAGCTCTGAACATTAACTTTAACCTTTTATTAGGTATTAATAGTGACAAAAAATATTTTCACTGATTTCTTTTGGGTTTTCATCAAAATTCCACCAAAATGAAATTTGGTTTTTAGATGTCCCCCCAAAAAACACATTAACCTATATGACTACAACAGAAAAGATCTCATCGGGTTTTTTGGTTTTTTTAATGTTTCAGTTAAACAACAGCTTCTTTTTATTCATTTGATTTGGGCAATTTCTGCAATCGGAGCTGTAAAAGGAGCACACAGAACATTGACATTGTTAGAACATGCAGGAGAAAGTAGTAAAATAGCTATGATGATGAGAAACTCCTTAATACTAACATTTCTGAAGAATAGGGTTTAGAGTAAAGTTCATGTTCAACTACTTCCATTTTTTCAGTAAATATGCCAACGGAATGTCAACTACACAAAACAGGTGCTGACACAGTTTGACACAGTTCTTCATATTAAATATGAAAGTAGGCTGTTTACCATATACACTGCTATTTTAAACCTGAACTTCTTAAAAATCATATCACTGCTCCAATTAGTTATATCAGAATGAACCAGAATTAGGTATTTTTAATTAAGAAACATACACAATTAATTAGAAAACACTGAAATGTAAATTATTTATATATAAACACAGTCACATTGGTGTTCAGATACCATTGGGAATATACAAAATTGTGACTATAAATCTGCTAAAATGCCACAAAAATGATTGCTTTTTTAAATGGAAAAACATATTTTTCCTGTTCTCTCCCAAGAGATAAAAGTATTTTTTGTTCGTACTATTCTCCACCACCACTGCAAATCACCCTAGTGAGACCAAGTGTTTGGAAATTTTAACCCTAAAAGTGATTGCTTTACAGTTATGAGATTTGGAAAATGGGGCTAGAATGGAACATATTTGCCTCCATAATCATAGTAGTCACCTGCAGGCACCTTTTCTAATATGTGCATCGTATGTATATTGTGCACATCGCAGGTGTTACATTTGGACCCAAAGTTTGAATCCACAATGTTCTTAGTGGGGACTGGAGATTCATGAGAGAAAGGGGTTGGATTAACATTTCTGTTCAGGCCCATCTTTCTGTAACATTTTGTATATGAATTATGGAGATTTTCAAAAGCGCCTAAGGGTATGTCTACACTACAGTGTTATTTGGAAAGAGCTTATTTCGAAATAACGCATCTACACACAAAATGCATTTTGAAATAGCATTTTGCTATTTCAAAATAGCATGTCCACACTGAGTGGACTCTGAATCGCATTTAAGGCTGGCCAGAACCAGTTGCGGCAGGGCACCAGGTCAGGACTTACTGTGTGGGGCTGCTGTCTGAGGCTATCTGAGGTCTGTGCTTAAAGGGACCCCCCTGGACAGCCAGTTCTCACCCTTCCCTGCTTGCTTGTCTACCTCGATGAGGGACAGCAAAGCATTTTGTCTCTGTGTGCTCTGGCTGCCCTCACTCGGGACACAACAGCACTCTGCAACATGGAGCCAGAGCTGCCCCTGGGCACTCTGGTGCTTCTCTTGGATGCATTGCAGTGAGCCTGGCTGCACTTTCTGCAGGTTGCCATCCAGGAGGTCCATCGGGGGGCTGTCAGTATCCAGGAGGCCCTGCGGGAGAGCTTCTAACCTGAGGAGCACTAAGAGCCTCCCTGGTCTGCCCCACTGGGGGCTTGTGCCTCATTCCTCCCTTACATCCTTCCACTTACCCCTCCCTAACCCCTCTTCCTGATGTCAAATAAAATGCACGTATTTTCATGAACACAAACTCTCTTTATTTAACAAAACTGGTGGGGGGGGATGAAACTCTGCTGAGACTGGGGAAAGGAGGCAGGAGAGGGTAGAAGAGAGGGGAAAGGGGGAGGGGGAAACCTGGGAGGAGGGAGCTGGATGGGGGAAGCAAGGGGAAGAAGGGGAAGGGGATCTCGCCGGACCAACTTGATTTTCATGTGAACCTGCTCCTGAGTTCGCATGTGGCCTTTGGTGGCCAGGCTGGCAGCTATCCTGCCATAGACGGCCGCTTTCCTCTGTCTAGTACAGAGATCATGGATGTTCGTGGCATCCCCCCCAAACCTGAATAAGGTCCATGATCTCCACCCTGGAACAGGAAGGCGCCCACCTTCTCCAGGCCCTGGCAGTCTCCTGGGAGCTGGCAGACTGCCCCTGGGGAGCGATGGAGGGCTGGGTGCCAGTGGCTTGCTGGCTCATGTTTTGGGGCCACTGGGTTGGGGCAGTGACTGCTGGCTCTGGGCTGGCAGGCTTGGAGCTGGCAGAGGCACCCCTTTAAGGGCTCTGGGGAGGGGGGGAGGGAATGGAGTGTTCTTGGTTGAGGCTGGAGTGGCCACCAGGGCACCCTGGGAAGTCTACACAGCACTTATTTCGAAATAGGCATTATTCCTCGTAGAATGAGGTTTACCAAATTCGAAATAAATGCCTCTGCTATTTCAAATTTATTTCAAAATAGCGGTTTGGCTGTGTAGACGCTAGGAAAGTTATTTTGAAATAGGGGCTGTTATTTCGAAATAACTTTGCTGTGTAGACATACCCTTAGAGATTTAAGAGCAAAACTCACACTGATTCTCAGTGGGACTGGTACTCCTAAATGCCTTAGCTACTTTTGAAAAATCGCTCATGTACATGGAATTCACAAAAATGTCGGACTGGAAGGGACCTTTATAGATTATCTAGTCCAGTACACTGTGCTAAGGCAAGGCTAAGTATTATCCAGATCATCCATGAGAGGAGTTTGTCTAACCCAGGATGGGCAAACTTTTTGGCCTCAGGGCTACAACTTGGTATGGAAATTGTATTGTGGGCAATGAATATTTATGAAATTGGGGGCTGGGGTGCAGAGGATGGTGAGAGCTCTGGCTGGGGGGGGGCGAGCTCTGGGATGGGGCTAGAAATTAAAAGTTCAGGATGTAAGAGGGGGCTCCAGTATGGGGTAGAGTGTTGGGATGTGAGAGGAGGTGAGAGCTCTGACTGCAGGTGTAGGCTCAAGGGTGTGGCCAGGGATGAGGGCTTTGGGGTTCAGGAGTGTGCTTCAGACTGGGGCAAGGGGTTTGGAGTGTGGGAGGGGGATCAGGGCTGGGACAGGGTATAAGGGACAGAGGGCTCAAGGGTTCAGGCTTCTGGCAATGCTTACCTGAAGCACCTTCTAGAAGCAGTGGCATACCACCTATCTGGGTCCCATGCAGAGGCATGGCTAGGCAGTTCTGCGTGGTGCCCCATCCACAGGCTCCAACGCTGCAGTTCCCATTGGCAGTGCTTCCTGGCCAATGGCAACTGCAGAGAGAACACTTGTAGCAGAGGCAACACGTGGAGCCTGCTGGCTGCTCCTGCTTCCGAGAGCTGCATGGAGCCACGGCATATGTGAAGTGGGGCAAGACCACAACCTTGCTTCCAGGCTGGAGCTTGAGGATTAGAGGCAGAATTCTAACAGGCAGAATGTGGCCCACAGTTTACCCACCCCTGGTCTAACCAATTCTTAAATAATGGAGATTCCACTACCTCCCTAGATAATATGTTCCATGGCTTAACTACCCTGACAATTGGGAGAATTAGGTTTTACTTTAGGAAAAATCTTCCTTTGCTTCAATTAAGCCCATTGCTTCTTGAGCTGTCCTCAATGACTAAAGAGGACAATTTATCTCTTTTATTTACAATGATCTTTTATATATACTTAAAGACTTATGTCCCCACTCAGTCTTCCCTTCTCAAGACTAAACAAACTCAATATTTTTCCGTTTTTCCCTAATAAGTCATGTTTTCTAGACCTTTAATCATATTTGTTGCTCTTATCTGGATTTTCTCCAAAGTATGGTGTGCAGAACGGGACACAGTACTCCAATTGAGACCTTACCAGTGCCGAGCAGAGTGAAAAAATTACTTCTCATGTTGTGCAAAAAATAGTTCTGCTAATACATTCCAGAATGAGGTTTGTTTTATTTTGCAAGTGTTACATTGTTTACTCATATTTAGTTTGTGATCTACTATAACAGCTAGATCCTTTCCTGATGTACTCCTTTTAGTAGTCATATCCCATTTTCTTTTGTGGAACTGATTATCATTCCTAATTGTAATACTTTATATTTGTCCTTATTGATTTCTTCCTATTTCAGACCATTTTTCCAGTGTAACAAGATCATTTGTGATTCTAATCCTTCCTCCAAAATGCTTGCAAATCCTCCCTGATTGGTACCATCCATACATTTGATAAGTGTGTTCTGTTATTATCCAAATAATTTATAAAAATAGTCAATAGAACTGGACCCAGAACAAATCTTTGTGGGACCCATTTGATATACCCTCCTTTAGTGTGAATCACAAGTAAATACTCTGAGTACTGTTTTCCAACCAATTGCATAACTACCTTATAGCAGGTTCATCTAGGCCATGGTTCTCAAGCTGTGCATTGAGACCCCATGTGGGTCATGACCACATTTTAATGGGATCACCAGACGGGATGTTGGATTTGCTTGGGCTGAAGCCAGAGCCCCACGGCTTCAGCCTTTGGTGACAGGACACAAGTTACAGGCCCCTGGCCTGGGGCTGAAGCCCTTCAACTTCAGTTTTGCCTCCTCACCCCCACCCATCCGTCCCACCAGTCAGCTGGGCTCAGGCTTTGGCCAAGGGACTCAAGCAGGCTCAGGCTTTTGTCCCCCCATCCTGGGGGCATGTATTAATTATTGTTGGCAGAAAGGGGTCCTGGTGCAATGAAGTTTGAGAACCCCGATCTAGGCTATGGTTCCTGAAGTTAAGTCATGTGAGACAATATCAAAAGCCTTACTAATGTTGAGATATAATCACATCTACTGCTTGCTCTTCCCCATCTCATCACCAAGAGTTGTTACCTGTCAAAAAAAAAAAAGGGGGGGGGGGGAAGATATTCAGTTGGCTTGATGTGATTTGTTTGTGACAAATCTATAATGATTGTGACATAAGAACATAAGAATGGCCATACTGGGTCAGACCAAAGGTCCACCTAGCCCAGTATCCTGTCTTCTGACAGTGGCCAGTACCAGGTGCCCCAGATAAGGTGACTTATCACCTTATCTTCTAGCTCAGGGGCAAGCAATAATTTTTTGCTGGGGACCACTTCAGAAAATTTTTAAGTGGCCCCAGACCACACTGGAAGGGCCAAGGCCTCAAGTGGAAGGGGTGGGGCCAGGGTACTTCCCTGCTTCCCCACCCATAGACACTGATTGGTCTGGGCATGGGGGAGTGTGTGAAGTCTTTGCCTCCCCCTCAGAGGTTCCCCCTAGGTGCCCATCCCCCTGGGGTGGGTGGAGACTTTGCTTGCTCTCACTTCTGCTCCCAGGCCAATCAGGAACTTTTGCGCACTTCCCCCCCACCCCCAGGCCCTGATTGGCCTGGGGGCAGAGTGAGCATGGGAAGTTTCCTCCACCCTTCTCCCCACCCTGCAAAGAGCACGAGGTGCTTAGAAGTGCTGCACGCTCCTGGCAGGGCGGAGGAAACTTTGTGTGCTTCCCCCCGCCCCCAGACCCTAATTTGTCTAGGGGTGGGGGAACGGCAGGGCCTCCGTGGGCTGGATCAACCCACTTGGTAGATTGGATCGAGCCTGTGGAGGCTCTTTTACCCACCCCGCTTCTAGCTGCTTGGCAATTTATTATTTGCCCCATTCACTAAAGTGAAGGTGACTGATCCGTAATTGCCTGGGTGTCCTTATTCCCTTTTTCCAGGCCTCTGTCTGCCACATTCTCCTCAAAGATGAATGGCACAGAGATCTCTTCAGCCAGTTCCAGTATTCTAGGATGTATTTCATCAGGTCCTGCCAACTGGAAGGCATCTAAGTAATTGTAAACTTGTCCTTTTCCTATGAACATCCTTAGGTTAGTCATCCAATCACAGATAAACTTTGATAAAAATGCCTTTTTGTTTCAGTTTAAACACTTCAGCCATTGCTGCATTTTCTCTTATTGTCTTTCACCTCACTGAATACATATAACAGCACAAAATACCTATATTTACCTTAGTTTACTTACTAAACCCACACTCCTGTATATGTCATGAACAGGCAATTTGAGTGTACATCATGTGCAAGTGGCTGTTTCCTAAATGATTGCTAGAGGCCTGAGATCCATTTGAAAGCAAGGTATGATTTCATGTACTGTGACAAATTGAGTCAAGGACCTAAACAGCCCTCGGCTTATATTCTTCCATTCCCCTTTTGACTACTGCAGTTAATGGCATTGGCTTGTACAATACTTCTCTGGGCAAACCACCCTTTTTTTCCATAGACATGTATGAGACCGTTAGCCTAAAGGTTATGTGACCTTCTGATCAACTGCAACTCAGAAGCACTGGCAGAAGCACCTGTGTAGCTGAAGCACAATAGTGACAAAAGAACAAAAATAAAAATAAGAACATAAGAATGGCCACACTGGGCCAGTCCAAAGGTCCATCTAGCCTAGTATCCTGTCTTCTGATAGTGGCCAATGCCAGATGCTCCAAAGGGAGTGAACAGAACAGGTAATTCTCAAGTGATCCCTGCCCTGTCACCCATTTCCAGCCTCTGACCAACAGAGGCTAGGGACACCATTCCTACCCATCCTGGCTAATAACCATTGATGGACCTAAGCTCCATGAATTTATCTAGATCTTTTTTGAACTCTGTTAAAATCCTGATCTTCACAACATCATTCGCCTGGAAGGTCATCTTGTAGCCATAGTTGATCAGGCTTCAAGACAGGTTCACAGCAGAAGGAGGTGAAATCACACTGATTAGGTTTTGTTCTCTTTTGAAAGATTTAAATGCTAAGCTGAAACCAAGTTCTCTCTTCCTTTCCTTCTTCTAAGGCTGTTTTTTAGGCTATGCAAACAAACTATTTCCACACATGTCTTCAAAGCTTGAGAGTCATGGATTGTATAGCTCAGACAACTATCTCCTCACCTTGTCATTCTCTTTCCTCACCGACAAATGCTGCTCTCTTCATGCATGACAATTGCCTCTCTCTAGGTAGCTCAGTTATAGCTTGATATTGTTCTTGCTTTTTTCTTCATTCTTGGTTGTAATCTACATCTGATTTGTAGTAATTTAGTCCCTCCAAGAAAGTAGGATCTACTTCTGTTTTCTATGTTTCTCTCTTAGCAAACTCCTTATAGCATATCCCACCCTTATGCAAGTATGGTAGTAGATCTTTTGTACCAGCATTCTATTCTTTCCACTTCTACATTTTTTTCTATTTATTTTTGCTGCCTTCACACCATGCAAGGCCTCAGTTTCTTTTCATTTGCTTAATTTGTAATCCATAGAAAGAAGCAAGGGAAGGTGATATCAGTGTCTTCTTGAGCAATAGTGGCATTTAGAAAAAGCAAATGGTGAGCATCATTTTGCCCTACTGATGCAGTCTTCTTTTAAAATATTATTTTCGGAGAGATCAGTGTGTCTTGTGTGCTGCTGCATTGGCCTCTGAATGTAACACTGTCTAACAACTAGCAGCACTGCAACAGTCATGCCATGTGTATACATACCACCCTGCACAATTGAGCACATCTGTTAAAAAATGTGAAAGACAGTCTTGACAACATGTTGCAATTCAGAAAAATATTGTGTAAGACTGCTACCTGTAAACTCTGGGATTTGATTTATCATCATGAATAACTTTTCAGATAATTTAGCCAACAGATTGCTTACAAAAAAGTGGGCATTTTTCCCACAATTCATGGGTAGAAATAAATAATGGGTATTCCCCTGCTCAGCATAACTACTCTGCCTTTAGTAATGCTAAATACTATATAGAAATAAGAATGTGAATATTCTGCATTTAGACAGATAAAATTATGTGAGGTTTCAGTTTAATGGGCCATGTCCAATTCCATAGCATAACATTATTCAAATGTCTGTTTATGCTTGTGTACATGTCCTGGAAAAACATTGCTACTACATTACAACATCTCCATTGTGAATGCTTTCCAGCAGAAACAAGAGAAGCCAGTATCTCAGCCAAGAAACAGACTTCAGCAGGAAGTGATCTCAGCAGGCATACCCCTTCACTTCTGGAGTTAATTTTACTTGAGCCAGAAGTCAAACGAGGACACATCTAAGCATACAAACTAGAGTAAATAAAACGTGCTATATATTAAATATTTCAGTCAACAAAGGACTTCTAAAGAACATTAGGTTCTCTTTCTCTAGTCAGTAATACACATTTCTGCAGTGAAAACTGGTACTCTGTTTTCTAATATATCACTTCAGTGTGTATACAGCACCATTTGGCTTGAAAAGCATTCCACTAGGTCTCTGAGATCTAAACATAACTGGGGACTAAGAGCTGCTTTTGTTAGCAGGCATTTTTTCTTCACATGGAAAAGTGTGGTAAGAACATACACAGCGATATGTAGCCTTGTTACATGTGCAATCTGAATTTCTACCATTGAGCAGACAAACTTTCTGTTACTGCTCCCCATACAAAACAGCTTATGGAAAGCTAAGTTGTAGGATTTTCTTCCCCATAAATCTGACAGTGACAAGCAAAAGGTTCATAAAATGTGTACAGGGCATCCCTGATATAAGTCACTGCAGTATACATCCATTCTGCACTAATGTCATTGATGCTTGAAGGAACTGATGTGTTATAAGTCTTCCCATTCCCTGCTCTTACGTTGTGGAAAAAAACCCAATCCAATTTACACAAATGGAAGTCAGCCACAGGACAAAAATTCCCTGCTTTAAGTTGTTTTGCTATAAGTCCAAGTTCTTGGAACGCATCTTGGACTTAAAGCGAGGACAGCCTGTATCTATAGCCTGGTAATTTACAATTGTTCACTTCATTTTTTTAGTGATTTCAGGGTGGCTTTTGGTTCATGTTGTCTATGAATATTATCCTTAATTGCTTAATCATATGTTATCTTTTCCATAGAACACATCTCACTCACTGCACAGGATGAACAAAGCTGACTAAATGGATATCTATTCAATATTTTGTGGTACCCTTTTGTTCAATACATGGCCTATGTCTTAAATGCCTATGCAAACCCTGCTCTGAATACAGAAGGATTCTTTATCTCATGGGCTGTTCAATGGCACTCATCATTGTAGCATTCCAATACGTCATAAACATGAATTAATTCATCTTCACAACACTCTTGTGAGATAATTAGTCAAATAATAAGGTGAATACCATCAAGATTCTAATTAGGTGAGGAGTGCATGCAGGTAATGTTGTCCTGTAGCCAGTGGACTAGTTTGCCTTTGTTATATTTACTGCAACTCTATTCCTGCTTCATTATATTCTGCTTTGCAGTAGATTCAGCAGTAATGCAAGTAACGTACAGGTTTGTATCCTGTAAGACATTAGCTTTGGCAAGTTAGTATAAGTCTATAATATCTAAACAAATAAGCTGTGTACAGACTAACAGCCAATGGAAAACCCCAAATTATTGGGGAATGGAAAATAGAGGTTAAATACAGTTGGAGATGTAATGTGTTTGATACAGACACTGTTCTTTGTTAACTACAGGGAGAAAAGTTATGGAATAAGTAATCATCATACTTAGTGAGGGTAAGTGGAAGACTGATTACCTATGGTAAGCTATGGCCAATTTTGCATGGTAACTAATCAAAACCAATGTAGGTACCAATATGATCCCTTTGATCATATAAATTTCTGTATTACTCCAAAGTATCTTAATTTTGATAAGGAATCAAGAAATTTCCCTTATTTCCCTAGAATTATAGTTAAAGTCATTGTTAGCTCAGAAAAGACCCACCTCATAGAAATTAATGATATGGATAAAGCAAAATAAGCTATTCCCCAATTAATAAGGGAAGGTAATGAGTTTTAACAATCCTTGGTGTAAATGTTGAGTTAAAAAGATGGGTTATAGATCAGGGATTATTCCCAAAAATATATCAAAAGTATCATCTGTATGATGCTCCTCAGTGGGGGAAAGATACCACTGAAACCATCTCTACAAACATCTGACCACTTACATCCATACCAGTGTGATGGTGTTCATTTTACATTTCATGCTATGGGGGCATATAGCTTATAGAGCTAACCTGCTCACTAGCGTGTGCGTGTATGTATATATATTCTTGCCTCATGGCTTTGAGTAAATGTTTATAATAATGCCAAGTTTGATGGGTTTTTGAAGCATCTATATCATGGAAAGTCCCTCAATTTTACCATCACCAAACATATGTGAGCTATATTTATATTGGCAGTTTGGCTGTAACACAAAAGACTCACAGCCACATCCTGTATGCTAAGCGACGGCAAAGTTAGTATTTTTGTCTGGGGGTCCTTTCACCCAGATAGCACAGTTAGCTCACATATGTTTGGTGATGGTAAAATTGAGGGACTTTCCATGATATAGATGCTTAAAAACCCATCAAACTTGACAGGTACATAGAAAAAACTGAAATAACTAGTTGAGACTAGACCAAATAACCTGGTAGGACAGAAATAATAAATGTGACAGACAACTACAAAACGCCTGTGGTAATGAACTGAAGCATATGATAAGTTGAGATCAGTGATATACTATTAGAAAAAGACACCATTAGTAAGGTGAGGAAATACAAATAAGGAGAAAAGGAAATATCCCCACTGAATATGCATCAAACATAACAATGTCAGCATAACAAATGATGAAAGTGGCATCCCACTTTTCTCCCAGACTAGTAGGGCAGTATGAAAAGATGTATTCCTTGGGAGGTGCCAGAACGATGGCCACTGGTGATGATGGGGAAGGTGCAGGTGATGAGGAAGAAGGTGGCTAACATCTCGGGTTGTTCTAGAAGGAATGGAGTGAGTATATGGCATGGATGTATAGGTGTTCCTTCCCTATTTATCTTTGTGACTGTGTTAAATGTAGTAGTAAGCTGTATTTGCAAATATACAAGAGTTCCTATACAGTAGTGTTAGTGTTGCAGCTGTGCACATCAGGGTTCCCATCAATAGAATAACTGAATACTGGGCCTGATCCTGGGACAAAGGACCTGTCAATCCTAAAGGAGATTCATAAGCAATCTTCCCTCCCTCTCCCCCTCTCCAATTTGCTGCTTTGATTGTATGAACATGCCCAGTAACACTGTTGAAATTGCATGTCTTAACCATGCCCACCAATAGTGGGAGGGCAGAGATGGGAACCAGGACAGCTATAACCCCATTGGACCAGCAGAGGTCAGGGGTGGAGAAAGGAACAGCTATCTACTATATATTTCAGAGAGTTTGTTTGTGTCTGTGTCTCTCTGTCTGTCCCCCAGCCGGGGATATGAACCTCTGTCCCGCCTGTGTCCACTTGCAGCAGCCATGGACAGGTGCTTCCCACTTCACCCCAAGGTGCTGCGGTGAAAGATGTGATATGGCTCTTTGTAATATATATATTTGTCATGGTCTCAAGAGACATGCTTAACTTTAAACACGGGGGAATGTCTCTTTGAAGGCAATGAAATTATTTGTCAAAGGGTACTCGCCGCAGCTGGTGCCTCGTCATGGTTGCTCCAAGAAATAACTCTCTTCCAAGTCCAACACTTCCCCTTGTAGTCTCTCAACCCAGTCTCCTCTCTCACTCCAGGAGGTGCTGCTTCCTCTTCATTACTTACATGGTTTCCCCTTTTAGGTATCAAATCTTATCAGACCAGCTATCTAGGCAATGCTGCTTCATCAGTTGCTGATATGGGAACCCAGGCTGGCCCACTCCTCTGGGTTCCAGCCCAGGATCGGACAACACACAGCCCAGGTCAGCTTAGTCTCCACTTTACTGTTCTTTCCCTGGGCTCCTTCCATAGGTGCTGGAGAACCCTTGACTTGAATCAGTTCCCATTATATATAGGACTAGCATATTTACTTGGCATTGCTCTGGTCCTTAAGGAGGGGCTCTGGGCAAAAGACTGATGGGGATGAGGGTAGGGGTGGTGTGGATGCTCTTCCCCTTCCTGTCCCTGTCAGGGAGCAAGAGCAAAGTGCACAGCTTCTGCACTTCCCAGGGAGAGTGAGGAATGGAGCAAACTGTGCACTTTCTACTTGCCCCTGATGAAGGGCAACAGCCAGCAATGTCCCCATATGAATCTGGGTGGGGAGAGCTTCAGTACCCTGCTCCCTCCCTAAAGGGCACCTGGAGGATGGGAGACTCAAGGTTGAGGGATGCCCCCCAGCCAGCCCCTTTCACCTGCATGGTGATTCTGTCTCTCTTGTGTATGGCTTTTATGAGAAGCCATCCCATTTTCCTTACTTTTCTTTTAAATTATAAGAGGAAGTTGCATACTAAATTTGCTGCTCTTAGCTCTTACCACTTAGGGGGAGTTCTCGAACAAACCAACTCACAGACAGACACAAACATTTCTAAAATATAGGGTAAGATTTAGTTTGATTCCATAGATCATAGCACCCCCACTATAAAATTATTCTAGCAGCCCTGGCTGCTTCCTACAGTCTTTCTTCTCCACCCTTCCCTAGGGCCAGCCTCTCTAGTTCCTACTCTTTCCCTGAGTTCCTTCCTTCCCTCTCTAAGGGTATGTCTACACTTGCACCCTCTTTCAAGAAAGGGATGCAAATGAAGACATTCAAAATTGCAAATGAAGCCGGGATTTAAATATCCCATGCTTCATTTGCATATTCGCATTATGGCGCTATCCCGATGCATGCATCTGACATAGTGGGTCTTTGCCCACGAAAGCTTATGCTCCAATACATCTGTTAGTCTATAAGGTGCCACAGGACTCCTTATTGCTTTTGCATATTTAAAACAATCAGCTTTTACCTATGAGCATGGTAAAGTGACAAATTATATTTTTCCAAATAAATTATTCACTATATATATTACACATTTCATCAGCTGAGTTTTCTGACAAATATTTTAAACCAACTCTTCTTCAGATGGTTCAGTACACATGTTGCAGACATGGGAGGCCTAGAAGATTGATGCAATTAAGTGCTATGTAAAGTGTGTTCTGCTCAGTTAAACCCAGCTGAAGCTTCTAAAGAATTTAATACTTGATTTGTAAATTCTGGCCTGTTATGCCTCCAAGGCTACAAAGATCCAAGATGACCTTAAGGGCAAATGAAGATTAGGTCTCTGTACTCTTTTGATTCTTTAGAATATATTTAAAAAGTGTCCTTCTCTTGACCTTCACCCTCTAAAAACTGTTTTTCTTCACACTTGTTTTTCCACAGTAGAAATTCTATCCTGCTTTTTCCTGGTCCTGGAAGAGTCTAGAGCAGATGTGAGCAAATACTAGCCCATGAACCAGTTCTGGTCCACCATGGTTAGCCTCTGACTGGCCACCAATGCTATATTTACCTCCGCCTCCACAGCGTACAGATGAATGAAGCTCCCATTGGCTATGGATCACTGTTCTTGGTCCACAACAAGAACAGTGATCTACAGCTAATGGGGGCTGCAATCACCAGTACCTGCACAGGAACAGGTAAATATAGCTATGGCAAACTGCCATGGGGCTAACCCTGGCAAGCCACCATTGTTTTATTACCCCCACCTGTTCTAGAGAATGGAGAAGTGATAGGCTCTTGCCATTCCAAATGCCAAGCAATTAAAACCAGATTGAAAAGGAAAGTCCTTTTTTACAGACTGTTTAAAAGTAATTTTATTTGTTTATTTTTCATCTCTCTTAACTCAAACACCTGACAGAGAATTGAAGGAAAAGTTCCTTGTTAAAGATTCAGTAAGCCCACCTCTTCAATGATTAGCTCAGGACATGCTGCAGACATTTACACGTGCTTTGCCTTAAACAGATCAATAGTCCCAGTGAAGTCAATAGTAGTACTCCTGTGTTTAAAGCTAAGAATATACATAAGTATTTGCAGGATTGGGGCCTAAGAAATCTTCCAGTCCTCATACCTACATCCTCTAAGGAAACCTCAAAAAGCAGGACAACTAAAATTTAACGTTACTTGCTCTTTGGAATATCAGCAAACAAAGTATTTTTAAAAAAGCCAAAAAGCCCATGCACATCCCCTTTTATATTTCAGAAGTAAACATTTAGCAGCTTTTCTTAAAAAATATAAATATCCTATTTTCTAATATACAGAAACAGGATGATCACTTGGCACCTTGAGTCCACCTCATGAGTTAAGCAACCTATCTTGTTTTGGGAAGCAAGAAGCTGTTCATTTTCTGGTCCTGTGGCCAAACTGTAAGAGAAACAAAGACTTTTCCATAAACATTATCTATTTGTTTCATTGGTTTTTTATGAGTTCTCCGTGTTCTGAAACAGTGCATTTACACTGAATTAAAATCCCAGCCAATCTAAGAAAGGTACAATCTCCACAGCCAAACACATGTTGAAATCAGGAAACTGCAGTTTCCTTATTGTCAAATGCAATTAAAAATACTTTTATATGTTTTTGGTGGGGCACAATGATGGCACA
Source organism: Rafetus swinhoei (assembly GCA_019425775.1). Taxonomy (NCBI): domain Eukaryota; kingdom Metazoa; phylum Chordata; order Testudines; family Trionychidae; genus Rafetus; species Rafetus swinhoei. Next base: position 313,659,922 of record CM033437.1, read on the forward strand.
TAAGCCAAAAAAGCATTGATATTGCTCAATCATTGATTTCCCAGGTCTCAATGAAAGTCTTTTGCAGAACTTGGCTCTCAAAATGCAACAAATACTAGAGGCACTCTCAGGTAATATTGTGATTATGCATGAAAAATGACACTAATAAAACAGAATGTTCTTTGTCACTTGGACAGATTTCCACTCATGTTTACAGTGTGTGTCCAGCTCTGTCCCAGTGTAACCCACATACTGAATGCTTTTAAAACTTGAAAAAAGTAAAGCTTCACAACTACTGAACCTGAAAAGGAGCTGGAAGAGTCAGTTTGGATAAACATCTGAATATCTGTGGACTGAGCCAAAGCACATGGAAATCAACTTTTTTAGCACCCAATAAGCTCTCACTCAGGTCCCATTTATCCATACCTTGTGAGTACCACCACCTGCCCTTCATATCACCTTCCTTGCAGGTCTCCCAACAATTTCAACAGGCTCCCCTCCCCTAGTAATGTATTCTCCTCCTGCCCCTGCACAAGCCAAACACCTGACTTTTAGTCTGTGGATGGAATACCAGCTTGCTTCCTTCCCTAGTGCCTAGACCTTCAGGAGGACACTAGCGCACCTGTGCTCTTCTCCAGGGATACAATCTTTTTCTGGGAGAAGCTACTTCCCTCTGTCCCCTACATCAGTAGATAAGGGCATCAGCTCAATGTCAAGTTAAAATGGTCAGTAGTGAAATAGTTAATATTGACAGTTTTTCACCTGTAGCTAGGGTTGTGCATGTTCCTTAGTGTGGGGAAGTGGACTCACCACCCTGCCTCAGTGACCCTCTGCCAGTCTTCATCTAGCCCCCCAGCTCAGGGCAAACTACAGTCTGTAAGGGCTGCTCATCACCGGCCTAGGGATGTGGACCTGCTCCCCCCCCCCAATACCCTGGCTGTCCCTCCACAGCCCTCCTAGTCCCTGGCCATGCTCCAGGCCCTACAGACTGGGAGCTCACTTGGCCAGAGCCCGGCCTGGCCCGCGCTCCTGGGAGCCTCCTGCTTTCCCAGCTGCTAGCCCTGACTGTGCCCTCCCCCAAGTGGGCAACTACTCTCCTTTATATACCCCCCAGCTGGGCCCCTCATTAGCCCAACCTGCCTCAGCTGGGTCTTTGCTTCCAGCCCCTGCTCCGGGCTTGGGTTTTGCCCTTAAAGGGCTAGTGCAGGGCATGCGGCCTGTCACACTTAGCAAGACAGACCTACATTCTGCAGAAAGATCCAAGTATTTGGGTGGAAATTCTGGACAGCATTACATATGCTAAAAATAGGATTTTATTACATTAAATTTGAAAATAAATAATGTAATCAGGTCTGTAGCCCCCAGGGAAATTAAATTCTGTTTGTTTTAAACTGTCTTCTCCCATTTTCAACTATTGATGTGCTGTAGAATTTTATATTCAAAATACCTACGTGTATTGTAAAAGCTGTCAGAGGAAAGCTAAAGGGCCCAGATGGGAATAGTGACATCAGTGAAAGGTATAAGAGAAAGTTGGGAATGTTTCTGGTAAAATGATCAGCAGTGATATAGATTAAAATCGGCGAGGAGTCCTGTGGCACCTTATAGACTAACTGAAGTGTTGGAGCATAGCAAAGACCCACTGGCCACATGCATCTGACGAAGTGGGTCTTTGCCCACGAAAGCTTATGCTCCAACACTTCAGTTAGTCTATAAGATGCCACAGGACTCCTCGCCGCTTTTGCAGATTCAGACTAACATGGCTACCCCTCTGATAGATTAAAATGGTCATCTTTAGGTTTTAGATGTAAAGCCCCATTGAGATGAATAAGGCATAGCCTCTCACTGATGAGGTATCTGGTAGTTGCAAAATCTCTTCAAAATCAATTATATAAGAAATAAAGCCTCAATTGGCTATGTTTAATACAATATACAATTATTTAGATAACATTACACAGAAAGGTACTGCAGAATCACATGGGTGCCGTTCTAAACTTTCTACTTTCTACTAGTGAGTTCCTTAATCCACATTTCCAGACATTTCATCACAGTTTAGTATGATATACATACTATATGTTTAAAAAGTCTTTTGTTTGTCAAGTTAATCTGTATGTTATTAGATGCTCAAATAACCTATTGATAAAGAGGGAGGAGAAAAACATATTGCCAAGTGAAAGCTTGAAGTCACTTGTGAATCAAGATACACTGGAATACAGATGGGTTTGAAAAGGATGTAACTAATTCAGGTAATGATTTCTAACTTTATTATTTTAACGTCAGTGCTGGAATGAATCACAGATTACAACAAATTCAGTCTGACATGATTGATACTAACAATTTTACTAAAATCCTTTCCTTCCTTTAATTTCCAAACTAACAGCTCTTTGCTTGGGGCTGTTGCTGAAAATTTTCACTCTTTCAAGAAATAACCTGCTGTAAAAGGACCGATGGGAGCAGAACTGCAAAAACTTAATAATATACACATATTCTTTTAGCAAAGAAGCACATGAATAGCTTATGCATTTGATAAAAATGACATCAGGAACCTATACATTATGCACTTATCCTGAATCCAATAAGACAAAGAATTATTTGGCTTCAGATTAATTTAGAGCAGCCCCTGTTAATTGTATACACTAAGCATAATCTCACACATATGTTACAAAGGTCAGACTGGCACAGCACAATTGGTACAAACTACAGGAGAAATAAGAATACCCATTACATATAGGCTACGTCTAGACTGGCATGATTTTCTGCAAATGCTTTTAACGGAAAAGTTTTTCTGTTAAAAGCATTTGTGGAAAAGAGCGTCTAGATTGGCACGGATGCTTTTGCGCAAAAAGTGCTTTTGGCGCAAAGCATCCATGCCAATCTAGACGATTTGGCGAAGAAAGCTCCGATGGCCATTTTAGCCATCGGGCTTTCTAAAAAACATTAAGGTGCCTGTCTACACTGGCCTCTTGCGCAAGTATTCTTGCGCAAGAGGGCTTATCCTGAGCGAACGTGAAAGTATTTGCGCAAGAAGCACTGATTTTGTACATTACAAAGTCAGTGCTCTTGTGCAAATTCAAGCGGCCAGTGTAGACAGCTGGCAAGTTTTTGCGCAAAAGCATCCGCTTTTGCGCAAAATCTTGCCAGTCTAGACGCAGCCATAGTGTATATATAGCATATATATGGTACATTCTCCCACAGCAGGGTAATGCAGGAATAACACTTCATAGGAATGGGAGTAAAGAAAAATTTTATTTGAAACAATAGAGGTTTATGCACTATGTACAATGTTATCACTCAGATCAGAAGCTAACTAAGGAATAGATACACAAAGGGACTTTGGCACTTGAAGACCGCATTTTTGTATTACTGTGATCCATAAAATCCCTGCCCAGCTGCCATCTAACCACGTCCCACCTAAATTCACTTGGCAACTCAATATTTGCTATAAGTGTCCCTTAAATTTCTATCTCTGGATATGCCCACGACTACCTAAGACAAGGGCCCAATTACCTATTTCCTGCCAAAGCCCAGGTGCTTAAGCATCAAACCAGGGGAAGCTAGGGATAAGTGGGGAAACTTCTGTGAGGCCAGATCCAGTAAGTATGCTATGAGCATGCCTAACTCTGCACAAAATGGCTGCAATCAGAGTAGGGATGTTAAATTGATTGAATAGTCAATGGAATTTGCATCGACTATTCGATTAGTCAATAAGGGCGCTTACGCCTTTGAAATGTAGCAAGAGCCAGTGGGACTCTTGCTACATTTCAAAGGCGGAAGCGCCACGGGGAACATGGGGCTAGCAGGGGACTCAACCAGTCCCGTGCTCCCCCGCGCTTTGCTTCTGAACTGTACAAGAGCCTATGAGGCTTTTGTACATTTCAAAAACAGGGAGCATGGGGCCAGTGGGGGACTGCCTGAGTGCCCCACACACCCTGTGCTCCCCATGGCACTTCTGCTTTTGAAATGTCAAAGGTGGAAGCGCCACCAGTTCCCTGCTGCGCCCCATCCCCCACTCCCTGGTGACGGTGCTGGGGGAATTGGCTTTTAAGCTGTCTCCCCCCAGCACCATCTCCTGCTCCCCCTTGCTGCCTCTCTCTTATAGAGGCAGCAAGCGGGGGGAAGGGAGCGACTAGTCAACTAGTTGGTTACATCCCTAAATCAGAGGCCTACCTTATAACCTTTAGTCTAAAAGTTAGAGTACTCAGCTGGGATATGGAATACCCTCTGTTCAAGTCCCAGCTGAGCTGCTGGCCCCTTTTAAACCCCACCTTGAAATGGAGCATGCTCAGCATAGGTAGAGGGGTGGGGCTTCCTGAGCCCAGACCTGCTCTTGAACACGCTGCTCTTTTCCAGTGAGCAGGTTAAACGCCTTGTCACAGGCTCTCTTGATCTCTCTTGTCAAAGCTGTTCCACTTTGTATGAAATAATTTTGTATTAATTGGACCAGAGAGAGAATAAAATCAGTCTGTAGTTCAGTGGTTGGAGCATTCACCTCAGAGGTAGCAGACCTTCTTCTCCTTTCCCCCCCACCCTTCCCCCTTCCCCAGCTATTTTGTGTGGAGTTTGGCAGGTGCTTAAGCCATTCTTGCATGAAATGGCTTAGGTACATTAGCCAGCTTCTTCCAAGAGAGAGTTCCCAGCTATAGATTGCTAGCTGAGGTAGGTGCCTCTCTGCTTCTGGTTTTAGATGCCAAACTCTATAAGAAGGGAAGGTTTAGTACCCACCCTTCTCATCAGAATCTCATAAGGATTAGTTTAGGTGACTTCCTGCCAAGCATGCTGACTTTTGTGAATCCTATTCTTAGGCTATGTCTACACTGCAGGTTATTTTTGGAAAAAGGTATGCAAATCACGAACAGCAATTTGCATACCTTTTTCCAATTTTTTCCAGAAGAGGCTTTTCCGACATTTGGCCCGTCTACACAGGGCCAAATGTGGAGAAAACCTCCTCTTTTGTAAGAGCCCTTATTCCTCATAAAATGAAGAATACAGGGTTTCTGAAAGAGCGCGCCTGCTTCTTCAGAAACCAATCTGAAAAAGCAGAAGCGTTCCCTGGATGTGGCAGAGTTTTTCCGGGATACCAGAGGTAGTGTAGACATAGCCTTAGGCACCTCTCTCTCCCCATTCATTGTACGGATGCCAAACTCAGGCTTTGTGAAATCCAGTGGTTCTCAAGGCCCCCTTTGTGGATCTGGACCTAGGATATTAGAGTAAACACTCTTATTCTTGAAAAAAGTAGAAAGACATTTTTAATTAGTTAAATTGTCAGGACCTCTGTTTTATGTATCTGGGAAAATATTACTTCTGGAATCACTGCTCTCAGACCAACACTATGCTTGAACAGCACTGACTCAGTGGGAAGAGTTTTGTACTACCTCTCATGTCACCATTGTCACTGCTGTACTTCTCTAGCATCTCTGGAGGCTCTATGTACACTGGACTTAGACATTTTTTAAAACAGAGTTTGAATTCTTAATATAGTTTCAGCCAAAATAGCTTCAGAAAAGATTTGGCAGGGTAGTATTGTTAAGACCAAACTATTGTCAATTTCTTTGCAAAACCACATGTAATATAACGTAATACTGAAAGAAACTAATCATTGTTATACAAGAACAACAGGAAAATAAAACATCTAATAGAGATGCACGAGTTCAGATTTTAGTCTTCACAACCAGCCACTGTCAACATTTGTTTACTGATGCTTAAATTAAGGAAATTCAAAATGTTTATTTCTTCCATGTTATGTTAGTTCACAAAACTAAATTCATCAAATTCTTGAAAATGTGACACAGACAAAAGATATTTTATTGTGCTTGTTGTATTTTAAAACTTTAAGCGCATCTCATATGCAATGTATCGTACTTAAAGTGCTATGAAATATAATTTGTCACAGCAAATGATTATTGGTTGTATGTTAATGAATGTCTTGTTTTCTAAACAAGATGGTAAGTGAAAAGCCAAACCTACAAATAAGTCTAAGCAAAAGTTTTCCCCATTTCATTTTACATTCTGCCATCAAAGTATTTGACTATTGTTTCTGAGCTATTGTGCTCATAGAAGCAGTCTGCATTTCTGCACACCTCCTTCTTCACCATATTTTGATCTGGAAAATTTCAGGCTGGCAAATTTTGGGTTTTGCAGGTTTGGGGTTTTTTTTGGGGGGGGGGAGGAGAGTGTTTGTTTTTTGTTTGTTTGTTTGTTTGTTTGTTTGTTGGCTACTTGTTTTTTGGTGAGATAAAGTGAAAAATCCACCTTCTAACGAATGTAAGTGAATTGCTTCTGGCCTTGGGGATATAGAAAATATGTCCTGCTTAAATATGTCAGTGTGATATTGAAAGTGTGCAAATGTGATGGAGAAATATAAGGGACATCATTCTAGGGGTCCTAAACGGTGCTAAAACCCCATGGTGCGTCTAGACTGGCAAGTTTTTGCGCAAAAGTGACTGCTTTTGCACAAAAACTTGCCAGCTGTCTACACTGGCCGCGAGAATTTGCGCAAGAGCACTGACGTTCTACTGTGCGAAATCAGTGCTTCTTGCGCAAATACTCTGACGCTCCCGTTCGGGAAAAAGCCCTCTTGCGCAAATGTTTTTGCGCAAAAGGGCCAGTGTAGACAGGCAGCTAAGACGTTTTGCGCAAAAGCAGGCTAAACGGAAAAAAGCCCTAGTGGCCGTTTGGAGACTCCGTAGCCACAGTCAGCTCCTGGACTTTCTGGTAACCCGAGCCCCCTTAAAGCAGACGCAGGCTGCTGAGGTCACGAGGCAGAAGCCATTCTTGGACCTCTGGCCAGAGCTCTGCCACGTGGCCCCTGCCGTCCTCAACAGCCACCCCAGACCACGATGGCAGCTCCAGGGGGGGATCAGGCACCCGCACCCCCAGCACAGGAGGCCCCCAGGGCCAGAAAAAGACGGGCCCCATCCTGGTCGTCGGGGGAGCTGGAAGCCCTCATGGACCTCTGGCAGGAGGAGGAGACCCTGCACGACACCCGCTCCTGGCGCCGGAATGTGGACATTTTTGCCCGCATGGCCCAGGCGCTCGCCCAGCAGGGCCATCCAGCCCGGACCCTGGAGCAAGTCCGGGCTAAAGTTAAGGAACTGCGCCTGGGCTACGTCCGGGCCAGCGAGGGCCAGGGGGGCAGGAGCCGACACCTGCCCCCACTACCAACGGCTCCATGCCATCCTGGGCCAGCCAGCACCACAGGCACCGGACGTCCCCGTGGACAGCAGTATGCGCCCCCCCGTCACCAGGACCACTGAGGTGGGGGAAGGAGACACCAGCAGTGGGTCGGAGGACGAGGCCAGCACTGCCACCCTGCAGGCCCCCTCCGGCAGCCCCGACGTCTCCCGTGCGTCCTCGGAGGCCGGGGAAGGATCCACTGGTGAGTGTTGCACTTTGCACTCACAAGGGCGGGGGGGGAGCCAGGTGCCCGGAGGGGGGAGGGGGCGAGCATGTCACTCAGGCCTCGTGAGCTGCACGGGCTGTGTAGCATTAGGCAGTATGTGGCACGTGCAACCATGTGGCCGCAGCAGGCAGCTCCAGGGCGTGCCTGTGACCGTGCTGCTCACACACATCCGGCGGGACCGGGGGGGGGAAGGGTGGATGCCGGCTGGAACCAGCCAGGGCCCCAGGGGCTCAGGCCAGAGCCCGCACCTCCGCAAGGGTGCAGCACACAGAACGGCACATTGTCCCATGACTGGCTGTGAGGCACAGCCAGCTGCTCCTGGGAAAACCGCAGCATCACAGCCCATGAGCATGGTCCCCACTGAGCCCCTCGCCTGCTCCCGGTGCCTTGGCTGGGCCCCCGAGGGAAGTCCCCACTGCGGCCACACATGTCCCTGGGCTACGTGTGTGAGGGCTAGCGGGAGGGGGAGGAGGGGAAGTGCTCGGGCCAGCCCTAGGGCCGCCTGAGTTTTGCTGCAAGGATGGTACACTCCCCAGTCACTCTCCTGGTTCCGTCCAGGAGACATCCCACGTGATGGGGATCTGAGAGCCCAGACCATGTCTGCTAGATGTGCTCCCAAGCACTGTGTGGGGATTCATCTCGCTCCCTGTCAAACACCATTGATTAGCCCAAAGCCTCACAGCCTCCACCAGCAGGGAGTTCCACAGGTTAACACAACACAAGCGCCCTCCCACCCTCCAAGGGGCCAGGACACAGACCGGTGGTTCCAATACATGGAGGAGGACCCTCATCCAAGCATGCAAACATACAACACGGGAGGGGAAGGGGGGTAACCGAGTGGGCCCAAGCCACACTACTGTGGGGTCACCTGGGCTCAGGGTGGAGGGCATGAGGTGTGGGGACAGTGGCCGGGCTGCCTGACTGAACCATCCTTTCTTCTGTTCTCTGCAGCGGGACCAAGCACAAGCCGGGGACCCTCTAGCCCTGCAGCAGCGGCAGCAGCAGCAGCACCCCAGCCGCCCAACCACCACGGCGGCTCCGCCACGGGACCAGCTCCTTCGGAGCCACGTGCAGGCCGTCGAGCGCATCAAGGCAGCCATCATTCGGCGTGTGGAGGTGGACCTGCAGTGGCGCCAGGAGGCCTGGGGCTCCTTCCAGGCCTAGTGCGTCCGCATGGCGGATTCAATAGCCACCCTCACTGCACACATTGGCCATGCCATCCATTATGGCATGTCCTTGCCCCATGCACCCGCCATCCCTCCCCTAGCACTGCCCCTGCCCCCTCCTGCAATGGCCCCTCCTGCTCCTGTCCCTGTCCCTCCTGCAATGGCCCCTCCTGCTCCTGCCCCTCCTGCAATGGCCCCTCCTGCTCCTGTCCCTCCAGCTCCTGCCCCTGCCCCTCCTGCCCACCTCTCCGTGCAGCCTGCCCTGACGCGGCCTGCCCCCCATGTGCAGGTCTGCCCCCGCAGGAGCGGTCTCAGGGGCCACCCCTCCCAGGAGTAGCTCCTCCCCCTCCCAGTTCAAGGTCTCCTCCCCCTCCCAGTTCAAGGTCTCCTCTCCTCATTGTTTTTGTGTTCAAGAAAAACTGTGTTTGGTGTTTATTGGGAGGTAAGGGGAGGGGAGGGGAGGAGGGGAAGGGTAGGGGATGGGAGGAGTTGTAAAGGGAGACCGAGGCGACCCTACTATGGGGCCTGGGAGAACATGTCCGTCAGGGCCTCCCTGATGCGCACCCCATCCTGGTGCGCCTGGTGGATGGCAGCTGTGCGGGGCTGTTCATAGGCCTGGCCCTCGGCTGCCATCCATGCGGGGAGGAAGGCCTCCCCACTCTGCTCCACAAGATTGTGGAGCACGCAGCACGTGGCCACTACCTCCGGGACATTCCGCTCACCCCAACCCGCTTTCAAGCGGCCGAAGGCACACTCCACTTGATTGCGGGCCCAGTTGAGGCGGTCGTTGAACCGGGCCCGGTTCTGGTCCGGCCAGCCCGTGTAGGGCCGCATTAGCCAGGGCAGCAGGGGATAGGCCGCGTCCCCGATGACACAGATGGGCATAGGCACATCCCTGACAGTAAACTCCCGCTGGGGGAAGTAGGTGCCCACCTCCAGCCTGCAAAACAGGCCGGAGTTGCGTAGTATGTGGGAGTCGTGTGCCCTGCCGGACCAGCCCGTATAAATGTCCAGGAAGCAGCCACGGTGGTCCACGAGGGCCTGGAGTATGATCGAGCAGTACCCCTTCCTGTTCATAAAATGGGCCGCTCGATGCTCTGGGGCCCGGATGGGGATGTGGGTTGCATCCAGGGCTCCCCCGCAGTTGGGGAACCCGAGGGCAGCGAAGCCGGCCACCGTAGCGTCCACGTCATGCAGGCGGATGACTCTTGGGAGCAGGACGTCGTTGATGGCGTGGACGACCTGCAGAAGGGTGCAGAGAAACACAGGGGAACACATCACATAAGGCAGGGTGAGTGTGTGCTCCCTGGGCCCCCGTGATGCCCTCTGTGCTCACGCACACACACACACCAGGGCCCCCTCGCCCCACGGCCCTCCCACCCCTCCAGCAGGCCTGTGCAAGGGAGGGACGGCCTAAACCCCTGGGTGACCCAGCCTGGAGTCTTGGCTGCCCCTGGGCATGGAGTGCAGAACCCTCCCCCCACCCCACTCCCCCTGGGACTTACCTCCATCACGATGACACTGACTGTGGATCTGCCCACCCTGAACTGGTGGGCCACCAATAGGTAGCTGTCCAGGGTGGCCAGCTTCCAGACTGAGATGGCGGCCCTCTTGTCGACGGGGATGGGTGCCCGCAGCAGGGAGGTGGTTCTCTGGAGCACAGGGGCGAGCCAGGCACATGGCTCCAGGAACATCCACTTTTGCATGCAAAAGTTCCAGAGCCATTGCTGGTCGTCCCATTGCCCCAGGACCAGCCAGTCCCACCAGTCCGTACTGGTGTCCAGTCTCCACAGTGGCCTCTCCACCCTGGGGTGGGGCTGCCACAGGGACGCCATGGCCTCCCTGGTGAGGTGGTCCAAAGCGATCTATGCATCCAGGTCCTGGAACAGGAGGGCAGCAGCCTAGAGCACCAGCTGCAGGCACTCCAAAATGGCCGGAAGGGGCCAGAGCAGGCACATGGCCACCCCTGGCTCCAAAGCAGAAAAAACAAGGGAGATGAAAAAAAAACAGGCAAAGGCACTAAGTGGAAAAAGGCAGTGGTGTCCAAGAAGGCAGAGGGCAACCACCAAAACTGCTACGGCTGTCAGTCCCTGCAAGAGGTCCTATAGCACACAGCAGGAAAGAAACGACTGTCCAGGGAGATCCCATTAAGCACGTGTCTCAAAGGAGCTCCAGCCCCTGCCCCCGGAAAGGGCTGGTGCCCTTTTGCCCTCTTCAAAATGGTTCCGGGCTTCTGCTTTTGCGCAAAAGCGTCCCGCCAATGTAGACACGCTTTTGCGCAAAAGCGCATCGTTATAACGATAACTCCGGGACCAATCTAGACGCGCTTTTGCACAAATACTTTTAACGGAAAAACTTTTCCATTAAAAGTATTTGCGCAAAATCATGCCAGTCTAGACGCAGCCCATATGTTAAAAATGTTGACGTTTCAAAGATTTCATGTGGTAATACTTTAGCTTTTGTGTTTAAGTTTTTCAATGCACTCAACAAGCATATTGCCTTAAAAAATGTTGCAACAAGACTCAAAGGGGTTTCTATTATCATTCACAGTAGCTTGTCCATTGTTGTTCAACATTCTTGTGTTATACCAGTACAAACACTTAATGATTGTTTCTTGGGGCACAGAGCGGTACTAGTGTTTCAACAGACCCCAGATACTTGTTCATGCAATTAGAAGAGAATGCCAAGAAGAGTGATGTTAGTATAAGAAAGGATTAAATGTAGAGAAGGAAGAATGGTTTTGTGGGTAAGACACAGGACTGTGATGCAGGAGATTGGGGTTAAATTCCCAGTTCTGCTACAGACTTTCTGTGTGACTTTTGGCAAAGCATTTAATCTCACTGCTGCATTTCCCCAGCTGTACAACGCGGATGATAATTCTCTCTATCCCCTCTCTCATATCTATTTATATTGTAAGCTTTTCAGAGCAGAGACTACCTCTTACCATGCATATGTGCAGTGTGCAGCAGAGTGGAACCACTGGGGCCTGTGTGTGCTATTGTAAAGCAAATAATACATTTAAATCTGTTTCCAAACTGATGAAAACAAAGGGATTTTAGAGATGAATAGAAAAATGTCTGTATGAGAATGAGCCCTCTTCTCAGGGATAATAAATATGAGAAAGTGGGAGCACACACAGCATGGTTGAAGTATTCACAGGCAGGAATAGAGGAAGACAGAGCAAGCCAACAGCTTGTCACAGATTGCCTACATTAGGGTTTCATATGCTTGGCTTTGCTGAATTTGAAGGGTGAGTCCCAGAAATGAATGTTGGGGGGTTTCATATACTTGGCTTTGCTGAATTTGAAGGGTGAGTCCCAGAAATGAAGTGTTCCTACAGCAGGCCATTCCTGGACAGGAAAGAGCCAATGGGGACCAGAGAATCACAAAAGAAAGGTTAGGGGAAAGGAGCTGCCTCAGAGTATTGCTATTCTACCACCATGCCACAGAATCCCTCCATGCTTGCTCTCCTTCAAAAGATAGAGTCAAATAATGCTATAATAAATACAAGATCATGGAATCAAGATTCCCTGACTGTCAAAACCATCAGGACAGATATTCCCAAACAGACAGATATTCCCTCAGTTATTCACAGATCTGGCCAAACAGGAACAATTACAGCTTAGATGTCTTGTGTCACAATGTTGATACTCATAAAAAGGAAGGCTGCTTCTTTGTCAGCTTGTAAATTTTTATTATTCGGGTTCCTCAAATCAATGTCAGGCAACATGCGCTCAGGAAGAATTCACTGAGCAAGGAGACATAGAAACTACCTGAGCATTTCCACTTTACTCCGTCATATGATGTGAGTTCATACCAGTGTACAGGAAAAGCACAAGAGGTCTCTTACAAAGTAGAACTGGGGAAGAAAAGCTAGAGGTTTGAATTACATATGAACTGTCTGATAAATGATAACATCAGAGAATTCTTCACTTGTCACTGACATAGGCCATTTGCAACTGACCATATTGATGCTTACTGTAGTACAAATTGAATAGTATCACTTTAAATTGTTTGTGAGCCCTCTATTGACCCTCACTACTGCCTGTTTTAGAAGCTAACAGAACCCTGCCAGAGTAGTAATATGTATATGTAGCTAGGCTTTGCATGTTGTATTTACTTGGCAAACACAGTAATTTGGAGAGCTCTGTGTCTGTAGGGTTCCTTTCTGTAGCATTTGTTATGCAATGAGACTTGTATTGCAGGCAGTCTGCAGGACCGTGTCCCTACTACTGCATCACATGCCATTCTCAGTCACCTTTTGAACTAATAAATCCACAACATCTAGCAAATATAAAGACCAAAGCACTATCCAGCACCTAATTCTTATGGAACCCAGTGAAAGAGGTTAGTAATATGTTAAGTAAGAGGTAAGCAATATGTCTATTCCACACAGCAACTGATCAAGCTACTGACACTGAGATTGCATTGCATTCGAATCCCTTTTCATCCATGGAAGGCACATTACATACCTGTACACTGGGCTGTCAGTGACAGGATCTTAGACTAGATTTGTTTTTCAAATGAAGTCACCTCCATAAGAAAGTAACATGGGCCTTAAGGACTGTGAGTTTGTATAGTACATTTAACAAGAGAGATGTGATTCAGCAATATGACAGACACAGCTCATTTTCACATCCTCTGTGAGTCTCCTGCACCATACTCTTCACACTCACAAAGACATTTCATAGACAAGCTGACCTTTCCAGCACTGATTCTAATGTGAATCTTCTATCAGATGACCTGGGGGAGCTGTAGAGAGAAATAGTGACACAGCTCACTTCAAAGGGCTTTTCATAAAGTTCAGTCATTTTGAATAAAGGAGCCAACATTTTACCTATTATTGTGAGGTAGAAAATGGTAAATTCTCCCAGTTTCATGCACATTCTGAATCTGGGAATGTATAACTTCCCACTTAATGAGAAGAGTGTTAACATGTACCGTACTGCTCACAGTGTGTGGGCATTTCAGGCACTCTGCCACAGTTTTCAGGAAATTAAGAGAGCAGCAGGAAAAATGTCACCTGTCATTAAATCAACTAAAGCAGGAGGTTCTCACCAGATGGAACTATACATTGTTCATGTCAAAGGCATCTAAAGCAGTGAATCCATGATGACCTAACCAATCTACAATCAGACTGGAACCTAGGCAATATGACTGCTAACTCTAAACAGGTGGAAACCAGGGAGGCAAGTGTTTGAATTACCAAAGCCCTTCTAGAAAGCCTCATGGAAAGCACTTCCCTAAGATAGGGGTCACCCCACTAATATGCATGTTGTGTCAAAGGCTAATGAAAAAGAGAGAACCATATATAGGAAAGAATAAGGGTGTTGGCATGGTGAACCATGTGTCAACGTGTTTTAATAGATGCCAGGAATATGAGTCTTACTTAATCTGTACTTGTCATATTAAGTGACCATTTGGTAGAAGTGGATAAACATAAAAATTTGGACGTAGCAAGAAATAATTACTAATAAAATCTGTAATTAAATGTACTGGAAGGATAACTCTAGTGTGGGAACAAGAAGTATTTGGTTAGCAGCACTCAGCAAGTTTTTATTGTTGTCTTGTCCAACAATAATCATATCAGGGCATGAAGTTTGAGAATGAATTCACCATCTCTTACAGGGTCATTTGAAAGGGCTTGATCCATGATATCAGATATGAAGAGTGTAAATTTCCTTACAATCTTACATTCTATAGTTTATTCCCAACATACCTTGCAAAGTAGATATATGTTGGTCCCATCACTATCAATTTTCATTTCTGCAGTGTATCCTGTCTACACTCAGCTAGTTTCTCATGGATGACAACCTCCACCCAGGAAATAAAGACAGGAGGCTATCTACTTGACCTTGGTTGTAGTGGGATGGAAAAGACATGTTTGTTGTGGTCTATAATAGGTCACTGGTATAGGACACTGATAGTATCCTGGCCTGTAACCCTACCATGGGAAATATGGTTAGTGAGACAAAGGCAGTTGGGAGACTAAAGGAGTTAGACAGTGGAAGAAAGTGTGGCGGTAGGGTTGTGGGTTATGTTAGTTTTCCTTTCCTTAACTTACATGTACCCTACAAGAAAGAACCTGCAATGGGAAGAAAAGAGTGTGTTACTAGTTCTTCCTCTGCCCCCAGACCCTCTCCTGACAGGCATCTTGATCCTGGAGTCTTTCACCCTATCTCTGATCTTGACTTACTGGGAATGCAGCCCACATGGTCCCATTAATGAATGCCAGCCATGGAGATGAGGAGTAACAGTTAATTCGAACTAAGGAGTTAGTTCGAATTAATGTTTAACTGCCGCATCTAGCCGCGGGCAGTTAGTTCGGACTAAGGGGGATTTAAAAATGGCGGTGCCCGGGAACATGCAAATGAAGCCTGGGATATTTAAATCCCGGGCTTCATTTGTAACTCCGGTTGCCCTCATTTGCCTACCTAGCTCGAACTAACGAGCTAGTGTAGACATACCCAGAGGTATCAATTGGTGGGGTCCATCAAAAAGCAGGTAAGAAAAGTCAGAAGGAGATGGCCACTGTGAGTAATACCTGGGAGCAGAGGGCCTCATCAATAGGGAATCTGGGACAGATTATGTGAGCTGCCTACAGATGACTATGACAGCACCAGAAAAGGAAGGAGCACTGGGTCGTCTATGGACAGGAGACTGGCTGCTGTCTATCTCAAAATGTAGACAGTGCTCCTCTCACCACCTATGTCCCCTGTTCACTGAGGTGAAGAATTGATGTACTATACTGTCAATAGGAGATAAGGAATGGACATCAATGTCTGAAGAGGTGGAGTTGCACCTCTGAAGAAGAGGCATAGTGTGCTGGTGCATGGGGACTCCCCTTCTGAGAAGGATAGAGGCATCAATCTGCTGACCTGATGTGATGTTCTGGGAGCTGTTCTTCCTGCCTGGAGCCTATGTCCGAGACATTTTGGAGATGCTGCTGAGGCTTATCTGTTCTTTTGACCACTACCCAATACTGCTCATCCACATGGGCACTAATAATACTGACAGGTTTGATCCTGAGCAGATGAGCAGTGACTACAGAGTGATGGGAGCAAAGATGAAGAAGTTGAAGGCACAGGTTGTTTTTCTTGTCCATCCTTCCGGTTGAGGGTTTTCATATCACCCCTTTTCTCCAATTAGTCCCATCATGACCTTTGAGTAAGTTAATCCTCCCTTTATATTTATTGTTATCATTGTTTTTATAACCTTTGCAAAGAAATTTAGTATCAAATATTATCCATAAAAATTTAATCCAGGGGTTTCAAACTTGACCAGCATAGCTGTGCAATCTGGCCCAGGAGTCCCAGCAAGCCGGGGGGAGAAACACTGTTCGTTCTAGTTCCCCAAGCCCTGCCCCTTTCTATCCACTACCTGCCCTCTTACCCCACCATGGCACCCTGTCTCCTGAGAATCTGGCTACAGGGATTACTGAGTGGGGGCCTGGTGCAGGGTGGCAGTAGCAGTCGAACCCCTTCACTCCCTGTGGTGGCAGGAGCTGCAGGGAAACACAGCACACTCAGGAGGTGCACTCGCTATCAGCTTTCTAATTTCCCACATGGGTTATAGATATAATAGATTCTTAAATACGTGTTTCTCTTTCGCATTTGTCTCTCAACAGCATTATATTTTAGGCTGACTTCTTTGTTCTCTACTGCTATGCAGTTTGATCTTTCCCTAATGAAAGTAGAAACACCTCTGGAATTCTTGATTTATTCCTAAGTGGAGCGCAGGAACTGGTCCAAGAGGTAAATATATAATTGGATCGCTTGGAAATAGTGACCATAATGTAATAAAATGTAACATCTCTATGGTGGGAAAAACATCTCAGCAGCCCACCATTGTGGCATTTAATTTCAGAAAGGGGAACTGCACGAAAATGAGGAAGTTAGTTAAACAGAAATTAAAAGGTACAGTGACAAAAGTAAAATCCTTGCAAGCTGCACGGAAACTTTTCAAAGACACCATAATGGAGGCCCAACTTAAATGTACGCCCCAAATTCAAAAACAAAGTAAGAGAACCAAAAAAGTGCTACCGTGACTTAACAACCAAGTAAAAGAAGCAGTGAGTGATAAAAAGGCATCATTTTAAAAGTGTAAGTTAAATCCTAGTGAGGAAAAGAGAAAGGAACTCTCTTTCCAAAACTGTCAAATTAAGTGTAAAAATATAACAAGAAAATCCAAAAAGGAGTTTGAAGAACAGCGAGCCAAAACATCAAAAAAATAGCAATTTTTTTTAAGTACATCAGAAGCAGGAAGCCTACTAAACAACCAGAGGGGCCTCTGGATGATTGTGATGCTAAAGGAGCTCTCAAAGACGATAAGGTTATTGTGGACAAACTAAATGAATTCTTTGCTTCGGTCTTCACAGCTGAGGATGTTAGGGAGATTCCCAAACCTGAGCCATTCTTTTTAGGTGACAAATCTGAGGATTTGTCCCAGATTGAGGTATCATTAGAGGAGGTTTTGGAACAAATTGATAAACTTAGCAGTAACATGTCACTGGGACTAGGTGGCATTCACCAAGAGTTCTGAATGAACTCAAATGTGAAATTGTGGAACTATTAACTGGTTTGTAATCCATCCTTTAAATCAGCTTCTGTACTTAATGACTGGAAGATAGCTAATGTGATGCCAATATTTTAAAAGGGATCACATGATGATTACCTGTTCTGTTCACTCTCTCTGGGGCATCTGGCATTGGCCACTGATGGAAGACAGGATACTGGGCTAGATGGACCTATGATTTGACTCAGTATGAACGTTTTTATGTTCTCTTCCTAGTTTTCAGTATTGCCTAAGGCAAAGTACCCGTGCATTTTAAAAGAAAGTTTTTAAATCAACTATGTATCTTTGATTCATATGACATTTGGTTTGGTTTGAATTTTCAGGATATTTTCTTTAAGTTCTTGACCATGTGCTAGCAAACTGTGTTCATTCCAGCAAAAGATTGTGATCCTTATACTAGCCATATTTCACCAGGAACCTCATTGAAAATTGCATGAACACAGTTCATTGACAAACTGTTAACATACACGTATTTTTCCACAGTCCCTGCTATAATTTTTTTCTGATTTTTCCCCCCCAGTTTCTACTGTATAATTTATAGTTTCTATCATAAAGACAATAAACCTAAACACAATAAAGGCCATGCCTACAGCTTCCCTTTTTGGTGCTAATTGTCTCTTTTATGCCTCATGCTTTGAGAGTCTCCTTAAGGCTTCTGCATCAGATATGCTATTAACAATTTTTGGGCTTTGTATCTATTTAGCTTGTATTGCTACAATACATTCTCTATACATTGGACTGATTACCACACTACATTTGATCTCTGACTCTCTTATACCATTTTCATAGGAAGCTTTCCCCCACATTTACCACATCTTGTTTTCCTTTTACATGCCCATATCATTGCACTTATGATACCTTAGGGGATGGGGGATATATGGCTTGGTTTTGAATATCTAAAACCCTAGTTAGTCAGATGACTGGAGTATTAAAAATCCAGATCCAAAAATAAATAAGGGAAGGGGGAAAGGGGAAAGAAGGGGGGGAAAGGAGAAAAAAAGGCAGTGAATAGATTGTTCAAATTACAAGAGGCTAAAAAGAACAATTAGCACCTCCATTGTTTGGCTGGTTGTTTAAGTCATTAGGATGTGGAAGATAGTGTGCCAGGTAGCCGATGTCTCTGTTCATTCAATTCTGATAAGAATTAAACTTGTAAATGAAGTTAAGTTCCAACCCTTCCCTGTGTATTTGGCTTGTAGAATTGCCCTGAAACAACACTGTGACTCGGAGATCCATTAATGAGTGCCTGAGCAGGTTAAAGTGTTCATGTCTGGGTACTCTGGGTACTCTGAGTACTCAGATATGAACTACTTCAAGACAGGCCAAAAAGAGAAAACAACAGAATTCCACTTGTCATCACCTACAGTCCACAACTTAAACCCCTCTAATGCATTATCAACAATCTACAACCTATCCTGGAAAATGAGCCCTCACTCTCACAAGCCTCGGGGGAAAGGCCAGTCCTCGCCTACAGACAACCCCCTAACTTCTAACAAATTCTTTCTAGTAACCACGCAACACACCTCCATCATAATCATCAAGGAATCCACACCTACAATCAGTCCTGGTGCCAACTCTGCCCACACATCTACACAAGCGATTTCATCACTGGACCCAACAACAGCAGCCACCAAATCAGAGGCTCATTTAACTGCACATCCACTAATGTGACCTATGCCATCAAATGCCAGTAATGCCCCACTGCTATGTATATTGGCCAAACTGGACAGTCTCTACGGGAAAAGAATTAATGGACACAAATCAGATATCCGAAAAGGCAACACACAGAAACCTGTTGGAGAACACTTTAACCTGCTCGGGCACTCATTAATGGATGTCCAAGTCACAGTGTTGTTTCAGGGCAATTCCACAAGCCAAATACACAGGAAAGGGTTGGAACTTAACTTCATTTACAAGTTTAATTCTTATCAGAATGGAATGAACAAGGACAACAGCTGGCTGGCACACTACCTTCCACATCCTAATGATTTAACCAACCAAAAAAAAACAATGAAGGTGCTAATTGTTCTTCTCAGCCTCTTGTAACTTGAACAATCTATTCACTGTCTTTTTTCTCCTTTTTCCCCTTCCCCCTTCCCTTATTTATTCTTGGATTTGGACTTTTAATACTCCCGTCATCTGAAGAAGTGGGTTTTGCCCACGAAAGCTCATAATCCATCTACATGTTATGTTAGTCTTTAAGATGCTACTAGACTATTTGTTGTTTTTTAAGTTTTTTAAAACCCTGATGTTATTTTCTCAAGTAGAGTTCTTCCCTTAAATATAATCAGCTATGCTGTTGATGGCTTGCTTTTTCCTCCTCATTTAGTAATTAGTCACTTACTAACACTTTATCTTCTCCTGTGCTTTTGGTTATCTCATCATTTGTCAGCTCTAATGGCACTCCCTATATTACCCCACTTTATTTCAGTATAATACTTTGGAAGCTGGCAACTTACTTTAGCTTTCCCCAGCATTTTAGTTTTTAGCAGTTTATCTGCTTACTCTTTGTTTTTATATTCAACTAAAAGAGACCTGCCTTACAGTCTCCTGACTGGCCCTGTGTCCTATGCTTTTTTAATCCAGTTTCTTTCATAGGGCTAACATTGCCTAATTTTATTTCTTTGCCTACGCATCTTACAATTATAACATTATGATGATTTATTTCCTTCCTTGGTTTTGCTTTTTTGCTGATATCATCATTATTTGATTCTGCTTTTATTCTTTTCTTCTCCCCGCTGCCCCTACTTTGTATCCATTTTCCCTCTCTTACACATATCTCTTTAGTTTCAAGATTAATTTTATATGGGGTCAGAAAATCCTCCAACCCAACCAAGCCCAACCAGCCACTTATCTGCTCTGGAGAAAAAAACGGTTACTTACCTCATAACTGTTGTTCTTCGAGATGTGTTGCTCATATCCATTCCAATTAGGTGTGTGTGTGCCATGTTGTCAGCCGATGGTCAGGGCAGTGAGTGGTGTGTGTGTGTGTATTATACACCCGAGACTTCAACTGCCAGGACCGGGGTCCCTTAGCAGTGGGCAACCTGGAGGAGGTTGACGGGCGCCCCTATAAGTTTACAGGGAAAAGCTTATACACCCGAGACTTCAACTGCCAGGACCGGGGTCCTTAGCGGCGGGCAACCTGGAAGAGGTTGACGGGCACCCCAACGGATCTGTCCCTTATGACTGGCTGGAGTTCTTTTAAATTGTGCTTGGTTCTGTTACAGCAACTGAAGGAGTCAGGTTAAAGCTTAAACAGTTACTATTTTATTGTTACAGGGTAAACTTAGCTGTTAAATGCTACTGCTGTGTTACAGATAACACAGCCACTACAAAAGGACAGGACAGAAATTACACTTAAAACAAAAGTCACTTACAGGTACCATGAAACCCTTTTGGTTCTCTGAGCTCTTATTAAATGCATGCAAAATAGACACCTAGCAGGTATATATTCTCACCCCTGCGTTCCAGACTTGGCGTGGCCAGCGTCTTTCTCTCAATCCTCGGGAAGAAGTAGAGGCGAGGTTGGGCGTCCCACAGACCTCGGGAGACAATCAATACCTGCCAGCAGGTATAGATGATTGGAGCTCAAATGGGGTGGGCTACTAAACCCCTCTTTATACCCCTTGGGTCATATAGGCTTCTTCCTGGTCTCAAGTGGCCAATTAGGAAAAAAGGCTTTGAATGCCAAGTTTCCCACGAAGGGTGCAAAAGCATAATTCACACCTGGGAAAATGCAGACAATGGGCACCTCTGGTATGTGATGGGTGAAGATTCCTCTCCTGGGACAATGCAGGCGTGTCAATTACTGGTACTAGCCATCAGAGGCGGCGGGAGGCCCGGGTCGTCAGCTAGCCCATTTACTGTCTGGTTTCTGTTTATGGTAGAGTCAGGGACAGGCAGCACACCTGCGTTCCCAGGGCATCAAAGGCTGACTGCCTTTCTCTTGCTCTCTGGAGGGGGGGGGGGGTTCAAGATGGGGTTCATGTCTGGCTACACATGTGCATGGATTCCAGAGTTTTTTTCCCCTTAGCGGTACTCATTGGGCCATACAGGGAGCCCCTTGGAGCGGCGCTGCTATATCAGTGCACATATATCCCTGCTGCCCTCTACCCTCTCAGTTCCTCCTTGCTGGAGTCCTCCAACAAAGGGTGGGTGGGATTTGGAATGGACATGAGCAACACATCTCGAAGAACAAAAGTTACAAGGTAAGTAACCGTTTTTTCTTTTTTCAGTGCTTGCTCGTGTCTATTCCAATTAGATGACACCCTAGCAGTATCCTAGGAGGTGAGGTCAGAGACTAGACTGAAATGGACTGCAACAAAGTCCTCCCAGATGCTCCATCATTCCTGGCCTGCTGTGCAATAGTGTAGTGACTTGAGAATATATGAACCAAGGACCATGTGGCCACTCTACAAATGTCAAGAATAGGCACCTGTGCAATAAACGCCATTGACAATGCCTGCACCCTTGTGGAATGGGCCATAAGGGGAGGTGGGGAAGGGCACTGGCCTGTTAGCAAGGTCATAGCAGGTTCTAATGCAGGAAGTGATCGAAGAGGATAAGCACTGTGCTGGTGCTGGTAAGCCCTTCATCCTCTTGGCTAAGGAAATAAAGAGTTGTGGAGACCTACAAAACTCTCTTGTCTTTTCTCTGTAGAATACTAAGGCTCTTCTGATGCCCAAAGAGGGCAGTGCTGCTCCCTAGGCGCAGAGTGAGGGTTCAGGAAGAAAATAAGCAAATAGATACCTGGGTCATGTGAAAATGGGAAACTACCATAGGGAGGAATGTAGGGTGAGGATGAAGCCTAACCCTATCCTTAAAGAAAACCATGTATGGGGGCTCCAACGTGAGGGCTCTCAACTCTGATACCCTCCTGGCTTTAGCGCTCACCACTAAAAAAGACACCTTCCAGGATAGGTGCTTTAAAGAGCAGGTGGCCAAGGGCTCAAATGGGGGCTCATGAGTCTCATCAGGACTAAGTTCAGGTCCTCAGGGGAACGGGTTAGCATACACAGAACAACCTATCTGGCCCCTTAAGGAAGCGTTTCACCATCGCATTTGCAAACACTGTCCTGCCCCTTTCCCCTGGGTGAAAGGCTGTGATGGCAGCCAGGTGAACTCTCAGGGATGACGTAGAGAGGCCCTGGTGCCTGAGGTAAAGAAGGTAGTCTAAAATGAGGGGGACTGGGGCACTCATCGGATCGATGCCTATCTGTGTGGTCCATATGGAGAAGCATTTCCACTTGGCCGCATATGCGGCCCAGGTGGAGGGCTTCCTGCTCTCCAAGAGGACCCTCCGCACTTCCTCCAAACAAAGCTGCTCAGCCCCCATCCACCATGAAGGTTCCAGGTCACGAGATGGAGGGATGACAGGCTCAGGTGGTATAGCCTCACCTCCCCTAGGTCTTGTGTGATCAGATCCAGAATTATTGGCAACACCATCAGTTCTTCCAATGCTAGGTCTAGGAGAGTGGTAAAGCAGTTCTGGTGGGGCCACGCCGGTGCTATCATGATGACCAAGGCCTTGAACTTCCTGATCCTGAGAAGGACCTTATGGATCAACAGAAAAGGGGGAAAGTGTACAGGAGTTCCCGGGGCCACTGCACCTGCAGAGCGTCCCCTGGGAATCCCACCCCCGGTCTAGGTACGAACAGTAACTCTGGCACATGGTATTCTCCCAGGTGGCAAATGGGTCTAGATGGGGATATCCCCATCTCTGAAAGACCTACAGTATATTCAGTATGATGGACCATTCGTGGGCCCTGAAGGACCTGCTGAGCCTGTCCACTAAGACAATCCAGGTGCCTGGGAAGTAGGCCACCTCAAGATGAATCCCCTGGGCAATGCACAGGTCCCACAGGTATAAGGCTTCTTCTTACAGGGGAGAGGAGCGAGTTCCACCCTGTTTCTTGATATAGTACATGATCGTCATGTTGTCTGTTAACACCAAGACCACCTTGTTTTACAGTTACAGGAGGAAAGCCTGACATGCTAATTTGACCACCCTGAGCTCCTTGACTTCTTTGTGTAGGGAACTAACCTCAGGGGACCACATACCTTGAGTCCTGAGATTTGCCACGTGGGCCCCCCATCTCGCATCCGATATGTCCATGACCAGTTGGACCGATGGGCTCTGCCGGACAAATGGGACACCCTTGCAGACTGTCTGTTCCTGCAACAACAAGTCTAGCAAACAGAGATCGTCTCTGGGAATCATGAACACCGCATCCAGCGGGGCCCACCCTGGGTTGTGTACACTCTGCAAATACCTTTGTAGAGGCTGAAGCCTCAGTCTGGCATACTGCACCGTGTAGGTGCAGGCCGCCATGTGCCCCAGCAGCTTCATACACATTCTTGCTGTCATAAGGGGTGACATTTGAAGGTCTTCAATCATAGATTGCATGGTCATGAATCTGGCCCTTGGGAGAGACACCCTTGCCACAATGGAATCCAAGTGTGCCCCTGTATGAGTGGGGTGACCCCCCCCCTCGTGTTCCCCTAATCCGGGGTAAAGTGTGTTTCAGTTTGTCAATTCCTGCCCGAAGACAGGCGTGGGTTCCTCTGCGACGCCTAATCCATGGGGATAGGGGGGGTCCAGGCCCACCCTCTCTCCCGGACCCCAGCCCAGGGCCCTAAGGATAGGTCAGCTGTGACCTACCTAGCCGGAGGCCAGCGCCCAGCAGCACCGGCTCACCGGCTCGTGCCCGCCTGGGCTACTTCCTATCCACCTCATTGCGGGCTCCCTGCCCCCTTGGTTAACATGGCCTCTCTCCCTCGTCGGCCTCCACTGTCTCGGGGGCCTCCGTTCCCCCGTCTCCGCTGCCTCCCCGTCCTCTGCCCCCCCAGCCTCAGCTGGCTCTCCTGCAGCCCACTCTCCAGCCTCCACTGGCCTCCCTCCCCTGTGCTTCCCCTGGCGCTCCTCAAAAACCCCGCGCCGGGGTTCCTGCGGCGTGAGCGTCAGCCACCGCGCACGCCATTCCCCTCCCCCAGCCTATCCCAGGCTGCCATGCACGCGCGCACCCCGCCCGGCCCCACCCCCGCCTCTCAGCTGAGCGGCGGCGGTGCAGGGGCCGCAAGCCGCCGGCGTGCCCCGGGCTGCGCCCAGGAGCGTGAGGGCGACCGCGGGTTCAGTGCGGGGCGTGCCCGTCTCCGCGGGGTGGAGACGGCCTGCCCCGTCACAGCCCCCATAAAGTCTATTATTTGCATGGGGCCAAGTGAGGATTTCTCCTAGTTTATAAGGAGGCCCAGCCTGAGAAATAGGACCCTGGCTAGGACCCTGCCTATGTGGTCTAGGACTTGTTCCCTGGACAAGCCTCTTATCAACCAATCGTCCAGGTAGGGGAATATCTGGACCCAGTGACTCCTTAGAAAGGCTGCCACTGCTGCCATGCATTTGGTGAAAACCCTTGGAGCAATCAAGAGGCCAAACAGCAGGACTGTAAACTGGAAGTGGTCCTGTCTTACTGTGAATCTCAGGAACCTCCTGTGGGTTGGGATCACTGAGATATGGAAGTATGCATCCTTCAGATTGAGGGCAGCATACCGTCTCCTTTTTGAAGGGAAGGGATAATAAACACTAAGGTGACCATCCTGAACTTTGCTTTCTTTCTGAATGAGTCCAGGTCCCTTACGTCGAGGATGGGACATAGTCCTCCTTTGGACTTGGGGATAAGAACATACCAGGAATAGAACCCTCTCCCCTTAAACTCCTCTGGAACAGGCTCAACCACTCCCAGCTGCAGTAGCAAGGACACTTCTTGCCTTAACAGATGGTCATGACAAGGGTCCCTGAAGAGGGGCCTTAATCACAGTCTTTGTTTAATTCTAAATTGATAGTGCGCAACAGTGCAGACCACACCCCTGAGTGCCATAATTATATCAACTTACATTTTAAGTGGAGACCAGGGCTGAGAGGGTGATTTCTTTTGCTGCACCCTTGGAATCGGCACCATTTTTCTTGCTCTGGGGTTTTGCCTTCATTGCAGAGAGGTGTGTTTTTACATCGAGATATCTATTTTGACATAGCTATCTCAACTGAAAATCTTTGTGGAGACAACACAGTGTAAATTTTATGTCAGTGTAAAGTCACGTAAACCTCGTGTGGGGAGAAATAGGGTTGACCTCAACTAGCTTCACTGGAGATAAAAGCTACTTTTGTCTCACTAGGTTTATACATTGAGATGGTGGTTAATTTGAGTTAGTCATCCAGTCTAAAAATACTCCATTTTTACAGTGCAAATGTAGCCTTTGGCTGCAAGCAATTCACACTTTTGATCCAACTCTGTGTGCTTGGGTTTTATCACTGGAAAGGCACAACATGATGGCTGAAGTTTGCCAAAATGCAAACATGGCCACCAAAGCTCCCTTTTAATAACTTTATACTGTTGATATGCATAAATATTTGTCTTTTTAAAAAACTCATTAATTTGAAAAAGCTGTGCTGAGCCAGGAACTGCTTCTAGCACCAAGTTTGCTAGGTGCTGTCTAAAGCACCCCGTGTACAATTCACAAGTTTATATTCACTCACAAGTGGTTAATGCTCAGTGAAGGGATCAGAACTGATTTGTACTTTTCTAGATAAACAGTCCTACAAACACCATACATGCTGCTGCTGTACTCGGCAAATATATAAAGGTTGTCAAGAATAGTCTGAAATGAAAATACAATATAATCTGAAATTCATCAGAAAACTTACAAACCCTAGTCTCGAAGGGATCAGCTCCACTATTCCTGGCCTATTTGAATTACTGACCCTAGATTTTTCAATATTAATAACAATGAGTCATTACTCCTCCCTATGGGTATGTCTAGATTACATGCCTCTGCCAACAGAGGCATGTAAAAAAGGCTACCCGACATAGTCAATGAAGTGGGGATTTAAATATCCCCAGCTTCATTAAAATAAAAATGGTCGCCACGCTGTGCCAGCTCAGCTGATCGTCGGCACAGCGCGCGAGTCAAGACGCGGATCAGTCGACAAGGGAAGCCTTTGTCGACCGCTCCTGTAAACCTCATTTCACGAGGCATAAGGGAGTGGTCAACAAAGACTTCCCTTGTCGACCGATCAGCATCTTGACTCGCGCGCTGTGCCGACGATCAGCTGAGCTGGCACAGTGCAGCGACCATTTTTATTTTAATGAAGCTGGGGATATTTAAATCCCCGCTTCATTGACTATGTCGGGTAGCCTATTTTACATGCCTCTGTCGGCAAAGGCATGTAATCTAGACATACCCTATGTCTATAAACATTTTCCACTGTTTCTCTCTTCTCCAGTTCAGATGGTTTCTGCATAGAGTTGCCAACTTTATACTCACAGAAAACCTAACACTCTTGCCTTGCTCCTGCCCCACCCCTTTTATAAGGTGCCCATCCTCAGCTCACTCCATCTCCCCCTCCCTTTGTTATTCACTCTCTCCACCCTCACTCATTCATTTTCATGGGCCTGGCTCCTCAGCTGGGGTGCGGTAGGGGGTGAGGGATCTGGGTGGGAGCCAGGTGGGAGCCAGGAATTTGAGGTGCAAGAGGGAGTTCTGAGTATGGGAGGGCTGAAGCAGGGTGTTTAGGGATAGGCTCTGGGCTGGGGGTGCAGATTCCAGTGTGGTATCAGAAATAAGGGATTCAGGGTGTGCAAGGGGGCTCCAGGTTGAGGCAGAGAGTTGGTGTGCAGGGGGAGGGGTTGAGGACTCTGGCTGTGAGTGTGGGCTCTGATGTGGGGCCAGAGATGAGGGATCTGAGGTATAGAGCAGGGCCTTGGGCTGGGACTTAGGGGTTTGGCATATGGGAGGGGACTCTGGACTGTGGCAGGGTGCAGGGGTGTGTGAGGGCTCTGTTTAGGAGTGCAGACTCTGGAGAAGATTAGCACCAGATTTTTGTGGCCCAGTGAAATTCCTGGGGCTAACTTCTCTGCTGAGGTAAATGGGCGCTGCTCTGTTGAGTTCAACAGTGCTCACCCCCAATTATATTGAAAGACTTGGCTCCTAATTTTGTCAACACTAGAAAAATGGCCCTTATCATACCTGTCACCCTCTGTGCAGCATGCCTATTGGTGGCAGTTATGCTCGGGCTTTTTTACCACCATACAATGAAAACACTCACCACAAATCATCTGTACTAGCAGCTTAGCACATGGTACAGCTATACTATTGCTGGCTGTCAGGGGCAGCCCATCCATATAGGAGAACTAGGTGGTCGCCTAGGGTGCCAAGTTAAATGGGGCGCCAAATGGTGTCGCCATATCATTGAGGGGTTTGGAGGTGGGGGCGCCGATTGCATGGTTTGCTTAGGGCGCCAGTTGCTGGCAGCTAGTCTAGGGCCGCCCCTGCTGGCTGTCAGTGTAATGCAGGTACTAATTTCTCTGATATACCCAAACTATGTCACTCCGCTAGGTAAAACTAGTTTATGTTGTTCCTGATAGTGTTCTGGCATTCTAGTAGAAAGTAGAACTAGCAGCATTAGGATGATTTAAACAGCTATTATATAAATAAAGCTGTGTTATAGTAACTGCATATCTTCTAAACCTACTGCTGTATCTTGTCCCTATATAACCTTTATCCCGAGAAATCTCCATCTCATCTATAGCTACAGAAGACAAGCTGAACTTTCCCACTATGAGATTTTTTTCAGGGCAGTCTGTACAGAGGGAGTTATAGATTTCAAGAATGCTTTCCCTTGTCTTTGCTATTTTAAGAGCAACTTAGGAGCTATGATAATTACTGTGCTCATCAGCTGTAGTAATTGTCAGGAAGAATGTTCATATTAGATAGAGTTTGCATTGCTATGGTAACACAGTCAGTAATAACGGTGGAGGCAGTTTTGGAAAAGGGATCCCCAGTCAGAGAACTTAAGCACCTGCAGGTGCAAAGGATTTTTCCATCCCACCCTGTTCTTGAAATGTCTAACCTAAAAACAAAGTCCTCATTTACCACTGGAAAAGAATACTAGGTCATAGTTTTTTTTAACATAAATCTAAGGCAAACTGCAAGAACCACCTCTGCATTACCTTGCTAGCTGTTAGAACATGTATAGTTACAGATAAGATATAGTGAGAATGATTCTCATTATACCAAGCACCCTTTACACCATTCTAGAAGTATAATGAGGACTTAAGTAGGTGTAAATTGCAGTGTGAATGAGCTATAAAGTGGGTGTTACACTGAATTACTTTGACTTCCATTTTAAAGACATTTACACTACCAGAACAGTGAAGGAGACTTAATGCAAATGATAATCAGGCCCAGTGTCCAAAAGTACTGGTTTTAATGGCCTGCTATAAAGCTGATACTGACAGGGTGATGGAGTACCATATTATGATCATCAGTGGGATAAAAGTGACAAAGTTAATCTCCATACATGTCCAGTCATTTATTGTTCATTTCAGGGCACAATGCAAGATCTATGTCTTTGCAAAAGGATTCCATCAGTACAAATTGCCCAGTAGTTTTATTTCCTCCCCAAGCGGGGGGGTGGGTAGGCGGGAGAAGGCTTTGCCTTCCCAAATAGCCAGGCATGGCCCCGCCCACAATCCGCCCCTAGAACACCTATTGTTGGAGTACTGGGGGCACAGTGTTGCTGCCCCCATCACTAGCTCTCCCCATGCTTCAGGGCCAGGGAGGCTGGGGCTGCATGCCCTCCTCCCTTGGTGCTGTGGGGCAGGGGAGCCTGAGGCCACACACTGCCTTCCCTCCCTGTGGTTCTGGGGGGAGGCAGATGGGGCCACACACTGCCCCTTCCTCCCCGTGGTGCTGGGGATGGGGTCTGAGCGGCTGGGGTTAGGGGTGAGGCTGGGGGAGCTTGCCTCTCCCAGACTGACCTTCAGCACAGCCCAAGTCCCCTAGATATTTTCAGGGAAGATCTGGTGGTAAGACATCACCATGAGTTAAGCAGAGAAAATGGTCCTTCATGAATAAAGCTGGGATGATTTAAACAGCTAGATGACATGGGGTCAAGTGGACTGAAATTCTGGAGATAATAAAGCAGGTTGAAAAATAGGCACACCACAAGATAATTTGGCGGGGTGGGGTTGGGGGGAGTGCACTGTCTAGAGTTCTATTTCATGGAAATATTGTGCAAAATTAAATTAGGGCCAAGAAAACACAGGGAAGGCTGTATTTGAGCTCTGCTTTTGACACACCATTCAGCAGAACTCTAAACTTGCAGAACTCAAACCTCCTTCATATGATTCTGGGGGTGGAATTCCACAATAGTAGGATTTCCTGAACTGCTTGCATGGACCCACAGGAAGGAGGCCCTAGAAAATTCCACAGGGATTTCAACAATTTCCATCCCACCATCAACCTTAGCCTGGACCAGTCCACACACAAGTGATCCACTTCCTTGACACTACAGTACAATTAAATGATGGTGACATTAACACCACCCTGTACCGGAAACTTACCAACCTCTATTCTTACCTACACACCCCTAGCTTCCATCCAGGACACATCACATAATTGATTGTTTATAGCCAGGCCCTAAGATACAACAGGATTTGCTCCAGTCCTACAGGCAGAGACAAACACCTGCATCTCTATCAAGATCTCTATTAGGCATTTTAAAAACCTGCAGCCTCTCCAGCGCATCACTGACCATCTACAACTTATCCTGGAATTTCATGAATCTACACTATTTATGCTGCTGCTTATTCAAAATGCCATTTCAAATGATAAAACATTCTCATTCATGATACATGTGCCATAGCTCGGACACAGAATTTCTTATTTAAAGAAAGATGAAACACGATGACATTGAGGAAGGAATGTTTATTCTTAAGGATAAGCATTTTAAACTACAGCTTTCCAAGTTTGTACAGGTGATTTTTCTGACAGCATTTTAATGCACAGGTTGGATTGGAAGCTGGAGTAAATCAGCATGGCTTCACTGAAGTCTATGGTGTCTGTTGAGAATATGTCCTCTGATATATTTGTTTTCCTTTTTTCAAAATAAAATAGAAAAACTATTATCTGAAGTTCTCTTTCATAAATTTTCTTTTCTAATCTGTGTATGCTTGTGACCGGATAATTACACAAGTGTTCCCAATACACATTACAGAAAATCTGAGTGCTGATTTCAGATTACAATATAGGAGTTCCAATACCGGATAAGACTAGTGGACCAATTTGGCCAGTACTAAATTTGGACCACCAGTACAATTTGGCCAGTACAATTTGGACCACCTTCAGAGGAAGGTGCAAGAAACCTAGTGTCCAATCATGAAATAGCCTGCCCATGGAAAAAGTTTCTTGTCCAACCTTCATCACTCAGAGTTGGGCTTTGCCCTAAAGTTCAGGATTTATATTTATTTTTAAAAAAACCTAATGTAGCTTTGAAGGTGCTCATTTCTTTTATTAGACGATAGGAAGACAGAGAGGAGCATGCTTTGTCCCAGCATTATCCATCTCTCCCCTTCCCACTCTCTGGCTACGTCTAGACTGCAAGCCTCTTTCGAAAGAGGCTTTTTTGAAAGATACTTTCGAAAAAGCCTCTTTTGAAAAAGAGCGTCTAGACTACAACCAGTACTTTCAAAAAAGCAAGCCGCTTTTTCGAAAGAGAGCACCCAGGCAGTCTGGATGCTCTCTTTTGAAAAAGCACAGTTTGAATTACATAGCGCCTTTTTTGAAAGAGCACTTTCGAAAAAAGGCATTATTCCTCGTAAAATGAGGTTTTCCGCGGTCGAAAAAACTGCCACATTCTTTCGATTTACTTTCGAAAGAACACGGCAGCAGTCTAGACACAAGGGAAGTTTTTTTGAAAAAAGGCCACTTTAAAAAAAAAAACCCTGTAGTCTAGACACGCCCTCTGTTCTGTCTTCTTTTCCTAGAAGACAATCTACTTAAATACAAATACTGCAGCAGAGTCCAGGCAGATGGAAAGCTGTGCCTTCACATGATCCACATTGACTCTCATCCAAGGGTCCATCAGCTGGATCATATGTAGTAGGCCTTACATTTCTGTCCTGGGAAGTATTATACCAAGAAGGCAGCAAAGGTGTAGCTCTCTAATGATAGCTCCGGTAGGGATGGGTAGGTGAATTAAGTTATCTTTGGAAGAAAGAAGAGATGTATAGACATATGTGAAATCTTTAGCCAAACTCCCACTGTTTGTAATGGGGCCAAGATTTTGTCCTTTACATTTATTCAGCTACAATGTTCCTTTTAAATATATGTTTGTGTGAATGTGTGTGTTCATTTTCTTTGATCACTTACTTGTATTCACTGTCAGTATTTTGTAATTAAAGCACACTAGTGCAGTGTATTGTACCACAGAAGTACTAATATTTTGAATAATCATCTAAAAAGGGAATGTAAACCTGTGAAACTCCCATTTTAGTCATTTTATGTTACTTGCTGTATTGGAAATGTGTAAATGTGAAGACACTGAATTTAATCAAACTGTGCTCCTACTTCATGTCACTTTATGTTAATGTGTTCACTCATTTTAATAGCAATGCCTAATTAAGAGATCCATTAAAAATCCATAATGTTTATTAAATGGAAAAAATCCAGAGTAGCTCCTGTATTTTTTTTTTTTTTAAATTATCTCTACAGGCATGTAATGGATGTCTTACTTAAACACCATTATTAATGAAGATATTGCACAAATTAAAATTGAGTCTATTTTCTCCAACCAAAAATACAGGCTTTTGTTCAGTCACATCATAAGAATAGGTGCTGAGACAAAATCCATCCTGCAGGTTAATTTAGCTTTACTGATATAATGCTGTCTTCTAAGTTTTTCCCCAATCTCACAATGTTGGTATTGTTCAGTGGTCTCAGCAGAGAACTGAAAATCAGGAATTAAATAGTTCTAATCCCAGCTCTAAGGGTATGTCTACACTGCATTCCTCTTTCGAGAGAGAAATGCAAATCCAGACAAATGAAATTGCAAATGAAGCGTGGATTTGAATTTCCCGTGCTTCATTTGCATAATCGCATCCGGGCGCTATTTCGAAATACCCTATTTCAAAAAAAGAAACGCTGTCTAGATGCGGTTATTTCAAAAGAAACCCCTTCTTTCGAAATTACCCTTACTCCTTATAAAATGAGGTTTAAGGGAAATTTTGAAAGAAGGGTTTTCTTTCGAAATAACCGCATCTAGACTGTATTTCTTTTTTCGAAATAGGGTATTTCGAAATAGCGCCCGGATGCAATTATGCAAATGAAGCACGGGAAATTCAAATCCGTGCTTCATTTGCAATTTCGTTCGTCTGCATTTGCATTCCTCTCTCGAAAAAAGGAATGCAGTGTAGACATATCCTAATACAGTAACGCTGGGCAAGTGGTTCTAGAGTGTGATTTGTTCTCATTGACTGCAATGGTAGCAGGAGCAGACACCTGATCTGTTTACTTCAGTTACTCCATTGGTAAAACAGAAATATAAACACCTACGTACTTCAAAAGGATATTAGAAGGCTTACTTAGCTAATATTTGTAAAGTACTTTGAAGATTAAAAGTTGGGTATTAAATATTATAAAAATAAAGCAAAATAAGTATTTAAATCCACATAAACCCCTTCATATTAAAAAAAACACACACAACAAATCCTGACCAATATTACAATACTAGGTACCTTTAAAACAATTAAAATGCAGTTAAGAGTAGAAAAATTAACTGTGATTAAGTGAAATAATGGTTACTACATATGTATATCCATAATAATGTATAGTTGTAATAGTCAGTAATTCATACTTTAGAATACGTTTTCAAGTTTCTATTTTGTTCTGTCTTTGTGCAGCACCTAGCACCACGGTGTCCATGGCCAGCATTCCTTACCACTTTACAATCCAAATAACTAGTCCCTGAAAACTCGTGCTGCCACTTGGTTGAGATTTGTAAAGTCATGTGTGAACTCCCCTTCCCCTAATGGCTAGTAACAGACTAGCAATGATTCAATCTGTGATATTCTAAACAAAAAGAGCTCTCATCTCTGCTTGTAGATTTCCCCCTTACTTCACACTGATTCACAGATGCTCTAGACTTCTGAGTGATATTTAGGGTTATTGTGTGTATTAGTTCTGTTGTTGTATGTAGGATTGTGCTGTGCTGCATGAGTACTGTTGATTTTATGGGAAGGCTGTCATCTCTGAGGTACAAAGAATGGGATCTCTGAACCACTTTGTACATGACAGCTACCTCAAAAAAAGGACAACCCTGGGAAAACTGGACAGATGGCAACCACAGTGTGTGCTGCCAGGAGGGGCGACATGTGCCTGGAGATGGTGTGTGTGCTGGTTGTGTTGTGTGCGGGTTGTGTTGTTCTGGAATAGTTGTGCAAATAGTGGTATTTTGATGAGGGACTACATGTGTTTGGGCTTACTGAGTCTACCGGTTATGGTGTTATGTGGGTGGTTGTAATGATTTGGGTAGGTGGCGAACGGGAGAGGGGTGCTGCCATGAGGGGCTGTGTGCACATGTTCTTAGTTCAATGCAATTGGAGAAAAGTATGGTGTTTACAATTGAGGAAAATTAGCCATGTCTTGTCACGTGCAGTCTCCATTGATCAGAGAGTTCAGCAGTATGACACTCTGACTCATTAAAATGTTGCAAAATTATGGTAACAAGCCATAATAGCTACTATCTCAACTTTTGGTGGAATCATTTAATTGAAAAAGTAATAAAAGATTTAGCTGGACTAGAAGTGCTCTATATGGTTCATGATCCCATGCAATGGCAAAGTTTATATAAGCCCTTTGGGCCTTAGATGATCTGTTGGACATATTCTAAAATCATAGCATGTTGAAAAAATTCTGTAATACACCCCAGAAACTGTAAGGGAATATACTACTGTAACCCCCTTTTCCCTCCCCGGGTTACTGGGGAGCAGGTCACACTCACAGGTGTGCCTGGGCGCCTGATGTTTTAACCCAAAAAGAGATCCTGAGCACCCCAGTGGTGATGGTGTTTAGTTGGGGAAAGCCCTATCCACCCCCTTGCTGCAGTCCCTTGCTGATAATGAATGTAAAGTGGCGGTGCCTCCACCTGGCTGGCCTTGTACACACTCACTGGTGTGCCTTGAGAGCCTCCAGGAACATACTCATTCCAACATAAACCTGGATCTAATTCCAGAACAACTACAAATCATATACATCTAATAGAATACTTTAAAATAAACAATCTTTACTTAACTTAAATAATAGGGATTAACAGATTTAGCAATGAATAGCATTAACAAAACACATAACAATAATTGAAGCTTATATAGCTAACATTTGTACTACCAGTGACCCCACCCCAGAGTGTGCACACCCCTGGACCCACAGTCCCAGACACTTGCTTGCGTTGGCGCGCTGATGTTGCAGCTATAGTGGAGGTTTGGTCCAGGCTAGACAGCAGCTCTGTCCCAGGCAGCACTTTTTTCAACAAGGCCCAAAACTTACTGCCTCATGCTGTGCCTATGGGAAGCAGCCTGCTCAATCCCAGTTCCAACAGGCATCTAGTCCCGGTCTGTAGCTGCCTCCAACAGCCCCTGGACTGGATCAATGTCTTTGGCAGCAGCCTGGCTCCCCCTTCGGTTCCAAACTCCAAGGCAGAGTCCCAGACTGCTAGGCCTCTTTTCTTCAAGCACATGGAGAGAGAGCTGTCCTCTCTCACACGAGTCCTTCCTTCCTGTTTTTCCCACGGGCTCATGGGAATTGTAGTCTGGATTGTAGCACACAGGGTCTTTTCAGAATAAAACAGAGGCCCCTTAAGTAAGGGGACTACACTACATGAAGATGTATTGTTCTAAGAAAGCATGATGAACTCATTGAGTTGTTAAGAAAGACTAGTGAGAGAACCCACCTGCCAGTGGTAATCTACATGGGACCACCAGGCGTGCCCAGCAGAGCAACCCATCTCCCACCAGGAGGCTTAGACTCTGCGGGCAGGTTAAATTTACCATTGGGCAAACTGGACTCAGCAATCAGAGTGGCTATGTGACAACCAGCAGCATTCAGTGAGCCTTAAACCTGCTCGTGAGCCCTTGCCATGCCAAACAAGCCTGATGGTCCCTCTCCAGATCAACCAGCAACAATACTTATATGGCAGTCTGGCCTATTATAAGGTCTAAGGGCTGTCACTTATTAGAAATCAATAATCAATTACCACTACAATAGTTACTTTTGTTTGATGCATCTTGTTATGTGAAGTGGTATGAGAGTAGCAAATTGTTAATTTATGATGGAGGAGATTACTTCTATATTCATCTCTTATTGTAACTTCTTTGGGACAAGGATAGTGTCTTATATATGGGTGGCCTAATATTGTGGCCACAGTAAGTTTCTTGATTAAGTTTTTAGAGAAACCTAAAGCAGAGACAGCTTCTAAGGAGTCCATCCCTAGGTTTTACACAAGACCCAGTCCCAATAGATTTCTTCCATTAAATTGTTAGTTTATTCAGGGCTTCTAGCTTTGGAAAAGATATTGAAAATGTTGCAGTGTGGGGGTGATTATGGTTCATACCAGTGACATAACTGGATTTATTATTTTAGCTTCAAATTTTGCAAAATACAAACATGCTTTTACATGCATCATTGAAAGGTTCTACATGAGCATAGCTCTGTGGCCTTGCCACCATCACTGGTTTCTTAGATTGGGCATTGTAGTCACACATTTGAAAATTTGGGCTTTACTTTTAAACCAAATGTTGTAAATGAAAATGCTCTGAAGTTGAACTAATCCAAAAAGACATACATGAATGGAAAAAAGGCAAATAGAATGTCAGATGAGGGCTTTTCAGATTATTTTAGAGCATGTATGAATTAGGAGACACTCACAAAATCAGATACTTGGTAGGTTACCTTTATAAATCTGAAGAGAATGTTGACTCAGCACATTCTCTGCCAATGCTTTTCAAGGATAACAATAATTCTGGTAGTTCCTGTATAAAACAGTAATTTAGTCAGTGAACAGCGATCCAAGTAAAAAGATTTAGTTTGAACCTTGGAAATTATGTTTGTTGTAATTGGCCAAAAATTCTAGCAGGCAGTTTCTTTTTTTTTTCTTTTCTAAAAAATAAGGGTTTAAAAAAATTAAAATTCTGGTCATTGTTAATTATCCTCAGTGGGAAAATAGCAATCCATGTTAAAATGTTTACTAATCTGGACCCATTTCCTCTTTCCTTTCACATATATATAATGGGACCAATACTACACCATTGGCCACATTCTGGATTTCAGCTACAAAGATGTGTGGATGAAAATCTGCTATCTGGAAGCAAGACCTGAAAAATACAACAATCATGGCTCCCCCTAAACATGACACTCACTAACTATCTTGTAGAGGAATCTTGCAACCCTGCATTTAAGCAACGGTAAACAAAATGTCATATGGGCCACACACAGAACCCTGATGGGTCCACCACTGGCCTAAACTATCTTGGCTGCTTAAAGCAAGCATAGGGCTATAACACCCTAAAAACCAGGCACAATACCTCAGCTAGACGATACCACAATACCTCAACTAGACGAGGGTTCTAATCATCATTAAATATAATGAAGTGCACATCCTACTCTAGCCATCTCTTGCTACTGGGGTGCTTTCTATTACTGCCCAATCTTAAATCTTTTTAAATTTTGGGGAAGGAGATTGAAATGATAGCAACTATCATTTTGCCAATGACACACTGGACAAACTGCAGCATGGGTTTTGAAACTGAGACCCTTGTTTTGAAATTGAGACCCTGTTTGCATTTAAGACCTAATTTATCATTTGTTTTTGTACTAATCTTAGTTGGATGGACACTGTTGGCAAGACAGCTTTGTGACTAACATAACTAATATAATTAACAATGAATTATTCC
Organism: Rafetus swinhoei; assembly: GCA_019425775.1. NCBI lineage: Eukaryota > Metazoa > Chordata > Testudines > Trionychidae > Rafetus > Rafetus swinhoei. Next base: position 313,696,818 of record CM033437.1, read on the forward strand.
TTCAGGTATAGTGTTGCTGATGTTTCTTGAGATGCCTTTAGGAGGTTTTCCAGTCATACCTAGAAGATGGGGGGGGAGGGGGCTCTTTTGGCATCTGTGTTAACTCACTGGGCAACTATCATCGACAGGAATAGAAGAGTCAGCATGTGTCAAGCATCTTCTCCTGTAATGTTCAAAATATGCATGATGCTTCACAATGAGACTATTTGTAGGCAAGAGGTAGAGCAGTAGCAATATGTTAATAAAATGCAACTTTGTGGATTTTATACCAGAGATCGTATATTTTCAGTCTTTATTCTGAGTGAATATTGCCAGCTGGTGGCGTCAGGGTAAGCTTGCCCTCACAACCGAGAAAGCAGAAGTGGTCCTGTAAGACAGCAATGTGAGAACACTCATTTCAAAGGTAGTGAATGAGCCAAATTTAGAATCACGGTGTCACTTTCAACCGCACCCTTTACTTAGACAGCCTACGTGTCACACATGGTTTAAAAAGTGTATTTCAATAACAGTCAATTAAGCTGAACTTTTCTTGATCCCTTGATGACCTTGCAACATCACCACATGTGTGACAGGACCCTTATCCCATACTTTAGAACAGTGGCCACCAACCAGTAGATCGGGATCTCCTGGTAGATCTTGGAGCCTCGGACAGGTAATCTTGACTGGTTTGGCCAAGAGGCTGTCAAGTGCAGGCACTTCAGCTGCTCCTCCCCCCACTGCTGTGCATCTCCTGCCATTTTCCTTGGAGCTGCCCTCCCCTTGGGAGCCCCCTGCTTCTGTGCAGGGCAGGGGAGGGAGAAGAGGGGCGCTGATGTCAAGGTGCCCCCTCCTACTCTGTATCCTATTTCCACAGAGCAGAGAAGAGGCACAACAGGACTTGGGATGGAGTTTGTTGGCAGCTTTTGGGAGTGGTGCAGGGCCAGGACAAGGGTGAGCCTGCCAAGACCCACTGCACCACCACCCAGGAGCCACCAGAGGTAATCAGTGACCAGCGGGAGTCCATATCCCAAAACCCTACCCCAGTCACGAACCCCCTCCTACACCCCAAGCCCCTGCCCTGAGCACCCCTGCATCCAAACCCAGAGCGTGCACCTAGAACCCTCTCCAGCACCCCAACTTCCTGCCCCAAGGTTAGCTCAGAGCTGTTCTCACACTCCAAATCCCTTAATCCAAGACCAGAGCCTGCACCCCAACCCTCTGCCCCTGCCTGGTGAAAGTGAGGGAGGATGGGGGAGGGAAGGAGGATGGCTTAAACAGGGACAGGCCCTCAGAGAAGGGGCAAAAAGGAGGTGGGGCAAGGGTATTTGGGTTTGATGTAGATCTTGGATTGCATTTAAATTCAAAAAGTAAAAAGGTTGGAGACCACTGCTTTAGAAAATGAACTAGTGGTCACAGATATGCCCAACTCTAAGGTGCTCTGGACAAATTGCCTTATGTAACCTATCAGTCTTGATGTCATAATATGCTGGGTCTGAATATCTTATTTTAGTCTATGTATCATTCCTGTGGGTAAAGTTAGATATATCGAGTATGGAACGGTTTATGGTTTTTAAATGTGCCAGCAAGGGTGTTTCCAATGCTGTGGCACCTCAATGTCTGGGCAATCATATGTAAACAGCCCCTTTTGTCCTTTACATTTTAGCAGTGGTTGGTTCTAGGAAGTCATGTGACATCCCCAACTGGTAGGGACTGGCCAGGTAACTTCCCATGTAAAAGTGGAATCCAGAGAACAATGGCAATCTTAGGGGTCTTTGTCTTTGGCTGGCATGACACACCCAAAGGAAGGAACCAAAGACCCCAAGGAGAGGGAACTTCCCTGGTTTTGGATGCTTAGCTGGAATAAAAACAATTTTAGGGTGAGTTTGTAACAAGTTTGTACTGAGATTTTAGTGTTAGAATTAGCTATGCATTTTCTGTTATTTTAAGTTTGCAATCTACTTTTCTCTGCCTTTTCTCACTTATAACCACTTAAATCCTACTGCTTGTACTTAATAAAATCATTTTTATTTACTATCAAGCCCAGTGTAAATAATTATTATCTGGGGGAGCAATCGGTGTGCACATTCCCCCTTTCATTGTTAAAGAGGGCTAACTAAATAATTAATCTGGGGTTCTAATCCCATTTGGGGAGTGGTATCCCAGGAAGCTGGGCCCAAAACTGCATTTTCCTTGTACCTGAAGAGTTTCAGTGTCTGTACTGCTCCTTTGGGGGGCAGTGATCCCAGCTCTGTGCCTTGGCTGGCAGAGACCAGGGATCTGGCCCAGCAGGACAGGGTAGTGAGAGGGCCTAGCAAGCAGGAAGGCGAGTGCCAGTGGCCTTGCCAGCACCTCGGGAAGCACCACCAAGGAGTCTTCTTGTGACCTCACCCTGTCACAACATGTTCTTTTAATTCCCTCTTCATTGAGCTTACTGCAGGTTCAGAATATGTCAGCAAGTTTGCTATCAAAGTCCCTTTTCTGTTTAGTAGGAAGCAAATGGCAGAAGGTCTTAGATCTGTCCAATGTACTACTTTTATGAGTATGCAATTTCACTTCAGTAATGTTAAGTCTGGCAAGGGGCTCAAGGAGAATATTATGCAAACACTGCAATAAAATATTTAGTAAATTTTAGCCTGTTCAGCTGAGTGTATATCTGTAAGAAGTCTGAGGGATGAATAGTGATGCAGACAATAGCCCTTTGGATTTCATCTTGGGCATCTGCCAGGGTATATTGGCAGTCTGAAAAGGACTCACTAAAATGATTTGAGTCCTAACAGTCTAGAGGACCTCCTTTCTCCAGGACATAGCCCTTGGCACTTGAGATCTATGATAGCTAACTGAGCTCTTCCCATCTCTCCCCCAACACTACAAATTAAATCAAGAAGTAGGGGCTCACAGGGCATTATAGCAAGGGTGCTCTTGACTCTGAAATTCATTCATTCATCATCCTACCATCTCACAAAACCTGAGTCTGATGATCTTCAGAGTATGCTATAAGAGTCATCTGTTTCCCCAGGTTTCTGAGAAAAGAGAGGAATGTGAAGGGACATAGGGGACTGGAGGTGGATAGCAGTACTCCAGCTGGGTGTTGGTGGCCTCTATTACTGCATGGATTGATGGAAAGGCAGTCCATTTATTTTCCTATTGGCCTGGTGAGGGTTGTAATGTTAATATATTTTTATTTGTGGATGCAATTCAAACTCATAAGTGTGTTTTAAAAAATCTAAATAGATAAAATAATTTCTCTTTCATTTCACATCAGAATTGCTATTACCTTACTCCATACTCTCAACTACCATGGCCTTGTTTTAAGATACAAGCATTGAAAAAGATGGTGAAAGCTCATGGTGACAAAATTTAACCTTTTTGTTTTTAATGAAAATTACAGAATTAGTAAAGTTTCACCCTAATAGTCCCAGGATTAGTAACAAGAACATTTGTCAAAACAAGGGCATCAGTGAGCAGGGATGTTTTAGTAAGCCACTGTGTATAAACAATCTAGTGACCATTAATCAGAGTATGCAATAGATGTGAAAATCGGAACAGAAAAACAGTGTTGAGAGAAGAGAGAACTACTGTGAGACTGCAATTTTGCAAAGGGGGTATGCCCACACATTGCTCCTTATAAGATTAGGGTGTTAGAGAAAAGTGAATCAGTCTGTATTAAATAAGAACTAATCCCAGTCAGCTAAAATTAAATGGGAGTTTAGCACCTAACTCCTGCAGACCTGTTTGAGAATCCCAGCCACTGTTTTTCCTGTACCAGCTGGAGTGCTGACAAATAGCAATCAGAAACACTCAGCTTTAGTGCTATTAAAACTGTTATTTGAGAAATTTGGGGGGGAAAGACATCAGCGTTCTTTTATTGTACTAAAATATTCTGTCTTATGAGCTGAGTCATAACAAGCTGAGGCATATTTGCTACTCAGTTTCTAGAATTATAAACAGACTACTTCCTCAGAATATTGCTACTGCAAGCTAAACAATTGATATTTTCAATGTTAACATTAATAAACTGAAACATTAGCATAGTAACAACACAAATGACTATGGTAACCCTTTCATCTATTGCTGATCAACAGGGAAATCACTTAAAAGGATGGTAGCTAACAGTTACATAACTCATACCTGTGGGTACACAGCAAATGGTGTTTAAAGTACAAAGTTATAGTTTACCACAAGTGGTAACTTTTTTATCATAAAAATTATTTTAATTAATGAGCAGCTAGCATGTCTAATTAAAAACAAATTATCTCAGAATTACTAATAGATCATCTGAATTCCCTTTTCCCATCCACACTAGGTTCTTATAATACGGTGTACTCCCTATACCAATTTTGAAAGAGCTGAATTAGTCCAGGTTAGCTAAATCAACCAATTAAGCTTCAAAAAGGGAAGATTTAAGCTGTGTAGAGGTTACTAATTAAGAGGAAGCTCACCTGTGATGGAAGGGGGGGGGCATCTATAAAGCTAGGAGGCCAGTACAGAGGGAATGACTGACCTAGTAGGCCTAAGAGAGAGTGATCTGATTAGGCAGGCTGGAGGAGCATAGTAGGAAGTAGCTCAGGGATAAGAGCAGTAAGGTGGGAGTATCTGCAGCCCTTGGCTGCGTCTAGACTGGCAAGTTTTTGCGCAAAAGCAGCTGCTTTTGTGCAAAAACTTGCCATCTGTCTACACTGGCCGCTTCAATTTGCACAAGAGCACTGACTTTGTAATGTACAAAATCAGTGCTTCTTGCGCAAATACAATGGCAACGCTCCCGCTCAAAAGCCCTCTTGCGCAAATGCTTTTGCGCAAGAGGGCCAGTGTAGACAACCCAGAATTGTTTTGCGCAAAAGCCCGATGGCTAAAATGGCGATTGGGGCTTTCTTATAAAATCGCATCTAGACTGGCCACGGATGCTTTTGCAAAGCGCTTTTAAAAGCATCTGTGCCAATCTAGAACCGCTTTTGCACAAATACTTTTAACTGAAAAACTTTTCCGTTAAAAGTATTTGCGCAAAATCATGCCAGTCTAGACGCAGCCCTTGTGTTTGTTATATGACCCTGAACTGGAACCCCAGAATGGAAAGTGGGCCTGGGTTCTCCTACCATCCATTTCAGAAGTGGTAGTGCTAGGGACAGTGAATAGGAAAACTACCCAAGTCACTGCAGGAGTGATCATAGTCAGAGCAGCCGGCATGAGGATTGCCTAACATTGCTTATGAAGAGATACTGGTACTATGAAAAACTCCCTAGGATGTGGAAATCACAGCCTGATCTGACTAGAGAACCAAGTCATGAAGCAGCTATGTTGTAACTCTGTGAGCGGGAAGAAAGGGGCAACGCTAGGAGAGAAGAAAGGGAGTGTGACCTGGGAAGAGCTAACACCCCCAGAATTGCCAGAAGGAGGTGCTACCCAACAATGAGTATAACACCCCAGGATAGTCCCCCTTTTTTAATCGCTGCCTTCCCTCTGAAGCCATGTCTAAACTACAGTGGCATAGCTACAGCATCATACAGCATGACTCTGTAATGTAGATGTGTAATGCTCACAGGCAGAATCGAATCTGGGACATCTGGAGATTAGTGCAGGAACCTCTACTCACTGAGATAAAGCCAGCTGGCTATCAGCTAAGGCTGTAGAGCAGACTCATTATTCTCTCTGTAAGTGGTCTCATTATTAGATGGGAGAGTACACCACACTCAGCAGATGTGTGGGTTCAGATGCATCCAAAAGCAATGGAAGAGGGGCTTCTATTGCTATCGCAACAACATTTCCACAAGCAATGATGCCTAGGTAAAGAGAAACATTCTTCCATTGACTTACCTGCACCAGTGTCAAGTCAGCTTAACTGCACAACTAAACGGCATGGATTTTGCGTGCCTGTGTTAGTCTAAATTTTAAGTGTAGACCAGGTTTAAGGCTCCAACTGATAGTTTCCTCTGGTGAGGAGGGTTATTCATAGGTACTTTACATAGGTACTAAGGTACTTCTTAGTTTCTATCATAATCACTGCACGAGTCCAACCAAACAGGGATGACAGTTGTTCCCTCCTGCTATTGCTGATTGTGTTGTTTCTGTTATGCTATCAGGCCCTCCTGCCTGGGGAACAGACCATCTTCACCTCTCTTGGAGAATCCAGATGCCAGAGTGAGAACTCTGGCTGCTGGTATTTAGGAAGTCAGAATGAGCAAGAGTACAACTGAACAGATATCCCAGATGTATCCTAAAAATCACAGGATGGAGTGCAGTGGGTTACTTAATGGTAAATAAATCAGGACAAATGTGAAATGTTTGAATATTTGGTGTTTCAGACACACACTGTGTGACAACTTCAGATATGCAGAATTATGTAACGTGTCCACTCCACTCCCTGCTGTACACCACTCTATCAAAGCATTCTTGTCTGTATATTTAATCATATGAACAAGATTTTACAGCCTCCCTGATACTGAGTAATCCATTACTGCATGAGTAGTCCTACTGAAACCAATCATGAAGTAATAAACTACCCAGCATGAGTAAGGGAGGCAAAATTGGGGCCTAGATGAGTTTTTGTGTTTCTCTGTGCTTCTGTTCTACAAATCAATACAAATTCTTTAGAGTGAAAAAGTTCTTCCCAATAATGTAAAATAAATTATATTATTTCTAAATTTTACATCTTTAAATGCCTTGCCTTCTGGCTCTCGGCCAAAATTCCACTTTGCCAAGGAACTATAGAGGCTCATTATGTGTAATACAATTAGATAAGGAAAGAGTATTTCAGGGCCTTGAACAGATACACTTGCAAGGACCCTTATCCTCAAAAAGTCCCAATGGAGTCAGCAGGACTTGGCATAGTAACTGCTGAGTTGTTTGTGGGACTGAGCCCTAAGAGACACTTTCAATTCCTCCTATATCTTTAAAGGCACAACTAAGACTCCGTGAAGTGCCATCCTAGCAGATCCATGGAGGAGTGCAGCCCCTGAGCCATCATTCAAGAATGCTCTTGTGCCTAATCAGTTCGATTCTACAACATGGAGTAGGAAAAGGCAAACAAGAGTGTCAGGGCATGGGCAGCGAATGAAGGCCCATTTGGGGAAGGCAAGCCCAAGCCCCGCCCCAAGCCACACCCCTTTCCCCAAGACCATGCCCATTTGATAACCTTCCTCACCCATCCCCAGCCCCAGCCCTCAAGCCTAATCCTTCCTGGTCACCAGGAAGGCTGGGGCTGTTTTGCTGTGGTCCCAGCCCTCCCTGGTCACCGGGGAGCCAGGCTGCTGTGCCCCAGCCCTCCCCACTGGCCAGGGAGCCAGGCTGCCATGCTGGAGGCCCAACCCTCCCGGGTGACCAGACAGTGTTGACAGTTTGGGAAGGCAATGGTTTCCCTTGCTTACATTACCTGCTTCCCATGCATCAGGGGTTTACATCTTTTTGCAAACCTAGAGGAATCCATTACAGCACTAGCCCCCACCTCCATCAACATATCCCTTTGTATTAGGGGCCTTATCTCTACTCCTACCATTTCACCCAAGGGACCCCTAAGAACCTGTGAAAGCCATAGTTACCGTACATGTAGCTAACATGGACCTGAATAATCTTTCCCTTTAAGTTCCATTGAACTCTTCAGTTTATTACATTTTGAATGTATTTTCTTTCAAGTTGCACAGATATTTCTTTGGTTTTTTGTTTTGTTTTGTTACTGATTAAAATTCTATTATTTGGGAAACAATTCATCTTTATTAGCTCACAACAAATGCTGGGGAGTGCTTAGCACTTCTGAAAGCATCTGCTTACCTGTTACTAGAGAGTGTGACAACTCCTAGGATTATAAGTGAGAAGCAGTATAATAATCAAAAATGTACAGTAAGCACTGCAAAATTCATAGATTCATTGACAGTGCTGTCAAAGCAACAAGGAGTCCTGTAGCACCTTATAGACTAACAGATGTATAGGAGCATAAGCTTTTGTGGGCAAAGACCCACTTCGTCAGATGCATGTAGTGGAAATATCCAGAGGCAGGTATAAATATGCAGGCCAGAATCAGGCTAGAGATGACGAGGTTAATTCAATCAGGGAGGATGAGGACCACTTCAAGCAGCTGATCTGGAGGTGTGAATACCAAGAGAGGAGAAGCTGCTTTTGTAGTTAGCTAGCCATTCACAGTCTTTGTTTAATCCTGAGCTGATTCTGTCAAACTTGCAGATGAACTGTAGCTCAGCAGTTTCTCTTTGAAGTCTGGTCTTGAAGTTTTTTTTTGCTGCAGGATGGCTACCTTTAGATCTGCTATTGTGTGTCCAGGGGAGACTGAAGTGTTCTCCTACAGGTTTTTGTATATTGCCATTCCTAATATCTGATTTGTGTCCATTTATTCTTTTACATAGGGACTGTCCAGTTTGGCCGATGTATATAGCAGAGGGGCATTGTTGGCACATGATGGAGTATATTATATTGGTAGATCATGATGTGCAGGTGAATGAACCAGTGATGGTGTGGCTGATCTGATTAGGTCCTGTGATGGTGTTGCTGGTGTAGCTATGTGGGCAGAGTTGGCACCAGATCCAGACTAACACGGCTACCCGTCCTGATAATTGAGTGCTGTCAAAGTGGCCAGGGTATGGCTTTGAGCCATGGAGGAAGGGGTAGAATAGGTCTCCCAGAATCACTACTGGCATTTCAACATCATCACTGATGGTCTACTGGACAGGAGCTAAAGTCCCTTCTTGAAGTTTCCTGAACAGACCTGTTTTCTTAAGGGCACAAGGTCATGTACTTTCTCTGACCAGACAATGCTGGTGACCCACCAACACTTGCATATCCATCGAAAAGTAACCCTTTCTATGGATGAATTCTGTGGCAAGGTGGCCTGGCGCACACTGTCTATTGATCCATTGCAGTTCTTGATCCCCAATTGTTGCAAATCTATCCCCTGCAAACTGTTCACTGTTGAAGTTGTGTAGCAGGAGATGATTAATGGCCCTACACATGTGCATAACAACAGCCTCCACAGTGGATGTTCCAACACCAAAATGATTTCTCCCTGGCCAATAACAATCAGTTGTTTCAAGTATCTACAATGGGATCACCCTTTGCTTCTCTGCTGTCAGTACAGCTCTACTTCTGGTGTCCCTGCACTGAAAGGCTAAATGAGCTCGGTGCACAGATCCAGAAATGGGAACTCGAGTATCTGTACATTGTACAGCCATTGCTCAGCATTCTAAGCCTACTTTAAGATGCAATCCCAAAGTCAGTGCTCATTTCTCAGGCCCAGAAGAGGCCTCCCCCCTTCACAGTTGCTCCAAGAATGCCACCAACAACCTTAAATTGTTTCTCACATGCCCCACAGCAACCTGCCCTCCAAAAATCATCATCTTCACTACTCACAGCTCTGCAAATACAGGAGGATCATGCATCCTGTGTTTTCAACACTTATGACAACAGGGCAGATCTGTGCAGGCTCTATGCTTCTGTCAGTGTGCAATGAGGAAGGCCGCACAGGTACACTTTTAAATTTGAAATTTTAATAAAAGGCATGAAGATTATGGGATGTAGATGACATTATGCTGGCACTGACAGAGGGGAGCAAAAGAGGCAGTTGCAGAAGGGCCCAGCATTTCAAAGGGGCCTGGGGCTCTCAGCTGCTGCCACTGCTATAACAATAGCAGCAGCAGTCCCGGGACCTTTAAGTCACTTCCAGAGCAACACTCAGCACAGCTCCGGGGTGTGGGGAGCGGGTCTCAATGCCATGGTCTGGGCAGCACTCTAGTCTGACTGCCCCAGCTCTGCCCCCTCCACCTGAGGCCTCGCCCCTTGTGGGGCCTGCATACATACTTTGCCTGGGGCCTACAGAAGCTGTAGACCCCCCAACATTATGAGATAGAGATAGCTGCACACTGGGACGTTGACCCCTATCTCCCAGTCATCCCACATGACTTGTTTCTCCCCCACCGTGTTTTTATTGCCAAAACTTCCCAAAAGATAATGCACTGGACAGGATGCATAGTGGGATACCTACCCATGGTGCACAGCACTATTGATCAGCACAAACCCTCCTGGTGAGTACATACAGCTAACCAGGAGCCAAGTGCATGTGTGATCAAGAGATATACTAGCTGTGGCAGCTTTATGCCCACATAACTTGTGTGTGCCAAAGCTTGTAGTGTAGACATGACCTTAGTCATGCTTCTTTTGGCCTCTTTATATCCTTCTCAGTCTTTTGTATGACTTCTGAAATTTTCTGTCAAACTGATTGATCCTCCTTTCAATTAACAAGGGATGTATACAGGTAATCAAAGCTATATGTATAAATCCCAGAAATGGGAAAACAGACAAGGGAGCATTGCACCTGGTTCCAAGGAATGTCATTTTAAATCTCAGTAATAGAATATAAGGCCTTGCCTCCATGGATAGCAGGTAGCATAGGAAGAGGAAGTCTGTGCCTCCCCAAACAGCCAGGCATGGCTCCACTTCCAGACCCCCTCCTGCCTGTTTTTGGTGGCTTCTGGGTGTTGACATGCGTTTTCTCAACAAAATTCAGTAGTGTAGACATACCCTTTAATAAACACCCTTCATGTCCTTTCTCCAAACAGACAAGGCAGAGTGCTCCAACCTACACAATGATCTTAACAACTCTCTGGACAGACACATCTTCATTTTGCTCTATGTGACTATCATCCTGGGTGCCTCTGTATCAGTGACTCCTGGTGTACAAGCCCTTAGCAACTTTTTGCCATAACAGTAGTGGAGCCCCAGTTATACACAACACTGGTATAGAAAGAAATTTGCATTTTTATGCTTATTAATTTGAAAAAGAATCATAGAATCATAGAATACTAGGACTGGAAGGGACCTCGAGAGGTCATCGAGTCCAGTCCCCTGCCCTCATGGCAGGACCAAATACTGCCTAGACCATCCCTGATAGACATTTATCTAACCTACTCTTAAATATCTCCAGAGATGGAGATTCCACAACCTCCTGGGCAATTTATTCCAGTGTCTGACTACCCTGACAGTTAGGAACTTTTCCTAATGTCCAACCTGAACCTCCCTTGCTGCAGTTTAAGCCCATTGCTTCTTGTTCTATCCTCAGAGGCCAAGATGAACAAGTTTTCTCCCTCCTCCTTATGACACCCTTTTAGATATCTAAAAACTGCTATCATGTCCCCTCAATCTTCTCTTTTCTAAACTAAACAAACCCAATTCCTTCAGTCTTCCCTCATAGGTCATGTTCTCTAGACCTTTAATCATTCTCGTTGCTCTTCTCTGGACCCTCTCCAATTCTCCACATCTTTCTTGAAATGCGGTACAGAACTGGACACAATACTCCAACTGAGGCCTAACCAGCGCAGAGTAGAGCGGAAGAATGACTTCTCATGTCTTGCTCACAACACACCTGTTAATGCATCCCAGAATCATGTTTGCTTTCTTTGCAACAGCATCACACTGCTGACTCATATTCAACTTGTGGTCCACTATAATCCCTAGATCCCTTTCTGCCATACTCCTTCCCAGACAGTCGCTTCCCATTCTGTATGTATGAAACTGATTGTTCCTTCCTAAGTGGAGCACTTTGCATTTGTCTTTATTAAACTTCATCCTATTTACCTCAGACCATTTCTCCAATTTGTCCAGGTCATTTTGAATTATTACCCTATCCTCCAGATTAGTCACAACCCCTCCCAGCTTGGTATCATCTGCAAACTTAATAATACTTTCTATACCAATATCTAAATCGTTGATGAAGATATTGAACAGAGCCAGTCCCAAAACAGACCCTGAGGAACCCACATGTTATGCCTTTCCAGCAGGATTGTGAACCATTAATAACTACTCTCTGAGTACGGTTATCCAGCCAGTTATGCACCCACCTTATAGTAGCCCCATCTAAGTTGTATTTGCCTAGTTTATTGATAAGAATATCATGCGAGACTGTATCAAACGCCTTACTAAAGTCTAGGTATACCATATCCACTGCTTCTCCCTTATCCACAAGACTCGTTATCCTATTAAAGAAAGCTATCAGATTGGTTTGACATGATTTGTTCTTTACAAATCCATGCTGGCTGTTCCCTATCACCTTGCCACATTCCAAGTATTTTACAGATGATTTCCTTAATTACTTGCTCCATTATTTTCCCTGGCACAGAAGTTAAACTAACTGATCTGTAGTTTCCTGGGTTGTTCTTATTTCCCTTTTTATAAATGGGCACTATATTTGCCCTTTTCCAGTCTTCTGGAATCTCTCCTGTCTCCATGATTTTCCAAAGATGATAGCTAGAGGCTCAGATACCTCCTCTATCAGCTCCTTGAGTATTCTAGGATGCATTTCATCAGGCCCTGGTGACTTGCAGGCATCTAACTTTTCTAGGTGATTTTTGACTTGTTCTTTTTATTTTACCTTCTAAAACTACCCCCTTCCCACTAGCATTCACTATGTTAGGCATTCCTACAGGCTTCTCGGTGAAGACCGAAACAAAGAAGTCATTGAGCATCTCTGCCATTTCCAAGTTTCCTGTTACTGTTTCTCCCTCCTCGCTGACCAGTGGGCCTACCCGCTCCTTGGTCTTCCTCTTGCTTCTAATGTATTTATAAAAAGTCTTCTTGTTTCCCTTTATTCCCGTAGCTAGTTTGAGCTCATTCTGTGCCTTTGCCTTTCTAATCTTGCCCCTGCATTCCTGTGCTGTTTGCCTATATTCAAATCAAATTACTTTTCAGAAAGGAAAATGGGGGTGGGGAAATAGTGTACCCTGCTGTTTCACTGTCATCTATCCAATACCCATTCTGAAGTGATTTGAAAACATGGAAATTGAAATAAATCTAATACATTGTGTTGCATAGATGCAGGCCTTGTGTTATGCATTTACTGTAATAATATGCATGATCATTAATAGTTTTCACATTGCAATACAAAATGTCAGCCCAGTTATCTTCATTCATTGACCTTCACTATCAGCACAATTCACACGAAAGTATTAGTCTGCTGTCACACTACAAGAAACTGTATAATAAGATCAACTATGCATTACCCCATCTAAGGCTATGCTAATGGATTTGGTTTATGGGGAATGTATAAGATCACTGCAATTATCCACATTGATATTTAGCCCTTATGGCATATGCAATATTCAATTCAAAACTTCAATTATGTTAGAAAGTGTTAGTGTCAAAGGAGAGAGCAACATTTTATTTCAGTGAATTCAAAATCTATGTAACTGAGGATCAGCTAAAAGATATCTTTGAGTTCTGTAATAAGCAACTGCACTCTGGAGAAATGTACAAATGTGCATCCCTCCTACTGAAGTAGTTAAACGAACTGCCTTTCACTCTTGATGTGCAGTAGGATGGGATGGTGGGGATGGGAAGGTCTGACATAAGTATACAGTACTGAGAAAACAGTTTGAGTGCTGGAAATTGAAATCCTTATAGAAAGGGAAATGGGAGGTGCTGCAGTTATATTAAGGAAATCATTCTGAATGCATCGCTTCTTGTATTAAGGGATCTAGCAGAAATGGGGAAATGGCTTTTTTTTTTCAGCAATCACCATAAACGGATGTACAGAGATTACTTAATCCAGTGGTGGGGAACCTAAGGCTTGGGGAGCAGATGAGGCTTGTGACTCCCTTTCCCCCCCGACCCAGCATTGGGGAGCCTGTGCTGGCACTCCAGCCTCCCTGCCCACCTTCAACAGAGATGGAGCACACAAAATCTACTAGCCTGAGCCCCGGTTCTGCTATATGAGGGGATTGTGAGGAGCATCTTTCTTCTCAGTCGGGGGCCACATCAGTGAGGGTTTGGGGTTTTTTGTTTGTTTGTTTGTTTGTTTTTGTTTGTCTGTTTTTGCTTCTCACTTATGTGTGGCTCCCAACTGATTTTTCTGTGGGCCAATGGCCCCTGACCCAAAAAAAGTTTCCGTACCCCTGACAACCTAAGGGAATCTCAATTTGTGGACACAGAACAACAACTGCCTTTTCCATATGTAATACATAGGAGGCCCTTATCCAGAACACATCCATTCCAGCTCCAGAGTCTTCCTAGGCTTTGGAAATACACAGGTCATTCCTCACACAGATGATAAAATGTTCATGAAATCATAGAATCAGAAGAGATCTCAGGAGGTCATCAAGACCAACCCTCTGTAGGACCAATCCCAACTAAATCATCCCAGCCAGGGTTTTGTCAAGCCAGGACACATTCCTTATTCTGCTGCTCCTTTGGACATTGCCACAACCCTATTGACTGCAGTCAGAGGAAAAGAAAAGAAACTTGCAGCTGAGAAGATTGAAAGGCCAGAGGAGAAGCCAACTAGTAGTGGTTGGTACCTAGCTAAGTTGGTGCCTGAACTGAGACCTCTGCTGTCCTGAGTTTATATCACTGGCTGAACTTCCAAAGTGTCCAGTTCTCCAAAGCTTGCTCCTAATCCCCCCGTGTCTGGTTAAGTTGAATGCATGCAGCCCTAAAACAATGGCAGATAACTCATTTAGATTACCAGTAGTTTCTATCCAGTAGAAAAATTAAACAGTTGGGCTATGTCTACACTCGCGGCTTCTTGCTCGAGTAATATGCAAATGAGGCTAAGCGTGGAATATCGCCGCACCTCATTTGCATACCTAATGAGCCACCATTTTTTTCAGAAGAGGCTCTTGCGAAGAAGGAGCGTCTACACTGCCCCTTCTTGCTCAAGAAAAACCCTCTTGCGCAATGCCGTTACACCTATTACTTTTCAGGAAGAACGGCATTGCGCAAGAGGTTTTTCTTGCGCAAGAAGGGGCAGTGTAGACGCTCCTTCTTGCGCAAGAGCCTCTTCTGAAAAAAATGGTGGCTCATTAGGTATGCAAATGAGGTGCAGCGATATTCCACGCTTAGCCTCATTTGCATATTACTTGCACAAGAAGCCGCGAGTGTAGACATAGCTACTGTTCCTTCTTGAGGCTGCCAATGCTTTAGTACCTAAGCTTGGCCTCCTACAGTCACAGAGAATGGAGGATAGGTGGGTATCCAGGGTGGGTAAGAATGGTGCCCCTAGCCTCTGTTTGTCAGAATCTGGGAGGGTACGTCTAAACTACAGCATTAATTCAAGTTATCTTAATTCGAAATAGTTAATTTGAATTAAGCTAATTCGAATTAACGCATCTACACACAAAATCTATTTCAAAATAGTGTTTTGCTATTTCGAAATAGCGTGTCCACCCTGAGTGGATCCTGAACCGAAGTTAAGGCTGGCCGGAACCAGTGCCGGCAGGGCATCAGGTTAGGACTTAGTCTGTGGGGCTGCTGCCTAAAGCTAACTGAGCTCCGTGCTTAAAGGAACCCTACCCCCACCCTGGACAGACAGTTCTCAGGGTTTCCCGCTTGCTTGTCTACCTCGATGAGGGATACCAGAGCAGTCCTGTCTTGGAGTGCCCTGAGTGCCTGCATTCGGCCACATAGAGCCAGAGCTGCCCCTGGGCATGCCAGTGCATCTCGTGGGGCTGTTGCCATCAGCCCGGCTGCACGTGCTGCAGGCTGCCATCTGGGGTGTCCATCGGGGGGCTGTCAGGATCCAGGAGGCCCTGTGGGAGAGCGTCCACCCCGAGGAGCCCTCAGAGCCTCCTCGGTCCTCCCCAATGGGGGCTCGTGCTCCATTCCTCCCTCACATCCTTCCACTTACCTCTCCCTAGCCCCTCTTCCTGATGTCAAATAAAAGACACGTATGTTCAAAAATAGAAACTGGGTTTATTGAACAAAACTGGGGAGGATGAACCTCTGGGGAGACTGGGAAAAGGAGGTGGGAGGGGGAAGAGAGAGGGTGGGAGAGGGGAGGGGGAAACCTGGGAGGAGGGAGCTGGAAGGGGGAAGCAAGGGGAAAAAGGGGGAGGGGAAGCTCAGAGCTCAGGGTTGTGGGTCTTGCCGGACCAACTTGATTTTCATGCAAACCTGCTCCTGGGTTCGCATGTGGCCTTTGGTAGCCAGGCTGGCAGCTATCCTGCCATAGACAGCCGCGTTCCTCTGTCTAGTGCAGAGATCATGGACGTTGCGGGCATCCCCCCCAAACCTGAATAAGGTCCATGATCTCCACCCTGGACCAGGAAGGTGCCCGCCTTCTCCAGGCCCTGTCAGGCTCCTGGGAGCTGGCAGACTGCTCCTGGGGAGCGGTGGAGGGCTGGCTGCCAGTGGCTTGCTGGCTCATGTTTTGTGGCCACTGGGTCTGTGCACTGTGCTGGGCACTGTGGCCAGAGTCTACCCCTTTAAGGGCTCCGGAGCTGGGGGAGAGGAGAGGAAGTTTTCCTGGTTGTGCCCAGAGTGGCCACCAGGGCACCCTGCGAAGGCTGGAGGCCCCCTATTTCGAAATAAGCATCTATACAGCACTTATTTTGAATTAGCTATTTCGAATTTGGAGTTATTCCTCGTAGAATGAGGTTTAACTAATTCGAATTAAGCGCCCCGCTATTTTGATTTTATTTCGAAATAGCGGTTTGCCTGTATAGACGCTATTAAAGTTAATTCAAAATAACGGCTGTTATTTCGAATTAACTTTGCTGTGTAGACATACCCAGAATGAGCAACGGGGGTTGGATCACTTGATGGTTCCCAGTTCTGTTCATTTCGTTTGGGGCACCTGGCATTGGACACTGTCAGAAGACAGGATACTGGGCTAGAAGAACATTTGTCTGACCCAGTATGGCCGTTCTTATGACCACAACTCAGTTCTCTTCTGGAGAGAGCACCAGATTGTACATGCCTCTGGTCTCTTTTACTCCTGTCTGATGTTGTGTGTTCCTGCATTGAGCACATAATATATTATACTTGTGTGTTGCTATCTCATTCTCTGTCTACTCTTCAAATCAGGCCCATGTGCACATGTGGCAGTTTTAACAAAAATATTCAAATATTTTAAAATTGTAGCACATACCATACATGCAAAAATGTCAGTTCCACCGTACTGATGTAATTACCTGTGGCCTTTGAAGACAAACTAATTTAATTTTTAAAAAAAGCACAGGAAACTAGCAGTGAGCCACAAAATTATGATCTGAATCTAAATGTCTTCAAAGTTCAGAGTAAAGAGAAAGAATTGAAAGTTCTGATCAGGGCATTATACGTATAGTGACCAGCTGCTAAATTTTTGTGTTCCAGACCTGAACTTCTGCTGGATGCAAGAGTTTGGTCAAACACCATCTCTCGTAGAAATGTAAATCCTTTTCTTATCAATTGACTAGGTATAAAAAAGGCATCAACAGTGCATGATTCTCCATGTTGTCATGACAATGTGCCTGCCTCAGGTCTGGCTTGGGTCATTTCAAAAAACAAGTTCAGTTCCCCTTATTGTACAATAGTCTCTGCCAACATGGTTACCGGGTAGAATCATGTTTTTTATTATATGGACAACTACCAGCTGAGTTGTAAACAAAAGTCACCAATTATTTTTACCTTGGCCACTGAACCTGTCAGATGGTAATGACTTCCAGTCACTACTAATTTGAATTTGATTCGAGAAAAAAACCAGGAGATTAGTTAGTGGCTCTATCTTCCATTATCCCCACACCCATCAAGTTCATCTGTATACTCTGGTATTCAGAGGTTCAAAACATGGTTGCTTTTGGAACACTATTTAACAATTATATATTAATATGGAAAACATTAAACAAAATTTTCTGGAATTAAACATTGTGGCTGCATCTAGACTGGCATGATTTTCGGCAAATGCTTTTAACGGAAAAGTTTTTCCGTTAAAAGCATTTGCGGAAAAGAGCGTCTAGATTGGCACGGACGCTTTTGCTCAAAAGCACTTTTTGCGGAAAAGCATCCGTGCCAATCTAGACGCGGTTTTACACAAGAAAGCCCCGATCGCCATTTTCGCCATCGGGCCTTTTTTGTGCAAAACAGTCCTCCCCTGTCTACACTGGCCCTCTTGTGCAAATACATTTGCGCAAGAGGGCTTATCCCTGAGCAGGAACATCATAGTATTTGCGCAAGAACACTGACAATCTTACATTAGATCGTCAGTGTTCTTGCGCAAATTCAAGCGGCCAGTGTAGACAGTTGGCAAGTTTTTCCGCAAAAGCAGGTGCTTTTGTGGAAAAACTTGCCAGTCTAGACGCAGCCACATGTGAGAGCATATAAGAGATACATGACTCATTTATAAATAGGATTTAATCCATATTCTGAAACCATCTATACAGAACTGCCTCATAATTACATTAGCAAATGAGTTATGTGTACTCATGCCTCCTTTTATAAAGAAACCCAAAATATTAATTGCTTTTATACGTGTACATATATCACTTTGTTTACTCATTGTAATGTGCATTTATTTATGCTTATCTTCACAAACTAGCCATTAAATATGTACAGTGACTGTATGTTCGCTATGCAGAAGAAGGGAGCTATTACCCATTTGATCAATGTTCACATATGTCATTGTCAATCCCTTTTTTATTTGTTTGTTTATTTCCATAAAGGCCCCTTCTTTTAAGAGGGGTGGGGGAGGAACTATTTCCTCTTCTTTTTCATGCATTATTTATGACACACTACTTAAGCATCCTCTGATAAATTGTTATGAGAAAATAAATTCTACAAATGTTTTATTAAATTTACTCACCTCTCTCCCTCGTTCCCACTGATTTCATGCCGTCATTTCCCCCTTCCTGTTCAATGAAGACTTTCTTGTAGCTAATAGAAGAGTTATTATTCTGGGAACTGTACACTTTTTCATCATGTCTTTCTTATCTGTACATCAACACTGATCACTAGTGAGTTAGGAGCAGAATAAATGAGCAGCATAAATGAGAATGCAGGCAGGAAATTATGTATTATTGCATTATATTATCAACAAGAGGCCCCAGCAAGACCAGAGCACCATTATGCTAGAAACTGTACATGCCCATAGCAAGAGACAATCTCTACCATGAAGGACTTACAGTTTGAATAAATGATACAGACAATGGTGGGAGCAGAAACAGGCATAAAAAGATGAAGTGACTTGCCCAAGGTCGCAAGGTAGGCCAGTAGCAGAGCAGGAATAGAATCCAGCTCTCCTAACTACCTGTCCGGGGCTCTAGCTACAGGATCACACTGATGTGATAGCAATTTGTCACTGTTTGTACCACTCAAAAGAACTCACTGCCCTTATCAGTTTCATAGATTCCACAGCCAGAAAGGACCTGAAGAGTTAGGCAGTTCTGAAGCCTGGTTTCTGCTAAGTTGGGCTAGCAAAATTTGATCACTCAAATAACCTCAAAAAACAAACCCAGGGGGATGTGAATGTGACCAAAGCAAATTCATGTAAAAGTTTTAAACTTTGTAGAAAGCCTATAGTTATTTTCCAGTTCTCATTATGACTATCACAATAATTGCTGATATAATTATTTATTGGGCATCTGCATGTAAAACATCTCAGGCTTAATTTTCAAAGAGTGCTATTCTCTTGGCAGACATAATTGTCCATTGTGTCAACATAGCCAGATTCTGAAAAATAAAGATGCTAAGTTTGTTTTATAGTACAAACAAAATCATGGCAGCACTATCAATAGCTAGGTCCATTCCATTGGTATTGTATGTACTGTACACAGTCCTGACCCTCTCTGCTCTAAGTGCAATAGTAACTCATTTGTAAGTATGCTGCCATTTTGAAAGAGTATATTTGTATTGTCAGAACTAATTTATACTCAGAAATCACTTATACAGGCTTTATACCAGACCTAAGACCAGACTGATAGCAATTAAGGAAATCAGAAGCTGCTGAATCACACACTATGAAAAAGAGTCGACATGTGCTATCTACCAACATTTCCTGTGTCCTCCTTGGCCATATTCATAGAACTCGGAATAGCAAAAGTATATTTGTATTGTGATACATATCCAGGTAGCTTTGGCTCTGATTCTTTCCACTGTGCAAGTCCCACTGAAATCCTACTCAAGACAAAATTTTCATTGCCTTGAATGAGGAGTTTAGGATCAGCTTCCAAAAGGAGGGAAATTGGGCCCTTAGTTTTTATCGTACATAGTTAAAGATTTAAAAAATAACAATTCAGGTATTTCCAGAGAGCCATGAGCATCAGAGAAAAAAATATTGTCAGTGCTGATCTTTTTTGTTATACAGTTTCTAGTACAAAAATTGTATACATTAACTAGTATTAAACTTCAGTAAGTTCTTTTAACGGTAACAACAGCAATAGGAATTAAATGCCAAAAAAAGGGCATAGACTGGAATATTTTCTTGCAGTTCTAGCTTGAGCTAGTGGAACAATGTTTGGCATAGACCATAATGTCCTCATAATAAAATGTCTCTGCACAAGCACTGCTTGTTTCAAATTAAAAACAGTAATGGAAAAAGTTACAAATATAAAGAAAGAGAACAAAGAGAATTCATTTGGTCTGAACAGAGTAACAGAGAAGAAAGTAAAAAGTATTTTTAAAATAAATTCCAAATGGATATTCTTACTTATTACTAATATTTCAATTAAATCTACAGGAAAAATATTACAATGAACTCAGATGCAGCCAGCAATAATAAAAATCCTTGGGTTAGTTATACTTTCAAAACAATATAAATAAAGAGTAATTCCAGTCAGCAACTGTTGTCAATGAAAACATGCTTCAATATGCATGACTAAATAACAATTATATTTATCTATAAGTAACATTTCTTTTTAAAAAATTACAACAAACTGTGCTAACATGCTTTTAAAAAATTCTTAACAGGTCTGTTACATGTGACTTTCTCTCACTCAGGAAGCAAGAATTATTTTTTAAAATAGTATGTTTAAAAGTCATTTGTTAATAAAAGCACCAACTTTGGCTCCCTTCAAATGTTTTGTTATATAATTCTTTGCAAATATTCAATCAACCTCTAGGTCTTCTAACAAAGATTTCATGTTCCAGATTTTTCACAAATCTTAGCACAAATCGTTATTCACTTGAAAAAAAAATCAAACATGTAATTTTAAAAACAGGAAAATTACAAATTTAGGACAACCAATAAAGGAACAGAAAGATGACAGAACAGTATATACTGCTTCTCTTATCTCTCAGTTCCACCCTTGTGACCTCAACATCATCTCTTTCAGCATCACCCATCTGCCCCAAAACACCCATCTGCTTTGTTGCAAGTGCCAATTTGTCACCATCCACAACTTCTCTATCAATGTCATGGCTTTATGACTCAGGGCCTTAGGGTGCGTCTACACAGCAGCGTTATTTCGCAATAACGTCCGTTATTCCGAAATAACAATGTGAGCATCTACACAGCAATTCCGTTATTTTGAAATAAATTCAAAATAATGGATGGCTTATTCTGACTTCTGTAAACCTCATTCCATGAGGAATAACACCTATTCTGAAATAGCTATTTTGGAATAGCAGTAGCGTGGATGCTCTACTGCTGCTATTTTGAAATAGCACCTCCCCAGGGCCATTCAAAGTGATTACTTCCCAGTGTGTGCTGGGGTCTAAATCGAGGTAGCATGTCCACATTAGGGAAGCCTGCATCAGACTAATTTTGAGGCTTCTCTCTAGTGTAGATGTGCTATTTCAAAATAAGCTATTTCGGAGTATTTCTTCTGGAATAGCTTATTTCAAAGTAAGTATGCATTGTAGATGTACCCTTAGGCTACATCTACACTATGAGTTTTTTCTGCAGAAAATATGCTAATGAGGGACTCGTTAGCATGAGTTGCAACATCATTAGCATATTTTCTACCATTCCTTTTTGCGCAAGGGGTTTTTGAGCAAAAGGAAGCAGTGTGGACGTTTCCTTTTTGCGCAAAAAAACCGTTTTTGCAAGATCCCTGGGCATAAGAATCTTGCACAAAATGGGGGTTTTGCGCAAAAAGGAAACATGCACTCATCTACATCTGCCAAAAAGCTCATAGTGTAGACATAGCTTCAGCCTCCTATTCTCAGCTCTTTCCAACTGCATCACTCTTCTGTTGACTCAATTGTTAATTTCTTTTTTTCTACTTGCTTGGGGGCATTCTGTGCACCCCTAACAAATCTGCAAAATTCTACAAATTTTATTTTTTTCAAAATAACTGCATAATCATGCCAATTTCAGTTATTATGGTAATTTATTTCAAAATAACTCCCAGGAAATATGTCTGTAACAATACAGACACAGACAAAAATTCTCCAGGAGTAGAATTGACAACTCCCCTTTCCTCCTTCACAGCCCAACTGTGCCTCCCACCCCTCTGCCAATAGAACCAAACTTTCTCCTCCCCCAGAGCCAAGCATTCTATGTACCTGCACCTGTTTCCCTCACTGTAATGCCCATGCTGCCCTTCTCCAGCACACATTTCTTCCGCTCCTGCTCCCCAAACCACTGAAGTGTTCTGGAGAAAGTCCCATGAGCTTGTAGATTTTCTCCATTACAGGTTTGCTTTTTTCTTTACAGTTCTTAGTTTGTAATGAAAGAGATGCCAGGGCCAACGCAACTGGAGCTGAGGCTCAAGCAATTTTTTTGTACTTTCATAACTGATGCAACAATTCCAGAGGTGTCGGTGCTCAGTCTGGCCCAAAATACGCACTACTTTTTTTCTGCCATATTTGACAATACAGCACTATTTCTCCAGGCTCAGTGGTTCACATGCCCATAAAACCACTACTCATTTGCTACCTTTGATTCTCCCTGAAAACATTCCCCCTTCCTAAATGGCTATTCAAAAATGTATCAATCTTTTCAAAGAGAGACAACTCCCTGCTACCACAAGATCCCATCAGAACACCTATTCCCTTTGCTCCATCACTGATGTCAGGGTTTCTCAATCTCTCCGCATGCTTTCTTGACATTATCCTCTCCTCACTGCTAACTTCCTGCCCCCACTGCCCTTTCCCTCCTTCACTTTTTATTTTTTGGGACTGTTCCCCTCAAAATACAAGCATGCTTCAAAAACCTGTTCAAAAACCCATCTGCCTCTTTAACTGCCTTCTTCCCAGAACTCTAAACCTATCCAATGTGATATTTACAACTGCTTCAAGTTCTTCTTTAACTCTGTTTTGGACTTCTGATGTCTGGACTCTACTTTCTCCAAACCATTGAAACTGTTCTCACTGAGCTTTAATAATTTTTTCTGAATAAATCCCAGGGCATATATGTAGTCCTTACTATCTGCTCATTTGGACACCCATTATGAGCATAATTGGTGGTGAGAAGTGTAGGAGGTTGCTGCTTACATTGAGGGTGGAAGAGAAGATTAGACGTCAGAGCAAGAGAGATGAGTAGAGCACCCAAGGTAGGAATGGCATACTTGGGGAACAGACAGAGGGAAGAGTAATAATGATGAGAAAGCAGATTATAGATATGGATAGGTGGTGAGTATGTAGAGAAGAATCTGCATATTTGTTGTGATCTGTGTTTTTCTGCATAGTACTTTAGCCTTTGGTCCACTCCAACCTTCTAAAAACTTAGCTAGCAGAAGGTATTGATTGCTCATATTTATGTATGTGGAAATATAAGAGGTTGATTAGCCAGGTTAGATTTTATTTAAAAGCTGAAGTACAAATAAAATATAAATACAAGTAACAACTAAAATTATCATGGACAGAGTGTTTTGCCCAAAAATGACGTAAGGCTTTACTGGCCAGCTCAGAATCTGGCTCCTGGTGCTCCTTTCAGAGTTTCCTAGTTAGATGGACTCTCTCCATGAAGTTCCTCATTATATCCCTGCAGTTTCTTGCCAACTTGCATTTGATTACATTTACTTACAGTTTGCTACACTGACACTTCTTAATCACCTGGCTTGTCTGGGCCTTCAGTAACCAGGCAACAAGCAGCACCCACAAAACAAGCAAATATATTATATACATTCATTCTTTTCCTAGTCCTGGGGAGGTAAAGAGAGAGAGAGAAACCTGCAGAGACTCATGTCCTGATCCTCCAATGAGCTCCCCAGACCACACTGAGAGACCGCTGCACCTATATAAAGCCCCACTAAATTCAATGGAGCTAAACATGGGAATAGGAATTGGCTAACAAAGGCTCATTGTCAGTTCAGAGCCTTTAACAGATAGTAAAAGAAAAGTTTTCATGCGGCATTCATATCACATTAACTCACACACTCATACTACAAGATAGAATACCTAGAACAGGATCAAAATCGATCCTCAAAGAGACAAGTAGAACCAAAACACTCTTAAAATAACAACCACTTATCAAAGGAATTTGTGGGTACAATGCCCCAGAAGCATAATCTAAAAAAAACTCCACTTCAGCTCATAATATACAGTTGTACCATGTAAATAATATGTATTAATTATACAGTTATAAATATAGCATTCCCTTTTAGGGAAACACCTTTTCAAAGTAATTGACTTCTTGTGAGGGAAAACGTTTACCCTTTCTTCACATCAGCATGGATCAAAATTAATAAAGAAAAGAGGAAAGCTTGTTTCACCCCATAGTCATGCAGAGGACAACTGATAGATATTAACAGAAAATCATAGCCAAATACATTTGTCTGGCCACTATGTATATCAAATATAAAACTGTGGATATTACAAAAACCAATAAACAAAAAGATTTATTTTTCAGTCATGTAAGCAGCTAAGATAATTCTAGATATTTTCTGTTAGGCAAACTAACAGAATTAGCTATTCTAGCAATCAGCAGAACATGGTCATTTCTAGGCATTGGATGTGAGATTCTACCCCCGGCTCTGCTGGCAAATGGGAGCCAAATGGAGACTGCAGTGGGGTCTGAATGAAAGTTCCGCCAGCTCCGAACTGTGTTGAGCTTCAATAGGCACCCTATGCTGTCACTCACACACTTCACCAGTCCCAGTGTAAGGAGCATGTGAGTTGGAGTCAGGAACTCTTGTAGGGCTCTCCATTCTGTGCTCAAAATACTGAAATAGTTGCTTAGCTATAACCCTTCATTATGAAATAACAATCAGTCTTTGTGCATGAGAAACGATGTTTAGGATTTACTCTAGACATGTTTAGCATGCTTGAAACATCCTTCAGTTTCTCTGTCATCAAGAAGTATAAGGTAAACATTTATTGGGGATGTTTGATTATAGGGGTATATCTCAGACATCCAAAGTATGACATTTTAAATAATAACTTTACATCTTTTCATATTTAGGGGAAGAAATGATTGTCATATCCTGACACATTTAGCTTTGAGAGGCTGAGCTAGTTAGCTATATGCTCTTATAATACCTGGAACTCATGGAGTATTGTCATATCTTATAAAATCATGCATGACTTGCTATTGCTGTTATAAATCCAAAAGCAAACAATGGACTTTCTCCATTTATAATAATGTCTTTTAGTTGGGCTCCAGTTCCCAGCTTAGTTGCGGTAAAGGCTGACATATTTTTGCCATGCCTGAGAATAAACAGATTATTCATATAAAGTCATAGAAAAAAAATCTCCAATCTACATGTCAATCTGCTATATTCAGTATGGATCAGCATGAAAATTTTTAGCTTCACCTCACAGGTTTATATTAATCCCACCTACCATACCATTTCTGGTTGTTTTATTGGTCACACAATCCTACATTCACCTATCTATACCCTTTTTGAAAATGCATTCCATGACATCTAGAAAATGTATATATGAACCTAAGTGACTTTCCCAGAATAAAATCCTTTTAAAATCTAACCCAAAGTATCCTATTATTAGAATAAACAGTCAGATTAGAGCTGGTCAAAAAATTTCCAGTAGAAATCAGGCTTAATGAAATCCTAATGGAAGCCAAGAAGATAATTGCTTTACCAATTCGCCTGTGTGGCTCAGTGGAAGCTGACCTGGTAGGCTGCTGGAGAACGTTGGCTTCTGGACTTCTAGCTCCGTGGCAGCGAACTGCCATGGCTTCCGGGATAGCTGGCTGAGATTCCTGAGGGTTTTTTCATTTCACTATGGAATGTAACATTTTTCAAAGGCTCAGAATTTTTTACAGAAGGAAAAATCCCACTATAGTGTCTATGGCTACGTCTAGATTGCAAGCTTCATTCGAAATAATCTTTTCCGGAAGATCTCTTCCAGAAAAGCTTATTTTGAAATAGCACGTCTACACACAAAAAGCGCAATGAAATAGCAATGTGCTATTTCGAAAGATAGCTGATTGGACGCTAACTCACAATTAAGGCCACCCAGAACCAGTTCAGGCAGGGCATTAGATCAGCAGTAGCTCCTGGGTGCTGTTGTCTAAGGCTAGCTGAGACACGTGCTTAAAGGAACCCCCGCCCCGGACAGCTGTTTCTCAGCTTCTTCTGCATGCTTGCCTACCTCTCCAAGGGAAAGCAAAACATTTGCAGTGTGTGCTCTGGTTGCCCTGCTTCAGAACACCACAGCACACCCTGACATGGAGCTGGAGCTGCCTCTGGGTATGCGATGGCCCCACACTGCCATGCTGCAGTTTCTGCAGCAGTTTGTGCAGGCTGCCTTCATGGCCCTGCACGAGTTCGACTCTGAGCTCATCTTTGAGAACCTCTGCCTGTGTGCGGAAGCAAGGCCCTTGCAACCGCATCCCACAGTAGAGAGACACTTTTGGAGGCTAGATACCAGTTCTGTCTGGTGGGACCAGCTGGTTATGGAACAGTGGACGACCAGCAGTGGCTCCATAACTTCTGTATGAGGAAGGCGACATTCATGGAGCTGTGTGCCTGGCTCGCCCCTGCCCTCTGTAGACAGGACACCCAGATACGACCCGCCACCCCCCTGGAGAAGCGGGTCGCCATCACCATCTGGAAGCTCGCCATCCTAGATGGTTACCGGTCTGTGGGTAACCAGTTCGGCGTGAGAAAGTCCACCGTCAGGGCCCTCCTCATGGAGGAAAGGCACTCTTGGGCTGCAGTCCCTGGAGTGGAGGGAGTACTGGAAAGAGGGACCCTAGGGATAGGGGGGTTGGAGGTGCAGAGAGTGGGCTGTGGAGGGGAAGCCCTATCCCTGGGGGTTCTGCAGTCCCATCCTCACACAGCCCTGCGAGGGGGAGCGGGCTTCATAGGGGGTGGCTCTTGGGGTGTTTGGTGGGGGTTGGGGGGTGGGAGAGGACGGGGACCTACCAAGGGCTCAGGCACCCCCTTTGACTCTCTGTTTTGTGTCTTTGTTTGTCTCCTGCAGATGGTGAGGGCCATAAACTCCATCCAACTCCGTCCTGCTGTGCAGGGTCATCCAGCTGGGAGACCTGAACCCCACTGTGGCCAGATTTGCCGCCCTGGGCTTCCCCAACTGTGGGGGGGCCATAGATGGCACCTACATCCCCATCTGAGCTTCAGAACATTAAGCTGCCCAGTACATCAACAGGAAGGGATACTTCTCAATGGTGCTGCAGGCCTCGGTCGACCACCACAGACAGTTTTCAGACATTTTCGTCGCACGACGCCCGCATCTTCAGAAACTCCAGACTCTATCAGAAGCTGGAGGCTGGCACATTCTTCCCCCAGCAGGAATTCAGGGTCAGAGATGTGGAGATGCCACTGTGCCTCATGGGGGATGTGACCTACCCCCTCATGCCGTGGCTGATGAAGCCCTACACCGGCCACCTGGACCTAAGCAGGGACCGTTTCAATGCCCGCCTGGGTAGGGCCCGTATCCAGGTGGAATGCACCTTCAGCTGCTTGAAGGTGAGGTTCAGGTGCCTCCTGACCCACCTCGATGTGGGGGAGCACAACATCCCTCAGGTGGTCTCAGCTTGTTGTGTTTTTCACAAGGGGGAGGCCTTCCTACCGGGATGGGGGGCAGAGGCCTGCTGGGAAGGACGGGCCTTTGAGCTGCCATCCACCAGGCCCATCAGGTGAGGGTGCACATCCGGGAGGCCTTGAGGGAGAGTTTCTCTCAAGGACCCCAGTAACTCTCCCCAGGGCCTCCCCACTAGGGGCCTGTGCCTTCCCCTCTCTGCCTTTCCCACAACAACCCCTTCCTCTCCCTCTCCCCATAGACTCAATAAAAAGACCAGTTTTGTGTTTAAAAAAAAATTCTTTGGATTTTTTTTTTAAATAAAAGGTAACTGGGGAGGAGAAGGACTCAAAACCTGGATATGGGGAGGGAGGAGAGGCTCAGACCTGGGTCTGGGAGTGCCATGTGGTGCGGCTGTAAGTTCCACCTTGGGTCCAGGGACCTTGGTGACCTTGGTGGTGAGGGAGCTTAGGGGGATAGGCAGAAGGGGGAGCTGGAGTGGGGTCAGGCATGGCAGGGGGGACAGGGGCAGGCATGGCAGAGAGAGGAGTAGCTGGAGCAGGGAAAGAGCAGGGACTAGGACTGGGACTGGGTAGGCCATTATCTCCAGGACAAATGTTGCGGCCCTGCTGTACCAGCTCGGTCCACTTTTGGGCCCACCATTGGGTGTCGTCCCAGACCAGTGTTTGTTGCATGTCCCAGAGGATGGACACGTCCTCCCTCATCAGGTTGTTGTGGACCCTCCAGAGCCTCTGGCTCTCCCGAGGTTGGGCAGCTGGCTTGGCTGGTGCTGATCGCCCCACAGTCATGGCTGGTCCAGCTGGGGAGAATAAAGAGAGGTGGTCAGTCATCCATGGGGACACTCTCCCTGAGGCGTTGCCCTCCTCTGAGAGCAACAGTTCTCGGGGCAGAGGATGGCAATGTCCCGGGAGCAAGGCCATGTGTGGCCTGGATAGTGGGCCCTGCCTCACAGAGGGGACTTTGCTTTCTGGGCTCCCCCACCCGTCCCACAGACAAGCAGGCAACGGAAATGTCTGGCCACACTGGGATCCCATGGGCGGGAGAGAGGCCTCGATCTGTCTGGGCTTCCATCAGGGCTGCACTTGTCTGTGCCTGGTAGCGCTTTCCCCGGGAGTGGGTGCAGGCATGCCCATGTGCTGTGTACAGCACTCCTCTGTCTGTGTGCAGGTGTCCATGTGCCCTTGTCCCCAGCCTCCTTCCAGCGGAGTTCAGAAGTGTGTGTGGCCTCCCCAGAGCCTGTGAGCAGGAGCCCAAGGGTGCTCCGGGGCTGCCTCCTGGGGCTGCCTCGCACAGACTGGTGCTGCATGTGCATTCATGTGCACAGACTGCAGTGTGCGGGCCAGGCCAAGAATTCCAAGCGATGATTGCACAACGGCCCCTCAGCATCCACCACTCCCGCCCTGTGTGTGTGAAAAACTAAGAGCACTCACCTGATGATCCCTCCCCAGCCTCGGAGGATACCTGGGAGACATCCAGGCCCTGGGGTACCAGCTCCAAGGTGAGCGTGGTCACCATGCTGGCCATCTCTTCCTCCTCCTTGTCCTCCTCCTCCTCATTGTGGGCTGGGACCCCCGGCCAGGCGACGACAGGTGTCTCCAGCCCCAAGTTCACAACCAGCAGTGGGGAAGGGGCTGCACTGCCATCCAGGATGTGGTGAAACTCATTGTAGTAGGGACAGGAGTTGGGTCCTGCCCCTGAGCAAGAGCTGCGCTCCCTTGCCTTTGTGTAGCCCTGCTGGAGCTCTTTTACTTTACTCTTCACCAGCTCAAGGCTCCTGTGGTGCCCCTCATGGCCAGGCTGTCAGCCATCCAGTCATATATATCGGCATTGCTCCGTCTGAAGCAGAGATCCTGGAGGCTCTCCTCTTGCCCCACGCCTCCAGGAGGGCCAGGATCTCTACCCCAGAGCAGGATGGCACACACCTTTTCCGGCCCCTGGCAGGCTCCTGGGAGCCCTGGACATGCTCTCTGGGAGGGCCAGTGGACTCTTGGGGGGCTTGTGGCTGCAATACAGGAGCCTGCAACTGTGGAACTGCCAGCTGCGTGGTGACTTCCAGCTCCCAGGGCTGGCTTCCTGCCACAAGCCTTGTCCCAGGTATCTGTGGCTTTAAGAGCTTCCAGGAGACAGGAACTATAGAGTTGTGATGAGTGTGGGTGGAGCGGCTAGTAGGGCACCTGTGTTATTTCCTGGAGGCCTCTTTTTTCGACAGAAATCCCTCTTCCATGTCCACACACACCCTTTTTTGAAAAAGCATTATTCCTTATAGGATGAGGTTTACCACTGTTGAAAAAAGCCCTCTGTTATTTCAACTTTCTGTCGAAATAACACTATTGCAGTGTGGACGCAAATAATGTTTTTCCCGAATAATGGCCATTATTCCAGAAAAAATGCTGTAGTGTAGACATACTCTATCTCTTTATATTTACCATAAGTCTGATCCAAAGTCCTTCCATTGCAATCACTAGGTTTTGGGTGTGATCTCACTTTTCTGGTTCACCCTTGGCTTTTAACTCTAATGGACATGTGTCAAACAGTTATCTAAAAACCTTGAAAGACATCTTTGTTTCTACATTTTGATATTCTGAAATGGTGTTTCTGAGAGATTTAGAGATATTATCTAGATTTATTCTAGATTATTGTCTTCTATGTTTTTGTTATGGCCTTGACCATTCAAATCTCCTTTCTTATTGTATAAGGTTAACCAAGATTTTCACCCCCAATAATCTTTCTCTTCAAGTTTCAGGAGAAAATAGATAGGTTAGTAGTAGTAGTAGTAGTAGTAGTATTCATAATAATAATAAGAATAATAATAATGTTTTATTTATTTATTTATTTATTTATTTGAAAATCTCAGATGATTTATGTTCCATGTAAGGGTAACTTTCATATAAAATTACTTGGAAAGTTATACAAAACTAAATATAATCCATGGGTGTTTCTTATTCTGCAATAACACGCTAAGTCAAAATGTGACAAAAGATATGTGAAGCAAACAGGATCTGCTATAATGTCATAACATTATCAGTTGAGCCAGTATCTTAGATTATAAACCCTTACTTGGAATACAAATGCACAAATTAATATTTGCCTGCATGCTACCCTTGATATATGCAGCACACATGAACATTAGAGAACATATTCAAAGTAATCTGTATATGAAAGAATAGTTCTTAAATAATTTCTTGAAAGATTTAAGATCCACCTAGTGTTCCTTCAACATCACCTATACCTAGCGGCTTAGACTGGCAGGCAAGTTTTTCATAAAGCAACTGCTTTTGCGGAAAACTTGCCAGCTGTCTACCCTGGCCGCTTGAATTTGCGCAAGAACACTGACGATCTAATGTAAGATTGTCAGTGTTCTTGCGCAAATACTATGCTGCTCCCGTTCGGGAAAAAGCCCTCTTGCGCAAATGTATTTGCGAAAGAGGGCCAGTGTAGACAGGGGAGGACTGTTTTGCACAAAAAGGCCCCGATGGCGAAAATGGCGATCGGGGCTTTCTTGTGTAAAACCGCGTCTAGATTGGCACGGATGCTTTTCCGCAAAAAGTGCTTTTGCGCAAAAGCATCCGTGCCAATCTAGACGCTCTTTTCCGCAAATGCTTTTAACAGAAAAACTTTTCCGTTAAAAGCATTTGCGGAAAATCATGCCAGTCTAGACGCAGCCACTTTGTTTCACCCAAAGTATTTTTTTCTTGAAAATATTTTCTGTGGACTATGCGAGGAAAAGTTCATTCTCCATTTACCTTTGACTTTCCTTTTGTATTTATGGAGTAAAGACTAGTGTTGTTCTCATTCCCCCTGAAGACTGTGGACAACAAAGGAGCTGGTACAATTTAGCAGCTTTTGGAACCAGCATTTCTACCATTTTTTTTCTCATCTTTCCATTTGATTTGCCATCTAACTGCACCCAGTGACATTGATAGGAACAACAGAGACAATACATATTGCTCTAATGAAACAGACTCTAAAAGTTTTGAGATATTTGATTAAAAATTTGTTATCTGGTAGGGCATTTTTATTTATTTTGTATTAAGTAATCAACATCTGACACATTTTGGGAGTCAATTAAAATTTCTCATCCATACAGAGAGTGATGTATGTATGCCATGGACTGTCTTGGATAATCTCTTGCATGATAAGAATTGAACATAAAGAAAAGAAAAGAAATGTAAAAGTAATATTTTTCATAGGCATATACAACTAGTGTTTATAGAGAAGCTTCTAATTAGTATTCAGCTGCTGCCTCAGTTCCTCACCCAAGATTTTGGGAGTGTCATTAACATACTATATAATTTGCTTCTTTGCTCACTCAGCTCAGTCATTTAATTTACAATCTTATGGAATGAGAAGGTTTTTTACCATAAAATTTTCCTGAGTAATTAAAAGCAGACAATGTGCATCATTACAGAATCGACAACCAGGCTCCTGAAAACTTAGAATTGTACCAGGAGTAAATAAAAAAGAAACTTGGCACTTATTACCAATTAATCAATTTAAATGAAGTAGTCTATTTCTACTGTCATATTTAGGATTCAGCATGGACATGTGAGTGAACATTTATAAAAAATAATAACAGGAATTGATCATTCTGAAGATACAAATCTAGTTGAAGAACTATATAATTAAGCTGATTTACTCTCTAGGAGATACAGCCTGCTATTCTTAGTCCTCTTTTCTCAGGCAAAATTCCTAATTATGTTTTTAAAACAACTATATAAATGTATCTAAACTGTTAGAAACAACATTAGCAATGATGGTTTAAATTTGTAGAACTGATGTTATTAAATAATAAAGTTATCTTGAATATTCTTACATGCATCTGAAGGGCCAGACTGTGGTCCCTCATGAGTTTTACACCTGTTTAATTTCTTGGAGTAGCACCTCATTAACACACAAGTGTAAGTACAGACATAATCAGGCTCAATATACATTCATAATGTGTATCTATAATAGCAGCATCTGTCAGTCCCATCCTCTAAAGGCTTGGGGACTAAATTCTGTTTGACCAGCATAATCCCACAGTGACTCCTCCCCCTCCTAGTTAAGTCAATATGTTTTTCACCGTAGGTTGCTCCACAAGTTCTGTTTAAAGGTTGATCTTTCTAAGTCTTCTAAAATCAACATGTTTAATAGGGCACTTTGAAATTTGGTGTCCCTCAGGAGAATGCATGGTAGGGGTAAGGGTCCAAATTAGAGGTCATTTGAGATATGCATTGTTGAGAAATAAACACCGAAAAAAGCAATTTTTCAAAAGGTTTGCAGGTGTGGTGTTTTGTTTTGAACAGAGTTAGGGATCAATGTGCAATCAAATCAGTCTCACTTGCAATCTGTCAAATATTACCCAAGACAGTCCACAGCATCCATCAAATATTTGTGGGAATGGTACCTAAAAGTGTACATTTTAAAGCATGTATGCACATGTACAGCAAAACAGGTAGAAGATTTGTATTCCTGCTGTTTCATATGCATTAATGCACCCCTGCTCTCATCAGCTTATCTGTACAATCAGCAAAAGAAATCTGGGTTTGGAGGGACTTGTCACTAAAGAACTCCTTGGTCAACTCAACTGACCCCAGGTTTTTTAATGTTAAATGGATTCGAGACCTACAGGTAAGCAACTAATATTTTATCAGCTTTATCCAAAAAAGTCAGGCAGAGGGCACTCAAAGTGATAACACTCCCATATGTTTTCTCTCTGCCTCTCTCTCAGATGAAATATGAAGCCCCCTTAGCAATGTTACTTTTCTAAAAAAAAATCATTTAGGCTATATCTAGACTGCAATGATCTGGCAATGAGCAATTTGCGTTTCTTTTTCCAATAGTTTTTTTGGAAGAGGCTTTTCCAAAATTTGGCCCATCTACACTGAGCCATGGAAGGAGGAAGACAGGGCTTCCAAAAGGGCGTGTCTGCTCTTCTGCAAAAAAAAGCAGAACAGCAGACGCATTCCCTGAACACGGCAGAGTTTTTCCAGGATAACTTCGGGATACCGGAACAAGCCCGTAGTCTAGATATAGCCATAGACAGATGAAATCTCTATCCCTAAAAGTTTTTAAGTCCGGGATTGACAAAGACCTCATCTTGTGGATAAGGGAGAAGCGGTGGACGTGGTATACCTAGACTTTAGTAAGGCATTTGATATGGTCTTGCATTATATTCTTATCAATAAACTAGGCAAATACAACTTAGATGGGACTACTATAAGGTGGGTGCATAACTCGCTGGATAACCTTCCCCAGAGAGTAGTTATTAACGGTTCACAATCCTGCTGGAAAGGAGTAACAAGGGTTCCTCGGGGCTCTGTTTTGGGACCAATTCTGTTCAATATCTTCATCAACGATTTAGATATCGCATACAGAGTACGCTTATTAAGTTTATAGATGATACCAAGCTTGGAGGGGTTGCAACTGCTTTGGAGGATAGGGTCATAATTCAAAATGATCTGGATAAATTGGAGAAATGGTCTGAGGTAAACAGGATGACGTTTAATAAGGACAAATGCAAAGTCCTCCACTTAGAAAGGAACAATCAGTTTCACACATACAGAATGGGAAGCAACTGTCTAGGAAGTAATACGGCAGAAAGGGATCTAGGTGTTATAGTGGACCACAAGCTAAATATGAGTCAACAGTGTGACGCTGTTGCAAAAAAAGCCAACATGATTCTAGGATGCATTAACAGGTGTATTGTGAGCAAGACACAAGAAGTCATTCTTCCACTCTACTCTGTGCTGATTAGGCCTCAGTTGGAGTACTGTGTCCAGTTCTGGGCGCCACATTTCAAGAAAGATGTGGAGAAATTGGAGAAGGTCCAGAAAAGAGCAGCAAGAATGATTAAAGGTCTAGAGAACATGACCTATGAAGAAAGACTGAAATAACTGGGCTTATTTAGTTTGGAAAAGAGAAGATTGAGAGGGGACACGATAGCGGTTTTCAGGTATCTAAAAGGGTGTCACAAGGAAGAGGGAGAAAACTTGTTCTTCCGGGCCTCTGAGGATAGAACAAGAAGCAATGGGCTTACACTGCAGCGAGGGAGGTTTAGGTTGGACATTAGGAAAAAGTTCCTAACTGTCAGGGTGGTTAAACACTGGAATAAATTGCCTAGGGTGGTTGTGGAATCTCCATCTCTGGAGATATTTAAGAGTAGGTTAGATAAATGTCTATTGGGGATGGCCTAGACAGTACTGGGTCCTGCCATGAGGGCAGGGGACTAGACTCGATGACTTCACGAGGTCCCTTCCAGTCCTAGTATTCTATGATTCTAAGACCTGGCTGGGATGATTTAGTTGGGATATGTCCTGCTTTTAGCAGGGTGTTGGATTCAATGATCTCCTGTGTTCTCTTCCAACTCTCTAATTCTATGATTCTATGATACATTGTAAAGCAAAATAAGAAAAATATTCGAAGAATAATGTTAGGTAAATATAAGGATTCTTTGAGTTTACTTTATGCATTCTGAATTTAAAAAAAAATATTATAAATGTGGATATTCATAATTTATATTCTTGATTGTACATACATTATAGAATTTATATACATCTCCGCTCATCATTTGATGCCATATCTAGTTTGCCATGCCAGTAAAATCTCATTGAATTGAATTGATAGTTCAGGGTCTCATTGTCTTCAACTTAGAAATAACATACCATAGGAGAGAGGAAATTGCTGGAATTTCTACTTTTTTCCCTCCTCCAGGTCCAGGTCTTTTTCAGGATGAGAATTTGGAAAATCAGACGATGTGGTTTTGTATCCCTGCTGAGACTAGCATCAAGGTTTGAAAATATTTTATTTAATTATTGTTATTGTCTGATCACTGATGTCATTGTTGTGATCAGAATCTGGCTGTATATAAGCACTTTTCCACAAGAAAGGGATTTAGGCCCGCAGATCACACATTTATGCACTATTGTAATCCATAAAATGCCTACTCAATGGTCATTTCCATATGGACCTAAATTTCTGCATTTAGGCATGAGCACTGCTGCGGCAGGCAGGCCTCTATACTTCTACCCCAGGCCTACAACCCAGTGTAATCTTCAAACCAAGTGACGATAGGGGGGAGAGCACCTATCTTGCCTCCAAGACCAAAGTAGGAGGTGTATGCATGTGAACACACCTCTGAACTCTGGGTCTTCACTGACCAAGGACATCAGTTGTGAGTGGGGTGCAGTGGAGGGAGAAGGGAGTAGTATGGTACAGTAACTTTTGTTTGTCAGACTTTCACTCTTCAAGGTGAATGTGGTCCAGTGTACTCTGGGATGGGTGCTGATCTTATGAACGCATGTTTTGGAATGTGAGTGCAGTATTTTCCCAAAGTTATGCTTAGTTCACTTCCCTTTTTAATAAAATGTCTCTTTTGTTATACACAGACTCATTGCTTGTGAGTGAGGAAATATTGCCTCTTTTAGAGGCCCTCAGAGGTGCATAGATGACTCCACAAACTAAAGGGGAGGACACATGACCAGCCCAAGTGTCTCTCCTGACCAGTGACCCCTGCACCAAGCCTGGTCCCACGTTACCTGTCCCACGTTACCTCAGGGGAGGGATGGGGCGGGAGGGCAGGAGAGGCTTTCTTTGTCCCCTTCCTGCACCTCTCCTTTGGCACATTCAGCTGCTTTCCCTGGAAGCCAAGTGGGTACCAGGATGGAGCCGCTTCTGCCTGAGACAGCTTGCCTGGGAGTCACTGTGTTCTCTCAGGCAGAAGTGGCTCCATCCCACTGTCTGGCTGCCAGGGAGAGCAGCTGAACTTGCCAGGGGAGAAGCAGAGGGAGGCTATGTCTACACTGCATGCTTATTTTGAAATAACTGTGTGTGTGTCTACACAGCAAGCCTGTTATTTCCAAACAATTTCAAAATAGCGGGCTTCTTACTCTAACTTCTGTAACCTTCATTTCACAAGGAGTAAGGTAAGTCAAAGAAAGACTTCCTTCGACTTCCGGCTGGGTAGACAGCACAAAAAGCCAAGTTAAGCTACTTCGACTTCAGCTACGCAATTCACGTAGCTGAAGTTGCGTATCTTAACTCGACTTTGCCCCGCAATGTAGATGTACCTGGAGAGAAAGACAGAGCCTCTCCCTCCCTGCCCCTGGCAGGCTAATTTGAGGGGTCACTTGACCCCCTTCCCATATCCCTCCTACATGTCATTGCCGCAAGGGTGGAGTTAAGTTTTCCAAGATTACTGTGAGGAGGCTATCGTGACTACATTGTAGTTTTAAGAGGAACCCTAGATATTGAATTGCACCTTTGTTGCTGCCAACTTCTGCTGGAAGAAGGGTTACATGCAGAAGGGGAGTCTAGGGGAGGAAATCTCTGCTCAGATCTTTTTTGTGGAAATCCCCTCTCCCAGCCCCATACATTATCCTGAGAAAGGGCAGTATTTGGACCCCTTCCATAAAAACACTTCACAATGCCAAGCTATGATACAAGGGCCATCCCAGTCCTATATTCTTAGGAACCCATAAAGTATCTATGAAGAAATAGATTAGGAAGAGCATTATCTCCCCCCCCCTCCCAATTTCTGGAGGACCCTGTCCCTGGGTGCATCAACTCCTCTCCCCATCCTGTCTAGTCTCCATCCCACAGCATGGACCCAGACTGCATGAATTTAGGCTACTGTGAAAGCATCTGAACTCCTTTCTGCCCAGAGGAAAGTGGGAAATCCATGTGTACCTCTGAGTAGCACTAAGTTTCTAACACTGAAAATAACTTATTTGTTGGTGTCAGCTTTTTAAGCATTTTTTCAAGGTGGGCTGAATTAAGTGGGCTGATGAATAGGTGTGGGGAGGGGGGGAAAACATCCTAGGAAATCTCCACTATCCATTCATGTCTCCAGAATGGTACAAAATACATTTCTATGGATCATGCAATGGGTTGTTGTTTTTTCTGGTAAGGAGATATCTACAAGTTGTAAGAAAAATGTCATTATTCTCCATAAGCTTCAATAAAATTCTAGGCTTGGAAGATTTAGGAGGGGGCAGAACTCTCAATAATGAACAGCTTTGTGGGTGTAACATGTTATTTCTGCTTTAGGAGCTTTACTTTTGTGATCTATAATTAATAAGCAATTGACAGTCCAAAACCATGGATATTATTATTGCTTTTTACTTAAGGCCTAATCCTGTAGCTATTGAAAGTCCATAGCAAAGTGCTCATTGATTTCATTGGGTGCAAGATTGTGTCTTAAAGGATTTACACTAGTACTGCATCAGCAGAGAGGACTTTGATTCATTTCAGTAATTAGTTCCACTCAGATAGAAGATTTATAATTCCTGCAATCATCCTTTCACAAAGACAAGATGCCTTCATATATTTAGGCAGAGTAAATATTAGCACAGGGTGACCAAAAACCCTATAACCTGAGAAAGGATCTGAACAATTATTCTACATGCCAATAATTATGTAAAGTTCAGAAAGTTAATGATGCACAGAGTGTCTAAAGAATTGCCAGATTATAAAAAACATTATTTATGCTCAGACAGTATTTTAATGCTGAATGATCTGTTTATAATCACATCATAGTCACATACTCTCCTTTGCTCATTAGTTCCAGTTGTGCATGTGGGCAGTCAGCTTGGAAACAATAATTGTTATCTACAGCTTTTCCAGATACATGTATTCAAATGAGTGTGTCTGCCAGAGAAATAATGTCTGAGCAAGTGGAAATTATAATTGATGTTAGGCTGCAGTAATTCTAGGGGCTGCACTGCAGGGACACATGCATAGATAGGTGTTTACGTCACACAGAGACCCACAGAGATCAATGGGGCTCTGTGCAGATGCAGGGGTTTGCCCATGCTGAACTACTTGCTAGGTTAAACCCATAGTGCTCTATAACTGCTAATGAATTCTCCCATTACCACTGTGAAGTAGCTATTTGTTTTTCCACTTTGCAGACGTGAAGCCGAGACTCAAGAACTTCCTTCTACCCTTGTTTTGTGTATGAGCTGAGTGTAACCCACACATTCACTGTCCCATGTAGTAGAGAGAGTGAGAGAGAGGGAGTTCAACTGGGTCTCTGACGCTCAGGATGTGCTTCCTCAGCTAGGAGAAGTATGTACCCACACACTAGCTGGGTGTGGTTTTCTGCCCCATGTAGTGACTCTTAGACCACTTACAGAGAGAGAGAGAGAGAGAGAGAGAATGAGTTTGGTCTACAGCCTTAGCTGAGAGCCAGCTGGCTTTTAGCTCAAGCAGTAGAGGTTCATGCTCTCAGATCCAGAAGTCCCAAATTCCCAGGTGGGTAAAGGTAGGGCTGGGGGAGGCACGTCCTCTGCCCAACCCTTCTGCCCAGTTTCTGCACCCTATGGGAGCCAGGACCTCCTCCAGCACCACGGGGAGGTGGGGCAATGTGTGGCCACAGCCTCTCTGGTCCCAGCACCACAGGGAGGTGTAGTGGTGCATATGGCCCCATCCTCCCCAGCCCCAGAGCATGGGAAGGGCGGGCGCTCGGGGCCAGCAACACTCCACCCCCAGTAAGCGTACAGTAGATGTTATGGAGGTGGAGTACGGGTGGGGCCAATACCCACTCGCCCTGTAGGTTCGATTCTGCCTATCGGCATTGCGCAAGCAAAATCTTTTCCTAACACATTGAGCACAAGAATCCTGAGCACTGCCAGCAGTGCTAGAAACCCACAACTGGGTTCAGATATAGTAGGGTCCTGGCACCAACTGGAGCCTTGAGCAGGACTCATGTAGATGCTGTGCAGCAGGACTGAGATCCCATGGATTCTGAAAGACCCACTACCAAATAATAGGGAGTTGTTCGAAGTGGAATTTTATAATGTCCCAGATGAGATTCTATCACCAACCTACATCCCCATGCCCAACCTCAACTAGCAGAAGGGTCTAACTTGGGAAGAACCATATGCTAGCCTCTTTCCATAGGCACACCAGAGGTTATATTCCTCAAGGCTTACTTCAGGAACAATGCTTTGGGGAGCACTCTCTGCGGGAGTCCATCACTGTAAGACCCTTTGACTGCACTCTGTGGCTTAGAGCCACAAAAAGTTAGCTTTAAAATATCTGTCCAGTGCCATATAACAAGTGTGTGTGGTGGAGTTCCTAAGTCACAGTCCTAAGCCCATATAGTAGGCCACCCTGCCACATGGCATATGTGTTTGAAATGTTATAATGAATAATGCAAGCTAGCCAGCCCTTTCAAACAATTTTCTAACTCGGCGGTTTTCAAACTTCATTGCATCGCGACCCCGTTCTAACAACAAAAAGTACTATGTGACTCCAGGAGTGGGGACCGAAGCCTGAGCCTACGCAAGCTGGTCAGGGACAAAGCCCAAGCCCCATACCCCCAGGTCGGTGATCTGGTCAAAGCTGAAGCTGAGAACTTGTGTGGTCCCCCAGGAGAAATCAAGTGCTACCCAGCTGATTAGCAGAGCGCCCACAGCTGCCCACCACCACTAGCATGTGTTTCTATTGGTGAAAACTTAAAAAATAATAGTCTTGCAGCACCTTAGAGACTAACAAAACATGTAGATGGTATCATAAGCTTTTATGGGCACAACTCATTTCTTCAGATGAATGGAGTTAAGGGATTCAGTTTGCAAATAAAAAGCAGAGAAAGAGAGGGGATGGGAAGGGGAAGAGAAGGGAAAAAAACAGAAAAAATATTGTCAATTAGGCTATGTCTACACAGCAGCGTTATTTCAGAATAATGTCAATCTACACAGCAAGCCCATTATTTTGAAATACATTTGAAATAACAGGCTTCTTACTCTGACTCCTGTAACCTGCATTGTATGAGGAGTAAGGGAAGTCAGGGGAAGAAGTGCTCTATTTAGAAATAAATGATGTGTAGACAGTGCAAAAAGTCAAAATAAGCTATTTCGACTTAAGCTATGCAATTAGGGTATGTCTACACAGCAAAGTTATTTCGAAATAACAGCCGTTATTTCAAAATAACTTTATTAGAGTCTACACAGCCAAACCACTATTTTGAAATTAATTTGAAATAGCGGAGCACTTATTTCGAATTTGGTAAACCTCATTCCACAAGGAATAACGCCAAATTCGAAATAGCTATTTGCAAATAAGTGCTGTGTAGACACTTATATTGAAATAGAGAGCCTCCAGCCTTCCCAGGGTGCCCTGGGGGCCACTCCAGCCTCAACCAAGAACACTCCTCTCCCTCCCCCCGCCCCGGAGCCCTTAAAGGGGTTGACTCTGGCCACAGTGCCTGTGCCAGCTCCAAGCCTGCCAGCCCAGAGCCAGCAGTCACTGCCCCTGACCCAGTGGCCCCAAGCCACTGGCAGCCAGCCCTCCACCGCTCTCCATGAGCAGTCTGCCAGCTCCCAGGAGCCTGCCAGGGCCTGGAGAAGGTGGGCGCCTTCCTTGTCCAGAGTGGAGATCATGGACCTTATTCAGACTGGGGGGATGCCCTCAATGTCCATGATCTCTGCACTAGATGGAGGAACGCGGCCATCTATGGCAGGATAGCTGCCAGCCTGGCCACCAAAGGCTACATGCGAACCCAGGAGCAGGTTTGCATGAAAATCAAATTGGTCCGGCGAGACCCCCAACCCTGAGCCCTGAGCTTCCCCTCCCCCTTCTTCCCCTTACTTCCCTTCCAGCTCCCTCCTCCCAGGATTCCTCCTCCCCTCTCCCACCTCCTTTCCCCAGTCTCACCAGAGTTTCATTCCCTCCCGCCCAGTTTTGTTAAATAAAGAGAGTTTGTGTTCATGAAA
This sequence comes from Rafetus swinhoei, assembly GCA_019425775.1. Lineage (NCBI taxonomy): Eukaryota > Metazoa > Chordata > Testudines > Trionychidae > Rafetus > Rafetus swinhoei. The sequence goes on from CM033437.1 coordinate 313,738,070, forward strand.
ATACATGTATTTTATTTGACATCAGGAAGCGGGGTTAGGGAGGGGTGAGTGGAAGGATGTGAGGGAGGAATGAGGCACAAGCCCCCAGTGGGGCAGACCAGGGAGGCTCTTAGTGCTCCTCAGGGTGGAAGCTCTCCCCCAGGGCCTCCTGGATACTGACAGCTCCCCAATGGACCTCCTGGATGGCAGCCTGCAGAAAGTGCAGCCAGGCTCACAGCAACGCATCCATGAGAAGCACCACAGTGCCCAAGGGCAGCTCTGGCTCCATGTTGCAGAGTGCTGTGGTGTCCCGAGTGAGGGCAACCAGAGCACACAGAGACAAAATGCTTTGCTGTCCCTCATCGAGGTAGGCAAGCAAGCAGGGAAACCTGAGAACCGGCTGTCGGGGGGGTCCCTTTAAGCACAGGCCTCAGATAGCCTCAGGCAGCAGCCACACAAAGTAACTCCTGACCTGATGCCCTGCCGGACCTGGTTCCGGCCGGCCTTAAATGAGATTCAGTGTCCGCTCAGTGTGGATGTGCTATTTTGAAATAGCAAAACGCTATTTCGAAATGCATTTTGTGTGTAGACACCTTATTTTGAAATAACTTATTTCAAATTAACTATTTCGAAATAAGAGATTTTGAAATAACGCTGTAATGTAGCTCAAGTTGAGTAGCTTATTTCAAGTTTAGCCCTGCTATGTAGATGTGCCCTGAGTGTCCATGCTAAATGAAACTGATGGAGTGGATACTAAGTGCTCCTGGGTACCCAGTGTTTGGTTTTTTTATGTCATTAGCATGTGGAATGTAGTGGGTAAAACAGTTAAGGTCTTTGTTTAAACCTCTATTGTAGGTATCAAACTTTTAAACGAAAATAAGCTCTGCAGCTTCCCTTTCTGTTAGTCTCTAAAGTGCTGCAAGACTATTCCTTATTTTTTTAAGTTTTTACAGTTACAGGCTAACACGGTTACCCCTCTGAAACTTTTCTACTGGTGGTACACATCCACACATACCTCAGTGCACATAACATTTATTCTGCACATAAATGGAAAAAATTAGAGGGAATGTTGGTCCTCACCCAACACTGTTCTAAGTTTGATTGTAAATTTCCATAAAAATTAAACTTACACATTAAAGTTACACATTTTGGTATTGCCTATTTATAGAATAAAAAAGTAGTAGAGTAAGCTCCTGGCAATATCATTTAATGTAATGGGTATATATTATTTTGAACTAAGTCTTTGCCATCTGTTCTGCTCCACAATTATGAATGTAAAAGGGCCATATTTCACAATTACATCACTAAAACATACATCGTAAATTACTTAAATGCATATGTATGTTCTCTGAGCAATGCAGCATGCATCTGTGATGTTTTTCTTGTGTTTCTGGGATGAATTAAGATAGATGGAAAATACATACTCATTATGCATGATATCATCATCTTTGTTCATAGAATTCAGGATGTCATAATCTAAAGATTTCAGTGTATTGTGAATGTTTACTTAGCCCAAGGCACATATATAAAATAGGAATGCCTCACATAACAATCATTTTAGATTTCAGGTCTTTAAAATATAGACTTATCAAAACATGTTCACGCTTCCTTCACCATATGTTTCCTGTTGTTTAATGGATAGCAGGGAGATTTTATTCTAACCAACTGGGATTTATCTGAATGGAGAGATTGAACTAATGACTTCTGTACTGTTAGTTATATATTACAGTCTAGAATAAAGCAAATAACACATCCTAGGGGGAAATAATGTTGTGCTTGACTTACTTGAACATTTTTCTTATAATATTTACATGGATTCATAACCCCATGCCAGAAAAATATATATTTTCAATCCTATTTTATCATTTGATTCTAGGATAGGCCATAGAAAAGTATTAGAGGTATGAGTCTAGACTCTCTCACTATGTATTTGTGACTTGCAAGAATTTTATCAAGTAATTTCCTTCATGGCAATTTTATGATGTATTTGTGCACCTGTGTATATTTTAAAGCATTTATGGCCTGAGTCTCCTTTCACTGACATGGGGTTTACATGGGTATAACATCACTGACTTCAATGGAGTTACTCTTGAGCCACACCAGAGGCAAATCAGGTCTCTAAACTGGAATTTCTGCATTTAGGACATCTGTGGTCACATGCATTCCTTATAAAATGATTTTAGTGGAGTTACACCAGGGAAGCACTTGGCCCCCATTCGGAATAGGGAGCAGCCAATTAGTTATGATTTTTCAGTGTGAAAAGACAGCAGTAGGTCATTAAAGTTTTAGGCCCTAGTTCTACAAGAAGATACAGACAGGCATGCCCCTTTTCAGTTTTGGCAGTTCAGCTTGCACATGCGGACGCATGGTAAGTGTACTAAACATAAGTATTGTGACAAACATCCCGGTCTGCATGGCTTTGGTGAGATCTGCAGTACAGTGTTTGGCTATGAGTATATCCATTCCAGAAAGATATTTAATAAACAGAGGTGACTGGTAAGAGGGAACCTGGGGGGCAACCCCCCTCCACCCTAGGCCCTGCCTCTTCCCTCACCTGCTCCACCCCACCCCACCCCACCCCACCTTTGCTCCGCTCTGCCTCTTCCAACCGAGGCAGACTGGAGACATAGCGGGGCCGGAGCCAGCAGCAGGGCTCCATCCCCCCCTGAACTCACTGGCAGTAGTGGGGGGGAAGAAGCAAAGCAAGGGAGTGGCTGGTCCCCTCCTGTTGTTGTCAGGGCCCCCCTACTAGTCCCTCCACCAGTTACTGGCCTGCCCCTCCTGCCCATGGCATTTGGGGGGGCACTTGTGGCCCCCTCAAAGCCCCCTACACATCACTCCCATTATAAACGGAGGGATTTCAGAGAAAATCAATACAGTGTTTAGAGAGAGAGATTAATTAAGAAGAAAATAATGAAGCTATCTATGTATATTTTTGCTAAGAGTCTATAGGTGGGTCATATCTGTGGATCTCTAACTTCTGCTTATAGAGCACTGTGACGGGGCAGGCCGTCTCCACCCTGCGGAGGCGGGCACGCCCCGCACTGAACCCGTGGTCGCCCTCACGCTCCTGGGCGTGGCCCAGGGCGCGCCGGCAGCTTGCGGCCCCTGCACCACCGCCGCCGCTCAGCTGAGGGGCGGGGCCGGGCCGGGGCGCGTGCGGGCATGGCAGCCTGGGATAGGCTGGGGGAGGGAAACGGCATGCGTGGCGGCAGATGTCACGCCGCAGGGACCACGGCGCGGGGTTTTTGAGGAGCGGCAGGGGAAGCAGAGGGGGGGGAAGGCCAGCGGAGGCTGGAACACAGGCGGCAGGAAGGTCAGCGGAGGCCGGGGGAGCAGGGGCAGGAGAGCCAGCCGAGGCTGGGGGCGCGGAGGACGGGGAGGCAGCGGAGGCGGGGGGGAACGGAGGCCGGAGAGAGAGAGAGAGACAGACCACGGAAACCAAGGGGGCAGGGCGCCCGCAGCGAGGGGGATAGGAAGTAGCCCAGGGCGGGGCACGGAGCCGGTGAGCCGGTGAGTTTGGGCGTTGGCCCCACCGGCTAGGTAGGTCATAGCCGACCTATCCTTAGGGCCCTGGGCTGGGGTCCGGGAGAGAGGTGGGCCGGACTCCCTATCCCCGCGGACCGGGCGTCGCAGAAGAACCCCACACCCGTCTTCGGGTTGGAATTGACAAACTGATACAAACTTTACCCCAGACTAGAGGAACACGAGGGGGGGGGGGTCACCCCACTCGTACAAGCACACTGCACTCCCAGTATAGCTATGGAGCTCTTTCCACATTCCCTTGAGCACAGGGACTGCAATTATGCCTGGTCCTTATGGGTGAGTCTACACTGCACTCTTACCTCAAAATAAGCTATGTAATTTGCGCTATGCAAATTGCGTAGTTTATTTCGAGGTAATTTCAAAATTGCTTATTTTGAAATTTGGTGCAGTCTACACAGTGCCAAATTTCTAAATAAAGCTTTATTCCAAAATGTCCCTTGTGGAACGAGGCTAACAGAAATGCTGGAATAGTGTACCCGCTATTTCGAAATCTATTTCAAAATAATGGGCGCTCTCAAAAGACGCGGAATAGCTATTTCGGGATACTTCCAGTATTCCAAAATAGCGCCACAGTCTAGACATAGCCTATCTGGGCTGTTTTAGAAGGCAGAAGGCTTATTTCCCCCTCTCCAGACACTGCATATCCAAGTTTAAGCCATATAAAGAAATGTATCCCAATGCAAAAATCTGAGCACCTTATGAATGGCTGTGTGGAATTAGTGTATTTCAAAATGCAATGTTATGGTTAAGTGTTACTGCTATTCTCCTTACACTCCTATCTTACTCTCTCCCAGAGTGCTCTTCAAAGAGGTGTTTATCTCCATTATTTTCCCACTGGAAAAATAAATAACCTTATCACTATATATTTAATTTACTTTGCTGCCAATGTTATAACAAGTGGCTCCCATAAAAAGCTCTTGCTTTGCCTGTGATATATCCTGTGTCCTGGAGGGGTGATGGAGTGAGAGGGCTTGGAGGGCTGCAATGAGGAGGGCTAAAATAGTCTATTCATTTTGTTTGCTTTTCCCATTAAACAAAAATGCTTTATCATAAACAAGGAGGGAGGCATCACCACTTGGCAAACAAACTCGTACTAAGTTGCACTTTGCTGAAAAAGTCCATATCTCTTCCTGGAAAAAAAAGTGACTTAAGTGTCATTCCAACAATGTCTTTTCAACTGGTATAAACTGAAATGGGTGGGGCACCGACCGTCTCTAATGGTTGTTTCAGGATATTCTCCCACAGAAAGCTGATTAAAATAGTCATTCAGTGAAATCTGGCTGCCTCCCCTCCGCCCCATGTAATGAAAACCAAAATCAAATGTGCTCTTCAGAAGTACTCATGCAAGCCCCTGAGATAAAAATGATCAGCCAGAAGTGATTTATTAGTGCCCAGAGATGTGGTGAAACCCATCAGAGAACAGGGACACAGTCTAAATCTTTCCTTCAAGCCGGTGTCAGAATTTTAACATGTGACTATGAGTAGCTCACATTGACCCATGACAGTGCATCATTGCTTCTGAACCCTGGAATGATCCAAGGAAGCTCATGAGGAGATCCCCGTAAGCTAGTGCTATCCCGTATTTGCCAGAATAAAAACAAACAAACAAACCCAAAGCCCTCTGAGTCACTGTTAATGGAGGGAGAGGGAGCTGATACCTTGGGAAATGATTAGGACTTATATAAAGAAGCACATGCTTTTGCCCTCTTTTTGCGGTCCTGAGGCTAGTCAATATGTTGGATTGACTGGAGTAAGGATGTGAAAGTGTACATGTGTACACAATTAACCAATGAGCCTGGTCTGTATCAGGGAAGGGAGCAGGTGGGAGCCAGTGCTTGTGGGGAGCTGGCTTTAAGCTGGCTCCTGGCTCCTGCCTGCTCTGCCCCACTGATACAGAGACAGCAGTGCAGGGAGGTGGGACAGGCAGCTCCATGGGAGTCAGTGCTCGAGGGGAAGCCAGCCCTCCAGCCCACAACGTGTAAATGTGTAATCCCTGACACTTGTCCGTGGTTGCATTCATGTAAATAAACAGTTTAACATCTGTAAACTGGAGCTCTACTTCCTGCTCTGTGGTGCGGGACAAGTCTTGTTTTTGGTAGTCCTTAACCACCCTTGCTCAATCCAGTAGAGCAGAAGTAGCTAAAAAATGGAGTAAATATGGCAACCCTTTTCTGATTAAAGTTATTCAGACCAGGGGAATTTCCAGCACTTACTCTTTGGTTCAGTGGCCTGCAACATAGCCCATCTACTCTGCCGATGAAGGGGAGCCTAGTTAGGGCTCACCAAACAGATGTGCTTTTCCCTTTCCTCACCTTAGGTTTCATGAAAACTACTATATTGGAATTCAGAATGTGTGGGGTTTGGGTGCAGGAACAGAAGGAGACACATTCTGCAGCATCTTCCCTGTTAAGCTGATTGTACAAAGACCACCCCGCAGTCGTGGTAGGTGCTCGGGTTTTTATTACCTAAGCTCTACTGTACAGCACACGAACCCCGCCGTACAGTGGTGGGGTAGGGGGGCTCGGGCCCGCCCACTCTCCCGAGCCCCAGCCCAGGGCCCTAAGGCAGGGGGAGATTACCTCCCACCTGCCTGCAGATGGGGTGTGAACCCTTAAACTCACCCGCACTTGGGGTCCTCGGCCCAGCCCTGGGCCACTTCCTACCCATCCTGCGGTTCCCTCCCCGGGGCCGGTGCGGGGTTGCTGCTCACCACGGTCGGTTCCCGGATCCTTCCATCCTCCCCCTCCTCGCTGGTCTCCCCTGCCTTCCCACTGGCTGGTCCGAGGCTCACACCCTTGCCAGCGGCCTCCACTTTTGAATGCCCCTCCGGCACGGCAGGTGATGTCATCGGCTGGCACCGGCATCGCCATGCCGGCTGACGCCACGGTGACGTCATCAGCCAGCGCTGACCCTCCAGCGCGTTGCGCACCTGTGGCATTGTACCCGGCAGCGTCTGCCGGGCCGCCCGCTCACTTGGCCTGGCGGCGTGCGGGGCCACTCCACCCCATCACACTGATACCTACATTTATCTTGAAGGATCATTGACAGTCTCTATATTCCCACCCCTCACAGGGTATGTCTACACTGCATTCCTCTTTCGAGAGAGGAATGCAAATGCAGGTGAGCGAAATGGCAAATGAAGCGTGGATTTGAATTTCCCGTGCTTCATTTGCATAATCGCGGCCGGACGCTTTTTCGAAATACCCTATTTTGAGATAAAAAACGCTGTTTAGACGCGGTTATTTTGAGAAAAAACCCTTCTTTCAAAATAACCCTTATTCCTCTAAGGATTATTTCAAAAGAAGGGTTTTTTTCTCAAAATAACCGCGTCTAAACAGTATTTGTTATCTCAAAATTGGGTATTTCGAAAAAGCAGCCAGCCGTGATTATGCAAATGAAGCACGGGAAATTCAAATCCGCCGCGCTTCATTTGCAGTTTTGTTTGTCTGCATTTGCATTCCTCTCTTGAAAGAGGAATGCAGTGTAGACACACCCACAGAGACATTAAAGGGCTGTAATAGGCAGAGTAACAGAGACACTGGTGGAGCTGCATAAGGCTGACTCTCCATGGAACTGACCTTTCCTTTCCCTGTAGATCCCTCACTTAGCATATGCACTACTGAAAAGCCAAATGCCTGCTCCTCTCCTCTATGGACTCCTAAGTCCCTCTGCTCTCTCCAACCAAAGAAACACCACAAGATGAATCTCCACAGGGCTTTCTCCTGGCCGCACTATTTCCTTTATTTCTCTGATGGATGGGGAGTTTTTGTAAGCAGAATCTACAGAGGCAAGGTATTTAAGGTTTTTTGCAGGCGCCCACCTTCTGCACTCAGAGTGCCAGAGTGGGGAAGAGCCCTGATAACCTCCATGCATACTTCTGCAGGGGGAGGTGCCCCCCAGTGTTTAGAATATTTGCAATAGCTGTCTGATGCAGAACAGCATACAACAAATAAAGTAAAGCATAATGTGTAGGTTTTGCAATAAGTGATGGACACATGTCAATCCTCTGCCATGAAACCTTTAAACGATAGCAAAATTATAGCTGAGTTATGTCTTTCTCTCCAGCAAGATACCCCATATCAATGAATGGAGCAGCACCATACTCAGGGCAGAGCAGAGACCCTATGCCAGGAGCTCTAAGAGAATTCTGCCTTATTCTCTCAACCTGCATGCCCAGACAACTCCATCCCTTTCAGGTTGTCTTGGACCTACAGAGCACCATGTGCGAGCACTCCCTCTGCTCTGGGAACTATGGCTATATCCACAACTATAAAGAGGGCTTGAGGGGAAGAGGATAGTTTACCTGCCCCCTCCCTGTGTGCAGCCTGGTGTGGCCCTAGCTAAGATGTACTACCTTGAATCAGAGAGCTAACATGATCCTTGGGATGATCAAGTCAATATAGCTATTAAGCAGTAAACCTCTCAGAACACAGATCCCAGATCTCAATCTCCAGTCAGTGAGAGAGGGGAAAAGGGAAAAAAACCAACCAACCAACAACCTGGGTTTACTTGTGCATAAACTCCTCGCTATCTGAAAGTCAGAAACATCTGCTGCTGTTCTAAGTAGCATATTGGCTATGTTGATCATTTGTGATTTCAGCAATCATTGTCAGTGCACCCACGAGAATTACCACCAAGTTCAGGGACATATGGATAATTTGGCTATTTAAAACAGCATTTGAGGAGGGGGAAGGGAAGGATTTTCAGGAGTGCCAGATAACAGGACTGAAGGCCTCTGCTTAATCTCTGGGTAGGTCATTTCCCAGGTTTTTTTAGTTACAGTGCAGGTGTGATACTTGTTATCTCTCCAGGTGCGGTGCTCTTGACATTTTATAATCAGACCAATTGCCTTGGTACGGAACTCTAGTATTTTTCTCTGTTGCCAGAATTGTAACAGCAATCAATATAACAGTGTCTGCAAGTAGACCCACCATTAGCAAATTACTTAGTGCACTGCAGAAACTTAAGTGATCAGCATTTCTCTTCAGAAATAACTAAGGCCAAGAGAAAGCGAGAAGGCAGCATCATCCAATGAATAAAGCACCAGATTAGAGATCAAGTGATCTGGCTTGTACTGGCCACACCATTGGCTTGCTGCATGATCTTGGCCAAATCACTTAACCCAGTGGTTCCCAATCTTTTTGATACTGAGGACCAGTAAACCCATTCATAAGCTTTTGGAAGACCAGTAACATTTATTTGCATATTTGCATATTCATTAAGCAAATGATGAATATGCAAATAAATTGTGTCGCTGGCCCTACCTGTTCGGCAGGTGGTTCTGCCCCCCCCCACCTGGCCCCAATCCCGGCTGCTTTATTGGCTGACACCGGCTCCCCCAGCTGCATCCGGCGCTGGGCGTTCTGCATCGGTGCGACCGGCGCCTGGCCTTCTCCCTGGGTCCTAGCGCCCGCTGGATCTAGCCCCGCCGCCCGGGAGTATGCCCGGCAGAGATGCTGAGGTGGTGGGCTCTCTCCCAAGAGGGCCATGCCGCCGCACTCGGCAGTGCGGGGTGCTGCTACCTCATCACACAAATTAATAGGATTGTGCGCATTAATTTTTCTAAGGACCGGTATTTTCTTCTAAGGACCGGTCCTGGGCCATGGACCACACTTTGGGAAACACTGACTTAACCCCTCTCTGCCTCACTTTTCCCATTTGTAAAATGAGGATAACAAAGCTTACCCACCTTTGTCAAGTGCTTTGAGCCCTACAGCTGGAAAGGCAAGGATTATTACTACATGTCTTCTAGTTATGCGCTGTGTGTAAAGATTCCACTTCTGCAGATGACGGGCCCCGAGGGTAAATGGCTACTACTGAGAGAAGGCATCAGCTAGGTGCGGTGGAGCCAAGGAAAACCCCAGTCCCTGATTCCCTTCTCTTAAACATCTCCAAAGAGGCTCTGCCCCTCCCCATGAAGGCCTGTAGCAAATACACAGTGGAACCCCACTCCTTCACAGGGACTTAATCTAGTCAGGCAGTAGACCGAAGGCCATTGTGTCCTGTGGACACTGTCAATTCTTCCAGTGGCTCTGCTGGAAGAGCTGTGGAAGCCAAGAAGAGAGTGCAGTGTGCAGAAGGATGCATGCTGAGTGACTCCTTGGGGATTACAGCCAAGAGGAGCAGACACTTGATACCAAACTGTTTAGGATAGTCAAGACAGAAGCAGACTGTAAGGGACTCCAAGAAGATCTCACCAAACTGAGTGATTGGGCAACAAAATGGCAAATGAAATTTAATGTGGATAAGTGTAAAGTAATGCACATCGGGAAAAATAACCCCAACTATGCGTACAGTATGATGGGGGCTAATTTGGCTACGACAAATCAGGAAAGAGATCTTGGAGTTATCGTGGACAGTTCTCTGAAAACTTCCACACAGTGTGCAGCGGCGGTCAAAAAGGCAAATAGGATGCTAGGTATTATTAAGAAAGGGATAGAAAATAAGACCCAGAATATCTTACTGCCCCTGTATAAAACTATGGTACGCCCACATCTTGAATACTGTGTACAGATGTGGTCTCCTCACCTCAAAAAAGATATTTTGGCCTTGGAAAGGGTTCAGAAAAGGGCAACTAAAATGATTAGGGGTTTGGAACAGGTCCCATATGAGGAGAGCTTAAAGCGACTGAGACTTTTCAGTTTAGAAAAGAGGAGACTGAGGGGGGACATGATAGAGGTGTATAAAATCATGAGTGGTGTGGAGAGGGCCGATAAAGAAAAGTTATTTATTAGTTCCCTAAATAGAAGAACTAGAGGACACCAAATGAAATTAATGGGTAGCAGGTTTAAAACTAATAAAAGAAAGTTCTTCTTCACACAGCGTGTAGTCAGCCTGTGGAACTCCTTGCCAGAGGAGGCTGTGAAGGCTGGGACTATAACAGAGTTTAAAGAGAAGCTAGATAATTTCATGGAGGTTAGGTCCATAAAAGGCTATTAGCCAGGGGATAAAATGGTGTCCTTGGCCTCTGTTTGTCAGAGGCTGAAGAGGGATGGCAGGAGACAAATCACTTGATCATTGTCTTCGGTCCACCCCCTCTGGGGCACCTGGTGCTGGCCACTGTCGGCAGACAGGATACTGGGCTAGATGGACCTTTGGTCTGACCCGGTACGGCCGTTCTTATGTTCTTATGTTCTTATGTTCACTTGAGGCAGGGACTCAGGCAGCTAGCAGCTTTGGAGGGACAGGGGTGGGTCAGAGCAGCAAGCACACATAATATGCAATACAGACTAACCTGGTACAGACTTGTTTTCATAGTCACTCATTTTTTAGCTCCCAAATTGTGATGCATTTGTGTAGCAGTGGTATATATATTTAGGTTATCTTCCCTGCGAGATTTTTAAAAACATTTAGGCACATGTACAAGAGATAGCATTAAAAGCTAAGGAGAACTAATTCTGCTGCTAGAATAGCTGCCATGACTTACAGCCCACAAGCTAGCAAAACAGATTCTCAAGTGTGGTTTAAGCCCCTTTGCACTCACGTGACATAAAGGAGCAGTAATCTAGTTACAAATACCCAGTATAAATGTATTCTTTGTGCTTTTTATTGCAACATTTGACTTTGACACACCCCGATCACACTAATAGAAAGCCTAACATGCTTTCATGCATTCAGAAAACACCACTTAGATGCACCTACAAGAGCACATTCCAACTGCAGAGAAAAAGACAGCTTAAAAAGGTGAATACTGTGTCACTAATGGGGGGATAGGAGTTAGAGGGTGGAGTTTTACTGCAATAGGGACTGTCAGTAAGCTCCAGTAGCAACGGGAGCCCAGCCTGGGATAGCAGCTATACTTCCCTTCCTCCCATTCCCTTCAGCCTGACACAGGTGAGATGTCATGCATGGCTGTTTCTAGCCAACATCCTGTGGCAGGACCTGGGGAGTCTCACCATGGACAAGAAGTAATTGGACTCCAAAAGACCCCAGGAGTGAGCTGAACTCCTGCCAGGAACAGCGAGATTGCCCGGGAGCGGAGGCTCCAATGGGAGACCTGCGGGACAAGAGACTGAGGCACTACGTATGGCCGAGTCCAAGTTGAGAATCAGTCAACCCCAAGTGTTAGAAAACATGGGCCTTGAAGTCCTATGCCTGGTACAAGGCCCCAAAGCAGAAAAAGGCTGCACAGTAGTCCATTGACAGGGGGCTTCCATCCAGAAGGACCATGAGCATTGATGTAAATAGACAGAAGAGTGGCAACTAAAAGCAAGCCAACAGCAACAGCAATTCCAGCACCAAGTATTGCAGCAATGGATGGCCAAACAGCAGGCCCAAGCAGTACAGGACAGCAGCAACTGAAAGCGATTCCAGTGTTCCAGCAGCAGGAACTCCAGAGAGACTTTCTGCAATACTCAATACCACTGGCCCCTGCCCAGGGGGCCTTCCAGGGACCAGTTCACCTGGAGGAGCTCTGCCATCTGTGCTTCTGAAGTTAACTAATATGAGGCCAGATGATGACCAGAGGCATTCTTCCCCCTGTTCAAGAGGGTGCCACTGACCTTTCAATGGCATTTGAAGCACTGGGTGTCTGGTGGCACTTTAAAGCAGGGATGGGGAACCTTTTTTGGTTCTGGCGCCACTAACCCACAGAAAAATCAGTTGGAAGCCGCACACAAGTGAGGAGCAAAAAAATAAACCCTCTCTGACATAGCCCCCAACTGAGAAGGAGAAAGACACTTCCCATATTCCCCTCGCACACCAGAACCTGGGAAGGGGGGACCTCAGCGAGTAGATTTTGTGCGCTCTAGTCCTGTAGTGAGGTAGCAGGGCTCCCCAATGCTTAGGGGAGTCCTGAGCCTTGGGGGGGCAGATCCAGGCAAGATGGGGCCACATCTGGCCCCTGAGCCTTAGGTTTCCCATCTGTACTTTAAAGACTAACAAATGTATTCGGGTATTACAACATAAGCTTTTGTGAGCTACAACTCACTTCCTAGGAAGGAAGGAAGGAGCTATGTCTAGACTACAATGATTTATTGGAAAAAGGTATGCAAATTGTGCTCTGCAATTTGCGTACCTTTTTCCGATAGTTTTTTTGGAAGACACTGAGCCAAATTTCAGAAATGCCTCCTCTTTCAGAATAGCCCTTCTTCCTCGTGGAAGAAGGAAGACAGGGCTTCCAAAAGAGCGCATCTGCTTTTCCTCAAAAAAAAAAAAAGCGAAAGAGCAGACGTGTACCCTGGATGTGGTGGAGAGGTATCCCAGAAAAACCCCATAGCATAGACATAGCCAGAAAGAAAGATGGTAGTGAGAGAACAATGCTAATTAAATCATAATGGATGTGGCTAATCTCCAACAGTGGTGAGAAGGAGGGAGTACCTGAATGGGAAATTCTCCCTATTGTAATGGGAGAATCACTCAATATGTTTATTCAGACTTTGGTTCAGGGTGTCAAATTTGCATATGTATTCCAGCTCAGCTCTGAAGAGTTCAGGTGACACATCTGCATACCATCACTACACTACAAAGACTGAGGAATCATTTCTGAGACACAATCCAAAAGGAATGTGTTTGATGTGTGTTTTGAAGAAAAAGAAATATTATGCTGAAAATGTAGTATTTGAATATCTGCATCACAAAGAAAGTGGGGAAGTCTGTATAAATAGGGATACTATTTACAATTTTTCTGTGTGCATTACATGTTTGTTTTGTTAAGAAAATGTCTGCTATGTTTCTTTTGAAATTCACAAGGAAGTATTAACATCCATTTTTCAAGGTTTTACATATAACAGTCCTGAGACTTAAGTCTGAAGAGTGCTGAAAAAACAAAACTCTGGCCTATGCTTCAGTAAAGAATTAAGCTGAGGGTGGGAAGAAGAACAACATTATGGCTGTGTCTACACTGGCACCCTTTTGCGGAAAAGGGATGCTAATGAGACACAGCGCAATTGCAAATCCTACTTGAAAGTAGGAATAAGAGATCTTGCGGAAAAGGGTTTATTTTCCGCAAGATCACGTCTAGACTGGCGCTTTTCTCCGGCAAAACCCCGAGCCAGAAAAAAGCGGCAGCCATGTTCATGCAAATGCTGCGGGGGATATTTAAATCCCCTGCGGATTTGCAATTGCGCTGTGTCTCATTAGCATCCCTTTTCTGCAAAAGGGTGCCAGTGTAGACACAGCCTATAGTTATACAGAATATTGCCTATCCCCTGCCCCGCTACATAGGGAACCCCATGCTGGTGTATTCATTCAACAGGCAAGCCCTGCATAATAGGGCACCATGGCATAGGGAAAGGAGATTCAGAAGGAGCACAGCTCTGCCATGCCCATGTGCTACTAGTCCTGCATTGGCCCAGGTGCCATCCAGGGACCCTGACATAGCAGTAAGTAGGGAGCTAGGGTGGGTATCAGTGGCCTAATGGATAAGGCATCAGCTGCTGGCAGTTGTGGGTTCCACCCTGGGGCAGCCACCAACAGCAACTTCCCCAGGGCTGGAGCTGGCATCCCCTGAGGACAGGGAGGATAAGGCATCAGCTGAAGGTAGAGTGGCCCACAAGCAGCTGAGGCCATTATTAGAACTGACTTCAAAAAATCAGGGAGCTGTGGTTAGAACCCTCTTCTTCCTGCTGCAGAGCTGCTCCAGATTGCACCCAGTTGCAATAGCCTTTCAGAGCTGTTCCAAATACTGAGAATAGCTAGAGCAAAGTAGCAAGCAACCATGTCCTTTCCTCCTGGACACATCTGCAACACACCACTTATGCTATGAGTTGTGAAGGGGATATTGGGAAGACCTAGGATGGGAAATTAACACAGCAGGGCACAGACTATCCAATAAGTTCCTGGACTGCATTGAAGACAATTTTTTTATTTCAGAAGGTTGAAAAAGCTACTGGGGGGAAGCTGTTCTAGATTTGATTTTAACAAATAGGGAGGAACTGGTTGAGAATTTGAATGTGGAAGGCAGCTTGGGTGAAAGTGATCATGAAATCATAGAGTTCTAAGGAATGGTAGAAGGGAGAACAGCAAAATAGAAACAATGAATTTCAGGAAGGCAGATTTTGGTAAACTCAGAGAGGTGGTAGGTAAGGTTCCATGGGAAGCAAGACTAAGAGGAAAAACAACTGAAGAGAGTTGGCAGTTTTTCAATGGGACATTATTAAAGGCCCAAAAACAAGCTATTCCACTGCATAGGAAAGATAGAAAGTACGGCAAAAATCTGCCTTGGCTTAACCAGGGCTACGTCTACATTGCGCATTCTTGCGCAAGAAGATATGCAAATGAGCTGTGGTGATGAATATTGCCGCACCTCATTTGCATACTTAATGAGCCGCTATTTTGCACAAGGGGTTTTTGCACAAGAAGGAGCAATCTACACTGCTCCTTCTTGTGCAAAAAACCCCTCTTGCGCAAGAGCCATTCTGCCTGAAAATAAGCGGCAGAACAGCTCTTGCACAAGAGGGGGTTTTTGTGCAAGAAGGAACAGTGTAGACTGCAGCTTCTTGCGCAAAAGCTCCTTATGCAAAATGGCGGCTCATTAAGTATTCAAATATCACTGCGCCTCATTTGCATATGTTCTTGCACAAGAAAGCGCAATGTAGATATAGCCCAGGAGATCTTGCATGATCTCAAAATAAAAAAGGAGTCATATAAAAAGTGGAAACTAGGACAAACTACAAAGGATTAATGTAAGCAAACAATACAGGTATGCAGGGGCAAGATTAGAAAGGCAAAGGCACAAAATGAGCTCAAACTAGCTAGAGACATAAAAGGTAACAAGAAGACATCCTACAAATATATTAGAAGCAAGAGGAAGCCCAAGGACAGGGTAGGTCCACTGCTCAGTGAGGAGGGAGAAACAAGAACAGGAAACTTGGAAATGGCAGAGGTACTTAATGACTTCTTTGTTTCAGTTTTCACCAAGAAGTCTAATGATGAAGGAATGCCTAACATAGTGAATGCTAGTGGGAAGGAGGTAGGTTTACAAGATAAAATAAAAAAGAAGAAATCAAAAATTACTTAGAAAAGTTAGATATCTGCAAGTCACTAGGGCCTGATGAAATGCATCCTAGAATACTGAGGGAGCTGATAGAGGAGGTATCTGAACCTTTAGCTATCATCTTTGAAAAATCATGGAAGACAGGAGAGATTCCAGAAGACTGGAAAAGGACACATATGGTGCCCATCTATAAAAAGGGAAATAAGAACTACCCAGGAAACGACAGACCAGTCAGCTTAACTTCTGTGCCAGGAAAGATAATGGGAGCAAGTAATTAAAGAATTCATCTGCAAACATCTGGAAGAAAATAAGGTGATAGGTAACAGCCATCATGGATTTGTAAAGAACAAATCATGTCAAACACATCTGATAGCTTTCTTTGATAGGATAACAAATCTTGTGGATAAGGGAGAAGTGGTGGATGTGGTATACTTAGACTTTAGTAAGGCATTTGATACGGTCTCTTCATGATCTTCTCGCATGATCTTCTAAACTAGGCAAATACAACTTAGATGGGGTTACTATAAAGTGGGTGCATAACTGGCTGGATAACCATTCTCAGAGAATAGTTATTAACGGCTCACAATCATGCTGGAAGAGCATAACAAGTGGGGTTCCTCGGGGGTCTGTTTTGGGATCAGTTCTGTTCAATATCTTCATCAATGATTTAGATATTGTCATACAGAGTTATGTTTTGCAGATGACACCAAGCTGGGAGGCATGGCAAGTGCGTTGGAGGATATTGTCATAATTCAAAATGATCTGGACAAACTGGAGAAATGGTCTGAGGTAAATAGGATGAAGTTTAATAAGGACAAATGCAAAGTACTCCACTTAGGAAGAAATAATCAGTTTCACACATACAGAATGGGACACGACTATCTAGGAAGGAGTACTGCAGAAAGGGATCTAGGGGGTCATAGTGGACCACAAGTTAAATATGAGTCAACAGTGTGACGCTGTTGAAAGAAAAACAAACATGATTCTGGGATGCATTAATAGGAGTGCTGTGAGCAAGACACGAGACGTCATTCTTCCATTTTACTCTGTGCTGATTAGGCCTCAGTTGGAGTATTGTGTCCAGTTCTAAGAACCACATTTCAAGAGAGATGTGGAGAAACTGGAGAAGGTCCAGAAAAGAGCAACAAGAATGATTAAAGGTCTAGAGAACATGAGCTATGAGGGAATTGGTCTTGTTTAGTTTAGAAAAGAGAAGACTGAGAGGGGACATGATAGTGGTTTTCAAGTACCCAAAAGAGTGTTACAAGGAGAAGGGAGAAAAATTGATCTCCTTGGCCTCTGAGAATAGACAAGAAGCAATGGGCTTAAACTGCAGCGAGGGAGGTTTAGGTTGGACATTAGGAAAAACTTCCTAACTGTCAGGGTGGTTAAACACTGGAATAAATTGCCTAGGGAGGTTGTGGAATCTCCGTCTCTGGAGATATTTAAGAGCAGGTTAGATAGACATCTATCAGATGGTCTAGACCAGGGCTACTCAACTTTGGAAGCTCCAGGGTCCACAATGATACTCACAGCACATGTCGAGGGCTGTAATTTAAGTTTGGTTGCATATACATGCAAATATATGCAAATAGTGTCTTTCACACTGACGGGCATGAATACAAAAATTCAGCCCTGGCGCCAGACCCAAGCATGGCCACTGTGAGCCAGTCAGTACCTCTCAGGCTCTGCCCACAAGGCTAAGCAGCCAGAACTTCCCACAATGCCCCGGTGTTCCTGGCACCTCCTCCCTGGGGGCTAGAAATGCCGACACCCTGTACCTGTCTGTTCCAGCCAGCATGTCTGCTTGTGTCTTTGCATGCTCACCCCGACTGGGAGACGCCTCGCTGTTGTGGAGTTCATATTCCAAGGATCCCACCCACATGCTGCGTGGTGAGCCCCACATAAACCCAAACTGTACCACGGGCTACAAACAAACAGGCCGCAGGCTGCATCTAGCCCTGGTCTAGATGGTGCTTGGTCCTGCTGTGAGGGAAGGGGACTGGACTCGATGACCTATAGAGGTCCCTTCCAGTTCTAGTGTTCTATGATTCTATGACTTAGGACTGGCTCCCATGGCTCTGCACCATCTGGTGATTCTCTTATACCAAAGAAATTACTGGGCAGCTAGTTTTATCAATGTTCCTGGTATCAGAATGTCACAAAGCCAGAAAGGGAGAAGGCCAAGGCCAAGGTCCTATATTGTTTAGTGATACCCTTTACAAGACACATTCTCAAATCTAACTAAAGTTGTATCCAGACATCTAAATACTTGTTGGAGATACTGCAACTTACTTGATATTTAGAGATACTTACTTACAGATACTGCACATACTTGTTGGAAATTCTGGTTTAGGTGTCTAAATCACACCTGCATTGGCATTTGGGTGTTGCAAGGCTTAACATGATCTCATTACAAAAGATATAGTACACGTTACTACTTTATTCTCAATTTTTTTCCTTTGGTCTGAGTCTTTATTCACTTTTTCAAGATTGTGGTTCTGCTTCCTACTAAGGTGTTTTCTACAGAGCCTTGTCAACAGGATATACTTTTAAGCAGAGAACATATGCAGACATTTATCCGTTCAGAAAAATTTAGTAGCCAAGAGTTAACTTCTGAGAAGTGCACAAAGTGCCAGTGAGAGCTGCTGCTGAAAGGAAGGTTTCTCAGTAAGACAATGATCAAGCTCTGAATTTACTACGGGTATTTTTGTTTGCTTCAAAATCATCTTTTTATGTTTTACAATTAAGCAAATAGAACAAAATAGCTAGTCGAATTGAGAAGCTTTAGTTTCTGAAAATATTCACATGTAGCTTTTGCCAGTCCCTTCCAATAACCATTTTTGCCAGTAAAGATCAATCACTCAGATATTCCTAAATTGAACATGGCCTACGACGATTAATTTAAAAAATCTAAAGAATATTCACGGGAAACTTTTTTGCATTATTCACCTCATTTACATTTGGTCGATGTCATGACGGTGCCAATGTACCAGCTGCTGATCTTGCATTGCTGAGACATTGGTCAGAATGAAGTACAAATTATGGCAGCTACAACTGTGTTTGAAGATGACGCTGAAGTATGATCAGAGACATTTTTCCTGCAGCTGAACTAATCCCATTAACCTAAGAGCTGCATCATGCAAGTCGAGTAACTGTTTCTGCCTCCCAGAGTTTAGTTTACAGTTGAACTATGGATTGTCCCTTGTAGCAGGATTCTAGTTCCGTTTCTTATTGTAGTAGTAACATGATGTATGACTCTAAAGATGCAACACAATGGTATTGTGTAAGAAACTTGCTGACCAGGTCTAGTATAGAAAGGCCTCTGAGCTGCAGTATCCAAGCCTGTCCAAAGTTTTCTGAAGGATATGTACGTTGAATTGGACCATTTATGAACCTAGAGTTTGTTAAGGACACATTGCTTGTACTCTCTGAATGTCCTTGCGCTTGTGGTTTTATGTCACACCTTTACATTTAACTAATCAGGCTTTGGTATTGTGCATCTGTGTGTGTACAAATGCATGTTCTTTTGCTTTTCAGAACAATACAGCAATTATGTCATTCAATTATAGTTTAAAATCTAACATATTGTACCAAATTCTACATTGAGCTATACCACAATTGCAAACTACTGCCTGGTCTCTGAACTTTTTTTTCTAGGAAAAATCATTTGGAAAGAGTGCTATCACTCAAACTGCAACATCACCCCCCTCAACTAGTACATGGGACCCTTCACAATCAGTAGAGCCCTATCAAATTCACAGTTCATTTGTTAATTTCATGGATATAGGATATTAAAAATTGTAAATATCATTATTTCAGCTATTTAAATCTGAAATTTCATGGTGTTGCAATTGTAGGAGGCTCTGACCTAAAAAGGCCAGAGTGGGGAGGGTTCAAAAGATTATTGTGGAGGGTGTTAGCAGTACTGCTATCCTGTCTCCAGTGCTGCTAGCAGGAGTGTTGCCTTTGGAGCTTGGCTCCCAGCCACCCAGCTCTGAAGCCAGCACAAAAGTAAGGGTGGCAATACTACAACCCTCCTAAAATAACCTCCTGCAACTCCCTTGGGACAGAACTCTCAGTTTGAGAAACACTGCTCTTCCCTGTGAAATCTGCATAGCAAAGCATAAAAGCACACAAAAGATCATATTTCACAGGAAAGAGACCATATTTCATGGCCCAGGGTATGTTTTTCATGGTTGTGAATTTGGTAGGGCTTTAACAGCTAGGCTTCTGGAAAACAGCACAGCAATAAGGTCTGACTTGATTGTTCAAATATGAGGAATCCTCTGCTTGATTTTAATGCCAGGATGTTAATAGGGATATTTGCAGA
The DNA here is from genome assembly GCA_019425775.1 of Rafetus swinhoei. Classification (NCBI taxonomy): domain Eukaryota; kingdom Metazoa; phylum Chordata; order Testudines; family Trionychidae; genus Rafetus; species Rafetus swinhoei. The sequence continues at coordinate 313,757,863 of CM033437.1, forward strand.
GTTAGGTGGCACAGTGGTAAAGACACCTGTACTTAATAAACACCAGAGTTTATATTATTGACAGTATGGGTGCAATTGAATCCATGCTGAAAAAACAGATAGTTCTATTTCCTAGTCTCTGTATCTTGGCTTCTTGTTTGTTTTCACCATCAAGCCACAAAACATTCCCTCTTCAGATCCCTCATGTATAGAATCACTGAAAAATTCTCAGGGGTTTCCAATAGTTTTCAGTGCTTTTTATACATCTAAGCTGCTGAAATACTGTCTCAGTAGCTTAGGTTTTAACAGCATATATATTAACAACTTCACTCATCTCCAGAATAAGAAAACTGTTCAACATTGCACAACATTATACAGCAGTGTAGGATAAAAATAGTTCATTTAAATTAAAGGACATATTTAAACAAAATGTACTTATATTAGCTGGAGTATACTGTAGCTAAGACACTAGGGTTAGCCCCACTATGCTTTCAGAACCCAACATCTGTTTAACAAGTATTCAGGACCACTCATTTTATATCTGAAGTGCCATAGCTGACACTGATTTGCTCCTGAAACAACAAATTACACTGTTTGCGAATTATAGTTCTTGATGAGGGAATAGCAAGACTCCTCTGAAATCTTCTCTCCACTACATATTTTTGTCCTTGGATGCAGCCTCCAGTAGTAGAGGCTTCAGCACAGATGGGGTACAGGGTTTTCTTGCACCTGGCTAACACTAGAACTTCCACCATTAGTAACGCTGATGGAGATTGCATCCAAGTAGAGAAATACTTACAAGCCTTTCCAGCACAGATTAGCCCTACATTTATATAGGCTTCTGTAATTTATTAGGGATGTTCTTTGATGTATATCTAGGCTACAAAAGCAGCATGAGGTGTTTTTACAAGTAGAATAATCAATCATTTCTTCCAACTGCACTGAAGAGACATGTATTTTTCCTTTCCAGCTGTCTGGCCTAGCATTGTATTCCCTTTATCACCAGTTTCTATACTAGACAGGAAACTGCACCCAATTCTGATGGAAATAACCCCAGTGTCAATTATGAATAACTTTTGATAGAATCAATAAAGCACCATAAATCTATAAATCTAGAGTAACTCATATCATAATCTGGCCCCAGTTGTTGAGTAACTCCCATACTTTCAAGATGAAACAGTTTGCAAACCACTGAAACTGCGAGTCACAACTTGCCATGTTGGCTCATCAGCAGAAGAATAGTTATGGGAAACTGCCTGAGGCATTGAAAACTGTCAATCCATCCTTTTACCTGTAGTAAACAACATCTCTGCCAGATGCCCTAATATTACATTTTGTTGCAATAATGCAAATGAAAGGAGTACTATTGCATACAAGGTCTGAACTCATAAATACGAATATCCTCCCAAATGACATACTAAGAGGTACATATTTGTATCACAAATCTCAATGTCTTGCAAAAGTCATTCACTTCATTGAGAAATCCTTTCATGGCAAAATAGTAAACAGCAGAAATTCCACATCGCATATTTTACATAATTTATTATAATTGCAAAAAGGGGTTTTAGATAATGTTTCTCCTACATCTTGCTAGTGTACTGATAGTGCTCTCATACTTTAACATTCTAGTTTATTAAAATTACACTTTATTTGATTTATGCCCCAGAGTCAGCTTAAAGCTGTAAAGAAGCTTTCATCAAAGTTGGCTAATGGTTGTTTTAAGTTCTATTTAAAGAAAAGCTTCACTCCCACCCATATTATTTTTATATTTCTCTCTCACATACACATACACACACCTGTAACTTATACCTTAGAGGGTTCTTTGTAAGGATTGATGTTAATGATTAATATGAGTAATTAAAATTATGCCTTCATCTTTGACAATTTTCACAGTTACCTTCTCCTCCTCATCTTTTAAAAGATGAACTGTTTTGAAACTGAATTGTAGTGTTTACTAGGGCAACTAAACTGCATACAGTAATTTCAATTAGCGTATTTTAAAATAAAACATAGCTTTCATTTTGTTACTGGTTGCGCATTTACATTTTTTAACACAACTGACATAAGCTAAAGGCAAAACATAGCAATGATATATTTAAGCATTATCTAAAAACAAAAACAATACTTTTTGGTTCCATTTCTAAGACAAAGATATTCAGACTATGGTTCATTAAACAATGTTCCTTAATTACAAACACTGCCCTGAAGATAATCACCATTCAATGGGTAAGATTTTCATGTATATACAACTCAACATTACATGTTAATTATAAATGAAGTGTAATAGTATCATGTAGGATACATCAACATGTTTAAATGTGGAATGATTATGCATGATACAAAAGTATTATATAGTGTGAAGACAGCAACATAAAATAGGGTTTTTTTAACTGTTTCATGCAAGCCTTAGAACTTTTCTTCATGCACGCACTACATCATTATTATAGTGATAGGAGGAAACATTTTACCTAATTTCAAACTCACTTGAATGACATGGGTTTGAAAGCACTCTGCTAAGTACAATGAGGCGATTTGCACCTTTGTCAAACTAAAGACTGAAAAAAAACAGAAGAGTGGAAAAAACGTGAAATGCTGTAGCTATGTAGAACCTTGAAAAGAACATAAGTCAAATATGGATATTTGAGGACATAGAAGTTGACAGGGAGAGAAATTCCATACAGGCTACAAACTTGTGCCAGCCTAACTTTTAGATATTGTTCAACCAAATTTAAAACCTAGAGAAGCAGAGACTTTTCTTTAGATGAAAAAAAATATATGAAAATAACATTACAGGTGGGAGAGGGGGGAACGTTTGCAGATGCAAACTAATTTTGCAAACCCTATGAACCCAATACTACAGTTCATAAGGTTCACAAAACTTCAAACAGCACAAGGTTTGCCCATCCCTAACTATATTAGTCACCTAAAAGGAATGTTCCTCCCTGACCTTTCTGACAAATCCTCTCCCCTTTGTAATTGTGCCTTTTGCTTTCAGATGATTTTATGCTCACCACAAAGGTGCTGCACAAATGTTTTTGAGGTATCTTGGTTCTGTGGTCTATTAACTGAAACTTGGAATAATAGTTTATTGAGGGCACCCTAGAAAATTATGGCATCAGAAAGAAGAAAGAAGGCTGGAGCTATCAACCACCTGACAAAGAAGAGGATGATGGTTATATTAACAGGAGATGAAAATTCATGATACAGGTCACAAAAAGTAGCCTCTGTTTATGAAGACATATTATCACAGCCAGTCTTCTTCCTGCACTCCAGCTATGATAGCCACATGGTACAAGCCCTGATCTCTGTTAGTCTCAAGCAGCCCTTCTGAAATAGGAATTAGCCAAATATTTTTTAAAAACCTCTTTTCCATTGAGTTTTGGTGTCTATAAAAATGAGAAACAAATTACCACTGGCTTGAAGCAGACATTTGAGCAGATGCTGTTCAAGTTTGCCCACAATGTTCTGCCAATTTACCTCAGTCTTACTCTTCTGCTATTTCATGGCTAAGCCCCTCCAGAAGAGACTGCCAAAAGATGCCTCCCATGGACTTGAATGACACCATTAAATTCATCAAAACTTGTGGCCCATCAATTTCACATGAAAGCACTGGAACAGGTATTTTTAACTGTAAAACTACTTAACAGGGATTACATTAATTTTTCACATACAATATAAGGAAATTGCCACGGGCTATACCATGGTTTTTAGCCAAAGTCTTGCATTTGAGGTAGCATGCCCCCCCCCCTGCAGCGCACATCAAAGGGTTCTGCCTCAAGGAACTGCAGAGCCTCCTGCGGCTTCTCATATGCACCCGGGGTTGGGTTTAGTTTGTAACACCCCTTTATGGGATGCAGTGTCCTCCCTCCAATATGGTCAACAAACTTTTCTAGCCAGTACACGAAGGAGGCAGTGCCATTGTTCTGCACACTCCCCCACTTTCCATGAAATTATCCTGGGAGCTGGGACTATGTCTACACTGCACTGCTCTTCCAGAAAAAGCTAAGCAAATTGTGAACCTCAATTTGTGTATTTTTTTCCGCTTCTTTTTTCGGAAGAGGCTTTTCCGACATTTGGCCCGTCTACACTGGGCCAAATGGAAAAAACCCTTTTTTTGGAACATCCCTTTTTCGAGTTAAAACAAAGTTTACAGGGATGCCGAAAAAGCGCGTCTGCTCTTCTGAAAAATTTTGGAAGACGTGTTCCTTTGATGCGGCAGAGTTTTTCTGGGATACCTGGGGTTCATTCACTAATCCAGTGACTATATTTCTAGATGGTAAAACCAGAGTTTTTCTGTGTGTGACATAGCCTGGGATAGGCTCCTTTCTCCCTCTTTCATATCTTATTAGGTAGAGGTACCATCTAGCCCCAAATAAATAATGGGTACTTCAGTGTACAAATTTCCTTAAACTTTGTGGACTTTTTTTTTTTTTTACAACTTCAGCTATATCTACATTTTAACACTCCTCTACAAAGCTTTGCTCATAAAAACATTGTGAAATTATTTAATACCTGGCTTCATTAGCTCTACCTGAAAAAAAAGTCTTTTACCCTTCCTTAGTAATAGATGAAAGAGGGTGGAGTTGTTCATTATTTGAACAACAAAGCAAACTCTAAGCCAGGATAAATAGGTTCCTGAAAGAAAACACCCTGACTCCACCTTGGTTCAAGTAAAAAAAAAAGCCAGTTTCAGTCAAACTATGAGCATGTTTATACCCACCCATATACAAATTAGGGATGTAAAATCCCAGTTAATCAGTTAATCGGTTAAATGTTATGTTTAACCAGTTAACTGATTAAATGGGTGTGTGCAGGGGGCTGCTCCAGTCCAACTGGGCTGGAGCAGCCCACCCTTCCCTGGGGCGGGAGAGGAAGGGCCGCTCCAGCCCACCCATTAATGATAATCAGTAAACATCACCTGGTAAGAATGATGTTTACCAGTAAACAGGTTAACCAACACATCCCTAACACAAATCCACATGGGTTTTACTTAGCTTAGGCAAGAGCAACTTAAGCATTTATAAACCATATGACTTGATTATGGGAGAATCTTGAAGAGGAAAATTAAATGCCTTAAAAAACCCTCTCCATTCCTAAGAAAAAATTCCAGGTTGCACTTATTTAGTTATTCATTCACTAATCCAGTGACTATATTTCTAGATGGTAAAATCAGGACACTCTACTGTTTCTTTTTGTCACTATCTCCCCTCTTATGTAGTGTTTATCTCTTTCAGCCATTGTAATTTCCCTACCATCCAGACTTTTTGGTGTATTTTTACCATTCCCCCATACCAGTGGTTCCCAACCTGTGGTCCACGGATACCACTATAGGGAGTCACAGAAAGTTTAAAATAGAAATTAAAATAAATGTATGGAGCCTCTTGCAACCAGCACGTCCTTAGACCGCATTGCTTCCCACAGCTCGGGAAGCAGTGCAGGCTGAGGCTGCCAGCATGGAGCCTCTCAGTGCTGGCAGCCAGCAAGTCCCTCAGCCTGCGCTGTTTCCCAAGCAGGCTGAGGGATGCATCTCGGGAAACAGTGCGGGCTGAGGAACATGCTGGCTGAGGCACAGCTAGAATATTTGGGGGGGAGGTGTTTCTGTAAAATTGTAATAGATTGAAAAGGGGTCCGTATGCTCGAAAAGATTGGGAGCCACTGCCCTGGACTCCTCCCCTTGCTGTACATAATATGTACTCCTCAACTCACTTAGCAACATGTCCTTCCTTATCTATGGCTCCTTTCCACTACCTGTGTTTTCATTCTTATGTTTTCTCTTTCACCATCAAGATCTACTCTTCCTCTACTCTACTTCCTGGCCTACTCTGCCTCTGTACCCCCTTGCTTCTGCTATTTTGCATGTCTTCTTCTGTGCTGGTCTCTTCATTTTTCCACAATGTTGTTGTTCTCCCTCTCCCAAAAAAGTGACCTGTTCACTCTTCAGTATACCTTTCAAAGTTCCTTGCCCTCTTCTTTTCTTCTCTCCCCAGGACCCGGGCAGAAATTTGAAACCCCCTCTTACTGAATTTTATCCTAAAAAACACTGGAGCAACTCAAATCCTTTCCTGGCAACAGCAGCATATTGTCTATGATAACTGATCACTTACCTTACCTTTTGCACAATAAAACAATGGAAGGTACATTGCTTTCCCATTGCGCAGAAGTTTTTGGGAAAAGCATAGAGCTCCTCTGCAGTGACCCGGTGATGCAAAGTGTGGATTGGCTGAACAAGTCCATCTTGCAGACAGATGCTTTTGAGCAGGTCTTTGGAACCATTCTCTAGGACAGTGGTTCCCAACCTTTTCCAGATGGGGACCCATTTTGACAATTCAGGAAGACTTGGTGACCCAAGGCAATTCAAAAATGGGGAAGGGGGAGAGAGAGGAGGGGCAGTGCCCTAACTAGCTAATTTTGCGCCTGAGGCAACAATATAAAATTGTGCCCCCTCCTGTTAATATATTCATAGTAGTTATTTCATAGAAAAACTGAAAATACATTAGTAATAAAATAATAACACTACATTTATTTGAGTTGTGGTGGGGGAAAGACACTCATCCCCAAACCGCTTCCCCCCCCCACCCCGACTTAAACCCCACACTCAGAGGCTGGAGGGGCTAGAGGAGTCACACTCAGGGGCTGGAGAGCTGGAGGGCCTGAGAGTCACACTCAGGGGCTGAAGGGGCTTTGAGTCTCACATTCAGGAGTCTAGGGGGCACACTCACTTAGGGGCCTGAGAGTCACACTCAGGGGCTAGAGGGGCTGAGAGTCACACTCAGAGTCACACTCAGGGGCTAGGAGTCACACACTCAGGGGGAGTCTCACACTCAGGGGCTGGGAGTCAGGGCCTGGGGGACACACTCTGGGCCTGGGAGTCTCACACATAGGTGTTACAAAAATATTAGAAACATATTAAACATACATTATTAAAAAAAACAAGTAAAATTTAGTATTTTACCCAAAAAGTTTCACCTGAACTTAAATTAATGGGATATCACAAAATTTACTAAAATAGCCCCTCTCCTACCCCAGAGCCAAGCACCCTCCAGCCCTCCCGCTGCAACCCAATCTTGGCCCCCCCATACATAGTCCCAGTCTCTTCCCCCAGCCTGTCGCACCTCCTCCCCCCTAGCACAATACCAGCCTCTCCCCACACTCTCCCACACACAGTCCCAGCCCCTACCCCGGCACCCCCCCAGCACAGTCCCTACTCTGAGTCACTGAAATGGTATTCAATTCAATTGATTGGTTTAACTGCCTGAAGGTTGTTAAACCAATTAAGTTGAGTACCACTTCAGGTGAATGGCTCCTTAAGACTAAGCCAGCTGCAGAGCCGCCCAGCAAGAGAACCTTTTCAAATGTGTGAATGCAGCTGGGGATACATTTGTCGACCCTTTTGAAATGTAATGGCGACCCATATTTGGGTTGCGACCCATAGGTTGGGAAACCCTGCTCTAGAAGGAGCTAAAGGATGGGAGCACATCCTTGGGGGGATGGGAGAAATATTAATGTCATTGTACAAGGCATGGCTATTGGAATCCTGTGCACAATTCTCGTCCCCCATGTTCAAGAAAGATTATTTTATACTGGAACAGGTGCAAAGAAGATCTATTTGGGAGGATTAGGAGAATGGAAGACCTATCTCATGAGAAGGCTTGGCTTATTATCTCACAAAAAGAAGGCTGAGAACAGATATGATGGTTCTTGCTGAAAACCTGGGTGAGTGAAAAATTACTTAAGCAAAAGGACAAAGTGCTGGCACAAGACCAAATAGATATAAACTGTCTATGAACAAATTCAGGCTGGAAATTAGAAGGTTTCTAATCGTCAGGAGATGAGCTACTAGAACAACCTCATAACAAGAGTTGTGGGGAAAAAGAACTTATTAAAGAAAATGCTGAACAAATTTCTGAATGTGATTGTTTGAAGAGGTTGCTCAGGGCAGTGGGGGGTACTAGGTGGGGCAAGGCATTGCCCACACTAGGTGGGGGAAGGCATTGCCCACACACCTGCCCACACTACACCCACAGAACGCCTATTCTAGGCATACTGGGGGTGGAGTGTTGCTACCCCCAGCGCTCTGCCTCCCTGTGCTCTGGGCCTGGAAAACTGGGACCACATACCACCCACCCTCCCTGGTGCCCTGGGGCCATGCGCCACCCGCCTTCCCCGTGGTGCTGTGGGGTGGTGCCTGGACAGAAGGGGCAGGCCTGGATATTTGCCTCACCCACCACCCATGAGGTTGCTTGTGATGAGGAGGAAGGCTCAACAGCCTTGGAGCTCATTTCCTGTTTATGTCTTACATTTCTAAAAGCTCATGCATCAGGGTTTCAGCATGCCACCTGCAGGAGTCAGGCAAGGATCTTTCCCCATCCCAATGTATTCTGGGATGGTAGGGTTTTTTTTTTTAAATCTTCTTCCTGTGAAGCATTTGGGATGGCCATGGCTGGAGACAGGACACTGGATGAGATGGGCCAGTGCTCTTACATACCATTGAGCATTCTCTCTCTCTTTCAGCTGTGTGGTTCTTGTTCACATGCTAGGGTCTAACTTATCACCGTATATAGGTTGGGAAGGAATTTTCCCCCAGCTCAGATTGGCAGTTACCTGTGGGTTTTCCATCTCCCTCTGCAGCATGTGGGGAATCACTTGCCAGGATTATCTGGGTATATTGCACTTCATTGCCACTGTGGCACCTTGGGCACTTGTGCATTTGGCCCTTCCTATTCTCTGCCTGTGGCACATTACAGTGTAATATCCTTTGGGCTGTAATACTTTGGTCTAAGTTTGGTTGTTGGGTTGAGAGAACAAATGTGGGTGATGCTGGTTGTCTGGAATATAGAGGAGTTCAGACTAGATGATCTGGTGGTTCATTCTGTCCTTAACTTTCCCCCTCATTAGAGAACTCTTTCCCAGAGAGAGAAGCTGTTTAATAATCAAGGAGACCTTAGTGCTAAAATGGACTATCAAGGCTTAGGGACACTACCTGCTTGGTGTCATCTTTTACTCTGGCTGCTGACCATAATTTTCTGACAGGGCTGCAATCCATGGAGTCCAGCCCCTGACTGATATGCTGGAATATGATTCTGAAGCCACCACACTTTCACTGTATACCACAAACTTGTTGTGACTCAGGTGAATGGAGATTTATTCTCTCAGGAAAGGGGGGCAAGCTTGTTGGACAAAGTGTTCTTGACCTCACTCTTGGTGGGTGAAAGGATGTGAGAGGGTGAGAGAAACAGGTGTTAAGGGCTGTCACAGAGAAGAGGTGTGTCCTCTTTCCAGGGTGGAGGATTGTGATAGGCATGGGAAAAGGCCTCAGGGAAATGTAGCCTGATTTGTTCTCAGCAATCGCTTTTTGTATTATCTCATGAGTTGCATGAGACAATACAAAGCTGTGCCTCACACAAGGGCCTGAAACAGCGTTAGATGAGCACAGATTATTTCCTGGGCTGTTAAGAGAGCTTACCATCTTACTCAGGGCTGGGCAATAAGTAGCTTGTGGGACAGACAGTTTGTCAGGGTTAGCCCCTGGCAGGCACCAGATGCTTTATTTACCTTAGTGTCCACTAGCACAGACGGTTGCAACTCCTGCTGCCTGTGGTTCACTGTTCTCAAACAATAGGTGCTGCAGGAAGCAGCACAATCTGAGTCACCACTTCCTAAAGCTCCCATTGGCCAGGAACAGCAAGTTGCAAATGTAAGGAAAATAAAGCCTCTGGTAGGCGCACCAAGGACTAACACTGACAAACTTCATCCAGCTCTCTGGCAGCTTAAGATGTGTCTAGACTACTGGGTTTTTTTTCGAAAAAAGTGACCATTTTTTGAAAAAACTTCACCTGCGTCTAGACTGCTGCTGCGTTTTCAAAATTAAATCGAAAGAATGTGGCAGTTTTTTGACCACGGTAAACCTCATTTTACGAGGAAGAACGCCTTTTTAAAAAAATGCTCTTTCAAAAAAAAGACGTTCTTGAATGGAACCGGCTTTTTCGAAAGAGAGCATCCAGACTGCCTGGGTGCTCTCTTTTGAAAAAGTGGCTTACTTTTTCGAAAGAAGTGGTTGCAGTCTAGACGCTGTCTTTCGAAAGAGGCTTGTAGTCTAGACGTAGCCTTATTGTCTACCCTGATCCTACTGGAGGTTATATTAAAAAATGGGCAAACACACAGATTCCAACCACTGTGAAACTGCGATCATTCCTCAAAACTAGAAATCTCATTAAATTGAGACATTAAATCATCCTCTTTGCTAATAAATAACCTGTTTTTAAGACTTTGACTGCAGTTGAGACGACTTACAAAGTAGTTTGCAGCAGGCTCTGAATTAGCTCTCCCCTGCTAGCTAGTTGGGGGAGAGGAAAAGGCGTCAAGGCCAGACTATTTACCCGAACATACCCACTCTGTCTAGGTATCCAGCAGACAGTTCTCTGGCTAAAGGGATCAGCTTTGATTGGTGCTGGGTAACAAATTACTTTAGTACGGAATGCAGGAGTAATGAAATGTTGTTATTCTTGTATGAGTAAAGGGCAACAGAACTTTGCTTAGACTGTCCTTACTGAGGGGTCACTCTCAACTGAAATGAACTCTCTAAGCAGGGGTATTGATGCCAGACCTCTGTGAAGAATAAAAGAGGGTAGGAACAGGTGTCTCTGCCAGGAGGTATGGACTATACCGGAGAGTTCTATGCATAGTTTAAGCTGTCCCTCCCTCCCCACTGCTCAAAGATAGAGATAATTAAGGCTCATTTAGGAGTCTTTTGTTTTAAGAGCTTACTAGCACTGAAATCACTTGTTGTGGGAAGGTGTTTCTGCCCAGCCTGCTTCAACTGTGAAGTTCAGACCCCTTCCCCCTCAGAAAAAGATAATCATTAAGAACTGTGAAACCTTAAGAGACAGACCTGCAAAGTTCACAGTAGAGAAGCAGGAGGCAGCAGAAGCTGACAGCGTGAAGCACTATGGTTAGCAGAGCAGAGCAGTGGCTGGCTTGCAGGGAGGAGACACCAAAGCAAGTGCTTGGATGGTGGAGCAAGCAACGTACCTTTCTCCTCCCACACTCGCTGGATGGGAGCTGAACTCACACAGATGCACCACTGAACTCCAAGGGCAACCAATGTGAGTGAGGTGTGGTGGAAGAGCAGAGAGGGGCATATTAAAAGAACTTTTGGTTATAAAACTCAAAAATGAGGTGTTTTGCTCACAGTTGAATCCTGCTGGTGGCATTTTCTCTAATGTTAGGTGACTTCCCTCCTTTCATGAAAAGTTTGTTTTTTATGCTCAGACTCTGTGCTTGTGAGGGGGAAAGTACTGCTTCTTAGAGGCGCCCAATAGTGGTGTGTAATTTTCCCAGGTTAGAAGGGGGCTTGAGCTGGTTCTGTGGCTCACTGATGGAAAGGAGCCCCTGGATATTTAACCCACCCCTGGCTGCTGCCCACTTCACCAGGCAAAAGGTAACACTATGAGTGTGTCTAAACTACATGGCTCCGTCGACGGAGCCATGTAGATGAGTTTACTAGACATAGCAAAATGAAACGGCGATTTAAATAGTCGCCGCTTCATTTACATCAAAATAGCCGCCGCGCTGTGCCGATCAGCTGTTTGTCGGCACAGTGCGGTAGCCAGAACCCTTTGTCGTCAGATCCTGTAAGCCTCAATCAAACCGTTTCATTTTGCTATGTCTAGTAAACTCATCTACATGGCTCCGTTAATGGAGCCATGTAGTCTAGACACACCCTTTGAGTGTAACACTAACATTTGTTTAAAGGAACAGTGAACAACCAAAGGGCTAGCATCTGGTTTTCAGAATTGCTGAATATTTACATCTCCCACTGATTTCAAGAAGCTGTGGGTTCTGAAAATCAGGTCCCTATTTATTTTGTGTGCTTTTTAGCCCCAAAAGGAATAACAGGAGCTCTCCACTGGCTAGCCCTCTTCTCAGCCATGTAACAACTTCTGATATTTCATCTGAATGCAGAATGGCATATTATATGTATGATCTGTGCTGTAACATCACTGAAAAGAGTCAAAATCTAAAATGCAGGATTAGTGGATAGATTACTGTCCTTGAGGTGTGTGCATCATTTCTGTTTGTATTAACAGAACATGCAGGTTGAGAGGAGACTATACCCCTTCAGTCTTTGTGTGAAACACAGAACAATATGTACTTTGCTTTCAAAAGGACACTGACAAGGCTGGCAAACCTAAAATTAGATCTACCAGCTGTGTTTTGGTTTGCAGGCACATAAGTGGATTCTTGTACATTTTAGTAATTTGCCTGCTTCAAAGAACAGAGTAGAGTAGACAGGAAGTGGAGGGAAAGGATGTAGCATATTAAGTATAGGTTTTCATACAGGTCCCTACTTGTGCAAGGTGCTGTGGACCTACTGTGATCTACAGTGTCCCCAACTCCCAATGCAATCAATGGGGAATTCATATTTCTTAAGTGTCATAGAACATCCATTTCACACATTTCTCAGCTCTGCCTCTTACAGACTGGGACTCCATTCTCTCTAGGCCTGAGCCGAGCTCCTCCATCAGGGTATGTCTACACTGCAGCTGAGAGCGGTACTTTCCAATACAGATAGACGGACTAGCTCTGCTTGAGCTAGTGGCTAAAAACTGCAATGTGGCCATAGCAGCATGGGCAGCAGCTCACGCTAGCCTCCTGAGAATGGGCTTGGGTAGGATTATGCTCAGGCTATGGGTGTCTGGTAGCATGGGCGAGGGAAGGCTTTGCCTTCCCAAACCACCAGGCATGGTCCCACTCACACTCCGCCTCCAGAACACCTGCTGTAGACATACTGGGGGCAGAGTGTTGCTGCCTCCAGAGCCCACCCTCCCTGTGCTATGAGGGCCAGGTAAGCTAGAGCCGCATGGCCTCCTCCCACCCAATGTTCCAGGGAACTGTGTCAGATGCATGTAGTGGAAATGTTCCAGGGACTGTGTCTCCTGCGCCTCCTTCATGGCGATATTGAGGTCAGCTGCAACCCTCTTAAAGAGATCCTGAAAGGGTGTAAAGTCATCAGCTGTGGTTGGAGGCGGTGGCATGACTGCCTCATCAGGCAAGGAGGATGAATTTGTATCTGGGGATTTGTATCAGGCTCGACTCGTGAGATTGTGGATCAGCAGTTTCCTGCTGCTTCCTCTGCAGAGACAGAGATTGTGGTAGAGGAAAGGATGCGGGCTGTGTGTGCTTCTTTTTTGAGTGTCTCTTTTTGTAGTCATAAGACCATGGGCTCCATTATTGCCACTGTGTAGCATAAGGCCTGGGCAGCGGCATCCATGGGTATGGACCCCAGGGGGGTATGCTCGAGCCAATGGGGTGCCCAAAGCTGGGAGGAGTTGAGGCACAGATGTTTCAGTACTGATGATAACTGGGGTGAGAAAGATAGTCCCCCTTCATCATCATCATTGCTAGATAAAAGTGTAGGTGATGAGACATGTTTCATTGCCCCTGACGGAGGTGACTTGTTGGTACCGAGGAACGGAGAATTAAACACAGATTTAAAGCCCTAACTCGAATTAGCTGGTATTCCTCCTGCAATGAGGTTTACCAGCTAATTCGATTTAGGGGCTTTAAATCGAATCGCGTTTCACTGCCGCGTAGACGCAGGCAGTTACTTCGGGCTAGTCAATTTCTAAAATGGCGACCAGCCGGGAACATGCAAATCAAGCGCGGGATATTTAAATCCCAGGCTTGATTTGCAATTTCGGTCCGCCTCATTAGCCTCCCTAGATCAATCTAGGGGGCTAGTGTAGATGTACCCTTAGTCTGGATCTGCAAAAGCGACAAGGAGTCCTGTAGCACCTTATAGACTAACAGATGTATTGGAGCATAAGCTTTCGTGGGCAAAGACCCACTTCGTCAGCTGCATGTAGTCGAAAATTCCATGTAGTGGAAAATGCATGTAGTGGAGGCCTCACCCTCCTTGACTGAATTAACCTCGTTATCTCTAGCTTGCATATTTATACCTGCCTCTGGAAATTTCCACTACATGCATCTGACAAAGCGGGTCTTTGCCCATGAAAGCTTATACTCCAATACAGTGGTCCCCAACCTTTTGGGGCTGCCAGGCGCCCGAGGGCGGGGCTGCTCACGCACCCGGGGACAGGGCCGCCCATGCGCCGTGCGCCCAGGGTAGGGGCCGGCCCAGCCCAGATCATTCGGAAGGCACACATAAATGCCCCGGCAGGCACCATGGTGCCCGCGGGCACCGCGTTGGGGACCACTGCTCCAATACATCTGTTAGTCTATAAGGTGCCACAGGACACCTTGTCACTCTTGGAGGTACAGTGTATCAGAGCATACCCCGTTACTTGTAGTACTGGTTCTACCTGGTTTAAAAAAATGTTTTGATGTCATGTGATGTTTAGAAGAATGCTACGTACACTGATAGCTACTGGAATGGCATTTATACAGATATTAATTAAAGGTGATGTTTTATATTAAATTGCCAATGAGGGAGTAGAACTTATTTAATTATGGTAGCAAAAATATAGATCTGGTAAAAGGCAGGCTCATTGCTGATTAATTAAGTGTTGTTGTTGTAAATTATTATAAAAATTATTTACAATATACAAATGTATATTCACAAATACAAATTTTAGATCAGCTCTCTCATCCACCTTTGGAGAGGATTATATACTCATTCTGTTCATCCAGGGACTGATTGCCCCTGGATGCACCTTTCACAGATTCTAAAGTTAGATGGAAACCACCACTATGATCATCTAGTTTGACATGTGTAATACGTGCCATAGAATTGCCACAAAATAATTTCTAGGGCCTATCTTTTAGAAAACCATACAATCATCATGTTAAAATTGTCAATGATGGAGAATCCAGTATGGCCCTTGTAAGTTGTTCCAATAATTAATTACTCTCACTATTTATAATGTAGGCCTTAGTTCCTGTTTGAATTTAAAATACAGTGTATAGGTATATTGTAATGCTTATTTTCTTTAACTAATTATTTTATTTTAAATAAAGACTAATTCTGTCACTTGTATCATTCACAGTCATCTGCCAATTTACATTTTTACTGACTTGAACCTGGAGGCTCTAGGTTGATTACTGCTATTATTATTTATATATAAAATACCAAATGAAAATATTTAAAGCAAAGGTTAAAGACAACACAACTATTTCTTAGTATCTGGTAAACGTCTTCCTCCATACAACATATGCTTTGCTTCATTATTAATTGAATTCTTTTAATTATATCAAACTTCTCACAAACACTTTTTTACACTGGTTCACATTTCTGAGCTCTGCATTTTAAAAGAGCATAATGAACTAGTGAAAGAGTTAATTTAGGAATAAAATCTTGGACGAATGAACTTTGGTTATCTATTCTTCGTTTAGAATTACACGCTTTAGACAACAGTGTAACAACACATTGTGCAAGGAGTTCCACAGGTTGACTGTGCACTGAGTGAAGAAAAACTTCCTTTTGTTTGTTTTAAACCTGCTGCCTATTAATTTAATTTGGTGACCCCCTAGTTCTTATATTGTGGGAATAAGTAAATAACTTTTCCTTATTCACTTTTCCATACCAGTCATGATTTTATAGACCTCTATCATATCCCCCCGTAGTCGCCTCTTTTCTAAGCTGAAAAGTCCAAATCTTTTTAATCTCTCTTCATATGGGACCCATTCCAAACCCCTAATCATTTTTGTTGCCCTTTTCTTTCCTATACTCAGATTCTGTGCTTGCAAATAGGGAAGCATTGTCTCTCAGAGGCACACAGGGGTGTTGTGTAAATTTCCCAGGTTACTGGGAGGGGCTTGAGCCAGTTCTGTGTTGGATGGATGGAGAAGAACCCCTAGATATTGAACCTGGCCCTGGCTGCTTCTGGTGCTATCTGGCAGAAAGGTTACACATAAACAGGCATAAGTGTGATAAGAAACCACTGAATGCATTGGAAGTGAATGAAAAAGCTTTTTTCTTAGATTGGTTGTCAGTATAATGAAAAAGTATCCAATTTTAATTTCAACCTTCTAAATGTTATAACAGTAATTTCACTAACAATGGATACGGACCCAAATGCAAGAGCAAAACAGCTTTGATCACAGACACCATAAGGGAGGACAGATGGGATCCTCACTCCAGAAAAAATGTTGCTGGTGTAGCCAATACTGAGTATGGGGAACAGGAAGTAATATATGTGCCCAACCGCTGCCCTCCTATGCAGATTTGTGTCCATGTGGTTGTGTTCTGCACATGTTCATATTCCAACACATCACAAACAGTGAGCTACAATGAACAGTAGCATTCAGTGACATACATGGCATTCAATACTTTTAACCCCTTGTGCAGGACCCAAGAAGCTCTCAAACTACGTTTGACCTGCATGTATTAGCATAAGGGTGTGATTCTGTTCTGCATCTCTAAGTGGTGCAGCACAAAACTCACAGCCTAGGGGGAGAGGGACTAAGGTGACTTTAAACCACCTATCTTCCCAATTCTGTCTGGATCCAGGGCCAGAGCAACATCCGACATACCTTACACAGCCCTTATGGAAGCCTGTTCTAGCTGCTTATGAGCAGCCAGCATTGTCTAGAATATCTGCAGCAGCACATGTTGTCCCACCCTCAACATGTGTCTCCTGCTCTGGCAGGACCCTCTATGCCAGTTTGCAGTGAAGCACTCTGATGACAGTCCTCTGGCTATCTTCCTCAGTTTCTGCAACAAAGAAGCTCCCGCAGTCCAGATTTGGTGTTTTTAGAGCCTCTATGCAGCTTTGACTCTTTAACCCCTCCTGGGACCAAAGCAACAGTCAGAATTTCATTCCAACTACTAGAGAATTGTGCCCAAATATCTAGACAGTGTCCATTAGATGTTTTCTTCTATGAACATGGATTCAAGGCCAGATTTTAAAAATGGTCATTTTAAAGAAACATATGGATTCCAGAGTTAAAAACTCAGACACTTAAAACTGGCATTTTGGCACCTACATGCCGATTTGAGGAGCCACATGTAAAATCTATTTACATGCTCACAGTTAAAAATTGTGTTCACAAATGTATTTAATATAGCACTGAACCTGCCTCTAGTTCTCACTACAGATTAAATCCAATTCCTTGCCATTTGAAAAGTACATGTTGAACCTCTCTGGTCCAGTAACATCTTTGGTCTGGAAAGACCATAGGTGTTGCTGGACTCAGAACCCCAGGACCTGAGATTCCTGGCAGAGACTGTGGAGCCACAGTGGCTCAGGCCAATAGAGTCCCTGCAGCCCCAGAGCAGACCTGTGCTAAGGAGTCCCAGTAGCCCTGGGGCTGGCCACAGAGTCCCGGCAGCAAAGTCCCGGTGCCCAGCGTTAGCCACAGAGCTTGGAACCCAGTTGCAGAGGGGCCGACCTCCTCGATCTCCCTCCTATGAGACCGGTGAAGTCCTGAGGGTGCCAGACCATGGAGGTCCAATCTGCGCAAGATAGAGATTAGAATTCCACCTTCACCTCATTTACTCTCCTATTTCTAAAATGCAAGAATTTGCTACTAAGTTTCACATTTATTTTTTCTGAAACACTAATAACATTTATGAATATGTCCAACTTCCCTTTAGGTAGATGGGAAGGAGGTAAATTGAATTAAGGAATAGAAATTGGAAGGTAATAAATGCAGGAAATTAGTAAAACAAACTAAATGTATCAATGAAAACAATATGGTCAGATGGCCTAAGGTCAGTAAAGAGGTTTTATGTCAAAAACAAACAAACAAAAATCCTAAGACAGAAAATGTAAAATTGACAGTCATTTAGAAAAGACAGAAGAATTCAATGAGTATTTATTTTCAGTATTTGGAAAAAGCTAGATGATGTATCCACACTATGGTGATGTAATATTTTTCCTAATAATAAGGATGCTAAACAGCATCAGCTAAACATTTTTAGATCAGCACCCAAAGATTTATAATGAGTTGCCAAAGAGGTGCCTAGCCAAACTGATGTTAGTTTTACTAAAATATTGGAAACTAGGGACGATCCAAAGATCTGGGGAAAAGCCAAAGCTGTGTTAATGTTTAACAATGAAAAACAGGATGACTTAGGTAATTCTAGTCTGGCAACATTCCAAGTACCAAGGAAGGTATCAGATGAGAGGTCTAAGCCTAGGACTATGCCCTGTGGACCCAGAAACAGTGACTAGGCTCTATCCAGATCCAGTTAACACAGGATTCGGCAACTGAACCCACTGACAAAAACTGGTGACTGTGCAGAGTGGTACCAGGTCAGGCTGTAAGACCTATCAACACTGGGTTGCTTATACAGTCGACTCAGAGTGCTTGCTACATCTCCAGAAGTGCTTAGCATCTTACAGGATAAGATTCTAGTTGTTGGGAAACTGGGATCATAGAGGGAGCAAACGGGGATACTCCACTAGCTCTGGCTTTTTCAACATGTCTGCTCATGTGTGTGGTCCGCCTACCACAGAATTAGCAAAGTGACTCCACCCTGTCTCTGTTAAAGAGGAGGAGGCAAGGACAGATTTTTAGTAATCATGGTCCTGAACGTAAACCTTTTATTTAAATCTTAAAAGAAAATAGGCACACAGTAAAAACCTATTCAAGGAAATGTGATTCCTTAGTATTACTGTCTAGATTAGAAAGACTGCAAGACAAGATGGGTATGGTAATCTCTCTCTACATATACAAATTTTTTCCTGCGAGACAGAGTGATGTCATCAAGTAACTGCATCTCACAGCTCCTCCGCCCTCAGCTGCTGGCCTGCTCATTCCCTCCTTCCTCCCCAGTGCTCTGGAGTGGTGGGGGCCAGGGTGGCCCTTGGGCAAACTAGGCAGTTGCCTAGGGTGCCGCCGGCCCGGGCGCCCAATGATGACATCACGGCCATTGACGGCCGTGCAGGCGGGGGCGCCGATCGCGCCTTCCGCCTGGGGCGCCAGCTGCCGCAGCCGGCCTCAGGCCGTTCCTGGTGGGAGCCATGAGGCCTCCCCCAAGGGACAGGAGCCACGAGGCCTCCTCCCTCCTCTATGCTCCAGGGAGAGGTGCAGGAGCCATGCAGCCTCCCCGCTCCTTGGTGCTCTAGGGTGGCAGGAATCACAAGGCCTCCCCCACTTCCTGCTCTCCCTCCCGGGGGGGCACAAGAGTCACGCAGCCTCCCCCCTTCCTGTTTCCCCCTTCCCGCTTCCCTGCACCCTCAACCCCCTCACACACTCCCTCGGCCGAGACTCTGCACCCCCAGCTCCCTCACTCAGGGAGCTCTCAGGAGATGGAAGTCATGTGGCCTCCCCACTTCCTCATCCCCAGTGCCCCGGGGAGATGAGAGCCACAAGCAGGGCCAGATTAAGACCTTTAGAGGCCCTAAGCACTAAAAAGATTATGGTGCCCCCCCCCATATGTAATTCAAAATAAAAACAATACTACACCGTAAAATCTTTTTTTTTTTTTTGGTGCCCATGCTTTGCTGGTGCCCTAAGCATGTACTTAGTCTGCCTATTGGGTAATTCAGCCCTGGCCACAAACCGCGCAACCTCCTCCCTCTCCACACCCTCAGCCCCCTCACACAACCCCTCACTTGAGACTCTGCACCCTCACACACTCCCTTCGCCAACACCCTGCACCCTCAGCCCCCTTACTCACGCCTTCCACCGAGACCCCATGCTTTCAACCTGATCCTGCCCACTCCCCCCCGGCCAGACACCTACCCCCAACCTGCTTCTGTCCCCTCCCCGTTGGCCAGACATCCTGCCCCCAGCCTACTCCTGCACTTTCCACCTGGCCAGACACCTACTCCCAGAGAGAGCAGGGTTGGTGAGCAGAGCAAGCAGGGGGCACAACCCCATAGTATCTTTTTATTGGACCAATTTCTGTTGGTGAGGGGGGGGATACGCTTTTGAGCTTAGATAGAAGAGGAGCCTTTTTGTTAGCATGAAAGCTTGTCTCTCTGTGACCAACATAAGTTGGTCCAATAAAGGATCCTGACTCACCCACCTTGTCTCTCCAATATCCTGGCACCAGCATGACCACAGCAACTCTGCATAGCAAGACTAAAGTTTAAAAAGCTGTTTAATATCTTTGCTGAGCTGTCATGAGTACAGAAAATTACTTGAATACCCCCTCTTGGTTCCTCAAAAATATAGACAAGAAAGTATTGAACCAAGGGTGCCATTTATGGGGTGTGTGGGACAGTAGCCCCCACATCCAGAAATTGTAACCCCTGGATTTATGCTTGAGGTCTGATTAAAGTCCATGTCCTGACTCTAGAGGCAGTTCTTAAATGCAACAGGCCTTTTGGGGCAGGGTGTTTGTTATAAAAAGAAGGAGGCAGGTGATTAAGAGTAAGAAAAGGCTGGGCATTCAAGTAAATGAAGGATCCTTAGATCATCATGAAAACATTGCCAGGTAGTCCACTTAAAATATAGGGGGGAGATTTGCATTTGGATCACTGTGTTAATGTTCTTGAAAAAGGGATGAATGGGCAGTAATAAAAAGCTGACTGCAAAGAGTTACAAAGGGATTTCACAATACTGGGTGAGGGGGCAACACAAGGGCAGATGGAATTCAGTGTTGATAAGTACAAAGTAATGCACAGGGAAAATATAATCCTAACTATATGTACAAAAATGACGGGATCTAGAATAGCTGTTATCATTTAAGAGATCTTGGAATCATTGTGGATCGTTCCCTGAAAACATCTGTTCAATGTGCAGTGGCAGTCTAAAAACTAAAAAGCTAACAGAATATTGGGAATCATTAGGAAAGGAATAGCTAATAAGACAAAATATTGCCATATTGCCTTTATATAAATTCGTATAAATTCATTGTATGTCCACATCTTAAATACTGTATGCAGATCTGGTCACCCCATCTAAACAAAGATATATTGTACTTGAAAAAGGTACAGAACAGGCAACAGAAATTAGAATAACAGAATTATAAAATACTAGAACTGAAAGGGACCTTGAGAGATTATCAAGTCCAGTCCCATGCCTTCACGGCAGGACCAAGCACCATAGATCATCCCTGATAGATGTCTATCTAACCTGCTCTTAAATATCTCCAGTGATGGAGATTCCACAACCTTCCTAGGTAATTTATTCCAGTGTTTAAGCACCCTGACAGTTGGAAGTTTTTCTTAATGCCCAACCTAAACCTCCCTTGCTCCACTTTAAGTCCATTGCTTCTTGTCCTATCATGAGAGGCAAAGGACAACCATTTTTCTCACTCCTCCTCGTGACACTCTTTAAGATATTTGAAAACAGCTATCATGCCCCATCTCAGTCTTCTCTTTTCTAAACTAAACAAGCCCAATTCTTTCAGTCTTTCCTCATAGCTCATGTTTTTTAGACCTTTAATCATTTTTGTTGCTCTTCTCTGGACCTTCTCCAATTTCTCCACATCTTTCTTGAAATGGGGTGCCCAGAACTGCACACAATACTCCAATTGAGGCCTAATCAGTGTTGCAGGGCAGAATGATGGACGAAGCTGGGTGGAGTGGTAAGAGGTGATTTATTCGGTTACAGCATCCAGACCGCTCATTCCCCTCCACCTCGCAATCAACGAAGTGAGCCCTGAGTTATGGTTACAGCATCTTTTATCCCTACCCTTCTCTTGGTACCCGCCCTATCCCTTTCTTTCCAAATCATCCTTTTGTTTCCTAATATGGTGAGGATTACCCCTTCCTGGAACCGACCTCTTTGCTTCCTAATATGGAGAGGCTACCTTTCCCTGGACCCTACCTATTGATTACTTAAATGGTGCATTTTGAAGCCTTATTTTACTAGCAGCAGATTGGGTAACTGGATGGCCTAACTTACGGTAAGGCCCCAAATTAGGGAACTTTGTGGCTTAATTTACGAGAGGACGCTACTCTGGAGGAAATCCTTGTATTGCCCTCTTTCCTGTTACACAGGGGCCCCCCATGCAGCTGAGGGTCGTCTTGCTTCCAAGCTGGGTTTCTGCAGAGAATTATAAAGGCAGGCTCTTATGCCTGGATCCTGCCTTCAGCTCCCTATCCATGCTTAGCAGTCCTCCTTCTTGGAACAGCATCCCATGGTCAAGGAAGCCAAAGCCTTCCTGGCAACACCATCTTCTCAAATTATTAAAGGTAAAGTGCAGCTTCCATATGAAGAGAGATTAACAAGACTGGGATTTTTCAGCTTCAAAAGAAATGACAAAAGGGATATGTCAGATGTCTAGAAAATCATTAATGGTGTGGAAAAATAGAATAAGGAAATGTTATTTATTCCTTCACTAACAACACAAGAAGCTTTCACAATTAAATTTATAGGCAGCAGATTTAAAGCAAACAAAATATTTTTTTTTCACAATCAACTTGTGGAATTCTTTGCCAGGAGATGGTGGAAAGGCCCAAATCATAACAGGGTTCCAATAAGAAAAAAAATCAAGGTGGATATTTGAATAAATTTATCAATGGCTATTAGAACTGGCACGGATGGTATCCTTAGCTTCTGTTTGCCAGAAGCTTGGGAATGGGTGACAGAGGATGGATCATGATTATTGCCTCTCCTGTTTATTCTTTCTGAAGTACCTGGCATTGGTCACTGTTGTTGGAAGCCAAGATACTGGGCTAGAAGGACCTTTGGTTTGACCTGCAGTGAAAGTAATTTAAATTTCTTACAGGTTCTATCCTATTGCAAACCGGGTCCCTGCCAGCTCTTTAAATAGCTTCCTGCTGGCTTTTGCCGCAGCTCAGCCAGCTCTTGCTGCAGCTGCACACCAGGGTGCACCCGCTTACTTTCACTTCTGGGTCTGACCCAGTATGGCCATTCTGATGTTCTTATATAGAACTGAAATGTATCTGCCCCCTTGCTCTAATCCACTAGACCCATTCCCCTTCCAGAGCTGAGACAGAGTTGAGGATTCCTGACAGTGTCTTTCTCTCTCTCTCCACAGAGTTAGTAATAAAGTAAGAATATACATTAAAATTTTAAAGCTAACCAGTGCCCCTTAGGAGACTTGCCATAAGATGTCAGAATATGTTGGTGCTAGAGATGAGTTGGTCTAATATTTGTTTAATTTTCTTTCTTTTATATAGGAATCAGATACAGTGCTCCAGTCAGCTAACTGCTAAGTTGTCTCCCAAAAGAGTAGAGTTTTCCAGTGCCTTAGTAGCCCCTGGATAGGGATAATGTGGGGGAAGGCGGATGGGGTTGGTTCCCCCCGTCCCCATTTGATGCTTGGCTTGTACTGAGATTACTCAGTAACACTGCTGAAGCCTGTCCTCAGTCCACACCCCCTCATGCTCTCACTCTCCCCCGTATCAGGGTATGCATAGGTTGTCCCCCCACCCCCATGAAAATGTGAAATGGCCTCCCTGTACTGAACATATTTACCACCATTCAGTAAAGAAATTTATGACTAACATCAATAGGGAGAGGCATTAAACTATTTCCTATTCCATTCTAAAAGACTTTCAGGAACAATTAGTTTGCTGGGAAATAATTCCCTTCCCATTGAAGACCCAGGAGGGTAGAAGAAGAGGGGCAAAGAGAAAGGCCACTGTGTCTTATGAAGAAATAGATAAGGAGAAAAGAAGTTATTTGTGCTTGTTGGAGGAAGAGTGCCACAGTAGGGAAAATAAGCTGATTGTCTGAAATTGAAAACTATGCAAAGCTGAAGATGTGCCTTGGTTTAATGTATTTAAAGTGTGGTCCACAGAACATTGAACCACCCCTCCCCCTTCTCAAAATCAGGTCCCTTTGAAGCACTTCAAATTGGGCCCTGAAACCTGACGTAGACAAAATAACTAGTCCCTTTTGAATATCCTGGTCATGCTGTCTTAATAATATGCTGTGTACATGTGAGTGAGACATATTATCTGTGAACAGGAGGGCCGAAAGAATTGCTGGACTCCGAGGCAAAGTGGATGGGCACCAGCTCTACATTCCTGGAAGGGGCAGAGCCTTAGATAGAAGGGGCAGGGCTGGGAGCAGCTAGGCCATAACACCACCCAGGCTGTGCCATGCCCCGGCCCCCCACAGACAGCCATTAGCGCTGCCCAGACTGTGCTGCATGAGGCTCCAGCGGCTATTTAAAGGGCCCAAGGTTCTGGCCATCACCGCTGCCATGGGCACTGTAATGGTAGCTGGTAACCCTGGGCCCTTTTGAATCACCAATCCCCTGAGCAACTGCCTTCTTTGCCCCTCCCCTGTGCCCCATCAGTGGCTGTGAATATAAACATAAACCAAGTCATCTAGTTAACACAGAGAATGCAACAAAAAGTACAGCTAGGGAGAGTATAGTGGTAGAACATTTGTTGTTGGCTTAAAAGCTCTGTAGATAGATATATTACTATAATATATACAAGGACACCACTAACAAAGTTTGTAGAAAAATGCAGAAGTTATGATCGTAAAGTTAATATAAGCTCCAACGAACTGCTGATAAGATAGACAAGAACATTTTCCTTTGATTGTATAGTCACATGGTATTTAGGGCACATACCTTAGCTATCTGTGAATGAAACATTGAGCAAGGACAGTTACATATTCATACTTTCTAATTGTAGCTTAAGGTTGCAGAACAATTGGCTGAACCTTGATCAAATATTAATAAACAATATGAAGCAATTCTTACCCATGGTTTTTAAATGTTACAAGTATATTAAACAAACAAGCTCCCAGCACTCCTTATACAAAATGAAACTATTTTTAAAACGGAGTTGATCGTGAATTTAAATAGCTATCTAAAAAAATGGACCATAAAAAGAGCTATATAAAAACTTTGTCCTCGTGACAGCTGTGACAAAGTCCCTTGTTAGCTCCCTGGGGGTTCTGCGCTTCCTGGCGGTTACTTGTGTGCCTCAGAGACTCATGGAGCCCCCTTCATTGCCCTGGGACTTCCCTAGAGCAGCGTTTCCCAAACTATGGGCCGCGGCCCGGTACTGGGCCACAGGAAAAAAATACCGGACCTCAGCATGCCTGGTGGCTGCCGGGAGGGGGCAGAGCGGAGCAGGCTGGGAGGAGGTGGCGGGGGGGAACTGGCCACCGGGAAGCAGGGTTGGGGGCAGCAGGGCTGACCTGCGGAGATCAGGGCAGGCGGGCGGGCGGCCGGCGGAAGCAGGGTTGGGGTAGCGGGGCTGTTCGGAGGAGATCCGGGCAGGGTGGCAGAAGCGGGGTTGGGGGTAGCGGGGCTGTCCCGCGGAGATCAGGACAGGCGGGTGGGTGGCTGGCGGAAGCAGGGTTGGGGTTAGTGGGCCTGTCCGGCAGAGATCCAGGCGGGTGGGCGGGCGGAAGAAGCAGGGTTGGGGGCAGCGGGGCTGTCCCGCCGAGATCGGGGAGGGTAGGCGGTGGAACCAGGGCTGGGTGGGGAGGTGGGGGGGCTGGACGGGGGAGATCAGTAGGAGGACAGGAGAACCAGCTGCCGGAAGCAGGGCTGGACAGGGGCAGCAGGGCTGGACTGGGGAGATCAGGAGGAGAAGGGGGGAGGAGCGGGACTGACCTGGGCACATGCAGACCCTGGCAGATGAGTGAGTCTGGCCAGGGATTCCATTTTGCCCCACATACCCTCCCTCCAGTAGTTGCGAATTGCCTGGCAGGTAGACACACTCAGGCAGCGTGAGCACATCTACCAGCCAGGCAGTTCCCAGCTAAGGACTGATACACCTAATTATAATAAAACTTACCTAATTAGAAAATACTAGACATTTTATATGTCTGGTAATTTCTCAATTTGTTTCCCGGACAAAACCCTCAAATACCAGACTGTTCGGTACAAAACTGGACACCTGGCAACCCTACCCTTCCTTGCACCCTCCCTCCTAGCCAGATACCCTACCCCCAATCTGCTCCTGCTCCCGCCTCCTGGAGTGCCCATGCGGCGCTGGGTCCCCCAAGCCCTGGCCCAGGCTGGGTGGAGGATGCAGCCAGGTGAAACACTGAAAATGTATTCATTTTTCATTCTTTCTTTATATGCGTTTATATTTTTGGGCTGCAAAAAACAGTACTGAAAAAAAAACGGGTTCCAACTAAAGTAAAAGGTTTGGGAAACCCTGATCTAGCCAGTTTTCTATCCATCTATCCAATCCATATTCCCTTAGCTTGCTGGCAAGAATATTGTGGGTGTCTGTATCAAAAGCTTTGCTAACGCTGGCACTGGGGGCTTTGGGAGGACCAGAAACAACTTATTTGAATATTTATCATTTGCTTAATGAATATGCAAACATGCAAATGAATATTACCAGTCCTCCAAAAGCTCGTGAATGGATTTACTGGTCCCCATGTCAAAAAGTTTGGGAACCCCTGCCCTAGAGGCAAGGGTCCCCACCTGTCATTCTTATCACAGGCCAGTCCTTGTGGTTCGGTTCGGTTCTGCTCTGCTCTGCTCTGCTCTGCTCTGCTCTGCACACCTTCCAAAACTCTCCCCCCTGCTGCCTGGAAGGAATCCTTTTATAGGGACCCGGAGGCCTTAATTGACAACAGGTGCTTAATTAAACCCTGCTGCAGGCTGACTCCTAATTAGGCCTCTATTTTCTACCCTGGATGCTGGGCTGTGTTCAGGTGAGGCCAATTGGGAAACAAGAAGGCATTAACCCACCTCCCAATATGGCTGCCTTCTATAAGAGCTTTGAAGTTTGCAGGCTGTGGTCTGTCACACATCCTTCTCTTCCCCCCCGCTCAACACCAGGGGGTTGGGCAACTTGGAATGCCAAACAGTGCATGTGGGATAGCCCATCTGCATTCCCGGGTTGGGTTCCGGTCCTGTGCTGCACCCTGTAATGGAAAGGTGGTAGGTATACGAACCACCGGGTGACCCTAGCATTCTTTTCCCTATTCCTCTGCATCTACTGCACTGGGGCATGGTCCATCACCAAGACAAAACGTCACCCAAGGAGGTAATAGCGTAGTGCCTCCATGGCCCATTTCATGGCGAGGCACTTCCTCTCAACTACCGCGTACTTGTGTTCCCTTCATAGCAGTTTCCTGCTAAGATATAACACTGGGTGTTCTTCTTCCCCAATTGTTTGTGATAGTACTGCCCCCAACCCCACATCCGATGCATCAGTTTGTAGGATAAACTCTTTAGAGAAGTCTGGGGATATCAATACCGGGTTGCTACAGAGAGCAGTCTGTAGGTCCTCAAATGCGCTCTCTGCTGCCTCGGACCATTTAACCGGGTCAGGCCCCTAGGCTTTCACCAAATCTGTCAAGGGGATGGCCCGTATTGGAAAATGGGGAATAAATCATCGATAATAGCCTACTACTGCTAGAAAACCTTGAACTTGTTTCTTTTGTTTAGGCCGGGGCCACTGTTGAATGGCCTCTAATTTATTTAACTGGGGTTTTACCCCCCCCCGCCTTTTCCTACCACATATCCGAGGTATTTAGCCTCTCTAAACTCATGGCACATTTGGCTGGATTTGCCGTGAGGCCGGCCCGCCTAAAGGAGTCTAAAACAGCCTCTACCCTCTTCAGGTAGGTCTCCCATCCACGGTGTGGATGATGACATTGTCTAAATAGGCGGCAGCATAAGCGGCATGGGGCCACAGCAGCTTGTCCATGAGGCGCTGAAAAGTGGCTGGAGCCCCATGGAGACTGAACGGGAGGACTGTGTACTGAAACAGCCTCTCCGGGGTAGCGAAGGCCATCTTCTCCTTGGCGTCCTCAGCCAATGGGATCTGCCAATAGCCTTTTGTCAAGTTGAGGGTGGTCAGGTATTGTGCTTGGCCTAGGCGGTCTACCAGCTCATCGATGCGTATGGGATATGCATCGAACTGGGAGATCTCATTCAACCGTCGGAAATCATTACAAAAACGGGTGGTGCCGTCAGGTTTCGGCACCAGTACTATGGGACTGGACCACTGGCTGTGGGATTCTTCGATGATACCCATCTTTAGCATCTTGTGTACCTCCACGCTTATCTTCTCTCTTTTAGCTGCTCGGACATGGTAGGGCCTCATCGTCACTCAGGCTCCCAGATGGGTAATAATTTTGTGGGTGGCCTCCAACGTTCAGCCAGGCTTCTCCGAAAACACATCCCTGTTCCGGGCAATCATGTTAGAAACCTCTTTCCTTTGGGTAGGTGTTAACTCGGGGCCCACTATCACCGGTGCTGGGGGTTCGGTCGGGTGATCAAGCTCCTTCCTCCGGGTAACCACACAGGCATCCCTCTCCTGCCAAGGTTTCAAGAGGTTGATATAGTAGATCTGCTCTTGCTTTCAATGCTCCGGTTGACATATCCTATAGTTTACTTCCCCAACCGGCTCAATGACTTCGTAGGGGCCCTGACACTAGGCCAGCAGTTTACTTTCACTGGTGGGTACAAGTACCATGACGCGGTCCCCAGGCTGGAATCCCGTATCTTGGTCTGGCGATTATAACAGGCCTGATGGGCTTCTTGGGTCTCTTCCATGTGCCTCCTCACTATGGGGGTAACCCGGGCTATCCGGTCCCTCATCTGTGTCATGTACTCCACAATATTTCTCCCTCCCTTCATCTCTTCCTCCCAGCCTTCTTTGGCTATATCCAGGATGCCTCAAGGGTGATGCCCATACAGCAACTCAAAGGGGGAAACCCCCGTGGATGACTGGGGCACCTCCCAGATGGCGAACATGAGATAAGGTAGCAGCATGTCCCAGTCCTTTCCATCTCTGCTCACAACCTTCTTGATCATAGCCTTGAGGGTACGATTGAACCTCTCAACAAGGCCATCGGTCTCAGAGTGATAGACTGAGGTCCGCAAGATCTGTACCTGGAGTAGTATGCAGAGGTCCTTCATCAATCGGGAAATGAATGGGGTGCCCTGGTCAGTTAAAATCTCCTTTGGGAGGCCCACTCGGGCAAATATTTCCACCAAAGCCTTGGCTATGCTCTTGGAGGCTGTATTCCAAAGGGGAACGGCTTCGGGGTATCGTGTAGCATAGTCCGGGACTACCAGCATATACTGATGTCCTCGGGTTGTCCTTTACAGGGGACCCACCAAGTCCATCGCAACCCGTTCAAATGGGACTTCAATGATGGGCAGTGGCACTAGGGGGGCCCTCAGATGAGGGTGAGGGCTGTGTAGTTGGCACTCTGGGCAGGAAGCGCAGTATCAGCGGATGTCCTCATGCACCCCTGGCCAATAGAAATGGCATAGGATCCGGGCCTGGGTCTTTTCTACTCCGAGGTGTGCTCTGAACAGATGACTATGGGCCAGATCTAAAATGGCCCATTGGTGTTTTCGGGGTGTCAGGAGCTGGTGTATTTCCTCTTCTCGCATATGCACCATGTGGTACAGGAGATCCCTCTTGAGAATAAAGTAGGGGCCAGACCCACAGGTCTTGCCTTCTACAGGTACCCCATCTACCTCATCCACCTCCTTCCTGGAATTCTCATGCCGGGGGTCCTCCGCTTGGTCCAGCCCAAAGGTCGCTCTCCCTGGGCTGGCCAATTCGGGCCCTAGGGGGGTTCCCTCCGGCTCCTGCATTGCCCCTATGGTGCTGGGACAGGCACTAGCCTCCGCCCCCCAGGGTCTCTAGTCCCTCTCCCGTTACTGATTCAGGGTCCTCTCTATCCTGCAGGCCACCGCTTTCCCTTCGTGAGCCCCGCGGACATCTAGTTATGCAGGTAACTCTTTGGGCCTGCATCAGGATCCACGTGCCCAATGCCTTGGCTGCCCTCCTCTGCCTCTTTGTCTTTCTGCCCTCCCCGGGGGTGGAGAACAAATCTTGGGCCATCTGTGGGAATAGTGGAGTATGCTGCTCTGCGGCATCTGTTCCCCTAGGGCCAGGGGGCTCCCCTGGTTCCTGTTGTTCAGGAGGGAGCAGGCTTCCAAATCCTGGAAAATCCCTTCCGATGAATACCAGGTAGGGGAGGTGTGGGATCACTCCAGCTAGGACCTTGGTGCTGGTCCCTTGGATTTCCACCCTTATCCTTGCACTGGGGTAAAAATTCACTGTCCCATGGACACACGTAACCCCTGTGCGTATCAGCTGATTTGGCCTCACCAGCTTCCTTGAAATTAGGGTGATGGCACTCCCTGAATTTACTAGTGCCAGGGTCTCTACCCCTTCCACCTTCACTGGTCGGGTGTAGTTGTGGGGGACAACCACCACTTCGACCAGATTAAGCAGGGTGCATAGGTCGCCCCAGTCCCTGAAATTGCACTCCATTGGTTCCTCATGGTGGGGCACTGGACTGCTATATAGCTCAGCTCACCACACCCATAGTACTGACAGTTTTTCCTGGGGCCCCAGGGAAAAAAGAACCTACTCTCAGGTGTTATTTTTTCTGGCTCATCCCCTTCAACTTGTGACCCCTGTGAAGCTTCTCTCCTCCCTACCTCCATTCTGGGACTCCCCAGGCCCTTAGATGCTTGACCCCGTGGGTTGGGGTTTGGCAGCCTGCTTCTGGGGCCAGACCTCTCCTCCGTAGGGAGAAGAACTAACTTTCTCGCCGCTAGCCATCACTCCATCAGTGCAACCATCTCATCCTAGGTGGTGGGGTCATGCTGGCCCATCCACGCCGAAAGGTCCAGTGGCAGTTTCTGCACGAACTGGTCAATAACCAGGGGTCTCCATGATATCCTCTGCATTGCGGACATCGGGGCACAGCCAATTCCGAGCAATGTGGATTAATTCGAACAGCTGGGCTCTTGGGGGGCCTTCCTTCTTGGTACTTCCACACGCAATACTTCTGGGCCGGGTGGCCATGGTTGTCCCCAGTCAGGCTAGTATTTCCTCTTTGAGTTGCAGGTAAACACTTGCATGTTCCATCGGTAAGTCATAATAGGCTCACTGAGCTTCTCCACAAAGAAATGGGGCAAGAATGCTAGCCCATTGTTCCTCTGGCCAGGCCTCTCGCTGTGCAGTCCTCTCTAACACAAGAAGTTAAGCCTGTACGTCATCATCCGGTGACATCTTGGGGAGGCAAGCTGAGGTCCTCAGGGCTCTCGCATCCTCACTGCCGGGCGCTCGACCTGCCCACACCCACAACTGGTCAACCACTTCCCCAAGGAGGGTGCGATCTGCGGCAGCCTGCTCCATTATGAGTTTGTTCATTTCTTGCTGTACCCTCACGGCTTCCTGTTGGACTGCCGTAGCTTGCACCAATGCTTTCACTACGTCCTCCATTTTGGGGGATGCCCCTGGTTCCAAACCCCCATAAGTGGTGGTGAGAGGGAATTACCCGGGTAACAAGGGGGTGTGGGAGGAAATGAAGACAAACCTCCAGATCCACACCCAAGTGCTCCCTATATATTTTTGTTTGTTTGTTTTTTTGTTTTGGGTTTTTTCCTTCCTTTTTGCCACCACGCTGTAAAGATGATCCCACTCCTGACACCAGTGTGACAAAGTCCCTTGTTAGCTTCCTGGGGGTTCTGAGCTTCCTGGTGGTTACTTGTGCACCTCAGAGACTCACGGAGCCTCCTTCATTGCCCTGGGACTTCCCTAGAGGCAAGGGTCCCCGCCGATCATTCTCATCACAGGCCAGTCCTTGGGGTTGGGTCGGGTTGGGTTGGGTTGGGTTCGGCTCTTCTTCCAAAACTCTCCCCACTGCTGACTGGGAGGAATCCTTTTATAGGGACCTGGAGGCCTTGACAACAGGTGCTTAATTAAACCCTGCTGCAGGCTGACTCCTAATTAGGCCTCTATTTTCTACCCTGGCTGCTGGGCTGTGTTCAGGTGAGGCCAATTGGGAAACAAGAAGGATTAACTCACCTCCCAATAGGGCTGCCTTCTATAAGAGCTTTGCAGTTTGCAGGCTGTGGTCTGTCACAGCCTTACAGAGTAATCTATATAGACAAAAACTGTCTGCCTTTGGAGAAAAATGTGAAACTTCTATTTTAGGTTGCATGCATTAGTATATTGTGGAGGGCCTTTTATATGATGATATTAAAATAGAAAGCATACATGACAATATAGTTAGCTTGTGATGTGGACTAAGGCCCATACCTGCAATGCACTCCATGCAAGTGGCAAAGTCTCCTGTGGATTTGGAGCCTTAACCAGTTAATAATTATATTACAACATTTCCAAGGATTGACACAAGTAATTATAGGCTGGCAGCATCCCAAATCAGACAAGAGGTCTATGTGCAGGAGTGTGTCCTTTAGACCCAAAGCATTGGGTCCATTAGTAGTCTGTCATGGGAACCCTGGATCATAGTTCAAAGTAATTTGGTGGCTCCTTCCTCCACTTGGCTCAAAGAGATACATTTTATTCAGCCAGGTAATGAAAATCTGGCAATAGTGTGAAACTCTAACTTCATTTTCATTAAGTAACTACGTGTAGAGGGGTTGACTTCTGGTTCAGAAATGCAACTGGAGTCTGGCACATATAAAAAGAGATGGTATTGTAAAAGGATGTAGGGGAAATATGAACTCTTTTATGTTAATCATTTCGGATCGTTTCACCCAGCCCTAATTAGGAACCCCCTTACTGGTAAAAATGCTTAGAAAATCCTAAACATGGTCCTGAAAATGTTTCCCTCTACCACACTTAAAATTATTAATTATTTCACCATGTCCCCATGACAACAAATGCATCATTTTTAACTGTTCCTGATAAAAACAGCTCTTGTCTACTTAAAGTGACCCACTGTACCTTTAAATTTGAAAACAGTTTGATGCCAAATGGAAAGTAATAACATAGTACTAAGGACCTAGCTACACCAACTGTTGCTGTATTCTGCAAGTGGGAAAGTGTAGGGTTGGCTAAATTGGAGCCTCAAGGTTCAATCTGGAGCAGATATGGATCTTTGTATGGTAGGCCCTCACCTACAGAACTTTCGATTTCTGTGTGAGCCTTCATTATTTGTTTTGTTCAGCTATTAATTTCTATTTTCATCTATCCTTCGCTAAAAGTAGAGATGATGAGGATCTTCAGCTGGGTTTCTGGAACCAACTTATGATTATTAAGTTATTGAATTATTTAAGAGAGAAAATACACAAATACTTTTGGCTATTGGTAATCAATAAATATAAATAAGTAATGTGGGAATAATGTCCACATTTCAGGTAAAGCCTTCTTATATTTAACTTTCACAGTTCACAATATTCTGATGCTTGAACATGTACAAAATGAAGGTGGGACAGAATCAGATTTTGAGACTTCTTTTAGCATCTTTGGATCAGCTCTGGACTGAAAGACAGCTTTTTACACCTCCTACACAATATGTTAGACACAATTCCTTTGGACTAAAGATTCTGGGCTGTCTCTTCATTGCATTAACACTACTTTTGGTATGACTCCACTAGAGTCAAGGGAGTGACACTTGGCTAATATAGAAATCTAGGAACTTCCATATTGGATCAGACCTGAGATCAATCTAGGTATTCAGTCTTTGACAGTGGCTCTTTCAGAAAAAGGCGTGTGTAGATGGGGAGGAGGGTTTTTTTTTTTTTTTTTAAGAAGAGGCCTCCAGGAAAGAGCACAGGTACCCTGGTGGCCACTCCATTCAAAGTAATCAAAACTCTATAGTTCTTGTTTCCTGGCCCCTCTTAAAGCTGCAGGCACCCCGGACAAGCCTTGTGGCAGGAAGCCAGCCATGGAGCAGCACCCTGACTGCGCGGCTCTCCCTGCCACAGGCCTGCTGACTCATGGCCCAGACTCAAGCCCCCGTAACTCCTCTGGCCCTCACAGGGAGTAGCCTCAGCGGTCCCAGGACCCACCCAGGAGGACCAGGAGATGCGCACCCTCCTGGCCTGGACTGGAGATCCTGTCCCTCCTCGAGCTGTGGGGTGAGGAGGAGTCCTTGCAGGATCTCCGGGCCAACCGCTGTAACACAGACATTTATGGCCGGATGGCCAAGTCCCTGGCGGAGTAAGGTTAAGGACCCTTAGAACAGGTCCGGAGTAAGGTTAAGGAGCTCTGCCAGAGATATGGCTGAGCCAGAGAGAGAACTTGCCCCACACCTGCCCCTACTTCAACGAGCTGCACCAGATCCTGGGGGGGGGAGAACATCTTCCCCACCCATCCTCGTGGACTCTGGTCTCGAGACCCCCGTCATTGTCTGGCCAGAGGCCTTGGCAGAAGGGCCAAGGCCAGCCGGAGGCGGAGGAGGAGGAGACGGACACTGTGACCCTCTCCCTAGAGCTGGTGCTTGTGAGCCAGGATGTCTTCCAGGCCTCCTCGGACAGCTGGGAGGGATCTTCAGGTGAGTGGTCTCACTTTATCACACACAGGATGGGGGAGGCGGGTGTGCGGGGGGCAAGTGTCGCTCGGGCTGCTCAGGCTGGATATCGTGCTGCAGTCTGTGCACGAGCAACCACGTGTAGCGTTAGTGTGAAGCATGCAGATGCAGCAGGCAGTCCCTGAGCATGGCTTGGATCCTGCTGCCAGGCTCAGAGGAAGCCACACGTGTCCTGCTCGGAGGGAAAAGGAGGTGCCACAGCTGGAAGCAGGCTGGCCACAAGAGCGCAGGCACAGCCCCACACAGATCAAGGAGTGCCGCAAACAGCACACTGGCATCCCTGCATGTGCGAGGTAGCAGCTGCTCCCGTAGACAGCACTGCAAGCCACAGCTGTGCGTGCAGACCCCAGGGAGTCCCAGGCTGCTCCTGGCTCCTCTGCCGCCCATAAGGGGATCCCACTGTGGCCGGACACTTCCCTTGCCTGTTTGTCCGTGGGCTGGTGGGTGGTGGGAAGCAGGCACGTCGGGGCCCCTGTGAGACATGGCCCACTGTGCAGGCCACACATGGCCTTCCTTCCAGGACATCCCCCTCCTCTGCCCCGAGGACTGTTGGTCACTGCTCACACAGAAGGGCACGGCCTCAGGGACCGTGTCTGCAGGGATGACTGACCAGCTCTCCCTCTGTGTGTTCTCCACAGTCGGACCAGCCAGGACTGAGGGGCGAGCCGCCACTGCAGCCAGCCACCAGAGCCCGAGGGACCCAAAGATGCGCCAGGGTCCAAGAAGACCTCATGCACCAGCATGACAGCGTCCTACGAGCCATGCAGCAGACCCTGGCGCAGAAGGTTCGTGAGGACTTGGAATGGTGGAACCGCGCATGGGACCAGTTCATGAAGCGGTGTGACAACGTGTGCCATCATGTCATGCATGTTGGCACACCTGCCTGATGCTGCTGCTCCTGGCTTCTACCCTCCTGCCTCCCGTTATGCCCATTCCTCCTCCACCTGCCCCCCTGCTATGCCTCTGTTCCCTCCCCAGGTGATGCCCAGGCCCCCTCCCCTAGCAATGCCCAGGCCCCCTCCCCAAGTGATGCCTATGCCCCTCCCCTGCCCCCGCCAACCCTGACCCCGCTCCAGCCCCCTCCTGTCCACTCCCCTGTGGTCCCAGACCCTCCCAACCCCAACTCTGACGAGGTCCCCACACCCAACTCTGACGAGGTCCCCACATCTAGCCGTCCCCCACACCCCTCCCAGACCTGAGCTCCCCTTCCCCTCCAGGTTATGAGTCCCCCTCCCCCTGCCCACCTTTTCTTAATGTTACATAAATACAGACTTTGTTTTGTGGAAAATCAAACAGGTGTGTTTATTGAGAGGTCGAAGTTCAGGAACCCCAGGGCAGCAAATCCGGCCACGATCAGGTCCAGGTCTCCCAGGTGGATGACCCTCCGTAGCAGGATTGAGTTGATGGCCCTCACAACCTGCAAAAGGAGACAAAGAAACACACAAAACAGAGAATGAGAGAGGGAGTTTTGGAGCCCTTTGGAGGTGCCCGCCTCCCTACCATCTCCTCCCCCCCCCCAAATACCCCAGGAGCCACCCCCTATGAGGCCACTCCTCCAGTAGCAGGGCTGTGTGAGGGCAGGATGGCACAACCCTCCGGGGACGGGACTTCCCCCCACCTCCACTCCACCCCCACAGCCCCCAACCTCCCTTTCCCGAGGGTCCCTCTTATCCAGGACTGCAGCCCCAGAGTGCCTTACCTCCATGAGGGGGGCCCCGATGTTCTAGTTCTTCTAAATAGAAGAACTAGAGGACACCAAATGAAATTAATGGGTAGCAGGTTTAAAACTAATAAAAGAAAGTTCTTCTTCACACAGCGTGTAGTCAGCATGTGGAACTCCTTGCCAGAGGAGGCTGTGAAGGCTAGGAATATAACAGAGTTTAAAGAGAAGCTAGATAATTTCATGGAGGTTAGGTCCATAAAAGGCTATTAGCCAGGGGATAAAATGGTGTCCTTGGCCTCTGTTTGACAGAGGCTGGAAAGGGATGGCAGGAGACAAATCGCTTGATCATTGTCTTCGGTCCACCCCCTCTGGGGCACCTGGTGCTGGCCACTGTCGGCAGACAGGATACTGGGCTAGATGGACCTTTGGTCTGACCCGGTATGGCCGTTCTTATGTTCTTATGTTCTTATGGACTTCCCCATGCTGAACTGGTTGCCCACTGACTGGTAACTGTCCAGGGTGGCGAGCTTCCAGAGGGCTATTGCGACCCACTTCTCCAGGGGGATGATGGGCCGCAGGTAGGTGTCGCGTCTCTGGAGTGCGGGGGCAAGGCAGGCACATAGCTCCAAAAAGGTGGCCTTCCGCATGCAGAAGTTTTGCAGCCACTGCTGGTCATCCCATCACTCCATGACCAGCCGGTCCCACCAGTCCGAACTGGTGTTGATTCTCCAGAAATGCCTCTCCACAGTGGGTTGCAGTTGCCAGAATACAGCTCATGCACCTTGGCAGAGGGTCCCCAGAATGAGCTCGGGGTCTAGTTTGTGCAGGACCAGGAAGGCAGCTGGCACAAAATGCTGCAAAAACTGCAGCATGCCCGTGTGGGGCCATCGCATGCCCAGGGGCAGCTCCACCTCCATGTCTCAAAGGAAAAAGCTGTGGCATCCAAAACCAAAAGGGCAACCACACCAGCACTTACAAGAGCTTTGCTGTCCCTCGAAGAGGTAGCAAGCACACAGCAGAAGCAGAGAAACGGCTGTCCAGGGGGTTCCCTTTAAGCATGTGTCCCTGTAAGGCTCCGACACCAGCACTCGGAAGCAACTAGTGACCTAATGCCCTGCCTGAACTGATTCCAGGTGGCCTTTTATGCGAGAGAGCATCCAATCAGTCTGGACGCTCTCTTTCGAAAAAGCGCATTGCTTTTTCAATGTGCTTTTGTGTGTGGACACTCTCTTTCGGAAGCAGTTTTATTGGAAGAGCTCATCCGAAAAAAGCTTCTTCCAAAAGAAGCCCGCAGTCTAGACATAGCCTCAATGTCTCCCTCCTCATGTGTTATGAGACAAAGAAAAGAAGCTCATGATCTACCTTCTTAAAATCAATTATTTTATATATACCATTTCCCATTTCCCCTCCTATTAGTCTTCTTTTTAAGGTACAGCAATCTTTTTTATATGGAGATTTTTGTCATGGCATTAGTCATTCTCATCACTTTTCTAAGCCCCCTATAGTTCTGCATAATCTTTTTGAGATGAGATGACAAATCTTGCATGTTATTCCAATATTGGTATTAAACTGACACAGATGTAAAACAGTGGAGAATTCGGCTATTAGTAATGATCAGTTTTATAAGTGGACATGTTTACAGATATTAATACCAAAAGAAACCATTATTTTCATCCAATCTGACCTCCTGAATACTATATGCCATTGAACCTCAGTAAATTTCTGCATCACACTCATAACTTCAATTTAAGCTGTATCTTTAAGCATATCTTTTAGAAAGATGTCCTCTCTTGATTTAAGACTTCAAGTGATAGAGAATCCACCACATAACTAGGTAAATTGTTCCTAGTGAGGGGGCTTATTTTTAGTGTGAATTTGTCTGACTTCCTACCACTGAATCTTGTTGCACCTTGTTCTGCTAAATTAAAATGCTGCCTAATATCAGAAAACTCTTTCCCATACAGATATTTATAGACAGCAGTTGAAACACTCCTTAACCTTCTGTTGGATAAACTAAATAGACTGATCTTCTTAAGACCGTCACCTTAAGGTATGATTTCAAGACAATGAATCATTCTTTTACCTGTTTTTTGAACATCTTCCAATTTTTAATATCTTTTTTGGACACAGCATTCCAGCAATGGTCTCACTAATGCTGTATACAGAGGTAACACCACTGCCCTACTCCTATTAAATACCTCCCTGCTTGAACATCCAAGGATCACATTCTCCCTCTTCGCTATAGCATCACATTGGGAGTTTATGTTCAGACGATAATATACCATTACCCCAAGACCTATGCATTGTCACTGCATTTCAGGACACTAACTCCCATATTTAAGATTAATCATCATTCTTAGAAATATGACTTTGCATTTGACACTGTTAAAGTGTATGTTATTCAAATAACACCCCCTTATCAAGATATCTTTATAGTTCTGTGTAACTCACCCATCCCCATCATTATTTACTACTCCACTAATTTTAGTGTCAACTGAAATTTTACTAGCAAGCAAGGATGTTATATTTTCTTCCATATCATTGCTGAAGGTATTGAATAACATTGGACCAAAAACAGATCCCCATGGAACCCTGCTAGAAACTCTCACAAGATAATGATCTGTCATTGTGCAAGTGACAATTAATAACAATTGTGTGGCCATTAAGAATATCATCTTAAAAGTCTGATTAATGACTTCACATGCTACTCCCTAGGGCTTAATTCTCGAGGGGACAGAGGCTAGGTGTGATGAAACTATTGGTGTTATCTGTCACCACTGCCCACCCCCCTCTTCTCATGCACTGAACATAACTCTGTCTGAAAAGAGAATGTAGACTAATAGGCTCATCTTGATATTAAACACTCCATGTAAAAGTGTATTTGGGTTGCCCCCAACCACACTGTAAATGATGACATTTGTATATATCAGCTTGCTTTGAAGAATCAGTGATAGGTGTTCTAAAATAACCAACCAAAGATCTAGCTTTTGCTAAAACATACATCTTTTGCAATCAGGTCATGTAATTCTGGAAACTTTATTTGTTGATTCGACAGAGTACTTAATTCTTAACAGTCTCAAAGGAAAATTGCTTTTATAGCATTCAAATTATGATTATATTTGTGAAGCCATTGTTTTATACAGCTAATTAGATTACTGACATGAACATTTCTTTGTATATTGTATACATAACATCACCTTAAAAGCAGCAGTTGGAATTATATCAGATAAAGCAAATTAAACATTGTCAGATTGCATTTGATGAATCCAATAAGATGCATATATGTATAAACATGGAAATACCATAAGTGATACATTAATATAACTATCATAAGTTTGTTTTTGCTTCATTTTGTTTTCCAAGCAGGAATATTCCACCTGGTTAAAGATGCACCAGGAAAATAGTGTTCATCAATATGAAATATGATTCAAACAATAGGATAATGCTTATGTTATGGAAGAAATGCCATCTTTGCTACTAGTTTCAGCTATTTTATTCACAGAGGCTCAGGATGAAGAGCGGAAAGAGGGGTTACAAACTGCGAGATTTTCTCATAACTGGAAAAAAGCAATATGACAGATAAAGGACCATTATGAATGGGGCTGTTAATGTCTCCCAGACACAATTTCAACAACTCTACAAAAAATGGAGCAGGCCCTTTTGACTCACTTCTCAGAAAGGAAATAATGATGTTACTGAAGAACAGCCCCATTCACCTTTGCCAGATTTTGCAGGCAGATCAGCAATGCTGTCATCAGTATCAGAGGCTAATAAGATTAATCAAAGGGACATGGACCTCTGCCCTTGTCCACTGCCAAAAGGTAACTAACGAAGGTATCTTATGCAGCGTTTGTACTATATCCAGGCCTAAAAGTAGACTGATAGAAACCAAAAGAATCTTCAGCTGTCCTACTACAACCTTCTTAATAACCTTCCAAAATCACATCTCCACATCAGCTGCTAGAAGTGGGCCACATCCACCCTGACTGAATTGTCCTCATTATCTCTGGCCTTCCTCTTAATTGGTACTCCTTTCTTTTCATGTGCCTGTATATTTATACCTGCCTCTGGAATTTCCACTACATGCATCTGATGCTTATGCTCCAATAAATCTGTTAGTCTATAAGGTGCCACAGGACTTCTCGTTGTTTATGCAGATTCAGACTAACATAGCTACCCCTCTGATACCTCCCAAAAGGTGACGGCTGTTAAAACCAAATGATGGCTTTTTGGTCAGTAACAGACACGGTCATTCAGGTGAAAAAGTTATTTCTTTGTCAATCACTGAGCTTTCTCAAACTTATCATTTTTAGAGATGATTGGGAAGATTATAATGTGGCAATTCCAATGTCATCTACCTTCCCTGTTTCCTATAAAAGTATTCACTTGTGACTTTATTAATTCTATTAGTAGGCCTAGACATCATCAAAACCAAAGTGTAGGTGACCTGCTGGATCTCACAAACAGAGATAGAAGCTGTTATTTGCCCATAAGACCATGTTTTTCCTTTCAGAGAAATCTCATATGGCAGGTTTGAGAGGTAGTTCATCTACAATAATGGCCCTATCATGTGGGATTCTGCAATATTTCACTGACACTTTTCTTGCTAGATATTTATGTGAGGTCACATGGGGAGATTGTGAGGCATCACTGCCTTGTTGACATCAGTCTACTGTTAATGATATACAGCTCCATATATCCTTTTCACCAGAGAGATGGTGGGTTTTATTTTATTTTGCCATGTGCATGATGAGGATATGGACCTAGGCAACAATTAACTGACAAGCTCAGTGTAAATAAGATTAAAACAATGATGGTCAAGAGAAGGAAGAAACTGAAAGAATCATCAGATGTTATGACTATACCCTCAATTCATCTACATGCACGATGTAACTGCCAAAAAGGTTTGTAACCCAGAACACTTTGGCTGCCCTACCACTGTTAGAGTGCAATTGACAGCTATTATGGCATTTGTGATGAAGATTTAATTTTAACAAAATCTAAACTGCGCTTTCCTTTTCAGTTCAAATTATTATAGGAGGTGTGGGTAACCATAAAGAACAAAGTAATCTATACTGGTCAACTATAAGAATAACACTGTGGAAAATCAAAGACAATCTTTTGAGTGAACTCAGGCAAAAAGAGGCATAACGAGTATTTCTGCATTTTTTCCTCTTACAATCTTATATTCTATGTAAGTGCTCATTTTTATGCAGTTTCTTGTCCTT
Organism: Rafetus swinhoei; assembly: GCA_019425775.1. Taxonomy (NCBI): domain Eukaryota; kingdom Metazoa; phylum Chordata; order Testudines; family Trionychidae; genus Rafetus; species Rafetus swinhoei. Next base: position 313,798,810 of record CM033437.1, read on the forward strand.
TCTAAAAAACACACAGGAGTTATGTACAATCTAGCAGTCTGAACCACACCAAGTTGACAGCCAGGGCAGGGGGCAGGTAAAGGGCTGGAGGAATTACAATTGCAAAAGTGAGGAGCCGGCATGATGCCTCTATAGGATACTGGGGGAAGCTCATTGTCTAACACCTGTAAATAAGAATAGCCTGCACTTCCTCTTGCACGGTCCTATAGGCACGTGTTAGCATGCAAGTGAAAGCACAGGCCATAAAGTTTTGGAGAGACTGAGTCCAGATTTTCAGAGGTACTGAACATTCCTAGCTCTCATCAACTTCAGTTGGAGCTTGTCACACTAGAAGCCCATTTTCCTCATCATTCCTTGTAGTCCAGCTACATAACATCCCCATATTGATTGTCTCACACAGGAGATCTCTACACCAATTATTCTACCTACACTAGAGCACTATAATTAAGCCAATACAATTTTATTAAACATACCTGATGTTGTGGCGTAGCAAACTGAACCTAGATACTCTGTAATAACTAAGCACAAAGTTCAGGTTAGTCATTGTTCCTAGGCAGCAGGCAGAACCATACATGGTGTTTCCCCATTGCTATATACCACAACTGATGCTTCTCAGGGACCCTTGTGCACATTGTGATGCCTAACTTTTAGGTGCGTAGAATAATCACTGGAACAAAACTGCGCCCTGTACTATACATAGGGAAAGAGATGACTGAAAGTCATCATAAAAGTCAGCATGCTAGGAGGGAAGCTTCCTAAGCTACCTCATGGGAGATGATGACAAGAGCGGTGTGTCCTAAACCTCACCCAGCTCATGAAGTTCAGAACCTAAGACCAGTCTGCAGGGAGGCATCTATGTCTGCTAGTATCATGTATATACAGCCAGAAATTCCTCTCACCAGGGCTCGACAAATAATACAATCTACTCGCCCGTGGCGAGTAGATTGCAACCCGGGAAGAGCCGGGTTCGGGCGATCTGCGTATGCGCAGATCGCCGGACAACGCGGCTGGTGAGCGGGGGCTCACCGCTGTTCAGCAAGCCCTGCCTCTCACTAAGGGCAAGTAATGCCTCACCAACCTGATTGCCTTCTATGACAAGGCAACTGGCTCTGTGGACATTGGGAAGGCGGTGGACGTGATATATCTTGACTTTAGCAAAGCTTTTGGCACGGTCTCCCACAGTATTCTTGTCAGAAAGTTAAGGAAATATGAATTGAATAAATGGACTGTAAGGTAGATAGAAAGATGGCTAGATTGTCTGGCTCAATGGGTAATAATCAAAGGCTCGATGTCTGATTGGCAGTCGGTATCAAGCAGAGTGCCCCAAAGGTTGGTTCTAGGGCTGGTTTTGTTCAACATCTTTATTAATGACCTGGATGAGGGGATGGATTGCACCCTCAGCAAGTTTGCAGATGACACTCAGTTAGGGGGAGAGGTAGTTATGTTGGAGGTTAGGGATAGGGTCCAGAGTGGCCTAGACAAATTGGAGGATTGGGCCAAAAGAAATCTGATAAAGTTCAACAAGAACAAGCGCAGAGTCCTGCACTTCAGATGGAAGAATCCCAAGCACTTTTACAGGCTGGGGACCCACTGGCTAAGCAGCAGTTTGGCAGAAAAGAATCTAGGGATTATAGTGGATGAGAAGCTGGATATGCATCAACAGTGTGCCCTTGTAGCCAAGAAGGCTAATGGCATATTTAGGGTGCATTAGGAGGAGCATTTCCAGCAGATTAGAGAAGTGATTATTCCCCTTTATTCAGCACTGATGAGGCCGTATCTGGAGCACTGCATCCAATTCTGGGACCCCCATTACAGAAAGGATGTGGATGCCTTGGAGAGGATCTAGAACAGGGCAACAAAAATTATTGGAGGACTAGAGCACATATGTGACCTACGAGGAGAGGCTGAGGGATTTGGGCTTACTTAGTCTACAGAAGAACTAGCTTAGGTAACTCTCTGTTTGGCACCTCCGCTTTGCAGACCATGGTCTCTCTCTCTCTCTGTATATTTATTGTATGGGATCCTAGTCACCTCACTCAAGCTTTGTGGATTGCAGTGCTGTTCCCAATAAAGCATCTAAATGTTCAGCATTATGCTCTAACATCCCAATGTCTAAGGCATGAGCTACACTTTAATATAGTTAGATTGATCTAATATTTATGAGGCTGTGAAAAATGTGTGGCCCAGTGCAAAGAAGTTAGGTCAATGTAACCCCTGCTGTAGACATGGCTAGGTCAATGGGAAAATTCTCTCAGAGGGGGGTGGATGAACTAGATAAATGAGCGACAAGGAGTCCTGTAGCACCTTATAGACTAACAGATGTATTGAAGCATAAGCTTTCGTGGGCATGTAGTGGAAATTTCCAGAGGCAGGTATAAATATGAAGGCAAGAATCAGGCTAGAGATAACGAGGTAAAATTCAATCAGGGAGGATGAGGCCTACTTCTAGCAGCTGATCTGGAGGTGTGAACACCAAGGCTATGTCTACACTCACGGCTTCTTGCGCGGGTAATATGCAAATGAGGCTAAGCATGGAATATCGCCGAGCCTCATTTGCATACCTAATGAGCCACCATTTTTTTCAGAAGAGGCTCTTGTGCAAGAAGGAGCGTCTACACTGCCCCTTCTTGCACAAGAAAAACCCTCTTGCGCAATGCCGTTCTTCCTGAAAAGTAATAGGTGTAACGGCATAGCCCAAGAGAGGAGAAACTGCTTTTGTAATTGGCTGGCCATTCACAGTCTTTGTTTAATCCTGAGCTGATGGTATCAAATTTGCAGATGAACTGCAGCTCAGCAGTTAAATGAGAAAACCCTTCTGCTGACATAAGAAGCATCTACACTACGATGCTGCAGCACTATAGCTGGACTGCTGTAGAGGATGTAGTGCCATCATCTCACCCTTGCTCCCCCATAAAGATTATGAGCTTGGTCGTGCCTGACCAATCTGATCAGCTTCTATGATGAGGTAACTGGCTCTGTGGACGTGGGAAAGTCAGTGGATGTGATATACCTTGACTTTAGCAAGGCTTTTGATACGGTCTCCCACAATATTCTTGCCAGCAAGTTAAGGGAATGTGGATTGGATAAATGGACAGTAAGATGGATAGAAAAATGGCTAGAAGGCCGGGCCCAGCGGGTAGTGATCAACGGCTCGATTTCAGGTTGACGGTCAGTTTCTAGCGGAGTGCCCCAAGGTTCGGTTCTAGGACCGGTTTTGTTCAATATCTTTATTAATGACCTGGATGAGGGGATGGATTGCACCCTCAGCAAGTTTGCGGATGACACTAAGCTAGGGGGAGAGGTAGATACGCTTGAGGGCAGAGATAGGGTCCAGAGTGACTTAGACAAATCGGAGGACTGGGCCAAAAGAAATCTGATGAAGTTCAACAAGGACAAGTGAAGAGTCCTGCACTTGGGACGGAAGAATCCCAAGCACAGTTACAAGCTGGGGACCAACCAGTTAAGTAGTAGTTCTGCAGAAAAGGACCTGGGGGTTACAGTGGATGAGAAGCTGGATATGAGTCAACAGTGTGCCCTTGTAGCCAAGAAGGCTAATGGCATATTAGGTTGCATTAAGAGGAGCTTTGCCAGCAGATCCAGAGATGTCATTATTCCCCTTTATTCGGCTTTGGTGAGGCCACATCTGAGTATTGTGTCCAGTTCTGGGCCCCACTATAAAAAGGATGTGGGCAGCGTTGGAGAGGGTCCAGCCGAGGGCAACCAAAATGATTAGGGGCTGGAGCATATGACTTATGAGGAGAGGCTGAGGAGTTGCGTCTGTTTAGTCTGCAGAAAGAGTGAGGGGATTTGACAGCAGCCTTCAACTTCCTGAAGGGAGGTTCCAAAGAGGATGGAGAGAGGCTGTCTCAATAGTGACAGATGGCAGAACAAGGAGCAATGGTCTCAAGTTGTGGTGGGAGAGGTCCAGGTTGGATATTAGGAAAAACTATTTCACTAGGAGGGTAGTGAAGCACTGGAATGGGTTACCTAGGGAAGTAGTGGAGTCTCCATCCCTGGAGGTGTTTAAGTCTCGGCTTGACCAAGCCCTTGGGACTGGTCCTGCCTAGAGCAGGGGGTTGGACTTGACCTTCTGAGGTCTCTTCCAGCTCTATGGTTCTATGATTCTATGAGCTATTCTCCTTTTAAACTAAACCGTTAGGGTGTCTTCTCAGCACCGTTGGTTCACATTTTAGCTTAAATGTTACCACAGCTGAACTCTCTCTCAAAAAAAGAATCCCTAGCTCAAGTTGTGCCACTTTAAGATCAAGCTAGGTAGCATAGGTTGTCAAGAGTGGGAAGCAAGGGGGTTGAAAGTTGAGTGATGCTGAGACTTGAGCTAGAAACTTGTCTACACTTGAACTGATACAGCAGCACACAATAGAACTGCACTGTATCACTAGAGTGTGACAGTTCCTAAAATGACTGCTTAGTCTACTTCTGTAAGAGGTACTTAGGTCAACAGGGGACCCAGTGCTAACTATGTTGCTCAGGTGTGGATTTTTCACACCCCTAAGGGATGGAGCTGGGTTATCCTAACTTTTTAGTATAGGCAAGTCTCTAGTTATGCTGTGGGGGAGCAGCAGTTTGGGTTAAAACTGCTCAACTAATCAAACCAGGCTGTATGTAATTCCAATGTTGTTTTGAAGTGCAGTAACTCACTTGTACCAACTCTAGCTAATTGTTAGATGATGACAAGCCCTTACACCTACAGTTGCTGCACCTCTATGCCAATGGCCAGTAACTGGAAAGCGAAGCTTAAGCTGACCCCCATATTATCATCAAAACGTCTCTATCCAACACATGCATTACTGCCTAAGCCAACGTGAGCGGAGTAGGCAGGGCCAGCTTAAGCTGTTCCAGTTTCGGTGGAAATGAAACTCACTGAAACATGTTGTAAGAACTCCTTCACAAGAGAGAGGTGTTTCTAAAAACCGCCTTAAAATTAATCCAGACTTGCCTCACAGGCAGCCGAGGGAGGCTTGGCAGCAGCTCTGAGCGCCTTCCCCGCCTGAGGACGCCATGCGGCTGTCCCTGGGTTGATTGCTTGTTGCCTCAGCGCCCTCTATGGACTCTGCTGGGAACGGAGCAGTCTTTCAAACCACCGAGGGGCCGCGTAGTCACGGGCACGGTATCCAGCGTGTGACACTGCAGCACCCGGCGTCGGCGGGTTGCCAGCCCTGCCAACGGGGCCACTAGCAAGGGGCTCTGTGCCGTGCACAGGTGGCCACAGGCTTTAGCGCGGGGAAGCCCCTTTGCACGTGCGCTTTTATAGACCAAGCGGCACGGCGGCTGCGGCCCTACACAGCCACACTGCGGCTAAGCTAAGAGACCCAGGGAGGCAGGCGGAAGGGCTCGTCCCCGGCTGCTGCAGAGCCTCTGCGGTGCAAATGCCGCCGCCAAGCACGTTACAGCCCAGCCAGCCCGGGAGGGAGTGGAGTAAGAAATCACGGCAGAGACAGGGCGGGCACCAACCAAGCTATAATAGGCAAGGGAGCGGGATGTTATTCCGGTGAACGCTGGGCTATAAATAAGCAGGCTTCTAAACAATGCGTTTGGGCGGCTTTATCAAAGGAGCAGCGAGGCTCCAGCCCGCCCTGGTGTGCCCCACAACGGTGATCATGGCGGCGGCTGCTCTTTCCCCTTACCTCCTCCCCCCCGCCCCAGCGCCAGCCGCAGTGTCTCAGCTCGGCGGAGTGACCTTTCCCAGCGCAGCCGGGAGAGAGGAGAAATGAGGGGAAAAGGCGCGCCTAGGAATTCCCGCCCTGCGCGCCTGGCCTCACTAAGCATATGCAAATAGCTCCCCTTCCTGATTGGCCACCGTTCGATATCTCTTTGAAAAAGTGGTCTTCCATTGGCTGATTAATATAGTTAATGCAAATTAGAGCGTTTTCCTCCCTTTCGCTATCCTCCGCCCTCCCTTTTTTTTTTGCTAGAGTGTGAAGTGAATTTCAGACAGTGTGACTGCGCGACTATTACTACAAGTAAGTAGTTCCAGCCCCAGGCCCGTGTATTTACTGCGGGTTGGGGCTCTGCAATCTCCGCCTGAGCCGGAGACCGCACGAAGACGTCCCAGCGCGGCGTGCTCTAGGGGAGGGGAAGAAAACCGGCAAATACAGCGAGGTGTTTTCCCACTCCCCCGCGGAGGGATATTTGTGTCTCTCTTCTCCGCACCAAAACATTGAGAGTTAAGAGGCTGCTCCTTTCTGTAATTGAGCTCAGAAGTGAGCAGGCACCGAGGAGGCTGCGGTGGGGCTGCTACTGCACCAGGGGCGACGGTTTCACTGCGGCGTTGGATTGAATTCGCAATCGCCCAGCGGCCCCGGGACGGATTTTACCCACTTTGGCTGCAGCTCTGCTGGCATCTGGGCTTGCGTTCACCTGCGCTGGAAGAAACAAGAGCATCGCTCTCCTTATTGATTGCATTTGGTCGGAGGGCTCCACGCCGCTTCAGCTTGGATTCTTTGTCGCTGTGTATTTCTGGAGGCGTCTGCCACTCTCTACTACAACATCCGCTGCTGTTGGTGGAAAGGGGAGACCGGAGCCAGGCAGCCACCGAGCAGCTCCACTCCGGGGTCGGGAAGGAGAGCGCGTTGCTCCTTCCCCAGCAGTTCGTTAATTGAATAATTTAGCCCGGAGGACGCTCTACGTTGCGCTGTAGGATCTTTTCCCTCCTCCGTATCTCGTCTCTTCTGGAAGATGTTACTCTCCAAGTTTGGCTCCCTCGCTCACATTTGCAACCCTACCAGCATGGATCACTTGCCGGTTAAAATCCTCCAGCCAGGTACGCAGTTAGCACCTCGCCGGTTTGGGAGCTGTGCGGTGCCCATCGCTTTTTAACGGGAAGTTTGGAAGCTGCGAGGATTTCCCGGCTGTCACATTCCCGGCGAGCGTGCCGCCGCGTAGAGCTGGGCAGAGCTCCCCTGGTATCGGGGTGGTTACGGTAGAGGGCGGCGTCCCCTTCCCCCCCCCCAAAAAAAACCCGCCGTGGGGCGTGCTGCATATTTTGGCTTGGGGCGGCTGCTTGTCAGATCGCTGCTGCTGTGTAGCATAAAACCGCCTGGGTTCCCCTTGCGCGCTAGGTTTAGGAGGAAGAGCCTCCCTCCCCCGCCATGCCGGTATTAACAGCCATGCGGGGCGTCCTCTCTCCAGCCTCGTGTACTGCCCGCCTAATGGAACGACTCCAATTTGTCTCCCCGTTTCTAGTGAAAGCGGAGAAGGAGCCCTTCGATAAAGTCTACCAGGTGGGCTCAGTGCTGGGCAGCGGCGGCTTCGGCACCGTGTACGCAGGGACCAGGATAGCGGACGGCTTGCCGGTAAGGAGAAGGGGGCATTTATGGCTGCGCATGTAAGCCACTTGTGTCTTGCTGTCTGCTCCGGGCGGCGTGTGCGTGGCTGCAGGGTCGCGGATCGCAACCGCTCCAGACCGCCCCACCGCAGTACAGCGGGGAAGGCTTCTCCGCCCGGTCTGACGCCGCTTTCTGTCTCCCCTTTTCCCCCCAGGTGGCCGTGAAGCATGTGGTAAAGGAGCGGGTCACCGAGTGGGGCACCATTGTAAGTATTCGCTGGAGATCGGGGGTAACGGCGCAGGGTGCGAGGGAAGCTCGGAGCCGCCCCCCCTCCTCCCCCCGGGCAGCCTGGCTGGCTATTGTTTGGGTGGCGAGAGGGCTGGTTCCCCACCCCCCTTCCCGCCCCCGTGTTATTGTTTACATTAGAAGGGGGATTTTGGCGGGTTTCTTATCCCCTGCCCCTCCCCTTCTGACTGCGGCAGACGCGGAGCCCCCCAGCGGTGCGGCGCTGGACTTCCCCAGCCCCCGCGCTGCTGCGGGAGACTCCGTGCACAGCGCGTGGGGATTTTTTGCCTCTGCTCTGCGTGTGGGGAGGCTGGCTGGCTGGCCTCCCCGGCCGGGCTGCACTGTGAGTGACCGGAGCCTTTGCTTCTCTGTGCTGCCCAGAGCGGAACGATGGTGCCCTTGGAGATCGTCCTGCTGAAGAAGGTGGGCTCCGGTTTCAGAGGGGTCATCAAGCTGCTGGACTGGTACGAGCGGCCCGACGGCTACCTCATCATCATGGAGAGGCCCGAGCTGGTGAAGGATCTCTTCGACTTCATCACCGAAAAGGGGGCCCTGGACGAGGAGACGGCCCGGGGCTTCTTCCGGCAGGTCCTGGAGGCGGTGCGCCATTGCTACACCTGCGGCGTCGTGCACAGGGACATCAAGGACGAAAACCTGCTGGTGGATCTCAGGACGGGCGAGCTCAAGCTGATCGACTTCGGGTCTGGAGCCATCCTTAAGGACACTGTCTACACAGACTTTGATGGTAGGTGCCCCTCCCCAAAATGCCTCAGTGCGGGTGAGACCTACAACGCTTTGCCAGGGCTTACCCGATGCGTGCTCTCTGCCTGGTTTTTAGGCACATTCTTAGCTCCCGAGAACAACAAAAGGTGGCTTTGCTGCTGCAGGAATTGGTAATGGATCTGTGGGTAATGAAAACCTTTGCACCTGAGGCTTAGGGGGTGAGGGTTGAGAAGTGAATCCAGGCAGTGACGCAGCAGTTTATATTTCCCTACCTTGGAAAAGGCATTTTTCCTAGAGGGGGATCTGTTTGCATTGAGGCGCCAGGCATTCATGTCTATATTATGTGCAATGCATATATTTTGATTTCCAATTTGAACGAATTATTCGCCACCTGACTGATGGCTGCGTTGCAGATTTAAAGTCCTTGGGTTTTATTTTTTTATATATATATATATATATATATATATATGCATCTCTTGAATGACTTGATATTAAATGCGGGTATTTTTAATGTAGGGAAACTGAAATGCTTCTTACACATGAATGGAAAGGCAGATTTTTTCCCCCTTGTTGTGAGTGTGCCTGATGTCGATGAGGGACTTTCCCCTCCCCTTTTCTGTCGTCAGCTGCTGCACTTAACATCTGTTTGTTGTGAAACCCGAACCTCTTGACCATGTGACCTTCAGCATCACAAATTCCAGTTTTTGTTTGGTATCCAAGGAACAGCCTAGTGCCAAGGGAGAGCAGTTTCTAAAAGCCTTTTCAGAGATGCAGAGTTGCCTTTTTTTATTATTCTGAAAAATTAATTGTGAGCAAGTCTGTATTTTGTTTACGCTGGCTTGGAATTGGATAACGTTGATTAGCTATATGTAACACAGTGAACTGAGTTTCACCTTCTGTTTCTATTCTTCTTGCTTGCCCCCCTCATTCTCTTTGTCCTTCTGTGTCTATTTTTGGTGTGATGCTGTAGACACCACGTGGTCAGTGAAAGGGAGCCATGCCTTAGTAAACAGTCAGCTGATAGAAGCAGTGTTGTTCATCACAACAGAACAGCACAAGCTAATGGCTTAAATGAATTCATGGTGTAACTGTAGCAGGCTAATGTGGACTTTCACCAGGGATGAATTTGGCCCTATGACTTTTGGATATGTAGAATTTTTAAGTTTTGTGTGACTTGATATGAATATTGCAGCCCAACTAGAATGTTAAGGGGAAAATAAAGCTTAGTTTGCTGATGTTGGGTTTCCCCCCTTTTTATAGGAACAAGAGTGTACAGTCCCCCAGAATGGATCCGATACCACAGATACCATGGGAGGTCAGCAACAGTGTGGTCATTGGGAGTGCTCCTGTATGATATGGTTTGTGGAGACATTCCTTTTGAACAAGACGAAGAGATCTTGAGAGGTCGGTTATATTTCAGGAGAAGAATATCACCTGGTGAGTTCAAATGCGAATTACTAACAATTCATGATAACAGGTTTTCTTCTGTTTTGAGGCATTTTGCTTTCTAGTCTAATACCTGTTTACTTCATCTGTTTCAGAATGTCAGCAGCTGATCAAATGGTGCCTTTCACTAAGGCCTTCAGACAGACCAACACTTGAGCAAATTTTTGACCATGCATGGATGCACAAATCTGAAGTAGTGAAGTCTGAGGACTGTGACATAAGGCTACGGACCCTTGATACTGATGTATCTAGCACAAGTTCAAGCAATGAGAGTCTGTGAAACACTAAGGACCTCGCAATGGGAGGGGAGCTACAAGCAGAAAGACCACAGTGCTGCTGCCAATAAGTAGGAGGGGCTAGAAAAATGCATTCATTATTCTGTAGTTGAATCTTTGTCTGAGGGACTTGATTTTATTTTCCCCTTTTGCTGGTTTCTGCTTTGGAATGAGAGATTTCCTTTGGAAACGCTGAAGTTTGGGATTTGCAGGCCAGTACTTTATCAAAAGACTGACCTTATTAAGAAAGCAGTGACCTCTTGAATACATGGTAAACTTTTTTGCTCTCATAGAGCCTGGACTAGATTTTTATTTGCTTTTGAGTGCCTTTTTGAAAGCTGCTTCAGTGGGACTTTCTTTTTTGAGCTGTGTATGTCCAAAGAAGATCCAGTTCATTATAGGATTTTGCTGCCTTTAGACTGAGTGCTGGAGGAAGCAGTTCCTATGATGCATTGGAAAACATGTTCGGTGATTGAATGAAGTAGTCCCATCCACTGGTGATGGAATACTTGAACACAGACATTTCACTCCTTCCAGTCCCTACCCCATCCCAAACCCACCTCTGCTGCTCCAAAATATTTCCTATAGCCTGCATACACATATGAACAGGTATAACAGCTTTTTTTTAATCAGGAACAGTCACTCTTGTTTTCTTTTGTCATCTCTACCACTGGGCATGAGAAGCCCCTTTCTCAATCCCGCCCTCTGCCCCTCTCCTTTGTCAACCTGCGAGTCTTAAAGTATGTATGGGCATGTTAAATGCACAATCAATGCAATATTCAAGGACTTTACTTTTTTCCATACCTGTATAATGTGTTTTATGTAAATTTGGTTTTCCCATGTATTATAAAGTTTTATTTATTGTTTGAAGTTTTAGAAGACCTCCCACAGTTTCAACTGTGCCTATTTATTTGCTTAATTTATTTGGTTAGAGTTATATTCAACACTGCTTTTCTCCCTCCCCCATGGGAATTCTAGTGGTTTGCCCATGACACTCTTTTCTGCATTCCTGTCAACTTTTGTTTAAAAAACAAATTTCTGACCTTACCAGTTTTAGTTGGAAGATGGAAAATTGTTGTACAAAGTCTAATTTAAGGGAAATAGAATGACTTTTTAAAGTTAGTATGCCTTCATCTGGTATTATTGTACCAGAAATGTAAAGTAATGCTATTTGGAAGGGTTTTAAATTATTGACATTGTATAGTCTCCATGTATTGGCTCTGAAAGGTAGGGTGGCAGAGTCCTAAACCTTAATTTATTTTAATAGCTGTGTTTCTGTGATCTGGTTGCATTTATGCAGCTTGGATTTGGATTTTTTTTCTTCTGTTTAACAGTGTGAAATGTATGGAGATCATATTTTTTATACAGGTATTTCAATTAAACTTTTTTGTATATAACTGTACTGTGTTGTGTATTCACTTGCTCTCAGCATTACACTTCAGACCACACAGAACAAAGCTGTTATGTTCTTCAAATATTTATAATATAACTTTAGGGGGCTTCAGGAGCTGAGCCAGAGAATTAACAGGCTCTAACCTATCTTCTTTTCAAAATGATCCTATAGTTTGATCCTGTTTAACCAGTGACTCACTTGGACTACATCTACATGATCTTTGTTTATGTTTGTTGCTGAACTTATTAAAAAAAACAAAAATGGTGATGTTATATAGAACTTCATTTACTAAAGGAATTAACCGCTACTTGTAGATTTTGAATAGTCTGGTACTTTCAACAACTGTTGGCATCCTCCTAAACCTTAAACAAGGTTTTCCTATTTCACAATTGAATGCAGTGGAAAATAAACTTACCCTCTTGGAGAGAGCGGAGCGGGGGCAAAATATCCTGTGCATTAATCTGTGTACTACTAGAGGTCCTAAGAAAGGTTGGCAGTTTTAACTAGTACATTTTTGAGAAATACAAATGCTTTTGATTCAGATAAGATGGCCTGCAAACTACATTCAATATTCATCCTGCTATTCCAAATTCTAAGTTTGGAATCAAATGTGACAGCTCAGTTTCACATTATGTGGGTCTATACTGAAGTCAAGCACAAGGTTGTGATTGCCATAGAAACAGAAAAATGAATATCAAATTCAGCCTTCTACTTTTATTAAATGGTCAATTAAGAGTGAAAAGCAGAAATGTCTACTTCTGAAGCTTACAAAGTCTGACTACAAGATTCTACTATTATAAAAGCCATAATACAGGTTACTATGTTGAAGCGCTACTATGAAATACCTGTGAAAATCAGGACTTTTAAAATATTTTTCCTTCCCCCCACAAGGTTTATTTTCCCTTCCCGAGAGCCTTATGTTCTGCTAGCTTATCCATTGATGTTTCCTGTGGGCAATCAACCTTTCATGAAGTGAAATTAACCTCAAAGAATTTGGACTAAAAATGCCCCTGAATAGTAGGGGAGAAATTCTGTTGATGCCCTCTTACCCCCTCTCCCCCCATCCATCACAAAACTGCAAGAAAATAGATGTATCCTTCCTACTTGTGGTTTAAGTAGCTCTTTTTCTTCATTGTAAAAGTTAAAATATTTGCTATTTCAGCTGATCCAAGTAAGAAGAGTACTAAGGCAGGTGTATCCTTCAGAAGCACCTTTTGATCTAATCTAACGTGTATGTACCTTTCAACTTGGATGCTCCTAAAGTCATTAGATGAGAGTTCAGACCTTGCATGTCAACTCTAGTCCCTAGGCAATAGTTTGCATGTACATAATTAGATAACTTACATACAGGGAAACAGATTTTAAAAATCATACACTGAGGGGTTTTCTCTTTTGCAATTATTCAGATAACTTTTTAGTTGTAAGAGAGGGGTTCCAAAGACCTATTGAAGTTCCTTAGAGAAGCCCATGTCTGGCCACAAGTAGTCCCTAGAGAAATTCCAGTAGCTGATAATTAACATTTCCACTCCAGTAGCTTCAAACATACCAACAGCTGTTGAGTGGTGACAGTGACGCCTACCATTATTAGTAAGTTTCAAAGAGATATAAAAAAACCTTAATAGCATAGTGGTAAAGCTATTAAGTGTTTAATGAATGTTTGAATTGAGTACACTCTAAATTTTCCACCTGTACGTTTTACAAGCCATGGCTTACATTTGTAGAACACCACTGATGAAATGATCTGTTTAACAACTGAAAAACACATTCTCACCTTTTGCTATTGAGGCGAAATATATTAAAAGGAAAAAGGTCAAAAGGACGCCAGTGTTAGTGCTGACTCCCCACTGGGATTAGTTCAACATAAAAGGTATATTCTCAAAATGATGTATAAGGCTTTAGCTGTGCAACACCCCTATGTTGTAATGGGAGCTGAATGGCTAGAGTACCATATATTGAGTGGAGAGTAATTATTAGCAAAAACAGGTTAATACTACAGCTTAAGGTTTCAAATAACCTTTGTTAGCTCAATTCTATTAGCTGGCTTTGTGTGCTAATACATCTGTAACTGCTCTTGGTTTTACCAGGACTGCTGTCTGTTGAGCATTGCTTTTTACAATTTAATTGTTCCAGCACTCTTTTCTTTATGGCCTCTTCTCTGCATACTAGGCTGGATCTTGACATTGCACAATACATAAAGTAGTTTGATCATGGGAGAGTCTAGTTGTTAAACATCAGGGCCCTGTTTTGAGGTTTTACGCTCTGATTTAGCTGGCAAACCTATTTATGTACACCATCAGCTTAGGTCTGATTTCAAACTTTTTCAGACACTTTAAATGTACTTCTCTAAATCAATGTTATCTTTTCTTCAATACAACTGATAACCATCTTCCCAACAACGCTTTGTATTCCATATGCATAGCCATGCTATTGCGATTGCTTTCGTGCAATAAATATTGCTGTATTTTTCAAGTTACTTAACCAAAATTATTTTTATTAGTGTGTGTAAATGAGAACTCTTAAAAAATCATAGACTATAATCAGAAACTTGTTCAGGGTGTGTTCTCCCAAAATGTTAAATGGTTTTCTTTGAGCATGTGGTGGTTTAGTGACCTCTGTTGGTGAAACTAAAGTATATCTTCTGAAAAATGATGGTTTGAGTCCTGCAGAGTGGCTTTTTAACATGCTGTCTGTTGACTAGTCGCTTTAGAAGCAGAAAGAGGGGTGTGGGATTGGATTTAAATATTTCATACATTTAGAAAGGTTTCCATTATAAAGAATTCATAGTAGACAAATTAAGAGCATATATACAGAACCAGGCTTTCACCTCTAGAACCTCTCAGGACAATGCAGGATGGACAGTAAGTTTAGCTGTTGCAGTGCAGTACCTGGGAGAAAAACAATGTAACTTCTAAAATGGGGTAAAAGAGAACAATCTGATTAAATGAGTTGAGAAAGGGTCAGATGTAGACCATGAATTTTTAAAAAATAGGCAACTCCACATGACTATACCAACAATGTACATTTAATGCAGGTGATTGGCACCCACATCTGTACACCCAGGTTAGCCTAGCCTGGTTGTGAGTGTCCCCACTGCAAAACCATGCCCACGTTAGTATGAGTTCACTGTTCCTGCAATTGCTCATGTGTGTCTAGTGGCATATCCATGAGAGAGAGTGTCTGTGGTTAGAGTCACAAAGATTTCTTTCCCAGCCAATTGTATCAACTGCAGGAGAACTTGTCTGTCCTCCAGGAGGAACTGTGCAAAGGGCACTCAACATGCATGTTTTAGCCTGTGTCTTTGCTGCATAATGGGTCAGGTGTAGCCTGAGTTAAAGCTAACCCATGTCCACACTCTGGTAAATTAGCATTGGTTTCCAGTGGTTCCAAACCTGATTCAGAGGTTTTTATGTGTGGATGATGAGGGGAGAGGCTGGTAAGAATTCAGGTTAACCATGCAATTTATCCAAACACTATATTATATTTGAGATTATTGCTAGAATAATGTATCTATCCAGCTATTTAGATTGCCCTGCTCATCACAGTATCTGGGATAACATTATTATTTGTTTTCTTCTCCTATGAATAGAATGACAGATCTACAGAAATATGAACTCATAGCCATCAGTTGCCTATGGAGCAGCTGGAGGTTTAGCAACTAAATATTATCACATTTTATGTCATCATCCCTATGTAAGTAAAAAGAGGTTCTTTTAAAGTTACTGTATCCAAGCTCACTGTGGTTCTAAATTACTGACTGGTTAGCTGCAAGGTTTCTAGTGCTTTAAACCACTAATATACTTGCCCGAGGCTTTCCCTTAGCTAATGGTGGCTTACCATATACACACTGAACTTTAGTCATATTGCTTTATTAGAGCTGCAGAGCAGTTGAACTAAGTGAAAAGAGAGACCCAAAGTCATGTAATTAACTCTTAAGTCCTAAATGCAAGGTGTCCACGCTCTGGGGCACCAACTACTATATCGTCCTATTCACTCTTCTTTGACACAGAAGTAAAATTTGTAGGTTGTTTGAGTTCAGTACAAAAAATCTAGGGCCACATTTTTATGCAGAAGAACAAAACGATACCCAAATAGTTTGTACTCCCTGCCAACCCCCAACATGCACATTGCCAGAAACTCTCAGAGTGGAACTGGGACTTTCACTAGTCTTTCTGAGTGCACACAGGAAATACTCAGGCTAGATACACCAATGGGCACAGATATGACAATGCTCAGCATTCACACACACACCTTTTAGGTGCCCAGTTCTCCAGTGGAATCCTCAGTCCTGACTTAGACATCCAGATTCCGGATACAATGCCTGGGGAAGGTTTTCACAGAAGCCAGCAAGCTGAGGTGGAAGTTGCCTAAACTAGCAAGTAGGATATACCCAGGAGAGAGGTAGGACTTGGGCCTTGCCCTTCAAAGACAGAAGGGCATCTATTCCACACTGCAGGGTTGGGGGATACTATGTCCACTTGTGATTCACAGGAATGAACTCTTTCCTGATTAAGGCAGCTAAGCCAGGCCAGCCCTTTCTCCTGAGAAAACAGTGGGAAAGAATGAGTGATCACTCATCACATGATAGGCAATAACCTGGTGGATAGGATAGTCACCTAAGATGTGGGAGACCTGTTTATAATCTTTCCTCTGTGAGGCTGTATGGTGTGTGGCCCAATGAACATTTAAGTACAGGTTGCACCTCTATAAACCAGAACTCTCTGGTCTGGCAACATCCAGGGTCCAGCAGGACCGTGGATGTTCCAGGATCAGAGAGTCCTGTCCACTGTGGGGAGTGGGCGCCTGGGAGCCAGCACTATGCAGGGAGGGGGGATACAAGACCCAGCTGGGTTGTAGGGAGTGGGGGATGCAAGAGCTGGTGTGCAGCTCAGATGGGGTGCGGGGGGAGCAAGGAAGCCCATGGGAGGGCAAGGCAGTGGGAGTCTGGCAGCTGGGGGGCCATAAATGGACCTCTCCTTGTCCAGAAAAATCCCTCATCCAGGACCAGTCATGTCCCAAGAGTGCCAGATCAGGGGAGGTCCAACCTGTACTTACACAAAATAAAACACTTCAACAGGAAAGACTAAAGGAGCCTAGCCATAGTTAAAGCACTCACTTGGAATATAGGTGACCTGCATTCATGTCTCTGCTCCAAACCAGGCCAAGCAGGGATTTGAAACCAGACTCCCATATCCCAGCTAAGTACTCCAACCCCTGGTATAGTGGGATACACACTGCCAGCAAGCTGATCTGATCACCCAGGCTGTCTTGCGTGGTGGGGTCTGAACCTGTACTCTTGAGAATGCTGCTGAAGTGACCCTCACAGGAGACAGAGATGTGGTTAAACAGATACTGTGAGAATCTGGCAGTGTGAAGTTTAGTAGGGACGCTGAGCAGTTTGTCAGCAACGGGACTTACGTGTTGATGTGCACACCCACCAGCAGAAACATAGTGCATAGGAAATTTAGGTTCCTACAGGGCTAGGCAGCATCTGAGTGGGGGTGGGGTTGAAGCTCCGTATTATGCCTACATGTTAGACTGAAGTGCCTACATTTGCACTTAACTCCCTTTGCAAATGAGAACATTAATGGGCAAGTGGCACTGAGGTTAAGGCTATCGTAGGAAACTGGACTACATTGGTTGCAACTCTAACAGTGGCAGAAACAGAGTAGGCTTAGACAACATGGAGTCTAAAAATGCTTGAGTCTTGTCAGCATTCAACTCCACCTCTGACAAATCTACACTGCTAGCAAATTATGGACTCCAGTTTTCCTAATATAGACAAGTCTGCATGGCTTCTATAGACCAGCAGATTTGTGCACACACCAAAGTTGCAAGGAACTACATTTGCCATTTGTTTTTAGGCAGAACTCTTAATTTCAAGGCAGACTTGGGTCAAAACTGGCAAAGCCATATGTTCCAGGGGAAAAGTAGGCATAAATCAGCATTCTGTTGGATATGGTCCATGGGTGTTGCTTTAGATAAGGTAAGTGGCCCATGAGAGCTCTAGAAATAGGATTACAAAGGTGCTACATGGAAGGAGTGAGATGCAGTAACAGAGCCATATGATGATTCATACATAACTTTTCTCAGCTCCCAGTCCCTCCATATTAATACATGCAAAAATGAAGCAATACTTTTGGACCCTATTTAATTTAATTTATTTATATTGTAGCTGGCCATGGCTACACCTGAATATTCAAAGAAACGTAAGTGACTTCCAGGTATTTGTTAATATTACAAATTATACAGTATTTCAGATCTTGGAATTCACATTTTCTAAAAATACATTGTAAAGAAAATTACAGTAGAACTTCAGAGTTAGGAACATCAGAGTTGCAAACCTACCACTCACCTAATGTGGAATCAGAAGTATAGAATTGAGCAGCAACGGAAACAGGACCAAAAAATATATACTGTGTAGAGTACTATGTTAAATATAAGCTATAAAAAAGGGGGGGAAGTAGCATTTTTCTTTTTCATAGTAAAGTTGAAAGCTGCATTAAATCAATGTTTAGTTTTAAACTTTTGAAAGAACTATAATATTTTGTTCAGAGCTAAAAAAAAATTAAGTTACTAACAACCTCAATTCCCAAGGTGTTTGTAACTCTGAGGTTCTACTGTATCAAAGTTGGCCTACAGAGGTATAATGCCTACGTAATAATACAAATTCAATATTGGTGTCAGATAAGCTGTGATTAAGCTCCATTAATAGGGACTTAGTAAGAATTCTATCTATTATAGCTAATACTCTGCTAATTAACTACACGAACCATTATTTAAAAAGCTGCTTATATCATAGCAATATGGGAATTAGTGGGACATGTTATCTTTGATGTCTTTCAAAGGTGAGTCAGTCTGAAACCTTCAAATGGAGATTAAGCCATCAGCAAAACCCAGTGTGTTGTGGATCACTTCTTGGTTTACTGTAAACAATTCATAGCAGCAGTTATTTTCAATTTGCACCTCGCAGCAGGGGTAAATTACAGAAAATGCTACTAAAGACCTGAAGGGAGTTTTGCCCATTTTTGTGTAAAATTCTAGGGAATTTTGCATTGTTGTTGAACTATTGTTTGGGCATAGAACTGGCACTATTATCACTGATGAGCAGGGCTAGAGATTAAGCCTTAGCCCTGATATGAAGTTGAACACAGTGCTGCAGTGATAGACAAGGCAGAGACTGCACTATAAGTGAAGTTTTCCACTACACAGTGGAATCAATAAGAGATGAAATCACTAATAACTGAGTTAGGTGGTAGAATCTCAGAGTGCTGGATTGTAGAAATGACTGTGAGCTGCAGCAATGATAACAGTGTCAGAACTGAGTGGTGGCACCAGCAGCCACCTATGTGAACATGCCTTTGAACAGTGGGCCTTCGCTGACCAAAGACTTAGTGAGGAGCTGCAGCATGTTAAAGGGACACTTAGATATTCGACTTTCATGCCACACAATGGGAAACAGAGGCAATGGGCACAACCCATTGTATTGTGGGGTGGTGGTTGCTTAGGGTTCCATGCTTTTGAGTGGCGAGTGTTGTGGTTTTGCAAGACAATGCTGCACTCCCTTTCCCTTTTAAAAGCTTTTCTTTGTTGCACACAAACACCCGCTTGCAAGTTTAGAAGTATTGCCTCCTAGAGGTACCTAGGGATGGTGTTTAATTTTCCCAGAACACTGTTTGGAGGCTTAAGCTGGCTCTGGTTTGTATTGTTAAGCAGAATCCCTGGATAGTGAACTCACCACTTTCTGCTGCCAACACCACCGTGCAGGGGGGTTAAGCTAGTTTATCATTCCATGACAAAAGAATTGCCTAAGAATGCTGGCAGATTCTACTGAGATTTTTCACTCCTCATTTATCTCATTCTGCTTGTGGTTTGTTTGTCAAAAATACTGAGCACTATCTTGGCAGGTACAGAGGACCCCTCCTTCCAGTGACTGACATGGGTTCCTCAGCACCTCCCAAAAATCATACCCTAAATCGGGATGGGCAATAAAATGATGGTGGCTTGCCAGGATTAGCCCCAGTGAGCTGCCACTGCTATATTTACCTGCATAGTTTGCAGCTCCTATTGGCCGCAGATCACCATTCCCAGCCAATGGCAGCTGCAGGAAGCGACATGGACTGAGACGCTGCTTCCCCCAGCTCCCATTGGCAAGGAGTTGTTATCCACTGCCAACAGGAGCTGCAATCATAAGTACCTGCAAAGGTGCAGGTAAATATAGTGGTAGCAACCCCCCAGGGTCTATCCCTGGTGAACCGGATCTGGCCCGCAGGCTGGTATTTGCCCACACCTGCCCTAAATTATTCATATCATCACAGGTTTGAAAGGATGCCCTGCTACTTCTTAATCAACTTCACAGGTACACTTGCAAATGAGAGAACGTATGAAAAATTGTAGAACTTCTAATAAATAATGTTACTTTTCAATCTGTGAGCACACAGAAAAAACGTATAATGATGTAAAATCATTATACGGAAAAGTAGGAGATTCAAGATTAAATGTGCATTTAAGGTTCTGTTCTGAAGGCCTGTGATTTCCCAAGTTCCTGTGTCACTAAGACTAGGTCTACACTCTGCAATTTGTGTAGCTTTTTCCTATTGCTTTTCCAGAAAAGGCTTTTTCAAATCATGGAAAAGTCTCCTCTTTTGGAGGAGCCCTTATTCCTTGTAGAATGAGGTATATAGGCCTCCCGAAAGAGCACATTTGCTCTTCTGCAAAAAAAAGCGGAAGTACAAACACGTTTCCTGGACACAGCGGAGTTTTTCTGGATACCGTAGGTATCCCGGAAAAACCCTGCAGTGTAGATGTACCCTGAATGTCCTGGAAGTAGAGTTCCCTCTCCCCACGACACAACATCCTCGACTGAGCACCTTTTACAGTAACTGCAGCTACTAAAACAAATAAAGGAAAATTGCAACAATTAGTCCTGAGAATAGGTTCATTATACATTTACTCACTGGGAACAGCTAAATAAAAAACTGAATGTCAAGACCACTTTAAAAAAATACATTTTATTGTTTTACTATTTCCATAATTGTGAGTCATTTGAATGTCTCTAAATGAGTATGATCACTTTCTTGACAATTCCTGATCAAAGTGCTTTTGCTGACATAGGGCCTGATTCTGCAGTTCTTAGGCAAAACTCCCACTGACTTCAAAGGGAATTTTGCCTGAGTAATGACTGCAGGATTATCCCTGGGTTTGTGACAAAAGAAGTGCTGTTCAGCTGAAAAATGAATAAGAAAGGCTGAAATTGTAATGAAAACCCCCTATTGTAATGCTGGAGTTCTATAGAAAATGGGGAGGAGAGCTCTTCTTCTAGTTTCTTTAAAAATTCCATAGTAGTAATCTCTACATAAAATTTAAAAGTGACTGAATTATTGAGTTTAATACAAAATAACTTTAAAATATTCTAACATAATAAAACTTACCATGTAAACTATAGCCCTCTTTGGGAACCTGTCACTCTCACTGACCAACTGTTACTCAGGAGAAGTATTATTGACTTCAGTGGGGCTCCTTGTATGAGCAAATGCTCACTAGCGTGAGCAAAGAAGTCATTATCTGGATTTCTATAAACATATTCAATCCTCTGTTTCCATTAATCTCTGCAGCTGTATTTCCACTGTCACAAATTAAAGGCACTATCCTGCTTCCTATTAACATAAATGACAAAGCATCTCAATGGGAGCAGATTTAGGCCCAGGGGTCGGCTCAATAAACAGGGTAGATTTTGGTTGCCCACATGTTTTTCAAGTTTACATTTCTGTTATTTAATAACCATTTTAAAAGCTGATTTTTTTTTACAGTGACAACCAACTTTCTTCCAGAGATACTGCAAAACACCTTAGATCAACCTAATGATGTAGGAGACTAGATTGCAATTGTAACCCAGGTGCCAGGTGGACCCAGCAGCAGCAATGACCTGGTTCAATACCTAGGGGTTCTTCTCCATCCATCCAGCACAGAATTGGCTTCAGTCCCCACTCAGTAACCTGGGAATTCAGGCAATGACTCCTGAGCACTTCTGAGAAGCAAGACTTCCCCACTCACAAGAACAGAGCCTGAGTGTAGAAAAGAAACTTTTTAATAAAATGAGGCATATAACTTGGCATTAATTTGAAATAACACCACAAACAAGGTTCATAAATAAAAACCATGAGTAAAAGCCCCACCCCAAATGGGTTGGGTAATGTCCTTTTTCTCTCAGGTTCTTAAGTCCAGCAATGTAAACATCCTTTTCTCATGCTGAACCCTTCTCTGCACCCCACTCACAGTTGCTGCCCTCAGACAACTCAGAGTTCAGAGATACATCTACAGAGTTCACCTCCCATCCTGGGTGGGAGAGGTAAAGAGGCACCTTACTCACTCTGCTGGTCACTCACTAACACCTGCTAACTGCTCTCCACACCTCTGCTGGACACTCATCACACCTCTCTGCTGGCTGTCAGTCACCATCCGCTGCCATCCATCTCTTGGCTGTGACTTCTGCCCATCAGTCTTGAGTGATTTCAGTACCCAGTGATTTAAACTTTTAGCAGGTGGATTAGAAGAAACACAGCTTCAACACAACATAAGAAAGTGGCACCTAGTGATGCCTATTGGACTGTGTTCTTTGAACAGTGAGAGTGGTAGGGGGGACAGGTCAAACCAGCCAGACAGGAATGAGTATGTAGCCTCCTGACAAGAAGAGCCTTCTCTCTCCCCCTCTTCCTTTCATAGAGGTCTGAAAGTCCAGCCCCTGCATTAGCAAGGTTCTTTCTGCTAACCGTGAGCCCTTTCATTTGGAATAGATTAGCACAGGTCTGCTTTTCTGTATTCCCACAACATTACAAACTTTGATAACCATATTTTAGCTATCTTTGCATTTAATACAGACATGGCTGGTGTTGGGTCACAAATTAAGTTGATTACAATGAGCGAAATATCACTCCATCTGCTGACTATCTAACAAATCTAAGCAAAGCAGAAGCAAAGTATATTGACACAGACACACCCAGGGTCTCTCCCTCCTTGCAACTAGCTATCAGGGAAGCATTCCTTCAGATCCTGCTTAAACAAAGCGCCTCCTGGCAGTTTAACACATCTACTGCGTCAACCTAATATAACCACCTCAGCAAGAGAAGTAATGCTTAGATCAACATTGTTAGGGTGATGCAGTCTCAGTGCAGATACTGCATTGCTCATGACAATTTAAGTGGCCTCCAAGAGGTGTTCCACAATGCTCACTGTGACTCCTCTAGTCACCATTTTCTTGAACTCCACTGTTCTGTACTGGGATATCTGCCCCTCTCCCAGTCCCAGAAACTGTTGAAATTGCTCTATCTGTTTTTTCAGTGTGGAGAGGTAAAATAGCAACTATCCAGCTGACTCCATGGAGCTAATATGGTCCTGCCTGGAGTGCTGGAGATGGTAGATCTCTTGGGCCTGTGGGGAGAGGAGTCTGTGCAAGCACAGCTCCACTCCAGACACAGAAACTTTGACCTCATTAGACAGATCGGTCAGGGCATAGAGGAGTTGCATGCCATCCTTGGTGGCAACCTCACTTCCATTGTCAAGAGCCCCATGGATACTTCATGGAAGGGTTAGAGTCAGCCACAAGAGTGAACCCTGAGAATGAAATGCCAGACAAGGAAAAGGAGGATGAGGATGGAGGACAGGTGTGAGGGAGATTTGACGGCATGGATCTTCTTTTGACTCCTGAGCAATCTAGTCACTCCCAGCAGTCCAACTCTGGTCAGCCTGAGGGAAGCTCTGGTAAGTTCTTCTGCTTCAGTACTGCAGGGACACATCTGAACACTGCAGCTACACTGACCTAAAGTGTAGACCAGGCTTAGGGTATTTGTTTCTTTTGGAACTCCAATTGTCAGTTAGCAGAGACCAAGGTTTTGTCTACAGTTAAAAGTTATCTTGGCATAGCTACATCAGCAGGTGTGTGAAAAATCACTTCACTGAACAAAATAGCTATGCTGACAAAAACCCCTACACAGCTATGTTGATGGAAGAGTGCTTCTGTCAATGTAAGTAATGTTGCTTGGGTAGGCAATGTTCCTATACTTACAGAAAAACTTCTTATTTTGGCATAGATTGCATCTAGACCAAGGAGCAAGGCTGGTAACTGACTTCACTGGGCCCTGGGCAATGTCGGGGGACAGGCCCCTTGGCTCCAGGCCTTCCCAGAAGGAGCAGGGTCTCCTGTGAAAGAAGCAGGATAGAGGCTAGCCCCTCCCCCCAGCCAGCCCTCAGCACTGTCTGGACCATGCTGCACAGGGTTCCAGTGAAGATTTAAAGGGCCCATAGCTCCAGCTGCTGTGGCTACAATAGCAGCAGTGACATCCAAGAACCCCAGGCCCTTTTAAATTGCCAGCGCAGGGCAAGAGCACCCTCATGTTGGTAGCTCTGCCAGGGATCTGTGCTGACCTAGCTGCACAAGTGTTAGCTTTGAAGCATAGACATATTCCTAGAATAAATCACAAATGGTTATGTCGAACTGGTTGTGAGGTTATCTAGTTACTGCTTATAAAGCTATTAGCTAAAATATTAGTTGGCAATCAATTAACTGAAAAACAGGAGCAAAACACTAGACATATCCAGAAAGACTTCAGATGAATGTTTGTTTCTCAACTGCCTTCCTTTGGAATATTGCCTTCTAAAGTTTCACACTTTACCTTCAAAATTAACACCTCTTAGAGGCAAAAGGAGTATATATAGTAATTCCCACTTTTGCTGTTCCTATTATTTGTCAGAGTTTTCTGCAAAAATGATTTAGGGCTTGCCTACATGAGGAAAGTAACCAATATAATTTTACTGTGAAAAGACACTAAGGCTACTCTATGCTTAAAACTTAGATCAGCCTAGCTACCTCACTTGAGGCTGTGAAAAATTTCATGCCCTGTGTGATGTATGTAGATCAATTTAACCCATACTGTAAATACCAGTAGGTCAATTACTTTATTCTTCTGTCAACCTAGACCTGGTATAGACTAGAAAATTAGTCCAGTTTAACCATGTTAGTCAGGGATCTAAAAAATCCAGGCTCATGAGCAACACAGTTAAGATGACTTAAGTCCTGATGTAGAGAGTGCTAGGTCAATTCTAACATTAACCTGGCTACTGCCTCTTGTGAAGGTACACTATTGGCGTGGGTGGTATCTACACTGAAGCACAACAGCGGCACAGCTGCAGCAGTATAGCTGTGCTGCTGTAGTGTTTTAAATGTAGACAACCTCTTCACTATCACTTCTTGAGGAGGTGGGTTGTCTGCATTGATGGAAAACCCATTCGGTCAATGTAGGAAGCCTCTACAGTAGGGCTACATCTACACTGCAAGGTTTTTGCACAATTTTGGCACAAAAACCTGTGGAGCGTCCACACCTCAAATGCACTTTTGCGCAAGTAAATCAACAGTAAAATGGCAGAACAGAGGGCTTTTCCCCGGCATAGGTAAACCTCCTTTTATGAGGCATAACTTCTTTTTGCGCTACAGCTATTGAGCAAAAAGGCAAGTGTGGATGCTCCAGAGGGGTTTCTTGCGAAGAAACCCCTATGGGAAAAAGCATAGGTGCTCTGATGGCCATTCACAGAATGGCCATCAGAGCTTTCTTGTGCAAGAGCGTCCATGCAACATGGACGCTCTCTTGCACAAAAGCACATCGCTTGTGCGATGTGCTTTGAGATGTGGATGTGCTCTTGCAGAAGAAGTTTTTGTGCAAAAACTCTTACTCAAAAGGCTTCTTGCGCAAAAAGCATGTAGTGTAGATGTAGCCTGTGGTAACACAATTGCACTGCAGTAGCACTGTTGCTATAGCTGCTGTAATGTAGACATACCCTTATTCTAGAATAAGAAATGTCTTTACTAAGGGATTACAGTAGAACAGAAACAACACCATAGTTATGCCACCATTAATATAGATGCTTCTAAGTGCAACAGAAGAGGTTTTCCCATCACTCTAAGAACTCCATCTTCCCAAGCTATGGTAGCTAGATCAAAGGACGCATTTTTTTTATTGCCTTATTGTGTCCACACCAGTGTTTAGGTCATCTTAGCTATAGTTTTGAAGGGTGTGAATGAGTGCACAAGCTATTGCAACAATAGTTATGTTAAGAGAAGGCCAGGCCTCAGACTATGTCTTCTTCAGTGATTCTCAAACTTGTTGGCCCGTGGTCCGTTCGGCTCACTGTGAACCTTTCCACAGACCACCAGCTGCTAATGGAAACTTGCTGTTAATTATATAATTACGCCCGAGTCATTTTGCTAGTGCTGCAGCTAGGGAGAATGGTTTAATTTAATTTAATCAGTAAGAAAGGAACTATTAATCAAAATTATTAAACAGATTAAGTGCTTTAACTTTGTCATGTTAATATTAATTTATGTCCAACAACCAAAGGTTTCAACATTGTCTTTATTTATGGCAGTGATGGGGAACTTTTTTTGAGTCAGGGGCTACTGACCCACAGAAAAATCAGTCAGGGACCACACAAGTGAGGTGCGAAACAAACCACTCCCCAAATTCCCAAACCTCACTGATGTGGCCCCCAACTGAGACATCTCACTCCCCTGGCACTCCAGCCCCATGGGAGGGAGGGGGAAGAACAGGGAGGACTGAGGTTAAGGACTTCCCATAGGCCAGATAATTCTTCTGGGGTTCTGGGACTAGTGGATTTTGTGGACTTCCCTAGGCTCTGGGATGGGGCCAAAACTGAGGGGTTCAGTGTGTAGGACAAAGCTGCCAATGAGTGAGATACGGATAGAGGTGCAGGATTTGGGCAAGAAGTGGGGTGCAGGAGGGGGTGAGGCTGCAAGGTCTGAGTGGGAGTTAGGGTGCAGGAGCATGCTGGGAGTAGGGTGTCTGGCCAGGGGAGGGATTAGGAGCAAGGGAGGGTGCAATGTGTGGCCAGGAGGGAGGGTGCAGTAGCAGGCTGGGGCTTGGGGTCTCAGAGGGGAGTGGGGTGTGGGGGTGCAGGATCTGGGCATGAGGGGAAGGGAATCTCTTACATGATTTCATGCCCCGTACCTTTCCCAGGTACCATATCCCAGGCATCGCCAATGCTATAGCTATATCTAATGCTAAGGCTATATCTACACTATGCGGAAGATCCATGCTGCTGGGTCAATCTTCCAGGGTTCAATTTAGCAAGTCTAGTGAAGGTGCTGGTACTCCTGCTCCTCATGAGGAGTAAGGGAAGCCTATGGGAGCATTTGTTCCCATTGACTTCCCACTGTGTGGACAGAGCGAAAATGCAATTTAAGATACGTCGACTCCAGCTACTTAATTAACATAGCTGGAGTTGTGTATCTTAAGTTGACTTTCCCCTTTAGTGTAAACCTGACCTAAATGTTTCCACATGGAGAGATATAATGCCATAACTATAGTGGTATAATAATTATGCCAACAAATTCCACCATATAGAGAAGACCTTAGCTGAAAATGTTATTTATTTGAAAAGCTATTTGCAGCATAAATGGATTTATTTTAAGTGACTGATTCAAGCATACACTATTCTGCTGGCCACTGTAATAACTAAATTCTGCCAGAATTATGGTAAAATAACAAAAAGTCAGATCAGCTTGCTGCTGTTCCAACAACAGATTACTACTGGCTAGTTTTAATCATAGTGCAAGGGATTTTAAGATAGATATATTTTCTCTCTTGCAACATAAACAATTTCAGAAATATCTATGGCCCATTCTGACCACAGCCAAAGCTGCATATGCCACTGTAATTTATACAGTTGATTACATTCCACTTTCTCAAGTATATTAACTGGCATGAACTCCCCCCACCTTTCATTTCCAGTAATTAATTCCCTGTAGAGAGTGACTGAAAACACTAAACAAAAACATTTAAATAGAAATTATTAGAGTTGGCTTGTTGGTAGCCTGTTAATCACCATTAATTTCTGTACAAGGAGTGAGAAATTTATTAAAACCTTATTCTTAATTAAAACATATTGTTTCCATGGCAGATTGGAAAGTACTGTCATCTGTTTATACTTGTATCATTAGATTCATTAAGAATTCATGTTTCCTGTAACATGCAGATGTTTAGAAATTCATTCTGTTGGAGTTTGTATTAAGGTACAAAGGGTGATAGTTGTAACTGTCAAGTATTCTTTTAATAAATGTCTCCCAGAATCATGCAGATTGATAAAAACAGAGATGGAATAATAATGAAACTGAATGGATTTTAAAACCAGTGTAGTGGAAAATGGAGGATTAAAAATCAGACACAGATTTTAAGGGAAGGAGATATTATTATCATCATCTAGTTTGTCCTCCTGCATGATACAGACCATGGAGTTTCATACAGTAATTTCTGCATCAAGTCCACTGTGAGGAAATATCCTGTAAATATCCTGTACGGATTTTTTTTTTTTTACAGCTTTTGTGGAAGTGTTGATAAAACTTGTTCATTGTTAATTTAGCCAGGTTGCTGTGTAGTAGCACTCTTGTAAACTCCATAAGGGAAAAAAACATCAGGAAAACCATAATGATTCCTATGTTGTTGCAGTGAGGTGCAACGTCCTGTAATGCACTGGCCATTGTGTATGATTCCGTTTACACCCACAGATTCCAACTATATAAGAACATAAGAATGTCCATACTGGGTCAGACCAAACGTCCATCTAGCCCAGTATCCTGTCTTCCAACAGTGGCTAAAGCCATTTTTGATTGTATCCCTTTGGTACATATGGTCATGCCTATTTTCTTCCACAATTTGATCTGAGGAAGTGGGTCTGGCCCACGAAAGCTCATCACCTAATAAACCATCTTGTTAGTCTTTAAAGTGCTACATAGTCCTGTTTTTTGTTTCAGGTAATCATGAAGTGATTCCTCTTCTATCATCCATTTTGAGCCTCTGACAAACAGAAGCTAGGGGCACCATACCTACCCATCCTGGCTAATAAGTATTGATGGACCTATCCTTCATGAATGTATCTAGGTTTTTTTCTTTAACCCTGTTAAAGTCCTGGTCTTCACAATTAGTATTAGCAATGGTGGGAAATTTAAAGGCATATATGTCCCACAGCAGACTCCTAGACAGAAAGACACATCTGCTTAAGTATTTATGATTTTGTCACTGTCTTGTGGTTGGTCTACAGAGAGGCATTCAGACACAATAATGATGGTTATGGTATTTCAGCAATAGAAAGATGTAGCTACAAAGAATAATAAAACAACGAGCAAAATCATCCAAAGCACAGAGTTTGGGGGGGATGAGGGACTTCAACAACCCAGATATCTATTGGAAAAATAATACAATAGGGAACAGATTATCCAACAAGTTCTTGGAATGCAATTTTATTTTAGAAGGCAGAGAAAGCTAGGGGAGAGGCTGTTCTAGATTTGATTTTGACAAATAGTGAGGAACTGTGAATCTGACAGTGGAAGGCAGGTTGAGTGAAAATGACCATGAAATGATAATGATAAACGATTCTTAAGGAACATTAAGAGGGAAAACAGCAGAATAAAATATAATGGATTTCAAGAAGGCATACTTCAGCAAACTCAGGGAATTGGAAGGTAAGATGCCATGGGAAGCAAATTTGAGGAGAAAAACATTCAAGAGAGTTGGCAGTTTTTGGAAAAAACATTATTAAAGGCACAAGAGCAAACTACCTCACTGTAAAAGAAAGATAGAAAATATGGCAGGAGATCACTCTGATTTAACCAAGAGACCTTCAATGATCTGACACACAAAAAAGATTCCTACAGAAAGTGGAAACTAGGTCATATTACAAAGGCTGACTATTAACCTGACTATAAAAATTAGAAAGAAAGGACACAAAATGAGATTAAAATAGCTGGAAACATATAGAGTAACAAGAAAACATTCTACAGATACACTAGAAATGAGAGAAAGACCAAGGACAAGGTGAGCCTATTACTCAGTGAGGGTATGTCTACACTACAAAGTTAATTCGAACTAACAGCCATTAGTTTGAATTAACTTTAATAGGGGCTACACATACAAACCGCTAGTTCGAATTTAAATCGAACTAGAGGAGCGCTTAATTCAAACTAGGTAAACCTCATTCTACGAGGAGTAACGCGTAGTTCGAATTAAGGGCTGTGTAGCCACTTAATTCAAACTAGTTGGAGGCTAGCCTTTCCCAGGTTGCCCTGGTGGCCACTCTGGGCCAAACCAGGGAAACTTTTCTGCCCCCCTCCTGGCCCCGGAGCCCTTAAAGGGGCACGGTCTGGCTACATTGCTTGTGCCAGTTGCAAGCCTGCCAGCACCCAGCCAGCAGACCCTGCACCTGGCACAGCATGAGCCAGCCACCCGCTGCCACCCAGCCCTCCGCCTCTTCCCAGGACCAGGCTGGCAGCTCCCAGGAGCCTGCCCGGGGCCACAAGAGGCGGGCGCCCGCCTGGTCTAGTGCGGAGATCGTGGACCTCATCGAGGTTTGGGGGAGGCCTCCAACGTCCATGATGTCTGCACTAGCCACAGGAACGCGGTCGTTTACAGCCACATGGCTGCCAGCCTGGCCACCAGAGGCCACATGCGGACCCGGGAGCAGGTCCGCTGCAAAATCAAGGACCTGAGGCAGGCCTACTCCAGGGCCTCCCAGCCAGGGGCCACCCAGAGGCATGCCCTCATTATGAGGCCCTGGACCACATCCTGGGGGCTCACGCAGTCCATGCCCCCCAGGTGGTGATCGACCCCGGGGCAGAGGGCCCCATCCCTGACACAGAGGAGGAGGAGGAAGATGCTAAGAGCCAGGAGCCTGCAGGGAGCCTGCCCAGGACCCAGGACCCAGGACCCCCGAGGCATCCCACAGAGCACATCGGCTGTGTCGTCCGAGGCCGGGGAAGGCTCCACATGTGAGTGCCATCATGCTCCCCTTATGTGTATGGGGAGGGGTGGGGGGAGAGAGAGCCCAGGGACCATGTGCCTGGGCCTTGCCCACCATGGAGCAGCAGCTGGGTGTCATGCAGGGGCCCTGGTCTGTTCCCCACACGCCGACCTCACCTTGCAGAGGGGGGCTGGGTTTCACCCACTGTGTCCCCAGGGAGAACTGACCACTGCTCTTGTTTCACCACAGCCGCAGCACCTGGGACTGCAGGGCGCACCACCCCGCCTGCAACAGCCACCCGCACCCGGGCCAGCAGGCGCACCAGGAACCTGGAGGACTACCACCAGCGGCACCTGCGGCTACTGGAGCACCAGCTCCGCACCCAGGACCACTGGGTCTGGGAGGACCTGTGGCTGTGGCAGCGGAGCTTGGAGACGCTGGAGGAGCAGGGCCATGCCCTCAGAGGTCACCTCCAGACCTTGGTGGACAGGTTCCTGCCTCCTCCTGCTCCAGCCCCTGCGGCCATCCCAGCTCTCACTCCTCCTCCCACCCCTGCTCCCCCTCCCGCTTCCTCCACACCCCCCGTCCCTCCTGCCCTAACCTCCACACCCACTCCCCGACGCCCCCGCACCCGCAGTGCTGCGAGATGGGAGAGCCAACAGGACCCCCAACCCTGAGCTTTCCCTTCCCTTCTTACCCTTTCTCCCCCTTCCAGCTCCCTCCTCCCAGGTTTCCCCCTCCCATCTCCCACCCTCACTTCTCCTTCCCCCCACCCCAGTTATGTAAAATAAAAAGAGATTATTGTTGGCAAAACAGGTGTCTTTATTTGACATTAGGAAGGGGGGTTAGGGAGGGGAAAGGAGAAGGAGGAGAGGGTGGAAGAAGGCCCCAGTGGGGCATGCAGGGAGAGTTCAGTCCTCCTCCACATGGAAGCTCTCCTGCAGGGCTTCCCAGATCTGGACAGCCCCCCGCTGGGCCTCCCAGACGGCGGCGCTGTGGGACTGCGCGTACTGGCCAGCCATGCGGTCAGCCTCAGCCATCCAGGCTGGCAGGAAAGCCTCCCCCTTCCGTTCGCATAAATTGTGCAGCACACAACATGCTGCCACCATGGGAGGGATATTGTGCTCAGCAAGGTCGAGGCGGGTGAGGAGGCACCTAAAGCATGCTTTCAGTCGGCCAAAGGCCCCCTCAACCACAATGCGGGCCCTGGTGAGCCTGGCATTGAAGGCCTGCCGGGAGGGGTTGAGGTGCCCCGTGTACGGCTTCATCAGCCAGGGCTGTAGGGGGTAGGCCGCATCCCCCACCAGGCAGACGGGCATGTCCACATCCCCGACCCTGATGTGGCGGTCGGGGAAGAAGGTCCCGGCATGCAGCCTCTGGCACACGGAGGTGTTGCGGAACACCCTGGCGTCGTGTGCCTTGCCGGACCAGCCCACATTAATGTCCGTGAACTGGCCCCGGTGGTCAGACACAGCCTGCAGGAGGACGGAGAAGTACCCCTTGTGGTTGATGTACTGGGAGGCCTGGTGTTCCGGGGCACGGATGGGGATGTGCGTCCCATCGATGGCCCCCCCGCAGTTGGGGAAGCCAAGGGCGCCGAACCCCTGGATGACCGCGTTCAGGTCGGCGAGGCGGACCACCCTGCGGAGCAGCACCCAGTTGATGGCCTTGACCACCTGCAGAGAGACACAGCAAACCGCGAATCACTGGGGCGCCCGGGTGGCTGGGAGTGTTCGTTCCCTGGCACTGCCCCGCCCCCCACTCCCAGAAGCGACCCCTGCTGCGATCCTGGCCGCCGCGGGCGGCGTGTAGTATGGCCAGGGCAGACCGAACCCTCCCGTGCGCTCGGGGCACTTTCGCCTCCTCCCCACCCCTGTTTTCCCTGGGGCGGCCCATCCCCTCCTTGCAACCCCGCTCCCCCCCTGGCCCAGTGGCCGGTGAGTGCCGTACCTGAGTGAGCACTGCTCCGACGGTGGATTTCCCCACGCCAAATTGGTTCCTGACGGATCGGTAGCTGTCCGGTGTGGAGAGCTTCCACAGGGCAATGGCCACATGCTTCTGGAGGGGGATGGCAGGCCTCATGCGAGTGTCCCGTCGCTGCAGCGCAGGGGCGAGCCACTCGCAGAGCTCCAGGAAGGTGTCCTTCTTCATCCTGAAGTTCTGGGTCCACTGTTGGTCTCCCCAGCGCTCCAGGACGATGTGGTCCCACCAGTCGCTGCTGGTGTCCAGACGCCAGATGCGGCGGGCACGCTGGCATCCGGCGCTGCTGCGCTCCTCCACGGCCCCCAGGAGGCCAGGGGAGAGGCAGGGGCTGACATGCACCAGATGGTGCCAGGCAGCCTCTAGCCATTGCTGGCAGGCTTGCAGCAGCAAGTCCAAAAACTGGAGCAGCATGCCCAGGGCGAGCTCTGGCTCCATGGTGCCAACCGCGCGGGCGCCCCCAATGGGAACCACCGACACAGGCAGGCGGAGAGGAAAATGCTTTGCTGTCCTCGGTGAGGTAGGCAAGCAAGCGGAAAAGCTGAGAACCGGCTGTCCAGGGGTCCCTTTAAGCACGAGCCTCAGATAGCCTCAGACAGCAGCCACACAAAGCAACTACTGACCTGATGCCCTGCCGGAACCGGTTTCAGCTGCCCTTAAATGCGACCCAGCATCCAATCAGTGTGGATGCGCTATTTCGAATTAGCAAAACGCTAATTCGAATTAGTTTTTGGGTCTAGATGCGTTAGGTCGAATTAGCTTAGTTCGAATTAACTAATTCGAACTAAGTTAGTTTGAATTAGCGCTGTAGTGTAGACATACTCTGAGGGGGGAAAAGACAATAATAGGAAATGTGTAAATGGCAGATGTGCTAAATGCCTTTTTTGTTTCACCTAAAAGGTTAGTTGCAATTAGACATCTAACATAGTGAATGCAAGTGAAAATAAGATCGAATCTGATGCTAAAACAGGGGAAAGAACTAGTTAAAAATTACTTGCACTAGTTAGATGTATTCTAAGTCTCTAGGGCCTGATGCAATACATCCTAGAATACTCAAGAAGCTGACTGAGGTGATATCTGAGACATTAGCAATTCTCTTTGAAAACTCATGGAAGATGGGAGATCTTTTAGAGGAGTGGAAGAGGGTAAATACAGTGCTAATCTATAAAAAGGAGAAGAAAGGCCATCCTGGGAATTACAGACCAGCCATCTTAACTTCAGTACCCAGAAAGATAATGGCATCCAGGGAAGGGCTCTGCTCAGACTGTGTCTACATACCAGCAATGGTTGATGCAAATGACTTTGGTGTTCAGCCACTACAATTGGTATATCACTTAGGTGTGTGCATACATGGCTACTTTCATCAATATAAAGTGTGGAGAACCAATATAGGTAAATATAGGCAAATACAGGACATGCAACTATCTTATATTTGCAGAACCTCAGGAAGTATCTTTGAGGATACTTTCCTGATGGACGCAATCAAAAACAATTTAAGGTTGTTGGGAGTATTCATGGAGCAGCTACAGACAGTGGAGTCCCACTTCTAGCCCCAAGAAACATCATTCCGTGACATCAACATAGCTAATGCTGTTTGGGAAGGTGGCATTACTACACCAACAGAGAATCCCTTTCTGCTAGTGTAGGCTACATCTGCCCTATGGGACTATGATGGTGCTATGCCAGTATAATGTCTATAGCATAGACATACCATTAGTACTTCAGGAGGGGTAGAACTCTATGGCCAGGTCGCAACTGGTGGAGAAAACTGATGTAATTCCAGTTACAGTTGTGTAGCTTGAGCCGACATACTTTACTTTGATTTTCTGGGGTGGAGTCCACAGTGGGAGGTCGATGGGAGAAACTGTCCTGTTGACTGCCCTTACTCCTCACGACTGCGAGGAGTACCGCGTTGACGGGGGCACCCTTAGCATTCGATTTAGTGGGTCTTTACTAGACCCACTAAATCAAACCCCAGAAGATTGATCAGCAGAGTATCAATCCTCTGGTAAGTATAGACAAGCCCTATGTGACCTAGCAGGAAAACTAAGTCTCTGCAAAACATTGGAAGGTGTGTGGGGCAGTAAAATGCCAGCTGGGAAACTGAGGCTGAGCAACTGCCAGGGGGCACTCTGATTAAGAAATGTAACAGAGCAACGCTAGCTTAAACTATGGTTAAAACTCCATTGACTTCTGGTAGCTTGTCCATACAAGTGCTGCCACCAGTGGAACCAGAGCTACAGTTTCTTAAATAGTGCTAAACAATTTGTTCAGATCTACACTTGAAGCTAAACTATGTTCAGTTGTACCCCAGTCTTTGGCAAAAGGTAAGTATATTTAACCACTATGCCCACAGAATTAAATATGTTCATCTGTGAGCTTTCACCCGTATATGTTAATAATTTAGGATTGTTTTGCTATAGAGAACATGAACACTAAATTAGTGCATTACTTTGTTTTAATAGTGACTGTAGTAGTTTGAATACTAATATCTCAAAGCTATGTTGGTTTTTATTAAACTCAGATCTTAAATTTACACAAGTACTTTAATCCAGAATGTTTTCCTCTTCTTACTGTAAAACGGTCATTCTGCAATAGATAAAGTTTTATTGCCCCATCACAGTTGTTTTTAATTTTCATGTTATTTTTGTTTGCTCTGTAGTAAGATTCTCTGTCTCATGCATAAATGACTAATTTTAAGACAGCTTCCTTTCTCCAGTTACTTGTACCATTTGATTGCTTATTTCCACCTCCTAACAGAGTTGTGCCACTTTCAGCTAAACTGTTGTGGGAAGTTTATGTCTAGGGCCCTGCTAAATTCAAAGTTCATTTTAGTTGATTTCATTATAACAGTTTTTAAAATTAAAAAAAATCATGATTTCAGCTATTTAAATCTGAAATTTCATGGCATTGTAATTGTAGGGATCCTGACTCAAAAAGGAGTTGGGGGGTGGGGTTGCAAAGTAATGGTAGGGGAGGTTGTAGTACTGCTACCCTTACTTCTGTGTTGCTGCTGGAGGGGCACCTCCTCCAGAGCTAGGCACCTGGCCAATAGCCACCTCTCCTGCTGCCCAGCTCTGAAGGCAGTGCAGAATTAAGGATGGCAATTCTGTGACCGCTATAAAATAACTGTGTGAACCCTCTTTTGGATCAGGACCCTCAATTTGAGAAATGCTGGTCTCCTGGTGAAATCTGTATAGAATTGGGTAAAAGCACACAAAAGACCAGATTTCCTGGGGGAAAGACCAGATTTCACAGTGTATCACATGTTTTTCATGGCCATGAATTTGGTAGGGCCCTATTTATGTCCCATTAGTGTCTTTGTTTAATTAAGCATGGTGCATGTGCCTTGACTCACTCACTTTTAAGTATTATTTTCCTTATTTCAAATTCAACAGATAGGGATGCTCCCCACTTCTTTCACCTGTATCAAAGGTTTTAAAGGTAAATATCAAACTAAAAGTCAGGCCCTTATTAAAGGCCTAAGCAAAATGTTCAAAAACTAAGTCTGATAAATC
The DNA here is from genome assembly GCA_019425775.1 of Rafetus swinhoei. Classification (NCBI taxonomy): domain Eukaryota; kingdom Metazoa; phylum Chordata; order Testudines; family Trionychidae; genus Rafetus; species Rafetus swinhoei. The sequence continues at coordinate 313,834,511 of CM033437.1, forward strand.
AAAACTTAAAACCAGGAAAAATGATCAATGAATCCATGTTTGCAATGTAAAAACCTGCCACTCTGAAAAGTAGGGCTGCTCAACTTTGGAAGCCTCAGGGACCACAATCATACTGACAGCACATGGTGAGGGCCGTAAGCATGGTTGCAAATATATATGCAAATATACATGCAAATATATATGCAAATAGCTTATTTCCCACTGATGGGCATGAATACAAAGATTAAGGGAAGACTACATGACATGCAGGCCCCATTTAAGTCAGTTCTGCTGATATTAATAAAATGCAATATTTACCCAATTTCCACCCATATGACAGCACTTTTAATGACAGTTCAGGAATTTAACTATTAAAACGCCTATGAACAGAAGACAATGGCAATATTGAATTGCCATTGTGGAGCGTGTTCCCAGTGGAGGCAATGTTCAAAGGATCCCACCCATGGGCCGCGTGTTGACCCCCATGTAAACCCAAGCCACCATGGGCCACAAACAAACGGGCCGTGGGTCCATGTGTGACCCGCGGGCCGCATGGTGAGTAGCCCTGCTGTAAAGTATCTGTAAACATTTAAACATCAATTAGTTCCATGGTCTAGCTTAATGTCACATGGAACTCTTCAGTTAAACTATTTCAGGTACAATTATGCTGAAGACCACAGAATGTTTTGAAGGCACCAGGATCAAGGTTTTTGAATGGCAGCAGTATTACCACACACAGCTTCCTTCATTAGGAACAACCCCCTTCTCACCAGAAGAGTTTTGTCTAGACAGTGGCAGCACATAAGCAGGAAAAGAGACAGCAATAGCTAAATCAAGTCATACTGCTTGATCAGCAGCAACAAAGATAAATTCCCATAATTTTAGGTGTGTTATTTTCAACGTATCACAATAAAAAAAAATCAATAATATATTTGGATAAGATTAGTGTTATTTAAAACCAGTTTTTCCCCTAATATTAATTTATGGTCTTGTCAAAGACTACATTTACTTTAAATAATCTATCATTCTGCCCTAAAGCTAACTGTGTTCTGTACTAAGACCAACAAAACAATATTTAAAAGGCAAATTAAATCAAACGTCACTCTTCTAGCACAGAAATCCTTATTTCAAAATATAGCCTGCTCAGTTTAACTTGGTGGAAGTGGGATGTGATAAAGTCCATATATTTCTCTTGCTTTTCTGTAACAATAGCACTATTGTAAAGAGATTGAAACAAATTCCAAATGAGACGTATTAAAGAAAAAGAATAGAGGTCCGAATATAGCAAGCCCACTGACCTATTCAATACTTGTGCCTGCAATGTTAAAACTGAAGATCCTGGACATTAATGAAGATGGTCAAATTAAACATCTTAGATGAGTACCGATGACTTTTCTAAAACACTGCGGCTGTGTCTACACTGCACCCCTTTTCCGGAAAAGGGATGCAGATGAGACAAGTCGGAATTGCAAATGCAGCGGGGGATTTAAATTTTCCCCGCTCCATTTGCATGAACATGGCTGCCGCTTTTTTCCGGCTCGGGGCTTTGCCGGAAAAAAGCACCAGTCTAGACGGGGATCTTTCGGAAAATAAAGCCTTTTCCGAAAGGTCCCTTATTCCTGATTTTAAGAGGTGGTCACTGGCAAGATCATTGAAGGACCTGAATGGTGATGTCACATGAAACCTTCCCTCTAATTGAAAAATCCAGCAAGTAGAAATTATTTTCCCTAGGGATGAGTCTGGGGGACAACAACCTGAAAGCAATATTTATCAATCAAGAAAACATAAATATTTGGTTTGCTTTACCTTTAAAAAAAAGGATTAAGACAAAATCCCATGAATGATATTAATACTTTTTTTCCCTCAAAGCACAAACAGCTACAGCTAACACTAAGGGCAGATCTGCAATAGGGTAGCGGGACCGACAGCCACCACAGGCCATGGCAAGGTGTGGGGGAGGGTCAGCTACACATCATGAGAAGAGGCAGAGCCTTGGGCAGAAAGGGCAGGGCCGAGGGCTGTCCCAAGCAGGACACTGGACTCTCCTCTCCAGCCCTCACAGCCATGCAGAGCACAGCAGTGCTCTTGTGGTAATTCAAAGGGGCCCAGGGCTCTGGCCACTACCACTGCCACAGTAGAAACAGCAGTGGCCAGGAGTTCTGGGCCCTTTTGAAATGCCTGTCCTCTGTGCAATGTGCCCTTCCCCCACACCCTCAATTGATGGGCCTGACCAGGGGAGAAAGTCAATCCCAGCTAGGCAATTTAAGCTACTTTAGTAGCATAAATCAAGTCAACATAGCTTAGATCTACTCACTGCGGGTTCCAAACCTCTCCCGTCAACTCCCCTTACTCATCTCATTCCAGTGGAGTATTGGAGTCAATGTGCGAGAGATCATGAGTCAACTTGGTGGGTGTTCACTAGATCCGCTAAATCAGCTCCTGGTGAATCAATCACCATAGCATTGATCCCAGTTGTAGTGGAGACAAGCCTTCAGTGACAGAAGGCAGTTTGGTATAAAAAGTAACCTATTAAAGATAACCTGCAAAGGGTGGGTGTGGGTTTTTAAAATGTATTTAATATGTATTTTAAAAGCCTGAGAAGATTTTTTGAAGTTTCTTGGCCAGTTTTCATCCAGATCTTTTTAAAAAAAAATTCAGGTAAATCTAACTAGGTCACTCTTAATCTAAAAAAAAAAAAAGAAGCATTTGCACAATTTTTCACCAATACAACAAAAGTATACAAACTGATTTTATTTTGGTGCAAGTTTGTGTTTGCACCAAAACCAAGAGAAAAGATTCCTTCTACTTTATGACTCCTGCGTATGAGTCTTATTCTTGGGCAAAGCTGCTGAGCATCCCATATCCACAAGATTGGGATGGCTGAAGTACCTACACAGCATTGTAGTCTGCTTACAATTGCAGTAACAAACACTGCCAAATTTTCATGCACCAATTGCTTTGCATTGCCCATCAGAAAAAGGAATTTAATTTCTAACTCCTTTAATTCTTTTGGAATTTGGCAAACAGAGAAAATATACTGCTTTGAAATGTGAATCAATAGTTTTAAATAATTTAGAGAGCCATTTTGTCCTCTAAGTAATTAAGTTAGGAAAAATACCATGACTATGCTTCCACCCTCCCCCATCCACAGAATCAGTATAGCTTAATGTTCAATCTTTCCAAATCTGATGAGGCACAAAATCTAGCCATCCTCCCATACAAAATGTATTCCAGTCATCTTTATCTCCTTATATTCTGAAGACAATGTCAGTCATATGACAGAGGATATTCCCCCTCCATTCTGCCAGAATAAATTAATACTTTACTATCTTTTTTTCCAGAGCCATGTCTAAAGTTATTGTTAGTTATGGAAGTTTCTGTGTTCTCATTGGAGGTGATCATTTAAATTAAGTACACAAAGTAGATATTTGACCCAAGATCATCTGGACAATAATAATGTACAAGGTGTCTTACTTGTTTGCACCATTCTGAAAGAGGTCTGAATCTAGTAGGTCAGGGATGATCTAGACGGTGGTTGGTCCTACTGTAAAGGTAAGGGACTGGACTTGATGACCTCTCACAGTATCTTCAAGTTCTAGTATTCTATGATTCTAGAATCTCTTCATGCAAATGCAACTTAAGTCATGTAAATAGAACTTGGTTACAATTGTGATGGGTATATTATAAACAGAGCTAGAAATAATTTGTGTACTAGTTTTCATGTGCTATTCCTTATGCATACAAAATGACGTATGCAAATTCATTTCCATTGTAATTTCATGCTCAAAAGATGTTATGCATGAAAATCTATCACTTAGGCATATACATTAGAGCATACAAAAATGCACATGCCAGTGACTGTTAACAAATAGAAGCAACATTTTGAAATTCTAGCCTTTTTATTCAGCACATAGAAGAAAGTAATTCTTCAAGTGGAAGGCTTATCTTTGGACACTGACTCATACTATCTTTGCTTTTTAATAAGCTTGAAAATGGATGCCCAAATGTTGAAAAAATGAACTCAAAATCTCTAAAAATGATATTTACATTTTTTTAATTTAAAATTTTAATACAGTCCCTCTAAAGTGACTGATGCCATTTTCTGTAACAACAAAATTTGATCTGTTAGCCACATTTAGCTTTCATTTCAAACCACTAATGTTCCATTTTTCACATATTGTCAAATGACAATGCCCCTATCATAATGTTATTGCTTACATGTCTTTGCATTATATATAGCAATGAAAGACTTAATTGCATCTATTCCTCCAAAATGTGATCAATAGAGCTAAATGCAGTCTGTTACTAAGTAACCAGTTCCAAAAATCATGATAGGAAACTAATGAAAGAAGCAAATATATGTTTCCTTATTTAGGCAGCATTATTATTTTCTTTTTATATCTTCTATATTTCACAACTCCTCAGACCTATTGATTCCATTTATCTGCATCTGCTTGGCCTAGCTACAATAAGTTTTTCTGCCTAAACAGCTGTCAAAAGGATCATGACAAAAATCTTCATAGGCATAGAAGAACATCAGCCCAAGCCAAAGCAAATAAGATCTGAAACTCAGTGTATCTTTGCCGTTTTGGATGTCCAGTAGAGATTTAAATTAATAGAATCAGGTAGCATATGGTAATGCTGCACTACAAGAGAACATGCTGTATTTGAACTGTGAGGCCCTACTAACTTTTGAAAAGCCCAAAATATCCTTCAAGGGAAAACATATATAATCTCTTGTATAAAGAATGTAGAATGCAAACTTTTCATTCCCAAGAATCTTAGTTGGTAGTGACACTAAGGCTATTACATTTTGTGTCAGTAGTTCCCAGTCTTACTGCCAAGAAGGAAATGAAGCAGCTCTAACACTTGTACAGTACTTGTCAAAAGCACAGGCAACCCATGTAATCACACATCCAGAGTATAAATTGAGACAAACCACAGATATTTTCAATGATGATATAGACAGAGCTGCAAATTAGATTCAGCTACATAATTTAATCAAACAGTGCTTTGTGAGGTACCGTTATACCAACCACAACTCCTTCGCAAGAGTTTCTGTGTAAGCATTTTCACAGTTTTCAAAAAAATGAAGCAATGGGAATAAAAAAAAAAATCAAAGTTTTGAATGTTTGGAGGGGAAGAGAAAAGACTGAACAGTTTCTGTGCTGCACCTGTAAGAGACTTGTTTGGAATCTGTTGCGGGGCGCCGGCTCCTTCCCCCCCTCCCGGGTCTACAGCCTGCTCCACCTGCTCCCTCTAGGCTATAGCCAGACCTCTACCCCAGAGGTTAACCAGACTTTCCACCAGAGCTAGTAATATAGAATTGCTTGCTGGCCCTTTAAACGCAGGCCTGGTGGCCCGCAAGCTCGAATTCCTATACACAGTTAATAGCTAGCTCTTTAAGGCAGGGCCTACTGGCCAAAGTCGCTGAATAGAGTCAATAGTCGGCTCTTTAAGGCAGGATCCGCTGGCCCACTGGCCAGGGTCACTGAACAGGGTCGGTAGCTGGCCCTTTACGGCAGGGGCCACTGGCCCACTGGCCAAAGTCACTGAATAGTGTCAATAGCTGGCCCTTTAAGGCAGGGTCCACTGGCCTGTGACAGCAAGTCACGAGTAGGGGCTCCTGCCCCCCTGGGCCACTTCCTACCTGATCCAGTGGGATAGCGTCCCACGTGCTTGCTGGGTACACTACTTCCTTGGGGGCTGCTTCTCCCTCGTAGACTGCAGGGGAGATGTCCCAACTGGCACTCGGGTCTCTGCTGTCTTCCCTCTGGTTGGCTGACTGGTGTTGGTCAGGAGCTCCCCTCTGAGGTCCTTCCTCTCCAGCAGTCAGCCCAGACTGAGCCTCCCTACAGGCTTTTATACCTGGGCTACAGTCTGAAGCATGCCCAGCAGAGTCGTGGGGGAAGGGCTTCTTCAGCCAGGTAAGCCTGATTACGCTCATCCTTCACAGTGCGGGGCTGATACACACTGTCACAGGATCCTTAGCTGCTCCAGAGGATGGCAAGTCCTATAACATCATCCAGGTAACTCAAAGGATGTGTCTAAAGCCTTGTCTCCACTACATGCTGGATTGAGGCTGCAACGATCGATCCACTGACCATCAATTTATCATGTCTGCTTAGACACGATAAATTGATCTCCAAGTGTTCTCCCATTGACTCTGGTACTCCACCAAGAAGAAGAGAAGAGAGAAGAGAAGAGCAAGGGTAGGGAACCTAGGGCCCGGCTTGCCTGGATCTAGCCCCAGCGCTGTGAGGTATTTGGTTGTTTTGGTTTTTTTGTGGGCCATCACCACCAAAAAAGGTTCCCTCATCCCTGATCTAGAGTCAATAGGAGAGCAGCCCCCACTGACCTTACCACGTGGAAGATACCACAGTAAGTATGTTGACTTCAGCTACGCTATTTGCCTAGCTGAAGTTATGCAGGGTAGATCGCTGGGCGGGGTAGTGTAGTCAAGGCCTAAGTTATGTCAGCCTTCCACTGCCTACCTTATAGTCTCTATAGCTCCTCAGAATCCCTATAGTGCTATGGCACAGCTGTTAACATGCCAAATCCAGCCTAGCTCTGCCCTACCTGCTTGGGGTTCAAACCCTTGGGCTTGGCTTTGGTCCCCCCTTCTCCCAGACAGCAAGGCTTGGGTGGGATCAGGATTCAGTCCCTCTTCTTGGGGTTGTGTATAATATTTATCATCAGAAGGGGGCCCTGGTGCAATGAAGTCTGAGAAACCCTAATCTAGTATTATGTGAGGAAGCTTGTGATACTCTGCAAACTTGCTTTGCACAGTGGCAACATAGTTTTGAGAAGGCCGGATTTAGAGTGAAGGTTGAGCCTATGGTTACTGAGAAGGAATCACCATAAAGAATATCACAGGCAGAGAGCTTAGAAGAGTGAAAGAATTTAAATACCTAGGATCTGTGGTTGTTGATAATGGTGACTTCCTGAGTGATGACCGTCATGAAATTAAAGCTGCTTGGTGCAAATGGCAGGTGCTGACTCCAGTTCTCTGTGATAAAAAGTTCCCAATAAAGTTAATGAAACTTAATTCAACCTACCTACTGATCGGAACAGAGGGTTGGCCAGCCACAAGCCAGAAATCAATATGCTCTTTGCCATGGAAATGAAAGTGTTGAGATGGTCAAAGAGCTGGACACCCAAAGATCATTACATGTGGTCAGAAGTACTGACAGAGATGGAAACTGCAGTGATTTTAAAGTTAACTCCTGAGTTTGCAGTGAAAAGCAGGGACAAAAGGGAGGCATCAAAGAAGCACATGCAGTATAGGTACTGACTCCAGGGTACTCTGGAGCTGGAGCACCCACAGGAAAAATTAGTGGGTGCCCAGCATCCACCAGCAGCTTCCCTATCAGCTCTCTTTCCTCCCCATTGCCACCTGGCTATGGGCAGGCCCCTTGGATCAGTGCCTCCTCTTTCCTCCCTCTGCCTCCCTCCCACCCCCCATTTGGCAGCATTTGAGAGGCTATCTGGGAGGAGCAAGGATGCAACAGATTTGGGGAAGGGGCAAAACTAGGAGGAAAGAGGCAAGGTGGGGGTGGAGTGAAGGCAGGAGGAGGCGGGGTGGGGACAGGGTTTTGGTGGAAGGGTTGGAGTGGGGGCAGGGCCTGGGGCAGAACTAGGGGTGCAGCACCCTCCAGCACTTTTGAAAGTTGGTACCTGTGATACTGAGTACAAGGCACAGAGGCTTTTGCATGTATTTAGTGAAAAAAATAGTAGCTCAACTAGCTTAAGAAGAGATGGGAAAGTCAAAATGGAGTTGCTGCAATGTCCTTCCAGTCTGCAGTTGTTAGGAACATTGCAGAAAACTTGGAAAAACCAACAGATTTGAATTGTTTTTAGCAGCCCGGGGGACAGAGGACAAAAATGATGAAGTTAAATCTTTTTTATATATATATATATATATATTTTGGAGGGAAGAAGTATTACATATTTATAATAACTAAGTTTGAAGAATATGAAAGCATGAAGTTAAGTAAAAAAAATGGCTAAATTTGACAAACACTGCATGCCAAAAAAGGTATGAGACCTTTGAGAGAACACACATTTTTTCACATGCCAAAAACATGCAATATGTCACAGAATGAAAGAAGCTCAGTTAGCGTTGTGATTTTGGTGAGCTGACAGAGCCTCTGGTCAGAGACAGAATAATTTGTGGTATTCAGGAAAAGGTGTTAAGAGTGAGACTGATCCCTAAAAGAGATTTAACTTTAGAAATAGCTTTTCAAATATGCAGAGCAGCAGAAATTGTGAAAACACAAGCCAAAGGACTGAATTCACCAGAAGGGATTATCAATGTACAGGTTGGACCTCCAAAAACCGGGACTCCCTTATCTGGCAAAATCCGTGGTCCATCAGGACCACAGATGTTCCTGGATCAGGGAGTCCTGGCTGAGAGCCCCAGTGGCAAGAGGACTAGCAGCTTGGAGCCCAACGGTGCTGGAGCTGAGGCTGGGACCAGAGCTCCAATAGCCCAGCCAAGGCCGCAGCAGCCTCTGTAGTGGGAGTGGGGACACAGCAGCCACGGCAGAAGTGAGGCTAGGGATGTGGCAGCCCAGCAGGGGGAGTGGCTAGGGCTGGCAGTGGAGAGAGGAAGCGGTCTGGGGGGCCAGAAGCTTGTGGGGCTCCCCTGGTCTAGCAAATTCCCTTATTTGGGGCCAGTGAGGTCCTGAGGGTGCTGGACCAGAGAGGTCTAACCTGTACTAAGTACTACAGAATATAGCCAGAATAAATCAAATCAGAAAGTGTAACCACTGTCTATGAAAACCACTGCTAGGGTGAAGACTTGGTACAGACCATCATGTGGAAGGTGTGGATCACAGCATGCCCCCAAACAATGTGTTACCTTTGGGAAACCATTTTGCAAATTCACATGATCCAAAATGCAGAAAAGTCAAGTACATTCAGAGACAATCTGGTTGAGGTGTTTGTTGTAGACATACTGGGATCTAACAAGCCTAATGAAAGGGATTAGTTACTGCCTATGACACTGAATTGAACAACTATTTCACTGAAGCTGGACACAGGAGCTCACGTTATCTGAACAAGATTATGAGAGACTTAAAACAAGACCAAAACAGGGATCAACAAAAATAAAAGTAACTGGGTATTCTGGAGCAAATGTACCAGTGAAGGGGACGTGTAGTGCTAATATCAACCATAACAACACCAATGTACAAGCCAGGTAATGCCAAAGGAGGTGACAAGAATTTTAGGCCTGGCTGCATGTAAGAAACTCAATCTGGTAAAACGAGATGATCACACTGTACATGGCTATAACGCACCCTTTAGGGAATATTATGACCTGTTTCAAGGGCTGCATTGCTTGTGTAACTGCCACCAGGCGCAGGGTGGACATATAATCCAGATAAACAGGAAAGTCCCTCCAATTTTTGTCCATGTAGAACTGTGCCTTTTGCCCTCTGTGATGAACCCAGGCTAAGCTTGCAAGGGTGGAAGCAATGCAAGAAATACCAAAAATTGAGGAGCCAACAGAATAGGTGAGCACCCCTTGTCATCACGGAGGAAAAATAAAGGCCACTATGCATATGCTTAGATCCCAGAGACCTCATCAAGGCTATAAAAAGAGAACATTTCAAACCACCAAGCAGAGAAGAAAGTATGATTCAATTTGGAAATGCTCAATATTTCAGAAAATTGGATGCATCCTCAGGATTTTGGCAGCTATAGTTAATTGAAGAAAGCTCAAAGCTAGGCACATTTCATACCCCATTTGGAAGATACAGACTTTTACACTTACCCCTCAGTATAGCTTTAGAACCAGAAGTGCGCTAAAATAATATATGTGATCTCTGAACATATTAGTGGTGTTGACACCTCAAAGGATGGCATCATCATCTTTCGTTTTCAATGAAAGAGGAAAATGGTTTTAGACTTCAGGAAGTCCTGGATGCAACTAGAGCTTCAAACCTCAAACTGAATAGGGAAAAATGCATTTTAGGATTACAGCATTGACTTTTGTTGACAATATTATTTCTAATGAAGGTGTAAAATCTGATAAGAGGAAGACTTAAGCCATTGAAATCACAGGGCTGACTCTGTGGGCACTCCCAAGCTGGAGATCTCACAGAACAAAAGCAGTGGGGGGTTCACCACTCACCAAAAACCACCCTTTGATCAGCTGTTCAGAGAGCCTCACCAATTGACTCCTCCCCTTTCTCCCCAGTGCCTCACATCTGCTTCCAATCAGCTGTATGATGGTGGACAGGAGGAGGTGGTGGGAGGGAGGGAGGGGAGCAGGGCGAAAAAAAGTAAAGTAAGGATGGAGCCATGGAGGAAGGGTCAGTGGGACTTTGGGGGGCAGAGTGGAAATGGACCACTCACAGAGAAAAGTGAAAGTCAGCACTTATGATTGAAATGATGCCACATACCCAGTCACTGAAAGATGTCCAATGCTTCGTAGGAGTGGTTAATAATCTTGGAAATTCATACATAATCTAGCTACTAAAGCAGAGGCTTTGAGAAAACTCCTGGAGAATAAAAATTGATGGTATTGGAGTGCAGAACAGGAGGAATCATGGGAAGATTTAAAACAACAACTGATACAGGAACCAGTGTTGAAATGTATGCACCAGGAAGGCCAAATAAAATTTCAGCAGATGCTTCACTGTGTGGTTGAGGCGCAATGATTTTACAGAAAGAAGCTTGAGGATTGTCAGCAGCTAGTGGAATATTCATCCAAAATACTAATACAGAAACCAGATATTCACAGATTGAAAAGTAGCTTTTAGAAATATCAGTATATTTATGGACAGACAATGGAAGTTGAAATGAACCACAAGCCCCTGAGAGCACAGACTACAACTAACTATTCTTGTTCTTAGGGCACTTACCTGAACCAGTCAGAGCAGGGAGTTAAAACTTGTTTTTTTAGATTATATAAATGAGTGTCTTAACCACTAGGCTACTGAGCACACAGGCAAGGAAAATCAGTCAGTTTCTCTTTGTATTTCATCCTGGATCAGAGAAGTATTCCCAGTTGGAATTTTCATTGACATCACTATGCTTTTGTGAAATGTTTTGATTTCAACAAATTGACATTTTCCGATGGAAACAATGTTTAATCAAATAATTAATGAGCAACTCTAATTGGCAACACATAACACCACAGCTGCGTGCTGTGCAATCCACAGTATTGATTATGATCTATCAAGTCTTAGATGATTTGCAATCTGAAAGACTCTCTCTCTCCCTATACTTTTGTGGTGGTAGTGATTTGAGGGTCACTCTTGCTCTCTCTTCTTGTGTTTTTAAATAGTGTTATGTGCATGTTATTGGAAATGTTTGTATTCTGTTTCTAAAATATAGTGCAGTGTTCACCTTGTGTCATTGGAAATAGGATAATGTGAAACTAGGGATATGTCTACACAGCAGCATTATCTCAGAACAACTGTCGTTATTCTGAAATAACAAAGAGTGTGTCTACACAGTGAGCCATTATTTTGAAATAATGGAGAGCTGGAGGACTTCTTACTCCAACTCCTAGAGCCTCATTTTACAAGGAGTAAAGGTACATCTACACAGCACCCTTACCTTGAAATAGCTTATTTTGAAATTTGGCACATTTAAAGACAAAGGAGGGATCCCAAAATAGCTCTACTATGTAGACCTAGCCTAAGGGAAGTTGAAGGAAGAGTGCCTTCGACTTCCTGCTGTGTAGACAGTGCCTAGATGTATCCACAAAATATCAGGCAATTAAAAATCTTTGGGGAATAATTCCAATTATATAAAAAAACAAACTCTTCAGAAGTATTTTTATGAACGAAAGGGATAAAATCTCTTCTAGCAAAGAGGCTTTAAAAGTTAAACAAAATCAGCTCCAAATTCTCTTGAACTGGGAAAAGTTTTAGTAATGGGCTTCTGGAAGTTTCTTCCAGTGCAACACTACGAACATGTTGGGAGGATCAGAACTAGCAGAGGCTTGGAAAAACACATTTTTCCATAGGAAGATCTCTTTCTGGTCCTATTCAATCTCTTATTTTTTTTAATGGAACAAGACTATTTCTCTTTTCTGAAAAGTCTCCTTGTCTACACAAGTCCTTCATCTAGAAAACCTAGAAAATCAAGTATTTGCCTCATTCCTAATATAATTTCTTTGGTTTAATTATTAATAATAATATAATACTGCTAGGGTGTGCAATCAAGACCAGGGGCCTGTTGTGCTTTGCTTACAATCTAAATATAAATCTCATGCAGGGAGCCATACAACAACTAACCATGGTCTGACAATGCACACTTCAGATTTATAAGTTTCACTACACACCAGAACTGATAGTGGTTTATTTTACTCCAATTCACCAGTGGAGAATGTTGTAGAGAAGTAACATTCCACTTTCCCATCCTCACCCTCTCACATCTACACTTTAATAATATATTACTCAAACAAATTCTTTTCTGCCACCGCATGTCTACAGCTTGGTACCTACCAGCAGAACAGAGACAGTAAGGCTACGTCTACACTGCACCTCTCTTGCGCAAAAGCCTATGCAAATGAAGCACGGATTAGCATATTGCCACGCTTCAGTTGCATAATTAATTAGGGGCCGTTTTTGTGCAAGAGGCTTTTGTTCAAAAAAGGAGCTGTGTAGATGGCTCCTTTTTGTGCCAACTCCCCCCCCCCCCTTGCACAAGAGCCGTTCTTCCTGAAAAAATGAGTGAGGAATGTCGCAAACTGTGCACTTTCACCTCACTCCCTGATGAAGGGGAACAGCCAGCAATGTTCCCACACAAACATTGCTTCAGCACCTCCCAGCCCTTCCCTAAAGGGTGTCAGGGTGGGAAGCTCAGGGCTGGGGCAGTTCCAGACCTGGGGGAGTGAGCCCCCCCGCCAATCTCTTTCACCCATCTGGTGATGGTCTCTTTTCTGTATGGCTTTATGACAAGCAATTCCATTCAGGCACATCCAAACGCTTACCTTGCTTTAAGTTAAAGGGCATAACAAATTTGGTGGTTCAAGCTCTTACCATTTAGGGGAAGATCCTGAACAAAGAGACAGATGTACACACTCTCTCTCTCACAAATACACAGTAGATAGGAAAACACTAAAAATGCAATCTAGAAGGACCTTACCATTGACCAGTACATATTACTAGCCTTTATTATATCCAATGTTTCAAGGCCCCATACATTGTCATAGCATGTGTTTGACTTTGGCTTTCAGAAGACAATAACAATGACTGACTGGAGCTCAGTGAGAATTCTCTTTTTCATAAATTTTATTAAATTATAAAATAATTTGATTACATAGAAGACCAATAACCTCCAGTCAGCATAGTTCAAATAATTCCAGTACTGCCATCACCTCTTGCCAGAAAAGCAGCATTTTAAACAAAACAATTTTTTTCTTGATTTTTTTGAAGGAATTAAAGTTTGGATTTGCTTTTAACAAAATGTAGTTTGATTAAAAAGCACCTTGTTATTCAGTTACCAATAGCAGGAGAAGGTAATACATACAATAGCAATGTACGTAATTTTTCATATAATTAAAGAAAATGTTAAATAGGAGAGTGGTCTGTAGGTTACAGGACCTGAAATGGGTATTGGGAAGTGAATATAGGTGTCTTTTAGGATGGGTTGAAAAAATTTCCATCAAAACCGTTTTTCAGCAAAAAAATGAGATTTAAATAAACACATTTTGTCATGAAAAGTGCCTGTTTTCAATGAAATAAAATATTCAGCAGAAAATATGAACATCCAAAGACAAAAAAAAAATTAAGCCCCAAACTGAGAGAAACTAATTTACAAATATCATCGCAGTAGAATAAATAAAGATTATTTTTTATTTCCCTGCCTGAGTACTATGAAAAGGGGCTGGATTACAAAATTCAGTCACATGGCCATGGGCAAAATCATTTGACTGAAGTGGCTACTGTTACAATCATCTACCCCATCTTCTGATTGCTGCTAATCTACAGGTCTGCACTATCCCATTACCCGAGGGACAAGGAGGCTATCCTTTTTTAAAAAAAAAACAACAACTGTGAATTTTCAGGATGTTCATTTTTAAAAAGTGGAAATTAAATCCTGCTACTAGATCAGCATAGCCATTTGTGAATAATGTTTTTCATGGCAAAAAATCTGTAATAAAAGAGTTTATTTTGGTTTGTTTTATTTAAGTTCACCACTTTCAAAAGTGTAATTAATCCTTCCTTTCTCCCTCTCCCCCAATTAGACACTCCAAGTTACATGTTATTGCATATCAACGATACCCTTGGGAGACAGATGCTACCATCTGTGGCCTTGAGGCAGTCAATACACCAAGCTGTGCTATAATTATTCAAGAGCACATTCCACACTTTCTGTTCATTGTTCAAAGCAGAGAATCAATGGCTTGCACATTGTTTTCCATTCTTCTCCCATCCCTTGATTTCATCCTCTTTTATTCCCTAGTGCTGAACACTTGCCCCTGTTTGCAACTCTTCTACAAAAGTTAAGTGCTCAGCATTGGCCCAGTAAGAAGAGAAAGTCCATTTTGGATCTTCTAAATCCTGATTTGCCTCTATTACCATAGTCTGGTGATGGCTGCTTCTTTGTTAAATTAGACCCAACAAATTCCAGTTACAAGAACAGATCAACCATTTGCAGTACAAATGGAGTGTTTCCTCCTCGTTGCTGTTAGCTTTTATTCACGCCCATTTTTGACAGATGTCTGGAGCCAGTTCCTGCCAGGTCTCCTGTTGTTAACAGACTCCAGCTATTTAGTCTTCATGGCACTCCTTTGAGATAGCTAAGTATTATAATGGCACAGAGTTGGTCAGAGCTTATAGTGGTACTAATGCCAGGCGTGTCATTGCCCAATGAGGGAAATTCATTTGTTCATCACAAGACGTTAAATGCCGATAGCTTATTTTTGTACATCTATAATGTTTCTTGCAAGCTACTCATCCATTTCACATACAGTTTTGTGGTCTCTCTATTTTTTAAACCAGATCTGTGATCTTATGACAACCAGCCTGCGTTAAAGTGTGGTTCTACTCTGAAAAGTTGACTTTGCATAAATAGGATTTTCTTACTTAGCAGATCTCTTCCCCTTCCCTTGGATTTGGAGCCAGAACGGTGTACTTCAGTGACAGAAGTAAGACTCTGCTGCTTTTTACTTCTGTTGCTATATCCGAGCCACCTCAGATGAATTAAATTCTGTTCCAGTTCACACACCATTACAAATTATTAACATAGTTCCAATTGCAGGCCCCTGGGAAAGCCTACTATCTGCAGATTATGCACTCAGCCACAAGCCTATGCTTTTGCCATTATACCACTTTTAGTAAATTGGTGCAGGTGTAGCAGAGGGCATAATTTGAAGAGGACTGTAGGGTTGCACAGGTGTAACTGAGTATCCCAACTTCTTTATTACTAGTGAAGTTACAGGTGCCAAAAACAAATACCTTTAGATTCCAATGTTCGCAAAACAAACATTTTTATTTTTCATCTGTGGAAATATGACATGAAATCAGTGAAACAATAGAGTGTGTAACCCCATGATGCAGTATTTTTGAAACAGTTTTCAAAGTAGAGACACATTTCAAACCTTTTGGTTAATGAACCATGTACATCAACCTTCCTCCAACAACCCTTGCACAAAAAATAAATCCCTTCTAAAAGCCATCTGCTGAGTGCTTCAAAAAGTTATTGACAGCATCTGATCTCAGTTACTCTGGTGTGAATTCACAGAAATAATACTGGAAGTAGTCACTCTGTTCAGTGGTATTATTCTGGGTTTAGGCAGAATAAATAAGATCAAAATCAAGTCCCTATTTTTGCTTCTTAAATAGTGATACTACAGTGAATAGTATTAATGTTATTTTTAAGTAATTAACTTGTCACCAAGCAAAATGCTGGGACCAGGTGTCTACATCTTTTAGTATTTTTTTATTAAATAGGAATTTAAATATGTATCTCTCTTAGTTCTTTGAAAACTTGTTTAGTATAATCTACTTTGTTTTTCAGTTTTGAAGCATTTTGAGACAAATGTTCTGGAAGTTTCTGGAAATTAATGAAAAGGTCCATTTTTAATATTCTTTCATTGTTAGTTAAGCTTAACAGAGAATTAACCTTACAATGAAATTTTATAGTAACTTTCATTTTTTAGTAGGTCTTTTGAGCAGACCTAAGAAAGTGCATCTAAACCAATAAAACCTGATTCAAGAGCTTATGGGCTCATTTGCATCCTGGCCAGAACATCAATCAATAGCTTTCATTTTGTTTAAAGGCCAGGGGCCAAATTAGAGTTTGAAAAGTCCTTGTAAAACCTTTGGGTAATTTTGAGATTGAGTCTAATGAAAGATTAATGAATACAGGCATCCATTTCCAGCCCATCTATTTACATATGACTTCCACCTTCAGTCCTGCTGAGTGGCAATCAAAGTGAATCAGTTTGTTTCTGCAGATAGTGCTGACTAGCTAAGAATAGCTTGTACTGCCATAGCAGCCATTATAATTCTTTTCTATGGGATATTAGGAGTCTGTAAAGTCAAATGGGTCAAGGTCTGGCTGCAACGGGGGCCATTAAAATCTGTTTTTTTACCATCTACCAGAAAATTTACTGCAGTATTGAAGTATTTCCCATTTTGAGTACAGGGATTATAGTTAATATCATGTTGTAACAAACATTCACAGGTAATGGATCCTCAAGCTGAAGTTTAGATGAAATTTCCATAATAAACAGAAGAGCTTGTTTGGATACATGATTTTTCTTACAGTGACCATTGCAAGACTGAGCAATAAAAATAGGTCTCACAGAGTTTGTTTTAGTGAAATGTGGGTGCTAAAATAGTTATGTTTATGTAGCTTTAGCTTTTTATCCAGTTATTTGTTCAATGAAGGAAAAATAGGTTCATTTCCATTGCTGATCCATTCTTTACTTTTATGAAACACTTTAAAAAAGCCAGGAACAATTCAAAGCACTCCCACTCCCCAGTTCTATAGCAAGCCTGAAAGTTAGTCTGTTGCTCCCACATGCAAGGCAGGAATGTCTTAGAAAGATCTGGTTCTGTTTGCAAAAGGATAGAGATGTCTTTTTTTAATGAAAGTCATTATACATTCCTTCTTGCTATAAGTATACTATGAAATTTGTGTTTTGCATACATTATGCAGCACTCAAGTTAACTTAGGCTTCATGGAAGTTTGCCTATCGGGGCACGTCTTCAGTCACCACACCAGAGATTGACATACTGGCGTTTGATTTAGTGGGTCTAGTACAGACCTATAAATCAAATGCTGAGGGCAGCGCCAGCCAGCACCTGTACTACTCTCAGTTGCTAGGAGTAAGGGAAGCCAATGAGAACATGTTCTCCCCTCAGCCACTCGCTGTGTATTCTACATAGATGGAGTTGCGTACCTTAAGCCAAACTTCCAGGTCTAGTGTAGATCTGGCCTCAGTTTCTTCCAATAAATTCTTTTGTGGGGTAGGTGATACTTTACAAGACACTGGCTACAGAAACCAGTGGGGAGCCCTTGTTTGGGTTATTGACCACAGTAATGTTGTTTTTTTAAATTTCCAATAAGCATTTCAATAATAAATATTCCTTCCTCTGGAGTCATTGTATTTTTAAAATGATAAGTGTCACTAAGTGTCCAGGACATATGCTCCTCCCCTTCGAAAGCCTAAACAAAAAAATACATGCCTATTTTGTCCCCCGCACTTTCACCAAAGTGTTTATAAGTGCATCTGAAGTGTTATGGAATTATTTGTTTTATTTCAGGCTGGCTACCGAACATGTAAAGCCTCTTGTTGTTAATGGAATGTTGTGATTAATGGGGGGTGGTGAATAAACTTTTCTGGACATTCAAGCCATTCAATTAACTAAAGTATTTTCTCAGTAGTTAATTCTTGAGACCTAACCTTAATTGTCTTGCCTGTAAGGGTTAAAGCCATTAATAGTGGGTCCTAGAGAATCGCCAAGAATGCTAGGGAAGCAGGAAATGATTTGGCAGGAGTCCAGAAGAGCCAATGGAAACAGAGTGTGAACTTTTTAATTAGAAGCAGTGTCCCTTCCTGTTCCTGTTTAGCTAGAGCAGAGCCTCCTGGAAGGACTGGTGAGGAACCATGCATGGAGAATCCAGTGACATCCATGCCTAGGGAAAGACTAAGTCTTGAAACTAGAGATGTGAGTAGGACAGGGAATGTTTAGTCAGACACAATCAGGTTATTTTCAGGTTTGTTGGACTTTTATGCCAAGCACATGTAACTACCTCCTTATACTGTTACTTTCCAAACTGAATCCTAGGGAAGCAATTTTCTGTGTTTTCATGCTTTTTTCAGTTGCTCTGTAACACCTAGCAACCAAGTAATGTTTAGTTAAGTGTATGTGTGTGTGTCGGGGAGAGGGAGGGGGAAGGGAGTTGTTAATAAAAATCACCCTTTTAAGACCATGATTTGATTCCTGAATCCTAGAAGATGGGAGGTTCTGTGTGCATATGCCTAAGGCTGCACAGTCAAGCTACTAAGATAAATTAAAGTTTTCAAGCTCTCTCCAGAGGAGGGCTAAAAGAGCTTGAGAGTACCTCACAGGAAGGAATTCCCAATGTGCCTTTCTGAGTTTTTCGAGAGGGTTTTTGCATTTGAGTGGTGGAAATGATACCAATCAAAGGGCAGGGAATCTGTGGCTTTGGGGAGTTTTAACACAAGACTTTAGAGGCGAGATATTTTAACCTCTCTTGCGGGACCAGACCTTCTATGCTTGGAGTGCCAGAACGGGGAATAGCGCTCACAAATATTGTGAGTTCCACAAGGATGAAAGTGACTCCTAGTACACCTGCTAAACTATATAAAAGTGATTTTCTTCTATCAATATAGAGTACTAATGGGAGGAGTGACTAAAGTCAGATTGTCATTTTTCCATGCTATAGGAAACTCATTCTCTACATGGTAACTTAGTTATCTCCAATGATTTTAGGGAAATTAAGAAATTCATTCTAATTAATCACTGCAATCTACAGTCACCATGTGGGACTCTATAGCCTGCCTGCACGGTCACATAGAAACATGGGCCTAAGTCAGAAGGATAATTCCTCCTTTTCTCCCTGTGGGATTTTGAATGAGAAACTTCAGGGTTGTTCCCTTTGTGAAAATAGTAGGTTGTAATATGGCATCATCCTACTCCTAACTGTCTTATAGCCACAAATCACTCAAAGACCTTATTGTGATCAAACTGTAACTTTTTACAGTGTTCTCCCCACAGCCCTTACAAACTTGTGTATTGTATTTACAATCACATTCACTCCCTAGCTCACTCAGCCAAGGATGGAGCAAACAGAGGTGCCTGTTCACTTAGTTCCAGCTCTGAAAAGTCTGTGAGTCTCTCTTCTCCCCCTCTGAACATTTCCTCCCTTTTAGCCTTTTCTACTTCTGGGCTAATAGGTTAATTAGGCTTTTAGCTCTCTCCCATCCATCCCTCATCTATCAATTAGGCACAGCTTTTCCCCTCAGGTTTACTCCAGGGCAATGTAATGCGTGATCTAGCGATCAGAGTGTTAGTACAGATGTGCTGGTTGCCTTTCTGTCAAATGAATCAAAATATGTTAAAGCATATAGATTCCTTAAAGAATTTCTAGCCTGATTTTTTGAGTAAGCTCACAATCTTATTTCTGTTTTCCCTGTTCTCTCTTCTTATTGCTTGCTACAATTGTATTTTTTATCTGCCTAATACTTGATGAAAGTTTCTTGGAGCTCAGACAAGGTTTCTTTGTTTTTGGTTTGGTTCTGTAAAGTATCTAGCACACTTTGGGGCTGCATAAAAATAATAATGAGAAGAAGATAAAACTAGACTATGCAAGAAAAGCTGCAAGTATAGACAGACATATGTTGGTTGGAACCTTTATGAAACATCGGCGAGGAGTCCTGTGGCACCTTTTGCAGATTCAGACTAACTCGGCTACCCCTCTGATTTATTAAACATGTTGATCTGAAAATCCTCTCTCACTCATATTTTCCTTAAATGCACTAAAATTCATGTCCCAGCCCTGCTCATTAAAACCACTTCTCTCATCTTGTTCCAAAAATCAAAAGCAGCAGCATTTGATTAAAAAGAGAAACATAAGATTTCAGCAATTTATATACAAATAAACATACCTAATAGAGATGTAAAATATCAGGTGTGCAGACTGTTTGTCCGAGATGCCACTAGTGTTAGGAAACAGAATCTGACAACCATAACATAAGTCACAGGATAGAAGCATTTGATCAACTGGGCCTGACTATTCCCCAAAAAAGTGTAAGTGAAATCAAGTCCCAGCAGAAATAAGGCTACTCTCTTCTTAACTTATACAGAAGAACTGTGTGATTTTGCATTAGTACAAATGAAAGCAAAATAACTAGAGAGATTAATATTTAAATATTTATGTTCACAATTGTTCAAATTTTATTGTTGAAAATTACAACTTTCTATTTGAGGAAAATTACAACCTTCTGCCAACATAAAATGTATGTGGACCCTCATTTTTGAATGGGTTTGTATTTATGTGCATCTCCCTAATTGCAGAGATCCCTCAAAAAGTATACACAAGTTGTGGTTGTGTGTGTACTCACAACCCTATGTTGCATGTGCACTTCCCCTGGATTTAAATACCTTAGATCAGTGGAGGGCAATCTGTACCCTGCCCATCAGTGTAATATGCTTGAAGGCCATGAGACATTTTGCTGACATTGACCATCTTCAGGCAGTCCTGCCCTCCCCACACACACAGAGTTGCCAATGGCCATTGTTCGCTGTTCCTGGACAATGGGAGCTGTGGGGACTGCAGGGACATGGTGGCCACTGGCCACCACTTCCCCCAGCTCCCATTGGCTGGGAACAGTGAACCACAGCCACTGAGAACTGTGGGAGGCCATGCCTGGAGATGGCCAATGTCAGCAAAATGTCTCACGGCCCAAAATCAGACTAACCTGAAGGATGCAGACTGCAGATTGCCCACCACCATCTTAAATGAATGTATGCCAAAGTGTACAAACACATTATATGTTCATCTGTTTGAAAAGGTGGCCCACAATATATAGAGATTTATATGTTCTAAGCATATATTGCCTGCAGCTATTACAATTGCTATATATACAAGTTTTAGGCTTTCTTGGTAGCTGAATGCTTTTGGAAAGCTACATTTTCAAAGTAATGTTACTGTTAAGTTCTTTGGAGTACAGTTGCTATCTTCAGCCTGTTAATTGATCACTACAAAAATCTAACAGGGATGTCAGTATTTTTTTTGCAGTGCACTTTAACACCCCCCTAAGGTGATGCTTTTGCTTCACTGTAAAATTCCTTGTTGCTTCATGAATGCTAATCAAGCAAGTCTTTGACAGTCAACAGATGTCTTGTGCCTGTCACATATTTCTTTCAGAGAATTTGGATAATTAAAGTTTTCTTATCACATAGTTTACTTTATTTGATATCAAACACCTAGAAAGCTGGTTTTAGAAATAAAATCTGACATGAAGTGAAGAAAAACAGCATTGGTTAATTTTAATTGCCACTAAAATAGAGGGGCTCCCACCTCAGTGGGAGATAAGAATAAGACACTTAGAACTTCAGAGGGTCAGGACTTTAATGGGATTTTTCTCAGTTTGTATAGTAGAGGAGAAAAAAAAAAAAAAACTTTCTTCACTATACTAAAGCCAGGCTAGACTTTTGTCTGGCTTTAGATGGATTTACAAAGGGGAAGGGAACTGCAAAAGGCATCTAGATCCTTTGAGAGACCCAGTAGTATGATTCTCAACCTGACTGCAGAGACACTAAAGCAATGCTGGTGGTGCTAATCTCCAAAGTCGCCTTTCTTCCTCTCCATACACAGAGACCTGCAGCAAGAAAGGACACAGGATGAACATTTCAAAAATTGTGGAGCTGCTGTCCCAGCAGACAATTTCCCTAGATTCCCCAGGAGAAACTCAGGTCAGCTAGAATTTGTGGGACTGGGACTTTGCTGCTGTACAGATCCTATGGCTTTCTTAAAGTCACAGTCATTCTGGTCCTCTCTATGGCAACTGATTCAGTTCAGCTTGACTAAACTAATGGTGCTCTGTCCTCTCTCTCATGTAGTTTCTTTCCCTGAACTTTCTTCTACTAGTGTGACTGGCAAGGAGGACAGTATGATGAGAACACTAAAGACCCAAGGACAAAAGATTATACTGTCCTGGCAGGCTGCAGGACAGTATTTACTTAAAAGAAACATAAAAATGTTCTCCATTAGGCTCAGCAGCCAGAACAGTTTCTAACCTGACAGACTCATAGGTGTTTTGGCTGCAAATTACTGGAAGTAACGGTCTGACCATTACAAAGATGTCAGTTTTATCCCTTCAGTCACCAGGCTTTCAAGATCCAGGGTGCCTTTGTCAATGTAGAGCTAAAACCATTTAACCACTTGTAATGGGCACATGGTAGTCACGGAGACCATTACCGTCCCCATGAAAATGCATTACAATAAGCCTGGATGACTCCAGTAGGCGGTCAGACAACAGCCATTGGCTCAAGTTGGAGTTTTGAAGTGTAAAAGGGTAATCTGCACACTATACTGCTAGCATTACCCCACCTCAGGACACACATATGAGGCAAACACATTGAACTGAATCAAGATATACATATGTCACCATGCCCTATGGGCCACAGCTGAGAATACCACATTCAGGACAAGATGCCCAAAAATGGGATAGATCCATCCCAAACTGGTGGTTATTCTTCCAGAGACATAGCAAGCCCGTAACAAAGTTAAACCTCTGTCTCACCATACTGGGGCTGTGTCTATACTACAGGATTTTTCTGGGATACCAGAGGTCTAGGGTATCTGCTGCATCTAGGGTACACGTCTGCTCTTCTGCTTTTTTTTCTTTTTTTTCAGAAGAGCAGACACATTCTTTTGGAAGCCATCTTCTTCCTCCTCAAGGAAGAAGGGCTCTTCTGAAAGAGGAGGCTTTTCCAATGTAAATGGGCCAAATATCGGAAAAGCCTCTTCCAAAAAACTATCGGAAAAAGGTACACAAATTGTGGAGTGCAATTTGCATACCTTTTTCCAATAGATCATTGTAGTGTAGATATAGCCTGGGTGACAAGAAGTCAGAAATGGAGTCTCCTTGGGTGTCCCAGTGGTTGTTTCACAACCCAGAAACTAGACTTTAAGATGAGTGGTTATTTAAAATAAATTTAATCAAACAAATGGTTCTGTTAATCCCAAGAGATCAGATACACAGCCAGGTCAGTATTTAACTCAGATCTTATCCAATAATCATGCTGCTCCCAATCCTTTAGTATCTAATATCTAAAGCTTTATTTATAGGGAAAATAATAGAGAGAGAGTTAAAATAGTGAAAAAGGATCATCATTGCAAAGTGTTTGGATCAAGTCTATAACAGTGATGGTAACTTCTAAAAAATTGGAAGGTGCTTGATCCATTGGTTGGAATGCTCCTATCTAGCTATAATTCTGCACTGTTATGTCCTTTTGTGAAGACATAAAATCCCTAGAAGCATATCCATTTTACCTCTTGCCTCCTCTGATCTTTGGACTATGGACTTAATTTAAAACCATGTCTTAGTTTGTGGAAAATTACTGGCACAAGATGGAATCCAGGATCACATGAGCTAGTCGCATGCCTTTACATACTTAAATGACTCATGGGAGCAACTGTTACCCATCTTCTGGCTAAAGCATCCTGAAGAAGGCTCATTTGGCAGAAATGAGCTTCTTCTGTGATTCTTTGTAAGAGTTAAGTGTTCCCTAAAAGGCCATCAACTCAAATAGTTCATTCACAATATGCTAGCCAGATTGGCTGTAAATTACCTTGTGGTTGTTACCACATAAGAAAGGACTAACACTAGTACATTGTCAATATTCATAACTTTAGATACAAAGAGGATATATGTATATAGATAGGATAATCATATTTGTTAGAGTATAACAAATACATGATAAATACATGACCTACTTTGGATAAGATTTGTTGCAAGTGTCTAAAAGAGGCAATATTAATGATATAAATAGTCATATTTCAATTATACAGTGTCACAACATACAACTATGAAAATAACACAAATACAGCTGATCCCCAATGTTCTGTTGGCACTTGTTGCATATAATGCACAGAGTATCTGCCTAGTGAAAGATGAACTAAGAAAGATCCATCTTGCTTAACCTTGTCTTGCTTAGCCCTACACAGCCAGGCCTTTGTCAGCAATCAAAGTGCAAAACAGAGCAGAACTGCAGCTAGATATTTTACCCTCTACTGAGAATATCAGTTTAAAAACAACTGTACAATGCTATACAAACCCATTAATGGCAGTGAAGGCATTTTCATCTTCCCCTGTGTTTTCTTCTCTGCCTTTAAAAGAAGCAAAACAAGAACATTTAAATACAAAAAGTTTGAAAATAGCTTAGCTTTTGGCTGTTTGTATTGGCAATGTTCACATTATATTAATGAAGGTTTTTGCATTTAATTGACTATGTTTCAATGAACTTAGAGATTTATTGTTCTTCAAGGTAAATATTGACCTCAAGTTTGCTTTGGTCAATATTTACATAGAGGTCAATACATTTTGTTGATCTTTACATAAAAGAAGTACATACCTTGTTTTTCACAAGAAGGGTTTTCATATTATATATGGTTAAATATACAACTATTTAAAGTAATTACATTCTCAGATAAATTTAATAAATAATGAACCCCCTTTAAAACAGCTATGAGTCATTTTTCATTCAATTAAATGACAATAAACAATAGTTTTATCAAATATTTAGTGCCTCAGAGCTCTTTATCACTCTGATAAAATGAGAGAATTTTATCTTGGAACATAAGCTTGAGGAATCTCAGTAGCTAATGTGATTCTGACCACAACAGACTGACAATGAAGACTAAGGTCAATCAGCTTGATCTACGCCCTAATTGGTCAGCCTTGTGTCAGAAAAAAATGGTTCAATAATGATTAGATCATAATTAGATTAATTATAATTGTAATCATGTTTGACAAGATTTGCCCTGGCCTACACTGACAGCAGCTATGGTCAATATAATGATCGCAAATCATGGAAACATGATTCTTTTTAATTCTATTTGATCATGGAATGATTTTGTAAAACAGACCAGCCCTCAGAGATTTCAGAATGTGACACAATCCAGAGTAGCACAAGGCTTATTGTCAGCAGAGAGAAAAGATAACTGTCCTGTTAAGTATTTTAATAACAATTATTACAAATTTTGATTTATACAGCATTACAACAAGATGAAATTATAGAAGTTTTTATGGTGCAGTTAACTTTTTACTCTTTGCAGCTTTTAAGTACATATATGTAAATAGAAGACTAATGGGGTTTTTTTTTCCCGTAAGGAGGATGTGGGAGCAAAATTTCACAGTAATCTCCATGAGCCATTTCATTGGTCACAAATGAATAGGAGCTATAGAGCCTTCCTATTCAGGAGAGGTTAGATGAGTGCAGACCAATGTCATATAGGACTAAGGGATGTTCACTTCTCAGTCCTACATCGGTGTGTCAGTTACCCCATTATGATAACATAGTTCCTATTATATTGGCATTGTGAAATGCAACTAAAATTGGGTCATTATGAAACACTGAACATTTCTACAGAACGTTATTTTTAGAAGTATGATTGCGTTTATAGTATTTAACTGAGAAATGTGACTAACTCCTCTAGAGAATCATAAAATTGACTTCAACGAGCAAAGAAAAAAAAGAATTGTGCAATATGGAACTAAGAGTGAATGACATAAAAGTTGTGATTCTCATTGCTGCAAGCTGTAAGCTAGAGTTTGCATGCTTGCAATTACATCTTACACCAAGGACTACACGACGTTTAATGGGATTTTTAAAGTTAAAAAAACAACCCCTACCATTTCTTTCAGAGTCCTACAACTGTTAAAAAGCCACACAAATCCAAAAAGATGCATACATCTCTAAAAAAATAAATTATAAAATAAAAACAAAAAACAAAACCCAAACTTCCCTCCCTCAGTGCTATTTTTAATGCTAAATGTAAGTAACATACCTGCACCAATTTGTTCAGAGCTATGTCTCACAATCTCTCATAACATAACATTTTCAGAACTGCTGAAGGGCAACACCGATATTTTGTCCATTCTTTTGTGGTAACTGGGCATGTCTACACCAGGAAATTATTTTGAAATAACTTATTTTGAAATAATAACTCCCGAAATAACTATTTTGAAATGGCACGTCCACACTACAGGGAAGTCTCAAAACTAGTCTGGGGCAGGCTCCCTTAATGTGGATACACTGCCTTGATTTAAAGCCCCAGGAAACACTGAGGAGTAATTACTTTGAATGACTCTGGGGAGTAATTCTTTTGAAATAGCAGCAATGGAGCATCCATACTACCGCTATTTCGAAATAACTATTTTGAAATAAGTGTTATTCCTTGTGGAAAGCAGGAGTTATTTTGAAATAACCAGCCCCTTATTTTGAAATAATGGGCTGAGTATTATGGACATTCCATCTGAACCACAGTGCAAGAGCTAAGTAAGTTATTATACAATGTTACTTTTTTACTATAGCATTTGTCATAAACACTGGTACTCAACCCCTTGAGAATTGGATCCTGATCCTACAAATCCTTATTCAAAAGAGCAATCTCATTGACATCAGATAACCTTTACTATTCTTGGACCTGATTTTCTGAACATTTTTATTTGGGCAGATTGTCCCACAGAAGATAAATGGAGAAGTATAGATCCAAAGTTTAAAATAAAAACAATAGAGAGAGAAATTAAAAGCTATAAGCAAAGGAGATTAAAACTGAAATGTAGCTGAAAGCTGAAATGAAGCAGAGAAATATGTAACGCTTGCTCCACATGACAAGAACTGCAGAGGAGATAGGTCTTATACTAACAATGGCAAGATTACACAGCTAGGGCAGAGAATGTATGTTCTCTTCTGGACACAAACATATGCAGTTCTCATTAACATTAATGGAACATTAGAGATTCATATCTGGAGAACAGTTGTTGTGTGTGGATTTTTTTTGGAGAGGAGCTGATTTAAGAAGTGTTTATGACCCAGCAATACTGTAGCAGTATGTAGAAACGTAATTTCACCTTTTAAAGTAAATATAGACTATATTGTTGCTAAGATTATACATTTAAGTAATACATAGATCCAACTTGTTAAATTACAATTGCACGCTAATATTTTTACACTGGACTGTAGTTGTCATCTAGCAAATATCTTAATTGAGGTTTATAAGTATATTTTACAAAAAATAAAGTAAAAGTCTAGTTTCTGAAAGCACCTGGTATATGATATATTTGGTTGGTCAATTACAGTTTGATGATAATATACAAAAATTTGAACTTTAATTTGGGCAATTTTCTGTTCTCAGATGCAAGAGTGTGGCTTCCTTCGAAGTTAATGGAAGGTGATGGGAAACTTTGGCTACAATGCTATATTATCCAGGGTATGTCTACACTACAGAGTTTTGTCGGAAAAATGGCTGTTTTTCTGAAAAAGCTTCACTTACATTCATACTGCAATAGTGTTCTTTCAACAAAAAGTTGAAAGAACAGAGAGTTTTTTCTGACAGCAGTAAACCTCTTTCTATGAGGAAGAAGCCTTTTCCAAAAGAGCTCTTTCAGAAAAAGGTGTGTGTGGATGGGGAGGAGGGTTTTCTTTCGAAAGAAGAGGCCTCCAGGAAATAACAACAGGTGCCCTGGTGGACACTCCGTCCAAAGTAATCACAACTCTATAGTTCCTGTCTCCTGGTCCCTCTTAAAGCTACAGGCACCCTGGACAAGTCTTGTGGCAGGAAGCCGGCACTGGAGCAGCACCCTGACTGCGTGGCTTTCCCTGCCACAGGCCTTCTGACCCATGGCACAGCCACAAGCTCCCCAACATGCCCCTGGCCTTCACAGGGAGCACGACCAGGGCTCCTAGGACCCACCAAAGAGTACCAAGCTGCGGGCACCCTCCTCGTCTGGAGTGGAGATCCTGTCCCTCCTCAAGCTGTGAGGGGAGGAGGAGACCCTACAGGATCTCCACTCCAAACGCCGCAACACACACATTTATGGCCAGATGGCTGAGGCCCTGGCAGAGTGGGGACACCTACCCTGGACTTTAGAACAGGTCCAGAGTAAGGTGAAGGAGCTCTGCCAGGGCTATGCAAGGGCCAGAGAGCGCAGCTCTCACTCTGGGGCTGGATACCACACCTGCCTCTACTTCAATGAACTGCACCAGATCCTGAAGGTTGGGGAAGCTCTTTCCCCACCCGTGGTCATCGACTCCAACCTCAAGATGTCCGTTGTTGCCCGGCCAGAGGTCAAAGAGGAGGAAGAGGATGAGGGACAGCAGGGGTAGGAGGAGGAGGACAACACGGCGACCACAACCACACTGTCCCTGGAGCCAGTACCCATGAGCCTGGATGTCTCGCAGGCATCATCTGATTCTGGGGAGGGATCTTCAGGAGAGTGCTCTCAGTTTTCCACGCACACAAGGCGGGTACAGAGGGGATGGAGTGCAAGCGTCGCTTGGCCTGCTCGGGCTGGACATCGTTCTGCAGTCCATGCATCTGGAACCACATGCAGCGTTATTGTGTGCCACACGGACTCAGCAGGCAGCCCCGGAGCACCCCCAGGCTCCTGCTCACAGGCTCAAGGGAGGCTACACACGTCTGACGTGGGGCAGGGATGCCCTTCCACCACCTGCCATGGCTGGAAGCAGGCTAGCCACAAGGGTGCAGGCAAGACCCCATACACACCAAGGAGTGCTGCACACAGCACACGGGCATGCCTGCATGTGCAAGGCACCACCTGCTCCAGTGGACAGTGCTGTGAGGTGCAGGTATGTGTGCTGGCCCCAGGAAGGGCCAGACTGCTCCAGGCTCCTCTGCCACCCATGGGATCCCACTGTGGCCGGACACTTCCCCTGCCTGCTTGTCCATGGGTGGGGAGGAGGGGAAGCAGGCAGCATGGTTCTCTGGGCACCTTTGGGCCCCTGTGAGGCAGGGCCTGCTGTGCAGGCCACACGTGGCCTTGCTCCTGGGACATACCCCTCCTCTGTCCCAAGGACTGTTGGTCGCTGCTCACAGAGGAGGGCACGGCCTCAGGGACAGTGTCTATATGGATGACTGACCGCCTCTCCCTCTTTTTATTCTCCACAGCTGGGCCAGACATGACTGAGGTCGAGACATGCCACCTGAGTCAGCCATCCGGCCCTGGGGGACTGGAAGTGCTCCAGGGTCCAGGAAGACCTGATAAGGCAGCATGTGGGTGTCCTGCGCAACATACAGCAGACCCTGGCACAGAAGATCTGGGAGCATGCAGAGTGGTGGACCCACATATGAGACCAGCTCGTGTGGCAGGGCAATAACATGTGTGCCAACATGCGGGAAATGATGGCACACCCAGTTGCTGTCGCTGCTCCTTCCTACCACTCTCCTACCCCCCCGCTATACCCCCTATTCTCCCTCCCCCGGCCCTCCAAGCGATGCCTCTGCTCCCTCCCCAAGCGATGCCCATGCCCCCTCCCCAAGAAATGTCCATGCCCCTCCCCTGCCCCTGCCATCCCTGACCCTGCTCCAGCCTCCCTTTCTGCCCACCCTCCTGTGATCCCAGGACCCACCCAACCCCAAGTTCGCCAAGGTCCCCACAACAAAGGTGGCACTTCCAGCCACCCCCCACACCACTCCCAGCCCTGAGCTTCCTTCCCCCTCCAGGTTATGAGCCCCTGTTCCCCTCCAGGTTATGAGCCCCCCTCAGAGCTTAACTTGGCTTTTGGCTCTGTCTACACAGCAGGAAGTTGAAGGAAGAACGCTCTTCCTTTGACTTCCCTTACTCCTTGTGTAATGAGGGTTACCATGAGTCAGAGTAAGAAGTCCTCCAGCTCGACATTATTTCGAAAGAAAGGCTTGTAGTGTAGACATGCATTTTGTTATTTTGGAATAACATCAGTTATTAAATACAGAGCCCTTAACTGACATTATTCCAAAATAATGTTGCTGTGTAGGTGTACCCTAAGTGACTGAAATCTGAGTGTAGAGCATTACATTATTCATTATTTACAGCCCTTCTCACATAGTACAGTCTATTTGTGACTAGCACTACTCTTTCTCTTCTTCACATCTTAGTGATCAGAGACAATTTTTTACTTATGCCATGACTCTGACACCAGCGTAGACATTGTCATTAACTTTCATATGGTACTCTGTCAAAAATGCTTTCTGAAACCAACGTTGTCATGATACATTGCTGAATACAGTGACAATTTCTTTCTTTATCTTCAAGGTTATAATACTTACCATCTGTAATCATTTGATCTCCGGATACAGACAAAAATAATTTCCTCCTGCTGACAATTTGATCAGCAATAGCTTTTAATGAGCAGTTAATATGAAGTAGCAAAACCCTCACTGAACTTTTGCCAGCAATTAGCATATGTCATGGAGCCTACAACACAGCCAACAGCATGTAGTGCTAGTACTCAGCCAGCATGATCCACATTATTTTCTAGAATTTTGGGTTTTTTATATTTTTAGCTTTGCTTATGAGAAGTCAAATCCCATGGTAAATGTGCCAAGTCACCCATCCAGAATTTTGCAGACTCATTCTGCTTTCAGTGGAGGAGGTCCTACTCCCATATCACTGAACTGTCCTGCAAATTATTTTGAGAAAACACTGATCATCATTAGCGCGAAGATGCAATGTGTTTGTAGCAAGACAAATTGCACCAGGATCATAACCGATGACAAGGATTGCAAGGCTGTTAGTGGGATAAGTTCACATTTAACATATTCCATTTTCCCAAATTCCTTACTCTTAAGCATTGTAGGCCAACTGGAAGGTAAAAATGGCCAATCATTCTAATGAAGCTCTGGCAGAACTGGAACGAAGTGTGTATCTGTATATATAATATAGCAATGGAGACAGAGGAGTGCCATCATAACACTTCTTTCTTTCAATCTGGACAATATAATAGTTGCATCCCCTTTGACTCTGATCCATTTGCCTTCTATCTGTGGCTCTAATTGCCAAATGGTATCAAGGATGATAAACTTTAGACTTCTGAGCTGCCAGAAAAATTTCCAGCATTTGTGATGGTTTATTCATGGCTTCATCATCTTTGTACAAGAAATGAGTCTGATTAACAAGTTATTTCCAGCACGCTTGAAATGATATATCACAGCCAAAAAAGCTCCTTTTCTTTAGATGGGCTCTGTACCTCTTTGCCCCTTCATCTATCTGGAGCCAGCTGTGTAGAATTCCATCCACAGAAAAACAATGTTTTGTATTTTGTACCTAGGATTTGAGCAAGATGCCAAGCCAGCTGTTGGTTATGAAAAAGGTAACTTGACACTGGTGAATATAACAATGCAGCAGTTTTCTGCTATTTTTGGTTCTTTTGGAAGGGCTCTGCATTTAAATTTTATCATTCCCCAACAAAAGTGAATTTATAGCACATATTGCTTAAAAATGTACATGCTTCCCAGAAACCAACCTGAAATCCTTTAAAAGCCTGCATGCAAAAATGCTAAGAAGACACACATTACCTTAGTACCAGTGAATATTAGGGCAAGGGCCCTACCAAACTCATGGCCATGAAAAATGCACTACAGATCATGAAATCTAATCTCCCACCCTGAAATTTGGTCTCTTGTGTTCATTTACACTGTTTGCATTCAATAAAGCCTTTTTTCAAAAGAGCACTTTCAAAAAAAGGCGTTATTCCTCGTAAAATGAGATTTACCACGGTTGAAAAAAACCGCCACGTTGTTTCGATTTAATTTTGAAAGAACATGGTGGCAGTCTAGATGCAGGGGAAGTTTTTTCGAAAAAAGGCCACTTTTTTGGAAAAAACCCTGTCGTCTAGACACACCCTAGCTGCCTAGCTCTGAAGATAGCACTCCACCAGCTGTAGCACAGAAGTAAAGGTGGCAATACCATGCCATACTCTCCTTACTTTTGCACTGCTGCCTTTGGAGCTGGGTGCCTGTAAAATGGCAGCTGCTGACTAAAGGCCCAACTCTGCAGGCAGCAGCACAGAAATAATGGTGTCGATACTGTACCATGCCATCCTTACTGCCAGTAGTCAGTGCACTGCAGAAGTAAGGGTAGCAGTACTACAGCCCTCCTACAATAACCTTACAACCTCTTCCCTCCCCTATCTCCTTTTTGGGTCAGGACTCCTACAAGTAGAACATTGTGAAATTTCAGATTTAAACAGATGAAATAATGAAATTTATGGCTTTTTTAAACCCTACAACTGTGAAATTGAGCAAAATGGACTGTGAATTTGGTAAGGCCTAACTATGCCAAATAAATTCAAGATAGGAGCTGTGTGATGGGGTGTGCGTACCCCGCACTGGAGCAGGAGGAGTAAAAACCCTATGGGCGGAAGAAGTCCCACTGCTTCAACCAGACTGGGCATGTGTCAAGTGCAGGGGCAGCATAAAAGGCAAGAGAGCAGCTCAGTCTGGGCTGTCCAGTGAAGGAAAAGGCCCTCCAGCCAGAGCTCCCAAGCTGCAGCAATCGGTGACCCTGACAGCAAGAGCCAGAGTCCCAGGAGACTGCCACTACCCAGCCCCAGCGGAGCCCCAGGGAGAAGTTGCTGCCAGGGGACTGGGAGACCCAGCTGCTACGTGGGACACCGCCTCACCAGCCCTGGTAGGAAGTGCCCAGGAGGGTTCAGGAGCGGCCTCTCCCACCCAGGTTCACTCTGAATGTTTCAGCTGGATCCCCCACTGAGGGAGTGGTAGACCGATCTGCCACTTACAGGGCCCTGGGTTGGGACCTGGTGGAGCAGGGTGGGCCCGGGTGCTTGCCCCTAACCCTACTGACTTATGCCATTAGGCCATACTGCCGTGGAGTAAGGACTACTTACTGACTCTATACTGCCCTGAGAGAAGGTACAGTATTATTGATCTGAGTCACTAAGCTCAACTATCCTAGATCTCAGGTGGATATTTACGGACTATAGAGACTGCTGACGACCCTGCAGCTGACTAGATGGCATCCACACCCTTGAGTACCCTCACCCCCGGGAAGATGTATGCATACGCCGCCACAAGCTATCTATTTTATTAGCCGTTTATAGCATCCTTCAACTCCAAACTTTTGTATGCAGGTCTGCTGGAAACATAGCTGAATGATCTTTTCCACATGACTCAGGAATACCATATCTTGCTATGAATAACTGAGACCAAACAAGGCATCATACTGTATTGTAACTAGAGATGGTCAGAAGAAGTCGGAATTTCCATTCCACTAAAAATTCCAGAATTTTGAAGAAAAAACATTCTTTTAGAATGTTCAAATTTCACTTGGAATGGAAAATACAAATAAGTTTGTTTTTTTAAATAATCAAAATGTTCCATTCTGAAAATATCAGAACTAAGTTGAACTCAAACTCCCAGGCTCAGCCAGTGCTTTCAGGCTCCAAACTCTACAGTAGAAACCCCTGAAATCTAACTCCTAGACATGGTTACCAGGCTCTTGGCTGTGTGGCAGCGAGCCTGGAAGCCCTGAGATCCCCCAGGTAAGGTTCCCAATCACCCAACTCTGTGGGTGTAAATCTGTGAATCAGTCGGCATGGCAGGAGGGCACTAGAGCCATGGACTTCTGAAGCCCTGGCATCCCTGACTATGGAGCAGTCTGTTCAGTGGAGGAGCCACGAAGCTATGGGTCCCAGAACTGCAGGCAAGCAATCTGGAAGTTGAGCACGTATTGATCGAAACTCTATTTGCATTATCTTGCAACTTTGTTATAACCAATACATTTTTGCAAACCATTTGTTTGGACAAATCATCATCTTCTGACAAAAACTGATTTTTTGGGGAAAATTTCCACCCTGCTCTAATAATAACCGAGGTGTCCATGTTGTCTAGTGAACTAAGCGGTTCTTGGTAAATTTGGAATTCCTCACTTTAAAATGTGGCTGTTATACTAACTCAGTGTGTTACTTTGGACAAGCTAATTAACTTCTTTGGGCCTCAGCTTTGCCATCTGTAAAATGGTAGCTGTCGAGTTTATATAACCCACACACCTAGCGGGTGTGGTTCACTGTCCCATGTAGTGGCATTTAGACCACTTACAGCAAGAAATAATAATGAGTGAACTCTACAGCCTAAGCTAAGAGCCAGCTGGCGTTATAGCTCAAGGTCCAAGAAGCTCCTATACTATGGGTGCATCTACACAGCAGGACTTAATTCAAAATAAGCTATGCAAATTGAGCAGCTTATTTTGAAATAGCTTATTTCAAAATTGGAAGCATCTACACAGCACTTATTTCAAAATAAAGCACTCTTCCTCTGACTTCCCTTACTCCTCATACAATGAGGGTTACAGGAGTCGGTATAAGAAGTTCTCCAGCTTGATAGTATTTCAACATTATTTTTAAATAACTGACTGCTGTGTGGACGCGGACTAAGTTATTTCAAAATAACTAGTGTTATTTTGAAATAATGTTGCTGTGTAGATGTACCCTAAGCTCCAGAGGTCTCAGATTCAAATCAGTCTTCTGGTGGTTACACTTGCTTATTGTTCAAAATACTTTGAGATCATCAGAATAATTAGCAAATGCTCTGTCAATGGAAATATTGCTAATCATTATTCTTTGTACAAAATTTTAGCATTAGATCAGTGGTTCTACTTTGGGCCTTGTTTGCAATTCTCTGTTTTATGTGGGATGCATCCACATGACATATATATACTACTTTTGTGGCTGTATGGATGTGTGTATGTTTGGGCTGTAAGTGATTTGGGGCTTCAGAACCACTGTGCTAGATAAATGCTGAGTGTTTATCATCTTTTTAAACACTGTATTTTACTGTTCCCCTCAGCTTCTCCTCTGCAGTGACACACACATTATGATTTGAGGAAGCAAATATTGGATATCTTTGATCTGACACAATATAAGCTGACAGTACTTTGAAGTTAGAACTGATTAAAGATACATTTTAAGGTTGAAAATCTTGAAATACATTAATTGTAATTGATATTACTCCTGCTTAGCTTTTCTTGTCTCTTAAGTCACTCATTCTGCCAAGATGACAGGCTTGAATTTCTGTTGTTTGCTTCTCCCACACAGCACCCTCTGTCTGGAAAGCTCTTTGGCTGAACCATACCCACTATTCCTTCAAATCCCCCCTTCTGCTATGAAGTCTACAAGAAATCAGCCAACCAGTTATGGCAAGATTGAATGGCAAAAGGCTCAGCAAGTTTTATTTATTTATGGCAGAAATAGAATGTGTTGGAACCATCAGGGTATGCTCTAGCTCACCCACTTAATTGCATGACCTCTTGGGGAATGTTTAGTATCTTCTGATACCTGATGGCTCCTTTGAATGGCAACTGTAACTGTGCTGTCAGCAGAACAAATAAAACCAGCCCACCTTTCACATCCACCCACCAGTTTGCTTTAGTGCCAGGTAGCTTGCTCGCTTCTGCCATCCTGTACTTCTGTGTTGAATTATGTATAGCATTGTCCAGAGATAGAAACATAATAGCCCTGTCTTAGCAAGGCCACGTATGTTTAAGTACCCATGTTTGGGGAAAATAATGAGCATGATCATCTAATGCAAGGTGTCCCTGCTGTATGGAATTTTTTTTTTTTTTTTTGGAGCAAAGCTCATGCCAGGTCTATTACTACATGTTTACTTATCTGGGGACCAATCCCACACCATTTGAAGTCAATAGAAAGCCTCCCATGAATTTCAATCATTGGCTCACACACATGTGGTCTCTACAAGCTTCCCTTCTGCTTTCACCTACCTTTCATCTGTGATAATACATTAAGTATTAGTCCCTGGATGTAG
This sequence comes from Rafetus swinhoei, assembly GCA_019425775.1. Classification (NCBI taxonomy): domain Eukaryota; kingdom Metazoa; phylum Chordata; order Testudines; family Trionychidae; genus Rafetus; species Rafetus swinhoei. The sequence continues at coordinate 313,870,277 of CM033437.1, forward strand.
AATAATAAGATCATTCAGCATAAGCAATTTAACACTCCCCATCATGGCTTGGATTTGCTCAGGTTTGCACCCAAACTAACTCTTGCTCCAGATGCCAGCGAATGGAACTTACAAGATATACTCTTCCTGAAGTGTATTTCAGTCACATTGTGAACCTTTTCTGCATCAGACAAATTCAGATGTGATGTGTAAAGAGTTGTAAGTTAGCTATCAGTAAAATAAGCATGACTAAGTAAGTATAAATGGACCAAACTTGTGGAATATTTCCATTAATTTTGATAACACCAGGATTTAGCTCAGAAAGTCCAGCTTAGTATAGTATACATGGAACTTGAAAGAGCTATTAGATGTACCTTGTTAAACTTCCTTTCATTACTTTGGTCTCAGACTCATTGCTTATTTCAGAAGCTAAATTTATGCAGCAATATGTGTCTACCTGCATAGCTGAAAGAATAATGTGGCTCAAGATGCCATAAAAAATGGCATAAAAAAGTTACTCTGCACCTGAAGTAGAAGATGAAATATTTCAGAAAAGGTGACTCAAATTTTTGTTTGAGTCTACATTCAAATATGAGAGAGACTAGTGAATGCAATTTTTATTGGCTCTTTAGGATACCACAAAAATTAATCAGGAAATTATTAAATAACCATGAGACTTACATTTTTGCTTGACAAATATTCTATGTCATTTTTATGGAGATTTTCACTTGTGAGCATCAATTGTTTGATAACATATATCATACCTCACTAGCTTATTAGCTTGATTTTATGTACATATCTTTCCCTAAAGAAGTAGAACTTTATTTCTTTTGTATTATCATGATTTTATTACTCTGCATAGTGAAACACCCAGAGAGAAGGCCTTTGGGGACTAAAAAGCATGTATCCTTTCAATCATGTTATGCTGAATTCTACCTGATTGTACAAAATTACTAAATAATGCCCCTGTTTTATGTATTAGTATCTTTTTGTTATAATAGGAGTTTGCATGAATTTGTTATCCATCATTACAAAAGCCAGATAAATAAATAATGTTACTATTAAATAATTTGTTGGGCTTACCAAATTCTTCACAATGTTTATATCTGCTTAAGAATCAATTTGGTTACATGTTTGAAAACCTAACCTGGATGACTTCAATGGAAAGAGAGCCAGAACTTTTTTGTGGTAAGTAAAATAATTATATTTAACATTTTTAATCTTCAAGATATTTTGCAAACAGTAAATAATAAGTCCTAATACTCAGGTGATGTATTATTATTCATATTTTACAAAGGCAGTATGCATGGAACAGACTTGTTCTCAGTCAAGAAGAACATGATTGGGCCCTAAGAGGTTTAGAATATAAGACTTCCAGCCCGATGGTAAAACCATGTTTCTCTTTCACAAATAAAGGAGATTAGCGCTGAAGAATGACATGGAATAAGGTGAGATGAAAGATGGAAAGAAAAGACAGTCAAATGGTAAGAAGATGAGAAAGCAAGAGGAGGGTTGAAGAGACAAAGATCCAGTCCATGGGCAGCTGCATGAGTTTAACTACAGGTGTGATATTAAATCACCACAATCATGTATGGATGCTCTTTAGTCAGTTTAAGAATGGGGTATGGTAGTTTAGATTAAATAAATTTAAAATATTTAATCTAACATGGTTTTAGACCTTCTTAAATTCAGGGGTTCTCCAATTTAAGTAAACGAGTTTCTAAACCAATTTATTTAAATCAATGTACAACCTGCATGTAGACAAGACCGAGTTCATCACAGTGCTGTTTTTAGTAAGGTAGAATCCTTTCATTATTTGATACATTATCTATTTTATCAGGGGTGGGCAAATACCAGTGCTTCTGCAAGTACAGGCAGTGCAGCTCCTGTTGGCCATGGATTGCAGTTCCTGGCCAATGGGAGCTACTGGAAGTGGTGTCCCAGTCCATACTGCTTCCTGCAGCTCCTGTTGGATGGAAACAATGATCTGTGGCAGCGGGAGCTGCAACTGTCTGTACCTGTGGAGGCACAGGTAAATATAGTGAGGGCTGCCCACCAGAAGCTAACCCTGGAGAACTATTACCGTTTTATTGCCCACCTTGGTCTATACATTGCCTTTTTAAAGAAAAGGACTCAATGACAATAGGACTCTCCCATCTTTAATTAGGACCATATTTCTTCTTTTTCTTACCTCTCTCTCATTTTTACTTGATTTTCCCCAATTTCTCTTTTTAACTCTTTTATTTTCCTGATTTTCCCTTTCTTCTCCCTCTCAATCTCTTGTCCATTTTCTTATTGGAAGCTTCCTTCCCAGATACTGAAGTGGAAGATTTAAGAGACAATGTCCTTTATATTACGGTTCAGACAATGTTGCTTTGCATTTAGCAAGCTCTATTAATGTTATCCAGATCTGGAAAAAATACAGCAAAAATCAAGTCTAAAACAACATTATGCTCATGAGAGGAAATTCTTAAGCAAATATTTCTGCTCGCTATACAAAAGATTCATAGCTGCTTTAAGAAGACAGGTTCAGACTGCTTATTTCAGCAGATTTGGGCTATTTCAGATTGCTGTTTGCATATTTTATATCAAGTGACCTGCCAAATGTCATGAAGAGGTGAACAGGGAATAGAGAAATCAGTCAAGGTGATGGATGAGCCACAGACTTGATTATTTATTCAAATTATTCCCACAACGATTGAGTCTTGCTGATTGCAGACAGCATTTTGTCACAATCATTAAGAAAGGGCAAAGGTGGCAAAAATTTAATGGCCAAATCAGAGTTATTGAACAGCCCCTGCTATGACAATTTTTTTTAATCCAAAGCAAATTATTTGTGCCAAAGAATACCAGTATTCAAAGCAGAATAGCAAATTATTTGTGGCAATGAACAAAACTTTTATGCATGGTTTTGTTTGAAAACTAGTATATTTGATTGAACATTTAACTCCTAGGTTTTCCCTAGGATTTCTTTAATAAAGCATAGCTTCTCTTTAAGCCTTTTTTTTTTTTTTTGTAAAAAAGCACATGAAATGTTGAACCTGCCCCATTCGACCCTACAATAAGAATTTCTTAAAAAAAAAAAAACCTAAGATGCTCCTGTAATTGTTTGCTACATTTAAAAATAAGGAAACAGCAAATTAAGGCTTGCAAAACATAACACTCTTTTAGGGTGAAATTCTGTTCCCATCGAAGCCAATAGTAAAATTCCCATTGTCTTTTTGGGAGCCAGGATTTCATTCTCAGATTTCAGCACATCTCTTAATAAAAATACATTAAAAATTGTACTCATTTTACATATAAAAGAATGTCTGCAATGGCGTTTTAAATGCAATAAGATGTGGTATGTGGCCAAAGCACCCCTCCATTTCTATGTTATCAGCCCTGTGTCTTCACCACTCTTCTCCTCTCCAGAAACATGGTTATGCTGAGTCATTATTGTATTTAACATTCCAATGCACTCCTCTGATTTGTGATGTACCCTCCCCTGATGGGATTATTTGTGCTTCTGGCACAAATAATGTGCAGGGATAATGCAGGCTCTTCCTGTCCATTAATAATTCAGATGCAAAACTGTTTCTGTAACTTTCCTTTGCATACTTTTCTGAAGGCAGGCAATGTGAAGAAGCCCTGAATGCATTCTTTGGGGCTCTGTGAGTTCAAAGGTCCAATGTAAATTTATTTTAGTTATCCAGTAACTTAAAACGCTAGCACAAATCCCAAAGATCAAAGCATTTTTTTTTAAATTGCATTTTAGAGGAGAGTCCTGTAGGTTTTCACCTATGTAACTTCAGTGCTAACATTAAGGTTTGCAAAACATAACACTCTTAGGGTAACATTCTGGCCCTATTTAAGCCAATAGTACAATTCCCATTGTCTTCTCAGGAGCCAGGATTTCATTCTCAGAAGAAACTTTGGCCAAGAAACTTCAGATGATAACAATCAGCACCTTAAAATTATTTTTAAAACATAAGAATTAAAAAAATGAAATAACAGCAAATCCTCCAGTCATATTCTTAGTGTGATAATTTGCTTCTTTTCATGCATTGTACAGGAATTTCAAAACACAAAATATGTTTTAATAAAAACACAGTAAGGGCAGGAAGAAGAATCTATAACACATTGTGAGCACATTCACATAGAGAGAAAAGGGCTGGGGTGCTGGAACAGTTTTTATAGTGGAAGTGCTGATAGCTGTGTTATCGAACTAGAAACCCCAATGGAAACCACTTCAAGCCAGGGAGTTCTGCAGCACTCTCCTGCCCCTCCTCTACCCCCACGCACTCTTAGGGTACGTCTACACAGTAGCACATTCCTCAAAATAAGCTACACAATTTCAGCTACGCAAATTGCGTAGCTTATTTCAAAATAGCTATTTTGAAATTTGGCACTGTCTCCACTGTGCTAATTTCAAAATAAATCACAATTCAGGTGTCTTCCTTACTCCTCGTGCAAAAAGGGTTTACAGGAAGCTGGAATAAGACACCCATTATTTTGAATGCATTTTGGAATAACAGGCATGCTGTTAACATGTGCAGAACACGATTACGGGATAACAGATGTTATCCCAAAATAGCGTTGCTGTGTAAACGTACCCTTAGTTCCAGCACTCTGGACAAGGGCTAAAGAGGGCCAAGACAGGGGATACAGCAGAATAGGCTGCAGGTAGGAATATCCCAGATGTCTGTCTTCCATCATAAATTGTCTCCAGCAATATTTTTATATTTTAAATTAGCTCAAGCAAGCCTTTAATTTTGATTGTACATATCAGTATATGTTAACAGCTTTTGATTATTAAAACTGTACCCTATTAAATGGATTATAAGTGTGTAGCTCACATATCTGTATCAGTTTTTGATAAGTATTAACAGAATAGCTTTGTATGATAAATGAAAAGCAATTGATCATTAAAATGCAGGGCTACCTCATTACCAAGGCCTAGTCTGGATCTTGAAGAAACTGCTTTGCCATTGGAGTGATGCAGATCCATTCCAGTCCATCAGGAGCCATTGCTCCTTCAGAGGCAAACTTCTCTTCTGGGATTTCTCTGTGCATATGTAACACCAACAGGCAAAACCAAACCTGAAACCTCTGGAGCTTAGTGCATGTACTTCTACCACAGGAGCGAAAAGCTAGCTGGCTCTCAGCTAAGGCTGTAGAGCTGACTCATTATTCTCTCTGTAAACCGTCTCAGTGACACTAGATGGGAAAGTACACCATACCCAAAAATGTGGGTTACATTTACAGCTACCTTGGCACTGATGAACAGATGTGAGGGAGTGTAACTGCACTCCTCCCTGCCCCTGTGGGCTGCCCTGGCTTCAGGGATTGTAATTCTACCCAGTACTTATGCAGGTTACAGTTATTCAATGGAGGAAGACCCTTTTCCTCCACCTTGCCCTTGACAAAAACATTTAGTAGCACCTTGCAGGATTCGGTTCTAACTATTAGTGGGGTGTGATTCTGTTCCACTGCTGTCATAGGGATATTGTTGCCATTGATTTTGAGAGGAGCAGGTACTGGCCAAAAGATGTTAGTAATACATTAGCATTTGCTTAACATCTCTGTGAAATATAAATTAAATTCCACCCAATAAATACATTAAAATGTTAATATTTCCCACTTAAGTATTCAGGTTATGTTCAAAGATGCCTCAGCATTTTTGTCCCATTCTGACATTAAAATGAGTTTCACAGGAACTGAGGCAAAGGCTCTGCAGAAACTCTGCGTTATTGAGTGCCCATTTTGCATGGTGCAGAATTAAAGAGACAAAGTGAACACTGACGGAGAGAATCCAGGCTCCAGGATCTTTAGTATGGCACCTTTCATGACTGATATTTGCTCACAGGCACACTAAAAACATGACTGACAAAGCTTAGAGACTCTCTCATCAATTTGCATTATGTGTTTCTATTCTGAGATTGGAGCTAGTGATTGGAAGTGGATTCAATGGTGAAATAGCATCAGGCAGCTGAACCCTGGTTAAAGGCCTGAAGGTGGCAAAACTTTGGTTATTCATTCATTTCCTTTTGTTTGGCTTTCCAGTGTAAAGATACAGAGAGATGACAACTTTGTGTACCTTATTTTAAAGTCATTATGCTGTAGAGGAAGAGGAGTGCCTGGAGCTGGCAGAGTACAGCAGTAATTCTCTAAAATTACCCAACAACTTGTAAATACCACTATTCCTTGTACTGTATTTAGGGAATTGAGCATTCTTTTAATACTAACTGTATTAACTCTTATGTTGCCTTAGGAAGAAAACAAAATTCCACTGTGTTACTAAATTGTTGCTACTTCACATTTCAGTGTAATGAATACAATATACTCCCTCCCCACTAAAAGTACAGAGTCTGGACGGCAAAGCTGTTTTGAAATCAACTTGGTGGACCACTTCAGGAGCATTCTCAGCCAAATAATGTAGAATTCCAATTCCAATCATAAGTAAAGCAGTCAGAGAGAGTTAACAATGAAAGGGAAATATTGCCTTTAGTAATTGTAATAGGCTTTATTTTGTAATGATGATGATGATTTAAACCTGTGTGGCTCCCATATCATCTTAATCTGAGTGGCTTTCCAATAAAAAAACACAATATAGAAAAAACCTAGCACAGTAACATGTTAAGAAGCTTCAGGGGGTAGCCGAGTTAGTCTGTACAGAAAAAAACAACAAATGGTCTGGTAGCACTTTATAGACTAACAAAACATGTAGATGGTATCATGAGCTTTCGTGGGCACAACACACTTCTTCAGATGACCAGAGTTTTGAGTTTAGGATGTGCAGACCCAAAATAAATAGGAGAGAAGAGGGGGGAGAGGGGAAAGCGGGGGGTGGGGAGGGGAGGGGAGAGACAGGGAGCAGAGGGTATAGAAAATTCAGGAAGAGGGAATCAGTAAGTATCTGAAGATTGGGTAGTTAAAACAAAGCGGATAAGAATCAAAGTCAATTGATAGTATCCGTCAGGAAGGATATTATCAATTGACTGATTCTTATCTGCTTCATTTTAACTACCCAATCTTCAGATACTTACTGATTCCCTCTTCCTGAATTTTCTATACCCTCTGCTCCCTGTCTCCTTCCCCCCCCACCCCGCTTACCTTCCCCCTCCTATTTATTTTGGGTCTCTGTGGGTCTATTTTGGTGTCCTCTGTGGAAGTACTAGAAAACATTTATTTATATTATAGTAATGCCCAGAGGCCCTAATCAGAAGGGAGCCTGTGAGAGGGTAGAACAGCCAAGAGAGGGTTAGAAGCTGCCTGCCTGTCATAAGATTCAGCAGAGTCTAAAGACGGGGTGTGTCTCCTTTCCTGGGCCAGAGATGTGGAAAGTGAAAGGGCTTTATGCTCTTGCAACCTGTTCTGCTCTGAGAAGAAAAAATCTGTTTTATGATTTTGCAAGTTTCTGTGCTTGGAATTAATAAACCCTGCCCTGGGGGAAAGGTGGTTGAGGAAGCCTTCCATGGTATATGGTGCCATTGCAATAAGCACCATGCACATTTCAGTCTTTCCCCTGAAGACAGTATAATTATAATTACTGTGACAGGGTGAGCATACCCTGTACTAGTCTGGAAGAGGTCAACACATCCCACATCCCACTCCAGGGCATACTCTCTACTGGGCCAATATAAAAAGAAACAACTCAGCTCAGTCTGAGTTGGACATCAGAGAGGAATGACCTGTGGAGGAAGCTCCAGCTGAGAACCAGCCACAGACCCTGTTGGTGGAAGCTGGAGTCCCCATGGACATAGGCAGCGAGTTATATGGGCTCGTGGTGCCCATGCTCCAGGAATATTCAGAGCCGGAGGCCCTGCTCCACCAATATTTGGAGCTGGGTCTCCCCCTGGCCCTGCCTGGAGCAGGCCCCAACCCCCACCTGGCGTCCCCCCACCCCACGGCCCCAGAGCGTCCGCCCCGGAGCTCATGAGCGGCATGCTGAAATGCGGCACAACAGCTGAGAGGAGAGATGCCCTGGTGTGGCGTGACGTCACGGCCTGGGACTTTAAAACCGCGTGACACAGCTCCAGGCCCAGCAAGTGGTCTGGAGCCCCGGAAGCACCTGGGGCCCAATCACAGACTCCAGTGCTGCAAACTGGAAGGAAGAAGGTAAGGTAGGGTAGGGTAGGGTAGGGTAGGGTAGGGTAGGGTAGGGTGGGGGAGGAAGAGGCTTGTGCTGAGGGGAAGGGGGCAGGTCAGGAGAAGAAAGGGGAAGGTACCAAGGGACAGGGTGGAGGAGAGACAAATGCCAGGCATAGGGTTGCCAGGTGTCCGGTATTCACCTGGACAGTCTGGTATTTTTGCTTCCTGTCTGGTAAAAAAATTCAGAGAATACCGGACACCTGAGATGTCCGGTATCTTCTGATTTTTTCCCTGGCCAGGAGGCGAAAATGCTGGGCACCTGGCAACCCTACAAACACTCAGTGCCCGGCCTCTCCCCTGCCCCCGAGTCTCTCCCCCAAACCCTCCTGGCCCCAACACCCCCAGCCCCCTGACCCCAGCTCCCATGCTTACCTGGTTCCCCAAGGCTGCCGGCCAAAAGACCTAGGGGAAGCAATGCTTCCCCTGGGTCTTAGTGCTCAACCGCTCCTCTGTTCCTATCCCTGCACTCACTCTTAAAGGGGACATGCTGTTTTAATGCTGTTTTATTTTATTTTTGCTCAATAACTTTGGTCTCCCCCTTTTTTTCCCCTTCAACAGAATTTTTCCCAGTGTTTTTTTTGGGGGGTGTTCAGTATTTTGTTTCAACCATCTGGCAACCCCTAGCCAGGCGGCCAAGTGGAGACTGAGGAAAAGGGCAGGAGGAGGTGTCAGTGGGAGGGGGACAGGGTGATGCTGGGAGAGGAGAGGGTAAGGGCATTGGGGCTAGAGAGGGAGGGGAGGTGCTGGGAGAAGGCTCGAAAGAAGGGGTGGGCATGAGGAAGGCGGGATGAGCAAGTCATGTGTGAGGGCACAGGGGCATGAGGGGAACGGGGGCAGAGGGTGGTGAGGGGTGGGCATCAGGAAAAAGAGGGCAAAGGGGCAGGAGCAGTGAGGGAAGGGGGTGCACCAGGAGGGTGCAGGGGTAAGGGAAGGTGCAGGTGCCAGGGGATTCTGGGGGTGAAGCAGAAGGGCAGACACCTGCAGGGTAGGGACCAGCACCAGAGGAGAGAGGCAGGACAGGTGTGTAGAGGGAGGTTTTAGGAGAGGGGATGAGGAGGGGTGGCTCACATGATCAGAGTGGGTCTACTGAAGGAGTGGGCACAGTGGGGAGAGAAGGGCTGGTGGAGGGGGGCAGGTCTCAGGAGGGCTGAGGGCAGTGAGAAGGGCAGGAGTCTGAGTCAGGACAGCAGAGGAGGGTGAGGGGTTGGGGGGCAGCAGGTACCAGGGGAGCTGATGGAGCAAGGGGAGGAGACATGGCAGCAGAGGGAAAGGGTAGAGGTATATAAGATATTTATTAATAACTTGGGTGCCACAGTGGCACATCCAAACAAGCCACATGACCTCAGTACTGGTGCACAACACAAAATTCATGCTCATGGGAGGAAACTCTTAGAGGGAACACTTCCCCCAGCCTCTCCGCCCCCGAGTTAATGTCACACACATTGGGTTAATGCAATTGCAGGATAGTTGCATGAGGGGGGTTTGGTGGGGGTCAAACTAATCCCTATTGGTAGGAGGATGGTGGGAAAAGTCCTTAGAGAGGGGACTTTACTTCTGGTCATGTGTCCATCAGAGAAAACATTAAGAACATCCCCACTTCGTCACAACAGGTACAACAAAATATAATATAATATATTTGATGCACAATGGAATCCACAATGGGTTCGTTCCATGCTTATGCTACTATGGTGTTTGCGTGGATAACCCAGGAAAGAAAGGGTGCAAATATAAAAAAGGGTGAAATATATATATTTCAATATATATTGAATATTCAATATAATATATTGAAGCGGGCGAGTGCTGCTTCTGACTTTCCACTTTTACATTATTTGATAAAATATATATCGGCTTACAGGGCTGGGGCCGGGGGGGAAGGAGGAGCTAGACCCATTCTGGGCACCACCAAAAATTATACAAACCTGCCACCCCTGCCCGTGGATTAAAATAAGCCTCCACAGCCAATGGAGTACCAGGGAGTGACCTGCACTAAGGAACCTGAAAATCCTGAGGCTTCATGGACTGCAACACCACCAAGTATGGTAGGAAGTGACCCAAGGAGTATGAGCGAGTATTATCTCCCACCTAGGTGAGCTCAGCGTGTTTCGGTGAGCTCACCTGGGTCATCTGAAGAAGTGGGCTGTGCCCACAAAAGCTCATGATACCATCTACATGTTTTGTTAGTCTATAAAGTGCTACCAGAACATTTGTTGTTGTTGTTTGTATGAGTTTGTTGGATGATTTATGCTCTAAAAAAACTTAAAAACAAAAAATGCCCAAAAGAAAAATGACCATGAGACTTATCTCCACTCCCAGAATGATCTAAGAAGCAAAACTTCAGAGACTCGGAGACCAATTCCATGCCTAGAATCTCAGTGATTTTAAGGGTATAATGAAAGCACTCAGCTATTCCTGTTTTACTAATAGAGAATATTATTTCCTTCCCTCAGAGCGATGTTAGGAGGACAAATCCTGAAACACCTGAGAGGCACTTAGATTTTGGTGCAATGGGAGCCATACCCATATCTAGTTTAGACAGATAGCTATTAAGGAATCAAGGGTGAGTATAAATAAATTTTCATTCAGCCTTGCAAATTAAAAAAATCAGCATTATCACTTACTAAGTAACTTAAAAACAGTCAGCTTACTAATTATGTGAGACTGTCACCTATTTTACCGAAACCAGAAATCTCATCTGATTTCACAGAAGCATCCAAAGAAGCAAATATTTGGGATCTCATTTGCCTCTCACTTCACAGCTGTACCTCTGGACCAATCATGTCAAAGTTTGGTACAAAGTTGGTACCAAAGTTGCCCTCTGTACTTTTTGTGCTAAGCTGCTTTTGCTTGTCCGCAATGACCATCTTCCCTTCTTACCCCACTGTTTATTACTGGAATATACTACTGATAATAGAAACTGATACAAGAAAATTAATACAGTTTCAGTGATAGGGAAGAGTTACTAGATACTCCATGGCTGTGTCTACACTGGCACCCTTTTGCGGAAAAGGGATGCTAATGAGACACAGCGCAATTGCAAATCCGGGGATTTAAATATCCCCCGCGGCATTTGCATTTACATGGCTGCCGCTTTTTTCCGGCTCGGGGTTTTGCCGGAGAAAAGCGCCAGTCTAGATGCGATCTTGCGGAAAATAAACCCTTTTCCGCAAGATCTCTTATTCCTACTTTCAAGTGCCAGTGTAGACACAGCCATGCATTTGTAAACATTCTCCAAAGTGTTAGAAACAGTGGGACAAGTTCTGATCTCTCTTACACTAGTGCAAAGCAAGAGCAAACACTGAAATCAATGAAGAAGCTCAGGACTGGCACCAAGAGAGGGTAGGATTTGGCTAAGTTGATTTACTGAAGATGTACAATTCTACCAAGCACTTGTTTGCTCATGGTCTAATTTGACCATTGAGGATTTACTGCAGTGAATAGGCTATTTGGGGCTTCCTGTTCAGTACTAAAAAACCTAGTGCAGGTCAGGATAAATATCCATTTAGGAGCATTTGGTAACTGGATGAAAAAGCCTGATGTAGATCATCAGAAATCTACCATTGTATTAGATAAAACAGGAACAGCAGTCATGCCAGAAATTCAATTATAAAATTCTATGGATCAGAAAATAAAGACTTCTAATAAAACTGGAACTGTAGCAAGCCATGTTATAAATAGTACGCATTACAAATCTGGCCCATTTTTCTGTTCAAGAATAATTTGTGAACCAATCATATGTTCTGTTCATGGGTTCATAAGTATTTGCCATGGTTAATGCTGATCCACTTAAGCCAATTAGATGCTGCTGAACTATTTATCTCAGCTATCTTCTTGCTGGTGGTGTTACATGATACTGTCAGTTTTCTAACTGTATGACTGAAATCTCTTCAGGTGAAAAAAACAATAGCAACTATCAGACCTCAGTATTAATTTTCAAAGTAATGAGTCATGCTAAAGCTAATGAAACTATTGGAATTTGTGAACATTCTTGAATATCCATCAGCTCCAAGAATACTTGCAGACAATAATACAGCCACACAAATAACTGCAAACTGAACCTGTCACGTCTATGCAAGGAAACATTTGTGAATCCTTTGATTCCGTAGTCTGCACTAGTTGGCAAAACATTGAATCGTGGCTCAGAAAATATGAGACCATTTCCAAAATAGGCTCCTTTAGAAAATACTGAAGTGACAATATGGTGAACCAAGAGGCAAAACAAAGTGCTGCAGAATGTCACCCTCCCCCAGCAGCATACAACTGTAGTGACATTATGTACCTAATGCAACTGAGATGGGGGAGGATGGGAAGTATGCCAGGCACACAGGGTTAAAAAAAATCACACTTCAGAGAACAAAATGTAATAAAATGTAAACAGTAGATTGGTGAAAGTATAATGGGAAATAAAAGGAGAGAGAACTGAAAGAGCCCTCTGAACATGCGGGGAATTGAAGCTTTTGTATTTTGCAACTTTCTGAGAAAGAAATCCAGGAAACAGTCAGTTTCTCTGAAGTTACAAAATATAGGGACCAAGTCTTTGCCAGCAGGCCTTGTACTGAATTAAAGAGCTACAGAGTTTGGTCATTATTAATTTAAGAAGAAATAAGGGAACACTCAATTATCACTTTAACTACTGTGCTTCATACTTCAGGCTTCACTAAAAGTCAATTTATACTGACGAGAACTAAGGAAATGTATGACGAAAAGTTAAAGACATGCATGAGAGCATTTTTAAAAATGATATATAATATGTACAGTGATGTAAAACTGCTTGTGGTAACAGTGGCAACTGAAAGGTATGCTGAAAGGTATGTAGGCATAATGGGTTCAAGTCTGGATACCTATTTACAGGGCTACTCCACTTTTATATTAGTAATTCCATTTATTCCCATGAATTTACTCCAGGTAAAATGAAGACAATTAAGTGGCCATCATGTTGTTTGTGTGTGTGTGTGTGTATGCATTGCCACTGTTGACATTGGAAGTATAAGTCACTGTATAATTTTTCTTGATTGGAAAATAAATGAGTTTGTTTCAGCAAGTCACATTTATGATTAGGGATGGATCCCCTGCACCGATCCTTAAAATATCTGCCTGACAACATCTCCTGACTGGTTGCTTTCCATCCTTTTGGGTACAGGCATTGGCACAGTATCTTTGGTTATTAACCCTGTGCCTGCTATAAGCCTCTAGCACTCAATACAACACTTGAGTGCTTTTGAAAATTTTAACCTAAGTCCCATTTAAAAACTACCGTATGCACTTAGGAGTCATTTGAAAGTGAGTGAGATCTGAGTTCTAAAAATGACTTTTGAAAATGGGATTTAGGAGCCAAAGTCATTTAGGTGATTCTGAAATGTTTACCTCAAGTCTGAGATTGCTTCCCCTCCCCATTCCCCCGCCATACCAGAATGCAAATCTATTCAAAACCTCCATGGTGAAGCACAGGTATGTCGGAATGTGACAAGTCATCTAGGAACAGCTGAGATTAAGTGCCTTTGCTAGAAGAATGATGGTTCAGTGGTTAAAGCACTTACTGGGGTTTGAGGAGATTAGGGATCAACTCTGCTTTGCTCTGCTACAAATTCCCTATGTAACCTTGGGCAAATCATTTAGGCCTGGATGCCCCCAAAAGGAATTAGGTATTGTGACAATGAGCACCACAGGGCCTAGGAAATCACTGTGATTCACAAAGTCTGAGTTAGAGACCTAGGCTGCCTTCACATGAATGGGGAGAAAGAGGCACCGTAGTCAGCATGCTAGGCCGGAGTTGTCCAAACTAGCCAAAGGGAGATAAATGGGTGCTGAGCCCCACTTCTCTCTGACATAGATACCCAAGTTCAGGCTACAGGAAGCTTCCTATCTCTGCTAGCAATTTTCAGCTATAACCCTTCTCTGAAGTTAGGCATCTAAGCTGTTTAACAGTAAGCCCAAATAGGAACACTAGAACAACTTTTAGAAGGGGGGTACCGAGAGCCATTGAATCAAACTGTAAAGCCTGTATATGGCGGAAACCATTTCAAGCCAGGGGGTGCTGCCATACCCTCCACACATCTACTTCTACCACCAAGGAGCCCAAATGACTCTTGGAGAGAAGACAGAGAGAGCACACAAACATGAGAATTAGCTTGGTGATTTGCGTACTCGTCCAGATTGGGGAAACCCAGGAAACCCCTGCTCTAATTACTTTAATTATTTTATCCAGAGTTCAACAGCTTCCAGAGGAGAGTTTGAGGGTCACATCCCAACACACACACAGACACACACACAAATATATCATAGCCCACAAGTTATGGCACATGTGGGAAAGATGACTAATGCTTGTTCAACTCCTTTCTACTCCTCAGGTACAGTGGGAGGCTTGATCTGGATGGGTTCTCCCACATCCCTGGTGAGTACCCTAACATTAGTTATTTTGAAATAACTGTGCTGTGTGGATGCACCCTATTTGTATGCATGTACCATTCCTGTATCTCACAAGGGTGTTGCTGGAAGAATAAAGATTGTGCTACTATAATAATGAGTTAATATAAATAAGTACCTTAGATAGACAGACCATTACAGTCAGAGAGAGTCAACAGAATAGTTGGAGAGGGAACTTAGAGAGGACCCAGAGAATTTGGTCTGAACTTAATGAAAACTTGATAGCAAAAGAAGTTGAACATTTTCTCTCTCCTCCTGTCCCAATAAATAAATAAAGTAGAATCTATAAATTGTAGCATGAAGTAATTTAACACAGCTTTGCCCAGGACATGTTTTAACCTGTTAGCATCTAAAAGATTTAAAGAAACAAAGGATTATTGTTGGGAATGTTAATTTTGGTTTGTGCTAGCCAAGCACCAATCAAAGCTTTCTTTGTTAGGTAGGTCATACTTCTTCATCTGCGAGCAAAGCCAACTGTGCTGTAGAAACAGAAAGCTGCACTTGAACTCAAAGGAGTCCAAAAACAATCAGATTTCCAATGCAAATGTCGAAAATGATGGGTCAGATCCTGAGCTAGATTAACTCAGTGTAGTTCAACTGAAGTCAGTGGAGCAATGCCAGCTTGTGCCAGCAGAAGATCTTACCCCACAGTAAAAAAAAAACATAAACACAGCCGGATTAATATGATGGCATAGAAAAATGATCATTCATATGTTCACCAGCAATAATTCATTTGCCTGTACTACAGTATCAAAGCTATAGAGCTATAAGATCTTGTGTGTCCTACAGTGTTAACTATAGACCTTAAATTTCTGGTAAGGCATTTTTAATGATTTAAGAGGAAAAGAACAATCCTATCTTTTATATGTTTTCATTTCCATAAAACCAGTACACATCTACAAAGACATCTACTTAGATTCTCCTAAAAGTAAACAACTATACCATATTAATATTGACAACCCCAAGCACCCCAAAATCATGACTCAAGTCCCCCAAAATCATGAGATTGTCTTAAAAATCACAAGACTTAAAATTAATAAACATGGTGTTCTTTTAGTTCACCTCTTGACTTTGGAGTTATAAGGCTCATGCTTATGGCTACATCTACACTACAGGGTTTTTACACAAGAACAGTCATTTTTGAGAAAAAACCCATGGAGTGTCCACACCTCAAGTGCATTTTTGCACAAGTAAATTTACAGTAAATCAAAAGAACAGAGGGGTTTTTGCAGTGTAGGTATTCCTCTTTCTATGAGGAATAACTCCTTTTTGTGCAAGAGTTCTTGCACAAAAAGGTGTGTGTGGATGGGCAACTGGGGGTTTTTGTGCAAAAAGAGCCAATCAAAAAAAGCACAGGTGCTCTGGTGGCTATTCTGTGAATAGCAATCAGAGTTTTCTTTCGAGAGAGCATCCATGCAGTCTGGATGCTCTCTTGCGCAAAAGTGCATTGCTTTTGCGATGCACTTTTGTAGTGTGGACACACTCTTGCACGAGAAGTTTTTGCAGAAGATCTCTTCTGCAAAAAGCTTCTTGCACAAGAAGCCTGCAGTGTAGATGTAGCCTAAGAGAAGAAGTTGACTTATGACAATTTCATTTTGCAGTTTCAAAATTGGTATTTTTTACACATTGGAATGCAAACAAAACCCCAGAATGTTTTACAGAAAGAATTGTCCCTTTTCAGATCAAATCCACATGCATGTGTAGGTCTGCAGTACTCCAGGTCAAGTTCCTGCTCTACTTGTTCCTGCACAGTTTTTCCATCAATCTGTCTGAATAAGGCACAGCAGAAAAGCAAGGGTATGTCTAGACTACAAGCCTCTTTCGAAAGATGCTGTTTTGAAAGAGCTCTTTTCGAAAAAGCCTCTTTCAAAAGAGATCGTCTAGACAGCCCCAAGTCTTTCGAAAAAGCAAGCCGCTTTTTCAAAAGAGACCACCCAGGCAATCTGGATGCTCTCTTTCAAAAAAGCCCTGTTTGCAGTCAAGAACGCCTTTTTTTGAAAGAGCTCTTTCGAAGAAAGGCGTTCTTCCTTGTAAAATGAGGTTTACCGCTGTCGAAAAAACACCACGTTCTTTTGATTTAATTTCAAAAGAACACAACGGCAGTCTAGACACAGGTGAAGTTTTTTCAAAAAAAGGCCACCTTTTTCCATAAAACTCTGTAGTCTAGACATAGCCCAAGTCTCTCACAACCCAGTGCCCCAACCATCACGCTATGTGCTTGCAGGTACTGTCTCAAAAATGTCACTGAAATGGTTGTTTTGTCTAATATGTTCAGACCAGCTCTATTGCACATGCTGGAAATTCACGTTTTCCAAAAAATGGAAGCAGAAATCTCCACATAACTCAAACCAGTATGTAGGGCTTTAAGAAATCAAGTATCTAGAGACTCATGATAAAAATATGAGTTGGCAACTCTGCAAGTGAATTCCTTTAATTTGATCCAAATAACCCTTCATTCACCACCCTGTAATGATAGATTAATGTTCTTTCAACATC
This sequence comes from Rafetus swinhoei, assembly GCA_019425775.1. Classification (NCBI taxonomy): domain Eukaryota; kingdom Metazoa; phylum Chordata; order Testudines; family Trionychidae; genus Rafetus; species Rafetus swinhoei. The sequence goes on from CM033437.1 coordinate 313,887,305, forward strand.
AAGGCCCTTTTCCTCATAAGAAATCCTCAGGTGCTGATTGTTTTTTATGCTTTATAATAATGGGGATGAAAACGCAAATGTTAAAATAATTGATAAACATGGTTAATAATGGATACACATTAGTCACTCACTGTCATGACCAGAATTAGAGCACCATTTGTAATGTGCACTTTGAGTCAAGTAATTATGAACTGGATATAGTAGAGAAAGTGCTTAGAGATTACTGCTCTGTGCTTTACCTAATTAAATGCTGTAAACATGAATATTGCTGTGTATCTAGTTTAAAAAATTAAACTGTGTGCACAGTTAGATACACCTATGCTACTTCTGTCAAGGTAATTTTACCATGTGCTTTGTCACTGCTATATGTGTGAAGCACCAACACATTTTAGTTTTAGCTGTACTAAACAATTCACCACTCTTAGTTTTGAAAAAGGAGAGATCTAGGATGTTTCCTCAAGTAACAAAATATGCTTCACACTGTTATTCACATGGCTGACACACACAGCTTTTAATTAGAAAATTCATCATGCTGTAGTATGAGACTTGTATTTTTGGAAGTTCCTACAGACCAAGTGCTAAAATCACAGTCCTACCCGACCTACATCCTGTCCCACAGAGGTGGTGAGGCACATGATAAGCCCCTCTGGAAAATCATTACTAATAACAAAATCTCTGTTTGAATGTGGGGCATATAATTCCCTCTGACTTTTCTTAGACAAGGGAAAGGAAGTGGGGATGTCCTCTTCCCAGTACACAGAATCAGTTCTGTGAGAGCTGTCCCACCATAGAACCTAGGAGGAACAAGAGGACCAAAACAGGGAGAAAGGGAGTAGGAACCATTTCTGGGTTTGAACATTCTTGAGAAAAGGATGTCTCTCTAAGGGTGTGTCTAGACTACAGGGATTTTTCGAAAAAAGTGGCCTTTTTCCAAAAAAACTTTCCCTGCGTCTAGTTCTTTCAAAAGTAAATCGAAAGAATGCGGCAGTTTTTTCGACCGCGGAAAACCTTGTTTTACGAGGAAGAACGCCTTTTTTCGAAAGTGCTCTTTCGAAAAAAGGTGCTATGTAATGCAAACTGTGCTTTTTCGAAAGAGAGCATCCAGACTGCCTGGGTGCTCTCTTTCAAAAAAGCGACTTGCTTTTTCGAAAGTACTGGTTGTAGTCTAGACACTCTTTTTCAAAAGAGGCTTGTAGTCTAGATGTAGCCTAGCTGATTAGATCAAAAGATAGATCCCATAGTTCATGTATTGATGTCCGATTCTAACAATCAGAATTCAAGTCCCAGCTCTGCTACAAACTTCCTTTATGATTTTGTGAACAACCTTTCAGTTAGGTGGCAATGTTCCACTGGTTAAATGGGGATAATACTCTTTTTCGCTCACAGGAATGTTGAGGGATACATTTGTTGATCTCTGGTGATGCAAAACTCAATCATTCCAACACATATTGTTGCTAACACTTCAATGTACAGGGCAAACATGGTGGGACAATGGCATTAGCACTAAGCTGCTGGTAAAATGAGTCTGACAATCAAGGCCAGTGTTTCCTGTAAGCTGTGGACTTGTGTAGCCATTCAGGAGACATTCAAATGGTGCCCAACTGATTAGCAGAATGCCCACAGCTAGGTTTTGTGTTTCTGCTTGTGGTTCACACTCACATGTGTCTCAGTGACATAAAAATTATTCAGCACATGGATGGAAAGAATCCACACATGGGTGGAAAAAATATTAGAGGGAACACTGGACAAGACTTTAATATTTGTGATATGCTTCAGTGTAAGAATTTATATCAGATCACCACAGAGTGCAATATGTTTTTTTTCTCCCAAATGGGAGTCAAATGAGCGGCAGCTATTACTCAGGAAAAACTTTGATTTAATGGAAGCTTTGCCTTACCATGAATTGAGTTATCACACCTGAGTGTGGCTTCATTTTAATGGCATGTGTTGTAATTTTGTCCTGACCCAGAATGAACATGTACAGGCTATGGGGAAATGGCAATGATAACATGGAAAATTGGAAAATGACCATCAATGCTATAGAAGCAGGGAAAGATTTTTTGGGAAAAAACTGACAATAGCTTCATTTTAAAAGTATTAACTGTTAATATGTAGAAGTCTAAATACCTATCTTACCTGTATACTCAGACCTGCTCCCATTATCTTCAGTGGATGCTGGAGCAAGGCATTTGGTTCTGGAGTACATGGTTCAGTAAAAGAACTTCCACTAAGCATCTGCCAAAATGGTTGCTATTTTTCTTTTGGATCCCAAAGCAGCACGGTTCTTGTAGGACAGCAAATATCAGTGCTGCGTGCTAATTAGGAGTCCTACAAATAGAGGTCACAAAAACAAAAGCAAAGCCTTTCCGGGAGGAAGACAAACTTGTGATTTGTGAATGAAAAGCCAGGAAGTTTTAAAAGTGAAAGGGACATAAATTAAATCGGTCTATTCTTACAAACTGGAGCAGTGGAAACTACTTGGTGTTCAGCACTTGAAGTGGAGAGATTTTAACTCTTTGCTCTTCATTCAGTTCTGATAACTGCTATACAAAAGAGCCAGTGAATGTGTCAGAAAAACCTTTTTAAATGTTAAAAGCCAGGGAGAGGAATTAGATTAAATTATGACTGCAATAGATAGGACCACTCTTGGTATAGATGAAACAGACAAAAGGAGATATGATAACTTGTTAGTCCTCCATTAGTTATCAACACAAACTTTGGTATCTGCTACAATCTCATCTTCTTGTTCAGTACCATGTATCATTATTTCATCTAACCTTTTCACTTCCTTGACCCTTTCTGCTCAAATGTATTTGCTATTATAGGAAAGTCATGTTTGCAGGCTAACTGAACTCTTTCATGCTTTCACATCCTGTGTGGATGAATGGTTGGGCCAGGCTCATCATTTTTCAGACCATTGTGAATCTGCCCTCTAAGGAACATCCAGAGAGAATCAATTTCCTCTACTGGTACAGAACTGGGGACCACAAACAGGGGTATTTGAGAGGGAGAGAAGAAGATCCCTTTGCTGAATAAGCAAGGTGTGAGTACTAACTTTGGGGTGAATGAATTTGCTTAACTGTTGCATTTTTCTTTCTCTTTCAGTATTTCAGTTATTGTGTCAGTTGGGATTGTGTGTCTGGGGATTTTTTGAGCCTTTTCCCCTTGATTACCCTTGATCATCTTCAGCCTCAATTAACCTTAAGATCACACTCCCCCTGTGTGGTTAACAAGGAGAGATGGCTTTAAAAGCCAGAGGCTAAGTGACCAGGAAACCGCAAACAGGAGAGTCTGAGAGGGAGTTTGTAAGATGGAGTCCCGAGATAGTCACTATGGTTAGACAAGAGCCACATCACCTGTGCCAACAATTTTCCTGACTCCTCCACCTGTGCCTGTAGCCAGACAGACAGCCTGACCATGGATGCCTCTAGGGACATCCTCAGAATTTATGGGGCCCTACGCAGTACTATTAAAGTGAGGCCCCTATGCCCAACAGCAAACCGGGATGGAGGGATGATAATTTTTTAGAGATGTGATTTTACTATCTTCAGCAACACACTCATGAAATATTTTTAAAGCAAACTTTAAACTAAGATCCTGTAGACTAACACAGGAAATCCAGAAACTGACACTATATACCAGGGATTGGCAAATGCCTGTTAAATAAATAATTTCTCTACCACCTGAATGGCTATTTCACAAGTTCAATGTTCTGCTCTCGCTTTACCTGGAGATCTTGAATGATCTAAAAATAAAAAAGGAGTCCTATAGAAAGTGGAAAGTAGGCCAAGTTACAAATAACAGAAAATGTGTAAATGGCAGTGGCGCTTAATGCCTTCTTTATTTTAGTTTTCACCAAGTAGGTTGGTGATGATTGGACACCTAACATGCTGAATGATAGTGAAAATGAGAAAAACAACAAATGGTCCACAGCCCACAGCACAACCCACGAAAGCTCATGATACCATCTACATGTTTTGTTAGTCTAGAAAGTGCTACCAGACCATTTGTTGTTTTTTCTGTAACAGACTAACTCAGCTACCCCCTGAAGCCAGTGAAAATGAGGTAGGTTTAGAAGATAAAATAGGAAAAAAATAAGTTAAAAATTACTTATAGGTCTTCAAGTCATGAGAGCCTGATGAAATGCATCCTAAAATCCTCAATGAGCTGATAGAGGAGTATCTGAGCCATTAGTTATTATCTTTGAAAAGTCATGGAAGACAGGAGAAATTTCAGAAGGCTGGAAAAGGGCAAATATAGTGTCCATCTATAAAAAGGGGAAAAAGGATAACCCAGGAAACTACAGAACAGTCAGTTTAACTTCTATACCAGGAAAGATAATGGAGCAAATAATTAAGGAATCCATTTGCAAACATCCAGAATATAATAGGGTGATAAGTAACAGTCAGCATGGATTTGCAGAGAACAAATCATGACAAACCAACCCGAAAGCTTTCTTTGATAAGATAAGGAACTTTGTGGCTAAGGGGGAAGTGGTAGATGTGGTATACCCAGAGTTTAGTAAAGCATTTGATACAGTCTCACATGGCCTTCTTATAAATAAACTAGGTAAATACAACCTAGATAGGACTACTATGATGTGGGTGGATGACCATTCCCAGAGAGTAGTTATCAATAGTTCACAGTCATGTTGGAAGGGCATAATAAGTGGGGGGGTTCAGTGCTGGGATCAGGTCTGTTTAATATCTTAATCAATTATTTAGATAATGACATAAAGAGTATGCTTACAAAGTTTGATACCAAACTGGGAGGGGTTGCAAGTGCTTTGGCTGATAGGATTATAATTCAAAATTATCTGGACAAACTGGAGAAAAGGTCTGAGTAAATAGTATGAAATTGAGTAAGGACAAATACAGAGTACCCCACATAAGAAGGGACGATCAGTTGCATACATATACAATGGGAAATGACTGTCTAGGGAGCAGTCTTGCAGAAGGGGACCTAGAAGTCATAGTGGATCACAAAATAAATTTGAGACAGTGTGACACTGTTGCAACAAAAGCAAACATGATTCTGGGATGCATTAACAGGAGTGGTGTAGGCAAGACACGAGAAGTCATTCTTCCGCTCTACTCTGCACTGGAGTATTGTATCCAGTTTTGGGTGCCAAATTTCAAGAAAGACATGGAGAAATTGGAGAGGGTCCAGAGAAGATCAACAAAAATGAAAGATTAAAGATCTAGAAAACATGACCCATGAGGGAAGATTGAAAGAATTGGGTTTGTTTTTCATTAAGGAAAATATTATTTAATTAAAGATTACAATTTTTTCTCTTGGGAGAGGAAGGAAGGTGCAGTGGTTGGGGCACTAGCTTGGCATTCAGAAAAGCAGCCCCTGCTCTGTACATTGCCTCTGAAGCACCTGGCATTGACTGATGTGGAAGACAGGATTCTGGGGAAGAGCAACAGAAGCCTTCTCAAAGTGGAGGTCCCCTCATGCCATCCTGCCCTCTGAGGCCCCACTCCCATGCCACCCCTTCTCCCTGAGCTTCCGCTCTTGCACCACCCATTTGGCCTGAGGCCCAATCCTTGCATCTCCTCTTTTCCCAAGGCCTTGCTTTGTGCGCCGCCTCTTCTCTCCAAAACCCTGACCCTCGTTCACTCCTCTCTGACCCTTCCCTCCATCACTCACCCTTACAACTGGAAAAAAGTGATGGGGCCATGGTCTATGCTAGATGGACCATTGCTCTGACTCAATATGGCTGTTCTTATATTCATCTCCAGGGGTAAAGGACTGAAATTAGAAATAACCTTCTGCCTTACCCCTTGTCCTCTTCCTCTCCTGTCCATTCTCTCTCCTCCACTCCTTGCCCTGATCTAACCACACTGTCTCTTTGAGCTACTTTCCCTCTGCTGAGAAGAATGCTCTTGTGTCTTCTATTTTGAAAACAAATTTTCTCTACACCCCCACATATTTCATCTCCAAAGCTCTTAAGCCTTCGGTGCATATACGCATTGCCTAGACTTTCTCTCACTCTTTTTCCTCCTGATCCCTGTGGATGCAGAAGCACATGCCTCTCGGGCAGGGATGTTTATGGCTAGTCAGAACTCTTGCAAGGTGCACTGAACCATGCATCCCAAGGACAGATTTCACTTTGTATTGCTTTGGAATCCCATTCAGAGGAGAGAGCTGCCCCTGCCCTGAAGAGAAAAAAAAATCCCCAGAAGAGAATTTCTTGTCTTCCTAATTCCTGTTCATTCTCCATCACCATTGACCACTTCAGTATCTTTTTCCATCTCCCACACTCAACCTTAGCAATTTACTTTTCTATTCCCCCTAATAATCAGTTGTCAGTAAGGGTACATCTTGACTACATCCCTCTGTCAACAGAGGGATGTTAATGAGGCACTTTGAAAGTGTAAATGAAGCAGGGATTTAAATATCCCGCACTTTGTTTGCATAATCGCGTCATGGCGTCATTTTTTGAGGAGTACAGAATCTTTCGAAAAAGCCTGCCATTTTCAACAGAACCGCGTCTAGAGCGCGTTTTTACTTTCGAAATGGCACTTGTTTGAAAGAGCGCCATGATGTGATTATGCAAATGAAACGCAGAATATTTAAATCCCCGCTTCATTTGCACTTTCGAAGTGCCTCATTTACATCCTGCTGTCGACAGAGGAATGCAGTCTAGATGTACACTAAAGTCCCAATTCAGAAAGCACTCCTATTCCAGAAATCTCTTAAGCCTATGCTTAACACCCATTAGAATTACATGCTTAAGTGCTTTCCTGATTCAGGATGGATGTAAGCATGTGCTTAGCTCTACATTCTGAATTAGATCCTAAGCCTGGAGGTTTCTTGCTCTATTATCACACAGGCTCGCTACTTCCCCTGACATTTAATTTGACTGAGTCATCCAGACACAAGATTTCTGGCATGTAGCAAAATTAAACTAGATGTTTAATTAGAAGTAATGGAAACATAGAAAGTAAAATATAATTAAGTGGATTAAAAAAAACCCCAAACCTTTGATTTCCAAACAACCAAAAAGGAAACAAATGGAAAGGAAAGGAAAATAGAAAACAAGAGTACAACTCCTCTTTATTTAAACTTTAAAAAAAGAAAATGAAGAAACAGCTGCTACATTTAGACTCATTTAAAAATAATCCACTTTACCGGTCAGGTATCTTTCTCTGAAATATTTTTCCACTACACACTTCAATTTTTACTTTAGAATTTTTTAAATGTTTAAGCAACTCTGAAGTGTTTCATGAAAGATACTTTGTTTCTTAAACTTTGAAACTGTTGAGAGCATTTAAATTATAAAGGGTTTCTTTCTCTAGTTTCATCTGAAGATTATGTTGCCAAAACTTTTGGACTGTGATGCTCATATTGATGGCTTCTGGAAAAGCTAGGATTAGAAAGCTTAAAGGATCATTCTTTGAGATCCTATCATTGACCTAACCTTGTGCACATTATTGATTATAACATTTTTTACTTTTTTGTGCCCAATTAGTTTAAACATATTTCATTAAGTGTTCTATCTTTATGGCAATGTCTGTTGGGAGGCAGCCTCTTAACAAAGCCTTTGAAAGCTGTGGTTTCCAACACATCTGAGGTCCCAAAGGAAAATTCATTGACACATACTGTACATGGCTTACTGCAACATAGAAATTCTTGTGTTGCTTACAGCAGGCTATGGAGTGGTGGTTCTCACTTGTGGCCCAGTCAGCACAGAGCTGCTGCTCCATGTAAGATCCTCAGGGCCATGCAGGTAAGTACTGGATGTGGCCCAAAATGGTAAATAGGTTGAGAACTAATGTTATAAAGGAAGCTGTAGTAAAATACTTCATATACAATGTGAATTGACATATTAATATTTTGAATAGTTCTTCATGGTTTTGTCTGTTCAAAATTCCACCTACCAACAATCAGCTGGATTGTGTTCTGGTCAAGCCACCCCAGTTGCCCTGAAGCTGGGTTGCCCACCAGCCTGCCCTCGCCTCACCAGTTGGCCTGAGCACCAGCTTGCTCACCCCAGCCTCGCTGAGTCCTGGCTACCGGCTGCGGTAGGCCAGCCATGTCAGCCACCCCAACCCCGTGTTGCCAGCCACAAGCTCACCCAAGCCACTCCCATCCACCAACTGCTCCAGGCTGCTGATGGCCAGCATGAGCTGCTGTCTGAGTTCCAAGCTTCAGGTAGCCTGCCAAAGCTGAGCCCCACCAGCTTTTGGGGAGATAAGGAGCATGGGCAGGATGCCATAGTGGGGCTACAACCTGAGTTTAAGGAGGTTTAGTTTCCCCTGGCCTATTATATCCACCGCCTTTGAGTAAAGGCATGTTTATGTTTCAGATATTGATATCTGTCATGGAGCTGGTACAATAGAAATTTGATAAATTACATAATCTTTGAGTATGAAAGATGGAACTCTGAAATACACTGCTTTGGTGGACAATATAGTTATTTGTGGCTCCTCAGGTCAGAGTTTAACTGTAGTTGACCATTTGAGGCATTAGCTATTATCATGTTTCATAGTCAAACTTGAATTCATCACCTACTGAAGTCAACAGGAGCCAAGGGCATTCACCTGGCAGGGGATATTCAGCTCCATGAAGAATCAGGGTCATTTTTATTTATCTATGGGCCTCATTCTGCATGCATGGATTTCAATAGAGAATAGGACCCTAGAGGGGGTGACTGTGGCTACTGATCTAGAAGCAGAGAGGTTAGAAATGGAATGTCCTGGAGATTAGTTCTGGTTCAGTCTTGTTTACAGAACGCCACATTTTCCAGAAAAAAAAAAATTATAGTCTTTCACAGCCTGCTGTTGCGATGTAAGTAGGAGAGAAAATTAAACAAGAAAGAGCCTGGAAAGAAATGGATAAAATACAGGCAAAGCCTAACAATTAGAAGTAAGGATTTAGGGAAATGTTTATGATTTTATATAAGTGAAAGTCTATGCAATAATGGTTTTAGTACTCCTAAACCCTATTTCTCCCAACAGAAGAGAAGCCAGCTATCAGAGACACAATTATTCCTCCCTGATTCTATTATTTCACCCTTAGCTTGAAATAAGCTATGCAATTTGCATTATGCAAATTGTGTAGCTTATTTCAAGTGTATTTTGAAATAGCTTATTTCATAATTTGGCACTGTCTACACAGCGCCAAATTTTGAAATAAAATGCTATTCCAAAATACCTCTTAACCCTAGTGGAACGAGGATTACGGGGATGTCGGAATAAGCCACCCATTATTTTGAAATCTATTTTGAAATAATGGGCTGCTTCAATAGACATGGAATAGCTATTTTGGGATATTTCCAATGTCCCAAAATAGCTCTTCAATGTAGATGTACTCTTAGAGTATGGGGATTTTGAGTGAGTAAAAGGAATGCATCAGCATTTTGGCCTTGTGTGATGGGATATACCAACCCCATACTGGTTCTGCAAAGATTAATCATTCTCTTTGGGCTCAGGGGCCCTGCCCCTCGGTTCTGCTGGGCATGCTCCAGCTGGAAGCAGGCTATAAATGAAACAGAGCAGCTCAGTTTAGGTTGACCATTGGAGAAGAAGGAGTGATGCAGGCTCCTGCAAAAGGACCACCTGCACTCCAGGACACTGAGGGAAACCAGAGGAAGACAACCCATAACCCCCGGGCTCAGGGTGCCACAAAGGGAGAAGAGACCATGATAATCTCAAGAAAGAAACCTGCTGAGGAACAGATAGGAAGTGACCACGGGAAACTTTTCAAGGAATTAATTGTAGAACTAGAGACTAGTCCAGTGTATTTAGCCAGGATTCCTACCAAACTGGTGGCGAGAACCCCACCACTGGCAGGGCCCAGGGTTGGGATCTGGTGGAGAGGAAGGAATTAGGTCCTCCTATCTTGGCCACTGCACGCTCTGGAGTGTTGGCCCACCTCACCAATATTGCTGATGCTGGCTTTTAGGCCACTCAATCCTGACAGAAAGTACAACCCTATTGGCTCTGGCCATTAGGCTGTGCTGCCCTGGCAGAGAAAGTAGTTATACTGAACGTGGCCAGGAGACCTTGCAGCCCTAACCAATAGTGTTGCCTCATGGATGCTGGCCATAAGGCCACAATGCATCCAGGCCAGGAGCAGTCATCCAAACTCAGCCAGGGGGGTCATTATCCCTGTCCAAAGTGTGATGGGGTGTACCAGCCCCTTGACCAGTGTTCCCTATAAGTTGTGCACTTGAGTGGCCACCCAGGAGAGAGTCAAATGCTGCCCAGCTGATTAGCAGAGCACCTACAGCTAGATTTTGTGTTATTACTGCTGGGGCACATTTACACGTCTCAGGGCACATAACATTTATTCTGCACATGTATGGGAAAATATGCACATGGATGGAAAAAACTAGAGAGAACATTGCCCATGACACCCTGATTCAGCAATGGACTAATTCATATCCTTAAACATTACTGATTCTTACGATCTGTATTCTATGGTCCTATTTCTCCACAACCTTGCATCAGTTTTATGTTGTTGCTTTCTTCTGCTGTGTGTTCAAGGAACCACCAAGACTGGTCACGGTTCCAAAATATTATCAGTGGCACACAAGAGGATGGTACCAGCAGCTCCTCCCAACATTACTACTTATAGCCGCTGCTGCAGACAGGTTCTCTCTCTGAGTGGTCAAAGCTGCCATATACAATTTGCAACCACCATGTCTAGAAGTCAAAAATGTTTCTGTTAACTTACCTGATCACATGGAGTAGGGTCAGCTAATCAGATAACCAGATGCAACAACATGTGATTTGTGACCATTCGCCACTCTCAGAGCCAGTTCCAAAGAAAAAATGTACATTTGTCAGACTTTTCTCAGCCATCTAACATAAAAATAGTATTTACTGAACAGCATTTCATTTAAAAACAACATAAAATTGTTTCTACTTTACAGAAGTCACACAAACTGAAGAAGGTAATTTTGACTAAAAAGAGCTGTTATGAATATTTCACCCCTAAGTAAGCTGTTAAGAATCTGCATCTCTTTGTTTTCACATTTTACAAATTGGCTCTAATTCTCATGAATGGTATTGAAATGAATGGGACTACTCACCATGTGTAATGTTAAGCATGTGCCACAGTCGTCAAAGGATCAGGGCCTTTCTCAAGGTCAGTATTTCCCAAGATAAATCTGTGGTTGTACATTGTTCTGAAGATAAATATCCTGCTCTGCATGATTTTTCTCATAGATCAACCTCCACCACCACCACCACCATCACCACACACCCCCATTCCCTTGGGAATAGATTTGATTCTTCTCTGGGATTAAGAATGTCTTGCTGGAAAGAGATTTTAATCCAAACTTGGATCTATAAGGGTAGGTTTTGCCTCAAGCAGTTTTTCAGCATCCTCAGGAATATAGTTCACCTGTGACGCTCACTGAGATCACTCTTGGACTTGCTCCTGCTCACACTGAAGTCAGTAGTTTTCACAAAGATTTAAGTAGGACCAGGCATGGGGCTCCTTGTTGCTGTGATTCCCTCTCCATGGATGGTGTACTGGACTTGCTGATCTGGGGGCTTGGAGGGGAAGGGCTAATGCACATTTTTGAAGACAGGTTATTTAGATAGACTCCTCTGTAATAAGCAATCACACCTACCATTGTCCATAGAAGTATACAACTACCTTCATCAGTAAGATTGGCATTGAAATGCCAAATGATCCCATTCTTCCCTATCCTCTTTCAGGCATAAACAGGATCTGCAGTCACAGCACACTGTCCTTACAGGCACTGGTCAGTTGTACTAGGATAGAATGTGGTCTTACTACTAGCTTTATAAAAAAGAAAGTAGAAATAACTATCTCAGCAAAGGTCTTCAGAAGTGGGTGGAAAGCTCCAATGCTCACCCATGTATAGGCACCTAAATAATTGGGGGATTAAAATGCTGAGAACCCAACAGCTTCCACTGAAATTAATGGATGCTTTGCACTTTTGCAAATCAGGCAGTTTATTCAGGTGTCTATATGTAGGCTTTAGACATGCACTTTTGAAAATCTTGGCCCATCTCTTTCTATGTAGGGTTTAGTGGCCTTAAGTAATTTAAAATACATATGAAAAGATAGTGGGTAGGCCCATCTTTTATGGCCAGCACAATAGACTCCTAATGCAGAAAGAAGATTCAATAATATTTATGAGTCCCATTTGCAAAGGGATCGTTGTCTCCTGCTGTATCACTTTCCATGTCAGCTGTAGTTAGCAAGACTTAAAGGCATTCAGCATCTCTTGGGTGGTACTCAATACCATATGAGCAAATCAATATGTAATACGGTATAAACTTTGCTTAGCATCTGTTTGATGCCCATATGGTTCCAATGTAGCATCAGTTATTTCTCATTTGAGATTTGCTGGCAGAGAATAAGAAATTAAATGAGATTTAGAAACCTCTTATATTCACACTTAAAGAAAGGGCTTAGATGTGGTCATATCAGAAGCTTGGCATTTGTTCTAGACCTGACTCATTGTGGAGTTACAGCAAGCTAGTAGGGATAAGAGCAAATGAATCATTCAGTGTGATTTTGTTGATCCAGCTGTGGGGCTGAATTAGACCTCCGGGGACAGCAAAAATATAATTTTACAACAGACAGAATGACATGCCATTACAAAAAAATGTTTAAATTCACCCAGATAAGTCACATTGTAGAGTGAGAAGTTATGTGTGCTATGACCAACTGAATAATTAGTACCAATTAACTAAAACCCTACAAGTAAAACTGGATGAATATTGCGAAAAACAAAACTACCAAAAATATCTGAATGCTCACAGAAAGTGAACTGCAGGGTCACATATGCAAATATTGGCAGAAGCCACATATTAAATTATTATGTGAATATTCCTACTAGAAATGTGTCCAAAAGTTAATCATTCTGTCTCATTATTACTTTGCTCTCCACTCATCTTTTTTTGTCATATCCTTCTTTGTCTTTATTAAGTTAGTTAGACTGTAATATTTGTGGGTCAAGGACTGTTTTTCCCTTATACATCTGTATTGCATCTTGTACAATGCAGGTACCAATCAGAGACGTAGACCATACCATAATCTTACATATTTAGACCCTACATAATAATCAATGCCTACACACCTAAATTGTGCTTAAAATACTGCCATGTGAATGGCCAATCAGCACAGCTCACAGAAATTGTCATGATCAATCTATGAAGTTAATAAAACCTGCAAAAAATTCACTGAGTAATTTCAGACAAATACATTCAAGGAAACTGCCATCTGTTTGTGGATATTGCATAGTCAGAAAAAAGAAGTTAAATTTGTTTGTTTGAATTATTCACTCAGATCTAATCACAATCAAGATCAAGACTGAACAAAATTAGTTGATTTTTAAATTTTGTTTTCCTTTTTTAAAAATAAGGAACTCAATATGCATATACAAGTATTCATGTTAACTGTTCCACTGAATTCAATGGGATTCAGTTACATGTGTAGGAGTTTGCAAGATACATAGAACTCAATTCTGGAACTAGCTCTGCATGGGCAGCTTCCTGATCCTACATAATGCTCCATTAACTCCAAATAGATTCATAGGCATTGGGTCATAGCTATTCACTCGGACTTGAGTAGATATAAGAGATTTATCAATAGGTTATAACTTGTGTGCAGATAAGAACCATAACATACAACCAAGGGAATGCAAGAAAGAAGCTGGCTTTATTCTTACTGAGGCTGGAATATTTCTGATTTGCTTATGCGTACTATTGTATTTGCATTGTGTAATGTGCACTCTGTAATGTGGCTCTTGCCTTGACAAAAAAAAAAGAGCCATCAGATTCATTTAGAAAATATAAGTGATACACAGATTAAAATGGATTCATAGGAGCTTTTGATATGTATATGGACTAAACCCCCAAAACCATTCTCACCCTTTGCAGGCAACAGAGCCACACATACAGGCAGGAACATGCTGGGCTGCTGGCTGGCAGTCTCCCAGGTAAGCATCTCCTGGCCAGAGTCTACCTCTGGCACCCCAGCCCCCTTCCCCCCCCCCCAACACTTTGCCCCCTCCTACAGCCCTGCCCCACATAACCCAAACCCTCTGCATCCCTACTCCTGCTCCTCTATCCCCTCCCAGATCCAGCACTCCAATCCCCTGTCCCAGGTCATAACTCCTTCCTGCCCTAGGTCAAAACCCAAACCCCTGCACCCACTCCTGCACCTCAGTCCCCTGCCCCAGGTCACAAACCCTTCCTTTGCCCAAACTCCTTCCCAGATCCCATACCCCCTTCTATACTCCATTCCCTTATCCCAAGCTCTCTTCTGCACCCAAACTCCATCCCAGACCCTGCCCCTCCTCCATTAATATCATGGAAGAGTGCAGTCCTTGATCATTTACCAAATTCTTGGAGTGGCCCCCCCCATCAAAAATTATAGCCAACCCCATTCTAGAGTATGTAAAGTTGCCTCTTTTGACGGTGTTCCATTTTGTTCTGTTGAGATTCTTATACTGCATCTATCAACATACTACATAAAAGCCTTCCAAGAGTGAATTGAATCTCATAACATTGAGGGCTCATCTAGACTATGAAGAACAGTCGAAAGAGGATATGCAAATTCTGCGGGAATTTGCATATCTTCTTCTGATCGCACTTTCGAAAGCAGAGCTTTTGAAAGTGAAAGTATTTTAGATGTGGCTTTTTTGGCAAACCCCCTCTTTGCCAAAAAACCACGTAAACCTCATTTTTTGAGAAAGAACGGCTTTTTGACAAGGGGGGGTTCACCAAAAAAACTGTGTCTAAACTACTTTCACTTTCGAAAGCTCCACTTTCGAAAGTGCGATCGGAAGAAGATATGCAAATTCCCACAGATATGCTCTTTTGACTATTCCATGTAGTCTAGATGAGCCCTGAGAGACTTGTATCTGTCATAAGTGTTTTTTAACTCTTCCTAAGAGAGACGTTGCACGTGGATTTATTTCTTTCATATATTCATTGCTATTAGTAAAGACAAGGTTGAATAAGTGGGTTTTGCACTTGAAATGGAAGGTGGTAACATTTTGGGGTTCACAGATTCTGGAGTTTGTGCTACATTTTTGGATCAACCTCTGAGAAGTTTTGTCTCCTGCACAGCCAAGCTCTGCCTGCATGTCTCATAGTGCCAGATGTGCAGTGTTATTAAACTTGGTCATCTTCCCAGAGCTTTAGGTTACCTTTTTGGTACTGGGTCTGGATCATTAAGTTCCTTGAGTATCTGGACTGAGACATTGAATTTGGCATGGTTTTGTAGTGAGCAGAGGATGGGTTTGATGTGCTTGCAAAAAGCCATGTTCCTTATGAGGTGCATTGATGCAGTTTATATTAATTCTAGTTTCCTGAGGACTGACAGTTTCAGTGCCAAGTGGACTCCATTGTAGTACTCTGTTTGGCAGTTAACAGAAGCATTATTACTAAGTCCTAGTCATAATCTGAGGGGATAGGATCCAGTCTCCTACCCAGCTATAGATGGTAGAATATTTAGTATGTAAGGTCAAATTCTGATCTCATTTACACCACCACAAATCTGTAATGAAACCCAGATTCAGCAAACAACATGTGCAACCAATGGGATGACTCTTGCATGAAGTTAGGGAGGTGTTTAGTTCATTTGCTATATCAAGGCCTCACATGGCAGATCACAGAGGACTTACTCCAGATGTATACTGCTATACCACTTTGATCCATGGTATTGAATAAACACAACTATGAATTAGATAATGCAGTTGGGTATTTTTAAAAATACTTATTGATATGAATAGAAAACTCTCAGTAAAAAATATCTGCACTCACTGAGGTGCATCAGCTATTGACATATTCACTAATCATTTCTGGGTAAGATGATGCATAACTAAGCAGGGGAAAGCAAAACGATAGCCCCCATCTGCATGAATGGATTACTCTGTTAAATTCCTTCCCACCTTCTCCACCCGTCTCCTTACTGAGATTTTGTATCTAAAAGGAAAATAAGTTTTTTCAGGCAAACAGTGACTAAATAATTTAGGGAGAAAAGCAGAGCTTTTCCACATGCAAATCTTAACATTATATGAACATTACTGGACTCATATAAAATGTTCTTTGGTTTCATGATTATTGTCCAAAAGAAGTAATCTCTAGCACTGCCCAGTTCTGAATAAAGCCATTCCAGGCTGCTTTTGAAAATTCCAGTCAAAGCACATAGTTTTGCAGTAAACTCATCTGGATAGTTTCTTGGCCAAAACAATTTCAGCAAAAAGTCTGGTTCCAGACATACTATATTAAATAACCTCTAAATTGGCAAAAAGTAATGCATACATTCCATTCCAGAGTCTGCCATGGGTCCGGTCAGCTGAGGTAATGTAAGATTATCTTCACATCTGAAAACTATAACAGTTTTTCAGAAAATAATTGGCAAAACAGCTCTCTCATAAGACTTTCTGCCAAAGTGTATTTGCAAACATATATATAGATAGATATTTTTAAACAGGAGCAATGTATTTATGACTTTTTAAGCGAGGCTAATGATGAAAAGTGGAATGGATGTTTACACTAAATAAAGAATGAAATGCTGCTAGTTAACGTAATTGGACATGCAAGAGTTTATACTCATCTTTATAAACATATTTGATGTGTTTAAGCTAAGGACAGAAATCTCCTCTCATATACATTGCCATTTACATCAATGTAACTCCACTGACTCCTGGAAATTTACTCCTGCTTAAAATTTAAATTTTCATAGAGGCTCATCTACGCTGTTAAATGACTGTGTTTTACAGTCTGGTGACTAACATGATATTAAGCATGATTTAGCACTCAACAAGATAGATAAGAACAGTCATGTTTAAAATCATATCAACCAGTTGTGATTAACCCAAAAGGGAAAGTCAGGCCCAGTTAATGATGGTCACTGAAAAGAAAGAGATTGGTTATGTGTACTTTAGTTTCTAGTCAGCTGCTAGCCGGTTTTGCTTGCTCTTTTCCTAGCAAAATATTGTGTTGTTTTGTGGTTCAATATAGCAACAATGGGGATATTTCATTCTATATATCTCCTTGTTGTTATTTCAAAAACAGAACAAAATTCTTATTGGAATTGGAAAGTGCCACCGCATCACTTTTCTTTTCTAGACTTCTATTTTTCTTACAAAGATCTTCGCTTGTCTTCAGTGGGTTTTGCTTTATTACCAAAAATTAAGCCAAGAAACTGGGATTCACACTATTGTTATCTAAGATGTCTTTTACTGAACCTCTAAACTTTCACTGGTTTATATTGACTTCCAGCCAAGATCCAGGAGACTCACTGAGCACTGGGTCAGCTCCCTCACACTACACCTTTTTCCCCAGTGTGCCTACAGGTCATGCCACCTATTACCTAGCCATCCTCAGTGCAATCTTATTCTTGGAATGTCAAAGAAGTGAATAGTGGGACCATAAATATGAGTCACTCTTCAAAATAGTTATTCTAATCTATTTTTGATATTTTGCCTCTGCCTATCAGTGCAGTTGTATCTAAACAATCTGTATTGTTTAAATACACTTCACTGACATGCACAGAACACTCCTTAAGTTGACTTCTAGTGGTCTGCAGTGTGTGTTCTTTTTAGCCACAAAAGTAATCAGGTTGTTTCTCTGGAAAATCCTTTGAGAAGAAGGTGTAACCACCACCAGGCAGATTTGAACCTTAGCACTCTGGAGCTTAGTGTAGAAGCCTCTACAGCTTGAGCTATAAAGCTAACTGGCTCAGGCTGTAGGGCACCCTTGTTCTTATCTCTCACTGTAAATGGTCTACATGCCACTACATGGGACAGCAAGCCACTCTAAGTGTGCGGGTTACATACTTCCCCTAAGTTGATAGGGCACATCCTGAGCTTCAGAGACTCACTTGAGATCCCAGATGAGCCCCCACTTGTAACAGCTACCAGGTGGATTTGAACCCAAGCCACCTGGTGCTTAACATAGGAGCCGCTACCACTTGAGCTGAAAGCCAGCTGGGTCTCAGGTTAGGCTGTAGAGCGCCCTTGTTCTTATCTCTTGCTGTAAGTGGTCTAAGTGCCTCTAATGGGACAGTAAGACATGAGGGGTGCGGCTACACTGCACCGTTATTTTGAGATAACTAGCATAATTTCAAAATAGCAATGTGAGCATCTACACAGCCATTCCTTTATTTCAAAATAATTTCAAAATAATGGACGGCTTATTCTGAAATCTGTAAACCTCATTCTATGAGGAATAACACCTATTCCAAAGTAGCTATTTTGAAATAAGACATGTGTGGACGCTCCACTGCTTCTATTTTGAAATAGCCCCTCACCAGGGCCATTCTAAGTTATTCCTCGCCGGTGCCTCCTGGGGCTCTAAATCAAGATAGCACATCTACATTAGGGTAGATTACATTAGCCTGCCTCGGACTAATTTTGAGGCTTCCCTGCATTGTACACATGCTATTTCGAAATAAGCTATTTTAGAATAACTATTCCAAAATAGCTTATTTCAAAATAGCCGTGCAGTGTAGACATATGCTAGGTGTATGGGTTACAAAGGCACAATAGTCTTTTCTTAATATACCTGCAAGATCTTTGGTTGAATTAAACTTTCTTATAATGGTACCATTTTTTCTAGGGATCTCAAGCTCCATAATAATGTTTAGAACCTTTTAAGCAATAAAAACAAAGTGTAGCTCAATAATAAGCCATCTAAAAGGATAGGTCCAGGGACGGATAAGCTGCCTACTTTCAATGAGATTTTTATAGTGGATTTGGGGTGTGGGATAGAGTGCAGCAAGAGGCTTGCTGACTAGAGTTCAGATGAGGAGCATGGGGTCAAGGAGACTTTAAACTCCAAAAGAATCTCAATGGCCATGAATCAACCACATTGTGTGAACAAACTAGTTTCAATGAATTCAAACGGGCAAGTTTTGCACAGCATAAGTTAACACACCTACTTCTGAGAAATGTATAATTGTATCTTTAAATGAAGAGTGGAGAAGGCTTCCATTTACCACTCCTATTCTATAGCCCCACCCAACTGTATGACTAGTATTAGCTCAGATATGACCCTAGTGGTCCACCAAGATCACTTAGTGCACAAAAAGGTCCTTCATATATCTGAACAGAGTCAGACTGTCTTATGGGGTCTGATTAAAAAACAAGAGCAGAAGATGACATGCTTGGAAATTACAGTGCAAGACTGGGTTGTTTAAGGTCAGAATCTGAGTATTTGGTGCCACACAATAGATGTCATTAATCAAAATTAGCTCCCCCAACTGTCAGTAAGTACCTTAAGCCAGAAAGCAGATATTTTATTGCTAGCTGCAGATTGAAGATAGCAATGAGTTTCAGCTAACCTGTACATCTTTCACAGCAATATATGACATAGGCTAGTTCGTGTATCTCATTTTACTTTGTTTTTATTCCTGAAATAATAGTTTCAATACTTCAGAAATGTAATTTTAATGCTTTTTTTTCCCAAAAATAATATCTGAAGTATAATTTTATACCAGCAATATTGTCAAATAACATGCTTTTACAAATAATAGCCATATAAACCTTCAACACCATAAAAATCAACTGATAAATAACAAATAAAGAACACAGTGCTCTAAACATCATTTAACTCCCATGTCAGAGCCACATAAGGCCAATATTCTCAAACCTATTTTCCCTGAGTGAAACTAAGAATTACATAGTTAAAACCCTAACTAACACAGAGGTATGATGGTCTACCAGAGCGTATGTGGCCTTCTAAAGGGGTCAGAGGCCCAGCCAACCTCTGATTTGCTCCACAAGGGAGAATGAGGCAGCTCAGGTTCACCTGGGAGTAGTTAACTCTCTGAGTAACTGGAAGGCAGTTAATTAGTGAGAGAAACACCTGGACCTGATGAAAGGTGCAGGACCTCAGTTGGGGGGAGAAATTTCTGAGAAGGAAGATGGCTGCTACCACTATTAGAGCGGGAAAGAGAAGTTTTGCAGACAGAGCAGTCCTCTAGCAGACTGATGAGATACTACCAGACAAAACAAACACATCAAAGAGGGAGAAACTGGGCAGGAGGCTGGGGTAGACGACAAAGATAGGAAGTAGCCCAGGGAACAGCAAAAGAGTAAGGACTGGGTCTAGCGTTCCCAAATGGAGTTGGAATTCAGTGGACTGGACATGCCAGGGTTCTGTTATCTGCCCCAGCCTGATAGAGAAGAAACACCTAATCCTAGGAAACCTTGGACTGTTTAGCGCCTACTAGAGCCATGCTCAGTTTCAAGGGAATGTGCAGGAGGCAATGGGGCCCCTACTGCATGATCCTATGGTTAAAGTACTGGACTGTGACTCAAGAGATCTAAGTCCAGCATCTGGCTCTGCCACAGACTTCTAATATAGCTATAAGCAAATGATGTGGGCTACACTTGGAGCTGGAGATCTAACTACCTGCTCAAGGAGATACAGCTTGTGCCAGCTCTGATTGGGCAAGGATGCAAAAATAGAAGCATAGCTGCAGTGGCACAAGGAGCTAGTATGTTCAGCCATGTACATATTGAGTGTTTTGGACACATATGCATTTGAGGCATTTAGCCCCTCTTGCAGCTCATGCTGCCATTGCTTATTTTTAACATGCTAGTTTGATCAGAGCTAGAGCAGGTATATCTCTGTGAGTGGGAAATTACACCTCTAGGTCCAAGTACAAATGCTCCATTAGTCTCTCAAAAGTTTTTAGAATCCTTGCTTACAATGAAATCAATGAAAGTTAGGAACCTAACCATCTTTGAGGTGCTGAGCCTTGTGCCTCAGTTTTCCATCTATAAAATGGGGACAACAGTATTTCCTTTCTCCCATCCTTTGTCCTAGCTGTTTATGCAGTAAGCTCCTTGGAACTATCTCGTCGTATATGTATGAATTCAATCTAGCACAATGGAGCTCGGATCTTCACTGGGAACTTTAGGTGTTACTGTAATACAAATAATAAAAATATGTGACCTAATTTTCACTGATGCATGTTTCCTGCAGCCTCCATTGACTTCAGTGGGCACAGAGGTTACTTGATACCTCTGAAATGGATCTATAGCATTTCAAAGCCTAATTTTAGGAACTCATATTTTAAAATTTTGACCCAAGGGCTTAAGTCCTTGAATTAGAAAGGTATTTAGGCATGTGCCTGATTTTAAATACATGAGTAGTCCTACTGAAGTCAATGGACGGGACTCATGTACTGAACTACCTGTCTGAATTGGCATCTTTGAGCCATGGGTCTTTTGGTTTTCTCCTCAGATGCAGCCATCTTATGCTACCAATACTTGTGGCAAAATTTGTTTTGAACTTTGGGTGAGCTAGAAGTTGAAAAGATTCAAATAAAAGGACAAATTATTACAGGGAAGATCAGATTTGAATTACAGTGACATGAGAAATATTTTCAAAATTAGCCTTGGCATAGCATACATAAAATACCTTTTTCAGTCTATACAATGTACACATGGATTTGTGTTTAAAAAATACACAGCATTTGCTAAATGGAGATAGAGATTCAAGTTATTCTCAAAAACTGTTGTGTTTAAGATTGCTTTCTATAATAGTGCTGATATGGTGTCAAAGCTTGTGCCATTTGATCAAACTTCCAAAACAGCTTGTCTTTTAACAGCTTCTTTAGAATTAAAATTGACACTTAGCTGTTGATATAAAATGTAAATTAAAAGCACAATATGAGTAAATGAGGCTACTCTCATGATCTCTTTTTTTCTTCTGAGGTTGGTGTTTTTGTCCACATCATAAACATCTTTCTCCTTTTAAAAATATGGTTTTCAATTTCCTTTGTGATATTGCTTTCAAAGAGAAGAAACATCACCTTCACTACAAATTCACATGAGAATAATATGACTATCAATCACATTGGCTTGGAGTGAATGAGTAAGACTTCAAAGCTAAGGAGGAAGATAAAAAATTAAATTAAGTAATGCTAGAATGAAGCAATCAAGATTAAATGTGTTCTCAGCTGCTGAGTTAATCAATTCTGAGCTTTTTTTTTATCCAACAAAAAGGTTTTTAAAAAGCCCTACTTCCCAGTAACTTTACAATGTAATGTTTTCAAGCTTAGGCACTGAGCATTTGATATTCTTCTGCCACTTTTTTAAAACTGTTGTTTCCCCTTAATGGCTCTCAAGAAGTTAATCTAACACTCATGATGATCATGAACTTAATAGACTGTGTGATTTTAATTAGAGCCAGTGGAGTTTGGGAAATCCCACATAGTAAGCAAACTCATGGGTAGTTTTCCTTAAAAATTCTCAAATTTCTTGAGCCTGGGTCAGGGAGAAGTTCTTTGATCTGGTGAGGAAGCCCCAACTCCTCGAGGCCAGGAGCACACAGTCACCACATCCATCAGGATGAAACATAGGTGAGGGTAAGGACTCCCTTCTGAGGAGGGTAGAGACATCCCTCTGTTTACCTAACATGATGTTCCAGTAGGCGTGCTGTCTGCTTGGAGCCTGCATCCAAGATATTAAAAAAAGATTTCCAAGCTTCTACCCCATGTTGCTTATCCATGTTGGCACTAATGACACCATGAACATGTCAGTAGTGGTTACAAGGTTCTGTAAGCTAGAGTGAAAGAGTCTGTGGCACAGGTAAGAGTCTCTTGTGCATCCTTCCAGTTGAGAGTAAGAGCACAGGCAGGGACTTGTGCATCGTGGAGAGAAATGCATGGCTGTGCAGATGGTGCTGATGAGTTGGTTTTGGCTTTCTCAACCAATGCTGTTCCAGGAAGGTTTGCTGGGAAGAAATGGAATCCACTTGACTTAGAAAGAGGAAGACCATATTTGACCATGCACTGATTCACCAATGTAATGAGAAGGCCTTTAAACCTATACTCAAAGGGGGCAGATAAAAAAAATCCCCACAGCTAAGCATTAAAAAATGTGGCTTTAATGGGGGGGGGTGTGTGACATTTGCAAGATCAGAGGAGCAAGAAGATGGAGAATTTATTCAATATCTTACATGTCTATACACAAATGCAAGGAGTAAGTGGAAGTATTAGTACATAACGGAATATTCAGCAACATCCATGTTTGTGGAGATGGTTTTATTGTGCCAACAATAGAGCTCTCTCCTGTTGGCATAGGCCATCTTCACCAGACTTGCTGCAGCGGTGCAGTTGCATTGGTTCAGCTGCACTGCTGTTGCACTGCATATGTAGAAATGTCAACTTAAAAACCGCGATCCGATTAAGACAACCACAGACCCCACAGTTCCCATTCTAGGCTTTTCCAAGGGTTCACTGCTTTGCTTTCCTCTCTACCTCTTTCTCTGTTCTTGTCTGTTCTCAGTTTCTGTGTGCTTTCTCTTCCCACACACCTACGCAAAGTAATATTCAGACAATAGCTTCTGGATTCATTCACATACACCTCTTATCTTACGAGGCAGCTTGTGCATGCAGTTACAAGGGTGTGTTCATACCTATCAATCTCAATGAGGCTTTAAGTCAACCTGTAACAAGGCTTCACCCTGATCATAAGAGGATACATTCAAAGAACCATGAACAGTTTACTCATGTAATAGCAATGTTCCTCTGCAACGAGACTGCTGGACTTGCCTTCAGAATCCAAACCTCTAGCAAGTTTCTCATTGTATTGCTTCCAAGGTGTATTTTCAATACAAATCAATGTCACAACCAATTTGCATAGTGGCTGCAAATTTGGGCTTCAGAATCAACCAATGGAACAACTTAGTCTCTCAGGAAAATCCTTGCTGACAGAGAAAACAGAAGAATGGTGATTCCTGGGTGAAACAATTTTGCATTAGAGAGACAAATTAATTTCAAACAACCTTTTATGTGCTTGATCAACCAAGAATTTAATTATGAGCAGCCAAATATTTTAATCTGATGAAAACAAAGAAGGCTGAAGCTGTCAAATGCAGCAATGGTACTGATATTCCAGGTTCCT
This sequence comes from Rafetus swinhoei, assembly GCA_019425775.1. NCBI lineage: Eukaryota > Metazoa > Chordata > Testudines > Trionychidae > Rafetus > Rafetus swinhoei. Next base: position 313,911,171 of record CM033437.1, read on the forward strand.
TAAAGCAATGAAATTTTGTAAGTGTGGGAGAAAGCATCACCAAAAACCTGACACCCCTCTAGGAATGTGAATTTGACAATATTACTTGAACGCTGGGAAAAAACATCTGCTTAGGCAGGGGGGCTGGACTCGACCACCTGAGATCTCTTCCAGCCCTAGGATTCTATGAGATTATGGGGAAAATATTCAAATATGCTTAGGTGTATGTCTACACAGCCCATGGCAACAAGCCTCTCAGCCCAGGTTGGCAGATTTGGATTTGCAAAGATCACTCCTGCTTTAAAAAGAGCTGTGTAGACAGTGCTTTGAAGTTGCAGCTAGGGCTGGAGCATGGGGTCTGAAACCTAGGAAGAAAGACAGGCATTTGTTGATCAAGGCTGGGATGCTCACTGCCATAGGCTGTATAAGTGTACCTTAAGTTCCATTGCCAAAAGTGACTTAGGAGTCTACTACACATTGGAAGTCAATGTGACACAGGTAGTAGAACAATTCTAGCAGTGTTTTCAAGACCAGAAGGTGTCTCAAAGATTCCATCAGACTTTGATAAGAGGGCTGGGGGGGTGGCACATCAGATAGCTGTGATGACATCATGACTCTCTCCATGAGTTCGATAGCACATCAGGCTCTGGCGTCAGCCCAGAAGAGCAAATAAGGACCATACTAACTTCTGTGCATATGAACACGTTAATAACTAAATGTCCTGTGCGGTTTCCACTGGAAAGCAGAGCCTCCTGCAATACAATTCCTTGGGGAGAAGTGGACTCAAGCACACAAATTACACACCAATTGCTAAGAACAAGCACAATCTAATGTACAAGAAGAGCATAATGCAGCCCACAGAAATGTGTGACCTCATAGTAACTAACCCCAAAATAGTACCAATTAAGCTTGTGGATGGTAAGTACAACAGTCCCTCTTCAGGAATGCAGCCATACAAGCTATTAATCTGGTCAGAATGTTATAGTTGCAGTGCAAGAAGTAAAAGTGGGATTCCTAGGGACAATGGAGATTCATATTTAAAATGCACCTGGGGAGGTTTTAAAAGCCATCGGTACCTCAAAGAAAGCTGTGACTGGAAGTAACCCTACATTGGAACGTGTGCCTACTGTGAAGGTAAATTCCACTGGCATGACATAATCCTGTACACAAGGAGCTCAGAAGGAGAATCTTAGCACCTACAGAGGACAGTACAACCTGGGTAAGCAGTATGGTGGTGAGATGGCATCAGGCAAATTGTTCCTCTTCACAGAACCACGGCCACTGAACTCTGCACATGTCTTGCCAGAACTTTGTGAAGCTAGAATCTTTATGGTCTGTGATGTGAGGAACCGGTTTTGGCACATAAGCTTAGATAAAAGTACAGTATACTTTGCAATCCAATTTGGTTGCTACAGGTTGCCATGCATGCCAATGGTCTTAAGTCTAGCATCGGAGGTGTTCTAGAGGAGATTCACCCAGGCCCTGGAAAAGTTGCCTGGGGTGAAAATAAATGCAGATGATATCCTTTTTGGAGGTAAAGGGAGCAATGATAAGAAGTTGAATCAGACCATGACAGAAAACTACAAACTTTTCTACAGTGATTTAGGATCAAGAATATAAACTCAATGCAGAAAAACATATGACTCAAGCAACATGAGGTGGCACACAATGGGCATCTGCTCAGAACAGAAGAACTGAAAGCAGATCCCATCAATAAATGTTTTTAGTTGGAGCTCTCAAGCCTTTCTAGTTTTGAGTGGGAAGGATCAATAGATACTGCACTTCACCTCACCCAGGCAGAACAGGCACCACTGATGCTAATCACTAATGGAGAAGGAGAGAGGGCAGGAGAAGCACTATTTGAATCCTGGAACTCTGGACATAGTCCCGGGATTGAGGAGGATTTCCACCAAATGGGAGAGAGACTCAAGGTAGCTATCCTGTGTCAACTATGTATATAAGAAACCCCTGTGTCAACTCTGTCCACATATCTATGCAAGGAACACCATCACAAGACCTAATCACATAAGCCACAAAATCAGAGGCTCATACAACTGCACATCTTCTCATGTGATATATGTCATCAAGGGCCAGCAATGCCCCTCTGCCATGTATATTGGCCAAATTGGACAGTCTCTATGACAAAGGATAAATGGACATAAATCAGACATCAGAAATGGTAACACACATAAACCTATAGGGGAACATTTTAACCTTCATGGTCACTCAATCATGGATTTAAAAGTAGCCTTCTTCTACAAAGGAATTTCAACACCCAATTATAGAGAGAGACTACAGAACTGGAATTCATCTTCAAATTTGACACTGTTACCCTGGGTTTGAATAAAGACATTAACTGGTTAATGCATTACAAAGCCAATTTCCCCTGCCTTTGACATCCACATTTCCAGATCAAAAGCTATGAATGAGACACATCCCGCCCACTTAATTAGCTTCATCAACACAGGTCCTAATATTGACAGGTACTTCTTTTGCTATCTATCTATCTATCTATCTATCTATCTATCTATCTATCTATCTATCTATCTATCTATCGGTTTCTGTTATTTCAACCCCAACTCATTGGATGAAGTGGGTCTTGCCTGCTAAAGCTCATGATCCTATATATTTTTGTTAGCCTCTAAAGGTGTGTCTACAGTGCACCGTAGGTCGAAATAAGATACGCAATTTGAGCTATGCAAATTGCATATCTTATTTCGATCTTATTTTGAAATAGCTTATTTCATAATTTGGTGCTGTCTACACAACACCAAATTTCAAAATAACCTGCTATTCCAAAACGTCCCTTACTCCTTGTGAAATGGGCTTGCTATTCCAACGTCCCTGTAAAACTCATTATATTTTGAATCAACGGGCTTGCTGTTAAGACACGGGATAGCTATTTCAGGATACCTCTGGTATTCCAAATAGTACTGCAGTGTAGACATAGCCTTAGGTGCCACAGGACTATTCATTGTTTTATAGTAACTGTAATTTCTAAGCTAAGATATAAAACTACTTACAGAGATTTTACTTTACATGTTATGCATAGAGTGAAGGAGAACACAATTCTGACTCAGGCCATGTGATAATAAGAAGGAAATGGAGAGGAATCAACCTGTATGGCCTCATACCCTCAGTAGGAAGTATGAGGGAAGCTACTGAATATATGGGTCAACAGATACTGCTTTGAAGAATTTCCAAACTTGGGCACCTGGAATGCATGTGTACCCATTATGGAATACACAGAGGGACCATCAAAGAAAAATTAATGGATTCCACTAAAAAATAAACCAGCAAAAAGCATGTGCATGCATATACACACAAAATATATCAGAATGGTCAAACACACATCGGTGAACATAATTTGTTTGCAAAGTCAATATGGTTTTTGTAAAGGGAAATCATGCCTCACCAATCTCCTAGAATCCTCTGAGGAAGTCAGCAAGAATGTGGATAATAGAGATCCAGTGGATATAGTGCATTTAGCTTTCCAGGAACACTTTGACAAGGTCTCTCACCAAAGGGTCTTAAGCAGATTTTGGTTAAGAGGGAAAGTCTTCTCATGGGTTGATAACTGGTTAAAAGATAGGAAACAGAAGGTAGGAATAAATGGTCAGTTTTCAGAATGGAGAGAACTAAAATAGTGGTATCCCCCAGGGGTTTGTACTGGTACCAATCCTATTCAACATATTCATAGATTATCTGGAGAAAGGGGTAATCAGTGAGTGATAAAATTTGTAGATGTTACAAAATTGCTCAAGATAGTTAAGTACACAGCAGATTGCAAAGCGTTTCAAAAGTGTCTCAGAGTATTCTCTTGCTAACTGGGCAACAAAATGACAGATGAAATTCAATGTTGATAAATGCAAAGTAATGAATATTGAAAAACATAATCCCAAAAGTACATATAAAATGAGGGAGGGGGGTCTAAATTAGCTGTTCCCATTCATGAGAGAGATCTTGGAGTCATTGTGGACAGTTCTCTGAAAACATCCACTCAATCTGCAGTGGCAATCAGAAAAGCAAACAAAGTTATGATTAGGGGCATGGAACGGCTGCCATGAGAGGAGAGATTAATAAAACTGGGAATTTTCAGCTTGGAAAAGAGGCGACTAAGGGAAGATATGATAGGTCTATAAAATCGTGACTGAAGTGAAAAAGTAAGGAAAAGTTATTTACTCTTCCCCATAACAAAAGAACTATGGGTCACCAAATGAAATTAATGTGCAGAAGGTCTTAATCAAACAAAAGGAAATATTAATTCACACAACACACAGTGAGCCTGTAGATGTTGTGAAGGCCAAGACTTTCACAGGATTCAAAAAATAGCTAGATAAATTCATGGAGGATACATCCATCAGTGGCTATTAGCCAGAATCAGCCTGTTTTTCAGGCTGAGAATGGGCGTCAGGTGGTGGATCATTTATCTGTTCTGTTCATTCTGACCTGGGGGAGGGGCATAGGAAGACAGGATACTGTGTTAGATGGACCTTCGGTTTGACCCAGAATGCCCATTCTTATGTTCTTAAAATCTGTGAGTGAATTAAAGGAAGTGCTGCAAGCCCAGCAATTCAATGTTTTGTTTTTCCGTGAGCTGTGTGGCCACATATTAATAATGGCTATTTGGGGGAGCTTGTTAACTCTGAAGGAATTCTGGATGTTTTCAGTATTGCTGGGCAAATTACTCTTGAAAAGCAAGCATCTCTTTCATGCATAGATCAAGTGAAGTTGGCAGAAGCAATGCCATTGATGCTAACAGTGTGTGACAGGAAACAAGCTCATGTGACTGCTGTGTTTTGTAAGCCTAGCTCTTGTGTAAGATTACGGTACATTCTTTTCCAGCTACTCTCTCACAAATTTGAACTTTTAATTAAAAGGCAACATTGAAGCATTTCCAGCCCTGAGAATCTTAATGCTGTTCCTCCCCTGTATTAACATTTTAACCAGTTTGAGTCAGCATGTGAGGTGATACTTGTATAATTAGCTTTATTGTCCATTATGTACAAATATGTGTTTTGATAACAGAGAGAATGTACCAGTGTTTTCTAACCAAACAATCGGGAATTGAGGTTTTCAGTTTTTAGTGACTGTGTCATTAGACAGCCTCATTCGACTAATTAATTACCATTTTATGTTATCAGGGGAAGTGAAGTACTTCTGCCTGCTGCAGGTATCTTGTGACTACATTTAATGGTGAACTGAATTCAAGTTACACAGTGTCAGAAGGCTTGTTTTATTTCCAGTTCAGTTCAGCAAAAAATACTGTGGCACATCTAAGAAGCTACATGTCTCTAAGGCCATGTCTATCCTACCACTTACACTGGCAAAACTTACCGCACTGAGGAGTGCTTTTTTTTTTTTTTTTTTTAAGCAATAGTGGCAGTGCACACAGCACTGTTGGGGGGGCGAGAGTCTTCCACCAACATAACTATTGCCACCCAATGGGGGTGGTTTATTAGACCAGTCGGAGAGCTGTCTCCTGTATGCACAGAGCAAGGATGGGCAATGATTTTTGACAGGGGGCCACTCCAAGAATTTGGTAAGTGGTCCAGGGCTGCACTCCTCTACATTAATGGAGGAGGATGGGTGCAGAAGGGAGCTTGGGGTAGGGGACTGGCATGCAGGAGTGCGGGTAGGGGAAGGGAGAGGGTATGGGTGCAGGAGAGGATTCTGACCTGGGAGAGGGGTATAGGAATGGGGGCAGGATCTGGGAGGGAGTTGTGACCTGGGGCAAGGAGTTGGGAGAAGGGTGGGGGTAGGGTGCCAGGTGCAGGCTCTGCCTGGGATGTGCTTACCATAGTAGGCGGCTCCCAGCCAGCAGCCCAGTGGGACCCCAGGTAAGCTCCCTGCCTGCCGTGCCTCCTCCTGCCATTCAAAGCAGCTGGCTGCTGGGGTAGCATCTGTGTGTCTGGGGAAGTGAGGGGGAGAACTTTATGTGCTGCACACACCTGCAAGCATAACCCAGGCAGCTCCCATCGGCCAGTTTTTAGCTGTGCTGGGGATGGGCATTTTGAGTGGGGCGTGGCAAGCAGCGAGCCTTCCCGAGGGTCCCATTGGGCCACAGGACATTAGGGGCCCAGAGTATCATGGCAGGATGGATCTGGCCTGCAAGTTGTATTTTGCCTACCCTCAGCAGAGAGCAACCGCACAAGAGATCTTACAGTGGCACAATTTCATTGGTACAGCTGTATCATTATAAGCTCTCTAGTGTAAACAAAGCCTAACTACTCACCCGGAGCCATTCCTGCTAAGAACAGCTGCCAGGTGTAGTACTTGCTACCACTTTAACTCTGTGGGAAACCTCACAGTAACATGCGCTGTGCCTGACACTGGTTACTTGTATATGACCACAGGATTCCTTCATGCACAGCAGTATGACTATATCAATCCTTTGTTTCAATCTGAACAATATAAAAGCAGCATATAATGTTAGGTGGTGGCTCCGGAGTTAGGGTTCTAAGCAGAGGTGAAAGTCAAGTGATGTGCCCCACTGGCAAGAAGGAGCGAACAGGTGCTGCAGCATTTGGCTGAAGAAGGAGGCACAGCACACTTTCAGCCGCACTCCCAGGACTCTCCTTCGGGCTACCACACTAAGCAGCAGGCAGCTAGGCAAGTGAAAGGGGCTGGCTGAGGGTGCATCCCCTACACCAGTCTGGGACTGCACCAGCTCCAACCCTCCCCCCTCCCAGGTGCCATTTAGGGAGGGTGGGGGCTGAAGACCCCCCCCCCAGCTCCTAAGATCCCTACAGCACGTTGCTTGCTCTTCCCCTTCCCATCACTCTCAGGAAGTGTGCATTCCTCCCACTCCTGGGGGAAGAGGAGTGAGTTACCTACCCTATGTGCTTTCCTTTCACTCCCTGACAGTGACGGGAAAGGGAAGAGCAAGCAGCACCTGGGTATGAATCTTGGGGGGAGGGGTCTTCAGCTCCTCTTGCCCTTCCTAATTGGTACCCCTTGACCCCTGCATTCCTCACACACTACTCCAGCCCCCTGCCCTGAGCCCCCAACAATTCCATCCCCTGCTCTGACCTCAGTCCTGTGCCCTGAGCCTCCCATGCCCAAAATCCTGACTCCTGCACTCCCCAAAACCCTCCTGACCTGAGCCCCCCCACACCTCCAGCACTGACTCCTGCACCCCTTCACATCCTTCCCTGTCCTGAGCCCCCCACACCTCCCGTCCTGACTCCCAAACCCCTCTACACACACACCAACCCTCTGCCCTGAGCCCCTTCTCCCAACCATTACTTCTGCAACCATTACTCCTAGCCCCTGTCCTGACTCCTGTACCCCTTACCACCCAGCCCCTGTCATGAGTCCCCTACATCCTAAACTTCTTCCCTTAACCCCACCCAACACCGCCAACCCTGACTCCTGCACACACCTACACCCCTGCCCTGAGTCCTCAACCCCTCAAGCTAGTGCCCTGACTCCTGCACCCCTCCACATCCCCAGCACCCCACCACACATACCCCAACCCCCTGCCCTGAGTCCCCACATTCCACACCACACTTAAATTTCTTATAGGTACTATCATACTGTAACCCCACCAACCGCCTGCTCTGATCCCTCAGCCCTTCCCACAGGGGTGTAATACAAAAGTACCTGAAAAAGTTTAAGTTACTTTCATCCCTGGTTCTAAGATAAATTTTGGGTGGCAGATATCGTAATGATAAAGTGTGAGTCTGCAAGTGGAGAAGTAAATAGTATCTGCTGTTAGGTGGCTTAACTTTTCAGGTCCTTGTTTTTGTGGAGTTATGTTAAATCATGAGTAGCAATCCTAAGTGAGTCACTGGTAAGATTTGTGTGAGAGTGTGTGAGTGAGAGAGAATTAAATATGTTGTAGATTAAAAACAATACAGTGACAGTAGTATTATAATATAAGGCCAAGTTCTGATATGTATATTCATGCTGAGTAGCACTTACATCCTTGATTTCAGGCTACATCTAGACTGCCGGGGGCGTTTCTGAAAAAGATATGCAAATTGTGAACCGTAATTTGTGTATCTTTTTCCACTTTTTTTTTTCGGAAGAGGCTTTTCCAACACTTGGCCCGTCTACACAGGGCCAAATGTCGGAAAAACCTCCTCTTTTGGAACATTCGTTATTCCTCTCAGTAAGAGAAATAGAGGGATGTCAAAAGAACAAGCCCACTTTTTCAGAAACTGATCCGAAAAAGCAGATGCATTCCCTGGACGTGGCAGAGTTTTTCCAGGATACCTCTGGTATCCCAGAAAGACTCTGCAGTCTAGATATAGCCTCAATGGAAAAAGGTATTTAGAGTAAGGACATCGGGGTGCTTGGTAGAAAATAATTAAATAATCTGAAATAACTAGAACTTCCTCTGTTCATAAGACACAATTTAAAGTGTGTCAAATTGTGCCTGGACTCTTTATGTAGAAATATTGCATAGTCTCTTAAATATTAATTCTTCTTCACTTCAAAAGACAATTGCAGGAGACAGATGAAAATCAGTATGGACATATGCCAAGCAATAATTTAAACTACTGGTTTAAATCTACCCACATTAGTTGTAATGTTTTAGGGGAGGGGGGGACTCTACCTTTTAGCAGAACTGTGGTCAGCTCAATGAACACCTCTGCTCAGTCAATAGAGGATGTCAACAAAAGAGACAGAGAGCAGAATAGAGACAATGCATAAGTGAATCTCAAAAGATGAAGAGCTCATTTTCAGTTTAGATAAGCATCTTATCTGTTAGATACTTGTCTAAACTAACTTCCCTGCCTGCTGCCAGGTCGCTGTGAGAGGTCTCACCACCTGCTGCTTTTTTCCAGAGCCACAACCTCATCCATTTGGAGGTGCAGTAGAGGCCCATGTGATAAACTAGAGGTCAGCAAACTTCGACATGTGTCCCATCAAGGTAATCCACTGGTGGGCCATGAGACATTTTGATTATGTTGACCATCCACAGACATGGCCCAATGGGCGGCTGGTATGCTAGGTGTGGGTAGGCTTTGTCTTCCCAAACTGCCAGCCTGACCCCGCCCACACTCTGCCCCCAGAACACCTACTGTGCTCTGGGATGGGGAGGCTGGGACCACACACTGCCTGCCCTCCCCATGCTCCGGGGCCAAGGAGGCTGGGGCCATGTGAAACCTGCCCCCCACGTGCTCCAAAGCTATGGAGGCTCAGGCCACACATCCTCCTCGCTCCCTGTGCTCCAGGACCAGGGAGGCTTCAATGACCACCCATGCACAGTCCCCTGTTTTTGTTTGGCTTGTTTTTACAAAGACTGAGGACCTGGTAATTGCATCTGCTCAGCATGATGCAGGATCAGTTCCTATGGATCTGATACAAGGCCCAATGACATCAATAGGAAGATTGCTTTTGTGGGCATTGTTCTGAGCTGTACATGAAGAAACTCTCTTTTTTCCCCCCTTTCAGAAGAGTCTCCTCCCTTCTTTTTAATACAGAGAAATAGAAACTTTTCTTTTTTCCAGTTCAAATAATCACTCACCCAAACATGCCATGTGTGATTAGGAACAACTTAATACTTCTTCCAAAAGGAAACCCAGGGAGTCCTAACCTTGATCTAGTGCTGAACACTTTGCAATGGAAAATGAAATATTTATGATTTTTCTATTTTTTTCCTTAGAACTGGGATCAATTCTGCTTTCTCCAAGTCTACAGAATATCTTCACTACTCTAAAGCACAAAGCCAACAATGCATGCATGTTCTTCAAGTTATGAAACACTGGTATTTGCATTCCTGTGGCTCTGACTTAGAGAGTGCTTGCAATGTACATGGACTGCCTGCACATACAAAAGGTTTTGATCAAGACATGTTTAAGAAGCACAGCTGAGCTCATTAACTGTAGTTAAATGCTTTCTCAAACTTCTAATACAGGAGGCAAAGCATGGACTATTCCTCAGTAATCTTTGATCCTTTAATCCTTTTGGCTCTAGTGCTATGTTCTCTCTGTCATGAATATGTATGACATTGTTTCTAATAACCAAGACTCAACATTATTGTTAACTCAAAATTAGTACAATCAACGTGTAATTGAAGTTTACCACAATGGCAGCTTTCTTGTTTCAGCTCTTGGGAACCATTCCTAAAACTATTCCTGACAAAAACGGAATGTTTAGGTTATGCTAAAATAATAATTTTATGGTGACTTAATATAGTTCCAGATGCTACTGATGTTCATAAATAAGCACTAGGCATAAAGACCCATGTCCTGGTCACTGACAGTCCCCAACACAAACAATAAGAATACTAGAGCTGGTATTGTGAGATGTTCTATAAAGGCCAACACCAAGTTGACAGAGATAGTGGGAGCCCTACAGGCCTTGCCAACATAGAAAGCAGTCCTGCAAGCTTACGCCTTTTTTACCTCCTGCTCCCAGAAAGCGCAAGCTCCCCCTGCTTGACAAGTTTAATAGTGTGACAAAATTGTGAGTTCAAAGACCACTCTGGTCCTATTTCTGCTACACCCACAGTTGTGTCCCACTGCCTAAGCCCAAGTAGGATTGATTAGCAGCCTAATTACCAGGGACTCCTTGCTTTAAGCATCCAGGCTCCTGAAAAAATTCCACTTCTGGGACAATTTAATGACTTCATTAGAGCTATGCTGGTCATCTTCAATGACCAAGTAGAGAGCAAAGTTGAACTTTGGGTGTTGTGGCAGGGATGCCAGCCAGTTGCTAAATATGTGACAGTGTTCCAATCCTTGGTAATAGACACCATGTGGAAAGAGGCCATCAGCATTAACATTTCTCATTTCACGTAAATGATGATATTAAAGAAGAATTGTTATAGGTGGAGCCTCCATCTGGCCTGGATGCCTTAGTCAACCTATGCATCAAGATTGATAACTGCCAGCCCCATCAGTTCTGATGTTCTCACATCACCCACCAGTCCTGTCTCCATTACCCAATCCCATGTACAACTACGAGGTCCAGCCTCACCTCTTCAATATGGGGAAGAATCTATGCTTGCCATTGGGCCTCTGCACTAAATTCTGATCTGTGCCTGGCACAGGAAATGCTAAGCTCTGGCCCCAGTAGGGATGTCCTGCAGCGGTTGACACCCAGAAGCCTTCCCCAGAAGCCTATTCCAATAACAATCCACCAGTACCTTAGTAATGTCCCATCATTTCTCAAAACCTCTCCAACTACTTCTCCAGCTCTGGCACCCAGCAATGCCCAACACCAACCCACAGACACTGGGGGACTCAGGTGCCTCAGGCAATTTCATAGATTTGGAGTTTGCCCAAGCATATGCTATCCGTACCTACCATGACTCCACTGAATTAGTGCATTCCATAGATGAGGCCATTCCCTCCTTCAGTAGAAATCACTCACCAGACAGCTCCCTTAGAGGCCAACAAGGAACCTCTTCAGTTTGGGTTAATTCATGCATGGATCAGTATGAAATTGAACACAGGCATAAGAGCTAATGGCTGTTGGGCACAGTGAATTGTAAGGAGCAGAGCTAGATGATTTCCACTAAGCCATTTTTTGTGGAAATTTTTGTGATGAGATTTGTTTTCATCCAAAAAAAGTCTAGTTTCTTTCTCCCTCTCCCCTCTTCCCCCAAAAGTGAAACACATTCCATTGTATCATTAAAGACACAAACATGCTGCCATGACTTCATAGTCCTGCTATACCCATTGAACCAACCATCTCACAATGCTGGGCAGATGACACAGTATATAAGCAGCTTAGGCAATGTGTCAGATACTACAGCAGTGCTGGCCTTAAGGACTCACTCCCAGCTGTTTCTTGATGCACACTCAAAATAAAGCTACCTCAACTTGTATGACAATATATGCCTCCGGGCTATTCACAATGAGCTTTTCATGAAGGAGCATACAGGGGGTAGGTCAGCTCTTCTTGATGTTCCTTCACACCCAGTCGTGCTCTGTGGACAGTTTGTGTTGCTCATATGCATTGCTGTCCAAAAGACACTGCACATGGGCAGCACAACTACACATTTTTTCCAGGGCACACAGCACAGGCATCACCTCTAAGTGTTGTATCCCCTGTAAACAATGAAGTATGCCCGTACCAATGGATAAGTTCAGAAATCATTGTTATTTGTGTATTTAGATAAGTATGTCCTCGTGGTAACATTTATTGTTGTTCCACTATGAAATGATACATCTAAAGCTTTTTTGGGGAAAAATGCAAACACCTACCTTGAATTTAGTCTACATCATATGACGGCAAAAAGGAGTCTCATCACTTCAGAAACTCTATGTTCACCCTGTGACTGAGGGTTTGTCTACACTTGCCCCCTAGTTCAAACTAGGGAGGCAAATGAAACATACCGAAGATGCTAATGAAGCGCAGGATTTAAATATCCCACGCTTGATTAGCATATTCATGGCCGGTCGCCATTTTAAAAAGCCGGTAGCCCGAATTAACTCGCCGCATGTAGACGCGGTAGTCCGATCCAAAACCCTTCCCTCGAATTAACTGTTATTCCTCATTGTTACTCCTCATTAACTGTTGCACGAGGAGTAACAGTTAATTCGAGGGAAGGGTTTTGGAACGGACTACCGCGTCTACACGTGGCGAGTTAATTCGGGCTACCGGCTTTTTAAAATGGTGACCGGCCGCGAATATGCTAATCAAGCGTGGGATATTTAAATCCCGTACTTCATTAGCAACTTCAGTATGCTTCATTTGCCTCCCTAGTTCAAACTAGGGGGCAAGTGTAGACATACCCTCAGGGAATGGAGGTCTTGTGACCCAACCGCCTCTGAGGTATCTCCCAACTAGCAACAAAATAAAAAATGATGATCAATGTTAGGATCGTCACAAGCCTATAACGTCATGTCCAACCAAGTTAATGTGCATCAGTTGTTTTTGTTTTCTGGCTGTGCATTACATCATTCCTTGCTTCTGTTCTCCCTACAGCAAATTGAAAATGAGGCTGAATTGAGACTTTTCAAGAGGTAGAGGCTTTGTTGCCTTAGGACCCAATCTGGCATATTTTTACTCTCTCAGCTATGTCTAGACTGCAAGCCTCTTTCGAAAGAGGCTTTTTCGAAAGATACTTTCAAAAAAGCCTCTTTCGAAAAAAGAGCGTCTAGACTACAACCAGTACTTTCGAAAAAGCAAGCCGCTTTTTCGAAAGAGAGCACCCAGGCAGTCTGGATGCTCTCTTTTGAACAAGCAGAGTTTGCATTACATAGCCCCTTTTTTCGAAAGAGCACTTTCGAAAAAAGGCATTCTTCCTCGTAAAACGAGGTTTTCCGTGGTCGAAAAAACTGCTGCGTTCTTTCGATTTACTGTCGACAGAATGCGGCAGCAGTCTAGATGCAGGGGAAGTTATTTCGAAAAAAGGCCACTTTTTCCGAAAAAACCCTGTAGTCTAGACACACCCTCAAGAACTCCTTAATCACATGTGTAGTTCTATTAACTTCAACGGAATCATGTTTTCACCAGAGTTGAATTTTGCTCAAGAGAATGTCATTGGTGGTCAGTAACTATTGTCCCAGTATGCATGATTATGTGTGTATGGTATATATGAGAAGAGGGTCGGTTAGGATTTTAACAGATATAAAGCCTGATCTGATAACCATTAAAATCAACAGAAGATTTGCCACTGATTTCAACAGGTGCTTCATTAGACCCACCAAGACTGGTAAAAAGCTGTGGCATTGTGTGATGATATTGCTACATTCAATTACATTATTATTATCATCAGGGACCAAAATTTAACAGCAGTTATGTACCCACATAAACGTCCCAAATCCCTCATTTGCTATTGAATCTGGATCAGTTAAAAGATATAGGCTTTGTTTTAATTACTACTGGCTCCATACAAAAGTACGAGGTCATGAGGAATAGATTTCTACTTGCTATTACTCAGATCCAGACATTCTACTCCATTCTGCAGGCAATTACATTTGTCAGATCATTTATTTTATTGCTTGAAGCTATGTTTTTTCTAGATTTCCCTTGTTTTATGATGTCTCATTTAAAGGGATAAAGAATCAATTCTTTTTTTGTCTATATTGGAAATATAAGTTACAAACAGTTTCCATGATGCCGTTCTATTCATATCCCTGCAATCATTAAATATGGCATGAACATACATTAGGAGAAATGCAAAACCAGAAGAGGCCTTATAATTTATTGTCTGTAGGCTCTAATTAGACATATATACCAAACTGCCATCTGTAATTTTTTAAATAAAAACCATATACTGAGGTTAAATATAAAATTTTGTCTTTTATATATAGCTTCTAAAGAATTCTCCGAGTAGCCCGCATGATATAATCACAATTCCACAATTTTACTTCTTAAAAGATGGCAGGTCTGGTTTAGGCTAAAACCTAACTTTGAATTCTTTCATGACAATAATTGCCTGTTATTTCCCTGTGTAAGTGCCCCTCTGTTATCAGTGATATCACTGACAGTACTCCGTTCAAGTCAGTCTGCTGCTCCATACAGATACATCACCTGTAATGGGGTGCACTCACCTCTGAGGTCACCCTGACTGAGTGCATATGCTTGCATTCTCTCTTCATTTGAGGTAGCTCTTTGGTGACTCAGCTCTGTCTGTGAAATAAAACGAAGCAAACCCATCTCGTGTACGAGTCCAAGAGGAGCCTCTCTGCAGGCCCTCTGCAATGTCTCTCTCTCTCTGTCCCCATCCTGGTGTCTCAGGGCTCCTTCCCTGGAAGCAATATCTTTACCCTCTCTGGGCCTTTCTGGCATCAACTCTTCAGCTGGGTCACTACTGTCCCCCCCCCCGGGGTGCCTCACTGTCCTGGCTACTTCCCCCTAGTGGCTAATGGGGAATAAGGGGGACCCAGGCCCACTCTCTATTCCAGGTCCTAGCCCAGGGACCCTGGACATAGCATATGTCTGCAATCATGGACAGCTGGTATGCTAGGCAGGAGAAGGCTTTGCCTTCTCAAACTGCCAGCCTGGACCTGCCCACACTCCACCCTACTATAGGCATTCAGGGGCAGAGTGTTCCTGCCCCCAAGGGCCCACCTTCCCCCAGGCTTCAGGGACGGGAAGCCTGGGACCATACACTGCCCACCTTTCCTATGCTCCGGGGCCGGAGAGGCTGGGGCCACACGCCCTTTTCCCTCCCTGTGCTCTGGGGCTGGGGAGGCTGGGGTTGTGTGCTGCCCACTCACCCGCTCGCCTGTCCTCCCAATGCTGGGGGTGGGCAGGCAGCACAGTGTGCTGCCCTGCTTCCCCGTGGTGCAGAAGGGAGGGGAGGTGGCTTGGCTGCAAAGGAGGGTGGGGACTCAGCAGAATGAGACAGGGCTGGGGGCCATGCCTCCCCCAGCCCTACCTTCACCCACTACCCGTGTTTGCAATTTCCCTTTAAATAACTGTGTTGTTGCTATAATTCTCTGAGCCACTTTCCCCTGGCTCCAGAACATTCTTCACCCATACCTCAGGGCCCTGACCTGGTGCAGTCCCGGCTCTGGAAAGGAACTGAACTTCCTCTGGCTGTGCTGCAGCTTTTCTTATGCTAGACTGCTGTCCCTGATTGGCTGTGTCCCACACAGCTGCTCTAGGCAGCTCAGATGACTTCTCTACTGCTCTTTTCTAGGACAGGTGTGGGGGACCAGAGGGTCAGGGTAATCCATCCTATCATACTACCATAGAAGCAAGAGTTTAAATCACTCTTAGAAGTGAAATGTTTAAAATGAATACAGACAGTCATGGTTCCTTATTAGTTGCATTTAAATTCGTTTGAGAGGTTAACTGATTTTCATAGCTATGGGCATGCTGTTATTGAATAGTTATGATTTACTGAGCACCAACGATATGCTTAGCACTATAGGAGATGAAGCAAATGAAGATATCTCCTGCTCCAGAGGTTCTTGTAATCTGAATTGGTATCCTTCCTGTATTATGAGAAATTACCTGGGGCATCAAGGTTCCTCTATCCCTGTCTATCCTGGACCCCTCTTTGCACATTCTCTATGTTAAGTTCAATAAATTTTCCCTTTCCAACTAGCATTTGGCAGATTCTTTCAGTCAGCCCCTTTTGCATGTTCCTCCAGCTGACCAGTGAGACACCTGCCATGGCAGACAGTCTAGTTTCATTTTTAATAGGTGTGTCAGATATTTCCATCTTCTTTTCTGGATCAAAAGAAATAAAAAGGACATTTAGAGATAAGGGGCTGTTGAACTCCCTGATGAATCTTGTTATGTTTTATAAATTCAATCCACTTGATACCAAGTATTATTCTAAGGTATTTACTTACACAGTCAGTTAGGTGTCTGTCTTTACCTTCAGTGCATTTTCAGCTTTCACTTCCATGTGTTATGATAGACATAACATTTGATTTGAAGATTTCTCTCTGAAAGACAGAAATGGAGAAGACAGGACCCACCAGGAAGACAAGAGGAAAGAGTAGAAAGCTCAGTTGGTTCAAATCAATGTGGTTCCATTGAAATGGTTAACACATGGTTTCATTCACTCCTGGAAGACAACACAGAGGAAGCAAGCCATTAGGTAGGGTTTGAAAGTGATATCTGACACTCAGGATGGGACTAGCAGAATGAAGTGTTGGGAACATTGAGGATTGCTTCTTGGAAATGTTTAAAGTAAATGGAACAATACTACAATTCTAAAATTAAATGTTTAAAACATATTAGTACATGACAGGAATAATATCTGTGATTGTTACATGCAAGTATAACCATATGCTTCTCTGAAAAGTGTCTCATCACACATACATAAATTTTAGAGCATGAACTTCCTAGCACTGTTTTCTATTTTTGTTCTTTCACGCATACAAGAGACTTATATAACCACCAGACTACCCACCCATGTTTGAAAATATATACAGGATTATGAAATCCTAAAATCATAGTAATGTAGGCCTGGAAGAGACCTTGATAATTCATCTAGCCCAGTCCCCTGCGTGAAGTAGGAATAAGTATTTTACTACCCCTCCTGACAAGTGTTTGTCTAATCTGTTCTTAAAACTTCCAATGACAGAGATTCCACAATCATCTCTAAGTAATTTGTTCACTGTACTATCTTGACAATTATGAAGTTTTTCCTAATGTCTAAGCCAGGGATCTCAAACTCCCTGCCCGCAACCGAAGCAATTGCACAATCTGGCCCAGATTACGGGGGGCAGTCCTGGCAGGCTGGAGGGGGCCTGTCTGTTGCCATTCCCCAGGACCAGTCTCTTCCCATCATTGCCCCGCCCTCTCCCCTTCATGACAACTAGGCCTCAGGGATTACCGGGGGGCATGGTGCAGGGCGGCAGCAACAGCAGTCAGGGCCCTCCGGTGATTAGGAAGTGTTATCTGTCAAGATAAATCTCATTTTACTTTCCACGTCATTCATGATTTTATAGACCTCTACGTATTTCCACCCCCCACACGTACTGTCTCATTTCCAAAATGAAAAGTTCCCAGGTTTATAAACTCTTCTCTTATGGAAGTAGTTCTATGTCCCTAATCACTTTTGTTGCCCTTCTCTGTACATTTTCCAATTCTAATTTATCTTTTTCGAGATGGGGTGACCAGAACTGAGTGTAGTATTCATGGCGGGGAGGAACTATATTCATAGAGAAGCAATATGATATTTTCCATCTTATAATCTATCCCTTTCCTAATGGTTCCTAACTTTGTATTAGTTTTTTTGACTGCTGCAGCACATTGAGTATATGTTTTCAGAGACTATAATACCAAGATCTCTTTCTTGAGTGGCCATCGATTTAGATCACATATGATGGGGTATGCAAACCCCACACTGGGAAGGAGTTAAAGGACTATATTGGGCCCAACTTTTCCTGCCCCTCCAATTCTGCATGCTCCAAATGGAGAAAGGATTAAAAGGGGAGCAACCCGGCACAGCAAGAGATAGCTGAGGTGGGGAGCATACATACCTGGAAGGTTCCCTCCCAGAGGGGACAAGATTATATAGAGAGCTTAGCCGGACTCACAGGTTTGGTTTTTCTTCTTTTCCTTTGTTTCTTCTTATCTAAGACCACAAGCAGCGATAGGAAGTGACTCTGTGAAGGTAACTCAGAGAAATAAAAAGGACATTTAATGTTGTCCATTGCTATGTTCTCTGTTACTGTCTTTCTCCCCCTCATTGATTAATAGGCCTACCCTGTTCTTGGCCTTCTCTTGGTTCTCATGTATTCGTAAAATGTTTTCTTGTTACCATTTATATTTCTAGCTAACTGGGCATCTCACTAGTCCCCAGGGTCACATTGCTTGATGGAGGGGGCTTGGGGAAAAAGGTGGAGTGGGGAAGGGGCAGAGCAGGTGTGGGAAGAGGCAGGGATGGGATGGAGCAAGGGAGGGATGGTTGGGAGAAGGGGTGGAGTGGGGGGTGGGGTGGGGTCAGGAAGATGCAGGGCCTGGGGCAGAAGGGAGTCTGTCATGGGTCTTGCACCTTCCTAGGGATGGCCCTGGGCTAGGGGTCACACGGGGGAGGAGTCACTTGGGGATGGTCATGTGGTCAGTGCCCTCTTGTGTCCTTCCCCTGCAGTCGCCTATGTTCATGGTGATCTTACTGTACTTCCAATATTTTCTATGTTTTTGGGTAATTTGCTCTTGTGCCCTTAATAATGTCTCTCAAAAAACCTGCCATATTTCTGGACTCTTTTTTCCCTTAAACTTGTTTCCTATGAGATCTTACTGACGAGTTCTCTGTGAGTGATAAAATTTGCCTTTTTGAAGTCCATTTTCTTCATTCTGCTGCTTTCCTTCCCATCATTCCTTAGAATCATAAATAGTATCAGTTTACGATCACTTTCACCTAAGCTGACTACTGCCTTTGAATTCTCTACTAGTTTCTGTTTGTCGGAATCAAATGTAAAATAGCCTCTCCCCTACTTGCTTTCTCTGCCTTCTGTAATAAAAAGTTGTCACCAATGCATTCTAACACTCTATTCATGTCACAAAGTGTTTACATAAGGTTTACAATGTGGGTGGGAAAAAACAAAATGTAACGGCACAAGTCTGGGTTCCTGCCTAGGGAATTAGTCACGCTTTGTTCACAACTGAAGAGCTCCTGACTGTACACATCACTCAGTCAAATCATAGGTCTCATTTTCTTTACAATTAGAATGGTCCTACTATGTGAAAGATGTCTGGGGTCAAATTACATTATAACATTTTTTCTTACCTGTGTTAACAAGCAATTTGTTGTCTGACTTTCTAACCAAGATAAGCTCATTTGAAAATGTAATGATATGTGACTGAGGAAGCCTAGGGTAAAATCATAAGTTTAGTGCCAAATTATACCAGTGGAGGATCTGACTCTTAGGACTTTTAGGAATGAGAGAAAGCATCAGATCCAGTCATCTGCTTTTGACAAGTGAACTTAGGGTGTGTCTAGACTACAGGGTTTTGTCGACAAAAGTGGCCTTTTCTTGACAAAACTATACCTGCGTCTACACTACCGCCACGTTCTGTCGACAGTAAGTCGACAGAATGCGGCAGTTTTGTCGACAGCAGTAAACCCCCTTTTACGAGGAAGAACGCCTTTGTCGACAGAGGTCTGTCGACAGAAGGTGTGTGTGGATGCAGAGAGCCAGTTCTGTCAACAAAAAAGGCCTCCAGGAAGAAGCCCTGGTGGACAGTCTAACCTTTACAAGTACAGCACCTCTGTGGTTCCTGGCCGCAGCCTCTTAAAGGCACAGGCACCAAGAAAGGCCTTGCAGTCCGGCAGCTAGCCAGAGCACCTGTGCGAGCCGTGACAGCCATGTCCCAGCTTCAAGGCCCCCCTGGCCCTTCTTAGGACAGAGATGAGGACCCACCCAGGGGCACCAAAAGGCGGGCACCAGCCTGGTCAGGGCCAGAAATCAAAAACCTCCTGGAGCTCTGGTCCCAGGAAGAAGCCCTGAAGGCCCTGCAAACATGCCGCAGGAATGTGGACATTTATGAGTGCCTGGCCCAGGGACTGGCCACCAAAGGCATCACCCCTGCACCATGGCACAAGTCAGGGCCAAGGTAAAGGAGCTGCGGCAGGGATATGCCAGGACCCGGCACGAGAGCTCCTGTTCCGGGGCAGCCCCCGAGACTTGCCCTTACTACGAGGAGTTGGAGCAGATCCTGGGCGGTGGGGAAGCCCAGACTCCACTGCGTGTGGTGGAGTCCGGGTTACCCCACCACATCGTGGACCGACTCCTCCTGAGGGAGGAAGACCAGGCAGGGGAGGCGGGAGAGCAGCACCAGGAGGAGGAGGAAGAGGATGCAGCAGGGACCCAGACCCCAGAGGCCTCCCAGGCATCCGTGGACATCGGGGAGGGAACATCAGGTGAGTGCTTTGAGGGGTCACCACATATGGGCAGGTTGGTAGTGTGGGGGGCCAGCTAGCCACAATTGCCATTGTGGGGCCCCTGTGAAGCTTTCAGTATGCTGCCCAACTCACACGCAGTGTCACGTGGAACACTCCTGAGTCTCCTGTCCAAAGGAGAGCCCCTGACAGCCATGGCATGCCCTCGGGGACAGCATGGGTGCACACAGACAGTGATTGTCTGCTCCTCTTTTCCTCCACAGCCGGACCCTCTAACAGGGGAGCACCACACCGCCCCCCACCACCATCCCGGACCCGTGGCACCTGCAGGCACTGGCATGTGTACACGGACCTGCTGAGGGAGCACGTTGTGGCCCTGCAGGACCTCAACAGGACCCTCCAGCAGAGGACGGAGGCAGAGTCCGAGTGGCGCACCAGGCTGCTGGACGAGCTGGTCCAGCAATGCACTGACATCTGTGCCACAATGAGGGAGCTCTTCGTCTTGCCTGCCCCTGTCCCGGGCACTGCTCGTCCTGCACGCCAGGCCCCTGCTCCCCCTGCTCTTCCAGCCCCCCCAGCCTCCCTTCCCCCCTTCACCCACAGCCCTCCAGCCCCCTTTTCCGCCCACCCTCCCCAGCCCCCTTCCCTCCCAGCTCCTCCTGCTCCCAAGCCCTCACAGGCCCAACAGCTGCCCCCCTCCTGTCCAGGCCAGGACTAGGTCTCGCTCCACCCGATCCCAAGGCCATGGCAATGCCAGGACACAGGAAGGTGGCAGGACCCTGCAATCAGGGAAGCAGCGGCCTACTTGAGCCCCCCCTATCAAAAAAGGCATGCAGTCTAGACATATCCTTAGACAAATTCTGTTGTGGGGAGAGAGGTAAATGCAGGTAACTGAACAATTTCTAAATGTAACATATGTGAAATATCTTTCTGCTAAGCTGTGACCATTTTTCAAAAATGAAAATTTTCTCCAGATTTTGTTTTCAAACTTTCTGGTTTTGTTTTCAAACTTTCTAGTTTTTGATGAAACCCAAGAAGGAAATATATATATATATATATATATATATATGGTTTTCCCTTTCCCTCTTCCTCTTTTCTCCTCTTTCCCCACCTCCATTGTTTGGAGAGTGAACTAGAAAAAAAAAGGAAAAAAGATGAGACAAAAAGGAATCCAGAAAAAAACAAGAGAAAGAGGGGTGGGAAATTGGGAAAGGAAAACCTGAACATTTGGTGGTTAAAATATGTGATTAAAATGTTCTCAAAAATATTCCCCCCCAAAAATGCAAAACCTGCAGAACAAACATTTCTTTGGATTTTTAGAGAAAAATCTTCTTCAAATGTTTCACTCTGCTGTATTTATTTGTATAGATAAGAAGCAGGAAGGTGAGGACTTGACAGAGGAGGAAATGCTGGGATGAAAGAAGGGAGAGGCAAGGAGATAGGTGTGGGAAAAAGCGTGGGTTGAAATATGACAGGAGCACAAAGGCATGCAAAGGTTGGTGAGCTACATTGGTAAGGGTAATCGTAGCATGAGCCAGTGACTGATGAGAGCTGAGTAAAAGCTCTGTTATCTGGCACTCAATGAACCAGAAAGCTGAATTAACCAGCATTTCTGATATCTCCCAATGCAAATCTTCAGTATAGTAACAGAGACCAGTATACTTCCCAGCACATTACACAATTACATAACCTGCATTCTGCTTTCATGCAACAGAGGCAGAAGACAAGTAAGCAAACTAAAATCTGGGACTTATTCAAAAAAGCAGCTTCCAAGGTGTATCATAGGTTTACTACAGATTCAGCCCAACCTGCTAAACTTTCTACATCCACAATGATGACTGACATTGCTAATGATGACCCTGAGTCACTGCAAGATCCTGAAGTGCCTTCTGAATCAGCAAAGAAAGAAAGATTAAATAATGTCCAGTGTATAATTTTAGTGTTAAGTGTATTTTAAGTGATCTGTGTGTGACCTAAAGTGATGTGCAGTGTGATAACCTGCTGTATAGAAAACTTTACCTGTACACACCTAAGTGCTTCAAGAAACCAGCCACTCTGCAGTGCAGTACTACTGCTGGACTGATGAGTACCTGTACACTATTTTATACTTCATTCATGTTATTGTACTTTAATTCGGTGAAAATTGGTATTCCATTGGTAAAGGATATCTCTGAGTTAACCACAATATTCACTTAACCGATACTCCCATTTCCCCAACATGCTGGATATGATGAACCCTGTGCAAACAGGCAGAGTCAAGAGTTTTAGGCCAGTGTTTCTCAACCAGTCATAAGAGTACCCTCAGGGATACTTGAGAGAAGTCTGGGGGAGTACGTCAACACAACTGAAATTTGGAGAAAACTGAATTTTTGTTTTAAGTTTTGCAGTGCTTTATTATTTTTGTACTTTTTACACTCAAACATTTTGCCCTCCCAGCTACAATTAAGTTGTTTAAACAAATGTGTTGCAATGGTAGAAAAAAATGTTGTGTGTCTGAAAACTGTAGAAACTGGGGGTACTTATAATTTTTTTTAAAGGGGTACTTTATAAAAAAAGGTTGAGAAACACTGTTTTAGGCCATGGGTATTTAGGTGACAAATATGTTTGGCTAAAGCAAATGAAACTGGGAGGTTGAAACATATTTTCCCTATTAGCATGCTGATGTGCAGAGAAATGCCTCTTTCTTAAACCAATTCTCAGCATTTGCAATGACAAGTGCAGAAGGAATTGCCTTGAGGTTAACTGGAAGAACTGGGTGTGAAACTTTCACGTCTGCTCATTGTGCCTGCATTCCTGCTACTCAGAGCTTGCATTCCTGATGCTCTGGGCTCATTCACATATTGTTAAGGTGTATTTTGTGTGCATGCTGACCTACCTAAACAGTCAAATGGATTTGAAGAACTATATGATAATATGTAGGAATTTTGTTTAGTTAACCTAAAAATACCTCCCTCTGGGCTGAAAAATTAACATATGTATTACTGGATATCTGCCATTAATGAATGTCAGAAAGAAATTGGGCACAAAGCTATCACTCTTACAACAATTGAATTGGTGTCTTAATTGACCATAAAAAGCCCTTTCCTTTCCCACTAATCTGGATTTCCCTGGGCTACCAGAATTGCAGATGAAAGTGCAAACCATCCTTGACCTTACTTAACCAGCAAACTGTTCTCCCCTCTCACATACAGAAATAACAATACTTTGGATGCAGTGTAGTTGTAGCTGTGTCCATCCCAGGACATTATATTATCTCACACACTTTGTTTAGCTAGTATTTTGGGAGAGGTTTACAAGGTTTGGAAACTACAAAGAAGAGTTCAAGTTCCCACTCATTCTGCTGTGCCCTGACCCTTAAAGAGATATTAAGGAACATTTTGAAACTTGTCAATTTATATCCTCCCAGTCAACTACGTGTCCTGATTTTAAATTCAGTCGTGCAGCTGTATAATATATACATATAATTTATACCAGATATAGGATTTTATAGTTCTCCACATTTGATCTGAGTAATTCAAGTACTGAGAAACAGGTGATCTGTGCTCCAATCTGTGCCCTGACTCCCTATGTAATCTTGGACATGTCCCTTAGAGACAGATTTTTCAAGGTATTCAGACCCCTAACTCTCAGGGTATATCTACACTACAGAATTTTTTTTGAAACAAGGTTCTTTTTCCAAAAAAAGGTCACTTACATCCACACTGCAATTGCATTCTTCCAAAAGAAAATTAAAAGAACAGAGGGGGTTTTCCAAAATTGGTATTCCTCATTTTATGAGGAAAAAGCCTTTTTCCGAAAGAGCTCTTTCAGAAAAACACATGTGTGGATGGGGAAGAGGGAGTTATTTCAAAAGAAGAGGAAAGAGGAAAAAGCACAGGTGCCCTGGTGGCCACTCCGTCCATAATTATCACAGCTTACATGCAAGAGAGCATCCATTCAGTACGGATGCTATCTTTTGAAAAAGCAGATCACTTTTTCAATGTGCTTTGGCAGCGTGAATGCTCTCTTTCAGAAGACGTTTTTCCAGAAGATCTCTTCTGGAAAAGCTTCTTCCAAAAGAAGCCTGTAGTCTAGACATAGCTTCAGTGAAATCACTCGGTGCTAGGGGCCCAAAATATGTAGAAGAATCTGTTTGTTAACCTTTCTGTGACTCAGTTTCCCCATCTATAAATTAGGAGTAATTATAATACCTACCTCACAGTACAGTAATGAAGCTTCATCAGTTAGGCCACTTTTCAAGAAAGTTCAGGTGCTTATGATCTTTCATATTCAGGAAAACATGATTAAGTGCTTTCCTGAATAGGGATGCTTACTTGAATCAAAGCTTTATATTTACAAAGTGCTTCAAGATCTCCAGATAGTAAGTGTTAAGTGCTATTGGTTATTTCTAGTTGGTGTCTAAATATGTACTTCATGTAAATTAGCCAAGGGATTTTGTTGTAATATATAACATCTCTTATGCACACTGATTTTTCAATTTCACATGTAATTTTAAACCACGCAGAGCTAGTTAAGATTTATCTAAATGTTATTAAGCATTAGATGAAGCCAATCTCTTCACAGCACATCAGTTTGTTTACATTTATACTGATCGTGTGCACTGTCTCTTTTATTCACAGAGTCTTTGGATGAATTATATGTTGTTGACAGAGTCTGAAGAGGAAGCAAAAGAAATCAGGTCATAATGCCACTTTCAAGAAGTTCACTGGTAAGCTCACTGTGAAGTGAAGTGAAATTTACTACAGTGATTACAAATGCAGAACAATGACTTTTTTCTCCCCTTAGAAGGCATTTTGTTCTAAAGTTCTTAATTTAAATAAATATTTGTATTGACAAATCTTGTACAACAAAGTAAATGAAATTAATTCAACCCATTCAAAAGTAAGTTCCTCTGACTACAGAGCTGGGATTTTCTATTCTAGTTCCAGCTTTTTGCCATATGAGCCCAATCAGACAGCACAAAGATGAGAGGTTCAATAGTAAACCAATGAGATCATCTTTCCTTTTGTGCCAAAATTTAAATAGCATTTACTTTCCAGCTAATTTCTGTTAGTACTTTGCAAGTAGATACCAAAATAGATACTGTTCTTTTCTTTTGGCTGGTACAATACAGACAGGTTCTATCTCATCATGGTGAGATATGTAGTCAGGAAGATTCGTACATTATATAATTTTCTCACATTACAAAAAGGGTAGGATCTTTTCTGAATAAATGTATGAAGATGAAATCTCCTGGCTTATTTAAGAAATAATAAATATTTGCTCCTAGGAATTCCCTCTCACACACATTCTCTTTTCACACACAATAACACCTCCCAACTTCTCAGGGGTATATGGTAAGGCTAAATGTCTTAGTGTGTGTCAGGTGATAAATGCCGATTCTTATGTCTCACACATACCCATACACTTTCATTCACATTTCTCAGCATCTGCTTATCACTCCTCCACCTTTCTTTCTTATGGATGCCATTATTGCCATAAGGTCAAACCTTCTGGACATAGAGGTAATCAGAAATGGTAGGATATTTTGCTGCATACTTGGGACCCTATTTCTGAGTGAGGGTATGTTGCAAGAGCAGCATGCAGTGAAGACAGTATTAATAACCCGTTTTGGAAAGTTGTGTTTGAAACTTCCTGGGTCTTGAGATCACAGAGGTCAGTCAGTGTTTGTTGAGTAAAAGCAGAACATTACCAATAAACTCTGTCTTCCTTCAAAAGTGAAGAGAGAACTACTGTCACCAGAGACTGAGGCCCATGTAAGCAGGTATTCCAACAGAACTGATTGGTCCAGCTTTTCTGTACTTACTGCATCATTCATATGTAACTTCTGTTCTTCCAGTTTCAGTTAAAGAACAAATAAAATAATGGAAACACATCTAGGAATGATACCCCACACCCTGAACCAGCTTTAACTGATGCAAAACACAGCAGCCCATCTGCTTAGAAACACAAAGCAGAGCATGTGGAGTGGTGTTTTCGTGGTGTTTTCGTGGTGACCTATTCTCTACACTGGATACCTATCAAATACAAAGTGGAGTTCAAGGTCTTAAGTTCAAGCTCTCAAGAACATTCAAAGCCTTCCATGAGAGAACTTTCACCCCTGCCACTATGGAAATAAAGCTGTCAGCCAAATAAGAGGCTCTTGAGTGCAGGAGATAGAACTTCAAAAGGAACCAAATCTAGATTATGGAAGTCATACTTGAAAGAGGTAAGAATGGCCATGAAACCATCCACTATGAGAGCTAAACACCAGGCCTGCCAACAGGGGCAGGTAAAGGGAACAATTTCCCAGTAGCCTGGGCCATTTAAACGGGGCTTGGGTGCAGAATTGATTCCAATACCACCTACCTGGCTGATTAGTAGAGCACAGTCCACAGCATGCATTCAGGTGCCCCTATCCCACATAGCTCCATCACGCAGCAGCTGCTCTAGGGATCCTCACCCTAGCTGTGCGGGGGGAGAAAGGGCGCTGCTTCTGTACCCCATCTCTTACAAGGAGACAGGGCATAGACACAGCTGCTCAGGAGGACTTGAGTCAGATGGAGCTTGCTGCATGGAGTCTAGGGCAAATTACGTGAATGAGTGCCTGCCTGCCTTGCTTGATTTCCCCAGCAGCAAGCTCTCTGTCTCTCTCTCTCTCTCTCTCTCTCTTTCTGTGTGTGTGAGACACACACACGCAGAGGCAGGACCGTGTCTGTGTGTCCCATATAGTGGCACTTAGACTATTTACAGAGAGAAAGAATGAGTCTGCTCTACAGCCTTAGCTAAGGGTCCGCTGGCTTTTAGCTCATGTGATAGAGGCTCATGCACTGAGCTCGAGAGGCCCCAGGTTCACTGGCTGGGAAAAAATAGGGAACATGCTAGTAGAGCAGCTCACAGCAATTCACCTGGCATCACAGAACAGGCGCAGCGCTGCGCAAATGGGAGGCGAACTGTGTCACAGAGGACCCATTGTCTGTTCTGCCCTGGAGTCTGGAATTCCTGTCAGCAGGCCTGCTAAATACAATACACACACATACACGCACACACACACACAAAACTATTTCTCATACTGGCTTGGGAGGAAAAAAAACTATATATCAAGAAAGAGACTATTATTGTGATTTTTTAATTTTAAATACTTAGGAAGCACTCAGATGATGATACAGGCCACATAATAAATGAGATAGATGAACAGAGATAGAAGCCCTTCAATACCTTTTTGCCGTTTTACCTATAACAATAAGTGGACATGGTTAAGCAAGAAATCGAAATATTTATTTCCCTTTCAGAGACTGGAAAACTAAAACTCTAGGGAAGAAAGCATTAAATAAAAACTATATAGTCTCAGATCCAGGTACCCAAAGAAATATGAAAGAACTGTGACTGTGGTAAATGTTAATCTGAGCTGCCAAAGGAATGATCTGAAAATAAAGTAATGGAAAATGCTTTGTCTAAATGTCTGCTTAGAGAATTGGAAGTAGTCAATAAAATGTAGGGTAAGATCCTAACAAATTAAATCAAAGACAAAACTGACTTTAACTTCTTGGGGTCCTGGATTTTATCCATAATGTTGTTTCTTTTTGTTGACATATATAACTAAGGGTACGTCTAGACTACATGCCTCCGTCGGCGGAGGCATGTAGATGGGCAGATCGGCATAGGGAAATGAAGCGCGATTTAAATAATCGCGGCTTCATTTTAAATTAAATGGCTGCCCGCTCTGCCCGATCAGCTGTTTGTCGGCAGATCGGGCAGTCTGGGCGCGCGTCGACAAGTAAGCCTTTGTCGATCGGTGCAGGTAAACCTGATTTCACGAGGCATACCTGCGCGGTCGACAAAACTTCCTTGTCAACAGCGGCGGCGTCAGACTGTCGATCTGCCGACAAACAGTTGATCGGCAGAGCGGGCAGCTATTTAAATGAAGCCGCGATTATTTAAATCGCGCTTCATTCCTATGCCGATCTGTCTAATCTACATGCCTCCGTCGGCCAGGCATGTATCTAAACGTACCTAAACAATGCTGCAACCAAAGGTGAAGGATGAAAGGGAGCAAAAAAAAGTAAATGGAGACAGAATACCCTCTGAATCTGTAAATGGGAGGGAGAGAAGATAATGAAGTATTCAGAAAAGACAATGGAAGCCCCTCTTTATTAACGACTTGTGTTTAAAACATAGGACTTAGAATCAGAAGATCTGGGTTTAATTCTTGGCTCTAACATAAGCTTGCTGTACAACATTAGGAAAGTTGAAATCTGAGTCTCAGTTTTCCTGTCTGTTAAATGAGGATAGTAATAGTGCCCTAACACATAAAGGAGAATTTGCTCAAGATGCTTGGAAAGTAAGCACCACAGAAATGTCAATGGAGAAATAAAGAAAATATTACATCAATGAATCCAGTCCCACTGAGGTTAACTGGGTCTGGAGGAGTGTGTTGGCTTAGGAGAAGGTAGGACAGGTTGTTCATATGAATTGCCCCTTTCAGTAACAAGAGGTAACTCTATAATCCAGCTATAAATTTGTCTCCGTTCTGTCCAATCTCCACAGGAATACTGAAGCGACTGAAATCAATAGAAATCTTTTCTGTAACTTCAGTGAGCTTCAGATCAGGCCCAGAGGATTAAGATGCAAAGATGATTGCCTTGTGTGAAAATATGAGGGAAACTATGGGCTTCTGGTGGAAGAGAAAGTTTAGGGAGAAGCATAGAGGGTAGCTGCTCAGTGCAATTGCAGGCCACTTTTCCATGCATCATAAAGATTTGGAGCTCTCTGGCCCTCCAAAATCCTTCCCTCACCTAGGGGAGTTGAGATCACAAACTGGGAGGTGAACCAAAGCATTCTGTCCCTCTTACAGGATTTTCAGTAGAGGGATGGAGAGTGCCAATAGATTTTACATCAGAACATATACCTGCTGATTTCCAAATAACATTGTGCTACTTAGCATATGCTGTGTAATTTCATGTTGTTTTCAGTACAAACCATTGTCTCCTGTGTTAACCATGCTATTCATTCTGCTTTCTCCCCTTTAAGCTTCTTGAAAGGGCTTTTAGTCATGTAGGGATGAAAGGGGCATGTACATTAAAATTTATTATTAAATATTTCCAGTTATCTAATCAGATGTGTAGGTAATAATGGGGATTTACATTATTTTACCAACACTTTTATTTAGTGGCTGATTCTGATTAATATTTTGCTTTATCACAAGCAAGCAAGTCTGTACAGTGAGTTGTTTAATGGAGAAAAGGTGCCTGGTGATGTGTCTTTTGTAAGTCACGACTTTGCATGAATCTCCATAACAGAGATATTTGACAGATTTATTCAATTAGCCCTAGCACTAGAATGGAAAAAAGAAGTATTTACATAAGGAAGGATAAAAAGTTTTAAAAGATATTATTGGACATAAAATGTTATTTATCTTAATGATTTCATTGGCTGTTGTACCTTTAAGGAAAATAAGCTTGTGATATTATGTTTGTAATATTGGAAGTGTGGTTCATGTTTGTTCATATCCATGTATTTCTAAGTAAAGCCCTAATTAAAAGTAAACTTAGCTCATCTCATGTCTGAGCTAAATCAGGGCTTGTATAAATAAGATTATTATACAACTGGCTTTCATTTCAGTGGGTAGTTTTCCAGTTAAGTGGACAGTTTATTGGTTATTAGTTGTTGACAGGAAATACATCTCACCAATTTTTAACATAGCTCTTTAAAACTTGTCTCTTTTGCAAATTAAAAATGCATTGGCATAATGTATTAGGCATCACAGATGTTATTTGCTTTTAATGCAGCTAAGGGTTGCAGCAAACTGGTTGTAACTAGATGACACAGAAGTACATGACTCACATGCTGTTAATTAAAGTTGCTAATAACACTTAAAGCTTCAATGCATAACTGGCAGCAACCTGGATATTCATGCATATATAACCTGTACCTGTAAATGTGACTCAGCCATCACATGCTACTGAAGACCATCTGGAGAGGAGAAAAAAGAAATTTAAACAAAAGCACAAAACAGATGAGAACGAGGACAGCACACTGATAGAGAAAAACACTCACTGCCTAAAAAACTGCATTATAGTCTGCTTCTATATTTTAAAGTCTCAGAATTCCTTTAAAGCAAATACAGCATTGAGAAAAGTTTACTAGCATATAAATCAAATAAAATGTCCTTTTTTACAAACATGATTATAGGCAATGTGGTAAACAAAAGCAGCTTAAGCAAAATTGCATCAAATAATGGGCAAATTAGAGAAAAAGGCATAAGTGCAAATGCTGCAAAAAATTTATTATCTGATCAATTTTAACCTTGAAATAGAATCAGAAATTTGGAAAATATGCAGGCATATATTTTACCAGAATGAAACTGAAAGATAAATATTTGGGGGTCAGTCCTCCTTCAAGCTGATATCATATAGTAATATATCTGCCTTGCATACATGGCTAAGCAATTAATGGGTGACACACAGGCTGAAGACATTAACTGAACAGTGAACACGTTTTTTAAAACTACTGCCTATTCACAGATAATTCATATAATAGGAGGAAAAAACAGCCAAATAACTTGTGATCGGGAGTAACAAGCAGGGGAATTTTGCAGGGGAATTTAGAGTGGGAGTGGGAGAGAGATAGATACACCTAACAAACATATTCTATACTTATGCTACTAACTCCCAAAGTTCCTGCTCACCCCAAAACACCCCTCCATGAGTAAAAAAGTCAGCAGCAGAAGTGAGGCTATCCAATTTATTGCAGCATGGACAGTTACCTGCCTTGTGCGTCTATATGCATATGGCACAAGTATTTGATGAGCCTCAGAGACCCAATATATGGGCTCTTGAAGACAGCGTGGCTGAACTGGAGACACTAATGGAGACAGATGCAGAGAGGAGAGTTTCAGGTAGACAACAGGGTGGCCCCATCTCCAGTCTAACAGCCTCTCTGCTGTTAAGGAGGAAGAATGTCTCAGGAAAGGAGAACATCAAGCTGGAGTGTAGGAAAATAATTGCATAGTTGGGACTCCCCCTCCAGATGATATCATGGTATCCTCTCATACAGAGAATTCCCCTCCTGGAATAGTTCCTATGAAAAGCCAGGTAATAGAAATGGGGGATTTGTTTATTCAGAATATAGATAGCTGGGTTTGTGATGACTGAGAAAACTGAAAGGTAAATAGCCTGCTTGGCTCAAAGGTTGAGAATCTCATGAGATATCTAGACTTTTGCATGTGCAGTGCTGGGGAGGACCCACTGGTCAGGGTATACGCAGGGTACGTCTACACTAGCCCCCTAGTTCGAACTAGGGAGGCTAATGAGGGCGACCGAAATTGCAAATGAAGCACGGGATTTAAATATCCCACGTTTCATTAGCATGTTCCCGGGCGGTTGCCATTTTGGAAACTGACTAGCCCGGAATAACTGCCCGCGTCTACACGCGGTAGTGAAACAGGAATTTGAATTAGGAGCTTTAATTCGAACTACCTAGTCTGTGCCGCGTGTAGCCGCAGGCAGGTAGTTCGAACTATGGGGCATTTAAAAATGGCGACACCCGGGAACATGCAAATAAAGCCCGGGATATTTAAATCCCTGGCTTCATTTGCAAGTTCAAATGCCTACATTAGCCACCCTAGTTCGAACTAAGGTGGCAGTGTAGACATACCCTAAGAGAGAGGTCTTAGAAACCAATTTTATGCTGTTAGGTAAGAATTTAAAGACCAGGATCTCTAGCATAGCATTCTTGGAAATGCTTCCAGTTCCATGTAGGACCAGAATGACATGCAGAACTGCAGTGTGACAATGCACATATACGATGCTGGTGTTCAGAGAAAGGTGTTACATTTACTAGGAACTGAAAAATCTTTTGGGAAAGGAAGTAATTTGGGTAGGATGGGCTCCATCTAAAGGACATTTGAACTAAACAGCTTGTATGTAAAATTTAAAAGATTGCAGAGGAGTTTTTAAACTAAGGGCTGGGGAAAATCTGAGCGATGCATAGAAGCACATGATTTAGGCAAGCATGTGGTTTGGGAAGAGACATCCCTTAGAAACTAATTTATTAAAGGGGCAACCCTACACTCCAGTACCCTGTCTCTTCTCACCCCTGTGCTACCCCTTCCCCAAGCCCTGTCCCATCTTGCCCTGCCTCCTCCCACTCCTCCCCCATTGCTCCCGTTCCCCAAAGCCTCCTCCCCTGAGCTACAAGACCCGTGGGATTACTGGGGGCCTGGCATGGAGCAGCAGCAGGGAGCAGCCCCCCCCACACTCATTGTACTGATGGGTGCTGCAAGAAGCCTGCTCCACTCCGCCATCTCCCAGCTAGGCCATTCTGCTTCACCACTGCTGTGGTAACTGCAGGGGACCCAATTTTGCTGCCAGCCCCAGGCCCTCTGTAATCACCAACAGGTGGATTTGAACCTGGGATCTCTGGAGCTTCATGTAGGAGCCTCTACAGCTTGAGCTAAAAAGCCAGCTGGCTCTCAGCGTAGGTTGTAGAGTTCACTCATTCTTATCTCTGGTTGGTAAGTGGTCTGAGTGCCACTACATGGGACAGTGAACCACACCCAGTATGCATGTAGATAACACCTTCAGGTAATGGCCATCCTGGGCCCTGTGGCAAACATCAATATGGGGGATCATCCATCCAAAACCTGGGGTCTCGAGCAGCCGCCCCAAACAGTCACATGGACGGGATGGCTCTGGGTAGGAGCTAGTGAGGAACAGTCAAAAGTAAAAGAGTCACATTTAATTGTAACACATGAAGTCAAGCAACTAAATATTGACAAAGTGTGCGCGCACTAATATGATGCTTAAATATCAATATGGGCGAACCAGAGTGCCTGGCATTGAATGAGGGTATTGACAGTGGCCAGATGGTCAGTGACTGGGGTAGCTGAGGCTGTCCTGGGGATTGGGCCAGTGGCCTGGGGAGCTAGGGGCCAGCCTGGGAGTTACACCAGTGTCCCAGAGTGGCTGGGGCTGGCCTAGGGATAGGCCAACACAGGCGCAGTTCAGCGCAGCCAGCATGGCTGGGATGGGCTGGCTGGGTTTCATTCAGGCCAAGGACAGGGGTGGGGGACTCAAGCCTCTTCCAGCCAGGAGGGGAGGCACTTGGGCCTCTGGCAGGGAGGGATGCAGGGCCTCAGCCAGAAGGAGCAGGACAGGGAGCCTACCTCACCAAACGTACATCACAAACATATAGTGGCGTGAAGATACTGGGGCCCTATCAATTTCACGGCTGTGAAAAACATGTCACTGATGGTGAAATCGGCCCTCACATATGAAATCTGATCTCCCTGCTGCTGGGAGCCTGGGCCTCCTCTCTGCTAGTCCTGCTGTCTTAGTCCGCCTCCAAAGGCAGCACATAAATGAGGGTGATACACCCTCACTTCTGCACTGTAGGGCTACGTCTCCACTGCATGCTTCTTGCGCAAGACCCGTTTTGCGCAAGAACTCTTGCGCAAGAGTGCGTCCACACTGGTCAAAGCGTATTGCAAAAGCCATGCGCTCTTGCTCAAGAGAGCGTCCACACTGGTGGGACGCTCTTGCGCAAAGACTTCCCCCTGAAACTACTTTGGAGAGGGCAAATGGGCACCAGAACTTTCCGGGGGTGCGGGCTGGAGCTCCTTTGAGATACGTGCTTAAAGGGATCTCCCTGGACAACCATTTCTTTCCTGCTGCATGCTCTGGGACCTCTTGTAGGGACTGAAAGCTGTAGCAGTGCCTGTTGTGGTTTCCCTCTGCCTCATTGGACACCACAGCTTTGTGCCCTAGTGCCTTTTGTGACTTTTGCCTTGTGCTTGCCTTGTGCCATGGAGCCAGGGGTGGCCCTGTGCCTGCTCTGGCCCCACACGGACATTTTGGAGTGCCTGCAGCTGCTGCTCCATGCTGCCTCGCTACTCCTACACAAGCTCGATGCTGAGCTCACTCTGGACTCCCTCTCCCTGGATGAGGTGGCGTCCCTGTGGCATCCCTACCTGGCTGCGGAGAGGCATTATTGGAGACTGGACACCACTACCGACTGGTGGGACCAGCTGGTCCTGGAGCAATGGGACGACCAGCAATGGGTCTGGAACTTCAGGATGCAAAAGCAGACGTTCCTGGAGCTGTGTGCCTGGCTCCCCCCTGCGCTCCTGAGACATGACACCCAGCTGTGGGCCGCCATCCCTATTAACAAGAGGGTCGCCATCGCCCTGTGGAAGCTGGCCACCCCAGATAGCTACTGCTCGGTGGCACACCAGTTCGGGGTGGGCAGGTCCACAGTCGGTGCTGTGTTGATGCAGGTAAGTCCTGGGCGGGGGGAGGCTGATTCTCTGCCCGGGGGAAGGGAAGACGCCAGGCTGGGGGGAGGGGGGGCAGGAGGGAGTGGGGGAAGCCCTATCACCCAGGGACTTGTGCCATCCCTCCCTCACACAGGCCTGCTGGTATGGGGTGGTGGGGTTCTGAGGCGAGGGAGCCCTGGTGTGTTTGGGGGCAGAGGGCATCAGAGGGCATCACAGTGGGGCAGGCACCCCCCAAGAGCTCATGCACCTACCCTGCCTCATTCAGTGCATTCCCTGTGTTTCTGCGTGCCCTTCTGCAGGTTGTCCGCACCATCAACAACATCCTGCTCAAGAGGGTCAGCCGCCTGCGGGATGTGGATACAACGGTGGCCGGCTTCGCTGTCCTGGGGTTCCCCAACTGCGGGGAGCCGTGGATGGGACCCACATCTCCATCCGTGCCCTGGAGCATCGAGCGGCCCATTTCATAAACCACAAGGGGTACGTCTCCGTGGTGCTCCAGGCCCTCATGGATCACCATGGCCGCTTCACAGACATTTATGTGGAGTGGTCTGGCAGGGCACATGACACCCACATCCTGAGAAACTCCAGCCTGTATCGCAGGATGGAGGCGGGCACTTTCTTCCCCCAGCAGGAATTGATGGTTGGGGATGTCCACATGCCACTGTGCATTGTGGGGGCACAGCCTACCCCCTCATGCCGTGGCTGATGCAGCCGTAGACTGGATGCATGGACCCCGGCCGGGAACGTTTCAACCAGCACCTGAACCAGGCCTGCAACTAGGTTGAGTGCGCCTTTGGACGGCTGAAAGTGCGATTCCGTTGTCTGCTCACCCATCTCGAGATGGGTGAGCAGAACATTCCTGAGGTTGTGGCAGCATGTTGTGTGCTGCACAACATAGTGGAGCGGAAGGGGGAGGCCTTCCTCCTGGGGTGGATGGCAGGCGAGGGCCGGGCGATTGAGCAGCCCCACACAGCTGCCAACCAGCAGGCGCACCATGATGGGGTGCGCATCCGGGAGGCCCTGAAGGAGATGTTCTCCCAGGCCCCACAGTAGGGTCGCTTGTCTCCCATCTACATCTCCCTTCCATCCCCAACCCTTCCCTCCTCCCCCCCCCCCCGCCTTCCCCTCACCTTCCAATAAACAAAACCGTTTTTTTGTTGAAACAAGTTGAATCTTTATTTTTATTTACAATAGGGAAGAAGGGTGGGCAGTGGGAGGGGGCTCTGAACTGGGAGGGGGAGGAGGAAGGGACTCTCAACTGGGAGAGGGAGCTATTGCTGGGAGGGGTGGCTCCTGCCACTGCCTCCACGGGTGTGGAGGCCTCCGCATCCTTCAGGCCGGGTTGGGCCAGGCAGCACGGGGATGTGGGCAGACGGGGTGCAGCAGGAGGGGGTATTGCAACGGCAGTAGGAGGGGCAGCAGAAGGGGTGGCTGGAGGGGCAGCTGGAGGGGGAATGGCAACAGCAGCAGGGGGGCAGCTGGAGGGGCAGCAGGAGGGATGGCTGGAGGGGCAGCTGGAGGGGCGGCTGGAGGGGGCATGGCAATAGCAGCAGGAGGGGTGGTTGGAGGGGCGGCTGGAGGGGGCATGGGCATGGCAGGGAGGGCAGGAGGATGTGGCAAGGTCATGCCGTAGTGCACAGCATGGCCGATGTGTGACGTCAGGGTGGTGATCGCATTGCACATCCTGTCGCACCTGTGGAGGAACTGCCCCCACACCTGCTGCCGCCACTCCAGGTAAGCCTGTATCTTCATGGTGACCACCGCCTCTGTCCTCTTGACAGCCTGGATGTGCCGCCAGAGGAGCTGATCCCGCTGCCTGGCCCACCGCAGGGCTGGAGGGTCCCTCGCTCCCAGGTGGTCCTGCTGCAGAGAACACAGAAAATGATGAGGCGGTCACATAGCCCTGCCCACACTGTCCCTGAGACCTGTACCCTCCACCCTGAGCCCTACGCAACACCACACAACTGTAGCTTGGGCCCAATCGGTCCCCTGTGTGTATGTTCACATAAAGGACTAGCTCAACATCTCTGGAGTGACATGATTCTCCATGGATTGTAACCCTTGGGAGACATCACTGTGAATGAAGACCCCTTGTCTGTGTCCTGGCCACTTGGCATGTGGTGTGTCAACCTGTGGAACTCCTTGCCAGAGGAGACTGTGAAGCCTAGGACTATAACAGAGTTAAAAAAAGAGCTAGCTACATTCATGGGAGGTTAGGACCATAACAGGCTATTAGCCAGGGGGTAAGGAATGGTGTCCCTGGCCTCCATTTGTCAAAGGCCGGAGATGGATGGCAGGAGACAAATTGCTTGATCATTGTCTTTGGTCCACCCCCTCTGGGGCATCTGGTATTGGCCACTGTTGGCAAACAGGATACTGAGCTAGATGGACCTTTGGTCTGACCCAGTATGGCCGTTCTTATGTTCTTATGTGTGTCTGCGTTGCACTGTGCACACTCCCTCCCCAAGGTAAAGTACATGGCTTCTACTCTTGTCACTGTCTGTGAGCACACACCATTGATGCTGTAGTCATGTTTGTGTACACATCCCTACATTGCATGAGAGCATGTATGGCAGACGAGGTCTGGGTTCTCAGACTACTGTCAATTGATATCCTCGGAGACGGAGACAGGGCTACTGGGAGTATACCGTCCCTGCAGCAAAACTCAAGTGGCCAGAGGCCTGGGTTGGCCACTTCCCTCCTCCCCCTCCCCCCAGTCCTCAGACAAGTAGCCCAGGGAACTGTGTGGCCCCAGTGAGGGGCTTCCCTCGGGAGCAGCCTAGGGGCTGGGAGCAGCTGAGGGGCTCCGTGGGGGGCATGCTCTCAGGGCTGGATCACTGCGGTTTTCCCAGGAGCAGATGCTGTGTCACACGGAAAGGCATGGCTGTATGCTGTCTGTGTGCAGCACCCTTGTGGAGGTGTGGGGTCTGGCCTGAGCCCTTGGGGCATTGGCTGCTTCCAGCCGGCATCCCCCTTCCCCCCTGGGCAGGTCGTGTGTGAGCAGCAGGGTCCCAGGCGTGCCCTGGAGCTGCCTGCTACGTCCACATGCCGCACAGTCAGGCTGCACAAGGTTCATACGGTGTGTACTGCTGCATGGTGTTCAGCTAGAACTGCCTGAGTGACGCTCCCTTCCCCTCCCCCCTGGGCACCCGGATCCCTGCCCTTGCGAGTGAGAAGTGCAACACTCACTGAAGGATCCATCGCCAGCCTCAGATGAGGCTCGGGAAACATCCTGGCTGCTGGGCACTGGCTCCAGGTGCAGGGTGACGGTGCTGCTGCAGTCATCTCCCTCATCCTCGGACCCAGTGGTGAGGTCACCCTCCTCCTCCAGGTCAGATGGCCTGGCCGCCGGGAGGCACAAGCCGGTGTCCACTGCCAGCGAGGGTGCTGGGACTGCTGTCTCCCCAAGGATGGTGTGGAGGCAGTCGTAGTGGGGGCGGGTGTCGGCTCCTGCCCCCTCACCCTCAGTGGCCTGGACATAGCCCAGGCACAGCTCCTTGACCTTGGCCCAGACCTGTTCAAGGATCCAGGCTGGATGTCCCTGGGCTGAGAGCACCTGGGCCATGTGGCTGAAAATGTCCACATTGCAGCGACGGGCACGGGGGTCATGGAGGGCTTCCTCCTCTGCCCACAGGTCCAGAAGGGCCTCGACCTCAGCCCCAGACCAGCAAGGGGTGCGCCGCTTGGTGCCCCTCCAGGCCTGCTGGGAGCCCTGGGGTGGCTGCTGGGAGGAGGGTGCAGGCTCTCAGGGTGCCTATGGAGCAGACATCCTGGGGCTCCTGGATGCAGCAGGGCAGAGCCGCATGGTGGAGCTGATGGTTGAGCTGCTGCTGCCGTGTGGCATCTGCAGGCTGCATGTGCCTTTAAGGGGGGGGGGAGTCCAGCAACCAGGAAGTAACGAGCTGTGAGTGCGGGTACGGAGTGTCCAAGTGGCCTCTTGCGGTTTTTTCCTTGGAGCCCAGTTCTTGTGCAAAAAATCTTGGCTGCCTGTCCACACTGCCCTCTTGCGCAAGAATGCTTGCGCGAGAAGGCTTCTTCCTCATACGGAGCATCAGAGCTCTCGTGCAAGAAGCCCTGTTTTCCGATGCTGTACTGTAAATTTACTTGCACAAGAACGCACTGGCAGTGTAGATGCTCAGCAAGTTTTTGTGCAAGAACGGCCATTCTTGTGCAAGAAGCTGCAATGTAGACATAGCCTAGCAGCGTAGCTTCCATTCCCTAGACTTCGATTCCCTGCTCCAAGCTCCAGATGGGGCTCGGGGATTCTGCACCCCCTCTAATCCTACTGCCACTCCAGCAGGGGTTGGGACCTCCTAGGTTTGAGGCTTCTACCTCCCCTCCTGCTGATCCATCCAAGGCTTGCAGCAGCTGGGTCTTCTGGCTTTTATGCCCCCTCTCCTCCCTGCCGCCACTTCAGGTAGAGCATGGAACTGCTCAGGCCTGGAACTACCATCCTCCAACCAGTCCAACCCAGCCTTGCCACCCCTTCCCCACCCACTGCTCCAACAGGCACTCCATCAATCCCTACTCATCTTCACCTCCAGGAACCTCTTCTAACTGCAGCTCAGCTCTGAAGGCAGCACAGAATTGAGAGTGGCAATCTTGGCATCCTCCCAGAACAACTTTGCAACATCCTCCCCCAGGATCCCATTTTGGGTTGGGACCCCACGGTTATAATACCATGACATTTCAGATGTAAATATCTGAAATCATGGAACTGACCAATTGTAAATCCCTCTGGCCATGAAATTGACTAGAATGGACCATACATTTGTTAGGGTCCTAAAGATTATTAGTTGGATGTGGGTAATAGCAGGGTACAAAATATATAGAAATGACACAGTGAGTCATGTGGTGAGGAAGTGGCACTTACATGTGAAAGAAAGCATAGGTTCAAATAAAGTAAAATTCTTCGAGTCAAACGGTACCATAGAATCTCTATGGATGGAAATTTCATGCTTGAATAATAAAAACATAGCATAGGAATATACTACTCACCACCTGACCAGATTATGACTGTGTGAAAGGCTCAGGGAGATTAGAGAGGCTAAGGAGGCACAAAATCCAAAATAATGAAGGACTGCATGTATCCTCATATTTTACCTGGATATACACAGAGGGATGAAGACATAAAATTTGTAAACACCGTTAATGGCTGCTTCTTAGAGAAGCTTTTTCTGGAATTCACCAGGGAAGAGACAATTCTTGATTTAGACCTAAGTGGGTCATGGGATCTGGTCCAAGAGGTAAATATGTCTGTATTACTTGATAATAGCAACTGTAATGTAATCAAATTTAAAATACTTGTAGGGGAGAAAATGCCAAAGAAACCCACCACAGTAACATTTAACTTCAAAAAAGGGAACTACACACAAAAAATGAGGAAGCTAGTTAAATGGAAATTAAAAGGGATGGTCACAAGGATGAAATACCTGCAAACTGCACGGTGTCTATTTCACAATAGCATAATAAAGGCTGAAACTAAATGTATAGCCCAAATTTTAAAAAGAGTAAAAGCATCAAAAAATGCCACCAAGGCTAAATAGCTGAATAAAAGGAGGTTAGAGGCATCCTTTAAGAATTGGAGGTCAAAATCCTCCTGAGAGAAACAGAAAGGAGGATAAACCCTGGTAAGTCAAAAGTATAATAAGGCAGGTCAAGAAAGAAATGAGAAGTTAGCTAAGGGCACAAAAATAACATCAAAAGAAAGCAATGTAAGTAAGGACATCAGAGCAGGGATCTTACCAAACAGTCTCTAGGGTCACTGTACAACCAAAGTTGTAAAGGAGCACTCAAGGAAGGCAAGGCCATTGGAAAGAAGCTAAATGCATTGTTTTTCGCAGCTGAGGATGTGGGACAATCCCCACATCTAAGTCATTCTTTTTAGTGACAAATTTGAGGAACTGTTCCAGATATGGTATCAGTAGAGCTGTTTTGGGAACAAATTGATACATGAAATAGTATAACATCACTGCGAACAGATGGTGTTCACCCAAAAGTTCTGAAGGAACTCCAATATGTAACAAAATTATCAGACACGTACATACACATAATATCTTAGGAAAGAGTCAATATAGCTTTTTAGAAAGATAAATCAGGCTTCACCAATCTATTAGAATTCTTTGAGGGATTCAATAAACATGTAAAGAACTGTGATTAAGCAGATATAATGCACTAGGACTTTCAGAAAGTCTTTGTCAAGGTCCTTCACCAAAGTTCTAATGCAAAATAATAAGAGGACAAATCCCTTCATGAGTCAGTAATTGGGTAAAAAGATATGAAACAAATGGTAGGAATAAATGGTCAGTTTTCACAGTGGAGAGAGACAAATTTCAGGGGCCTCCAGGGACCTCCAGGGAGCTACTGGGACCCCAGATGTTCAACATATTCATAAATGATTTGCAAAAGGGGGAGTCCAGTGAAGTGGCAAAATTTGCAGATAATACAAAGTAACTTGAGATAAGTAAGTCCAGAGATAAATGTGAAAAGCTACAAAAGGAACTCATTAAGTGGAGTCTGTGGGTGACAGAATTGCAGGTAAAATGTTGATAAATTCAAAGAAAAGCATATTGGAAAAAATAATCTCAACTATACTTACAAAATGGTGGAATCTAAATTAGCTACTATCACACAAGAAAGATACCTTAGAGTTAGAGTCATGATGGATAGCTCTCTGAAAACATCCAGTCAATTTGCACTTAAAAAAAAAAAAGAAGCTTACAGACTTTTAGGAACTATTAGGATAGGGAGAGAAAATAAAATTGAAAATATCCTAATATCTCTACATAAGTCCATGATTCACTTACACACTTATATCTTTAATATTTTGAGCAGTTCCAACTACTCCATCTCAAAAAAAAGATACATTACAAATTGAGAAGGTATGGAGAAGGGCAATGGAAATGATTAAGAATATGGAACAGCTTCTATATTAGGAGAGATTAAAAAGGCTGGGTCTGTTCAGCTTAGAAATGAGGTGACTGAGGGTGTGTCTACACTGCACTGTAAATATGGACTGTTCTAGAGTATCATCCCATATAAAAAATAGAGTAGAACTTTAGTATTACACTTTGGGGTTCAAGAATAACCTGGATAGCCTTCTTAACCAACTGAGCCAATGATCATAGCAATTCAGTTCAAACTTTGGGTGTGGGATGTATGCATTTTTAATAGCTTGATTATTTTCTTCAGGAATCAGCATGCTCTTCTTAAATTGACAAGCTCATTTTAAGAGGTATCATCATTAATAGTATCCTCTGCAAAGGTCCTAAGATTTCACAAAGTCTCATAGGAAAATATAGATCCAGTTCATGACTCCTGCACACAGCTCAAGTAACTGGGGAATTGTGATGGGTGTGTGTGAGAAGTTGAATACTTCCTTCAAGAGCATGGAGTGGCATTACAGTCACTCTACAGGAACTATTTTCGTCTTAAGGTTAATGATGTAATATACAAACACCACATTGGACAAGGGGTTAAAAAAGTT
Organism: Rafetus swinhoei; assembly: GCA_019425775.1. Taxonomy (NCBI): domain Eukaryota; kingdom Metazoa; phylum Chordata; order Testudines; family Trionychidae; genus Rafetus; species Rafetus swinhoei. Next base: position 313,953,108 of record CM033437.1, read on the forward strand.
GCTCTGGACGCAGACAGCTCTGTCCTGCCACATGTGCAAGGCATGCATTAGTGGAAGGAGGAACTTAAAAGAGAAGCAGAGAGGCTCACTTGTTGGCAGACCATGGAAGAGAACAGACATGCAGCTTCTAAGGAAGGGGCTGACTGAAGGTAGGAGCTTCCCAGACTATCACTTCCTGAAGGCCCTGCCTGACATGTGGCTATGGCTACACTGCCATTTTTTTGCGGAAGAAGATATGCAAATCGTTCTCGCATTTGCATATCTTCTTCCAATTCTTTTTGTGGAAGAGGTTTTGCCGATATTTGGCCCCATGTGGACCGGGCCAAATGTTGGGAAAAAACCTTCATTTGCAAGAGCCCTTATTCCTCATAAATTGAGGTTTACAGGGTCTTGTGAAAGAGGTTTTTTTTCCGACATTTGGCCCCGTCTACATGGGGCCAAATATCAGCAAAACCTCTTCCGCAAAAAGAATTGGAAGAAGTTATGCAAATGCAAGCGTGATTTGCATATCTTCTTCCACACAAAAAAGGCAGTGTAGCCATAGCCTCATGAGGGAATAGGGAAAGGGGTCAGATCCTGATGTACCCTGAGAGGAAATCATTCCCTTCTATCCCTTGCTAATTCCATTTATTTGTCGTAATTCTTCCTGCTTTTGTTCACAGGCTACCCCAGAAGGGGAGAGACTTTAAAATGACCTGCCTGGGGGTTGGGGGGCAAGGCTCAAGAAGAGCAGTTCACCACAGAGGAGGCATAGCAGCCAGCTGAGAGACAGAGAGTGTGTATGCTTTGCCCAGCCACAAGGAGGTGCCAGCATGAATCAACCCCGTCAGAGGTTACAGTAGCAGACTTGACTCCCCAGCACTGTGGGAAGAGACAACCTGGTTTCTCCTGAAGCTGAAGATCCACTGAGTCCACCCCCAACTCCTTCCATGGCCCGAGTCCAACTTACCTGCAACCCTGCTCTGGGGTGAATGTATCTTCTCTGAAGCACATACCTATGATTAGGCACATATACCCTTCTCCAGAGTCCTAGATAGTAAGTAGTGCCCAAGTAGCACAGCTCTGCTATCAGAGCCCTTGAGGTCATGTAAATTGTACCTTTCCTGTTGTCCAGTTAGATATATTTAGAGCTTAGTGGCTCAGCCAGAGAGAAGCTCCACTTTGTTTACATAACAGCACATCCGCTTCTGGACTACAAGGGGCCCAACTTGCTTAGTAACAGCTGTGATGTTAAGAGTGTTCAAATTAGGGATGACAACGACAAGTCAAGTAGTCAACACACTGGTTGACTAGTTGTCCCCCCCCACCCCACTCCTGGCCTTGTGGTCTTTATCAGAAAGTGGCAACAAGGGGCGGGGGGGGGGGGTGGAGAGGAGGGGACGCTTCAAAGCAGCAGTGTGACCTGGAGCCCGGGACCAGGCTCCATGTGGCGCTGCTGTTTTGAAATGCTGTTGGGTGCATGGGTCCAGTGGGGGACTGCCATGCTGGCCCCGGGCTCCCCCGCAGCACTTTCAGTTCAAAGGTAGAGGCGCCCTTATCGACTAATCAAATAGTCGATGCAAATTTCATCGACTATCCGATTAGTCAATTAATCAAAATTTAACATCCTTAGTTCAGATCACAAACATTCACACTCACACTTGCAAAGCAAATCCAGCCAGGAGCTGGGGACTTTAAACTGCTGGATAGGTCTTTTCACAGTGTCTGACTATTCCAGAAAGAGACAGTTTGTTTGTCAGTTGAATTCTCTTTTTATCAAAGTTATTAAGTGAGTATTTTCTTCTAGTTCTTAGATTAAAATGTAGCATCTCTCTGGCTCTTAGGCCATTCCTCTGCTTGGTCGGCACTGTGATTGTGCTTGCAGGCCTTCCACTCATTAGAGAGAGGGTCGTGCTGTGAGATCTACCCATCCTCCAGACATTCTACAAGCCTTATAGCCCTACTCAAGGCAGCTATTCCAATGCAGGGCTGAATCTAATCCAAAAATGAATTATCCTTTTTATAGAATTCAAAGATCTCTAATGTCCTGTGTAAAAGTTCTCAATGGAAATTGCAAATTCCTCCACTGTCCCATAAATAATATAATATTAGATGTTCTTCTAAAACAGTGCATCTGAAATATGAAGGTGAAAAGATTTTAATCTCAAATACCGAATCTATAGCCTCAGTTGGTGTAAAGTGATGTGGCTTCGTTAAAGTCAACAGAGCTACATCAGTGTACACCAGCTAAGAATTTTTGGCCCCAGTGTCAAAGGCAGCTCTTTACCTCAGTTGGACATTTTGATTTCTATTCCCCTCTGGTATGCAGCAAAATGAAGACCAATGTAATTGTGCAAAAGACCTGAAAGCTCCATCCATCCATCCATAATTGACCTTATGGTAAGATCCCCTAGGGCCCTTTGCTCCAGAGCAGGGAGGTGTTGAAAATCTCTGGGCAGCCTTCTAACTGTGCAAGCTTGGGGAAATCCTACCTGGCCAGCAAGTTATTGACTTTAAAAAATGCTGTCTAGAACCATAAATCTTGGCCATTCTTAATTCAGGTCAATGGAGAAGAAACATTAACCTCTTTAAAGTGCTTTTGGATATTCTCAGAACAGAATGCAGCAAAATATGACATATTCATTTATCTGAAATATGGAATAATTTTTGACATTTTTATCACTAAATCTACAACTCTCTCTCTCTCTTTCTCTCTTTCTCAGCATTACATCCTACTATTGTGCATTCAGACTACCTTTTAAAATGATCAATGTGTGCACTGACTAAAAAAAAAATCTCTGGATATGAACAAATCTCCCAGGTAAAATGGATTTTTTTCAAATTTCATATGTGCTCTTTTACATATCACACTCATCCCCGCAGTGTCTGTCAGGCAAGCAGGACAAGGGCAATATGTCCTAATAGTTGGAGAAGGCATCATGCCCAGTGATTGGAGCAGACATCAGGAACCAAGGACAAGGGTCAAAGCTGGACTGAATAATCAGAAGCCAGAGCTGCTAGTCAAACTGGAGGGTCAGATATCAGGCAAGGAAGGATTCAAATCAGGGGCAAAGCCGGAGGAAGGGAGGAGCAGCACGGACAAGTTAACATAAGAACAGCCACATAACATTTGAACAGCCACAATAGAGGGTATGAGCACTTAGCAACCTGGGAGTTGCTGCTGCTGCTGTCTTAAGAAGCAGACTGCTGAACAGTTCCAAGGTTCATGTTTCAATCTTATTTAAACAGGGCTAGAGAAACTCTTCTTTGGCTCTCAAAGCAGGTGGGAATCTTACATGATGGAAATTTTTGCTTTGGAAAATTTATAATTAATAAATACTCCTGAGGTGGTTGGGGTTTTTTTGGGTGTGTGTGTGTGTGTGTGTGTGTGTGTGTATTGCCCTGAACAATTGAATATGGGGTATTAGCACTAGGCATTCTTTTCACCCAGGGCTCACTTTGATTTATACTAGCATAAACTCTGGCAGGAAGCTCACTAATGTGAAAAGTTTTCTATGGATAATAAGGTGTCTATGATTCAAAGCTAACAGAAGAACTTCTCTTGAGCTTCATTTGTATACTACAGCCGCTTCCTGTTAGCTGGCTGAAATGCCAAGAGAATGTGGTGGTAGACACATTTGGCATCAACTCTAGGATACAATTTTCAAAAGTACCAATGTGATATTAGCGCCTAAGCCCATCAGAACTTAAGTCCTTTGGCACTTCAGAATATTTTACCTCTAGTCAATTTGGCCCAGAGACTCCATTCATTTTGATGGAGTTTTAACTTTAAAGTTTATTTATGATCACTTACATATTTGCAGGGCTGGCTTTACCATGAGGTGAACTGAGGCGGCCGCCTCAGGTGCCAGACTGTGGGGGGCACCACTAGGACCCAGAGTGTAGAAAATTGTGTCTGCTGCTGGTGCATATGTATTCTCTCTGCTCTAGATGCACAGAGATGGTGGAGTGCCATGAGAGGAGTAGAACAGGAAGAAGGCAGAAATGAGACCTTTCAAAGTTTTGGCTCAAGCAAGGAGGAATGGGGGCATCATCTGAGCCCCCTGCCTCAGGTGCCAAAATGTTGTGGGCTGGCCCTGAATATTTGCACTTTCTAGTTCTTTATGTTATTATTACTACAGTACCAAGCTATACTTGTTTGTGGCATTTTACAGACATGTAAGAAAATAAGGATTTTGCCCTGAGCAGTTTATCTGACCAATCAAGACTATAATTTAACAAACTAATTATCACAGGCTGTGGTGGGTAGAAGAGAAGAGGGAGACAGATAATAGTAAACAATAGGTAGATATTCAACTGATAGTAAAGAGCTGTGTTCCAGGCAGGTCTATAAGTTATTTTGTTTTTAGAACATTTCTGGTTTGTTAAAATATTTTTTCTGTAAAAGGTCAGGTGCCTGAAAAAAGCAGATAAGCACTGAGGCAGAGGTCAATGATAAAAGGTTACTGAGTATTGCTGAGTTCTGAGCAAGGTCTGGAGAGTTTGTCCTACAGAGTCAAAAGCAGCTTTTGTCCTTGAAAAACTATTGTAACTTGTCACAAATAGCAGTTGTTATTAGATGAAGATAGGGATGTATCCTTTTTTATGGAATTAAAAAATAGATAGATTTCCCCAAAGATGCCTAGAAACTCATTTTTAGATGGGCCTTTTAAAAGCATAGGTTAAAACAGATGAGAACGTTTTTGATTACGTGTATTCTATGTGAAAATATACTGTTTCATTAAAGCCAAAATATTTTAAAAAGATGTATCAATTTCAACAGAGAATTTAACAGGAAATAATCTGAGACCCAGGTTGGACTCTATGGTCATCTCTCCCCAGAGAGAGACACATCGAAAATCTGACCTTTTTGATCTGAAAATTGATGTTTTGACACAATTCTGTTTTGCAAAAACATTCAAAAGCTTTTGTCTTTGTTCCAATGTTGAACAAAAATAAATTTCAAAAGCTCAAACTTTGTCAAAAAAACAGAATGGTTGTCCTTCATCCAGCTCTAGCAAGTGGTATTATTCCACAGAATTCTGCAATGCCTGTGAAGTTTCTGTGACTTGTAGGGCTTCCAGGAGTTTTTCTGCAGATTTCTATTGATCCTGGCTTTTACTTGCTTTTCATTTTAATAAATTCATAAATAAACATATAATGACCTTGCTCAAGATCTGCACTGATATTTGCTATTAAGAGTGGACCAAGTAAAGCAGAAAACAAGAAAAAAAATCAGGAAACATTCTCTGTGGATAATACAGAAATGCCATGCAGATTTCTGTTGCTCCTGATTATTTATGAGTAATTTTGTTACTATGTTCCACTTTTTATTTTCCACTGCTTGCAATTTTCTTTGTCCTTGTGTTTCTCTCTACACATGTTTTTTCCAAACAAACCAGACATGTTAGCCAGTCTTCTTGTATGATTTTGAAGAGCTCAAATTATGGGACACAAAACCATTTGTCATCAACACTATCCGCAGCCAAATGTACTGTATAGAGATGCATGAACTTATGATAAAATATTATTTTCAAATCTCCATCTGTACAAGTGATTTCACACTTATAATATGCTAAAGAAAATCATTGGGAGGAAACAATATATATTGCAGTTGAAAAGAGGTGGATGAAGCATTTCTAGAACACATAACAGAAATAGCCAAAACATAAGACCTGGTGGTAATGGGAGACTAACTTCCCAGGGACCTGTTAGAAAAACTGGTAAAACACAAAATGTCCATTAAGGTCTTGAAATGTGTTTGGGACAGTGTATTGTATCAGGTTGTGGAGAAAGTGACTAGGGGTGCAAACATTTTAGATTTGCATCTGACTAACATGGAGGAATTGGTTGTGAATCTGAAGGTGGAAAATAGCTTGAGTGAAAGAGATCATGAAAGTAAAGGAAGGAATGAGAGCTGCAGAACATGGACAATGGACTTTAAAAGGCAGACTTTAACTCCTGACTACGTCTACACTGTGGGTGTTTTGCGGAAGAGGAAATGCAAATGGAGTACTCATTTGCATATCTTGCACTCTCATTTGCATATCTTCTGATCCTTTTTGTGGAAGAGGTTTTTTGCAATAAAAAGCCCTGAGTAGACAGGGCCATTAGTTGGAAAAAAAACCCTTTTGCGCAAGAGCCTGTAAATCTCATTTTTTGAGGAATAAGGGCTCTTGCGCAAAAGGGTTTTTTTTCCAACAAATGGCCCCATCTACACAGGGCTTTTTATCACAAAAACCTCTTCTGCAAAAAAGATCGGAAGAAGATATGCAAATGAGAGTGCGAGATATGCAAATGAGAGTGCGGGGTATGCAAATGAGCACTCCATTTGCATTTCATCTGCGGCAAAACACCCGCAATGTAGATGTAGCCTCAGAGAACGAGCAGATTAGATCCTATAGAAATAAAATCTATGGGAAAAAGTAGTTCAGAAGAGCTGGCAATATTAAAGCACACCTGAAAATCAAATGAACCCTACAAAAAGTGGAAATATGGACTAATTGCTAAAGATTAATACAAAAGAATAGCAGAAGCATGTAGGGACAAAATTAGAAAGTTTATGGTACAAGAAAGAATCTTTAGATAAGTTGGATATATTCATGTCATCAAGTCAGGGCCTAATGAAGTTCAAACTTGTGTACTTAATGACCTAGCTGAAGAAATTTCTGAACTATTAGTGATCATCATGGAAAACTCACAAAAGACAGTCAATGTCCCAGAGAACTGGAGGAAAGGAAATATAGCACCTATGTTTTTAAAAGGAGAACAAAGAGGACCAGTCTGCATAACTGTGAAACTTAGAAGGGCACTGGAACAAATTATTGCATCAACTGTTAAGTACCCTAGAGGATGATAGGATGACGAGTGATATCCAACATGAATTTGTCAAGAATAAATCATGTCAAAACAATCTTACCCTCTAACCTTCTTTGACTGACCTAGTGGATGGGGGAAAGCAGTAGGTGTTATTTATCTTCATCAGTAAGGCTGATGACATCCCATATTACACTTTTATAATCAAACTTGGGAAAAGTGGTTTAGGTGAAATTATTGTAAAGTAGGAGCACACCTAGTGGGGAAAAATACACAAAGAATAGTTATCAATGGTTCACAGCCAAAATGGGAGAGTGTACCTAGTGAGTTCCCACAGTTTTCAGTTCTGAGGTTGATACTATTTAATAGTTTTGTTAATGATTTGGGTAATGGAGGAGAGTATGTTTTTTAAATTTGCAAATGACACCAAGCTGAGAGGGGTTGGAAGATAGGATTGTAATTTTAAAAATGGCCTGGATAGATTGGAGAATAGGTCTGAAAACAATATGATGAAATTCAGTAAAGACAAGTGCAAAACATTACAGTTAGTAAGGAAAAATAAAATGCACAAATATCAAATGGGGAATAAATATGACTAAGCAGTAGTACTGCCAAAAGGGATATGGGGTTATACTGGACTGCAAATGGTGCAGTTGTAAAAAAGGAAAATATTATTCTAGGGTATATTGGCAGACATTCTGTATGTAAGACATGGAATGTAATTGTTCTGTTGTACTCAGCAGGTGGAGTATTGTATCTAGTTTTGGGTGCCACATTTTAAGAAAGATGCGGACATTGGAGAAATACAGAGGAGCACAGCAAAAACAATAAAGTTTAGACAAGCTGACCTATGAGGAAAGGTTAAAAAACATGAGCATGTTTCATCTTGAGAAAAGAAGACAGGGGAAGGAACATGGGTAACGGTCTTCAAATACGTCTAAGGCTGAAGGCAAAGGGAGGCAAGCAGTGGGAGCTGGGCCCTTTGATTTGCCACTTGAACCCCCAAAGGCATTCTGCATTCCATTCACTCTGAAGCCCCAACTCTTCCTTTCTTCACCCCAAGCCCTCACCAGAGCCCAGAACACCTCCACCATGCCCGTCAGCCAGTGTTCCCAGTGAGCTATGCTATTTATAGTCTTAACTGTACATTTAAGACTGTTGTAGCACAGCACTAGCAGCAGTGGGAGTGCTATAGATGACAGGTGAGTGTTTAACAGTTATAGCTAAATAATGTTAGGTGGCTGTTAGCATTTGACCACTGTGTTGTCTGACCCTGTTCCAAGCAGATAGGCTGGAGCACCAATGGAACTGGGCCACCCTTGATCACAAGCCAGAGCTTCTCAAAGAGAGCATTGTTTATTCTGGGAATTGAAACCTTTTTCTTTAGGACAGTGGTCACCAACCAGTAGATCCGGATCTACTGGTAGATCTTGGAGCCTCTGACAGGTGATCTTAGCTAGTTTAGCTGGGAGGCTCTCAAGTGCCGGCACTTCAGTTGCCCCTCCCCACTCTACCCTGCTGCTCCTGCCCAGAGCCTCAGAGATGCCCCCTGGGAGCCTCCTGCTTGTTGTGCAGGGTTGGGGAGACAGAAGCAGGGAGGCACTGATGTCACTCTGTCCCCCTCTCCTGTACTTCATCTTCACAGAGTGAGGAGGGCGGAGCCTCAGAGAAGGGGTGGGATAGGGGCACCCTATGAACAAGATTAATCTATTTCTAAAACAATTATTCCAAAAATCTTCATGAGAAATTTTTGATGAAAATGTCTACTTGAAAAAGTCAACACCAGCTTACCCTTCTAGGTCTTCTCACCTTTAATTTTGATTATACATTTTGGGCTTTTGTGTTTAAAGACTGAAAGAAGTGTGGCACATTATAAAGGAATGGCACTGTCTGTGTTAATGAACCTAAGGACTTTCCATTTGCTAGTTACTTTTACTTAAAATATTCAAATTGTGTGCTGCTATGAGATGAGGGAAATTGTCCCCCAGGACTGTGCTGAAGTTACTTGGCTGATGTCATATATGGCCTACAGACATAATCCATTTAAAGCCCATACAATGAGCACAGTGAAACACTCAGGTCATTTGAAGAAGTGGGCTGTGCCCACAAAAGCTAATGATACCATCTACACGTTTTGTTAGTCTATAAAGTGCTATCAGACCATTTGTTGTTTTTTGCTGTACAGACTAACTCGGCTACCCCCTGAAACTATAGCATTCATTATCTTGCCACACTCCAATTGCTCTCTGCTTGAATCTGTGCTGGCATCCCCTCCGAAATCCTTGCAAGTCTTCTGAAACCTTGCCATTGTGTCACACTTCAGTAAAGCCACCTAAAGGCAAAATTTTGGTCAAGTCATTGGTATGTTGCCCTAGAGAGCACCCACAAATTCTTCCTCTTGCAATATCTTCATTCAGCTGTTCAGGAAATGCAAAGTATAAAACATTTCACTGATAGTCTTGCCTGTGAGGGAAATTTACATTGTACAGTCCCTCCCACTCAAGGTAACCTGAATTCACTTCTTTATCTGTCCTATCCTCTGTTTACTGAAAACAAATGACTGTAAATACAGTACTGTTCTTGCTACTTTGGGCCAAAGAAAATATCTTCCCTCCTACACTTGAGTGCAAGCAGCCTGTGGCACTATGCTTAGATATGATGTGACACCAAACAAACAAATAAAAAAAAAGGAGAGGCTTATGTCAGGACTAAAAGTACAGTACATAACTCAAAGCAGTTCTGAAAAGATTGTAAATAACCCACTGAAAGGAACTCTAAACAGATCATTTACTAAGAATCCAAATACAGTTTAACAGTTAACCCATCCTTTATTTTATAGTGTGCCATGACTAAAGCTACTAGATGTGCTATATTGGCAGGCTAAAACATGTGCAAGATACAGAAACTGAAGATGATCTGAAGAGTGAAGCTCTTTTCTTTCCTACAGCTGATGTTGTACCTTAAATGGTGTCACAAGAAGGAGGGAGAAAAATTGTTCTCCTTGACCTCTGATGATAGGACAAGAAGCAATGGGCTTAAACTGCAGCAGGGGAGGTTTAGGTTGGACATTAGGAAAAACTTCCTAACTGTCAGGATCGTTAAACACTGGAATAAATTGCCTAGGGAGGTTGTGAAATTTCCATCACTTGAGATATTTAAAAGTAGGTTGGATAAACATCTATCAGGAATGATCTAGATAGTGCTTGGTCCTGTTGTAAGGGCAGGGAACTGGACTTGATGACTTCTCAAGGTCCCTTCCAGTTCTATATTCTATGATCTATGATTCTTGTAAAAATAAAGAATCAGCTTTATCATCAGCACCTGCTGCAGGAGGAGTCCTAGATACTTTGATTCTCTATCACCAGCCTGTCAAAGCATAGATCACAGTAGCAGGCAAGCTTTTATTTTTCTAGGGCTTCCTGTTGTGTGTATATCTAAGGGTATATCTACACTAGCCCCCTAGTTTGAACTAGGGAGGCTAATAAGGGCGACTGAAATTGCAAATGAAGCACGTGATTTAAATATCCCGTGCTTCATTAGCATGTTCCCGGGCAGTTGCCATTTTGGAAATTGACTAGCCCGGAAGAACTGCCCGCGTCTACACCCAGCAGAGAAGGGTGATTCCAAAATAAACCTCTTACTTCCATGAGGTTTAACTGTTAATTCGAAGTAAGGGGTTTATTTCGGAATCGCCCTTCTCTGCTGCGTATGACGCGGGCAGTTCTTCCGGGCTAGTCAATTTCCAAAATGGTGACCGCCCAGGAACATGCTAATGAAGCACGGGATATTTAAATCCCGCGCTTCATTCGCAATTTTGGTCACCCTCATTAGCCTCCCTAGTTCAAACTAGGGGGCTAGTGTAGACATACCCTAAGGGATTATTATCAGGGCTGATCCTTTTCAATGATTTCTGATATTCTGAAAGGCTAGCTTTAATGCAAATTATTTTGTCTAAATGGTAGGTTGCTTCTGAAGTTCTGCACTGGAAGATGCTGGTTTCTGGAGTAGAGTGAAGGCATTCTGTAGGTACTAAGGAAATGCTATGCTCTTTATGGATTATATTCCTTCCACTGCAAAGAACCCAATGCAAAGCCCTAACAAACATTTCTACTATGAGGTAAAGGATGTGAGCATGTGCCCTAGAAAACTGGAAAAGTTTGTATATCCTGTTTTTTTCACAGTTTGTTTATAGCAGGGCTACTCAACTTTGGAAGCTCCAAGGGCCACAATGATACTCACAGCACATGCCAAGGGCCGCAACTTAAGTGTGGTTGCATATACATCCAAAAAATATACACAAATAGCTTCTTTCACACTGACGGGCATGAATACAAAGATTAAGGCAAGCCTACACAACACACAGGCCCCATTTAAGTCAGTGCTGCTGATAATAATGAAATGCAACATTTACCCGATTTCCACCCACATGACAGCACTTTTGATGAGCAATGACAGTCCAGGAATTTAACTACTAAAACGCATAGCAACAGATGAGCGTTATATTGACTATTTTTTTGTTTTCGCTCCTACCCGTGGGCTGCGTGTTGAGCCCCACATAAACCCAAACTGCACTGCAGGTGGCAAACAAATGGACCGCGGGCCACATGCAGCCCACAGGCCACGTGTTAAGTAGCCCTGTTTTATAGTATATAGTAGTAAGTCTGATTTTGTAACCCCTGATAGCTTCCTTTTGGCATAGGGTTATGAGGCCTTGGCTAGTAAAAAAAGGTTGTGAACTACGCAGAAATAATAAATAGTCAGTGGAAGGGGAGAGACCAGAAGCTATGGCCTCCTGATGCCTAAACCACTGTGCAGTCCCCTGGGCCAAGTTGTACACTGTGATTGCATACTGTCTGTCCTTTTCCTGGAGCTGTGGGGAGGACTGACTGAGCTGTCAAATGTCAGTGTCATGACACTTAGCAGATCTAAGTGCCCTTCACCAGCCAGAAACTGAATGACCCAAATGCCAGGTAATTCAGAGAACTGTGACTTTCTTAGGTTTTGAGGGACATTCTGCTCTGCAATTCTAATTTGAAAGGGAAACTATTCTTCACATCGTGATTCAGTTTGGTAACTCACTAGATAGCTTCTCCTACCACTGCTGTGCCACTGCAGGAGGAATAAAAAATAGACATCCTTTCCCCGCACCCTTAAGCTGCCAAAACCTGCACAGGTGCCTCTTCTTGGGCTGGCTACTGAACAAAATTCTCCTCCACCTGCTCTCACATCACCCCTTCTCCTGTTTGTTTTTCATTGTTAAATCTCAGTACCTTTCTTAAGTAGGGATTAAGTGATCAGAGAGCTGAACTGAGGTGAATTTTACCTTCTATAATTGGAGGTAATAGCAGGGGTGAAAGTAACTTACATTTCTTACAGTATTTCAGCCAGTTCTTGCTGGAGCTGTGCACCCCGTTACTTTCACCTCAGGGTGATAGAAAGCTGCAAAAGAGATCACGTCATGTATGTCTTCTTCTAGACACTGAGCAGCACAAAGAGAGAGTTTCAGCCTTGTCAAATCCACCCTCCTTTGCTTGCTCTCTTGCTTATATGTGCTGTTCATATCTCATGTCATCTGATTTTGCTCTCTTTTCCCCTCCTTCTAAAAAGTCTTTCAGAAAATTGCTTTGATTCTGCCCGGAAATCAGACTTCTCGTCTGTGCAGCTGAAACTACTTTCTAACCATAGTCCTGTGCATTTGGGGATACAGCTTCCATAGTTGGGTAATGATGCCAGACATTCATATGTGATGACACTTGTGCACCCATGAACAAAAATTGCCTGAGAAAACTTTTGGATGTGCTCACAGCAGAAATAAACTCTTTTTTAGTCATACAGATAAAATTCAAAATCAAGCATCTGAGAGTTTTCCTGGCTTTGAACATTCAGGTCTAGCGCACTCGTATAGTTTTGGTTCAGTCTGTAATGGTCTGTAAACATGGAAGCAATTCTTGCTGTGAACGTTCTTGATCTATTTCATGTCTGTTGAGTTCCCCCACTCTTATCAATCTCATTTTCATGTCTCTGTGTATTTATTTTTAATAGACGAAGGGGTTGCCTTCAGAAATGGCTAAAGAGAGCACCGAGCTTTGAAGATGTGAAGTGCTATTTATTACTCTTCAGTTCCATTCAAAATGAAGTTGGGAATCAGAGCACTCAAAAAACCATGCATTATCAGTTAGTTGTATCCATGCAAACAGAACTCTGGCCCTCACATTACCAGATGCTCTTTTTTCCATATATTACTTGCCTCTTTCAGTGTGCAATGTGTCTGGTGCAGAGTAAATAAGGAAGTTGATTGATATATTTTACTTTCACTATTCAATATATAGGATCACTCAGTACACTCCAGCTTACACCAAGTTTTTGCATCTTCATTGTTCAAACCAAGCACTGCATCTTAAAAATGTAATAATACAATTAAATGAACTAGGTAAGAAACATGTAAGAGAAAATAATCCAAGGTGGTAACAACAATATTTTACATATGAAAATGTGCTAATAGAGGAAATATTCTTGAACAGCAATAATTCTAACTAAAAGGAAAAGAGGGGAAGAAGCAATATAAGCCCTGACTAACAAATAAAAGCTAACAGGGCATGCGGTACAATTGTCTAATTGAAGGCAATGCACTGTTGTGAAATAGAGAGTAAGCTGCATGTGCTTGATTTTTTTTTACAGGTCAGAGATCAAGTTGTGTTCAGTAAAAAGTTCCTGTAAAGGGAGCCAAATTCAGTCAGTTAGTTGTCTGATTTATTCCTGGAATTGCAAACTGCTATTGCAAGTAAAAGAATATATGTAAGCCTCCAAATCCATTAATTTTTCCTCAGAGGGAAATCTGTTTTCCAGTTAATTTGCTTCCTGATGATCAGTACAACTCTTTGTACAGAAGTCTCTTTGTATTTGTCCATATTTCAGAAGCAAAATTAAGTGTAGGCAATATAGGGATTTTTAACTTTATAATATGATTCACTTAAGACCAACACTCCTACAACTTAAGATGAGCTCAAAACCTCTACATGAAGCCACTATCATTGCAATATGGTGAATAATTTTTATGGGCTCAGCTATAAAATATCTGATTATAATCAAAATCAGATGTTTTAAGAGCAGTATCTGAACCCCTCAAGAGCTGTAGTCCAGGGCTGGGTCAGATTGAGAATCTGGGAATGGTATTACTGCCAATGGACCTTTCAATCTAGCAGAGAAAGCTATGCTAGAAGATGAATGCTGGAAGATAGACAGACTAGATAGAAAGTTTAAATTTTTGACAGTGAAGATATTAACCATTGGAACAATTTACTAATCCAGTGGATTCTCCATCACTGACCATTTTTAAAGCAAGTTTGGCTGTTTTTCTAACAGATCTGCTTTGGAATTGTTTGGGGGGGGCAGTTCTATGGCCTGTGTTATACAAGCACTCAGACTAGATGTTCACAATGGTACCATCTGGCCTTGGAATCTGAGATAATAGACTTGAAAGTCTTGAAATTTGTATGGCTAGAAACGATGTTTACTGATTTTGACTATTGCTCATCTGGGGCCTCTGACCAGTGTAGGTATGTTAGAAATTCCATATTTGGGGACAGAGGAGGAAACATTTGACTGGCAGGTTGATTTAAAAAACACACTATAGAAGGGCTGTGTGAGCTGCATCAGTGTCTGGAATGTTAGACTAAGTCTCAGGATGATGAATTAATGAGCAGACAACAGGTAAGAGTCCTGACATGTGGATGATATTTACTCTTCATGATAACACACTTTGAGATCTAATGGACAAACATATGTGACAAGTGAATGATGTTTACTCTCCTTTATAACATCTTTTGAAATCTATAGATGAACAGGGCCCATTATTATTGCTGTTATGGTTATAAAAAGAAGTAGCAAATTGCCACTCTTGGTGGCGTACAAAGAAGCCTTTAGTTAATACTTGATGTTACCATGCACTAATCATGTCTGTTTTGGTTTGAGACTAGATACCATCTACAGAACATCCTGGAACATATGGAGAGATTATTATGCTTAGGAGACTGCAGCGGGGTGCAGGCCACCTGGGTTTAATTCCTGGCTCTGCCACAGAGTTCTTGCTGACCTTGGGCAAAGTACTTAATCTTGCTATGGCATGATTTCCCACCCGTAAAATGGAAATATCAATACTCCCTTTCTCCCATTCTTTATTTGACTCACTTATTTAGAATATAAGCTCTTCTATGCAGTGTACATTTCTATTTGTATGCAACATACCTAGAACAAGACTGCTATCTTAGCTTGATATTGTACAGCAATAAATAAATACCAGGTTAGACCTCCCTTGTTCAGCTCCCTCTGGAACTGACCGGTCCCAAACAAGGGAGTTTTTCAGACCAGGGGAGGTCAGGGCTCTCAGCCTCCCTTCCTGGCTAGCGGCCCCCTGGTGGCTGCTGGTGGACTCTACTCCCGGCCCTGGCAGCTGCCAGCTGGGCTGCATTCCTGATCCCCAAGGGCTGCTGGGATGGATGCTCTCCTAGCCCCTGGTGGTTGCCTGCTGGGCTGTGCTCCTGGGCCCTTCCTGGTCCTCTGCCCCTCTGGCTATGTTCCGCTCCTTTCCCCCACAGCTGGCCCCTGCCTCCGGGGCTGTGGGCCACCAGCCCTTCTGCCACTGGACTCCCAGCCAACAGCCGCTGAACTCTCTGGTTCAGAACAATCTGGTCCAGCAACTTCTTCCAGGACCATGGATGTTGCCAGACCAGAGAATCCCAGACCAGAGAGGTTCAACCTGTAATAATTATAATGCTCTTGACTGATAGTTCACTTGAACACTTATACCTCAAGATACAAGTGTTATATACCTCCATGGTTACTTAAAATACTACAGGTACTCATGGCACTGGGAGTAGCAATAGGATGCTCACATCATTTGTATCTCTTCCTTTAAAATATCTTTCTAAATGTTTGGCTAGCTCTTTGTACCATTCACCAATTTATTAGCTCCCATTATAACAGCATTTTTATCTCTGACACATGCACGAGCCATCAGAATATATCCTGTACTGTAGTCATCCTTTCAGTGTACCCCAGTAATGCCCCCAATTCCATTGAAGAAATAGCTCTGATGAAAGCAAATACATGTCAAAGAGTTAGACTATGCTTCCCTGTTCATTCTGGGGGTGTTCTGCCAAAGCCATTCACTGCCAGCATGACCCCCTCCTTTGAGGACTGTTAACAATGATGTTCCTTGTGTACAGGAGAGGTTGTGCCTGCTAATAAGGTGAATGCATTTTTCATTTGATGGACTCCCCAGTTAATGATACTGAACATAAAATGGTATATTTAAAAAAATATGTAATTTTAAATATTTGGTAAAGACTTTTTTACTAACGTGCATGGACACTCAAAGCAATATGCTTTATGATATTTAAGACTATAGAAGGATTGAGGAACACAAGTATTGTATATTATTTTCATTGTGTGTCGTATTTATTTGTAGAATTTAATTCAATAATTATATGCTTCAGATAAAAAAAATAGGGAGGAGAATGGGAAATGGACTATTGTCAAGTGTTTTTACAATAAAGTGCCATAAATGGTCTTGAAAAGTCTCTCAGGGCTAGTGTGAGCAACTTGATAAATAATGGAGAAAGAAAGTCTAACAAAAAAAAAGAAGCTCTAAAAGGAAACAACCTGGGTTTTCCTATGAATATCTAAACATTCCTTATTATGCAGAATATCTAAACACTTCCTCTTATTCAGAGACAGCCTTCAGTTTATACTTTATTTAACAGATGAGAATAAAAAGGACATCAGATTATTATTTCCTCATCTAGGATCTTCCCTCTCAAAAGAACAAAAAACATAGAAGAGAAAATTTACTTAAAAAACCTATTAGGTTCTTTTCTTGCTGTTTTTTTCTCTTCTGCACCCTGTTCCCTATGAGGTGGGAACAATATCTTATGAAAGGTTAGAGGACAAAGTCTGTAATAGTAGCCACAGGTATTCGCTCCATAGAATCCTAATCAAGCAGAAATACACCTATCTCTTAGGCTTCTTCTGTATCCCGGTCATATGGCTGACTCATAGGCATGAATAAAAAGCCTGTGTTAGTTATTGTCCTAGAATCAGATGGTTATTTTTTTCCAACCCACACCAAAATAAATATTGAAAATGAGTAATGTCAATGACCCACTTGGCTGCTGAACTGGGTTAAAGTGCACATTTGGGATGTTCTGAACATTTTGTAGTCTCCACCATAGTTAGAGATAGAGACCTGATATTGCTACATTTATTGCAAGCACAGCCCCACTGAAACTTTTTCAAGAGACAGGGCTCCAGTCCTGCAAAACATGAATGTGTTTAACTACAGGTACGTGAGTAGGAACGTTCTCATGCTTAACCACTCATAGAAGCCTTTGCAGAGCTGGGACCTAAGATACTATCCAACATGAGACTGTCAGGCAAGATACAGCCCCTTTCAAAGGGAATAAGGTGACATTTATGAAAACTTTTAAAATAAAAATGTTTTGGTGGAAAACTAATGTGAAATTGCGAATATTTTATTATGAAATTCAGTGACAACTTGATCAGTTTTGATCATGACTATTGTAGCATGATGGTTTCCCATCTGAGAACTGGTGAAACTCACTCAGGACTTGCCTGCAAAGGGAAACTGGTAGAACTACAGCTATATAATTACGAATAATAATATCCTAAAGTCACTTTTGCCCTAGGATAGTGTCCATATAGGCAATTGTGCTAGCATAAACAAAGCAGAATTACTACACTTTTCTAGTTCTGCTGATCAATTTCCCAATGTAGCCAAGCCCTCAGTAGTTTGACTGAATTTTGCTCTGATGTTTAGAATCCATTCCAACTCCAAAATTTGGTCTTGCCAGTTTATCAGGATTGAAGTCTATACAATGTTCATATGAAACTGACAAACTTCTTGAACTTTTTACAACATTTTAAATGATTGTTTTTTTCAAGTGCATCTTGTTTTTAAAACTTGTTCTGCATTACTCCAACCCCTTTGACTTTCAGATACCTTTCTGTTGTTCTCTCAAGAAGTATCATTTAATCTTTCTTCAGTAAAAGCCAACAGCAGTGCTGGGCAAAAAATTAGGGATTAGAGTCCAAATATGGAGTTGTCCTCAATTGAAAACAGAAACCTTCTGCATATATAATGTGCTAGAATAGTGACCATCTGATGACCCTGGTTTGTTTTCAGAAAGTCTGCAGAGGTCAGCTCTAAAGAATAGCCATTGAGCTCTTCCTACTTGCTTAACTTTCATTACAACTTGAACAAAAAGAGGGGGAAGAAAGTACTCATTGTGGTTAAACCAGAATTCACAGATACAGAAAGATCTTCTCTATTGGCTGTTTCCTCCTTGTGCAACTAGACTTCCGAAAAAAGGCTCCTCTTTGTACAAGAATACAAAAACTCCACCAGAAACCATGTGACTTCCACAATTGCCTGGAGCTTTCCTGGCACTGGATTGAGAAATATTTCTTCATCTCACGTTACATAATCATTTTTGACGCATTGTTTGTTCCAGCTCAGTGCTGATTTCATCAGGTAGGAACCACAAATCTATTGGAAGACAAGGAGTGTCCTACTGAAAGTTATGTTTTTTTATTAGAACAATAGTTATGAAAATTGTTTAACAGAATGTGTTAGGGCACATGATTTCTAAAGCTCTTTCTGTTGTTAGCTAATGTCCCTCTCCTGCACTATACACATTTCCTATAGCTCTGCTAGCCAGCACACGACTTCTTGCAACATGTTGTGAAGTCCAATTGAATGAATGACTGTGTATTTGACATAACAAACTCTAAGGGTACATTTGCCCCTGCAGTAACTCAACTGTCTTCACTAGAGTTACATCCGGGAGGAATTTTGTCTCTTAAGGTCACCATAGTACCAACAGACTGAAGCAAGTCCCACTGAAATCAGTTTCCCCATTGATTTCCAAGGACTTTGGATCAGGCTCCAAAGGAATTTAAAAACTGGCCTTTTCCGATAATTTTATTTTCAGGGAAACCATTTCACTCAGCTTAACTTTTACACACTAGGTTCACTCCCTGAATATCCTCAAGTGCTCCTATGGCTTCTTTTACAACCTCTATGCTAACAACTTTCAAATCTAATTCCTCACCTGTAGCTCTTCCCCCTCCCCTCTCGTTCTAGCCATATTTTCACAATCCTCCCTCTTAAGCTACACTTTGCCAAAACTGAACTCTGAACCCGTCTTTCCTACTAAGCCCTCTCACTCCTTTCTCCATCATCAAAGACAACCTCACCATCCTCATTGTCACTCAAACTTACAATCATGGTGGTATTTTCCTGTTCTCCTTTTGATACATCTTGTCACTTCTTCTGATACAACACTGCACAAATTCATCCCTTCTTCTGTCCTCCCTGCCAGTACGGGTTGAACCTCTCTGGTCCAGGACTCTCTGGTCTGGCAATAATGGACCACAGATGTTGCTGGACCAAAGAGCCCCTGGCAGGGAGCAGCTGACCGTGGAGCCCCAGCAGTGGAGCTCAGTAGCCCCAGAGCTGGCCACAGAGCCCCAGTAGCATGAGGGCTGGCTCCGGAACCAGGAGTCCAATGGCCTGAGGGGCAAACTTCCTCTGCTCTGGCAAACTCCCTCCTTCAGGACTGGTCAGGTCCCAAGAGTGCTGGACCAGGAGGTTCAATCTGTACTCTGTTTACTGCCATGATTCTCTCAGGCCAAGAGTTAGAGTCACCTTCCAGACTCACTGACCCTTCATTAGCTACAACAGTCTTCCTCTCCCAGGGGCTCTGACAGCCTCCGTGGGCCTCTGGGCATGATGTGGGTGGCCAGCTCCATGCTCCAGGAAAGGAGCCTGGCCTTGAAATGAAGGGGGCAGGGATGGGGGCAATCAGCATTCTGTAGTGGCCTGAGTGTGCCATGCCAGCTCCGCACCATCCCTCAGTGCTTCCTGGAGTGTGCCATGCCCACAGCATCGTCTCCTTAAATCCAGCCACTGGCTTCCTGAGAAGTCAAAAGCCAAGTACCAGTAGGAGCAGAAACATATTTTTAAATTAAAGATGAGCTGTTTGTGCAGGATGGTATCATATTTCAATGACAGAACATTGTTGTCCCTGCTTCATCATGTAAGCGTGTCGTGCAAAAAATGGCTAGCATCCTGCTTGGTATTTACAACTGTCTTAGATGGTTTCATCAGTGTATTCACTGGCCAGGAAAGAATACACAACTCCTCTCCTTGATAGAAGTCATGTGATAATCACCAGCAAAAAGAGATTGTCACTACATGAACTGTCCACCCAATCAAGGGAGAAAGTGGGAGCTGACTTAGGCTTTGTCTTCACGTACTGGGATATCGATGCTGCAGAGGTCGATCTCCCGGGGGTCGATTTAGTGTGTCTAGTAAGGACGCGCTAAATCAAATACTGATCATGCTCCCTTCAACTTCAGTATGCCACGGGGTTGTGAGGAGTAAGAGAAATCTACAGGAGAGTTTCTCCCTTTGACCCTCCACAGTGGGGACGCGGTGATAAGTTGAACTAAGGTATGAGTTGTGTACCTTAGTTCGACTTTGCCCCTTGGAGTACCTTCAAGGAAAAGCAGTACTTGATTACAATGTACTACATTCCCCATTCCTAGGAGCTCGATGCCCTTCCTGATACAAAAAATAAGTTACTGAATGACCCACTTTGTGAGATATATGGCATTTTGGACACTGGATTCAATGACAATGGATCCCAGCTTACCTTGGAAGAATTCAAGGGATTGGCTTATATATGGGAGTTTGACTGTCACCTCTCCTCCCTAGCTAGCCACTGAATAAAGGTAAGCTGGCACCAGCTTTGAAAGCCACTTGCAGCCTGGCACATGAGGCTATGGCTCATGGTTCCGACCTGTTGGCACAAAGGAATATCCCAGCACGTGGGTGCCTAAACAGTTCAACTCAGGCACAGGTGAGAGGAAGGACCAAAACCTTGCAACCAATGGGGGGGAGGGCTATTGTAATCAAAAGGGCAAAGGCGTGGCTGAGAGCACATGGCCAGCAATCAGGAAAAGCGGGCTCTTGTGATAGATCAACTATTGACACTTCTTTGAGGACACAGCCAATAGAGCAGGGGTGGGGAACCTACTCCCGGTGGACTGGATCCGGCCCCCAGATTAATTTGATCTGGCCTGCAGGATTCAGTCTTGCCACGAATCTGGAGCCCCAAGCCTCGGTGTCCCCTCTCCCCGCACAGGGCTGGTGTGCAAACACCAGCTCACTCCATTGTAGGAGAAAGCCCTGAGCCTCACCTGCAGGGCTGATTGCAGCATATGCCTGGTTGAGTGCAAGTGAGAGGTGGTTATTGGTTTTGCTTGGCTGCCCTCCTTGGGAGCAGGTGACTAGCGAGGGGGTTGTTTGTTTGGGTTTTTTTTTTGCTTGTGTGTGGCCCTCAAATGATTTTCTGTGGGTCAGGGGCCCCTAACTAAAAAAATGGTCCACACTCCTGCAGTAGAGAGACACTGGAAGGAGGGGAGTAGAGGAGGCATGAGGAATACAGTGGCACCCAGGTCAGACAAGGTCTCACACAAGAGTGAGAAGTGATCTATAGGAACATTAGGCACTTATGAACCAGGAGACACAACTTTCAGAGACAACCTACAGAGATCAGTGCAGAATGAGGAGAAAAGGGACTACCTAATGGCCCACCACCAATGGGGCCATGAACCTGGCAGGCCCATGGGCAAGCTGGAGTGGGAGGGGGTTTGATCCATTCCCACAGAAAGGGCGGGAAAGAAAGGGTGGTGCTCTGGCAGCAATTTAAAGGTCTCCGAGCTCTGGGGCCTTTTGTATTGCCAGACCCTGGGGCAACTGCCCCTTTTGTCACTCCCTGTCAGTGGGCCTGCCAACCCCAAAGGGAGGAAGGAAACTCCACAAAAAAGATAGTATGAGACACAAAGACAGGTAACAGGGGGAAATGCCTACTCTCTACTATTACATATTTTCTTCCCATATAGGTATTTATAACCTGCGATCAAATCACCTTGGGTCAGAGTTCAAAAACTGATGTGAATATGAGTTAGGCCCCTATATGCATCTGAAAAATCTCACCAAACATTTACTGCATCTTCAGGCATCTAAATACTTTTTAATAGTTGGCCCTTAAGCTTCTCTTTGATAAACCAAATAGATTGAGCTTCATCAGTCACTCACTGTGAGGCCCGATTTTCAGGCCTCACATCATCCTTGCAGCTCTTTCTGAACCTTTCCTAGCTGGTCAACACCCATTTTGATGTGCAGATACCCAAACTTGATGAAGTGTTCCTGTAACAGTCTCATTAATTATATATAGACAACAGAGGCAATAGCATTCCTACCTGATACTCCCCTGCTTCTGCATCCAAGCATTGCATTAGCTCTGGGGTAGGATACTGGGGATGCCAACTTTCCACTTGCACAAAACCAAACACCCATCTCTGAGGCCCCATCCCACCCTTACTCCACCCCCACCCCCCTTCGCTCACTCTCTCCACCCTCCCTCACTCATTTTCATCAGGCTGGCTCCTGGGGCTGGAGTGGGGGTTGGGCTCTGGGTGGGCCCAGAAATAAGGAGTTCAGACAGTGGGAGAGAGCTCCAGGCTGAGGCAGTGGATTGGGACACAAAAAGGGTTGAGGGCTCAGGGTGGGACCAGGGATGACAAGTTTGGGATGCCAGAGGGGGCTCCAGCCCCAGTTCAGAGCCAGGGAGGGGCTGGAACAACCCTCCTCCACTTCAGGTTCTACCTCTCCCCACTCCACTCTGCCCCTCCCCTCCACTGCTTTTCCTGCCCTTCCCGAGCCCCACCTCTTCCCCACCCTGCCTCCTCCCCCAACCAAGATGGCCTGGGAGAATGGTGGGTCTGGTGGGGTTGCAGTACCGACAGCAGGAAGCCACCCCCCCTTCACTCACCAGCAATGGCAAGGGAAGCAGAGCAAGGTGAACCCAACTCGCTTTGCGCCCATGGCCGCTTCACTCCTCTCCTGCCAGGGAGTGCGGGCAATCCCATCCGCTACCCAGGAGTGGCATGGCTAGGAGAGCAAATGAGCTGGGGCCACCTTGCTCTGCTTCCCCCACTGCTGCTAGTGAATGGGGTGCAGGCCCCAGTCTGCCAATCTTTCACCCACTGGTTGCTGATTGGCCTCTCCCACCTATGGCATTTGGGCACGTGACTTCTTGCGTCCCTGTGTGTTGCCCCTGGCTGCTGCCCCCGCAGCTCCCATTGGCTCCAGTTCGTAGTCAATAGGAGCTGCAAGGGAAGCACTTGAGGTGGGGCTCTGTGCAGATCCTCTCTGGATGCCCCCTATGCATAGAAGCCAGAAGGATATCATGCCAGTTGCTTCCTGGGAGCCACAAAGTGCAAAGTATAGGAGGGAGCCTCTCTGCCCAACTGTGTGGCTCCACCAACCGGACAGTCCATGGTCCAGTCAGAACCACCAGGATCCCTTTTCTCCTAGGTGTTCTGGTCAAAAACTGGACACCTGGTTACCCATATGAGTGTCTTGGCTCCCTTTGGGGTGCTGTAACTATGTTCAGATGGATACCCAGCATGGCTCCCTCTCACCTATTCAGAGCATGTTGTGTCCCATCAGAACCACAGGACCTCAGAGATGCAAGATAACCCTGTCCAGACACATTACTTACCATGTCCTTACCTTAAACAAGGATCTGAAGCTATGCCTCCAAAATTATCCTGCAAGCCCATCATATTGCAAAACTAATTCTAGCAATATTAGAAATATTTTGCATAATTTTTTTTTTTTTTTAAAGATTTTTGTTTGTTCACTTGCCTGCTAGGGAGGGATGGGGGAACAAATCAGGCAAAGATTAGCTCATTGTAACAGGAGTTCTCAAACTTCATTGCATCATGACCCTCTTCTGACTGCAAAAGTTACTTCACATGAACTGAAGCCGGAGCCCATCTTAGCCCCACTGCTCTGGGCAGAGGCAAAGCTAAAGCTCAATAGCTTCAGCACCAGGCAGAGGACCTCCTAGGGCTGAAGTCCTCAGGCTTTGGCTTCAGCCTTGGGCCCCAGCAAGTCTAAGGCAACCCCATTCCAAGTAGATCACAACCTACACTTTGAGAGCCACTGCATGAGAAGCACCTGACTGACCTCAGACTAGTATTCTAAGAAGGGGTGAATTTCCTGTAGCAAGGAAATCAGCCCCATTGGTCTTCCAAAAGAAAAAGAGAGTTCAGCACACACACACACACACACACACACACCTCCTCTTGCCCCTTAAGTCACAATTCAGGCAAACATATTACACAGCTCTGGTACATTTTGAGATTGCAGATAAACTTATGCTATTGTGCCTTAGAGTTTCCACAGGCATTAAAAACCAATGCAGTCAATGGAGTTATGCTGCTTTATACCAGCTGAATGCATGCCCAATGCATCGATATATGGGCCACTAATTTGTTTCCAGAAACAATTAAAAAATCATGTAATAAAATAACTCCCACATAGATGCATGAACTAAAGAAACAACTACATCAGGACACCAGGGTAAGGGACCCATAAATATCAGGCCAAATTTAACCATAGTTAGTTAATTGGCTAATGACAATGTAATAGTCACAGCTGTCTCCATTTCAGCTCTCCCAGCTATACCTGATTCTCTGCAAATAACCTGAAACCTCAGAACAATACTATATAGTTAGAACTGCAACTCATGAGAGGCATTCATTGGTGTTAGGGGCGTAAATTCAGGTAGGCATGAATCATGATATACAACCCTATATATCCATTACTAGCCTACCACTCCTTTGTACAGGGATTAACCCAAGTATACAGCAGCTCTGAAGAGAGATTGCAAAGATACATGAATAACCAAGTGTCAATGGACATCATTTATGAGCTCCTTCCACAGCGAATGACAAACAGCAGGAGAACCTGCACTGGAAGTAGATGTTCTGTCTGGGTCATGTCTCTCCCCTCTCTAAATGGATAGGTATGCTGCTTGTTTGCAATCACTAAACCAGGCTATATTTCTTCCCTCCTAGAGAATCATGCATCCAGTACAATCTTGAAATATAGCAAGTCAAAAAATCTGGTACTAGAACAAGCTAGTTGGTAGTCCTCAAAGGTGGGATGGTTTTATTTGCTCAGCTGAATGTATAGTAACAGTTGCTGCTGTTCAAATGGGGCCATCAAATAATTAAAAAGGTCCTAATCAACCATTCCCTGCCAAATCTTCCTGTCGGGGTATGATGGGATCTCATGGGGTCTGAATGGGGTCATGCTTGACTGCATTGATTTCCATGATCCATCTGAAACTGTAGCATATACAAAACCAAAAGGAAGAATAAAATAGCCCCCTACCTGTAGACTTTTGACTAATGTGCTCTTTGTTTTACTGATTCTCAGATCCTGTTTCTTGTCCAATTCAGATTGGAATTTCAGGTTAGCAGCAAAATATCACTTTGCCTGTTATACTGCCAGAATGTTTGCCTTATATCTGCTATTCTTTTGAATCTTGAGACTAATTGATAGTAGCAGGGCTGTGACTCTGCAGTAAGTTTTCCCACAGCAGAGCTCACGCCACTGCAGGTTAGGCTTGCAGCCAAGACAGTTAATGCTTCTCTTGCATTACTTTCAACTCCCCAGAGAAGAGCTGTTTTATGGACACCTGACATTTAAAGATCCAGGAAGTTATTTCTTGCTGCCACTGCTCTTAAAAACATGGCTAAAAAATGGTGCCACCACATAATCTCATTTCAGCAGCATTAAGTCAAAAAGGGACAAAGGTTTCAACTTCACAATTTGTCGTTAAAGCTTTAAGTTAATTTAATTAAAGCCCTAATTGTTCATTTTAAAAATGACAGGAAAAATCATAATGCTGGACAGGAGACTTATGGGGTAGGGGTACTAATGAGATGATGGAATACTCTATCCCTTTGCAACTCCAGCTACCAATGTGGTAGATCTGCTGCCATCTTCTGTCCTCTGTACCATGTTTCCAGAATAGAGAAAGGGAAGTGAAAATAAGTGAGTGGCTGAATCATAGTTATTAATAAACTTGATGTGTGTTTTCATGTGATTGAACTAGCGTATTATTCACTGCACTTATATCTGGGTATATGGATCTGTGTGCGTATGACTCTAATGGAAAAAGACAGAGTCTTAAGCCATAAGTGTTAAGTCATGTGTTTGGGGTTATTTTTCCCCCTGGAGGATCAAAATTCTGGATGTAAAATTTGACCTAGTTCTCTCCTAACTGACCTGAAAAAGCATTTACATGCGCAAGACAGACTGCTTTCATCTGACCATCAAAACCTGAAATCTGGATGGGCTCCCAATGCAAATATACAGAAAATTCCCAAGATTCAAAAACAAATATTTACATAAGGGAGAGGGTATGGGGAAGGGAGCTGCAGCAAAAGGTCAGTAGCACCTGCAACAAACATAATAGCAGCCATTCACCAGTGGAGCAGAGTATCTGTTGATAAAAGCAGAGGATTGAAAGGTCAGATTTCCAATCTGGCTGACCTGCAATTGAAACAAGATTGATAAGCAAAGGGCTTGGGCTTCCTTTGTGGCCCCCAGATCCAGGAGTTGATTTATGCTGACATAGAACCCCACTACAAGCCTTAGGGCTGGTCTAAGCTTTCCTGACTTGCAGCAGCTCCTTCGTTTATTATACTGGCTAGAGATTGAGACGAGTGTGGTAAACCAAGCCCCTTTCCAACCTGCATATTCCAAACATGCTCCTTCATGCCACTGGGCACAGGGGGCAGGAGACAGTGTCATAGGGCCAGCTACTCTAGACTTTGGGCAGCTGGAGAGTCATCTTATAGGACCTGATTCTTCAGAAAGTGTGGAGTACTCACCCTTTGAAAGTCAGGCCTCTTTAAGGGACCTCAAGCTCAAACTAACTAATTTTTTGTTTATCCTGTTATGACAGAGGGGCTGAGAACCTGCCTGAAATTCATTATTCTTAGCAAGAGGTCAACTTAGGAAACTTTGACTTGAGGCCTCACCAAAAGCACACACACCAGACAATTGTTAATGCCCTCCTCCCCTCCAGGGGCTGCCTATTGCAGGGTGAAGCATGTGTCTGCTCCTATAGAGAGTGTATGTGAAACAGGAGAAAACTGTTTTGGAAGGTGGAGGTAGACTGTCCCAGCTGAAATGGTTGAGAGTGAGGGAGGGAAGGAGGGATCCCTCTCTCTCTAGACAATGACATTCAGGGGACAGGCTGACCAGAATCATTCAAGGGGAATGCTTTCACAAGATGGAAGCTATTCAATTCTCTCTGCCCATACATTGCCACTAAAGGGAAAACCTAGTTATGAGAATAGTAAATATAGAGATGCTAAGTAAAACTGCTTTCCATTTTCTCTGCTTTTAATAGCTTGTGTTTTGTTAAGATTACTATTCTTGGAGTGATTTCATGCAGTCTGCCTTCAAAGAGAAGAAAACTTGTAGTTCAGAGAGCTGCTGCAGGATATAAAGTTTCTAAATCCCCCCTCAGTTTTGAGCCAGGGGTCTTGTCACACATTGTGTTGCCATCAGGCTGCAGCAGGCAAATATCAGAGAGAGGCTCAAAGGCAGGAGGAGACCAGACATGAGTGATGCGGACCAGTTATGTGAGTTTAAGAATGAATTTTTCCTATCTGTGAATGGAAAATGAAATCAAATAATCCTTGTTTGCTATTAAAAAATGACAACACTATGGGATTTAATTAGCCAGTGGTTTGGGGGTTTTTTTCCCATCAATAAATTCAAAGCAGCAATGTAGAAAAAAATTAGAAATTATTAATTGGTCAAATGAGCTTTGTTTACACAAATAAATTTGCAAAACAAATTTCCTATTCCCAGCATAATCTTCAAGAAAAGGATAAGTAAATAGCACACATCAATGTATAATTTATCTTGTGCTTGAAATGAAAATTAGGTTTAAAAGGAAAAACAAATCTACTGTCTTCTGCTTAGGAAGTAAACCCCCCTGATCTGTTATAGCATAATGTTGTTTGTTTGAGGATTACAAGGCAGCATAATTCTTTAACAAGATCATGCCGTGTGCTGTTTATGTGGAGAACATTGCTAATTCCATTTCTTCTAGTCTTCCACACACCATATCTTGCATCAATGTAGTGTGTGTGTTTCTGAGAAAGTCACAGATCTGTATAAGTGAGCTTTACCATTCAAGCAGAGGGGTTCTGGAAAAGCCATTGATAAAAGCATGTTGCTTTCTTCTCTTATAAATAAAACAGAGAGCAGTGTCAATGTTACCACCTTAATCTTGGGGAGTTCATGGCACCTCATTAATTGCACCTTACTATCATGTGGTTCTTGGTGATAAAGTGCCTCCAAATACCTCCCTTCATTCGAAGCACATCAGAAATAAACTGTTTTCCATGCTATATTAATTACACACCTCTCAGGAGTAAAATAATCTCTTACAGACGTCACATGTCCAAATATTTAGAAGTCTTCCTCAGTATCAACAATAACTATTACCCGTGGGCTACTTCCAGAATATATTTAACACTAAGGAGTTGATGTAGACTTTCTTGCAACTGTATTGCTGAGAGCACACTAATGTGTGTGCAAGAGCTATAATTTAAGTTCTGACCATTTGCATCTGCATAGTGCAGGCAGTTTTACATGTGCACACAATTTTGTGCAATACTCTTCTTCAGAGAATCTATGTGTCAAGCTGTATTAGACTATGGAAAAGTTTCATCCAAAGACTTGAGTTGCAATACTTCATATTTGAATCAGAGTTAACTACATATTGAAATATTTCAATTAAATATATTTATGGCAATTTTAGTCCTAGAGTTTGACTGTGAAATGGAGCTTCACAGCAGTGAGGACTGCAGGATCCAAGTCTTTTGTCTGTAAAATGGCCATGAGCAAGAAAGCAAGAAAACAACAGTGAAGCATTTCAGCTGTGTATCTGAGCACAGACTTGTAAAACTTCTATTCAAGACCTGCTGTCCATTCCAGAGCCAGGTGGCAAATACCCTCCTGGGGTTTTTTTTAGACTTTGGGTAACACATTCTATAAGTCTCAAATACAGGCCTTGCTCCTGTACAGCTGCTGACTCAGGCCTTACTCTGATAGAGTTTCTGTTTACATAGGAACTGTAAAATTGATAGGGCAACCCAATGACATATTTTGAGTTCATCTGAAGGAGGGGGGTGAAAGCTGCACCGTGTGTGTGTGTGTGTGTGTGTGTGTGTGTGTGTGTGTGTGTGTGTGTGAAACTATCACTCAGAGAAACTTAAAATAGAAATGCTGTGTAGCAGATGGTTTGCTTCCACCGTAGATAGCATATTCAGTAGGCATAACTGAAATATAACTTGTGATTATATATACAAACACAAAGTATGTGTATGTGTGCATTGTGTGTAAATAAACATTGCCTAGGGAACTGGCCGTAATAATGCTTTTGTCCCCACTTTTCATATGTAAGTCATTATATGTATTTCATATAGAACTGGTTTCACAGATTATAATGCCAGAAGGAACCACCTGCATAACACAGACCAGAAAACTGTTTGAATTACAGCATCTATTTTTGAAAAATATCCCATCTTGATTTAAAAATTGTCAATGACGTGACCAGGGTCCCCAAAACATTGAGTAAATGAACAAACATATAATAAAAAGACAGACCTTACCCCTAAAGATTTTAAAATCCTGGTTTATAATAAAACTCAAAAGGAAGTAAAACAAACAAGAGAGAAGAACAAGGACAAGGTAACCGTGAAGTGAGCTACTTTTGTATGGTGAATGCAGCATAGTGATATGGTGATCTAGCTAAATCAGCAGATACAACACAATTTAGAACAGTATATTTGACTCCAAAACTATTTTAACACCCCAGCGAGGAACAACAAGGAGTCCTGTGGCACTTTAAAAACTAATAGATTTATTTGAGCATAAGCTTTCATAAGTAAAAACCATTTCATCAGATTTATGCAGTGAGGTTGTCAAATGGAGTGTGTCCATGTATCTGATGAAATGGTTTGTACCCATGAAAGCTTATGCCCTAATACATCTGTTAGTCTTTAAAGTGCCACTGGACTCCTTGTTGTTTTTGCAGATACAGACTAACATGGCTACCTCTCTGAAACTTGACCCCAGGGAATATCATCCCTGTACAGCCAAGCCAGGGACTTTTATTCATGATAGCAAGGAAAAAGGAAGAGGTCATGGGAAGTGGGGTGTGACCTGGACATAGTGGGGCCATTTTCAGGTGTCTCTGGTAAGTTACAGCAGTGTGTAAGTCACTCTAACACAATGCATGGATCCCAGCCCTGCATGGAGCAGCACAAGAATCAGTGGAGTGAAAGATGTGCCTCTGCTAACCACATGATCAACATTAAATATCTTTGGGACCCCATGATCTGCCCCTTTATTTCCTCGAGAGAGACAGCATCAACATGATGGAATAAGACAATGTACCCCACCAAGAATGTGAGATATTCCGTTCTTTGCCTTTTCAGTCTTCTGACTATTTACTATGAGGTTGTCAAATGGAAACACAAGTCCCTGATTCTGCAACGGGCTCTGCAGATGCAGACACTTACATACAGCCATAAGTGCACACAATTCACCCTATACTCCCCCCGCTATTCCTACCATTGGTGCATCTCCACTTGTAGTGGCAACAGTGGGAGCACTAGTGCAGACCAGCTGTATTCCTAACCCCTCCTAGTTCAGGACAGAACTCAAGAGAGATCATAGATGCTGACATTTCCTGGCATCTCATCACACCAACTCTTGCACTGTTGCTACTATCAGTTGCGCTGGTAGCAAGTGTGGAAAATTTAGTGTAGTGTAGTACAGGCGACCCCCGCACTTACGACCTAATTGGTTCCTGGAGAACCATCGTAAGTCAAGCCGTCGTAAGTCAAACCCTTATTTCCCACAGGCGCAATGTTATAATTGGCTGGTCCATACCTGGAAACCCATTTCATATCCTAAAAATACCAAAATTGATTATGGAAATGGAGGAAAACTAAACTAAATAGTTCAAATAATGAACAAAAATAACTAAAAAGTGAAGACCGATGTGGCGGAGATGCGCGCAGTTCAAGCAGCAGCTGCAGACTGGTGAGTCTGACTGACCTTGTGCAGTTCCTGTTTTGGGATGACGCGTGGAGTCTGAGTCGTACATTGTTGTAAATGCGAGCTGCGGACATAAATTAGGGGGGTTTAGGAGCTATCTCGCATGAAAAAAATTGTCGTAAATGTGGGGGGTCGTAAGTGGGGTGGTCGTAAATCAGGGGTCACCTGTATATGATAGATCAGTGGATTACTAGCCTAGGAAAGGTTTTATAAGATCTGGCCAAGATATCTTGCATACCTTTCACTACCAGAGTAACTGGATAGAAAGTGTAAAAAACTAGGATGGGTGATGGAGTGGTTAATAGGTCCCTTGATAAGAAAAAAGCTGCAAATACCGGGTCTGTCCCTATAAAATCAGTACATCTGGTCATCCTATCTAGCATAGCATCATACAGTAGCTGCTGACACACCTATGCGATTCAATTTTAAGTCTTTAGTTGAGTTTTAAATTCCTCTTTGGCTATATTACATGTGACACACTGAACTCGTTAGTAATCAGAAACAGAAAGGCTCCACTGAATTAGGCAAGTAGAAAGAATATTAAATTAAAGAACTTGTCTAAGGACTTTGTCTGCTGGGCTGCATGTTAATACCTTTTAGCACAAAGCACCAAATTCTAAAAATTAATTCACCTTTTTAGCACAAGCTATTGGACAACTTCAGTGAATAGCTCTGGCACCACTGAAATGAGGCTAATATTATCTGTGATGAATTATGACCCAAGGGAGAGATATGGCACATTTACATTAGAAATGCAATAAAATATTATCTGCTGTAGCAATAATAGCTGAGTTCAGCCAGAAATCATGCCAAACTCTACGCTGACTTTCAGTGGCCCTTAGAATGAAACAAGAAATTCAAATATTCAGATAAATTGGATCCTTACTAAAGCTGGACATATGGTATGAATCCAAACAGGAGTTTTTACAAATTGTGGGATAGGGTTTATATGGGATTCTGGTACCCCTTCTCCTTCACCCCACTTCTCTGTTGATTTCAATGGGAGTTGTGTGTATGGAACAATGAACAGTGCAGTATATTAAATGGCTACACAATCTAACAATTGTTTAAACCAATAGTTTCACACAAAGATGTCACTATCCTCTAAGCTCCACATTGAGAATTCCAATCCCAAAGTCCCGTTTTACTACATACATGGTCCTCCTGTGGGAGAGCAAGGAAAACAGAATACCAGAAAGGTGAATTTTGCCTCCAATCCATATTTTGCTACAGTGACCCATTTTCCACATACCAATGCCCATTGGTGCAAATGCAGATGCTTATAGATGCAATGATTATTTTTTGTAGTTGTATTACACACCTTCAGAAACCATTTAATATACTGTACTATCTTTGCTCTTCATGTAGAATTGTTACTCCATGGAGAAGGGATCAAACCAGAATCCCAGACATGAAACTCAGATACCACTTTAAAGTCCACCTTGGGGGGTTGCACCCAGTTTCAGTCAGACTCTTGTTAAATCTCTCTAAGCAGCTTTGTCTTTAGCCAAGAAAGATGAATTAAGCCCGAGTCCCAATACCCCTGAGCACAACCATTTGAACTGAGATACCAGAGGAATTGATGTAGACAAAACATAAGTACCCAAAGTGGAATTTAGGGAATTCTTTGCTCTTACAAAAATTGCCGTGGGCAATCAGGGATCAGCCAGGCTATGGCAGAATAGCCGGTGGCATGAGATGAGTGTCACACTTAAATAGTTAGCAATAAACAAACTCAAAATTGGCTGCCTGTTCCTTAAAACTAACAGATACACACACCAGGTGACTGCAAAAGACCAGACCAGACCTGACTTGGCTCTGGAGTTCTGGGTTAGCACTGAGAATCTGTTCTCCTGACCCTATCTCACTGGGCTCTGCCTTTTACAGGAACCTGGCAAGCCTTCTTACCTGGCCTGCCAGTGTCTCCTCCTGGCCACTCTAGGCCTCAGTTTTATCTGTATCCTGGACTGAGGGGATTTTCCTGAGGCAGGAGGGGGTCAGGATGTCTAGGCCTCTAGCAGCAAGGGTCAGCACAACAGGGCCAGGAATCAGCTCTGTCTGGCAGGGGGCCAGCTCTTTGGGGTGCAGCCTTCTGCTCCTTTCTTGAGCTCAACTTTTCAGCACAGTCCCAACTGCTTCCGTCTGCCCAGTGAGGGAGCTAGAGAGGCAAGGGGTCTGGTCCCAAGACTGCCTGACCAGTGCAATGATAGGTCTCCAAGGAGCAGAGGGGTTCCTCCTCAACTACTACATCAAGAGTACCCACCACCACCACTTCACCCTGGAATACCAGGCATCCCTCCTCCCCTGCACCCACTGCACCTGTGAGTACTGGGGACCTTTCCCTGGCACACACACACACCCCCACTCTCCCTGTAAGTACCAAGTGGCCTTTCCTCACTGGCTTGTATCTGCTGCACTCTGAAATTACTGGGCACCCAGCCCCCCTCCTGCTGCCCTTCAATTTTGTTTTTTACTGATTTTTGCCCTTTTTAAAATTTTGGAATAAACACTGATAGATTCCTGGGAAATGTTAAATAAAATAAAAGGAACTGGAAAGGAAGAGCATAACCATGCAGCACATTGCCCCCCACCACGGATTAGCAGTGGTTCTGCATTGACATCAGAGGAGACGGACTAGCAACTGATTCAACATCACCACTGAAACATTACTTCCCCTGGGGCTTTCCTTTGGAGTCTCCACATGCTTATATTAAACAACACATTTCATTCTTTCATGATTGTAAGTAAGAATCAGTGGAAAGTTTAAACAATGCCTGCAATGCTATAGGAAATCTTATCTAGCTGGAAGTTTAGTGTCAGTTCATTAGCTACAGTATAGCTACAGTACTTTTGTTTCTGACTTTGCTGTTTTACAGTAGAATAAATGCACCTTGGAATGCTAGGTAGGGTATGTCTAAACTACATTCCTCTTCCGAAAGAGGAATGTAAAGGAGCCCGATTGAAAATGCAAATGAAGTGCCGATTTACAAATCTCGTGCTTCATTTGCATAATCACATGAGAGCGCTTTTTCGAATAAGAAACCGCAGTCTAGACGGGGTTCTTTCGGAAAAAAAAAACCCTTTTTCGAAAGAACCCATACACCTCATTTTTTCAAGAGTACGGATTCTTTTGAAAAGGGTTGTTTTTTTAAAGAACCCTGTCTAGACTGTTTTCTTTTTCGAAAAACCCTTTTTCAAAAAAGCGCTCACACAATTATGCAAATGAAGTGCGAGATTTGTAAATCAGCGTTTCATTTGCATTTTCGATCAGGCTCATGTAGTTTAGACGTGCCCTTAGTGTGACAGCTCCATGGATTAGTTTAATCATGCCAAGAGTGGTTCATTTATACAAAATACTAATACTAATAGTACTGCCCTTAAGCTATAGCATAGTTCTTTGGGGTGGTGTTAATCAATCCTGCGTAAGGACATAAGTAGTGGCACTAAATGCCAATGAAGCAGAAGAAATTAGGTCAACAATATTTAAGGAGAGACTGGACATCAGCCATAAGAAGAAAAGCAAGGAATGAAATGAGGTTTCTGTCATTAAGGGTGCCTGTAATAAATGAAGCAACTGAGAAAAGAGATAATGAGGGGAATGGGGCAGAGAGAGAGAGAGAGAGAGAGAGAGAAGAAAAATGGATGGAATAACATAAAGAGGAGATGGATGACACTGGGCAGAGATGGGATTGGGGTAGAAGTGGGAAGTATGCTTGCAAAAGAAAAGGGAAGGAAGAGGTGAGAGAAAGGGACATTGGGAGGGAATAGCATTCGAGGGTTCTAACATTTTCACAATGCTCTTATGAAATATTATAACAACTAATAGTAAGTGAGATAACAGTTTTACACTAGCCCATTTTACTATAGTTCTAGCTTGTAAATCTACAAGGGCAAGGACTGTAATTTACTATGTTCGTAGAGCACCAAACTCAGTGAGGACCCAGCAGATTGACTCCCGCTGCTAGAGGTCATCACAACATAAATCTTAAATAAGAATAAAATTGGGTGCTTGCAGGTTTGATTAAACTATTTGCCATAGTAACCTTAACTATGACTGTATATTATGACCACAGGCCTAGTTTGAATACTATTATTTATGCTGATGGCACTTTGCTCCACAACAGTGCCAATGAAGTCTTTGGGAATAAATGTGTAATAAGGTGCTACTTAGCATGTGTGATGGTATCACAGACTGGGCTTATATATATAACTAGATTTACCTGGCATTGCTCGGGTCCTTAATTTTTGGTTTTTGGAAAATAAAATGAAAATGTGTGTTTCATTTAAATCATTGCTCTGGGGTGGGCCTGGGGATGAGGGATTCAGTAAGCAGGCTGCCCCAAGGAGAGAGGATAATCCTGGCCCTCTGTCACCACAGCAGCTTGGGGACAGGTGAGAAGTGCCTCTCCATGGCTGCTGCAGCTCCAGCAGGCGCAGCCAGGGGAGGGGTACATGTCCCCTGACTGGGGGACAGATTAACAGACACACAAACAGACAAACAGACAAACTCTCTGAAATATATAGTGGATAGCTGTCCCTTTCTCCACCCATGTCCCCTGCTGGCCCAATGGA
The DNA here is from genome assembly GCA_019425775.1 of Rafetus swinhoei. Classification (NCBI taxonomy): domain Eukaryota; kingdom Metazoa; phylum Chordata; order Testudines; family Trionychidae; genus Rafetus; species Rafetus swinhoei. The sequence continues at coordinate 313,988,569 of CM033437.1, forward strand.
GTTATGGCTGTCCTGGTCCCCATCTCTGGCCTCTTGCTGCCCCTTTCATGGTCATTCTGCAGTATAAGGGAATGTCTACACTACAGCATTATTTCAAAATACCTAATTTTGAAATAGTTATTTTGAAATATCTTATTTCAAAATAATCGCGTCTACATACAAAATGCATTTTGAAATAGCTGCTTGCTATTTCGAAATAGCGCGTCCACACTGATCGGATACTGAATTGCATTTAAGGCCAGATGGAACTGGTTCTGGCAGGGCATCAGGTCAGAAGTTACCTTGTGGCCAGGGTGGCTAGCAGGGCACCCTGGGAAGGGCTGGAGGCCCCCTATTTCGAAATAAGCATCTACACAGCGCTTATTTTGAAATAGCAATTTCAAAATTGGTGCTATTCCTTGTGGAATGAGGTTTACCAATTTCAAAATAAGCCCGCTGCTATTTCAAATTAATTTCAAAATAGCAGTTGGCTTGTGTAGACCCTAGGAAAGTTATTTTGAAATAACGGCTGTTATTTCGAAATAACTTTGCTGTGTAGACATACCCTAACTGACCCTCCTGCCAGGACCCTCGTTTCCATTTTTTGAGAAACAATCGACTTCTAGGCATATCCCATTGTCCTGGCACAACCAAATCCTTGACTTGCTTTAAGTTAGGATAAGAGGAAGCTGCCTATCAAATTTTGTGGGCCTAGTCCTTGTCGTTTATGAGAAATTCTTGAACAAATGGACTCACAGATAGATGGACAGACAGAGAGACAGATGCACATTTCTAAAATGTATAGTAAGATTAGCACATTTATACAGCAATCTAACATGTGATATGGTCACCTGTCCTAGTGCAGCCCCATAAATGTCAAATGTGGCCTCGTTCATTTACCTTTTTTATTATGGCTTTAGAAGAGGCAGGAGCTCAGCACATTGAGAACCAGATGTAACAGAAAAACAGGAACAATTGAGCATGCCATAGTTCAAACCAACATCCCAGCTTCACCCACCCTGCTCAGAAATATGTGTCTGCAATGCGGAGAAGTCTGTGTCATCAGCCATCAGTGGACCCACAGATAACTTGAAATGGGCAATCCATAACAGACGATCATCCTCTGCTTCAAAGGATGATGAGAAGATGAAGACAAAGTCAACTCATACTAAATGATCAAACTCTAGGGAGGAATTGCTAGCAACAAGAAAGCTACGGTAAGAAAACACACATGGTCCCAGGGAAATTAGTGATGCTTGGGAAGAGGTAATGCAAACAAAAGCAGCTCTGAAACTTAATAAACTGCAGTTTACTGCCTTGCACTAAAACTTCTGCACTCCTCCAAAAACCCACATTCTGAGTGATGCAGTAATACCAGGCCTGGGCAAAATATGGCCTGCCAGTCGAATCCAACCTACCAAGCCACCGGATCCAGCCTGTGGATAATGCAGGGAGCCCTAGGTAGGCTCCTTGGTTGCCTCGCCCTACTTGCTCGCCGCTCAGAAATGCATCTGCAGGGCAGTTTTTCTTTAAAAACTGAGAGTCTGGAGGGTAGGGGGGAAAGCTTTTGGATCTGTTCCCACCCCCAGCACAATCCCACTGGCCAATTTCTGGACAGAAACCAGCTCATGGGAGCTGCCTGTTATAATAAACCCTCCAAGAAAGGCTTCACACAAGGGGCTCCAGGGCACATGGCTGCAGCCTGTGCGGGGGCGGGGCAAGCAGTGTTCCCTCTAAGCTGCACAGCAGCACTGCTTCACAGGTGATTAATCAGCCCCGCCCAGTCAGAGGCTCAGGGCTCCTTGCACAGAGCTGACTGACTAGGCGGGGCTGATTTATCACCTGTGAAGCAGGGCTGCCACGCAGCTTAGAAGAAACACTGGTAATCAGCAAGGCTTATCCAGGAATGGCTGCTGGCTGGTAAGTCTCCTGGCCAGAGCCTGCCTCTGATACCACAGTCCCTCCCTTCCCCAACCCTCTGCACCCCACTCCACATTCCCAAATCCTCTGCCCCCCCCTCCTGTACCCATATCCCCTCCCAGATCTGGCACCCCAATCCCCTTCCCCAGAAAACAGTCCCCTCCTGCCCTAAGTCACAACCCAAATCCCTGCACCCCCTCCTATAACCCAATTCCCTGCCCTAGGTCACAATCCAACCCCCCTGCACTCCAGTCCAGCGCCCCAGGTCACAACTGCCTCCTTCACCCAAACTCTCTCCCCTTACCCCAAGCGCCCTTCTGCACCCAACCTCCATCCCAGAGCCTGTACCTCCTCCATTAATATTATGGAAGAGTGCGGCCCTCCACCACTTTCCAAATTCTTGGATTGTCCCCCCCCCCCATCAAAAATTATTGCCCACCCTTAAGTTATACTGACTTCACCCCCAGCATAGATAGCTCTATGTCACTGGGCAGGCTTCTCCTGTCAACATAGCTACCACCTGTCATGGAGGTGAATTAATTATGCCAGTAGGAGAAACTCTCCGGTCAGTGAAGGCGGGGGTGGAGGAGTAGCATAGAGACAACTTCCCTGAGTCCAGTGTTTTAAAAGGGACCAGAGCTCCTGGACGCTGCTACTGTTGCAGTGGCAGTGCCCAGAGGCCCAGGTACTTTAAATCGCTGCTAGAGCACCACATTGCACATTCCATGCAGTGCTGAGTCCTGGGGGAAGCACTGCTGTCTGGGCACTGATGAGGATCGGCTGTCCCATCCCCGCCTCTTCTACCCAAGGCCACACCTCTTCCAGGAGCGTGGACCCAGCTCCCCCGCAACCTTGCTCAGGGGCTGAGTGAAGCTATCAGCTTCCCTGGCTTAGTAGCATCTTCCTTGAAGCGCTACAGTGGCGTAGCTGTGCTGCTGCTGAGTTCTAAGTGTTGACCTGCCCAGAGTAGTGGGACTTTTACTGACTTTAAGGTCCCACTCTGTGTTACCATAGTGATGTAAATAGGCTTTGTGTAAAAGAGGCTCAGGCCCTAAAATTAGTGGCACTCTTCAAAGTCAAAGATACTCAGTAACATTTGAAACTCACATTTATTTCTTCTCATTAAATATATTCTTGGGAATTAATGCAATTCTGCCAACTCTACAAGAGTTTGCCTGTATGTTGCACATGAGATCATTAGTATTTCCTTACCACAAGACATTTGGCCAGATCAGCTGCTGGTTTAAATCATTTTAAATCAGAGGGGAATTATCTTTTCAGTGACTTACATTGTAGCAGGACCTATACATCATATGACAGGACTTTGAGCTCCTGTTTACCCAGGAGGGGTTGTGGCCTGACCATTCAGAATATTCACATTATTTATACATAAAATACACGCTTTTCTGGACAGGACCCATGTGTGTTTTAGTGTTTAGAACAGAGCTCCTATGCTGATGAGAGCTTCTAATCTAAGCGCTACCAATTTAAGCCTTTTATGTGTCTGTCCCCTCAAGTACACTACCTTCCCTCCCACCACCTGGGCGCTCAGAATCCTTGGTGATCAATTATATCCCAAAAGGGGGAAAACCTATCCTTTGGGCTAGATCTTTACATATTCCTTTTCACTTGTCTGTAATGGAGGTGTGATACACAGGAATCCTGGCAAGAGGCTGGTCTTTTTTTCCCTGGCCCCAGCCATCAGCCACCTGATGTTGATTAGATTTATAGAAGTTAATCCTGGTACATGTCAGGGGTTAGGGCCAGAGTCTGTAACCCTCACTCCACTGGTTACTGTTACATTCATATTCTCTTCCAAGCTAGTTATAGTGACCATGTGTAACTGAGGCTAATGAATTCCTTGGGCAGAGCCATAAGAAAATGGGATTTGGAGAAAGAAATAGAGACAACAGCAACAAAGAAAAGTACAGTAAAAACTGTATTCCCATTTTTAAATTATTTCTGACCAGCTCCACAGTCAATCTCTTCAGATCAACCCTATCTTTCCCCTTTCTTGGAGGGTTTATACATTTTCTGCAGTTTTAGGATCCTGTGATATCATGGTTTTTAAAATATGCTTCTTAGTTATTAAACAAACACTTGGTCTGATTAGGATGGAATCAAACTAAGTGACAGAGTAAGCAATTAAAAAAAGTTATGGCAAGTCTGTCCAAGTCACTTTCTAACAATATAAATGAAGCCATCTAAATCATGTAAACACATCACGGGTTACAACCAGTTGCTCTAACAGTGATTAGCAAGTTTCAATCATGCAGCAACTCCAGCAAGTATGAGCAGTGTCTTCTGGGACAGACATTATCTCATATTCTATTTGGAAGTGGACCTCTGTAGTTGAAATTGACACCCTCAGCTGTTAGGTTCAGAATAGATGCATTCATTATAACTACACTAAATTACCTTTCAGTCAGTGATCAGGGGACTAGATCCTCAGCTGATAGAAACTAACTTCAGTGGAGTGATATCGCATACACCAGTTGAAAATCTAGCCCTAGGTTTTGTTTTCTTTTCATTCAGGGAGTGACCAAAGACAAAACCAAAACCTAGTCACAAAGGCTAAAGCTTGTTGACATTCTACGAAAGTGCTGTTTACTGTGACCACTGTATTGTCTGCAGATGAGACACAGCAATAGTGTCTCTGAGTTCATTAAAAAAAGCCATCAATGGAGGAACAGAAAGGAGGATATGGGTCCACTATATTCTGGTCAGAAACCAAATTCTGTTTGTCTATAAGCAGAACAATGTGTATCTTATAACCAAGTTGACGCACTGAAATGAAGAGGAGGTAACATGACATGTGATTCCTGTGGTGGGGCAGAGGGATGTTAGAAGGTTAACGATAAATAAGTCCTCTTTTTCTTTTTGACATATCTTTTGTGTAAAGGTATAAAATAGAAGTTATGCTGTAAAAATATAAAGCATTAAAAAAGAAACTGTGGCTGTATTTTGAAATGCTCAGGGAAAACACGCCACTCCAAATAGGCATTTCACCCTTATCACCATATTATTCAAGAAAAGGCAAGACAAAATATGCAAGCTTCCTTTACAAATCACTGCAACCCATTAACTAACTCACGCTGCCTGATACTGACAAGAGACTATTGCCAATCCATCTCATTGCCATTCAAATAAGATAGGTCAGTCCAATGCAATTGGTGCAGGAAATAGCAGCCAGAAACCACATTAATGCCTGGAGGCAACATGGTCTAATTTAGTGAGTAAAGAAGGGATGGGAATGGCCTTGAACTCCATTCAATTGCTCTGCCAGCTTGGACGAGTCAGAGCAAGTTTCTGCCTGACTGTATGCCCATGCCAAGGAGTGGCAGGCAATTAGAACATCGTGTACATCTCTAAGTGGGCTAGTTGGGCCTTAGGTCCAAGTCCTAGAAGTAAGTGAGGGTACTTGCTCAACACAGAGGGCAGAGAATGGACAGAGGTTGGCTCCATCCCCCAATGTACTGACCAGGACAGCTGATGCAGTGCAGGGGAGCCTGAAGGCAGTGATTTACTGCTACTGGAGAGACCAGGGCTACGTCTAGACTGGCATGATTTTGCGCAAATGGTTTTAACGGAAAAGTTTTTCCGTTAAAAGTATTTGCGCAAAAGCGCGTCTAGATTGGCATGGAGTTCGCGTTAAAACGGTGCGCTTTTGCGGAAAAGCGCATCTACATTGGCGGCACGCTTTTCCGCAAAAGCAGAAGCCTGGAACCATTTTGCGGAGGGCACAAGGGCACCAGCCCTTTCCGGGGGCGGGGGCTGGCGGCCATTTCAGACACGTGCTTAAAGGGATCTCCCCGGACAGCCATTTCTCTGCGCTCCATGCTAGAGGGCCCTTGCAGGGACTGACAGCCATAAGCAGGTTTGGTGGTTGCCCTCTGACCTTGGGACACCGCTGCCTTTGGCCACCTACTGCTTTTGCCAGGGGTTTTTTCCCTAGCCCTCTGTCTTGTGCCATGGAACCAGGGGTGGCCATGTGCCTGCTCTGGCCCCTGTCGGACATTTTGGAGTGCCTGCAGCTGCTGCTCCAGGTCAGTGCCCTCCTCTTCCAGGACCAGGAGGGGCCCATTGGTTTGGACCCCCTCACCAGTGAGGACATGGTGTCCCTGTGGCACCCCCACCCCAGGGTGCAGAGGCGAGTGTGGAGACTGGACGCCAGCACCGACTGGTGGGACCGGCTGGTCCTAGGGCAATGGGACGACCAGCAATGGCTCCGGAACTTCCGCATGCAGCGGACGCTCATGGAGCTCTGCGCCTGGCTCACCCTCGCGCTCCAGAGAGCCACCACCCGGCTGCGGGCACCCATCCCGTCCAAGAAGAGGGTCGCCATTGCAGTCTGGCAGTGGCACACGATCGGGTGGGCAGATCCACCGTCGGCGCCGTCGTGATGGAGGTAAGTCCCAGGGGAGTGGGAATGGGGTGGGGAGGGTGCTGCACTCCATGCCCAGGGGCAGCCAAGACTCCACGCTGGGTCACCCAGGGGTTCGGCCCGTCCCTCCCTTGCACAGGCCTGCTGGGGGGGTGGGGGAGTGTAGGGCAAGGTGGCTGTGGTGTGTGTGTGCGTGAGGACAGAGGGAATCACGGAGAGGGGGCCAAGGGAGCGCACACCCACCCCTGCCTTATGTGATGTGTTCCCCTGTGTTTCTCTGCACCCTTCTGCAGGTCGTCCACGCCATCAACAACGCCCTGCTCCCCAGAGTGATCCGCCTGCGGACGTGGACGCCACCGCCACCGCTTCACTGCCCTCGGTTCCCCAACTGCGGGGAGCACTGGATGCAAGCCACATCCCCGTCCGGGCCCGAGCATCGAGCAGCCCATTTCATGAACAGAAAGGGTTACTGCTCCATCGTTCTGCAGGCCGCCGTCGTGGACCACCAGGGCTGCTTCCTGGACGCCTACACGGGCTGGTCCGCAGGGCACACGACGCCCGCATCCCGCGCAACTCCGGACTGTTTCACAGGCTGGAGGCGGCACCTACTTCCCCGGCGGGAGTTGACTGTCGGGATGTGCCTATGCCCATCTGCGCTGCCGGGACGCGCCTACCCCCTGAAGCCCTGGCTAATGTGGCCCTACACGGGCGGCCGGACCAGAACCGGGCCCGGTTCAACGACCGCCTCAACCGGGCCCGAACCGTGGAGCTCGCCGCCATTTAAAAGCCCGCTTGTTGTTTGCTTACCCGCCTCGAGATGGGTGAGCGGAATGCAACGGAGGTAGTGGCGCCTGCTGCGTGCTCCACAATATTGTGGAGCGGAGCGGGAGGCCTTCCCCGCATGGCTGGCAGCAGAGGGCCAGGCCTACGAACAGCCCCACACAGCTGCCAGCCACTAGGCGCACCAGGATGGGGTGCGCATCCGGGAGGCCCTCATGGACATGTTCTCACAGGCCCCGGAGTAGGGTCGCCTCAGTTTCCCTGGACAACTCCCTCCCCTCCTTACCTCCCAATACACAACAACACACTGTTTGGGGAGAGGGGGATGTTGTGTAGAATGTTCATTATTGTTATGTGAAATATGTTTGAGCAGTCTAGTTCAGAGCACAGTACTCTTGGTTCTGTTAAGGGTTTGGTCAGGTCAAGCGGAAGGCTTGTACCTACCAATTAGGATTAGGTTTAGATTTAGGCTTAGTTAGATTAGCTATCGCTGCCGGTTCAAAGCATTTCAGCCGTCGTTGAGTTTGTTCGCCGGGCGCGTCGGCCGTAGCTAGGTGTTCTTTGAGTTCAGGGTTAGGTGTAGGGATAGTCTAGGCCATCCATCATCTGTTCGAGCTGTCCCGAAGAACAGGAAGAGGAGTCGAGGTTCATGCGGAAGGCTCGAGTCAGCGCACCCAATTCCAGTCATCTTTGAGGGATCTCCTGGCAGTTTCTCTCTGAGGCCCGGAAGGACCAAAGGATGGAGGGCGCCAGCCACAGCTTCGTCCGCCGAGGATCTCCTGGCAGTTCCTCTCCTGAGGCCCGGAAGGACCAAAGGATGGAGGGCGCCAGCGTCACCGCAATCGCCCTCCGCACCTAGACTGTGTTTCATGTATTTTGTGTTGTGTTTACTCTTTTGTAATCTATCCCTTGCTTGATTGGGATTTTATGCATGTCAAATATAGTCCTGTGGTTGAATTTTATCTTTGGAGTTGGTATTCATTTATGCATCACCAACCCATAACCCTTCAAAATTATTTCCCTTTTTTTTTTAGAAAACCTGTGATAGATATGGAATTTGGAGTCCGCATTTGTCATCTTCGTGATTTTATTAGGGTGATCGGCATTCTAAATTAATTATTCATGTTACCTCAGTAACAGGAGGAGACCTTGAACTGGGAGGGGAGGGGAGCTACTCCTGGGAGGGGTGGCCTCGCGACAGCTCGGGGGCGGACCTGGACATGGGGGCAGGCTGAAGGGGAGGTGGGCAGCAGGAGCAGGAGCAGGAGGGGCCATTGCAGGAGGGGGAGGGGCAGGTGCACCAGGATGGGGTGCGATCCAGGAGGCCCTCACGGACATGTTCTCACAGGCCCCGGAGTAGGGTCGCCTCGGTTTCCCTGGACAACTCCCTCTCCTCTCCTCCCCTTCCCCCTCCCCCCCCTCCGCTACCTACCAACACACAACAACACAGTTTGGTTTCACCATAAACACGTGTTCGGTTTTTATTTACAAAGGGGGGAGAGGGAGAGGAGACTTGAACTGGGAGGGGGAGGAGAGCTACTCCTGGGAGGGGTGTCCCCTGCAACCGCTCGTGCGGGGGCGGACCTGGACATGGGGGTGGACTGCATTGGGGCAGGCTGAACGGGGAGGTGGGCAGGAGGGGCAGGAGCAGGGGCAGGAGCGGGAGGGGCAGGAGGGGCTATTGCAGGAGGGGGAGGGGCAAGAGGGGCAGGGGCACTATTAGAGGAGGGATGGCGGGGCATGGGGCGCGCCATGCCGTAATGGATGGCATGGGCAATCCAGCGGAGAGGCTGGCAACAGAGTTCGCCATGACCGCACAGTGCCCCTGGAAGGTGGCCCAGGCCCCGTGGCGCCACTGCAGGTCCGCCTCCATGCGCCTATGGATGGCCGCCTCTACCCGCTCCACGGCCTGCACGTGGCGCCGCAGGAGCTGGTCCCAGTGTTGGGTGCGCTGCCTCCGTGGTTGGGCGGCTGGGGGTGCTGCTGCTGCCGGACCGGAGGGTCCCCCGCTCCTGGTTGGTCCCGCTGCAGGGAACAGAAGAAAGGATGGGTCAGTCAGGCAGCCTGGCCACTGTCCCCACACCTCATGCCTTCCACCCCACCCCTGAGCCCAGGTGACACCACAGGGGTGGTGTGGCTTGGGCCCTCGGTTCCCCCCTTTCTCCTCCCCCGTGTTGTATGTTTGCATAGAGGACCGCCCCTGGAGTAGGGTCCTCCTCCATGTATTGGAACCCCCAGTCTGTGTCCTGGCCCCGTGGACGGCGGGAGGGCGCTTGTGTTGCGTTAACCTGTGGAACTCCCTGCCGGTGGAGGCTGTGAGGCTTTGGGCTAATCAATGGTATTTGACAGGGAAAGCGAGATGAATCCCACACAGTGCCTGGGAGCACGTCTGGCAGACGTGGTCTGGGCTCTCAGATCCCCATCGGTGGGATATCTCCTGGACGGAACCAGGAGAGTGACTGGGAGTGTCCCATCCTTGCAGCAAAACTCAGGCGGCCCTAGGGGCGGCCCAGCGCTCCCACCCTTCTCCCTCCCACTATCCTCACACACGTAGCCCAGGGATGTGTGTGGCTGCAGCGGGACTTCCTCGGGAGCCAGCCAAGGCACCGAGAGCAGGCGAGGGGCTCAGTGGGGGCCACGCTCACAGGGCTGTGATGCTGCAGTTTACCCAGGAGCAGCTGGCTGTGCCTCACAGCCAGGCATGGGACAGTGTGCCGTTCTCCGTGCTGCACCCTTGCGGCGGTGCGGGCTCTGGGCTGAGTCCCTGGGACCCTGGCTGGTTCCAGCCGGCATCCACCCTTCCCCCTGGTCCCGCCGAATGTGTATGAGCAGCACAGTCCCAGGCGTGCCCTGCAGCTGCCTGCCGCGCGCCACGCGCCGCTCGGTCACCAGGCTGCACGTGGTTGGACGGGCTGCTTGCTGCCTAATGCTACACAGCGCAGCACACGTGGCCTGAGTGACATGCTCTCCCCTCCCCCTCCGGGCGCCTGGCTCCCCTCTCTCCCCCCGCCCCGCCCTTGTGAGTGCAAAGTGCAAGACTCACCGGTGGATCCTTCCCCGGCCTCGGAGGGTGCGCGGGAGACATCAGGGCTGCTGGAGGGGGCCTGCTGGGTGGCAATGCTGGCCTCCTCCTCCGAGTCAGTGCTGTCTCCTTCCCCGCCTCGGTGGTCCTGGTGACGGGGCGATGCTGCTGTCCACAGCCACATCTGGGGCTTGCGGGGCTGGCTGGCTGGCCAAGGATGGCATGGAGCCAGTCGTAGTGGGGCAGGTGTCTGGTCCTGCCCCGGCCCTCGCTGGCCCGCACGTAGCCCAGGCGCAGTTCTTTCACCTTCGCCCGGACTTGTTCGAGGGTCCGGCGGGATGGCCTTGCTGGGCGGCGCCGCCATGCGGCCAAAGATGTTGGCGTTGCGGCACCGCGAGTGCGCCTCGTGGAGGCCCTCCTCCTCCTGCCACAGGTCGAGCAGGCTGTCCAGCTCCCCCGATGACCAGGATGGGGCCCGTCTTTTTCGGCCCCTGGGGGCCTCCTGCACTGGGGGTGCAGGTGGCTCCTCGGCCGGAGCTGCCATGCTGGGCTCTGAGGTGGCTGCTGGGCACAGCAGGGCAGCGTGGCAGACCTCAGGCAAGATGTCTGAGGCACGGTCCTGCCACGCGGCGCCAGCAGCCTGCGTGTGCTTTAAGGGCTTGGGTTACCAGGAAGTCCGGGCCCTACGGGTCTCCCGGCCCAAACCGCTTTTTCCGCATAGCCTGCTTTTGCGCAAAAGTCTTAGCTAGCTGTCTACACTGGCCCTTTGCACAACACTTTGGCGCAAAAGGGACTTTTGCCCGAACGGGAGCGTCAAAGCTTTTCCGCAAAAAGCACTGATTTCGTACATGAGAACGTCAGTGCTTTTGTGGAAAATCGAGCGGCCAGTGTAGACAGCTGGCACGTTTTTGCGCAAAAGCGGCTGATTTTGCGCAAAAAAGTGGCCAGTCTAGACACAGCCCAGTAGTAAATTACTATCCCCCAGGAGCAAGCAGAAAGCAAGCACCCTCTCTCCCTCTCCTGTGCTCTCTCAGATAGGGCTCATCTACACTGCATTCCTCTCAAGAAAGGGGAATTCAAATGAAGCAGATCAAAAATTCAAATGAAGCACGGATTTGCAAATCCGTTTTTGGAAAAAAAAACAAAACCCTGCAGTCTAGATGGGGTTCTTTCAAAAAAAACCCTTTTTTTTCAGGGCTATGTCTACACTATGAGTTTTCTTGGCAAAGAATATGCTAATGAGTTTTTTGCACAAAAACAAGCTGTGTGGACGTTTTCTTTTTGAGCAAAACCCCCTTTTCCTGCAAGACTGGTAAACCTCCTTTTTTGGGGCATAAGGATCTTAAGTAAAAAGGGATTTTTGCATAAAAAGAAAACGTCCTCACTGCTTGTTTTTTCACAAAAACCCCAGTGCAAATGAGATCGCGACTCATGTAAATGAGTCCTCATTAGCATATTTTTTGCAGAGAAAGCTTGTAGTGTAGACGTAGCCCAGGAGTATAGGTTCTTTTGAAAAAGGGTGGGTTTTTTCAAAAGAACCCCATCTAGACTGCAGGGTTTTTCCAAAAAAGCACTCTCACGTGATTATGCAAATGAAGCGTGAAATTTGCAAATCTGCGCTTCATTTCAATTTTTGATCTGCTTCATTTGCATTCCTCTCCTTTTGAGAGAGGAATGCAGTCTAGATGAGCCCTTAGGTTGCTCCTAGGTTTATACAACTTATGCACCACCTTTTGCTCAAGAATGCAACTAAAGAATGTAACCCATTACATCATTCACAGTCCATATTATGATCCTCATTTCACTTATCTTTGCAAACAGCTCTGAGATTCTTGGATGAAAGCTGCAGTACAATTGCAAGTTAGTACAGGTTGAACCTCTCTAGTCTGGAACTCTCTGGTCCAGCATGATTTTAGTTAGCCAGATGCCCACTTACCATGGATGTGGCCAAGTTTCCCACAGTCCCATAAAGTTTGTTTACAGCCACCAGTCCTGGCTCTCGGTGTTCTGTGCTGTTATTTAGCTCTAATTTACCCCTAAATGTCTTCTAAGTGCCCAGCAAGCAGTGGAAGTGTTGGTAATGCTGCTAGACAATATTGACCTCCTGTGGTTCAGCAAATTGTCTGAAGTATTGTTTCAGATAATGTGTTTTTACTGTAATTCTCAAATAACACAGAAAAGGCATAAGTGCATTTTGGGGTAGGTTTTCATTTGGGAGTCCCTAATTTTGCTTTCTAGCAAATATGCCATTTTTTGCCTTTTTCATATTGCTTTTTGCAATACATTGCAGAAGTTGTGTGTGTGTTTATACATCAGGATCTGCTAAATGCTTTCCCAGATAATTACTCAAATAAGTAGGACACACTATGCCATGGGAACCTGATTTGGCATTTATTATTAAGCAAGCCGTCTTTGAAAACAAAAATAGATTAATAGATTCCAAGGCCAAAATGTACCATTGTAATCATCTAGACTTACTCCCCTGTAACACAGAAAATAGAGCTTCTCTAGTTCTTAGAGCATAGCTTTTAGAAACAAAATCCAATATTTATTTTAAAATGGTCAGTGATGGAGACTCTACCATGACTCTTGGTAAATTCTCTCACTTGTTAAAGAGAATTATTTAATTTAATATTACCTGTGTGAGCCTCCACTGAAAACTGAACTCACAACCCCTAGTTTTTGCAGTGTGATGCTGGCAGGCTAGAGGCCTGCTTTTGCATAGGCTGCAAGCATTAGCTAAGAACTGATAACCTTGTAGTTGGAGGCCAGACCAGGTTGCCTGTATTAGGGATGTAAAATCCTGTTTAATTGGTTAACCCATTAAACATTATGTTTAACCAGTTAACTGATTAAAGGGAAGGGACGGGGGGTCCCCTTGCCCTGCTACGGACAAAGGCTGCTTCAGCCAGAGTAGCCCCTGCCTGCAGGTGTACCGGGCCAAGCCTGCCATGGACATGGGAGTGGGCCCTACCAGCAGGCGTGCAACCCATGCTGAGCCTGCCATGGATTGGGGCTGCTCTGGCCGGTTGGAGCAGCCCCGCCTGCAGTGGACTTCATGGGGCTGGAGAAGCCCCCTGCCCAGAGCGGGTGAGGAGCTGCTCCAGCCCCTTCTGGTTCACCATTCACATCCCTAACCTGTATGTTAGTTTTTCTCAAAATAACTATTAGTCCTATAAAATACTTGTAAATTGCTGCATGGTATTAATCTCACTTATAATACAGCCGGTCCCCGAGTTGCGAACGGTCAACTTACGACCGTTCGCAGTTACGACCAAAAATGTCGTAAATGGCGGACCCCGAGTTACGAACGCGATCCGCGCTTACGAACAGTGCGGTCGCGTGTAACTCAATGGGGTCCGACTTACGAACAAACCGAGTTACACCAATTGCTTGGTCCGTAACTGGTTCGTAAGTCAGAGACAGGCTGTATCTATATCCCAACTTATAAGGTAATATTTAAGTGTTTGCTCTGAAACTGTTAACCCACAAAGTGAGGAGCGAAACTATACCGACTGTGAAATACTATTTGCATATCTTCTTCCCATTGCTTTTTTGAAAGAGTTTTTTTCGAAAAAGCAAGCAGTCTAGACACGGTTCTTTTGAAAAAATCTTTTTTCGAAAGAACCTGTAAACTCAATGTTTGAGGAAGAAGGTTCTTTCGAAAAAAGCGTTTTTTTTTCAAAAGAACCGCTTCTAGACTGCTTGCTTTAAAAAAAAAAACCTCTTTCAAAAAAGCGATCAGAAGAAGATATGCAAATTCCCTCCGAATTTGCATATCTTCTTTCAAAAGTAAAATGTAGTCTAGACATGCCCTATGAGTAGTCCTGTGGCACCTTATGTCGCATCTATACAGCAGCCTAAACTCAAAATAAGATACGCAATTTGAGCTACACAAATTGTGTATCTTATTTCAATTGAACATAGGCTATTTTGAAATTTGGTGCAACTACTCAGCACCAAATTTCAAAATAACATGCTATTTAGGGACATCCCTTAACTCTCGTGGAACGAGGGTTACCAGGATGCTGAAATAGTGCACCCGTTATTTTGAAAAATATTTTGAAATAACAGACGGCTTGTGAAGATGTGGGGTAGCTATTTCGGGATACCTTTGGTATCCCGAACTAGCCATGCAATGTAGACGTATCCTAAAAAATTTATGGGTAAAACTCACTTTTTGTGGGTAAAACTCACTAAATCAGATAAATTGGAGTGAATGTTACAGAAGCAAGGGAACATATAAGGAAGTTGCTTGTGTTAATAAAGCTAATTAAGTCAGAGTGGAAGTGGGCTCATTCACAGCATTTGGTGTGGAGCTGTGAATATCCAGAGAGGGGAAATTGCCTTAGTAATGCGTTAACCATTTGAGATCCTTATTCAGTCCTAAATTAATAGTGTTGAATTTGCAAATGAATTCCAGTGCAGCTGTCTCCCTTTGTAACTGGGGTTTGAAATTCATTTGTAGAAGAGTAGCTACTTTCAAATCCATTGCTGAATATCCAGGGAGGTTAAAGCGTTCCCTTACAGGTTTATGTACATTACCAGTTCTGATGTCTAATTTGTGACCATTTATCCTTTGGCATAGAGACTGTCCAGTCTGGCCAATATACATGGCCGAGAGGCATTGCTGGCACTTGATGGCAATTATCACATCAGAGGATGTGCAGATGGATGAGCCCCTGATGTTGTGATTTATGTGGTTATGTCCTGTGATGGAGTCACTTGTACAGATATGTGGACAGAGTTGGCAATGGGGTTTGTTACAGAGATAGGTTCCTGTTTCTGTGGTGCATTGTGTTGCTGCTTGTGAGTATTTGCTTCAGGTTTGGGGGCTGTCGGTAGGTGAGGACTGACCTGTTTCTCAAGCTCTGTGAGAGTGAGGGATTGTTTTCCAGGACTGGTTATGGATTGTTAATGATGCACTGGAGGGTTTTAGTAGAGGGCTGTAAGTGATAACCATTGGGGTTCTGTTATTTACCTTGTTGGGCCTGTTCTGAAGCAGGTGACTTCTGGGTACTTTTCTGGCTCTGTCGATCTGTTTCTTCCCTTCCCCAGGTTGGTATTTAGGTTTTAAGAATGCTTGATAAAGATCCTGTAGGTGTTTATCTCTATCTGAGGGACTGGAGCAGATACAGTTTAACATGAGATACTAGTTTAACACAAAAGATGTCATGTCCTACCCAGCAAAGGAAGGCTGATAGCACCAGACAAACCATTGTGGAACATCAGACAAAAGACTTTATTGATTGCTCCCTCCATGCCCAGGAAGAGGGTATCCTGAAATAGCTACCCTGTGTCTACACAAGCCGCCCGTTATTTTGAAATATTTTTCAATATAACGGGCACGCTATTTCGCCATCCTGGTAACCTCCTTGCACGACGAATAAAGGATGGCTCGAAATAGTGCTTTATTTCAAAATTTGGTGACGTGTAGACGTGCCAAATTTCAAAATAATCTATTTCAAAATGAGATACACAATTTGCATAGCACAAATTGCATATCTTATTTCAAGTTTAGGCTGCAGTGTAGACATACCCTGACCGTGTATCTACACTGCAACTAGACACCAGTGACAGGCCTGTGCCAGCCTGCTCAGACTCATGGGGTTGTTTCATTGCTGTGAAGGCTTCTGGGCTGGGGCTGGAGACTTTAGGCTGCTCTGACACCTTCCCACCTCGCAACTCCTACAGCCTGGGCTCAACTCAAATCCTGCTGTCCGCACAGCAATGAAAAATCCCTGCAGCCCAAACATGTGAGCTTGAGTCAGGAGTCAACTAGCATGGGCCAGACCTGGGTTTTTAAGGGCAATGAAAACAGATACTGAGGGGCCAGTGACTCCAAACAAGCCAGAGATCCCCAGGGGCTGCCTCCTGGGGCTTCCCTGAAAAAACACTTTGAACTGCCAGCTCACTGCAACTCTGTCACTCCTAAGATTTAGCTGGTGACTCATTGGTGTGTACATGTTTGCTTACTTAAAGCTGTAAATAGCTAGCATTCCTTTTTTCCAAGTCAATACATCTTTAGGGAGTTTCTCACAGGATAGGTAGGCCGCAGACAATATTTTCCTAAATTATGGAAATGCAGGAGCTTTAAAACAAACTATAAAGAAACTGAAGAACTGGGCTGTGCCCACGAAAGCTCATGATGCCATCTACATGTTTTGTTAGTCTATAAAGTGCTACCAAACCATTTGTTGTTGTTTTTCTGTAACAGACTAACTCAGCTACCCCCTGAAGCTTCTAAACACACAGGGCAAGATCTTTCCTGGGGGAGAGCTGTGGCAGGAGTTCAGAGATCTCCCACTGATTCACCAAGTTCTTGGACACGAGGCACTCTCATCTGGAGAAGTTCCCTGACAGTCCCTCTAATCTGGAATTCTGTCAGTTTTTCTTTGGGAGATAAAATAACCGCCAGTTGGGTTCTGATGCCTAGTACAAGGAGGGAGGATGATGCAGTCGCAGCCGTCCCATCCATAGGACGACTCGCGGTGGCCACAGCGGGACCCAGGGCATTACTAGGGGACCTAGTGCTGCAGCCAGGCCTGCCCCTGCACTCACCAGCAGCAGTGGGAGACACAGGAAGTGGAGCAACCCAGCAGCTGCTTTTCTCCCTTCCCCCAGCCAGGTTGCTCTGCTGTACTGCGGCAACGGGCAGCAAAGTGCCCCAACCCCAAGCTGCTCTACTCCCCTGCATGACATGGCCAGGAGCTGGGCTTGGTGCAGTGCAGTGAGCTGAGGCTAGGCACCTCTGCTTCCCGTTACTGCAGTGAATGTGTGTGTGGGTGGGCGAGCCCTGCTGCCACCCCCCCCCTTTCCTGTAATCCCTGTAATCACATTGCTCAGGGGAGGGGGCTTTGGGGAAGGGTTGCAAGATAGAGCAGGGGCAGGGCGGTGAGGAGCAGGAGCGGGGGCAGAGAAAGGCTAGGAGCTTGGGGGAAGGAGTGAAGCAGAGGTGGGTGGAGACAGACCAGGGGCAGGAAGAGGCAGGGTGAAGCCTGTAGCAGAGGAAGAAGGTTGTTCTAGGCCCCACACTCCTGTAGGGACAGCTTTGGATGCAGTGGTTGAAGCACTAGCTGTGGGAGATCTGGGTTTAAGTCCCTGCACTGCTATAGACTTCTTGTGTAGCACTGAGCACGTCTTTTGGGCCCAGCTCCTCAAAGGAGTTAGACACCTAAAATCTTAGAGAACTGAGGTACAGACACTAAGGCCCAGATCTTCAGTCTTTGAAATGGGGATAGTAGCACAGGGGGTGACGAGAGGATAAATAGACACAAGATTGTGAGGTGGGCAGATACTACAGTAATGAGGGCCATATAAGTATCTCAGACGCATACTGTTTGGGCGGTCAGTCAATACCTGTTTTCTCATCTGACAAACAAGGAAAAGATTCCCAGCCATTTCAATGGCACAGAGGGGGCAGATTGCTTTATTAAGCAAGAGGTGGAGTGTGGATTTTGCTTGTCATCTGGAAGAAGACACGTTAGTCTTCTTCCAGACGACAAGCAATAGTCCAATAGTCATTGATGCTTAGTTGCTTACCTGAAAGTGGTAAGAGAACTGCATGAGAACTGTATCTGTTGAACATACGACTGAGAAGATGCATGAAGTATTTAGCCATCAGTCTGCCAGAGCAGCTATCAAAAGACAATGGGCCCTACTAGTTTGTATTGCATTCATTCCAATTTTTATGAAGATGAATGTCATATCAAATTCCACCGTTCCATCCAGCTTCTAATGGCTTAGCAGAAAGATTTTTTTTTTCAATGAAACAAGACTTACAAGGAACATCATATTATTTTATCAGTACACATCATATTGCAATACAAAAGTGTCATCAGCGCATTTAATGGTATATGATAATTATATAACTGTGTATGTTACCAAAACCATCAAAGATGATACAGGAGGCAAAACAATCCGTGCAGTTGCATTAGTGGGACATATGAGCTAAAAGCATTAGGCATGATTCTCTTGTGACTTGCTCCAGTTTTACTCTTTTATAACTGTGGATTTCAGTGGTGTTATTCCTGATTTGGTGTAGTATAAAGAAAAGAAGCAAGTCCAGAGATTTTTTTAAAACAGGACAAACAGCAATAGCGCCTAATTAAGGGTGTGTCTACACTGCAACAAAAGTCCAGACTTAGTGGGATTTGAGTCAGATGACCCTGGGTTAGAGAATGCAGGTCTGGAGTATCTACTCCGATTGCTAACTGTACTTTAAGCATTTCCTAATCAAGGCTCAAACCTGAGTCTCTAGCTGCCACTATATAGCACCCAGATCCAAAGTCAAACCAGCCACATCCCAGACTTCTTATCAGCCTCCTGAAATGTGGCCACTTGAGCCCTGTGCACTGTGGGAAAACTTACTGTTAACACTGCACATAACAGAGTTTGAACAGCTTGACTGCACTTCCTGTCAGTGGCAACTGGTGGGGAGAAATACAAGGAGGGGAACCAGCCATGTGACTGCCTGCCCTTGTGATTCTTCCTCACGCCACCCTTAGCCTGGGGGAGGGCCTGCCTCTTCTCCCCTTGCCTCCACTCCACCCCAGGCCCTACCTCTTCCTGCCCCCACCCTACCCTCACTCCACCTCTTCCCCCAAGTCTACCCCCTCTCTGCTTGACTCCACTCCTAGCCCCAAGCTTCCTCCCTTGAGTGACACAGCCCAGGGGACTAGTGGTGGTCTGGGCGCTAGCAGAAGGGGCTGGGCCCACCCTCACACTCTCCAGCAGCAGCAGGAAGCAGAGCAACATGCTCCCAGTCTTCTCCACTCCTCCAGCTCCCACCCATGTTGCTCCACTTCCCACTACCAGTGAGTGGGGTGGGCAGTTCCACTTCATCTTGCATCCCATGCCAACAAGTGATGTGACTGGGGAGAGGAGCATGCTGGGCCTGAGCTGCTCCACTTCCTGCTGCTCCCAGTGAGTGCTGGGATGGGCCTGACCCCTGCTGCCACCTGCCACCTGCTGCTGGCCCCTTGCCACTCCCCCGACAGTGTTTGAGTGTACGTGGCCCTTCACACTGCCCCCCATACTCATATGCTGCCTCTGCAACACGAAAGAAGTACCTTTCCAAGAACCAGGCAGAGCTTATGTGAAATGCTGGGTGGCATTTAGGCAGCATTTTCTGTCTCACCAAAGGCACTAGACAGAGTTTATGATGGTGCAGGAGGAGTAGAGGTAGCCAAGCATGGCAGTCGTGAACTGGCTGGTGCTGCTCATGACACTTAGTATAGCTACCTGTATTTCTGACAACATAAACACAGACTGATGGATTCACATCATTATTCAGACCTGGGATGACCAGAAATGGGTTCAGAACTTTCACAAGAAGAAAGCTCCATTTCTCGAATCTTGTGAGCTGTATTCACTGATTCTCTAGCATGTATTTACATGAATAAGGACACCCTTGCCAGTCCAGAAACCAGCTATCTGGAAGCTGGCTACCCTAGTCTGCTCTAGGTCCATTGCCAGCAAGTTTGGTGTTCAAAAGGTCAACAGTGGATAAACTGAAGGCATTAGTTTCTGAGGAAATCAGGTGTGTAATTTACCCCAAAGGGGTGGGTCTTAAAGATTTTCCTGAAGTAACTGCTTGTTTTGAGAGAATATGGTTCAAGGGATCATGTGCCCATAGTTTCCCCTCCTCAAGAAGCATGTAACATAAACTGCAAAAGGTCCTCCTCCACTTTTTTACAGGCCATTACACTCTGGGGAGGTCAGCATATGGATCTCAGTGTGCGGCACTGGGGAAGTTCATGATGCCAAGGATTTTTACCAATCAGCAGTCTATATTCAGGGACATGTTGGGACACTATTCCCACAAAATGTTAGTGTCATAAACAGAATTACTATTCCCATCATTATTTGGGGGGATCCAATGTATCCCCTTTTCCTTGGCTTATGAAACCATACCCTGATTTCAGAGGCTCTGACAAACGCAGTATTCATTACACCGTCAGCAGGTGCTGAATGGCTATTGACTGTGCTTTTGGTAGCTTGGAATCCCATTGGAGATGTCGGCAAACACATTTGAATTCCAGTGCAATGTGCATTGCTGTGGCTTGCTGTGCTCATCACAATTTTTGTGAAGTTGAAGGACCTAGGACAGGGAATCAATACCTGCAGTTACCAGACTAGAGCAACAGAGGTCAGGGATGTGTTATGCTCCCACATTATGGACTTGCATGGCATGGGGATGGGACATGATTGCCATGCAATGTACCTATGAATGTCATGACACTTATAAAATCGATGGCTGGGAAATGATGCACAGAATGGATGTGTATAAAGAAAGGATTGAAGTGCGTATTGATGTACCTAACTGTATAAAGGAATAATGTTTGCTTACTAATTCCTAATTGACCATGATCACACATTTCCCGTTATTATTTCAAATAATATTGTATGATTGTGATTGCAATAAACTTTCTTGATGACATAAAAAGCTTTATTTATAAATATGTATTATAAAAGTACAACATTCACCCATTTCTAGGCACACCAAAACAGCAGCAACACCACAACATTTCCAAAACAAACAAACAAACAAACAAACAAACAAACAAACCAAAAAGCATGAATAGGTGCAAACAGTGAAAGCACATAAAAGACAGAAAGGGAAGGTTTACTCACCTGTGCAGTAACTGGAGTTCTTCGAGATGGTTGTTCCTATGGATGCTCCACCTTAGGTTCTTTGGCACCCACCCCTGAGCATGAGATCGGAGATTTGTGACAGCAGTGCCCCTGGACGGCCACGTGTGCGAAGAGCCAGTCTGCGTTCTGAGGAGGCTATTGGGCACGCACAGCCATTTCCCCCCCCTCAGTTCCTTCTCAACCGCCACCGACTATTGTTGCAGATCAGCAGTCTTCCTTTCACAACGGCAGCTGAATTGACAATTCAATCAGTACCGGGGACGCACAGCCACAACATCTACCTATGACACCACGGTCCCATGCACCAACCATGCAGTCCATAGAGCATTACAGCTTGGACACAGAAGAGCAGAATGGGGATATCACGGGGGAGGAACATAGTTCATCCTCCTCTCCACCCGCATATACGTTGGCCACATCTCCTGATGACGCAATAATGCCTCCACCATCAACAACGGGGGTTGATATTAAATCATTCCAGGAGGTTTTCAAGAGTGGTAGATACCCTAGAGATTCCTCTCTCAGATACTCCACAGATGCAGCATAAGCCAGGGGCACTGCTGTCACAAATCTCCGATCTCGTGCTCAGCGGCGCTGGAGCACCTAAGGTGGAGCACCTACGGGGACACTCCTCGAAGAAATCCTTATTGTTGCAAGTTCCCAGCCGCCCCGCACTCTGCTTCCTGTGCCCATTCTCTTTTGCCTTCTTTGCCCATTTACTTGGTGTCGGGGCAAGGGGAGAGATATCCACAGAGAAAAGGAGTCAAGATTGAGGACTACATGGGGCTAAGTTGCCCTGCCACACTGCTCATGGGGCCAGACAGCATGGTCTAACCAGCCATGAGGTTTTCCAAGATGTTATTAGATTGCAGCCCATCATTTGACACAGGGGGCTGCACAGGCTGCAGTGTGGGCGAGCCAGTACTCTTGCCATCCTTGGTGATATGAGCTGCTCAAACAGCTCTTTCACCTATGCTCTGTCTTCCTCCCTTATGCACCACTCCAGAACTGATAAGCAAGGGGTTGCTCCCACACTGAAATCCTGTCCTCAACCTGTGCAGCCTTTACTCTTCCCTCTTGCCACACCTTTGCTCTAGCCACAAGTCCCTCCATCTTTGGTGCTGGGCCTATTTACTGGACCTATGTAGACCATAAGTTTGTCACAAAAACACTTCCTCTTGGAATGGTCCATGAAGATTCATTGGGCCATGCTTGTACTGCAATGCGGGTGAACTTTGGAGATACTGCAGCCAATCAGGAGTGCCAGAACCTTGGACAAAATGGATACACAGCACAAAGCTCCCACAAAGTTGTGGCTCTGCTCCTCCTCTTCCCCCTGAAGCTCCACCCTCTGGCCAGGATGGAAGCCAGAGCCAGGCCATGGTAAAAGTCACCCAAGGAGTCTGGGCCACTGTGGGGAGCCCAGAATCCTCAACCTGCCCTAGGTGGGGAACCCAAGAGCAGTTCCTGGCCCATGTCCCATCCCACCCACAAAGTACACTGGCCACCCTTAAAAGTATTTAAGTTACTTTTGTAGCTGAATAGGATTACGACTGTATTAGCAATATTCCCTAGGAATTCCCTGCACTAAATATAGAGAATACCAAGAATAGCATGGCAATGCTACCTAGTTATCAAAGGCAGAATGGGAGCCTTTTGAAGGTTGCCCACTCTAATCAGACAGCTTGCAGTCCACAAGCACAGTGTCTGTCATCAACACTCAACACATAGGTTTGTGATTGATAAAGCTCAAGCCTAGGAGAAGCTAAAAAGAGAGTCTGAGGACAGCCTGCTGTCGCACTCATTTACACCTACTTCCAGTCCTGGCTGTCACACACTAAACCATGCAGTCACATGCACCAGACTGTGGAAAGAATGTGTAGCACTTTGGATAGGAAAGTGTCCCTTTGTGCAAGCTCCTCCCCTGGGTGTTTGAGAGGGTTAACAGACCAGTTTCCCCATTTGACCCCTTAGGACAAGGGCATTTTCAGTCAGCATAGGTGACTTGTGATAGCACTCAGGTGGTGCACTGCTTCCCTATGCTGCTGCCAACATTTTAATTGCTAAACAGGGTGCACCCACATGCCCTTCCCCTCCCCCTCTCCGGTACCTCTGGGTGTCGCTCCCTGCACCTATCCCCCCACAGGCACCAGGTGACCCTGTCAGTTGGTAATATAGTGTGTATTTATTCTGTATTTTAGAGTATAGTTTTTGAATTTCTGAACTGACTCCTTTGACATCTTAGAGGACTAATGTAAGGGATATACCCCGGATAGCTGTTTCTCTGGATTTCAGTGAGATGGAATGTACAGGAGCCAGATAATACCAGTCAAGAGCTGTTCAAGTCGAGTTTGTGACATTCAGGGAGGATGCGTGTCCATTTGATGTTGTTGTTCAGAGCTAAATAAATAGTGTAAACACTTAGCATGAAGATTCATCTGACATGTTAAAATGAATTTGCTTCAGCCATGTTGATCCCCATTTTTGTGTTACTGTTGATGAACATTTCAATCATTTAGTTCACAAGCTTTGAAGTGCATATCACTATTTGCTCTGGAAATAAATGATCCAATCAGAAAATTAGAAATACCATTATGACTTATCTGACCAACCTCAGTTATATGTGGCTCAAATGTAGATCATTCCCAATAAACCTACAGAGCAAAAATATTCACAAAGATATTTGTCAAGCAATGTGACTAATGAGTACAACAAGGAACAGGAGTCACACTCTGAGCTTTATTTTGAAATAACCCCCCTTACGTCGAATTTATAAGTGGAGCATCCACACTAACAAGCCCTTATTTTGAAATAAGGGGCTGCTTATTTTGAAATCTGTACACCTGCTTTTCTCGGGGAATAATGCTAATTTTGAAATAGTTATTTTGAAATTGCATCAATGTACATGCTCCGGTGCTGCTATTTCAAAATAACTACTCCCCAGAATAATTTCAACTAATTACTCCCCAGTGTTTCCTGGGGCTCTAAGTCAAGGTAGCGCATCCACATTACCAGAGCCTGCCTCAGACTAATTTTGAGGTTTCCCCGTAGTGGGGACACATTATTTCAATTTCGTAAAACCATGAGTTATGATGTCAAATTTAATTATTTCAAAATAGTTTCCTAGTGTAGACATGCCCTGATAGTTTACAGCACCTGTCTGGCATGGAGTCTGTCTGGAAAATCCCCACCGAATGAAGCCTGCTTCTTGTATGACAAAATTACACTGCTTTTGTGACTAACAGGATAGGCCATTACTACCACAGAAGTAGGAGCTATATTTACCTCTAACAGCACGTGCTACTCTAGAAATATTCATCATAATCTACAGGCCAGAACTGTTCCATTTAAGGGCAAGTTCCTACCTTAAGCAACAACTTTAATTTATACACTAGTAATGCTACAACTATAAAAGAAACTTCATAAAAAGCCTCATGGTATCCTAACAATGCAGTTCCAATCACAGGCATAATATGAAGGGCTTAGCATAATACATTTTGTCCTTAGCTAGAATTCTCCCAATTCCTTCCTTATCTCTGCTTATCTACTCTCTGTTAAAGGCATATCAAAACATTTTGTGCCACAATGTTATTTATGCTATAGTTAAAAGCCTCTTAATACTTTCCTAAAATGAATGTGCCTGTACAGTACAGTATGTACTCAAATGATTGTTTTCAGAATTAAGTCATCCAGCACATCACCCATGACCATCTAAATAGTCACAATTGTTTTACCAATTCTTATATTTGTTTGATCTCTTATCTTTATTATTACTGCATCTTATGCCATTGTTGTCTGAGAGCACTTAAACATGAACTAAAGAATATCTCTTACGTCTTTACGTATCTATTGTTTTCCAGAAATGGAGTGTGCTGCTAATGAGTTTACAGCTAGTTTAAGGGGTTTATAATTTTCATTTGGGGCCTGATTTTTAGAGCTGCTGAATACCTTCCATTGATTTCAGTTAGAAATGTGAGGGGTTCACACTTAAACAAATAGGCCCTTTTATGCCTATTTTATCTGTACACATACACTTAAAAATGAAAAGAAAAAAAAAGATTAACAGCTAGTGCAAGTGAAGATAATGTTAAAGAATAATGTCAAAATGAATTAACTGATGAAAAAAGTGGGCTTCTGAGTTATGATAAAAGAAATGCTTCTTACTGGGACAAAAACTGGGACAAAAACCTATAGAAGTACCAACCCTTTCAGGTAACTATATTGCCTGAGTATCAGAGAGGTAGCCGTGTTAGTCTGAATCTGCAAAAGTGGCGAGGAGTCCTGTGGCACCTTATAGACTAACCGAAGTGTTGGAGCATAAGCTTTTGTGGGCAAAGACCCACTTCGTCAGATGCATGTAGTGAAAATTTCCAGAGGCAGGTATAAATATGCAGGCCAGAATCAGGCTAGAGATGATGAGGTGGATCCAATCAGGGAAGATGAGGCCCACTTCTAGTAGCTGATCTGGAGGTGTGAATAGCAATTGCTATTTCCACTACATGCATCTGACGAAGTGGGTCTTTGCCCACGAAAGCTTATGCTCCAACACTTTGGTTAGTCTATAAGGTGCCACAGGACTCCTCGCCTATATTGCCTGAGACTACCACAAATTATTTCCACACACGTGAAACACAATTCTGTTCTGCTTCACCTTCATTGTAAGTTCAACTGTGTTTAGTTACCGACGGGTTTTGGTCCCTTGAGTAGTGGGTTAAATTAGAACAATACCTATTAACCCCTGGTAAATGCTTCTTCACAAATAATCAAGCTAAGGTATCCCATAAAATCCCATTTTTATCTGTATTAAGCACATACCATACTGAAATTTAAGAGCTTTCCAAAATTCCTTCAGACAGTGAAAGCATTTTTTTACTGTAATGTTAGTGTGGGAACAAATATTTATTTTCTTCCTGGCTTTAGAGTTACCCGAATGCTCATGTGGGAATGAAACAATATCCCTGTAAGCAGGGAATGTTATCCTCTGGCTAACACCAGTTCAAATTAGTCTTAGTTTGGATTGGGACCAAATTAGGCATCATCCTTCTCTAAACCAGTCTTACCTGGCTTGCACCTGGAGGTGTTCTCATAAATGCTTTGTGGAGATGACCTACCCATATACAAGATCAAGAGCTAGACAAAATGTACTGTGCGCATTTTATAAAGATGCTTTTAACTAAAACAAAACTGTTGGGCTACTAGAAATCGGATAGAATGAACAAGGGGTTTATGAATGACAGTTAAAAAGATGTAAAAGATTCAGCTATTGCCAGGATTCAGAAAAATTAACACTAAGCAAAAGAAGCTATATTTTATGCAACAGTTAATGGTGACATTTTACCTCACACACTGTAAAGCAATGTTTCTTAACCAGTGGTACAAGTACGCTTAGTGGTACTTGAGAGTAGTCGGGGGGTACGACAACACAACTGAAATTTGGAAAAAACTGAATTTTTGTTTTAAGTTCTACAGCGCTTTATTATTTTTGTATTTTTTACACCCACAAATTTCATCGGCCGCCTGGCTATGATTAAGTTGTTTAAACAAATGTGTTGCAATGGTAGAAAAAAATTGTGCATCTGAAAACTGTAGGTACTGGGGGTACTTATAATTTTGTTTTTAAAGGGATACTTTATAAAAAAAGGTTGAGAAACACTGCTGTAGAGCACCAGCTACTCACCATGGACCTGATTCTCCTGTAATTTACACCAATCTGAGTCAGGAATAACTCCAATAAATCACTGGAGTTCCAGGAGTGTAAGTCTAATAGGAGATCATAACAAACCACCTGTCTTGAGATAAAAAGGTGTATTTAGTTGGTTATTGCAGCTTGCCATGGTCACACTCCTTTCCTCCTTCCTGCACTTACCAGCACAGGCAGAAGGAGACTGAGTACATAACAGAAAGGATGATCTTTCCAGTAGACCCTATCCTAGGACTTGGGAGAAACAGGTTCAACTTCCTGCTCTACTATGGTTGTCCTGTTTCATCTTAAGTAGGTGAATATCTCTGTGCCTTAATACCCCATAAAATGGATGTGATAACACTTCGCTATGTCACATGGTTGCAGTGGGGCCAACAATCACCATGGGCCCCAGGGCAAGGTGTGAGGGGAGCCAGTGCTGCACCCCAAGAAGGGGTGAGGCCAGGGCAGCCAGACCTTAGAGCCTTCAGAGCTGTGCGTAGCAGTGCTCCTGTGCTCCAGCAGTGATTCAAAATTGTCTGGGGCTCTGGCCACCATTGCTGCCACAACAGCAGCGGTGGCTGCTGGGAGCCCTGGGCCCCTTTGAACTGACAGGCCCCAGGGCAACTGTCCCCTGTGCCCCTCCCCCTTCATCAGCAGGCCTGTGTGGTTGTTGTGAGGAGATAAATTGAAATTGTGAGGCAGAACTAATTGTTAGAGCCTACAGTAGTGGGGGCCAGATAAATGGCCACAATGGATGCAGACACCTTTCAAAACCATCAGGGCTGTGCTGCTTGGTATTATGGATTAATCAGGCTTATTGCTTGTGGGTCACGACTCTGCACACAGTTATTAACAATATTTCAGTAGCTGCACACTATGTGAGGCCAGTGGTCCCCAAGCAGTGAGGAACTTTGGGGAGCAGGCATGGCAGGGCCTACTCCACCCCCAATCCCAGCTGCAACTCTGTCTGTGTCCTGGCTCCCAAACGGGCCTCCAGCCCTGGATCCAGACTCCACTCCTGACCACAGCTCTGAGGTTCAGATGAGATGGTGGTGGATTACATTAGGAACATGGGGGGACACAACTTAGAAAGTTTGGAGATCACTGTGCTAGATACAATAAACACACATAAGAGTAGTTGCCCTAAAAGGGGGAAAAAAACATACAAACTAAGTGACTTTTTAACTAGGCATTCCATGTGTAGTGGATGGCATGGGAGACACTGCAGGCATCAGTGACTGTAGTAAAAATACAGCAAATGAATCTGGTGGAGCTACTGGAGGCTGGGGGGTGTAGAATGACAGAATAGAAGAAACAGCTGGATAAGTACCAAGGTATAGCACTATGTAGGGTCTTTAAGGCAAAGCAACAGTGAAGTGTGAACTAGTTGAGGAATTCAAAGAGGGAATGGCATAGTTCAACTGATGGGCTAGGAAGACTGCAAGGCTGTGTCTACATTGGTGCGATCTTGTGCAAAAGTGGCTGCTTTTGCGCAAAAACTTGCTGCCTGTCTACACTGGCCACGAGTTCTTGTGCAAGTACACTGACGTTCTAATGTATGAAATCAGTGCTTCTTGCGAGAACTCTGATGCTCCCGCTCAGGAATAAGCCCTCTTGAGCAACTGTTCTTGTGCAAGATGCCAGTGTAGACAGGCAACATGAATTTCTTGCGCAAGAAAGCCCTATGGTTAAAACGGCCATCAGAGTTTCTTGCGCAAGAGAGTGTCTACACTGGCATGGATGCTCTTGCGCAAAAGCACATCTATTGCACAAACGCATATGCCAGTGTAGACGCTCTCTTCTGGAAGAGTTTTTGCACAAGAACTCTTCCGCAAAAGAGTTCTTGCGCAAGATCATGCCAGTGTAGACGTAGCCTTCAACAGTGGTGTTTTGTATGGATTGGAGAGTCCTTTTTCCTTTTATTTAACACAACAAATAAATGTCCAACTCAGCTTAATACCTGCACCCCTATTTCTCTTTAATACATCTGTAAGGAAATAACTGGCATTTTCAACATAAGAGAGTGGTTTCCATCATAGACAGTGTTTATAGCTAGGTTCAATGGCTGTCAGCACCCCTACTCCAGCAGTTGTTTCAGCACTTCTCAATAACCTTTATCTTTTATAAAAAGTTAGTAACTAAAACTCTAATGTCCTTCATAACTTTGAAGGAAAATGTAGTTTAACATATTCAGACTGACCTGACGCACTATAACACATTATATCATGTTATGCTATTAGAACATGTCTGAATGTAGTACAATGAACAATGACAACCCTACGTGATGTTACTGAAGTGGCAGGATAGCTTAAAAAATGAAAATCTTCCCATCCCCTCAATCGTGTGCATTTATAAAAGAAATAATATAATGGTTTAATCATGCCTTTTATAGGGGTTCCTTCCAAAATACTCAGTGTCAGAATGACCATATTTTTAATTACATTACATATTTTTAAATTTAATTAGTTAGCTACATATTACATACTACTACATATAGAGCAAGTTTCTCTATCTATAGAAATGTCCAGTCTTGGCTAAGGCTATGTAACAATGTTCACTAAGGGTTCTCATGTTCTTTTGAAGAGATTCAAGACACTTAAGATTTATGGACTTGCAAGAAACACTTCCCATAACATAAGCAAATGAGATATCTCCTCACTATTTTTGACCAACATTTTAATCCCACTCTTAGAATAATAAATTACAACTGTGTTAAAGTCCATCCAGTTAGAGTTTATTTGAGCTAGGCTATCATTGGACCATTAGCCCTTCCCTGTTGGTCCTGAAGAACACAAAAGTGACTGGCGGAAAAAGGTGGTGGTTGATGCTGGCATTGTTAGCAGGGAAGAGGGGTGGACACAAGACCGAAGCATATGTAAAGTAGGGAAGGGCAGAGTTACAAAAAGACTCGCGCTGAAGTCAAGAATTACAGAGTATGATGACAAAGAGGGATGATGTGGGCTAATCAGAGCTTTTACTCATACAGGCAGTGGTTAATGTAAATTAAAGTGAGATGGGGGTGCTCACAGCACAGCTTCCAGAGAGGAAGGAGAGAAGTGAGGAGGTGCTATTTGCCCAAGCCAGAGGGAGGAGGTCAGCTTTTAGCAGGAAGATGAGTTGTGCTCCCCCCAGATCATCCTAACTTTAACCCTTGCCTACCTCCCCTGTCCTAAAGTCTGCTGTACTCACAGGGAGTGCCTTGGTTTAATGGGCTTTGGTCCAGGCCCTCTGTGTTCTTTATATAACAATAGTCTTTGCTAAGGTCTCAGTTTTGATCCAGATTTTCAGCCATATGCGAGAATTTCTTTGCTTGTGTGGGTTTATTTCACACCCTCAACATCAATTAAATGCAGGTTTTTGTATTTGCATTTTCTTTTCCCAGATTTATTTCTTCTTTTTATTTCCCCCCGGTAATTGCAGTAGGATTCACTGCATTGTGCAGTGAGAGTTCTGAATACTAATCACAGGGCTATTCCCTTTTTCTTCCTTGACTACATTTCTATTACCGCAGTCACAAGTATTGTTAACATTCAAGCCCATAGCAGATGTGAGCCAGGTTGTAGTAGGAGAATGTTTTGATTCCACTAAAAGGTTCGGCACAGAAACATAATGTTCTTGTTTCGCAGCTATTACAGGGCAAACTAGCATGAACTTTTGAAAGTTAATATCTAATTTTCTAAATGCCTGCTGCCAATTTGTTTTCATTCTACTTCAATATTGCTGGCTATGGGAGGGGATTTTGCAGAGATTACTACTGGGCTCATTATTATTGCACTAGCAGTTCTGAAAAACAAAACACCAGCTGATGATGACATAGTTATACAACAGAAATAACCTGCTTAGAATACAGACCCTGAAATGGGCCTTTCAGGGAGACCTTGGGATTACAGTCTTGTAACATTAATAAAATCAAGTTCTCTTTTATGTTATGCCCTTGTTTTTGTTGCAAAACTGGATTTATGCTGGAAAGCGAAGGGTTCCAAAACAGAGCTGGGTATTTTTAAAAGGCTAGCTTTACAAACCTCATGGCAGCCCTGGTGATGCTGCCAACCTTTTAACTTTTAGCCTCGTGATTAGAGCATTCATCTAGACTATAGGAAACTCAGTCTCTCACATCCTGGGTGAGACATCTAATCCCCCTTCTGCCTGATGTGGAGCAGGAATTTGGGTTTATTAATCACTGGGCTACAGGGTTTTCTGAGGTATCTTTTTCTCTCCTGATAAATTTTGGGGGAAGAGGAAGAAAAAGAGACAGCCACCACCCCTTATAAATTTTAGCCCACTGGATAGGGTACTCATTTGGTACATGCGAGGTCCCTGGTTGAAATCCCCCCTCTGCCCGCTGAGAAGAAGGGAGTTGAACAGGAATTGTCATCTTTTAAGTGGATGTTCTGAATCTAAACACCTAGCGATGGGATATACTGATGTGAGAGCTCTCTAGCTCCACTATGCTGTTCCACTTTAACTAAAATTGTGTCTCATTAAATATTATTTGGGCCTGAGAACGAGTTGAGAATCATGCACTAGTCCAGAATGTAGGGCATTCAGATGTGAGGAGGTAGATTCCTGTTCAAAGACCTTCTTCTCCTTATGCAAAATGGGGACTTGAATTAGTGACCTATTACTGCCCAGATGAGCATGCTAACTATTGGGCTG
This sequence comes from Rafetus swinhoei, assembly GCA_019425775.1. Classification (NCBI taxonomy): domain Eukaryota; kingdom Metazoa; phylum Chordata; order Testudines; family Trionychidae; genus Rafetus; species Rafetus swinhoei. The sequence continues at coordinate 314,019,649 of CM033437.1, forward strand.
ATGGCTACAGGCGGTGACTGTTGACCCCCACATGACTCCTCCCTGTGCCACCCCAATGTCTCCTCCGCCCCAAGCCCTGCCACTGATCACATCTTCCCACCACTGTCCCTGCTTTGCCCTCTCTCCACCTCTTTCCCCCACCCCCCCCCCAGAGCATGCAAACCGTGTGACTAATGGGGCCTGGTGCCAGCAGAAGTAGTTGGGCCCCCTCCTTCATTCACTGATGCCAGTGAAGTGAAGTGACTTGGCTGTCACTCCCACAGCTGCTGGCTGTGTCACTCTGCTTCCCGCTTGTGAGTGCAGGGGGATGGTCCCGCCCTTCCCCCATGATGCAGCCAGGAGCCAATGGAGTGGATCCACATTGCTCCACCTCCCCCTTCCACTGCTGGTGAGTGCGGTGGGGTCTGAGCTCTGTTGCGGGTGCCAGGCCCCACTGTTAGTCCCGGGAATACCCAAAGGTTCTGACACCTTGCCCTCCCTTAGCCTCCCCTTACACATTGCCCCTGCTAGTCTCCTTCCCTCCTCTTTGTCCTGCACTGGCTGTTTTGTGAGGTGTTAGGTAGCCTCTGAGCCTGCCTACTGAATCAGACCTTGCAGGTGAGTTAGACAGAGAGGCACCTATCTGTCTCCAGCTCATGAACTGCTCTGGGATTGAGGCAGGAGATAGGTGTTTGGGAGCCTAAAAGGAGGCAGCAGTGTACATGCCCAGAGGCAGAAATATAGGCACTCAGGGAACTTTTACTGCAAAAATGTAGGTGCCAAGTGAATTTAGGTGCCTGCAGGACAAGGCAGCAGCTGAGTGGGAGTTTTGTGAATCACTGTGGTTTAAAAATGAAACTTGGGTGCTGAAGTACTTTTGTGGACCGGTGTCTAGGAGTCCTAGTTTCTGTTCTTGATTCTGAGAGCAGCATGAGGTTAGAAAGAGTATAGCCAAGTGTAACTTCCCTGTTTCAATTGTTTGCAGACACTGACCAAGGACTTCTAGATATGGACGATGACGCTCTTTCACATGAATTAATCAATCAGCTATTTGCATGTAGGTGTAATATCAATACATCCCAGTGAATGGGATCAAACCTGGGACCTTTGAAGCTTAATGTATGAGCCTCTACTGCATAAGCAAAAAGTCACCTCCTGGTTAGCCAAACCTGTAGCAGACTCATCAATTGCTAGCTGGTCTAGGTACTACTGGAAGAGAACAGAGCATGACACCAAGCAGGCATGGGTTATGTGCTTCTGTTAGGTGCTAAAGTGCATCCCAAGCATCAGAGACTTCCCATTTGATATCTGCAAAGAGCCACCATTTGTAACACCAACAGAATCTGCTTGACAACAGGCAAGATAGAACTTGGGATTTCTAAAGTTTAGTATGGGAGCTTCTGCATGAGCTACAAAGGCATGGGCTATTAGCTAAGGCTGTAGAAGAATCATCAATCTCTAGGTGGTCTAGAGGCCACTAACCAGGGACAGCACACCGTTCCAAGCAAGTAATGGATGGCATGAGCAGTGGCAGAATCAAAGCCCTATGTATAACTGCCAGGGGGTAACAGAACTCTATTATTGCTCGTGTGCATTACTTAAGCACATATTTAGCAAGCATCTTCGGAAAGAGGGGGGAAGTTGATGAGATTTAGCCATATTATATTACAGAACTGAGCCCTACTCTCAGTTCTGCATGAAGTGACCTTAACCTTACTCTCAGTTATTTTACGTATAATATAAAGTGAGTACAGAATTGTACTTCCTGGAAGGTAGAAGATATGAATTTATAATAATAGTTGGGAAGGACCCAGAAATATTAACAGCTGTGAGGGAAGAGCTGGGACTAAATTCATGGTTTCTTGAGGTGCAGTTCAGTGTGGCTCTTTTTCTCCCTGAAGTTACCCCTTCCCCTCCATTGTGTATGTAAGTATTTTCTAATCAGGAGCTTTTCAGATCCATTTGAGATATCCAATGGCATGAAGCAAGGGTGCGTGCTGGCCTCAGTGCTATTCAACCTTTTTTTTACATGTGTCCTCAGCCACGCAGTCAGGGACCTGGACCATGAAGTCTATATAAAGTACAGGCTTGATGGGTCACTTTTCGAACTTCGTCATTTGAATGATAGAACCAAGATGCTTGAGAAGCTCATTCTTGAAGCCCTTTTTGCTGACGACTGTGCACTTATGGCACACGAGGAATCTGATCTCCAGCTTATCGTCAACAAGTTTGCTGAAACCACTCGCCTCTTTGGTTTGACCATCAGCCTAGGAAAGACCGAGGTACTGTTCAGCCTGCTCCAGGATCTGCTGCTCTCCCCCCTTCAATCTCTATTGAAGGAACAGAGTTAAAAACAGTGGACGAGTTTAAGTACCTTGGCAGCATGATAGCCAATGATGGCTCCCTTGACAAAGAAATCAATGCCAGGATCTGCAAAGCCAATCAGGCATTAGGACGTCTGAGAGCACGAGTGTTGAATCAGCACAATATTCGACAGTCCACTAAACTGAAAGTGTACAGGGCTGTAGTCTTGACCAGCCTCCTGTATGGATGTGAAGCCTGGACCTTGTACAGAAAACATGTGAAACTACTGGAGCACTTCCACACACTCAACCTGAGGTCATTACTGCACATTTGATGGCAGGGCAGAGTCACAGACTTGGAAGTCCTTGACAGAGCAGGAACCTCAAGCATTGAAGCCATGATTCTGAAAGCCCAGCTTCATTGGACAGGACACGTCATTCGAATGGAGGAGTCAAGAATTCCTAAGCAACTCGTCTATGGTGAACTCTCCCAGGGCAAAAGGAATCAAGGTAGGCCTCACAAGAGGTATAAAGACTGCGTAAAGGCCAACATTGCTCATGCTGGATTAAAGCCAAAGCAGCTAGAGCAGCATGCAGAAGACCGAACAGGCTGGCATGCTCTCGTACGACACGCGTATGACAACTTCAAAGAGCAGCAACACATACGCATGATTGATGCTCGTGAGAGGAGAAAAGCAACAGTAGCAGCTACACCGACAGAGCCAGGACAATTCCTTTGCCCCCACTGTGAACGCCCATGCCGTTCAAGGCTTGGACTCCTCAGCCACATGCGAGTCCACAACCAATAAGCCTGTGCAAGCTCAAGACATCATCATCGGACACGACCGACTAGCAACAGCAATCAGGAGCTTGTAAGTCACTGTACCTAGCTTGTAAGACACTGTACCTAGCACACAAGTATATTTACCAAAAGGATTACAGAAATGTGAAGGAGAAGATTCACTGGCAGTCGTTGAATAAGGGAGGTGAGCCAGGATTCTCACAAGAAAGAATATTAAAGCCTTTGATGAAGTAATTAGTAACATTTCCAAAGCTCTCGCAGTACATTTGTTTCTGTAATTGTGAGACACTGGGAAATTTAACGTTCAATTGCCCTGCAACTCATAGCTGCTACCAGGGGAGGAGAAAAAGTAATTCTTGTAGATTTACAATGACAGATAACATTTTAAACCTTCATTTCTATACTAACCATGTAATGTTTCCATACTATTCAGAGGAAAGCTCTATTTGCTGTGCAGTGTCAACCTCTCCATCCCTCAAAAGCAAGCCCTATGTACTTACTGAGAGCTGCTTAGAAGTGAAGACCACATATAAATGAACTCTCTGCCTCTCATCCCCCTGTTTCCACCATAACACCTGAAATTAGGTGTCAAATACATCCCAAGAGTTTCTAGAGGGCGAAGGTACTACACACCCACAGACTTTTGTTCAGGATGGAAAAGAAAGAAAATTCACTTCCGAGCCATGCCCTTGTTTTATTTTCATCATTTCGGCCAGAGGGAAAGCTCATATCCCTGATCACTAAAATTAAGGGAACTGCCTACTGTGGAGACCTCCTCTTGATCTTCAGTTGAGTAGAAGTTTCTAGTCCATTTTCTCTTCTTCCTGAATGGGCTCTGTTTTTGAGCTGTCATCCATGAAGCATTCATCTCTGAGCTGCCCTCCACCCTGAAGTGTTTCCCTTACTGAGCAATAGTCAGTTAGGAAAAAACCTATTTGTTCCTAGGGATTGTGCTATGCAGTGAATTAATCCACGATTTTATTCATACAACCTGGGCTAGGCAGTGACTCCATTCCTTGGAAAAAGGACATGTTTAGGTGCCTAATCTGATACCCCGCAGCTTTATATGGAAGATGCACTCGGCAGGTAGACTCAACCTCTGGTTTTGCATAGCCTGAGCTTTGGCTGACCAAAGGCTGTTTTAGTCTGGATAATGTCTTCTATATTAAATTCCTGTTTTGCTTTTAATACAGCTATTCCTTTAACTCAACAGTTCCCAGTTTGTGACCCAAGAAGCTCTTCAAGGTGGCAATGGAGCTATTCCTATCACAGTGGTGAACAGCCATCTTCTTTCATGTTGTGATGCTTGGTACAAACCGCAGCCTATTCCAAGATCTTTCTAGAGACTTTCTGATCAACTAAACACAGAGTGAAAAAAACAAACATGCAAGCAACCTAGCACATCTATGTAATTCTTATTATTTGTATTACCATAGAATCTAGACCCCCTCCTCATGGATCCAGACCCCTTTGTGTGAGATGTTGTACCAATAATCAAAACCTGCTTCTGCTGAGAGTTCCCTTAGTTCAAAGTCAACTGCAAACTAACTTGTGAACATCACCACGTCTAGTAAGGAAGCAATCACATAGGGGGATGGAACCAAACCTCAGTATGTCCAGGGAGTCAAAAAAGCAGTGAGTGCTGCAGGAAAGTATGGAAAAATAATATGCACAGAAGAACAAATCCTGCTTTTAGTAATATCACTTCAAACTAACTGAAATCAATGGTTGTGTTACTCTAACCGAACAGAATTTGGCCCTTGGTGATTTAGCTCTTGCCACAGTATGTAGTATATCAATGCGTGTTACATTACCCTACCCAGACACTTACCAGGAAGTTGGATGAATTTCTGAAGTTAAAGCCTAGTAGACTGTTAGTAACCCTCCCTGAGGCCTGTTTCCTTACCAAAAAGAACGCCTACTTTTGTAAACTATACTCCAAACCATAATGAGTGTTTCTTCTCTAAACAGTTCCCAGAGAGAGGAACAGAGATAATTTCATTCACATAACCAAGCATGACACTCTAGTCGCTACAAGCACATTATATAATTAGAATGGGCAGGTTAGTAGAGGAAGTAGAACCTCTTTACATTGGTTTAAATCAGGACTAGCTCAGCTGAAGTCGATGTCCTGACTTCAAGTTACAAAGTGTAAGAGAGGAGAATTTGACCCTAGATCTACTTTAACATGTGGTCCTCCCAAAATGATGCATTTTGGGATTCTTTGCTCTAACTCCCTTGTCCATAATTAATTGTTAATACTAAAAACGTACATTACATTAAGTATTCTTGTATATGCAATTATAACATTTTAAAGAGTTTTGTTCAGCAGCTGTTGCAATAGGTATCAGCTACTCTGGGCAATTACATTTCAAAGCTCAAACATGATAGAAGAAGCATTATCCATTAACAAAAGCAGTAGGGAATCAGATACCATCTGAGCTAGGAAATTATTCTCTATAAAGTGAAAATGGAAAGGCCATTGCCACTTATTGAATGAAATTATTAGTCTTAAAATGAATGCTAATTCATATTATATATTAAAGGGAAAGGGGAAAAGCCTGAGCTGCTGGATATATGATGCATTATGTATGTGTTATTTGCACTGGGCTACTGCACAGAAACCCTAATCAGTATTGGGACCCCATTGTATTAGGAGCTATACCAACACATAGGAAATGTCATTCCTACCCCAGTTATAGCAGTGTTAAATTACAAACTTATCAGTTTGAGAATTTAAGTAACATTATAGCACAAACACAGTCGAACACAATCCTTCTATGCCCTCGCCTATTTCATCTACCTGTTGGGTCATATCATAAATCTAGACTGAACTTCCTTGAGCAGGGACTGTCTTGTTCTTTGTTTGTACAGTGGGCCTTGACTTGGGCCTCCAGGCCTTACTATAATATAGACAGCTACTGCTACCTATATAATAAGTATAAGGTAAGTGAAACTACTACATCTCTTCTTTCTAGAGTTTTCACAGCAAAACTGGGAGTTTCATGAAGCTAGACCCTTGCAACCTTTTACCCAGAATCTCAGGTTGTTATAGTAAGTTAAGTATCATTGAAAAAAATCTTCAAATGTGGTTGATCAGGAAAAAAGCACATTTTCAACATCCTGATCTTCAGCAGATAAGAGATACACCACTATTACGGTGGGCAGAATTCTCCAGACATCCAGGTGAGGATTTTGTTGTAATTAACAACAAAGCAAGACTGTTGGAAATGTTAAAGCATTCATTTCTCCATGAAAAGACATACTGGTTAAAAAAAATAAAATAAAAAAGTCACTCTACAATTGCAGATGAACTAATAGTACCAACTCATGCCTCAGAACAGTGTACTCACGCTAAGCAAAAGGTGTTAGATGAGTACATTAGGTGATAGAAGATCCTATAACAAAAGCAAAAGCCAACTGAAAAAACTGGAGACATGAGAAAGGTAGAGCCACATCATGGAGAAATGAGAGGCAGAACAGCGCTACAACAGACAACTCGGACTAGGTGACTCTGTTAACAGGTAGCTCATGAAATGGGGGAAGCAGTAACATAGAACAAATGAGTGAAGAGATATTAGAAGCACATGTTGACACAGATACAGAATGCTCCAGCAAAGACATCCTCACACAGACTGTTCTCAAGAATGTTGTCTGAAGGGACCAGGGATGCAAAAAATATTGTCTTTATCCCTCTGGATGTTTGTAATATACCCATCACAGTCGTGTCTTTACACTAAAATATTTCCTGCCGTACCTAGAATGGAGTATAGACCAGATGATGTTCTTCATCTCTCAACTGCCTTCTTGTTATTGTGCATGGTTCCTTGGCTCCCAGAAGTCAGGTGTATAATTTAAAGCTCCTTATGACTGTTTTAGTTTGTTCTTCCCTGGGTTACATGTGTGTAGCTGAGAGCAATGCAGCCTACAGGTAAAATGGCTATGTACTCATTGTTTCCACTCTTCCTAGTTCAACACCCCCCATGTTCTATGGTAGCACACCTTCACTACATCTTCACTACAGTCCAACATAGTGCTATCTGTCTGGACCTGACAGCAGCATAGAAACAAGCACTCTCTTGTGCATTGTTCTGCATCTTGGTATGGGGTTTTTTTCAGCTGCTATGCTCTGGGCAGGAAGCTCCATCCAAGGATGTTCTATTTCATATGCAAGAGGCTAATGTTTCTGTTTAACTCTATATCTACAGGTTAATAGTGATTTTGAAAATTTACAAGTGTAGTCTCCTCTAGATATCTGAGGATTTATACACAACTCTTATCAACACTAATGGGGCCTATGAAGGATGTGCCTAAATCCCTGCATAAAAGAGAGGAAGTAATAGCAGTCTAAGCAGGGGTAGCCCTAGATTGCTGCCAGCAACTGGTGCCCTAGGCGAACCATGCAATCGGCGCCCCCACCTCCAAACCCCTCAATGATATTGCGCCACCATTTGGCGCCCCATTTAACTTGACGCCCTAGGCGACCACCTAGTTCGATTATATGGGCGGGCCGCCCCTGAGTCTAAGATGTATTTATTCCAGACTGAAAACCATGTAAATTGCATTGCAATAATTATTACAATTCTGATTTAGTATGTGCAAAAAACAGGTGACCCAGAGGTTGCCTGGTAACTGCTTTTCATGAGTACTGTAAAGTCCAGACAATTCCCATTGTCTACATTTTAGCACTTGTTTCAAATACTGGTACTTCTAATACACAATAAGAAGTACTTTCTCTGACCATAGACACTCCCCTTTCTATATACATATAGCATTTCTCTTTTGTATTAATTTTAAATTGAGGCTAGATCCAGTATGTACCATTTTAAGTTAATAAAATTAAACTTTTGCAATTATTCATCACAGAAGCCAGTAATAGTATTAATCATTCCTTCAAATTGTTCTTCACACAATGGAATGTTCTTTCAGTAAAATATACAAAGTGTTCTTATTGAACATTACATCAATTCACCTAGTGCTTTTGGGAGAATGTATACTATAACAACTGTGTATATGTACAATATTTAGTGGTTCATTTGAAATTCTTTATAACCTGACCTGGTTGTATAGCTTGTTTTCCTCCTTCTCCCCTGTTGTAATAGTTTATGTATGTAGAAGGTCATTCTATGGGTATATAACCCATTTTCATGTTCATACTCTGCAGCTGTACTTCCCTTTATGGGTGAGGAGCTGAAAAATGTGGGTCAAAGGTAAATCGTAGCAGAGTGTCAGGCAACAGCGAATACTGAACCTAGCTGATTCTGTAGATGTCAAATCATGTGAGCACAAAGTGCTGTGGATCAGGTGTCAGCTCTGCTTGACTATTTGGAGGATCAGCAAAGAGAACTAGTGGGTGGCTGATAAGCATCTTACTAACTAGAGTGGCTACTTTTTAACTTGAGGGGAGAAAAGTCAGCGCAAGTAATTAAAACATTTTTTGAAGCAGAACTCTTTTCAAGTTAGCAGTTGATGACTATAAATCAATACCTTGGGGTATGTCTATATGTTCATGGGTTCTCCAAATACATGGTCTTTAACTTTAGCTTAACTTTATATAAACTTCAGATGAAATATATTTAATAGGGTTAAAATATCAAAGATGGTTATTAATTTTACACTCGTAATTTACTTGTGTTTTCCCTTAAAATTTTTATTTCAACTAATATATTCAACATGTGAAAAGTTTCATGTCTATTTTTCTATTATAAAATAAATTATGTCTCAGAAATAAAGTGTTCCACTTCTGTAGCTAAAGAACACTATCTTGAAACATTAAAAGTGACTGCTGCATTATACAAAAATCACACATAAATCAAATCTCAGCATTTAAAAAAAAATAAAAACCTACATATATTCCACATTCTATCAATGTAATTATTAAAGTTTTGGACAAATAGTGAAGCAATATACCTAGTGAAGTAGACTGTACTGTAGATGACTTTTCACTAATCCCTGAAGTCACTGAAGTCAATAGCAAATTCTTATCAACTTTAGTGATGCAGGAGCTGACCTTTAGTGAGCACAGTTTGCAGTGCTAATGTGCATTGATGCATCACTTTGGTAAATCTTCACTGAGAGGTTTAGATTTGACACAGGAGTTCAGTCTACTTTGATTGATCCTGGTTCTTGTTTAACTGAGATCCACTGGAACAGACAAGGCCCAAGATTTTCAAATGTTAATCATCTAACAAAGTGGCCTAATATTTGGAGGCAGTGAGCACCTACAATGCCTTTGGACATCAGTATTTTGTCTGTGAACTTCTGTGCATCATCAGACCATTGACTCAAATATACAGAATTTACACCAATTCTCTATATATTTTCTTTGATATAATACACAGAAACATACACAGCAAGAACCACTTCCATAGAAACCTCCTGAAACCTCTATCTTAATTTTAAAGGCCTGATCTTGAGAGTTTGTTAAGAGTCTTCTACTCTTATTGCCTTCCAAAATATCTACTTTACTAGAAGTCACAGAATGCTATTTCTCACCATGTATTTGGAGAGGGGGAGGGAAGAGAATGATTTGAACATAGAAGAAATAAATATGTAGCATTGTGACACAAAGACCCCTTGGCAAAGGGCCCCATGTGCTTTGCAAAAAGCTCTCACCTCAGCCCAAACAAACCTACTGTACCAAACATGTCTTACAGGCTATATATTTCTATAGACTACAGCAGGGGTTGGCAACCTTTTCAAACCAAAGAGCCAAACTACATCAAAATTCAGAACAAGTGGTCAACAGAGAGCCAGTGTAAGAACAGCCATTTGCATGACTGAAAATACACAGATTAATATTATTGATAATTGACATGATGATTAATAATAGCATAAATGAAACGTACTTTCAGACTTTATTTAATGGGACTTCTGCAGCTGCATTATTTCACACATTTATTTGAAGTTTACATCATAACTGGTCAAATTCAGTTTCATGCACACATTCAAGCTGTCGTTTGTCAGTCTTGAGTACAAGTGATTTTTGATGTGATTCAAATGAGAGAAAGCCTGCTTATACCTATAGGTGGAGCCAAACATGGAAAGTAAAGCCGAGCTGACATTCTGCATAGTGTTGTATGTGACAGAAAGCTTTTTCCAAGTTTTCAGAATCAGATTATCATTGTGCTCCAATTTCTTCATGTCAGCCCATTTGTGCAGATTCGCCAATTCTGCACATTGTGGGGCAAAGTTTTCTAAATCAGAATTCAGCTTGATGAATTTTTCCACCCAGATATCCAACGCCTTGAAATCTGCTATTTCCATTTCCAAATCACTGACTGAGATGACTAGAATAATTGTCAAATCTAGTTCTTCAATGGATGCTTTAGGTGGATGAATCATAAACTTAAACGAGCACTGTGTTTGCAAAAGTCAAGAAAACAAGACTTGAATGCCATCAGGAGCTCAGAAACAAACCTGGCAAGCTGCTGCAAATCAAGGCTTATTTGGATTCTCTGATACGAATCACTAAACATTTGTAATCTTTCAAAATGTGCCAGTCTGTCTATCACAGTATCTTTGATGAAGACAGTCAATTTTGACTCAGATCCAAACACTGCCTGCAGCAGAGTCAGGACTGTATTTCCTTGCCCTTGTAGCTTAAGGTTCAACTCATTCAAATGATCAGTAATGTTGACAAGATAGTAAAACTTGAGCAACGAGTCACAGTCTGAAAGCTCGGTGTTTTTGACACCCTTCATGACCAAAAATGACTTACTCTCATTAATGCAGGCAAAATGAGACAAAACTTTGCCACGAGATAACCAGTCAACATTGCCGTGCATTCATCAGGGTATTTGGAATCTACTTCAAGCAGGGACTGAAATTGACAGTGATCAAGGGCTCAGGCAAGAATCCAACTGACAATGCGAATGACCAGTCCCATTACATTTCCGAGCTTGGTTATACAAGATTCTGCACAAAGTGCCTCCTGATACACAATGCAATGAAAGTTCAAAAGTGGGCAGTTCAACTGTTCTGACAAGAGTAAAGAATCCCCTGTATTTGCCGACCATGCTAGGTGCATTGTCCATACACACAGACACAAGATTTTCCAACTGTATTTCTTTCTTGTTTACAAAGTTCACCACATTTTTAAGGATGCCTTCGCCCCTTGTTTGATTTTTCATTGGTAATATCTCAGAATCATTTCTTTGGGCACATCATTTCCACAAATATATCATCCCAGAATACACAACTGATTAACGTGACATATGTCAGTTGTCTCATCCAAAGCAAACGAAAAATTAGTAGTTGTACTCAAATTTTGCATTTGTTCTTTGTTGATTTGATGGACCATTTTCATAGCTCTGTCATGAACTGTTTTTGCTGGCATATCTTGAATTTTCTGTAAGATTTTGTCCTTATTGTGAAACCCATCATGTAGCTCATGACCAATTTTTAGCATGCATCTCTTCACGTAATCCCCATCATGACAGGATTCCTCTCTAGAATAATTCTGCATGAGCCCACAAAACTTGCGGAGTTTCAGCTCCCACCTTTTTTTGCCCATGCCAGCAGGCTATTTTGTCCAATGTTCATTTTTCACTGCAGCTCCTCGCAGGCTTTTTTCCACGTTACCCTCGGGTATTTTGTAGTAAATGCTGCATGTTTTATCATGAAATGCTGTTCTAAATTCCATTTTTTTTTTTGTTTGAGGACAGTCTCTCAATACAAATGAGAGAGTATGGAGATCCAGACCTATCCACAAATGCATATAAGTCTGTCCGCTCCTTTTGAAAATTTCAGTACTCGTCATCTCTCTTTGCCATTTTTACTATTAGGGAGTCACAGATTTCACCATCAAGTATGATGATGGAAAGATTTCTCGACCAAATCAAATAAAAAGAGAATATGCATGACCCACAATGAATGGAGAGGATGGATGGTTGTTAAAATGATCAGTTAAAGGTGAAATAGACAAAAAAGACCATCTTGACATGAGTAATTACTTGTTTTTAAAATTTTGAATTAATTTTTCATTTTAATTTAAAAAGTTGTGCATATTTTGGGAATAACAAAAAAGCCATATTTGGTTCCATACTGAGCCATATTTGGCTCTAGAGACATAGGTTGCAGACCCCTGGACTACAGTAATGTATCTATAGAAATCTCAGAACTTGTCAAGGCTCAAATCAATGTGATGCATATATATGGATCAAATGTAAGGAATATTACGTTTATATTGAAAGGAGGCTTTATGTACTTGGAGTAGAAATTAGTCACCAGGTAATGTGTCTCAGGCCAGGTCTATGCTAGGGGGTGAGTTCGAATTAAGATACGCAACTCCATCTACATTAATTGTGTAGCTGGAATCAATGTACATTAATTTGAACTTTGGTGTCATCCCCATAGCAGGTCAACAGGAAAAATGCTCCCTTCAACTTGCAAGGAGTAGGAGTACCAGCATTAATGGGGGCACCCTCAGCATTTGATTTAGTTGATCCTTACTAGACCTGCTAAATCGAATGCCAGAAGATCGACTTCTGGAACATCCATCAGTGGGTTATTATAGACGTGGCCTCAGTAATGACCCACTCAAGCATGAGGGTATCAGCTGGTAAGGTTGTACAAGATTCTATTATCTACCTTTACACATCCCATAACAGTGAATGGAAAACAATCAGAGACAATATCAAGTAATCAGAACCACTTAAAAGTAGCAAAGAAATGCTACATTAACTCTTGGGTTTGCCCTGACTGTGAGCAAAACCAAAAGACTGCTTTCAGTATAACAGAATGGAGGGGAATGTATTCTGTATCCATATACTGTTTCCGTTCACTTTCATGAGTGTTTGGACCCTGATTCTTGAGGAGCCAGCCAGCTCTACAACAGACTGAACTCTGGAAAAAAATCTATGTTATTAGATAGGAAAGGAAACTATTGAGAAGTGTAGACCCAGGTTCACATTTTATTATTTGTTATTGTAAGCACTTCTTTCCACCTCTCTTAGGTGCTCAAACATACTATGTGGTTTATAAGAGTGGTGGCTTAAGGTAAATCTGGCAAACAGGCATATGCTGAACCATTGAATGCAAAAGATTCGGCATTTGTATGACTAGACAGTGTCTGGGCCTGGATATCACAGGGAGTGACTCAAAGGGTTTTTGGTTCAGAGTACACAAACTGCCAATCTACAAAGCACAATGCTTGAGTGGCTGAAAGGAGTGTCAGGGAACTGACACAAGCAAGGTTCCCTCATGCTGAAGGCATGAGGGTGACAAGAAGATTCTCAGTTCTGGCTGCCCTAAGAACCGATTTACACACATTATGGCTACGTCTACACTGGCAAGATTTTGCGCAAATACTTTTAACGGAAGAGTTTTTCCGTTAAAAGTATTTGCGCAAGAGAGTGTCTACACTGGCATGTGCTTTGCGCAAGAGATGTGCTTTGCGCAAAAGCATCCGTGCCAGTGAAGACATTGCAAGAAGAAAGCTCCGATGGCCATTTTAGCCATCGGGCTTTCTTGCGCAAGAAATTAACGTTGCCTGTCTACACTGGCCTCTTGCGCAAGAATACTTGCGCAAGAGGGCTTATCCCTGAGCAGGAGCGTCAGAGTATTTGTGCAAGAAGCACTGATTTCGTACATTAGAACATCAGTGTTCTTGTGCAAATACTCGTGGCCAGTGTAGACAGGTGGCAAGATTTTGCGCAAAAGCAGTCGCTTTTGCACAAAATCTTGCCAATGTAGACACAGCCTATATGTTTTATTTAAACAGAATATGTAAGTCCATTTACTGGCACACACACCCAGATGGATCCAGATTTCCATCAGATCTTCTGAATTTCTTACTCTAAATAAACACATACTGCCCTACAGACACAAATTCCTGGCTATTGCTGTTTCAGTGCTAGGGTCTTAGCAATTGGGATCCTGGCTAAACCCAAAATTAGGCAGTCAGATCACATCGCTTTTCTCTATCATTACACAGGAGTCAGCTAAACAAAAGCTCTCCATAAGCTCTATGTGTAAAAGAGCACTCAAATATCAATAGTATATATCAAGCTATTTTAAACCATCTGGTGAGTAAATAGAATTCTGTTCAAGTTTGTGTTATGGGATCTTTTCTTGGCTGTGGGAAAAAAACATTTCATTCAAGCCCATTGTGTATCTGTATTTATTGTTTAAGTGTTTATATTCATTAGAAATCTGCAGGGATTTCATGGGAACTAGGTAATGTAATATAGGGTGTAGTAGAGGGTCCCATCCTGTGAGGCATTAAGAGACTACTGTAAAGTGCTGAGCACCCTCAATTCTCACTGGCTGAAGTGCAAGCTTGTTGGCATGCACTATCTTACAATATCATGGCTTTAAATGGTTATGAAACACCTATGCATGGATTACATTTACATGAGAACTGCCTGGGAGCTTTTGAGCGAGTATTTGCTACTCTAGGGCTTTGGCAGAACAGTGAGACAAAGCTTTTATTTCTTCTAATTTTCACATCCCGGTTCAGGAGGTTGCATTTTATCACATTGTGTTACACCTGCTATGACATACAACACCATATGACACAAAATAACCTAAAGAAATATGATGCCTCTTATTGTAAATTATAACAAAAAATTACATGTTCAGCAGCCATGAATAATTTTCTTAACCAATCCGCTGCCCAAATCTTTATACCGATACAAAAATGCATATACTATCCTTGAACTTGTGAGCAGATAAGAGCATTTTTAGTGTATCCCTTCACTTCCCTTTCACATATTTTCTTCAGCCTATAAATATAAGGGTCATCTTAAGGTCACATTCAGGCACCTGGAGTTAAGGTGGACTGTCCTGTTATCCAATACAAAGGCTTTCACATTATTTCCAGACTGTGCTCACTCATTACTCTAATGAGATACCACTCTCAGTAGATTTTCCACCCCCTCATAATCTGATCCTTTTCCATTCTGGTCAGCAGTGAAACAGTTGCCAATTTAAATGTTAACATTGTTATTCATTAGGCATCTTAAAAGAACTCCCTGGAGAGGAAAGATCATTTCACACCCTTCAGAACTATTGTCACAGTTTGTCTGCAGACTCAGGAAAATGTCACTGCATCAGTGATACTCAATTCATGTTTGGAAGGCTTTCTTTGCAAACACACACATGCATACACATGTGGCAAGATTTTTGAAGTATCAATGTTGGTTGTCTTAATGCCGAGCTTAAAAAGGCCTGTTTTCAAACAGTAATGAGCACCTGCCTTTTTTTAAGACCTTTTAGAGATGTCTTAGACACTTTTGAAAGTCTTAGCCTATGGCTTGTAATTTATTAATAGAACTGTTCCCTCTTGGGTTAATAAAAATTACCTCGTATGGGTAATAATGCCCTCTACTAGTAGCTTCAGGCCTCATCTCCCACAGACAGCCACTCTTTCAATTCAAAGGACAAGAGTTTTTCATAATTACCCTCTACTCCAGTTAATATATAACATGACATATGTATAATGAGAGGCTGATGTATGAAGGGGAAGAGGTTAGTTTTACTTGGGAAAAGCTTTGACAGTGCAGTTCTTATTATCAATTCTATTGCCTCGGATGTGCGCACACAAATTTAATTTTAGACACCAATTCCAATAATGCTTTATTAGAAGTGACTATGAATAAGTTTTAATTACCAAGGTCAAAAGGGAAGCATCAGCCTTAGTGGTTTGTCTAGACAGAAGAATGTTTTATATACAGCATTAAATCCCTGAGGAGATCTCCAATTGTATCAAAAACACTGTCACATGATTAAAAATAATCTTTTGTTAAGGCTTGTATTTAGTTGTCAGACCAAGCCAAAAGCTATTTAATATCTCTTCAAAGCTGGATTTACAATAGCCGAAAATCACAATCTATTTTCTCTAAAGAAACACCTATAATAAGCTAATCCTGCGTGATGCTTATCCCATACTCCTGCCTTGACTCAGATCTAGAGATCATGGAAATCAATGGTAGTTATAGGCAATTTTTCATGATATATTTGTCATTAAAGGGGCATCATGAGCATTAGCTGTACTCACTGCAATATACCAGATGAGTAGATTTTTTCATTGTTCCCATCTATTTGTTTTATCCCCCTATTGTCTGTAGTCTTATATTTAAACTATAAGCTCTTTAAGGCAGAAACCATCTGATCATTATGTCTATCTAGTACCTAGCACAATGAGGCCCTGGCTGTTAAGTGCTACCATAAAACAATAATATATAATTGTTCATAGGTTAAAAAACGTGACATGGATACATTTTAGGGTATTAAATCCCACTATTACAGGACATTTTAAGAACAACTATCTCATAAGGTTCACATGGGAGAAGATCTTTAGACTGCTTACTGCTCCCCAAATTACTATAGTAAACTCATTGATATTAGCCCTCACACTAGTATTTCTTTTTTGAAAAGTCTGTCCTGAAACAGTCCTGGTGAACTGTTTGTTGGATGTTTCCAATATTAGTCAGAGTGCTGATCTCAGAGTATGAGAACTTTAACCAGGAGCACAGGTGACCTTCTGTATGAGCACTCGGACCATGACTAACACGGGAAGAGCTGCAACATGCATGGCTTGTGCCTGGAGTGGCAAGGTGACCCAACACTACCAGGTCACGCTAGAATCAGGTGACAGTATGCTCATGTCACTTCCTTTTTATAAGCAGCCTGACACCTTCACTCTGCACTACAGCAAGTGAGTTCTGGCTTGTTGCCAGTACAGTTTTGCAAGTTTCTACTGTAAGCTCAAAAGCAGTTTCCACCAGCAAAAACTGCCTTTTACTTAGAAAGAAAGAAACCTGTGCCTCACAGAGAAGGGGCGTGAAGGTGAAAGGGTAAATTCCACTGGTTGCAATTCGTTTTTATGTTTTGAAAATCCTACAATCAACAACAACCAGACTCACAACAGAGTCTGGAAGGTCCCGGCTACTACATGAGGAAACCACAGAGAAATCCCCACTCAAAGACAATTTTCTGTTAATTTGCAAAATGTCTTGAGGGAACAAACTAGATAAAACAAATTGACAACCTAACAATCATGAATACTGCAAATAGCAGGACTATTTGACAACTCTGCATAAGTCATTTAAATATTTCCAGACAGACAAAACATTTGTGATTTCTTTTAAGTGAAGAAGAAGAAGAAGAAGAAAGAAGAAGAATGGAAACATTGAACAAGGTTCGATCAGTAGCAGGCTGTATGGGCAACCTTAATTCTAGTATTTACTAACTTCTAAGTGCTTCCCTTTGCGACTTCAACTCTCAATAGATTTTTGGACACAATATATTTAAGGTAAGAGAATTCACTGAAGGCCCAAATAGATGATAGGCATAAGATTAGCATCAAGATTTCAGTACCAGAACTGTATTAATAGTTAATGCATCTATGCGTCATCTGTAGGACAGAGATGCCTCAAGCCCTTTCTGATGCTAACATAATCACAGAGCCACAGAATCCAAGGACTGAAAGGAACGTTGAGAGGTCATTAAGACCAGACCACTGCACTCATGGCAGGACCAAGCACAGCGGTGGGCAAATTGCAGCCTGTGGGCAGGATCCAGTTCACCAGGGTTAGCTCCTGGTGGGCGGCCACCACTGTATTTACTTCTGTCTTTGCAGGTACAGTTGATTGCAGCTCTCATTGACCACAGATTGTCGTTTCTGGCCAATGGGAGCTGCAGGAAGTGGTGTCCTTGTCCACACAGCTTTCCATAGCTCCCATTGGCCGGGAACAGTGATTTGCAGCCAATGGGATCTGCAAGCACCTGTACTGAAGAGTCACAGGTAAATAAAACAGTGGCAACCTACCAGGGGCTAATCCTGGCAAGCCACCACCATCTTATTGCCCACCCCTGACCAAGCACCACCTAGATTACCCCAACAGGTGTTTGTCTAGCCTGCTCATTAAAAATCTCCAATGATGAAAATTCTGCAACCTCCCTAGGCATGGGTGGTGGGTCCATGGCTGGCATTGGGAGCAAGCCCCAACCCCAGCCCCAACCCTTCTATACAAGGCCCCACCCCTTCCACAACCCAGTCCCCATTGTGGCCCCTGATCTATGCTCCCAATCCCGCACAATTATTGCCACTAGCCCCTGACCAGCACCGGGCAGCCACGTGGCCCAAGCTCCTCCTCCCCACCCCACCCCCACACACACAGAGTAGCCAGCAGCCACATGGTCCCAGCTCCACCCTCTACCAGCCCCTGGCATGCCAGCAGCCCCATCTTCCCCCCGACCCTGCTCCAGCCCCTGGAGCTGCTGGACAGCCCTGGCCCAGGCCCCGGCCCCAGACCACAGAGCAGCCAGGAAGCCCCACCTCCCCCCTCCATAGAGGCTGGACTACCCCAGTCCCAGCTTTGGTCCCAGCACAGCCACGCAGCCAGACAGCCCGAACCATGGCCCCAGCCCCCAGAGCATTCAGGCAGCCTGGCCTTGGCCCCCAGAGCAGCTGGACAGCCATGGCCCTGTTCCTGTCCTCCAGAACAGTCACATAGCAGCCTCGACCCCCTGAGCAACCAGGCAGCTGTCCTATGGCCCCACCTCCTGAAGCATCCAGGAAACTGTGGCCCCAGCTCTCAGAGAAGCCATGTGGTGGCCCTGGCCCTGTTACAGCTCTCAGAGTGGCTGGGCATGGCCCCAGCCTTCCCAGCTGGCCAGAGTGTGGGTGGGGCTACCCAGTCTTTTTGGGAAGGCAATGCCTTCCCTCGCCTACATTACCCACTGCCCCTGTCCTAGGTGATTTATTCCAGTGGTTAATAACCATGACAAAGTTTTTCATAACATCCAACCTAAATCTCCTTTACTGTAATTTGAGCCCATTATTTCCTGTCCTATCATCAGAGGTATTCTCTCTCCTCTTTGTAATAACCTTTTAGGTACTTTAAAGCTGTTATCAAGTCCCTCTCAGTCTTCTCTTTTCCAAACTAAAAACCCCAGTTCATTCAATAGGTCATGGGTTCTAGACCTTTAATCATTTTTGTTGCATTTTTCTGGACTTTTTCCAATTTATCCACATCTTTCCTGAAATGTGGTACCCAGTGGAGTACAGTGAAGGATTACTTCTCCTGTCATGCTTACAACACGCCTGTTAATACATCCCAGAAGGATATTTACTTCTTTTGCAACAGTGTTATATTTCCCTATGACCACTATGATACACACATTGTCTATGTGTGCAACTGATTATTGAATCCATGGCTAAACCCTGTAGCAAAAGGTCATCAGACTAGTAAGAAAAAAATGGACTCTTTAAGCATAAAGCAAATAAACCAAGAGCTATATCATCTCTTCATTTAGCATGCTTACCACTCCTGAGGTCAATGGGTGGAATAAGGGTATGGAAAGGCTGCCATATGAGGAGAGATTAATAAGACTGGGACTTTTCAGTTTGGAAAAGAGATGGGTAAGGGGACATGAGAGAGGTCTTTCAAATCATGACTGATGTAGAGAAAGTAAATAAGGAAAAGTTATTTACTTGTTCCCATAACACAAGAATTAGGGGTCACCAAATGAAATTAATAGATAGCGGGTTTAAAACAAACAAAGGGAATCATTTCTTCACACAACACACGGTCAATCTGTAGAACTCCTTGCCAGAGAATTTTGTGAACACTAGGACTTTAACACGGTTCAAAAAAGAACTAGATAAATTCATGGAGGTTAGGTCCACCAATGGCTATTAGCCAGGATGGGCAGGGATGGTGACCCTAGCCTCTGTTCATTAGAACTGGGAATGGGCGACAGGGGATGGACAGGGGATTAGTATCTGTTTTGTTCATTCCCTCTGGGGCACCTGGCATTGGCCACTGTTGAAAGACAGGATAGTGAGCTAGATGGATCTTTGGTCTGACCCACTATGGCCATTCTGATGTTCTTATATGTTTTGGGGGCAGACAATGTCCTCAAGTTAATTTAGAAATTGAAAGAGCCAAGAAGGCTCCGTGCCCCAAACAGATTAATACCTTCCTTTGATCAATGAGGTTATAATCTGTCAGTAGGTCCAAACCGCACATGTGCTATAGTCTGAATGAATGAATGAATGAATGAATGAATATGTGAATGAATGGGTAAATGTTTACAAGACCTATAAGAGTAATCTCAGTGCTATAACCCGCCTAAAACCACACTGAATTTTCTCAGATAGCTAGTTATCACTGAGATGAAACAGCAGCTGTGCAGGCGCAACCTTTCAATAGGAACTTTGCCAAGAATGTACAATTTTATGTTAGTTACTAATAACCAAGTCATGTGGTTGGGGGAGATTTTACTTGTTTGTTTGTTTGTTTTGTTTGTTTTTTCTCTCCCCATCAGTGAAATAAGAACCACAAACAAATAAAAGAAAAATATAGCTTAACTACCGACAGGAATTTGAAAACATTGTATCAAATAGAAAAATCCTGGAGATGGATTTGAAGAGGACAGTCTTGTGGTTGAAGTACTGTACAGGGACTTAGAAGATTTAGATCTTCTTAGTTGTTCTGCCGTACATTCTTTTGTGTTACGATGGGCAAGTCATTTAACCTCTCTGGGCAAAACTTTGCCAATTTCCTCCAAATGGTAACCTGGCCCCCTTTCTCAAAGCCTTATTTGTAAATCAGGATAAAGCCCTTCCCTTGATGTGGCAGACACTGTCCAGATGCATGGGTGGATATGATCCCTTTCTTGAAAAGCTTGTTTGTTTGCTTACTTGTTAGTTTGCTTGTTTGTTTACTTGCTTGTTTGTTTGAAACAAAAACAGACACTAGGGAAAATTCATTGAGGAAATCTAACCATTGAGGAAATCTAACCACTAGTGATGGCAGGAGAACTCAAATGAATAGTATAGCTTCTAGTCTACTTAGTCAGGGTACAATTAAAAATATATATTTCAAAGTAGTGGTTCCCAACCACCAGTCCACAGCCCACTGTTGGGCGGCAAACTATTGGCTGTTGGGCTGTGTGGGGGCTCTGGGAGCCAGGGCTAGGGTCAGGCTTCCCCTGCCCACCCCCTCAGCAGAGCCATGCAGCTGCAGCCCCAGCTGCTCCCTGGGGCAGGGTCGCCCTGCCCCAGGAGCATCTGGGCAGCCACCACCCAGCCTGTGTGGCAGTTGCCAGAGCTAGAGCCTGAGCCGTGGTATTAAAAATTACACTGCAGCCCCAGCCCCACTCCCAGCACATGGGGCAGCACCCCGCCTTGTGTACTGGAACTGGAGCCGGGACTGTGGTGCTATTTTTAGTATCATGGTCCTGGCCCCAGCCGCCATGCAGCCATGGACCCAGCTACTCCTGGAGGCAGGGCCATGTGGCAGACGGGGGCCGGAGCTAGAGCCATGTTGCAGGGTGGCTGCTCTAATTGCCTCCAGGGCCAAGGCAGCATTGAGAAGCAGTAGCTGTCGGGGTCGGGGCTGTGGCTGCATGGTGGGTGCAGCTGCTGCCAGGGACTGGGGCTGCATGGCCTGAATCAGGAAGCTGGCACTGGGAGGTCTGGTGTGGGAGGGATCTGGGGGGGAGGGTAGAATGGGGGACCTGAAGGAAGCTGTTTGCAGCAGCTCTGGGGGCTGGGGCTTTAGGCAGACCAGTAACATTTTTTTGCATATTTGCATGTTCATTGTTTGCAAATAAAATGTTACCGGTCCACCAAAGGTTTATGAATGGGTTTGCTGGCCCCTGGCATAAAAAAAGGTTGGAAATCACTGTTTTAAAGAGTTAGTTCTTCATCTTGCCAAGGGACTGAAGGAAGGTATTTGGCAGAATCGAGGTTTAATTTCTGCTTCTGAAGTCCAAAAGGAGAAATTGGCCATTTCAGAGCTTTTGTAACCAGTCAGATCTGGAACTCAGAAGGCAGAAGTTGAAAAGAGAAGATTTTAGATCCTAACAACTACAAAATTCAAGCATTCTCAGATCTAGAATGCCTGTTTGATACCCACTTCTGATATATCTGGAGTACAAGATGAATGATTTAATGCCAGTAGCTTTCCATCTAAGTGCACTTTCAGTTATGTCTACACTAGAAGATTCACCCGGTGAATCTAGCACCCAGTGCTAGTTGGGCCCTTTACTCAAATAAGTTTTGTTTTTCTTCACTTAAATAATTGTTCTGGGGTGGGGCTGGGAATGAGGGGTTTCACTGTGCAGACTGCCCTGAGGAGAGAGGACAATCCTAGCCCTCTCTCACTTCAGCAGCTCAGAGCCAGGTGAGAAGCCAGGGGAAGTGTGCATGTCTCCCAGGTGGGAGACAGACAGACAAAGAGACAAAGAGACACACCAGCAGACAAACTCTCTGAGACCTATAGGAGATAGCTGTCCCTTTTGCCACCTCTATCCCCTGCTGGCCCATTGGGGTTATAGCTGTCCTGATCCCCCCTATGGTCATTCTACAGTATAACTGTCCCTCCCACCAGACCTTTTCTTTTCCATTTTATGAGAAATAATTGAATTCTAGGCACATCCCATTGTCCTGGCACAACCAAACCATTACCTTGCTTAAAGTTATGATAAGAGGAAGCTGCATAGCAAATTAGGTGGTCCTAACTCTCACTGTTTAGGAGGAGTTCTTGAATAAATGGACTCACAGACAGACACACAGGCAGACACACATTTCTAAAATGCATAGTAAGATGAGAAAACCAAAATCTCAAGATTAAAACGTGAAAGATAATTATGACAAAACCCTAGCAGAGTTTCTGAAGAGCAGCGATATTTCCTCAAGTGTTGGGGATGAGTCTAGAAACAGCAATATAGTGTCATTCCCCCTCTTTAAGCTTACATTCTCTCTTGATACATGAGTCTTTAAAAACATGGTGCTCCAAACCAGGGCAGAGAATGTAGAGTGAAGGGAACTAGTCCCGCTTCCTCCACTGTGATACCATGGGAACATCTCCTGATTTAATCACAAACAGTTGAGAGTTGATTTCTGAGCAGCGGCTGAAGCACTTAATTATAGAGATGCATGATGGAGCAATAAGCACCCACCGCATTTATTATAAATCTCAAAACCATGCAAACATTAAAAGCTATCCATACAACTGTTTGACAATCTATCTGAAAATGAAAAGCTCAGATATCTGCAGGCAATCCAGCAATTAGATTGAGTGAACAAAATAAAAAGCACATATTCTTTCCCTATTAGCTTGCCATTTCAAAGTGACTCCTTCACTGATGCCAAAGAAAAATGTTTTGGGGGGCAGTCAGACAATTAGCCATTTTGATTTGCAGAAAGTTCACTACATGAGAACAAAGCTGATCTGAAATAGCCTTAATGATGCCGTAGCAGTGCTGAGATAATGACATACTATGATTAATTGAATGAAATGCAGCAGAGATACCCAAAAAAAACCAGAGTTAAAAGTGCTCTGAGCCATAAGGTAGCATTTCTAACATATCCCCAGATTCATTTTAAAAATGGAGACTTCATAGCAGGGGTGGACCATACATGGCTCATGGGCCAGATGTGGTTTACCGGAGTTAGCCCCAATGAGCTGCCAGGTGCTTTATTTACTTGAGTGTCCACAGGTAGAGCTTCTTGCAGCTCCCGTTAACCATTTGCCATTCCTGGCCAATGGGAGCTATGGGAAGTAGCAAGTTCCAGGCCACTGCTTCCTGCAGCTTCCAATTGGCCAGGAATGGTGAACTGTAACCAATGGGAGTTGCAAGCTGCTGTACCTGTAGATGCTCAGGTAAACAAAGTGTCAGGAGCTAACTATCGCAAATCATTTCCAGCTTGCAGGCTGCTTTTTACCTACCCTTGCTTGGGAATATACCCAGTTTTAATGCAAACTGTTCCCATGTAAAACCACAGTATTTCGAGGTGCTTTCTTCCTACTATTTAATGTTGTGAGCATTGTACCCTTTTACATTTTAAAAAAAATTTCCCCTTACTTACTATGTTCTTAGCATAAGCAATCTACTAATTGTGCAATAGGTCAATCTGCTTCTAAGTCATTTGTACCTAACACATCAAGTGACACTCCTCTGATCATAAGATTAAACCAAATCACAGGATGTGTGCCTTAAGGATATGTGTTGAACTACTCTAGATCTGAGTGAATTAGACTGGCACCCTGCATTTCACTTTGAAGTGTACTAAGCCAAAAAGGTCAACAGCATTTCAAGGCAATTGTTAATAAAAGACACCCAAATGAGACAACTCTGCTCCTGAAAACTTTGCCCCACACTAGTTCACACTTGCAGTAATACATTGCAGGACTGACATTTTGCCATTTTCACTCATATTGTGCTCCCTTTCAGTTTGTTTGGCAAAGCACCAGATATTATAGGACAGATCTTCATTTGATATAAATCAACAAACCTCCATTGACTTCAGTGGAACTATGCCAATTTACAGTCACTGAAGATCTAGCCCTTCATGGCCTCATTCTTACTCAGAAAAAAAAAGTGAATTTCCTTACAATGTAAAAATCCTTCCTTCAATTAAAATCTAAGTTTGCAACAATGTCAAATAGTGTTTTGATCCTGTCATTTCTCATAAACTAAACAGGATTGGGGTGGATCAATAGTTGGATTGGCGCTTCCCAAGGAGTAACTAGCTGTTACTAGTTTTTTCAGTTTGTGGTCTTCATGGTGGTAGGAGAAACAGAAGAGGTATTTTTCAGCTGACCTATAAAATGGAGGTCCTGGCCACTTGTGGTCTATAAATCTCCCATGGCACAGTTTTATAAGAAGGAAGATGTTAACCCACATTTCCTGGAGAAATGCCAGCTCAGAAAGTTTCAATCTGTTGACCTGGATTTCCCTGGCAGAATCAGTTGGATATAAGAGTCTTCTACACTTCTGAAATGGCTGTGTGGCATTTCTGAGCCCTCTTGATACCTGGGCCAGTTTTGGTATGAAGTCAGTGGCAACAGTCCCATTGTCGTCACTGGAGCAGGATTCAGCATTTTCCCAGTTGCCACATTCCATCATAGCAGTGGCTACATTTCAGACTTGGGTGAAGTGATCTTTCCCTTAGCGAATGACAGTGCTGTTGAGTGTCTTAGTCCATTAATTTTTAGAAAGTGCTTTGAAAATCACTGAATGAAAGTTTCATAGTATCCCTGTTTGCATGTTCTTTAATCTGGATATTTAAATGGCTAATTATTTTCCCATGAGGACCACATTAGTCAAAACAATATAAAGCCAACTGAAACCATTCAGCAAATGCACACTTGACCATTGTGCATGCAATAGAATTACAGTCCCTTTTATTTGCAGGACTTTCATTACAGACCAACACAAGTCAAAAGGAGAAGCAGGAACCCCTTATATCAGTTATCCTGCCCTTGGATTTGGGTGCACAGGATCAAGAGGGCTCTGCTCTTCTGTTTATGCTTCCGAGGATAGAGGCAGTGAATAAGATGCATCCCCTTTTGCCCACCATACACACGCACACTCATTGGCTTTCACACCCAAAGTGGACATGGGCTGTCATGATTTCATGCTGATTTCTCAAGTTACCGCTCCTAGTTCAGAGCTCTGCCAAATACCCTAATCTGGCCCCGCGAGTTTTTGGGAAGCAAATGAAGCAGTTCAAAACTGGGAATTAAGAATTAAAGATCTGCTAGAATCAAAATTATTCGTTATAAATACACTGAGCAATTTAATCACAAACTCATACAATACATGCAGAGCTTTTCAGTTTTAATTTGGCCATTTTCTTGACCAATCTGTTTTTTACTAAATACCACTTTATTACTTTGTTTAAACAAATACCTGAAATATGTTTATTGTGATGGGGAGTCTACCCCACACTGGCCCTCTAAGGCTAAAACCCAGCCCTGGGAGAGGTCTGAGAGCAAAGCCTGCAGCTGAGGCAGATACTGCCAATTAGGTCCCAACTGGGGGCTGTATAAATAAGGGATCCTGGAGGAAGAAGAGAGACACCCTTGCTCTAGCTGGAGAGCAGGAGGGACCTGGCTGCTAAGGAAGCTGGAGGCTTCCCAAGACAGAGCAGTGCTGGGGAAAGGCAGGCAGGCCTGGGGAGCTCTGGCCTGCCCTCACTCCCAGGCTGCAAGGCCTGAGAGTACTCGGGCTGCAGGGGAGCAGCTAGGATAGGAAAAGGCAGCAGGTCCACACCCCCTTGCCAATGATCAGTGGCCACCTCAGACTGCAGTTTGCCCCTGTGGCAGGGGCTAGATGAAGACTGTCCGTGGGTCACTGAGGCAAGGTAGGTACAGGGGAACTGGGGGTTCCCTGGGAGGGGAGAAAACCAGAGTGCAGAGACTGATAACCATCCCCTGCCCCCACCGGAAGTGGGATGAGAGACAACAATTGTGGGCACTGACGGAGGGCAGTCAGGGAGTAACGCGGCTCTGGAACTGACATGGAGAGACACCAGCCAGAGGGAGGAGTCCAGTGGGCAGATACAAGCCTATTCCCAGTGCTACCAGCAGGAGGTGTCATGGTGGTGAGTCTGCCCCATGACACTTATCCATTCAAATTAAAAAACTACCGTTAAAGGTCAGATTCTGATACTCCCTTACTACTAGTAAGGCCTTTGACTCTGTCAATCATGAAGCCCTGTGGAAGGTGCTGGTCAGATTTGACTGTCCTCCAAAATGTATTAAGTTCCTAAGGCTTCTCCATGATCAAATTACTGCCATGATTCTCTGTCAAGGCCTTGAGATGGAACCTTTCATCATCAAAACTGTGGTTAAGCAAGGATGCATTATTGCCCCAATCCTGTTTTCCATCTATGTAGCAGTTATTTTGGTCCTCGCTAAAGATCACCTTCCCAATGGAGTCAATATCCAGTGGATGGGCAGCTCTTTAATCTTCAATGTCTCCACTCAAAGTCTAAAGTATTCAGGGCATCCATTACTGACCTTTAGTATGTTGATGACTATGTCATTTTCATTCACACTGAGGATGACCTTCAGTCCATACTGGAGTTCCTCGCACAAGCTTACCAAAGCCTAGGACTCTCACTCAATATTCAGAGGACTAACATGCTCGATCAGCTTGCTTCAGGCCATGCATAAATCCCACCCTAAATCACCATCGAGGGATGGACTTTGGAGACAGGCAAGCACTTTTGCTACCTCAGAAGCCAACTTTCTCAAAATGCAAAAATGTACAGAAGGTCCAGCACAGGATCCATTGTGCAAGTGCTTCCTCTGGGAAATTGCTCCAATATGTTTTCACAGACCGTGACCTATGGCAGGACACCAAGATCCAGGTCTACAAGACAGTTGTGTTCCTACACTTCTTTATGGATGCGAAGCCTGAGTTACCTATTGACAGCACCTCAAGAGTCTCTGAAGAGGTCAAGTGGCAGGACTGCTGCACTGATACCAGCATCCTGATTGAAGTCTATGTCACCAGCATTGAAGCCGTGAGCCTCATGCACCAATTTTGCTGGGCAGGACTTTGTGTGTGGATGCCAGACTCTTGCCTCCCCAAACAAGTCCTCTATTCTCAGGTTGCCCATGGTCAGAGGAAATGCTACAAAGACACACTGAAAGCATATCTTAAGAAAACTGATATAGACATTGCAAGATGGAATGAGCAATCCACCAGCTGACCCCCAGGGTGCCACATCCCCCATCAGGCAGTGGTCCACTTTGAGGAGAAGCACCTTGCCCTCAAAGCTGAACAGAGAGAGAAAAGGAAGGAAAAAGAAAGCACTTTCTCCAAGCATGGAACTGGCCTGCCACAAAATGTCAGTACCTATTGCAGGCAGAGTTGTGGTTCCAAGATCAGACTCCTGAGTCACCTCAGGATCAATGTTCCCTCTAATCTTTTCCATGTATGCACAGAATAATTGTATGTGCACCAAAGCATATGTGAATGTGCACCCCCAGTAGAAACAAAAACCTAGCTCTGCTAATCAGCTGGGTGGCATTTGAATCTCTCCTGAGTGGTCACACAAGTGCTCAGCTTACAGGGAACACTGCTCAGGACCTATATGTAAATCCATGGTAGAGATCATCCTTAAACTGAGAGACTGACAATAAATTACTATATGAGTAGTTTCATTGAAGTCAACAGGACTCTTTGTGGGGTACCACAGAATTCATTGTAAATAAGAAGTATCAAAATCTGTCGCAGAATTTGAAAAATTTAACCATTCAGGAACCATTCAAAGGAGACTTAAGGTCTTTGTGCTAAAATGCATGTGAAATTACTACACTTGTTCATGCCAGCTGGGAAAGTGCATAGAAAGGGGGATAGACATCCAAGTACCATGTGCATATGCCTTATTTCCACAAACAATTGTGCTAACTGTGCATGCAAGTTCAGAAACAACATGTAAACGGATATTCTGGGTTTGTTTTGCAAAATGTCATCCTGATGTTTTCTATAAAAAGTCCATGTGGCTCATCCTGTTCTCTGTTATATACCTGCAAACACATTCAGTTCAAAGATACAGACATTAATCTCACTTACACTGGTGTTACTCCTAAGTAACGCTGTTTCACCATACTGAACCATTTACTATTATTCAGAAGTTCCTATTGATTTCAGAGAGGAATTCAGTATCTACTGAAGTCAATGGAGCTTCTTCATATTTATATTTTTTTAAAGTTTAAAATGATAATATTGCTCCCAACTGGCTTCTCCTGACATAGCAAGGGACATAATTTAGACCACACATTTGCATGCAGTATTCAGAAGTTTTAATTTTGTTGGTGTAGGATTACCACTAAACTGAGTGGGTCTACATGGGAGCAAGTAAAGGAAAAGTTTGACCCAATAACTTTAGCTGTCTACCCCTGCCTGCTCTTTCATAAGACTCAGCTATTCATGTAACATTAGCCACTAGAGTGAACACATATGACCCCATGAATGTAATAGAAACATGCTGACATTGGCAAAATGTCAATTCACATTTTCACGACTGCCAAATGTAAAGTGCTATGCTGCTGAATGTATCTAGTGCTTCACAGATTTGTCCACTGGTTTCAGTCCTAGATGCAGGCAGGATTTGATGAAAATATGACTTTGTTGGGCTTGTTTCTTCAGCAAAAATGCTTTGATTAATTGAACCAAATTTATTTCTGCCATCAGTAAAATTTACCATTATGCTGAAGGACAACATAAGTCCTATTCACCAGTTAAAGTTCTTGATATAAAATTCTTAAGGGAGACTGAAATGTTGCACTGGATCTTGAGCAGGCCCCATGCATCTAGGTAAAATTCACTCCCATGCAAGGTGGAAGGGGAAAAAAAGGTACAAAACAGCATGGTGAATTTAGCACCCCACCTTCCACCACCACCACCACCCCAAAAAACAAGAAAAAATCCAAAAGTCAAGCTTGTAAAGAAAGCATTCCATTTACTCACTAAACTGCAACATTTGGTTCTTAATTGCAAGGAAGTTTTCAGTTCAGATAGTTAAAACAGGGCACCTACATTATGATTGGACTGTAAGTTATAACACTAGTCTAAAGAGCTATTTTAAGCTGTATATGCATAGATTTCATAATGTGTTTGCAGAGCTACGGAATGTAACAACCTCAATCCAGGCTACAGTTCCAATATTTACAATTGCCATGCTATCCATAAACTCACTCCTGTAAGGCTGGTGCTGTTTTACTATAACCATTTTACATTGCCATCTTGATGGTCTCTCCTATCATGTTCCTCAATAGCAAGTGGCACTTACTATAATTTGCCTACTTGCCATCTGCATACATATACAGTAACTACACTTAATATTGTTGCTTGGACACCAGAAATCTGGTCTATACCCTACTAATGTAACATTTTTTGCACAAGATTCATTTTACATTTTGAACTTTTCATGTGTGTAATGATACTGGGGCACCTGCATTCTAGCTTTCCTCAGCATTGCAGCTCCAGACAAGTTTGTTTTTAGGTCCCCCTTCATATGCCCCAGCACAAACAGAGAAGCTTTTGTTAGCGTGACCTGCTGGAAGGATGATATGAAAGCATGGAAGCAGGATGATATGGCTGCTGGGCAGGCACCCAGCTATTTTATGTGTGGTATCTTCATGACAGAAAGCCCATAACCTAATCCCCACTTCTGACATCTAGTGATACCTTTGACTGTGGAGGCTGTTTTCTTTGGTTTGTGTATTTGTATAGTCCAATTTCTTCTATGTCAAATTTTCTAAGACAAATCCATGTGATCTGCCTCAGCTTGCTTTTACTTCTGATTTTCAGAAGTTCACTGGAATTTTGAACTGTTGTTGAAATGTCAATAGAGTTCTACCTTTTTAAAAACCTTTTGTGTTTGTTGAAAAAAATTAAAATAATGGCTGGCACATTTTAAACATTAACATTCTTCATATGTTCCAAAGAGGGACAAAATTAATGTTCTTCAATAATTACTAGTACTGGAGTTGTCACTAACATGGTGGGTCTGGACCATACATAAATGTGGGTAGATATTTCACAGTAGCTGAAGAGAGAAAACATCCTTTCTACAGGTTGCCAGACAGCTTAGATTTAAGGGTCATTGAGAAAATGCCAAAGCTGTTGCTTTAATGGCTCTTTTCTGCTCTCTTTCATGAGCACCCCAACCAGTCTGAATAGAGTGGGTCAGACTAACAAACACAAATTGAGAGTCACAAAGAAGGATCTAGTTAGGAGACTTTCTTCTGTTCCTATAACTTAAGAGAGAAGCCTGTTCAAATAAGCTTGTAAGGAAGTGTAAGATGAGACCGAGGGCTTACATCCACTAAGGAATGGATCCGCATAGTAGCGATCAACCAACCGGCAATAGATTTAGTGAATCTAGTAAAGACTGTCAATCACTCTCCTGTTGATTCCAGTATTCCATTAGAATAAGATGAGTAAGGGGAGTTTCTTCTGTTGAGCCCCTGTGATGTGGACCCAGTGGTAAGTAGCTCTAAGCTATGTTGATTTGAGTTACTCTACTAACATAACTCAAATTGCATAGCTTAGAACAAACTGTCCTTGGAAGGTGGACCTACCCTAAATGTGTAGGCTGGTGGTTGTTTTCAAATCCTTTTTCTTTAAAACTTTGATCCCACTAATAAAAATACTTAGTTGTAAGAAGGCTGGTGGTCCCTACATCACAGATTCCAAAAGGAGGGTAATTCAAGTACTGAAAACTTGTCAGAGCCGTAGGGAGGGAAATGATAGATATATCTGGAATACTGAGCCCAAGTCTAGGTCTAAAGGCTTGTCTACATGGGGAAGATGACCAGTGTAGGTAGAGCAAAATAATTCCATGACAGCTAGATTAGTAAAAAAACTCCGTGTGGCCACTATTTCAGAAGACAAAGGACTTTGTTCCAGAATAATTACTCTTATTAAGTAATTATATTCTTATACTTATGCCAGTCTGTCTTCCCCCAAAAGCCAGCCCTTAGAGTGGAAGAACTGTGAGATTCCATCCTAAGGGATTAAGGGCAGAATGTGAAACACCTAAAGGGGTACACTCAGTGAGACTAGGTAAGATGTGGGGATGCAGTTAGCTCCATAACTCTGATACAAGGGCTATTCAGTTTTCCAGGGTTTAAGTCATTATCTTCTTAAAAGAGTTTACAGTCAAACAAAGCACCTTGTTATATTGTCATCATGAGACAGCTCTCTTCTAGGCTGGCGTTCATTCAAAAGTTATGTGTATCTGCATGTGACACTCTCTGAACTACTATAGCCTCAAAGATTCCTGGTTTAAACTGCTTTCAGGCCTTCTGCCACTAGCTTCTGCAGGCCTGACCTGAGCAGGCCTCACTTTGCATCACATGTTCCTCACTGCAGTCTTCTGAGTAATTTTTTTCCCTCCAGAGTAGAAGTTGGAATGAATTCAAGTCTCATGTGATTATGTCCTGTTCATTCTATGCTTCATTTACTTTAACACAGACACACTGTACTTGCCACAAATATTTTGTAAATACCATCAACAACGTAATTCAGTTTTGGTCAAATGATGGTTGAAGAGTTTCTTATATGTTTGTTACTTTTAAATTATCTTATTTCATGTAGGTACAAGACTCTCTCTATAATTTCTCAAGAACACAATGAGCCTCATTAAAAAATACTGCATACAACACATGAAGGTTACATAGTGTTAAAGAATCAGAACATCATCATTATTGTAAGTAGTATTTCAGCATATGTAATTAACTTCAAATCACTAGGTAGAAGTAAATCCTCCCACTTTCTTAATGAAAGTGTGTTTTCAAATTATCAAAGACAAGTACATCATGCTACCAGGTCTTCAGTCTCATTAACTCCCACTTAGTCAGGAAAAAATTCTCCTATTGCCTGTAGTTTTCCCAAACAGACATTTTCCTAATTTTAATCAAAATAAGCACATTTATCTCATTCCAATATTTGCAATAGAAATATCATCTTGCTACCTAAAAGGCAAACAAAGAATTAAAAAGAGTTACAAAGGGATCTCACTAAAGTGGATGACTGGGCAAAAAATGGCAGATGAAATCAATAATGCAAAGTAATGGACATTGGAAAACATAACCCCACCTATGCATCTCAAATGATGGGATATAAATTAGCTATGACCACTCTAGAAAGATTTTGGAGTCATAGTGTATAGTTCACTGAAAACAACCGATCAATGAGCAGCTGCAGCCAAAAAAGTTCATAAAATGTTAAGATCCATTAATAAAGGTCTAGATCAGGAATGGGGGACCTAAGGCCCAGGGGCTGGATTCAGCCCCAACAGCTTGGGGTTCAGCCCCCCTGCCGTGTCCTCAAGAGGCTAGAGCCCACAAAATCTACTAGCCTGGGCCCTCCAAGACTCTGGTGTTGCTTCTCACTTGTGTGCAGTCCCTGACTATTTTTCTGAGAGTCAGTGGCCACCGACCCAAACAATTTTCTATTTTACTATCTAGACCCCCCTGGCAGAAGGAGAGATTAAAAAGACTGGACCTTCTGAGTTTGAAGAGAGATGACTAAGGCCTGGCTTCACTATACAATTATGTTAATGTAAGCTGCCTTACCTTGACAAAATTATGTCAGTGTACACACTACAGCCTTGTCCCAGTAAGTACCCTACTACACTGACATCATAACTCCACATCTGTGGGCACGTCTACACAGCAAGGCAAAAGCAGAATTAAGCTATGCAACTTCAGCTCCATCAATTGCATAGCTGAAGTTGAAAGAGCTGAATTCGGCTTTTGGCACAGTCTACACAGCAGGAAGCCGAAGGTAGAATACTCTTCCTTCGACTTCCCTTACTCCTTGTAAAATGAGGGTTATGGGAGTCAGAGTAAGAAGTCCTCCTGCTCACCATTATTCCAAAACAACACTGCTGTGTAGACATGCCCCATGAGAGTCGCAGATCTTATGTCAGAGTAGTAAGGCTGTGTAGACACTGACTGCACTATTTACATTGGCTGTTGGCTGGTTTGTCAATGTCTAGGCTCCAGCAAGCCAGGCAGCTAGAGCCTTTCTGCCCCCCAGCTCATCCCTTCCCACTCAGGGAGCTGAGAAGCCCAGAAAGCTGGCCCCCATACCTGGTTGGAAATGGAGATGGGCAAGAAGCCTGGGTGGCTGCCCCTTACTTCTGGCTGGGAACAGGGAACATGCTGGGCTCCTGATAGGGAGCTGCACAGGGCTGAAACCTCTGGATCTCAGATCCCCAGGTTCCCGGTGAGGATGTACACCATTGATAGAAGGAGGGTGGTATGGACATCAGGCACCACAGTGATTACTGAAGGGTCTATTTGAGTCTATTTGAGTAGTGTAGATATTCTCTAAGGGGGGATGTGATTGAGATCTATAACATTATAACAGGTGGGGAGAAATTGAAGGAGGAAGTGTTATTGACTTCTTCACATAACACGGGAAATAGGGGTTACTCAAAGAAATTAATAGGCAGCAGGTTTCAAACAAATAAAAAGAAGTACTACTTCACACTACATAATGTCAACCTGTGGAACTCATTGGCAGGGGATTTTGTGAAGGCCAAAATTAAAACTGGGTTAAAAAAAGAACTAGATAAGTTCATGGAGGACAGACCCATAAATAGCTGTGAGCCAAGAGGATAGTAACTCCACATCCATGGGACGCAACCCATGCTTTGGGCATCCCTAGCTTCTGACTGCAGGAGCTAGGAGTGGATGACAAAGGATGGATCACTCAATGATTGTCTTTTCTGTTCATTCTCTTTGAAGCACCTGGCATTGGCCACTATCAGAAGCCAGGATACTGGGATAGATGAACCATTAGTCTAACACAGTATTGCCATTTTTATGTTCTTATCCAAACTGTAAGGCACTTGAGAAATGTCTTGTTGAACAGCTCTACCTGTTCACAAGGGTAGTGGAACCAAGTACTTAATTAGTCATCAATCCATTAAAAATAATCTATGCACAGGGAGGCACTGGAAGAGTTCACTATATAAACTAAAAGGAAAAGAAAATGGAAAATTACTAGGGTGCAAATAAAATCCCAACGTATAAATAAGCTTAGATGTATAGTAGTTTTTACTCACATGCACAAAGTTAACTGATTGCCAAGTCTGTGGCCAAGAAAGAATTTTCCCTCAGGACATGTTGCCTTCCTCGAGTGCACTGAGTCAGGGACCATCTGCTTAGATCAGGTGGGTATGCCCACATGATCCATAGCTTGTGATTTCAGGACAGGTTTGGCATTATTGAATATTTTTATTCCTGCTGCTTTCTTCCTAGGTTCTAAATCTTTATGGCCAGGGATTGCCTTAAACATGAGCCAGTTAAAAAATGTTTTTAGACTTTTTTTTAAGCTTGCCACTCTTAAAAAAGGCACACTGCTTCCCGTTGTAGTTTAGACAATGTATGAGGAGGTTACATGAATGTCTCTGGTTCATAACTTTAATTAAGCCACAATCATGCCAATTTTTCAGACTAATTGGGAATGATGAGGTGTTGGCAGGCCATTAAATATTCCATCTCTAGATTTGTAACCCTTTGCAGTCCTGAGGCATTGTGATAAATAATCACTTTCCCTTCAATTTACACTTTTCACTATAGCAAGAAAGAAAACCAAAAATGCAGATTTACTTAGTTTAAAAATACATACAACATATGTACACACAACAACAACAGGGCTGCAGTCGGGCAAGAGGCAGTGGGGGGAGGGGCGAGAGTTTGGCTGCCAGTAGATGCTGACCATCAGCTAATTTTTCTTTGTGGGTGCTCACGCCCTGCAACATCCACAGGGTTGTCACCTATGGTGGTTGAATTTGAACATATTTTTAAGAAAGACTTCTAGACCTCCCTTAATGACTTAGAATTGAATTTGAGAATTTACCACATCTGTAGATAAATTGTCCCCAAAGGTTACTAAGCATCTCCACTTTAAAAGAATAGTTTTCATGTGAGTTGCTAGAAGGAAAACTAATTATTTGGTTTGCACATATGGTCTGCACTAGAAATGCTTTTGGATCCCTGTTGGTGAAAAATATATCTTTGTTGCTTCTCCTGTTTGAGAATATCACTTTATAGACATTTGATTTGCAAGCCTTCAGCCCTGTCTCTGGGCTAGATCAGGGCAGGCACACTCTGCCTAGGTTTTTTCTGGGGCAGTACCTCCCAAAAGTTCAATTCCACCTGAACTTCATGATACACGAGATATAAGTGGAAACTGTACCAGAGCACAGGATTATTTGGCATGCAAGTAGTTTTTCCTGGTGATAATAATGTAAATTGCATCCACCTATTGCTTACAAGTACATGAGCTCATTCACTATGTAAAAGAAAAGCTGTTTTAATGGCATCAGTAAGGCGTGTGCATGCCATAACTGGGCAATTATCATTTTATAACTGTAACTCTTCTGTTTCTTCATCTCATGATTCCTTGTTTGTGTTTCTTACACTTGCTGCATCATCTCGAAAGTTAGATCAGGGATTCTTTGGGGACAAGGACAAGTAAAGCAGTAGCTGTACTGTAATGCAGTAGTTCTCAAGCAGGGCTATGCAGCGGTCTTCCAGTGAGCATGGGTGGCGAGTTGTATGGGCTCGTGGTGCCCATGCTCCACCAATATTTGGAGCTGGGTCTCTCTGGCCCTGCTTGGAGCGGGCCCCGGCCCCTCCAAGCGTCCCGGCCCCAGAGTGTCTATCCCGGCCCCAGCCTGTCCCTGCCGTGCAACCTTCACTGAGCTCCCCCTTGCTGGCTGCTGCTGCCATGTGCAGTGTGCTCAAACAGGTGGGCATGGAGACGCCCAGGCGTGACGTAACATCACGGCACGGGATTTTAAAACTGCTGGGCACTGAGTTGCGGGTTTGGAGTCCGGGGACGGAGCGTAGACTCCAGCCCCGCAAAGTGGAAGGCAGAAGGTAGGGGAAGGGAAAGGGCTGGGAGAGGAAGGGGCTTCTGCGGAGAGAGAGGGGGAGGGAGAAAACTAGGGGAAGGGCTGGGAGAGGAAGGGGCTTGTACAGAGGGGGAGGGGAGAGGGGGAAGAAAGGGGAAGGCACCAAAGGAACAGGGTACAGGAGAGACAAATGCCAGGGGGCCAAGTGCAGACAATGAGGAAAAGGGCAGGAGGGGAGGTGTCAGTGGGAGGGGGACAGGGTGATGCTGGGAGAGGAGAAGGTAAGGGCATTGGGGGCTGGAGGAGGAGTGCTGGGAGAAGGCTTGAAAGAAGGGGTGGGCATGAGGAAGGCCGGGATATGTGAGGCACAGGGGCATGAGGAAGCAGGGCAGAGGGTGGTGAGGGGTGGGCATCAGGGAAAAAGAGGGCAAAGGGGGCAGGGACAGTGAGGGAAGGGGGAGGCACCAAGAGGGTGCAGGGGTAAGGGAAGGTGCAGGTGCCAGGGGATTCTGGGGGTGAAGCAGAAGGGCAGACACCTGCAGGGGAGGGACCAGTACCAGAAGAGAGAGGCAGCGCAGGTGTGTAGAGGGAGGTGTTAGAAGAGGGGATGAGGAGGGGTAGCTCACATGATCAGAGTGGGGCTACTGGAGGAGTGGGCACAAGGAGGAGAGAAGGGCTGGTGGAGGGGGACAGGTTGCAGGAGGGCTGAGGGCAGTGAGAAGGGCAGGAGTCAGGACAGCAGAGGAGGGTGAGGAGTTGGGGGCAGCAGGCACCAGGGGAGCTGATGGAACAAGGGGAGGAGACATGGCAGCAGAGGGAAAAGGTAGAGGTTTATAAAATATTTATTAATAACTTGGGTGCCACAGTGGCACATCCAAACAAGCCACATGAACTCAGTAGTGGTGCACAACAGAAAATCCATTCTGCTCATGCGAGGAAACTCTTAGGCTATGTCTACACTGGTGGTTTCTTGCACAAGAACATCTTGCGCAAGGGTTCTTGTGCAAGAAGTCTTGTGGGAGAACACGTCCACACTGCCATGTGCAAGCTGTGCTTTTGCGCAAGAGCATCCATGGCAGTGTGGACGTTCTCTTGCCCAAGAAAGCTCCGATGGCCATTTTAGCCATAGGGGTTTCTTGTGCAAGAAATCCCCTGCCGAGCATCCACACTGCCCTCTTGTGCAAGAGAGCTTACACCTGTTAGAAAAGAACGTAGCTCTTGTGCAAGGTGCCCTCTCTTACCACGCCATACTGTAAATTTCCTTGCACAAAAGCAGGCGGGCAGTGTGGATGCACTGTGGGTTCTTGCGCAAGAACGACTGTACTTGCGCAAGAAGCCACGAGTGTAGACCTAGCCTTAGAGGGAACACTTCCCCCAGCCTCTCTGCCCCCGAGTTAATGTCACACACATTGGGTTAATGCAACTGCAGGATAGTTGCATGAGGGGGGTTTGGTGGGGGCCAAACTAATCCCTGTTGGTAGGAGGATGGTGGGAAAAGCCCTTCGAGAGGGGTGACATGACACCTTTTACTTCTGGTCATGTGTCCATCTTACCCCGAGCGTGTTACTTCCAGAGGCATGGCTAACGGGGGAGGGAGGCCCAGGGAGCGTGGCTAACAGGGGCCAGGGGGACTGGCTAATGGGGCACCACCAAAAAATTATACAAACCTGCCGCCCATGCCAGTGAGTACATCAATTCACTGAGATACTTGCCTAGTTTTATAACAGGCTGCATAAAAAGCCAGTGAAGTCAGTACAAACTAACATTTCATAAGACAATGACTTGTTCATACTGCTCTATAAACTATACACTGACATTTAAGTACAATATTTATATTCTAATTGATTGATTTTCTAATTACATGGTAAAAATGAGAAGGTAAGCAATTTTTCAGTTGCAGTGTGATGGGACAATTTTGTATTTTCATGACTGATTTTGTAAGCAAGTAGTTTTTTTAGGGTATGTCTATACTACAGAGTTAATTCGAAATAACAGACGTTATTTCGAATTAACTGTAATAGCTGTCTACACATACAAACTGCTATTTCAAAATAAATTCAAAATAGTGGAGCCCTTATTTCAAATTAGGTAAACCTCATTCTATGAGGAATAACACCTAATTCGAAATAGCTAATTCGAAATAAGTGCTGTGTAGACACTTATTTCAAATTAGGGGGCCTCCAGCCCTTCCCAGATCCCCCTGGTGGCCACTCTGGGCCAAACCAGGAAAACTCCTCTCCTCTCCCCCAGCCCCGGGGCCCTTAAAGGGGCAAACTTTGGCCACTGGGCACATGCAAGAGCCAGGCCTGCCAGCAGCTGCAGACCCTCAGCCAGGGGCCACAGGATGGCAGCCAGTGGCAACCAGCTCTCCCCCGCCCAGTCTTCCAGCACCCAGAGGCCAGTCAGGGGCCGTAGACGGCACGCGCCCTCATGGACTAGTGCAGAGATCATGGACCTCATTGAGGTTTGGGAGGAGGCCCCCAACTTCCATGATCTCCGCACTAAGCAGAGGAACACAGCCGTCTATGGCCGCCTAGCGGCCACCATGGCCAGGAAAGGCCACAGGCACACCCAAGAGCAGGTGTGCCTGAAGGTGAAAGAGCTGCGGCAGGCATACGCCAGGGCCACCAGGGGTGGCACCGCAGCAGGAGCTGACACCTGCCCCTAATTCCCCGCCCTCAACCAACTCCTGGGGGGGCAAGGCAGTCCACGCCAGCCCGGGAGGCAGCGAGCCGGGACCGGAGGGTCCTGACCCGGGCACACCAGAGGGGCCACCGCCAGCTGTTCCGGCACCGGAGTCGACAGGGTCGTCCAGGGAGGCCATACCAGGTAAGTGCCAGCACTGTCCCCTACCCAGGGGGGAGGCAGAGAGGGAGACCAGGGACTGCGCCCGTGGGCCATGCCTCCCACGGATCACGCAGCCACCTGTGCATGTGCGAGCACGTGCCATGCCACCCTTGGGCAGGTGGCTCCAGCTGCGTGACACGCAGGGGCCGTGGCCCAATAGGCACATGCGTGTGTGAAGACACCTGACATGCTTTCGACCCCAGGGTGGGACCCAGCAGGATGCTCTCCCTTCACTTGCCCCCTCTACACAGAGGCAGGGGACATCTTCCTCCCCCCCGCCCCGGCCACACTATACACGGCACAGGGGCATGGGTGCGGTCTTGGGGCAGCTCCCAGTCCTGTGGAGAGCCAGACATCCTGACCATGGCCTCTGTGCAAGCACATCAGCTCTGACGGTGCAGGGCACGGTTGCCCTCACGTCGCGGGGGGGTCTGGGCATCATCCACTGTGTCCCCAGGGAGAACTGACCACTTCTCTTCTTTCTCTACAGCTGCACCAGCTGCTAGTGCAGAGCGCACCACCCCGCCCGGGACATGCTCCCGCACCCGCGGCCTGCTCCGGACCACCAGCACGTGGCAGGAGTACTGGGACCAGCACCTGGGGGCCCTGCGAGCCCTGCACCGCACCATCCAGGCCTGGATGCTGGAGGACCTGCAGATCCACTGGGAGCAGCTTGCTGAGGACCGAGCCATGAACTCTAACCTGCAGGCCCTGCTGCAGAGCGTGCTGCCCCGTGCCAGTCCTGTGCCTGCTGCCCCCCCCAACTACTGTTCCTCCTCCCACTCCTGCCCCCCCTCCCACCTCTTCCTCCTCAACCTCCACACCCTCCTCCTCCTCAGTGTCCACACCCCCCACCTCAACCTCTGCACCCTCCTCCCCATCCCCCTGGGGATGCTGAGGCCCCCTCCCTGGCTGTGCTGGGAGGCGGTTGGCCCAGCGAGACCCCCAGTCCTGAGTGCTGAGCTTCCCCTCCCCCTTCTTCCCCTTGCTTCCCCCTTCCAGATCCCTCCTCCCAGTTTTCCCCCTCCCCTCTCCCACCCTCTCTCCTGCCCTCTCCCGCCTCCTTTCCCCAGTCTCCCCACAGTTTCATTCCCCCTCCCCAGTTGTGTTAAATAAAGACAGTTTCTATTTTTGAAAATACGTGTCTTTTATTTGACATCAGGAAGGGGGGGCTAGGGAAGGGTAAGTGGAAGGACGAGAGGGAGGAATGGGGCACAAGCCCCCAGTGGGGCAGACCGGAGAGACTGTTAGTGCTCCTCAGGGTGGAAGCTCTCCCGCAGGGCCCCCTGGATCCTGACAGCCCCTCGATGGTCCTCCTGGATGGCGGCCTGCAGCCAGTGCAGCCAGGCTGCTGGCAACGTATCCACGAGACGCAGCAGAGTCCCCAGGGGCAGGTCTGGTTCCATGTTGCAGAGTGCTGTGATGTCCCGAGTGAGGGCAAGCAGAGCACTCCGAGACACAAATGCTTTGCTGTCCCTCAGCGAGGTAGACCAGCAAGCAGAGAAACCTGAGAACTCTCTGTCCGGGATGAGGGATCGGGTCCCTTTAAGCACAGACCTCGGCTAGCCTGAGGCAGCAGCCCCACACACTACGTCCGACCCTGATGCCCTTTTGGCACTGGTTCCGGCCAGCCTTACCTTTGATTCAGGGTCCACTCAATGTAGACGCACTATTTCAAATTAGAAAAATGCTATTTCAAATTAGTTTTTGTGTCTAGATGAGTTATTTCGAATTAACTAATTCGAAATAAGTTAATTCGAAATAGCGCTGTAGTGTAGACATACCCACAGTGAGGTGAAATTCTGTAGGTACCCAAGACAAATCTGACTCATGAAAGGGGTGCAGTAATCTGGAAAGGTTGAGAGCCCCTGCTGTAAACCATTTACACATGAGCGGCAAGTATCGTAGGCAGGGCGGGGCTGTGCCTCACCAAACAACCTACCATGGCCCTGCCCCCACGTAAGCATGCCTTCTGCAGGGACTAGGGTGGATGGTGCTGGGCAATGCTGCCTGACCAGCACTCTGGGGCTAGGGGTGCAACAACTGCACTGCCTGGCTGCTCAAAGCCAGGGGATGGGGTCAAGGTCATGGTAACTATGCTGCCCAAGCACTCAGATTGAGGTCTGTCCAGGACCCGGGGCTCGGGTCGCTGTGACCACACCACCTGGCTGCCTGACTGAGAACCAGGACTGAGGTGGCGGTGACCACACTGCTCAGGGACTGAGGGCACTGATGCTGTGGTACACCACTGGGGCTGGAGCCTCGCCCCTTCAACTGGGGCTGAGGCTAGAGGTCAGGGTAGGGGTACTTTGGTTTCCTGCAGGGAAAGGAGAGCAAAAGGGAGGAGGGTAGAAGGGCAGGGGTGGGGCCTCAGGCACAAGGGGAAGGACTGGGGGGCCAGGCTCCCTGGGCGGCTGGATCACCAGCTGCAGCTGCCCATGTATTTATCACACTGTCAGTGATGATATGAATAAAATCATCCTAGCATAGGACTTGCAAACGCACTAAACATTGGCGTAACTCTGTTGTTCCCACTGAAGTCAATAGGCATTTCCAAGTTTCACTCAACACGAGCGGAAGTAGGCAAAAGCAAATGTTTTGAAAAATCCCAACCGACATGTGTGGGTTCTAATAAGACCAGGTTAGTAGATATTTATACCTAAGCACTGTTCCTTATTCAGTGTACTTTAATCACAGACTCATTTTACATGCAGTGGGAAAGGCACTTTCACAGTCTAGTTTGCTCACCACTATTTTGCTCCCGTGCTCCTGCAGTTGATCATTTCTAGGTAATAGAGCTTTTGCAAACCAAGAGGGTTTTTAGAGTTCATT
The DNA here is from genome assembly GCA_019425775.1 of Rafetus swinhoei. Lineage (NCBI taxonomy): Eukaryota > Metazoa > Chordata > Testudines > Trionychidae > Rafetus > Rafetus swinhoei. The sequence continues at coordinate 314,061,548 of CM033437.1, forward strand.
AAGCTGCTTGTATCTCATTGCTCATTCTCATGTTGTTTTCAGGAGGTGGTGTGGTCGGGTGGCATCCACAAGGGACTTGGCAGCAGAAGGTCAAAGTTTGAAGAGAGGAGAGCAGTTGAATCACTCCCTGTTCCACTGTGGATAAATACTTACTAGCAATTAGGCTTGAGACCAAGTGAGAACAAATCTACAGGTCAGAGCACCCATCTGAGAGGTAGGAGACCTACAGTTCAGTCCTGCTCCAGTCACTTGAATTATTTATTCATAGTGAAACAACTTCAACAGGACCATGTGCAGTAACTGAAGGCAAGCCCCCAGCCCCACCCCCAACCCCGCCTCTTCTGCTGAGGCCCTTCCCCTAAAGGAGCCAAGACGCCTTCCCACCCCTCCCACCATGGGGAGGCGAGGAAGCACACAACATATGCGCATCCCTCACTACCACGGGGAGGGGAAAGGTTGGGAAGGGAGGAGGGCGGGCAGGTGCACAGCTCCATCCTCCCTAGCCTTGGAGCATGGGGAGGGCAGGTGTTGGGGGCAGCAACATGCCTCCCCCAGAATGCTTACAGCAGGCATTCTGGGGGTGGAGTGTGGCCGGGGCCCGGCTGACAGTTTGGGAAGGCAGAGCCTTCCCCCAGCTAGCAGACTGGCTGCCCATGAACAGGAATGAATGAGGGAGCCCCAATACCATAGCTCAGTGGTTACTGCACTTTCCTGAGAGGTGCAGAAACCCCATTCAAATCTTCTCCTTCCCCCACCTCTGGCTATCCTAAAACCCAGGTGACCACTAGACTCTGACCACTAGACTAAAAGTGACAAGGAGGATACCACCACTCCTCTTCCTCCAGTCATATTGTAAGAAGCACTTGATTCATTCCCACAAGAAACCTCTGAGGTGCCTGAGCTGGTTGGCTCTGGTTTATGGATCATCAGGCAGAGACATGCACTCCCTTCACAACTAGGACTCAGGTACCTATCTCTGATAGAGGGGTGAGACTTAGCACACAACCCACTAGATGGCATGTCTCACTGGCTAGTTTAGGTGACTGCCTTCCTACCATGCTTGCTTTTTGTGGAGCCCATTTTAAAAAGGCCTGTCTCTCCCTTAACTTAGGCTTTGTGGGTTGCAGTGTTGGTCCTCTGATTTTCTAAGTGCCATGATGCTCAATGTTGCAATAGGAACATAATAACTTAAGAACAGCCATATTGGGTCAGACCAAGGGACCATCTAGCCCAGTAACCTGTCTTCCGACAGTGGCCATCATGCCAGATGCCGCAGAAGGAATGAACAGAACAGGTAATCATCAAGTGATCCCTCTGCTGTCATCCATTTCCAGTTTCTGACAAACAGAGGCTAGGGACAACATTCCTACCCATACTGACTAATAGCCATTGACAGATCCAACCTCCATGAATTTATCTAGTTCTTTTTTAAACCCTGTTAAAATCCTGGTCTTCACAACATCCTCTGGCAAGGAGTTCCACAGGTTGACTTTGCACTACATGAAGAAAAACTTCCTTTTGTTTGTTTTAAACCTGCTAGTTATTAATTTCATTTGGTGACCCCTAGTTCTTATGTTATGTGAACAAATACATAACTTTTCGTTGTTCGCTTTTTCCACACCAGTCATGATTTTATAGACCTCTATCATATTCTCCCCTTAGTCTTCTCTTTTCTAAGATTAAAAGTCTCTTCATATGGCACCCGTTCCAAACTCCTAATTATTTTTGTTGCCCTTTTTTTAACCTTTTCCAATGCTAATATATCTTTTTTGAGATGAGACCACCACATCTGTATGCAGTATTCAAGATGTGGGTGTACCGTGGATTTGGAGGTGGTGGAATCTCCATCCCTAGAGGTTTTTAAATCCTTATGAATCCCATCTTGGTCAATTAGAAGTCTAATTAATTAATTCCTACAGGTGTACAAGTAACTCACTACCATACAATGAATGATTGTGAGAACTCTAAGTTATTAGCAAATTTTCCTGACTTAATCCTTCATTTACAAACTAGTATGGTTTCACATTATGAGCATCCCCTTCCAATCTTGGGCCAGAAACTAATCTTCCCTCCTCCTGAAACATTTAGTGGGGTTAAGGTGGTGGGGGAGACTTGCCTCAGATTAGACAGAAATGGACTGTAACACAGAGTGCTGTTCTCGCCTAGTTTAAGAAGCAGCTATTAAAGAAGGTTTTCAGGGAGTTCCTTAAAAGTATATACATAATCAGCTGGCATCATTTTTACTCATTTCTCAGTTTTGAAAAGTAACTAGATTCTCTCATCTAATCCCTGCTTCTTAAGGATCAGGATTGTACATATGGAAAAAACGGTTAGTACTTTTCCTACCTGTGTTACTGTTCAGTGAAAGTCTATAGCCAGGACGTGTATCTATTGAGCTGAATGATACATAGAGCAGGATAAAGAAACACCCTGCTTGGAACTCTAGGATGTTCACGTGTAACTGCCATTAATATGAATAGGTGCTGTGTATATCAGATCCACATGTAATATAGATGAGACTTTATCTGTAACCTCTAAAATTTCAAAGCACTGAAAAGTTTTACCTTCATGACCTCCATTAAAATTAGTGAGATTCATGCACCCAGATGCCTGCTTGCCCTTTGAAGGCTTCCCGTTTCTCTTAAAATCATGATAACAAATGGTTAAAGTACTGATCAGTGAAGTTTATTTTACAGCTGGTTTATTTTAAAAAGTGTTTATAGTTAGTTTATTTAAAAAAGTGTTTATATTCACTTAATTATAAACACCCCTCACATTTTGCTGTCCAGAGAGTTGGGCTACATCTACACTGCTCATTTATTTTGGAATAAACTATTCCGGAAGAAATATTCTGAAATAGCTTATTTCAAAATAGCTCGTCTACACATCAAAATGGCACTGAGCTATTTCAAAATAGAGCGTCCACACTGAATGGGCACTAAGTTGCATTTAAGGCCACGCAGAAGCTCTTCAGGCAGGGCATCAGGACAGCAGTTACATCCTGGTTCTGCAGCCTTAGGCTATCTGAGGCTCGTGCTTAAAGGGACCCCTCTGTATAGCTGTGTCTCATGCTATTTTCCTTTGCCTACCTCCTCAAGGGATATCAATGCCTTTTTTTTTTTTTTTTTTGCCTACTGTGGTTGCCCTTGCGGACACGTCAGCTATCCAGTTATGGAGCTAGAGCTGCTTCTGGGCAGTCAACGGCTATTGCAACTTGTGCTGCACCTCATGCAGCAGTGTTTGCAAGCTGCCTCCCAGGCCTTGCAGGAACCCAATCCCCTGCTCCGCTTGAAGACCCTCCTGGCCTCTCTGTTAGCATGGCTCATGCTGCTGGATCCCGCCCACCCTCCCCTGCACACTGTGCACTGCTGCTTCTGGCGTCTGGACATCAGTGCCGGCTGGTGGGACTGGCTCGTTCTGGAGCAATGGGATGACCAGCAGTGGCTCCAGAATTTTCAGATGAGGAAGGGGTACTTCTCGATGATCCTGCAGGCTGTCACGGACCACCGACCACCGTGGCCAGTTTACAGATCTCTGCATCGGGTGATTGGGGAAGGTGCACAACACGCAGTTCTTTTGCAACTCCAGTGTGTTCCAGAAGCTGCACACTGGAACTTTTTTCCCTGACGGCACCATCAGGATTGGGGATGTGGACATGCCCATGTGCATGGTGGGGGATGCAGCCCACCCTCTCTTGACCTGGCTCATTAAGCCCTGTGCCAGCCACCTTGACCACTCTAGGGAACAGTTCAGTGCCAGCATAGTTGTTGAGGGTGCCCTCAGGCGTCTTCTGAAGGCATGGTTCAGATGCCTCCTCACCCGGCTGGATGTTGGAGAGCAAAACTTCCCACACATGGTGGCTATGTGTTGTGTGCTCCACAATATTTGTAAGCAGAAGGGGGGGCATTCCTGCCAGGGTGGGGGCAGAGGCTGACTGCATTAGCAGGGCCTTCAAACAGCTGTGCACAGCTGCCATCCAGCAGGCCCATCAAGGGGCCGTGCGCATCCGGGAAGCCTGAGGGAGCTTTTCACAAGAACCCCAGTGATACTCTCCCCGGGGCCTCCCCACTAAGGGCCTGTGTATCTCCCCTCACTGCCTTTCCTCTCACATCCGTCCCTTTCCCCCTTCCCCTGCAGAGACAATACAACAGACATTTTTTTGAAAAAATAAATTCTTTTTTTACTTGGGGTCAATTGCTCCCTGGGAGCAGTGGAGGGCTGGCTGGGAGCAGCAGACTGGAACATTTTGGGCAATATGCATGGCAGTGGCAGCTGCTGGTTGGCTCAGGGCTGTTAAGGCCTCCTGCATGTCACAAACCCTTTCTCCTGAGGCTGCAGCTTTAAGGGTTCCAGGGGAAAAGGAGACTGTAGAGTGTGGCTGAGGGTAGACAGAGCGTCCAGCAGGGCACCTTGGGAAGGGCTGGAGACCCCCTATTTTGAAATAATTGCAGCTGCCCTGTCTACACAGCCCCTATTTCGAAATAGCTATTGCAAAGGCTATTGCAAAGTACAATGAGGTTTACAAATGCCGAAATAAACCGCCCGTTATTTCAAAATAACACAATTGCTGTGTAGATGCTCACATAGTTATTTTGGAATAATAGCCATTATTCTGAAATAATGTTGCTATATAGACACACCCTTGGAGTTCTGTCTTCTGTCTTATGACCAGTATTTGTGGTTTCATAGAGAGTCAGCAGAGAACGCACAAGAAATTGCTCCTCTTGGGCAATAGCCGGGGGTAGTGCTGGGATGGCACTGCAAAGGGACCAGGAGGAGGCAAGGCTGTAGTACATTCTGCTTTCCATATCAGCATGCAAAAAAGGCTAAGTACCCAAGGGAGCAGGCTGCACAGTCTTGCTGTGCCCTGTTTTTCACAGGGTCAATTGTAAACAAATGCAGGACAGTAGCTATTTGCCATGATTTGGTGCTTAGACTTGCTTGCTATTAATTTTTCTTCTTTCCCATTTTATGATGAGAAGTTAAATGTAGAATTCTTCTATTGTGCAAAAGATGAAAAAATACAAATGAACATCATAATATTATTTGTTGTCTGCTCTTGAATTTTGGCTTCTGCTTTATTTCTTTTCAAAGCTGGCAAGTCATGCACCGAAGATGGTGTGAACCATCTTTAAAACTGTCACCCTCTCGCAATTTTCCTTCTGTTGTTACACCCATCATTTTTAGGATTATTTTTCATAACAAGGCTCAACTATGGATCTTTTTGGTGATATTTTGGAAATAAAATACATTCAGAAATGCACAAGACATAAAGTTTCATAATAATAAAAATGTCCAAGTAGAAATTAAGCTGAGGACTCTGGTTTTATTGTCTATTGCCCTTTTAATATATCTTCAATTATCTCACCTACTACTGAATTAATCTCTTATCCTATCCTTGTGCAACACATAATTTTTTTTACCTGTCACTCAGCAATCCAGAGTGGAGGCTTACATGTCTAGCACACACTACATTGTGGCTTGTTAACTCCACTTGATTGCAATTCATTAGAAAACACTGGGTCAGAGCCTCATCTGGTAAAAATCAACATAGTTCTATGGAGGTTGGTGGAAGCACTACTGCTTACTCATGCTGGAGATCTGGCTCTCGGATCCTTATTTTACCTTTGGATAACTAGTGAAAAAACACTGGGCTTTGTGGTAGATACTGTGAAGTGCCAAGCACCTCTCAAGAGCTCTCTTAACACAAAGTGAAGGCACTTAGCAACTCTAGAGGAGGAGGACTGGGAATTGAAGTATTGTACATCTTCGTTAAAAGTTTAGTAAAATGAGGGCATGTTCCATGGTACATTTAACTGTGTATTGGGAGGGCTGGGGAAGGAGGAAAGAATCAGGTGCAGTGAAAGCACAGAGAAAACAGGTCACCCAGATTCTGCCTGGAAAAAAAAGGAGCAACTCGACAGGTCTTCCATGACCTACATAAAGAAAGGGCATATGAGAAGTGGCCCGGGGATGCTGTGTGTTAGAGATCACATGACTTTTGCAGCCCACTTCAAAAAACTGAATGAAAAATAAGAAACTACAAGATAGTCTACTATATACAAAAAACCTGTGTTAATGTAAGACCAATCTGAACTCTTCCTTTTTGCCTTCATGCATTAAAGCAGGGCTGGGGAACTGTTTTTGGGTCAGAGGCTGCTGACCCACAGAAAAATCAGTTGGGGGTCACACACAAGTGATAAGCAAAAAAACAAAACAAAACAAACTCCTTCACTGACATGGCTCCCAACTGAGAAGGAGAGAGATTTTCCCCACATTCCCCTCACATTCCAGAGCCTTGGGGGACCCAGGCTAGTAGATTTTGTGTGCTCCAGCCCTGTGGGGAGATGGCAGAGATGGGGAGGGGCGAGTACCAGCACAGACTCCAAAATCCTGAGGAAGAGCACTGAGCCTCGAGGGCCAGATCCAGGCAAGCCAGGGGCCACATCCGGCCCCTGGGCCTTAGGTACCCCACCCTGCATTAAAGCATTGTATTGTTCATAAAACATGTATGGAGCAAAACAAGATGTTACGTTCATACGCTTGTGCTTCTTATTCCAATATATACACTGACCTTACATGGACACCTGTGACTTGATAACTGTCATTATACTGTACAATTATTCCAAAGAACTTTACGGGGCACTAAGGATAAGACTTGGCTTTCTGAGGCTATGTCTACACTGCAGCGCCATTTCGGGATACCGAGTATCCCATAATAGCTATCCTGCATCTTAACAGTAAGCCCGTTTGTTATTTCAGGCTCACTATTCCGACATCCCTGTAAACCTCATTCCATGAGGAGTAAGGGACGTTTCGGAATAGTGGGTTATTTTGAAATAAGATCAAAATGAGATATACACAATTTGAGCTACGCAAATTGCATCTTATTTTGAGCTACGGTGCAGTGTAGATGCACCTTGACTACAAAAGCAAAGCAGCTAAAGAGCTATATTTAAAGGGCTTCTTCGTGTATGTTTCTTTACAGAACTCTACTGGCAGTAGCTGCTGGCTCTGGTCAATCAGAGGAAACTAGAGCCCTGATCCTGCAAGCTGCTCTGCATGGGCAAATTCTTATGTGCCACTCAAATCCATAGGGCTCAGCATGGGAATAGGAGCCTAATCTCATGGACCAGGTAGTAGAAACAGGGCTGAAACTTGGTTCTTGGCTCAACATTGCCAAACAGGAGCTTCCATTTTCTGATCTAACTATCCACTTCTTCATGGGGTGGAGGGGAGGTAGAGCCCCCATTTGGGGAGACTAGCCCCAAGTTCTGCCCCTTCCACCTGCACCCCCCTGAAGCCATAGCCCTGAGCCTTCCCCTGCAGCCAGAGAAATGACTCCCCTACACACACAGCCCAGAGGACCCCTGAGTACTCCCCTTTTGCTGGAGGAGCCCCAGACTGGCTGGAGCACTGAGCCCTCAACAGCCAGAGGAGCTCTGGGCCAGCGGCAGCTGCACCATGCTTCACTCCCGGACCCTTAGTCACACCGCAGGAAGAGCATCTCTTCCCAGAGAAATACCTGAGCTTTGATACACCCCATGCAGTTTCTGAGGCTTTTGAGGAGATGGAGGTATCTCCAAGGAGATTACTGATGAACCCAGTATGCTGAATAGCACATACCATCTCCCCACTGCCCCAGAACCTGCACAGAGCATAATGAAGCAAAAACTTCCGATACCAAATCTGCAACTGGACATGCAGTGGCTGCAGCTGCAACAAGGTGGCCAGCCAATTACACCTGCCACCCATGTATGTCTTGTTTTATTCACAGCTATTGACATCCTGCATGCTCTTTAGGTCACTTATTCTCACAAAAGGGGTTCAAGTAGGGTTCACTTTTAAAGGATTAAAAGTGAAAGCCCCAGACTTCACCCGGTGGTCTCAGGCAGTTAGTCATGGGAGAGTCCCCTACAGCTCTAAAGGTTTTTCTGCTTTCTGATGGAAAGACTAATTCCTTTCAAGAGATTGGTTTCTCACAAGTAAGAATCCTTTATTGTTTGATATTTATTCACCCACTCATGCATGTTACACTGCACTAGACACTGTGGCCTACCATTTCGTAAATAGTGTAATAAATTGGGGTGTGTGCAGTATTGCCAGCCAAGTGTTCCAATGCCCTGAGTTGTAGTACCATAGGAGCCCTAGAGTTCAGACATATTCTGGAAGAGTAAGGCTAATTTTTCAAGGCCTACAGAGATCCCTGCAAGAACTAAAAGAGAGATTATTGAGTGAATGGGAATGGCATGAGGGGAAATCAAGATGCCCACTGGGAATTTGCCTCGAAACAAAAAAGGTGAGGGGTTAATTAAGTTAGATCACTCAAGTGAGCCAACATAATTTGAAAATCCATTTGTGCCTAAGGTTTTATCTAGCATAGGAATTTAAGGGTTATACTAACAAATGTTAACTAACATTTTAAAAATCTAGCATAGACAAGGAACACTACCTGTAGCATCTGTTAAACTGTTCAAATAAGGCCCAAAGAACTCATAAGTCAAAATAAATAAACTTCTTGGCAGAAGACTTATTATGGAAGCAGTCAACAATATTTCTTCCTTAATACAAGAAGATGGAGGTGCCATCCTTGAGCCAATAGATACAATCAATTTAAGCAATTCTATCAAGCTTTCATCGTAATCAGAAAACCGGTTTGACTAATGAATTTGATCATTTTGTTGAAGGCCTATCTTTTAATCCTCCAACTTCAGAACAAGTTCAGTGAAAGCTTGCTCCATAAACACTGCAAGAGATTGGACAGATTATACAAGGCCCATTGGATGGATACTTTTCTAGAAGATTTCTACACAACATTTCGTAATGAACTATCTTCTACTCTTTCAAAGGTCTTCACTAAAACACTGCAAAAAGAACCAGTCTCATACTATAAGAACTTCTTTAATTACTTTAATATTAAAGAAGAACAAAGATGGATGCAACTGAGGCAACTTTTGACTCATATTTCTATTAAACACAGATTGCAAAATAATTGCAAACATTAATATGACTGAATGCCATCCTCCCATCAATTATACATGCAGATCAGTTTGGTTTCATTAAAGGAAGATTAGCTGCTGATAATATGAGAAAAATCACTCACTTAATCCAGCAAGCTCAGATATCTGATGTTCCCTCCATAGTTTATCTCTCGATGCAGAGAGTCTTTGATAGGGCTGAAAAGTATTATCTGATAATTGTCCTAAAAAAAACTGGATTTGGACCAATATTCCTGAATTGGGTCAATGTACTATACAACTCTCTCCTCACATCAGTATCAACTAATGAAATTATTTCTCCCACATTTCAACTAGAAACAGGGACATAACAGGGCTCTCCCCTCTTGCTCCTCCCTTTTTAATACAGCTCTAGAACAGTGGTCACCAACCAGTAGATCGGAATCTACTAGTAGATCTTGGCGCCTCTGACAGGTGATCCTGACTGGTTTGGGCAGGAAACTATCAAGTGCCTTTTCAGTTGCCCCTCCACCCACTGTCATGCTGCTCCTGCCCTCTACGTAGGAGCTTCCCCCCTGGGAGCCTCCTGCTGCTGTGCACGGTGTGGGAGAGAGAAGGGAGGACATTGATGTCAGGGTGTTCCTCCTCCCCCCACTTCTGTATCCTATTGTCACACAGTGAAAAGGGGATGGAGGGAGCTTGGCAAAGCAAATCTCTGTCCTCTCAGGGTATGTCTACACTGCAAAGTTAATTTGAAATAATAGCAGTTATTTCAAATTAACTTTAATAGAGTCTACACAGGCAAACCGCTATTTCGAAATAAATTCGAAATAGTGGAGCCCTTATTTCAAATTTGGTAAACCTCATTCTATGAGGAGTAACACCAAATTCGAAATAGCTATTTCGAATTAAGTGCTGTGTAGACACTTAATTCGAAATAGGGGGCCTCCAGCGCTTCCCAGGGAGCCCTGGTGGCCATTCTGGGCACAACCAAGAAAGCTTACTCTCCTCTCCCCCAGCCCTGGGGCCATTAAAAGGGTAGACCCTGGCCACAGTGCCTGTGCCAGCTCCAAGCCTTCCAGCCCAGAGCCAGCAGTGGCCACTGGGGCCCCTAACCCAGTGGCGCCAAAATATGAGCCAGCAAGCCACTGGCAGCCAGCCCTCCACCGCTCCCCAGGAGCAGTCTGCCAGCTCCCAGAAGCCTGACAGGGGCTGGAGAAGGCGGGCACCTTCCTGGTCCCAGGATGGAGATCATGGACCTTATTCAGGTTTGGGGGGGATGCCCCCAACGTCCATGATCTCCTCACTAGACAGAGGAACGTGGCCGTCTATGGTAGGATAGCTGCCAACCTGGCCACCAAAGGCCAAATGCAAACCCAGGAGCAGGTTAGCATGAAAGTCAAGTTGGTCCAGCGAGACCCTCAACCCTGAGCCCTGAGCTTCCCCTCCCCCTTCTTCCCCTTGCTTCCCTCTTCCAGCTCCCTCCTCCCAGGTTTCCCCCTCCCCTCTTCCACCCTCTCTCTTCCCCTCTCCCACCTCCTTTTCCCAGTCTCCCCAGAGGTTCATCCCTCCCCAGTTTTGTTCAATAAACCCAGTTTCTATTTTTGAACATACGTGTCTTTTATTTGACATCAGGAAGGGGGGCTAGGGAGGGGTAAGTGGAAGGACGTGAGGGAGGAATGGGGTACGAGCCCCCGGTGGAGAGGACTGGGGAGGCTCTGAGGGCTTCTCGGGGTGGACTTTCTCCCTCAGGGCCTCCTGGATCCTGACAGCCCCCCGATGGACCCCCCCCGGATGGCAGCCTGCAGCAAGTGCAGCCTGGCTGATGGCAACAACCCCATGAGACACACCGGCGTGCCATGGGGCAGCTCTGGCTCCATGTGGCCGAGTGCTGCGGTGTCCCGAGTGCGGGCACTCAGGGCACTCCAAGACAGGACTGCTTTGCTGTCCCTCATCGAGGTAGACAAGCAAGTGGGGAACCTTGAGAACTGTCTGCCCGGGGTGGGGGTAGGGTCCCTTTAAGCACGGAGCTCAGTTAGCCTCAGCCTCCCACACTAAGTCCTAACCTGATGCCCTGCCGGCACTGGTTCCGGCCAGCTTTAACTTCGGTTCAGGGTCCACTCAGTGTGGATGTGCTATTTCAAAATAGCAAAATGCTATTTTGAAATAGTTTTTGTGTATAGATGCATTAATTCGAATTAGCTTAATTCGAATTAACTATTTAGAATTAAGTTAATTCAAAATAGCACTGTAGTGTAGACATACCCTCACACAGTGTGTGTGTCTCTGTCATACTCACAAATACGCATTGACCTTCACTCTCATCTCCTCACCCAACACATACATGGAGGGTTGTTGTTACCTGTGTTACTGCTTGCAAAGTGGATTATTTTTGGTTTTTGACTGGTCTGTGCATTTCATAATTTTCATTTCTCTCACACGCTTAAATTTAATTCTTTGAGTTGTGAGTTCTAAAAACCCTAACCTGTCGTGGCTGGAGTAATTATCCCTGTGGTAATTGCTGCTCTTGGAAGTGGCCGGCATGTCCCTGCAGTCCTTGAGAAAGGCAGCGCAGGGGGTCTCCACATGCTGTCCTTGCCTGCAGACACCACTCCTGCAGCTCCCATTGATCAAGAACAGGAAACCGTAGCCAGTAGAAGCTGTGGACTCAGTGCCTGCAGATGAGGGGCAGCATGGTGCCATGGAGCCACCTGCTGTACATGTCACCTGCTTTCAGGAGCGGTACAGGGCCAGGGCAGGAATAAGCCTGCCTTAGCCCCACTGCTCTACCACCTGATAGCTATCTCAGTTAAACGGTGCCCAGACAGATCCTGCTTCCTGAATCCCCTGCCCCAGCCCTGAATCCCCTCCTACATCCAACTTCGTGTCCCAGACGTGAGTCCCCCTGCACCCAAACTCCTTCTCAGAGCTTGCACCCTGAAACCCTCCTGGACCCCAATCCCCTGCCCTGGGCTAAGCCCCTCCCACACTCCAAACTCCTTGGCCCAAGACCAGAGCCTGCACCCCAACTCCCTACCCCAGTCTGGTGAAAGTGAGTGAGGATGGGGGAGGAAGGGAGATGGAGTGAGCAGGGTGAGGCCTCGGAGAAGGGATGGAGCAGGGGCAGAGCCTCAAAGAAGGGGTAGGAAGGAAGTGGGGTAGGGGTATTTGGGGTTGAGATGGAAACTTCTGTTTAATATCATCTTGAGATACTAGCATTGGTGAACTGGCTGTTGGAACAGGCTAACCACTGGTCCCTTACCTTCTGCCCAAGATCCTGTCCCTCCTGCTCCCCTTTGACGCCCTTCTCCTGCCTATAGCACCCCCACCACTGCTATTGACCTTCCTGCCCCAGAGCCTCCAACCCCAGTCTCTTCAACCCCAGCCCTGCATCATGGGATTATCAGTGCCGCTGCAGCCCCCCAGACCCCAGTCCTACAGCATGTCCCCACAAAGCCCCTGACCCCAGCCCTAAAACAGACACCAGCTAGCCCAGGCCTCCCCCACTCCCAGGCAGCAGGCCATCTTGTCCCAGCCATGATGGGAACTCACTCCTGGGGTGGAGCATGGTGGGACCATGCCAGGCCATTTAGAACATAAAAATACAAGAATGGCCATACCAGGTTATACCAAAGGTCCATCTAGCCCAGTATCCAACTGCTCTGGGGCCCGGCCATTCAAAAGGTGTGTGCTCCAGGCAGTGCTGAGGTCTGGGCAGTGCTGGGGGGGGGGGGGGTGCACTTCCATCTGGGCGGCACTGAGGCCTGTCTGCCCCCGGCCCTGCTCCTTCCTTCCAACGCCCCTCCCTCTTCCATAAGAACAAAGAATGGCCATACTGGGTCAGACTAAAGGTCCATCCAGCCCAGTATCCTGTCTCCCGACAGCAGTCAATACCAGATGCCCCAGAGGGAGGGAACACAACAGGTAATCCTCATGTGATCCCTCCCCTGTCTCCCACTTCCAGAGAAACAGAGGCTAGGGACACCATTCCTACCCATCCTGGCTAATAGCCATTGATGGATCTTACCTCCATGAATCTATCTAGCACTTTTGTGAACCCTGTTAAAGTTCTAGCCTTTTCAGCATCCTCTAGCAAGGAGTTCCACAGGTTGACTGTGTGCTGAGTGAAGAAAAACTTCCTTTTGTTTGTTTTAAACCTGCTGCCTATTAATTTCATTTGGTGACCCCTAGTTCTTTTATTGTGGGAATAAGTAAATAACTTTTCCTTGTTCACTTTTTCCAGACCAGTCACGATTTTACAGACTTCTATCATATCCCCCCTTAATCTCCTCTTTTCTAAACTGAAAAGTCCAAGTCTTTTTAATCTTTCTTCATATGGGACCCGTTCCAAACCTCTAATCATTGTTGCCCTCTTCTCAACCTTTTCTGAACCTTTTCCAATGCCAATATATCTTTTTTGAGATAAGGCAACCATATCTTTATGCAGTATTCAAGATGTGGGCGTACCATGGTTTTATATAGAGGCAATAAGATATTATCTGTCTTACTCTCTATCCCTTTTTTAATGACTCCTAACATTCTATTTGTTTTTTGACTGCCACTGCACACTGAATGGATGTTTTCAGAGAACTATCCACGATGACTCCAAGATCTCTCTCTTGAGTAGATGTAGCTAAATTAGTCCCCATTATATTGTATATATAGTTGGGATTGTTTTTTCCAATATGCATTACTTTACATTTATCAACATTAAATTTCATTTGCCATTTTGTTGCCCGGTCACTTAGTTGGGCAGGCACAGTTATTTGGGCAGGCACATTCTCCCCTGGCCTATCGTACCCACTGCTAGGATACTAGTGGGATGGCATAATTGTTCTTAGAGAGCATGGCATCTTCAAATCTTTGCCTTGACTGGGTAAGTGCTGATTGTTCCAGCAGGTGGAAGTGCCATTGGGGAGTAGGGAGAACAGAGAGAGAAGGGAACGAGGGTGTGTACCCGGAGCTCCAGACAGGAGAGTGGCAGCAAAGAGGCCCTCATAGACTGCAGGAGCCAAGAACCTGCCCAAACCTTGGGAGGCAGAGCCATCCCATCCATAGGACATTTTAGAGTGGCCACCACAGATACCATGCTTTGGGAGGGTTCCACAGTAGCCACCTCAACCGTCCTATGGATGGCACAGTCCCCACTGTTAGCTGTGGTTCAGAGAATTACCTGGGGGATCTGGCACAGGGTGGCAGCAGGGGTCGGATCCCACACACTTACCCCAGCAGCGGCAGCTGGAGTGATCCAGCAGCCTGCTCCGCTCCCCATCTGCCAGCCTGCTGCACTCTGCTACACTGCAGGAGTGGGAAGCAGAGCACCCCAGCCTGGCCCCAAGGTGCTCTGCTTACAACCACCATGGTGAAGCGGAGCGCAGTGGGCTGAGAGCTGGGCAGTGGGGAGGAGTAGAGTGGAGCAAGCTGCCGGGTTGCACTGGCTCCCATTGCTGTGGTGTGTCAGGAGTGGGGGGGGTGGAGAACCCCTGCTGCTGTGCTGCTGCCCTGTGCCAGGCCCCCCAGGTAATGCCCTGGCTTATATTGCTCAGGGGGAATGGGGCTTCAGGCAAGGGGTGCAATGGCGGTGGGAAGGGGGAGAGCAGGGGTGAGATTGGGGAAAAGCTGGAGTAGGGGGCAGGGTGGGGGCAGAGCATAGCCAGGGCAGGGCCTTCAGTGGTGGGAGAGGGTTGCCCTGGGTCCTATGTCTGGGGCACTGGGGGGGAGGTTACTCAAAGCCCTGCGCCCAGCCTAGGGACAGCCCTGTTGGGAGGGACAGAGTGACCAACTGGGGCTGCCCCAGGACAGGCACCAGGAGGAGCATTGGGCCAGGGAGAAATCGCCAAGAGGCCGAAACCAGAGTTGGACCCAGTATCACTGCTGCCCAGAGCTGTATGGAGCCATGAGTGCTGGCGTTTGTGACTTTGCATTGGGAATAAGGACAAAGGCTGTAACTAGCAACTGAGAAGGGTTTCACTCTGTGTAGCATTGCAGAAAACAACAGAAGTGGACACTCAAGGGGTTTGTGGGGGAAAGTTATTGGCATGGAACATGACCAGGAGCATCCAAGACTCGCCACTGGATTGGAAGTTTGCCCAGGACTCCTGAACTCTGCTTGGTGTCTGCCTCTCTAGACTGTGGTGATACTGCGGGCCCTTGTGTTGCATGCAACCCTGCTTTACTATTTCCTCCTGTTGTTTTTCTCCTTTTATACCTCTGTAAATATAATATTTCCATTCCCCATATTCATTGTACTCTGTCGATGTGGTTGTGACCATTTAACCAAGGTCTATACTATCCCCAGAAGATTGGCTTAAGCAACTCCAGCTATATAAATAATGTAGCTGGAGTCAATGTACCTTAAGCTGGACTTGCTCCCATCTCCACAGCAGGAGGTCGATGGGAGTGGTGTGACCTGAGAGTGCCCTGAGCATTCGATTTAGTGGATCCTTACTAGACCTGCTAAATTAAACACCAGAAGATCGATTTAGTATAAGTATAAACATGGCCCTTAGTGGGTTTGGAACAATTGCTTCTGGGGTGGTAGGGACTTTCCCTGCTGCATTCTTGTACATGCCTTTTCTTGGACAGAGCTACCTACAGAGCATACTCCAGCTTGGCCAAGAAGGCACTAAAATTACAGTGTTACAACCATATGATGAGACTATGTCATTTCTGTTTTCCCCTCACACAGACAAAAATGTTTTTTGATCACCTCTGTCTTTTCTGTAGTTTTACTAATAATTCTATCAGTTCCATCTAGCAATGGACTAGTTAATATTGTCAGGTATTAGTCTTGCTCCTAATATATTTTTAAAACCTCCTTCTTATTGTCCCTAACTCTGTGGGCCATAGATTTCTCTTTGTGTCCCATTGCTTCCCTTATAGGGTTGCCAAGTGTCTGGTTTTGAACCGGACAGTCCAGTATTTGAGCTTTCTGTTCGGGAAATAAATTGAGAAAATATAAATGAGAAAATATAAATATCCGGTATTTTCTAAATAAGATGTAATGTAGATTGTGACGTAATGTCAAGTGTGTCCAGTATTTTTGTTGAAACCATCTGGCAACCCTATTCCCTTAACAATTTTCTATCATTTCTAACTTATTTATAGTCATTACTATCAAATTCTCCTTTCTTTCATTTTTATATATTATTTTTATAGCTGCATTCACCTGCCATCTAAACCAATACAAGTCATTGTATCGACTAGCAGCGCCTTAGCCCTCAGTTATGAGATAGCTAGAGATAGTAGCTAGGTTGACAGAAGCATACTTCCATCATCCTATTTGCAGCTACACTGGAGGTTAGGTTGGCATAGCTGCACCACTCAGAAGTGGGGATTTTTTCAACCCTGAGTGCTGTAGCTATGTTGACCTAAATTGTAGGTACAGATTAGGCCTGAGCCTAATTAAACTGATTGCTCATAAGCAGTGTTCCCTCTAATTTTTTTCACCTCTGAGCAGAATGAATTTTCTTATGTGCACTAATGTGGAGGTGATGCGAGGCACATCACCTTCGTATTGGTTGTACATAACAAAATACATGTGGTGGAAGTGGGGCCCAGGGGGTTGGAGTGTGGGAGCTGGTTCAGGAGTGGGGCAGAGTGTTGGGATGCAGGAGTGAGAGGGCTCAGGCTGGGGATGTGGACTCTAGGGTGGGACTGGGGTTGAAGGGCTCAGGGTGGTACAAGGGCTGTGGCTGGGAGTGCAGGCTCTGGGGTGAGGCTGAAGGTGAATGGTTTGAGGTGCAGGAAGGGGCTCCAGGTTTGGGGAGGAGCTCAGGGCTGGGGGTTAGAGTGCAAGGGGGGATGGTTCTGGCATTGGGGTGCAGCTAAGGCTGAGGGCTTTGGATGCAGAAGGGAGCTTAGGGTGGGGTGGGGGCTCAAGGTGGGGCAGAGTGTTGGGGCTTGGGCTTACCTGAGCAGCTCCTTGCTGGAGATGGCAAGGGAGGTGTTTCTCCCCTGGCCATGGCAGCTCCATGCTGTGGACAGCAGGGAGGGGCTCCCCTCTGCCAGCAGTGGCAGCTCTGTGCTGGGGCCAGCTGCTTCAGGGCTTGGGAAGAGATATCTCTTCCTGCTGCAGCCCTGAGCTCCTCTATCGGGCTTACTGGGAAGCTATGCAGCTGCTCAGCTTTGGGGAACCTAGTTTCCAACAACAAATTAGCTGAGAAACAAAGATCACAAATTTAAATGGGAGTCTCCATTATTTGATCTTAGCAGGTAGATTATGTGGCCATAGAAATTCTTCTCCAAATATGAGTGTATGTCATTTCAAAGTATCAAAATATTTGGAAATTATTTTGGGGGCATTATAATCTCTAGCTACATTTTTTTCTGTTATCCAGATGACTAAATCATAAATGCATGCTAAATCCCAATTTAGTCTTGGCTTGGTCTTCTCCGTACATGCTGTATGTGTCACAGTTAGCTACTGTTGATGATTTAATATCAATATGACAAATGAATCATCAACTGAATCACTTCAGAGTTTGTTTCTGAACTGTTTTAAGAATCATTACAATGCTGTTACTCTGCAAGTCAGCTCCCAGTAAACTGAAATTTCTAAACTATAATCTGTTAAATTATGTTCAAATGCCACTGCATATGTACAGTATGCTAATTTGATACTCCAATATCCTTACTCCTCTTGTTTTCTCCTTCCTCTATGATATGATTTCAATTTATGGTTCCTGTATAAATTAAGAGTGAAAACTCCTCAAGGCCGGGGCCTTGTCTTGTTGTATGTGTGAAGCATTATCCAGACCTGTGGTCCTACATGTATAATAATAAAAAATAGATTTTTCAGTCATAATTTTTGGCAACAAAACTGAAAGATGAAACAAGGATAATGCCCCATCCCATTCTTACAACTCTCTATGGTCTCCTGAAGGTATGACTGCTTGCCCTAGGAACTATAAAAGCTAAAATTAGGATGGGTCTCTTCCTATTAGTACAAACTTAAAAGGAAACAGACCAATAATTTAAAAAAGAAAGAATAAAGAAGTCTAAAGACCTGATTGTGTTATACTACACGCCATGTTGTCACAATCAACTTTGAATCTGGACAGGTCTTCATTCACCAATGATGGTTTTGCCTACCAAGTTTTACCAAAAGTGGTGCCGAAAGGCAAATGAATGTTTCCCAAGACAGACACCATGTGTAAGAGGGGGGCCATCATGATTTACTACTCACTGGGGCATCACAAAATCCATCCACCCTGGCCTCAGTGAAAGTCTCACATGCCTCCTGGGCTTTCTCTCAGCTCCCTACCCTTGTGTGGGACAGTGGCCATAGCACCACTCTCCTGGGCCTTCCTCTTGTTCTTGAATCTCCTTCCCTCACCACTGGGACCTCTCTGTAGTCTCTCTCCCTCTCTCTCTCCCTCAGACAGAAAAAGTCCCATATTGGTTCTCTGAGCACCTTTTGTAACCTACTCACAGGCCTCACCAAGTCTGATTCACCCAGCCTCAGACACTCTGATCTGCTGGCCTCTCTTGAGGAGACAGGTGCCTTCTCTTAAGCCAAGAGTCAGCTAATTAGTGGCAGACACACTAGCCTCTCCATTAAAGATGCAGTTTTCCATGAAAGGTGTAATCTCACCAAGAAATCAAGGCATATCACAGGAATGTGACAATTTTGATAAGTCTAAACAAAATGTGTCCACATTGTCAAAATTAAATGCTTTACATTGCTTTGTTTTTGTTCTGACTTTAAAAAAAATGCTTTTAATACCTGTTATAGTTATTATGTAGATAATAAACTTGAAATGAATCAAGAGTTAAAACAAAAACAAACATTAGAGCATTATCAAAACAGAACAGTTCCAAGGTCCCAAATTTAAATGTTTTGTCTTTTCTCTCTCCCTTGGAACTAAAAAAATTGGGATACTAACATTTCCCACAAAGCAGATATTCCAGTTTCCAATCAGTTCTACTAGGGGAATACTTGAGGGAATCAATATGATTTTATTCAGCACATATAGGAAACATGGTCCGTGAACAAATACCATCCATGGAGTATACATTATGGCCCGAATATTCAAGGGAAAGTTACTATTTCCAGGCTACATTTCTCCATATTGATCTAATTCAAAAGTCAATCTGATTAAAAAAAAAAGTACTGCATGTTGGGACCGCAGTTTTAGTGGTTACGTCTCCTTACATAGCATTAAAACATTTACATTTACAGCTCTTGGCAGTCTGAAGAAACCCTAAGGCCCACAGCTGGACAAATGTTGGTAGCTCCTAATGTACAGTATTTTTTAATTCTGACAATAACTATAAAACATGTCTCTTCAGGTGGCCAATCTCCCAAACCTCAGAGAGGAGCAATAAAGAGAACTCACCAGCTGATAATGCTTTTTATCCCATCTGTAAATCTCTCCGTTCTAAACTGCTATTTCTGAGAGGTTTGCACTGCACGTGGTAAGTGGGTTTCACTGTTCCTTCCATCACTCTAAACAATTATAATAATAATGGCTAACATTTATAGAGCTCTTTATAGCTTCACAATGCTTAGCTAATATTAATCACATCACAATGGCTAGGCTGCTTATCATTCCCATTCTTTACAAAGCCATGAATAATCTGATAATTATTTCTTTAGCTCATATAAACAACTTTTGTACTTTTAGTAATGTTTTCTGTTTCACTTAAGCTATAAGAATGTGATACAACTATGAAGTTTATTAACCTCCTCCTTCTCTAAAGTATACAACTACACTTATATTCATGCAGGGAAGGGGGGGAGGAGCAGAAGCAAGCTTTACTGTAAGCCCTTTCCTCCCCTCCCACAACTATACTTTCTAAGCAAGTGTAATCATCCTTACTTAATTATGGGTGTCTGCTAAGAAATATGCTGTTCAGGGCTGATGAGATGTGAACAAATTTGTCTGAAACACTCTGTGATGGATAGGAGGAGTGCTGTCCAGCACCTGGTGACTAAAGGGTTAAACTCAGATAGCTAGCGGGGGGTGTTGGCAGAAAGCCAGGAAAGCCAATGGGAAAGACTGTTGAAATTTGAATTGTATATATATATACCTAGCTGCTTCTTCCTTTGTGTGAGTTCTAAGTTAAGGGCTGGAGGGAGCAACATGCAGTAATCAGAACTAGCATGCCTCCAAGAAATTCAGGGCATGGAAGTGGACCGGACCATGAAGGGATTGTGAGTAAATAAGGGGAAAATGTCTATTTAGTCACGATCAAGGTATTTTTCTTTGTTTTGGTTGTTTGGTTAAACTGCTCTGTGTAAAACTGGATGAAGGAGGTAACCGAGTGACAGATGATGTGGGGAAAGCTGAAGTACTCAATGCTTTCTTTGCCTCTGTATTCACGGACAAGGTCAGCTCCTGGACTTCTGCACTAAGTGACGCAAGATGGGATGAAAATGGACAGCCCGTGGTGGGTAAAGAACAGGTTAGGAACCATTTAGAAAAGCTAAACGTACACAAATCCATGGGTCCGGACTTAATGCATCCGAGGGTACTGAGGGGAGTTGGCAAATGTCATTGAGGACCCTTTCGCCATTATCTTTGAAAAGTCATGGAAATAGGGAGAGATCCCGGATGATTGGAAAAAGGCAAATGTAGTGCCCATCTTCAAAAAAGGGAAGAAGGATGATCCAGGGAACTATAGGCCCGGTCAGTCTTACCTCGGTTCCTGGAAAAATCATGGAAGGGATCCTTAAGGAATCCATTTTGAGGCACTTGGAAGAGAGGAAAGTGATTAGGAATAGTCAGCATGGATTCACAAAGGGCAAGTCGTGCCTGACCAATCTGATTAGCTTCTATGATGAGGTAACTGGCTCTGTGGACGTGGGAAAGTCAGTGGATGTGATATACCTTGACTTTAGCAAGGCTTTTGATACGGTCTCCCACAATATTCTTGCCAGCAATTTAAGAGAATGTGGATTGGATAAATGGGCAGT
Organism: Rafetus swinhoei; assembly: GCA_019425775.1. Classification (NCBI taxonomy): domain Eukaryota; kingdom Metazoa; phylum Chordata; order Testudines; family Trionychidae; genus Rafetus; species Rafetus swinhoei. The sequence continues at coordinate 314,082,425 of CM033437.1, forward strand.
AAGATAGATAGAAAGATGGCTAGAAGGCCAGGCCCAGCGGGTAGTGATCAACGGCTCGATGTCAGGATGGTGGTCGGTTTCTAGCGGAGTGCCCCAAGGTTCGGTTCTAGGACCGGTTTTGTTCAATATCTTTATTAATGACCTGGATGAGGGGATGGATTGCACCCTCAGAAAGTTTGCGGATGACACTAAGCTAGGGGGAGAGGTAGATACGCTTGAGGGCAGAGATAGGGTCCAGAGTGACTTAGACAAATTGGAGGATTGGGCCACAAGAAATCTGATTAAGAAGTTCAACAAGGACAAGTGCAGAGTCCTGCACTTGGGACGGAAGAATCCCAAGCATAGTTACAAGCTGGAGACCAACCAGTTAAGTAGTAGTTCTGCAGAAAAGGACCTGGGGGCTACAGTGGATGAGAAGCTGGATATGAGTCAACAGTGTGCCCTTGTAGCCAAGAAGGCTAATGGCATATTAGGTTGCATTAGGAGCATTGCCAGCAGATCCAGAGATGTCATTATTCCCCTTTATTCGGCTTTGGTGAGGCCACATCTGGAGTATTGTGTCCAGTTCTGGGCCCCCCACTACAAAAAGGATGTGGACGCATTGGAGAGGGTCCAACCGAGGGCAACCAAAATGATTAGGGGGCTGGAGCATATGAGTTATGAGGAGAGGCTGAGGGAGTTGGGTCTGTTTAGTCTGCAGAAGCGAAGAGTGAGGCGGGATTTGGTAGCAGCCTTCAACTTCCTGCAGGGGAGTTCCAAAGAGGATGGAGAGAGGCTGTTCTCAGTAGTGACAGATGGCAGAACAAGGAGCAATGGTCTCAAGTTGTGGTGGGAGAGGTCCAGGTTGGATATTAGGAAAACTATTTCACTAGGAGGGTAGTGAAGCACTGGAATGGGTTGCCTAGGGAGGTAGTGGAGTCTCCATCCCTGGAGGTGTTTAAGACTCGGCTTGACCAAGCCCTGGCTGGGTTGATTTAGTTGGGATTGGTCCTGCCTAGAGCAGGGGGCTGGACTTGATGGCCTTCTGAGGTCTCTTCCAGCTCTATGGTTCTATGATTCTATGATTCTATGAAAATCCATGTGCTCTTCCCCCCGCATTCACTATATAAGCTGTACCCAGAGATACTATGTTCTCTGTGTTTTAATTTGCTCTTTTCAATTGCTCTGTAACAGCTAGCAACCAAGTATGTTTCATTAAGGAAATCTTTCTGCTTTTTGTTAATAAAATAATCTTTTTAAGGCAATGATTTGATTCTTGGGTCCTGGAAGAGAATAGGTCTGTGTGTGTGCTTGCCTAGACTGGGAGGTCAGCTATCAAAGACACAGTTTGTTTTCTTTCATTTCTTTTTTCAAGGATGTGGACGCATTGGAGAGGGTCCAACCGAGGGCAAATGTGGCAGAAGAGCTTCGGGTACACCTGGGGAAGGAATTCAAATGTTCCTTCCTGGTTTTTAAGGGTTCTTTAAAAATCACTTGATGGTGGCAGCCCACCTTCCAGAGCCAGTACATCTGTGACTCTGGGGAGGGTTTTTTGTTTTGTGTTTTGGTTTTTGTTTGTTTGTTTGTTAAGCAGAGCCTATAAAGGCAAGGTATTTAAGGTCTTTTGCACTCCCCAACCTTCTGCACTCAGAGTGCCAGAGTGGGGAGCCACCCTGACATGGTGGCAGAGTAATGGGATCATTTTGAACCAGGAACACAGACTAGAAGGAGTGCTGGCCAGCACCCCTCCTATCCATCACACCCCCAGTTTTAATTATTAAAAGTCATCCTGCTTTTATTATTTCCACTTAAGTATCAAGTGTGTTTGGCATCATGTATGACATAGAAGACAGAGTCCCTGGCCTAAGATGCTTACAGGTATGTAAACATTGCAATTAGATACCTGCAGCTGGCCCATGCTTGCTTACTCAGGCTATTCTCCTTCCAGCAAGGTCCCAGAGCTTGGGCTCCAACCCCAACCTGCAACTACACAGTCCCTTAGCCCAAATCACCTGGTACGAGCAAACTGTGGGCTTTTTAAAATTGCAATATAGACATGCTATCTACTGAGGAGTACAGCTTAAAGTTCCTATCCTCCATTAGATACATCAGCAAAGTGATTCTTTTCTTAATAAGGACCAATCTCCCACTTTTTTTTTCCAGGGCTAAATATCTTTCCTTTATTGGGTACCAATATTAGGAAAGATGGACTTGAAGCTAAGATATAGGCATAATAGAAGATTTATTCTCCATTTGTAGTGCTGCAACAGACTTCTCAGACAAGTGATCCACCTACAATGGAATACCGCTACTGAACTTCCTCCTAGGTACATGATGGCTTAGTTCATTAATGTTTGCTGAATGCTTTGAGATTTTTCGGTAGACATAAGAAAGCAAAGGATTAATATCATTCACCTTCATTTGGTTTCTATTTTAGGATCTAAGAATTTTCAACTTTCATGTTAGCTCAGCAACATCTCACCTCCAGCCTAGTCTAAGAGAGACATACCCCATATGGACCCTTTTGTCACAGGACAGTTACTATAATGTACAACAGAACAGGTTGTCCCTGGCCTTGCCACAGAACCTCCAAGACACACACACACCCTCTACCCATTACTTGGTTAATACTGTCCCAGGAGTATGCAGGGTGCTTGATATGTAGAGGAATCACTGCTCTAAGAAATTGTACAATATGAAATAGACATGGCTTGGAGGATGACATCAAGATTCACAGATTCTAAGGGCAGAAGGGACAATTGTGATCATCTAGTCTGACTTCCTGTGTAACACAGGACATAGAACTTCCCCAACATAATTTTTAGAGCATGACTTTTAGATAAAACATCTACTCTTGATTTAAATAATTGTCTGCGCTGGAGAATCCACCATAACTACTGGTAAGCTATCCCAGTGGTTTATCCTTACTGTCAAAAGGTTGTTCCCTATTTAACATCTGAATGTGTCCAGCTTCAGCTTCCAGCCAGCAGATAATATTAATTGGGACTGTGTTTCTCTTCTAGATTGAAAAGCCCATTATTGAATATTTGTTCCCCAGGTTGGATAGACACCTATCAGGAATGATCTAGATGATGTTTGGCCCTGCCATGAGGTCAGCAGACTGGACTTGATGACCTCTTGAGGTCTCTTCCAGTTCTAGTATTCTATGATTCTGTGATAGATGCTGAGTGTAATCAAGTCACCTTCTCTTAGTTAAATTAAATAGATTGAGCCCCTTGAGACTGTCACTATGAGGCATGTTTTCTGATCTTTCTCATGACTCTTCTCTGAACTTTCGCCTCTTTATCATCATCCTTATTGAATTGTGGGCACCACAACTGCATGCGGTATTCCAACAACTGTCACACCATTGCCAAATCCAGAGAGGTAATAGAACATCTCTACTCGTATTTCATACTCAGGATGCCACTGTTTATGCATCCCAGGATCACATTTCCTCTTTTTGGCCACATTGTCACACGGGAAGCTCATGTTCAGCTGATTATTCACCACAACCACCACAAAATCTTGTTCACAGTCACTGTTTCCCAGGATAAAAGCCCCTTATTCTACAAGTATGGCCTGCATTCTTTATTCCTAGATATATGTTTTTATATATCAGATGAGGAAATACAAGCAAGTGAATGTTACAGCAATGAAATATCTGAAGATACAAATATAATAAACTGTCATTTAGTTCAAAAGGTTAAAATTTAAAAAACAAACAAAACAAAACAAAAACAAAGATTGGAAAGGTGCACCAGGATTAGTGCAAATCAGCTGCTTGATAAGAGTGAATTGCAGCTCACCAACAGTACTGTGGTCAATATGAAATTTGTTTTAAGGACAACACTCTGCTTTGGTCATCAAAAGCAGAGTGGTCATCAAAAGCAATATTTATTTATTGCCACACGTACCCAATTCTACCCCTCATCCTGAGACACTTGAAGGAAGATAGCGGACACTTTCCCAAAACATTTTTTTCTACAGGTTGCCCAAGTATGCCCATGAACTTCCTCCAGTAGCCCTGTGTGTATTTGTGAAATGATGCCCACGCTCACACTAGTGTGGCACAACTATGTTATGGAACTCGCTGGCAGCTAATTCCTGCGGTGTCAGTGAAATTTGAGGGGAGAGGGGGTGAGGAATCCCAGCAAACATGATGTAGTGCAGCTCCACATTTCTCTCCACAAGCCTGTGCAGCATTGCAAACTGCACATATTTGAAATCAAGCATACACTAAATATACAAAGCTAATGCTGTGCCTCTGCAGTATGCTGAAAGATACATCAAGGTATATTAGCACCATCTAGTGGTACGAGCAACCATGCAAGAATGCAGAATTTTAGTCTCTAAAGAATGCAAAGAATTATTTCATGAAATCTGTCCTCATTTTAGCTATCATAAATGCACATTCTCAAAAGGATGAATACATGTGTGCATAATCCAGATATGGACTTGCCCTTTCAGATATTTTCACTACACTTCAGATATTTTCAGAAAACTCAGAATTCGGATCTATTTTAATCCCACAATGTCCCTGGTCATGATTAGCACAGTTGTCCATAAAAATATTTTGTAGGAAAGAAATATTAGGTGTACATAAATACAGTTAAGAACAGGACAAAGCTATTATTGGAAATGAGGAGGTTTAATCTTATTTATCATGGCTATAGTCCTCTGATTAAAGGAGAGAAACTTTAGCTATGACTGGAGGAAGAGAAAAGGGAGTAAGAAAGGATCATGGCACTCTAGGATGTTCTGGTTCACATAGCACAGTGTTTTTCTTGTAAATAAACAAGTACTTTACAACTCCCTGCAACTTTATTAGTTTAGGGGCACACAGTTGTAACCAAAGATGGAAAGGCCTGCCAGAGCAGAAAAGTTTAGTAGAGAAGACACAGGAACAACACCCAACAAGAAAGACATAAGACAGCCTTCTGTATTTTCTCTAGCAGACCTGAACTAAATTCAGTCGACGATGAACTTGGTTGAAGTGAAAATAAGCACAGTATATTTCTCCCTTGGTGCATAAGAATCAATATACTAGGCAGTCTTTAAGCAGAGTGGGTTTTCTTTCAGGACCACCCTGTCTGTTTAGAATAGCACTCACACAACTCTGAACCAGAAAGCTACTGTAGAAAGCAAAGAGAATGCTGTGACTCTTTCAGGAAAGGTGGGTTGCTCTGAAGTATAGGAAGCACTAGCTAATGGTCAATGTGGTTATTTTGTGTACTTACATTGCCACCCTCTGACAAGCTAGTGGATTAAAATATTACCAGTCAGTGAAGGACAACTGACATTTTGGAAAAAATGTGTTATGCAGTACCAGACTGGATACACCATAATTTAAAAACTCTTAAGCAATAAATAAATTGACATATTTTTGGTTTGATTTTAATCTCTTTTCACACCTTTACATATTGCATATGCCCTTTAATGAAGCCCTGCACCTTGCCCCTCTGCTACAGCACCAGATATATAGTAAGCCTGGCTTTTGAAAGGCTTCTCTGAGGATATATAGCAAGGGTGGAATTCATCCTACTCCAAGCCCTGGTCTACACTACAACAGAAGGTAGAATTAAGATACACAAGTCCAGCTATGTTAATTATGTAGCTGGAGTCAACTTATCTCAAACTGAGTTTCTGAACAGTCATCATTTGGCATCATTTGTATCTTGGGAATGCAGTCCCATTTTCTCTTATTGGGTAATTGTCTATCAGTTATCACTATATTTTTGAGTACTGTTCTATGTCATTAAGATGACAACAGGTGAAGGTTAAAACGATTCCTTCAAGGGATACTTAACCTCCCATCCAGTATATTTGACCTTACCCTCTAATTATGATGATATTTTTACTTAGTATCTTCTGATCTGCCCTTTGACCATTCAGATTATGGTTCTACAAATCCAGACAGACTTTCCACTAGTCCTTGGCAAATTGGACTTGGTGACTATGATTCAGGAGGAGCAAAGGAATCATTTTTCGGTTATGAACACAGAGTGCACTTACTGTCAAGGAATCTCAGCAAGATATGTGGGCTTCTGGAGCAGATTGTCAAGCCATTGCTTTCCAGCTGGAACGGATCTCACAGCATGGCTGTGGGCAAAGTCAAAGGCAAGAAATAACAATCCCCTGCAGCAATGAAGTTTCTAATCATGATGAGAAATAAAGATAGGAGACAGAAATGCTACTGTTGCTTCTGAACTGGATTCCATCTTCGCTTAGGTAACTAGAGCCACAGAGTTTAGCATGCTAGTCAGAGAGGACTCCTTTGCCAGAGCACAGACGCTCAAGTATTAATATTCCCCAAAACAGTCCTGTTTGCTGAATAATTTGGTGTCATTTCAAAGCTCCTCTTACAGTGTCAACTACCCCAGTGGACACTAGATAAAATGAATTCCTCCTGTTGGGTATATATCTTACTCCACTTTTAGTTTATCATAGATGAATACAATCCAAAGACTGTTTTTGAAGACCCAAGAATACATATTGAAACCAATCTTTTGAAAAGAAGATTCCTAACAGACATCCTCTTTGTAACCAAGTGGACATCCTCTTTGTAACCTGCAATCTGTACAGTCTAACAAGGACCTGGATTCAATAGGTACTTACACAGCTATAGGTGTCCTAGTACTGAGCCCAGACCTGAGGTACAGCTGCTTCTACTGCAATGTCTTCCCCAAGGGGAGTGAGGACCCAGTCTGCCCATCACTGCCTTCTGAAGGCCTACCTGGGAGTATCTGACTGCCTAAGTTGGCGGATTAATAGCGGTTAACAAATGCGCACCTAGACTTAATAAATGTTACCAAGATCAGTCAAAAAAAAAAAAAAAGACATGCAAGAAGATAGGAGGCACTTGTGGAGAGGAGCTCACAGGAAGGCTGAGCAGGAAACCTAGAAGCAATGATCCTGTAGTCAGAAAGCTAATGGGGAGCCTGGAAGGGGTGCTCTTAGAAAGAAAGCTGAAGTGGGCAGGCATCCAGAAGGGCCTCGTCTCAACGCAGGGGTCTCCCAAGCACCAGCAAGAAGCCCAGCCTGAAAGGAACCATGTGTTGCTCCTAGAGAAGAGTTGCTGTGGGTAGACTTCCAAAGACCTCTGACTCCAGAGAAGGATCCTACACTGAAAGTGACAAGAGGGCTAACTCAAGGGACAGAGACCTGAGCTGAGAGAACTCACGATGAAGAGTCTGGATGGAATTGAGCCCTGGACATAGACGCCAGGACAGATAGAATAAGAATTACCTGGTCACCCAGCTAAAATGAAGATTTTGTTTATGTTCTGCATTGACCTTTCTATTAAAAATAAGACACTCCAAAGGGGGATGTATCTACATATATGTCTGGGCTTGTTGATATTCTGGGTTTTGAAAGAAGAGGCCTCCAGGAAAAAGCACAGGTGCCCTGGTGGCCACTCCATCTATAGTAATCACAAATGAAATGTGAGATAGTGTCCAATCAACGTGGACCCTATCTTTCAAAAAAGCAGATCGCTTTTTCGATGCGCTTTTGCTGTGTGGACAGTCTCTTTCAGAAGAAGTTTTTCCAGAAGATCTCTTCTGGAAAAGCTTTTTCCAAAAGAAGCTTGCAGTTTAGATGTAGCCTCAGTGGTAGAACTAGTCCTAGAGTTCCCAACTTTCCAAAATGGTGGATCTCCTCTCCCCTGCTGTCATACCTGTACAGTTACAATCAGAGGCCTCTCGTCTTGATTTCCCACATTTCAGATGGAAGCAGTCTAGAGGTAGATGTTCTCCATAAAACCTTTTTCCCTTGAACTGCTCTGCTCCCATTTGCACCTCCCCCAAACTTCTGCAGTAGTCCTGATCTGATGATCTATGAAAGACAGTGGTGGTGTAGCGTGCTTCTGCTTTTTGCTCTGTTGGGATTGGCACTGTAGGGGGCTGGACTTGATGACCTCCTGAGGTCTCTTCCAGCTCTATGATTCTATGATTCCTATGTGTTTTTTTTTTAAGTCTGTAAAAAACCTACAGCTTTCAGTGAGCATCTGGTGATATGGAATTTGTAAGAGACCATAGTCTGAATTAATGGAGACCCTTAGATAAGGTCAAGCATATAAAATGCCTTCTGATAGTCTAGAAAGCAGCATATCCTAGCAGTAACAAATAAAATGTGGCACTATTCTGAAAAAAATATTTTATTTCTTTGATTGTCAGAATAAACATTTGTTTATTTGAGGGAGGAAAGGACTTCGGATTTTTATACTGTGCTCATTACTAGAGTAACCCAGCTATTAGAGCTGCATAAGTTGGAAATACTCAAATATTTTTGTGAATTCTACATCACATTTTTATTTGCCCAGTCAGACAAGCTAACTATTTGGTCTTACAGGTGTGTAAAACCTTCCTCTGCCCCAAATTTTGAAAAAACTTTCCTTTGCCCCAAATTTTGAAGCCATTGAAATAAATGTCATCTTCTGACTAAAATAAATTGGTTATAATGACCAAAACAATAATCAGGAAGCAGAGGTAATATCTTGTGTTTTAGGTGACCACTGACAGTTTGAACTTGCTCAAAATAAATAAACAAACCCCATTCTGAACAGCATGTGACCCATCCATAGGTAAAAATTATATGCAGATTTTGAGGAACAATTTAAAGACAAATCACAGTCTGATTGTGGATGCAGCAGGCACATCTCCAGTTAAAAACTGATAACAATATAATCAAAGTTAGAGTTGGACTCCCATCACTCTTCAAACAGAAAGTATATTGTTCAGAAGAGCAAACTACTATGATACTCATAATCAGAACAAGCGGGGAAAGTAGCTGTGGGAAATGTCTGCATTTTTGGATTATTAGCTGTGCAGATTTAATATTGTATTCACAAAATTTAAAATCCCTATTGTCAGAAAGGTGTTGGGGAGGATAACATAGGGGTGGGGGCAGAGAGGAGAGGAAAGGGCCGATGACTAAGAACTTTCTCCTTACAGTTCAGGATTGCTGCATATACATATCTGGTTTACCTCATCACCGTCAGATGTAACAACTACTTCAGTCTCCCTCGCACATGTTGGTTTTGTTTAGCCATCTGAATTAAGACTCCATTCCTTCCAGGATAATAAAGACCAAAACTCAGAGAGGAAAAAAACAGTCCTTCCCCCTCCACCAACCACAGACTACTTCAAAAAATAGTCCCAACCAGCTACTCTTCACCTTTTCTAAGCCACAGTCCTCCTTTGAGGGCCTGAGCTATCATCTTCCCTCAGTAGTGCTGGAACAATTTTTAAGTTGGGGGTGAATTTATGGGACCCTATGCAATTGAGACTGCCCCCCCTCCACGAGGCTTCTACCTACGCTAGAAGAGCCCCTTGTGACTTCTGCGAGGGCCTGGGGCTTCCCTCCCCCACCCCATGTAGCTTCTGCTGGGGGCCTGGGGCTTCCCTTCTCTCCAGGCACAACTTCTACCAGGGTTTCCTTGGGGCCAGCAGACCAGGAGGGATACCTCAGTTAGCAGCACAGGGGTGAAAGGGAAAAGGGAGAAGTCCTGCCACCCGCAGGAGAGATCAGCTTGGAGGAAGGGCTGGAGAGCAACCAGGCAGTGGAGATAACACAGAACAGTCCTGAGGAATACAAACACACATGGCAGTGTAGGGACACCCCAAAATTTGGTGTATGCATAGGGACAGCCCTGGTGGGGGTGCTGAGCTGCACCCCACACACACACACTTATCCCAGACTAAACCACTCACCATCCCAAGCTGGTGCCACAGCTGGGGGCAGCTGCGGAGCCCCAGGCTGGGGCCAGGAACAGAGCCGTAAGGCAAGGAATGGAGCCCCAGGGTCAGCAGCTTGTATTGTGGAAATCCCTCTGTACAGCGCAAGATAACATGACATTTGGGTTTACTCCTCCACAGGGGACATGCACATGAGTGCTAGCTGAATCCTCTCACACAGCTAAAAGTCACTGTTTTATCTAAATGTGTGTATCTTTAGTGCATATGACATTATGCTAGCGTGTTATATGGTGGTCACTAAAATGTGCTATACATTGAGGAATATTAGCTCCCCAGAGATGACAGCAAGGAAAGTAACCAGCGCCCAGGCTAGTGTCAAAACAACAAACAACAGCCATTTTCCAGCAAAGGAGCTACAATTCAACGACTCCCATTGCTGTGGTCTTATGCAGTAATTGCCAAGCCTTGCCTATAGACTCAGCAATGTCAACAGACATACCTGGACCTGCATGCTCCAAGCACATAGGACTGAGGGTATAAAAGGACCGTGGGATCCCATGTTTCACCTTTGTCCTGCTCCCATCTACGCTACAAATAATAAGGACACTGAAAAGAAGACTGATGATGCCAACAGAGGATATTGAGCACTGCATTATCCAAGGTGGGTGAGAAAAGCTGCTTCATCTAGCTGTTGCACAATCTAATAACGCTGAAAGTTTAGACTGATTGCTTATTTTTTATTTTATTTTATTTTAGTAACTACTCTGACCTTTTGCCAATCACTTCTAGTCCCTTTCAGTCTTACCTTTGGTAGTCAACAAACTTGTTTTATTGTTTTCCTTATCAGTGAGTTTGCCTGACGTGGTCGGTAAATTTGGTCAGGGGTTTTACAAAGGCTGGCATATATCCACTTTCCATTGATGAAGTAGTGGATCAATTAACAAATTAGACAGTATGATCCTGCAATACAGTTCTGGGAGCTGAAGGTGAATTTGGTGTGTGCCTTGCTCTGAGGGATTCATGAGTGGCTCTGGGAGCATTCATGCAGCCTAGCAGCTGAGTGTGGTGCTCCATATTAGGCTGTGCTGAGTGATAACTGGGCCTGGAGGGCTTTGCTGCTTGACAAACAACCCAGGATGGTGAGTTAAAGGAGTCACAGAGGTCCCACAGGCCCAGGATGTACATTGGGGAACCCTTCACATTTCCCTTCCCAGGGTATTTTCTTCATTTCTCGCTGCAACATCTTTAGTCACTTCCCATATGCCTTTCTAGCTCCCTCCTGAGAGATTCACCCATCATCCTGTTCTCTCCAGGCTTGGTCAAGATCAGGTCATATTTGCTCTTACTCTTCCTTTCTTCAGAGAGACCCATAATAGGTCTAACCCCTTCCTCAGTCTCTCTCCTTTTATGTCTTGCTGCTCAATTCCTAGGAGGCCTTGTAGTCACATGAGTGCGGGCTACAGGAATTAGGAATCCAAGAATGCCTTGCTATTTGATCAGGATTGTGTCAAGGCATATGCCTGCTCAAGTGACCCAAGCATGCTCTGTTGAACACCCTCAGGTACATAGTCAATAATCATGGTGCTATTAGGGCAGTGTGTTTTCAAACCAAGGGCAATGACCCTTAAAGATTATGTCCATGTCAAGTTTAAACCCCACCTATTATGGCTCCAGCCTTGCATGGAAAAGGAAAGAAAGTGTCTTTAGACTTTTTTCAGTGGGGGAAGTGTATATTTTTTAGCCTTGTAAAACTCACACTTGGCTGAATTCTTCCCTCTCCCTGCAAATAATTTATGTCAAAGAGAGACTCATCTCGGCAAACTCATCCACAATCTTCAAGTTCAGAAATCTCCAAGCACGAAAACAAAGGGATGTATTAATGTTTTACAAAACAGTGGTCATAGCTTATCTGTGCTCTAATATACAGGTGTTCCCTACCAGTACTTCTAATGCAGCAGTATCATACTAACATCACATGTAACTCATCCTAATGCTCTCTATGCTTTCATTTCAAACTTTCCACAGTTCCAGTAATAGCTGTAAGATGGACAAAAATGGATTCCACTTGTATACAAATGTATTGTAGCAGTTTCCAGTGTAGGGGTGGCATTGACTGATGTTAATTTTAACACTATGGGTTTTTTAATTCTGAAGTTTCCAAAGCCCATAATTAAGAAGAGGGCTAAAAGTTTAGCTTTTAACTTAATTAAAATCAACCAATGTGCCAACTATCAAATCATTTGTAAAAGCTTCAACTTTATCCTCCTTTTCCAGAATGGGCACTCTTCCAACCTCTGAATCGAGAGCCAGAAAAACCTACCTAGAAAGCCATATCAAATCAGGTCATGTTCACCTGCCCCTCCACCAACTTTCCCAGCCAATTTGTAGTCCCAGTCATTCCTACACAGTAATCATCTAAATATATTTGTAACGGTAATGTTGTGAAAGTGCTTACAGGACTCTGATCAGGAATGAGAATGTTGGAGAGAGAGGTGTTTTTTCCATCCCACGCATATCTGAGTTTGGAAGTTTTTTCTCTGTTCTGCTCTAGGATGAAACTAGAATCTTTCAAAGGCTTTTTATTGTTGTTTTACAACAACAGAAACACCACAAAGAGCCAGTTGCTCCAGAACAGTCCTGGGTTTAGGACACAGGAGATTTGGCTTTAAGTGTCTGATCTAAATCAGACAGCACAAGGACATGAACTCAGATCTCTAATACGTGAGCGGAATACCCTACACACCAGGGCTATGTCTACACTACAGTGTTCTTCCGGAAAAAGCTATGCAAATTGCGAACTGAAATTTACGTGGCTTTTTCCGCTTCTTTTTTCAGAAAAGGCTTTTCCAACATTTGGCCCATCTACACTGGGCCAAATGTCGGAAATAACCCCTTTTTTGGAACATTCCTTCTTCTTTGTAAAATGAAGTTTACAGGGATGATGAAAAAGCGTGTCTGCTCTTCTGAAAAATTTTTTGGAAGAGCAGACGCGTTCCCTGGACACGGCAGAGTTTTTCCGGGTTACCTCTGGTATCCCAGAAAAACTCTGTAGTGTAGACATAGAGCAGGTGACTGGCTATGCTAGACCCTTTTGACAAAGCTTTCAGAGGAGCTGGGATAGCCCTGTAAAATAATTAATGATAAAAGGTTTCTTAAAAAAATTCCTAAAAAGCTCTAATCATGGCCTCATTGTGGCAATCAGGCTACAAACAACAAAAAGAGACAATGCCTGCCTCAAATAGCTGCAGTCCAAGTATGACATGAGTCTGATACCCCTTGAAAATATCACAGAAACCTTAACCAAAGCAGGAACTCTAGGTAGAACAGGAGAGCAGTCAGCTAGGCCCATTCCTTTGTTGCTTCCAACACTGGGAAGGTAGGCATCAAGTCTCCCTATATTCGCTGGACAAAGATAAGAGCTTCCTGTTGCTGCCAAATAGATATCTGTGCTTTTTTTTTTATCTGAAGATCCTGGGTTGAGGCCCCGCTGATAACCCATACTGGTTTATTTGTTTTTCTCCTCACCTCAGCAGCCTCCAAGTCACACAAAAACATGTGAGAACAGCCAGACTAATTGTCCTTATAGCCTAATATCCTGTCTCTGACAGAGGCCTGCAACAAACCTTCCAGGGGCATGAACAGGCCAATTTTGGAGAGATCCACCCCTGTATCCTCCTCTGAGCTTCTGGCAGTCAGAGGTTTAGAATCACCCTTTATATGGGGTTGAAGCCCTGATTTTCTTGACTAATAGCCATTGATGACTTATCCACTACTTCTTTTAAACCCAGTTTACTTTTGACCAGTATAACAGTCTATGGTAATGAGTTCCATATATTAATTGTATTCTGTGTGAACAAAAAGTATTTCCTATTGTTTTTATTAAACCAATTGCCTATTAATTTCATTGGGTGACCCTTGTTTATTGTATTGTGGGAAGGAGTAAATAACACTTCCTCAATCACATACTGTACCTCTATCACTAGAACCACCCCCACTGAGACACAGAAATCACACATACACCTACTACACAACCACCCTTTGCGTGCAACCCCCAGTGGAGATATGTTACCAAATTGCCCTTTCTCTTTTAATACATGTTCAAGAATATGAACTACTGAAATGCTGCATGTCTAAAATGGTGCATGTAACCCAATCTTCTATCAGCTTTAAACTAGGGCATAATGTGTGAAGGAAACACCTGCCTTTTTTTATAATATTATAATGGCCACAGCAGAACATTAAAATATTCAAATCACTTGAGAAGGAGATTTTGGTCAGCAGTTTATTTTGCCTAAACTGTACTCTTGTCCAAATCCCATAGTCTGTTTGGAAATATTGGATGTGTGTGCCATGCGATGTTTCAAAATAAAGGCCTTCTACAGCACTTTACCACAGAATGCAGTTAAGTATAGTGCTCTAAAGAGTTTAGAATAGCAATGAATTTTGTCATAAGTTAAGAGCAAGTTACACTGCAACAAATTGGAAAAAAAATAGCAAAATTTGATATAGTCAGATAACATACCATAATTTTAATATACAGCCCCTATTACCACTAGGTATAATAGCAACTCTTTTCTGTGGAAAGAATATGGGCTTCATTGCTATGCTTTTATTTCTATGCGAATTTCTATGCAAAAGAAATTCAGCTTTGAGTTTGAAGACGTTCCAGTAGAGAGGTTTCCCCACCCATCTTTTCTTGTGACAGCTTTGTTCTGAAAGATCATAATTTAAAACTTTTCAGTTAGGCCATCAGATAAGCGGTGCTTCTCTGAGATTCTCTGGCTAATTTATACACAAGAGATGCTTAAATTGGCTCTCTTGTGTAAGTTAATATGCCTTCAAAATTCTATCACTGGGGAAAATGTCAATCAAGTCAAGAAGATCTGCACAGAAAGCAAGCATAGACGGTAGGTGAGTACTGCCGAATTTGGAAAATGGGGAAAGAAAGCAATAAAATAGCTTTATGCTCAGAGCAAGCAAATCCTACTACCATTTGATCTCCAAGTATTTCTTCCTTTCAATGTGTGTGATTATAATGAGAATACAGAAAATGGCTGCCCAAATAAATGAGAATTTTACGTATTCTGGGCTCAGTTGACTCCAGAATTTCTGCCAACAAGAGCTGGGAGAAGAAAGTCTACCCAGAGGGAGAATGACAGGAGTGTTTGCCACCTAGAGTTAGCCAACTGGTCGCTAGACCCAGCTGGGGCTTACCTAGAGCACTTGGCCAAACATACTGACTCAGCACATTTTCCCAGGATCCATGCAGGACAGCTCCTCAGGAGCATGGAGACAAGCTGAAGCTGTCCCTGCAGGATAGCAACAGTGCAAATATTGTCACGGACTTCCCAAGAGACTGAGTCTCCTTTTGAGTGCAGCCTCTAGGATGCTTTAAGGAGCACATTCTGTTCCAGCATGATAAAGGAAGCCTTTTGCTCGTTATTTTCTGTGAGAGTCCCCTTTGAAAGTCTAGTTCAGCTACCACGTTATGTGTCACCTTAGGGTTTCACATAACACATTAGCTGCTTTCTTCATCACAGTCCTCACCCAACATGCACAGATCCTGTGGCTACAACATGAAAAATGATTACTAGAGAAGGTACGTCTGAAGCCAGGCAATACATGAAATGACAAATTAGGGTCATATTGTTCTACTAGCTGTTGAATGTAATGGTGCCAGGTGGGCACATAAGCACAGTTTCAAAGATCCCCTACTCACATTCATCAAAACTTCTCAGAAATCATCTCCAACTAAAATGTTTTCAAATAGGCATTCTTTGACGTCTTTAGGGTTAACTATATGGGAGGAGTCATTTTCATTAGGCAGCATAAAGTAGCCCTTTATGCTGATAGAAAGGATGATTAATTCCCAAGATTTAGATTTAATGTGTCTGGCAGTCAGGTTAATTCAGGGCTTGTCTACACAACACTGCACGGGATTGTAAAGTGCTCTAACATGTTGGGCTTTACCTGCCCCATGTAGACCTTGCTGGTATGCTTTAAAAGATAACTAGATCACAAGGTCCTGTTTCCAATAGCACTATGCTGACATGAGCTAGGTTGACATTTAGTCAACACCAGCAGGGTCTACGCAGGGCAGCTAGAGCACAATACATTGGTTCACTTTACAAATCACACTCCACTGATGCCCTTTGCCAGCATTGTGTGGACAAGCCTAGAGTGATGCCCCATTGCTTGAATTCTTGGAAACTCAGGGGCAAACTGTTCACAGCACAATCTGAACTATTGGTGGATCTGAGGCTCTCCTTGCACATCTCCTCTGATGGAAACAATGCAAATCTTTGCCCAGTTTCAGATTGGTAACGTTATTATTTACCCTTCAGAGCTATCTCTGACCAACTTCAAGGGCCCAGTTGTGCTGTAAGGGGCTGATCAGCATTAGAAGTGATGTAGCACTGCCATGCCCCAGGAAGAGCTCAGGGAGGGGTTATGCCTCAGTTTGTGTGCACACACTAACTGCACACATAGGGTATGTCTATACTACATGGCTCTGTCGACGGAGTCATGTAGATGAGCTTTGTAGACATAGCAAAATGAAGCGGCGATTTAAAGAATCGCCACTTCATTTACATCAAAATGGCGGCCGCCGCACTGTGCCGATCAGCTGTTTGTTGGCACAACGCGGTAGTCTGAACGCTCCACGGTTGATATCAAAAGGCTTTGTCAACCGCCCCGGTAAACCTCATCCCATGAGGCATAATGGGGCGGTCGACAAAGGCTTTTGATGTTGACCGCGGAGCGTCCAGACTACCCGCTGCGCTGACAAACAGCTGATTGGCACAGCGCGGCAGCCATTTTTATGTAAATGAAGCGGCAATTCTTTAAATTGCCGCTTCATTTTGCTATGTCTACAAAGCTCATCTACATGGCTCCGTTGACGGAGCCATGTAGTGTAGACATACCCATAAGGCTTGTATGGAAGGGGAAGTACAGCTCAGTGAGTTGGGCATGAGTCTGAAACTTAGGAGAGCTGGTTCCCTGCTCTGCCACAGACTTCCTGTGTGACCTTGGGTAGGTCACTTAGCCTCTCTGACCATCTGCCAAATGCACTTCCCTATCTCAGAGAAATATGATGAGATAATATATCAAAGACTGTGAGGCGCTCAGATACTATGGTGAAGGGGTTTTTGGATGGGGACAGAACACAGATATGTCTGTTGTAAGCCCCTCTGCATATCCTCCAGAGTTCTCCTCTGAAAAAGGGATTGCCATTGTGATGGACTGTTGCACAGATCACATAAAGAGAAGTAGAGAGGCCTTGTTCTCTTGGTTCTCTCCCATCCATGCCCATCTATACAACAGCCAATCACACTCTGTCCTCAGTTATTTTGGTAAGGAGCTGAAAAAAATGTTCTCTCTGACCTTTAAGAATCCAGTTAAACAAGGGACAGCATCAGAATTATTTTTGTGGCAGTGTAAAGGGGTATCATCAGTTTGCCATATAATCCTCTCCAAAGACTGAGGCAGAAGTAAGCCAGGTGTGAAAACCAGCTTGTAGGGCTCTGGTCAGTCTTTGTGGATAGACAGTTACATTTTCCTTTTTATTTGTGTGACTTCCCTCCTCCTCCAACCTTTGCTATGTGATGGACCCATTCACAAGACCTGGAGAAACTGACCACACAGCTGAAACAGTGAAGCTGGCTCTACAAAAAGTCCCATAAAACATGCTATAAAAGAAATGTACCTCATCCAGCATCAGGTCCTGCTTCTGCCTCAGGGTAAGGCTACACTGTGGTTTTTATTTCGAAGAAGGTATGCAAATTGCACTCACGTTTGCATATCTTCTTCCGGTTTTTTTTCCGGAAGAGGATTTTCCGATATTTGGCCCATCTACACAGGGCCAAATGTCAGAAAAAAATCCTCTTTCGGAAGCCGCCTGTACACCTCATTTTACAAGGAATAGGGGGGCTTCCAAAAGACGGTTTTTTCTAACATATGGCCCCGTGTAGACAGGCCAAATATCGGAAAATCCTCTTCCGGAAAAAAAATGGAAGAAAATATGCAAATGTGAGTGCAATTTACATACCTTCTTCGACAAAACCCCCCCACAGGGTAGCCATACCCATAGTGTCCTTTCTCCTGCATCCAAGTGAGCAGCAGCATTTGGGGCTTTGTTGTTACTTTCCCCTTCTGGGGAAGGATTCTTAACATACATTAAACATTTTCGTTCCAAATTAGAAATTCATTATCACCTTTTATGGGCTCAGCAGCTCTTTGCATCTTTCAGGGGCTCAGCAGCATGTCTGGTTCTTGTGGTGACTTAATTCCCCCTGAAGAGATTTTTTTTTTCCTGCAGCTCAGTACAGGTGGGTCCTGCCAGGCCTTTGGTAGGCAAAACATTTCACCTTGACTCTGGGTCACCTTCAAGAGCCTCCATTCTGATGTCTCATCTTTAATCTTCCACCAAGACATCAGATCCCCAGTTCTTTAAGTTTCTCTGCCAGGCCCATTGCAGCCAATTTCCCTTGTTCTTCCCTAGCCTCTGGCCTTCTTCCCTCTTCTCTGATGCTTGTTGCCTCAGCCAAATGCATCACCTGTAAGGCAGATAATTCAGTACAGACAGAGCTGAGACTAACTCCCTTAAAAGAAAGAGCCAAACTCTAATGAGTTTACACAAAGTAAACTCATTAGAAACTGGAGAAAAAAACACAGAGAATAATATTTTCTTTCTCTAATCTCCTTCACCTATAATAATTTAAGTGTTACATGCATCAATATTATGTCAAAATTCAAACACATGTGTGATTTTTAATTCAACAGTGTCCCGTTTTTATTTCCCTAATGTGTTAATGACTTTGATTTGTATTGTACACAGGTAAAGCTATAACCATGTCTGATTCAGATTAAAGGGTGGCAGGAAATCTCCTGATGTGAAACTGGTTGCCTTGTCCTGCCTACTCACTTTGTATCTTCAGGAGTAGGTCACTATGGATACAAGTTCATAAAACTATCAATCCTGCAGCCAATCACTGCCTGTGTTAACAGGGTGTTGGTGTCATGCCCTGAAGAGCATGTACAAGTTTATAGCCACTAAAGAACGCTTCTCCAATTACTACACTAAGGTGCTTGTTTAAAGTGAGTTGCTCCATGTGTGGTATTTTGCTCAACATCTGTTTCTAGTTAGCTCTTTTTCTGAGTGTGTGTGTGTGTGTGTGTGTACTGAATCCATATTTAATTTCAAAACAAGACAGAGTTTAAGGTAGAAGTTCATATGACTTGTAACAAGGAAAAGGCCACAACTCAAACCTGATATTGTTCAGTTTGTGTATTGGTATTCAGGTGATGTCACTGGAGTTTCTCCGCCCCCTCCCCCTCCAATCTGTTGCTTTGATTCCTGTAAGAAAATACTCATCAAGACACTTAATTATAACTATATTACAGGGTAGGCAGAGGTTAGCTTTCTATGGCTTTGTCTACACTTAACAGTTTAAAGCGCAGCCTCCACAGCACTTTAAACTGAAAGGCTGTGTCTAGACTGGCAAGTTTTTCCGGAAAATCAGCCGCTTTTCCGGAAAAACTTGCCGGCTGTCTACACTGGCTGCTTGAATTTCCGCAAGAACACTGACGATCTCATGTAAGATTGTCAGTGTTCTTGTGGAAATACTATGCTGCTCCCGTTCGGCAAAGTCCTTTGCGCAAAGCTTTGCGCCAAAAGGGCCAGTGTAGACAGCTCAGATTTGTTTTGCGCAAAAAGCCCGATCACGAAAATGGCGATCGGGGCTTTTTTTGCTAAAGATCTAGATTAACGGACGCTTTTCCGCAAAAAGTGCTTTTGCAGAAAAGCGTCCGTGCCAATCTAGACGCTCTTTTCCGCAAATGCTTTTAACGGAAAACTTTTCCGTTAAAAGCATTTCCGGAAAATCATGCCAGTGTAGACGTAGCCAAAGTGTGGCCAAGGCACAAGTGCTGAAAGATCTCCCAGGGCTCCATGTAAACCACCTCTGCAAGGGGAGTAGCTACCAGCAGTGGGAGCGTGGCTCCCAGCACTATAACCTGGTTCACACTGGTGCTTTACAGTGCTGTAATTTGCCGCACTTGGGGAGAGGAGTGTTTTTTCACACCCCAGAGCCAGAAAGTTACAGTGCTGTAAAGTGCCACTGTTGACTTGGCCTATGAAATCTTTTGTTCACCATGTTTCATAAAGTAAGTTTTCCTGGAACGTGATTACATGCAACCTTTGTAACTTACATAGTTTATTAACCAAAGAATCAGACGAACATTTAAAATAAACCATTATCACATTTTATTGACAAAGCACACTACACATGACTGGTTGGCATGTGAAATAATCTACTCAAGTTGTGCTCATGTAGAAACAATGTAAAAACATCCACACATACTTTAGCTGATTAAGGTATTTGCACATTCAGTGTAAGCATATTCTTGTTTACAGTCATAGCCCCTGTTCCATATCCAAACTCAGTCTCTTGTCAGCAACTCAAGTTCTATCAATATTTCAAGAATACACACAGAGCCAGAATCAGTCCCATTGAAGTCAACAGGAAAACTCCCTTTCATTTTAATGGGATAGGATTGGATCCTTAATTTAGCAGAATGATTCTACCTTACGCTCTTACTTCTGAGGAATGGTTTGCTGACATGCAGTTTACCAAATACTCTTGTTAATTTCACAAACACAAGTTATATCATATCTTTATTATTTCCCACACAGTTTCCTCACTGAATTAATTGGATACACTTACTGTAATACACCATAACCCGTGATGGCTAAAATTGTGTGCTTGAATTGCACTGTTGTTCTAATTGTGTTGGTCACAGGATACTAGAAAAAACGATGTGGGTGAATTAATATATTTAACTAGACTATTGTTGGTGAAAGAGACAATCTTTCAAACTTACACAGATCTGAAGAAGAGCAGTGTGAGAAATGAAGCTTGTCATTTTCACAATGTGCTTCAATTAGCAGTTCTGGTGACAGAACACACGAGCACATTAAGGTTACATTCCACTCTCATGTATACTACTATTGTCATACCAGACATGCCAACTTTTGCAAATTAATAGCGAGAGCTTCAATTTCCAATTAAAATTAAGTCTGACTCATGATTTTGTGATAAATCTCTCAAATGCCATGATTTTGGAACCAACTTCATGATTTTTAGGGGTCTGACTCACGATTTTTGATCTTTCGAAACTGTAATTCTGGAGTTACTCCACTGAAGTCAACATTACTGTTTCCCTGGCTTCTCCTTCCCATTGAATACTGTGTTTTGAGCATGTTTCTCCACATTCAATCTCAGCTTTTAATCTGTCTGCACATGGGTAATTTCTCTGATGTAAATTATTTTATATTATTTCTCTGTCCTTACAAAGATTTGCAAATCTTCCAACACCACAACCATCACTCAATGCTTCCTCTAATCTTTTCCATCCATGTGCGGAATAAATATTTTATATGCACTGAGGCATGTGCAAATATGCATCACTAGTACAAACCATTTTTACTATAATCTGCCGTGAGTCCTTTTGTGGCTCCGGGGCCTGAAAAACTTAATTTCCTTTGCTAGACACTTACACCTCCCAAACCTTTAGGCTCTGATTCAGCAAGTTATTTTAAGCAGATGCCTAACTTCCCAGCTGTGAGTTGTCTCATAATGAAATGACTCATGCTTAAAGCTGGGCAAGTGCTTAAGTAAGTTCCTTGAAGCAGGATTGTCTTTTGTGCATTATATCTTTGTACAGTGTTTAGCACAACTGAACTCTGGTCTCTAGATGCTATTGTAAATGAAATAAAGAAGTACCTCACTGAAATAGTAGAAGTACTTTTATCCAGAGGTGCCTATTAAAAGCTTCATGAAATCTTGGGACAGATATCTCCTATAGGCCAGCATTCCAGAATGATAGACTGATGTGTCTTTGTTCAGCACTGTTAAAAAAGTGACCAGAGAAACTTGTGAATAATAGCATTTGTTTAAGTATTAGGCAATCTTTGAAATATTTATGTCTGAATAGGATTTATATAAATATTTCCACCAAAAAAGAATGTTTCTAGAATGGCTCATTGTTACTTTGAGTTATTTTATTGCTGAATGATGTTTAATTCATAAAAAACAGGAATAGCTACATCCAGGCTTTGAGCCTAAATTTCAGCCTAAAAGGAGACGGATACATACCATGGGATACATTTGCAGACAATCAGCAACATGTTTTATAACAAATCCTATTTCAACTATACTCAGATTATAATTTTTCTTAAGTAATATGAAAGAAAATGTGCACGTTCAGTAATAGATAAAGGCCCACATTCAACAAAGCACTTAAGTGCAAGCTTATGAGTAAGTTCCATGCTTCAGTGCTTTGCTGAATCAGGATCAGAATGAAAATCTTGCAACTCTTACTGAAGAATCACCTTTAGTTATCCAGATTAGCACACTGAAATCAGTGAGACACCAGTAACAACCTACAGCAACAGGTCCTTATTTGAAAAAAAACCACTCTTAAAATCTCACAAAGAAAATATTTAGGACAACTTCTATGTGACTATATTCAATTGTATTTGTTATGGTAAAATACTGAATTAGAGAATGGATGGGTTTGTGGTCTCTATGCAAACTAGGGGAAGAGACATGCAATAAATCACATTTCACTATGGGAGAGAATCTTTGAGAAAAGACTAGCAATAAACACGACATTAATTTTAAAAGAATAAAAATGGCAGCCTTTGGTGCCCAAGAGCTAGCTATCTGTCCTCCTCCCCCTAACTTGGCTTGGAACTTTTAGCCTCAGGGAGCCTTGAGGAAAACTGGGGCGCTCGAGTTCCACACTGAGTGGGACTTTCAAAGAGGAAGCTGATGGGGATTGGGGTGGAGTAGCCGGCCCTGGGAATGGCTCCGAGATTCCAGTCCCCACAGACTTGGGTAGTGCCACTGGAAACATCCTCATCCTCCACCACCAAAGAGTTTCTCCTTTAAGCGAGGCTAAAGCTCAGGATAGAGTGAGTTTCCAAGTATATTCCCCACTCATAATTCTCAGGCCAGGTCTACTCTACAGACTTCAGCCAGCATAGCGACATTGGTTTTGGCTGTGATTTTTGATTGATAAATCAGTGCCAGGAGAGCCTTAGTGAAGACACAGTTATACTGGCAAAACTGTGTATTGGCCTACTCAGAGCTTGTTTTGCTTGGAGTAAGGCGAGTTTTACTGAACCAGTACAACATGCAACACTGGGAGCACTTTGCTAGTATGGTACACTGGTGTTCCTATACCAGTGTAGTACTCCTTCTGTGGACAAACCTCAGGCCACGAGGGACAAACTGATAGGACAGACTGTATGGGCATAGCTTAGAAATGTCTATTGAACCATAAACAGCGAAACCCTGCCCATTAAAACTTTCAGCACATGAGTCTTCCCAAAGTACAAGGGATTTCTTCCTGAGTGTGACTCAAGGCAGTGGAGTGTGTCTGTACCATTAGTGAAGTTAACATGGCTCTCTTTTGGATCTCCCTGGTTTTGGTTTAGCTGAGACAGCACATTTTGCCCCAGACTGTCTGGTTTGTCATTCTACTTGCTTTAGAAACTGCTAGAGTTTCTAATATTAGAGAGCACCTTCAAATCTCAGCAAATACTTTAAAATCATAAACCTAAGTGTTTATCTTCAATTTATATTCATATTTCAATTTCACTAGGACTTAAGAGCCACATAAAAGTCCCATATTTTATATATTTATAGCATGCCTACCACTGTAACAGAACAGCTAATACTGTGGCGAGAGTTGGTAGCAATAGAAAATGAAAACAACTATTCCTAAAAAAAGACAAAAATATGTAAATGAGGACTTGTATAATCATCAAACATACAAGCCAGGATATTACATCTTTTCTAAAAGAGTGCCACATTTCTGAATTATCAGCCTTTAATAAATATTCCAATAAATGCTAGAAAAAAAAAAACAAAAAAACCCCCCTTGAACACATGAGATTTTCAGCCTATTTTTCAGGCCAAAAAAATCTAGATAATATTTGATTTATTTCAGAATATCAGTCTTTGATGTTCACCCATCACTAACTATGAAAACTATGGGAGTGAATCCCACCCGAAACAAGTAACACAAGTAATTGAAAGGAGCATTATATTGTAGCTGAATACATAAATCTGCAGAACCTAGAGTACATTTTCTGATATATAGACAGACTCTAACTAACAACATTAAGGACCACCAAAAGGCAGGAGGATAGAAAGAAAACTTCCCAGAAAATTCCCTGAGGGAGATGACTGATAATCTGGATACATAGATCAAAAGGTTTCAAAATTTTGTTAAATGTAGAAATTACAGAACAGACAAAACTTTCTATTTAAAGGAGTATGTTAAATGAGAAACAAAAAGCACAAAAACATGATTTAAAGGAAAAGATATTGCTGTGTTTTGAAACTTGATTGAAAATAATTTAAAAGAGGTAGGGAGAATATAATCTGAAGGATTGGAAAGAATTTGCATTGATCTTGCACAAAAACCCAAAATGGCCAAGCAATACATGTCCCATTTCAGAAATGCGCCCAAGTGAAACCCACATCATTATTAATAGAATCAATGAAACATGTGGACGACAATACCACCTGCTAAAAGAGAAAATGTCAGAAGGGGAGACACCAACACCCCTCTATCCTTCCATCAGAAGAAGAGACACTGCCAGTCCACATCAGAACCAGAAACTCAGGGCTTGGCTAGACTAGAAGTGCTACAGCGGCACAAGCTGCACCGATGCAGCATGTCTAGTCAAAAGCTCTTTCCCATCAGTATAATAAAACCACTTCCATAAGAGGCAGGAAAAGCTCTCCTGCTGATATAGCTCTGTCAACACCAGCACTTAGCTTGGTGTAACTTACATTGTTCAGGGGAGTCACTTATTCACACCCCCTGAGCGACATAAATTATACTAACAAAAACAGTAGTGTGTACAAGCCCTTAGATACATTTTTGTAGGCTTCCACTGATTGGCTGGTGTTCTTCCTGACTCTGAGGCTACATCTAGACTACAGGCTTCTTGCACAAGAAGCTTTTTTTGGAAGAGATCTTCCAAAAAAACTTCTTGCACAAGAGAGTGTCCACACTGCAAAAGCTCATCGAAAAAGCGATGCACTTTTTCGAAAGATAGCGTCCAGACTGCCTGGACACTATCTTGTATGTAAGCAGTGATTGCTATGGACAGAATGGCCACCAGGGTACCTGTGCTTTTTTCTCTTCTCTCTTCTTCCGAAAAAACATCCTCTTCCCCGTCCACACACACCTTTTTGTGAAAGAGCTCTTTCACAAAAAGGCTTCTTCCTTGTAGAATGAGGATTACCAATTGCGCAAAAAGCGCTCCATTCTTTCGATTTACTGTTGAAATAATGTGTTTGCAGTGTGGACATAACTCAAGTTTTGTCAGAAAAACAGCCGTTTTTCCAACAAAGCTCTGTAGACTAGACATAGCCTGATTTTGACCTTTGAGAATGGTAAACTGGACATACATGAACAACCAAGGCAAGTAGGGGATGAGAGATAAGAAAGACTTTGATAACACTAGCTATCATGGGGGGAGGGTTATTTAAAAAAAAAATAAACAAAACCTAACAAGGAGCATAAATAATTCCTTCTTGATTACTTTGCTTATTATTACTTATACTTTCCTTTTCCCCTTATCTAATCTATTTATTGCCAGTTTAGAAATAAATACGTCAAGACAGGGATGGCATCGTCTTTGATGTCTATATCCTGGCCTCTGTTTATGAAGTTTATACATTTTTCTGCACAGCAATATGAAACAATGTTGATTTATTTTTGTGTGTCAGGTGCATAATCTCTTTAATCATGTCCATTAGTTTCATTTTTAGAAATCTATCACTTCATCAATTTTTGGATAGATATTTTTTCAAGATTTGTTGAATCAATTGGGGTTTGATCCCACAGACACTTATTACACAAGCAGGATTTATTCAGGGGGAGGTAAAACAACATGGTGCACAGACCCAGAACCAAACCTAAACTCCACTTAAGTCCCATCTTTGCACAGGGATGAATTTCGCTTGTGAGTAAGTTCCACTGACTTCAGTTGGATTACTAGTTTGAGAAAGTCTTTGCATGGTACACCTTTACCTAGAAGGCTTAATTTTATCTAGCTATTCATTACAGTGCTAGTACAGCTCTTTTTATTCATAAATTATATTTACGATCATCTAGTTTGAAAAATGCACTGTTATTCTATCAAGCATCACATGTTCACTATTATTTGAAACAGTACTTCTTACATAAAAGCACTATGCAAACATTGGCTACCAGAAGCTATGTCTAGACTGCAGGCTTCTTTCGGAAGAACCTTTTTTTGGCAGAGATCTTCCAAAAAAACTTCTTCCAAAAGACAGCGTCCACACACAAAAGTGCATCGAAAAAGCGATGCACTTTTTCAAAAGAGAACGTCCAGACTGATTGGACACTCTCTCGCATAAAAGGCCACCCGGAATCACTTCAGGCAGGCCTTTAGGTCACTGGTTGCTTCTGAGTGCTGGTGCCAGAGCCTTGCAGACACATGCTTAAAGGGACCCCCCTGGACAGATGGTTCTCTGCTTCTGCTGCATGCTTGCCTACCTCTTCGAGGGACAGCAAAGCTCTCACAGTGCCTGCTGTGGTTGCCCAGCTTTTTTGGATGCCACAGCTTTTCTCTTCATGCCATGGAGCCAGAGCTGCCCCTGGGCATACAATGGCCCCACACAGCCATGCTGCAGCTTCTGCAGCACTTTGTGCCAGCTGCCTTCCTGGTCCTGACTGAGATCGACCCCGAGCTCATTCTAGGGACCCTCTTCCTGGGTGTGGGAGCTACACTCTGGCAACCGCACCCCACTGTGGAGAGGTGTTTCTGGAGGCTCGACATCAGTTCAGACTGGTGGGACCGGTTGGTCATGGAGTGGTGGGTCGACTAGCAGTGGCTCCAAAACTTCCGCATGTGGAAGGCCACCTTTTTGGAGCTGCATGCCTGGCTCGCCCCCACCCTCCAGAGATGTGACACCCATCTGTGACCTGCCATCCCCCTTGAGAAGTGGGTCGCAATCACCCTCTGGAAGCTCTCCACGCCTGAACTCTACCGGTTGGTGGGCAACCAGTTTGGCATGGAGAAGTCCACCGTTGGGGCCCTCGTCATGGAGGTAAGGCACTTTGGGGCTGCAGTCCCTGCAGAGGGAGGAAGTCCTGGACAAGGGGGATTCTGGGGAAAGGGGGGGTTGGGAGGTGTGGGGGGTGGAGCGGAGTTGGGGAAAAACCCTGTCCCCAGGGGGTTGTGTCTTTCTTCCCTCACAGATCCCTGCTGCTGGGGGGGTGGCCTCATAGGGGGTGGTTCCTGGGTGTTTGAGGGGGGGAAGGGGAGGAGAGGGGAGGCCAACTCCCAAGGGTGCAGGCACTCCCTCTTTCATTCTCTGTTTTTTGTGTTTGTCTGTCTTCTTCTGCAGGTGGTGAGGGCCATCAACTCAATCCTGCTGCAGAGTATCATCCGCCTGGGAGATCTGGACCCAGTTGTGGCCAGATTTGCTGCCCTGCAGTTCCCAAACTGCGCTGGAGCCATAGATGGAACCCACATCCCAATCCGAGCACCAGAACATCGAGCGGCCAAGTATATTAGTAGGAAGGGCTACTATTCTATGGCTGCAAGTCCTGGTCAACCACCAGGGACTGTTCACAGACATTTTTGTTGGGTGGTCGGGCAGGGCACATGATGCCTGCGTCTTTAGAAACTCGAGCCTCTACGGCAAGCTGGAGGCGGGCACATTCTTCCCTCACCATAAACTTGCCATTGGGGACGTGCAGATGCCACTGTGCATCATGGGGGATGCAGCCTACCCCCTCATGCCATGGCTTAGGAAGCCTTATACCAGCCACTTAGACCCTAGCAGGGACCAATTTAATGCCTGCCTGAACCAGACTCGGATCCAGGTGGAATGAGCCTTCGGCCGCCTCAAGGCGCAGTTCAGGTGCCTACTGACCCGCCTGGATGCAGGGGAGTACAGCATCCCTGAGGTGGTCACGGCATGTTGTGTCCTCCACAACATTGTGGAGAGGAAGGGGGAGGCCTTCCTCCCGGAAGGCATAAGGATCTTGTGCAAAAGGTGTTTTTTGCTCAAAACAGAAGCGGCTACACTGCTTCTTTTTGAGCAAAAACGCTTTGCGCAAAAAGAATCGGCAGAAAATATGCTAATGACATCACAACTCATGCTAATGAGTCCTTCATTAGCATATTTTCTGCTGCAAAAAGTTGCAGTGTAGAGATAGCCTAAGAAAACAGAACAGAAACTGAATAAAAATAGCGACAAAAGTTGCAGACAGAAGGACAAAGCAACTAAGAGTGCAGGATCTGATAAAAATACCACTCTTCAACCCTGAGAAATCTTAAGCTTTGACAGACTTTGACAGACTGTTCAAAATGGACAGACTAGAAACAGTATTTTGCAAGATTTTGCACTGTTACCAAGCTATACAAAGAAATTTGAGTATACAGGTATTGTCTTTAATTTATGCTATGAGGAAACTATCAGAGCTTATCTTTATATTCATTGACTTTACAGAAGAGAATCTTAAAAATGATTATGAAAGAGTTCTTGCTATCTTTGAAGCATACCTTATACCTCAAAGAAATACATGTGGTTTATGAAAAAGTATGTTTCCACCAAAGAATTCAAGACCCAGGGGAAGATGTTGAATTTTATAAGAACTCTACACTGGCTGAAAACTGATTTGGGGAATGCAAAACATGAACATATCAGAAACAGGCTGGTTACTGGGTTAGCAGATAAAAAATCAAAATGAGTAACCAGTTAAACAACAGTGCTTTAACTGAGTTAATAGCAGCTACAACAGAAGAGACATTTAACCCTAGCCACAGGCATACAGATAGCAAAACAGTCCAAGATAATCAAATAACCCCTTTTACGCTCCTCTCCCCCTACCCCTCCCACACACAGCCCATACACATTCATGGCACATCCCATACTCTGCCACACACACAATCCATGAAGCTTACTGGTCAACTGTTTAACTAGCCCTTGCCATTTAAATTTGGCACTAGCCAGTGATGCTGGACTTGAGCATCCCAGCCAAGGTAAAGCCAGCAGTTTGGGCATCGGAACCCCAGGTCTGCGGATGGGCCAGTGGCAGGACCCCACAGCCCACACAACAGGCTTGGCAGTGTGACCTAGGCTAAAACAGTTAATCAGTGAAGCACTATCATTTAACCGGTTAATCATTTTAACATCCCTAATACACCCTTTATATATCTCCACACACCTTCACACACACACCCCTTGTATACCACACTTCCTCACATACACACATCCCCTCATCAGGGGCGGCCCGTGGCTACAGGCCGACTTGGCTGTCGCCTAGGGCGCCTCCTTCAATGGAGCCCGATGATGACGTCACAGGGTGCCCGGGGCGCCCGATGATGACATCACACCATTGACGGCCCATTGATGGCTGTGCAGGCGGGGGCGCCGATCGCGCATGCCGCCTGGGGCGCCAGCTGCCGCAGCCTGCCTCAAGCCGCTCCTACCCCTCATACACACAGCTCATTCACACACTCCTTGTACACCTTCACACCTACAGCCCTTATGCACATACCCCTTATACTCCCTCACTCTCATCATACACGCCTCTTATATATCCTCTCACACATGCAATTCTTACCCACACACCTTATACATGGCCCACAACCCCACACATAAATAGCCTGTATATACATAGACACATACACACTGGTATACACATACAATCCTTTCACACATGTTCAAGTAGATATGCACAACCCTTATACATTGACCATGGACCTCACACACACAGATATAGATATATTCTTTACACACACATGTATACACACACACAACCCTAAATACCTTCCCACACTTTACACACTTACACAAGTATACACACAACGTCTGACCTGAGGAAGAGCTCTTTAAGCTCAAAAGCTTGCCTCTTTCACCAACAGAAATTGGTCCAATAAAAGGTATTATCTCAATCACCTTGACTCTCTCATGCCCTGGGACCGACCCTGTTACAAAAATACTGCATGCACTATTAAAAAATATAAACAGAAACTTGATTGTTAAAAATCATCATCATGCCTGTGAGGCAAGGAGCAAGAACTCCCAGGATAAGAGGGATAAATTCCTGCCTACGTGCACAAGGTATAGAGTTTATGCATGTCCAGCCAGAGGCTCGTGATATGCTCAAAATACGCATATTTTGAGGTCAGACAATTGAACACATTCCTCCATGCTGGATTTCTACATTAGTAATCACTGATTTTCTGCATTTATTTAGTTTGATTCCAGCCTCAACCTCTCCAACCATTTGGAACAGACTATAAAGTGGCCGGGTGAGTTTTCATGTTGATACTACAGAGCATCAGCTATGTTATGCCAGTAACCCAGAAAGTGCGGACAACAATTTGGCATTCTTGTCAAATATTTTACAACAAAACCTGAACATTGTCAGTTGATTTTGAGTAAACTCAGCAAAGCCAATCCAGTTTCTCACTGTTCTCAAGCACTCTTTCACAGTGTGACTTTGAGAAGTGTCACTTCTTCCCATTTATGGGAAATTGATTTTTGCCCAACCTGTTCAAAAAATTGTACAATCAATATTTGCAAAGTTTGGGATCGCCATCCATAAAGCAGGATCTTATGTATTAATTTGTATCCTTTTCATGCATACCAGAGGTCTATAAAATCATGATATGTATGAGAAAGTGAATAAGGAAAAATTATTTACTTGTTCCCATAACATAAGAACTAGGGGTCACCAAATGAAATTAAGAAATAGCAGGTTTAAAACAAACAAAAGGAAGGTTTTTTTATGTAGCACATGGTCAACCTATGGAACTCCTTGCCAGAGGATGTTGTGAAGACCAGGACTTTAACAGGGTTCAAAAAATAACTAGATAAATTCATAAAGGTTAGGTCCATCAATACTTATTAGCCAGGATGGGCAGGAATGGTATCCCTAATCTCTGTTTGTCAGAGGCTGGAAATGGATGACAGGTGAGGGATCACCTGATGATTCCCTGTTCTGTTCACTCCCTCTGAGGCATCTGGCATTGGCCACTGTCAGAAGACAGGATACTGGGCTGGATGGATCTTTGGTCTGATATAGTATGGCCATTCTTATGTTCTTATTTTACTTTGTCATTACTCTCCTTTTCATATGAGCCACATTCTTCTTCATCATCAATCTCCTTTATGCTGCCAGGAAAACTGGATAAATCTCCATCATTTTCCTTACATTTCCATTCTTATCTTCAGGTAAATCTACTAATTCCTTAATTATAGGACTTCCAGCATCTATGCTTTTCCTCAATTTCTTCTGCCCTGGGACAATTGCTACTGCCCAAAGCCCAGTCTATGTTACTCTCTTTCAGGTGTTTTCCCATCAGATTTGCCCCTTGCTGTAGACTAAACTACTGCTGAGCTTTTGCTTCCTATATTGATCTCCTGAAGGCTTCTTCAGGAGCATCTTTTGTTTTCAATAGGGGAAAGCAGACAGTATTAGAGAGAGAAAAAGTCTGTGTTTTGCAGTCCTAGAAAGTCAACAAACATTACATGTTAAGCATGGCAAAAGGAATAATATTTCTATTATATTGTTTCATAGGCAGGAGATCAATAGAAATGTCTGGCATCTCATTAAATATGTTCTTTATTAGTTGCTACTTACACGCTCTTCAAGTCTTAAAACACAAGTACACTTTCACAATTGCACAACAAACCATGATTCACAATATTGCAGCTGGGCTCTCACTTCACTTCATTCTTATATCTCACTGCCCCTGCCCCTTATATGCTCACAAGAGCATGCATCATAACATTCTAGGAGATTAGTGAAAGATGAATCCACATATGGAATAAATGGAACATTTTGCTTCAAACATTTTATTTCCACTTTTTGTCAATAACAACAGAATCAGCTCCCCAAACCCAGCACCCTCAAGCCCAGCACCCCAGCCAAGTGCCTGCCCCTAAATCCAGCTCTGTCTGAGTGCGAGAGAAAAAATGAAGGGAGGGAAAGTTTCATGTTCTGAAACTGAAAGCCCTGTGCAGTATAATGACAAAATATGTCTCAGCTTTTCCCACAGTTATGCAGGGTCACTCAGGAGACAAGGAGCATATTTACCCTTTATTAGAGTAAAATAGGTTGTTGGCCAGTCTTGGAAAGTGGTGAACAAGCCCCAGGAAGTCATAACTTAGGGAATCTGGGCTTGTAGTTTTCCATCCACATAATACCATTGTATAAAACATATTTCAACTAGTTTTCCACAACTTTTTTCTGAAGAATAGCACCCGGCTGTGAGCTCTAGAAGTTCTGCAGGTGTAGGAAGTGTCAGGTCATCTTGTTCTGAAGTGTGTCTCCAATGACTCAGATTCCTGAGTGCGTCTTGCAAATGGAAATAATTGTAGACATTCAGTGCTAACAAAATAGTCTCTTTTTAATTACGCCTCTCCTCCACAGACCTCAGAAAATATTGTATTTTGAGGTCTTGGTGAGGCCTCCCAAGGAGAAGAAAGCAGCAGGTATGCAATTTCACGACTTCTAAGCAAATGGTTTAAAGAATTATTGAGGTCATATTGTACCCTAATGAAAAGAGGTTGAGTCATCAAAGAAAAATGTGCAGTATTTTGTTGGCTGGGACTGCCAAGTTATAAAAATATGAAGTGTGGTTGTAGCCATGTCTGTCCCAGGATAATAGAAAGACAAGGTGGGTGAAGGGATATTTCTGCTGCACTTCAAACAACTCCCCAACCACCTCATCAGAATCAAGCTCCCTACAAATCAAAACAACTCAATGAGTCAACAGACCCTGCCAAAACAACAGATGCAAAACCTGCAGCTATATCTTCATTGCTGCAACAATCAACACTTCCCACAACACACCTTTCAAGATCCATGGTTCCTACAAGTGCCTATCCCAATGGGTGGTGTACCTCATTCAGTGCCCTAAATTGCCCAATAACAATTGTGTGAATGAAACCAATCACTGTGGCTGCGCTCTCAATTGAATTCACACAGGAAAATGATAAAAAGGAAAAAAACTATGGGTGAGCACTTTTCACAGAGCAAGCAGGCAGTATCTGACCTATTAGTCCACATCCATAGAGGAAACCTTCACAACACTTTCAAAAGATTCATAAATTGGGGACATCTAATAAATACACTGGCTCTGTGGCTTATTACAACAATTAATAACTCATTAATCCCCTGTAGCCAGACACGAACCCCATCTTGTTCCCCCCCCCCCCCCAAAGAGCAAGAGAAAGGCAGTCAGCCTTTGATGCCCTGGGAACGCAGGTGTGCTGCCTGTCCCTGACTCTACCATAAACAGAAACCAGACAGTAAATGGGCTAGCTGACGACCTGGGGCCTCCCGTCGCCCTGATGGCTAGTACCAGTAATTGACACGCCTGCACTGTCCCAGGAGAGGAATCTTCGCCCATCACATACTAGAAGTGCCCATTGTCTGCATTTTCCCAGGTGTGAATTATGCTTTGCACCCTTCGTGGGAAACTTGGCATTCAAAGCCATTTTTCCTAATTGGCCACTTGAGACCAGGAAGAAGCCTACGTGACCCAAGGGGTATAAAAAGGGGTTTAGTAGCCCACCCCATTTGAGCTCCAATCACCTACACCTGCTGGCAGGTATTGATTGTCTCCCGAGGTCCGTGGGACGCCCAGCCTCGCCCTACTTCTTCCCGAGGGATTGAGAGAAAGACGCTGGCCACGCCAAGTCTGGAACGCAGGGGTGAGAATTGTACCTGCAATGTGTTTCTTTATGTGTACACTTTAATTGTCACTCTGTTATAAGTTTAGTTACTTTATTATAGTTTCTTAAGGCAAACTGCTTCATTTCTATTGTAAACTGCCTTTGGTAAGGCAATTTAGCTATAAACTTTGAGAATAAGTGTGCTCATTTTCACTTATAAATATATATATATATACTGAACCAAGTTTCTTTATTTTATTTTATTTTATTTTATTTTATTTTATTTTTTGTCCCCCTCCTATAAATAAGCCAGTGCGTGTCAAGCTTCTGACTTGAACCCGTGCTGCTGTACCCGAACCGAACACAAAACAAAAGAACTCCAGCCGGTCATAAGGGACAGATCCGTTGGGGTGCCCGTCAACCTCCTCCAGGTTGCCCACTGCTAAGGGACCCCGGTCCTGGCAGTTGAAGTCTCGGGTGTATAATACACACACACACACACCACTCACTGCCCTGACCAATCGGCTGACATCCCCCCACACACTTTTTTATCCTATGGCTACAGAGTGTTAATTGGTCATTTGACCTTGAATGGTCCCTTAGACTATGTGTTATCTACTTATGTTAAACTATCTGTTTCTAATGAAGCTGCTCTAAACTAATCCGAGAGAACTCTCCTGTCAGGATAGCTAATCCAGCTCCCCAAGAGGCAGTAGCTGTGTTGGAAGAAAAGGTTCTCCCATCAATGTACCACTGTCTACATGGGGAATTAGGAGATTTTTCACACCCCTGCATGACATAGAAATACCCATATAAGTTGATAGTGTTGACCAGACCTCAATATCCTTCGCAGACCTGAAGAAGAATTCTGCGTAATTCAGACTTGTCTCTCTCACCAGCAGAAGTTGATCCATTAAAAGATATTACCTCATTCAACTTAAACAAGGTGCTTTCCATATGAAATAAAATAGCAGACACCTACTGCATTGGGTTCCACAAATGAGTAGTCAGGACAATGCCTAGTTTAAAGATCCTGTTAAAAGATGGGTTTTCAGTCCCGGGGTGAAGCCTGCAAGCCACTGGAATCACTGTGCCCCCCTAATTGTTCAGCTAGGCCCAACAGCAGAAAATTAGGAATTTTAAAAGCGCCTACAGGGTCAGTTAGAGCTCAGTGGAACAGGTGTCTAAAGTGGCAGATAGGCTTCTATCTCAGGGCTGTGGATTCCACTAAGGGACAAGGTACCTAAATGCTAGGCACTGCAATAGTGAGGCTAAGGCCTTGCCTATACTACACAGTTAGGGTACGTCTAAACTACATAGTTTTTTTTCAAAATATCTTCCAATCGCTTTTTTCGAAAGCGGGTCTTTTGAAAGTGAAAGTAGTCTGGATGCGGGTTTTTTCGGAAAAAAAAACCTTTTTCAAAAAAACGTGTAAACCTCCTTTTTTTAGGAAGAGTGGGTTTTTCGAAAAAGGGGTGTTTTTTCTCAAAAAAAATGCGTCCAGACTACTTTCACTTTCAAAAGACCCAGTTTCGAAAAAGCAATCAGAAGATATGCAAATTCCTGCGGGAATTTGCATATCCTCTTTTGGAAAAAAAAACGTAGTTTAGACATACCCTTAGAGTGATGTAAGCTGCCTTACACTGACCTAATTATGTCAGTGTACACACTACTCCTATTACACAGACATAAAAAGTCTTCCTTCACTAGCGCATAGGGCTTATGTCAGTATAGTAAAAGTGATGCAGAGTCTGTGTCAGGGCTGGGCAAAAAATGATCTGCCGGCCGCATCTGGCCCGCCAACCTGCTGGAGCCAACCCGGCAAGAGCCTCAGCCATCTCCCTGCCTGCCCTTCCCCAGCTTGGCACTCAGGAAACCTGGCTGCGGAGTCCTGTGTGTGTTTCTGAGTGCTGAGAGCCTGGAGAAAGGGGAGAGAGGCTTGTCATGCTCTCCCCACCCTCAGTAGCTCCCATTAGCTGGTTTCCAGCCAATAGCAGCTGCCTGTTTGCAGGACAGGCAGCATGTGAAGTGCCCCTTCTCCCTCATCCCCCAGCCTTACAGCATTCAGTTCAGAGCACAAACATGGCTCCTGCAGTTCCCCCCTGAGCAGTACAGGGCTGGAGGGAAGGACCCTGGCTAAGAAACCTGCAGGGCTCCTGGCTAGGAGCCAGGTAAGGTCTCCCAGCCAGAGTCTGTGCACCCCAGCCCTCCCTCCCCCAATATTCTGCCCCTCTACCCCATGAAACCCAAATCTTCTGCACCCCTGCTCCAGCCCCCATACACCTTCCCAGACACTGCATCCCCTCCTACACCCCTCCTCATATCACAACCCCCTCTCAGACCTTGCACCCCAATCTGCTGTCCCTGGCACAACACAAATCCCTGAGCCCCCTCCTCCACTCCTGCCCCAGGTCAGAACCTCCTCCCAGCCCCTGCACTCCCTCCTCCTACACCCCGCCCCTGGGCCAGAATCCTCTCCTGCACCCATACCCCTCCCAGACCCTGCACCCCTCTCCTGTCCCAGCCACAACATAAATTCCTGCACCCCTACCTAAGATCACACTCCCCTCCCAGACCCTGCACCTCCTTCTTACCCTAGTCCATTGCTTCAGGTCACAATCCCCCCTCCTTCACGCAAACTCCCTCCCAGATCCTACACCCCAATCCCTTATCCCAAGCTTCCTTCTGACCCAACCTCCATCCCAAACCCCCACACTTCCTCCATTAATATAATGGAAGAGTGAGGCCCTTGACCATTTACCAAATTCTTGGAGTAGCCCCCTCATTAAAAAGTATTGTCCACCCCTGGTCTGTGCACACATTGCATTACTTACATCAACTCTTGGCTGTCCTGTCAATCTCAGGGCTCTGTGCTGGCACCCTGAAATTGACAAGGCAGCCAAAAGCGAGGTAAGTAATGCAATGCAAGCAATGCTCCATGCTGAGCCCTGAAATTAATAAGAAAGCCAGGCAGTGAGAGCACAGCTGCCTTCAGCCCCACTCCCAGCCAGGTCACACACCTGATTCCCTGCCCAGGAAGGCGAGAACCTGGTAGCTGCATGTGGCTCTCAGCAGGGAATGGGAAGGCAAAAGCCCAGAGAACAACACTCTTATCCCTCCACACTGGCCCTCTTCAGCTGGTGGAAGTGCTCCTGGTGAGGATACGCCCCACCAACAGAAGGATGGGAGTGTGGACATGAACCACTGCAGTAATTGCTATAAGTCAACTTAATATAGGTCTACCCTCATTTTGTGGGTCTAGCCAGCACTTCCTCCCAGCACCCCAGCATGGCACAGCTGTCCATTCCGAATTCAATGCACATTCTTACTGGGGTTGCTCTAAATGACAGTCCTGTAAGATTTCAAGACTGGGGTTTGGAGCGGCTTGAGGTCCATTGGAGGTTAAATTACACATAGCTGCATGTGAGATAGGGTATTTCTACACTGAATGCTTCTTATGATTCCATGTAGAGTACATATGTTGCACAAACCCCTAGCATGGGTATAACCACTGGTGTAGAGGGGGAGGTACTGCTTAGGTGAGTAAAGCAAAGACATGACAGAATCTTAGTGTATATATGGCTGGCCACATGTCTGAGTAGCATCTCCCCTTTTTACACTGCTATTTTTAGCAATGTAGTGTCCCACTGCCTCTCTCTCTGCCAGAGCATTTCACTGACATGTATAGCTACATGCTGCAGTGTGGCCAGAGCTTGCTTTTCACTGCTTTGTGTAGTTACACATACTCTACATGCTGCCACCAGTGGTGTGCAGTGTAGATGTACCCATACGTGAAGACATCTTGATCTTTGGTTAATTGGTAAGGGGGTTAAAGAAAAGGTAGGAACCATGGCCTTAATCTTTCACAGCAGTGCAACCAGGGTGGTATGGTCCACTACACTGTACCAGCAAGATATTTATAGTTGGTATGGAGTACTGGAAAGACACAGGGGTTGCAGAACCTCAGGCCTCTGGGCAGCCCCATGCTGGCAGCTCCTCTGACATGGTTCAACTGCATGGTTTCCTCTGTCTGCACAGCAGCCTTGCCAGAGGACAGGACGGGGGCAGGGCTCAGTGTGGTAGAGCCATGTTGGAGGAGCAGAACAATAGCAATTTCTCCATCATGACTGTACCAACCCCAGCCCTGTCCTCTGTCGGGGCTGCTGTACAGACCCCAGAAAGATGCAGCTACACGGGTGAGCTGGGGCAGTAGAGGCACTCTGCAGAGTATTACACTTCCCTTGCTTTTGAGGGAACTATTTTCAGACAGTATTTATCCACAGACTCTATCATGTTCTCATAGATTATCCATATATCAACCATCTACACTTGCACAGCAAATGCAGACATTGTGTCATAAGAGCCTCATTGCAGTAGAACTCATACAGCTAATAAACCACATTCTGTTTTCATTAAACCTATAATTCCTTAAGGGATCAAATACAACTTAAGTAGTAAATAAGTTTTAGTTTCTCCTTTAATCCAATGTTATATTATATAATAATTGTTTGTGCCCATGTGCACACAATACAGAAGACTTGAAAAAGTACCGTGTAAAGGTTTGATTTCTAGTTGTCTTACAGGACATCAATAAGGTACAGCTGTTTCAAAAAACTATACAGGGGAAACAATACTGATCCAGCCAGTGAAAGAAATACCCTGCTCATTCCATGATCTTGTTTGATAAATTCATTGAAACATGGCTTTCCAAACATTTTCTTTAAATATAGACTTTGGCATCCAGTCCGGTTGCAAAGCGTTTTTCTTTTTCCTGAAAGGGAAGTAGGAAAAACCTCTCATGATTGCCTGTTAAATATTCTAAAAAGACAGCTTTTTCACACTATAGGTTGCTTTGCCTAATTGCACCATTTTAAACTTAGAGGATGTACCAAATATTTTTTAAGCCAGCTGAGAAAATGAAATAGGTACAAAAGGTAAGATATCACATTATTGCAAATCCCCTTTTTAATGCAATGATGGAAAGAACCCCATTGACTCCAATGAGCATTGGATCATGCCTTTAATTGCCTTTCAGCAGGTGTTAAGTTATCTGAAATATCTGAAGAAGTTACAGCTCGTTCCCCACAGGGACATGACGTATAGCTGCTCTTTTTATAATTTCTTGTTTCTTTAGCGATGGACGGCCTTTTCTTGTTTACTTTGTAGTAAATATTCAGTGGCTCATGTGGTTAAATTGGAAGGCTAGTACTTGTGCTAACTGAAACATGATCCTAATACATCTTTTAAAAAATTAATTTATTTGCACTGGGTGGCTTGGCTTGTGCACATCACACTTTTAAAAGTCAACAGGAAATTCAAACAGGCCAAGCAGCTTATTAAATTAAAATAGGTTTTCCAACGCAGGGATTCAAAGTTAGTACTAGGAGGCAAATCACACAGCTTCATTAGGTTCTTTCTGTTGAAATATACAATGAAAAAGCATAAATACTTTCTATACTCTTCTCTCAACCCCTTAGCAAACTTCATTTAATCTTTGGAGGGAGGACTACACACTTAGCCTTGATCCTGCACATGAAAGACTGCAAATGAATAGGTCCAATGAAGTAAATGAGACTTTACATGTGCATAAAGCTACTCAGGGGCATTTGTAGGATCAGAGGCCATAACACAGAATTCTGCCTGAAAGACTGAGGGGTTCTGATTTCTCTGCTAAAAAGATAGCTACTCTAAGGCTAGAACAGAAATTCTCCCATTAACACCTGTTTCCTACCTACACTATCTGATTATGACAGATACAACTGTACAATACCGTTATGATACAATACTGAAATATTCCAAGACGCTGAATAAATCTGAATTACTGATAAATTCCTGGCTTAGAGAAGAAAAAAACACTAAATGAGAAAAGCATCTTAGAAGGAAATCTCAGTCAACTGAGCAATTGTAAAAGTCCTCTACCACCAACATATGGTTGTATGTATATGTATTATAAGGGAGCTGGCATATATTTGGGTTGCCTAATGCTTTCCAGAGTAAAAAAAGATTCCTAATATTGCCATTGTTTACAGCAGGCCTTTCAAATTCAGGGGAGAGAAAGCTCTGAGGCCACATTGTGGGGGTTAGAAGTCACCAGGGTGGTGTCCTGACAGGTATCTTGCTCTGTCCAATGATGATAACTGTTCAGCTGTATGTACATGCTCCTCCTGTCTGTTGCACTGGCTCTGTGCAGATAGCCAGCACAGCAGACTCTGAGAGAAGACCACAGAATCCGATACGGTACAAAAGCACCTGTCAGGATTATTGTTAACAAAGCACAGTGTGACGGGGCCGTGGAGCCCCGCACTCGCGCCGAACGCAACGGGGCCACAGCCGAGCCCCGCACCCCCACAGAGCGGAGGTGGTCTGCTGGAGTGTGGGAACGCCCCACCCCCGGAGGTGGCCCTGAGGCGCATGCAAGGGCAGATGGCGGGCAGATGGTGGGGCTGGAA
Source organism: Rafetus swinhoei (assembly GCA_019425775.1). Taxonomy (NCBI): domain Eukaryota; kingdom Metazoa; phylum Chordata; order Testudines; family Trionychidae; genus Rafetus; species Rafetus swinhoei. Next base: position 314,122,301 of record CM033437.1, read on the forward strand.
GGGGCGGGTTGGTGTCCTCAGAGCATCCCCACCCTGAGTTGGCGGCGGGCAGTTTAAAAGCGGGCTGCCCCCCAGCAGGAGGGGGCACGGAGGAAAGGGAAGCCTGGGAGGAGCAGGCAGGAGGAGCACCACTGGGGAGGACACAAGGAGACCAGCTGTCCTGAGACACTCCAAGTGTGGGGGGAGGGCAGAGGTCACTCGCGCCAATGAGAGGAAGGTTGGAGAATGAACCCACGTCAGGCGGGTAGGAAGTGGCCCAGGGCAGGGCACTTGGAGGAGCCCAGGGGGTTGGTGCATTACGGGAGACTCCCCACCAACTGGACAGGGCTTCGCCACCCTGTCCTTAGGGCCCTGGGCTGGGACCCGAAGTGAGGGCGGGCCCGGGTCCCCCTACCATGCTCCAGCGGTGGTGAGAGTGGTGCAATTGGCAGTTGCAACGTGGAAATATAGACTAATCCGGCTGGGACTGGTCGGGCGGAAAGACTGAACCATAGGAGTTGTAAGGATCACTGGTGAAGGGAGGCGGGTGCGGGCTATGGTGTGGACCTTCCGAGAGGGTTGTGACATGAAAACAGGCCACTCAGGGACCCGGGGTATTGGCCCGGGAGGACTAAGAGGAAAGGCTTGTTGGGTGGCCCCAGGGAAGCAACGCCTGGCTGGGCCATTGGTTGCCCTTGCCAGGTGGCTCCCCCGGTTGGGGCCAGAGTAACACAGGTGCTGACCCCAGGGGCGGGGTGTGCCCCAACACGCAGGGTTCCAAGGGGCAGCAGGCTGACACACAGCAATAGCATCCCCAAATCATATGTCTACAGGTAGGCTAAGAATGTGTACTCATGACAATGGACAGAGCTCAGTCAACAACAGGTTTCTCTATTGCCCCCTAGGCTGGACAAAGAGTTAAGTCCAGGTACCTCAACATTTATAGACTGAGACAAACAATCTGTGACTACATACCTTACATATCATCTTACGCGTTAAGGACTTGTTTGTTACCTCCCCTTGTACTTTCCTCCTGCTATTTCAGACAGAGCATTCCTATTCACCACCTGTTATTGTGCTTCCACTCCTGACGTTTCAGACAAAATAACACTATTCATCACTTTGGTCAGACTATTTTATTGTGTGCTAGGTTGGAGTGTCCTTGTACTGTCCTGGTAGAATGTATTTACCCGTTCCATGTTTTCAGCAATACTAGTGCTGAGTTCATGTCCCAAACACTGACTTGCAGGCAAACGTCTGTTTGACAAGGTCTGCCTGTTGTTCATAGTATAATTCTTGCTTTCTTCAGTTCAGGCTGCAGGCCTTACACCAGGTCGATGCTCCAGGCTCTTCCTCCTACACACAGAAATGCCTTTTCTTTTGCTTCTGAAATTCCATTCAAGTTTGGCTGAGATACAAACTTTGGAAAATGGTCATTCCCTCCCTGTTTCCTGTGTTGTCAGCAAAAACATTGGTAGCAAGAAAAAATAATAACTGAACATAAACATTCTAAGCTAAAGCCTGGACCAAACTGCCATCAAAGCAGCAGCAGTGCACTCTACACTCAACCCAGGCAAGTGGCTGTGGAAGACAAAGTTAGGCTGCACTCCTCCTGGCAAGCTCCCCACTCAGACATAGCATCTGGCCCAGTAGCTCAATCCTCCCCAGCAGTGGGGGCACTACCTGGGAAAGGAGTTCCCGCACCACCTCAGGGAACGAGAGAGAGAGAGAGAGAGAGAGAGAGAGCGAGCGCGCACACCAGGCCAGGCCCTCACACTTCCAAGAACCAGTACAAAGCCCAAGCACCCTATTTCTCCCTTGGAATAACACCATTCTCCTCCCACCAGCTAGCATAGTTCTGTAGTTCTCAAGGGGCATGTTTACACTAGGAAATAATTTCAAAATAGGTAAAATCAACTTAATAACTCCCGAAATAACAAAATTGAATTAGCGCATCCCCACTACAGGGGAGCATCAAAATTAGTCGGAATTACTTTGAAGTAGTGCATCCACACTGATTGGAGCCTGCCCTGGACTTAGAGCCCCCGGAAACACTCCAGCAAGAGCACCTGGAGGGTGGATTCTTCCTGTGGCTGCTTATAGTCGGGCAAGCTGTGATACGTATGTTCAGGGGCTCCTCTCTGTGGCCACAACTCACAAGTCACTCCTCCACTGCCTCCCCCCTCGTGGCACACCAAACGTGTGCCATGTGCTCTGGTTTCCCACAGAACTCACAGCATGGAGCTGGAGCTACTACAAAGCAGTGCCAGGCTCATGGGCCTTGTGCTGCGCCTCATGGCACAGTTCGTCCAGACTCCCCACATGCTGTTCCAGCAGGATGACGACCAGCCCCGACCAGAGGCCCACATCACCCAGGTCCTTGTGCTCCTGCTGCTGCAAATGCCCCTCAATCCCCTGGACACCGTGAAACACCACTTCTGACAGAGGGAGACCAGATCAGACTGGTGGGACCACATCTTCCTGCAGCAATGAGATGACCAGCAGTGGCTCCAGAACTTCCACATGCGGAAGGCCACCATCCTCTAGCTCTGCGAGTGGCTCACCGCTGCCCTCAGGTGACAGGACACACACATGAGACTCACCATCCCTGTGCAGAAATGTGTCACCATCACCCTGTGGAAGCTCACCTAGCTGGACAGCTACAACAGGAATCAGTTCAGCATGAAGAAATCCCCAGTTGGGAGCATGCTCGTGCAAGTAGCCAAGACCATAAACCACATGCTGCTATGGAGGGTCATCACTCTGGGGAATGTGGACAGCATTGTTGATGGCTTTGCCACCATGGGCTTCCCCATCTGCAGGGGAAGGGAAGCCATAGTGGGCACTCACCTCCCCATCCTACTCCCCAACCACTGTGCCTCAGACTACATAAACAGAGAGGGATATTTCTCCGTGGTACTACAGGTCCTCATGGATTACAAAGGATGCTTCACCAGCATCAGTGTCAGGTGGTTGGGGAAGGCGCACGACACCTGCATCTTCCAGAACTCCAGCCTGTTCCAAAAAATGCATGCCGTACTTTCTTCCCTGACCACACCATGGGGAAGTGCACATGCCCATCTGCATCCTGCGTGATGCAGCCTACCCCTTGCTCCCTTGGCTTAAAAAGCCCTACATGGGCAGCTTGGACCCCGGAGCACTTCAACACCGGACTGAGCAGGTGCTGCATGGTGGTGGAATGCATTCAGCTGCTTACAGGGGAGGTACAGGAGTCTCCTCACCCATCTGGACCTCAGCGAGAGCAACATCCCCTTCATGGAGGCAGCCTGCGGTGTACTCCAGATCCTCTATGAGAGCAAGGGGGAGACTTTCCTGCCAGGACCGGGGCGGGTGAGGCCAAGCAATTGTCCAGGGCATATGAAGAGCTGGACACCAGGGCCACTCGGCAAGCACGTCAAGGGGCTATGCTCATCAGGGAGGCCTGGAGGGAGAGTTTCAGTCAAGGCCAGCTGTGAGACTCTACCCCATGGCTCTCCTCAAGGGGGCCCTGCATTCCTTCTGTGTGCATTCCTCCTCCCCCTTCCCCTTTCCCTGACCTCCCTTCCCACCTGCACCCCGCCCATGAAGAGCAAATAAGCCTTTTTTAAAAAAAAAATAAGCAAGACTGTTTCTTTGGGGGATATAGAACAGGGGAGGGACTGGGGAAAGAACCTGGAATGGAGGGGAAGGAGGATGAGATGGGATTGGGGGCTCAGGGATGGGGCTGGGACTGGCGCCTGCCTCTGGTAGCACGGGAGGCTTTGGCTGCCTGAGAGGTCCCACTGCCACATGTTCTGGGGCCCCAGGAGGGAAGGTGGCTGGTAGCCTGCTCCACGCATGATACCATGAGCTCCATCACCAAGGTGAGGGAGAAGCACATGGCCTCGTGGTGGCACACCAGCTGGTCCCAGGTAGCCTTCTGCTGCTCCCAGTCACTCCTCCTCCAGCCCCTGGACAAGGAACTGCAGGCAGACCATCTGCTCCCTCATTAAGTCCACCCGAGTGTGTTTCCTCCTGCAGATCGCAAGGAGTCAGGAAGATGGTATGGGAGGTAGGGGGTGCGCCATGCTTGCAGCTGGCCCAGCTGTGAAGAAAAGTTAAAATGGCAGTTATCCTGTGAGACACTGTGTATGAACCCTAGTGCCAACACTGAAGGTCTCAGTTCAGACGAAGGTGATGTGCTTCAAGCAAGGCCATATGTTGTCTAGACAGTGGGCATTTTCCAACAGGGCATGGATGTTCCAGGGGAGCATCGCTACACCCATGGCCCAGAGACAAGCAAGCATGGGAAGGTGCTGGCCAGGCCAGGAGCCTGCGGCTGGAAGAGGGAGATGAGGCATCGGCTTCCTTCCGTGTCCCGCACATGCTGAGTCTGGTACCAGCGGTGTCCCACAGAGAGAGAACTTCTATGCCTCCCTGCTGGAGGATAGGGGGAGTTGGGGGAGTTGGCAAGGAGTTCTACACCACTTTTTCTACACCAGTTTTGATTTTACAGACCTTTATCATAGATGTGTGAGTGGCACATTTGAAAAAACAAGGAGGACCATCTCTTGTGCAAGAGGCGTTTTTTGCACAAAAAGGAGCTGTGTAGAAGGCAAAAGCCTCTTGCACAAAAACGGCCCCTACTTAATTATGCAAATGAAGTGCAGCAATATGCTAATCCATGCTTAATTTGCATAGGCTTTTGCGCAAGAGGGATGCAATGTAGACGTAGCCTGACTGTTTACCCCTTTCTCTAGATCATTTATAAATAGGTTGAATAGGGCTAGTTCCAGTACAGACCTTTGGGGGACACTACTAGTTACCTCTTTCCATTCTGAAAACTACCATTTATTCCTACCCTTTGATTCCTGTCTTTTAACCTGTTATCAATCCATGAAAGGACCTTCCCTCTCATCCCATGACAATTTACTTTACTTAAGAGCCTTGGTAAGAGACCTCATCAAAGGCTTTCTGGAAATCTAAGTACACTATGTCCACTGGATCCCCCTTTTCCACATGCTTGTTGACCACCCTCAAAAAAGTCTAGTAGATTAGTAAGGCATGATTTCCCTTTACAGAAACCATGTTGACTTTTCCTCAACAAATTATAGTCATCTACATGACTGACAATTTTATTCTTTACTATAGTTTCAACTAATTTGCCCAGTACTGACACTAAACTTACTGGTCTGTAATTGACAGGATCACCTCTAGATCCCTTTTTAAATATTGGTGTCACATTAGCTATCTTCCAGTCATTAGGTTCTGATGCTGATTTAAAGGATAGGTAACAAACTACAGTTAATATTTCCACAACTTCACATTTGAGTTCTTTCAGAACTCTTGGGTGAATGCCATCTGGTCCTGGTGACTTGTTACTGTTATGTTTATCAATTTGTTTCAAAACGTCCTCTGGTGACACTTTAATCTGGGACAATTCTCAGATTTGTCACCTAAAAAAGAATGGCTTAGTTTTGGGAATCTCCCTAACATCCTCAACTATGAAGACCGAAGCAAAAAATTCATTTAGCTTCTCCACAATGACCTTATCATCTTTGAGTGCTCCTTTAGCATCTCGATCATTCAGTGGCCCCACCAGTTGTTTAGCAGACTTCCTGCTTCTGATGTACTTAAAAAAATTATGCTATTCCTTTCTGAGTTTTTGGCTAGCTGTTCTTCAGACTCCTTTCTGGCTTTTCTTATTATATTTTTACACTTAATTTGACAGAGTTTATGCTCCTTTTTATTTTCCTCAGTAGGATTTAACTTCCACTTTTTAAATGATGCCTTTTTATCTCTCATTGCTTCTTTTATTTGTTTGTTAAGCCAACGGTAGCACTTTTTTGGTTCTCTTACTGTGTTTTTTTTTATTTCTGAAAAAGTGGGGTGTACCCACGAAAGCTCATGATACCCTCTACATGTTTTGTTAGTCTTTAAGGTGCTGCTAGACCAGTGGTCTCCAACCTTTTTAACCACAAGATCACTTTTTCAATTGAAGTGCAATGTAAGATCTACCTCAAACCCAAATCCCTTGCCCCACTTCCTCCCTGCCCCTTCTATGAGGCCCTGCCCCTGCTCCACCCTTCTCCAAGGCCTCATCCTGCTCACTCCATTCCCCTTCCTCCCCGAACCTCATTCACTTTCACCAGGCTGGGGAAGGTGGTTGGGGTGCAGGATCTGGTCTTGGGCCATAAGGGTTTGGGGTGTGGGAGGGGCTCCAGGCTTAGAACAGGAAGGGGAATGGGATCCAGGAGGGGCTTCAGGGTGCAAGCTCTGGGAAAGAGTTTGGGTGCAGGGGGACTCATTTCTGGGGCAGGAGGTTGGGTGCAGGAGGAGGTTCAGGGCTGAGACAAGGGTTCAGGAAGCAGGCTCTGGCTGGGTACCATTTAACTGACACAGCTTGTGGGTGGTGGAGCAGTGAGGTTAAGGCAGCTTTAATCCTGCCTGGGCCCTGAACCACTTCTGAAAGCAGCTGGCATGTAGAGCAATGGCACCGTAGCGCCATGTGCTGCCCATCATTTACAGGCACTGAGCCCACAGCTTCTACTGGCCACGGTTCCCCATTACTGATCAATGGAAGCTGCAGGAGTGGTGTCTGCAGGCAAGGACAGCCTGTGGAGACCCCCCTGCTCTGCCTTTCTCAGGGGCTGCGGAGATGTGCCAGCCATGTCCAGGAGCAGCAGTTCCATAGGGATAACTACTGCAGCCACGACAGGCTAGGCTGCCTCCATCCCCTTCCCTCTGTGTGAAGATGGGGTACAGAAGTGGGGAGAGGAGGGACACCCTGACATCAGTGCCCCCCCTTCTCCCTTCCACACTCTGCACAGCAAGCAGGAGGCTCCTGGGGGGCAGCTCCTAGGTAGAGGGCAGGAGCAGCATGACAGTGGGTGGAGGGGCAACTGAAGTGCCAGCGCTTGATAGCTTCCTGGCCAAAACAGTCAGGATCACTTGTCAGAGGCTCCAGGATCTACCGGTAGATCCCTACCTACTGGTTGGTGACCACTGTGCTTGACTATTCGTTGTTTTTTAAGTTTTTCCAGTTACAGACTAACTCGGCTACCCCTCTGAAGCTCCTCATTTGTGTGTAGTTCCCCTTTCTGAAATTAAATGCCACAGTATTGGGCTGCTGGGGTATTTCTCCTAACACAGGGATGTTAAATTTTATTAAATTATTGTCACTATTTCCAAGTGGTCCAGTTATTTTTACCTCTTGGACCAGATCCTGTACTCCACTTAGGACTTAATTAAGAATTGCCTTGTGAGTTCCTGAACCAGCTGCTCCAATAAGCAGTCATTTCAGGTATCAAGAAATGATATTCCTGCATTCTGTCCTGAGGTGACGCGTAACCAGTCAACATGGGAATAGTTGAAATCCCCCACTATTACTGAGTTTTTTATTTTGATAGCTTCTCTAATCTCTCTTAGCATTTCATAGTCACTATCAGTATCCTTATCAGGTGGTCAGTAATATATCCCTACTGCTATATTCTTATAATTAGAGCATGGAATTACTATCCATGGAGATTCTATGGAACATTTTGGTTCATTTAAGATTTTTACTTCATTTGTTCTACATTTTCTTTCGTGTATAGTACCACCCCCCACAAGCACGACCTATTTTGTATCCTGGTATGACTGTGTCCCATTGATTATCCTCATTCCACCAAGTGTCTGTGATGCCAAGAGAAAGTTACACCCAAGAGAAAGTTCTAGCGGATGGTGTACTCAACAAGCCAACTGTTGGCTTTCCTTGTTCCATGCATTTATTGTATCTATTCATTCATTCAGTGGTAGCTTTCACCGTTTTGTTGCTATACCTGTAATTGTTCTTGTGTTTCTTCTCTGCTGATGTTTGTGGAGCTGTGACAGTTCATACCAGCTGAGAATCTAGCTTATTTTGGGGAAATGCCCTAAATTATAGAAAAAAAGCTATAAATGACCTATAAAAGGGAGAACATACTCTGTATTTCTGAGAGATCTCCGCAGAGAACATTTGCCATAGGAATTGTCATACTGAATTAGCAAGTGGATCCATCCCATCTATTATCCTATCCCACTGTGGGAAACAATTCAGAGAAAGGTACAAAAAAGCCAGCCATAGGAAGTTATGAAATAATCTGCACATAGGGAATGTTTATTCCTACCCTTCATTACTAAGAAATGGCTTATGTCTTGAAGAATGTGGGTTTTATCCCTTTCAAAACGCCTTGTTTTCTTGTTTGTTTGTGGCACTTGTATTTATTTACTGTGGATTACAGTTCTGATGACTGTAGCTCTGGGTATTCTTGTTATCCATAAGAGTTCAAGCTTTTTTGTTCCCTCTGAGCTCTTAGCCTTGCTAATACCTTATTGCAGTGAGTTCTCCAGTACTGGGTATGCCCCGTTGTTTCACTCATAATAGTACATTTTATAAAATCATGAATCTTTGCTTCACAACCTAGCTTTTGTATTCATACTTTATGCAATAATAGTGTCTGTTTCTCAAGTTGCATGAACGACTGTAAATGCCCATGTAAAAAAAGAAAAAGGACTGATACAACTTTGCTACAAAATGCTAGCCATCAGCAGCTCTGTGACAGCTTTATATTTAGCTGTTTATGTCTCAGTCATTTCTAGTAAACACAGAATTAGCATTCCTTCAATTACTTATCTGTGTAATAAGATTTAACATTCTTTCCAGGATCATTAGTTCTTAAGGCACTTTATCTCAGCAGGTTTCTGTTGTAAACATGCTCTTTCTTGTTAGGAATGATGCTAATTTTCCAGTGAGCAACCAAAACAAACTATTCCTAAATTTATAGCACAGTCTGCCATAGATGTGCAGAATTAAAACATAAATCTATATCACTTCCTTTAAAAATATGGAATTATGCATGTGTTTGCCTCAGTCACAGCATGTCACCAGATGGGCTAGTTTTCCTAAGCAACAGATAACATTTTCCATTATATACACTGTGTGACATCTAATTAAGGGATAAAAGTTATTTCTGAACCCCCAGAACTGCGAATCTAAAGAAGCAGGTCCACATTAATGAAAAAAGAGGCTGTTGTTAGTATTCTCATTAATGTTACAATGAAAATTTTAGTGATGGCAATACAGTGTTTGGTAGTCTGGCATCAGGTCATTTGTACCTCCGTTTCACCTCTGACTGGACAGTTGATTTGGGGTTCATTGCTGATTTAGTGCTTTGGCACTCTGGTCAACACAAGAAAAGTCCTCAGCTTCCAGAGTACAACAAAATAACTGAAACAAAACAAGTCTTCAGCCCTTCCTGAGGTTCCACCATCCTTTGTCTCCTCAAGGCAGGGGGCTATTCACTACCTATTTAGGTGTCACCATATGGCAAACCTTTCCCTCCCTCAACCGTACATCCCAGCTCTGGAACTCTAAACTATAGACAGAAGTCTGCCCTAATTCAAAACCACCGGGCTCCACTGTCTCCCAAGGTCATTTCGTATGGTGCCTGCTGCTGGTCGGACCTTCTCTTCTTACTCTTCCAGTACCCAAACGTTTCACCAGATATCTTCTATAGTTCACCTCTAGGCATTTTGGCTTCACATATATTTCTCAGGAGGTTCCTTTCGCTAGCAACCTCTCAGCCAAGTTCTTTCCCCATTTCTGGAAAGCCTCCTACTGAGTATTTGCCCTATCTGAACTTTCCCTGGTAAGGGACAGACAGTAGAGCTGACTGAAAATTTGTGACTGAAATTTTCCCACTGAAAAATTGAGTTTTGTCAACAATTGTTTTCCATCAGAAAATCCTCATGTTTTATGCAGTTTTGAAACATTTCCCTCTTCTCACACTCCTTCACTGAAAGTAGTCAAATGAACAATTGCTAGGTCTTTGGGAGGTAATTTTTTTTATTTATTTATTTTAGTTTTTTCCATCCTGTAACTTTTCAAAACTTCTCCAACTTTAGAAAAGCTACAAAGTGGAAAAGCTACAGTGCTTAATAGTCCTTTTGCATCTCTGTAACTTTTCCAAAGTTGGAAAAGTTTTGAAAAGATATTTAGTGGAAAAAGAAACAAGTAAAAAAGAAAACATCATGAATAATATTAATTTTATTGCACGCATTGGCAAAAGAACAAACAAAGGTAGAAAAGTGAAAATGATGGAGGGTGTGGATTCAACTTCTGAAAAGTAAAAATGTTTTGAAAAAATATTTCATAAATGTTTTAAATGAAAAGTGTTCCATTAGAAAGAGCTGCACAGTTTTTAATTTTTTTTTTTTTTTTGGCCAAGTTTTTCCCTCCACTTTTTGACCAGCTCTGTCAGGGAGCACGTATACGTCTTAGCAGACCTGCATTTAGTCACTTGTTCTGTCACATGATGTAAGTGGTTAGACCGGGCCAGGTTCAGACAGAAATGGGGGACTTAAATCCCTTAAAAACTGAGTGCACTGTGTGACAGAGGGAAATACACTGAACAAGAGATACTTGGAATGTGAACTATATTATATGTAATTTACATAAATTTTCACTTTCTACAGCAGATTCTCTGTAGCAGCCCCAGTAACTGGTCTTTGTGTAGTGGAATTATGCAGATTGTGATGTATAGGGCAGAAGACGTTTTTGTTCTTATCTCACAGCATCAGGGGAGGGGCAGAGCTATTCCATGCCCACCCCAGTGATAGTCACCCTCACTTACTGAGTCATGTCTGAAATGTAGCTGACATTCTTTCCCACAGGGACCAAGCATAGGTGCTAGAACTAGGGGTCTGGAGGTGGTGCCATGCTCCTGCCTTGCAGTGATTTCCATAACACACAGGGTTTGTAGTTCAATGGCTCTCAGCACCCCCACTAAAAAAATTGTTCCAGCACCTTTGGGACCAAGTCTTTCCATGTTTTCTCTGAAGTGCCTATCACACTTCTAGGTGCCATAATAATAATGTAAAAGTAATTAAACATAATTCATAGTAAAATAATGAGCATACATAAATAGAGGGTGTGAGCTGAAATTATTCTGCAATCCAACTACAGATACAGTTCACAGAGGTGAAAGTAAGAAGGATGCTTTGGTAGATGGGAGGAAATCAAAATTTTGGAAGGAACCAGAACTTAAATTCAAAGCACTATAGAAAGGTCCACACTTCTCTAAAATATCAGTTGTCCATTTTACTGCTATCCAGGCCTATGTATATTCTAAACAAGACTGACTAGAGAATTAATCTGTGATCTGGAGAAGCTCAAGTGATACACAAAAAATTACTAAACAGAATGATGTGTGCATTGATACCTTAATGATCTATTCAAAGATAAAAAAGCAAACATCACAAAGAAATATTACTGCATTCATTTATGTAATAATTTGCTAATCCTTGAAAACATCACAGTTTCAGAGAGCCAACAAAGACTATAGCATAATCTAAATAAAAACATAAGAACATAAGAAGGGCCATAGTGGGTCAGACCAAAGGTCCATCAAATCCAGTATCTTGTCTTCCACCCAGTAGCCAGATGCCCCAGAGGGAGTGAATAGAAATAGTTAATTATCAAGTAATCCCTCTCCTGTCATCCATTTCCAGCCTCACCTCTGACAAACAGAGGTGAGGCACACCATTCCTACCCACTCTGCTAATAGCCATTGATGGACCATGAATTCATCTAGTTCTTTTTTAACCCTGTTAAAATCCTGGTCTACACAACATCCTCTGGCAAGGAGTTCCACAGGTTGACTGTGCGCCGAGTGAAGAAAAACTTCCTTTTGTTTGTGTTAAATCTGCTACCTATTAATTTCATTTGGTGACCCCTAGTTCTTACGGTATGAGAACAAGTAAATAACTTTTCCTTATTCACTTTTTCCACACGTTATGATTTTACAGACCTCTATCATATTCCCCCTTAGTTTCCTCTTTTCTAAGCTGAAAAGTCCCAGGCTTTTTAATCTCTCTTCATATGGGACCTGTTTAAAACTGCTACTGCACATTGAGTGGATATTTTCAGAGAACTATCCACAATGACGCCAAGATCTCTCGCTTGAGTAGTTATAGCTAAATTAGTCCCCATCATTTTGTATGTATAGTTGGGATTATTTTTTTCCAATGCTCATTACTCTCCATTTATCAACATTAAATTTAATTTACCATTTTGTTGCCCAATCACTTAATTTTGTGAGATCTTTTTGAAGCTCTTCACAGTCTGCTTTGGTCTTAACTATCTTGAGCAGTTTAGTATCATCTGCAAATTTTGCCACGTCCGTTTACCCCTTTCTCCAGATCATTTATAAATTGGTTCAATAGGACTAGTCCCAGTATGGACCTTTGGGAGACACCAGTAGTTATCTTTGTTTCCTGTCTTTTAGTCCATGAGAGGACCTTCCCTCTTACCCCCTGACACCTTATTCTACGTAAGAGCCTTTGGTGAGGGACCTGTCAAAAGCTTTCTGGAAATCTCAGTACACTCTATCCACTGGATCCCCCTTGTCCACATGCTTGTTGACCTGTCAATGTAATGTAATGTAATATCCTATCTTTGCAGGGGAGACAGTTCATCTCTTAGGTTGCATCTATACTGCAAGCCTCTTCCGCAAGAGGAAATGCAAATGGAGCACTCATTTGCATAGGTCATGCTCTCATTTGCATTTCCTCTTCGGATCCCTTTTGCACAAGAGGTTTTTGCACAAAAAAGAGCTGTATTGATGGCTCCTTTTTGTGCAAAAACCCCCTTTTGCGCAAGAGCCATTCTTCCTCATTTTTTGAGGAAGAACGGCTCTTTTTGCACAAAAAGGAGCCGTCTATACAGCTCTTTTTTGTGCAAAAACTTCTTGCGCAAAAGGGATCCGAAGAGGAAATGCAAATGAGAGCACGACCTATGCAAATGAGCACTCCATTTGCATTTCCTCTTGCAGAAGAGGCTTGCTGTATAGACGCAGCCTTACTAAGACGTGTTATCATATGTAAGTATTCAAACCAAATTTCTGATATACTTTGATTTGACTTGTAATAACCAATTCTGGACATATGTACATATGGACTTCATAGATTTCTATACCTTACTATCTTTCACTGAAAGCGAAATGATTCTTACTCTTTTTCTTTATGTATGCTTTGAAATTTGTAATAGAGTAATAGTTTCATTCTTCTAAAATAGGAACCTTTTCACAGTACATTTTAAATACTTTATAATGGAAGGGCTGGCAAGAACTCCATTGTTAAAGTTACCGTGTGAAATTATTTCATACTGATGCATTAATTCCTGAGTTTCTTTATGTGTAGGTGGCTTTTAAGTGTGAACAGTCACATAATGTTAGTTTTTGTAACTATTGAGTTTTCTGTGCAGCTTGTGTTATTAAAATGTATGAAAAGAAATAAGTATATGAAATTGGTTCCTGTTAAATTGACTGTAGCAGTCAAACTTCTTTTCTTGATAGGCATCTTTTACAAAATATTGCCTGCTTACACAACTACGTGTAGTAGAAAGTGAGGTACAACTTCAGTAGCTCTGGTCTGACAGAAAGTTTTTAAAAATAAAGATTTAGAATTTTTGACATTATTCTTAAGTGAAAATTTGTGGTCAAAGGCCTGTGAATAATTTCAGAGAAACACAAGAATTGCCCTCTTTCAAAATGGATGTTATCTCCCTTTGTTATCAATCGGAGAGCAGCCACAAGCTGGCTTTGATTAAAATATTATGTGAGTAGCAACCTAACCTCAACATATTTTTTGCATTAGTTTATGTAAGTTTGAAGTGGCAGCAAAGAATGAAAGAAATCAAATCTGGAAGTAAAATAGTATTAATACAATGTTTACATGAGAGACTGAGGTAATCACCACAATTACTCCAGGTATCCTGGAGTAATTAAGGATTATTCCCTTACTTATGTTACTGATAGTTCACATACTGTGCATTAGAGAGAAAAAAAGCCATTTGTTTGCCTGAGAGCAACACATTTAGTAACAGCACTATGCTATGCATAACCCAAATTCTTGCACCCAAGTACTCTGAAGAAATTGGTGGTGTAACAATGGCTATCATGTTTCATGAAATCCATATAGACTCCTAAGACAAAAAAAAAAGTAGATTTACTACAGTATATCTCTTGTAAGTCCTTCTCCTACAGTGCATCTGTTTCAAAAGATAAGCATAAACATTGCATTTTGATATGATCATGAGCAATACAAACCTTTCCCCCGAAAGGGTTTAATGTCACAGCATTATCTTCAAGAAATAGCAATTTTTGCTGGATTTTTTTCTAATCCAGCACTTAAAATTTAAATAGAGCCTTATGAAGGATTTTTTACAATTAACTTTCATAGTCAATGCTAATAAATTAAGGAAATAATTACAGCTGACACTGTGGCAGAGTCTGACCCACAGTAGCCTCTAAAGCTATGAGACACATGGTAGAGCAAATGAATTCAGACTTAATCCTTCTGATTATAAAAATGTAATATATTATAATCTACACAACAAGCCACAACACATGAAATTTATTGGCTCTTGTTTTTCAAACTTGGATCAACCTGTTCAAAGAAATTCACCTAACTTTAGGGTCCCTTTTAGCATAATAACAAAGCAGGAATTCCATCATGCCCGTAGAAAAATCAGATTGAGTGTCTCTGTTCTAAACATGGAAAAGCACTGTCAGGCATATTTATGCAGCATGGGCCTGTCACTCTCACTGGTTTAGACCAGTGTAACTCCAGCTGTATCTTCAATAGGTTGAACTCCTAATTTACAAGTTGGAAAACCAGAACCCATGTGAATAGGAAAACCAGAATCCAAGAGAGAGTGGGAAACTTTCCAATCAAACCTAGCAAATCAAAATCACAGACTATTGTAGAATATTTATTTTGCACTGTTTTTCACACCACTATTCTGGCAAACTAGGTTTATAAACAGGGATGAAGAAACTGATGCCTGACTAAAATGAAAGGACTCTGGGAGAAGTTAAAGGGTTTACTTTTTAATAGTATGCAAGGATGTTACCATTTCTAGGGCTCATCCCGATTATAAATATAGGGAATATCTGTTCAAATCTACCAATCGAAAAGGAGAACAAAGTAAATTCACCCATTGTGCCCAGTTATGCTATATTTTCATTGCCTGTGAATATCCCGATGCTAAGCATATTTTCACAATAAAAAAACATTTATTTTTGTGGCAATGCACTAGAGGCTAAGAAGTAACTGAAATGCATTCTTTAAAAGTCCTGCTGTCATTTCAGCCAGCTTTTAACTCAACAGAAGCATGTGCCTCTGTGGCAGAGATGGGAATAACTTAATTGTGAAATGCTGAACACGTGTCACTAACATTCAGTGTACAAAAGACCAGCATTCATAATGCTGACACTCCCATGCCTTTGATTTTTCTCTTCACTTCTAACAGTATTTGTCATACTAAATACTCAGTCACTAGCCTGTTGGTTTGCGGCTGGTAAACATGGAGCAAATTCAACTTGGTGCAGCAATGCCTTGAACAAATATTTTGTAATTATAAAAAGAATGTTTTGACTAAGAAGATGAAAAATGGGGACATTTCAGTTGTCCTGAAAGAAAGTCCCAGGGTATTAGGGCATCAGATAAAATACAGGACTGTCCCAGTTTGGTGTCTTTTCACTTATCTGAAAATTGACATGTTTTCATGAGTGATGCAATTTGGTGAGATTCACCCCAGGGCTAAAAGCCAATATAAAGTCAATGCACTTTTTAAAATAGTGCATAGGTCTTGTTCTGGCCTTTGACAAAAGGGTAGATTTCACCTTTTGCCCACTAAGGCAACCCACACACATAAAAGAGGTGTGTTTACTTTACCTTAACTTGAATGATATTTGCCCACTGCTCTGCTAGAGTTATCAGAATAACAGTGACCCTGTTTATACTGAAAAGAGTGACCTGTATGTTTAACAACTAAGTACAAACATAGGTCAAACATGGCTCCAACTAATCTTTTTCCTAACACAGTATAGCTGACCAGTTTAGATGGGTTCATAGCATCTGAATGTGTTAGAATATTGTTCCGAAAATATTTGGGATTGTGGACTTGTCCTGCCTCAGGCACAATGCTCTTAGATCGATATTCATCACTGTCACAGAAGTCAGAATGTTACTCAACAATTTGCAGCCTGCAGAAGTGAAAGAGAGAGAAAACACATGGGGGGGAACTGATCCTGTGCAGTAGGTAGCTTGTAAATCCTTCAGTATGGAGGGAGAGCTTTGTGCTCTCAGGTACATAGCAGACAGGGCCCAGCTTTTCCCTGGTGGAAACCCCATTGTCTTCTCTCTGAGTTTCCCGAAGACAGAATTGGGCTGTAAGAGTACTTAGGGGTGCTAAAGATGTTGAATTCTTCGGCAACTCAAAGGCTGCATCTATACTGCACAGTTATTTCGAAATAGCACATCTACACTGCAGGGAAGCATCAAAATTAGTTCAAAGCAGGCTTCCCTAATGTAGACGTGCTCTCTCGATTTAGAGCCCCAGGAGGAACAACTTAGAATGGCCCTGGTGAGGGGTTATTTCGAAATAGCAGCAGTGCAACGTCTACACAACCCCTATTTCGAAATAACTATTTTGGAATAGGCATTATTCTTCATAGAATGATGTTTACAGAAGTCAGAATAAGCCTCCCATTATTTTGAAATTATTTCAAAATAATGCTATTGCTGTGTAGACGCTCGCATTGTTATTTCAGAATAACAGCCGTTATTCTGAAATAACTTTGCTGTGTAGACACACCCAAAATGTATTCCTAGACTGCTTGTCTAGTAGTGACTGGGCTTGGGGAGTGGCATACAAATCCCACCATTAGCACTGTCAGCATAGGTATTTTCTATGGGGGTTCAGTAGTAGAGGGAAAGCATCATGAAATGCAGCTTCTGCTTCTTCCCAGCTTGGGGATCCCACATGCCCCCTTCCTATCTTTTTACTGGCTCTGCTCTGAGAGTTAATTATCCCTCTTTGTACAATTAACTTTTTATATAGCTCCCATACATCCCTTCACCCTGCCCTGAGGTAGATGAACTTGGTGAAAGGGATTCTTCTGGTTTAGGGCCATCTCCTTTGCCACATGTTTTCCCAAACAGTGCAGATGGAAATGATGTATATTATAACACCCATGAGAACCTTGGGGATCATATTTGGTTTGAAGGAAAAACAATCTATTCAGTTGCCGTATTAGTGCTCATCAATGTCTAAAACATTGATCTAAGTAACAAAAAATGTTGAGCTAAAGTTATTGACTAAAGAAATCCATTGTATTTCAAATAATATATGAATTCTGCAGGCTTCTCTTTCTCTGTCTTTCTCTCCTGTTATATTGACGATTTGTTATTATCTTCCTAATTCTTATCCCCCCGCTCCTATTTCAGGCCTAATAGTACTTTGTTTGCAATGGAACAAGTGCTAGCTTGGACTATAGCACTACACAAACCCACTCAGGTCAGACTGACAATTTAGATGAGTGTCAGTTCATAGGCACCAGCCTGATAGGGGAGTTATGTACCATCATTGTCCAGGGGAGTTCAGGGAGAGATTGTTTTACAGACCTAGGTGCTGGAACTAGGGATTCTGGGGGTGCTGCCACACCCCCTGGCTTGAAGTGAATTCCATTATTAACGGGGTTTACAATTTCATTCAATGGCTTTCTGCACACCCACTGTAAAAATTATTCCAGAACACTCTGCTAATTTATGCTCCACTTCTTTTCATATGTCACAGTCTGCCTCTCCAGGTGAGCCTGGCCTACCATTCCATGGCCCCACCATGTCCCCTCCCTAATTCCTTTGGGGCAATGTGTGACCTCTGGGGCATGCAAAAATAGGCTCTGCACTTGTTCATATTCTGTATGCAGAGGTGTACAAGCAGAGACAGAATGCTTTTTCTCTTCCTCACCTGTACACCAGTCCCAGGGTCCCTCACAAGCTGATACTTTCTTTTCAAAGATATCAGCACAATGCTTAATCAGAATACTGTATGTTCTTGTTTGATTGATTGACATTTTCTTTATGAACATACTATTAAGGAAATGATTTTGTGGAAGAACTGGATTGTGTATGCCATGATATTTAATGATGTTACTTACTTTCAAGAAGTGAATTTATCACAGCTGAGTCCACATCAGCAGACTGACGGGTGGATTTATAGGTGATTGAGCTTCAGCTCAGTTTACTTTGTTTTATCATGCACCTCAACATAGGAAAATATAATATGCAAACAATAGAGTGAGAAGAAAAATAAATGAAACTGAAGATGACAATTTCCTAATTTAATTATCTTGAATGTTTTACAGTTTAGATATTTGCATTATTAACCAAACTATTTCACTTTATACTGTAGTCACGAATCTTGGAAAAAATGAGATAACAACATATGCATTAAATTTGTACATTTTCTTGTGAAATAGCTAAGAAAAGCACAAAATAACTTCCAACTCTAGCTTTTTCATACTAAGCAGTGGCAGTATGCCTCTCACCAACATATAATAGATCTGATTCTAATCTCCCTAAGGGTACATCTACACAGAAGTGTTATTTCGACATAACACAGTGCATGTCTACACTACAAGCCTTTATTTCGAAATAATGTCAAGCTGGAGGACTTCTTACTCTAACTCCTGGTAACCCTCATTTCATGAGGACTAAGGGAAGTCAAAGGAAGAGTGTTCTTCTGTCGGCTGCCTGCTGTTTAGACAGTGCCAAAAGCCGAATTAAGCTATTTCAACTTGAGTTACACAACTGACGTAGCTGAAGTTGCATAGCTTAATTCAACTTTAGCCCTGCTGTGTGGACATACCCTTACAGGTGTATAAATATGATTGAAGTCAGTGGTATTATTCCAATGTGAAATGGGTGTAAGTGAAAGGAGAATCAGGCCCAAACTCTCTTTAAAACAACAGCTTGAAGTTTTTCCTTTGCTTCTTTATTCTGAGTGGCCTTCTTGGAGTCATTCCTCAACATAGCTTTATCCAAAACATCCCATTTGGTTTCCTCAAGCAGAGAATTCTAGAGATGGGAGTTCCACCACTTCCATCACAATATGGTGTCCTTCTTGGAATGTGGGTCTCCCAGAAATGTCTTTGCTCCCATCATATTTTAACTTTAGCTCTTCCAAAGCAAAGGTAACTTGCACTTTTAGCACATCCTGTGACTATGCAACAGCTTTCATCTGAAGTAGTTTGAGGACTTGTGGAGATAAAGTACACTGTTTCTGTCAGATTTGAGGTTTTTATTATAAATCTGCTCTTTTCCACACCTATTTTCTTCAATTCATTGCATCCTGATTTTCTTCTTGCTTTGTTACAAGCATTCATCATTAATACAATAAACACAAAGAACACTCTCTTCTCTCCTTTCTGTACTGAACTAAGACCTTGTCTACCCTGAGGTATCTCAAGTTTTATGGATAAACTGTTATGCAATTTCAGTCAAATTGAATTATTTACAAATTTGCATTGAGCTGAAATTAGTAACTGCTCATAATGGCAATGGCTAGTCCCTGGACAAGATATTGAGACTGATAGCTTGGTAGTTACAACGTTCCCTTGGAATGTGTGACACCCAAGGTCATGTCACTGTACAAATGGCTATTTAATTATTTCTAAAAAGTGAAACAGCTTCAACAGGAGAGATTAAGAAAGCCCCACCCCAGAATGTCTTACAACCTAATGGCCAGGAAATCTCCTGAAAAAGTGGAAAATCAAGTACAAATCCCTTCTTCAGATCAGAAAAAAAAAAGGAGAATTGAAGCTGCATCTCTCACATCCTATTGGGCTAAAAGTTATAAGGGAGGTTCTCCATCCATACCCCCATGCTTTGTTTGGTGTAGACCCTCACTGGTGTCAAACAGTTTATTTTACTCCAACTTTATAGTTTTTACTTTTCAATCCACCAAAACTTTAGTTTTTTAATTTGACCCAAAATGAAATTTCCCTGCTCATTTTTCAGATTTGTCAACAAACTAAAAAATCCATTGTTCGCTCACGTAACAGTGGTCACTGGGCAGGAGGTGTGTGGGCTATATACTGTAAATGCTCAGTCAGGGAAACTGCAAAGAATAGAGAAGACAATCAACAAACTGGTTGTTTATTCTATAATTATAATTCACCAAGCCAGTAACCAAACAGCTTCTGTAATACTGCATTGGTTACCAAGAAGACAAAGTGCAATTCCTTTTAAGAAACCTAGCCTTTGGCTCACCATAAGACAGCAAAGTCTATATAGTGAGGGTTATTAAAAACATCATTCATCATTATGCCTCAGGTAGCCCCCACGGAAATGTCTAAGTCAAGGCAGTCTGCAAAAAGGAGAGCAGATTCTCCGGAAACTGAAGGTTAACACTGAAATTAGACTCACCAATCAGTCACAAACTGTGCTTCTGATCCTCCTCACTAGTAATCAAGAAGCTGAAAAAAGAAATCACAGAACCCCCCTCCCCCTTTACTGCATTCCAGGTCTTTGACACCCAATCAGCAGAGAAGTCCATTAAGGAGAGGAGTTAATTAAAAACTCTGCTCATTATACAGAATGTTCTTCTGAACCCCATATTACCGATTCAACATTAGTTTGGAACGTACCCAAAATGCCATGCTGCCAGCCAATCTTTTAGTATCTAAAACTAAAGGCTTATAAAAGAAAAGAACAAGAAGAGATTTGTTAAATGGTAAATCAACCAGATACATAAAACTTCAGAGTCCATATATCAGGTTCTTAGCAGCATTGGTGAGTTCACTGGCTTATACCCTCTCTGGAACACATCCAAAGCTTGGATGGATCTGTCAGTCTTTTGTTCAATACTTCAGTTTGTAGAGAAGTTTCTCCAGAGTAAGAAGCAGGATTGAAGACAAAATGGAGAAGATACAGCTGCCTTTTGATATACTTTGCCATGTGGCTTCTATTTTCTGTGTCCCAAACACATTCTATAGCACATGGAAGTCCTTTGTCCACCAGATTTCCCTACATGTCTTGCTCACTATTAGGTGAAGTCCTGGCTTTTCTCAATAGATTCATTGTATAGCTAATTACCCTTGATGGGCCATTGAATCAGCTAGAAAGTGTTGATGCTCATCCGTTTGGGGCTATATCTAGACTGCAAGCTTCTTTCAGAAGAAGCTTTTCCGGAAGAGATCTTCTGGAAAAACTTTCGAAAGAGAGCATCTACACAGCAAAAGTGCAATGAAAACATGATCTGCTTTTTCGAAAGATAACGCCCACATTGATTGGACACTCTCTCTCATTTCAGTTGTGTGATTACTGTGGATGGAGTGGCCACCAGGGCACCTGTGCTTTTTTCTGGAGGCCTCTTCTTTCGAAAAAACACTCTCTTTCACGTCCACACATGCCTTTTTCCAAAATAGCTTTTTTGGGAAAAGCCTTCTTCCTCATAGAAAGAGGTTTATCGCTATCAGAAAAACCTATCCGTTCTTTCAACTTTCTGTCGAAAGAACACAATAGCAGTGTGGACATAAGGCTCCCATTGGCCAGGAACAGTGAACCATGGTCACTGAGTGCTGAGGGAGGGAGGGAAGGCGGGAGGTGCGTGCAGATGGTCAATGTCAGCAAAATGTCTCATGGCCCAAAATCAGATTACCCTGAGGGGCTGGATGTGGCCGATGGCCTAAAGGTTGCCCATCACTGCTCTAAGGTTTGGGGTATGGAGGTTACAGTGTTACATTGTTTTGGGTTTGAGTGCAGTTATGTAACAAAAACCATTACTTTTGTAGGTTGCACTTTCATGATAATGAGATTGCACTATAGTACTTATAGGAGGTGCATTGAAAAATATGATTTCACTGCAATTAATTATGATTAATTTTTGAATCTCAATTAATTTTTAGAGTTAATCATGTCAGTTAATCAATAGACCTAATAAAAATGTCAAGACCAGGTCTTAGAAATAGACCCATTCAGTGATGACTGATTATTTACAGCAGGGGTCTCAAACTCATAGCCCATCTATGGCCCAAGAAGTTCCACAATCCAGCCCGCACATGGCTGCTGACACATAAATCCCTACAGCTCTGGGGGGAACCCTGCTCTGCCTCTCGCCCCTCATTGCATTCCTTTCCTCAGGCCTCCTCACCTGAGGAACACAGACTTGGAGATTACCAGGGAGCTTGGCACAGGGTGGCAGCAGGGGGCAGGCCTCCTGCACACACTGTGACAGCCAGAACTATGAGGAAGCAGAGCAATGCAGCAGTCACTTCTCTGCTCCGCTGTCATCAACCAGGCCAGCCCTTTCACTCTGCTTTACTGTGGTGACGGAAAGCAGAGCGCCTGTGTGGGCTGGCTTGGGAGATGGTGGTAGATGAGAGCAGGCTGCTGTATAGTTCTACGTACCTGCAGCTCTCGCTGCCATGGTAACTGTAGGGGGTCCTAACCCCTGCTGCTGGCTCCAGCTCATCCAGGGCCCTGTGGACTAATTTGAGTATTGGGGACCATCCCGTCCATAGGATGGTTGGGGAGTCAAACTGTTCTATGGATGGGACAGCTCTGCATGCACCTTCCCCGGGCCACAGTGACATGCTGGCAGTAGCACCGAGCTAGCAGCCGGAAGCCGATCTAGTCCCATTGTGTTACCAGTGATGCCCCCCGGGAGACGGTTAAATTGCCCAGGGACAGCAGGCGGGGCTGGGCTAGCAAACAGAGTCAGGAGATGCTTGGAGTGGAGAACTCACAGAGATACCTGTTTCCTCTCCTATCCCCTTCCTCCCGTAACCCAGCCAGAAAGGGCTGTCCACTGGTCCACCAAAAGGATTTAAGGACTTGCACTAGCCCTAAGGTAAGTTGAGTTTGAGACCTCTGATTTACAGTGACATTTTGAGATGTCAGTTAATCAGTTTTTAATTCATATTCCACATTCATTTTATATCTTTTTTATCAAAACACGGTGAACTATCAAGAAAAATGCCTTGCAGAAATCTAGTATATTATATCAATACTATAACTTTTATCAACGAAACTTGTAATCTCATTTTTAAAAAGAGTATCAAAAGATGTCTAATATATGCAGGACTGGGGATCTAGCCCTATAAGAACTTAAAACAATCATAGTGTAGTGACATGACACAAAAGCATCACCTTTAGACACAAGCTAGATCACTATGAAAGAATGCTGATTTTTAGCAACATCAAGTTCAAAGGTTTTTGGGTCTTGTGTAAAAATCTAAAAATAAATACATAAGAGAAACGTCTACTGCTATTCTGAAACTTTGGATTTTAAACTGAAAGGGCAAGTCAACCTTACTCTATAAACAACTTTATCCTTATGTAATTAGAAACAGCCTCCAGATCAAGGTTTTTAGATTTAGTGTTTAGTTAGCTGCTGGGCTGTTCCAAGGTTCAATGCTACTATTAACAGAACATAGTCCCTTGTCTGATTTGTACCTAGAAACACCATGCTAATTGGGCATTGGGGAAGATCTTTAAGCAGAGTGCAGTGCTTATAAAGTTTTCTCATATAGCCATAATCCAAACTATTAGCAAACTGAGCAATACAGGTATTATAGTTTAAAAGAAAATAAATACACAAACCTTTTATAGTATACATTTTGTTATACTACCCTTAAAAGTAACTCTGATCCTTTTCTCTCCTAAGGTGTGTCTAGACTACATGTCTCCGTCGACGGAGCCATGTAAATTAGTTTATTTGGCATAGTCAAAGAAGTGGGGATTTAAATAATCCCTGCTTCATTAAAATAAACATGGCTGCTATGCTGCGCAGACGATCAGCTGATCCAGCACAGCGCGGCAGTGAAACGAGGTTTACTGGAGCGGTCAACAAAGGCTTCCTTTGTCGACCGCGCCGTGTCTAGACTGCCCCGCTGTGCAGGATCAGCTGATCGTTGGCACAGCGCGGTAGCCATGTTTATTTTAATGAAGCGGGGATTATTTAAATCCCCGCTTCTTTGACTATGCCAAATGAACTAATTTACATGGCTCTGTCAAATGTAGTCTAGACATAGCCCTACAGTCTTTGTCTGTAGTCACTGGTAATATGGAATGCTATTGAATGTGTTTGCTAAGTCCTATGTCCTGAGTTCTGGGTAGTTGTTTTCAGAACTATTGCTGGTTTAAGATTTCTGTTGTGTATGAAGAATGAGTTTGGATTTCAAAGAATACAGATGCAAAAAAAAGGGGGCTAAAATTGAAAAACAGTTCTCTGTGTATCTTTTTAAAATGACTTTTTCCATTTAAAAATAAATGTTATAAACATTGTTCATTATAGCTCTTCAGTGTGACTGGACCTCTCCTGTGGAACCTGCTTCTCCAAACCTAGGTTTCAACCCATTACCAGTCACAGAGATTTCATAGTATGAAGCAGCTATGATGATCCAGTTTTGCAATGTGCTGAGCTGCTTCTGTAAACTGACACAACATATGAGGTGTCCATTGCTCAATGTGTTCCTGCTCTTATGGCTCTTGCCATTGCTTTATAAGGTTTGAACAATTCTTGGCAAGAATCTGGGACTATTTCCCAGGGTCCGTCCCCAGCCTATACGACTTTACATAGCTTTGGGATATTTGTAATCCTCTTGGAGGGGGTTGATATATTTTTTCTAAATATTCTCTCTTTATTAAATAAAGTACCTTCATTCTGTTATGGGGAGGCCAGATCTAGAGCTGCCAGGTTAGATCAAATCAACCTTGGCTTCTCTACTGCTGCCAACAAAAGGAAACTAGTTGGTGGAACTATGAAAATAGCTTTGTTAATCATGGTAATCTTCAATGGATACAAAGATACTTCTGATGTGTAACTGAGGGCAGAATGTAGCCTTTCGTTTGGAATTTTGTTTTACAAATCTGTAGTTAAAGCCCCTTTTCAACCATTGATAAACTATTGTATATACTTATACACCCTCTATTGAAGACAATGGAGCTCTACAGGTTTACATCAGCTGAGGAGCTGTTACTACTAATAATATGGACAACAGAAATCCTTGTGTGAATAGCAGGTGACTGCATTTTGGTTTATAAATCAGTCTCTTAGTTGCGGTGCATATGTTCTTTATAGAACTGGCCTACATTAATAAATCTCAACCTCTATAGTCTCCAGCCCCAGAGAATGATGGGATAATGAAAAACTAATCTAAACCAATCAATTGTAAAGTGGGGGGGGAGGAGGGGATGTAAGTATGGGTTGGGTTTAAAAATAGTTGAGTACTAGTTTATGAGAACACAAACAGATCATG
Source organism: Rafetus swinhoei (assembly GCA_019425775.1). Lineage (NCBI taxonomy): Eukaryota > Metazoa > Chordata > Testudines > Trionychidae > Rafetus > Rafetus swinhoei. The sequence continues at coordinate 314,147,386 of CM033437.1, forward strand.
CTCTCCGCAGTGTTTTAATTTTGCTAAGGAAAGCAAACTTTGGAACTACTTTAGAAATGGAAAACATGGTATAGATGTTGAATCAACAATATGCAGCTGTTGCCTCTGCCCTGCACCTGCCTCTTACTCATGGAGAGTTACATCTTAGAAGGGCTGGCTGACAGCTGATAGAACAGGTCAAGCAGGAAGGGGGACAAGGAAAACTCCTTATGGAAAAGTCTTAAAGGGGATGAGAACTATATAAGAGACAAACAGAAAAAGAGCATCATAAGCTATTATACCTTATACATTAACTCCTTTTCTTACATTGCATGCCAGCTGTGCTTTAATCCATGTATCTCAATAACTCAATAGTACACAGAGCTGGAAAGAGTAAAATTTAGATTATTATAGTTTATTAGAAAATATTGCACCATAGCAAGTGTGTTTTAATTGCTTTCATCACCATATGAAAAGTCTTGCACAAACAGGTTCATGCAGTGCATAATAAAACAAGCAATTGGTCCCAAAAGTAGCTTCCATCCCACAGTGTACAAACTAGACTGGCCTAATCATCAAATATTATGATGCCCTGGGAACGGTTTTTGGAAGACACAACATAGTTTTTTGTCCAAATAGCTGAAGCTGCTGGCTGTGGCAGTGCTCTAGATCAAGTCCCACAGGAAAATCATTCTGCTTCCTGACAGTCATGCCTTTCTGTAGCTATAAAAGGGCCAAAACAAGCAAAAGGAAGTGGGAAAATGTCAGGATTATGCAATCTACTATTTTATTATTTGTTCTGTTTTTCTGTTGCAAAACATAGCAAAATTAAACACTCCATGTAAGGGGCGAGACAATAGCTAACTTTTTGCTCCTAATAGTACTAATTTGACTGTGTCTCACTAATGTGGGATTTAGCATTCCATAGTCAATCATTGATCAATCAGGTCTACAACCTTGCTCCATTAGGGACCTCTGGCTAGTACTTCAAAAGAAAGAGAAAAACAGCATCCTTGATTATTTGTGCAATGACGAAAAAGGGGAAACATTCTCTCCCTGATCTCTGCCCTAATGAGCTTATGAGCATGAAGCATGAGAGTGGATTACCCAATCTCAGCGGCTTCAGCTAACAACATTTGTTATTGTTCAGAAAATTAGCCTCTTTTTCTATCCTAAATCTCTGACTTCCTGCAGCAGAGAATTCCACATGCTGACTACATCCTGTGTGAGGTTATATTGTTTCTTTTGCATGTACCTAGCCTTTTCACTCTTACACAGATCTTGCCACAGTTATCCATGTCTTCTTCTTCTCCAAATCTGATCGCTGTGCTCTACATCGGGCCCATTCAGAAACTTAAGCTAATGTAGAGTGGTAAGCAGAGTGGTATACTGGGAGCAAGTTAGGCCAGTACACTGAGATCTGCACTGGCTTCCAGTAAGCTTTTGGATGGAATTCAAGGTGTTGGTTTTAACCTAGACAGCGGTTAATTGATGTATGGCTATCTGGGAGATTCTCTCTCTCTCGATGTACTTCTGCTGTTCAGATTAGCAGAGGCACTTGGACTCAAGCTCTTGTAATATAAACAAGAGGAAGCTGCGGGCAGGGTGCTCACTGTGAGGGGATTTCAGTGCTGGATCTTGCTCCCCCCAGAGCTCAGATTTATTAGTTGTCCAGTCATGCTGTGATGTCTTTATTTCCTCCCTTGTAGTTAAGGCTTCTGAGAAGGGTGTGGGTCAGTGTGGATCTATTTATGGACAGTTCTTTGTCTCAGTTAATGGTGCCATTTTAAAAATATGGTGTGGACGTTCAGAGCACTGGATGGGGGTCTACAGGTGTATTTTAAAAATCCAAATGAATAAAGGAACACCATACAATGGTGAATTGATCTGTTTTTACTGCAATCTGTCAGGGTATCTCTATGCTGCAGTTGTGAGCAAGTCTCCTAGGCTGGGTAGACAGACTCAAGCTAGAATGCGAAACACAGCAGTGTGACTTTGCTCTATGAGGCTCAAGCAGGCCACTGGGATTGGGTGGATTTCAGGCTCATGTGGCTGGCCTGAGCCCTTGCCGGTGCCACAGTGTCCATGCAGCAATTCTTGGCAGAAGCCCCACTAGCACAAATCTGTCTATGCAGATTGGGAGGCTTACATAGATAGATGTAGATGTACCCAAAACAGTTCGGAGAAGTCAGGACACAGGCTTCTCTGTGAGGTCTCTGCCTCCCTCACCACTACTCTGCTCCAAGCCTCTGAGCTCCATAACTCATCCACTTCTACCCTGCACCTTGGCTGTCAGGACACAGGTCACTTCATGGTCAACAATTCTGGAGGTGATGGATAGTCCCAAAACTAGCAGCATGAACCCCTGATTTTCATTCAAGGTAGTTAAGACCAAAGCAGACTGTGAAGAACTTCAAAAAGATCTCACCAAACTAAGTGATTGGGCAACAAAATGGCAAATTAAATTTAATGTAGGTAAATGTAAAGTAATGCACATTGGAAAAAATGACCCCAACTATACATATAATATGATGGGGGCTAATTTAGCTACAACTAATCAGGAAAGAGATCTTGGAGTCATCGTGGATAGTTCTCTGAAGACGTCCACGCAGTGTGCAGCGGCAGTCAAAAAAGCAAACAGGATGTTAGGAATCATTAAAAAAGGGATAGAGAATAAGATGGAGAATATCTTATTGCCCTTATATAAATCCATGGTACGCCCACATCTTGAATACTGCATACAGATGTGGTCTCCTCATCTCAAAAAAGATATACTGGCATTAGAAAAGGTTCAGAGAAGGGCAACTAAAATGATTAGGGGTGTGGAACAGGTCCCATATGAGGAGAGATTAAAGAGACTAGGACTTTTCAGCCTGGAAAAGAGGAGACTAAGGGGAATATGATAGGGGTCTATAAAATAATGAGTGGTGTGGAGAAAGTGAATAAGGAAAAGTTATTTACTTGTTCCCATAATATAAGAACTAGGGGCCACCAAATGAAATTAATGGGCAGCAGGTTTAAAACAAATAAAAGGCAGTTCTTCACACAGCACACAGTCAACATCTCTTAATGTGGCCCCCTGAACTTCATAAATCATTTGAATGTTTAGTAGATCAGATGTGACTCCATAGAGAGCCCCTATATTATGAATTATAGCAGGAGTTATTGTATAGGCGATCTTCACTCTGGCATTTCTTAACTTTTGACTTTCAAATGTTCTTTCAATTAAGTTTTTTAGTATGGAATAAAATACCCGCTATAATCACCACCCAAAAATCGATATGAGGACATGGAAAAAATAAAGCTGAAAATAAACAAACCTTTTAATTTATAAAAGTGATGGGACTTTATGCACCACACATAGTAATTACAGGATGGTTACAGAAAAGGTCACTAATTACTCTACAAGAGGGGCAGTATATAATTAGTAAATACCATATATTTGCATTTTGTGGTTCACTCTGACTTTTAAAAAAGCTTCCCATGCACGTAATGCTTAATTATATATTTATTCCTAGAAATTAGTCTTTAATTATATACTTCAATCATTTAGCACCATCAGATTCATGTTAAGTTCATAAAACAGCTTAATTATAGTGATTTTCCTTATTTATGTGGGAGTAGTTATATTCTAATTAAAACTGGCACCATTTAATGTAAATGAAAGAGTTTCTTTACTTATAAAAACAACCAGTGAGGGCCAAATACTGTAGCCCCACTAATCATGGAAATAAAAAGAAATGAGAAAGAAACATATATCAATCCAGAACATGTTTCCCTAGAGCCAAACTGAAGTTCTGAGTTTTATTTTAAATCCAGAACCAATAATTCATGACTGGGTTCTAAATTTGGTAAAATGACTTTTATTCCCATCCTTTGTTTCCCCTAGTCCATTAGCTCCCTCATGACAATAAGCCTTTACTAGGACGAAACACCGATCCAAAGTCACAGCCCTAGCTTGAATAATCTTTACTCCAGTTTAAAGGCTGCTTATTGGGACAATACTGATATTAGCTAATTTAGCATTCTGGAACAAAAAGAGACATTTACACTGCACAGTTATTTCGGAATAAGCTATTCCAGAATAGTTATTCCAAAATAGATTAATTCGAAATAGCACGTCTACACTGCAGGGAAACCTCAAAATTAATCCGAGGCAGGCTTCCTTAATGTAAACATGCTATCTTGATTTAGAGCCCCAGGAGGAATAACTTAGCCCCTCACCAGGGCCATTCTATTTCAAAATAGCAGAAGTGGAATATCTACGCATGCTTTATTTCAAAATAGCTATTTCGGAATGGGCGTAATTCTTCGTAAAATGAGGTTTACAGATATCAGAATAAGCCGTACGTTATTTCAAAATTATTTCAAAATAACAGAATTGCTGTGTAGACACTTGCATAGTTATTTTGGAATTACAGCCATTATTCTGAAATAACTTTGCTGTGTAGACACACCTCTATGGTGGTGGAGCTGGGTGCAGGAGAGGTGTGTCAGAATTGAGGCTGCAGCGACTCCAGGCAGTGTTGCACCCTTGCAGCAGCTTGAGGAGTGAAGAGCTATGCCTTAAACAAGAATTATCAGAGGATCTTTTCCAGCCCTGTAGCAGCCCAGGGTCAGGAAGGTGGTGTAGCCCCTCCTGCAAAGAGCACAGAGCAGACTCAGCTCATGGGTAGGTTGGGAAAGGCAGAGTAGAGTCATCCATTTAAAATTTTGATAAGAAAGCACATTTATTTTCCCATTGTCTCTTCAGCTGAGGCACTGGTAATCATTTGCCCCTCCACAAAATAAAAGCCATTAAAAAGTCTGTACATGCATGCAGCTATGTGCACATGCACAGACTAAGCTCTTCGTAACGGATATCGGACATTACAGTCTTGCAATCACAGTCCCCTTATTGTAAAAGCACTTATTAGCACCAGCATAATAAGTTAATGCTCCTTTTAAATGAGGAAACTTTCATAATTATTAGTGCTAATAAATAAGTACAATGACATTGTTGGCATCACAGAAATTTGGTGGGATAATACACACGATTGGAATGTTTGTATGGAAGGGTACAGCTTGCTCAGGAAGGATAGACAGGGAAAAAAGGGAGGAGGTGTTGCCTTGTATATTAAAAATGAACACACCTGGAGTGAGGTGGAGATGGACATAGTAGACGGAAGTGCTGAGAGTCTCTGGGTTAGGCTAAAAGGGGTTAAAAACAAGGGTGATGTCATACTAGGAGTCTACTACAGGCCACCTACCCAGGTGGAAGAAGTGGATGAGGCTTTTTTTAAACAACTAACTATATCATCCAAAGCCCAAGATTTGGTGGTGATGGGGACTTCAACTATCCAGATATATGTTGGGAAAATAACACAGTGGGGCACAGACTATCCAATAAGTTCTTGGACTGCATTGGAGACAACTTTTATTTCAGAAGGTTGAAAAAGCTACCAGGGGAAGCTGTTCTAGATTTGATCCTAACAAATAGGGAGGAACTGGTTGAGAATTTGAAAGAGGAAGGCAGCTTGGGTGAAAGTGATCATGAAATCATAGAGTTCACAATTCTAAGGAACGGTAGAAGGGAGAACAGCAAAATAGAGACAATGGATTTCGGGAAGGCGGATTTTGGTAAGTGCAGAGAGCTAATAGGTAAGGTCCCATGGGAATCAAGACTGAGGGGAAAAACAACTGAGGAGAGTTGGCAGTTTTTCAAAGGGACATTGTTAAGGGCCCAAAAGCAAGCTATTCCGCTGCATCAGAAAGATAGAAAATATGGCAAAAGACCGCCTTGGCTTAACCACGAGATCTTGCATGATCTAAAAATAAAAAGGAGTCATATAAAAATGGAAAGTAGGACAAATTACAAAGGATGAATATAGGCAAACAACACAGGAATGCAGGGGCAAGATTAGAAAGGCAAAGGCACAAAATGAGCTCAAACTAGCTACGGAATAAAGGGAAACAAGAAGACTTTTTATAAATACATCAGAAGCAAAAGGAAGACCAAGGACAGGGTAGGCCCACTGGTCAGTGAGGAGGGAGAAACAGTAACAGGAAACTTGCAAATGGCAGAGATGCTTAATGACTCCTTTGTTTCGGTCTTCATCGAGAAGTCTGAAGGAATGCCTAACATAGTGAATGCTAGTGGGAAGGGGGTAGGTTTAGAAGATAAAATAAAAAAAGAACAAGTTAAAAATCACCTAGAAAAGTTAGATGCCTGCAAGTCACCAGGGCCTGATGAAATGCATCCTAAAATACTCAAGGAGCTGATAGAGGAGGTATCTGAGCCTCTGGCTATCATCTTTGGAAAATCATGGGAGACAGGAGAGATTCCAGAAGACTGGAAAAGGGCAAATAGAGTGCCCATTTATAAAAAGGGAAATAAGAACAACCCAGGAAACTATAGACCAGTTAGTTTAATTTCTGTGCCAGGGAAGATAATGGAGCAAGTAATTAAGGAAATCATCTGTAAACACTTGGAAGGTGGCAAGGTGATAGGGAACAGCCAGCATGGATTTGTAAAGACTAAATCATGTCAAACCAATCTGATAGCTTTCTTTGATAGGATAACAAGTCTTGTGGATAAGGGAGAAGCGGTAGATGTGGTATACCTAGACTTTAGTAAGGCGTTTGATACGGTCTCACATGATATTCTTATCAATAAACTAGGCAAATTCAACTTAGATGGGGCTACTATAAGGTGGGTGCATAACTGGCTGGATAACTGTATTCAGAGAGTAGTTATTAATGGTTCACAATCATGCTGGAAAGGTATAACAAGTGGGGTTCTGCAGGGGTCTGTTTTTGGACCGGCTCTGTTCAATATCTTCATCAATTTAGATATTGGCATAGAAAGTACGCTTATTAAGTTTGCAGATGATACCAGGCTGGGAGGGGTTGCGACTGCTTTGGAGGATACGGTCATAATTCAAAATGATCTGGACAAATTGGAGAAATGGTCTGAGGTAAACAGGATGAAGTTTAATAAAGACAAATGCAAAGTGCTCCACTTAGGAAGGAACAATCAGTTTCATACATACAGAATGGGAAGTGACTGTCTGGGAAGGAGTATGGCAGAAAGGGATCTAGGGGTTATAGTGGACCACAAGCTGAATATGAGTCAGCAGTGTGATGCTGTTGCAAAAAAAGCAAACATGATTCTGGGATGCATTAACAGGTGTGTTGTGAGCAAGACACGAGAAGTCATTCTTCCGCTCTACTCTGTGCTGGTTAGGCCTCAGTTGGAATATTGTGTCCAGTTCTGGGCACCGCATTTCAAGAAAGATGTGGAGAAATTGGAGAGGGTCCAGAGAAGAGCAACAAGAATGATTAAAGGTCTAGAGAACATGACCTATGAAGGAAGGCTGAAAGAATTGGGTTTGTTTAGTTTAGAAAAGAGAAGATTGAGGGGGGACATGATAGCAGTTTTTAGATATCTAAAAGTGTCATAAGGAGGAGGGAGAAAACTTGTTCATCTTGGCCTCTGAGGATAGAACAAGAAGCAATGGGCTTAAACTGCAGCAAGGGAGGTTTAGGTTGGACATTAGGAAAAAGTTCCTAACTGTCAGGGTAGTCAAACACTGGAATAAATTGCCCAGGGAGGCTGTAGAATCCCCATCTCTGGAGATATTTAAGAGTAGGTTAGATACATGTCTATCAGGGATGGTCTAGACAGTATTTGGTCCTGGCATGGGGGCAGGGGACTGGACTCAATGACCTCTCAAGGTCCCTTCCAGTCCTAGTATTCTATGATTCTATGATAATTAGGCACTTTATTCAGAATAGCAGGTTTAGAAACACATTTATAAAGAGTTTGTCCATCTGAATCCCCTTCCTGCCAAGCTCCCTGCAACCCTTTGAAACTGTAATCAGTGCCCCTATGTTTTCACAGGACGAACGCAGGAATTCAATTGCATGGATTCTATTGATTTTAATGAGAATCAGGCATCCAAAACCTCCCACATGGTTTTAGAGATTTTGTGATTATTATGTAAAACTACTGTACCTGTTCAAATCGAGAAATTAGGAGTTGGGGACATGGAAATCCCCCAACTGCATTATGGAATTTACTTGTAACCAATTATGTTGATTTTACAGTTGCATGTGTAGCCAATTAGTACTATTGCTTAGTTTTTTAGTCCAAATGTTTTATGCAGAAGTGTATATTTTTCATAAAATAATGGCTATGGGGAAGATTATTTTAAAAACAAAACAAAAAACAAGAAAATCAAGCAATGAGAGCTTCAGATGGTGTAAATCAACATAGCTGTTGAAACAAATTAACTACATCAGTTTATACCAGTTGAGAATCTGGGGCTGTTTTCGCCAGTGTCACTTTAATAAGGCACTACTTGGACTGTCTCTCAATTAACTCTGCATCACCAGAGATGAGCAGCACTCCAATTGCTCTTGTTCTTAGACTATATTTTGCTTGGGAGGAGGATGTAATTTATTTCAGAATGTATTTGTGAGATGTTTGTGAGATTAGCCTGTTTTCTAATTGTCTTTCTATCTAGCGTAGCTTTCTTCAGGCTATGTGCATGCCTTTGTTGGCCAGAGAAGTCAAAAGCAATAAAGGGAAATAAATTATTTAGTTGTTCCCTCAAAAAAATCTCCTGATTCCCTTTCCATTAACTAAATTTACACTGGTGTAATTCCATCAACTTCAGCTGAGTTACTCCCAATTTCTACCAATATGAGAGGTGAATCAAACCTTAAGAATATTAACTGTTGTTAAAGATGAGCCTGATCTTTTCAGTTTTGGTGCAGGGCCATTTTTTCCTGTATTTGATGAAGTTTGGATTTGATACAGGGATAAGCAAGCTACAAAGTTTGGATCTGCCTCTGAACTCACCCAAAATGTGGCAACATTCAGATTTGCAGATCCTTTTCTAGTTCCACTTCCCTCCGTTCTTATTTTTCAGATTATTAACCCTTTTCTAAAACTATGTATCATTCACACCTTCTAGCTGGCTGGTTTCTCTTATTTATGTATTAAGATTTACAAAATATTTAAATAGGTCTCCCATCTATTTGCTATAGATGTCTTTGACAAAACCTGGAAAATACATTGTACTGCTCATAGAGACTAGAGATAGGATAGCACCAGGAAGCAACTGAAAAATTCAAACCCCTCTCCTCTTCAGGCTTTCATTGGTTTTATTAGTGTTGATGTGGGCCCTGCAACTTGCAGAAAATGGGTTTTAAAAGGCTACTAAATTATTGTTTCCTACAATTCCCCCAATCCCAAACCTTAGTAATAGCAAACCTCATTCCACTCTTCCTCCTATCCTATGGGTAATCAACAAAAAAGGGAATGTAGCATGTATGCATTGTGACAGACCCAGACCAGCTGTCTGCCGCTCACTGGTGGAAGGAATACATGCTGTAGCTTGGATGAATAGCTTTCTCTTTTCCCAGTGAAAAAAGGCCAAGCCTAAGTCCAGAATAACCAGGCAGGCACCTGGGGTCAATTAGCGCTTGCAAGAAGCTACAGGCTGATTAGACACCGGCAGCCAATTTAGGTCTGTAGTGCTGCTTTAAAAGAGCTCCCCCGGCAAGGAAGGGGGAAAGAATAGAGCAAAGGACAGTAAGTGCTGTGTGGGTGTGGGTAGGGTTGCCAGATGGTTTCCCCAAAAATACCGAACACTCGTGCTAAAAATTTGTCAAGCAAAAAAAAAAAAAAACCACTGAATGGGAACTTTATTATAAACAGTCTACATCATATATTTTGACTACATGAACCTCCCAGCGCTGATCGCAGCCCCGCCTCCCCAGCCACTCCCCTCACCCCCACCAGGCTTCTGTCGGGCGCCCAAACAGAAAAGCAGAAAATACTGGACATTGCACATGTCTGGTATTTTCTGAATTTTTTTTAATGGACAGAGCATGCAAAAAACGGACTGTCCAGTTGAATACTGGGCACCTGGCAATGCTAGGTGTGGGTGTGGGTGTGGGTGTGGGTGTGGGGCGGGGAGCAGGTACCAAAGGAAAGGTACTAGGAGGAATTGTTTGGAAAAGTGGCCCAAGGAAAAGCTGCCAGACTGAGAGTGGCAGTAACTAGTGTTCCCTTTTAGATGTGGGGTGACACAGCTTTACAGGCGACTAATCAGCCCTGCTCAGTCAGTCTGACTGGGCAGGACTGATTAATCACCTGTGAAGCTATGCTGCTGCGCCACTTAGAGGGAACACTTGCAGTAACCCTGCCTTTTGCTGCTGCCTTAGGGTCCCTGGGCCAGAACTTGGAGCAGTGGGCAGGCCTGGGTTCCCCCCCCGCCAACCTCCCCATGACATCTCAACCTCACCCTTGAAAAGGGAGATCAGGACTCCAGTAGGAATTTTACCTCAAACTTTTAAACTAGTGTGGCTCTCTGCCTTTAGTAGAGAGAAAGCGGCTGAGTAGAAGCCTCTAAGGCTAACACTATCCACCACGAGCTCAGGACTCATGGGGAATAGCTGGAGCTTTGCCACAGGATATTAACACTTCCATCACGCCCTCCATGTGTGAAACATTTCCATAGGTGCTCCAGAGGCAGTGTTCAGTGGAGGAAAACCTGGCATCAGTGGAACTTCATGATCTTGGAACTATAGATGTGTGACGGGGTGTCACCAGAGCCCAGATCTAATTTGCAGAATCCACATCCTTAGAGGGTCCATGGGTCCTGGCAGCCAGACCTCTCACTTCCACAGGGAAGAAACCCCTCTAAAACAGTTTGGCTAAATATGTCAGCTGGCCCTGGTGGGGGTTTCTGGGACTTGGGGGCCCTTCAATCTATGCCATGGAAGAAGTGGTATGCCCATGAGTTCTGATTTGCAAAAAAGTTGTAATTTTTGAAGCCTTCAGTAATAAAGACCTAAGTACCTTAATGGGACCTTCACTGAACATAGAGAGTCATTTCCCCACAAACAATCAAATGCATCCCCCTTATAATGTCTGTTTAACTAGGCCAGTATCAACCTTCACTGAAAAGGGACACTAAATAAAAGCCAGAGCTTATCTGAATATCATGTCCTTAAATTATACCATTTGATATTAATGTACACACCAAACACATAGAAATGGAGCCATTAAAACCATTAAAAAAGCAAGAGATTCAGAATAAAAGATGCTCTGTGGTGATTCAATTGACTTATAACAGAAGGTTCCAAGGCTCATCTGGGAAGTTTGGAGCTCTTGAAGCATGCAAGTTACTTTGCTCCCAGACATACATTTAAGAGGGACAGTGACACAAACAAACACACACACAGCGGTGAATCCAACAATCCCAAGAGGATGCCTTTCTAAAAATGAATAAATGAATCTAAAGATGCTGATTTGTTAGGCCATTAGCTATAAAAGCATGCTGTGCTTTCACAGAGGTATCTCGAAATCTGCTAATGGAAGACTTGAAGCTCAATCAGCACTCAAAGCAACTGAGGGGAGGGGCGGGCAGAGAGAGGAAAGGGAAGATGCACACAAGCTGTTTGCAGTTCCCTAGTTCTGGGACTGATCTATGCTGTCTCCATCCCTGGCATAGCTTGGAACAGCATCAGGGTTGCTTTAACTACATTAGCTGGCTATATTCCCCAGGGCTGGAATATAGTCAAGTTGTAGTTTTTTATTTAAAATTACTTTTGTGAGGTGGTATTACACCATCATGGGTTTGGCTCTGGCAGTTACAGTTTCAAGCTCAATAGAAAGAAAGTCACCTACACTACTTGCTTTAGACTGAGAGTCACTAGGAACACATAAAGAGCAAGGATAGTGACCACAAATACATTCACAACTTCAAGGTCTATTCTTCTTTACAAGTTGTATTAAAGTTACAATTAAAGTTATGATCGCCCAAGCACACAGAAATACTATACAGACTTATGCACAAGTTACTAAGTTATACTCACATCCTTGACAATTGTGTTAAGGTCTGATGGGTCTCTCGCAGCTTAATAATCAATAGAGGGATGGTTCCTGCTGGAGTCTCCCGCAGGCAGCTCAGTTTTTCCCGTTCTGGGCGTCACCTTTTTATAATGTGATTCTGTCTATACCTACATTCTGTGCATGTCCATAAAAGTGCCAACCCTCTTTTCTCTTGTTGGTCTGTGTCCCCTGATTTTTTTTTTCTATTTTCTCTTGGTTGTGTAAGTTCCCTTTATTTTTATTAGCATTGAACCACAACCTGTATCCTGTTGTTAAGACACCTGTAGGAGACAGATGCAACTTTACAGTACTTTTATTATCTAATATTAATATTATGGGTAATTCTGCACAATATCACGACTTGGTACCTTTTTTCCTATAACGTTAGGACATTGGTTTATTTTCTGGGCTCTTACTTATGTCATCATTTCTTATCTGCAAGGCCTAAAATAGCCAAGCTAAACTCTTGCAAGGTTCAGCCTATGGGTTCTTGCATTTCAGCTTCTCTTACTTCTCTCTACTATATGGCTTCTCTAAATAATGATCAGTTTTATAGTTTTATAATCCTACAAATTAACTCTAACATGCAAAGATTTATAACGTTGATAAATCATAACATCACACCATAATGTGATGTGATATGTAGGGTTATGCCCGCTTTTTGGCACTTTTTATCTGCCACATCAGCACAAAGGAATCAAAGTGGAGCTGAAGTTTTGGCTTATAGATTTTCCAGAAATTATGTGGACAACAGGACTCTGAATAGCTTTGCATGATTAGAGGGCTTTCTTATTTGGTTTACAAATTTGGCACAGGCTGCCATCATGCATTAGCCATGTGTCAGTATCAAACAGTGAGCTTGGGTAAACATGAAAATACCACAGATAAGCTTATTCCAACTTCAGGAGACTAGAGTGGGCCAAAACTGAATGGGATGTAACAAGGATTGAATGCAGGGATGACATGTGATAAGGTGTGTGTTCTAGGAAGGTCCATTGACTCAAAAGGCTTAGATTATTTACATTTCCTTTCTAGCCAATACTGACAGGTAATGGGTCTTTATCTCTAATTTACACAGGGTTTGGGGTGGTTATTTTTAATGCATTGTGGAAGAGCTGATTCAGACTCTTACAAGATGTGGATGGCTTGGATACCCTGAGTGCTAGCCAACTCCCTCCTACTGTTCCAATGATTTCTATGATTCTGCCTGTATTTCCAACTAAAGCAACCCGCAGTCTGAACCAGCATTGTCACCATGGGACATATGACAATGAAAAGGAAATTAAATTGGAAGGGAGCTGGCTCGGTCTGACAATACAATGAGCTCATTAATACCAAAGATGCTAAACCAATGTCTAAATCAGCTGTTTAACCTACCTCTCAGTATGGGCTACATTTTTTAGGCCAAATTCTTTCCCAATTTTATATCAGTGTAAAGCCAGGCTAATTCCAATAAAGATAATGGAATTACTCTGGATTTATACCAGTACAAATCAGAGTTGAATTTGGCCATGTCTTCTCTGCATGGTTTCAAAGCTAAGGGTATGTCTAGACTACATGCCTCTGCTGACAGAGGCATGTAAATTAGACATACCGACATAGTTAATGATGCGGGGGGGATTTAAATATCCTCCACTTCATTAGAATAAAAATGGCCACCGCGTTGTGCCGGCTCAGCTGATTGTAAACGAGGTTTACAGGATCGATCGGCAAAGGCTTTCCTTGCCTACCGATCCCCGTCTTGACTGCCGCTTTGTGCTGACAAGCAGCTGAGCCGGCACAACGGGCGGCCATTTTTATTCTAATGAAGTGGGGGATATTTAAATCCTCGCTTCATTGACTATGTCGGTATGTCTAATTTACATGCCTTTGTCGGCAGAGGCATGTCATCTAGACATACACTAAGAGTATTTCCTCACGAAGGAGGAGTGGCTACAGGTGGCTTAGGAAGATTTATTTTGTCTTGAGGACTAACATGATTTTACCAGAAAAGGTAATTTTAGAGAAATATCCAGAACATATCCATTTCCCACCCAGGAGATATAAAATCCCACATCCTTTATCTAGCTTTCATTCTGCATACTGGAAATAGATTGTATTTTAGCACTTTATAAAGTGTAACTTGCATGGTGAGCTCATAACTGCAGTAGCCAGGGCCTTTTTTGTGTTTGCACGACACCTGGCACTATGGGATCCCAGTCCTGAGCATGACAATGAGGTCTTAGCAGTCAGGATGGGATCCTATTTTGTACCATAGTGTGAGTGTTTCCATGGAGGTTTAAGCTGTGGCAGAGAACGGGGTCTGAAGGGGACTCCAAAATTTTCAAGATCCTTGACCTGTTCAATCTAGATCCAATACTGGCTGTGAGTATACCTCGTGAGACAAGTACAGGAAGTAGAGAGAACCCTAAGCTCAGTCCAGATAGGGAGTCAGATCTCAGTTGGAACTATCCCATGTGTAGAGTTGTTTGGATCCAAAGTTTTGATTCAGCTCATTCTGGCCTATTGCACCAGGTAGGCAGAGCCACAGGTACGGGACAGTGCAAAATTGCATCATTCAATTCTGAGGGGGGATTGAGTGCACCATTTGCTCCTCCCCATGTGCACATCTCACTCCAATGGCCAGGCTTATTAGATCCTATAAAATATTTCCATCGCTGGCTCAGAGTCTGGGGAGAAGGGTGCTACAGCAACAGCAGCAGTCATGTACAGCAGCATGATTAAAATGCCAGCTTCATGCATTTGAATAAGAATGTAACTCCTGGAGGGATGACTAATTAAATTTTTCCTTACAAATCTCTATCTGTTGCTGCTGTCTATGCACTTTTGTGACTTTTTAATGCTCAGCATAAGGGACAACATGGAGAGTTAATGCATGGCCCACTGGAGCACTGTCAATTTACACCCTAGCTTGCTTTGCAGTAAATGTTCAAATAGACATGCTCTTAGATACATCCTTAGCTACATGTCTCAGGGTCTCTCGGCCTCTACTACATTATTGTGAAGCAGACAAGAAGGGTGAGGATGTTCTCTTCCTTTCTATTTATTCTTAACCACCATGACAGCTGCCCTCCTCTAGGCCAATGCAGTCAGAAAGCCCAAGATGAAGGACATGAGAGCTGGGGACAAGAGGATCCATCTTCAGAATGAATTTCCAGAGATGATCAGGTAAACCTAGAGTCAGGGCTGGCCCAAGGGGTTATGGTGACCTAGGCAAACTCTGACTTTGGTGCCCCCCATACCCCACACACATTCAGTATAGAAAAAATGAGATGTCTAGAATGAAATTTTACCTTTATTTACTTGGCATTTGAAATGAACAATGTAAAAATAAAAATAAATATTGTTATTGATTTTTTCTACTTTTCATTAATACTAACACTATTATCCTTGTTGCACTTCCTCAGACCTGCTGAGGAACAAACCCAGACAAAGGGTGGGCTGGAGCAGTATTGCTTTTGGGGTTGTTTATTGGTACAGATTCTTAAGGATAAGGTGATACTCACACACATATCATTCATGCTGGCAGTTTGGAGGCAGGCTGCAAGTGCAGTGTAGATTACTTCCAATTTCACAGGTGGCTATAGTGCTGTCCAGACTAGCTTCCCGGAGACTTGGCAATGAGGTTCCCTGGGAGATCCCTTCAGATCTGCAGGAGGCTTTACTTTCTCTGGGCCGGTCCCAGGTTTCTGCTGTGCTGTTACATTGTGTCCAAGAGAGAGAGAGATTTTCCTGGCCACTCGTTAGTTGATTTATACACTTTGCAGGATCCTTGTTTGCCTTAAAAGGTTACAGATCCTAAACTGCCTTTGATTGGGTATTCCTCATTACACTTCACACTCATTCTTTAGGCTATATGTATATTCATAAGCATACATTAAGCAATATGGTTTCTAAGCAAGTCTGGCCTTATGGCCTTGACGTAACAACAAAAAAACTAACATAAATCATGGGTAACCATAACAAAAAGACATACCAAAAAGCTAACATAAATCATGTTGCTTGATACCTAACATAAATTGTAGCTAAGAAAGCCAGGGTCAAGGGAAGGGGGAAAGCAGACGGATATGTTCAGCCAACTAGATGGCAATGGAGGGGAGGGTCGTGTCTGGCTGGCTACAATACTGTGTAGCGTAAACCGCCTAGTGCTGACAATTTAAAGTTTTAACCTTTTTGAATTGTACACAGTGTTTCTGGTCAGCACCACAAACAGTTGTATTTCAAGTTTCAACAGTCTTCCTTCCAAATTAACTGAATTTTTGGGGAGCTATGAAAATCTTTATTCCTTGTAACAATCGATTTGTATAAACATTTAGAACTTTGCTTTTTGTGCTTTCGCTTTTGCAAATTGAGCAACTATTTACATTAAACTGAAAGATAAATGACTCAAAAAATGATTAGTAGGAGTGATTAAATGTGGAGTAAATAATGCATGGAAACAAAAAAATATATGAATTTGCAATGTCACGGGAAAATAGAACATGAAGCTCTCTGCCTATTGAAACCTTCGTGAGTTACTGTGCATGTAACATCATGATAACATAAATACGGTAAAATTTAATTTATTTTATCATTTCAGTATTCAATAAAAATTAAATGGCCAGAATTTCTATTATTATTGAACATTACTGTAATTAGGACAGAAAGTAATGTATATGTTAAGTGGTATTTGTTAATATTAACAGTCAGGTGTTTGAAAACCAGGGCTTTAGTATACATAATCTTAATCTTACGAGTACTTTTACTATCTTGTTAAAAACCTCTTACTAAATTTTTCAAGTTTAACACGATACACCTTTTTCATGGGCACCACGTCTTCCGGATCATTGCTCATAAGATAGCAGAACAGCTGTAGCATGTTATGACCGGCCTGGCAAGCAATACTAACTCAACTGTATGACTGGCCACACTGGGCTACTGAGTGTGACTGGACTGTCAAACCCTGCCCCCAGGCTGCAAACCCTTTTGAAGCTGGTACACATTTTAATTGTATTTACATACACAGCCATGCTCCACAATGCGAAATAAATAGTATAACTCAACTTCTGACATGGCAGTGATGCACTGTTTGACAAGTACACTATTTGATACTTTTGTTTAGAAGACATAACATATGAGCAGGGCTTGACAAACGGTGGCAAAACCTACTCGCCAGCCCCGCATTGCGCATGCGCGTGCCGCCGGTGAACGGGGCGACTGGCTGAAATCTACTCGCCATGGGCGAGTAGATTCAGTGATTTTTTCGAGCCCTGCATATGAGTATATTTTTAAATAGAGAAAAAAAAACCACTTCCATCTAATTTGGCGCCCCTTAAAGCCTGGTGCCTGAAACAAGCACCTAGTTTGCCTGTATGGTCAGGCCAGCCCTGCCTAGAATACAAATACCATAGGGTGCATCTACACTGCAGGGCTTAACTCTAAATAAGCTACGCAAATTGAGCTACGTCAAATGTTTAACTTATTTTGAAATAGCTTATTGTGAATTAAGGAGCGTCTACACAGGACTTATTTTGAAATAGAGCAGTCTTCCTCCGACTTCCCTTATTCCTCATACAATGAGGGTTACAGGAGTCGGAGTAAGAAGTCCTCCAGCTTGACAGTATTTTGATATTATTTTGAAATAACTGTCTGCTGTGTAGATGCAGACTAAGTTATTTTGGAATAGCGCTAGTTATTTCGAAATAGAGTTGCCATGTAGACATACCCCTAGTTTCCTGCATTTCCGTGCCACACAGACTCTATTCCTCAAGAGCAATGGCTATGGACATTACAGAGCACTTTCTTTCCAACATCCCAAAGCATTATCACAAACTAGATGCTGGTACTAACAGAAATCCCTTTACCCAATGTAGAAACCCTGCTCAGAAAAGCATCCGTTCTGAAAACATAGTAGCGCTACACATATAATATGGGACAAGGAGTAAATAGTAATGTTTCAAGCTAAATTACATGGAAATGTTAGGTGAGCAAAATGTAGTCACCCAAATGGAATTTGGACAGTGCCTTTGTGCCAGCAGCCCTTACTCTCATCTAGAGTGCCATGACATTTCTGAAGAATTAAATGGTCAGGAAATTGGTTTTACAGATGATCTAAAAAACCATAATGTTTCTATTAGCTAATGGATGATTACTGATTACCATAATGTTTCAGCATACTGTTTCATCCTTGCATGTGTGCTATTTTTAATTGTAATAATGCATGACTTAAAAGCGCCTGTGTTTACCAAGTTTTCAAATTCTGACTTTTTAATCCATTTCATTTCCTGCCTACACTCTTTATTTTTGTCAGTACTTTGTGCTAAACATTTCTACCACAATCAGTCATTGTGACAATGAAATCTATCCAGACAGCTTGGTGATGTTTTAGAGATGTCCTTCTAGCTAAGTATCAGAGGGGTAGCTGTGTTAGTCTGAATCTGCAAAAGCAGCGAGGAGTCCTGTGGCACCTTATAGACAAACCAAAGTGTTGGAGCATAAGCTTTTGTGGGCAAAGACCCACTTCGTCAGATGCATCTGACGAAGTGGGTCTTTGCCCACGAAAGCTTATGCTCCAACACTTCGGTTAGTCTATAAGGTGCCACAGGACTCCTCGCCGCTTCTAGCTAAGGCGTAGGGAACCTTATTTTGGTAGAGGGGCCACTGACCAGTAGAAAAGTCAGTCGGGGACTGCACGCAAGTGAGAAGCAAAAAACAAAAACAACAACAACAACAAAAACCCTCACTGAGGTGACCCTCAACTGAGAAGGAAAAAGTCATTCTCCACATTCCCCTCCTTGCACACCACAGCCTTGTGGAGTCAGGCTAGTAGATTTTGTGTGCTCCAGCACTTCAGGCAGACAGCCGGGGGGGAAGGAGGAGAAGGCTGGAGCACCAGTGTGGGCTCCCCAATGGTGGTGGGGGGACCTGAGCCTTGGGGGCTGGATCCAGGAAAGCCAGGGGCTGCATCTGGCCCCTGACCTTAGGTTTCCCAGCCCTGTTCTAGAGCTAAAAAAATGCAGAAATCACACTCCTGTCTGCAAAGCCCACTGCAATCCAAGGGCACTCTAGGACCTGCTCTCAGCAGTTTTGGCAAATCACCTTTTTTTTTTTTTTTTTTTTTTTTTGGCAAGTACAAGTGGAAAATGTTAGTAGTAGATTTTATTATACTCTGTTGAGCACCTTAGCAATAGTAACTAAAGAGAGTCAGTACAAGACTGACACCACCTGGCTAATCTAGAACCTGCAAGTATTACTATGTGAAATACTGCTTGTGATTATACTGGACATAATGAAATCTGGAAGGAGAGCAAATGGGGGAAGATAAACTTGGATTCACACTGAACTTGAACAGGCTGTGTTCTTAAGTGTCATTTTTCCAAGTTATAGAAGGAACAGTTTAAAAAGAACATTTTATTTCAGGTATTTAAATAAATGAGGATTGTATTCTGATGTCCTTCTTCAGTTCAATGGCAATTTTGCATGAGTAAGAACTGAGGGACAGATTATTATATCCATACCTAAAGGCCTTATTCACACAGTTTTTGTACCAGAAAGACAATTAACGGTGTAATTATACTAATATAATTACTGGGGTTGTACCAGTATAACTGTATTGGTAAAAAAAGGTGCCTTATACAAGTGTAATTCATTTCCATTTCTGTACAACTATAAACACATTTATACAGTCTACTAATATATTTGCACCACCCTA
Source organism: Rafetus swinhoei (assembly GCA_019425775.1). NCBI lineage: Eukaryota > Metazoa > Chordata > Testudines > Trionychidae > Rafetus > Rafetus swinhoei. The sequence continues at coordinate 314,166,942 of CM033437.1, forward strand.
TGGAGTCTGTACTTCTTTAATTATACCAAGATGGTTAAGTGGTACAAGTTTTCTGCTTGGATAAGGCTTTAGCACCTTTTAATTCCACAAAATATGCTACATTTATTCTGCCAGAGCTATTTGTGGTTTAAGACATTACTCAACATGAGTAAGGGCATCAGAATTTAGCCTTGAGTGAGGAGAGATTTCAGGATTAGATCCCTATGCTGGGTAAAATATATGAAATAATGTCTCCTAATGTTTATTTTTTTTCTGTCTCAAAAATGATTTACTGGAAAACCCTTCATTGGTGAAAGTGTGGACTCTCTCTTAAAAGGTCTAAGGCTGGGAAATTTTTCTTAACGTGTCTTATAGTTAACAAAAAGAATCCTCTGCATGTTAGAGGCAAGAACATCCATTTAAGAATATTTCTCCTGTTTTAATTTGGCCACGGGCACAATGATCCTTTTGTGTACTTTTACCTTGGAAAGGCATAGTATTGCACTCTAGTTTTATAAAGCTGATGTAATGGTACATGCTGCCTCATTGTGGGCTGATTACAAAAACCACCACACTGTCTGTTTGCTCTACTGAACTCAGAAATGCCAGACATCTTAACACTTTCCACCACTGCTGGTTTGGTTGGTGTGAATGCAGCTCTAGTTATTTCCTAGCCCTAAATCATTTTCCTTGATGATCCCAACTAAAACTGTGCATAGATTGCAAGGGATTTCCTGCAAATATTGATTGAATTTGTATATTAATTGGGTTGAAGTGTGTTTGTCATTTTTGTGTTATCTTCCCAGGAATAGTCAAACAATCAAGTTTAGCTGCCAGAATGTTTACTGAAATACTCTTTTTCAGCAAGGATATGTCTACACTGAAGAATATTTTAGGAAAACAGCTGTTTTTCCAAAAAACTTCAATTACTTCCACACTGAAATTGCGTTAGTCTGAAAGAAAATCAAAAGAACAGACGGGTTTTTCCAACATTGGTAATCCTCATTCTACGAGGAAGAAGCCTTTTTCTGAAAGAGCTCTTTTGGAAAAAGGTGTGTGTTGTCAGGGAAGAGGGAGTTCTTTCGAAAGAAAAGGAAAGAGGAAAAAGCACAGGTGCCCTGGTGGCCACTCTGTTCATAGTAATCACATCTTACATGCAAGATAGCATCCATTCAGTGTGGATGCAATCTGCTTTTTTGATGCACTTTTGCAATGTGGACACTCTCTTTCAGAAGAAGTTTTTTCAGAAGATCTCTTCCAGTAAAGCTTCTTCTGAAAGAAGCCTGCAGCCTAGACATAGTCTAAGATGCTTAAACAGGTGCTTAACCTAAATCACTTGAATCCTGCTGCCATTGAAGTCAATGGAATGAGTCATAATCTTGAACTTAAACTTATTGCAAAATATTCACCAAAACTAAATTTTTAATTTGGTTTTGTGACTATTTGCACCAGAAATCTCAATCCCGGAGTAATGTTCCTCCAATCAGGAAAGAGAAACCTAGCACGACTTGCATATTCAATCAATACAGTGAAAATTTTGAATGTTGCACTTCAATCACTTCTGGAGCCTGTAACATTGTAATCAGGACAAGTGGCTTATTTGTCAAATTCTTTCTTTTCACAATTTTTTCACATACAGATCAGGACATTTACAAGTTTCTGTCACCTGAAATTGCTTGAAAAATGTTGTGTGAATATATTACAGTTCATGAATTATTCCCAACCCCTTTCTTCACTGTATTCCTTTGAGAATTCAGTATTCACTGTTCAAAATTAAAGTATTTTTCTATGCACTTATAACCTTTAACACCTAAGTATCTGAGCTCCAGCTAATGGGCTACAAATGGAAATAAAAATAATTAGGGCTATGTCGAGACTACATGGCTCCGTCGACAGAGCCATGTAAAATAGTTTATTCGGCATAGGCAAAGAAGCAGGGATTTAAATAATCCCCGCTTCATTAAAATAATCATGGCTGCCGCACTGTGCCGATGATTGGCTGATCCAGCACAGCGGGGCAGTCTAGATGCGCCGCGGTCAAAAGGGAAGCCTTTGTCGACCGCTCCAGTATGCCTCATGAAACGAGGGCTACTGGAGCAGTCGACAAAGGCTTCCCTTGTCGACCGCGGCACGTCTAGATTGCCCCACTGTGCAGGATCAGCTGATCGTCAGCACAGCATGGCGGTCATTTTTATTTTAATGAAGCAGGGATTATTTAAATCCCCGCTTCTTTGCCTATGCCGAATAAACTATTTTACATGGCTCCGTCAACAGAGCCATGTAGTCTAGACATAGCCTAGGTGTGTGGTTCTGGATGTCAGTAGAAGGGGGAAGGGTTCTAGACTTGTCTGGGATTAGGTTCTGTGAGCATGAAGGTTCATAGAATCATAGGGCTGAAAGAGACCTCAAGAGGTCATCGAGTCCAGGACCAACCCCAACTAAATCAACCCAGCCAGGGCTTTGTCAAGACGAGACTTAAAAACCTCTAGGGACAGAGATTCCACCACCTCCCTAGGTAACCCTCTCCAGTACTTCACCACCCTCCTAGTGAAATAGTTTTTCCTAATATCCAACCTACACCTCCCCCACTGTAACTTGAGACCATTGCTCCTTGTTCTGCCATCCGTCACTACTGAGATCAGCCTCTCTCCATCCTCTTTGGAACCTCCCTTCAGGAAGTTGAAGGCTGCTATCAAATCCCCCCTCACTCTTCTCTTCTGTAGACTAAATAAGCCCAAATCCATCAGTCTCTCCTCACAGGTCATGTGCTCCAGCCCTCTAATCATTTTGGTTGCCTCTGCTGGACCCTCTCCAATGCATCCACATCCCTTCTGTAGTGGGGGGCCCAGATTTGGACACAATACTCCAGATGTGACCTTACCAGTGCCGAATAAAGGGGACTAATTACTTCTCTAGATCTGCTGGTACCCTAACAGGCCATCAGCCTTCTTGGTTACAAGGCCACACTGTTGACTCATATCCAACTTCTCATACACTGTAATCCCCAGGTCCTTTTCTGCTGACCTGCTACCGAGCCAGTTGGTCCCCAGCCTGTAACAATGCTTGGGATTCTTCCGTCCCAAGTGCAGGACTCTACACTTGTCCTTGTTGAATCTCTTAGATTTCTTTTGACCCAATCCTCTAATCTGTCTAGGTCACTCTGGACCCTATCCCTGCCCTCCAACATATCTACCTATCTCCCTATCTTAGTGTCATCCGCGAACTTGCTGAGTGTGCAATCCATCCCCTCATCCAGGTCATTAATGAAGATGTTGAATAAAACCGGCCCTAGAATCAGGGCCGGCTCTAGGTTTTTTGCCGCTTCAAGCAAAAAAATGTTTTGCCGCCCCTCCCCCTCCTTGGCCTGCTGCTGCAGGACAGGCACTGAGGAGGAAAGCACCCCTGTCACCTTGTGGCTCTTTGATTCCCACCACGCCCTCCGGCCAAACCCAGCCTACATCCTGTCTCCCCTCCACACACATCCCTGTCCACACACATCCCGACTCCCCCGCACCCACTCACCGAACCCAGTTTCCACCTTCTTTCCCCTCCCAGGAAAACCCGACCCCTCAGTGACCGGACCCAGTCTGCTCCCCTTTTCTCCCCCACCTAATCCACCCTGCGCCCTCTCTTCCCTCCCAGCCAAACCCAATCCCTCGCCCTCCCAACCGGACCCAGTCCGCTCCCCTCTCCCACCTCCCCCCACTGACCGAACTCCGTCTCCTTTCCCTCTGCCCGCCAAACCCTCATGCCCCCTCCCCACAGCACACGCTGAAATGTTGGAGCACATTGGGGAAGGGGTGAAAGTGGCACGGGTCCCCCTGGGGATGCGCGCTGACACAGCCGGGAAATGTAATGGGCATGGCCAAGGGTTTGCGGCGCAGCTCCTGGAGTGAGGCAGCGACACCTCTCTCCCTCCCCCGCCAAATCTCTGAGCCGGGGCAGGCGAGGCTCCCCTTCCCCCCACTTGCGCACAGGCCGCGCCAGCCAATCCACACGCGAGGGGCAGAGCCATCCCGCCCCACCCGGCGCAAGGTCAGTGTTTACAGACTGGCAGCTGACACATGCCACCTGACCCCGCCAACCCCTCTGGCAATGCACGTCAACCCCACCCCCACAGACCCTGCCCCTCCGCTGGGGGGCACTGGGGGAGGCACCGGGCGGGCAGAGCCCATGACAGCGAGCCCCTGCGGGGAAATCTCTGCCCAGGCCGCCGAAGTCCCTCCAAGCCGGCTGCTGCGTGCGCAGCGCTGGGAAGACGCACGGGGCGAAGGCGGCTCTGAGAGCGCTGCCCAAGCACCCAGCCCGCTCCTGGCCCAGCTTGGGCTCAGGCTGTCCTGTGCCAGCCCCGCCTTGGTGCGGGAAAAGCCTGCGCGCCCCGCGGAGCGGGTGTCGGGCCGTGCGCCCGGGCTGACAGTGCGGGGGCCACAGAGGGGCAGCCACATGGGGCAGCAAGAGCACGCACTTCCCCTGCAGGCCGTCGGCTCAGCCACCCCACCCATTGCATTGGGAGGCCACAGGCAAGCCCGCTTCGGGCATTAAGGCTGGCCAGAATGCCGCCCCTGGAAATGTGCCACCCCAAGCACATGATAGGTTTGCTGGTGCCTAGAGCCGGCGCTGCCTAGAATTGATCCTTGGGGCACTCCACTTGAAACTGACCACAAACCAGATATTGAGCCATTGATCACTACCCGTTGGGCATGACAATCTAGCCAGCTTTCTATCCACCTTACAGTCCATTTATCCAATCCATATTTCCTTAACTTGCTGGCAAGAATATTGCGGGAGACCCTATCAAAAGCTGTGCTAAAGTCAAGGTTATGGAGGAGCAGTCCGGAGGAAGAGGTTATTATGAGCGTAGAGATGGTAGGCGGGAAAGAGTTCAAAGATGAAGGGCTATTCTGAGCTGCGGATATAGTAAGAAGTATGAGAAGTGGTTCTCAGTCTTGGGTACAGGTTGGGGGAGGCTTCTGACAATTGATCTGAGGGAACTAAAGGAATTTCTAAGTTGGGAGGAAGATGGGGTAGCTTAGTAGGGTAAGTGCAGTGGAAAATAGAGTTACTTGGTGAGTAAAGTAAGGAGAGCATGTGTGTCTATGTGAGGGGTGCTGGAGAAGGGAAGAACAGTGGACAATGATGCTATGGATCTGAGGGAAAATATTCCACGACTAGGAGAGACCAGAGGAGACGTTACAGAAGGGAAATGCTCTTTTCTCCCTCTCTACCCTCTACTGTGAGGAGTCCCAGTTTAACAATAGGAGAGAGAAAGGGTGCTCCTTTTTCTTCCTACTTCCCCACAACCTCTCTGATCCCCTAGCAAAGCCGTCTGGTGTGATTGACTGCAATCCCCAACAACTGTCCAGGTTTTTTTTTCCCAGTTTCAGTCTTCAGGGATGGTTAGAAAGGGTGCATGGGGGAGGGAAGAGGAAATGGAGAAATTTGCTATCTACTACAACTAGGTCACATGATGCATTCCCAGATCCTTGACTGGATCAGTGTAACTTTTAGACCAGGTTTACCATGAGAAGACTGCATTCTGAATTGAAAATTCTCTTTTCGCAATAGCCATGCAAAATGTACAGCTTTAGCCAACATCTGTATGTGAACTCACTGATATACTAATGGAAAGTGATGCGGCACCGTGCAAACACTACTGAAGTTAATTCATTTACAGAGTCAACCAACTGAATAATACTCTGCCATATCCCCTCAGTTTTGATCTCTGTTCCCTTCCATTCCTTCTTTACCCCAACTGGTTGATAATTTTTTTCCACTAAGCAAGAGTCACCAGCAGATGAACTCATCCGAGCTTCCAAAGGCTTCTTGGAAACTATCTGGGCACACTGTAAATAAAAGAGTTGCATGAATATTCTGTAAGCAGAATCTGAATGAAGAGCTCTGGGAGCTAGCTGTCAGGGAGAGAGGTTTAGGAGCAAACTGTATTTACATGAATGCACCTTCTCAGCCTAGGTATCTAGCAGTGTTCTCCAAGTGATAAGCTTTGGCTGGTGTTGGATTACAAATCACTTTAGGACCGAATGCGGGGGTGTGAAATGCTGTTTCAATGTTGTTGTTATTATTGAATGAATACAGGGAAGTCAAGACTACCTCTATAAAGGGGGCCACCCTCAACTGAAAAGACCTTGTTAAGCCAGGGGCTTCAATGCCAAAGCCCTGTGAAAGTAAGTGGGGTGGGAGTACTGAACTCTCCCTAAATCTGGTTTAACCTGTTCCTCCCCACTGTTCAAAGAACAAGCTAAATAAGCTTTGTTAGGAGCCTTTTGTAATGTTACATGCTCAATCAGAACTAAAATCAATTGCAGTGGGACTGTGTTTCTGCCCTGCTTACTAACAGCCAAAAATCATTAAGAGACGGACCTGCAGAGGGGCAAGTGAGCAGGCAGCTAGGAGCAGCAGCTGGCCAGACAGTCAAGAGGTGAGGAGCAGAGTGGCTGGCAGAGTAAACAAGGTGCCTTCTTCCCTAGGGGGGAGAACTCACACAGATGCTCCTTTGATCCCTACGTCTCCTCTGACCAAAGACAACCACTGTGAGTGGGGGCATACGATATGGGGACAGAGAGGGGCACAGAGAAGGAATTTTTGGTTGTAGAACTCAAGAACATGAAGTGGAAGGCACTGATGCACACATTCTAGGACAGGTATCCTGCAAGCCTTGTCGGTTAATTGTGTAGTGGACTACATGTTGACATCCCTAGTCTGTACAAGCCTAACTGGTGCATCTTGGCCATTACCTCTCAACAGAGCTTAAAATCACATCCGAGCACATATGGACATTGCACAAGGTGTAAGAGCAAAGAAAACCCAAACAGCTTGCTTCTTTTAACTCAGAGGCCCCATCCTACAAGGTGCTGAGAGTCTCTTTATGGCCCCCCATTACCTAGTATCTTAAGATCTTGTTATTTTTAATGTTTATCCTCACAATACCACTGTGATGTGGTGCCGGCCTTAGGAAGAATGGTGCTGTGCCAGGTTGGGTCACAGAGATCCCCTTCAGACTGTCAAGTGGTGGGCTGATCATACCACTGAGCCTGCTTATCTACTCTCTAGGGTGCCCCACCACCCTGTTCTGCTGAGCCAGAAACTCTGGTCTTCCGCAGAGAGGCAGAGTTGAGATGACAGCCCACAGCAAAGCAATGCAGACACTGAGAACAACTCAGCTCTGGGAAAGTTCAGTCACAAGGACTTGACACAGCATCCAGGTGCACAGTCCCAGTAGGATCAAACCCTCCAGTTTTATGCAGCGCAAGCTCATAAAATTCATCCCCTTTATCAATGAAAGAGAGATATGCACTGCTGTTGTTACCCCTCCTATCCACAGGTAACAATTATTCACACTGGCTTTAATAATAAACAAAAAATACTCTCTCCTTGTGGGCTACTTTCCTGACCCAGTGATCAATACATTAAGTTTAAGCCATATACAATTTGTTAAACAGTAACTGCAGACAAAAAAGGGGAAAATAGACATGGTTGAAGGACCCGGGAATCCTGCACTGTGGGCATGGGGACATCACACGAGTCCCTGGCACTCAAGAAAATTCTCTGTCTGTTCCGTACACATCGCAGGCCCACTGCCCAGGCCGTGGCTCCACTGCAGTAACACCATGGGTGAGACACCTGCTCTGGCGATAGCTACATGCCCTCAGCCTGTAGGTGGTGGGACCCTTCTCCTCAGCACTGGCCCTTCCATCAGGTCACATTTCCCCTCTGAGTTAGGTCTTCAAGGCCTTGTCTGGCAATGTCTCCCCTCTCTGCCTGGGGTCCTACCTCATTCTCCCCAGACACTCACCACATGCAGCTTCATTATTATATATGACAGGGCCACTGTCTGCTGTCCAGCTCTAGCCCTACAGCTACCATTGCACATCAGCCCTGACTCGCGGCCGGTGAGGCTGGTCTAAGATGCTCTAGATCTCACCTCTGGCAGCCACTACTCTCTCCTGACTCCATCTTACTCTGGCCCTAGTAGCCCAGTTCATAAAGAGGATGGGTCCCTGAGTTCAGCTCCCTCAGTGGCCTATAAGTCCAGCTGATTTGGAGTGCTATTTTCTCCCCATTGAACCTAAGGTCTGTTTCAGGATCCTGCTTCTTCTTTGACCTCTCCCCTTTCTCTTAGTATTAGGAGACAAGACGTCCTTCACGCCCACTGGCATGTAGGCAGCAACAAAGGTCCTCCACTTCTGTCTGTCTCTGGCCAGCCTCTTAATAGTGCCCCAAGTATAATTCATGCCCTTCATTTCTACTTCAATGGTCCAGCGCCATGTTGTCTTGGGTTGTCCTAGTTTCCGCTTCCCTTCATGGGTCCAGTGCACAGCAATCTTTGTGATGGAGCTTCCATCTTTCCTGAGCACGTGCCCAATCTATCTCCAGCATCTTTTCATAATAATGGTAGCCATGTCATCTTGTTTACACCGCACAAGCAGGTCCTGATTTGAAATTATTCTTGGCCAAAAAATACAGAGGATCCTCCAAAGAGTTCTGGTGTGAAAAGTCAACACTTTATTGAGGTCATACTCTGTCATCCGCCAGCATTCTGATCTATATAATAGTGCTGATAAAACACAGCTCTGATAAAACTTCAGTTTGGTATAGATGCTGTATTGTGATAACTTCCATACAGCATTCAGACTCTTGAAGACATTTCTGGCTTTACTGAGTCTGCTCTGGATATCAGCGTTCAAGTCTCCCATGACTATTATAAGATCATGCCATAATGCTGTTCTTATTTCAGCTTGAAGCTGTTCATAGAATCTATCTTTCTTTTCTTCTTCACTTTCATTTGTTGGGGCATAAGGCTGGATTAATGTAATGTTTACATGTCCACCTTTCATTCTGGCTCTCATCAGTCTGCTGTTGATTGGTTTCCATTCCAGCAAACATTTCTCTATTCTTTTCTTCAGGATTATAGCTACTCCCTCATGGTGCTGGTCATCATCCCTTCCGGAAAAAAGGACTATTTCACCAGTACTAGTCTTCATTCTTCAGGTATGTTTACACTTGCACCCTCTTTCGAGAGAGGGATGCAAATGAAGACATTCGAAATTGCAGATGAAGCCAGGATTTAAATATCCCATGCTTCATTTGCATATTCACTTTATGGCTCTATTTTAAAATAGCGCTATTTGAAATAACCGACGCTGTTAAGACGCGGTTATTTTGAGAGAAAACCCTTCTCTCGAAATAACCCTTATTCCTCATACAATGAGGTTTACCAGTTATTTCAAGAGAACGGTTTTCTCTTGAAATAACCGCGTCTTAACAGCATCTGTTATTTCGAAATAGCGCTATTTTGAACTAGCGCCATAATGTGAATATGCAAATGAAGCATGGGATATTTAAATTCCGGCTTAATTTGTAATTTTGAATGTCTTCATTTGCATCCCTCTCTCAAAAGAGCGTAGACATACCCTTCCTGATCCAATACATCTACTCTCACTGATACCAAGAATATGCAGTTTGTAGGGTCTCATTTCATTTGTAATCTGCACAAGTTTACCCATTTCATTCATGGTACATACATTCCAGAACCCAATTCTGATCTTAATCTTGGCGCTCAGGACTTCCATCTTCATGTCAATAGCTTCATTTCTGCTTTCACCACTGGCAGTCATACAAGTCATTGTAAGTGACTCTGGAAGGCCATCACATACAGTTGAGAAGGAATTCTTTGTTGCTGTTTCTATAACAAAAGCTTTTTCTAGGTCAGGGTTGTTAGCCCTGAGCCAAACCCCAAATCCTGGACGACCGGTGTGCATGCTTAGTCTGGCTCCTCTCCCCTTGACCTTTCCAGCTTGGTTGAACCTACCAGTATTAGGAGAGAGACAACCAAAAAAACCCCACTGTTTCAGTAAGTGGCCATCAGCCCCTTACAGATGCAGTTGTGGCAGGAGAGTGTTCCAGCCTAAGGAATGACATACAAGATGAGTATGGTAAACTGGTTCCAGTTCAACCAAATGAAACCCCTCTTTCTGCCTCATGATATTACACTGCCTACCCTCCTGAGAGGTACCTATGTGTGCCCTCTGTAACTTGCCATTCTGCTACTGCTTCACTACAGTCAAGGGTGCAAGAGTCCTGGCCATGCACTGAAGCCTTAGATTAAAGGATTAAATTGCAGAGAGAAGCTGTAATGTACTGAATCACAGACTTTGCAAGCAAAACCAAAATTCGCTGGGTTGCAACCTCAGCTTTCTGATACTATGTTGTGGCAAGAAAAGCAGCCATTTCCATTTCATACTTTTTTTTGTGCTAGTATGTATGTTCAGCTGAGGAATTTTGTCAGCATTGCACACTGGATCTAGGGGGAAATTTGCTCTTTGGAATTTGGTCACCGATATTGCATCTAAGCTTCACACACACAACACATGAAATACTAAAAACATTTACCCTATTAGACCATTTACAATTCATTTAAGATAGTCTTTTATCCACATATATTTAAAGCCTTAAGAGATGACACAACTCCAGGAGGAACCAGAAGGAAGCCAAGTCTTGAAAGAGATTAATAGGAAACATTACATTTAATCACAAAGAGTCTTTGAATCCAAACTGCTGACAAAGGCTGCCATTAAAAAAAATGCATGCAAACTTTTCTAGAACTAGTTAATAGGTTATCTAAATAAACATCCAACATTTTTTCTCATGCAATCAGGTATTTATATATGTAATTTTCAGACTATTCCAATTCCAATCCATCAGTGTAAATGAAATCCTTTGAATACTCAGACATGAAAAATTTCAGAAAATGAAATATATCCCAGGAAAATGCATTGCAACCTTTGCATTTTGAAATACTGGTTAACTAAAATACTGATCATTTGAAAGGCAAGTAGTGTTATAATGTACTTCAGATCAAAATACTTTCTCCCTCTTGTTTTTATTTTTAGCAGTGACTAAGTATAGCAGCATAATTAAGACCGTGAGAGTTTTTCCATTATGATTTTCTATTTTCATGAATTTATAATTCATCTGTTCACTTTTTGAAATGTTCAGATCAAAGATCATGTAGCATTTACATTTAAAAGAAAATTGGACCCTTTTTGCTCTGCAGCACAAATCGAGAAGTTCTCAGCACTGCTGCAGGAGACAATAAATGGCTCTATCCTACTTTATTTTGGTTTCGCATTGGAAGAAACAATTGATTTCCTAAATAATAAATATTGAAGATCTAAGGTTAACCTAGTATTCAAGCAGGACAGATACCAGGCTATCTGCCAAGGGTGTGTGGAGCCTAGAGAGAACTGCCAGCTCTTTGAACAGCTGGTGGTTCCCGCTAGGCGCTGCATGCCCCTAATGGGGGGAGGAAACTTTGTGTACTCCCTCTGCTCCCAGGCCAATCAGGGCCTGGGGACATAGAAACGTGCAAAGTCTTTTGCCCCCTGCTCTTGCCCTGCCAAGAGCGTGCAGGGCCTAGAGGGAACGCCAGCCATTTTGAACAGTTGGCAGTTCCCTCACGTACCAGAAAGGAGACTTCTTTGTGCTCCCCCAACCTCAGGTGTCAATTGGCCTAGGGGTTGGGGAGTGGCAGGGTGGCCACAGGCCAGATCCAATGGTTTGGTGGGCCAGATCCAGCCAGAGAATCCTATCTTGCCCACCCCCCAGTTCATCAGCATGATGGAATATAATATCTTTCCATTAGCATCCCATTCTCTAATGCACATATAAACACACACAGCCAAAACCCACAACTTGAAGTTACATTAATCACTGCCCCAAATCAGTTATCATTACTATCATTTTATAGATGTTATCACAGCATGATATCACATTACTGCTGTCTGGATTGTCTCTTCTTGGTACCTTATCAACTGAATTTAGCTATTGGCAATAGCTCATTTCCCAAAAGATGGTCTCAGTTTTCCATATTGAAAAGTTTAATTAAGTTTTGGTATTTGGTAACTTTTATGTTCTTCCCAAATGTTTCTTTTGAACAATTTTCTTTCAACTGCAAGACAGAGAGAGAGAGGGAGCCACAATTTATTTTAGTTGTTTCCTCATTTCTATCTGAGTGACTCATCAGTGAAATATGTATGTGAAAATTCCAGACCCATGCTGTATCTTATAAACATAAAAATAGAGATCTGCCACCATATGTTATTCATTTTTGGTGTGTAATTGCATATGATCCATACCCCAACAGACATCCCTCTATTAGCAACTTATGCATTAATGTGTACATTTTTGTGAACCAGCAGTAGTGCCTAAACTGAATGGTTTAGATCAGTAGACCAGCAAACCCATTCACAAACTTTTGGCGAACTGGTAACAATTTATTTGCATATTTGCATATTCCTTATAAAAATAACAAATATGCAAATAAAACATTACCAGTCTGCCAAAATATGTGCTGTCGTAAACATGCCTGGTACAGCTCCGGCAGCCACCCGCCACGTGGCACTGTCCCCAGATCTGATTGTGCATGAAATATTGGCCTCTAATGCCAATCACTGTTCCCATTATCTCCAACATTCACGGCCAATAATGACAAAAAATAAAATAAACCTCTTCCCCAGCTTGCTGTAATTAATATTCTGGGCTGAAGTGGGGGAGCAGGGGTGCGGGGGAGAGAAAGGCAGGCTCTGCCCCCCTCATGCTAAGGACTCAGGCAAACTGTAAACAGAAGGGATGGAGGGAAAAGCTGGAGACAGATGGGATCTTGCTAGCTATCCCCATACACCCCATCATCCATCTATCTATCTATCTAATCTCCATACACACCCCGATAGCTAGCCATCTGTCCGGTTCATCACTGTGGTATCCCTGTACCTGCTGGGTTCTGGAATCATGTGTCTCCAAGTGGTACAGAAGCAGAATCCCAGATCCCCATGGCTAGGAGGAAGGCCAGATGTCGTGCCCCAAACCAGACAGGGGCAGGGTGTATCCCAGCATCCAGACTCTTGGGAATGAGGTTCCATGTGATCAGGACACCACCACTGGCTGGTCATCAGCAGGGGCAAGATCTAGAGAGATTTTCTCTTTAGAGCGTCCATCAGGCAAGCAGGTGGCACGGGCTGCAGGAGGGGAGGGCTGTGTGTTGAGTGCCATGGGCTTTTGGGGTGGGCGGGAGTCTTTCCAGTGAGGCCTTTTACAGCTGATGTCCCCTCCAGTGGGGGTGGCTCCCTCTGCCAGGGCCAGGCAGTCATCCTAGGGTGCTTGGCCAACTGTTCCCCTCCTCGCCCCGCCAGCTGTGCAGATGCTGCCCTTCCCCTTTCCGCTGGGAGTAGCCAGCTTCCCTGTGGGACCGAGGGACATCTTAGGATAGCACCAGATCCTCAGCTGATGTCCGTTGGTGCCACAGCAACTGACACCAGCAGTGGGGACCTGGCCGCTAGCATCAACGGGAAAGCACTGTGGAGGAGGAGGAGAAGGGGGGTGCGTCAGTGAGGTAGCTGGCTCTCCGGAGGGGATCAAGGCCTCTGAGGGCAGTGGGGGAGAGGCAAGGAGGTTTGGTCCATGTTCTGCCCCTGCCAGAGCCAAGGGGGGGACCCCAAAATGGTCTAGGTCATCCTGATTAGCTTGGAGACCCCAGCTCTTAGCAAACACCTCCCCTTTGTCCCCCTGCCCGTGTCTGTCTCAGCACCAGGTGGACAGAGATGGGCAGCATGGCCTGGGGGTGGCAGAGCCCAGGAGGCCCGAGGCCTGAGCCAAGCTCATTCTGCATTCTCGGACAAGCGGTGTGATCCCTCTAAGCCTTGTTTGCCTCACCAGTGAAGAGGGAATGTATGAGCTCGTGTCCATACAGTGTGTGCTGGACAGACAGATGGATGAAGGCCCCTCGGGACAGCTCCCTAACCAGGGAGGGAGCTGAGGGTCTGTTGAGAATGAGCCCTTTAATTCCCCTTTTCAACGCCCCCCGCTACTCCACCGTCTCCCCCAGTGCCAAGTGGATCTGAGCCATCTCTTCGCCTGCCCTGCGCTCAGCAGTTGCATTCCTCCCCATGCTTGCCTCTCCATCCTCAGTCTCTGCTCCCCTGTTGGCAAGCCCCCGCTGTCCCTGCCCCCTCCTCCTTCCCTTGCCCAAATGAGCTGCACAGCCGCAGCACTGCCAAGCGTTAGCCTTGCAAGATTGAGGAATTAATGGAGACTGTCCATGCTACTCGCCACCCAGGAAGCCAGACCCTCTTCTGGCTGGGCATGGGAGGGGCTCCTGGGAGAGGCTGAGCTGCTGGGCACCCCCCTTGGGAGGCAGCACAGCCAGCATTTTGTCAGCCACCACATCGGGGAATTCTCGACTGCTGTAGAGCTGGCAAAGGTTTCATTGCAAGTTCCTAAACCGGCTGTTCTGCTGCCCTTTTCCCTGACATAAGAAGGTGATGTGTTGGGAGTAGGCTAGGAGCACGACAGATACAAAAGCTCTGCTGTAGCTGAGTCTCCACAGGGGATCTTACTCCAGTAGTGGAAGGTACAGCAGAAAGGTTGCTGCTCTAACTTAAAATAGGACCAGGAAGGTCAAAAATCAGGGAGCTGCAACTGGCTTCCTGAAGCTACCACACTTCGCTACTTCCAAATCAAGGCCTCAGCACCTGTTACCTAGCTCTCACCAGGTATTAATATCAAACTTGCATCTTCTCTCCCATTGCACAGCTCTTCGAGGGATGAGCTATAAAAAGGGCTCTGGGAAGACAGCAAAAGGAGAATGCTTGTGGGAAGGCCTAGTGATGAGGGAGCCCCAAACTCAAGAAGCTTATCAGTAAGTTTGTAGCTTATTTAGATGTATGCTGATGCAGACTTGTTACTGCTGATATCTTATTTCTGCTGACTCACCCCACCAGCCCACCTATTTGTAGCAGGATGTCGGTGTCATCTAGCCTGCCAGGTGGCACAAGAGAAGGCAAAGTTCCAATAAAATCAGCCAAGCCTAGGGCTAGTCTACATTTATGCCTGGTCTATACTAGACATCGGCTTAAGGTATGCAATTCCTGCTACGCAAAATGTGTAGCTGGAGTCAGCTTACATTAAGCTGAATCGTGGCAGTGCCACACAGCGGGAGGTCAACGGGAGCAAACACTCCCGTCGGCTTCCCTTATTAGGAGTACCGGATGCTAGCGGGAGCTGCCCTCAGCATTCAATTTAAGGGTCTATAGACCCTAGAAATTGAATGCTAGAAGATCAATCTCCAGCGCATCGATCTTCTCATAAGAATAGACGGGCCCACAAGGATGCACCAACTTAACTAAATCCATTTCTAATTCAATTTTGTTTTAAAAAGTCAATGGAACTCCCTTCCATTGGTTTAAAACATTCATTCTATTTACAGTATATCATATTTATAGCATTCCAGCTAATTTAAGGGGGTCAAAGCTATTTAGAAAATGATATTGTTAAACTGGTGCAAAGTTTGAGTGTAGACCTTGGCTAAGAACACTACACAGTAGTATGAAAGTTCTGAATATTGTCTTTTCCTGTTTAACTTTATTAACTCAGAAATAATTTAAAGAGTATGGAATTGATTACTGCAAAAAACCCAAATGGTATGAATGGAATACAGTGCTAAGGAGAGGTACCATGGAGGGGACTCTGCTGAAAATAAATTTCTTAAACTCGCACCACTTTCTCTCAAATCAGAAAACTGGTTTATACAGTAATTCAGAGGAGTTTTTATGCCTGAGGTTTGGAATTAACTCGGACATTTCAAAAGCAAAGAGGAGGGGAGATGGGAAATAGAGACAATCTTGCAGTTTTCTGTGGAATTTGTGGACCATCAACTATTACTATGGCTATCTGCACATAGCTCCCAGAGGCACCAGTCAGGATGAGTACCACATTATGCTAGACAGCTGATGCTTGTCCATTACGTGCCACAACTGTGTCTGATCCAAGACATGATCCCTCTCCTGACGTGTTTACAATCTCAGTTCAGACGAGACACAACAAGAGGGTATAACAAACAATAGGAGGGAAAAGGAGAGTAGCAGACTTACCAGTGGAAGGAACATGTTACACAGTCTAGCTTTGCACGCAGCTTGATTATAATGAAGAAAACTAAAGAACAAGTCAGGAATTTTTTAAAATATAAATTGTTACAGCTCTCTAGTTCCTTTATGGAGAAATGGACATGAAATAAAAATCTTGCTTTATTTACATATTCCATTGCTACTTTTTTAGAAAGGCTGAAAAATGGGAGGGTTTGCAAGATAGCAAATGCATTTTAAACATGTGGCTTCAGCCAACTGTCACATTAATTATTAATACTAACTATTGACTTTTTTATTCATTGGATCTGGTGTTCTGAAAAGCAAAGAAAAAAAATCAAAGAAATATATCCTTTGAAAATTCATTCCCTGCAATTGTGCACATTGTTGTCCCCTTCCCTGAACATAATGCACTTCAGTAGCTCTTAACTTCTTTGGAAAACCTCTCATGGCTACATAGCATAATCCAGAGAAAATCCTTAGCCATGAGAGGTTTTCCAAAGAAGTTAAGAGCTACTGAAGTGCATTATTTTCCTGAGAACAAAATTAAAAGTATGACTGAACCCACTCAATTCTATTAACACATTGGCTTAGTGGGATGAAAAAAACCCCAAGTTGCTAATAGTGTTGAATAAGGCATGTGAAACTGGTATTTCTAGACACGTTGTAATAGCAACATCTTAGTTAAAATCAATGAACTCTTAGAATGTTCTAAATGGTCTATTCTTCTTCCAGTCTGGTCCCATAATGTGTGGATGAGCCAAAACAGGTGAAGGCTACAGCACCCTAATGCAATGCATATCCATCTATCTGCCACACTCCATACTAGAAAGGGCTCAATTTCAGTGGTTCTATTTATACAGTTCATAGGTGCCACAATGATCTCACATTTAGGCTACATCTACACTGCAGGGTTTTTGCACAAGAAGTCTTTTGTGGAAGAGTTCTTGCGCAAAAGTTCATCCACACCTCAAAGCGCATCACTTTTGCGATGAGCTTTTGTGCAAGAAAGCATCCACACTGCATGGACACTCTTGTGCAAGAAAGCTCTGATTGCCCTTCACAGAATGGCCATCAGAGTGTGCTTTTTCTGATAGGCTTTTTTTGTGCAAGAAACCCCTGTGGAGCATCCACACATGCCTTTTTGTGCAAGAGCTGTAGCACAAAAAGGAGTTATGCCTCATAGAAGGAGGTATACCTACACCGCAAAAAGCCCTCTGTTCTGTCAATTGACTGTAGATTTTCTTGCACAAAAACGTGCTTGAGGTGTGGACGCACCACGGGTTTTTGCTCAAAAACGACCGTTTTTGGGCAAAAACCTTGTAGTGTAGACATAGCCTTAGTGTCTTCCAAAAGATCCCATAGCAATATCACATTTAAAATTATATGTACAGTGAACAGAGGGATTGCTTTAACCTGGTATTGAAATGCAGCAGCCTTTATGATGAAGGTTTAACATCATATAGCAAAAGTACACAGGAAGAAGCATTCTAGAGCCAAAAGAAGATTTGTGCGGTGGGGTGAGGAATTTAAGGTAACCAATATGAAATTACCTGATTTGGAATTTGCTTGGGACTGTGGCAGCACCTGTGAAAGGAGGGAAGATCTTGTGATTGAGGCACTAGACTGAGATTAAAAACAATTGCAGTTGAGTTCTTGGTTCAGCCATACACTTCCTTCCTGTGTGATATTAGACAATTTGTTGATCTGCCTGTGCCTTGGCTCGTCAACTGTAAAATGTGGTTAATATGTCAGTTTTCACACCTTTTTTCAGAATTATCTATTTAGAGTGACTATGTTCAGGGCTGTGATTGTATCTTACTGTAAGTATGCACAGTGCCTGGCATAATGGAGCCCCAATGAGCAACTGTAATACAAATAGATACTATTTAACACTACTTTTTTCCCATTCAAACATAGTGTTTTAATATAGCCAAATACAAAATTTATACTTCTAGGAACAAGGAATGTAGGCCACACCTTTAAATGGGGGACTGTATCCTGGAACAGCAGAGCTGACAACCTCCACAGACCCCTGGGCAAGGTGGGGTGGGGCCGGGGCCACACTTTCAGAAGGAGCAGGCTCTTGGGTTGGGGCTTGGAGGAAAGGGTGGAGCGGGGGTGGGCCTGAAGCAGGTGGGAGGGAGGACTGAGCATTCCCAGGGTAGAGAGGAAGTCTTCATCTTTTGATGCCTTTCTAGAAAATGTGTATTATCCAGATGTAATTTACTAGGCTTAATACAGAAGAAACTGGGTGAAATGTAAGGGGTTGTGAATTACAGGAGGTCAGACTAGATGACCTAATGGTCCCTTCTGGCCTTGAACTCTATGGATTCATGAAAATTGCTGGGATCCCTTCAGTGAGAAATGTCAGAACCTCCATTACCTGGATGATGGGGGTAGTTGTAGGCACAATACATTATGGCAGGGGTGGGCAATAAGCCAGATGTGGCTTACCAGTTAGCCCCTGGCAGGCGGCTAGTGCTTTATTTATTTGTGCTTCCACAGGTATGAACACTTGCAGCTTCTGTTTGTCACAGATCAGCATTCCCAGACAATGGAAGCTGTAGGAAGTGGTATCCTCATCCGTACCACCTCCCCTAGCTCCCATTGGCCAGGAAGTGATCTGGGGCCAATGGGAGCTTCAAGCAGCTGTACTTGCAGAGACACGGGCAAATATAGTGCTGGTGGCCCACCAGGGGTTAACCCTGATGAACCACTTTGGCCCACAGGCCAGTTGTAGCCCACCGCTACATTATGGGGATCTCAGAAAGAAATTCTGTTTCCCTGAGCCACATTGGGGATTCTTCATTCGCTTTGCTGTAATACTGAATGGCACACCTGAGCCTGTAACTTCAGTGGGAAACAAGCTAAATGTAGACGGTAACCTCATACCATGGCTGAAAGAGCAGGTTGGCAGTTTTGAAGGAGGTGGGGAAGGCCGTTAAAAACTGCCATGTTGTCTCCTTCAGCACCTCCCTCTTTCATTTAAAAGTGCTTCTCTCCACACTACAGGTGGCTTTTCATTAACATTTTGGCCCCATACACTCAACATAATTACAGGCATGGGAATGTGTGTTTGTGTGTTTCAGTGATATCACACCGGTACACCGCCAGGAGGTGGTGCATGGCAAAATTGGAATGTACCTTAGGACAATCTGGAGCATGGTGTATGTTTGTAATATTACTATTATAGCTGCACACTTTCGGCCCTCCCTCCCACCACTCCCTCTTCCCTCGCCCCCAGTTTAAATGATATATTAAGTATAAATGGAAAGCTGAATAAAAAAACCCGTGAACCTTCGGTGAGCAGTTCCACGCTGTGTTATTTTCCATACTTTGCATAGAGCCTTCACAGTACAGATGCTCCCAGTCTGTTGTGATCAAACTTGCTTTTATTTTCAAATGGTAACATTTGGCAACATTTAACAGCCATCCAACCTGCATCAGGACACACTGACAGCTGGTCACAGCCTTTAAATAGCTGCTTTCTTATTTGAAACGACATCATTGCCAGTTGTTGTGATTAACTCCGTGGTTAGTTCAAAGGTACCCGAAGAAAGGAAATTATTCCATTCAAAGAGCTCGGCTGAAAAAGACTTCATTTTTTAAATGTTGCAGAGCACTCCTCAGATTGCAAAGCCAGAAACAGCTGAGAGATCACCTCATGTGTGGAGTTCAAATGTCCATATTGAGGGCACACATGAACTGGAGATGGGGGTGTCATTTCAGCTCACACCAAGGTACATACGCTAGCATTGGTAGAACTAGCATACTAAAAATAGCAGCATAGCTACAGCCGCTCACACTAACTGCCTGTCCTAGACCCTAAGTTCATACTTGGGAGGCCCATGCTGTCGTGGTCACTGCAACTTTTAGCCCCCTAGCTCAGTCAAAGCTAGCACATGTACATCTACCTGAGATGAAAGTTATAACTCTGCCAGGCTGCAAGGTAGGTATCATCTTTGACTGTTAGACTCACATGTGGCCTTCAACACCAGGCCCGTATGTAGGAATTTCTGGGGGGGAGGGTGCTTTATTTGCAAATGTGGACCACAAAGGTGTGAAGGCACCCCATGGTCCTCCAAATAAGAGGGGAAATCAGCTCCAGCCTTTCCCCGGCCCGCCAGAGCATGCGGGAGGGAGGCTCGGGCAGCGCACTGCACCTGCCTTTCCTTAACCAGCTGTAGCATGCTTACTTGGGGCACCATGGGGGGTGCTTTCACACCCTTTGCACCACCCCGGCATAGGGGCCTGAACGCTGATGATCATGAGGTGCTGCTGACTTGACTGATACCTCTGGACAAAGGGCAGCAAGACACAGCAGTGCTCTAAGGCCATGTTTACACTTAAATGGCTACCACAGCACTGCTATGGCACTGCAGCTCTGCTGCTATAGGGCAGTTGTCTCCTGCATTGACAGAAGGGGTTCTCTCCGAGGCAGTAGCTAGGGTTAATAGAAGAATTCTTCTGTTGATCTAACTGCGTTCATAATTGGGGTTAGATCAATTTGCCTAGGTCACACAGAAAGCAAAGTTCTTCCACAGCCCTGAGCAATGTAGCTGCACCTAATTTTGAGATGGAGATCACACCTAACGCAAGATGGGATGTAAGTGGAGCTGTGCAAACTTGCAGGAGTGAAATCTGAAACCATGAAGAATCCTTTAGTGTCAGGTTCAAATAAAACCCGTAGCAAAATCTTTGTTTCATTGAAATCAAACAGTTTGCTTCAGCTATTTGTTATTCATTGTCTTTGCTGTTGTCTTGTTGCTCACTCATGTCACATAGTCAGGACTGGATTAAGATATGCTGATGCTCTAAGCTATGCAAGTTTAAAAGACCTCATATCATTACCAAAAAAATGAAATTTAGTTTTTTGAGTTTTTTTAAATTTAGAAACCCCTCATAATCTGAGGCCTTACGCTATAGCTTACTTAACTTGTAAGTAAACCCTGTACTGCACATGGTATTGTCTCTGTGACTAACTGGATGACTGCAAAAGGAACTGAAATAGCAAATAAATGACTGGCTTCTAGTGTGACTTTAAAAAAATAATAATAATAGTAAAATTCTTGAAATTTTCTGGACTCATATTTTCACAAATGCCCAGAAGTTGTTCAGACACTTGTGAATCATGAACACTATAACTTCACAAATAAAACATGAACTGAACTTGGTATTTTTAGGGTAGAAATAATAGACAATTAGTGGTCTATTTATATTTGTTGCTACCTGACCACTTAAATCAATTCCAATTTAAAGTGAAATTCCAGGGACGTTACCCAACGCAGAACATTTCACAAAGCTCTGTGTCACCTGATGTTGGATGGGACGGTTGAATCAGATACAATTCAATATAAGCAATGTAGCAGCTCTGAAGTTTGGTGGGAGGAAAAAATTAAATGTATATAACTGTTTTAAACCAACAAGCTTGTTTACTTTAATTAAATTAGTGTTTATTAATAATAAGGTTAATGCTTCAAAACACTTTTGCATTGCTTTTGTTATTTAGCACCATTTTGACCAGCTGGCTGGGTTACCTATCATGATATTGGCTCCTGCATTGGTTGTCACCGAGGGAAAGCAATTTATGTTTTTGTTTTACTGACCACTGACAATTTAGAGAAGTATGCTTTTCAGAAATGGCAATTTTCCTCTCTTTTAATTGCCAATCTTCAAAGTCCCTGCCCTCATCTTATGCTATGTCACTGATCAATTTAAATACCTTTCCAACTTCCCTTGAAAGGGTTTGAAATGCTTGCCATGCTGTTATGATATTAGATAATAAATAGCAGCTGACTACAGCTCCATATACTGCCAAAATTCTTCATTAAAGTTTTCCACTCCGGCAAGCAATACTACGCTGTAAAGAGAGAAAAGCAAGCACCCTATTCCCTCAAGTTCTCTTAGCAGTCTATTGCTTTGCAAAATGTACATACATATTATATATATTTCCTGAATTATGTTTCTGCCATTGAAAACCCCTAGCCGTTTTTTGCTCCATTTTTCACAATCTGTTGCATGCTAGCCTGAAGCTGCACAGAATGGCTTGAATTACTGCAGTTTTGAAGTTGGACTAAATAGAGTTGTAAATCAAAGATTAAAAGAATTTTCCCCTCCTCATGGTGGAGGGACGAAAGAGGCAAATCAGAGGAAGTAAGAGTAGGAAAATCACCTAGTTTGTATTCATCATATAATTCAGCTCCTTCCCCCCTTCTTTTTTAAATGGAGTCAATGGCAAAGAACGCAACAGCACCAAAACAAATAGGAATGTAGATGACATAGAAGCAATATCTCCAGTGCACACAGTTCATCATCATCATGTCTCAGGTACCGCAGTCTTTTCCCATCATGTCCTTTTGATACTGACTTCATCTGTTTTAGGGGTGCCTTGGGGAAGGGATGACACAGAGAGATGCTAAGAAGATCCCATCCACTTGGAATCTAAACCCACTTTAAATTCATGGATTACCACCCAAAAAACTGCCACCATGGTCTTTATTTTTGCTCTTCACTTGAACCACATAGCAGTTGGCCCAGCACTTTTGAACCAATTCACTAATACTCCATTGTGCTGCTTGTCAAATGTAAATGTCTTCCCCTTGCTTGAAAAATCCAGTCTCACAGCTTCTTCCCTGATTTCCTTTCTCATTGCCAGCACCTTCTTCCCTCCACCAATGACAGCAGCTTGGTCTTCCCTATGCAACAGGCAGGCATGTGTCTTCTCATGCCATCCTTTGTGCTTGGAATGCCCACCTGTGCCACACTAGTCTGTTCCTCTATTCCCCTCGTCCCATTCAAGTCACTCCAGCAATTCACTCCTGAGTTTTGAAGGGGAAGATGGAGAGGTGGCATGTGAAAATCCACACAATGGCCTCTTCAAAAACTACTACATTTGACTAAGTGATCAGACCACGTAGAGAGAGATCAGTCAGGATAGACTCCTTCAGTGCTAGGTGCTGTTCAAACTATAGGAAGAGAATGTGCCTGCCCTGAAAATCTGGCAATATAAATGAAGGCACGCTACAACACACGTGGAGCAAAGTGGGACAAACTGGTCAAGGCAGCTAGGTCAGCTTTGCACCAGATTTCAAGCGGCACAGCAACAGCCCCAGCTCCTGGGAAACCACCTCTGCCATCTCTGCTCCCCAGTGTAGATGTCTTGCTCCACTCACCTACCATTTGGTATAATTTCCTGCCTGACAAAACCCCAGCATGCCTGCCCTTATCTGAGCCATACAGGCTTTATGATTCAGGTTATGCAGACTTCGTGAAGCATGCCAAATGCCATCAGTAACTACATCATTTCTTTTATCCCTACACCCACCAAACCTAAAAAGCAGCACCACTTTGCATTGAGAATAGTGGACCAGACCAATTTTCATTTTTTAAGGCAAACTTTGCTCATTGCGGCCATGCAAACTGTCAGTGGACTAATCCCTGTGGGGTGGGCACTCTGCTGGAAAGTTCAACATCACAGTTAATGCATCCTGCAAGTCTCCTACTCATTCTCCTTAACCATTGCCAAGATAAGAAGAGCTGGTCTCTTACCCAGGAGGGAGTTTCAAACTTCATCTTTCCAACAGACACAAACTGACGTTTACTCACCAAACTCGCAGTTCAAGGAGACTTTGCATTATGGCTGGATGAACTGTTCCATTAAATAAATAAAACAGACTCTAATACAGACCATGTCAACATTTCCAGCTTTCAGTTTAGAACCAGGGAAGCTTACTGTGGGTGATGACAGCTTACTGTGGGTGACAAAGTTGAGCACCATTCTGGCCATCATTTCCAAAGCAATATTTTTTACTTTCCTACTAGTCATAGGACTAGTTTTCCAGCAAACAACTTTCATTCCTTCATTTTTTTTAAAGTACATGAATCAAAGGTGTCTTTATCTGGGACCAAAGCACTTGAAACCACCTCACTCCTCAAGCTAGCACTTAAAAATGAGTGGTGTATCTTTATTATGATCTTCAGTGAATAATGGGTACATTATTTGGTTATCAGTACAGATATATTGGCTGAGATTTTCAAAGCTGTCTAAGGGATTTAGATACATGTATTCCATTAAAATTTATGAAAGACTTTTCTTTAAATGCCCTGGACAGTTTGAAAATCTCAACCATTATGCCATAGAAAACCCACTGCAATGTAATATTAACTACTGATCCTTTACTGCAAGTCTCTCTGGATGCTTCATACCAGGTTAACTTGGTTTCTTACAATGAGGAATTAATCACAATGAACTAAATCCTGCTTGCCTTATTTATGCACATAGTTCCTCAGATATCAGTGCTACATAAGCAAATAAGGGGGAAAAGATTTCATTCAATATTTAATTTATTTGGATGTAATAGCATCAAATCTCATATCTTTGGTGCTTTAGAGAATTAAAACAACAGCATCCAATACACAAATTCTCACTGTCCTATTCAGTTTTAATTCAGTCATTAGTTCTCCTGCTAGTGGAGCACAGAGCACATAGACTCATAGAACTCTCACATTAAGCCCGGCATCTAGCTTTTTTACCCATCAACACATCCCCTACCCAACTGCCCATGACAACAGTTGGGGGAGGTATTGTACCTGGAAGCTTAGTAATTCTAGGGCTCTTTCTTTTAGAAATTTTGAATTTAAACCTCCTTCTGAAAGTTCTGTAACTAGATGCTCCTTTTCTTGCCACAGTGAAAAAATGTGAATTTGTATTTATGATTACATTTGAAAAAAGTAAAAGTGGTTTTAAAATTCTTTCAATTTATCTTGAACAGTATCGGAAGAAGTAGGTTGTGCCCACAAAAGCTCATGATATCATCTACATGTTTTGTTAGTCTTTAAGGTGCTACTAGACTATTCGTTGTTTTTTAAGTTTTTCTAGTATTTGTTGTATTCAAAATATGTTATTATTTTGAACAGTATTTGTTCTTGTTATATGTTTTGGCATTTTTTGTGTGCACAGAAACTTTGTGTGTGTTTGATGTTCACTGTGGTGATGGTGAAAGCTATCCAAGTAAATACTTCAACTACTACTCAATTACTTATCTGCCTTTATTTTTCTCTTATTGTCATAAAGTAATCATTTCATTCCCCTGTATAAACAAATTTAATGGACCATTATAAAAGAGTGTGCTCACCACAGGTACATCCCTTGTTTGTTGATGCTTGTTTGTTGTCTAGCGCCTCCTGCTGAAAGCTGCTCCAGCACTGCCATGTTATCTCTTCTTGTGATCTGACCTCCAGGTCACTTTGATACCCACCCAACAAGGGGAGAGATATTAGTGTCCTGCATGACACTGGCCATCAATATGTCTTCCTCACAGTTCCTAGGATCCTCTTCCTTTCCATTCTTCAATCAGAGAAGTGTCCCTACGGCTTTTAGCTGAGCTCCAAAACCAAAAGACAAACTGCAACAAAAAGCATCCCAGTGCTTGAACTTTTAAATCATCCTGAGTCCTCCTCACCTCTTCATTTTTACACAGAACTTTCTCTAGACTCTTGCCCTTGACACCTGCACACAGCAAGTCTTTCTGCCTCTAAGATGGCCTTTTCTCACTTCAGCTGTCCCCTTCTCTCCTGCCAGCTTCTCCTATCAGGCCAGGGTGTGAATTCCCTCCTGAAGATCCTTCACTCCCTAGTACCCAGAGTAGGATTTTAAGGTTCTTCTCTTCTCTTGCTGCAGCACACTTCTACTCTGGGCTTCTTCCCTTTATAGAAACCACCCAGTTTTTCCCCTAGCTGGGACTAATCTTTAATTGGGTCTAGCTATACCTCCACACTCAATCTAGGTGTGTTAATTGGTCTCACACCCACACTAACCATTTAATCACCTGCGTGAGGTAGACACACCACCAAGGACATGCTTGTGGAAAATGCTGGAATGATAAAGTAGATTTCTGCCACAGTATAAAAGAGTTGTATTATACTATAATATTCTTCAGAGCTGTCATTCTTAAACAAAAGGGCTCATGCAGAGTGTAGGATCCAAGGGCACCCGATTTCTTGAAGAAGGCACTCAATAGCTTTTACAGAGGGTCCCAGAATAATTATAGAAACATGTAAACAGTGTAGTACAGACTCAACATCACTCTTTGTGTATTATTGGTGATAGGTGATGGCAAAAGAAAACCATTCTGATTGGCATTTCTTGACAGAACTGAGTCAAGCCCTGTGAAAGACAAGGAATAAAAAGTCATCTTCACCTTCATTTCTGTGTTATGTTCAAATTGATGTATTAATTGTGGACAGTAAAAACAAACAAATGAGAGAGAAGCCAAGCACCAATAAAAAGCAATTATTCTCTAGTCTAAATAATAAATCTATAACCAAGCAGCAGACAAACCACGAGAAGAATAACACACATAAAGGTAAAGAACTAAATTGAAAAATAGCTGGTGAATAGTGTATAGAATTTGCATTGTAGGACTGGGTGATTTAGGGGCTGGGACACAGAGCAGTTTATCTCTAGATCACCCATTTAAACCCAAACTGGCAGGTGGCAAATTATGATGATTATTTACTTATTTACTATCTGCTGGCTCTTTGGTGACCCATAGTGATTCTCAATCCAGCTTCCAATGGACAAGTGTCTAGAGCACAAATGCGACTTCCACTCCAGCACCAACTGGCAGCCTGTGGGATGTTCTCTGTAGGGAGAATTAGGAGCAATAGCCCAGCATTGCTACAATTGAAGTCAATGACAAAGCTCCAATTAACTTCAGTGGAAGCAAAATGTATCTATGTGGGGCATGGAGCTTTCATGATTCTCCTAACCCTAGAAGTGATGCCTGTAGATCATAATTAAAGTCCAGTGTTTTAAAGCAGTCAGTCACTTCCCTAATTCTCATTGGTGTCACATACATTCACAGAAC
Source organism: Rafetus swinhoei (assembly GCA_019425775.1). NCBI lineage: Eukaryota > Metazoa > Chordata > Testudines > Trionychidae > Rafetus > Rafetus swinhoei. Next base: position 314,193,724 of record CM033437.1, read on the forward strand.
GCTATCTCCTCCTGCTACTGCTGACCTCTTGCCTTCCTGTCTTTTGCCTGAGCTACCATTTGTGGGACTTCCTAGGCCTGCTCCCATGTTTTTGCCTTTTAAAAGACTAACTCCAGGTAGCTTCTTGCACTCAGCACCCTTGTTGCTATTGTCTAATGATTTTGCACTTTGTGGCTGGCAACCCTAGTGCCTATAATTATTCTATTGGCACCAATACAAATTATCTTCTCCCCTCTCTGGTCCTCGTGGAAAGGGGTTTCCAGCCATTCCTCCTGTAGTGACAGTTATCTGCCCTGTCTCAAGTAAATCTTAATGTCTTTTTCCACAATAATATGGACTTCTCAGAAATTTTGCCTTGGCCCAGACAGAGCTCTGTATGAGGTTGGAATCTTGGGAGCCTGTCTGAAGAGTTTGTTAGTGGCACACAACTACCCAGAGCACTTTGGGAGCTGGGCACTTCAAGACAGTGAATTAGGGGCCTCGTAAAGGATCTTGGGATTTCAGTTGGGATTTTCAGAAGCTCTCATGCTCAGCCAGGTGCTGCTGGTCTTGCTGTGTCAGGGGCACTGTAGGGTTAAATTCTCTGAGACACCATTTTGGGCATGGGCACCAGGTTGTGAGTACAAACAACAACTAGGACTCCATTTTGGCCACCCTTCTTCTCCCTCCTTTTCCCTGCCGTTTTCTGTGTTTTGGTGGGAAACCCAGTGTCAGGGGACCTAAGTTTGCCCAGTAACAACAGACACATGATCATAATCTGCCCTGCAACAGCAGGTTATTTAAGGGCTGCCCCAGGTGCTGCTCGGGACTGCCCATCTGAGTGCCAGAGTCAGGAGTCATTCAGATGGGTACGCCAGTACCGCGCATTGTAGGTTTAGAGTTGTGGGAGGTAGTATACTCACATGCACGTGTAACCCTTCTGCCAGGTAGCACCAGCAGCAGCCAGAGCCGGGTTCAATATGTAGGGGTCCCTTTTTATCCATCTCACACACAACCGGCTCGAGCCCCCACCCAGTATCCTGGGAAATTCACACACCCCTGGGCGCCTCTGAGAGGCAATGCTTCCCCACTCAGAAGCACAGAGTCTGAGCATACGAAAGAACTTTTAATGAAAGAGAGAGAGAAGTCACATGGCATTAGCTTGGGAAAATACCATAACCAGAGTTCATAACCAACCCATGAGTAATCATCCCAGCTCAAATGGATTGAGCAATGTCCCTTGCCTCTCAGGCTCACCAGTCCAACAATGTAAGGGTCCCATTCACATACCCAAACTTTCTCTGTACCCCACTTCAAATGCCCCACTTACAGCTCTATTCAGTCAGTGCGGACCCAGACACATCACCCTGATGACTTCCCTCATAGAGCCTGACGTGATGCCACCTGTGTGCTGCCCCCGCTGGCTGATTGCTCCTGCCAGCCCACTGCTGGTCACCTGCTGCTTCCCCTACCAGCCACCCGCCGGTCATTCCCGCCAGCTGCTTTGCTGGCCACAATGGGTCTGGCTCCAGGACAAACCAGTGACTTCAGCTCTTAGGGTATGTCTAGACTACATGCCTCTGCCGACAGAGGCATGTAAAATAGGCTACCCAACATAGTCAAAGAAGCCAGGATTTAAATATCCCCGGCTTCATTAAAATAAACATGGCTGCCGCGCTGTGCCGGCTCAGCTGATCGTCGGCACAGCGCGCGAGTCAAGACGCGGATCAGTCGACAGGGGAAGCCTTTGTCGACCATTCCCTTATGCCTCATGATACAAAGGCTTCCCCTGTTGACCAATCCACGTCTTGACTCGCGAGCTGTGCCGATGATCAGCTAAGCCAGCACAGCACGGTGGCCATGTTTATTTTAATGAAGCTGTGGATATTTAAATCCCAGCTTCTTTGACTATGTCAGGTAGCCTATTTTACATGCCTCTGTCAGCAGAGGCATGTAGTCTAGACATGCCCTTAGTGATTTCAACTCTTTATCCACCCCCTAGGCTGGCAAAAGATTCCAGCTTCCACTGGAATAGCAAAAAGACTCCTGATGGAGTCTGCTTTAGATCTATCCTTAGAACAAGGGTGGGGGGGAGAAAGCAAGTTAAACCAGTCTTACAGCTCACACCTGGCGGGCATGAAGCAGGCTGGCTCAAGCCCTTTCCCCCCCAACTCAGTTCATTCAGCTGTAGAAGGGGGAGGCTTGCTTATCTGAGACCCCTTTCAATGACGGTGCTCTCCTGCAAGCACTGGTGTCATATTTTACAGTTCCTACATTTAGGGGTAGCATGGTTTGTGACCCCACAACAGCCAAATTAGTTACAATACACCACATTCCATTCCAACAATTCACCCTCCATCAGCCCTGGCTGAATTGGATTTACATAGCCACGCCCCAGATTCCTTCCCCATCCTGGCATGAGCTGTCTTTACATATCAACAGTTAATTATCTTGCAGGGCTAAACGATTTGTGTGAGCATATCCACAACCAGGGCTGCTCTCTTCTTTTAGCTGGATGATTGCAAGCAGTAGTTCAGCCCCTGCTTACACAAGGAGTGAACATCCACCTGTCACTCCTCTCCAGTCAGGACTCACTTACACTCATGACGGTGCAGGGAAAAGGGGTTTCCCCAAGCAAACCTAGCCAAAGTAGGATCCAGCTGTTCTGATCCTGCTGATCCAGACATCTGAGACCGAGTCTGGAATCAAGGTGCCGCTGTGAGGGTCCCACAGCTGTGAGAAATGGTACAGTCCCTGTGACATTCCTCCGGGTTACCTGGGTTCTTACCTACTACTTACCTTGAGTCGCAGTCAAGCTTCCTTTGTTCTATTCCATGCAGCGGGGTTCTGTTTTATTCTACTTCAGAGTTATTCTTACCTTGTTTGGAACTGTTTAATAAACCTTGTTAGTTTACCTCAACTGTCTATCCTAGTCCTTGGGGAAGGGCTAATAGCTCCCAATGACAGAAGCGGGTTTGGGGATGGGCCTGGAAGCCAGTTCAGTTTAAGATCAAGAGTTTTCTGGCTAACAGCACAGGCAAACTCAAGCTAGCTACCTGAGTACAGAAGGATGGGTAGATGCGTATGCAGGCTACTCTGAGCCACTGCCTGTGCTCCCACAGATGCTGGTTTTAGCTCACTTGCTCAAGCACATCTGTCACTCTCTACCCATGCCAGGAAGCAGCCTGTCAGCTGCAGTATAGACCTACCCTCAGGCAGCAGGTATAGGCCAATTGCTCTGCATGCCACATGCCAAGAAATCTATTCCAAGCTGGTTTCCTACATCCCTACCCCCAAACAGTTAGAACAGCAGCAGATGGCATCTCACCAACAGAATACTTCCCAGACTAGCAACATGATACTTGTTCTTATAACCTCTGAGCAATTAAAGGAAGAAACTCCACACATATCCTGCCTGTATGTGAGTCTGATCTGGGATGCAGGCAAGACAGGGGAACAAAGCATTAGGCACACATATCATAGTCCAGACTCAGGGCGTTCCCACTTCAGTCAAGCACCATCCAGTTTATCTTTCACAGAGTCTTAGCTCCCTCTAGTGGCTGTTCTTACATCACAAAGAGAGGTAAGAACAGCCACTAGAACATCTCAAATATTTTTCAGCTAAGCAAGTAAATTTAAGTGTGTGGTGTTGTTAAGCTGGCCTCCCTCAATGTTTTTTTGTCACCTTTTCTTTTCCACCTATGACTGGAGAGGTGTTAACTGGCCACTTCATCTTGAATGGTCCCTTGAAACTATTTCAATTTGTTCCATCTTGATTTAACTGTGACAGTCTGAGTGCATTTCCCACACTTGAAGAAGAGCTCTGTGTATGCTCAAAAGCGTGTCTCTCTCCCCAACAGAAGATGGTCCAATAAAAAATATGACTCCCTTCCCCACCACCCTCCCGCCATCTCTCAAGTGATTTAAAGTGGCTTTTACCTAAATTCATGTTCTTGGAAAGTTTGAGAGTAGAAGAGGGAGCTTGTTCACCACATAATATAATATAAAAAAATAATAATAATGTAACTATGAAAAGAGATTGTTCCCTTTAAAGTTGTGGGGAAAAAAATTATCGCACCCATGTCTGGTTAAAACTTCCTTTTCTATTCAGTCATCTGTTGTCTGCCGCCAGACACGAGCCAGAGAGATTTTGGAAAGGATAAACATCATATTCCCGGACATCTCTCTTAACAAGCGGAAGGGGAATACCACTCCAAAAACAGGATGTGGACAGATCCCAAAGGAAAGTGCCAGGGAAACTCCCCAGTCATTTCCAAAAACACAGATCTGTTCCCTTGCCAAAAGTGACATGATGAGATAACCTGGCTTTTAATACGGGAAATGGCACTGAAGGTGATTAGCTAGAGGCCTGTATACAGTCTATTTTAAGCATGTCTTTGTGAATGATGACAGATCTATGCCAGTAGGGAAAAATCTTTCCTACTTGGAATTTTAAAACCTCTTTGAACTCAATAAGCCCAGTGTATGCAGAGTCTGATGGAGTCAGGCAGTGATACATATCAAGGCGTGCTGTAGCCACATATTAGATGACAGATTCAGACTGTTTTAAAATAAAACCTATCTAAAGCTAAAATGAGGTGGGAGGGGAAGGGGAGAGGGACTTTCTTTCCCTGAGATAGGATTTTTAAAAATTGATTAATTTAATTGGAAGTAGAGGCCCAATTGCTCCTGTTCAGAGGATTTGTTGCAAACTAACCTTTTTTAGATGACAGATTGTAGCAAGCTGCTAGATGAAACTTGTCAGTTTTCTATTTTCCTGCATTCTCAAGAGGTTTTGTATATTGCTGCACAGAGGTTGTTTTGTTGTACATTATTTGTGAGCTGTATTTTTTATATCTGATGTGTGATACAGATCTCTCCCTCAAATTTTAAAATGTCACCACATTGCTCATGTATTTTACAAGCATAAAATATAGATCACAACTAATGCACAGTGAAACACTCATATTCTCTGGCAGCAAACCACAAAAACTACACAAGAAGAGAGGCAACTGGAAACAAAACACATTAAGATGTTTCATATAGTAGCTAACTTCAATCTGTCATCTCAACAAGTTAATTTGAAACATATATATGAGACACAAAAAACGACCCCCAAAGAAAATTGTTAAGGTTACAAACTCAAGTGCCCAAAATTAGGAAATACTAAAATTAAGGCTGTTTCTGACATCTGAAACTGTGTGTATACAATATAGCAGCCTTTAAATGATAAAATCCTCTAGTATTCTTCCACTGGATTCTTGCCTATTCCACAATTGAAGTTATCTCTCCATAGCTACATCAGTCAGGGGTGTGAAAAAATATACCCCAGTCACACTGCCTCTTGTAGATGCAGGTATGTTGATAGAAAGGGGCTTCCATCAATGTAGCTCACTTCAGAGAACTGGTGTTCCTACAGCAATCAAAAAATGCCAGCATGGGCAGTGGGTATAAGAAGCAGGCCATGACACTGCCTGTGCTTCACCCCAGATCCCTGTTCCTGTTTGTCCTCTTCCCCTTGAGGCCCTGCCCTCACTCCCCTGCATCTGGTCCCTATTCCACCCACATAAGAGCCTCAGGGGAGGAGGCGAAGCGGCCCGAGAGGCAGGGGCGGAGCATGGGTGGGACTGCAGGGGAGGAAGGGCTGGCCTTGGGCCCTCCCCAGATAGAAGAGTCCTGCTCCCTCCATGTATGCTAGCATAACTATGCCAACATAGCCATGCTGGTGCAGCCTCCATAGTGTCAGTGCACAGGATGGCACCTGCTCAGGGGATGAATCGGGGTTGTGCTGTCTGTGGGAGCCTGGCCTCATCTGTTGCAGAAGTTGGCAGGTGGATAGTGAATGAGGCAGAGGTCACAAGAAGAGAAAGGATGAGCTCGTGATTAAAGCAGCGAATGCTGCCCTGGAGAACTGGATTCTATCTCTGCTTCTGCCACAGGGTTCTTGTGTAATACTAGGCAAGTCACTTCCACCAGGCTTTTTACCGGTGGTCACTCATTGTAGTGTTCCTCATTTTCCAACTCATGATCGTCTGGGGTGAGACTTGTGGAAACGCTGAGCACTCACAGCTGTGGCTGAAGATATGACTTCCTCGGTAATTCTAAGTACTCTGAACAATCAGGCGGTAGGCATCTCATATTGGGCACCCAAAAGTAATGGATACTTTTGACCTTAATCTTTCTGTGCCTCAGTTCCCCATCTGCATCTCATATGGGTGTTGTGAAAATTAATTAATGTTTGTGAAGCACGCACATCTACAGTGATGTGCACCCTAGAAAAGCCCATGAAGAAATGAATAATTCTTTCTTCAGGGAAGGATTTAAATAGCGTGCAGTAAATAAGGCCTAGGGCCACAACACTGAGCGAGGAAGAGAAAAAAATATATATGGAATAGCTGTCATTCATTGTGCACTGAATGAGACGGGGACCTATGGAAAACACAGTACAGTATGCCATCAGCAGAGGTGAAAGTAAGCTGGTGCACCCCAATGTGCTGCTCTGGCAAGGAGTTGGCTGGCTGGGGCACTCAGTTGCAGGAGGAGGCAGTGAGTGCTCCTCGCCTGGCTTCCAAGGCTCTCCTGCCAGCCATTGCACTAAGCAGCAGGCAGCTAAGTAGGTTAAAAGGGATGACTAAGAGCATGCCTCTCCTCACTGGTTCAAGACTGCCCCAGTCCTAAGCCCCACTCAGGACACCACATAGGCAGGGCAGGGGCGGTTGAAAGCAACCCTCTGCCTCCCCCTGAGATTTGTACTGGGATGCTGCTTGCTGTTCCCCTTCCCATGACTCTCAGGGTGTGTCTACACAGCAAAGTTATTTCGGAATAAAGGCAGTTATTCCAAAATAACTATGCGAGCATCCACAGCAATTTCATTATTTTGAAATAATTTCAAAATAACAGACGGCTTATTCTGACTTCTGTAAACCTCATTCTACGAAGAATAACGCCTATTCCAAAATAGCTATTTTGAAATGAGGCATGTGTAGACGCTCCACTTCTGCTATTTCAAAATAGCTCCTCACCAGGGCCATTCTAAGTTATTCCCCCTGGGGCTCTAAATCGAGATAGCACATCTACATTAGGGAAGCCTGCCTCGGATTAATTTTGAGGCTTCCCTGCAATGTAGATGTTCTATTGCGAAATAAGCTATTTCAGAATAACTATTCTGGAATAGCTTATTCTGAAATAACTGTGCAGTGTAGACATAGCCTCAGGGAGCAAAAGAAAAAGCACTAAGTGTGCCTGCATTCCTCTCCTTCCTGGCTGGAGTAAGTGACACGGGTTATGAGCTTCCCTTTCACCTCTGACAGTTACGAAAGGGAACAGGAACAGCAAGAAGCATCTTGACATGAATCTCGGGAGGGAGGGGGGAGTTTCAGCCCCCCTGTCCTCCCTAAATTGGGCTCCTGCATCCCCCACCTCCTCATCCTGATAGGGCAGGGGACTGGCGGGCTCAGGCTGAGTCCCTCCTCACACACTCCCAACCCTGACTCCTACACCACCTCCCCACACACACACCAGCCCCTTCCCTGATTCCTGCAATCTTCCTCATCCCCACCCCCTGCCCTGAGCCCTGTCCACACCTCCACTCACCACAACCTCTTGCCCTGAGCCCCTCCCCCAGGAGGGAAGAAATGCAATATGAGGTATCTGTAAGAAATTTCAGTTTCTTTCACCTCTGGCCATCAGTATGTAATTGAAGACCATTATAATGCATATGGCACAAAGGAGGCAACATCGGATTGCACAGGTGACCCTCGTTCTGGCAGGTGCTAACTTCTGAGTGTTTGACTTTCTAACCCTAATAATTTGTTTATAGTTTTCTAGGTTTCTAAAAATACAAAGTGAAAAACCAAACTCCGTCCTGTGGCATCATATTGACACCCACTTGTGTCAGCACCAGGGCTGGAGCCGTTCGATGGGTGGTTGGCAACCTGCAGGCCACACGCGGCCCATGAGGATGCTCCACTGGCCAGCCGGAGGACAGTTTGTTGATGCTGAGAATCTGTAGGCAGCAGTTTGCTGTTCCCAAGCTGTGGGAAGTGGCGCAGACCACGGGGACAGGTTGGTCATTGCTCTCCACAGCTCCCATTGGCTGGGAGTAGGGAAGCACAGCCAGGGGGATCTGTGGCGGGCTGTGCCTGAGGATTCTCAACATCAATGTCAATTGATAACCCTGATGATCACATTAATCCCCACTCACACCTGCTTCCCGAGTTCACAATCCCAATCTCCCACCCAGACAGTCCTAGTTTCCCTCTGCTCCTCAACCGATCTTAGTCTCCTCCGCATCTATTGGTTCCCAATTTGCCCTTCTTTTCCCTTCCCAACATCCAGTCCCAGGCTCCTTGCCCAGTGAGGCTCCATTTCTTCCCATCCTTGACTTCTAGGCCCAGGTTCCTTGCCCAACCAGTGCCAGGCTCCCCATAAATCTGTTTCCCTTTCCCCCCACTAGCATCCTTTCCCACCCTTCCTAAACTCTGGGCTTCTTTCACAATATTCTCCCCCATCTCTTATCCCCTCTGCCTTTGAATCAGGCAGCTTCCTCCTCCCTGTAGGCTGGGCAGCAGCGTCATTGAGAGCACAGGGAAGAAAGACTCCTTGCTTTAGAATCATAGAACCATAGAGCTGGAAGAGACCTCAGAAGGTCATCCAGTCCAGCCCCCTGCTCTAGGCAGGACCAATCCCAACAAAATCAACCCAGCCAGGGCTTGGTCAAGCCGAGATTTAAACACCTCCAGGGATGGAGACTCCACTACCTCCCTAGGCAACCCATTCCAGTGCTTCACTACCCTCCTAGTGAAATAGTTTTCCCTAATATCCAACCTGGACCTCTCCCACCACAACTTGAGACCATTGCTCCTTGTTCTGCAATCTGTCACTACTGAGAACAGCCTCTCTCCATCCTCTTTGGAACTCTCCTGCAGGCAGTTGAAGGCTGCTATCAAATTCCCCCTCACTCTTCGCTTCTGCAGACTAAACAGACCCAACTCCCTCAGCTTCTCCTCGTAGCTCATATGATCCAGCCCCCTAATCATTTTGGTTGCCCTCCGCTGGACCCTCTCCAATGCGTTCACATCCTTTTTGTAGTGGGGGGCCCAGAACTGGACACAATACTCCAGATGTGGCCTCACCAAAGCCGAATAAAGGGGAATAATCACTTCTCTAGATCTGCTGGCAATACTCCTCCTAATGCACCCTAATATGCCATTAGCCTTCTTGGCTACAAGGGCACACTGTTGACTCATATCCAGCTTCTCATCCACTGTAACCCCAGGTCTTTTCTGCAGAACTACTACTTAACTGGTTGGTCCCCAGCTTGTAACTATGCTTGGGATTCTTCCGTCCCAAGTGCAAGACTCTGCACTTGTCCTTGTTGAACTTCATCAGATTTCTTGTGGCCCAATCCTCCAATTTGTCTAAGTCACTCTGGACCCTATCTCTGCCCTCAAGTGTATCTACCTCTCCCCCTAGCTTAATGTCATCCGCAAACTTGCTGAGGGTGCAATCCATCCCCTCATCCAGGTAATTAATAAAGATATTGAACAAAACCGGTCCTAGAACCGAACCTTGGGGCACTCCGCTAGAAACCGACCGCCATCCTGACATCGAGCCGTTGATCACTACCCGCTGGGCCCGGCCTTCTAGCTATCTTTCTATCCATCTTACCGTCCATTTATCCAATCCACATTCCCTTAACTTGCTGGCAAGAATATTGTGGGAGACCGTATCAAAAGCCTTGCTAAAGTCAAGGCTTGCTATATCACATCCACTGATTTTCCTACGTCCACAGAGCCAGTTACCTCATCATAGAAGCTAATCAGATTGGTCAGGCACGACTTGCCCTTTGTGAATCCATGCTGACCATTCCTAATCACTTTCCTCTCTTCCAAATGCCTCAAAATGGATTCCTTAAGGATCCCTTCCATGATTTTTCCAGGAACCGAGGTAAGACTGATCGGCCTATAGTTCCCTGGATCGTCCTTCTTCCCTTTTTTGAAGATGGGCACTACATTTGCCTTTTTCCAATCATCCGGGATTTCTCCCGATCTCCACGACTTTTCAAAGATAATGGCCAAAGGCTCCTCAATGACACTTGCCAACTCCCTCAGTACCCTCGGATGCATTAAGTCTGGACCCATGGATTTGTGTACGTTTAGCTTTTCTAAATAGTTGCTAACCTGTTCTTTACCCACCACGGGCTGTCCATCTTCATCCCATCTTGCGTCACTTAGCACATTAGTCCGGGAGCCCACCTTGTCCGTGAAGACAGAGGCAAAGAAAGCATTGAGTACTTCAGCTTTCCCACATCATCTGTCACTAGGTTACCTCCTTCATCCAGTAGGGGCCGCACACCTCTCTGATCACCTTCTTCTTGTTAACATGCCTGTAGAAACCTTTCTTGTTATCCTTCACATCCTTAGCCAGTCGCAATTCCATTTGCGCTTTCGCCTTCCTGATAAGCCCCCGGCGTTCTCGAGCGATACATTTAAACCCCTCCCTGGTCATTTGTCCAAGTTTCCACTTTTTGTAAGCTTCCTTTTTGTGCTTAAGTTCACCAAGGATTTCCCCCATAAGCCAATCCGGTCTCCTACCATGTTTGTCTCTCTTGCTACGTGTCGGGATGGTTTCTTTCTGTGCCTTCAATAAGGCTTCTTTAAAATACTGCCAGCTGTCCTGGACTCCTTTCCCCTTCATGTTAGCATCCCAGGGGATTCTGTCCATCAGATCTCTGAGGAGTGAAAATCTGCTTTTGAAGTCCAAAGTGTGTATTTTACTACTCTCTTTTCTTCCTTTGGTCAGGATCCTGAAATCTACCATCTCATGATCACTGCTTCCCAGGTTGTCACCCACCTCCACTTCCCCTATTAGTTCCTCCCTGTTTGTGAGCAGAAGGTCAAGCTGCACACGGCCCCTGGTCGGATCCTTCAGCACTTGCGTCAAGAAGTTATCCCCAACATTCTCCAAAAACTTCCTGGATTGCCTGTGTACTGCCGTATTGGTTTCCCAACAGATGTCAGGGTGATTAAAGTCCCTCACGAGAACCAGGGCCTGTGATCTGGAAGCTTCTCTCAGTTGTCCGAAGAAAGCCTCATCTACCTCATCCACCTGATTTGGTGGCCTGTAGCAGACACCAACCACAACATCACTGCTGTTGTTTGCTCCTTTAAACTTAACCCATAGACTCTCAAATAGGTTTTTTTCCCTCTTTATACTGGAGTTCAGAGCAATCATAGTGCTCTCTTGCATATAGTGCAACTCCTCCTCCTTTTCTACCCTGCCTGTTCTTCCTGAACAGTCTATACCCTTCCATGACAGCGCTCCAGTCATGCGAGTCATCCCACCAAGTCTCTGTTATCCCAATTAAATCATATTTCTTGGACTGGGCCAGGGCCTCCAGTTCTTCCTGTTTGTTGCCCAGGCTTCTCGCATTAGTGTACAAACACCTCAGGTAACCAGTTGATCGCCCTATCTTCTCCATTCGAAACAGGGTCCTCCTTCTTCCTCGTTCCTCTCTGCATTTCTTCCCAGTATCCGACTTTCACTCCCCTCAGGGTTTTGGTCACCGTCCCCGACAAACCTAGTTTAAAGCCCTCCTCACTAGGTTTGCAAGCCTGCCCGCGAAGATGCTCCTTCCTCTCTTCGTTAGGTGGATCCCATCTCTTCCTAACAATCCTCGTGCCCGGAACAGAGTCCCGTGGTCGAAGAAACCAAAGCCCTCTCTGCGACACCACCTGCGCAACCACGCATTTTCTTCCTCAATTCAACAATCCCTGCCCAGTCCTTTCCCTTCAACAGGGAGGATGGACGAGAACACCACTTGCGCTCTGAGTTCTTGGATCCTTCTTCCCAGCGCTACATAATCCGCAGTAACCCCGCTCGAGGTCGTTCTTGGCCGTATCGTTAGTTCCCACGTAGAGAAGCAGGAAGGGGTAGCGATCTGAAGGTTTGATCACTTTGGTAAGCCTCTCAGTCACATCCTTAATGCGAGCTCCCAGTAAGCAGCACACCTCTCGAGATTCCAGGTCCGGACGGCAGAGGGATGGCTCAGTCCCTCTTAGGAGGGAGTCCCCGACCACCACCACCCGTCGTTTTCTTTTGGGGGTGGTGGCCGTGGAACCCCCATCCCTAGGACTACGCATCCCATGCCTTCCCGTAGATGGTGTTCCCTTCCGGTTTCTTCCTTGTGAGGTCCCTTCCAAAGCATTCAGCACTGCAGAGCCTGTGGAGAGAGCCTGAAAGCGATTACTTACCTCTATAGCATTGGGGGATTCCCATGCTGGCCTTTTCCCCCTTCTAGAAGTTACATGCTGCCAGTTCTCTTCCTGGTCACGTACTGCCCTCTCCGGCTCTTCCGCCTGCCGCGCTTGAAGGATTAAACGCTGCCTTCTATCGAGGAAGTCTTCATCCTCTCTGATAGAGCGAAGGGTCAACACTTGGGCCTCCAGCCCTCTAACTTTCTCTTCCAAAATGGCGACCAGCTTGCACTTAGTGCAGATGAAATCTGTTCTTTCTTCCAGGAGGAAGACAAACATGGGCACGCTCCATGCAGGTAACAACAGCAGAACCATCACCATCCATCCCTGCTGTCCTGGAGAAGGGATTTAAAAAGAAAGGCAAGAGAACCTCTCCCCCTTCCCTCTCCCCTTCCAAACTCCCTCTCTAAACTCCCTGTTAGCACTCACTTGGTCGCTTGCCCAAGGAGCCTTATAAAGCCCTGGACTGCCTGAAAGTCCCTCCCCCTACCAAGGCTCAGCCAATCAGCAGAGGCTTCTAGAATTCAAACTTTAATTAGAAGCCAACAGTTTCCACCTACCAATCACAGCCAATCACAGCACCCACTCCATGAAGGGGAGGGGGAGGGCAAAGGGGAAGTGAGAAAAAAAAAAGCCTCACTCTCAAACACAGGGGAAAAAAAACAAACAAAAAAAGAACACACACCAACCCTCACTCACAAACACAAGCTCAGCACACAGCAAGAAAGCCCCAAACACAACACACACTTCCCTCAAGAGTCCTGTATCTGCTTCTCCTCTACCTGGAGAACTCCCTCTCTAAAGCCTCACTCAAAAACACAGAGAGAAGAAAAAAAAAATTCAGATACCCACACCTGGGCCCAACACAGCCCTCTGTGGCCCAGAGCCGCAACTGCAAGGAAAATCCTGCCCATCTGTGAGCTGCAGCTTTCTCAGTGAAGACAGAATCTTTAGGGAATGTAGCTGCCAAAATCTCTACTAAGCATGTGCAAACCATGAATTCTCAATGGTTTATTGTTTGGCCAAAGTTCACATGCTTTTCATGGGGACAGCAAAAGGCACATCTCTGACACAAAAGTCAACCTCTAGCACCCCCCTTCTCTCTGAAGTACTTCCTCCTACCCCCAAATCTGAAGTCTCTGCTCCAAGCCATTGGTGCTCTTGAGCTTTTCAAAGTAAAGGTACCCTGAATTTTGCAATGTGGGCAAAACGACACATTTTTATCTCTAGGCTGTTTTCAGAAACAGCTGAGCCATTTTAATTAAAATTAAACTGAAACCTGAGGCAGACACCTGGCATGGATAATTTTAGCTCAAAGTTAAAATTTGGCAAAGTTATAAGTTAATGAAAAGAGGCTCATATAATGGAAAAGGTCAGGTATGGCCTTTTCTACATTACAATATTAAGTTGGTTTATCCATTGGTCAGGGTTGTGAAAAATTTACACACCCCAAACAACATTCTTAAGCTGGCCCAAGTCCCCTCCTAGACAGCATGAGGTTAATGGTAGAATTCTTCTTTTGATCTAACTACCACCTCTCTCAGGGGCATAAATTAGCCATGCTGAAGGAGGAGTTCTCCCATACATAGTGTCTACACAGAAGCACTGCAACAACATAGCTCAGGCATAGACAAGGCCTAATACATCTCACTCACACAAACACTTCTGGAGGAAGAATATATCCTTTGAAATGTGTAATGACACTTAAGAGGCCATCATTGTGAGGTCTTGTCACTGCTGGAAGAGCTGCTTACACAAGGAAGGTCTAGTACATTCGAGCCCTGAACTTCAGTGCTGGTAGCGTCTGAATTTGAAGAAATATGTCACATAAAATACCTTTCTGCCAAGCACAGCAAACAGCTCTGGGGCAGGTACAAGGAAATAAATGGTCATTTGCATTTCAGTGAAAATGGAAGCATGTGTAACAAGTTACTATATGCATTTTTGTCTGCAACGTAAATTAGGCTCTGATGTTCTCATACTCTTTGTTGTACAGAACAACTGATATTGGGGTAATTCCCCCATTTTATGTTGATATCTATTAACTCCCCTCTCCTATAGTCCCACATCAGCTAATCTGTTTGGCTCTTTACTGCGTCAGTTTAGAAAGAGAGAGAGACAGACAGACAGAGACAGAGAGAGTTCCTTTCTTGGGAATATGAAATATTTCAATGTTCTTAAAATGAATAAAATAGAATGCTGATGGTGGGGAGGTTAAAAGATCAAGTTGGTTTTAGTAGGGAATTTTTATCAAACATCCTATACAGAATCCAAGTAAATTCTTGGGTTCTTTGCTTTGGACTTCATGGCTAGGAATGTTGGGGAGATTTCCAAGCCTGAGGCATTCTTTTTGGGTTATGGATCAGGGGAACTGTCTCAGATTGGGGTGTCACTGGAGGAGGTTTTGGAACTGATTGATAGGCTTGGCAGTGGCGGGTCATCGGGACCGGATGGCATTCACCAGGGAGTTCTGGGGGAACTCAAGTGTGGAATTGCTGAACTATTAACTGTGGTTTGTGGCCCATCCTTTGAATCAGCTTCTGTGCCTAATGACTGGAGGATGGCTAATGTGACACCTATATTTAGGAAGGGCTCTAGAGGTGACCCTGGCAGCTACAGACCAGTAAGTCTAACGTCAGTACCTAGCAAATTAGTTGAAACAACAGTGAAGAATAAAATTGTCAGACACATAGATGAACATGATTGGTTGGGGAAAGGTCAACATGGTTTCTGTGAAGAGAAGTCATGCCTTGCTAGTCTACTGGAGTTCTTTGAGGGGGTCGACGGGCATGTGGAGGGGGGAATCTAGTGGATATAGTATACTTAGTTTTCCAGAAAGCCTTTGGTGGGGTCACCTCACCAAAAACTCTTCAGTGGAATGAGTTGTCATGGGATGGGAGGGAGGGTCCTCTCAGGGATTGATGACTGGTTCAAGGACAGGGAGTGGAAATTAATGGTAGGTTTTCAGAGTGGAGAGAGGTAGTTAATAGTGTCTCTTGGGGGTCTGTACTGAGACCAATCCTATTCAACCTGTTCATAGATTATCTGGAGCGAGGGGTGCACAGCGAGGTGGCAAAATTTGCAGATGATACTAAACCACTCAATAATTAAGACCAAAGAGACTGTGAAGAGCTTCAAAAAGATCTCACAAAAGTAAGTGATTGGGCAACAAAATGGCAAATGAAATTTAATGTTGATAACTGTAAAGTAATGCACATTGGAAACAAATAATTCCAACTATACATACAAAATGATGGGGATTAATTTAGCTATAACTACTCAAGAGAGAGATCTTGGAGTTACTATGGATAGTTCTCTGAAAACATCCACTCATTGTGCAGCAGCCATCAAAAAGCAAACAATGTTAGGAATCGTTAAAAAGGGGATAGAGAATAAGACAGAGAATATCTTATTGCCTCTACATAAATCCATGGTATGCCCACATCTTGAATACTGCATACAGATGTGATCGCCTCATCTCAAAAAGAGATATATTGGCATTGGAAAAGGTTCAGAAAATGGCAACAAAAATGATTAGGGGTTTGGAACGGGTCCCATATGAAGAAAGATTTAAAAGCCTGGGACTATTCAGCTTAGAAAAGAGGAGACTAAGGGGGATATGATAGAGGATTGTAAAATCATGACTGATGTGGAAAAAGTGAATAAGGAAAAGTTATTTACTTGTTCCCGTAACTTAAGAATTAGGGGTCACCAAATGAAATTAATAACTAGCAGGTTTAAAACAAACAAAAGGAAGTTTTTCTTCACGCAGCGCACAGTCAACCTGTGGAACTCCTTGCCAGAGGATGTTGTGAAGACCAGGACTTTAACAGGGTTCAAAAAAAGAACTAGATACATTCATAGAGGTTAGGTCCATTAATGGCTATTATCCAGGAAGGGTAGGAATGGTGTCCCTAGCCTCTGTTTGTCAGAGGCTGGAAATGGATGACAGGAGAGGGATCACTTGATGATTTCCTGTTCTGTTCACTCCCTCTGGGACAACAGGATACTGGGCTAGATGGACTTTTGGTCGGACCCAGTATGGCCGTTCTTATGTTCTTACATTCAAAGGTGCCTATAAGTAAGGAAAGGAAACATGTCACCATGAGTCTAATAGTGACTTTGCTATTACTATCTCATTTACTCAGGAAGTCCAGTAGTGACTTTGCTATTACTATCTCATTTACTCAGAGTACTGTAAGGATGAGTGCTAGAGAGAAAACCCTCACAACAAGAATTGTTTCTAAGTGCCAGCCTGGTGTGGAGTTGTGGGAGAATGAGTCACTTTGCAGATCAAAAGGTCTGGGAACTGTTCGTATTTACAAGAGATGCGTATTCAAGATCTAAGCTGAAAACACAGGAGATCAAAGTAAGAACATCAAATACATCTGACCCAGCTGTAATATGACCTCAAGTGCCTTTACACTTTTTTCATGTCATGCCAAACCAAATTTCCATTTAAAAACAAATAACACCTTATTTGACTGGGATGAGACTTCATAAACAAGGTTAAGTTTCACCATGTTGCTTTGTAAAAGCTATATATGTGGTTTTCAGTTTTTCATTTCTTTATCCAGGTGCCTGAATATGTTACATCTGTTGCTTTTATCTCTAATTCCCACATGATCTACTTCCAAGCTATTGAAGATAGAAGTTTTGCAGATGCAATACACTCCTTGTTTAAGCATGTGTTATATCACTATTATTTTCCTAAATTGCATTGTCCCTCAGGGAAAAAGTTGCACAGATCCTTAAAGAGCTATCAGATGGATACACTCTGCATAGCTTCGTTGGCTAATAATATTCATGATCACTTTTTTATTACTGGAAGATTAAAGGGAAATCACTGAGAAATTAAATCAAACAAACTCATTTAATCGTCTAATACAACAAGGTCTGGAATCTTCTATTTCTCGACTGGCACTGCATTAATGAAGACGTGTGGATAATATGGCTTTCAAGCAGATATCAAAGCCAAGTTTTGTAACATTACTGCTTAGCCATGCACACTGTGAAGTAACTGTTGACAACAGAACTGTCCACCTATTTAAACTAGGACAGGATTCCACAACTGCATCTGAAGGGAAGATCAAAAAGTGAAAATGTGTAATGAAGGTGATGTTTTCTTAATGATTAAACACTGCTTTGTTTAATGATCAATTAGCAACATTTTCATGGCAAATCATTACATTCAAAGTGCTGTCTGTCTGTAGCCTTCTGAGGCCAGGTGCACACTGCGGGGGTTAGGTTGTCTTAAGGTATGCAATTCCAGCTATGTAGAAAACATAGTCGAGCTGAGCTTCAGCACCATCCTCACAGCCGGAGGTTGATGAGAGAAATGTTAATAACTTAGGGTATCAGAATTTAGCATGAGTAACACTGAAATTCTGACACCCTAAGTTATTAGTAAAGGATACAGTGATGTGGAAGTTATTGAAATTTTAGCTTTCACTATTTCATTGAAATGATGATTGGGGCTATTTCATGTTCTTCAGTAGGGATATAAGCTCAAAGCTGAAAATCCTGGGCCAAGTTGCTGGTCAAGTTGGCTCGTTCTGTGTTCGGGGCGCTGAAACTATGCAAGGCATAGTGGATGCAAACACCTGAACCTATCTTAGAAAAAGTGGGGTACAAAACCCTTCTGTGAAGCAAGTTTTGAGTATTTATTCTTCAGTGAATTGCTTACATGAATAATAGGATTGTATAGGGTGTCCCTGCTATAAGTCACCCCCGCTATCCATCTGTTCCGCACTAAAGTCGTTGATGCATGTAGGAACTGATGCGTTATAAGTCCTCCCATTCCCCTCTTGTAAATCGTGCAAAAAACCTCCCCGATTTGTGCTAATGGAAGTCAGCCGCAGGAAAAAAAATCCCTGCTTTAAGTTGTTCTGCTATAAATCCAAGTTTTTTGGACCATATCTTGGACTTATAGCAAGAACGGCCTGTATTATACTGAGCACCACTTTTAAGTGCATTTTCTGCACTAAGATGCCTGTTATGCAGGGGAGCAGCAGCAGGTGGTTTCAGTTATCTTTGTGAGTTTATTTAACATGTTGGTGAAATCACTACACAAGACCCTAATTGTCTTCTGGAAGCTGTTTTTTGTTATGAAATCTCAGCGAGCATTGGATTAGATTAACGCTAAGAACAACCTTTCAGTGTAGGTTAGTTACTTTGAAGTCTAAAAATGCCATGTGTATGCTTCTCTCCTTGCATATTTTCCCCAAATTTCTTTTCTAATGGAGTGGACTATTTTATATCATAGTTTCACCTAGATGTAAGTGCAGGAGAAAGAGCAGGAGAATAACCAGGGCAGAAGGTAATTTCCTGTTCTGATTGGTCATTACTTATGAGTCACTAATGCATCACACATGTTTCTCATTTACTTAAGCTATCCCCATACTGTAACAACAAATAAATCAGATCTAGAACACATGGGCCTATTTCTGACCTCAGATACATTCATATGGCTCACATTGGTTCTTAAGCCTGACTGACACATCTGGAATGCAAAAACTAGTGATAAACGTGCCATCAAATCATAGTATCATAGAAATGTAGGACTGGAAGGGACCTCAAGAGATCATCTAGCTCATCCCGCTGCACTGAGGCAGGACCAAGTATACCTAATCCAACCCCAACAGGTGTTTTACTTGTGCTTAAAATCCTCCAAGAAAGGGGATTCCACAATTTCCCTTGGTAGCCTGTTCTAATATTTAACTAGCTTTATAGTTAGAAAGGTTTTCCTATTATTTAATCTAAATTTCCCTTGCTATAGATTAAGTTGATTACTTCTTATCATGCCTTCAGTGGACACAGACATGAGCAAAGGAGTTTGAGACAAGAGAACACTTTGCAACTGTGCCCAAATTTAGAGCCATTTATGAGCTGCTCTGGCCTCAGAAGCTAGAGCTATCACCTAGCCACTGCACTACTGGACCAAGGGAATCCCTGGCTGCCCTGTTAGGGTAATTCTACATCCCTTTGGCACCACTGGAACAGTACAAAGAGGATGGAGTTAGGAGCCACTGTCTTGCCCTGGTGGTAGAGTAGAGAAGTTTTCTGCCTCCCACTAGTGGATTTTAAAGCATATTTATTCTTGAATACGATTCTAGCATTTGGATAAGAATTTCCCTAAATGGGATTATGTGCACATCCTTGCAATGGGATTCCATGTGCCTTTGAGGTAAGAATGTGGCACTAAAGTTGAACCTCTCTAGTCCGGCACCCTTGGGACCTGACCAGTGCCAGAGAATGTGCTGAACCACGGGAGGACAATATTGTCTAGCAGCATTACCAACACTTCCATTGCTTACTGGTCTCTTAGAAGACATTTAGAGGTAAATTAAAACTAAATAACAGCACAGAACACTGAGAGCCTGGGCTGGTGGCTTACACAAATTTCATGGGACTGCAGGAAGCTTGGCCACACCTATGATAAGGGGACATCCAGCTAACTAAAATCATGCCAGACCATGGATGGTAGACTAGAGGGGCACAACCTGTATATATTTCAGAATTAATTATGTAGCATTTCAATGACTGAAACCCTTTAGAGGTGGACTCAACAGTGAGCTTTATGCAAGGTCCTAAAAACTGCAACCTTCTTACATCACCATTTGTACATGCATAACAAGTTTTGCTGAGCCCTTTCAAAATGTATATTGACTTTTGAAGATTGGTCTATATTTCATTGAGGAACAGAGAGTGTTGGTTACATTGCAATATATAATGTAATAATGCAACTCTGGAACTGGCTTGATAACGAAAGGGTTTTGATAACATAATATTAAAGTGTATTATGCCTGAAGTTCTACTGTAATATATAACAACTTAATTTTATAAAGAGACACAAATAATCATTTCTAACTATTAATTAATACCAACTATGTCACTTAAAGATAATGGAGAGTCACATTCAGTAAGTACAATTTGCTGTTTTACATTCAGTAACTACAATTTGCTGTTTTAACACACTTACCAAAGTCAAATATAGTATAAAAATAGCATCTTACAATGTGAAACAATCATTTCATCAAAGGACAGACCATATGAGAAATAGCATACTATTTATTAGTGGTGTAAAGCAAGACAAACTATTGTGCTTTTTTACTTTTGGATCCATTAAATTTCCCCTATCGTGAAACACTTACACACATACAAGTTTACTAAACAGTTTTGTCTGTGTCAGACTATAAGGATGTGGATAAACAGAATTATAGGTGCATTACACTTTTTACAACTGTTTAATTGAAGGAGTCTACTAAGCCATTGACTGATTTGATTGAGGGTTTTTTTGTAATTTTTTAAAATAAATGGATGAATTGTGGGCTAGATTTTCCAGTGGATTAAATCAGGATATTTCCACTGAAGTCAAGTAAGTGTAATCCATTTACATCAGCTGAGCTTCTGGCCTTATATTTCTGGTTATCATCACAATAAATTGATGTAGGCCCATCTAGGATAGCAGACACATTGAGATTGGAAGCTGGAAACTCTTGGTTGTGCAGCAGATGTGAATTTGATGTACAAATGTCTGTGGAGATAGTAAGTTACCCCTGGGCTATTGCTCTCTAATATAATCATTACTTGCAGCTAGTGCTGTGCCACTTAAGCAGATACAATATAAAATTCCCTTGCTCCTTGTGTTACCTAGACTGTCTTTGCTGGACTTACAAAGTGGTGGCCTAAACTCCCACTCTTCCAGTGTGTCAACACAGCAAAGGTCCAGGACTAAAACCTTAAGGGAGAGTGTGCACTCAGTGATGGGTCAGTGTACAATGCCAAGAGTGATGGATAAGATTTTATGTTGCAATTTGCTGTTGATAATTGCAGCCATTAGTTGAGCTGTTGCAGCACCACCTACTGCGGTGGTACAGGTCTAACAATCGAATCTCTTCAGAGGGGTAGCCGAGTTAGTCTGTAACAGGAAAAACTTAAAAAACAACATGTTTTATTAGTCTTTAAGTGCTACTAGTCTATTTGTTGTTTTTTAACCGAATCTGTTAATCTTCTGCCTTTTCTATTGTTTGTTGCTAGGATAACTTGCAAGTAAAATTATGTGGGTTTTATCTTAGGTATTCAATGCCTCCATAAGAACAATTATTTACATTTTTCTTCCTGGAGGCAATCAAGGTAGACCCCCAAATATATACAGTGCTGGCCAGTGGAGACACTAATAACTATAAATATTCAATCATGGGAGATCTGCTGCAAAGGGGTGACCAGAGGATTCCCACCTAATATTCTCTGTCAGTGGGATCCGCAGGATGTCCCTTCTCCTTAATGACATAAGACATTATCCTTCCTAAGAGTTATCAGGAAGGTGAAAGCTCAATTTGAATTGCAGCTAGCAAGGGATGTGAAGGATAACAAGAAAGGTTTCTACAGGCATGTTAGCAATAAGAGGGTCATCAGACAGGGTATGGGGCCCTTACTGGATGAGGGAGGTAACCTAGTGACAGATGATGTAGGAAAAGCTGAAGTACTCAATGCTTTCTTTGCCTCTGTCTTCACGGACAAGGTCAGCTCCCAGACAAATGCACTAGGCAGTGCAGTATGCGAAGGAGGTGGACAGCCCTTGGTGAGGAAAGAACAAGTTAGGAACTATTTAGAAAAGCTAAACATACACAAATCCATGGGCCCTGATTTAATGTATTTGAGAGTGCTGAGGGTGTTGGCAAATGTCATTGCGGAGCCTGTGGCCATTATCTTTGAAAACTTGTGGAGACTGGGAGAGATCCAGGATGATTGGAAAAAGTAATTGTAGTGCCCATCTTTAAAAAAGGGAAGAAGGACAATCCAGGGAACTACAGACTAGTCAGCCTTACCTCAGTCCCCAGAAAAATCATGGAGGGGATCCTCAAGGAATCCATTTTGAAGCACTTGGAAGAGGGGAAAGTGATCAGGAATAGTCAACATGGATTCACAAAGGGCAAGTCATGCCTGACGAATCTGATTAGCTTCTATGATGAAGTAACTGGCTTTGTGGACATGGGAAAGTCAGTGGATGTGATATACCTTGACTTTAGCAAAGCTTTTGATACGGTCTCCCACAATATTCTTGCCAGCAAGTTAAGGGAATGTGGATTGGATAAATGGACTGTAAGATGGATAGAAAGCTGGCTAGACCGTTGGGCCCAACAGGTAGCGATCAATGGCTCGATGTCAGGTTGGAGGTCGGTTTCTAGCGGAGTGCCCCAAGGATCTGTTCTTGGACCTGTTTTGTTCAACATCTTTATTAACGACCTGGATGAGGGGAGGAATTGCACCCTCAGCAAGTTCACAGATGACACTAAGCTAGGGGGAGAGGTAGATACGCTGGAGGGCAGGGAGAGGGTCCAGAGTGACCTGGACAGATTATAGGATTGGGCCAAAAGAAAACTGATGAGGTTCAACAAGGGCAAGTGTAGAGTCCTGCACTTGGGACAGAAGAATCCCAAGCATTGTTACAGGCTGGGGACTGAATGCAGTTCTGCAGAAAAAGACCTGGAGATTACAGTGGATGAGAAGCTGTATGAGTCAACAGTGTGCCCTTGTAGCCAAGAAGGCTAATGGCATATTAGGGTGCATTAGGAAGAGCATTGCCAGCAGATCCAGAGAAGTGATTATTCCCCTTTATTCAGCTCTGGTGAGGCCACATCTGGAATATTGTGTCCAGTTCTGGGCCCCCCCACCATAGAAAGGATGTGGACGCATTGGAGAGGGTCCAGCGGAGGGAGACCAAAATGATTAGGGGGCTGAAGCGCATGACCTATGAGAAGAGACTGAGGGATTTGGGTTTATTTAGTCTGCAGAAGAGAAGAGTGAGGGGGGATTTGATAGCAGCCTTCAACTTCCTGAAGGGAGGTTCCAAAGAGGATGGCGAGAGGCTGTTCACACTAGTGACGGATGGCAGAACAAGGAGCAATGGTCTCAAGTTACAGTGGGAGAGGTCTAGGTTGGATATTAGGGGAAAACTATTTCACTAGGAGGGTGGTGAAGCATTGGAATGGGTTACCTAGGGAGGTGGTGGAATCTCCATCCCTAGAGGTTTTTAAGTCTCAGCTTGACAAAGCCCTGGCTGGGTTGATTTAATTGGGATTGGGTCCTGCCTTGGGCAGGGGGCTGGCCTTGATGACCTTCTGAGGTCTCTTCCAGCTCTATGATTCTATCCAGGCAACAGGAAAGAGTTGCCTGATCCCTGGGAAGGAAAAGGGATTTATATAAGTACCTGTATTAGGTATGACAATCTAAAGTCTCCACTCAGCTGCCCCCCTAAATGTATACGTCCTAAGCTTTCAGAGTAAAAGTTCTCTAGATACCTATGTGTGAACACCTATCTATCTCACCTATGGCCTAAAACGATCCATGTACCAGGGAAAATTAGGCATTCATCTGCCGGTCTCATCCATGGGGCCTGATCTAGTAGGTGTGTTTAAAAGCCACCATGCCACTCAGGTCTTATTCAAAAGGTAGGAGCTAGCAATGATGCCCACCTTATGACTTTTAGCTAAGTGGTTAGAGCGCTCTCTAGGAGGTAGGACACTCCAGTTTAAATTTCCTTTCAGGTATAGGAGGAGAACACATTTGCACCTCTCAGGAGAGTTCTCCTGCCACTAAGCTATGAAATATACTGCTGTGGGACTCCCTCAATCTCTCCTGTTGATGCTGTTCCACTGTGCATAACTAATCTAGGAATCCTTGGCCCAGAGAGAAAGAGAATAACTCTGTAACCCTGTACTTAGAGCTTCACCCGGGACACCTGATTCTCAGGATCCAGTCCCCTATTCCAATGACTCTTTAGTTATATGAAATGGAACAGCTTCAACAGGAGAGGCTGAGGGAGCCCCACATCAGATTGTTCCATACTCAGCAGTTGGAACAGTCGTATGGGAGCAGGAGACTCCCTTTGAACCCTGGTAACATCCCAGGTGAGAGTTCTAACAACTGGGTTAAATTACGGGATGGGCACCTTTACTTCCTCCAGCCGTGTGTGTGGAGTGCAGCAAGCACTTCTCTTCACTCATTCTCATTTGCCAAATTTCAAAATAAGCTATTTTGAGTTTAGGGTGCTGTGTAGACACACCCTGAGATTCATAATGCCTTGTGGTTCTGGGACTGTCTGCTTTTCAGTTGCCTGTATCAAACTAATAAACATGTAGTCATTAGTAATATATATTTTTTAATAACTCTACCACTATTAATTGTATCTATTAGACCTTAGATAGAGATGATTTTCAAACTGCTATTCTTTATATTCCAATTCCAGAAGATCAATATTTTATTAATGAAGTGTATTTGGTTCTTTCCTATATATATATATAGAGAGAGAGAGAGATTAGATTTATTTATGTACAAATATAGTATTGCAACTTAGGGAAAATAAAACCATCAAAGTTCTTATATGTTTTTGGCTTGTTTCAGCAAACTCTTTCTTAATATGAATGAATTATAGCTTTGATCTGGTTCACTTCCATGTTTTTGTCATTAACCGGTTTAAATGGATTTATTTCTACAAGTACAAGAGAGATAAGCCCTGTGCGTTAATCAGATCTCCATATCTAGAGTTTTTAAAGTTGCAAGCATCTATGAAGCGCTAGATTCTGCTACCTTTACTCACTTTGGTGGAGTTCACTCTTGTGCACTATTTTGAGGACTTCAGAGATGCTTAGGCTCTGCTGGCCCTCCAGACAGGCATGAGCAGTGCCTTACTGCATGAGTAGTTTTATTACTTTCAGTGTAACCAGCAGCCTACTAAGGATGGAGAAACTGGATCTTGCTATATGGAGGGGAAGACATGTTCTGGTTCACAGTTATTGTAAGGAAATGAAATTTGCTTTGTTAGAATGGGAACAGACAAAAGTGTATTAAAAGTAAGTATTTCATCTCTCTTGATGTCTTCAAGCAAACTAGTTTACAGTGGGTTTAGCAGGAAAGCATACCTTGATCAGACATGCAGAAGGCGAACAAAAATTTCCCATTTCCTCTTCAGTGCAATGTACAAGTAGCAGCCGAAATAATCTTTGTAAAATCTTAAAAGAAATGCAGACATCTGCATGTAAACAGAAGCTGTTTGCCAGGCTGCAGGGGAAACCTCGTTTCACAGAAACTACTAAGAAGAAACCACCCTGTTGGTCTATCACATTTTTCTTCACACAGGAACATTTTTAGAGGCTATGTAATTTTGGTCAAAAAATTAAACTGATTCAGACAATGCTGTTTTCAGAGACATTTCACTCTAGCTACTAAAGAGATTTTGCTTTAAATGCATTGTTCAGGAAACAATGCATAAACTCAATAAAAACAGAAAGCTTTGTGATCATTAAAAACACCTGTCACCTGGCAAAGCAGGGATACACTCATATAAAGGAAAAGGCAAAAGCGTAGGCAGCATTACCATGAAAGACAACTTTCAATCTACCATTGATAGTGGAAGTCCCTGAGTGCATTAAAAGCAGCAAATTCTATTAAAAGGAGCTCAGACATCTGAAAAGGGGTATCAGTTGCATTTGAAAAGCTGAAAGACACATAATAGAATGGAAGAGTTCAGCATACTCCATTGCTAGTATGTCCTGAGTGGTCTCAGAGTAAAAAGGATAAATTCCATAAGCTATCATTATAAATCATAAAATCCATACATTTCAAAACCAAAGAATAAAATCCTCACATACACTGGCAACAGCCAGCAATATCTGAGACAACTATCAAAGGATACATGCAAAGAAAAATAAGGGAGGGATGACTGGATTGCTTGAGTAGTGTTTTGGAAAAAGAAAGCACCTTTCTGTTTTCATCATTACTTATGGTGAAAGAGGTTCTCCTTGCAGTAGTTATGTCAAGCCAGGCAGGGGTAGGGGTGAGTGCAGTACTCCCACTTCCACAAAGCTTTTGTTTCCAGCCTCTGGTGCCAGTGGCATGGGAATATTTTTAAAAGTGTGGTTGCTGAGCCCCGTTGTTCCTTCCCCTTGCCCCTATCCAGCTGTACCCCCATCTGAAGCCAAGAACAATGTCCATGTAGACACCCCTGACTGGGCCAGGGGAAGCAATATGATAGTACCTGTAAGAAATTTTAAGTGTGGGGGAAGAGGAGGGCTGTGGGGGTGCAGTCAGGCCAGGGAGCTGGGACGTGAGAGGGTGTAGGAGTCAGGGGGGGTGTGTGGGAACTGAAGGAGTCAGGGTAGGAGCCTAGGGATGTGTGTGGGAGCAGAAGGAATCAGGGCAGGGGGCTAAGGGAGGTGCAGGAGTCAGGGCAAGGGCCTGGGAGTGGGAGGGATGCAGAAGTCAGGGCAGGTGTGTGGGTTGCAGGAGTCAGGGTAGGGGGCTAGAGGAACCGGGGGATGCAGGAATCAGGACAGGGGACTGGGAGTGGGGGAAGAGTGTGGGTGGGGCCCTGAGGCCAGGTTACCTTACCTGGCAGATGGACGGGCCCTTGCCCCGATGCTCCTATTTGCTGCCGCTGCCACAAGGGAGCTCTGGGCTGGCTGTGTGGGAACCCTACTGCCGGGAAACCAGAAGTGGAGCGAGAGACCCTCTGGCCTGCTGCTCCCTTACCCTGGCTTCTTCCAGCTCAGAACATGGATGGCACATGCACTGCCCAGAATCCACTGAGGGGCAGCAGGACTAGTAGCCCAGCTGGGAGCGAGCCTCCAACTGGCCCCTTTAGCCTGTCTGCCTCACCTGGCTGCGCATGCTGGGTCTTCAGCACCAGCCTCAGCAGGAGCCCTGCTGGAAGAGTGCAACGCAAGCCATGTTGCACGCCAGCAGGTTCTCAGTGGAATGTCCCAGCCAACTCTCAGCGGAGCGCAGCCAGTTCTTGCTAGAGCAGCTCACCGGGACTCACTGCCTTACTTTCACCACTGTACAAGGGTTACTATAAAGATAAAAATGCCCACGCTGGGTCAGATCAATGGTCCATTTAGCTCTGTAACCTGTCTTCAGTCAGTAGCCAATGGGAGATGCTTCAAAGGGGATGGATAGAACAAGGCAATTATCAGGTGCTCCATCTCCTGTCATCTAGCATCTGGCATCAGAGGCTTATAAATAACACCATCACCAATAAAATTGAATTTTTGAGCTTTGAAAATTTTTGAATTTTCATAAAAGGCAAAAGATTTATATGATCTGAAGAGAAACCAGTATTACACTACATTATTACCCTACATTTAAAACTAGCTCTAATGATCAACATAAAGATCTTAGGCCACCATAACATGAGGGTCACTAGTTATGTCTGCACCAAATTTCCTTGCTTAAGCCTTGTCTTCACTTAACGGAAGATCAACACTGCAGAGATCAATCTCCCGTGGATTGATTTAGACGGTCTAATAATGACATGCTAAACTGACTGCTGATCATACTCCCATCAATTTCGGTACTCCACTGAGTCTCTAGGAGGAAGGGAAGAAATGCTCCCATTGACTCCCCGTAGTGGAGACACCTTAATAAGTCGAACTAAGGTATGTTGACTCTAGCTACACTATTCATATAGCTGGAGTTGCATACCTTAGTTCAACTTTGCCTCCTAATATAGATCTGGACTTAGGCTCTTCAAAAGTTCTTTGATTTATTTCCTTTTCCTGGACCTCATGTTCCTGGTAGTTCTATTCATTGGTAGCCCAGCAACCAGCAAAAAACTTTTTATTTCCCCGTTTGTCCTTTTCTAAACACCAAGTTGAATCAGTTTAACTAAAAGGTGTGATTTAAAATCCATGTAATTAAATACATGCAAAATGCTTTTTAATAGACCTAACCTAGTTTATTCTGATGTAGCTTAAATCACTGAAGGTCTACACTGCAGGGTTTTCTTCCACTTGTTTTTTCGGAAGAGAAACACCTGTCTATACACGGCTAAATGTGGAAAAAACCTCCTCTTTCAGAAGATCCTTTATTCCTCATAAAATGAGGAATACAGGGATGCCTAAAGAATGCACATGCTTTTTTGGAAACAGTTCTGAAAAAGCAGACGTGTTCCCTAGATGTGGCAGAGTCCAAACAAATTGCAGATAAACTGAAATAAATTATTCTTCAAGAGTATCCATATAGGGGTTTGCTCCTTTTTAGATAAAAAAGAAAATAATAAAAAAGACAGGAAGTTGCAACTGGCAAAAGAAAGAAAGAATCCTCTCTTTTCCCACTCTATTATTATCCTATTCTCTCACACTCCTAATGTCCCCCTCCCTCCCCAAAAAAGGAAAAAAACAAAAACAAAAGCAGAAAGAGAATTGAAACAAAAGCAGAAAGAGAAAAAATCCAAACAAACTTTTAACAAGACAGATCACTCTGTCACATTATGGTTATGACAAAGCCTTTTTGTTTAAATAGGAAAGCAAATCCCTCACTCCTCTCTGGAAGCTCACTCACCCCAGCATGTTGGAATTCATAGCCTGAGGGGGATAATGAGGTAATTTTTGTGTAACTCTTCTGCCAGCCAGAGTTGGAAGCAACAAGTGCAGGGTTCAGTAGGCAGAGGTTCCCCTTCAACACAAAAACAGTTGAAGGTCCCACCCAGTGACCCAGGACAATTACACACCACCCCCTGGTGCCTCTAAGAGGCAATACTTCCCCCTCACAAGTACAGATTCTGAGTATAGCAAAAAACTTTAAATACAAGGAGGGATGTAACTCAGCATTAATTAGGGAAAGCACTACAAACAGGATTCATAAATAGAAACCATGAGCAAAAGGCCCACCCCCGAGTAAACTGAGCAGTGTCCTTTTCCCCTCAGGGACTTAAGTCCAGCAACCCAACAATCCTTTTAACATGTCCATCCTCTCTGAACCCCACTCACAGTTGCCATTGTTGGATAGTGCAGATCCAGATTTCAGAGGTGCAGCTACACAATTCACCTCCCTCTGTGGGTGGAGGTGGGAGGAAGGAGGCACTTAACACACACTGCTGCTCCAGCACTCACTCACCACCCCTCTCCACCAGCCACCCTGCTGGATTCTTCAGGATCCACCACTTAACACAGCTCTCAGACATTTTAGCTACTAGAGAGGGAGTCTCACGGCTGGGCAACCTGTTGCATCACAGACACTATCCCAAAGCAGGTCTAATACTTAGACTTAATGATTTCAGCTTTTCGGCGTGTAACAAGGCTCTCAATTGAGTCCAAATCACCTCTGCTAGTACACAGTGGAGAAAGGAAGGGTCTAATGGTATCTGGGTCCCACTCCACCAGGCACAAGTACCTATTCCCACCCTCCCTCAACTCACTGGACTTTGGAACACTTGTACCCAGCGTAGAAAGTGCCATTTAGTTGAGGGCGAGTCCCTCGGTCAGGAAATGCCAAATACAGCTCTGCTGCCCTTGATTCACACAAGGATAACAATCCCTCATGACTTCTGCTCCAACACAAGGTCACTGGGGATCCCACATCACAGAGGTAATGACTTTGAAAAGTGCCTGGGAGGTGCCTGATCCCCAGCTCTGCCCCTGCCCAGCTCCCATTCGATCTTTTCCCAAGATCTCACCCCTGCCCCGCCTCTGCCCACCCCTCTCCACTCCTGCCCCTGCTCCACCTTGCCCAGCTCTTCCTGCCCAATTCCACCCTCTACTCTGCATGTGCCAAGTCCTCCCTCCTCCTCTGCCTCTCAGACCCTCCCTAATGCTGTGAAACAGCTGAAATCAGCAGGAGGGAGGGAGAGGTACTGATCAGTGGGGCCTGCTGGAGGTAGGAGGTGCTGGGGAAAGAGAGAGAGCTGGTGGGGGATGCTGCTATTTATCCCCATGGGTGCTCCAGCCCCAGACTGCCACAGAGTCTGCACCTATGCTTAAGAATGTAAAAGAATAGTCAGCTAGGCTTATCAGGTAGTCGAGTCAACTACTCGCATTCCCCTACTCCCGCTTGCTGCCTCTATATCAGAGACAGAAAGGGGAAGAGGGAAGCAGGAGCTGGTGCTGGAGGGAGCCAGCTTAAAAGCCGTTTCCCCCTAGCACTGTCTCTGTGGTGCAGCGGGAAGGGACAGGGGAGGCAGAGGCACAGTGGTTCTGAACACATTTAAAAAGCAGAGACGCAGAGGGTCCAGACCGGCTCCTACTACATTTACACTGCAGAGTCGCAGCGGCCCTTTATCAACTAATGGTGTACTCGACACAAATTGTAGCACCTTAGAAGCACCATGCACTCCTGGCAGGGCGGGGGGAGACTTTGCATACTCAAAGCCCAGGGGAACAGACTTTAAGCATGGGTGCCTAGGAGGAACCTCTGTGGAGGGCAAAGACTTCACTCGCTGCCCCACCACCAGACCAATCATGGTCTGTGGGTGGGGAAGCAGGGAAATGTCCCAGCCCTGCCCCTTCCGCCTGAGGCTCTGCCTCTTTTGGTGCAGCCACTAGGGCAATGCTGCAACTGGTGGTATCCCTGCAGGCACTTCAGGACATGACAGCAACGTGGAGGGCTAAAGTTAGGAACGGAGAGAACACAGACTGAAAGGCCATGCAGGAAGTGTGGAGGGGCTAGAAGGGAAAGAAGGCTGTGGATAAATGAAGGAGGAATTGTGCAGCAAGGACTTGTCAGAGAGCCTCCTAGACATTTTTCTTACTCAACCACAGAAGTCATACTAAAATCAGTTTGGTTTGGGAAGTCATCCTTTAAAATCTGTTTCCCCTCCTCTTAATTAGTTAAATATTTGTTCAGCACTTTGAAGATGCAAAGGGCTGTCTTCATATAATAATTTAGTCAGCCTTTGTGAACAGAGAGGAACAAAAATCCCTTTTATTCAATTATTTCCTCAAGATTCCAAAAATTGGCTTCTAATTTAACAGGATCTATCATCTGAGCAAACTTTTCTGGAAAAGTTCCTCAGGTCCTTGCTAGTAGAAACAAGTATTTAACAAAATCATTAATCACTTGTTATCACAACTGGGCAGCCAGACCTACAGGTCAGAGCAGGATTTGAGCCAGGTAAGGTACCAGGTAATCAGAGTCCACTACAGGCCAGCGGATGAACTGAGAGGCATCAGGCAAGTCCAGGTTACCAGGACATCAGGGGGTGCACACCACATTACAGATAGCAATAAAACCACAAATCCCAAGACAAACCAGGGTCTGAAGCCAGAATCTGGGGTCTATCAACAGTAGAGTTTGGAGCAGAAAAAAAGCAGGTAGTCTGTATTGTTGCCCAGAATGCTCCCCTTTGTGCTTTCCAGGTTTGTTTTATTGGTATTGGCCAATGAGGGGCTGTGAGGAGCTGCCTCTCCAGTCCTGCTGGATGGTACTTCCCGTAGACCCCAGCCTCACAGGGTCCTCCCATGGGAACCCAGCCTAAAGTCTCCTGTAGTGATGCAGCAACAGCCCACAACCCTTTCATCCCAGGTTGCAGCCCTGAAGGTTCTAATGCTTGTCATCACAACATTCATCAAAGCATGAGATTAAATAAACGGTGGGAAGGTTCGTATTTCTTTACACATCTTCTCAAGAGAAAAAACAGACTTTTGCTAAGACGAACGGACATTTTGTTCTGCTGCTAATGCCTGTTTCTAGCATGCTCGGGTCTTAGGAAAAGGAAACATGAAGACGTTTCCATTGGGAGGGGAGAGGAGAGGGGAGTGTGCATGTTTTTCATGTTGTAGCTTGTTGTCTCTGCTGTGCAGCTATGTTATTAATGTTGTGGGAATGCAGCAAATTGGTGATTCCCTGTGCGTGCTCCAGCTATGAACATACGATCGGTCTTTGTATAATCAAAAGGAACTTTTTCTCCATGCCTGCATTTCTCAGGTTCTTGCCAAAAAATAAAACAAAACAAAACAAACAAACACATGTTCTTACAAAATCCACATTAATCTTCCATTCAGATTAAACTCACATCAGATACAGACCTTCATTATGCACGTATGTAACGCGCACACCTTCTAGGTGTGGTGCACTGTCCCATCTAGTGGCACTGAGACCACCCAAATAGAGAATGATGAGTCTGCTCTCTAGATTAGCTATCAAACAGCTGTCTTTTAGCACATGCGATAGAGGCTCATCCACTAAGCATCAGAGATCGCAGGCTTGATTCCACCCACAGATGACTGAGGTCCGGAGGCATTACACATACAGTCAGCCAAATTCAGTGCTTATTTCACTATTCATAGGCATGTCTATAGTATTGTCACTGTAGCATTTGTGCCTTACTCACAAATATTAGTGAATTAAGCTACTGTGATATAGAAGAAAATCTGTTGTCCATGTAGTCAGGCAAGGGATCCTTGTTTCTGGCACAGGAGTGCCAGAAGGAGGGTGCAAAGGTGGCTTTAAGCCATGTGTTTGTTCCCCCCAGTTCTGGGGCTACAGTATTGCTGATGGATACCCCAGTGAAGACTGTTCTACAGTTGTCAGGTGCCCCACTGGTCATTACGGGTTGTTGGAGCACAAGGCTCTTCCTTGCTAGGCCATGCCCTAACCTGAAGTGGGTAGTTGTGATATTATCTGAGTAAAATATTACTATAAAAACTAGGGATGTTAACAATCATGTTTTTTTGTAAATGTGTAACTGCTTAATTTTTACAAATTTATATGCAGGGGGTCAGGTGCGAGCCGGTGCTCATGGGGAGCCGGCTCCCGCCAGCTCCCCACCCTGTGCTGCTGGCTTTGATACAGAGGCAACAGCATTGGGGGGGGGGGGGGGGGAAGAGGGGCAGGTAGTTCAGTGGAACCAATTACATGCTTGAAAGCAGGCTTCCCTCAAGTACCAGCTCCCACCTACCACCTCACACTGCTGCCTCTTTGGGAGACAGCGCAGGGGAGGGGGAAAGTGGCTCTGCAGGAACTAGCACTCATGGGCAGCTGGCTTAAAAGCTAACTCCCCAAAGGCGCTGGCTCCCCAAAGACACTGGCTCCTGCTTCCCCCGTTGCTGCCTCTGATACAGAGGCAACAAGGGGGAGGGGAGGTATGTATAATCGTTAAGATTAATTGATGAGTGCAAGCTTATCAGTTAATCGTGTAACTGGGTACATGCTAACATCCCTTATAAAAAACATTGCTGCTCCCACTGTTATATAATTGCAACAAATCTTATATCCAGCATGAAACATGGCCAGAAAGGGTTAAGCATTCTGCAGGCTAACAGACCCAGAAGCTATCTGTAGAGCATGTTAGAAAAGTAGGTAAATGGTAATTAAGCCCATTACATGCTGGAAAGTCTAGAACTTTAAAATGCAAATCTATGTTGTTAGAAGTAATATCAGTGTTGGGTTTTTACTTATAGATGCTAGCCATGTAAATAGTCCCTGTCTGTCACTACAGCTATTGAGTCAGAGATCAAAAGAGAATACTAACATTTAGATGAATCTTGGGTGAAATAATGTCATTGTCTGTATGTCTCTTTGAAATCTGTGATAGATTGCCTAAAGGAAAGATTGCTCTATATTAATTTGTGTAATGGTGGTGTTTGGAAAATAGGAGGTTACATCAAAAGCCTATTGTTTACCCATGACCATATAGTCAAGTGGATGATAGGAAACTGTATAAAAGACTCTTGGAATCTGATCCTTTTTATCTCAGATCTGCTTAAGCGTCATCAGGGAAGTTTGAGATCCAAGACTGAGATCTCCAAGTTTGCTTGGATTCATCCTGAATATGGACATTGAACCTATTGGACCTAATTCTGAAAGAACTTAGCAATTATAAAGCTCAACATCTCTACTGTGAATCTGATCTCAGCACTGTCGTCATGTCTATAAGTGTGCTGATCTCTTTTAACCAATATTCATTCTTCTTTTTTTAATACATTTTAGTTTAGTTAATAAGAATTGGCTATTAGTGCATAGTTGGGGGTAAAATCTGAAATATTAATCAAGCTGGGAGGTAATGTGTCTGATTCTTTGGGTATGGTAGATATTTCTTATAGGATTAATAAGATCTTCAGTGGTAGAATCATAGAATCATAGAATATTCGAACTAGAAGGGATCTCGAGAGTTCATCAAGTCCAGTCCCCTGCCTTCACGGCAGGACCAAGCACCATCTAGATTATCCCTGATGTCTATCCAACCTGTTCTTAAATATTTCCAGTGATGGAGATTCCACAGCCTCCCTAGGCAATTTATTCCAGTGTTTAACCACCCTGACAGTTAAGAAGTTTTCGCAAATGTCCAACCTAAACCTCCCTTGCTGCAGTTTAAGCCCATTGCTTCTTGTCCTATCATCAGAGGCCAATGAGAACAATTTTTGTTCCTCCTCCTTCTAACACCCTTTTAAATACTGGAAAACTGTTATGATATCCCCTCTCAGTCATCTCTTTTCTAAGCTAAACAAGACCAGTTCTTTCAGTCTTCTCTCATAGCTCATGTTTTCTAGACCTTTAATCATTCTTGTTGCTCTTCTCTGGCCCTTCTCCAATTTCTCCATATCTTTCTTGAAATGTGGTACCCAGAACTGGACACAATACTCCAATTGAGGCCTAATCAGCACAGAGTAGAGTGGAAGAATGGCTTCTCGTGTCTTGCTCACAACACTCTTGTTAATGCATCCCAGAATCATGTTTGCTTTTTTGGCAACAGTGTCACACTGCTGACTCATATTTAGGTTGTGTTCCACTATGACCCCTAGATCCCTTTCTGCAGTACTCCTTCCTAGACAGTCGCTTCCCATTCTGTATGTGTGAAAGGAAGGAACAATCAGTAAGTGGAGTACTTTGCATTTGTCCTTATTAAACTTCATCCTATTTACCTCAGACCATTTCTCCAGTTTGTCCAGATAATTTTGAATTATGACCCTATCCTCCAAAGCACTTGCAACCTCTCCTAGCTTGGTATCATCTGCAAACTTAATAAGTGTACTCTCAATACTGGGCTTGAGCAAAATACGGCTTGTGGGCTGAATCCAGCCTGCCAAGCCACCGGATCTGGCCCACGGATGCAGTGGGGAGCCCCAAGAAGGCTCCCTGCTTGCCTTGCCCCACCCACACCGTTCAGAAAAGTGGCTGCAAAGCCATTTCTCTTTCAAAACTGTGAGGGGGGTGGGATGGGGGGCAGAGGCTTCAGACACTGCTCCTGCCCCCTAGACATCCCATTGGATGGTTTCTGGCCAGAAACTGGTCAATGGGAGCTTCCTGTTTGAATAACAAACAACTCGTAATTCTTGCTTAATCAGAGAGCAACTTCCCTTGAAGAAGAAATGGCAACCAGTGGGAGGTGCTGGGGAGATGGTTGTCTCCTAAGACCCTCACAACATTGGCCAATGCCAGATGCCCCAGAGTGAGGGAACACAACAGATAATCCTCACGTGATCCCTCTCCTATCACCCAATTACAGACAGAGGATAGGGACACCATTCCTTCCCATCCTGACTAATAGCCATTGATGGACTTAACCTCCAGGAATCAATCTAGCTCTTTTTTGAACCCTGTTAAAGTCCTAATCTTTACAACATGCTCTGGCAAGGAGTTCCACAGGTTGTCTGTGCGCTGAGTGAACAAAAGCTTCCTTTTGTTTGTTTTAAACCTGCTTCCTATTCATTTCATTTGGTGACCCCTAGTTCTTATATTGTGGGAATAAGTAAATAACTTTTCCTTATTCACTTTTTCCACACCAGTCATCATTTTATAGACCTCTATCATATCCCCCCTTAGTCTCCTCTTTTCTAAGCTGAAAAGCCCAAGTCTTTTTAATCTCTCTTCTTGTGGGACCCATTCCAAACCCCCAATCATTTTTGTTGCCCTGTTCTGAACCTTTTCCAATGCCAATATATCTTTTTTGAGATGAGGCAACCACATCTCAAAAGTTTGAATGGTTGGAAGCATTCTGTGTGTGATTTCATCACCAAAGCCCTGACTGAGCATACATTAAACCTTATGCAAAATGTCACAATCTCACATAACTGTGGCCTCCCTTCAGTCGCTCCTTATAATCAAAAGTGGTATTGCATGTCCTTCAGCCTGTGGCCAAAAAAAGCTCAGCACACGATGCTCAAATTCTCCATGGATGCATAAAGGGGTGCATTCCTTGGCTCTAACTGCTGCTGCATACAGGGCTGACCCCGCAAGATTCATGGATTCAGCCAGCTGAGTGAATTTCACTACACAACATCTGCTACAACACTGTCAACCATAGTCACTCTGGCTGGTTCTCAACAGACCATGTGTGTTTAACAGTTAGAAAGGATTTGAATAGAAATCTCCAACCTGTTAGGTGAGTGACCAAGCCATTGAACTGTAGGAAATTCTGATGTAGGTCTCCCTCAATCTCTTCTGTTGAAGCCGTTCCAGTTTGGATAAATAATTAAAATCACTGGCATGGGGGAGAGGCGATAGGTCCTGGGTTTGCCACCTCCCAGGTGGGCACCATAACCACCAGATTTAAAATTATTCTCACTCTTTGATGCAGTGATTATCAAATATTTATATGAAGTGTAACAGGATCAACTGCAGAGATTCGGGAATTCCCTTATTAGGATATCTCATTAGCCAGATGCTAGCATGTTCATGGGGGTATCAGAGACCCTGTCCAAATCCCTACAGGCAGAGGGGGAAATTTAAACCCACATCTCTCACATGCTAGGTGAATGCTCTAACCACCGAGCTAAATGTTATAATGGCGGCAGCAACCACTGCCACTACCAGATCTTGAATGGAGCTTGACCTGGTAAGTATCCTTATAAGCACACATATCAGATTGGACTCAAGGTAAAACAGGTGAGTGAATATTTATCCTCCCATGGATTATGCTGGGGTGTAGGTAGGAGATAAGCCTCCAGCCACCTAGAGTGAAGCAGCAATGTGTATGCCCAGAATCAGGAATGTAGGGGCCAATGGAGTTTTACAATGGAAATATGGGTGCCAAGTGAGTTGAGAAGCCCACAGGATTCAGCAGCGGCTTGGAAGATGTTTTGCAGGTCACAGTGATGCCTCAATCCCTTTGGAGCTGGGCTTTTTTGATTACACAGACACAGTGTGGATCCCTTCTTACTACTGTATTAATGCTGCTTCCCTGAGTTACTCAATCTGCTTCTAAAAACTGGACAGCTTTTGAGGCTTTCCCAGGACCTTGGAAACAGCAACCTAATTCAGTCTCTAATATTGTGCATTCTCTCTTTCTTTCTACTTGTAAACACAGAGACCAAGAATAACGAACGGCATTTCCATTCCTCCACTGGCAAAGATAGAGTATCCCAATCCTTTGATAAATACTTCTCCTTCCCCAGGGAATAGGCAGAGTTTTTCATAGCGTGAGTATTTCCTGGAACCATTTAGCTAAGTTCAGAAATAAACAAATTTCCCATGGAAGTTTATTCAAGTTCTATTCAAGGAACATTAACTCGTGTAATTGCATCTTTCCACTACTGTACTCCTTACTCATCTAAACACTGTGTTCTTATTTTACATTATGTAAAGTCCAAATATTATCACAGAAAGCTTAAGCCAATAGCCAGATTGCCATATGATTGATGATGACTTTCCTGGTAAGTATCATGCTATTTTCAGAGTGAAGAGCTATCTTCTCTTAAAGTAGTCCACTTTTTGTTTATAGACTGACTACTATGAAACTGTCAGCCCTTTCCATTGCTGTTAACAATCACATATGTTCACAACTTGTTCTGGTTTTGGAGCACGTGCTCTGAGATATTTAAATTCAACAATACGGGATCTTTCCCATGGATGGGTGTTGTTCTACATCAAACCACTTCAACCAAAATTCAATGGAAGGTCTCGAATATCACTTTACAAAAATATTTATATATATATATATATATATATATACATAAAGGCGCACTGCTGGTAATTTAGGTCCTCCCTCTACAAGAACTTGTAACACATGCTTAACTTCAAGCATGAGTAGTCTCATTCAAGCCAGTGGGACTATTCACAATCTTAAAGTTAAGCATGCGTGTTACTGTTTGCAGAAGGCCATAGGTTGGTACTCAACTATTGGCTACTGCAGCTCTGCTCATACAGCAAAGTACTTAAGCCAGTGCTTAAGTCACATTGACTTCTGGGGAATTGTATTGAAGCGCATGCCTGAAGTTAATCATGACTTTAAGCACTTACCTGAATAGGGATGTATATAAGCATGCTTTTACCTTCTGATTAGATAATACACAGGGCAAGCAAAGCCAGTATAAAAAGAAAGCATAGAGATTTCAAATTTTAAACAATATTTCTTCCTTACCTGACCTGCATGTGAATAGAGTTTGTCACAAATAATTATGATGATATTTTGCATATCTATAAAATGCTTCGGGGCATCTACAGAAATGGCACAGACAAGGTTAAGAAATTAATATCACATATTATACATATGTTTTAAGTGAACATGTTTAGAAAATAAAATACCTCCTAAGTAACAAAAGAATTATCTGATCTTCCCCTTGCAACAAGAGTGCTGACTACCTTATCTGTTTCCCAGCCCCTAATTCCCTGATATTTTGTAACTATGAAATCCTTAAAACAGGGCACTAAAACAAAATATGCCACTTGCAATTAAATGATCATAGTTTTTGTCCCTCCACATTACCATTTACAGAAAGTTTTGAAGGAAAAAATGGAGAACAAATAGTTTCCAATGTCAAGGCAAGAGCAACAGTAGAAAACAATGTTATTCTGTTCTTAATGAGCCACCAGCGTTCATTATACTACATCTGGCCCAGGTAGTGTTGGGTTGCAAATTGGCCATAAAAGTGGTTCCATTAGTCTTAGTTCTTTAATCATTCTGGGAGCTCCAGATGTGCCAATAAGAATCATGAATTGGTCCCAGGTGTCGCTGGTTACATCATCCTTTGCTTCTCTGTCAATTTGTAGAGACAAAACATCTGTGAACAATAAGAATGGACTTGATGCTGTGTACAACTGGCTGATGGAGGCTGGGACTTGTATGGAGGAGTAAATAGTTCATATGCTTAATGAAATAATTTGTTGTTATACAGATAAGAAACAGTGTAAAAGTACTAGTTGCATGGAGAAAGTATGTGATATTTCAAGAACTGATGTACTCTTTACATTTGTGTTGACAAAATATTACCAAGGGAAGTTTTGGTGCTGACTTCAGCTTCTCTGAGTAAGATTCTAATAAAAAAAAAAATTCAGTCCCTTTTCATCAATTTCAAGGTCATAGGGTTTTTAAAGTAATACATTTCATGATTTCAGCTATTTAAATCTGAAATTTCATGATGTTGCAATTGTATAGTTATGGGGTTGCAGGTTTATTGTTGCGATACTGCTAGCATTATTTCTGCACTGCTGCTGGCGGCGGCACTGCTTTCAGAACTGGGCAAATAGAGAGTAGTGGCTGCTAGCCAGGAGCCCAGCTCTAATGCCAGCAGCAGCAGCGAAGAAGGATGGCATGGTATAATAATGGCACTCTTAGTTCTGCACTGCTGCATACAGAGTGGGGCCCTCAGTCAGTGGCCACCACTGTCTGGCCACCCAGTTGTTAAGGCAGAAGTAAGGGTGGTATGATAAGGTATTGCCACCCTTACTTCTGCACTGCTGCTGGTTGGGCACTGCTTTCAGAACTGGTCGGCTGGCCAACAGCTGCCACTCTCTGGTGGTCCAGCTCTTAAGACAGCACGGAAGCAGCAAGGCCAACAGCCCCCACAGGTCTGAGGGCAAAGGGCATGGGGAGCGTGTCTCAGAGCCCCCAGAGGGGGCAGAGCCGCACAAGGAAGAGGCAGGGCCGGAGCAGCCAGCCCTCAGCACCACCTAGAGCATGGTGCTGGGCACCCCCTACAACACTCAAAGTTGTGCAGCGTGCTCACTGGCATGGTGCTCTGACACTGATTCAAAGAGGCCCAGGCTTCCGGCCACCATTGCTGCTTCAACAGCAGCAGACATGGCCAGAAGCTCTGGACCCCCTTTGAAACACTGGGTACCAGTGCAATTGCTCCTTTTGCCCTTCCCCTTCCTCCCTGCTGTTGGCAGTCCTTCACAGAAGTGTGGCAATACTACAATACCCCTAAAAAAACCTTATAACCCCCTGCAACTCTTTACTGAGTCAGGCCCCCCAATTTGAGAAATGCTGGTCTCCCCCTATGAACTCTATGTCATATAGGGTAAAAGCACATAAGACATTAGATGTCATGGGGGAGAAGACAGTTTTCAGTCAGTGACCCATTTTTCATAGCCATGAATTTGGTAGGGCTCTAAGTTTGAAAATAATGAGAAAAAGGTATGTAAATAATAATTATGACCCATCTTTCTAATATTGTGTGGTATCAGTTATTCTTCTGATGAAGATTACAGTACATCTGTTAGGGATAGTCGAGGTATATTTAGTCCTGCCTCAGGGTAGTGGAGATGGACTACTTCTTGAGGTCCCTTCTAGGCCTACATTTCTATGAGATCATGCAGCTTTATCATCTACTGAATCCCATAGATTTAAATTGGTTCATATTAAGAACTATATTAGTTAATTGGCAGAAATTTAAATGTATAGTAATCTGTAGCCACAACCCTGCAAATACTTACGCCCATGCTTCACTTTATGCATATGAATAGTGCTACATTGACTTTAATGAGACTGCTCACATAGATAAAGTGAAGCATAAGTGTTTGCTGTCCCAGAATCTGCTAGCATTGTTTCTTATTTGATGACTAAGGTAGACAGTTAGTATTCAGTGCTTAGGAATTTGTTAATATACTAAATGTTAGTTTTATCTTACTGAGAGAGATCTCTCTCATACACTGGCATTAGAAGTTTAAAATAATTGTTCTTGGCTTTTCTCTAGTTAACATTATTTGCTGGCCTTGGGAACACAACCCTTAATTGTGGTTTAGCAGTTTAAGAGTACCCTCTACTGGTTTAAAATGAAAGCTGGGAGAGTCTGTTTCAGTACAGTATCCCACAACAACAAATGTCATGATATGCTTCTCTCCTCCTCCCCCCACTACTTGGAGCACAGCTGTACAAATTTAGGTAGGGGGAAATTGCTGTTACCACCTACAAAGCACTCATCCTTCTCATTCCCAAAGCAAAACCAAAGGTCCACAGGCCTTGTAATATGGGGAACTTTAATGTACTCCATTAGGCCTAACAGCAGTTTGATGATGAGTTTACACATTACTGAACAATGTTTAACCAGAAAAATGGAAAGAATAAGAAGCCTTGTAATTAAAGACCCAATTGAAACACCAGCTGATACTAATGGTCAGATATGCTACCATGTCCCTCCCCCTACCCGACCAATTTCAAGCGGATTAGAGCAGGTCCTGAGTAGCAATTTTCATCCTGTCAGCACCGATGTGCGTATTTATTACTTTTGCTTGATTTCATAGTGAAGTTTCTATGAAAACTGTGGCAGCGAGTAACACAAACTTCCTCACATCATCAGTGGTGGTGAGCAATAAAGCAAACTCTGTGTAAAACTGGCCTCTTTAAGAAGTGCTTTATGTATGTTCAAAAGCGTCTCTCTCACCAAGAGAAGGTGGTTCAATAAGAGATATTACCACACCCACCTTGTCCCTTTATAGCAAGCTGGTCTTCTAAGGAGAGTCTAACTAAGGTGTCCAAAAACACCTTCACGTAGCCCCACTAACAGTTTCCATGCAGACACTGACTGAATGGCAGACAACTCCATCCCCTTCCGGATGGCCCTGCCAAGTTTAACTTAAATCGTATGGTAGGAAGAACATAAAAGAATTTACTGCTGCCTGTGCTATGGCTAAAAAGAGGGTTTCAGTCTCATGCTGTCAAACACTAGTGTCTAAAATACTAGTTAATGGAAATACTTTGCTTTAAAAGAAATAAGTGCTGTTTTGTCTATACTACAGCTGTATAATGAAAAAAACATTCAGTCCAATAAGTCATTTGCTAGTTTTCACAAAGAACAAAAACATAGTAAGATCAAATATAGTATAAGTAACTGATGGAACAGCCACTTACAGAACTGAGCAGTGAGTAATAACTCACCACAAGTGGGCAATCACTTCACAAAACTGGAGAGAGCAAGTTCACTGTTAAGGTTGAATAAAGACAGGTTTTTGAAACTGCGTGTTTGATAGCAGTGTTCCCTCTAAGATTTTCCATCTATGAGCGGAGTGAGTTTTGTCTTGTGAGCTAACAATGAGGTCATGTTTTGATGTGTGCCACTGTGGCATCCACCCATGGGAGATTTCCCCTGCCAAAGCAGCAGCTCTGGGCAAAAGGGGGGGAGAGGGGGAGGGTATGAAGCTGAGGGCAGGGGTGGCATGGATATACATTTGGTGCTCTGGTGATGGGGAGGAAGGCTATAGCTTGATCTACTAAGGCAAGATTAGACACTCAACGTAGCAGATAACTGTTTCCTCTTTGCGCTGGCAGTGTCATGCCACTTTGCCCACATTAAATGAACAAGGCATCCCAAACTTTCTGTGATGATTTTGAGGCACAATGTCCCTATGTTATAGATAGGGAAACTGAGGCACAGAGTAGTCAATAAATTGCCTGAAGTCACACAGGAAGTCATCAACAGAGCTGGGCACAGATCAAAGCAAACTGAAATAGTCCTACCTTCTCTCCTCGAGCTCACAATACCTCCTATACTTCAAGGCTGCAATAAAAGACACAGTACAGCTCTTCGCTCCAGACTTGCTTATGGTGTGGATTCTTGGGCAGTGATCCACTCATCTAGCATATGCAGCAAGAGGGCTTAACATTCAGGATCTGTTCTCAACTCTGATCATTCCATGTTTTTGGTACCTTTCCCTACTCTGTTTTAATTAAAGGAATGAGGAATCCTTTCAATGGAGGCTCCAAGTTGTTATGGAAACACTCCACCCCCAGGGTTTGAAAGTGACACCAGCAATACATGAAGGAGCAAGATCTGGTCTTTCTCCAAAAACACCCTCAGGCTACGTCTACACTGCAGGGTTTTTGCACAAAAACGGCTGTTCTTATGCAAAAAGCCGCGGAGCGTCCACACCCCAAACGCGCTTTTGCGCAAGTAAATCAACAGTAAAACGGTAGAAGAGAGGGCTTTTTGCGGTGTAGGTAAACCACCTTCTACGAGGCATAACTCCTTTTTGTGCTGCGGCTGTTGCCCAAATAAGCATGTGTGGACGCTCCGCAGGGGTTTCTTGTGCCAATAGAGCCTATCCGAAAAAGCACAGGTGCTCTGATGGCCATTCTGTTAAAGGCAATCAGAGCTTTCTTGTGCAAGAGTGTCCATGCAGTGTGGATGTTCTCTTGCACAAAAGCTTTGCGGTGTGGACGTGCTGTTGTGCAAGAAGTTTTTGCGCAAGAACTCTTTAGTAAAAGACGTAACCTCAGAGAGGCCTCTCAGTTGCCGCCCAACACGCGGCTCCGGTTCTGGCCCTGGCTGAGGCCACCGGAGCAGCTGCCGCCTGCCATGAAGCAGTGCCTCCAACCTCCAGCAGCAGCAACCCGCCCACCTGCCACAAGGCTCTACCTTCACACTGTTTCTTGGTGCCATGACTTCAGCTTCTATCCCTGCACAAATTACTCCAATACTGATTAGTCTCTTTATTCAAACCCACCTCAGTC
This sequence comes from Rafetus swinhoei, assembly GCA_019425775.1. Lineage (NCBI taxonomy): Eukaryota > Metazoa > Chordata > Testudines > Trionychidae > Rafetus > Rafetus swinhoei. Next base: position 314,237,341 of record CM033437.1, read on the forward strand.
TATCGGACATAGTCTTGAGCTCAATGTGGAATTTGGCTGTGGCATTTTCCCTTCCAAACCCTCTAACCTTATCATTGCTGATAACCCTTCATCTTTATTCCTGCCTGAAAGGTGGCCCATAGATTGGGTCATCTTTACTTCTCCCCCCCTTCACTTCCCCTAAAATCAGGCAATGTTCACTACTGCCACTTTTTCCTTCATGTTTCTGAGGCTACGCGTACACTACAGAATTTTGTTGCCAAAAGTAATGCTGCTTTAATTAAACTGCTTTTGCTTATCCACACTATGCTCTGTGTGTCAGTGAAACACTTCCATAGTAGCCCGTAGCTCTTGTAGCAACACGGAGAGCATCACACTGCTATCCCACAGTGCAACTGGCTACCGGGTGCTTTGGGAAGGGTTTGCAATGCCTTCTGCAACAGGTAAAGAGTAACAAGACAGGTTTCCCAATCCCATCATTCCATGGGCATCCTACTAGTTTGCTAGCTGCTTTTCAATTGAAGTGTGTGGTGGGGAAAGGTGACACACAGAATGAGCATGTGTTGTGGAAGTGGATGTGAGACAGTGTGCATTGGAGAAAATGAGTGTATCAGCATGCTGTCCTCAAATTCAAAAAGCACTCAGAAGCAACCAGTCCTGAGGCGGGGAGAGGGACACCACAAAAGCAGTTCCCACATCCCTTGCTTTGTACAATCTCTCTCACATTCACACACCTGCCTCTGTGGTCCTAGTGCAGGAGACAGCAGAATTCCACATTAATGATTTGCTTTTTGGTGTCTGAGGGGCACACACAAATGTCAGAACTCCCCAAAGCTTTGAAAGGGGAGGGGTATATATGTGCAGGGGAGCCATGTGATACAGAGGGAGGCTAGTTAGGGGATATAAAGAACAGCAGCATCTACACTGACATTTTGTCACTTTAAGTTTGCTAGAAAAAACTTCATAGCTCTGCGTGAGGTAGTTTTGTCAGCACAAGTTGCTGTGTGTACACCTCCACTTCTTTTTGTCAAAAGCTTCTTTTAGCAATAAAATTCTGCAGTGTAGACAACACCGCAGATAAGTGTTCCCTCTAATATTTTCCAACCAGGTGCAAAATACAATTTTATGTGCACCACCACTAGAAACAAAACCGAGTTGTGGACACTCTCCTGATCAACATTGAAATCTGAGTGGCCACACAAGCACACAGTTTATAGGGAACACTGGCCTAGCTCCTTTTTCCTTCTGTTGCTGCTGCTAATGCTCCTGCTCGAATTCTTTCGTGTTTGATTACTATAAACACCATCTCACTTCTCAGAGTGCTTGAGGCTGAAGCTCCTATGGTTATCATCCTTGCTCATTACTCACACCATTTTTTCTTAATTTTTGCCCAGTGCATTAAGCCTTGATTGGCAACTTTTGAGGCACATTGTGAATGTAAGGTGAACCCAAAATGTCTTTTTTATTGTGAGCTCTACTACCTTCACTTTTTCAATCAATTTTTCCCCATTGTTCACTTCTAAGAATGCAAGTTATTTCATTTTGTCAATAAGAAGACAGTCGATTTTCTGAGACTCAGGCTACCATTGGGTGTACTGGTTTTTCCCCAGAGGAGCAGTCAATATGAGCAGTAGGGGACAGTGAATGGGAATGGCAGGGGATACTGAGCCAGGTAAGTACCCACCCAGACACTCCCCAAGCCCCAGTCCAGAGACTGCTCCTGCACACTGCCCAGCCCTCCCACAGTCCACTCCTGCATCCTAGGACTCGCCCAAGCCCCATCAACCCCCAACCCACTCTGGCACCATCCCTCCTGCCTAGACCCCACCCCTCAAGCCAGCTGCCCAGTAGGCACTCCTGCCCAAGCTCCTAATTTTAGGCCCACAAAAATCTACTAGTCTGGGCCCCACTAGGTTCTGGTGTGCAAGGGGAAAATGGGGAAGTGTCTTTTGGCCTCTCAGTCAGAAGCCATGTCAGTGAGGTGGGTTTTTATTTTTGGCGGGGGAGGGGGGGGTTAGCTTCTCACTTTTGTGCAGCCTTAGACTGATTTTTTCTGGGGATCAGCAGCCCCCACAACCAAAAACCTTGCTTTAACTGTACCTGGTGCAATTCATTAAAGCTAAATCTACAAAAGGAACTAATACAAACAGTAATATTAGTTTCAAGTATAACTATTGCTTTGTCAAGTGCTAGATCCTCATATACTGTGCACTATATACACACACACTAGCAGAGTAGTACTGTTGTTTCTATGTAGCAGAGATGGGCAGCCTTTTTTGGTTCAGGGGCCACTGAAGCAAAAATCAGTTGGGGGGGGGGGAGAAGAGAAGGAGGCCCTGCATACAAATGAGAAGAAAAAACCAACCCTCTCAGATGACTCCTGACTGAGAAGGAGGATTCTTCAAGTTTCCCTTGCACACCAGAGCCTTGGGGTTGGGGGGGTGGCTGTCTAAGATAGTAGATTTTGTGTGCTCCAGCCCAACCGGGTAATGGTAGGTGGCCTGGAGTACCAGCACAGGCTCCTCAATTACCAGGGGAAGAGAGAGGAGGCGGCGGCCCAAGCCTCAGGGGGCCAGATCCAGGCAAAGCAGGTGCCAAAACTGGCCTTTAGGTTTAAGTTCCCCACCCCTGCTATGTATTACCCACTTCAAAGGGATAGCTGCTTACAAGTATACAGCACTTGTACACTGCCAACATTTAATGTAATCACACTTTATTTAGGAGAAATTTGAACTCCGATTTCAGAGAAACTTCTTGAAGAATCATGCCACGAAGCATGCTTAGATAGGGAGAGACATGCTCTCCTTTTACTGAAGCTAGAAAGTACCATAATCTATTTTCACTTACTTTCCCATGTAATTGATATTTAAGGCAGGACATGGAAGTATACTGCAACTTAAGAAACATACCAGTCAAAATAAATCTTTATTGAATGAAGTATTAGGCATTCAGTTTTAAGAGAAGAGTTTTCCAAAAGACTCCCTTTTACAGTTTCTATACTAGAATGTGGCTTTTAGAAAAAATTTTCACGTCAGAAGCCCCCAGATGGTGAATCTGTTTTGTTTGAATTATGAAGTTTGAGATAAACTTAACCCCTTATAAAAGGATAATCATTCCCAAAGATGCCAAAATGGAGAAATAGGCAGTTTGCTTAGGAATAAACTGTTTAAATCAAAATATAGCAATTCAAACACATTTTGTACTTTACCCATCTAGAGGTTTATCGTTTGAGGGTTTTAAAAAAACCTGTATAAAAGTGGCATTTATTTAAGTGAATGAAGAAATGCAGCTGGGAGGGCAATTCATCACTATCCATTTCCAAAATAATCATAATGGAAACCTGCACATTCAACACCCTTTCCACAGATCAGGTAAATAGCACATCAGTCCAATAATTTAAAGCACAGCTATTAATGCCCTGCTTTGGAATGTAGATCATAAATCCTCACGTCCAGCAGATGTAGGTGCAGTTGCCGACGTATCTATTTCTTCTCCTGTGAAAAGTGTCAGTTAGAATAAAGCATCTAATTATATTTTACAAGTACCACCGTATTTGCCACCTTTTGGTTATGAAAACTTATTGCATTGAGAAATGATCCAAGAATATCCATCAAGAACCATCAATATGAGTCAAGTCATATTAGAAAGATGCCTGCTTGCTTGTGTCTCTCGGTCTTAGCTTTATACAATAAAACCTGCGCTATCCGGCACTTAACCATCCGGTAAACTTTAGATAGCGGCAAATTTCCTAGGGCAATGCTTCCCAAATGGTGCAAGGGTTCCGTGAAAAAATTCTACTCCCCTGCCCCTTGCAGAGCCCATAGGCAGCTCACATTGGAGCTTTGCCGGCAGGGGCGGGCTTCTGGCAGCGTGCATCTCCGGCTGCCCCACCCCTGCGCATGGCGCGGCCCCCTCCACATCCCGCAGGACTGCCCGTCCCACGGGGCCTGCGGAGTCACGCAGCCTCCTCCTCCACATGCGCAGGTGGCAGCTTTTACAGTGGCCGCTGCAGCTGGGAGGGGGAAGGGTGGCCAGGTCCAAGGCTCCGAGTAGTCGCTCTCACACTTAGGCGTTTTTAAACTGCCAACTGCGTGGAATTCGGCTCGGGCTCTGCTGCCCCCCAACCCTACCCTGGGCATGCTCGGGCTCTGCTGGTGCCCCCCGCCTCGGGGCACACTCAGGCTCTGCTGCCCCCCATGCGCTGCCACTCTCTCCCCCAGGCCCCTCCCCAGCCTGCTGGGGAAGCGGCAGAGTTTGGTCTGGCAGGGAAGGTCGGAGTTTCTACCCCACCCCCCCATGCCCTGCCAGCGATAAGCCTGACCTGATGCTGCAGCTGCACTGGGTTCTCCACTGCATTGGGGTGAGGGGAGGCTGAGCTCCCGCCCCTCCCAGGAAAAGATCATGCTGCCTAAAGGCTTTCCCTGCTGCAGCAGGGTGCCAAGCCAGGTAAGTATCCCCCCTCATGCCCAGACCCCACACCCAAATCCCCCTCACTCACTCCCCTCCACCCGCCAAGACCCCATACTCCCAGCGTGCTCCGACACCCTGCCCCAAGACCCCTCCTGGCCAGACACCCTGCCCCAAGTCCCCTCTTGTACCCTCCCTCCTGGCCTGACACCCTGCCCTAAGCTGGGCTGGGCAGCTGAGACTCTCAGATAATTGGAATTTTTAGATAACCGGAATGTCCTAATCCCCGAGCGTGCCAGATAACACAGGTTTTACTGTAAATTGGTTCTGGTCTACACATTTTAGGATTAGTTAAGCAAGTGTTTCTATGTCAGATATGTTGCAAAGGAATTAAAATAGGCTCATAGCAGAAGCAATTCAGGTTTACTGTTAACAAGGATACCTCTTCCAATTAAAACAAAAGAATTTGTGATGTACCTATCTCCCAAACAGATGTACATGAGACTGATATGGAACAGGAAAATAACCTTTAAGGAGATGTGCCTTTTGAACATGCTGGTGACATTTATTCCAAGTTATAAGCCCATAAATTCTGTGAACATGCAATACATCTGTATTCTTGGTTAAACTCAAAACGTGTCTTCCGAAGCCCATTGAAGTAAATGGGAATACTTTTACTGATTTTAGAAGGCTGGGGTCAGACCCAGAGCATATACGAAGGACAAATTCACATGCATGAGTAGTTATTTTAGGTATTTATTGAAAATTATACTGAAGGCACGCATAACTCAGTCCTTCATGACATTGGGAAAGGTGAAGGAGATTAAAGAAAGTTACTGCATAATATGTTTTATGTGAATTAACAGATTAAAAAAAAAAAATCAAGAGAAACCATCACAACCTAGTGTGACTGTCACTTCCTCTGTGTCTAGGGCCCAAATTCATGGCCCATTTTGGTCAATTTCATTGTCTCAGATTTTAAATAATAAATTTCATTATTTCAGATATTTAAATTTTAATTGTAGGGATCCTTACTCAGAGGGCGGGGGATGTCCACAAGGTTATTGTAGGATGGTTACTGTAGCACTGTCTTCAGGGCTACACAACTGGCTAGCAGCTGCTGTTCTCCAGTCCCCCAGTTCTGAAGGTCAGAATAAGGATGGCAATACCAGAAGCATCCTACAATAAGTTGGGACCATCAGTCTGTGAAAGACTGGTTTCCTCCATGAAATTTGTATATTATAGGGTAAAAGTACACAATACTAGATTTCACAGGGGAGACCAGACTTCATGGTCCACACCACTTTCTTCACAGCTGTGAATTTGATAGGCTTCTGCCTGTATCACAAGCCTTATTTTTTAACTCAATGCTGTCATCGAGCTCAATAACTTTGGCAGATTAAAACAGCTTTCAAATCAGTGGCTCTCAGTCTTTCCAGATTACTGTATCCCTTTTCAGGGGTCTGACTAGTCATGATTACGCCACTTAAAAGTACAATAGTGCCACAGCAAACTATTACAAAACAATTGGAAGATACATATTGTACTTAAATTGCCATGCAGCATGTATAGAACAGTATAAACAAATCATTGTCCTGACTTCATTAGCGCTTTTTATGTAGCCTATTATAAAACTAGGCAAATATCTAGATTAACAGATGTACCCTCAGAAGACCTGTGCATATCACTGGCTGAGAACCACTGTTTCTAGTGACAGAAAATCTGTCACATTCATTTGTGATCTGTTCCAGTGGTTAATTTCCCTTACCTAAAAGTTTTGCATTCCTATATCAAATTTGTTTTTTCTAACAAACTTTCAACTACTGGATTGAGTTATGTCTCTGTCTTCCAAAATAAAGAGCCTGCATGTATCAAATATCTCTTCCTCCTTTAGGTATTTTCAGACTCTGATTTAAGTTCCACCAGAAACTCTTCTTTCAATATCATGGACTGACCTCCTAAAGCCTCTCATTGTAAGATGTTTCCTTAAAACCACAAATTCTTGTAGCTCTTTTCTGAACCCCTTCCAGATTAACAAACACAAAAGGGACTCTCTTTTAAGGAGATAATAAAAATAGAAGGAAAGGTGCTAACAGATAGCAAGTGGACCAGTAGGACAATAAAATTAATAAAGATGCTGTCTGAGAATGCCTCCTCTATCCACAAATAAATTATAATTAAAGATGTTAACATAGGAGGCCTAGACTGAAGCAGATTAGGGGTTGAGAGACATGTGTACATACACTCACAGAAGACAAAGTGATGAAGTACTCTCAGACATAGTGACTACACTATAGGGTACTCATAAGAACAGCCATACTGGGTCAGACCAAAGGTCCATCTAGCCCAGTATCCTGTCTGCTGACAGTGGCCAATAACAGATGCCCCAGAGGGAGGGATCATAATAGGAAATCCTCCCTTATCACCCACCTCCAGAGAAACAGAGGCTAGGGATACCATTCCTACCCATCCTGGTTAATAGCCATTGATGGACCTAACCTCCATGAATCTATCTAGCTCTTTTTTGAACCCTGTTAAAGTTCTAACCTTCACCGCATCCTCTGGCAAGGAGTTCCACAAGTTGACTGTGCACTGAGTGAAGAAAAAATTCCTTTTGTTTGTTTTAAACCTGCTGCTTATTCATTTAATTTGGTGACCCCTAGTTCTTATACTGTGAGAATAAGTAAATAAATTTTCCTTATTCACTTGTTCCATACCAGTCATGATTTTATAGACCTCTATCATATCTCCCCTTAGTCTCCTCTTTCCTAAGATGAAAAGTCCAAGTCTTTTTAATCTCTCTTCATATGGGACCCGTTCCAAACCCCTAATAATTTTTGTTGCCCTTTTCTGAACCTTTTCCAATATAACTTTTTTGAAATGAGGCAACCACATTTGTACACAGTATTCAAGATGTGGATGTACCATGGCTTTATATAAAGGCAATAAGATATTTTCCATCCCTTTTTTAATGACTCCTAACATTCTATTTGCTTTTTTTGACTGTCGCTGCACACTGAGTGGATGTTTTCAGAGAACTACCCACAATGACTCCGAGCTCTCTCTGAGTAGTTTTAGCCAAATTAGTCCCCATCATATTGTATATAAACGTGGGATTATTTTTTCCAAAGTGCATTACTTCACATTTATCAACATTAAGTGATTGGGCAACAAAATGGCAAATGAAATTTAGTTTGATTATATCTTTTTGAAGCTCTTCACAGTCTGCTTTGGTCTTAACCACCTTGAGTAGTTTGGTATCATTTGTAAATTTTGTCACTTCACCGTTTACCCCTTTCTCTATATCATTTATAAATAAGTTGAATAGGATGGGTCCCAAGACAGACTCTTGGGGGACCCCACTAGTTACCTCTCTCCACTCTGAAAACTTCTCATTATTCCTACCCTTTGTTTCCTGTCTTTTAATCAGTTACAATCCATGAAAGGACCTTTCCTCTTATCCTAGGACAACTTACTTTACTTAAGAACCTTTGGTGAAGGACCTTGTCAAAGGCTTTCTGGAAATCTAAGTATACTATATCCACTAGCTCTCCCTTGTCCATGTTTGTTGATCCCTTCAAAGAATTCAAGCAGATTAGTAAGGCATGATTTCCCTTTACAGAAACCATGTTGAATGTCTCCCAACAAATTATATTCATCCATGTGTCTGATTAGTTGAAACTATAGTAAGGAATAAAATAATTTGTCCAGTAATGATGTCAGACCTATCGGTCTGCAATTACCAGGATCACCTCTAGAGCCCTTTTTAAATATTAACACGTTAGCTATCTTCCAGTCATTAGGTTCAGAAGCTGATTTAAAGGACAGGTTACAAATAGCTAATAATTCTGCAATTTCCCATTTGAGTTTTCAGAACTCTTGGGTGAATGTCATCTAGTCCTGGTGACTTGTCACTGTTAAGTTTATCCATTTGTTCCAAAACCACCTCTAATGACACCTCAATCTGGGACAATTCCTCAGATTTGTCACCTAAAAAGAATGGCTCGGTTTGGGAATCTTCCCAATATCCTCAGCTGTGAAGACTGAAGCAAAGAATTCATTTAGCTTCTCCACTATGACTTATCATGTGAGTGCTCCTTTAGCATCTCGATCGTCTAAGGGCCCCACTGGTTGTTTAGCCTGCTTCCTGCTTCTACTGTACTCACACCTTGCAAGCCTGATATGTTAAGCATGTTGTTTTAAAGTACATTTACTTTCAGGGTCTTTTTTAAAGTCACTCACCTGCTTTTACAACCTGAACACAAATGCCATCTTTTTCTTCAAAGCCTTCCGAACAAACACATTTGTAACTGCCCTGGGTATTAACACAGTCTTCATTTTCTCTATGACACACCTTTTCAGCATGGTTACACTCATCAATATCTGAAAAAGGTAATTTCTTGTTTTAAAACAGTTTTAGTGTGAAAACTGCTAATATCAGGTTCTATGAAACTGCCCAACAATCAGCTCCATAAGGGGGGAGCAAAAATTTAGGAACGATTTACATTTTAGTAAGGGAAAATAAATATTGCTTTCTTCCATCTGTGGATGTCTAGTATATCCACTTACTGCTCCTCGGTAATAAAGGTGGCAGAAATGCTGTCAATAGTTTTGACGTCACATTTCATAAAGAAAATGGTCCTCTTTAGGCCACCAAGAATCTAGCTTTTTATTTATCTTCCCTCTCCTTCAGTGTCTTGATCCAAATTTCCTTTTCCACAGCAACTCCCATTTGCACCCCGTGAAAGCTTCATTCCTCCTCTTTTCCCAATGCTAAAGTAGTCACCAGAGAAATAACATTGAAGTTGAGTTGCCATTCTAATTAGATTTATAGGAGACAGTCTACATACCTGGAGGCATTGTTTCAGACTACACGCTAACTCTGGCAGACATGACAAACTGCACTGTTAATATTTGCAAGCTTGCTTTTAATAAAAAGTTATAGCTTAGAGTCTGCATAAAGTGACTATGCTCTAGTCTTTTATTATAAAGTGAGCATGTACTGCAATACAGGTCAGAAATCATGAGGGACATATATTTGACTCTCCTGCATGTTATCCTATGACTGTAACTGATATACCTGGAACAAACATTAAGTGTTAAGCGCAATACTGTTCATTCCTATGTAGCACGGTCTAGTCTTTTTAGGCCTTGCTGTAGATCAGTTTAGCAATAGGTAGAGTGTCTGAATATTAGAAAGGATCTGTTACATGAAACCAGTGGACGGCTGAGCTTTTTTCTATTAAATATTTTGAAGCATTTACAAGAGCTGAAGCTCTATTAACAGTAAAGATACACTCAGTAATAACCCATCTTGTATTCAACCTTTTGGAACATATTTTGATCCAGCAAGTGCACTACAGTTCACAGTTCATAAACTCTCAAAAATCCAACTAACCTGTACACTTTTCATCATCTATTGTGTATCCAGACAAGCAGTTTTTACATTTGCCAGGACCTTCTCCCATGCAACCTGCACAGCTAGCATCGCATGCTAAAACAAAGCACCATTAATTAATACTGGAATGCAGATGAGATGTAAACAGAACAGACTGTATCTTGAACTTAAGTTCACAAATTTGCATGAGTAAGATGAAAGAAACAGTTCCCCAAATAACACTAACTTATTCACATGTTCAACACAAAACCGCCTTATTTGTACTACAGTAGTACCTATAGGCCCCTAGCCTCAATCTTGTCATTATTATAGTAAGTGCTTATCTGAACAGAAGAACAGCCTATGAGCTACCTGTTATGCATTTAATATTGTAGTATTTAATTTGGATTTTGGGGAGGAGAGTGACTCAAAACAAGGAAAGAAACTGCCTATGTTGGTTAATATTAATATGTAAACATTGCTTGTGGGTAGTAGGGATGTAAGCAAGTAGCTGAGTAGTCTACTACTTGAATTTCCTCACGCCCCTTGCTGCCTCTGTACCAGAGGCAGCAAGGGGAGGGAACAGGAGCTGGTGGAGCTGGCTTAAAAGTCGGTAACCCCCAGCACTATCTCCGTGGAGCTGCCTGCCCCCCACCCCCATGCCTCTATCAGAGGCCGCAGCACAGGGGGAGGGGCAGGGGAGGCTGCTGCTAAGCAGCCTCTGCCTGCAGCAGGCCCCAGCTCACTGCGAGCAAAGGATGCTCCACATCCTGTGGCAGCAGCCCTTGTCTGCGGGGGGGGAGGAGGGTCTCAGCAGGGAACTGCGACCCTCCGCAGACAAGGGCTGCTGGACCGACAGGAGTTGGGACTGAGCAAGCTTGGCTCAGTCCCAGCTTGCACCAGGTCCGGGAGCTCCCCTCGCTGTGGCTCTGCATTTTAAATATAGTAAGAGTCTTACTACATTTAAAATGCAGAGCCACAGCAGTCGCGGACCTGGCATGAGCCAGGACTAAGCTGGCTCTTACTACATTTAAACCGCAGCGGGGATAGCACCTAGACCCGGTAGGACTTGGGACTGAGTGCCTTCCCTTACTGACTAATCGTGTAGTCGATAGTCGATTCAAATTGTATCGACTACACGATTAGCCTATTATCTGCCTCAACATCCTCAGTGGGCAGTGGAGGTTACCCACTGCTAAGATGAATAGTTTACACTATTTAGCCAGAAAGTTCTCTGTGGTGAGAGTTTAACATGGCACCAGTACATTAGTTTACTTTGTGAGGACTCCATAAAACAGAGAAATAAATATAAATTTTCCTTCAAGTGTTCCAGAAGATTAAATTCTAAGGTGAGATCAAGAACAGAAAATTTATAATAGAGAATTTCAGAAGGCTCTGAGCAAGGAAAAAATTTAAATAATTAATGGTACTGGAGGTGTAACTACATACTATTTGCAGCAGTAAATGATAAGAGGCTTTAAAGTGTTTTATAAACAAAAGTTAATTTACAATAAGTATATAGACAAAGTAGTCACCAATTGCAGCATGTGTCATCACTAATACATTCAGGCTAGGTCTACACTAAAGAGAAAGGGCAACTTAAGATACGCAACTCCAGTTATGTTAATTACGTAGCTGGAGTCGACACATTTTAAATCGCATTTTTGCACCATTCACACAGCAGAAGGTCAATGGGCGCAAACTCTCCCATTGACTTTCCTTACTTCTACAGTGCTGACAGGGGAGCCCACAGTTCAAATTAGCGGGTCTTCCCTAGAACCACTAAATCAAACCCTGGAAGATCGACTGTGTCAGCATCAATCTTCCACATAGTGTAGACAGGGCCTCAGTTTCTGAATACCAGCGACAAGCTTTAAGATGTCAATTATTTGAACATCCCTCAAAAGAAAGATGAAAAAAGGAAGAGGACACAAACAGCAAATTCTCTTATTCTAACTTGTGGTTAAGACAGAAAACAGTTAAAGTAACATGGATATTTTTAATTTAGTCACGCATGTCTAGCAGAAGAAAACAAAATCTGTTCCATTTTATATTGGTCAAGTATTATTTTAAATGTGAAGATAATTGAAAAGAAACCTTTGCATATAAAAGATCCATTTGTGTTTAGACAGTACTGATCGTCTTTGCAAGGAGAAGCCTCTACAGCACATTCATCCACATCTGTAACATAAGGAATGACACGGGTTAAAAAGGGGAAATTTAAAAAGATTTGACAAGGTAAGGAAATTGTTTCTGTGCTTATTTCATTTAAGTTAAGATGATTAAAGGGAACATTTTTCTTCTCCACAGTGAAGTTTCAAAGCTGTATTAAGTCAACGTTCAGTTGAAAACTTTTGAAAGAACCATAGCATCTTGTTCACAGTTATAAACATTTCAGATTTATTAACCTCCATTTCCTTTCTGTTTGTAACTCTGAGGTTCTATTATATGCAGCTAGCAATACTGACTCACTTCCACCTTTCTAGAACACTTCTGTTTTTGCTGCTCTTATGTCACCTCGCCAGCAAACTGCTCTAGGTGTTGTTAAACGTATAAGATTGAACAGAAAAGTAGATTAAAAGACTGGAAAAGGAATTGGTTAATAAACCATGGTGAACATTAATGCCACTTTAGGAAGGCATGTACAGGCTCGTTTTGGTTGTAAATTCAAGGAAAGTGTGCAAACCCACAATCCACTCAACTAAGAATCAGCTGGAGTAAGATTGTTTGGATCACCCACTTCATCCTGTTGCTGCTGCCAACGTTCTTCCTGTTTCCTTGATGTAATTTGTACTTAAATAGTTGCAGTAATTGTGTAGATGCTTTACCTAAAGTGTTCTAGTTATCTATATGAGTATAGAAGATAGCTTGTAATTCTGTTCTGTACTAGTTCTCATGTCAGTCACTTCTCTAAAGGTGCCATGTCCACACAATATTTTCCCTAGAATATTGTAAATTGGCAGGAGAAGGGGAAATGCTCTTATATCCAATATCTTGTGGTAATTTAATGCAATCCACTTATTACTGAATGTCTGTACTGATAAAATGTAAATTTGAAGATTTACTTTTATAGTACAGGTTGAACCTCTCTGGTCCGAGGCACACTGGTCCAGCAACATCCATGGTCTGGCAGCTGGCAACCCACAGGGCCAGTAGCCCTGCAAGCCAGCTGCCAGGGCACAGAGCCCCGCTGTACAGAGTGGGGCCAACTGCTGGGAGTGTGGAGCTCCGGGAGAGCCCGATGCCTGACCTCCCCTGGTTTGGCAAACTCCCTTGTTTGAGACCACTCAGGTCCCAAACTAGGGAGGTCCAACCTGTACTAAGAATTAAGAGGTCACCCAGAACTTCTTGACATCATCCAACTCAAGCACCTACAAATAATGCTACATTAGCTGATAAGAAAGGAATCTTAATATAGACCTATGTTAGGCCTGAGTAAACTATGGTTTTAAACTGAGTTTGAATATTAGTATGCATAACAGATTGAAAATGTGTGACCAAAAGAATGCAATTATGAAAAAGAGTTGTTTGTGGTAAAGGTGTAGTGATCTTCAGTAAAACAACACTGATATTTCCCAGGTTTGGGCTGAATGGCAGAAATTAAGAAAGCATTGTTAATTAGGTACCCGGTGCAGAAAAACACTTACACAAGTCTATTCTGGAAAAAATAAAAAGTTTAGTCCAGTAGTTAGGGGAAAATAAGCAAAATAAGATAGAAGGAAGCCTTGAAAAGACGGGGGCTAGCCACAAACCTGGTCTTAACCAGGACAGGATACAGATCTAAAACTGCATCATCTAGCTTTGGCTAACATCTCAAAACAAGCAATGACATCACCGGTTTCTTACAGTATATTAAAAAAAGCCAGGTTTTTAGTTCCATAGAGCTCTTCCTTACTGCTTCAAAGTGTCACGATGACAGAAAAGTGCCTCCAAGCTTCAATCTCTTAGAAATACAGTAAAACTCCGATAGTCCGGCATCCAACTGTTTGGCACTCCTGATACTCCGGCATCAAAATGCCAAGCGCTCCTGACCAGCTGATTAAAAAGCCTGCCACTTAGCACAGGTGCTGGCTGTAACCAGAGGGAGCATAAGGTTGGGGAGGGGAGGGAGTGGGATCACGTTACAGTATGGAGAAGAGCGTTTTGCTTCAGCAAAGGGAAAGGGAGGAGGGGAGGAGGATCAGCACAGAGGAGAGAGAGGCAAAGGGGAAGGGAGGGGGAGGAGGAGGATCAGGTTACAGCAGGGAGGAGATGTGAAGAAGAAAGGGGAGGGGAGAGGGAGGGAGATTGTGTCCTGGCCAGCTGTTAAGCCGTGCAGCTGTACCGGCCTCCTGATTCTCCCACAAATCTGATAATCCGGCACCACCTAGGTCCAAAAGGTGCCGGATTATCGGAAGTCTACTGTATTGGCAAAAATACTTACAACTGTACTGTTGCTAGGATAGCATATAGGCACGTATATGCTTATATTTCTATTCTGGATGTAACCATTGTCAAGTGGCCTTTCATCTAAGGAACGTTTATGTGGAAGTAGTTGTGGTAAACTGTAATACCTAATATTAAAAGTTGAGCCACTGAAACAGTAAAGTATAGAATACAAACACATCATGGCACGTATAAAGAATGCCTCATACTATTCCTAAAGACTGTATCCAGTGTTATAGCCATGTTGACTCAGGGATATAAGAGATGAAGTGGGTAAAAATATCTTTTATTGCACAAACTTCTGCTGATAGAGAGACGTTTTCAAGCTACCTAGAAATATCCTTCATGTCTGGGAAATTCATAATTTTGCTAGACACTAGAAATCATTGTCTTAATAAAGACACTTAATTATAGCTTATTACAACAACAGGTAGCTCACTAACCCACCTTGGTCTTAACACCCCTAAAATCATAAGCCACTTCACCTTGAATGGTCCCTTATCTGTACTATTTATACAAATAGGTCTGATCTTGTAATAACTGTGACAGTCTCAATACCATTCCCAGACCAGAAGAGCTCTAGGAAACTTGAAAACTTGTCTCTCTCACTAACAGAAGATGGTCAAATAAAAGATATTGCTAGAGGATTAGCATTTAGATAGTGTCTGTACTATAAACTGTAGAGGATATTAGGGAAAATCTTGCTCTACACTACAACTTTACAGAGTTCTGACAGCTTTACACCCCATTAGCATTGTTTAGCTAGTACATGCAGATGTGTTCACGGTTTTCTGCATAAAACTTTTCCATCAGTTCTCTTAAGCCTCCAACCTTTGTACACCCAAGATCACTTCTCAAATGTCAGAGCAAGCCAAGATATACCCCAACCCTTTCCCAAGATCCCACCCCTTCCTTGAGGCCCTGTACTCTCCATTCCCTCCTCTCCATCATTTGCTGTCCCCAGCCCTTACTCACTCTCTCTGGGTACATCTAAACTACATGGCTCCGTCGACGGAGCCATGTAGATTAGTTTACTCGAAAAAGGGAAATGAAGCGGCGATTTAAATAATCGCCGCTTCATTTAAATCAAAATGGCCGCGGCGCCGTGCCAATCAGCTGTTTGTCAGCACAGGGCGGCAGTCTAGACGGGGATCTGCCGACCCCAGAACCCTTCGTCGGCAGATCCTTTAAGCCTCGTTTCACGGGCTCTGTGGTGGGAATGAGGGATTTTGGTGTGGGAAGGGGTGAGAGGTACAAGCTCTGGGAGGGAATTTGGGTGCAGGAGGTGGAGGAGAAGGGGGGATGCTGGCTCGGGGGGAGGCGCTCCGGCTGGAGAACGTTGGGATCAGGTGGAGGGTGCTGGAGCAAGCCTCAGGCTTGTGGATGTGGGGGTGCAAGAGTTTGGGTTGGAGTGTATGAGGGGCTCACGGCAGGGGCGTTGGGTATATGATGGGCTCGGGCACAGGCTTGTGGTATGTGGGTGGTGCAGGTGTTGTGGCACAAGACTGGGAATGTGGGGGTACAGGAGTTTGGGGATCTGAGGGGCTCAGGGCAGGGGGTTCCGGTGTATATGTGGGCTCAGGGTTGGGTTTTGTAGAAGGTGCAGGAGTGTTATGATTCTGCAGCCAGATGCGGGCTTGGCTCCAATCGGGGGCTAGTTTGCCAGGCTTCATTTTTAAATACAATATGTCCAACACAAAATGTTTCAGCATTGTCTTAATTTTATTGGAGGGGCAGGGAACCTGTTTTGGGTCAGGGGCCACTGACCCACGGAAAAGAAAAAAAACAAACAAAAAACAGTCGGGAACCACACAAGCGAGATGCAAAAAAACAACCCCTCCAAAAACTCCCAAGCCTCACTGATATGGCCCCAACTGAGACACCTCACTCCCCCGGCACTCCAGCCCTATGGGAAGGGTAGGTAGGACTGAGGTTCAAGGCTTCAGGCCAGATTAACTCTTCTGAGGTTCCAGGGTAAATGGATTTTGTGGGCCCCTCTATGTTCTGAGGTGGGGCCAAAAATGAGGGATCCAGTGTGCAGGACAGGGCTGCCAGTGAGTGGGATGGAGGTGCAGAATCTGGGTAGAAAGCAGGGTACAGGAACAAGCTGGGGATAGGTATAAGGCCAGGAGGGAGGGACTAGGGTGCTGGATGGCAGTCTGGCCAGGGGACAAGGTGCTGATGGGGGCCTGGTCAGGGGGCAGGAGCAGCTCAGCTGGTACCTAGGGGTCTCCAGGGATGAGGATCTCTGGGTCAGGATCTGGAGGCAGCACTGGAAGAAGCACATGTGCAGTTCCTTTAAGAAATCCAGCCACTCCAGATTCTGCACCACCATCTTAACTATCTCCCCCTCCCCCCCGAAGCACAGAGAAAGAAGGGAAGACAAAAAAAGCACATGCGCTGTTGTGGGCAGGGGAGGAACATGAGCTTTCTGGTCTTCCCTTCCTTTCCCGTGCTGCCTGCCTGCCTTCCTTCCTGTGGCATTGGGGGGGGAGGGGGGGGGAGGGGAGAGAGAGAGAGAGGGGAGAGAAAAAGTCCTGAGGCTCAGCGCCAAATCCAGCTCCAGATCTAGCACGGAGCCACAGGACTTCCCTCCGCACCCCCTGCTGCAGGAAACCAGAGCTAGCTCTATTTTTGTGGGAGGCCGTAGTGCCAGCTCCTCTTTGGGGGTAGATGGGGAGTCTGGGAACGCTGCCTCATGATTGACTGGTTGGTGACCACGGTCTAAGGCAAACCCACAACACATAGTATGACACCATCAAGGTATTTCTACAATATGAATTAAAAGCAAACATTAGTATCCAATATTAGTATCCAAATGTAACCATATTTATCAGCAAATGGGATACTTGATACATGTGGTTAACTGGATTACAGATGCAAGTTTGTAGTTCAGTAACTTGGTATTTCTCAGACTGATAATTTGTTATGCTTTTGAGAGTTATCTTATTAAGAAAAAAAGAAGATATACATCCTGTGTTGCCTTGCCTTGTATTACAAGTCAGGAATCAAGAGACTACCATAAATCACAGAACATACCTGAGCTAGTTTCCAGAAGGATAGCATAATTGCTCTTACATCAATTTGAAACCATTCCACTGTAATACAAGCTTAATTTTTACATGTGTAGTGTGGACAAGGCCTTGCTTACCCACACACGTGTCTTCCTCGTTTTTGATCCAGCCCTCTTTACAATCCTTGCAGTCTTTGTTAGTTGAGCCAGTGCAAGTTTTACAGGCATCATGGCAAGCTGGAAGAAATTTGGGGCATGGTTCAAGTTAAAGCTATGTTAACTCAAGCTTGAAAGAAAATCTAATTTGTTTAAAAGTGAAAGTCTTCAGGCAACTAAATACTAGAATTGACCAGAAACTACCAGATCACATTAACATAAATATGGTTTTTCAGAAAAAATCTGAGTGTTTACAAACATAATAGATACTATTCTAATTTATTTTTGAACACATACACACTTCCACTCTCTCAACCAAAATCCTACCACCTACAGAGTGGAAGAGCAACCATTTTAACTAGCAGTACTATTAAAAAACAAGCTGCTTTTTTGTATTTTGCGTAAGTGTAATAAAAAGTCAAAGCAAGTCAAGTGAAATTACTACATAAGGTAGGCAGAATGTAGTTACCCACATCAGAAATAAGTACACACTGAAAGGTTGGCACCCTTGTGTTGAGAAGAGAGTTCACTGGGAAGTGGTTAGGACCAATTTCATCTCTTATCAGAAACATAGCAACACCTGCACCTCTTTGTTCACTATCACTGTGTTGGGGCTCTAGCTTAATACTAACTCAGAGTAGTACTGCCAACTGAATGAAAACTTATTTCTTTTTTGCACCTAATTTTGCTTTGGGACACAATCACCTCATCTAATATTGGCCTCAAAAAGCCAGATTTGAAAAAAATGCTAAGCATCCAGCATTAAAAATTTAATCCTACTGGATAAATTTGTTTGGATCATAACATGAAGCAAGTCACATTAAAAAAGTGCTACGCAACTGCATTCTAACATTTCCAACAATGCTAATAATATTTAATGTTAAGTAACATTTAAGATAGATCCTATAAACAGGTTTTCAAAGCAACTGTACAAGCCTGCTCTGAACTAAATTGCAAAATTAAAGACGTGGGAATACTACTCACATTTTGATTTGTAAAACTTAAGAACCCAACTATTTTTAATATTATTTATTTTTATAGATGGATAGATAGAGTGTGAGAATAAAACTAACATAAACCTAAGTTTTTTAAGTTTTACATGGAATATAAATGAAGCTGGTCTATAATACAGTTAAGTGGATTTTGGCTAAAATATTTTCAAGTGACCAGAATAGGCTATTATATAGGCTATAATATAGACCCTTAAATGTGTGTCAAAGCTCTGGCTGTGCCCATGGGTCCTGCACTTCTGGTGGATAGTGTTCAGCCTCAGAGGATTGCTGTGTCCCACCATGCAGACACTTTAATTTTTTTTTTTTTTTTTTTTTTTTTTTAAACTAGAGACAAGGTTCACAGCCCACTGAGCCATATTCATCACAGGCAAACCCATAATTAGAGGGATTTCATCCTCATTAGTCCTGGTTTCCCTATCCAGGGGCAGACTCTGTAGTGGTGTGGGAAGGGTTGGAGGAACCCAGGCTTGCCCACTACTCCAGGCTCTGTCCCAGGGACCCTAATCCAGATGGGGTTTGTTCTACTTCCTCTCAGGCAACTACTTCCCCAAACAATTCCTCCCAGTACATTCCCTCTGGTACCTGCTCCTTCAACACACTCTTCCTGCCTTCACCCAAACTCCTCTCACTTTCAGCACTTTGGTTCCTTCCTCCTCATGTACCTCTCAACTAACAGAAGAGGAGCCCTTTTAAACCAGTCTCAACTGGTTCTTGATTAGCCATAGATGTCTGATTGGCCTGACTCCCTGGGCTCTGGAAGGCTCCTAATTAGCTCCAGGTGTTCTAACTGACCTGATTGTCCAGACAGCTTCTGGAAAGTACCTGCCAGTTCTAGGCCAGCCCCTGCCAGTTTACCCAGGGAACAGAGACCTACTTAATCTAGGGCTCACATACTTTCCTTCTAGCATTATTTTTTTATATCCCTCTGACCTGACCCTGGCACATATGGTAAATTAAAATAAGTAGCAAATATCTTATGAAATCAATGTATTATCTATGCAATTAGATAACTACTGATTTTAATAACTGAATTTTTATGCAACAAAGTTACTTAGAAATTATTGCCAGAGCAGATTAACAAAAAACAAAGACCATCCAGAAGAATGATTTGCCAGATCCTCTAATGCTCCACCACAATGTACACAGTAATCTAACCATCCCAATTTTTTCCCCTCATTTCTTGTCAGCTCATATTCTCTACTTACAGCATTCTCCAATATATTCTATTTAATATTAGAATTAACTGCTAACAAAGGGGTATACAAAGATCAAGCAAATATTAGTTACCTGCACAAACAGAGTGGGTGTCATTTTTCAGGAGGCTATAATAACCATCAGCACAGTCTAGACAAAACTCTCCTGTGTACTCCCTGTTACAACTGCAAGATCCATCTCCATCTCTTGTACCATCTCCATCACATTGACCATTTCCATGGCAAGGTCTTTCTGATCCACCACGACATGCTACAGAGTTAAAACATAACTTAGAATTTTTCACCAGTCCGGGGAAAGAAAAAAACCTCAAAGCTTTATAAAACAAGAGTGTTTTCTATTTATCATCCACCCATTCCCAAAAAAGCCAATCAAAGGTCAAATGGAATTTATTTTTCCTTGATGAAAGAGCACATTATGTGCTCAGTTGTGTGTTCTCTTAACCCCAGTATACAGGTTAATGCCAATAATCAATGTCTCAGGGATATCTGACAATCTTGGTCTGAAAGTAATTATTTTAATTTCCATAAGAATTCTGAAGTTATCTGAAGTTTACCTGTTGCGCTGAATTTCTTTTTATATCATTTCATGAAAAATAGATTTCAGAAAATAGATATGCTGAAAAAGATAACAGAGGACTAGACTGAGGAATGACCCTACCCTTCGCTCAGTTGTGCATATACATCCAAATATTTCAACTCCAATCAGTGCCAGTATGATATAGCTATGTCGTGCCTTCTGGTTAGTAGGGATATTAAAAATCATGCATTAGGGTAACTGTAAGCGCTGAACATCTCAGCAGTTATACAGATACCTGTGCTGCAGACTCTGCAATATAAAGCTTAGCTTTATACTGCAGAGCCCATCGCAAAGCCTCCTCCCCAGGAGCGGAGCTGGCAGCCTTTGCCTGACTGGCTCCTGGGGAGGAGGCTCCACTGACACAGGCTTAACAGACACAGTTAAACTGCTATTTGTTTACACTCAAACATACCTACTGGATACTAGAGTTTTGACTAACTTAATTTACTTAAGTGAATTTGGGTTTGAGGAAGACAAATGAGTTTTGTGTAACTTGGAATTCATTTAATCAGGCTTCATCTATTTATCAACGAACAAAAATAGTGGGATTGCAAAGACTGAAATTCAACTACATACATGTATTAACAATGTTACTTCTAGAAGAGGTCAAGTTTTGAGCTAACCCTATTACCATGACACCACTTTAGAGGGCAGCCTTGGCCAGCCATTCAGCAGTGGCTACAGTACTCACAGATGTAGTGTCCCTTTGATGTAAGCCACTTTTCTTTCCACTCATGTCTTCTGCTCTTTTCCTAGAATCACAGAGCCACTGTGCCCTCCTCTATTCCTGCTCCTAAATCTCTCCTGCTGCCTGTCTCACACTTCTCTTACTTTCCAATCTGACCCTCAGCTCTGGATTTGCCTGTGTCTTCACTACCAGTCTCCAGAATGTTTCGGTGTCTCTGGTTTCTCAACTGCTGTGCCATCCTTCAGTTATACTAGTTATTGCAATATGTACACAAATGTCCTGCTATTTTTGGTATTACTATTGTACCTATCACCACAGTATCTGGGCATTAACACTTCTTTTTACCTCACTGTTATGTTTTTTCCTGCCTAGTCTCCACATCAAGTTAGCATTTCCCTCTCATGTCCTTAGATATGGCAGCTGAATCTACAGCAAGGTTCTAGTTTTGCAAAGCAGTTCAGGATAGACAAGCATTAGATGTCTGGATAAAACAGAGTCAACATACCCAGGAGTTTAAAACTACTGTAATATTTTTAATTTAAAGAAATACCAAGGCAGTCTGGTCCATATGTTCCAGCAGGGCAACAAACTTCAATAGTTTCTATACAAAACCACTTAAGCAGCTCAGGATACTTCTTCTTTCTGTATAATAAAAACATTCATTTCTTAAAAAGGGAAAATATTCATGTATCTAGCTCATCACAACTCAAAATTTTTTACTGTTTGAACTATACGCGTTCAACATAATTCTCAAGAGTAATACATTGTCAAACTTCTCACCTTGACTGATAATATTATTTTAAAAAGTTAAGTATAACTGTAATTTTGAAGGACAATAAAAATAATAAAAAATATACAGATTAAATAATTGTAAAATGGATCACTTTTTTTGTTAACAATGGAAAGAGCCATCTTAATTAAGTGACCAGTTGCTGGAAGTATTCCAGAATTTGATGGTATTCCAAAACCAAATTACTTTAAACCTTTTTTGTTTATTACATTCATTATTTAAATAGTGTTTGTAGTTCTTAGACAAAAAAAAAAAAAAAAAAAAAAAAAAAAGGGAGGGAATAAAGAGCGAAGCAACAATCCAACCAGCTATTTTTGTCTTAAGTTACACAATATAGTCTAAATCAGGGCTACTCAAAATGCGGCCAGTGAGCCGCATGCAGCCTGTGGCCTGTTTGTTTGCGGCCCATGGTGTGGTTTGGGTTTACGCAGGGCTCAATACACACAGCCCACGGGTGGGATCCTTTGAACATGGCCTCCACTGGGAACATGCTCCACAACAGTGAGTCAATACAATGGTCTTCTGTTGATATGCGTTTTAGTAGTTAAATTCCCCGACTGTCATTGCTCATTAGAAGTGCTATCATATGGGTGGAAATCAGGTAAATATTGCATTTTATTAATATCAACAGAACTGACTTAAATGGGACCTGCGGCTTGTGTAGTCTTGTCTTAATCTTTGTATTCAATGTGAAAGAAGCTATTTGCATATATTTGCATATGCATACAACCACACAAGTTGTGGCTCTCGGCATGTGCTATGAGTATCATTGTGGCCCCAGGGGCTTCCAAAGTTGAGTAATCCTGGTCTAAACAGTAGCAGCTGTGACTACCACATCTAATTCCTTTTAGGGATGTGATTGGGTAACTAGTTACCCTTACTGGGTGATGCTTAAGTTTAGTTATTAATATTACAGTAGAAGTCAACCATTGATCAGGATGGGAACAGTAACAAGTCAAGGGATTGCACCAAAGATTTAAATGCTACTTCTGTACATTGAGTAACAATCTTTGATAACTGCAAAATAAGGCATACTGGAAAATATCCTAACTATACATACAAAATGATTGTGTTTATCTTTTTTTTTTTGTTGGAGAGGTAACAGCAAATGTAGATTTTAGTATCATTCTGGATAGTTTTCTGAAAACATGCACTCAGTGTATAGTGGCAGTCCAAACCCGCCCCCCAACCAACAACAATGTTGGGAATAATTAAAAAAAGATATTAAGAATAGATAGCAAGACAGAGGAAATATTTTTTTCTTTCTAAATCCATAGTACACCTACACCTTGAATAATGTGTGCAGATGTGGTTGTCTCATCTCCCCTTCCCCCTAAAAAAAGAAAAAGAATACTGGAAAGGTTCAGAAAAGGGCAACAAAAACAATTAAGGGTATGAAACAGCTGCCCTAAGAGGAGAGATTAAAACAACCGGGACTTCTTATCTTGGAAAATAAATGCCTAAGAGGGGGATATTTTGATGTCTATATAATCACGACTGGTGTGGAGAAAGTAAATATGGAAAGAAGAAAATAACACAAGAACTAGGGATCATTAAATGACAATAGACAAGTTTAAAAATCATGCATAAGTATTTGTTCACACAGTACGGATGTAAGCGACTAGTTGACTATCCGATAAGCAGATTGGATAGTCAAGGAGGGATAAGACTAGTCGCTTCACCCTGCCCTTGCTGCCTCTATCATAAAAATGGGGGGGCGGGAGAAGGGGGAGTAGAGCAGGAGCTGGTGCTGGGGGGGAGCTGCCGGGCTCTTTATACACTTCAAAAGCAGAAGCCCTGTAGGGAGCATGGGGCTTTCTTTTGAAATGTACAAGAGCCCCGCTGGGAACGTGTGTACATTTCAAAGACTCAGGCATCACAGGGTCCAGCAGGGATTCCCTGTAGCACCTCAGCCTTTGAAATGTACACATGCTCCCTACCTAACTGCGAGGCTTCCGCTCTTGACCTATAGCAAGAGCCCAGCAGGCTTAAAGGCTTATAGACTAATCAAACAGTCGGAAATTCCATCTACTATTCGATTAATTAATTAACCTAAATTTAACATCCCTATTGCAATGCAGAGTCAATCTTTGGAACTCCCTGACAAAAGATATCATGAAGTCCAAGACTTTAACAGGGTTCAAAAACATTTAGTTCAGTGAGAACAGGTCAATCAATAGCTATTAGCAAGGACTGGCATGGCTGCTGTCTCTAGCCTCTGTTTGTCAGGGCAGGGAATGGGTAATGGGATGGATCACTTTATTACCTATCCTGTTCATTTCCTCTGGGGCCCCCTGGCATTGGCTACTACCAAAGGACAGGATACTGGGATCCTGATCCCTGGCTCCCAATGCACTGCCCCTTTGAAGAGCCAGTCACACACTTCAAAGGGGCAGTGCAGCATTAACACCTGCAATTAATGTGTTAAAAAAAATTAACGCGTTAATCCGTCTCTGCATTAACTGCAGATGTTAACGCACATCAATTGACAGCCCTAGAAAAAAACAAAATACTACTGAGTTATTGCAGCATGGCACAAAGAAAAAGTGAGAGCTCAGCTATTATTATTGATCAAACACAGGATTTGGTAATGATGGATTGCCCTGACATTTATCCACAAAGACCTCATTAGAAACTGTTACCTACAGTTTGAACCACCAATTCTCTATGTGTTCTTCATGCTCTTCTACCATGTTGTTGCATTCAAAGTTACTACTGTCACACAGGTTTTCTATGATCTCTACAAGACGGATTTCACTAAAAGGAAAAAAATTACAAGTTTTAAATGAAAGAATATTATGTGATCACCAAGTATCTGCACTCCAATCTTTTAACTTTTACTACATTATCATTTTGTAGTTGTGATTTGGACCAGTTTCCTCAAGATAGCAAAACAGACCCTGCAGAAGCATAATGAAATAGCTAATGTTGCATCATCAACTAAGAAGCCAGCCCCAAAGAAGAACAAAAATCGCAAGAACCACTTTTAATTTTACCATTTCTGTGTGTAGATTATGCTGCAGGGGTCAGCAACCTTTCCGAAGTGGCGTGCAAAGACTTAACCCTCCTGTCCTGGGCCATGCTGCTCTCCAGGAGATGTGGGGGTGTGGAGGAAGGCTCTCTCCACCACGCACCCCATGGACCACCTGAATCAATGCAAACCTTTCCGTGGACTACCAGTTGCTAATAGAAACTCATTGTTAATTACACTCAAACAATTTTGTTAGTGGTACAGCGGGGAAGAAATGGTTTAATTTAAATTATTAAATAGATTAAGCATTTTAACTCTCATGTTAGTTCAGCAAACTTCATTTTAGATAAAGTAAAACATGTCCAACACAAAAGGTTTTAATGTTTATTTATGGCAGGGGTGGGGAACCTTCCCATACGCCAGATTTACTTTTCTGGGGTTCCAGAGTTAGTGGATTTTGTGGAGCCCCTTAGGCTCTGAGGTGGAAACAAAAATGAGGGGTTCAATGTACAGGACAGCGCTGCCAGCAAGTGGGATAAGGATGCAGGATGGGGTGAGGACGACAGGATCTGGAAGGGAGTGTGGTGACAAGGGGTTGGGGAGTAATGCAGAAAAGGTGAGAATGAGGGATGTAAGCAACTAGTTGACTATCCCATAAGCTTATTGGATAATCGAGCAGTGTTGAGAGTAGTCGCTTTCCCCCCTTGCTGCCTCTATCAGAGAGGGGCTGCAAGGCGGGGTGCGGGGAGGAGAGCAGGAGTCGGTGCTGGGGGGAGCCATCTTAAAAGCCAGTTCTCCCCAGCACTGTCTTCGCGGGGGGTAGGGAGGTAAAGGCACAGCAAGAAACAGTGTGAGCGGAGACTGAAGCAGTCTGCTCCTACCGGTTCTAACGTGATTCTGCTTTTGAAATGTACAAGAGACCCAGGCGGGCTCTTGTACATTTCAAAAGCTCAGGCCCTGCAGGGAGTATGGGGACAGCAGGGGAGTTCCTCACTGATCCCACACTCCCTGCGGGGCTTCCGATTTTGAACTGTAGCAAGAGCCCAGAGTTGAAATCCCACTAACTATTGGATTGCTTAATCAATCTAAACTTAACATCCCTAGAGAGAATAGCTAGCTGGGGAAGGAGGCAAATAAGTGGGGAGTAAAGGAAAGTGCAGTTTCTGCAAAGTAAAATTATATCTTCCCTCACGTCTTCCCTTTGCTCCCGCCTCGCTCCCCCTGTATCACAGTGTAACCTGTGGCCCCTCCCGTCCTGCCCCCTCAGCTTGTTCCCCCGCGTTGCCCCATGCCCCTCAGTGCAACCCTTTCCCCCTCCCATCCTGCCCCTGCATCTTTCTTCACTCCTCCTCCTGCCCCCAAATCCCTGTGCCCCCAACGTGCTGACTGGCAGGGCAGCAGCACTGGGGCAAGGAGAGATGGGGGAGGGAAGCAGGGCAGAGTCTCTTCCCCGCCTGGATCAGCCCTTCGCCTGCAGCTCCTGGGCTGGGGTAAGCAGAGCCCGGGGCTGCCCAGGGTTGGTTCCAGCGTGATCGGGCACAGAGGGGCGCTAGGGAAGGGGTTCCCCGCCCCTTGCACACAGCCCGCGCTCCACTTGTGACCAGGCCACCTAGCTCCAGCTCCGCTCCCTCCCAAAGCAAGAAGCCTGTAGCCTGGAGGAGGGGGGTTAGCCCCTTAGCTCCCAGGAGCTGCACGCCCAGGCTGGGCAGGGGCAGTCCCAGGGACGCATGCGCTTCTGCCACTCCCCACTCCTAGCAGTAAGACAGAGCTAGTGCTGCAGCTGCGCAACTGAGGCTGGAGCTGCAGCACAAGCTCCTGGCTGCGCCAGTGGGGGGCTGGGGAAGGGGGGGCTGGGGCTGAACTCCCGCTCCACAGGAAATCAGATCACTTGCGGCACATGTACAGGGGATTGCCAACTCCTGTTATACTGGAATGCAAAAGGGAAAAAAAGAAAATATCTTCAATTTCATTATTTAATATTAATTTAATGTAAAATTAGATACTGACAATATAAATCCACAACTTTGCTAGCAACTCAAATCTAGTTTCATATAAGCATTTTATTACATAGAGACAAAAATTCAATACTGAATTTGCAGATTGGGAGAAGACTGCAATTCAGACTGGCAGGCTTTTTATCCTGCATATGAAAGAAATGGGAAAGTAAAAAACTGTTCTTGCACTGAAAAAGGAAAAAAGTCTGGACCTTTGGATTGATGTCTGCCGAAGTTGGTCCAATAAAGGATATTACATCACCCACCTTGCCCCTCTAATATTCTGGGACCAACACTGCATTCTACAATAGCACAGACGTTCAGGGAGCAATTCTCCATTTAACAAACGCTTATGCAACAAATATGAAAGCAATTTGGGATAAAGACCAAACCTATGATAGTCTTCTCTCTGTCACAGTTAACGCAATAAGTGGCTAAATAAAATAGCCTCAAAAGATTTTCAACAACATGAGATAACAGAGCTTACTTTTTGGTGAAAAAAAGTCAGATAGAGACTTAAAACACTGAATTGTATTCTTCAACAAAGACTGCCAACACCTCTGGAAGTACCACACTGATTGTATTTTATCCAGAAGTACTACAAACATAGCTTTATTTTGTTATTCTACAAAATATGTTCAATAGTAATGCTTCTATCCAGACTACTATGGCATTACTACAGATTAGAAGCATGACTGAGTCAAAGTAAAACTTCATAAATATACTGTACCTGAATTCATACTTGGATAGTGTTTTCTCTTCCCAAGCAGTGTTCCCACCACCAAAATTCTTCTTTGCTGTATCTGCCAATCCCTACAAGATAAAGTTAAAAAACAAAGTTTCATTGAAACAATCATTCATATAAATCTTTACTATTAAAAAGTGAATCACTCTTAAAGTGTAGCAAGCAAGCCATATCTTATTACTTTCACAACCTGCAGTTACTATAGCCATTTTGTGAAGCTTAAGATCAAACGTTACATGAGACAAAGAGGGGACAGGCAGTGGATGGGGGGAGGGGGGAAGGGAGACGATAAACGAAACAAGAAAGTTGCAATAACATCACTTAGTGCCTAGATTTGTCACTTCCATTTCACATCTCCATTAAGATTAGCTTCCTCCCTGCCATACGGGAATCCGAGCGGAATCCCACCAGCCTGGAGTGAATGGAAGTTGAGCCTTTGAGTTTAGCGGGGCCGGGATTTCACCCCCCCACGCGGGTGCTAGCGGGATGCTCGCAGCCCACATGCCCGCACGGCTAGAACAGAAGAGGCAGGGCGACGAGGGGCGAGTGCCGCAGCGACGTGCCCAGGCACAACTGGGGGGGCAAAGCTCATGCGCTTCGCAGCCCCTGCCGAGATGCGCGGCGAGCCTCTCGTTCGGCCCCAGCCCCGGCGCTCCACGGCGAGGCTCTGCCCCGGCCCCACACGCTGCAGCTACAGGGGCCCGGACGCCCAGCGCTGCGGCTCCCCCGCCCACCTGGTTGAAGCGGTCCGCTATGCCCCGGCAGGTGGCGCAGGCCTGGCGGGGCCGCGGCCCGGCGCCCAGGGCAGGGGGCAGCAGCAGGGCGGCGCACAGCACCAGCCAGGCGCCCGCCGGCGCAGCGCCGGCCCCGGGACAGGGTTTCATGGCGCGGCGGCCTCTCGCCCAGGAGCCGGCTCCCGGCAGCGCCGCGCAAGCCCCGCTCCCCTAGCAACCGGCGCTCCAGCCGCTGCCCCCATTCGGATTTCCGCGTCAGCTCCACGCACACGCTCCACTCCAGCGCCCATTGGAGCAGACAGCGAGCCCTTAGGAACGTGGTCCAATCGGAGCTCGCCACGCTCGGGGCCAATGAGAACCCCACGTGTAAGCCCAGGGCCAGGCCGGGCAGGAAGCCACAGAAGGAAAAGCGAGGGGCGGGACCAGCTGCGCGATCAGCGGTCATCTTAAGTCCGGGCAGCCGTGAGCCCCGCCGCGACCTCGTACCAGAGCCCATTTTCGTTAGAAGCGCGGCGTACAGCGGGGCGTCAGGCGGGGAAAGGGAAGGGGTTCGAATGCCTGCCGTGCGCGCTTTGCCCGAATCCAAGATGGCCGCCTGCAGCCTCCGCTGCCGTCAGGTGACCTGAGCCTTTCTGGCCGTCACGTGCTCCCCGTGGAGCCTTGTGCGAGTAGGCCACGTGGCTGAAGGGTTGTAGGTGGTGAGTTCAGGCGGTTGCGGAGGCGGGGTGGCTGCTAAGGCTCGGGAGCGGGGAAGGGGCAGGTGTGCAGCCTTCACTCCCGTGGGAGCCCCGTCACGCGCGGCGCCTCCAGGGGAGGCTGGAGGGGGCTGAGTGAGGATGCTGGGGATTAATGTTACGTGCCGTGTCCGCGCGTGACCGGCCCCCGCGCGGACAGTGGCGGTGGAGCGCTGTGCGAGCCCTGCCCGGAGCGCTGTGCAGCGGACGGAGCGGGGGTGCCCCGCCAGCCCGGCTCCCACAGCGGGAGGCAGGGCTGCCCCGGGCAAGCAGGGTGATGTTTTCAGTACTGCGTGGGAGAGAGCAGCGTTCCGTGTCGCCGTCGCTAAGCCATGCCTGGTTATAATGTGCAGGTGCAGCCGGGGGCCCATCTAGACTTGTCTCACCCCCGCCGGCCTCGGAGAGCCACACAGTTGGGTCACTGAGGAAGCCGGGCGGAGGGTGCGGGGAATCTAAGCTCCAGGCCGTGCAAAAAAACCCGGGCAAAAAATGACAAAAGTTTTGTGTTTTGACAACAGTCACATAAATATTCACATCTCATAATATTTGCTAGTAAGACTATAAATAGCATATTTGTAACAGCGTATCTTCCCCAACCATCCATTTCTGTCAAAAACCCTTCCCTTAAAGGAAAGCTCCATTGATTAACTCTGAGGCCTGAAAAGCATCCCCGAGAAATCTGATGCATTAAAAGACAAAAGTAAATGTTCACATTATCCACGTTTATTAAAGTATCCTTCAGTATTTTGTTATTTGTATTAATCACTGTCAGAAGAAAACACATGTTCTCTTGAGCTTAGAATTGCAGTCCCATATTACAGTTTTCTGTCTTTGCCCCAAACTCAAAACCTAGAAAGAGTTTTGCACTGTGTGCACCCCATCACTTCATTTTGTAGCAAACACAACCCCTCCCTGGTGGTTGAGGGAGCCTGGGATAGGCTTTTCTGACTTTATACTTTTAAGGCCACCTTCAAAACAGCTGCTACAGCTCAAGGAAAGAAAACTATATTGTGACACATCCCAAAGATACAGAGCCTTGGAGTATTCTAATTCTGAATGCACTTAATTAAGTGAAAAGGAAAAAAAAATTGTTGTAAAAAATGTAATGTTGCAAAACCCATCCCTCAAAAGTTTAAATTGTACAAACAATCCTAACTCAGCTCACTTGGTACGTAGTCTTTAATTACGTGATCTCTTACTGTTTTTTTCTACAGGATCTCCAAATCCAGTGCATTTTGGCAGTGCTTTGAGTGAAAATCAAGGTTGTATACTGGTGAATGAAGGTCTGTAAGACCGCTGACTCATTTGTTATAGAAGTTGGAATGTTTGAAGTGAATGAGGCAGGGAACTGCAGGAAGAGAAAAGATGGTCTTATGATTAAGGCAGTTGAATAGGAGGAGCCTGAGATAATTTGATTCTGTTTCTGCCTCTGCATATAATGCTAGGCAAGTTCCTCGTTATTTTGGGTGCCCAGTTTGAGACCGCTGAGGCCTGATTTGTAGAAGTGCTGAGTATTCACAATTGAAATAGAGGTATTTGGGAGCTGTGCTATGAACATTTGAAATGCTATAAAATGTTAAGTACTCTAAAAAATCAGGTTTTCGTTTTCTCAGGCTATTTAAAATTAATGGACACATGACTTCATTCTCTCTGCCTCAACTCTCTAGTGGTAAAATATGGAAAATACCACCCCTGCCACCTTGAGAAGATGTAATGACGATAAATTCATTAATGTTTTTGAAGCATTCAGCTATTATAGTGATAAGGCCACAGGAAAGTCCACGGGGAACTTAATAATTCTGAATTCAGAGAAGGGTCTGAAGAATGTCAGATTTATTGTACATAGGGCCACATAATGAATAATCAGTATAAAACAAAATATTGATTAGCTGCTCATTGAGTGAGTACTGTCTGTCCTGTGCACTGACTGATGCAGGGCTCCTGTGGGGAAAAATAATGTATGATCAGTAAGTAAAAGCTGTATCATATTGCACGTACATCAGAGGGTCAAATTTAGGGTTAATATGCAATCTTAATAATGGCATTTCCTAATTTTTAGGTGCTTAAGTTTGCAACTTTTGACACAAGTACAACAAAAGGAAGTTAATTTCCTAAGTTTTAAATAAACTTTACCTTAGCTCTTCCTGTGCCTCCAATCCACGCATCGGCCTGTCCAGTTCCTCCATTCATAAGTCACTCACTAGAGCAGGACTACTCAACAAGTGGCTCGTGGCCCATTTGTTTGCAGCCTGCAATGTAGTTTGGGTTTACACAGGGCTCAACACATGGCCCGCGGGTGGGATCCTTTGAAGATGGCCTCCACTGGGAACACGCTGCACAATGGCCAGTCAATATAATGGTCTCCTGTTGATATGCATTTTAGTAGTTAAATTCCTGGACTGTCATTGCTCGTTAAAAGTCCTGCCATATGGGTGGAAATCAGGTAAAATATTGCATTTTATTAATATCAGCAGAACTGACTTAAATGGGGCCTGCGTGTTGTGTAGTCTTGTCTTAATCTTTGTATTCATGCCAGTCAGTGTGAAAGAAGCTACTTTATATATATATATATATATATATATATATATATTTGCATATATATGCTAACACGCTTGAGTTGCGGCCCTCAGCATGTGCTGTGAGTATCATTGTGGCCTCTGGGGCATCCAAAGTTGAGTAGCCCTGCACTAGAGGTACTTCTTCTCAAGTGATGTCAGCACATTCAGTGTATCCTTTGTCACTGTTTTATGTTAATTTTTCCTTGGCCTTCCTTGCTTTCTCTTTCCTCCCTTAGGTACTCAGTTCAATTCTTCGCTAGCTTGTCTCTCATCTTTCAGAGTTGTCTCGGAGGGGTAGCCATGTTAGTCTGTATCTGAAAAAAAGAGGAATCTTGTGGCATTTTAAGAGACTAACATATTTATTAGGGCATAAGCTTTTGTGGGATAAATATGTATGTATATGGAAGAAGTTGCTTGGGTTAATGAGGCTAATTAAGTCAGGGTGGAAGTGGCTCATTCACAGCATTTGCTGTGGAAATGTGAATATCCAGAGAGGGGTCTAGAATAGGTATGTCCTCAGATACTTGGTACAGTTTGCAGATGGTGGGACACCCTAATGATGTCTAGTTATTTCTACTGTGTCGTTTATACACAGGTCCCCATTTCCTAATCCTTGTAAGGGAGATTCTGCCTTGTGTGGGCCTTTGTAAATTTCTTCTGATGGGGAATCAAAAGGAAAACGATATGTCTTGGTGCACCTGGAAATATCTTCACCACGGACCCAACTCAAAGGGAAAAAGGCAGACAGTATCTTCTTATTTCTGGACAGTCTGCTTAGCTGGTTTCAACGCGTCCTTCGGACTGGGGTACTGACATTAGGGTCGCTCTGTCAGGCTTTCCCTGGGAGTTTGGGGTACTCCACCTAGAATTGGGGGTGGATATCTCCTGAATGGGAGTTTCTCTTGTGGCTTCAGGAGTTGTTCAGTTAAGTATATAATAGGATAACCGTTTATCAGGGTTATTGGTTACCGTGAATGGTTACACGCAGACTCTGGTCCCAGCCCCAGCAAGCTGGCTGCCGTTCCATGCTGTCGGTACAAGTAACTGTATAACTCTGACATTTTCAGCAGTTACCCAATTACTCGCTTTTTAACATTCCTACTTCCAGTAGTTTCCAGCTAAGGATGAACTTGCCCCATACCTGCCTGCAATTTCCTCCTTTTAAAAAGTCTCCTCTTTACCATACAGAATTAACAGGGCTGTGGGGAGGGGCAGAGAGGAAGGTTAGTCCTGCACATAGAGTCTTTCTGATCCTTTCCTCATCGGTGTGGAGCCTATGCACCCCACCACAGACTTGCTCGTGTATCCTTTTCTCTGCCGCTTGCTGCCCTAATTGTGCATACTTGGATTATTGTACATTTGATATGTTTTGTTTATAGTTTGGCTGTTGTTGTTCTGTTGTTCATTGGCTCCCAACCCAGAGGGTCTTCACTGTGTTGTTAGCCAGCATAATTCATATACCTCCTTTGTGCATTCATCTTCCTAAGTGCAAGATTGTAGCCCCAGATACCATTGTGTCACTCCCTGCTCACCTTGTGTCATTGACACCCTGTTCAGAGGGTACTTTTTCAATTTTTGTGTAACCTGTACCAGTTTTCCTGTTCTATACAAAGTATTTTGTGCACATTGCACGTGCCTATTCTGGTTACAGATTTAGTGATAGGGATTAAATACTTTGAGCTCTGCATTTTCTTTTGGCTCATTGAGAACTGTCAAACTTGTGTTTTTACTTTTATCTGTACCTACCATTCTCAAATTTCAGTTGGACTGAACTGTTTCAGTTTCTATAAGGTTTTACCTGAATGGATAGCAAACCCAGCTGCAGAACACCCCTCTTTTATCCGGGCTTTGGACTGGCTTTGTTATTAACAGTGACAGTGAGAAAAGTTACAAAGCAAGAAAATGAGGGAAAAATCCTTTGTGTGAAACCAAAGTGACATCTGGACAGATAATCAACAGTGCTGGAACCTTTATTTTTACAACACACATCTCTCTGTGATTCTGTTGTCCAGCAACATCTGTGGTCCAGCTTTGGCGGTAGCTCTGTGGGTTCTCTGGGACTGGAGCACTCATAGGGGAAAAATAATCCCCTCTCTGCCTCCTGCCCCCTCCACTCCCCCTTCTTCCCCCACCCTCCCAGAGCTTCTAGAGTGCTGCAAATCATTTGATTTGTGGCATTAAAACATAGGGAGGAGCTGGGATGGAGCACAGTTGGGGAAGAGGCAGGGCAGGTGGAACAAGGATGAGTGTGGGACTCGTTTGCAGATCCCTGGATGTGGCTATCTTCAAATATAAAGTGTATAGCTGCAAATTTACAGGGTTCTGAATAAAAAAAAGTGTATCAACATTTGTATCCATGGATTCTCAGGCCTCTGCTGAAAGCAGAATGGCGAGGCTCAGGACTCCTGGATTGAATTCCAGGTTCTCAGGATGTTACAGACCATTATACCTCTGATCCCTTCTATTTCTGCCCCTTGTGTCTGGTCTCTGGCCCAGTTTTCCTCTTGGCTTGTGTGTTGTTTGCTCCTCTCTGCTTCTCACCCTTCTTCATTCTAATTAAGTTACCCCCTTTTCTATTCTGCCAGGCGGCATTCGGAGCATGTAAGAAAGAGACTCCTTGCTCATAGTTCCAGTGTATGGCACCACACTAGCCCATGGAAGCCAGGAGGACCAATTACAAAGAAAGTTTTGTTCAGTACTCACATTCCAAGTGTTCTCAAAAGATGGCCCACCCGTAAACTTGGTCTCTCCCCACCAACCTGATCCTCTAATCCATATCCCTCATGCTGCACTGACTCGGCCTCCACTATACCGCTATCCCTCAGTTGCTCTGTGGGGATGGAACTTATGCAGTCTAACCAGGATGTGTGTGTGTGGGCTTGGGGTGGAAGGGAGCATGATGTCAGCAGATGGAATCCACAGAGAGTATAAGTACCAATCTCTAACATCCCACTACTGAGCATGGGTGAGCTACGATGTTTTCATGGGAACAGCAACAGGCACATTCCTGATACCAGGATGAGCAACGGTTGCAAAAATTTTAAACGAGAAAAATATATTGTGTCCTGATTTTGTTCTTATAAACATCTGAACTGTTTTTCCGGAAACTGCCTCAGGGTGCGTATACACAGCGGCACTAGCTTGAATTAAGCTATGCAATTTGAGCTATGCAAATTTTGAAGATTATTTCGAGATTAGTCTATTTTGAAACTTAATTTTGAAGTAGACCTCTATTTCGACAAGTCCCCGAATCCTCATGGAATGAGGTTTACCGTGACGTCAGAATAGCAAGCCCGTTGTTTCGATTGAATTTTGAAATAACGGGCGTGCTGTTAAGACACGGAAAATGCTATTTCGGGATACTGGCCGTGCCACTGTCCAGACGTACCCTCAGAAGATAAGTTTATTTCTGACATCAACAGAAAATTGGTCCAATAAAAGATATGACATCACCCGTCTTTTCTCTTTAATATCCTAAGATCGATATGGCTACAACAACACTGCATACAATCATTAGAGTCAGGCTATTTCACACCAATGGAAGGGGCAAATTACAAAGATACAGAATACACTGTGCCACCAGCTCCTTTTACGCTTGTAGTTGGCAGTATGCTATTTGGAGAAAAGTGGTCTCTTAGGGTAGCGCATAAGGCTTTACAGATCAAAGCCAAAACCTTAAACTTCAGGCAGCCAGTGCAAATCATGGAACACTGGCTGAGTATAATATATATGAAAACCCTGATTGATTATTTGATCTGTTAGTCATGCAGTAGGCTATGTGTACAGTGGGATAGACTTTCATTTTTTTAGTTTATTATAGTGCATTAGTCTCTCTTTTTCCCTTTGTAGACACTAGCATGATGCTATTTCATTCCCCCCCCCCCCCCCTTGTTAACCTTTATCTCTGTTAATAGACTAGATGTGGATTTCAAGTTCAGCATGGCTGAGAAGAGGAGCTCAGGTGGACAATCTCTCCTGCTGTTGCTGATCATTGCTGTGGCCTTTGCTCATTTAACTGTCTGTCCATTTACAAAAGTGGAGGAGAGCTTCAACCTGCAAGCCATCCATGACATTGTGTACCACAGATTGGACTTAGAGAAGGTGAATAGGAAAGAGGACGTTATTATTTATGGTCTGTTCAAGATAACCAGCTCTCTCTTTGCTGACCAGCACAAATGCAACATGAAACATAAGAGCATTATTTATCAAGTTGTGCCACACCAGAGGTGGGCAAATACCAGCCTGCGGGCCGGATCTGGTCCACAAGGGTTAGCTTCTATAGGCCCCCACCATTACATTTAGCTGCATGGCTGCAGGTACTGGCAATCGCAGCTCCCATTGGCTGTGGATCACTGTTCCCAACCAATGGGAGCTGCAAGAACTGGAGTTTCGGTCTACACCACTTCCTGCCACTCCCATTGTCTGGGAATGGCGATCTGCAGCCAACAGGAGCTGTGATCGCTAGTACCTGTGGCTGTGCAGGTAAACATAGCAGCAGTGGCCTGCCAGGGGTTAACAATGGTGAATGGCCACTGTGTTATTGCCCACCCCGGGCCACATTCATCTATTCTTAGTCATTATTTCTAGCTTGCTTGTCTTCTCTTTTATTTGCAGTACGATCATCATGAATTTCCTGGAGTTGTCCCAAGAACATTTCTTGGACCAGTCTTTATTGCTGCACTTTCCAGCCCAGCTATATATATGCTGTCTAGATTGCAAATGTCCAAGTTTTACTCCCAACTGATAGGTATGAACTTTAAATTGGGTCTGAAAGAATAATGCTGTATTCTGCAGTACTTGTCTGTGACAGGGTTGTAAGGTATAATGCTGGAGACTATAGTAGTATATTGATTTTATATGTGTACTTGAAAGATGGGAGTTATTTAACTTAATGCTAACTTAAAGATTCCACCATGCTTTTAGGAACAGCTAAACCACACAAAGTTATACTAAAGTAACAGAGTTCTAACTAGGGATGTAAAATCCTGATCAATCAGTTAACTTATTAAACATTAGGTTAAACTAATGTCTAACCAGTTAACCAGCTAAGCAGGATCTGGGCAGGGGACCCAGCTGGAGCAGCCTCCAGCCCATGGGATTCCCGTTTCCAGTCCCCACAGCTCCCACTCCCAGCCCCTGCGTGGAGCAGCTCCTGTCCGCAGCGGGCCGGGCTCCCTGTGGACAGAGGCTGTTCCGGACACTCTCTACACATCGGGGCTGCTCTGGATGAGAGCAGCCCCTGTCCAGAGCGGGCACTCTGTGGGTCTGGAGCAGTGGGTGGGGAGCTAATCCAGCCCCTACCAGTTAAGCAGAACTGGTAAACCTTTCACATTCCTAGTCCTAACAGAAAAATAAGGGGATGGGGGAAGGGAATTTAGAATTCACTTCAAAGTTATTTGTGACACATTTTGTTTTATTTAGACATCACCATCTACTGGAAGTCTGGTGGGTTTGTCTACCTGCTTGTGGAGGGGACACATGGACACACACATACACAAGCACTCACTTGACATAGATGTGATACTACAGGGTCCACCACCTCCTAGTGTAGGAGTGGGCGATAATTTTAATGTGGGGGGGGGCCCACTTCAAATATTTCTGAAGTGGCTCTGAGCCATCCCGGAAGAGGCAGAGCCAGGAGATGTCTCATGCTCCCCCACTCACAGACCCTGATTGTCCAGGGGTGGGGGAGTGTGAAATCTTTGCCCTCCCCCCCACCTAGAGAGAATCGCCAGCTGTTTTGAACAGTTTACCGTTCCCTCAAGGTGCCATGGTGGGAGGAGACTTCTCGCACTCCTCCTGCCCTCAGGCCAATCAGGGGGTGTCCCCACCCCGCGGGGTGCATGGCAGCTAGAGAGAACCGCCAGATGGCAGTTCCCTCTGGTGTCAGGGGGGAGGAGATTTTGCACACTCCTCAGTCCCCGGGTCTTGATTAGCCTGGGGTTGGGGGAGTGGCAGGGCAGTTGCAGGCCCTGCACTTGTCTTCTGGGCTTCTCCTTTGTCCAGGGCTTGCTGTTCCCTAGCTCTGCAGACCCTTAAAGGGGCAGACTTCCCTGCTACACCACCCTATGTAACATCACTCACAGAGCTCAACCGCTGTGATACTGAATCATAACCAAACAAGGATAGATTGCATTGGGTATTATTTTTTATTTTAAGTCTGATCTAAAATATTGTAATATAATTTGCCTGGTTCTTTATAAACTCTTACTCCATCTTTTAAATATTGAGCTACTTTTGTGTTTGTGCAGTAGTAATTTAATATTTCTTCACGTTCCTCTCTATTGTTGCCTCTGTCAATAAGTAACTTGACATTTTTTTTTTTTTAATCTGTGATTTTTTTTTTTTTTAAAGTTCGAGGAAGTCTGGGGCTTAGTGTGATTTATGCGTTATGGAAGTTAAGGAAAGAAGTTAGAAAGCAGTTTGGATCAACTGTATCAACGATCTTCTGTCTAATAACTGTTACTCAGTTTCATCTAATGTTTTACTGCACCTGAACACTTCCCAATATGTTCGCATTTCCTGTTGGTAA
Source organism: Rafetus swinhoei (assembly GCA_019425775.1). Classification (NCBI taxonomy): domain Eukaryota; kingdom Metazoa; phylum Chordata; order Testudines; family Trionychidae; genus Rafetus; species Rafetus swinhoei. The sequence goes on from CM033437.1 coordinate 314,275,248, forward strand.
GCATTTGTTTTGAGTGTGTCATTTATATTTTGGAATTATTTCTGACTTTATTGCTAGTGAATGCATATGGATAAATAAATGTGGTCAGACCAGGTTAATGTATATATGTCTGATGGCTGGACTGTGTGGTAAGGAGTCTGGAGAATTATGATAGTATGTTTTATAGAACATGAGTTAAAATGATTTGTTAAACTGAAGTGGTATTTAAACTGAACATATAGGGAGTTTACCATGTGACTTGGATTAAATAGAGATTTGGGGTTTTTTGAGATTTATTTGATTTATAAAGCATGCAGACACCGGATAGCCTCTAGACATTTCTGCAATTTAAAAATCTTTAGTAGAGGTAAAACTAGTCTGTGCTGGGCACAGACCTTCCTCAGGGACCAGTCTGAGATTATTCAGTGAACTCCCTTCTAAAATAAGGAACACCAGAAACCTTACTACCTTCCTTTCTAAGTGCAATATGCACTTCTTTGACCTGATCTAAATGCATTTGAAGAATAAAAAACCCCCTCCCAAACCAAAAATTCTACCACACACTCAATTCTCCCCATGGAAATAGGTTGGGACAACCAACCAGCCACGTGACAGGTATTAGTCAAGTGACTTCATGCTTTTCTGGAAGGTGTTCACATGAGGGCAGTTTAAGAATCTATATTTGAACAGAATAAAAAAACAGAATCATCAGGTGTCGGTACAGCAGTAACTTTTTTGAAGCACTGTACAAGTTATAGAGACACCTAAAATACTTTTCTACTACAGGTTGAACCTCTCTAGTCCAGCAACATCAGTGGTTCGGCATAATTTAGCCGGATGTCCTCTTTTCCTGGGTGTGGCCTAGTTTCCCACGGTCCCATAAGTTCGTTTATAGCCACCAGTCCTGGTTCTCAGTGTTCTGTGCTGTTATTTAGCTCTAATTTATCCTAAATGTTTTCTAAGAGCCCAGTAAGCGGTGGAAGTGTCGATAGTGTAAGTAGAAAATATTGATCTCCCATGGTTCAGCAAATTCTCTGGTTTAGTACTGGTCAGGTCTCAAGGATGCCAGACTAAAGAGGTTCAATCTGTATTACCCTGTCATATAAATAATCACTGTAATTCTACGTGGATGCTTTGTGATCATGACTGGTCCTCAATATGATCTTAGTTAGGATGTGGCTTTACACAATGAAAAATGTTTAGAACCCATAGTATATAGAGATGTGACACATTCAGCTAGCCACCTGAATGTATTCTCATTTCCTTGTTCTTAGTAGGGATGCTAAATTTAGATTAATGAGCTAATCGAATAGTTGATGCAGTTTGCACTGGGTCAGTGGGGGAGACACTGCCAGTTTGAAATGCAGCATGGAGCCAGACTCCAGACTGATGACAACCCAGCTGACCCCAGGCTCTATGCAGCACTGCTACTTTGAAACGCTGCATGCAGCCCGGGCCGGCTGGAGACTCCGGGCCAGCCCCAGGCTCCACACGGTGCTGCCGCTTTGAAGCATCCTTCCGGCCCCCCCTTGCTGCCTCTTTCTTATGGAGGCAGGAAAGTTTTCAGTACCCTGTCACAAGTAGAGTTATATGTGTCACTAATTATATATTCTCCTCAGGGAGGGATTCAAGATTCCCTCCATTGAGATATGTCCTTTTCCTAGTTAGCTCGTGCATCAAATTAGAGTATTTTAAAAAGGGCCCCATTCTGCATACCTTTTCCTGGCTTTGTGAAAGCTTTATTGCAGTAGGAGTACAGAATCAGGCCCAAAAAAGGAAGGAGCTAGTTGAATTAAAAAACTTTAAAGATATCCAGTGGTTAATGTAGTGGGGTTTTTAAAATCTTTTTACAGTTCTCCTGGCACTTACATCTTGGATACAGCAAAAGCATGCACCATTTATTTGGTTCTCAGCACTGGCAATTATTGTCTTCAGATCAGAGCTCTGTATATTCTTAGGTCTCATGCTTCTGGTGACATTATTAAGTAAAAGAATTTCCATTTTAAAGATGCTTTCTCATGCTGTTGCTGCTGGCCTTTTTTGGTTAGGTAAGTGCTTATTTTTTTATTGAATGTAATATCTAATATTGCCTCTTTTCTAAGGTCCTTTATTTAAAAATATGCCTGCAGTAAAACTTACTTAATAGAAAGAAAATGTTAAAAATAAAGGGAATTTATTCTTCCCACAGGACAGCTAATTTATTTGTTAAACTGATGAAATTTTATTCTGGGAGAAATACATGCTGTTTAGCAAAAATCTTTGGACTATATTGTCTCCTACAGAGAAGGAGCTTGCAGAGGGGCCAGAAAATGCTGCACGTTTTAACTTGCAATGTTTCCTAGAGTGCACTGTTATCATAAAGAGATGGAATTTCCCACTCAAAATAGTCAGGGGCCTTGGATCTCATTACCGTCAAATGGCCTGAGATTTCCACCCAAAGCAAGCTCAGACTGGGAATAAGATGTAATATGATGTGCCACAGGATGATATCGAGGAAGATTGAAGGAGGAAGGTTCATGAAAATCGGATTCTAGGGAGACTTGAGTTGCCTGGTACATGCCATGGCCCTTTATTATTCATTTCTTGAGCTTTAAGGGTGTGTCTAGACTATATGGCACCGTCGATGGAGCCATGTAGGTGAGTTTACTAGACATAGCAAAATGAAATGGCGATTTAAATAATCGCCGTTTCATTTACATCAAAATGGCCGCCGCGCTGTGCCGATCAGCTGTTTGTCGGCACAGCGCAGTAGTCTAGACGGGGATCAACCGACCCCAGATTCCTTTGTTGTCAGATCCCTCATGCCTCGTGAAACGAGGCTTACAGAATCTGATGACAAAGGATCTGGGGGGGTTGATCCCGTCTAGACTACCGCGCTGTACCGACAAACAGCTGATCGGCACAGCGTGGTGGCCATTTTGATGTAAATGAAGTGGCGATTATTTAAATCGCCGCTTCATTTTGCTATGTCTAGTAAACTCACCTACATGGCTCCGTCGACGGGGCCATGTAGCCTAGAGACACCCTAATAGACTAGGTGTTGGTCACTGCAGAAAGATTATGAAATCTCTTGGGTCCCAAGCCATTTGTGGAGGCCTGGATCGTATTGTGTAGTCCCACTGAGCCTCCTCATGGTAGAATGGCTCTTTTAAAAAGCATGCTCTTAGAGGCTGCCAGATCGTAACTGCATCAATACACTGCCTTTTTATGGAGGGCAGGAAGGCTGTTACAGCAGGGAGAGGAGAAGCAGTGTAAGATACTTCTGGATACAGAAGCATTCACTTACTCTGAATTGTCTCATGGCACTGTGAGGTGCAGGATGTTTTAGAGAGCAGCCACTCCCTCCTTCACATCCTTCCTGATTCACAGTCCAGACTATTTTTCACACTGCACATAGGGGAAGAAAATATGAATCCCTAATTGTGCCTATGATTTCTACAATGAAATGCAAACTGCAACCACCTGTCAGAACATTTCTGTGTCAGCCTAAGACACAGAGCCTGGCCTGCTCCTGTTTGTTTTGATTTGCATTAGATCAGGCTCATAGGATGTCCCAGTTTATGATAAACTCTTAAACAATCATTCAGATTGAATGAGCTCCTCAGTCATGGATTTTTTTTTTCTTCTAGGACTAACAATTGCTGTGGACTCTGTGTTTTGGAGGCAGTTTCTATGGCCTGAGGGGAAAGTGCTTTGGTATAATATAGTTTTAAATAAAAGTTCCAACTGGGGAGTATCCTTTAAATATATACAGGAAAATGAAGACATGGCCCTGTGTCAGCTAAGTTAAATATTTGCATTGATTTATTCTTGGGACTCAGCTGTGACATGATTGAAATGTTTGGCACCGGTGACAGAATTCAGTTGAAATTTTACTTTGTGGGGCCCAATTCCAATACATACTTCTCTCTAGTCCTTCTCTTGGTGCTTGCTCCTGCCCCATTAAAGTCAAAGGAAGATTTTTCCATTGATTTCCATGGACACAGGATCCAGTCCTGCATCTGTCCTTCAGTCTCTTCCCCACCATATCTTTCCTCCTCTCTTCCTTTGGTAGTAAATTCCACCGTCGTCCCTGTCACTAAGGCCTTGAGCTGCATCTACATTGGCAAAAACAGAGCCAATTGTTTCCCACCAGCGCAGTGGTGGCAACAGCAGTTGCAGTTGTAATACAGGCAGTGACTAAGAATAGGGTTAGATGATCCAGTTTCAAAAATATCTGAATCCTGTCTGTGCGGTAGCTTTTGCTGTAGGTAGCACCAGTAGAACAGCTCTGATATACACTCTTTTTTTAATAATATAGCTTTTCTTAGTCAAGGTCTTGGTGTCATATTCAACTCTGTCACCACAAAACCTCTACAATGTGTCCTGTCCGTTTTTACTGTTAAGAGCCCAATTTGAAAATCACTCCTTGACTTTTCCTCTTACTTTATTGCTTCTAACCTTAAAGTTCCTCTTTTCGTGGGAGTGCATTTTATCTCTCTGTCTCCTGCAATCCTGTTGCCTTTCCAGCAATAGTTTGACTTGCTACCCACTTCTTAATTCACATTGTCTAACTGTTTAACATTCCCAGCATAGCTTTTGCAATAGGAAAAGAGTGGGAAAAGACCACTGGGTCACAGACTGCAATTGCAAGGGCAGCTGAGCACAAGGGGGAGGGGAGAAGAGAAGCTATAAAATCCTGGAACATTTGAAAAAGAAGATAAAAGATGGTTTCATGTTACCAAATGAAAGTTTTTCCCAGTACCTGTCCTTTTTGTCTCTTACTTTTCTTGTAATTGTTAAAATAAAATCTTAAATTCAGGATCTCTGTTGTAATTGTATTTAGATATGTACTTGTGCACAGTGATTCATTAATATACACGTGTCCTGAGGTGTAGGTTTTTGAACTGTGCTCCTTGTCATGGTAGCTGAATGCCTGAGGGGAGTGAAGGCTCATAGTATGTCCAAGGATATAGTAATGGATCATTGAAACATACTTATTTCTTTACATGGGAAGCTGGTAAAATCAAATTCCTCAAAATTTTGGACATAGAACATTTCTACAAAATTTGTTACTTTCCCCCCTATTTTTCAATCAGCTTCTGTAGATGGCTGCAAGACTTAAGTGAAGAAAACATCTGCAGAAATGACTAAACCATTTTATTTACAAGTTCAATATATAAGTAATTTGGAACAATAATAAACTTATTACATAACCTGCAAACATTTTGCAGAATATTTCAAAGGATAAAGATATCTTAACCCAGATATTTGCTGATAACAAAAACATCCTTAACTCCTTTTTCATCTTAAAGACTTCTCCCTTCTTGTGGTATTTCTATTCAGCCTTGCCTCGAGCTTTGGGATGCAGTATTATTTTCGTGCCTCTAGGAGCAGTAGACAAAAGGACTCGGGTATTACTTCTACCAACTCTGGGTTTTATTTTTTTGTATTCCTTTCTCCCACACAAAGAGCTGCGGTTTATCATATACACTTTCCCCATCTTCAACATAGTGGCTGCCAAAGGTTGCACGCAAATGTAAGTTCAGAGTAATACTTCTTGAAAAGATTCTTTACAGTTCAAAACTTTGTAGTAACTTACAAGATACAGGTCAGTTCTTCTGTCACAGAGAGGATAAAAAGATTAAATGTAGTGTGTTAGCCAAAGGAGGGTGTGTACGCAGGTGGGGATAGGGCCAGATTCTGTACCTGAGCTGTTGTCGCCAGCAGTGGTGCAGCATAGACTGGAAGTAGGCTGCCCTATGCTAGCTCAGCACAAAGCTCTGAAAGCTCTCCCCTGAAAGAGCCGCAGTGGATTGTTCTAGAATTGGACTAAGAGGCATGGACCGCTGTTTTACAAGCATGCTCCTTCTAGCCTAGAAATGTATGAAGGTTATTTGGGCACCTGGCAGCAGTAAGCTGCGGGGTGGGGAGAGGGCTGGCTGAGGTTTGGATTGCCAGCCAGAAAAGGAAAGTAGTTTAGTACAGTGGTTCTCAACCTGTTTTCTGTGGACCTTTGGGGGTTCTGTGGACTTGTTTAAGGGGGTCTGCAAAAGAACTGGACTGAAAACTGATAGAACAGAATTCAACTATATATACAGACTAGGTTTAACCTAGTTTTAACCAATAAGTCTCATCCTTTTCAGGTGAGGCTTACTGGTTACGGTTAATTAGTGGAGGATGGGATGCTACACCTGGGATGGAACAGCCCCCCTGCTCACCCAGTTTAACTTGGTAACTGGCCTAACAATGTTTAACCGGTTAACTAATTAAATGGGATTTTACATCCCTAATACAGGCAATAGATCCAAAGGAGTCTGTACCTACATTCAAAATTGTAGAAGGGTCTACAAATTACACATTTGTAGAGGTCCACAAATATAAAAAGGTTGAGAATAGGGATGTAGGCAACTAGTCAAGTTACTACTTGCCCCTCCATTAATGCCTCAGTATCAGAGACAGCAAGGAGAGGAAACAGGAGCCAGTGCTGGGGGAAGCTGACTTAAAAGCCGGTTCCCCCCAGCACTGTCTCCGCAGTGCAGGGAGGGAACGGCAGGGGAGGCAGAGGTGCAGCAGTCCGGGTCTCAGATTGCCGCTTTTTAAATGTAGTAAGAACCTCCTGGCTCTTACTACATTTATAAAGCAGAGCCTGCACACCCAGCTCCTACTACAATTAAACTGCAGACCCACAGTGGGGCCCCTTCTCAACTAATTGATGCAAATTGTATCAAGTACGCGATTCGTTAGTTACCCGCTTCTCAACATCCTTAGTTGAGAACCACTGATTTAGTACTTTCTTTTCAATACATGCACACCTGTTTGGGAAAGATTTTGTTTTCGTTCCAGAATTTGACCCCTAGATTTAGCCTTGTAACCAAATAGTTAAAATATCGTTTATGAAACAGGACATCAGTTAAGGTTGCAACATTGTAAAATTGCTATTGTCTGACAATAATTAATAAATTATTAGAAATCTTATTTTATAAGCTCTATAAATACGGAGTTTTGTTTTCTTTGATGAATGTGTGACTCCAATTAATTAAAGTTATAAGTAGGCATCTGCAACATGTTGTATGCCCTGCATAGTATTATAATTCTGTTAATATCATCCACAAGAGAAAGAGGCAAATTCTAGTGAATAGCTGTACTGTTTCTTACTTCATTCAGGAAACTGCTTGGCATTAATTATGTATTAGGCACATTTAACTATAATGTTTACCTTAAAGAACTGAATTTAGTTTAGATAAAGTAAAGTGAAATTCCAAAGTGTTTTGGAGAATTGTATGTTTATTTTGATAGCTAAAAGTTAAACAAATGGAAGTGTTAAAGTGTTATGTTTTGAATATTTTAGTATTTGTAATTACAACTATTAGTTTGTCATTAAAAATAATTCCTTTAGAATTGTGGGAAAGAAATGCAATGTTATAAATTGTTAGTTAATAAAACCTGAAGCCACCCTCACTCTTGCTTTTGTCCAGCAATGAAACATTATATTTTTAAATGTGCTGCCCAGTAACCACTTACAGAATATAAAGGCAAGATCTAATTCTGGGGGTGTTTTTTTTTTTCATTTCTCATTTTTTATACCTTCACAGATTGAATAAATACAAAAAATCTTGGCTATATAAACTAGGATCTCTGTTGGTTATGACACATCTCCTAATTAATGCTGCTTATTCAGGAACATCACTTTATGTTTCGCATTTCAATTACCCTGGAGGAGTTGCAATACAGAAATTACATGAGTTAGTACCTTCCACAGCAGGTATGTATACTAGTTCAAATGTTAAATAGCATTCATCCAACTTGAGTTTTCTGGATTCTTTGCTGTATGTTTCTCATGAATACATTAGATATTGTTTATTTTGGATTATTTACATGTATCTTTATAGTTTTTAGCTAATTAGTCACTTATAGGTGTCCTGTAGTTACAATTATTTTTAAATATTGTTCTTGTTGTAGATGTCTCTGTTCATATTGATGTGGCTGCTGCACAGACTGGAGTGTCTCGATTTTTGGAAGTCAACTCAAATTGGAGGTATATTGTTTAAGAAGGGGTTTTGTCAAGACAGCAAACATTGTTTTTCTCTTTTGTGTATGTACATGATGGTAGACCTGATGACCATTGGTTCTTACACAGTGTGCTTGTGAAGTCATGATCAAGGGCAATCCAAATCTTCAGGGAATTTAGTCTGTGGTGATTTTCTACCAAACATGGAACATCTGTGGAGCTTTTGTTCCTGTTTTTCTTGGCCCATTTATTGTTTAAGTACCTGAGATAATTTAAAGACACACGAGGAAAAATAAAAAAATCCATATTAAACTCAGCCAACTTAGGTTTGACTGGAAAAAAATGTTTCCTAGATAACTCCCAAAGTCCTTCTTTCCTTCACCGGATCTGGGAAAACACAATGTAATGGCCCATCACTTTTCAGCTGTTGACAGTAGAGCGTAAATAACTTTTTTTTTTTCCTGATTTTTTTTGGGGGGGAGTGGTAAATATCTTAAATTGAAAAGCTGTTCTGGTATTTGCATGTTCAAATAATTGTCTTAGTTATGAGTTGAGACCTACCAAATTCATAATCCATTCTGGTCAGTTTCAAGGCCAGACTTTTTTTAATTGGTCATCTTCACAATTTCATGTACTTCCATCACCATGAAATTTCAGATGCAACTATGAAAGTCCCAACCCAAAATAGGGTCATGGGTGGGGGCAGGCTTTGCAAAGTTCTCCCCCCAAGAAAAAAATGCCCTCACTGATGTGACCCCAGCTGAGAAGTACAAAAGGCACCTCATTCTTGCAACTCGGGGCACCAGCATTCTTCCCCTCATGCTTCAGCTCCGCGGGGCAAGGCCAAGGCTCAGTTTGGCATCTGGCAAGGCAAGGCAAGGCCAAGAGCTATATTATCTCTTCTGGGGGCAAAGGGGCCAGTATATTCTATTGGGCCCATCTAGGCTCTCAGGTTGGGCCAGAAATGAGGGGTTCAGTTTGCAGGAGAAGGCTGTTGGGGGTGAGGTTGTAGAGTCTGTGCGGTGGCTAGGGCGCAGTAGCAGGCTGAAGGTTGGGGTGTGGAGTCTGGGTGGGAGGTTGGGGATGGGAGGGTAGGTTCTGGGTAGGAGGTATGGTGCAGGAGTAAGCTGGGTATGTGGGAGGGGGCAGGGATTTGGGGAATTTACCTAGCACAGCTCCAGGGAGGGGGAGGGTCATAGGTCACTCTACTCTGCCTTGCACTTGAAGGCACTGCCCCCCACTGCTTCCATTCTCCATGATTCCCAGCGAATGGGAGTGATGAGGGTAGAGCCTGCAGGCCCCTGCATTAGCTTCCCTGCACTCTGAGGCTACGTCTGTACTACATGCCTCTTGCGGAAGAGCAAATGCAAATGGACACTCATTTGCATAGGTCGCGCTCTCATTTGCATTTCCTCTTTCCCTTTTGCGCAAAGAGGTTTTTGTGCAAAAAGGCGTTGTCTACACAGCGTTTTTTTGCACAAAAACCTCTTGCGCAAAAGGGAAAGGAAGAGGAAATGCAAATGAGAGCGCGACCTATGCAAATGAGTGCTCCATGTACATTTGCTCTTCCGCGAGAGGCTTGTAGTTTAGACATTCCCCGTCCCACCTCTCTCAGGCTATAGTAGTGCACAGAGCTGCTTCCTCTCCACTGCGGGGCAGCCAGCCATGCAGGGGCTTTAGTGCTAGCTCTCTGCTGCTCCACTCCTGCAACTGGGAGTCAGTGCTCACTGGATCGTGCAGAGGGGTTGGATTTCCCCATCCCAGGTCTAGATGATGATTGGTCCTGCCTTAAGTGCAGGAGACTGGATTTGATGACCTCTCAAGATCCTTTCCAGTCCTATAATTCTATGAACAAAGTGGTAAACCATTTTGACACTGAAGGGGCCAACTATTAAGATGAATGTTAGATGTTGATATCCCTGGATGCTGCTGTTCCAGTTTCTCAACGGTGCACTTTATATTTCCAAGGTAGTCTCCACAACCATGGTCTGGTCATTTATTCTAAAATAGAAGCTTTGTCAAAAGATTATCAACAGAAAGGTACGCAAAGAGCTTGATCTTATAACTATTCAAGGAAATAGAAAAACTCCCATTGATAGAATGGGAGCAGAATTTGTTTTGAATGTAAGATAATCCCCAACTTAGTTGTGTCTGGGGATTTCTAGTAGGTCATGATTTTCAACAATACTTTAGAAGTTAAAGGGGAAATTTCCTCATGAATGCAAGTTCACCTCTCCTCATGTCAGATAACTGTTCACATGTTGGGAGTTGGAGGAAGGTCTAAATCATGAGTTGGCAGAAATCATTGTGCAATGTTCCCTCCCATGTGCTAGGGCAGATCTGGTAGCTAGAGTTCTCCGATTCTTGTTTATTCAGCAAGTTTCTTTACAGAACATATCTTGGACTATTTTACCTTTTCTGACTGTGATGCCTAATTTTGATGGATTTTAACCAGCTTTTGCTTCCCGTTGATGGCGCAATATAGAATGTGAGGCCATGATGTGATTGGAAAAAAGGAATAAATAGCATTTTGTCACTCAGTCTTCCTGCCTCATATAGAGGGGTATTTTGTCCCTTGCTGTTAACTTTCCAGGTCAGAAAGATGCCTTGAGCATCATAAAAAGTCATCATAAAGAACAACACAGACGAGGTCAAGGATAAACAGCAGTTGACCATCATTCACATGAGCACCAGGTTCTCATCAGGCAACACAATAATGAAAAGAATCAGGGTAGCAAGCGGAAACACAAGCCTTTCAGAGGGATAGAAAATAATTTACTGTCTTTCACAGACTGTACACACAAAGGGACAATTGGAGTTATGGATGGAATGACTAAACAGTCTGATTATTCATCAAGATAACTGCAGTCTATAACTACAAGTGTTTTGAAGTTAGCTTTCCTTGGCATGCCCAGAGTCTCTATTTGCCTCAAGAGAAATCCGGAATGCCATTATCTGCCTTCAAAGAGAGACTGAAAGAGACTTTATATAGATTCTAACACTGGATGGATCCTATAATCTAGTTCACATTTTCTCCATTAGCATGAACTCAGGATTGCATCCTAATGTTAGCTCCTGTACTAGGCCACAGGAGGACTGGGGCATTGGAATTGGGAAGGCTGTTGGCCAAATGTTATATTCTTTCCACCAGCCTGACCACACATGCCATCTCAATACTTCCGTAGTTTGCATACATTAATGTACCATTTAGGGATGTTAAATATCGGTTAATTGAATAGTCGATGAACCTCATGAATTCTTATCAGTTACTCAACTATTCTATAGTCCCCAGAGGCCGGGCCGGCAGCCAGTGCAATCTGGCCTCACCCCCGAGGAGCCCCCTGCCACTCCGCTTTACTGCCACTGTATCAGAGGCAGCAGCGTGGGGTGCCAGGCAGGAACTGGTCCACGAGGGAAGCCAATTTAAAAACCAGCTCCTCTTCAAGATTGGCTGCCTGTCGCCTGGTACTGCTGCCTCTGATACAGAGGTAGCAGCCCCTGTCAGGGGGTGGTCTGGGAGACTGAGCTTCCAGACCCAGTGAGTGTAGAGACTGAGCTGGGCTGCTGGCCAGCCTGCTAAAAAATTTACTGGCGGGGTGGGAGTGAGAAATGCATGTAGTCTATAGCATTAACTGATAAGCTTTTGCTAATTGGTTAGTCAACTACACTATTACATCCCTAGTACCATTACCCAGTACGTTAACAGGAATCTCTGGCTTCTTAAGAACATGCTTCAGGCTGTAGCACTATCTTTGAAATTAGGGTTGCTACTGGGATTTTGCAGGAGTGAAGACTCTGTTTCTATTAACTGTGTTATCCTTGCCCCTCTTGACTTCTCCATCACTGTTAGCTGCATCTCAGAGGTGAATACTGAGGGATAAGCACTTGCTAGAGGACAAATGTATTTCCTGTCCAGTTTTTCTTATCAGCTCAGTGTTCATAAACTGAGGCTGATTATTTCATAAAAATAACTTAAAGAAGGATTAAGGGTGGCTGAGTTTATATTAAGAGTTTTGGAAGCTTTCATTTGGGAGTTAAAGCCCCTCCTCTTCCTTATCCACAACTGGTAGCTTTTAGATTGACCTTTACATCCCAACAGGGAAGAAACAACTTATATGTGAAGGATTCGTGGATATACACATTGACACGTAAGGAGCTTTCTTCATTCCCTTCTTCTTGCCCCATTGTTGCAAGATACAGGAGAAATGGGAACTCTTAAGTATAGACTAGAATGTGAACATACAAATATTTCTTATCTTCCCGCTGCGTGGAACCAAATAGAGCATCCTGTTTAATGTTTAACTGGATAACCAATTAGGTTTAGGTTAAGGGTGATGCTAACCAGTTAACCTTTCACATCCCTAATGGAGCATGGCACGCACACTTACTTCTGTGGCTCACATAATTGAGTTTAAAAGTCTCAGAAGGGCAGCAGTATTTGTCTAGCAGAAGTTTAATATGCACCAAAAAGAATGTGAATAAATCCACTGCATATTCTTTACAGGTATGACAAAAGTGAAGATGTTAAACCAGGGGACCAGCTGATGTTGTCTTATACGCACATTCTAATGGAAATGGATCCCATTCAAATATCTCATTACAAGACGACCCATCGACCTCTCGCACACATATCTGGCATCAATAGAATTGGGTTGAACTTTACTACGCTACCTCCTTTTAATTTAAACTTAAAAACAAAGTTAATACTGTTGGAAAAGCTTACTAGCTCTTCTTGACCATTCACTTTAAAGGGGTGTTTTGAGATAACTTCACTGATGACTCAGTCTCCAAAACAATTGCAGCTTGCCCTGCTAACAATGGAATTCAGCAGATATGGAAAAAATACAATCTTTGTACTGGTTATTTTATTTACCTGCACCTCTGTTTCACATAAACTACAGAAAGCGTTCCAAGGTTATATAGATCTAATTCACATCATGGTAGAGCTGCACATTGTATTTATCATCTTTGAAACGTTTTCAAAATTCTTTAGAATTGGTTTGGTATACGTGTTTTTAAATGCTTGGTGTAAAGATAGAATGGAGCAGACTTGTGCTATTCTGTGGTATTTTTATATGTAATCCTTGGGCATTACACATGTACTGCTTGATGGTTCTACTGTATAAATGATGGTTTTTCCCACTAAATCACATGGAATTTATAATCTCATTTTGTATCATAGCAGGGGCACATTTATTGTAGCTTTGTGCTACAATAAGTAAAGTTACAAAAATCCATTTGAAGAAGAATTTTATTTTTTTGGCAAGTACCACCTTGAGAGAGTTGGGTGTTAAAGGATAGTTCATCACATTCTTACACAAAATATGTAGAAAGGACAACTTAGACGGCAGAGAAAAATATTTAATAGAGGAAAATAATCCTTTTTCTTCACTATCTTGACATGTAACACAAATTTGTACCTATAAATTTCATTATAAATTTTAAGAAAATGTTTCTTTTTTTTAATAAAAGGGAATTAAGTTGTCCTGGAAGACTTCACAAATAGACATAGCCAGAACGTATTTGAAATATGTCCTTGTGTTTAGAGATCACACTTTGAGACTGATTCACTCAGCTTTCATGCAAGTTAGAGTAGTGGTCTCCAACCTTTTTCAGCACAAGATCACTTTTTAAATTTAAGTGCAACCCAGAATCTACCTCCAATCCAAATATCCTTGCCCCAACTCCTTCTTGCTTCTTTTTGAAGGTCCTGCCTCTACTCACTCCATCCTCTCTCCCTTTCACCAGGCAGAGGCAGTAGGTTGGGACACAGGCTCTGATCTTGGGCTAAGGAATTTGGAGTGAGAGAGGGGTTCTGAGCTGAGCCTGGGACAGGGAGTTGAGGTGAGGGAGGGGGTTCAGACTACAGGCCCAGGGCTAGGACAGGGGCTTGGGATACAGGAGGGGGTTCATGACTGGGGCAGGAGCTCAGATCTGGCTCCAGCTAGACACTGCTTACCTCAGGTGGATCCTGGGTGGTGGTGCAGTGGGCCTGAGGCAGGCTTGCCCCTGCCCCTACCCCCCACTCAAAAGCAGCCAGCAAACTCCCTCCGGCCCAAGCCTTGTTGTGCCCCCCTCCGTTCTGTGAAAATAGACTATAGGGGGGAAGAGCGGGCACCTTGATGTCAGCGCCCCCTCCTCTCCCTTCCTTGCTCTGAACTGCAAGCAGGAGGCTCCCAGGAGGTAAGGGGAAGGCAGCTCCAAGGCAAAGGGCAGGAGGTGCACAGCAGTGGGGGGAGGGACAGCTGAAGTGCTGTGCTTCATAGCCTCTTGACCAACTAGTCAGGATCACCTGTCACAGGCTCCAAGATCTACCAGTAGATCCCAGTCTACTGGTTGGTGACCCCTGGGTTAGAGACTGTAAGCTGTTACAACTTGTTTACACAGGTTTATTTTACAAGAATTACTAGCGAGAGGTGGTGGATTCATTGCTGATTTCCATCAGGTTTGTATATCAGTTAATTGTGACAGCTCTCATTTTCTTAAACATACTAGAGCTGACATGGTGAGAGGTCCAGCAGTGTATGAAAATTCAGTGCCAATGGCAAGTATAAACTTAGATTCTAGTAATTGAATATGCAGTCTTTCCTTATTGTCTGAAAATTCAAGGGGTAAAATATTTCTTATTGAACAAAAGGCTTTCCCGCTGGAAAAAAGCAGGTGCTCATCTTCCCCTCATGGAAATGCATATTTACAATTTGAGCATTTTGTTTTCTTGTTAAGCCCTGACCTAAAATTCAGTGCTCATGCATAGGAGAAACTGATAATACGGGTTGGAGCTCACCCCATTGGGGCAGTTCAGGCTTTCCCACGCAGTACTCTGGTAAGGGAGATATGGCAAAACCTGTTAATCCAGTATTTGCCATTGGTGAAATGCTATTTCAAGGCAAGCCAATCTATTTGATTTCCCCTTGGGAAAAAAAAAATTAACTCCCTCCAAAGCAATCCTGAGTATCACAGAAGACGGAAGGGTATGAAGAAATCATGAGTGCAAGCTTACAAGATAAAAAGGAAAGCTTTGAGTGAGTAGTTCTCCAAAGTTCAGGGTTTGAGAGCCCTGTGAAGATACAAATTGATATCTGTGGAACCTTAGGGTTCTCTTGAGAACCGCAGCAGCAAAAGAACCACCATCTGAGACCATTGCCAACAAGAGCCACCCTATGCTGGCAGCCCCTCCTGCATGGCCAACCCCTCCCCTACCCAGAGAGGTGTGCAACTAGGCTGACAGCACACTCCTGGATAGGAGATGCTGGTGTTGGCTCCTGGGAACAGCAGCCCCATGTTCTTCTCCTTTGGATGCTGAGCAGTTTTTAAACTTAAGAACTGGGGGAAAGCCAACAGGATGGGGAGGAGTACATGGATCATATAGACATCCCTTAGACAATTTCTATTAATAGACCTTTCCCTATGTCCGAGTAAGGAGGGGAGGATTAGGTCTAAGATCTGAGGCAAAACAGTTGAATGAAGGGTCCCATTCAATCAAATGTAATGTGAGACTTAACAAGTGACAATCTTTCAAAACTAGCCAATTAGCCCGTCATAAGACGGGATTTTCAGGTCTCTCCTCCACATCTGTCTTCTCTCCTGAGCCTCCGGTCTCTCTCCTCCTCCTCCTACTGCCTCCCCCCCTCTCTCTCTCTCAGCTCTCCTCTGCCTCCTGCCTCTCTCTCTGTCTCTTTCTTCTCCCCCTTCTGCCTCTCGCTCAGGGGACCGCGGAGCCCAAACGGTTGCTTGTGCCACTTGTTCCCACGCAGTGGCCCGGCTGAGCAGCACAGAAGTCAGACGAGCGCCACGGCGGGAGGCAACAGCGCTGCCCAGAGGGAACAGCCAGCATTTCAGCATTACAGAGTCACAGACATTGGGCTACTATATATATGATGCTTGTATACAAAAGCTAGAAGTCTAAATGATAGGATGGGGGAACAATAGTGCCTCATATTAAAGAAGGAGATTGATATAATAGGCACCACTGAAACTTGGTGGCATGAGGAGGATAATCATTGGGACACAGTAATACCAAGGTACAAAATGTGTTGGAAGGACAGAACAGGTCTTGCTGGTAGAGGAGTGGCACTATGAGAAAACGGAAGACTCAAATGAAGTAAAAATCTTAAATGAACCCAGTTGTACCATATAGTCACTATTGATATTAATTCCATGCTCTAATAAGAATAGAGTAGGGATATATTACCAACTGTGTGACCAGAATGGTGATAATGACAGTGTAATGCTAAGAAAGATTAGAGAAGCTATTAAATTAAACTCAGTAATACTGGGAGATTTCAACTATTCACAGATGTCCTGGGTACATGTCACCTCAAGACAGGATGCAGAGATAACGTTTCTTGACACTTTAAATGACTGCTTCTTGGAGCAGCTAGTTCTGGAACCCACAGGAGGAGAGGCAATTCTTGATTTAGTCCAAAGAAGAACACAGTCTCATCCAAGAGGTAAATATAGATGGGCCGCTTGGAAATAGTGACTGTATTAAGAACAAGAACAACCATACTGGGTCAGACCAAAGGTCCATCTAGCCCAATGTCCTGTCACAGTGGCCAATGCCAGTTGCCCCAGAGGGAGTGAACAGAACAGGGAATCAAATGATCCGTCTCCTGTCATCCATTTCCAACCTCTGACAAACAGAGACCAGGGATGCCTTTCCTACCCTTTCTGACTAATAGCCATTGATGGACCTAACCTCCACGAATTTAACTAGTTCTTTTTTGAACCCTATTAAAGTCCTGGTCTTCACAACATCCTCTGACAAGGAGTTCTACAGGTTCACTGTGCACTGCATGAAAAAAAACCACCTTTGTTTTGTTTGTTTTAAGCCTGCTACTTACTAATTTCATTTGGTGATCCCTAGTTCTTACATTATGGAAACAAGTAAATAACTTTTCCTTATTCACTTTTTCCACACCAATTATGATTTTGCAGACCTCTATCATATCCCCCCCTTAGTCTTTTCTAAGCTGAAAAGTCCCAGTCTTTTTAATCTCTCCTCATACGGCACCCATTCCAAAACTATAACAATTTTTGTTGCCATATTCTGGATCTTTTCCACTGCCAATATGTCTTTTTTTAGATGAGGCAACTACATCTGTACAGAGTATTCAAGATGTGGGCACACCATAATTTTATAGAGAGGCATTAATATATAGAAGCAATAATATATTCTCTATCCCTTTTTTAATCAATCCTAACACTATTTGCTGTTTGACGGCTGCTGCACATTGAGTGGATGTTTTCAGAGAACTATCCATAGTGACTCCAAGATCTCTCTCTTGAGTAGTTATAGCTAAATTAATCCCCATAATTTTGTATGTATAGTTGGGATTCTTTTTCCAATGTGCATTACTTTACATTTATCAATATTAAATTTCCTTTGCCATTTTGTTGCCCAATCACTTAGTTTGGTGAAATAGTTTTGAAAGTCTTCACAGTCTGCTTTGGTCTTAACTATCTTGAGCAGTTTAGTATCTGCAAATTTTGCCACCTCACTGTTTACCTCTTTCTCCAGATCATTTATGAATAAGTTGAATAGGATTGGTACTAGGACTGACCCTTGGGGAACATCACTAGTTACCCCTCTCCATTCTGAAAACTTACAATTTTTCCTAGCCTTTGTTTCGTGTCTTTTAACCAGTTATCAGTTCATGAAAGGACCTTCCCTTTTATCCCATGGCAACTTACTTAAGAGCCTTTAGTGAGGGATCCTGTCAAAGGCTTTCTGGAAATCTAAGTACACTATATCCACTGGATCCCCCTTGTCCACATGTTTGTCGACCCCCTCAAAGAATTCTAGTAGATTAATAAGGCATGATTTCCCCCTACAGAAACCATGTTGACTTTCCCTCAACAAATTATGTTCATCTATGTGTCTGATAATTTTATTCCTTACTATAGTTTTCAACTAATTTGCCCGGTACTGATGTTAGACTTACAGTCTGTAATTGCCATGATCACCTCTAGAGCCCTTTTTAAATATTATCACGTTAGCTATCTTCTAGTCATTAGGTTCAGAAGCTGATTTAAAGGACAGGTTACAAATAGTTAATAATTCTGCAGTTTCCCATTTGAGTTCTTTCAGAACTCTTGGGTGAATGTCATCTGGTCCCGGTGACTTGTTACTGTTAAGTTTATCCATTTGTTCCAAAACCACCTCTAATGACACCTCAATCTGGGACAATTCGTCAGATTTGTCACCGAAAAAGAATGGCTTGGTTTGGGAATCTCCCTAATATCCTCAATTGTGAAGACAGAAGCAAAGAATTCATTTAGTTTCTCCGCAATGACCTTACCATCTTTGAGGGCTCCGTTAGCTTCTTGATTGTCCAGGGGCCCCAGTGGTTGTTTAGCAGGCTTCCTGCTTCTGATGTACTTAAAAACAAACATTTTGCCATTTCTTTTTGAGTTTTTGGCTAGCTGTTCTTCAAACTCCTTTTTGGCTTGTCTTATTTTTTACACTTAATTTGACAGACTTTATGCTCCTTTCTATTCTTCTCACTAGGATTTAACTTCCAGTTTTTAATATAATACATTTCACATTCCTATTGCAGGAAAAAACACAACAGCAGTCCAAAAGCAAGGCATTCAATTTCAGAAAGGGGAACTACACAAAATTAGGTCAGTTAAACAAAAATTAAAAGGTACAGTACCAAAGTGAAATCCCTGCAAACTGCATGGAAACTGTTTAAAAACACCATTATAGAGAAGCAACTTAAATGTATACGCCCACAAAAAAATAGAACAAAAAAAAAAAAGTGTGCCACAGTAGTTTAACCACCAAGTGAAAGAAGCAATGAGAGGTGCAAAGGCATAGTTTAGAAAGCAGAAGTTAAATCCTAGTAAAGAAAATAGAAGAGCACAAACTATTGCAAATAAAGTATAAAAAATAATTATGATAGTTTTTGGCTAGCTGTTCTTCACATTCTTTTTTGGATAACAAAATTTTTTTTTAGTACATCAGATGCAGGAAGCCTGCTAAACCACCACTGGAGCCACTGGATAATCAAAATGCTAAAGTACCACTCAAGGATGATAAGGTAATTGCAGAAAAACTAAATGAATTCTTTGCACCAGTCTTAATGGCTGAGGACATGAGGGAGATTCCCAAATTGAGCCATTCTTTTAACTGACAGATTTGAGGAACTGTCGCAGATTGAGGTGTCAGAGGTTTTGGAACAAATTGATGAACAAACAGTCATCAGGACTAGGGATGTAAGGGTGCGTCTAGACTACAGGGTTTTTTTTTTTTTTTTAAAGTGGCCTTTTTTTTTTTTGAAAAAAACTTTACCTGCGTCTAGACTGCTGCCGTGTTCTTTTGAAAGTAAATCAAAAGAACACAGCAGTTATTTCGACCGCGGAAACCTCATTTTACGAGGAAGAACGCCTTTTTTCGAAAGTGCTCTTTCAAAAAAAGGCGCTATGTAATGCAAACTGTGCTTTTTTGAAAGAGCATCCAGACTCCCTGGTGCTCTCTTTCGAAAAAGCGGCTTGCTTTTTCGAAAGTACTGGTTGTAATCTAGATGCTCTTTTTCAAAAGAGGCTTTTTCGAAAGAAGCTACGTCTAGATTGCAAACCTAAGTGACTAGTCGTGTCTCTTCCTTCCCCTCCCTTGCTGCCTCTATCAGGCACCAGGCTTTGTTCGTCAGGTACAAGGTGAATACCTCACAGGCGGCTGGTCAGAGTTGAGACCTCCATGCCTGAAGCCTCCGCAGGGATTATGAGATCCCAATCGAGGAGTCCTCCATGGCACTGACAGCTTAGCAGGTGAACTCTGATGCCAGACTCGGTGGCTTGCTCTATGGCTTCCATAGAGTCTCCAGCCCTAGAGGTGTTTAAGTCTCAGCTTGACAAAGCCCTGACTGGGTTGATTTAGTTGGGATTTGTCCTGCCATGAGGGCAGGGGACTGGACTTGATGACCTCTCGAGGTCCCTTCCAGTCCTAGTATTCTATGATTCCGCCAGCTCCAAGAAGTGAGCAGCCTGTCTCCTGAGGTGCAGAATTCTATTCAGGGCCTCCTTTTGCAACAGGGGCCCTATTCGCAGAACAGACAGACACTAATCATAGAACCATAGAGCTGGAAGAGACCTCAGAAGGTCATCAAGTCCAGCCCCCTGCTCCAGGAAGGACCAATCCCAACTAAATCAACCCAGCCAGGGCTTTGTCAAGCTGAGACTTAAACACCTCTAGGGATGAAGACTCCACTACTTCCCTAGGTAACTCATTCCAATCCTTCACCACTCTCCTAGTGAAATAGTTTTTCCTAATGTCCAACCTGGACCTCTCCCACCACAATTTGAGACCATTGCTCCTTGTTCTGCCATCTGTCACTACTGAGAACAGCCTTTCTCCATCCTCTTTGGAACCTCCCTTCAGGAAGTTGAAGGCTGCTATCAAATCCCCCCTCACTCTTCGCTTCTGCAGACTAAACAGACCCAACTCCCTCAGCCTCTCCTCATAGGTCACATGCTCCAGCCCCCTAATCATTTTGGTTGCCCTCGGCTGGACCCTCTCCAATGTGTCTACATCCTTTTTGTAGTGGGGGGGCCCAGAACTGGACACAATACTCCAGATGTGGCCTCACCAGAGCCGAATAAAGGAGAATAATCACATCACTGGATCTGCTGGCAATGCTCCTCTTAATGCAACCTAATATGCCATTAGTCTTCTTGGCTACAAGGGCACACTGTTGACTCATATCCAGCTTCTCATCCACTGTAACCCCCAGGTCCTTTTCTGCAGAACTACTACTTAGCTGGTTGGTCCCCAGCCTGTAACAATGCTTGGGATTCTTCCATCCCAAGTGCAGGACTCTCCACTTCTCCATGTTGAACCTTATCAGATTTCTTGTGGCCCAATCCTCCAATTTCTCTAAGTCACTCTGGACCCTATCTCTGCCCTCAAGCGTATCTACCTCTCCTCTTAGCTTAGTATCATCCGCAAACTTGCTGAGGGTGCAATCCATCCCCTCATCCAGGTCATTAATAAAGATATTGAACAAAATCGGTTCTAGATCCGAACCTTGGGGCACTCCGCTAGAAACCAACCGCCATCCTGACATCAAGCCGTTGATCACTACCCGCTGGGCCCGGCCTTCTAGCCATCTTTCTATCCATCTTACCATCCATTTATCCAATCCACATTCCCTTAACTTGCTGGCAAGAATATTGTGGGAGACTGTATCAAAAGCATTGCTAAAGTCAAGGTATATCACATCCACTGACTTTCCCATGGCCACAGAGCCAGTTACCTCATCATAGAAGCTAATCAGATTGGTCAGGCACAACTTGCCCTTTGTGAATCCATGCTGACTATTCTTTGATCACTTTCCTCTCTTCCAAGTGCCTCAAAATGGATTCCTTAAGGATCCCTTCCATGATTTTTCCAGGAACCAAGGTAAGACTGACCGGCCTATAGTTCCCTGGATCGTCCTTCTTCCCTTTTTTGAAGATGGGCACTACATTTGCCTTTTTCCAATCATCCGGGATCTCTCCCGATCTCCACGACTTTTCAAAGATAATGGCCAAAGGCTCCTCAATGACATTTGCCAACTCCCTCAGTACCCTCGGATGCATTAAGTCCAGACCCATGGATTTGTGTACGTTTAGCTTTTCTAAATAGTTCCTAACCTGTTCTTAACCCACCAACGGCCGTCCATCTTCATCCCATCTTGTGTCACTTAGCACATTAGTCCAGGAGCCGACCCTGTCCGTGAATACAGAGGCAAAGAAAGCATTGAGTACTTTATCTTTCCCCACATCATCTGTCACTAGGTTACCTCCTTCATTCAGTAGGGGCCCCACACCCTGTCTGATCAACTTCTTCTTGCTAACATGCCTGTAGAAACCTTTCTTGTTATCCTTCACATCCTTAGCCAGTCGCAATTCCAATTGCGCTTTCGCCTTCCTGATAACCCCCCGGCATTCTTGAGCTATACATTTAAACCCCTCCCTGGTCATTTGTCCAAGTTTCCACTTTTGTAAGCTTCCTTTTTGTGCTTAAGTTCACCAAGGATTTCCCCTGTAAGCCAATCCGGTCTCCTACCATGTTTGCCTCTCTTGCTCATCAGGATGGTTTCTTTCTGTGCCTTCAATAAGGCTTCTTTAAAATACTACCAGCTGTCCTGGACTCCTTTCCCCTTCATGTTAGCATCCCAGGATTCTGCCCATCAGGTCTCTGAGGGAGTCAAAATCTGCTTTTCTGAAGTCCAAGGTGTGTATTTTACTACTCTCTTTTCTTCCTTTGGTCAGGATCCTGAAATCTACCATCTCATGATCACTGCTTCCCAGGTTGTCACCCACCTCTACTTCCCCTATTAGTTCCTCCCTGTTTGTGAGCAGAAGGTCAAGCTGCGCACGGCCCCTGGTCTGATCCTTCAGCACTTGTACCAGGAAGTTATCCCCAACGTTCTCCAAAAACTTCCTGGATTGCCTGTGTACTGCCGTATTGGTCTCCCAACAGATGTCAGGGTGATTAAAGTCCCCCACGAGAACCAGGGCCTGCGATCTGGAAGCTTCTCTCAGTTGTCCGAAGAAAGCCTCATCTACCTCATCCACCTGATTTGGTGGCCTGTAGTAGACACCAACCACAACATCACTGCTGTTGTTTGCACCTCTAAACTTAACCCATAGACTCTCAAAAGGTTTTTCTCCCTCTATATACAGGAGTTTTGAGCAATCATAGTGCTCTCTTACATATAGTGCAACTCCTCCTCCTTTTCTCCCCTGCCTGTTCTTCCTGAACAGTCTATACCCTTCCATGACAGCGCTCCAGTCATGCGAGTCATCCCACCAAGTCTCTGTTATCCCAATTAAATCATATTTCTTGGACTGGGCCAGGGCCTCCAGTTCTTCCTATTTGTTGCCCAGGCTTCTCGCATTAGTGTACAAACACCTCAGATAACCAGTTGATCGCCCTATCTTCTCCCTTCGAATCATGGGTCCTCTTTTCTTGCTCGTTCCTCTTTGCATTTCTTCCCAGTATCCGACTTTCCCACTCCCCTCAGGGTTTTGGTCACTGTCCCCCAACGAACCTAGTTTAAAGCCCTCCTCACTAGGTTTACAAGCCTGCCCGCGAAGATGCTCCTTCCTCTCTTGGTTAGGTGGATCCCTTCTCTTCCTAACAATCCTTGTGCCCGGAACAGAGTCCCATGGTCGAAGAAACCAAAGCCCTCTCTGCAACACCACCTGCGCAACCACGCATTTTCTTCCTCAATTCAACAATCCCTGCCCAGTCCTTTCCCTTCAACAGGGAGGATGGACAAGAACACCACTTGCGCTCCAAATTCTTGGATCCTTCTTCCCAGCACTACATAATCCGCAGTAACCCGCTCAGGGTCATTCTTTGCCGTATCGTTAGTTCCCATGTGGAGAAGCAGGAAGAGGTAGCGATCCAAAGGTTTGATCAGTTTGGTAAGCCTCTCAGTCACATCCTGAATTCGAGCTCCTGGTGAGCAGCACACCTCTCGAGATTCCAGGTCCGGACAGCAGATGGATGGCTCAATCTCTCTTAGGAGGGAGTCCCCGACCACCACCACCCGTCGTCTTCTTTTGGGGGTGGTGGTCGTGGAACCCCCATCCCTAGGACTACGCATCCCATGCCTTCCAGTAGATGGTGTCCCTTGCGGTTTCTTCCTTTTGAGGTCCCTTCCAAAGCATTCAGCACTGCAGAGCCTGTGGAGAGAGCCTGAAAGCGATTACTTACCTCTATAGCATTGGGGGATTCCCGTGCTGGCCTTTTTCCCCTTCTAGAAGTTACATGCTGCCAGTTCTCTTCCTGGTCCCATACTGCCCTCACTGGCTCTTCTGCCTGCTGTGCTTGCAGGATTAAACACTGCCTTCTATCGAGGAAGTCTTCATCCTCTCTGATCGAGCGTAGGGTCGATACTTGGGCCTCCAGTCCTCTAATTTTTTCTTCTAAAATGGCGACCAGCTTGCACTTAGAATGGATTTCATCTGCACTTTCTTAGTTGCACGAGCTAAAGGACTCCCAGATGAACTTGAAAAATCTAGGCCTCTATATCCTGGGGACTGAGTGGAAAAGGTTTAAGCCCCAGTCCTCCCAACAAAAGGGCCTGTATCCCCACCAGGAGAGATCCCGTTGACACCCACAGCCCTCCAAGTGGAGACAGGTTTGTTGTCAGGCCAACAATAGACCAGCCAGGCAAAACCCCAGGGCAAGCATTCCTTTTGAGGGTTCCCCAGGGATGACATACCAGACTCCCAAGATCCTGCCCACCTGTTCTCTTTCAGGCTCCGCCCCTTCTTCCCGGCACAGAGGGATATTACATCAGACTATTGGTTCCTAGACATTGTCCAGCATGGCTACACCTTCCAGTTCTCCTCCAACACCACCCTCCACCCCCATCTCTCTTCAGGGACCCTTCTCACAAGCAGCTTCTCAAACAGGAGTTATCCCAGTTGCTCCAGGTGGGAGCACTGGAAAGGGTACCACTGGAATTCAAGAACAGACATTTCTACTTCCACTACTTTTTGATCCCCAAGGCGAAAGGGGGCCTACGGCCTATATTGGACTTACAGGGCCTCAACAAATAGTTAGTCTGCCTCAAGTTCCATATGGTTTCCCTGGCCACTATCATTCCTGACTTGGATGCCGCCCTCGACCTCAAGGATGCGTACTTCCATATCGCCATCTTCGAAGACCACAAGTGCTTCCTGAGATTCATAGTGGGGAAAGAACCACTACCAATCCACTGTCCTGCCCTTTGGCCTATCTACAGCTCCCAGGGTTTTCACCACATGCATGTCAGTGGTTGCAGCATACCTGAGGTATCAGGATGTATCAGTGTACCCTTACCTGGATGACTGGCTCGTTAAGGGCCCATCAAGGCAGAAGGTCCAGTGCGACATGCATCTCCTCCTGGACACATGCTGCCAGCTTAACCTGCTGATCAACAGATAAAGGATAGAGTTTATAGGAGTTGTTCTGGACTCAACCACAGCCAAAGCATCGCTCCCATCAAGAGAGATTCGAGGCCCTGTTAGACATTCAGTAACTCGCAGACACTCCCACGAGAGCACAGATATGTCTGCAGATCCTTGGGCATATGGCTGCTTCCCCGTAGATACTGCCCTTGGCCAGACTCAGAATGAGGCCCCTTCAGCTGTGGCTGGCCTTGGTATACGTACCAGTAAAACACGCTCTGGAAAGAGCAGTAACTGTCCCGCCCCAAGTTCTGTCAGCCCTGGTCTGATGGACGAGCCCGGACCACGTCACGTCAAGCATTCCATACCATCCTCAACTGCACTTGTGAGAGCTAGTAGCCAACGCTTCAGACAGCAGTTGGGGGGACCACATGGGGGGGACCTTTGCAGTCAGGGCACGTGGTCCGTTCAAGAGAGATCACTCCATAAACATAAAAAAGCTAAGAGTGATCAGGAATGCATGCAAGGTGTTTCTCCCTCACCTCACAGATACCTGCCACCGTGTACTATGTAAACACAAGAAGGGGCCCGCTTTGCAAGGAAGCTATGAAACTTCCCTCTTTTTCCCCTCATCTACAAAGTCCTGAAAAAGGCTAAGAGACAAGGTGACGGTGATCCTCATTGTACTGGCCTGGCCTCACCAGCATTGGTTTGGGGGCACTGCTGAAACCAATATGCCCATATGCCCAGGCAGCTGCTGCTGAGACCATACTTGCTCCCCCAGGACCAAGTGTGCTTGCTCCACCTGACAGCGTGGTTCACCTGTGGTTGAACCCCCAGGAGCTAGTGTGTTTGGACAACATTCAGAGGGTTCTCCTTGAGAGTCAAAAGCCCTCAGCGTGGTCTATCTATGCTGCAAAATGGACTTGTTTCTCTGTATGGGTGCAGCAGTAGTATGTCGCTCCAGCCAAAGCTTCCCTTCAGGAAATCCTGGACTACTTGCATCTGAAGCAGCAAGGCCTTGCTCTGGCCACCATTAAAGTCCATCTGGTGGTCATTTCTGTGTTTCAGCCGCCCATGAAGGGCTGTTTGGTATTCTCTCATATCAACTCCTGATTCCTAGAGGCCCAGAATACCTCTACCCTCAGGCCAGAGCCCCTGTCCCGCAGTTGAACATGAACCTGGTCTTCGCACAGCTCATGGGTCCTGTTAGAGCCCTTGGCCCCATTTCCCTTGGTGCTGCTCTCCTTCAAGGCAATTTCCTTTCTGATTGCCATCTCTTCAGCTAGACTGGTGGTGGAGCTACAAGCACTGACATCAGAATTGCCATGCACCCGGTTCTTCAAGGATAAGGTCCAGCTGCATCCTCATCTAGCCTTTCTCCCCAAGATGGTCTCCACCTTCTGTGTGGACCAGATTTTTCTGCCAGTCTTCTACCCCAAGCCTCATATGAACAACGAGAGGTGCCTTCACTTACTGGATGTGTGTTGAGTGCTGGCCTTTTACCTAGAAAGGACAGCTACCTTTCACTGCTCCACATAGCTATTCGTGGCCCATGAGGCACATGGGAAGGGTTAACCCATTTCCTCACAGCAATTGTCCAAAAGGATCACTTCCTGCATCTGCATGTCCTGTGAGTTGGTAGGGGCCCAGTCATCGGAGTTGATTAGGGTCCTCTCCACCAGCGCTCGGGCTTCCTCATGCATTTACCTAGTGCACGTCCTGATCCAGGACATTTGTCGGGCGGCAACGTGGTCATCGGTATGTACATTTACATCTGATTATGCCATCATGCAGCAGGCCGGGGGCGATGCTGGGTTTGGCAGAGCTGTACTGCAGTCTGCATTCCCACAACTCCTACCCACCTCTGCAGACACTGCTTATAGTCACCTATGTTGAAGGGACATGAGCAAGCACTCAGACAACAATTACCTGTTCTGTAACTGGTGTTCTGTAACTGGTGCACTGAGGCATGTGTGCACCACTCCAGGGGCACTCTATGGGCACCAATCCATAGAGTAGTATCCCAGCCTCTATGGATACTACTTAGGGAAAAACTTGGGGCACCGGTGCACATGGCAGGCATACACACCTATGTTGAATGGACATGAGCAACACATCTCAAAGAACACCAGTTACAGAACAGGTAACTCTCTCTTCTCTTCACCTTGTTTGCAGCGGCAGTCTAAAAAGCAAACAATGTTGGGAATCATTAAGAAAGGGTAATTAAAAAGTGTGTGGTAGGGAATGGTTGTCATATGAAGAGACAATAAGACTAGTACTTTTCAGCTTGGAAAAGAGGTGACTAAGGGTATGTCTAGACTACATCCCTCTGTCGCCAGAGGGATGTAAATTAGACATACCGAAATTGCTAATGAAGCGGGGATTTCAATCTCCCACGCTTCATTAAAATAAAGACGGCCACCGCCTTTTGCCGACGCGGCAATTTGCCGGCAAAAAGCAGCAGTCTAGACAGGGATCGGTTGGCAAGGAAAGCCTTTTCCAACCGATCCTGTACACCTCATTGCACGAGGCATAAGGGATCAGTCGGAAAAGGCTTTCCTTGCCGACCGATCCCCATCTAGACTGCTGCTTTTTGCTGGCAAATTGCCGCGTTGGCAAAAGCGGCAGCCATTTTTATTCTAATGAAGTGTGGGAGATGTAAATCCCCGCTTTATTAGCAATTTCGGTATGTCTAATTTACATCCTTCTGGCAACAGAGGGTACGTCTAGACTACATCCCTAAGTGGGGATATGATAGAGATCTATAAAAGCATTACTGGTTTGGTGAAAGTGAGTTATTTACTCTTTTCCATCTCCCCCCCCCCCTATTTATTTCGAGTGTTCACATCCCAAACTCATAACTCCGGTTATTTCTGAAGAAGTGGGCTGTGCCCAGGAAAGCTCATGATACCATCTACATGTTTTGTTAGTCCATAAAGTGCTACCAGACCATTTGTTGTTTTTTTCTGTAACAGACTAACTTGGCTACCCCCTGAAGCACAAGAATTAGTGTTTCATTCATTTGGGGTCACCAAATGAAAATTAATAGGTGGCAGGTTTAAAACAGGAAGTACATCACACACGCACAGCCAACCTGCAGAACTCCTTGCCAGAGAATGTTGTGAAGTCCAAGAGTAACAGGGTTCAAAAAAGAACTAAATACATGCATAGAGGATTGTAGGGCCCATCAATGGCTATTAGCCAGGATGGGCAGGGATGGTGTCCACAGCCTGTTTGTCAGAAGCTGGGAATGAGTGAGAGAGGGCTGGCTCAACCCCTCTGGGGCACCTGGCATTGGCCAGTCAGAAGACAGAATACTAGGCTAGATGGATCTTTGGTCTGACTTAGTATGACTGTTTTTACATCACTGCAGTTCCCAGGAGAGCCCTGCAGTTCTACAGATATCAGTTTATATTTGCATATATCCACATCTGCAGGTACAATATACATTTGTATCTGTGCAGGGCTCTACAGATTTTTTTGTTTTTGTTTTGTTCTTAAAAGTTTTGGGAAACAGCATCAAAAGCACCAGCATTTAGAACAGAATCCCCATTTTCAGGTTTAAAACAAAAATCTAACCCCTAGAAAATCTTAGTTTGTGAAACTCCCCCTGCTTCCATAGACATGGGATCATGCTCTTCTTTTGCATGTTTCCCCCCTTTCCATCTCCCAAAAAGAATTCTAATTAAGATTAAGGGTGCAGTACCGCAACATACCACTGAAACAAACACCCATGTACTTTCAAATGGAAAGGTGAAGTATTGCTTGATTTATTTACTACATTTAGAGGCACAAACCTTATGAGTTTGGGGAGTTTTTTTAAATTGTTTTTATGATGAAAATTGCATTTATATTTTTACCAATTTGTTAGTGTCTGTAAAATCTGAACTTTTAGATATCATTGTTAATGAATACATATTGCTTCAAAAACATTTTAACTTCTAAAGAACTTCAGATCACATCATCTTTCTCTGTTCACATTGAAAGAACATAAATCCAGTGCAGTGATATCTTGTCAGAGATGATAGTTGGGAACGTGTTGGCCATACATTTCATTTTTCCTTTACAATCATTCTGCATATTCTTGCTTGTCTTTTGTGTAACAGAATTATTATTCAGGTGTGCAAGTCTGAGGTTGTATCTCTATTGTTTCTAACTGGGAACAGAATTAAAATTATGATAATTTGAATGTGTCTAGCATTTTGGGTAACTGCAATCTCAACTTTCATTAACCTAAAGAGCTTGAAAATAAATAAATAAATAACTCCATCTTGTCCATACATGTTGCAATCTTATCTTCAGGTCTTTTTGGTGAAGTTTTTGAAAAATGGAAAAGAATGCCTTTTCTGCAAAGTCAGAAGGCCCAGGCATGAGAATCCTCATTGTTAGCTACCGCTGCCCTACTTTCCTCCCAAATTTGGGAATGTTCTTCAAAGCACACACTTAAGAACAGTAGAAGCCAACCTCCCCCATGCTTTTTATTATAATTTTGAATGCTTAGATTCCTTCTACACAAATTAGTTTAATTCTTCTAACTGCAATAAGGAAACAAAACCACAAACCAAGCTTGGTATCAATATAAGCAAGACTGTTTGACCACAGCTTTCACTGTTAGTGGATTACGCAATCGGTCACAGCTTTGTCTTAAATGGAGTTCACTACTGTGACTGGTTGAAAGGGATGGCAGGAATAAAAGCATCATTAAAAGTTACACTATATTGTTTCTTGATATGGTATTTTTGCCCTGAGCTTTTTAGCCCTCTAGTGGTGGGTGTTGATCCTTTTAATGTATGTCAGAGTATATAACAACAGCTAAATTGCATTAAATGTGTTAATATGTTACAAAGACATAACCAAATCTGAGTAAGTTTTGTTGCAAAGACATAACCAAATCCAAGTATCTTAAAGGTGGAGCTGGTAGCACTGCCTGACACCTTCCATCATAAGAGCGTTTTCCATTGCTTATTACTTTGCCAATTAACCAGTTGGGCTGATAATTTCATGCTGGGTTTCTGCCTCTAAAGGCTGAACTTTATTTTGGAATTTTTTTCAGTCTCTTTTTTGGAAATGACGAAGGAAAAATACATTGCTTTGCCTATGCTAAAAAATTCTGGCAGTCTTTTATTTGAGAAACTTAGTTCCTCCATACTTTAAGGTCAGGACTTAAAAAAAAAAAAAATCACCCAAATTTGGCCAACTTATGTCTTGTTACTATCCAGGTATGCTAAGACTTGTCAGAGTTTAGCAACTAAAATCTAAGATTCTGGCCACTCAAGCATACTCAAGCCTTTCACAGCTTCTAGTGCTGACGAGACTGCTCATGCATCATTCCCACAGAGTGACTGAGCAGATTTCAGCCGGAAAGAGTAACAGCTCTGCAGAACAACTTCTATAACTACTGTTCCCAGCCTGAGTCAAGTCACAGACTAGAACTGAGCAGGGACCCAATCTTTCCTATGTTCACAGTAACCCACTGTGCTGGTGCACAGACAAAGCAGAGGAGGAAGCCACCTGGATTTAACTGTGAAAAGGCACAAGAACCAAACCCAGCTGGGAAGCACTAGGTTAGAACAAACTATTCTTTGGTAGCCAAATAAAATTCCCATATACTGCAGTGGCGTCATTGTGCATATAGATGAGAACAGAATTTAATCTTAAGTGTCTATGTGCCAGAATACAACTTCACAACTGTTTCGATGTTTCCTTTAGCCTGGAGAATTACACAGGTAGTAACTAACTAAGCCATTTGCTTACTCCCGTTCACACCTGTGGCAAAAAAAAAAAACCAAAACAAAAAAAAACACCCAAACCAAAAAACCTACAACCCTGTAAGATCAGCATTCTCCTTTAATGGGTCCATCCTGTAATATCTATAACTCAAGACAAAAGTCCCTTTAAAAGAACTTCAATAACTAATATTTTTATCAAAAATTAATAGGAAAACATATTTTGATTTAAGTATTTTAAAATGTTAACTTAAAACAATCTTGTCACTGTTTTCATAACATTAAATTGGTTTTCTATAGAAAGAACAATTCCTAACTGGGTTTTCTACTGAGAAATTAATCTGCTGCTATGGGTTGCACACAGAGCATTTAACAGATATTAGTGATCTTTTGCCTTCATAGGGACTGACTGTAGTTTTGGGTCTATATTATATTCAACTGTTTCACACCTTCAGAGTACAGGAGTACAACTTTGCAGTAATCAATGTCTTTAAATATTGCTCAGATCATATCAATGTATTATTGACTTGCTTTTACATTTACCTTAACACATCTATGAAAGCCTTCAATCACACTCATATACAGAAAAGCTTGGAGTACTTTTGTCACAAACTATGGGTCTGAATTCAAGTGGGCAGGCTCCCATTATCTGGACAGATTAAGACTATCAGCAAACAACGTGGAACTTCATTTTTTTCATTCATTTTTATTATATTTTTACTTAAATATGTAGATCATTAATTGTTTTCAAACAATTAGAAGTCTAGATTCTAAAACCACATTTTAAAACCAATCATAGGGATAACTCTATAAGTTATTCATAGCAAAGTGGATCAGAGATATACTGGACTGGGTAATTTGAAGACTTGAAAAAAAATTAAACTGTAGTTACAAAAAAGGAGAACTAGGGTTAATTTGGATTATTTTTATTTGCTAAATATTGAGAATGACAAAGTCATGGGATTTGAAAAACTTCAAAATAACAAATACTAATTGGTCTTTATGAGAGTGTGCAAAACAGTAGAGAAATGGGATAAAGAGTCATATCTTTCACTTTGCAAAGCCCACACTGGAGCTAGACAAGAGGATAGGTGCAAGCAGCAAGCACTCTTCCAATGCACCAGGAACTCCGAGTCCAACACAATGAACTGTGATGGTGTGGATCTATGATGCATCTAGAACAGGCCAATGCCTAATATGTACAATCTAGCCTTAAGTGAATATACTCCTGGTTTTAAAAATATCATTCAAATTACCATTCTTTCTATGCTGCACCAAAAAGTCTGTTTAAAGAAGTTTAAAAAAAGGATTTAGTAATGAGGAGTTTAATAGTTAGAGAAATATAAATGTTTCCCAATTGACTACTTCCAACTGCGCTGTTAATTCTTATCTTTACCAGGACAATATTTTATTTATAGCAGAAAAGGACTCCATATGTGCAACTATTTTACATTTGATCCAAAATGTCTATTATTGTTTAAAAAAATTGCCCTAACCCCCCCCCCCCCCAGATTATTTTTGAAAATGTTGAGACAAAAAGTTAAATTCCTCACAAATGCTGTTTTGAAAGATCTACTCTAAATATGTTTCAAAATATTTAGCTGTAATTGTTCCCTTAACAGCTTATTTTCAAATGTTTTGGAAAGTGTCATGCAGTAACTATTAAGTGACTGGAAGAACATCTCAGCAATCTTTACTGAAATTGAACAAGAACAGGGGTCAACAGAACTCACAGGCCCTTGGGCACCAGCACAGGTGGAGGGGGAATCTGCACTCCTGGAAGGGACAGGACCTTGTGTGGAAGGAGTGGGGCTGGTGGCAGCATGCCCTCAGTGCCACCTGGACCATGCTGTGTCCCCTACTATCCCAGCCAGCCCTCAGAACCATCCAGGGCTCTGGCTACCACCGCTGCTGCAGTAGTAGCAGCAGCAGCAGTGGCAGTAAGGAGCCCTGGGCCCTTTTGAATTGCCAGGCCCCGGGCCAGTTTCCCCCTTTGTGCTCGCCCCATCTACAGGCCTGCAAATAAGCATACTGAAATACTGCGTACAGATGTGGTCACCTCATCTCAAAAAATATATATTGGTATTGGAAAAGGTTCAGAAAAGGGCAACAAAAATGATTAGGGGTTTGGAACAGGTCCCATATGAAGAGAAATTAAAGAGACTGGGACTTTTCAGCTTAGAAGAGAGGAGACTAAGGAAGGATATAATAGAGGTATATAAAATCATGACTGGTATGGAAAAAGTGAATAAGGAAAAATTATTTACTTGTTCCCATAATACAAGAACTGCGAGTCACCAAATAAAATTAACAGGCAGCAGGTTTAAAACAAACAAAAGGAAGTTTTCCTTCATGTCGCACACAGTCAACCTGTGGAACTCCTTGACAGAGGATGCTGTGAAGACCAGGACTTTAACAAGGTTCAAAGAACAGATAAAAAGAACAAATAAATTCATGGAGGTTAGGTCCTATGTTCCGTCTAAGCCATGGGTTCCCAAACTGGGGGGGGGCACCCCCAGGGTGTGTGTGAAGAAATTTCAGGGGGGACGTGCGAGGTGATCCAGACCCCCGTCAATTCCCCCGGCCGGAACACGCACAGCTCGGGCTGGCTGGGGCAGACTTCAAAATGGCCGCCACCTTAAAACAGCAATGCCTGCTCTGCTCTTAAAAGTTTTTTTTTTTTTTGGTCAACAAGTTTTGCTGATTTTTTGGGGGAGGAGGGGCATGACGGTTTCTCAAAAATCAAAAAGGGGGCGTGATGCCGAAAAGTTTGGGAACCACTGGTCTAAGCTGTGCAGCAGCACAGCTTCACAGATGATTAATCAGCCATGCCCAGTCAAGTCAGCTCCATGCAGGGAGCCTTGAGCCTCTGACTGAGCAGGGATGATTAAATTACATGTGAAGCTGTGCTGCTTTGCAGATTAGGGGAACATTGATTTGGTCCAAAGACTATTAGCCAGGATGGATAGAAATGGTGTCCCTAGCCTCCGTTTGTTAGAGGCTGGAAATGGATGACAGGAGAGGGAACACTCGATGATTCCCTGTTCTGTTCACTCCCTCTGGAACACTGGGCAATGGCCACTGTCAGAAGACAGGATACTGGGCTAGATGGACCTTTGATCTGACCCAGTATGGCCCTTCTTATAAAATCAATGGTAATACTTGCAGTAAAATGCTACTCAACATAAGGGCTGCAAAATATAGTCTGAAACGTAGAGCTAAATATACCAATTAACCTTGCTTGCATCTAGTGTTCTCTGCAAAAATGTATGGTTCTGCATGTATTTGTGTCAGTTTCATTCTCACAGTAAGTTTTTCTACTTCCATCCGAGATGTAAAAGGCAGCATTGAATAGCACCAGAAATTGCAAATAAAATGTTTAATTTCAGAAACAGTTCACCGTTTATAAATACACTAAAACATAGTAAATGCAAAATTAGATTAGCATAGGTACAGTATTTTAACAAAACTACAATTTTTCTAAAAGGTCACAGGCAAATGAAATGACTTGCTTCCCAGAAGTATTTAATCAAACTGAAATGGGAAGATGAATATTTAGTAGTTGAAAGGAAAACATTCTTTAAATTTAAAATGCTGGCTTTTTATACTCTATATTTGAAGTTTAGAGGGTTCTACAATATCTCATTTGTCAGATGGACACCAACAATTATGAATCAATCCTATTACATAAAATTCTAAGCAGTGCACCATATCCATAAGGCTATTTATTCTTCAGAATCAAAGGTAGTTATTTTTATACTAGGAACTTTTAAGACAGACTATTTGTTACACCCAGTTGTAATCATGTTGGGAACCAGGATTTAAATTTTAACCCATGGAACCCTTAGACTTTTGGTGAACAAAAGATTTTAAAAGGCATTAGAACACCATCAAATCTTTCACTGTAAATGTCTTGCCTTTTCACACACTGCATTAAATAAGCATTAATTCACAAACTTTAATAAAAACTTCCAAGAAGAGCTTATATAAATACTCAGAATATTTCTGTAGTTCAGTTACAATGTAAAACCTGAATAGAACAACAGATGGGAAGTTTGATTACAGACTTCTGTATAACTGATGTTCCATAATACCTCTAAATTTAGTTATATTTTGAAATACTAATCCAATCGTCTCCTGACACAGTAAACAAACATCTTCCATAATAACTCTTCATAACCCCTTAAGTACTTTAGGGCTTGCAATTAAAAAACTGCTAGGTAAAAAGATGGCTTGAATTCCACCTTTTATATACAGCTTTCTTTTGACAGCTAGAAAAAGCTATTTTGCTGAAATTAAAGCAATGTTTAACTAAAATACAGTACCTGGTTTATGGTTTTTACATAATTGAATAAAAACTACAGAATAGAACTGTTTACATCTTTTTGCCATTCTATTAAAACAAATGACCGCGCTTTTAATGTTCATTTACAATTATGGATTAAAACCTACATAATTTTGTATAATTTGACAAGACAGGCTATTTCTAGTGTGAACTTTTAAAAAACATATATACAATATCTGGCCTGAAGAACTATGAATAAGGCACATGTAGACATAATGAAAGCTGACAAAACTAAAATTTGGAATTACAGCCACTGATTAGATGTCATACATGGCCCCTACTGGAGCAATTTAACAATCCAAATATTTAATATCCAAGTGAGCAACAATAGTTTTAGTCTGGCAATTTGTTCATTAGTTTCAATACTGGAAGTATATTAAGGGAAGATTCACTTTCAAAAAGATAAGTTTTTCAAAGTGTTCAATCATTAACCTTGACTGACTAAAGCTGCTGTTTTCATTGGATGTATTGAACAATCTCTCGGAAGGAACAATACTTGGTGGACAACCCAAGAATCTGACAGCCAATTTTGACAATACTGGCCAAGATGACTTCTTAAAGTTCCAGTAAGTTAGTGGGTCACACTTATGCTCAAGCACTTCTTCCTCCAAGTATGAGAGCACCATTTCCTCTGGTAACTTTGCCTTCTCTTTTAGATCTTTTGATTTTTTCATGTCAGCCATAAGTGAGCAAAGATTATCCTCCCTATAGGAGTTTGTAGATGGTGAACCTATATCACACCCATTAGAAACAGGTTTATTATCTGAGGTAGAACTCAATATTTCCAGTTCCCTGATTAAGTCCAGTTTATACTGTTCAGCCTCCTCTTCCGTAAATAAGGATGTTTTGTAGCGAGGGTCTAAAAGTGTAGCAAAAATGTACCTTGGATCATGAAGCGTGCTGGACAATCTACTTACCATAGCTTCTTTCAAGGATTTTAACATAGTGTCAATGCCCACTGTTTCCTCAAACAGCATGTCTATTTTTCTGTTAAGTATGTGAATGACTGGAATCACCTGGCTTAAAGTGGACATGTGAGTACTCATCTCTCGACTCGCAACTTCAAACGGTTTCAGAGCATGACACACAGATTGCATAACTTCCCACTGATCGCAACTTATCAGCTCCCTAAAGCTGCACTCTATTGACATTTCATCAATTGCTCTTTTCTGTTCAATTAAGCGTTCAAGCATATGGAATGATGTATTCCATTTGGATGGAACATCCTGAATAAGTTGATGCTGAGGCAACTCATATTCTTTTTGCAACTCTGCTAATTTCTCCTTTGCTTTTGCAGACCGATGAACACGTTCACAAATCTTTCTTGCAATACTAAGCAAATTTTGAACCATTCTCTGACTTTTAATAGCCTCATTTACTATGAGATTAACAGTGTGACCAAAACACTGTACACTTGAATAATCACTTTCATTCAATGTTTTCCCTATACTCTGATTATCTGTAACAGTAATCCCAATCTGAAGGCCAATGGAAGTTATCCAGGCTTCCCACCAATATTCTAGTTGTTTTTGAATACTGATGCCATTATAGTCGCAATCAATCTGTGACACATTTAAAAGTGCTGAACAATGGTAATCTTCACACTGTGGTCTAAATGAGGACTCAAATGATACCCAGTGAGCAGTGAGAGTTAGATATTCCCGTGTTTGATTGCTCATCCATATTCCTGATGTAAAATGTATTAGTCCGCTTTCAGCTTCTTTCAGATGTGAAATAATTATTTGCTTCACATTATCATACATTTCTGGAATTGCTGTCCTAGAAAAATATGACGGTGAAGGTAAAGAATACTGAGGTTGCAAGTATTCGAGCAGCCTGTTAAAGCCAATGTTGTCTACAAAAGAATATGGCTGAAGGTCGAGTGCAATCATTTCAGCTACAAGACTTGTAATTTTTTTGGCAACTGGGTGAGAATCACAAAACTTGTCATTGGTTTCATCAAAGGTTGAAGATCCTAATAATTCTGTGCTCAGTGGCATGTGATTATCCATAGAAGAGGACAACACTGTCTCTGAAACATCAGTTTTCAGCACATTGTTATGAAACCGCTGCAAATGTCTTAGAAGGCAACTTGTACCCAAATTTGTTGGCTTTTTCCCCCTGCTTATTGTATGTCCACAGTGCATACATATTACTTTAGTTGAATCTGCAGAACAAACTGAAAAGTGATTCCACAGTTTTGAGGTCTTCTTGCTACTGACAGGATATATAATCGGATTACCATTTGTAACCATAGGGGGTAAGTCAATCAATTTTGAAGATGAACATTCTGCAGAAGCCAAAGTAGCATAAGGAGAATTTGCCAAACTTGCATCTATAAAGCTCTTTTGGTTCCCAATCACCTCAGGGTGGCGTCTATATAAATGTCTCATCAAGCAGCTTGTCCCTACATCTCCTTTTTTGCCACGACTTATCATACAACTGCAGTACCTACATACAGCTTTTAGACTGTCTACGGGAGACAGTGAAAAATGATGCCAAACTTCTGATTTAAGCCTTTTCATAATCCTTTTATTCTGCTGAAACACAGAGCTATGTTCAAATATCAATGGACTTAATCCCTCACACTGCTTCTCAGGAGAAGACACTAAAGAGGCTTCACCTATATCATCAGATGACAATATTGATGAGTCTTCCACCAGAGAATCTCCAGAAGGGAGAGTAGAATGGATTTCCTCTGCCATTCTATCTGGAGAGGAAGAAGCAGACATTGATTCTTTAATCAGTTTTCCTGGAGAGGACGACCCAGAATTCAGATCACCATCGAAGGGCACTAAAGAAGGCAATAAAGTTGGAGGAGCAGAATACAAGGGTGGTATGCTTGTACCACCGCCATTCTCCTGCAAAACGATGGAACGATGGGCTCGCCACATGTGCCTTATTAAGCAACTAGTTCCAAGATCTTTTCCATTCTTTCCTCTACTGAATTCATTCATACAGTGGATGCAGACTGCTTTAGAATTATCTGACGGAGACAAATAAAAATGTTTCCAGACAGCAGATCTTCTTCTAGAACCTGATGTACTCTTTGGAATTGGAACAGTTTTTTCCACTACATTCTCCATAGTTTCATCATATTGATTGTGTGGTAAGGGTGGAGATGACCTGGCCATAACTTCTTCTTTGCTGCATTTTTCAGAAACTGGCAGGTCTGATACTTCTTTAGAAGAGACTACAGAAACAGATTCCTCAATTACTTGATCTGGAGATGGTATCTTAGAAGCAATTTTCTTGACCAGTTTTATAGGTGATAACACAG
The DNA here is from genome assembly GCA_019425775.1 of Rafetus swinhoei. Lineage (NCBI taxonomy): Eukaryota > Metazoa > Chordata > Testudines > Trionychidae > Rafetus > Rafetus swinhoei. The sequence goes on from CM033437.1 coordinate 314,313,461, forward strand.
CACTTAAATCTCCAACGTCTGCAGATTGAGGAGACAGTAACAATGAAGGCGAAGAAAAAGAAGATAGACCCGGCATACTTCCGTTTTCTTGAATAAGGACAGTAGGATGAGCGCGCCTCACATGCCTCATAAGGCAACTTGTACTTAGGTCCTTTTCATTTTTACCCCTACTAAATTCTTTCATACAGTACATACATATTGCTTTAGTGCTGTCTCGAGGAGATATAAAAAAATGATTCCAAGCAGGGGATTTTTTCCGGGAGCTTATGTTTCTACTAGAAAGGAGGCTTTGTGTCACAGCTTCCATTGCTACATCATAAAGAGTGCTACTGTATTGAGAAAACAGAGATCCATAATCATCTTCATTTTCTGTGGATAAATATTTGACAGGATTATTACTGATTAAATGTTTTTCTTTGTCTTCTTGTTCATCGCTACTGTCTGTATGTTTGAAATCTTCAGGTTCATTTTTTATATCCATTCCTTCCAAAGTACAATTATTTATATTTTCTTCTTCTTGCTCTACTTTTAAATTGTTGATTTCATCTAACACAAAGTTACTAACCATTTTTGAGGAATAGGTCTTATTTTTTTCCATGGATGACAAATTATTCTTGCTGAATCTTCATGTATTAAGAAATAAATAAAAGTAAAAATGAATTATAATTTAGTTTAAATTATATATCCTGTGCAATGCACAAACAAAAATGCATCAGCATAATCCTTGATTTTTGTATTCAATATTTTTTTGTGCAAATGTAAATATGATTAGGCAAAAAATGTACTGGAAAAATTATAGCTCTAATTTGTGAAATCTCAATTTTTTCCGGGACCAGTAGATCTCAGGTCACAAATTAATTTCTCAGAGACAGCTATGGTTAAATACTTCATGTCGTAGACATAAGCCTATGAACTGAATGTTCTGTTTTCCTCATCAAGGAAGCCATTATATTCATCTTGATTAGATAATTATGATCCTTTCACACCATCTAGAAATAAAAAGAAACCCAAGTTAAACAGTTCAGATTTCAATTCATGAAAATTGAAGATACTTCTAAAACTATAGTGGGCTTATTTAATATGCAATCCCCCATATAACATCCTAGCATTTAAACAAAATACATTATTTCACACTCATATACGTAGGTTCAAACTAGTTATTTTAGCTTTGAATTTTGCACTTAAAACTAAAATCCTTTTCACATTTCAGTGATTGAATTCAACCTGCAAATCTGTTATTATTCTTCAGAGGACAAATGAATGTTCCATATAATATGTGTTTCTAAAGATTTGATGAGGTAATATTTATCCTTTAAAATGCATCCAGCTTGCTGAAACAGTTCTTCACGTTCCCCTAGCTCAGGGTTGGGGAACCTCAGGCCCAAGGGACCGGATGCAGCCTTCGGTTTGCCTAGATCTGGCCCCCATGGCTCATGGTTCCTCCAGCACTGGGGCGCCTGTATTGGTGCTCCAGCCCCCCTGCTGCTCCTTTGGGGGCTGGAGCACACAAAATCTACGAGGCTGGGGCCCCCAAGGCCCTGGTATGAGAGGTGAATGTGGGGAGTGTCTTTCTCCTTCTCGGTAAGGGGCCACATTAGTGAGGGGTTTTTTTTCTTCTCACTTGTGTGCGCGCCCCCACCCACCAACTGACTTTTCTGGGGGTCAGTGGTCCTCGACCCAAAAAAAGGTTCCCTATCCCTTCTCTAGCTCATGGGTGGGGAACCTCAGGTCTGGGGATGTGGCCCCTAGCTGCCTGGATCCAGCCCCCAAGGTTCAGGGACCACCTAGCATTGGGGAACACACGCTGGCGCTCCAAACCCCCGCTGCTCCACTGTGGGGCTGGAGCACACAAAATCTACTAGGCTGGGCCCTTCTAGGCTCTGGTGTGGGAGGAGAATGTGGGGAGTGTTTCTCCTTCTCAGTTGCGGGCCTCACCAGTGAGGATTTTTTCTTCTCACTTGTGTGGGGCCCCCCAACTGATTTTTCTGTGGGTCAGTTGCCCCGACCCAAAAAAAGGTTCCCCATCCCTGCTCTAGCTGAATAACCACAGTCTTCACAAACTCAAAAATTCACTCCATCACCCTCCACATTTTAGATGTAAGCGGCTTTAGAATTATTTTTTAATTAAACGCAGTAACTGTTTATTCCAGGTAATTGAACTATACCACAAAAAATAATGAATTTGCTTGGCTCTGTCAGCAACTTCCTTTTCTGACACAACAGGACGCAGCTGCCTTCTAGCAGAACTGCAGGCTTCCAGCTTGACGCCTTGGATTTCAGTTCTATCACCCTGATCCCTTCTTACTTTTTCTCAGCTCTTATTAGTAACAAGAGGCTCACAGAAGGGGAAGCTGAAATTGAACTGGACCACAGCTTGAAATTCAGCTACAAAAGCAGCTGTTCTTACTGACCTAACTGCCTGTGGTTCATCAGAGCACTTCTGGCCTGACATCAGACAGAGTCTGTCAGTCTGAGACTCAGGTGCTGGAATTACCAAACTAACATAGTTAAGATGAGGGAAGAACAGAGGTTAGCAGCAAGGCTGGAGGGCAGAGCTCCTGGCTGACTCCTACTAAATCTCACTGATTAAATTGATCAGCATTTTAATGCTAGAGAACCACCAATGACCAACACCTGACTCTTAACACCACAAAATACACTTGTCTGTGTAAGTTACATTAATAGGGGCTAATGTTCACCAAGGGCGGGGAGGCACACAACAGAATGATGGCTTCCCTGTAAGCTTTGCATCCACAAGACAAGGTAACAAAATCTACATGGCACATACAGCAAAACAGGTACGTGTTTGTGGTACCAAGAAGCTGTAATAGAGCTGTCAGTTCTCCAAGTTAACAGGATTTTTGGCCCCTGTTGTAGGCAATCTTGGGAGGACATGAACAGCCACAGCCTTTATATGACTTTCAAACTTACAGGTAAAAACCCTTTTGTTTGGTTAGCTTCAGCATTTTCCTAATCTTTTCAGGAAGAACAGCCTACCACAGCAGCTTCAAGAGGTAGCACTCCCTCCCAGGAAAAGCAGGAGCAATCTATATCCTTTTCACATGTACAAAGCAGGTAGCAAAAAAAAAACAAAAAAACAAAACACCCTCAATAGCTCTGCTCCCTCCTATGCAAAGTGACAGTTGCCTCTTCTTCTCAAGGAGGAAAAGAAGAGGACCCTTACTGATCACCAGGCTTAGAAAGTAGAGCTCTCTTGATGCTGCAGATTGGGCAGATGTGGGCTATGTGTGGGGCAAAAGAGAATCAAGTAAATTAAATGACACTTTTGGTTTTGCAGAGAAGATAAGAAAATCCTCCACAACAGTATCAGGCAGCACTTAATACAGGGTTGTGTAATGTGATTTCATCTGGGACTTGGAGCAAGAGCTTCTGGAGTGGGAATCAAAATTAACTAATTCGCTACAAACTTGTGAAATTAGGTAACAACACATACAGGGGTGGGCAGGAAACCCTCAAAGAGGAAAAAGGAAAAAAAAACAAGGCGTAGGAGAAGGGAGGAAAGAAAAAAAATCTTTGGAAAATGGTGAGTGTATGAGAAATTAGTTAATACTTATCCCTTAAATCAGTGTTTCCCAATTGGTGCTCCGCGGAACCCTGGGGTTTTGCGAAGCGAAAATAGGGGTTCCGCAAGGAGCCAGCACTGCCCCGCCCCCTCTGAAAGAGAGAGAGCTGGCTAGCCAGCTTCTTAAAGAAGCAGCACACCTGTTTCCCATTCCTCCCCGGCAACACAGAGGCATAGGGAGGCGGGGGCAGAGGGGAACAGTTGCTCCCGCCCGGCACACTAGGGGGGTGGCGGACAGGAGTGACCCCACATGACACACAGCAGGGTGGGAAGCACTTTCCCTCCCCAAAGGAGCTGGCGCGCACTGCCTGAACAGCTGGGGCTGTGGCACCCAGCAACTTAGTTCCACCGCCTTTCTGTGCGGTGTAGGGGCGGGAGGTCAGGAGACCGGGGTCTGCGCAGCTCCGACTGTGCAGGCAGCGCCCTCTGCCTCCCCCGCAGGACGGCATCGCAGAAGTAAGTTGCTGGAGTGCAAGAGCCCCTGCTGTTCAGGCAGCGTGCACACCAGCTGTTTGGGAAGGGGAAATGCAGTCGCACACTTCTCATAACCCAGAGGCGCTGCAGGATTGCCAGGTACTGCTCCCAGCTGCCCCTGTCCCCTGCCCAGACCCCCCCACAATTACCCTGTCCCCTGCCCCCACCAGCACTGTCACCAGCACCCAGGCACCCACCGCAGCACCAATCACCACCTTGTCCCTGGCCCCAGCACCCTGCCATCCACCCTAACACCCAGCAGCACCCTGTCTCTGGCCCCAGCACCCTGCCACCCACCCCAGTACCCAGCAGGACTATGTCCCTGACCCCAGCATCCTGCCCAGCACCCCACCACCTGTGCCAGCATCCTGCCATCCAGAAGCAACTTCTCCCCGGCCCCAGCACTCACTAGCACCCTGTCCCCTGCCCGCACCAGCATAGTTGGGACCACATTAGTGAGGCCTGGGGTGGGTTTTTTGCATCTCACTTGTGTGGCCCCAACTGACTTTTCTGTGGGTCAGTGACCCTTGACTCAAAACAGGTTCCTCGCCCCTCTCATAAATAAAGGCAATGCTAAAACCTTTTGAGTTTGACATAATATTTTATTTAAAAATTAAGCCTGGCCAACGTGCCCTCAATTGGGGCCAAATCCCCATCTCACTGCAGCATCATAACACTCCTGCAGCACCGGACCCCAAATCTAAGCCTATCATACACTGGAACCCCCTGTCCTGAGCCTCTTACATTCCCAAACTCCTGCATCCCAACATCCTCAGTCTTCTGCCACAACACTCCTGCACCATCCACACATGGCAACTCTGTGTCCTGAGCCCGTCATACTCACAGCCTCCTTGCCCTGAGTCCCTCACATATCCAGCCCAAACTCCTGCACCCTCACATCCACCAGCCTGTGACTTGCTCGGCACCCCAACCTTCCACCTGAGCCCAACACTCCCCAGCCTGGAGCCCCCTCCCCGAGCCAGCATCCCCTTCTCCTGCATCCAAATTCCCTCCCAGAGCTTGCACTTCTCACCCCTTCCCACCCCAGGGCCCGCACCTCCTGTCTCAACCCAGTGAGAGTGTATAATGGCTGGGGATAGCAAGTGATGTAGAGGAGGGAAACAGAGAGGATGGGGCCTCAAAGGGGTGGGGTCTTGTGATTTTCATGCATTGGGAAGGAATGTGATTTTCATGCATTGGTGGGTTCCCCTCTTCTTTTTTTTTTTTTTTTTTTGCTTGACAAATCTAGGGATTCCTTGAAATTCTGAAAAGCTAAAAACGGTTCCATGGCCAAATAAAATTGGGAAACACTGCCTTAAATATACTCATATGTAACAAACACAGGAATTCTAGGCCTACAGGCTAGTTCCCAATTTGGGAAACCTACCTTACAGGAATTATTCAACCCTCAGCTAATCATCAGACCCCTTCAAGATGACAAGTTGAGCATCAAAAAACTGGAGCATCCATCATAAGAATTAAAATGGTTTATCATCCATAAACATGATTATTCCCCCCATTCAATTCTACATAGGATTTCAATCTGTAAAAATTAGATTTTTCCAAAAAATGTACATTTCACTGGCATGCAATGAAATCTAAATCTGCTTATAACTAGTGTACAGGATTCATGCATGCCTGCACACTGGGCACATAAACTCTATTTCAGCTTCAGTGCTACTTCTAGAAGTATAGGATATGAAGCAAAAACCTTTCTCTTGAATATTAGACACATGCATAAAACAGATATTCTGTAGCACATATTTAGTGCAAACTATATAAATACTATGGATTTTCCAAAGACAAATACGTCTAATAGCCCTTATCAGCACTCATTTCATCAAGTTTTGGAAATAGTTCTCTTAAGGTCATCTTTCACAAAGTATGAAGTGTACACTGGGGGGTGGGGAGGACCACAAATATATAGAATAACGATATAAGGGGGTGTGTCAAGACTGATAAATAACTTTTGTACAATTGGATGCTTTTTTGGTTTTACAGAAAAATGTTGTAAGGGGTTTTCCTCCTGCGGTGAGAAAACGCTTCTTTCTAGTAAAGAGCCACATGATTTTCTCCTGGAAGTAGCACTGTTACTGGTGTGTACACTGGAAACAACTTTAAGAGAGTTTGAAATGCTTGTCATTGATTCAGAATTAAGAAAATTTAACCACAGTTCCAATGAACTCATCATCTGGTATCTTAAGAAAAAAAGATTTGATATAGTTCTAAATGTAAATGTCTACTTCAGTACATACAGTTGTCATATTTGTTAAAATGCAAATTTTAAAATACTGTAAAATATGCACGCAAAATTCTCAAATGCGTAACATTTTCAAACTCCAACTGAAAGTCACATGTGTCTTTGAATTAAGGAAAGTAGTATGGCAGTGGTTCTCACACTGGGACCCCAGTTAAAAAGAGATAAGGAGGTGCGGGACTCTCGCAGCAGTCCTACTAAGTTAACAGGGGTCTGCACAGGCACAGATCAGCCAAAGTGGATCAAATTGCAGGATTAGTACTTTAGGTTCCAAGACCAACTTTTTTTTTCTGTGCTGAGCCTCACAGCATGATTTGTGAGGGCAAGAGTTGGAAAGAGGTAATGAGGGTCTGTAACTAAGGCCACGTCTACACTGGCAGATGTAAAGGGCTGGTAATTACAGTGCTTCTCAGAGCGCAGCAATGAAAACGCTACTGGGTGTCTATGCTGTCAGCCACCAGTGCAGTAGTGTAACCATACTTGCAGTGGCTTTTGGAGCGGTGCACTCTGGGCAACTATCCCACAGAGCAACACAGGTTTGTGGGAAGGTGGAGGGGAGGTGCAGGGCATCCTGGCTCCTGTACCAATGCTCTGTGGTGTATCAGTTGATATCCCAGAAACCCCTGTGCTTCCATCTGCTTTTGCTGCCATTTTTCAATGGCTTCTGTGCTGCCTCCTCTGTGTGCAGGACTGGATCCCCAGCAGTTGATAAAAATTCTGATCACTAACATGTCATGAATGGCAGCTGAATTATTCCTGACGCTGCAAAGTGACAATGAAGAGTTCATGCACCCATACATACAAGATTTCTTGTGGCATTCACAGAGGTGCAGATCACAGTGGAATGCTGCTTTTGGGTTCTTTTGGAATGGAAAAGTCGACAGTTGAGCTCATGCGGAGGGCCATCAATTGCATACTGCTCCAAAAAAGTGTGACTCTGGGCAACGTGCATGAAATTGTGGACTGCTTTACATGGATGTGCTTCCCAAACGACGGAGGGGTGACAGATTGCGTGTACATTCCAATTCTGGCACCAGACTATCTAGCCTCCCAGTACTGTAATCACAAGGGCCATTGCTCCATGGTTCCGCGGGCCTAGTGGATCAACATGGGCATTTCACAGACATTAACGTAGACTGGTCCGGAAAGGTGTACGATGCTCGCATCTTTCGGAAAAATCAAGTTGCAAGCAAGGATTTTCTTGACAGACCAGAATATCACTATGGGGGATGCGGAAATGCCCACTGTGACCCTTGGAGACCCTGTCTATCCCTTAATGCCGTGGCTCAGGAAGCCGCACACGGGGAGCCTTGACAGCAGCAAGGAGTGGTTCAATAATACACTGAGTAAGTGCAGAATGATGGTGGAGTATGCTTTTGGCCATTTGAAAGCCAGTTGGTGGTGTTTATACAGAAGTTGGACATGACCAATGATAACATCCCTATGGTTATCGTTGCGTGCTATACTCTTCATAATATTTGCGAAGCGAGGGGTGAAAGCTTTAACTCAGAGCTGGACTGTTGAGGCTCAGTGCCTCAAAACCAAGTTTGAGCAGCCCGAGACCAGGGCTACAAGGCTTAAGGATGCCTTGAAGTTGCAATTTGATGCTGAAAGTCACTAAAACCGGTTGCCATGCATGGAAGTGCAGTGACTGCATTGCTAGGGGCTTATTCTCATTGGTCCATGTGCTGCACTTAAGGCTACAGTGACCATAGCTCTGCTAGGGTATGCTTGCTTGCTTTAGTGTAAAAGAATAAAGATTGCTTTGAAACACATGAATTTCATTTATTAAACATAGTAAATGTAGGACACACAAGCCATGAAACATCTGCACGGGGTGGGAGACGGGGGAAGGAGGAGAAGCAGGAAGTAAAGCATGTTCCAGGAGTTTTACAGATTTGTATATGTCCAAGTTTCATGTGCAACCCTATTATCTGATGCGCTGTGCAAGAGGGGCTACATTTCATCAGAGCTAAACTGCATACAAATGGGGGTTGAGCACAGTGGGAGTCTGTATGGGTGAAGGTTTCGTGGGGCAGGTGTGGAGTGCATTGCGTGACGCCTGGGAATAGGGTGATGGCCAAATTGCATTGGCATTGACAGGTTGGGTGTATGGAAAACAATTTTGGGACACCAGCTATGGCGGGGACGGGGAGTGGACAGTCGCACATACGCTCTATCTTGTTCACTTGCCGCTCCATAATGTTTAAAAGCCCCGCCCTCCTCTCCTTACATGCCCTCCTCTCACTGACCCTCTGCTCCAATTCTTTATATTCGGTGTCAGGATGTCATGCAAAAACTCCTCTTGAGTTCTGTGGGGGCACACTCTAGACTTTTTGAGCCTCCTTGCCGGCACTATGACTTCAGACTGGCGTGCCAAGGTCAGCTCTATCAAGGCACAATTGTAACATTGTTAACACTAGACACAGCACTGCACCAACCCCTTTTCAACACCTGCACTGTTCACATACCTAGTACCCAGAAGATACAGGAACCCCACAATGGTGAGCTCACTACCAGGGCTAAGGAATCCCTTGGTGTAGGGGGCTGGGAGTCTCATTTGCGCCACGGAACAGCTAGGTTCTCTTTCATGCTGGGCGGTACTGCACTCTGGGCCAGTGTGTCTTGAGGAGAGCATTGTGGGAGGGGCATGGGGGTGCCCGATAGTAATGGCCACTCATTTACACACACTGCATTCATCCCAGAAGACATTTCTCTGCTTAGGATGAGCAGAAAAGCAAAGGAGGGTCTTTTACTTAACGGTAGGTTCCATCCAGGACCATATACAGCTTGTGTTTGCACAGCAATGACCTTAGCACTGCCCCACCCCTGCATCTCACCCCCCCCCCCCGCTGACAGCACAGTGGTGAGGGAACGTCAGCCTTCAGAGGACAAAGAGCACAGGAGCATTGCCAGCAAATCTGTGCAGACACCTGGCCCAGCAGCTGTATGAGACATTTAATGAGATCTGAGGCAGATTACTGTGAAGTGAGAGATTGCATCAACACCCTGTTCAGAATCTGAGTAACTCTGTGCTGGTAGATCGAACAGAACCAAGCTTCCTTTCTAGAATTCTTTTGTTCCTAGCAACTCGCCCGAGTGCTTCCAAAGACCCAATCCACTTACTAAGCTCTTCATCTGCAGCCTCCTACTACTGCCACAGGCTCACCTCTTCGGAGGTACAAAACAGCTCCTGATCGCAGGCATCTGTGGATGATAAGTCCTCCTCTTGCTCCAAGTCTCTCTACCGCTCAGCACACTTGTCCATGATTTCCTCCTCCTGGCTTGGTCCATTGTTGGATGAAATATCCACGGGGGTCTTCAGAGCCAAGATAGGGTTGCTTCCAAGAATATAATCCAGCTCTTTGTAGAACTGGCAGGCCGTGGATGCGGGACTGGCGCAGCAGTTTGCTTCCTGCCCCATGTGGCAGATGTTTCACAGCTCCTTGACTTAGATCCTGCACTGCAGGGTGTCCCAGTCATGGCCCCTTTCAGTCAAGCATCTTTGAGATCTGCCCATAGGTACCATAGTTTCTACAGCTGAAGCACAGCTGGAACTGGACAGCCACCTCTCCTCAAACACTGATGAGATCTCCTGGGGAATGGAGCAGGCATGGCCAGGTGGAAGGATTCACTAAGAACACAGCATGGGTCACTGAGCAAACAGGAGAGGGATTTTCACGTTTCAAAAACAATGCAAAGAGCATGTCTGAGGGTTGGTCACCTGAGAGCAGGGCAGTAGAGTTCAAACAGATGAACAGAGAGATAAGAAAAGGCATTGTGGGAAGGATGCCGGCGGCCAGTCACGACAATACTACACCATGCTGTCCGCACTGGCACTCTAGTGCTGTTTACAGATCACAGCAATCTCTATGCTTCCCATCCAGGAAGTTTACCTAGAATGAAGCAACTGCAGAGCTAGCGTGCACTAAGTGCCTTGCCAGTGTGGACACCTTGAAAATTACAGCACTGTGGAGTTAGAGCATACTAAGTAACTTGCCATTGTAGACTTGGCCTAAAGTTAGTTGTGTCACATGGATTTTTGGCCAGCTGAGCGCAGCATTAGAAATGTATGGTTCAGGGGCTGCTTATGGACTGTGTATTAGCCTGTAACAACCAAAAATGTTTGTAGCATCATGCTGCACCCTCTCCTCAGGCCATGTGTCTTTTGAGTAGGTGGAGTTCTCCTTGCAGTTAGTTAACTGCATCATATTTACACCCCCTATAATGCCACAGGAAAAGCTTATAGTGGTTGGGGACCAGACATATCTAATATCTTCATTAATCCTCCAGGAGATGAGTAAAGTACATAGTTTTAATTTAAACTTATAAAGTCTGTAAATTATATCAACATAGGAGTGGTACCTCAAAACAATGCTAACATTCTGAATATTTTAGATAAGTTGAGGACATTTTAATAGGATAAGAATTTAGAGAAATGTAAATTAGCAAGTGAGATAAATTACTACCACCACAAAAAACAAAGTAAGAATAATATCTAGAACAGTCACCAGAAGAATAACTAAAAGGATATGGCAAAATAAAAATGGACAAAATTATTCTTAGGACATCTGATTAGTAATACTGAAAAAAACCCTTACTGTAAACACAAAGAATTTTAAATATCTGTTTTATTGTGTTTATGCTCTTAAAATTTCCTTTTAAAACTTGATTCACCTTTTTTAACAATGACAAACTGGAACAACAGGGAAGTCTTATGATTAAGCACAGGGTTAGGACTCCAGATATCTGGATTCCATTCCAATGCTGCCACATCTCGTGCAAATCTTAGTTTCTCCGCACCTCTTTTCCTCACACCTAAAACAAAAATAATACCACTCTCTTGTCTATTTAGATTATGCAACCTCTTTGGAGCAAGGAAAGTCTTACAACAAATTTCTACAATGCCTGGTTTTGGTGTGGTTCTCTAGGTACTATTGAAATACTTACTAGAATAAAAAATACATTTGGTAATTTACAAATATTCTAGAATTGGGACCTAAAGGGAACATCTTATTTTAGGAGGAACTAGGATAGTGCAAAATTCTAATCTATGCATTGGGGTACACACAATATCACTGCTAGCTGTCTGAATTGCAATAGGAAAAAAAAGAGCATCTGAGTCTCAGTAATTTGAAGGCAATGTCAATGAGGTTTCACTGAATAAAACCGGTGTCAGCAAGCAGAAACAGGTCTGGAATGTTGTGTGACATCTCTACTAGGATAAGGGGAAGAATGTTGGAATTAGATGGTTCATGGAGATTCTGTGACAGTTGGACACAAGCTGTTGGGAAAGACAAGGCAAGCACCTGAAATGCAGTGACAGCAGCTGGTTCCCGAACCTCCGTCACCTCCCTAGAAAGGCAGGAAGCCAGAATAGTCAGGAATAAGAATGCAATATAGACTAGGGTAAAGCAAGAAAGCGATGGAACAGGAGAAGAAACCCAGAGACCTAGGCTGACAGAGAAGAGTGGGAGGACTGAGGAATTTAGCTACAAAGGTATGTGAGCTCCTAGCTGTTCTCTCTCAGCCTGTGGAGGGTTCTGACTAGCCAGAGATGATTCATTTCTCCCCGCATCACTAAAATCTCTAGGTGCCTGGTCAGAGACTGCAACCAAGTCAATAATTCATTCTGGTCGGGGTACAGGTTTGAAAATACGAATATGCAGCCACAACTATCACTATCTGGGTTATTTAGCCCTATTAACAAATGCAAGGAGTTCACTTTTACAGCTGCTATATCTTTAGCCATAAAACTATGCTACAATGTTAAAATTAGCAATGCTAGTACCCACAACATAAATCATAACAATTTTATTGTACGTAAACAGAAACCATTTGGTTTACATTAAAAACAGAATTAAGTGCTGATTTCAAGTTACATTTGTTTATATCAATAGACATTTCAGAAATAACTGTTGTTTCAGTTAAAAAGACACTGTCAAGCTTAAATATATCAGAGGGCATATTAGTCTGTAACTTTAAAAACGAGCGGTTGCTTGGCACCTTAAAGACTAACCAAAATATACAGAATCAGGAGCTTTCGTGGGCAAAGCTCACTTCAGAATGAGTGGAAATAAGAAACAAGAGATATATAAAACAGCAGAAGTAGTACCTGTCAATTGTAGGATCTGTGTTAATGAGGCTAATTAAGTGGGCTGGATGTGTCCCATAAATAGATTTTTATATAGAAATACAGATGTTAATAGCAGGAGAAATTTCTCTATCAGAGGCAGCAGCATGGGGACAGGGACGGCTTCCTTGGACCCAATGCTCACAGAGAGCCAGCTCCCTGCAAATACCAGCTCCCTCTTGCCCACCTGCACTGCTGCTCCTGATACAGAGGTGGTGGAGATGGGGGTAGGGCTCTGTGTAATTGTGCACATTAACGAATCAGCTCAGGCTCATACATGGTTACATGTTCACATCCAAACTCAAAGACATTTTGTAATTTAAAAATAGTGAAAAGCATTTAAGGAACATGGGTTTATTTTAAATGTAAGGATTTGATCAATTATTAGACATTTATATTCCTGTAGCATCTACACACCTCAAGAAAACAGTTGTATTGTGCTAGACTTCAAATATGTGCAATCCCTTTCCCAAGGATTGTAATCTAAAAACGTTTTTTTGCTTTGCATGTTTTGAGGGTACGCACGATTCATTTTGCAAGTTCTAACCCAGAAATACAGTTAATTGTTGCCTGATTTGCAATACCCTAATACAAAACCCACTAAATATATAACAATTGTATTTTGCAGTTACTTTGCTACATTTAAAAAAAAATACAATTTCAACATTTCAAAATTTTTTAAAAAAATTAGTGGCTCAAGAACTAAAATACCTTCATACCTCAAATGGTGGTACAAACACTCAAAATATCAAGTATTAACTCTGATTTAAATTTATTTATCATTTGTGGACATAATAGTGTCACAAGTTGTTGGAATTGTGTGCAATATCTATGGATAAGATTTTCAGAAATTCTCAAGCCTGGTCTAAATATGCTTCCCCCACATTCAATGGGAGATTGTCCAGTGACATTTTGATAATTTATTTAGACATGAGTTTCCATGTCAGGCTATATAACTAGGGCAATGTCACTATTAAAAGTCATATTAGAGTATCTTTTTCAACAGAAAAACTGCTATTTAGGTTTTATTTGTTCATAGGATTTTTAGCAGTAGACATCAAAGCTGCTGTTAAAATCTAGTGCTATATAAGCACTCGAGGAAGGGGACCAGATACAAAAAGACTGGAATAGGACAATATGATAAAGAAGGAAAAGATGAAAGTAAGAGCAAGGTAAAAAGGACTCAGACACATCAAGGAAAGAGAAAATACAGATAAAACAAAAGTGACAAAAGAAACATCGATCTCGATACAAACTGCTTTTTTGTTGATTGAAAATATTAGGTCTACTTTTAGAAAAGCAGCAGGAGAGTCAGAGCACAGATCCTTTATGGCAAGGGTTCTCAAACATTGTGATACCGCGACCCCCCTCTAGGTTGCTTGTGACAGGACCCACAGTTTGAGAAATACGGCTTTATGGGTTTGTCCCGCTCCCCACCTCCGTCCTGTCACTCAGCAGAAATACTGTGCTTTAGAGCAAGTGGTGCTCAACTTTTTTTAATTTGGCGACCCCCAGGACTGGGAAAATTTTGGTTGAGCAGGAGAAGGGGCAGGGGGAGAGAAAGGGAACATTTTGGTTAAGGAAAAAAAAGGCGCTGGGAACATTTTGTTGCAGCCCCTTTAATTTAAAGCGCTGGTCCACTGAGATCCCCCCCCCCCCCCAGGAAGACAGCTGCAACCCTGACCCATGGGCTGCTCACCGCTGCCTTAGAACGCCCCCCACCCCCAACAGAGCCACTCATTATCTATGTTGCAGATCCCTGCTCATTCCCTACCTCATAACATCCAGTCTGCTCCTACTGTACCTGCACCATGTGTCAATGATCTGGAGTGCAGCTGAGAAATGCAGAGGAAAGAGATGTCTCAATCATTTTATTGAAACAAAGAAATAAAACAAGTCAAGTGATTCAGGATAATGCCAAATAGTCAGGAGTGGTGAAGGCATAAGGTAAAGGAGAAAGATAGGCTGGACAGCTGGTGGAGCTGAATGTTGCATCTAGTCAATTTCACTGTTTGTCTTCCTGAAAAATCTCTTTGTAAATATTAACAGAGCAGTGGTAAAAATACAGGTTTTAAATGATTTTTTTAAAAAGTTAGAATACATTATTTAAAGGATGGTCTAACGAAAACTGGATTTTTTTCTAAGTTAGTCAATTTTTAAAAAGTTAAGTTGAAAGATCAACTAGGAAACTCCTAGGACACTTTCACTATGTGTCAGTTTCCTTTTGATACCATCAAGGATCAGATCCCAGGAAGGTCTGTTTTAATCCCCAACAGCCACTCTGAACCTTGATCTTTACTCATAATTCCCAATGACTTTGATGGACTGAACTTTGATGGGCTAAATACAATGACATGGTCTTTAGATAGATTTATTTACAGCTTTTTCATTATTTTATTACAATAGAACCTTGGAGTTATGAACACTAGAGTTATGAAATGACTGGTCAGACACCTCATTTGAAACCAGAAGCACACAAACCAGGCAGCATAAGAGAAAAAAGGGCAAATAAAATTCAACATTGTGTTAAATGTAATCTACTAAAAAAAAGGGACAGTTAAAAAAACTGACAAAAGGAAACAGTTTATTTCATTTAAATTAAGATAGTTAAAAGAAGCAGTTTTCTTCATAGTAAAGCTGTATTAAGTCAATGTTCAGCGGTAAACTTTTGAAAGATCATAACATCTTGTTCAGAGTTACAAACTTCCATTCATGAAATGTTCATAACTGAGGTTCCACTGTATATATTTAATTTATATAGAGATAACAATATTTACACTTAGCCTGATTATGCATATATAGGTGAATTAATAAACTAGATACACGTGTTGAAGCAGAAGGTCCCTGAAAAAGCAATATGCGTATTGTACAAAGCATTGAGTACTACATAAAAATATTACACATTAATTTTGCAGTTAAATTTGACTATTTTTCTCCAGTTAGTTCTGAATACCTTTATATAGCCAAAAATTACCAAAAATTACCATAAATTACAAATGATTCTTCAAACAAACCTCTAGTTCATCTCTATACTACGCTTTCCTCAGAATTAAAATATCTCCAAACACCTTCTTTTCCCTGTTAACAGAGCTAACCTTTTCCTGGGTTCATCCTAACATCTAAACATATTTCTCAGATTCCCTTCTGGTGCAACTAACAATGGACCATGGCAAAAACACTAACTTAGAACATTTCTCTAAGTCTTTAAAAAAAAAAAAATCTTTGGAAATACTTTACCTTGCCTATTACAGGAATAACTAAAACCACATCACTATTTTGGGTGCTCAAGTTTAAACTTAATTCGGTGATGTGGTTATATAATCATAAATAAACTGTGCACTCATCACAAGCACCCGAGCCTACCACTGTGCCATAAAACCCATATCTCATTTTAGTACAGTAAGTTTATCTCTAACTCCACAACTGAGCCCACTCCAAGACCATGCTATGATAGTTTTACATAGGCTTTTCCTGTCCATTTGTCAGCAGTCAGCCAGCTCTTCAGCATACAACTGTTCTAGGCTCCATGCCAGGAGGCACTGATCCTAGTCTTTAGTGCAGGCACATTTTGTTGCTGCTTAGGCAAGAGTGCAGCAGGAAAAGGCAGTTGTCACTGAGAGGTCAAGCAAGGGTAAAATGGTGGTTCTCACCATTGCAGCATTTGGTACAAGGAAGAATTCTGACACAGATACTGGTCTCTTCCATGGTACACCAAAAGATACTCGTCTTCTCCTCTCCAAAGAGCCAGTCACAAAAGATAATTGTCCTATTGATGCAGGAATGGGCAAATAATATTTTGCTCAAAAAGATGAAATTGAAATAGGATAGGAGTTTAATGTATATGAAAAATGATTTTGAATAATATTTGGCATATTCAAAATGTTTCACAAACTTCAATCTACATAACACTTATTTAATACAGATAAATCTTATCCAAGTGTCATCTGTGGCTCAGTGGTTAAAGTTGCATTAATATTTGTTTTTTAAAAATTCAAAGTAGTTTAAATCACTTCATAGAGTATGAAATTTAGTATTTTCCCTCAGCAACATTATGCCATTTATGTTTTATGTCATGTACAGTTCTAATTTCCTAGAAAACGTGAAGTAAATCCTTTTAACGAACCCAGTTTTTTGGAGTCTGAGGAAGGGGAACTGAACAAGACAAATGGAACAAAGGAGAGGAGCAGATATAAAAGAGGAAAAGCACTTTGTTCCCTCTCTTCGCCTTCAAAAGAGCAAACATGTTCCTAAAGCTATGGCTGCTTTTTTCTCCCTATTGCCTCAGTGCATTGCATGTACAGCTATCAGCCTACATGTCCAACTTTTTCTTCTACTTTCAACTTAACTGTGGGAACATATGCATCAGAAACTAACATATTACTATTTCCCCCTCCTTCGATTGTCTACTCTAGAGCTTTTCTGAAAGTGGAAAAATGCGGGGGAGAGAGCACAAAAGTTATCAAGATAGAAAACAAAAGAAAAAAGTGGATAGAAAAAACAGATGACTGTAGCTATATCAATGAATGATGGGAAAGACCACAGGGTGTGTTAATCCTCTAATCCCGTGGTCACCAACCCGTCGATCGCGATCGACTGGTCAATCGCGAGGCCTCGACCAGTCGATCGCAAAGCGTTCGGGCACCCCGGCCCCCCATTTTCCCCCCATCCCTGAAAAGCCCCACTACCTACCTCTAGTGTAGTGCCGGCTTCCCACGGGGTGGACGGAAGTCCTGGGTGAAGCCTGCGTCACTTCCGGGGGCTCCGGAAGTGCGCAGGCTGCTCCCCTCCCACAGCTCTGTCATGTGCTGGGGAAGGGGGCATCGGCTCCAGAAGAGGAGTCCGGTGGCTTCCCTGGGAGGGGTGAGTTGAGTGCAGGGATTTCCCTGCGCTGCGGGAGAGGGGGTCGGCCCCGGGGTTTGGCCTGGGAAGGCTCCCGCGGGGGTTTGGCCGCGTGGCAGGAGAGGGGTTTGGCCCCGGAGAAGGCACCCACAGGGGTTTGGCCCCGCCGCGGGAGAAGCGGCTTGGCCCTGGGGCAGGCACCCGCAGGTGTTGGCCGGGCCGCGCTGTGGGAGGGGGGTTTGGCCCCGGGGCAGGCGCCTGCTGGGTTTGGCCCCGCTGCGGGAGGGGGGGTTGGCTGGGCCACGTTGTGGGAGGGGGGTTTGGCCCTGGGGCAGGCGCCCGCAGGGGTTGGCCATGCTGTGGGAGGGGGTTGGCTGCGCTGCGCCACGGGAGAGGGGGTTTGGCCCTGGGGCAGGCTCCTGCAGGGGTTTGGCCCCGCTGCGGGGAGAGGGGGGGGCAGGTTTGGCCCCGGGGCAGGCACGCGCGGGGTTTCCCTGCGCCGCTGGGGCAGGGGGGAGTTGGGCCTGGGGGAGGCATGTGCTGGCTTCCCTCGGGGTTGGGGGGGGGGGAATCCTAGGAGGGGGCAGATGCAGGGGACTCTGCTGCCACTGGTACCCTGCCCCCTGTCCGCACTCCCCACTCCCCAGATCCTACTCCCCTGTCCCCAGCCACAGAACTCTGTCCCCATTCCCATCACCACTCCCCGAACTCTGTCCTCACTCCCCTGTCCCCAGCTAGAGCTCTGTCCCCACTCCCCTGTCCCCAGCTACAGAACTCTGTCCCCATTCCCCTGTCCCCAGCTACAGAACCCTGTCCTCTGCCCTCCGAGCACCCTGTTCCCTCTCCTCTGCCCCCAGCTGCAGAACTCTGTCCCCACAAAATGTATAATTATAAATGCTTCATTTTAGATTTAAATAGCATGAATAAAAAACAGACCATTTATTTCATAACTATAAACACGTGATTTTAATTTTATATATCGCATAATTTAAAAATAAACTGTTTATCAGAGTTTGTAAGTAAGGGCTGGGGATAGCAAGTGATGGACAGGAGGAGAATAGAGAGGGCGGGGCTTCAAGGAAGGGGTGGGGCTTCAAGGAAGGGGCGGGGCGGTAGATCTTCACCTGTTCTGAGATTTAAAAAGTGATCTTGAGTGTAAAAAGGTTGGAGACCACTGCTCTAATCAATCACCAGGAAGGCTCCAACAAGATTAGGAGAGCCACTAATTTAGGAGGTTTTCTAAAAACTAGAAGTGACATTTTTAAAATTTCAGGGCACATGTCCGATATTGATTGATCCCGCTAACATGCTATTAGATTTCAATTCATACTAAGCAGACACATAAAATCTAGTGAATTAACTAGATGTTTTAATTGCTTCTATTTAGACTAAAGGCTAACGAATAAAAGATGTTTACAACCAGAATTATGAGATCTTAAATTTTAGACATAATCCCTTTTGAGAAGCAGAGGTGAAAATACCTGTTAGCAGGACTAAAAGGTCTGCAGAAGCAGAATCTCTGCTCCTTCATAACTTAGCAGCTCCATACTCCAGGCAACCGGCCAAATAGCACATAAGTTGTACAGGAGGTAAGCGTCAGTGACACACACAACCTTAGGATCTGCAGAAACTCTTAAAGGTATGTCTACACAGCAATTTAACACTCATAGATGGTCCAGGTCAGCTGACTTGGGCTGCAGGGCTTGGGCTGCAAGACTGCTGTGTAAATATTTGGGCTCAGGGTCCCCCAGCCTAACCCCAATAGCCCGTCAGCTGACCAGGCCAGCTGCAGCCCTAAGGCTATGTCTCTAATGCAATGTAACTGCAGGGTTAACAGAACCTGAGTTAGCAGACAGAGGGTTTGTTGAACTGGGGCTTGAGGCTCTACACTCATTTGTAACCGAAGGTTAGGAACTGCTGAACTCTGAGTCCCAACCTGGTGGCCCAGCATCTGCACTGCATCATATGACCAAGTCCTACCACCCATATCCCAGACTTCCTAGCACCCCTCCATAAAGCAGCTGCTCTGGACTCTTGTTCGTAGTGCAGTATAGGAAAACTTCACTGTCCATCAGACTTGACTGACAATAGGACAAAAAGTATTGGCTCCTGGAATTCTTTTGATGGACACCAAGTCCAGTGGGATTCCATATCCACTAAAAAGCAATACTGAATCCTGAGTCCAGGCTGGATTCAGATTTGAACTCCTCAACTCCATGGGGTCCTTGAATCTGGGGCCTGGTGAACACAATGGATGGACAGACGTAAGGAGGGCAAGGTTTGAGTAAGAGTTTGAACCTTGAGCTTACACTGTAGAGTGTAAAATATTCTCATGCTTGCTCTTGTGCCCACGTGCAATCCCAAGCATCAGCACACAATGACCAGAGCACAATATACTTTGAGCTGAGATCTATTTTGGTGGATACATTTTATATTGGGCATGTTAAAATGTTATCATTTAGGTAAATGTGTAACCACTGAAAATTTCAGCGGTTACACATTCACACATGGGGGAAGCAACCTGCCAACTACGCAGAAGAGCAGGGGGAGGGAGCTCAATGGGAGCCGGTACATGTGAGGAGCTGGCTTAAAAATCGGCTCTCAGTACACTAAGAATGTTAAATTGCGGTTAATTGACTAGTTGAGTAGTCAACGGAATTTCTATCAACTACTAGATAGGCACTTTCGCATTCCTCCTTTGAAATTTCAAAGGAGGAATGCGGAACACCTTCTTTGAAGTGCAGCTCGGGGCCAGCGGGAAGTCCCGCTCACTCTTAGCTGCACGCAGGCGTGCCAGCTTCAAAATGAACAAGAGTCCCCTGTGGGAGCTCTTGTGCATTTCAAAGCTGAAGCCCACTCTTGGAGCCCGGGGTCAGCGGGGGACTCTTAGTCCCCCGCTGACTCCAGGCTCTATGTTGCGCTGCTGATTTGAAATGCCACACAGAGCCCAGGGTCAGCTGGGATCCCAGGCTCCGTGCAGCATCTCAGCGGAACCCAGGATCAGCAGGGGACTCCCCAGCTGACCACAGGTTCTGTGCGGCATTTCCCCAAAACCCAGGGTCAGCTGGGGACTCCCCAGCTGATCCTGGGTTCCGGAGAAATGCCGCATGGAGTCCGGAATCAGCTGGGGAGTCCCCAGCCGATCCCAGGCTCCAGGTGGCGCTGGCGCTGCTGCTTTGAAACGACAAGGCAGCACCTTACAGCTGAGCCGGGGATCAGCTGAGTGGCGCTGCCCTTTGAAGTACCCTCTCTTCCCCCCCTTTGCTGCCTCTATTTAGAGGCAGCAAAGAGGGGAAGGGGGGAAATCGACTAGCTGACTAGTCTTAAACATCCTTAGTGTGCATCAGCTCCTGCCTGCCCCCCCACATTGCTGCCTCTGTATTAGAAGGGAAAGAGGTTAACCCATAAGCCCAGTGAATCATGTAGTACATGTTTACACTTTCACATCCCTATTTTATATGTATGAAAATTTAGCAATGCCATATTTACTCTTAGTATACCATATAATGTTTCTTACTAGAAGATTTACCCAATGTTACTTGGGTCAACTCAATTTTTGGGTTTGGTTTTTTTGGAAAAAAAAAAAAGAAAAAAAAAAGAAAGGAAAAAATGTTCATGCTTCATTTAAATCACTGCTCTGAGGTGAAGCGGAGAGGAGGGGTTTAGTATGCAGGCTTCCCCAGGAGAGAGGACTACCCCAACCCTCTCTTACCACAGCAGCTTGGGGCCAGGTGAGGAGTGCCTCGCCACTGCCAACACTGGAGTGGTGCATGTCCCCCAGTTGGGGCTGGTCCAGGTTCATCTGCCCCTGCATTCCTCACTCTAGCTGGGGAGCGCAGCCAACTGGGCAATTTCCTTCACTCCCTGATGAAGGGGAACAGCCAACCATGTTCCTATATGAATTGGGGGAGAGGGAAGGGGGAGGGGAAGGGGGAGGAAGAAGCTTCAGCAAAACAACCCCAGCCAGCCTCTTTCACCTGACTGGTGATTCTACTTCTTCCTTTAAATCAGGCCTAGGCAAAATACAGCCCATGGGCTGAATCCGGCCCGCCAAGCCACTGGATTCAGCCCACGGAGGCAGCAGGGAGCCCCAGGAAGGCTCCCCAGCTTGCCCCACAGCCCCATGCAGAAACGCGGCTGCAGGGTTCCATTTCTGTTTTAAAATTGGAGGGGAGGCAGGGAAACATTTTAAGCTCTGCAGGCAGGCAGGCAGGCAGGCAAGTTTGGCAGCTGGCAAGTAAGTCTCTTGGCCACAGGCTGCTTCTGGAACCCCAGCCCTTTCCTGCCCCACCTCTCTGCCCCTCCCCCCCCCCACTCAACATACCCAAACCCTCTATCCCCCTCTTACACCCATACCCCCTCCCAGATCTGGCACCCCAATCTCCTGCCCCAGATCACAATACCTTCCTACTCTGTCACATCTCAAACCTCTGCACTCCAATCTGCTACCCTAGGTCACAACCGCCTGCTTCATCCCAACTCCCTCCCAGACTCCAGTTTCCCTCCTATACTCCAATCCCTTACCCCAAGCTCCCTTCTGCACCCAACCTCCATCTCAGATCCCGCTTCTCCTCCATTAATATCATGTGGCCCTCGACCACTTTCCAAAATCTTGAAGTGCTCCCCCCCCATAAAAATTATTGCCCACCCCTGCTTTAAGTTACGTTATGAAGTTGTATACCAAATTTGGTGGTCCAGGCTTTTACCATTTAGGAGTTCTTTAGCAGACAGACAGAATCTCTTAAACATATAGCAGATTAATACCTACACAAATGACTTTTGATAAAAGAATGCAAATGGATACAGTAATTTAACCCTGATACCAAAACAATTACAGCCAAAAATTTAAAAAACTAATTGGTTTAACACTTACATAAAATTCTATTTTTTTTACTTTTCATATTCCCCAAAATAGTTATTTTACCTAGGATTATCCTAAAGCAGTGGTTCCCAAACTTTTTTATACCACAGACCAGCAAACTCACTCAAATACTGTTGGCGGACCACACTGAAATAATTGCATATTCATTATGGTAATTTTAGGTCATGATATATCAGGCAAATCAAAGGACGGGGACATGATGGTTAACAAGAATTTGAAAAACTGCTGTATGCACACATTTTTTAACAATAATAAAATACTTGCTAATACTTGTTAAAGGGTATTCTCCAGTCCAAACCCTTTGCTTCCATTGTGCCAGAATCGAAGAGACAGAACTAACAGTGCTGACATATTTTGCACATTCATATTTTCCTATGCACTTAATAATGCATAACAACAACGTGGTGTGTACCTGCTGGCTGGAAGCAGCTAGAGGCCTGGGGAAGGCTCCTGTTGATCAGGAAGGGAGGAGAACAGAGTTGAAGGGGCAGCAACACTCCATGGGGCACTTGGCCCCTCTGTGTAGCAGTTGCTGGAGCCAGAACCGGGACCACGGTGAAGGTGCCCCAGTAGAACAGCCTCACCATGGTCCCGGCTCCAGCTGCAGCCCACCTGGCTGCCTGCTGCCCCACTCACCCAGCTGCTGCATGGGTAAGTGGGTGGAAAGGGAATTCCTTGGGGAACCCCAGAGGGAGAAGCTAAATAAAAATTGGGGTCATGGCCTGGCAATGTGGGAATTATTTCTTGAGTTAAATCTGAGACATGATGCCCATTTACAACAGAGTTAAAGTAGATATTTTCAATTAATGCTTTTAACCTTGAGAGCTGCAATAGAAAATTGCTTTTGATACATCTTTTAAAAGCTGCAGTATTGGACATTATATAATGAAATGATGTGAAATTACTAAAATTCACTTTGATGTGCACATCTGTTGAAGGCATTTTAAATGAAAAGGTATATATTTTAATATTTAAAAATTAATATTACCATCTTCTGGAGAAAAAAGTATCATCTAGTTTCATGAAGTCTCTTTGGAAAATACTAGTGGTGAACAGGACGGCCACTACAGAAAATGCTCTTTCCATCCCTACTACAATAATTCTTTCTTAAACAGTCAGGGTAGTTTATTTCTCCTTAACTATGTGCTAAACAAGAATAGTATGCAACAAGACCTCTCTGACTCTGTACCCCCGACATATGACCTGACCTAGAAGAACTTTCCTGTTATTGGTTCTTCAAATGTTGGGTACATTTTGAGAAAATATTTCAGGCTATTATAGTGTTTAAGTGAACCTATCAGTGTCTCCAGACTCAACATTTTACCTATTTAAAATATTTTGTCCATCTGTTGTCACTGTCCATATGATCTAATGAATACATTAATTTGAAAAGTTAAGTTAAAACTGGATTTATTAAAGAAAATAGCACATTCTGAAACCCTACACAAGAATAAATAGCATTTTTGTCCACCTACTTTAATGCATTATGAACAGCTTTTCCCTACTGCATTTGTCCTTTATTGCTTTTTTTAAAAAATAGAGCATATCCTGCTCTTCTGATGATCTTTGCTTTCTGATCAGAGTAAATACAGAGAGAAACTTTAAGCCTAGCACTTACCCTTTCACAGGATAAAGATCCAAAAACCATTAGAGATTTTGGCAAGTGTTTATTTCAGAAGTATCTAAAGGATTTAGGAGCACAAATGACACACTTGCTTCTGAATTTTATAAGCACTTATGCAATTCCTATCACACTCACACTAAATTATTAATTGATGAACAAGTTAAATAACTTTCATTTATTCAAGTCCTTTCTGTAACAGCTGACTTGCTCTAAATGAAAAAAAAAAAAATGAGGCACAAACTGGAAAAAGAAGAGAGTTGTCCAACAGTTTTTTGACAGAGACTTACTTATCAGGTCCAGTGTGTTCCACCGGCTTCATTTCAGGTTCAGTACATGGTATCCAAATTGATGCTGAGAAGTCTACCTAAGGGAGGGAAAAAACTTTGTTTTATTTTACTAGGGGGCAGCACCCCCTGCTTGCTATGCTCGCCAACCTCTCTCTCGGCTGGGGAGGGCCCAGGGCCAAGGCTACCTGGCCCCGGCTCTTCCCCCCCACCCCCACACCGATGGGGAGGGTTAGAGGCCGTCCCAGCTCTTCCCCCCCTGCCCCTGGGGAGGGCCCAGCCTCAAAGCTGCCCTGGCTCTCTCCCCCAGGCTGCCAGGGGAGGGGAGCAGGCCCGACTCTACTCTGCCCCCCAGCCTCAGCTCTACCTTGATCCCCACCCCCAGCAGCTCCAGCTCTCCCCCGCCCCAGCTACCTCAGAGGGATGGGGAGGGGTGAGGCCAGGCCAGCCCTGGCCCTACCCCCGTCCCCTCCCTTGCCAGGCCTGACTCACTTCCCCTAGTCGCTGGGCTGGGCCTCATCACGGACTCGGCTCGCTCCCTCCAGCGCCAGGGGGTTGGGCCAGGCCTGGCTTGCTTCTTCCAGCCACCGAAGGTTGGGCCAGGCTGGAGGCCACTTGGCTCTCTCTGCACACATACACCACCCAGCACCAGGGAGGGGAAAGCCGCGTGGCTCCTGGAGTGCTGGGAGGAGGCCACGTGCCATGCAGCTCACGGCTCCTGCGTCCACCCCCCTCCCCAGCACAGGGTAGAGCAAAGGAGGGAGGCCGTATGGCTGTGGCTCCCACTGAGTGCGGAGGAGTGGGAAGGCCATGCTGCTAAGGGTGGAGGGAGGGGCTGTGGGACACATGATGTCATTCTCATCCTGCAGGAAATTTTTTTTTTTTTTTTGAGAGAGAGAGAGAGAGAGAGAGAGATGTTCAGTGTTGTCACAAATCTTTCAGTACTTTTTTTTTTTTTTTTTTTTTTTGCTTTAAGTCCCAGCTCCTGAGGTTATAACCACCTGAGAATATCAGCTTTCAATTCATATATTTCCAGCCTCAGTTGTCAACAAAACCTGGAAAAAATGAGCTCTATAAACCTTGTACAGATAAACATCATGCCCAACATTATAAAATTTTTAGAAAACTCAAGATTTTAACCCAAACTCATGATTTTTGGTAACTTTATGCAATTATTGAATTATTGGGTTGACAAGACTGAATTTTTCCCTGACAATAAGATCAAGGCATACCATTCACTTCTCTACACACAGGACTTGCATCACACTTGAAAGAGTTCACTCAAAAGAGTCTATCCGTTTATTACATTAGAGACAGAAAATCTACTTGACAGCAAGTTATTCATTTCTTCCCTCCATAAATTAAGTATGTTGCTTCACCAGTACTCCTAGCCTAACAGAATTTTATATTAATCAACATGTGATACAGCACATAATCAGCATACACTGAGTATCTCATATACCTATAAGAAAGTGTTCTATACACTGTATGTGTTTCACCAAAAACAAGTATTGTAAATTAACAAGTAAAAATCAGAAAATAATTGCAATGGGCCAGAAATCATTTCCCACCTCCACCCTACCCCTAACAGAAAACTCAGAGAAAGAGATATTGGGGGGGGAGCTCTAAGAGGAGCTCAGCTAGAGAGTTGCAGATTTTAAAGGCTATGCGTATCTAGTCATTTTCAGCAGGCAACAGGAGCTATTCTGTATACTGCTCTACACTACAGTAGGGATGTAAAATCCCATTTAATCAGTTAAACGTTAGATTCAACTAGTTAACTGATTAACTGGGGTCCTGGGTAAAGGATTGCTCAAGCCTGACTGGAGCCTGCTCTGCTAGCCATCCAGGCACAGGTGGAGGGCTTCTCCCAGGCACTGAGTAACCCAGCATTTCTCAAACTGTGGGTCCCGACCCCGCAGGAGGTCGCAAGCAACTGAAAGGGGGGGGTCGCGGTATCACAAGTTTGAGAACCCCTGGAGTAACCCATTCACATCCCTACTTTGTAGCTTCCCATGCATCTGAAAATATAACTCAAACAGATGCCACAATACCTCTGACAGACATCCCCTAATACTGCTCAGTAATATCACACTGTATTATAGGCTGGAACTCCTTGGTCTGGCACCGTTTGCTGGATCAGGGGAGGTCTCCTGCCACCAGCTCCCAAGGCTGCCCCAGCAGGCACCCTGCCTCACCCCTTCTCTGCCCCCATCCTGGCTGGGCTGCTTGCCCAGCTGCTGCCGGCTCCCCGGGAAGCAGAGGCTCAGACTCCTGCTGCAGGGCTCCAGCCTCGGCTCTGTGCTCCAGTGGGCTGCTCTGGGGAACTGGCCCCATGCTGTCTCGGGGCTTGTCTCCGGAATCATGCTCATGGGGGCTGCCGTGGTGTTTCGGCCCCAAGCTCAGGGAACTCCTGTGAGGCTCCATACCCAGGCCCATGCTCCAAGAAGCTGCCGGACTACTGTTCCCACACTGCCACAGGGCTCTGACTTCAGCCCAGAGGGCAGCCACAGGGGGAATCTGATCTGTGCTGCCGGGGGAATCTGTCCCAGCCCCACACTGCCATGGACTGCTAGAAGCTGCCATGAGGCTCTGGCCCCAGTCTCGCACTGCCCCCAGCTGGACTGCTGACCCTGTTGCCCCAGCCGTCTGGCCCTCCTGCCCTTAGGCTCCTTGGTTCTCTGGTCCAGGAGCATCCGTGGTCCTGCGAGACGACGGATGTTGCCAGACAAGAGAGTACCGGTTTTTGGAGGTACAAATATCTCTTGCATTCATATTTCCATGAAGAAATCCTTGGATTCTGCAGTGGATGGTAGATAATTTGGTACTTGCCTTCCCTCTTCAACTTCATCATTCTCCACAGTCCACATGGGGTATGGGGCAATTAGTACAGTATGCGCGCATAGGTATGCAGGGGAATGGAGGGTGAATGCCAAAAGGAAATTCCACACATAGATCCATGTGGGGCAATTCAACCCAGCAGTATTACAACAATCAATGCTACTCTGCACAAATAGCAAATTATGTCTTCAAATTCACAGTTCATTTTGGTCAATTTCACGGTCATAGGATTTTTAAAATGGTAAATTTCATTATTTCAGATATTTAAATGTGAAATCTCACGGTGTTGCAATTGTAGGGGTCCTAATCCAAAAAGGAATTGGGCAGGGGTTGCAAGATGTGAAACTGCTGGCAACAGCCCTGCCTGCAGAGCTGAGCAGCAGCTGCTAGCCAAAAATCAAACTCTAGAGCAGTGTTTCTTAAACTGTGTTCCATGGGCACACCGGTGTGCCGCGCGAGGCAGTCAGAGGTGTGCCGTGGAGAACAGAAATCAAGATGGCCACCCTTAAAGGGGCAGGAAACCTTTTTTTTGCTCAATAACTTTCCCCCAACCCCTTTTTTCCCCTCAATAACTATTCCCCTGACCCTTTCCCTCCCACCCGCCCCCCCCTTTTTTTTGGTCAACAAAAAAATCCTTGGTGTTCCTCATAAAAAAAATTTTATTGTTTGGTGTTCCTCGGTCTTAAAAAAGTTTAAGAAACACTGCTCAAGAGGCAGAACAACTGACAGCAGAAGCAAGGATTGCATGGTATGGTAGTACTTCTGCATTGCTGCTTGCAGGGTGCTGCCTTCAGAGCTGGGTAGCCGGCCAATATTACAACCACCAATCTCCAGTTGCCTAGCTCTGAATGCAGTGCAGAAGTAAGGGTGACAATACCGTGATTCTCCTGAAGTAATCTTGTGATGTCCCTGCAATTCCCTTTTGAGTCAGTACCCCTAATTTGAGAAATGCTAGTCTTCTCTTTGAAATCTGTACAGTATAGTAAAAAGCACACAGAAAGCCAGATTTCATGGGAGGACACCAGATTTCACAGTCCATGATGCATTTTGCACGGCTGTGAACTTGGTAGGGGCCCTCTCTCTAGGGCAGTTACTAGTGTGAGAAATATTCACAATGAAGAACAAAACTATTTGAAACTGGAGGTTTTCTGAATTTTGTCGCAGATTCAAAAGAGAACATGAGAATCATCGCTAAGACGAAACCTTACCATATCCGTTTTCTTGTGAAAAAGGCCAACAATAAGCACAGACTTGACCTGTTGCCTATGAAAAGACATTGTTTATGCAAAGATGGTTGTGTGTTAGTAAGTCAAAATCTGTGTTTTCAATGCCAACGTAGAGCTTTATTTATAACCCAGCAAGAAAGATGACATTTTAGGCAGTCTCTTTAACCAAGCACGAAAAATTAAATTTTAGGTGGTATACCTTGGCATTGAAAGCACAGATTAATTTTGCACAGTCTAGTAAAAGCTATGATTTCTTTTGACAAAATACAATGAGCTTCTACACAGCTATAAAAATGAATAACTAAGTTTGAACAGAATAATCAATCCTTGTTCAGCCCTATTTCATTACTTAAATTACTGAAAAAAATACATTATACAATTTTATAGAATGAATTGTTTCCTAGTTTAATAAAAAAAATTAATAATATTGTAACATTCATTGTGCCAACTCCTACTGGAAACTATTACACTACGAATCTCAGAAAGATCAACATGTTTTAAAAAACACCATGTTTTTAAGTTTTCAAGAGTTCAGGACAAATTATGATTTTTTAAATTAAATATGGGACAAATAAAAAGAAGAATGCCCAGATTATGTTTTCCTATTCTGCTCATGTCACCTTAACATGGCTAAACCGTAGCATAATAAATTGTCCAATGCAGAAGTAGTGTGTTACCAGGATACTATCATATAGTTTAAGTCAAAAGTTTATCTTTTAATTAGTTTTTACCTGGTGGAACCTTTATGTTCCAATTTATTATAAAACCAACTTTAACACCCACTTAAAAAGCTTTTTGAGTCATCAGAAATTAGCATGTACTCCACCTTCTAGTTCAGAAGCTGAAATTAACCCATTTTCACAATTGTGCACATTTCTACTGATACTAATGATGCTGGTACAAGTGCAGGAACAAAGAGTCACAGGGACACAGAAAGCAGGGCACTTCTGCCCAACAGATAAGGGCACATTTCTTAGGGAAAATGTATTTCCAAACTTCTACAAAAGTAAACTCTTAAGACAAATGAGTTATTAAACACACATAGTAAAAACTGCTATGTCAGTGCTAATAATATACTTGTAACACTACTACTTAAAGAAAAAGTTATTGTTCTCAGTGCCACAGTGCTATTACAGGTGGGACATGCCTGGTCCAGCACTTCTGGGACTGAAGTGGTCCCGAATGACAGAGTTTGCCAGACTACGGGGAAGGGGAGGTCGGTCAAGGCTCCCATCCTGACTCTTGGCCCTGCTCCCCACCACAGACCCACTGCCCCCAGCCCTGCCCCAGTTATGCACCCCAGTGTGCTGAGACCGGCTGGAGCTGTGCTCTCACTGACAGCCCAGGCTATTCCCCACTATGCCAGCCATGGCCAGGGCTGTGTTTCCAGGCCCGCTGGCCAGCGCTGTATACCTGGCTGCCAGTTCCATTGCTTCCAGCCGGATGGGACTGTGCTCCCTGCAGTGCTGACCCTGCTGCCACTGAGGCTGCACTCCTGGGGAGTGGGGCTGTGCTCCCCACCTCCAGCCTGCAGCTGCACACCATACCATGCTGGCCACACTACCTCCTGGGCTGTGCTCCCCACCACCCACCCACTCCCTGAACCTGGCCCTTCCAAACCACAGATGTTGCTGGACCAGAGAGTCCCATATTTTGGAGGTTCAACCTGTATAATCTATTCAGGTTTTTATCTCCTATCACCAAGATATCTGACTTACTGGATGAACTTCTATAGCTTGTGATATGCTTATCAGATTGAATTATAATTAGGGATGTTAAATTTAGATTAATCGGCTAATCAAATAGTCAATGCAATTTGCATCGACTATTCAATTAGTCGATAAGGGCACCTCCACCTTTGAAGTGTAGCAACAGCCTTATGGCTGTTGTACACTTCAAAGGTAAAAGCACTGAGGGAAGCACAGGGCCAGCGAGGGACTCAAGCAGTCTCCTGCTGACCCCGTGCTCCCTGCAGCATTTCAAAGTGGCAGCACCACATAGAGTTTGGGATCAGATGGGGACTCTGAGTTGCTTTGAAACACCACAGGGGAGCCCGCTACACACAGCGTTTAAAAGCGGCAGTGCCCTGAGTTCCACGTGGCGCTACTGCTTTGAAGCTCTCCCTTTTCTCCCCCTCCCGCCTCTCTCTGATAGAGGCAGCAAGGGTGGGGAAGCGACTAGTGTGTCAACTACACGATAAACAAATGCTTATTGGCAGGGCTCGCCGAGCGGCAGCGAGCCCTGCTCGCCAGCCACGCAGTTCTGCGCAGATCGTTCTGCACATGCGCAGATCGCTCCACGCCGGCTCTTCCAGGGTGTAATCTACTCGCCATGGGCGAGTAAATTACACTATTTGTCGAGCCCTGCTTATCGGATACTCGACTAGTCATTCACATCCTTAATTATCATAACGATCCCCTTATATTTAAAAAAGATCTATTTTTACTTTTTGGTCCCCTCAATTACGTGAGTATAACTAACTGCTTAAGTAAAAACAATGAGGTGTCCTGTGGCACCTTAAAGACTCCTCATTGTTTTTACTAAATCAGACTAACCCCGCCACCCCTCTGAAACTTGTTTAAGTAAAGTCTACTTTATTTCTTTTCAATGTACTCTGCCGTAGCAACCAAACACAAAGTATGCTTCTTTTGGGATACTGAGAATTTCTAATTATGAAAGAAAACCTCAAAGCCAGATTTTCTCTTATGTGGAAATTACCTGATCTGGGGAATGGAAATGTGATTTCTTCCCTTGACCTTTGCAGACTTACCCTGGTATTTTTATGTTGACTGTGGTGAGGGGCATGAGGCAGTAGGGTGTTCAGAGACAGAAGACAGAACATTTACACAGAGTTCATGTCCCTCAGTCCCAACCCCTCCTTATCCAGAAACAGATTCCCAAAGGTAATATTCAGTTAGGTCATGGAAAAATAAGACAGAAATTAACACATGCCTGCTGGGGGACTGTGGCAAGAGGAACAGTCATTTCCCAACAATCTAAGCATTTTCTGTAATATCTACTTCAGAAAATCTTATTGGAAGATCCTGTGCATTACAGCACCGCAACATCAAGCACACTTCGGAACTTTTTAAATAAAGTGGGTTTCTGAGCTTCTTTCATTCTGTATAGGTGACCATGATGTTTTCTTTTTTGTTTTAATTTTTATAAATACCAGTAGTGTGAACGCTGATCTTTTCTGCTTGTCCTGGAGGATTGTATGCATCAGAGATACATTGCTATTTGTATTGAAGTATTATCTACGGAACCTGAACATGGTATAGGGCTCCAACCTGCTAGGTACTGCATAGACAAGAAAGAATGACAGTTCCTACCCCATATAGCTTGCAATCTCAATTTATGACAAGACTGAACAGGCAGGTTAAAAAAAATACATTTGGAGAGGGTGGGAGAACAAAGTGGCACTGAGGCAAGTAGGTTTCACAAAGTATGCAGTCATCCCAGTTCACAGTATGAACATTTTTTATATATTTAGCATTCACACTAACTGAAGATGTTGAATCTCAGAAAATCTTCCTTTATCCAGAGTGCCAGCAATTGAAGTTAAACAGGCATCATTAAAACCAATACATTTTAAACAATGCAATTAAAAACTCTTTACTTTCTGATAGGGACATGAATGGCTTACCGGTTTCAATTAACGGGTAGGGGCTGAAGCAGTCCTTGTCCATGGCGGCAGAGGAGAAGGGGGTGCAAGCACCTCCCACCCCCCCTCTAATTGATTAACCAATTAAATAGGATTTTACACGTCTACTCTCTGAACTGCTCACCTTACAGTCTTGTCAGGACAAAATTTCACATTTTCCCCATTCAGTTTAGGTTTTGTTTATATTACTCAGTTTAGACAGAAACACCCGCAGTTCTTAACATCTATTTCGGTAGCTGGGTGTTAGCACTACTGGAAGTGTTCTGAGACTCTCTACTACTATATTATACATGCTCTGTCCAGGGTACTCATGAATAGTCTTCCAACCCAGACAGGACTACTATCTCTAACTTAAAATGTGGAAGAGGAAAGACTTTCAGGACTTCCCCCCCCACCACAAAGAAGCAAAAAATAAATATATATAAACTCTATTTTCCTTTGCATCCACCTTTAAATTCTATGTTTCCATTATAACATCCCTTTTCCCCCCTCCCCAAGCCATAAAATATTCAAAAGAAATGGTCATTTTCATGGTCATAGGCAGGGCTCGACAATTTATGTAATCTACTCGCCCGTGGCGACTAGATTACAACCCGGAAGAGCCGGGTTCAGGCGATCTGCGCATGCGCAGAACGCCGGGCAGCGCGGCTGGCGAGCGGGGCTCGCCGCGGCTCGGCAAGCCCTGGTCATAGGTATGACTTTATGGGTGGGAAAGAAAAAGCTAACAGATCCCCAGACTTCCCCACCACCACAGCCTACAAATTATAGATTACTGCTAAAGGAAAATTAAGAGATTGTGTTCCCTTTTCTTTTTTTATAAAAAGGCCACAA
This sequence comes from Rafetus swinhoei, assembly GCA_019425775.1. Lineage (NCBI taxonomy): Eukaryota > Metazoa > Chordata > Testudines > Trionychidae > Rafetus > Rafetus swinhoei. The sequence continues at coordinate 314,346,099 of CM033437.1, forward strand.
AGCAAAGCCTGAAAAGCTTGTTTTAATGGGAGCTGAAATTATATCTTTTCTTAAAGATTCTATAAAATACCTCTTCAATTAAGGCATGGTAAGTGAAGGCAAAGTCCTTTGAGGCTCCCAAGAAATCCACTAGCAAAATAAGACCAGATTCCAGATTTGACATTCCTTCTATTTCTAATACAGATTGAACCTCTCTAGTCTAGCACCCTCAGGATCTGACCAGTGCCGAACCAGAGATTTTGCTGAACCACGAGAGGTTACTATTGTCTAGAAGTGTTACCAACACTACTTCTGCTCATGAGGCTCTTAGAAGACATTTGAGGGAAAATTAGAGCTAAATAACAGCCCGGCGAGTACATTTTTTAGCAGGATGGCCAGCAGCCTCTCTGAGACCTGGCTTGCAATGGGTCCAGGACCCGTGCTGTGGCACAGCATTTAAAAGGTGACAGGCAGTTTGTCCACGAGGGGAGCTGGGTCCGGGACCTACCTACTCGCAGACCAGCTCCCGCCTGGCACCCTGCACTGCTGCTCTGATACAGATACAGCAGTGTGGAGTGGCAGGAGGCTCCTCAGGAGATGGGCTGGATTGCACTGGCTGACAGCCCCGCTTCCGGGGACTACAGAATAGTTGAGTAACCGATAAGAATTCATGAGGTTATTCGACTATTCGATTAACCAACATTTAATATCCCTATGCTGGACCACAGATGTTCCTGGACCAGAGAGCGCCGGACTAAAGAGGTTCAACCTGTATAAAAAGGGGGGAGCGGGGGGGAAGAAGAGAAATCAGGCCTTTTTATAAATCATAATCCAGCAAGAAATACGTACTCCTAAATTTGCATACTTTTTATGTTTTCACAATTTCAAAGGAGGTAGGGCTAGAGATGTCCAGATTATTGCTGATGCTAGCTATGGCTGTTTTCCCTCTAAAATCCAGTGTCTCTCAAAAACAATTATTTAGACCTGGTATCTAGAATCTCGTTTGTAAACTGTATGTTCGTGTATGAAAGTCCAAAACGCACTTTCCGTCTCAGCTCGTGCGCACGCAAATGGGGGCAGGGGTGTGTCTTGTTGAGCACACACTTTCCATCTCAGCTTCACCTAGATGCAGTACGCTGGGCAGGGAGCTCCTCATACTCGTCAAGCCCATACCCCAGCATGCGTTAGGAAGCTGGACACAGCAATCACAGCTCTGCAGCGCGCACTGCTTGGCTAGCGGGGCCCTGGGCTATTCTTATTCACTCTTAGCCATCTTAGATCAGGTTCACGTTGGCCACATGGTCACTTCTCCCTCCCACTCTCAAGCGATGGGCCCAGTTCCTCCCGCGGCAACTGGGCGGGGAGGGCGCAGTCCCGGGGGGATTTCGGGCTGGCCTAGCGCTGTGCAGGGAAGACAGCGACGGTCGGAGACAATGCAGGGCGCGCGCTACCATGAATGCAAACCGGGCCTCAGGCCTCCAAGGAGGGCCAACCGGGAGCCCTCCCCCCAGCCTACCGGACACGGCAGAGAGCGCACAGCAGCTCCCCGGCCAGGTCAGATTTGTGCCCCCAACACCGGGGTTGGGGAGAGCCCCGCCCAAGGGAGCGGTACCGGGCACCCCGCAGGCGGAGCCGCCTCCCCGGGCCTCAGAGACAATAGAGCGAGCAAGCACCAGGGGCCTAGTGCCCCGCTTCCTGTGCCTCGCCGCCGCACGCCCCCTCCCCGGCCTGGAGGCGCTGCCCTGCGGGAGCTCCCGGCCGGAACAGGGCGGCGGAGAGCCCCAGGAGCCGGGTTCTCGGGCACACCCGAGCAAGGGCTCGAGCCCCTGGAACCGGCGCCGCTCACGTAGAGCCAGTTAGTGGCGGGGGCAGCCGGAGCCCGGGAGAGCCAGATCGCCCCGCGCCACCCCCCGCGCCACAGTGCGACCACTCACCGCGCCGGTCACCCGCCGCGAAAGCGGGAGGCCACCAGTTATCGCCGCCCGGCCGGGCCCGAAAGAGTTAACGGGAAGGGTCAGGCAGGACCGTCCCATTCATTAGTCGGGCGCTTTGTCTCCAGCTGCCGCCGCCGCCGCGACGCTGAAAGGCTCCTCCGGCTCGGCCGCCACAGTGCACACCGCGCAGGCGCCACGCGCGGGGGCGGGAGCGGCGCACGCAGCGGAACGGCACCACGTACTGCGCGTAACGTGTCATCTAACCGGCACAGGGATGCAAAATGGCCGCCTCAGGCGCCTGTGGGTCGGTTTCCTGAGCGGGCGCAAATAGGCCCTTTGGGGGGCTGAGCGGCTGCCAGGCTGTGTCGTAGCCGCGCCTCCTTGCTCAGCGGAACAGGCCCCGTGCTGGCGGGGCCTGGCACCGACCATAGGACGGCCCCGTCTCTACGAGGTTTCCAGGGCTGTGGGGGGCGCCTGGCAGAGCTATCCTGGGTGGGGCCATGGCGGTGCACGGCCGGGCTGCTGCTGACCCACGTTGCTAGAGGAGGCCTCTCCCCGCCGCACGCAAGCGCGGAGGCTGTTAAAGGGCGACACGCGGTCGGGGAACTTACTTAGCGCGGAGCCTCGTCTCCAAACGGCACTTGCCACGAGGAGCGCTCACAGGCCCGGACTCGCGAGGGCTTTCAGTCTAGTCGCTATTGCGGCATCCGCTCAGAAGAGTTCCCTGTGGAGGTTGGGGGGGGATTATCCGTAGCATGTTCACCATTTACTCTAGCCAGAGACTTGTCTTCATGCTCCGATCCCAAGTACCACCTTCTCCCATGCCAACGCGGAATGCATACGTAGGTACATGTAATATCAGGGATGTGACAGTGTAAACAGTTATCGGATAAACCTGGGCTCAGCCTGTAAATGAGGGGCTGGAGCAGAGGGGAGTTGGCTTTTAAAAGGCAGAAGCTTAAAAACTCGCCCCCCAAATGCAACAGCTCCCGCGGAGCTCCGTCTCCATCCCCCCCACCAATGTAAATATGTAATGGCTGAAAATTTCAGCCAATATACGTTTGCTAAAATAGACACATTTTAACATCCCATATATATAAACCAAAGTAGTTATAGTTTCATTTGTTTAGGGATATGATCACACTACTCATCAGTTACCGGTAAATCATATTCAGGGTATGTTTGGAATCCAAACCACCCCCAACCCCCAGTGTGCCACATGGTAGCTCTCCACATTTTGGGGGGAAATCCCTGATAAATCGAGCTATAATTTGCTAAAGTTCTTTATTCGGGCTTGTAATCACAGTACACTAGCTCCCTTCACCAAATATTTGGGACTGTCTAGAACATACACCTGGCACTAAAATCCTTTTTTTTTTTTTTTTTTTCCTTTCAATATATGCATCCCAATCCTAGCTAAGTCTTCACTATATGTTTGCAGTCTAATCCAAAATAGATTTGGCATCTGCCTTTGAGAGGGCTTCACAAAGGTTTGATATCCAACTGTGGCGTACTTACTGCTCTCTGCGATTCAGTTTTGATGTGCATCTCTCATATTAAGGTAAATATATTTTGTTGGGTCACCTATTTTAATGCAATTTGTCCAGTTACAAAAGATCCTAAAAAGGAATTGCTGTCCACACAAGAATGGCCATAATGGGTCGGACCAAAGGTCCATCTAGCCCAATATCCTGTCTTCCAATAGCTGCATGGCCATGCCGGGCTAAAATCTACTCGCCATGGGCGAGTAGATTACATTAATTGTCGAGCCCTGGAAATAGGTAATCATCAAATGATCAATCCACTGTCACCCATTCCCAGCTTCTGATAAACTGAGGCTAGGGACCATCCCTGCCCATTCTGGCTAATAGCCATTGCTGGACCTATCCTCCATGAATTTATCTAGCTCTTTTTTGAGCCCTGTGACAGTCTTGGACTTCACAACATCCTCTGGCAAGGAGTTCCATATCTTCACTATGAGAAGAAATATACTACTTACTTTTGTTGGTTTTAAACTTCTTACCTATTAATTTTACATGGTGACCTCTAGTTCTTGTGTTACGAGAAGGAGTAAATAATTCTATTCAATTTTTCCACAAAAGTCATGTTTTTATAGACATCTTTCATATCCCCCTTAGCCTTTATTATATCCCCACCTTAGTCTAATCTATGACTATTTGGTAGGCTTTTATGTTAATCTCTTGCCACCAATCTTTGAGGAGGCAGCTATGAACTCCTCTTATTTCTTTTCTTAATTTTGGGCTCTCACAGATCACCATGGGTAGCAAAAAAACCCCTTATTTCCCATTTTTAATAATAATAACATAGAAAGAACCTGCCACTGTATTTGTGTAGATGACAAAAGTTTCTGCCTCTACCCTAGTGCTAAATCTCAGTAAGCAGATTTATTTCAAGAAGTGGAAAGCCTGGTTAATTCAAGCTGTCTTTTCAGTGATATATATGACTAATTCCAAGTGTGAGAAAATTTCAGTTTGTTGTGGATAAAAAGGAGCAGCTTAAGTCTGAATTGTTGGCTTCAGCAGATGAAAGGCAATATCTGGAGAGGGGAAATGCAAAGTTCTCTTTGCTTGAGTTTATTTTATATCAAGTGTTTTGAACCGGTATCCATAGTGGCTGATGAAGGCTAAAACAAAATATGGTCTATTATTAGTGAAAATTATCTGTAAATTAAATTCACACGTCATTTTGCATTGACCTTTTTGTTCATGGGTCTTCAGTCAAATTTGTCTCTGACTGGTGTAAAAATGCTATTATAGCAACTCAGTAAAATCATCTCCTCAAAACAGTGTGGAACCATGGTTGAGCTACTGCGATTGACATAGCGCGACTGTAGATGTCGACCCTGACAGTTCTCCATAGCATCTGTCCCACTCCCTGGGAGAGTGACCACTGTGGTCACACCTGTGAACTCCACTGCTCAGAGGCTCAGAAGCTGAAAACCACCCCTCGCTTTAAGCTATACATCTATTTTTGCTATTCCTTTTCCTGAGTGTGCACCTAGCTAAGCTCATCTGGTAGTGCTCCCTTGTTGTAATGCTCCTGCCCGTGCCAGCTCTACACCCTAGATATACTCCTGCATGGGGTACACAAGAGGTACGCCTGTGGAGAGAAGAAGCTGTGCTAACCCAGTTACAGACTAGCCATTGAATTATGGACATCTACAAACAGATGCTTCCCTCACACCCAATGCTTTGTTACAATGAAACTGAGATAATGACTGTACTTTGAAATGTTTAATGTACTTGCTAATGTAGCCAGCGAGAGAAGTCTTAACAAATGGCCTATATCCCTGTAATGGGGTTCACTAATGGGGATTCTGGCAGATCCTGCAGGTTGTCTTGAGAACTAGTTCTGTGCAGTAGTTTGCTCTTCAGCACCATCATTCCTGCTGTAGCAGTCACATCTTTCCAAGGACTGCAACATCCTCTTTAGTAATACAGTCCTCTGGCTGTGCCACACATTGTGCTTCTTCCTTCTGGTGGGCCCGCGGTCTGCTGTTCAACCACTTCTGTTAGTGGCCAACTGCAATCCATTATTTTGGGGCTAACCCCCATATGGCTCAAGCATCCTCTTTGCCCTTATGTCAAATAGGTATGTTATAATTGGTGTATGTTTGTAAATGTGTAACATTTACATATGGGGGTGGGGGGTGAGGTGAAAGCTGGTATGTGCAGGGGGCCTGCAAACACTGGTGCTCCTGCCTCCCCATCTCCCCAACCCCCCTACACTGCTGCCTTCGTGGGAATGGGGAGCCATTTTAAAAAACAGTTCCACAGGTGCACCAGGCTTAGTCTCTGCTGCCTTGCTTTGGTTCTCTGTACAATTTAGAAGCTCTGCAGGGTATCCTACTTTCTGCCTCCCAACTTCTCTAAGCTTGTGTCATAAAACACTGAATTAAACAAAACCTTAAGGAAATTTTCATGCACAAATCCTCTGTTAAAGGCTGATCTATTCTTGTTTAAAACAAAACCCAGAAATGTACAACTGAAAATCTAAACATCCTTAACTTTGCTTCTCTACAACCATCTGAAAACAACCAGACACTTAGGCACTACGATCCTGAAAGTCTATTTTCAGTGACCCCAAACATTAAGAATCCCACTAAGTCTACCTTATTTTTAATGTTAGATATGGCACACCCATAACCTGCACATCATGAGATTTGTTAGCTATATTAACAACAAAAGTCTCAATATCAGAAGTCTAGATGTTGTACCTAGCTGCTAGATTATCTGATCTCCTGTGGACTTTCAATATGTGGAGATGGCCAATGGAGAATTCCCTATGTTCAGAGGAACATTCTGTTGGCAGATGGAGCTCTGCAGTCTCCTGTGACAACTGCTCCTTCTATCCTGAGCATGTAGGCAGGGTAGCAGGCAAGGTGAAGTGGAGATCCACTATGCCTGATGCTTTGCTGCTGCAAGATGCCAGAGCAACTCTGACACCCAAAGGCATAAGTTAGCAAAAGTCAGGGACCCATCTCAGTCTGTGGCTTGGTTTCTGCTGTTACCAGATTTGCCCAATACTCTGGGATATGCTCATTTATTAGGGTTACTCTTATGGGGCTGGGAGGAGGTTAATAATTCTATCAGTGTGCTGCTTGTGCTCTCATATGGAGCTGAATTCTCCCTGCTGCCAGTTCCCCCTCCGATTGGAGCTCTCTTGCAGTAACTAGGTGCCTCAGGACTGGGTTCTTCCTACCTTAGCAACACACAGACACTCACACCCACTAATAGAGCAAGTCTGAGAGGACTGGGTAATCAGCACTCACAAGCTGACCCCTCATATGTCCCTGGATTCAGCAGGCTGGCTTTAACAGAATGCCACACTGCACCCTCATGTGCCTTTGGACTCAGTGGGCTGGATTTAACAGCACTTTAAGCTGCCATCCTCATAAGCCTCCAGGTTCAGCACCTCTCTATCTCCACTTTCACACCACAATCATTTGCTGGCAAACGCCACGATGAGCAAACCCCACAGGATTTTGGGCACTACAGGGATCTTTAGCTTGGGTACAAGAAGTATTGTTGCAGAGTGAATGGGGAAACCAAAACCTCACCACTCCGTGAAGCTTGCACTGATCGGGGTTCCCAGATGATGATGGGAGCTGGGGGGCCAGAGGGCAGGAGACAAGCAGAGCCGAGGCCCTAGCATGATCAGACAGGAGATGAAGTCTCAATGGAACTGATGCAGTTTACATCCAGGTATCAGAACAGTTTTTCTTGGGCAAGAGTAGGAGTTTTTATAGGGATAGGACAATAGTTCAAAGAGAACACAGGATTTGTTTATGGGTAAATAGAGGCGAGATACTAGAGCCTGATCACACCTGGTTATGGGTGATGTTCCTTGAAGGAGCTCACACTGCAACTAGGCAGTTTCAGTATTTTAGAGGTCAATAGAATCCATTACTAGAATTAGTCTGATAAGGACTAATTTGGGTGTGAGCAGGCCTGGGTTCATTAGCATCTGGAGCAGAGATTTCCCATCAGGCAGTGCTTCTCTGCTTTCGGTATCCCATAGTTCAGTGCGGTTCCTGTTTTGGCAGAGCTGGTCTCCATTCTGTATGCTAATTGAGATGTGTCTCCCTTCTGTCTTCAAGGGAAATGAGGTGTTTCCTTAATTCTATCATCCTTGTCTGGAGGAGTTTAGGTGTGTCTTCCCCCGGCCTTTTCATTGCTTTGTCTGTGATTCAAGTAGAGGCCTGGGGGAGGAGGATGGTTTTCCATGAGTGTCACTCCCTGGCTCCCCAAGAGCACAGGGTGGACAGGTGGCCATGCTCTGGTTCCCCAAGAACACAGAGCTGGTGGGTAACATTGCGGCCCAAATCATAAAGCGTATGTGCAAGGGACCCAGATTAAAGTTACACAAGCTGCCTTAATTCTGCCATTATTTAACTTTTGAGTCTCTGATTTTGTTAAAGTAATCATGTTTTCTCAACACCTGATGTGTGTAATTTACCACATTTTTTAAAAAGCGCACACACACACACTCTCCCTCTCCCCCCCCCTTGGCCCAACCTATTGGCCAGATAGGTTGGGTGCAAGGAAGGAGCAGGGTTCTTCTCAGTCCAGACTGATGCTCCATGGTCTTCACAGGATTTGCTGACAACCCGTCCTGGGTGTTGTCTTCTGGCGAAACTTGTTGTTGGTTCCCTATCAAGGGGTGGCTGCCACTAACTTCAGGGCTCATCAGTCTGCCTCAGTCCAGTTTACATTTTCAGTGTGCTTTAGCTTAGTTGACAATTATTTGGTGCTTCTGAGTCTCCGCCCCTCCTCTGACCATTTGGGCATGCAGTGGCCTTTACGCTTATCTCTCCTAAAACATTCTGGCTATGTCTACACTGTCTCCTCTTGTGGAAAAAAAAAATATGCAAATGAGGCGAAGCGTGGAATATCGCCACGCCTCATGTGCATAATTAATGAGGCTTTGTTTTTGCACAAAGAGGCTTTTGCGCAAAAAGGAGCTGTCTACATGGCTCCTTTTTGCGCAAAAACCCTCCCTTGCACAAGAGCCATTCTTCCTGAAAAAAAGGAAGAATGGCCCTTGTGCAAAAGGGAGTTTTTGCGCAAAAACGAAGCCTAAGTAATTATGCAAATGAGGCGCAGCACTATTCCACGCTTTGCCTCATTTGCATTTTTTGCACAAGAGGGGGGCAGTGTAGACAGCTTCTATCATTCACACAGACAATACATTTACACAATTGCAGCACAGAACAAAGGGTACTTCTAGTCACAAACAAATTTACAAAGTTTTTCCAACATTACACTTCTTTATCTATTACAAGGCCTTACCTAATATTAGCATCACTATGTATTACAATATTCCATCCCTTCTCTTTAATATCAGAACGTGATAACATCAAACTGAACTGGAGCTAAGTTAACAAAGCTGCCTCGCCTGTCTGAGGCCTACATCTTGTGTTTAAGTTTAATCCAAACGTTATGCTATAACATACATTCATTATAACTAACTAAGTACCTAGAACTAGGGGTGACCCAATAAAATTAATAGGAATCAGGTTTAAAACAAACACAGGAAATATTTCTTCACACAACAGTCAACCTGTGGAACTTTTTGCCAGAGGATGTTGTAAAGAAATACACAACATAGGTTAAACAACAAAAAAACAAAAACTGGATTAAATCCATGATGGGTATGGATGGTGTCCCTAGCCTCTGATTGCCAGAAGCTGAAAGACAGTGACAAGGAATGGATCATTTGATTATTTGTTCATTCCCTCTGAGGCCAGGCCCTCTCAGAGAATGACAGAGGCCCAGGCCACTTTGAGTTTAGAAGCCTCAACCCAGCCCAAGGCCCCTGACATACCTAACTTCTCATCCACAGGGTTATACTAAAATCAAAAGGATATATGAAAATGAACACTTGAGACATTTATTTATTAACAATTAAGTCATTATACCAATAGCATGTATATTAAAAATGTAACTTTAATTGTGAGTTTCCACTGCAAGCAAAACTCTTTATTTTAGGAATGTTTTCTGGCTCTGTGATATGCAAATTCGTTTATAATTTAAGAAAAAAAATCTAATTTATAGGTAATATCACTTAATGTTAAGCATTGTGAACCCATTCAAATGCTCGTCCCATTGTAGAATGATGATAGTTTACTTGTTTTAACATGTTGAATGTGCATTTACCTGAAGCCACTGACAAAAATACATAATGCAGTTGGGATACTAGGAAATATAGTCTACAGGCCAAGATCAAATACTTCTTGAAGCAGTTCTTTTGGCTTGCAGTCAGATTTAAAGTTGATGGAATGAATAGAACATAAGAACATAAGAACGGCCGTACCGGGTCGGACCGAAGGTCCATCTAGCCCAGTATCCTGTCTGCCGACAGTGGCCAGCACCAGGTGCCCCAGAGGGGGTGGACCGAAGACAATGATCAAGCGATTTGTCTCCTGCCATCCCTCTCCAGCCTCTGTCAAACAGAGGCCAAGGACACCATTTTATCCCCTGGCTAATAGCCTTTTATGGACCTAACCTCCATGAAATTATCTAGCTTCTCTTTAAACTCTGTTATATTCCTAGCCTTCACAGCCTCCTCTGGCAAGGAGTTCCACATGCTGACTACACGCTGTGTGAAGAAGAACTTTCTTTTATTGGTTTTAAACCTGCTACTCATTAATTTCATTTGGTGTCCTCTAGTTCTTCTATTTAGGGAACTAATAAATAACTTTTCTTTATCCGCCTCTCCACACCACTCATGATTTTATACACCTCTATCATATCCCCTCAGTCTCCTCTTTCTAAACTGAAAAGTCCCAGTCGCTTTAACCTCTCCTCATATGGGACCCGTTCCAAACCCCTAATCATTTTAGTTGCCCTTTTCTGAACCCTTTCCAAGGCCAAAATATCTTTTTTGAGGTGAGGAGACCACATCTGTACACAGTATTCAGTACACATTTCAGGAAAACGATCTCGTCACAGAGATCTCTTGAAATTTCACTGTTGTACCTTTTTTTTAAACTATTCAGCCGCTGAATATAGATCTTCATCATTTAGTTCTCTGAACTCCTAAAGGAATCCAAAAAGGGTACACATTTGTTGCAGTGATGCAAATAGACCTGTAAGACCAGATTTGATAGTCAATAATAACAAAAACCATTGACTGGATAGTTCCTTTCTGCATCAGATTGAGATGTTAGACGGTGATTGGTGGAAAACTCAGATAAAATGTCCATACCCTCTGCTACTGATTTGTTCTCAGAAAGGATTGTGTCACATTGATCATGAATCTTTTGAATATCTTTAAGAAGTCGTTCAGTGTTATCCCTCTCGACACTGAATGTAGCATTGTATGCTTCAGTTACAAGATGGCTACGTCTAGACTGGCGCGCTTTTGCGCCAGAGCTATGCAAATGAGGCTCAGCGTTGGAATATCGCCGAGCCTCATTTGCATAGCTAATGAACCGCCATTTTCGCGGAAGAGGCTCTTGCGCAAGACGGGGCTGTCTACACTGCCTTCTTGCAAGAAAACTTTGCGCGCCGTTATGCCTATTATTTTCAGGCATAACGGCTTTGCGCAAAGTTTTCTTGCAAGAAGGGCAGTGTAGACAGCCCGTCCTTGCGCAAGAGCCTCTTCTGCGAAAATGGCGGTTCATTAGCTATGCAAATGAGGCTCGGCGATATTCCAACGCTGAGCCTCATTTGCATAGCTCTGGCGCAAAAGCGCGCCAGTCTAGACGTAGCCGATGTGTTTTGTGGATCATTTTTAGTAGCTTCATCCACATGGACAACATTAAAATGCATTCAGATTTGGATGTATACTTCTGAAGAGTCCAAATATTGTGCAGCTGGTTTAACACCATCAATTTCTGCTGACCATGTCATAGTCAACATGCCATGAAGGGAAACAGGCAGATGCTGCTTCAGAATTTCCCACTTTCGAGGACTGCTAGGCTACGGCTACACTATGAGTTTTGCTGAAAGAGGCAATGCAAATGAAGCGCGGATTAGCATTTTCTCACGCTTCATTTGCATAATCTCTTTTGGTCTGTTTTTGCACAAGGGGTTTTTGCGCATGCGCAAAAAGGAAACATCCATACTGCTTGTTTTTGTGTAAAAACAGACCGAAAGATTATGCAAATGAAGCACAAGAAAATGTTAATCCGCGCTTCATTTGCATTGCCTCTTTTTGGTCAAACTCATAGTGTAGACAAAGCCCTACTGAATAGGTTGTACCATTGTTGGATTGTTCCAAAGTATGTGATTGCTTCTTTGCATGATTCAGCACAATCAACGCCAACAAGATTTAGTGCTTGTAGTCTGTTGCATTTCCCAGCCATATTGGATGCATTGTTATAGGCTTGGCTGATGCAGATATGAAAATTTAAATTGAAGCTTTCCAGAATTTCTAATACACAAGTGGCAATTTCTTTTCCATTTTTTTAAATTATGGAACAAAATGAATAATTCAATTGAAATCTTTGAACTTCCTGCAATTTTAACAGAAAAACCAAAGTCACCTCTTCTTTATGAGAACAGTCTGGAGTGGCATCAATAATACATTAAAAAGTATTTTGCATGTTGTATCTCTTCAAGAATTGTTGTTTGTACAAATGTCACACACAGCTCAATAAACTCGTTTTGTATTCTGACAGACAGATAATGGACTTGCATGCATTTTCTGCTCTCTTGTGATTCACGAACATGCTTAACATAGCCTGATAAAAGTGGGTCATACTTGCTAAGAAGCTGAAGTATACCAAGAAGGTTTCCATTTCTAGGGTCACTGATATGATGCCTGGAACCAGACAAAGCCAATCCCCATTCAGAAAAAACAAACAAACATTCAATATGCGCTCAAGGAGGTTTTTTCCAGTTATCAGTTTGTGTTTATTTCACTCAGGAGTAAGTTTTCAATTGAATTGTCAGCTAGTGCTGCTCTGCTAGCTGATTTTCACGTAACAGTTATCTTTATGTGATACTGAAGTTTCACATGCAGGTGTTTGGTCATTCAACTTCCTCCAACCTCTCCTGATGTTCCAGCCAGATGGATCAGACAGTACTGATGCATTGGAAGTATTACTGTTAAAAATCTAACAGGGTACACAGTACAGAGCCTGCTTTTCAGTGTTCCAACAGAGCCAGCGATCTCTCCATTTGGAAGAGTTTTTGTCAGCAGAAGAGTGGGAAAAGCATGATTTTCAGCATCTTTCAGTATATGCCTTGGAATCTGAAAACAACTAACTGAGAAATGACTGCATTTGAGCAACCTTCCAATATCCAAGTCATCCAATATCAAGTTCTGATGCCACTATTGTTACACTGTGTCCTGTGCTAGTCATAAGTTCTTGCTTTTGCTGCGCAGCATCTCCAAAGTCCTCATTTTCTGCCTGCACAGTCTCTAAATTGAGTGTAGATTCTGCATCTATCGCTACTGTTGGCATTTCTGTGACTTGATTAATGACCTCTTCATTTTGAGGCAGTGGCATTGAAATGTCATTTGTGGGTACAAAGTTATCATCATCAGAAGTGTCACTGTCACTATGATCACTGTCTAATGGCTGAGGCACCTTCTCTACAAAAAATGATGTTATTGGCTTTAAACTCTTAACTCTGTTGCTTTTGCTGTCTCTTATTTGCACCACTTTCAAATCTTCACTTCATTTTTATAAAGGGGTTCTTTTAAAACATAGGAACATAATACATTAATTCACTAAGGGCCATTGGTTATACAAAATTTTAATTATATTTACTTTGCAATGAATATTATATAATAATGGTTTTGGGGGTGTTATTTACTATAGCCTGTATAGCCTTATTTCAAAGTCTTGAAATTCCATTTGCTAACATGTTCCCATTATTAAATTCCTCTAATAACTGGTGCGTTATTATGAATGTGAACACAAGGTGATTGCCAGATTAGATATAAAGTTTATTAAACAACTGGAATGAAAAGTTTATCATCACAAAACAGCCTTTAAGGGTGCATCTAAAACTGGGTGAAGAGGTAGCTTATAGCTGAACCTGATATGGTTATTGTATATGAAGACATGTTAGAAAAAATAGGAATATAGAAGTCTCCTATGCAGAGATAAACATCTAATTTAAAGGTTAAACTCACTCTCACACCAAGCAAAAATCACTTCACAGTAACAGATTTGATTACAACTTTCAAAATGTCTAAACTATGTAATGACTGTAAATAGCGTTTCATAATGTAGAATCATTCATCACAGAAGTTACTCCAGTCTCCAGTCATGCAGATGAAAACTCAGATGTGACAAAAAAAATTGGTGAAGGCCCGAGGTCCCACAATGATTTAAACCAATTTTTTGCAGGTATATATAGCTTCTTTTGTTGTCTGTTATAACTGCAAGATGTATAATAAATGGAAATGACTTGATTGAAAAAAAATGTCAATGTTTGAGGCCCCCTTTATTTCCTAAGGCTCCAGGCCAAATGGCCCTTCTTGCCTCACCTCTAATAGGACCTGTCTGGGGCACTTAACATTTTTTTACTGTTTCAAGACAAATTGCTAGATGAACCTTTGGTCTGACCCAGTATGGCCATTCTTATTAGGGATGTCAATGTTGGTTCATCAGTTAATTCTGTTGGTTTATTGGTTAATCCTGTAGGCTACACACATTCCCCCCTCCTTGCTACCTCTGTATCAGAGACAGCAATGGGGGACAAGAGCCGAGCCCACGAGGAGCCAGCTTTTAAGGCTCCCCATGATCACCAGAGCCACTTGCCCTGCCCCCTTTTGCTGCTGCCTCTATCAGAGGTAGGATAGGGGGCAGGGCAGGGGAGGATGCCACAGAACAGCCTGTGTCTACTGTAGGCCTGGGCTTGCCATGGACAGAGGCTGCTCTGTGGAGGCAGCTTCTGTGTGTGGGGGTCCAAGCTTCCTGTGGAGAGAGGCTGATCTGCATGTACAGGGGCTGCTGCTGGGGAGCAGCCTTTGTCCATGTGGAGCTCAACTGTATCAGAGGTACCAGTGCAGGGTGACAGGCGGTTCTTCACGGGGGAAGCTGGTTTTTAAACGGGGACCCTTCACGGACCAAGTCCTGCCTGCCACCCCAAGCTGATTCCTCTCTATAAGAGGCAGCAGCAGAAGTTGCAGGGGGCTCCCCAGGAGTGGGGCTGGAATGCACTGGCTGCTGCCCCCCCCCCCAGGGGCTATCGAATAGTTGTGTCACTGCTTATCATTTGATGCGGTTACACGACTATTCAGTTACACACTATCTAACATCTCTAGTTCTTCTGACCTCTCTCATTCCACATAATGTTCGGGGGCAACTGCACTACCCCAACCACTCAGCCCCAGAAAACAGTACAGAAAATCACAATTGCACATACATTGATCTGTGAGAGACATGGTTAATACTGAGGATCATGGAATCATAGAATACTAGAACAGGAAGGACCCTCAAGAGGACTTCAAGTCCAGTCCCCTGCCATTACGGCAGGACCAAGTATGGTCTAGAATGATCATCCCTGATAGATGTCCATCTAACCTGCTCTTAAATATTTTCAGTGATGGAGATTCCACAACCACCCTAGCTAATTTATTCCAGTAATTAACCACACTGACAATTAGGAAGTTTTTCCTAATGACCATCATCAGAGGTCAAGGAGAACAATTTTTCTCTCTCCTTCTTGTAAAGACCCTTTTAGGTATTTGAAAACTGCTATCATGCCCCTTGCAGTCTTCTCTTTTCTAAACTAAGCAAACCCAATTATTTCAGTCTTTCCTCATAGGTCAGGTTTCCTAGATCGTTATCATTTTTGTTGCTTTTCTCTGGACCCTTGCCAATTTCCCCTCATCTTTCTTGAAATGTGGTGCCCAGAACTGGACACAGTACTACATTTAATGCCTAATCAGCACAGAATAGAGTGGAAGAATTCTCATTTCTTGCTCACAATGCTCCTCTTAATGCAGGGGTGGGCAAAAGGGCCTCTGCGGGCCGGATGCAGACTGCCAAGCGGGTGGATCCAGCCTGCAGAGGTCCTGCTGCTCCCAGGTCAATGAGGGCCTAGGGGCGGAGGAGCACCTGAAGCCTTCTCCGCTCTGCCCCCGCCCTGTGAGCAGCGCACGGCGCTCAAAGCGCCAGGCGCTGCTCGCAGGGCAGGGGCAGAGCGGAGAAGGCTTCAGGTGCTCCTCCGCCCCCCGGCCCTAATTGACCTGGGGGTGGGGGTGCACAGCAGGACCTCTGCAGGCTGGAGGAAGCTCCCCTGCCCAATCAGGGCCTGGGGGCAGGGGAGCTGTGTAAAGCTTCCTTCACTCTGCCCTGGCCCTGCGAGGAGCCCGTGGCGTGCCACATGCTGCTCACAGAGTAGGGAGGAGGGGCTCCCCAACCCCCAGACCAATCATGGTCGGTGGTAGGGTAGCCCTACCCCTTCCTGTTTAGGCCTTGCTACTTCCAGGGTGGCCCGCGACTATTTTTTCAAAAATTTTTGAAGTGGACCCCGGGAAAAAATTATTGCTCACCCCTGTCTTAATGCATCCCAGAATCATGATTGCTTTTTTGGTAACAGTGTCACACTGTTGACTCATGTTTAACTTGTTATCCCCTGTGACCCCTAGATCCCTTTCTGCTGTACTCCTTCCTAGAGAGTCGCTTCTCATTCTGTATGTGTGGAACTGATTGTTTCTTTCTAAGTGGAATATTTGGTGTTTGTCCTTATAAACTTCATCCTATTTACCTCAAAGCATTTATCCAGTTTGTCCAGATCATTTTGAATTATGACCCTGTCCTCCAAAGCACTTCCAACCCTCCCACCTTGGTTTCAGCTGCAAACTTAATAAACATACTCTATACCAAAATCTAAATTGTTGATGAAAATATTGAACAGAAGGAGTCCCAAAATAGACCCCTGAGGAACCCTACTTGTTATGCCCTTCCAGCATGACTGTGAACTATTAATAACTATGCTCAGAGAGTGGTTATCCAGCCAGTTATGCACCCATCTAATAGAACCCCATCTAGGTTGTATTTTCCTCATTTATTGATAAGGTCATGTGAGACTATATCAAGTGCTTTACTAAAGTCTAAGTATACCAGGTCCACTGCTTTCCCCCTTATCCACAAGACTGGTTATCCTATCAAATAAAGCTGTCAGATTGGTTTAACATTTGTTCTTTACAAATGTGTGCTGAATGTTACCTATCACCTTATCTTCCAGATGTTTGCAGATCAATTTATTAATTATTTGCTCCATTATCTTTCCTAGCACAGAACTTAAACTAACTGGTCTATAGTTTCCTGGGTTGTTTTTATTTCCCTTTTTATAGATGGGCAATTAGTGTTCTGGAATCTCTCCATGATTTTTCAAATATGATAGCTGATGGAGCAGATACCACCTCTATTAGCTCCTTGAGTATTCTAGGATGCATTTAGTCAGGCCTTAGTGACTTGAAGACATCTAACTTTTCTAAGTAATTTTTAACTTTTTCTTTTCCTATTTTAACTTCTAAACCTACCCCATTTCCACTAGCATTCACTATGTTAGGCATCCAGTCACCATTAACCTTCTTGGTAAAAACCAAAACAAAGAAATTATTAAGCACCTCTGCCATTTCCAAGTTTTCTGTTATTGTTTTTCCCTCTTCGCTCAGTAGTGGGCCTACCCTGTCCTTGGTCTTCCTCTTGCTTCTGATATTTGTGGAATATTTTCTTGTTACTCTTTATGTCACTAGTTTGAGCAGTTGGGGCTTGGGGGAGGCAGGCCCCTCACCCCCACCTACAGCCTCACACCCTCTGCTGACACTCCACCCCCCCCCCCATGGGGGGGAGAGGAGGCAGGGCAGCATGCAGAGCATGTGCCCCCCCACCATGCGGAGGGGAAGAGCACAGGTGTTCAAGCCTCCCCAGAGCACTGGGGAAGGAGGAAGCTATGCGGCCCCAGCCTCCCCAGCCCCTGGAGCACCAGGGAGGGAGGAGGCCATGCGGCCCAAGCTGGCCCGAGCCTCCCCAGCACCTGGCACATGAGGCCAGGCAGCATATGTCACCAGCTTCTCCGGCCTAGAGCAGCGGAGAAGGGTACTGGGGACAGCAGCCCCCAGAACACCTACAGCAGGCATTCTGGGGGCAGAGTGTGGGCGGGGGCATGCCTGCCTTCCCCTGTCCAGCATACCAGAGGCCCATGATCTCTAGTAGGATTGAGCTTGTTTTGTGTTATTGCCTTTCTAATCTTGCCTCTGTATACCTGTGGTGTTTGCTTATATTAATTCTTTTTTAATTTGACCCAGTTTCCACTTTTTATACAACTTTTTTATTTTTAGATCATGTAACATCACCTGGCTTAGACAGTCCGTTGCCATACTTTCGATCTTTCCTACACAGTGGAATAGTTTGTTTTTGGGCCCTTAATGTCCCTTGAAAAAACTGCCAACTCTCTCCAATTGTTTTTCCTCGTAGTCTTGCTTCTGATGGAATCTTACCTACCAGCTCTCTGAGCTTACTAAAATCTGCTTTCCTGAAATCCATTGTCTCCATTTTGCTGTTCTCCCATCTACTATTCCTTAGAATCATGAACTCTGATTTCATAGTCATTTTCACCCATGCTGCCTTCCATTTTAAAATTTTCGACTGGTTCCTCCCTATTTGTTCAAATCAAAATCAAAAACAGCTTCCCTCCAGTAGCTGTCTCAGCCTTCTGAAATAAAAAAAAAAATTAAAAAAAAACAAAACAAAACCTGTCTCCAATGCATTCCAAGGACTTGTTGGATAATCATACCCTGCTGTATTAGTTTCCCCAACAGATGTCTGGATAGTTCAGGTCCCCCATCACCACCAAATCCTGTGCTTTGCATAGTTGTTTAAAAAAAAGCCTCATCCACTTCTGCCTAGGTAGATAGTCTGTAGTAGACCCCAGCACGACATCCTTATTTTTTACCCCTTTTAGCTTAACCCAGAGATTCAACAAATCTGTCGTGTGTGTCCGTCTCAACCTCATTTCAAGTGTATACATTTTTAACTATAAGGCAACACCTCCTCCCTTTTTTCCCTGCCTATCCTTCCTGAGCAAGCTGTACCTTTTTATACCAATATTCCAATCATATTATCCCACCAAGTCTCTATTACCAGCTATCTCATAGATGTGTTAATTTACTAGCACTTCAAGTTCTCCCTGCTTATTCCCTATACTTCTTGCTTTTGTATACAGACATCTGAGGTACTGGTTTGTTTTTGCCCTCCATTTCTGCTTTGTCTCTCCTTTATCTCTGCTATTATATAGCCCATGCTCCCTCCCATTTCTGACTCAACTCCCAAGTCTCCATGTTTTTCACTCACCTGTGGCCTTTGGTCTCCTGCCCCCATTGAGCCTAGTTTAAAGTCCTCCTCAGTAGGTTAGCCACTCTGTATCTAAATACTCTCTTCCCCTTCCTCAAAAGGTGAACCCCATCCCCTGACAGCATCCACTGCTCTTTAAAAGCATCCAATGAGTCAATAGATAACACTTGGAGATACTCTGCTCAGATGTGTGACTGAACAAAATAACATTCCACAGTAACAGACCATCCTAGCCTGAACATAGAATCAGAGCTAGGCAACTCTCTGACCTCCTTGCTGCCTTCCCTGGTTTTCTATAGACTCTTCACACCATTAATTTAGTTATTCCTTCTTATGGTACTGTCTCTGTTAGTAAGTTGCTCAGGAGTTCCTTTCTCCATCCACCATACTCCTCTGGTAGCCACTTTATCCTGCTATTTACCAAGTCTTTTATTGTCTCAGCTGCTCTGGGGCTGCCAATTAGCATTGGCAGGTAGTACCTGCATTAATTGCTTGGTTGCTGGACCAGGATGGTAAGTTTGCCCAGAAAAAAGGGGCCAATAAGATTCGACATGAAGGAATTTCTGTTTTCCAGGACATTATATTAAAGGAACATTCAATTAGCAATTTCAGAAAATATCACAACCAAGATTGCCCTGCAAGCTTAGTTCAATATTTGAAAACAATATGATTCAATATTTAATTACAAGTAATTGTGTAATTACTGTTCCAACTAATAGTCCACAGAACCACAGCACATTCAGTGTACATGATAGTGTGTGGTGAATTTAACTATTGTCTGTAAAACTCTGTCCTCCTTTATTGCAGGGGGACTATAAAAGGATAAAAAACTGCTCTTATGACAGCTGAATATAGTGTGACCATATTTCCCAAAGGGAAAAAGGACATTCTCAGCCTCTCACCCAAGCCCCACCTATCCTGCATAGGCTATTGCCCAGGTGCTGGAACACTGCTGGCCCTCTTCATGTTGCTCCCCCTCTGGCTGGGGCTGGCATCTCCACTCACCCATCCTCCTGTTCCTCCATACTGCATCCCCCCCCCTTTTTTTTGGGCAAAAGTTGGTTTTGTCTTATTTGCTCTTGCCAACTAATCAAGTCAATAAGAGAAAACAGGGCAAATGCCCACTTTTACCAAAAAAGTTGGGATGGCTAGGACAGGACTTAAAAAAAGGGACTGTCCCAGCCAAAATGGGAGCACTTTTGTGTGTATGTAACATGTATTGCAGTTGTAACACCAACCAGCAGCCAAACTACCTAATTGCTCTTATATAAACTAGGCCTAAGTATATTTTACCCACTCTTTTATATAATTTCTTTTTTCTATGTGCATAATTTTTAATGTGATATTGAGGTACTTAATGCCTCTGTTTCCCCAGGAATAACTTTATGGTTGAGAAAAGCCTATGGGTCCGTCTTACCCTGGAGCTAGAGAGAGCCATTGCCACAGTTCTGTGCAGTGACCCCTAACTCAGGCAAAGCCTGTGTCAGTGTTGCCAACACTCTTGATTTTTTTATCACAACCCTAGTAATTCTGTGATATTATTTTGTCTGTGTTATGACAACATGATGAAAAGAGCCAGCTCACAATTTTTCTTATTCAAAACTGCCGCCACCACCCCCTATTACTGTCAATTACGGGCTATTTCTCTCAATTCCATCTTCATGAGGTGACGCTGCTCTTCATAAAGTTAAAAAAACCGAATCCCTAAGATGCTGCAGGACCACTTCCTTTTTTGTTGCACACAAACATGTCTACCCCTCTGAGACTTCATAAAATTGGTTGCCAACTCATAGGCTACGTCTAGACTGCATCCCTTTTCCGTAAAAGGGATGCAAATTAGACATCGCAATTGCAAATGAAGCGGGGATTTAAATCCCCCCCGCTTCATTTGCATAAACATGGCTGCCGCTTTTTTCCGGCTCGGAGCTTTGATGGAAAAAAGCGCCAGTCTAGAAGCGGATCTTGCGGAAAATACAGCCTTTTCCAAAAGATCCCTTATTCCTTCTTTTAAGAGGTATAAGCTCTTAAAAAAAGCTCCAAGCCGGAAAAAAGCGGCAGCCATGTTTATGCAAATGAAGCGGGGGGGATTTAAATCCCCGCTTCATTTGCAATTGCGATACGTCTAATTTGCATCCCTTTTCCGAAAAAGGGATGCAGTCTAGACGTAGCCATACTGTTTTCAGTCATACTGAAGCCAGGCCCACAGGCAAAAAAAACTGGCATGCTACTAGGGACCTGAGGGCTAGAGAGGAGATAGGAACTGTGTGGAGCAGCAAAAACACTGTAAATTAGATGCGGAGAGTAAGGGGGAGCAAGAGGCACATCTAGGCTATGTCTACACTCGCGGCTTCTTGCGCGAGTAATATGCAAATGAGGCTAAGCGTGGAATATCGCCGAGCCTCATTTGCATACCTAATGAGCCACCATTTTTTTCAGAAGAGGCTCTTGTAGTAAGAAGGGCATCTACACTGCCTTCTTGCACAAGAAAACTCCTCTTGCGCAATGCCGTTCTTCCTGAAAAGTAATAGGTGCGGCATTGCGCAAGAGGGTTTTTCTTGCGCAAGAAGGGGCAGTGTAGATTTGCATATTACTCGCGCAAGAAGCCGCGAGTGTAGACATAGCCCTAGGGTTTGTAATGCTGCCAGGTTTTGTGGAGGGCAAGTAGGCTGAGGGGGGCAGGAGATGGATGGGATGGAATAGCAGTTTACCTGCCTGGGGGTTAGTGGTGGGGGAGTCTGAAGCAGCCAGAGGAAAAAGTACAAGAGGAGCTGTTCTGATGATACAAAATATGCTTCTTTGCCTATTCCTCAACTTTCAGGGCTGGACATGTGGGCAGAGTTATGTGGGACAGTCTTGGAACTAGGGCCACAGACTTGCTTTGCCACGTGTATACGGCCTTAGAGCTGAGAGGGAATACTGGTAGGAGGCAATGGGGGGGTCACACTATTGCTGTTGGAATCCAGGTGCAAAAGTCCCAGCCCAGCTGGTGACAGAAAAATGTAGCTGCAGGGTCGAGGCAGGAATAGGAAATGCAGAGTAGGGCTCTATGTAGAGACCAGAAGGGAAGTTGAGGCTCCCCCTGAGCAGCCTGGGAGAGGTGTGCATTTTGTGTGTATTAAAGGTTGACTTTTCTACCTGAATTTTTCCACACCTCCAGGCACAGAGGGGAAGCCAAACTAAAGCATACGCGGTGCTCAGCCTCCTCCGTTTCATTTTAAGCCCATGGTACTTTCGGGGAGGTGGCCCACGACTTGGGCGCTATGGAGGTCGGCCGTGGCATGCCTGCCCGTGTGAGGGAGCGCCGCCCACTGCAACACAGGGCTGAGGGAGAGCGGAAAGGCCCCTCCCCCCACGGCGGCGGGGCGGTGCCTGGGACTGGCGCTCCCACGTTCCGTCCCCCCGCCGGCGCTGCGCTGTGGTGAAGCCGCATTGTTTGTGCCGAGGGGGGAGGGGCGGTTCTCAGCCCTAGGACGGAGCGCCGAGCCCGCAGCCGGACTGCGACCAGCTCCGCGCCTCCCGAATGCGCCGCGCGCGCCTCGAGCAGGAGCCCCGCACCCGCCGCCGGCAGCCCGAAGGCAGCACGGCACCGCCAGCGCCCGCTTGGCCGGCCGGGGCTGCTGGGAGCGGCACCAGGCAGCGGCATCGGTGGGGCCACCCCCGCCATTAGACCGGCCGCCGTGTCGACCCGGAACGAGGAGGAGGAGGGTCTGTCAGCCGCGCTCCAGCGGCTCCCACGACGTGAGTGCGGCCGGGCGGCGCAGAGGGGCTGGCGGCTCGCGGCCAGAGCCGGTGGGGCCGGGCCTAGCGAGCGGGGCTTGGTGGCGGGAGCGGGCGGAGGCGGCCCGGCACAGCGGGCGGGGGAGGGCGCAGCGCAAGCTGTTTTGTTGGACGCCATGTTTGTGGGCCGACAGTATTGTGGGGTGGGGGTGGGGCGAGGCTCGGGAAGGGTTGGAGCTGACGGGCCTGGGCAGGAACCATTCGCGCGGGGGTGACAGGCGCGGGCAGGAACCATTCGCGCGAGGGGCGTGCGTGTGGGTAGCGCGGTGATGGGCGTGGGCAGGAAGTGTTCGTGCTGGAACAGGGTGTGGGAGGGGTAAGGGGCGTGGGGAGGAACCGTCCACTGCTGGTGCGTGGGGGGAGCTTGGGGAGGAAGCCGTTCGGGCAGAGCTTAGGGGAGAGGAGGAGCTAGTTTGGGGAATGGTGCGGTTGTCTCCGGAGATGTCAGGGTTGATGATGTCAGGAGGGTTTGCCTGGTCCAGCCCAGGCCTAACACGGGTATTTTCACTTATGGAATGAAATAATTTCTCCAGGGGTCAGCCACTGGCTTCTCTGCGAATGAATATGGCTAGACTAGAGGGGGTGATCTTACTCTGAGGCCACTGGTGTCCTCAATCCATGCATGTGGTGGAAATCTTTCTGCTTGCTTTTTTATGGCCTGGTACTAATGGACTGTTTGCAGCATCCTTGGTGTTTTTTTCTCCATCTCTTTCCCGTGGTCCACAGATGATGCATGTTGAGAGCCACGAATGGAATGGTGGATCTCTCTTCCCCACAGCAAGGTAGCAAAGGACCCAACACAGATATGAGAGTAGTGATTGCACTGCATGTTTGCAGAAGGAATTGGCAGCCTTTACAAAGGTCCATTGGAGTGCTGCTCCATAGGTTTAACCTGCTCTCCCCTCACCTGTCCCCTTACCATGCAGTGCTTCATCTACATAACTTGCATTTCATGTAAATAGCTGCATTTTCACATTTTTGTCATGACAATGAAAGCTGCCTCAGCAAATTGTCATTTAAAAAAAAAAAAAAGTTCTGTTTCCATCTTCTTTAGCCTTTGTCCTGCTTTTACAGGAGGAAAGAAGTACCCCAAACGTGAGCTGTGTAACACTTCATGAATTCTTTCTGTTTTATGGTAAATTTAGCAATCCTTATTGTACTTTAGGGTCTCAAGGCATTTTTAGTCACCCAAACTACAACTATACAAAATTAGGATAGATATTGTGAAGACTACTTCCACATGTAGCGTGCTTTCCCCTCCTGCATTCTTGTTTTCTTTTTAAGAGTTAAATGCTCAATTGCCATTTGTTTCCAGATTGGGCCAAAATTTAATCTAAATGTAAGAGAAGGTGCTTGAGAACGTACATAACTGTTCTAATCTCATTATTGGGAAGTGCTTTTTCATCACTTTGTGGCAGATGTCTTCCCTTATTTAGAATTTGTGACATTTGCACTAAGTCTGGGAGGAAAGCTGCTGGCGTAATGAGATACATGTTCCATGGTTGTCACTATGCTTGCAAAAAAGCAAACAGTTTTTCCTGAAAACTTATGATATATGGCAAAGTGTCTTCTGTAGCAGGGGTTCTCAACCAGGAATCTGGGGCCCTCTTAGGGGCTGAAAGCAGGTTCTGCCAAAATAAGCAATAGAGCAGGGACAACATTATATTGCTGGGACCAAGGAAAGAAAGCTGGAGTTCGAACCCTGCTGCCCAGAATTGAAGCCGAAGACAAAGCCTAAGCAACTTAGCTTCAAAAAGCCAACTATGGGGTTGGCCCCAAGCCATTGCATGGCTTGCTATCCTTTGGTACTATGCCTGTCTTTTCATCGACTAAATATGGAGAAAAATGGTTGTGGCATGGTTGGGCTGGGGAAATTTATATTCAGTCATAATAGCCACTGCCCCTCTTCTCCAATTTGAGGAAATAGGCAGTAACCTCATTGATCAATGTCGTTGTTTGTAGGTGTGGTGATGGGGTATGTAAATATAAGTGGGTGTATATAAAAATTATCTTTAGGTTAGAATAACATTAACACCAAGTACTTATATGATGGATTATTAAAATTAATTTAAAAAAAATCTATTCATTTATTCTGCTGTTTATCACCATTATCGATAAAATGAAACTAAACTGGTCAATTTCAGTGTCAGGTTCTCATGCACTAATGCATTTATAAATGGCTTTACTACCTTATAAGAGAACAAAGAAATATACATTTTATTGACATGTAGAGGGGACATTTTATATTCCCTGTCCTTGAAATTTTTTAGATTAACCCTAAATTTAGTCCCCATAAACTCAATTGCCATTCTCTTTACCTGGACCTACTATAGCAAATATTAGTGGATTCATCTGCTTTGTGGTTGGAAACTCACATGTTATTGAACTGGTGCAATTCAAAATAATACTAGCACTACCTAAATATACAGTGCTTTTCATCATTAGATACCAGAGCACTTAACAATTTTTAATATAGTTATCCTCACAAGAACCCTTATTAAAAGTTTCATACAAATTCACAAATGCCATCGAGTTTTTGTTTAGAACCTAAGCACAGTGGCAATCAGGGCAGGGGCTGCTTGGGCACCTGGAGCAGCCTCTGTCCACGTGAAGCCTGGGCGCCTCTCGGGCAGGGGCTGTTCCAGCATGAGCTGGGAGCCAGCGGTAGCCCCGGCCCCAGTGTGGGGCTGGGAGTGGGAGCCCCGTGGCCTGGGAATTGCTCCAGCTGAGCTGCAGTGGTGTGCAGCCCAGATCCCGCTTTAGTTGGTTAACCAGTTAAATGTTAGGTTAACCTAATGTTTGACCGGTTACCTGGTTAACCTAAAAGGAAATAACATAAACCATACATATTTGAGGTTCTATTTAGGTAAGTGTAAACATACTGTCTGTAAGCAAGTAGCTCTGAATAAATACAAAGGTCAGATTTGTTAAGGCAAACTCAGTTTTTACACAGTCACTTTTCTGATCATAATTGCCTTTGTGCAAAAGTGTTTCTGCAATATTTCTTCTTCAGGCTTCTGCTGAGTAAGCTTTTAACAATGAGGCCAGGACTTTGTATTCCAGAGCTTAAGCCGTGTATTCAGTGGTAATTTTTTATTACAATGACTACTTCTGTTATCTTATGGCACAAGTTTAATCATTTGTTTGTTGGGCCTTGGCAACAATTTCTCTGTGCCAGTGTTGAATTCCTACAGTTTGATTGGCTTCCTGTAGCTCTACACCACTGCAGGTTTTCTAAATTCATTGTACTCTTATTAATTTGTCTCTGAAGAGACTTTTTCAGTGTAGGAAATAAGTGAAATTCATTCCAGTATTCTGTCAACACAATTGTATTTGGAATAATTCTAAATGTATTACTTACTCGTGTATCTTTGCAAGTTAAGGAAGTCAGATTTAAGTTTGTTTCAAGTATATACATGGCATAAATTTAAGATTTGCACATCCATGGGTAGTACAATGCTTAATCTATTTCGTGGGTTCTTATGTATTATTTTTATACATTAGTAAGAGTGATAAATATTTGAAATGCAGCATAATAACTCTGATTATAATTTTAGGTAATCATTACCAAATGAGGAGAAAAGGAAGATGCCATCGAGTATCTGCAGCAAGGCATTCTTCTTCCCCGTGCAATATTAAACACTCGCCTACACGAGAAACTTTGACATATGCTCAAGCTCAAAGAATGGTTGAAATAGAAATTGAAGGTCGCTTGCACAGGATCAGTATTTTTGATCCATTAGAGATTATATTAGAAGATGATCTTACAGCGCAAGAAATGAGTGAATGCAATAGCAATAAAGAAAATAGCGAGAGACCACCAGTTTATCTCAGAACCAAGCGGCATAAAAATAACAAAGTGAAAAAGAAAAATGAAGCTCTTCCAAGTGCACATGGTACACCTACTACAACAGGTCCTCTTCCAGAACCAAAAGTACGTATTGTTGAGTATAGTCCACCTTCTGCCCCTCGGAGACCTCCAATTTATTATAAATTCATTGAAAAGTCAGCAGAAGAACTTGACAATGAAGTGGAGTATGACATGGATGAAGAAGATTATGCATGGCTAGAAATAATAAATGAAAAGCGAAAAAGTGATGGAGTGTCAGTTGTGTCTCAAAATATGTTTGAATTCCTTATGGATAGGTTTGAGAAAGAGTCATACTGCGAGAACCAAAAACAGGGTGATCATCAGTCTTTAATTGATGAAGATGCAGTATGTTGTATATGCATGGATGGTGAATGTCAGAACAGCAATGTAATCCTATTTTGTGATATGTGTAATTTAGCAGTGCATCAGGAGTGCTATGGGGTGCCATATATACCTGAGGGTCAGTGGCTCTGCAGACGGTGTCTGCAGTCCCATTCCCGGCCTGTAGACTGTGTGCTGTGCCCAAACAAGGGAGGTGCCTTTAAAAAGACTGACGATGACCGTTGGGGGCATGTTGTGTGTGCTTTGTGGATTCCAGAAGTTGGATTTGCCAATACAGTTTTTATTGAGCCAATTGATGGTGTCAGAAACATTCCCCCGGCCAGATGGAAGTTAACATGCTACCTCTGTAAACAAAAAGGCGTTGGTGCCTGTATCCAGTGCCACAAAGCAAACTGTTACACAGCATTCCATGTGACTTGTGCTCAGAAGGCTGGTTTGTATATGAAAATGGAACCTGTGAAAGAATTAACTGGCAGTGGGACAACATTCTCTGTAAAAAAGACTGCCTATTGTGATGTACATACTCCACCAGGTTGTATACGGCGACCCCTAAATATTTATGGAGAAGCTGATGTGAAAAATGGTGTTTGTAGAAAAGAGGGATCAGTTAGAACTGCAAGGTCTACATCAAAAGTCAGAAAAAAGGCAAAAAAGGCCAAGAAATCAGTGGTTGAAACCTGTACAGCTATGCCAACAGTATCTGCTCCTTATATTCCCCCTCAGAGGTAAGCAAACAATTTTTGTGTACATTTTGCTCTTACCTTCTTTTGAATATACCTATGACCCATTTGTCATAGTTTCTATGGATACAGAATTAATGAACATTTGAAAAACTGCATAATAAGATACTTACAGAACAAAGGGGAAAAAAAATGTGTCCCTAAATTCTAAATTGTGCATGTTTGGAATTTGCAATTAAAAAGCATGCAAAAATATTTTCACATAGATATTAGAGAGTAGTCATCTCCCTAATCCTGATTTCATTGTTATATCCAGCAATTGTTTTTCTTCCTCCCTGTAAATTCTGTGTGTGCTCTTTTAGTTTACTCACATAGCCCCCAATTCAGAATAGTATAGATATCACATGCTTAACTGCATCTCATTTCAGGAGAGCACTAAACACATCTTTAAGCACAGACTTAAATGCTTTCCTGAATGTGCCTGACTCTCCATTCTCTGCCAGGCTTTTTAAAGGAACATCAAGAAAATCCCTTTTGCATATAATAGCATTTGTATCTAGTCAATTTCATTGATCTTCTGATAGTCTTACTGTTTTGTGTATTTAGTACCATATCATGTACTACTCGAGCTTGCAGGTATGTTCTTCTCTAAGCCCTCTCTGAAAAGAGGAAAGTGCAAAAGAAGAGGGGCAGCGTAAGCATGTTGTGTGGACCAACTAATGTTCCATGCTAGAAAAGGGATAAAAAGGCAACATAAAATATTTTAATACAGGAATTCATCAAAATACACTAATATGTGCTGTTTAAAGAATTCTTCATCAGAAATTGACTTTTTTTTTAAATTAGTAAATTAAATAAACATTCATATTTGAGTTTCTTTTAAAATCTCATCTTGGACCACCGATACTAGTGACTTCAGCCAAGTTGGCCATCCTGTACTCACTCAATTTTAGTATACTGCAGAATGTTTTCCAAGTAGTACAGGAAGTGCTGTGAGGCAGTTTTTTGGCTGAAAGGGTTCTCATGTGGCTGTTGCTAAATCTTCTGTTTTGATATTAAAAAGTGCAGCTATGTTCTTCAAGGCTGGCAAAAATTACAGTTTAGTGCTCTGCAGATTTCTTTGTGAAATTAATCAGTAAGCCATTAAAGCAGTGCTGTACAGTTAAATAATGCATCTGAAATAAATTATTAGGCATGGGACCAAAAGCTCTGTGCCATTGACACTAATACAAATACATGAGAACATAAAAATGGCCATCATAGTGGGCCAGAGCAATGGTTCATCTAGCTCAGTAACGAGTCTTTCAACAGTGACTGGTGCCAACTGCTTAAGAGGAGTGAACAGAACGGAAATTTATCAAATGATCCAGCTTCTAGCAGAGATTTAAGGACATTAGGGCATTGATGGACCTGTCCTCTATGAACTTATCTAATTATTATTTGAACTCAGTAATACTTTTGGTCTTCAATTAAATTCCATTAATTGCACTTTGCCTTTCCAATTCTTGTGTTATGTGAAGGAGTATATAACAGTGCCTAATTCACTTTCTCACACCATTCATGATTTCATAGACCACTATCAGTTGCTGTCTTTTCTAAATTGAAGCATCCCAGTCTTTTCTTGTATGAAAGCTGTTCTGTAGCCTTAATCATTTTTGTTCCACTTCGCTGTTCTTTTTCCATTTCTATTTTTGAGATAGGGTTACCACAACTACACACACTATTCAAGGTGTGGGTGCAACATGCAATTATATAGTAGCAT
Organism: Rafetus swinhoei; assembly: GCA_019425775.1. Lineage (NCBI taxonomy): Eukaryota > Metazoa > Chordata > Testudines > Trionychidae > Rafetus > Rafetus swinhoei. The sequence continues at coordinate 314,375,233 of CM033437.1, forward strand.
TATATTTTCTGGTTTTCTATATATCCTTTCAAAATGGTTCCTAATATAGTTAGCTTTTTGACTGCCACTGGACATTGAGGGAACATTTTCAGAGAACAATCTGTAATGACTTCAAGATCTTTCTTGAGTGGCAACACAGTGATTGTGTTGAGATTGTTTTCCAATGTGCAGTACTTCGCATTAATCAACAGCAAATTGCATCTACCATTTGCTTTCCCAGTCACCCAGTTTTGTTAGATCCCTTTGTAACTCTTTGCAGTCTGCTTTGCATATAACTATCCTGAGAAATGTATCATCTGCAAACTTTTCCCACCTCCCTATTTATCTCTCCCTTCCCCCCCCCACATTATTTATTAATATGTTGGATGGCATTGATTCCAGTGCAGATTCTTGGGGGACTCCACTATTCTGACTTTCTCCATTCTGAAAACTGGCCATTTATTCTTCTTTGAAACCATTTACTGATCCGTGACTGGCCATTCCTGTTTAAATTCTTCACTAAAGGCTCTTAAGCAAACTAGGCAGATGCTTTCTGAAACTTTGAGTATACTCTATGCACTAGATCATCCTTGTTCATGTTTCTTGAGTTCCACAAGGAATTCTAATAGATTAATGAGGCATGATTTCACTTGACAAAATCTGTGTTAACTCTTTTGCAACATGTAGTATTCATCTGTGTCTGATAATTCTGTTGTTTGTTATAGTTTCCACCTTGCTGGGACCTCGATGTAGGCTGACTGGCCTGTAATCGCCAGGATTGCCTCTGGAACCTGTTTTTAAAATTTGCATCATGTTAGCTATCTGCCTGTCATCTGGTATTAAGGCTGATTTAAGTGCTTTGTCACGTACTACAGTAAATAATTCTACAGTTTCATATCTGCTTCTGGTGATGACTTACTGTTTAATTTATGATTTTTCCCCATAACCTCCTCTGTTGACTTCTCAATCTGGGACTCTTAAATTTGTCATCTAAAAAAAAAAAATGGGTAAGATATGTGACTCTGCCTCATGTCCTTTGCAGGGAAGACTGATCTCTTCATGGAGTACTTCTTAAGCACAATGATCTTTCCAGTGATCGCACTGATTATTTGGCAAGCTCTAATATACTTTAATTTTTTTGCTGTGTCTTAAGTATACAATTGTACTTGAATACCAAAATTGAATAGTTCTTTTAAAAATGCTTCCATTATGAAACAAAAGTGGGATACAATTTGTCTGGTCCTAATTTTGCTCTTTTTCATTTTAAACTTCTGTACTTTTTAAGTTCCTGCTGTAGCTCAAACCTTTACCTTGTGCAGTTTTGTTGTGGGTATATCTGTGTGTATAGATGTATACAATATACACTGACATACTGATAATTGTACAGTCTACTGGTTCTAGTTTCTGCATGCATTTTTAAGTGCAGAAGTGTAAATACAAACTAAAATGAACCAAAACAAATATCAAAGCTATTTTCACTTGTTAAAATTATGTGTATGTTACCAATATTTTACATAGGGAGTATTGGTGTGCTGGTCGTCTACGTTAGAACTGGTATGAATTAATGAGGGAGTGGTCACTTCAGAAAAGGTAGCACTCTGAGGGTATGTCTAGTAGGCATGTAAAGGGGTGACTGGTTAACTTATTACCCTGGTAAGCATTGCTTTACCAGCATGCTTATCGGGTTAACTGGCACCCAGCCCTTCCAGGCCCATCATGTGGTGTCGTCGGTGGGAGGACACTCCAGCTCGGCTGTACCAGAGCAGCCACCCACTTCTGGTGTGATGCGTTGGGATGGATAAACACATAGTTTAACTGGTTAACATTTTAAATGGGATTTTACATCCCTGATATCTAGGCTTGCTGCTAGATCTGCACTGCTGCGTTTGATGCAGCAAGCATTGATTTAGAGGATCTGGTGAAGATGTGCTAAATCATTTTGTGTACTCCACCTACCCAAGAAGTAAGAGAAGTTAACAGGAGTTGTGCTTGCATCAACAATTGGAACTTTGCCTAGTTAATAATTCAGAAACAACAGTATGGGACAAGAAATAAATATGGCGCATAATAATTCCAGCATTATTAGACTGCCAGTATTCTCATTTTAGGATTAGGGAGATAGTGTTCATTGTGTTTACCACAGCAGGACCCTAATCCTGATTGGGCCTTTGAGCACTATTCTAATAATAGCAATAAATTATACCATTTGAAAGCTGTCACTTAATATAATGTACAGTTAAAGCTGGTCAAATTGTTCTTCACAAATAATGGTTGTTGAAAATGTAGTGCCATTCTGTTATGATTTCTGTTAATATGTTTGCTGGATAGCACAAATATATTTTAAGCTTTCAGAATTAGTGACAGTTAATCATAGTTAATCATAGTCTGTTCATTATTCATGGTTTGTGATTTTATTAAATGAAATTACAAAAGGCAGACTTACTGTGCAGGAATATATCTGTCTTATGCCCTCTAAGCTCTTGAATTAACTAAGTACTTTGAGAATGTGGACTCAATCTAGTAATATCCAAACTTAGTATTTCATCTTTTTTCCAAGTAGATTCCACCTCTATAAACCAGAGCTCTCTGCTCTGGACCACAAATGTTTCAGGATCAGAGAGTCCCAGAGCACTGCGGATGCTGGAGTGAGGGGGCAGGGAGCCCAGCACTATGCATGGGTGGGCTACTGAGGGGGAGGCAGTCCGGGAGCTGGAGCATGGCTCAGTTGGGCTGCAGGGGAAGGGAGCCCAGCAGTAGAGGGCCCAGATATTTCCTCCCCTGGCCCAGAAAAATCCCTCATCCAGGACCCATCAGGTCCCAAGGGTGCCGCACCAGGGAGGTTCAACCTGTAATCACAATACCTTTTGAGTAAATATCAAATTGATCATAAAAACAATAATTGTAATAGTTCCAAATAATTTTCTGTGAAAAGCTTTCACATCTAACTATTAGAGATTGGCATTTAAAGCTTTCCTTTTCAGCTGCTTTCTCTGGCTCAACTTATATCCTCTTCATTTTATTTTCTGTCTGTCTAAACATATGATCATTTACTAAAATCATTTATTCTAAGTGAGTTTAAGAACAAAAGTTAATTTTTGAAGTATACTTGCATGTTACTTTCAAGTCTATATACAGCTAAAATATAATGTATATAAAATTGCGCAATGCTTTACATTAAATAATTATTAAGGATATTTCAATTCAGAAAAGCCCAAGTTAGGTAAAACTCCCCAAACCTTGCGACAACCAAAACAAAAAATGTATATCTTTATAGCATCTTTTCTGTTTCTGGACAGGATTTCTAATAGCATGTCTGAAGTATTCTGCTCTGAATAGTTTCTTAGACATTAAAAAACATTCTAGAAACTGTAATAGCTGATAAAATGAAGAACAAAATCATGATAGAATTTTGCTCAATATAGGTACTGTAGAATATTTCCATTTGATTATTTCAAACCAGTTTAGAAATACTGGTTATGTATCTACTATTTATTTGAGCGAGTTTGTCTGTTGGTTTGTTCAACAGTTCCTAAACCCGTGGTATCCAGCATGCTAGCTACATATGCTTATTTGGCCAAGCTAGTTTGCTATAGCTTCAGGACTGGTTGGACACCATGATCCTAAACGGTAAAAGCTTCGACCACCAAATTTGGCAGACCGCTTCCTTTTACCATAACTTAAAGAAAAGTAAAGGTTTGATTGTGCTAGGGAAATGGGATATACCTAGAATGGGATTGCTTTTCATAAAAACCATGCAGAAAAGAGACAGTCACCAGGATGTTAAATATTAGTCATGAGTTCTTATCGGTTACTCAACTATTCTATAGTCCCCGGAGTGGGGCCAGCAGCCAGTGTGATCCGGCTCTACTCCCAAGGAGCCCCCTGCCACTCCGCGCTGCTGCTTCTGTATCAGAGGCAGCAGTGCAAGGTGGCAGGCAGAAGCTGGTCCGTGAGGGGAGGCAGTTTAAAAATCAGCTCCCCTCGTGGACCAGCTGCCTGTTGCCCTATGCTGCGGCCTCTGATAAAGGCAGCAGCCCCTGTCCTGAGGGGCTCAGAGCTCCTGAACCTGGCACAAGCTGGAGTTGAGCTGGGCTGCCTGCCCACTTAGTTCCTAATACACTTTAAATACAGAGCTGCAGTAGCGATAGATCCTGGACCCATCGCAAGCCAGGACTGAGCCTGGCAAGTGGTGGGGGCGGAGGGAGGGGAGGAGGATGCGTGTCATCTATAGCATTAACCTATAGGCTTTTCCTTAGTGGTTAATCAAGTACACTATTACATCCTTATCACCAGACAAGTGAAAGAGACTGGCTTGGAGTGTTGCATCTTCCCCCCTCCTGGGACTGCCCTAGTTCCAAAGCTCCCACTTGCTAGATTCCCTTTACGGGGACAGGAGAGGGCTGAAGCATCCCTTCTCCTCAGTTTGTATGGGGATGTTGCTAGCTGTTCCCCCTTGTCAGGGAGCAAGGGAAACGTGAACAGTTTTCTGCCTTCTTCACTCTGGTTGGGGAGTGCAGGGGGCAGACAAACCTGGACTTGCCCCCGCCTGGGAGATATGCAGTCCTCCCCCAGCTATGTCCACTTGGGCGGCAGTGGCCATGGAAAGGCCCTTAGCCCTCTCTCACCACAGGGCCAGGTGAGGAGATAGTCCTCTCTTCCCCCCCCAGGCAGCCTCCATACTGAACTCATCCCCAGTGCCACCCCTGAGCAATGATTTAAATGAAGCATGTACATTTTCATTTTATCTCTCTATATCTGAAAAAAAATTCCCTCTGGGATGATAGTGATGTTATCACATCACTCTGCATCCGCAGGAACAAGCCCCACGCACTTCCAGCCTGGCCCTTCCCAAGGCACATGTGGAGGGCTGGGGTTTCCTGCAACCCGACCCCCTCCTCCACTTCCCAGCAGCCAGTGGGGAGAGCCAAGCTCAGTCTGTCTTGGGCCCGGCCCCTCCTGGCAGCAGGTGAGGGGAGGATGGGAATGCAAAGGGCTGGGGTGTGGAGGGGCAAGGGACTGGGTGGTGGGGCCCAAGAGCCAGGGTGGCCTTGGGGCTGGGCCTTCCCTGGCAACCGGGGTAGGAGGGAAGAGCTGGGGCAGCCTTGGACCCTCCTTGGCGGCCTAGGAGGGGAAGAACCTTGGCTTGGTCCCTTCCAGTGGCTGAGGAGAGAGCCTGGTGCGGCTTCGGCCCAACCCCTCCCAGCGGCCAGGGGGAACACTGGGCCTGGTGTGGCTTCAGCCTAGTCCCTCCCGGCGGCTGGGGGGAAGCAATGAGCTGGGGCTGGTCAGGGTGGCCTCAGGGCTGGGCCCTCCCTGGTGGCTGGAGGCACGGGGTAAGAGCCAGGGCGGCCTTGGACCTTCCCCGGCATTGGCCTCAGCCCCAGGCCTTCCCCAGCCGAGAAAGGGGTTGGCGAGCATAGCAAGCAGGAGTCACCAGCCCCTTAGTTTTGCAAAAACAAAAATTGAGTTTAGGACCCGAGCAGTGCTAGGTAAATCATCTAGTTCTTTGTAAGGTAGACTTGTCAGTGCATTGTGAATATCCAATTAAACATATTTTAACATCCCTGATACCCATAGTAAAATCATCCTCAAATGTGTCTGCCATATTACTAACGAAAATGGTAAGTGTAAACTATGCAGCCAATGTCATTTCAGGATATCTGTGAAATTATTTTGGACTTCACAGTTTAATATACAGAATATTTGTCTAAGAGAAATTCCCAGGTAAAGCTTCCAAAATGATTTAAGAGAGTTGGTCAGATATTTATAGAGCTTTGTGTACCAGTTTAACTAGATTGATTTAAAAGCTTATTCAAATTATACCAGTGTAGCTGTCACATGTCACTAAGGCACCTGTGTTCTTTTGGCACTTTTCAAAAGTTGTATCCTTTTTCTTTCCCACTTGGGAAAAATACATGACTCTAGGTGCAAATTATCATTATTTCCCCGTTAAGTTAGTCCTGGAGAAAACTGAAGCAAAATAAGCCCAGTTCTACTGTTGATATCACTGTGAATGGGTAGGATCTCCCCCCTGTCAGTCTTCTATAATGTCACCCACACTGCATATGCTGGATGTATTCAGTTATTCATTTAGCAGGCTGCTCTCTCACACTAAAACTATATATTAGTTCCTTATAACAAGATTCTGTTATTTCCTTTCATGTATTTATAAAATTCTGTAACTTTAATGTTTCATTAAACTTTGCATTTGTTTATTATAAGGGATCTAGTTTAACTGAAAGTTTTGATTATAAAAGATTGATATCTTCTTTGAGAAGAACTCACACTTGCATTGTTTGCTTTTGATACTGAAAAAGATAATCCCTTAAGCTAGAGAAGTGCCAGGTCTTTTTCCATTCAGCTTTGGTTGAAATATAAACTGAAAATCACCACTTGCCTGGCTTCCTCAGCAAAACTTTGGCAGTATGCTAAAATAACTAAATATGATCTGAGACAGGGCTGACACTGCTGCTGAAGATGCTATAATGAGAACGCTTGAAAGCTGCCAGAACATCTGTAGTGGTAAAGTTCCCCTACCAGGACTCACAATGTGGCCCACTCGTTAATACCAGTTAGGACAAGAGTATTTAGGGTGTGGTGGGAGGGTGGGCTGGGTTCCTCTCAACAGACCCTCACATGTAGCACAAGGCCCAAGTCGTTTCCTGCCCTCAGGCATAGCAGCTTTCTACTGTCAGCTTAAGTAGGGTTTGTAGCTCAAGTGTAGCTCAGTGTTGTTGTTCACGGTTCAGAGTCTACTGATGATGCATGAAATCTAGGTTGTTAGAATTGTACATAATGGAATTTGTTTTTATCTTTTTCCTGGGAAAAAAATAATTGAAGGAAATTATATACAAAAAGATTTGTAAAGTAAAGTACTCAGTAGTTAGGAAATGACAGATTTATAGTGCATCTCTCATTCTTCCCTTCATATGTATGCATTGATATAGTGTTCAATTTCTTGTTCACGTATCTTTTATTTTCCCTGCATGATAGCTTTCTTTGATAGGATAACGAGTCTTGTGGATAAGGGACAAGCGGTGGATGTGGTATACCTAGATTTTAGTAAGGCATTTGATACGGTCTCGCATGATATTCTTATCAATAAACTAGGCAAATACAACTTAGGTGGGGCTATTATAAGGTGGGTGCATAACTGGCTGGATAACCGTACTGAGAGAGTAGTTATTAATGGCTCTCAATCCTGCTGGAAAGGTATAACAAGTGGGGTTCCGCAGGGGTCTGTTTTGGGACCGGCTCTGTTCAATATCTTCATCAACAATTTAGATATTGGCATAGAAAGTACGCTTATTAAGTTTGCAGATGATACCAAGCTGGGAGGGGTTGTGACTGCTTTGGAGGATACGGTCATAATTCAAAATGATCTGGACAAATTGGAGAAATGGTCTGAGGTTAACATGATGAAGTTTATTAAAGACAAATGCAAAGTGCTCCACTTAGGAAGGAACAATCAGTTTCACACATACAGAATGGGAAGCGACTGTCTAGAAAGGAGTACGGCAGAAAGGGATCTAGGGGTTATAGTGGACAAGCTAAATATGAGTCAGCAGTATGATGCTGTTGCAAAAAAAGCAAACATGATTCTGGGATGCATTAACAGGTGTGTTGTGAGCAAGACACGAGAAGTCATTCTTCCGCTCTACTCTGAGCTGGTTAGGCCTCAGCTGGAGTATTGTGTCCAGTTCTGGGCACCGCGTTTCAAGAAAGATGTGGAGAAATTGGAGAAGGTCCAGAGAAGAGCAACAAGAATGATTAAAGGTCTAGAGAACATGCCCTACGAAGGAAGGCTGAAAGAATTGGGTTCGTTTAGTTTAGGAAAGAGAAGATTGAGGGGGGACATGATAGCAGTTTTCAGGTATCTAAAAGGGTGTCATGAGGAGGAGGGAGAAAACGTGTTCATCTTGGCCTCTGAGGATAGAACAAGAAGCAATGGGCTTAAACTGCAGCAAGGGAGATTTAGGTTGGACATTAGGAAAAAGTTCCTAACTGTCAGGGTGGTCAAACACTGGAATAAATTGCCCAGGGAGGTTGTGGAATCTCCATCTCTGGAGATATTTAAGAGGAGGTTAGATAAATGTCTATCAGGGATGGTCTAGTCCAGTGTTTCCCAATTTTATTTGGCTGAGGAACCCTTTTCAGCTTTTCAGAATTTCAAGGAAACCCTAGGTTTGTCAAGCCAAAAAAAAAAAGGGGGTGTGGGGAGGAGAGAGGGACCCACCAATTCATGAAAATCACATTCCTTCCCCAAGACACCGGCCCCCCCCCCCATCTCCCTTCCGTGAGGCTTCATCCGCTCTGTTCCCCTTCTCTCCATCACTTGCTATCCCCAGCCCTTATACCTGTCTCAACCTAGCAAGAGTGAGGTGTGGGGTGGGAATGAGGGATTTGGGTGTGGGAATGGGTGAGAAGTACAAGCTCTGGGAGGGAATTTGGATGCAGGAGAAGGGACTGTTGGCTCGGGAAGGGGGCTCTAGGCTGGGGAGTGTTGGGCTCAGGTGGAAGGTCGGGGTGCTGAGCAAGCCAGGGCTTGTGGATGTGAGGGTGCAGGAGTTTGGGCTGGGTATGTGAGGGACTCAAGGCAAGAAGGTTGTGAGTATGATGGGCGGATGGTGGAGGAATGTTGTGGCAGAAGACTGAGGATGTGGGGATGCAGGAGTTTGGGGATGTAAGAGGCTCAGGACAGGGGGTTCCAGTGTATGATAGGCTCAGATTTGGGGTCAGGTGGTGCAGGAGTGTTATCAGGGAGGTCTGCAGTGAAAAGGGGGTTTGGTCCCAATTGGGAGCTTGTTGGCCAGGCTTCATTTTTAAACAAAATATTATGTCAAACTCAAAAGGTTTTAGCATTGTCTTTATATATGAGAGGGGTGAGGAACCTGTTTTGAGTCAAAGGTCACTGACCCACAGAAAAGTCAGTTGGGGCCACACAAGTGAGATGCAAAAAAACAACAACAAAAAAACTCCTCCAAAAACCCCCAAGCCTCACTAATGTGGTTCCAAATGTGCTGGTGGGGGTAGGGGACCGAGAGCTAGTGGGTGCTGGGGCTGGGGAGAGGGTGCTGCTGGGTGGAAGGATGCTGGCTCAGGTGGCAGGGTGCTGGGGCAGGCAGGTGGCAGGGTGCTGGGGTCAGGGACAGGGTCCTGCTGGGCACTAGGGTGACTTGCAGGGTGCTGGGACAAGGAACAGGGTGCTGCTGGGTGCTAGCATGGATGGCAGGGTGCTGGGGCCCGGGCCAGGGTGGTGCTGAGGCCCGGGCCAGGGTGGTGCTGAGTCCTGGGGTGTGAGGCAAGGTGCTGGGGCCAGGGCGGTGCTAGGGTGGGTGGCAGGGCTGCCAAAGAGCAGGATAGGGATGAGGTGCAGGATCTGGGAGGGAGCTGGGGGGCGGAAGGGGACAAGGTCTGTGTGGTAGGTAGGGTGCAGAAGCAGGCTGGATGTAGGGTGTCTGGCTACGAGGGAAGGTGTGAGGAGGGGACTTGGGTAGGAGTTGGACCTCCCTGATCTGGCACCCTCTGGACCTGACTGGTCCCAGATGAGGAGTTTTTGGACCAGGGGAGGTCATTTCAGGGCTCCTGGTTCTCCCCTTCCCCCCTTTCCCACTAGGCTTCTTTGCACCTCTATCCCCTGCAACCGAACTAAGCTGCCCACCCCTGCTGGTTCCCTGCACTTCCCCCAAAACCATCCCTCACAATCCAAGGGAGTGCAGCACCAGTTCCCTGCAGCCCTCACAGCCCAGCTGAGCTGCCCATCTGTTCTGTATGCCCTCCCCCATCCACCTCAGCCCAGCTGAGCCCTGCACTGGTTCCCTGCATGCCTCCCCCACAGCACAGCTGAGCCCCGTTTCCCTGCACCTCCTCCAAGTCCCACAAAACTGCTGAGCCAAGAGCCGATTCCCCGCCCCTCCCTCCCCTTGACTCTAGCCCCGGCACCTCCCTCCTCCTGCAGTCAAACTGAGCGCACACGCACACACACACACACACACACACACACACACACTCCCCCCCCCCGCAGACCTCCCCATTCTGCAACCCAGCTGAGCTCAATTTCCCTGCACCTTCCCCCAAACCATGTAGACATGCTGAGCCAGTGCTGATTCCCTGCCCCTGCCTTCCTCCCTCCCTTTGGCTGTGTCTACACTGGCACGATGTTGCGCTAAAGCGGCCGCTCTTGTGCAAAAATTTGCTGCCTGTCTACACTGGCCGTGTGTTCTTGCGCAAGTACACTAACGTTCTCGTATGAAATCAGGGCTTCTTCCGCAAGAACTACGATGCTCCTGCTCAGGAATAAGCCCTTTTGAGCAACTATTCTTGCGCAAGAGGCCAGTGTAGATAGGCAACATGAATTTCTTGAGCAAGAAAGCCCTATGGCTAAAATGGCCATCGGCACTTTCTTGGGCAAGAGAGTCCACACTGCCATAGATGCTCTTGTGCAAAAGCACAGCTCGCACATGGCAGTGTGGATGTGTTCTTGCACAAGAACACTTGCAAGATGTTCTTGCGCAAGAAACAACCAGTGTAGACATAGCCTAAGAGTTTCCTCACATGAGCAAAATGAATTTTGTGTTGTACACCAGTATTGCGTTCATGTGGCTTGTTTGGATTTGCCACCCAAGTTATTAATAAATATTTTTAAACCTCTACCTTTTCCTTCTGCTGCCATGTCTCCTCCCCTTGCTCCATCAGCTCCCCTGGTGCCTGCTGCCCCCCCACTCCTCACCCTCCTCTGCTGTCCTGACTCCTGCTCTTCTCACTGTCCTCAGCCCTCCTGCAACCTGCCCCCCTCCACCAGCCCTTCTCTCCTCCCTGTGCCCACTTCTCCAGTAGCCTCACTCTGATCATGTGAGCCACCCGTCCTCATCCCCTCTTCTAACACCTCCCTCTACAAACCTGCCCTGCATCTCTCCTCTGATGGTGGTCCCTCCACTGCAGGTGTCTGCCCTTCTGCTTCACCCCCAGAATCCATTGGCACCTGCACCTTCTCTTACCCCTACACCCTCCTGGTGTCTCCCCTTCCCTCACTTCCCTGCCCCCTTTGCTCCATTTTTCCCTGATGCCCCCCCTCACCACCCTCTGCCCCCATTCCCCTCATGCCCCTGTGCCCTCTCACATGACTTGCTCCATCCCACACTTCCTCATGCCCACCCCTTCTTTCAAGCCTTCTCCCAGCATTTCCCCTCACCCCTCTAGCCCTCAATGCCCTTCCTCTCTCCCCTCCCAGCATCACCCTGTCCCCCCTCCCACTGACACCTCTCCCCTCCTGCCCTTTTCCTGATTGTCTGCACTTGGCCCCCTGGCATTTGTCTCTCCTCCACCCCTGTCCTTTTGGTGCACTCCCCTTCCCCTTCCCCTCCGCACAAGCACCTTCCTCTCCCAGCCCTTCCCCTTTCCCTCTGCACAAGTCCCTTCCCTTCCCTTCCCTTCCCTCTCCCTCCCTCTCTCGTACCTTCTGCCTTCCACTTTGCGGGGCCGGAGTCTGTGCTCTGTCCCCGGACTCCGAACCCGCAACTCAGCCATGCGGCGCAACACAGCGCCCAGCAAGTTTAAAATCCCAGGCCGTGACGTTACGTCACGTCCGGGCGTCTCCCCACCCACTGGTTTGAGCGCGCTGCCCAGGGCAGCAGCAGCCAGCAAGGGGGAGCTCAGAGAAGGTTGCGCACGGCAGGGACCGGGGACGGGTCCGGGGACGGGGGAGAGACGCTCTGGGGCCGGGGTGGGAGGATTCGCGGGGGGTGCAGGGTCGGGACCTGCTCTAGCTCCAGCTATTGCTGGAGCATGGGCACCACGAGCCCACACAACTCGCCGCCCATGCCTCTGCTGGCTAGCCGGCTCTCTCTCTCTCTTTTTCAGAGGGGCCGGGGGAGCGCCCGCGGCTCGCGGAACCCCTCGTTTTGCTCCGCGGAACCCCAGGGTTCCGCGGAGCACCAATTTGGAAACACTGGTCTAGTCAGTGCTTGGTGCTGCCATGAGGGCAGGGGACTGGACTCGATGGCCTCTCGAGGTCCCTTCCAGTCCTAGTGTTCTGTGATTGTATGATCCCTGCCTCATTTGGTGCACACAATTAATGCTACATTTTAGTCACATGTATTTTTAGTAAAAGTCATGGACAGGTCACATGCAGTAAACAAAAATTCATGGCCCATGACCTGTCTGATTTGTATATACCCTTGACTAAAATGTGGGGCTGGGAGGTCATGGGTGCTCTGGAGGGACAGCTCAGGATTCTGCTGATGCAGGAGAGCGTGGGGGGCAGTGCATGGCTTGGGACCCATGCTGGTGGTGGAAGGTTGGTGGGCTGGGAGGCTACTTATCTGGAAGGGGCCAGCATGTCCCTGCAATTCCTCTTCCCCACTTCTGAGCCCCTTCCCACACTGAAACTGCCTAGCAGTAGCCTCTGCAGCTGGCCCTGGGGCTGCCTGATTTGCTCAGGTAGCCATGGAATGATCCGCACTGGCCATTGCAGAAGTCATGGATGTTGCAGAAAATCACAGAATCTGTGACCTCCATAACAGAGATGCAGCCTTACACATCATGGATGCAGAAGGGGACAGAATTTTGGCTGTCTGTGCAAACTAAATCTATCATTTCCTAATTTTCAAGTTCTTGATTTGGCAGCCTAAATAACATGCTTTCAGTGTTGAGTTTTGTTTTTTGTTATACATGTAGACCTGATACAAACTGGGTTTTTCTGTTTAAGCCAAAATAAGTGTCAGACTTGCTCACTTTGTAAAATGACGCAGTTGTCATTTATTTATTTTGTTTGGAAAAAAAGGGGTTGTGTAAGAACTGTGACTGAATCATAGAACTGTAAGGTACCTCGAGAGGTCATCGAGTCCAGACCCGATGGCAGGACCAAGCGCTGTCTAGATCAGGTGTCAGCCTAACTTGCTCTTAAATATTTCCAGTGATGGAGATTTCACAACCTCCCTAGACAATTTATTCCAGTGCTTAACTACCCTGACAGGAAGTTTTTCCTAATGTCTAACCCAAACCTCCCTTGCTGCAGTTTAAGCCCATTGCTTCTTGTCCTATCCTCAGAGGCCAAGGAGAACAATTTTTCTCCCTCCTCCTTGTAACACCCTTTTAGACACTCAAAAACCACTATCATGTCCCTTCAGTCTTCTCTTTTCTAAACTGAACAAGCCCAATGCTTTCAGTCTTCCCTCCTAGCTCATGTTTTCTAGACCGGTAATCATTTTTGTTGCTCTTCTCTGGATCTTCTCCAGTTTTTCCACATCTTTCTTGAAATGTGATGCCCAGAACTGGACACAATACTCGAATTGAAGACTAATCAGCACAGAGTAGAGCGGAAGAATGACTTCTCGTGTCTCACTGACAACACTCCTGTTAATGCATCCCAGAATCATGTTTGCTTTTTTTTTTTTGCTGCAGTTTCACATTGTTGACTCATATTTAACTTGTCATCTACTATGACCCCTACATCCCATTTAGCAGTACTCCTTCCTAGACAGTCACTTCCCATTGTGTATGCGTGAAACTGATGATTCCTTTCTAAGTGGAGTACTTTGCATTTGTCCTTATTAAACTTAATCCTATTTACCTCAGACCATTTCTCTAGTTTGTCCAGATCATTTTGAATTATAACCCTATCCCCCAAAACACTTGCAACCCCTCCCAGCATCGTATCATCTGCAAACTTAATAAGCATACTCGCTATGCCATCATCTAGATCGGGGCGGCCAACCTGCTAAGAGACGAAGAGCCAAAATAGCTGTGGATAGAGCGCGAAGAGCCACATAGTATATATTTATTTACAGGGCTCGCCGAACCGCGGTGAGCCCTACTCGCCAGCCGCGCTGTCCGGCGATCTACGCATGCGCAGATCGTTCTGCACTTGCGCAGATCGCCCGAACCCGGCTCTGCCGGGTTGCAATCTACTCGCCACGTGCGAGTAGATTGCATTATTTGTCGAGCCCTGTTTATTTTTATATATCTATATATAGATAGATATAGTTCACAAAATGATGTGATAAAAATAACCTTATTGGTTTTTGTCCAAAATGACCTGTAAAGTCTCTAGTCACTTAAAAAATTCACGGCCAGTCCATAGATCTTCAGAGAATTTGACAAGGAATAAACATCAAATTAAAAAAAAAAAACCTCTTTAAAAATACAGTAATATTCTCACACTTTAAAAAAACCAAAAAACAAAACCTCCCCACCATGTATCTTAAATTTAACATTACTGCCCTGTTATGTCCTGAGAGTTTTTTAAAATTAAACTGAACTGAGAAGTAAATTAGCACAATTTGAAGTGCCTGTTTCACTCCAGCTTTTTGATCTCTGATATGGCTTCATTTTTTTTTAAATTATGAAGATTATGGCTTTTTTATAGTTCTAAAAATTCAGGTCTGTCCCAAACTGCAAATGTGACAGGTTCGAAAACAATAAGGAAGAGACTCATATCTCAGAATAATTGCTGCAGGTAAACCAGGTACATGCTGATTTCTCCCCCGGCCCCCCTGGAATTTAAATATGACATCTGCCTTATTCTGCATCCATGAAGACTTGGAGTTTAAGGTGCTTCAGCTCCCCTCTTCCCCCCGCTCTAATCCAATCCCCCACCTCTCCCCCAGAGCCAGGCACTCCCAGCCTCCTTGCTCTAATCCAATGCCCTCCCCTCCCCTCCCTCAGAGCTAGACACCCCCATCCTCCCTCCCACCCCCTCGGCTCTAACCCAATCCACCTCCCCTCGAGCCTGGCACCCCCAGTCCCTCCCCTCCCCTAGGGCCACGCTTCTTCCCCCGCTCAAACCCAGTACCTGGGACCCGGAGCCGCCGCCCCTGCCACGCGTTTCTCCCTCCAGGCGCTGGGGCATGTGCACAGAGCAGCCGGCCGTGAGCAGTCCTGGTGCATGGCTCAGAACTACCAAGAGCAGGCCTGCACAACTCGGAAAGCGGCGAGGGCCATATTACTCCAAAGAAAACAACTGCGGGCCGCAAGCGTAGCTTTCGGGGGGGGGGAGGTGATTCTTTATTAAGAATTTTTCAATTAAATCAAACAAATATTTTTTTAATTATTTTAATTTTTATTTATTTTAATTATTTAATTATTTTAATTTTTATTTATGAATACAGAGTGCCCATCCCCTCCCCTTGCCTGCGGCCTCGCCACCGGGGGAAGCATGAGAGGATCAAGGAGCAGCATTGGGAAAAGGGGGCACCCCCTCCCCACTCCCTCTACCTCAGCTCCAGGCAGCGGGGAACGGCCAGCCCGCCCCCCTCTCCCCACCCCGGGCCCCCCTCCGCCCTGAGGAGCAGAGGTGGGGGGGGGCGCTGCTTCTGCTTCCTCTCCCCCCCTTCACAGAGCATGGCGGGCCCCTCCCCCTGCCCGGCCTCACCTGCCAGCACCAGGATCTGGGCCTTGTGCAGCAGCAGGCACCTGGAAGCAGCTCCTTGGCACTCGGCTGAGCACACCTTGGGCGTGGGGTCCAGGCAGACCGGAGCAATCCAATGCCAAGCGGAGGCAAGCCCGGCTGGGCAGGCGCACGGCTGGGTGCGAGCCCGGCCCCAGTGCGCTCCCAGCCTCTCTGCCCTCCGCAGTGGGCAGGGGAGACCCGGGGTCGGGGAGTCCCATCTACGCGGCAGTGCAGCAGGCGCACGCCGCGTGGCGGAGTGACTCGGTGCTGGGGTGTTTTAGTGCCCCCCATAGGTTGGCGCCCCAGGCAGCTGCCCGGCTAGCCTGCCCCTTAATCCGGCCCTGGTCACAACCGTTCAGTGAGCCCCTTCTGGCACCATGTTGTGCAGGCCTGGACCAAGACCCACATTTCTTTAAGCAAAGAGCCACATGCAGCTCGAGAGCTGCAGGTTGGCCCCCCCGATCTAGATCATTGATGAAGATACTGAACAGAACCAGTCCCAAAACAGACCCCTACGGAACCCCACTTGTTATGCTTTTCCAGCATGATTGTGAACCATTAATAACTACTCTCTGGGAACAGTTGTCGAGCCAGTTATGCACACACCTTATAATAGCCCAATCTAGGTTGCATTTCCCTAGTTAATTGATAAGAAGGTCATGCGAGACCGTGTCAAATGCCTTACTAAAGTCTATACCACGTCCACTGCTTCTCCCTTATCCACAAGGCTTGATAGCCTATCAGAGAAAGCTATCAGATTGGTTTGATACAATTTGTTCTTTACAAATCCATACTGGCTGTTACCTGTCACCTTATTATATTCCAGATGTTTGCTAATGGATTCCTTAATAACTTGCTCTATTATCTTCCCTGGCACAGAAGTTAAACTGGTCGGTAGGGCCTGGGTTGTTTTTATTTCCCTAGTTTATTGATGGGCACTATATTTGCCCTTTTCCAGTCTTCTGGAATCTCTCCCGACTTCCATGATTTTTCAAAGATGATGGCTAAAGGCTCAGATACCACCTCTATCAGCTCCTTGAGTATTCTAGGATGCATTTCATTAGGTGCTTGTGACTTGCAGATGTCTAACTTTTCTAAGTAATTTTTAACTTGTTCTTTTATTGCAACTTCTAAATCTACCCCATTTCCTCTAGCAATCTCTGTGTTAAGCATCTCGCCACCATCCATCGTCTTGTCGAAAACTGAAACGAAGTCATTAAGCACATCTGCCATTTGTATGTTTCCCGTTATTGTTTCTCCCTCTTCACTGAGCAATTGGCCTAGCTTGTCTTTGGTCTTTCTCTTACTCCTAATATACTTGTAGAACATGTTGTACCCTTTATATCTCTAGTTAGATTTAGCTCGGTTTGTGCCTTTGCCTTTCTAATCTTGCCCCTGCATACCTGTGGTGTTTGCTTCTATTCGTCCTTTGTAATTTGACCTAGTTTCCACTTTTTATACAACTCCTTTTTGATTTTTAGATCATATAAGATCTCCCGGTTGATCCAAGGTGGTCTCCTGCCATACTTTCTATCTTTCCTATGTAGCGAAATAGTTTGCTTTTGGACCCTTAAATGTCCCTTGAAAAAACTGCCAACTCTCTTCAGTTGTTTTTCCTCTTAGTCTTGCTTCCCATGGGACCTTACCTACCAGCTCTTTGAGTTTACTAAAATCTGCCTTTCTGAAATCCATTCTCTATTTTGCTCTTCTCCCTTCTACCATTCCTTAGAATCATGAATTTTGATTACATGGTCACTTTCACCCAAGCTGCCTTCCACTTTAAAATTTTCAACTGGTTCCTCCCTATTTGTTAAAATCAAATCAAGAACAGCTTCCTCCCAGTAACTTTCTCAGCCTTCTGAAATTAAAAAAATTGTCTCAAATGCATTCCAAGGACTTGTTAGATAATCTCTGCTCTGCTGTGCTAGTTTCTCAACAATTGTCTGGATAGTTCAGGTCCCCCATCATTGCCAAATCCTGTGCTTGTGCTTTGGATGATTTTTGTTAGTTGCTTAAAAAAAGCCTCATCCACGTTTTTTGCCTGGGTCGGTGATCTGTAGTAGACCTCTGTCATGACATCGCTTTAATTTTTTACCCCTTTAGCCTAATCCAGAGACTCTCAACAAGTCTGTCTCCTATATTCATCTCCACCTAAGTCCAAGTGTATTCATTTTTAATATACAAGGCAACACCACCTCCCTTTCCCCCTGCCTATGCTTCCTCAGCAAGCTGTACCCTTCTATACCAATATTCCAATACAGTAGAGTCCCTATCATCCGACGTAAACGGGACCGACACGTCGGATTACCGAATATGTCGGATGATAGGGACTGCTGCCAGGGAAGAAGCGGCCCCAGCAGGAGCCCCATCAGCTGCTCCTAGAGAGCATGGGGACGGGGACACCTGCTGCTGCCGCTGCTGCCAGGGAAGAAGTGGCCCCGGCAGGAGCCGCATCAGCGGCTCCAGGGCACGGGACGGGAGAACGGCCCCACTCGCTTCCCCGTTGTCCCAGGAGGAGTGGCGGCAGCTGCTCCAAGAGAGCGACGGGGCAGCAATACCTTGCAATATCATTTGTGCCCACATGGATGAGTAACATGGGGTAGTAGTCAGAAGGCTGGATAATCCTTGACAGTTCCTCCGTAATGACTTGGATATGGGCCGCGGCAGGCAGCATACCTCCTGAGATGACATGACTGATGGATGCCTCTGTCCCCCTCAGAAGGGAGTCTCCAGCCACTACTACCCTATGTTTCCTCCTCGTGGTGGTGGCTGCAGACCTCCCAGTCTTGGGGGTACAAAGCTTCTCCTCTTCTGCTTTTAGAGGGTGATTTCTTATTTCCTGTATCCAGAACAATGTAAAGCTTCTCCAGTACCATGGTGGGAGGGTTGGGAGCAGAAGTGAAACACTGCCTGCTGCCAGTGTCCCTTCCTGAGACCAAGCCATCTCCTCCTCCACCAGTGGTGTGTCAGCAGTCTTTTGTAGTGGGATAACTTACTCAGTCACCACATGAATACTCTCCAGGAATTCCTTGTGGATTCAGATGCACCACAGCCTAGCCACCTCCTCCTATAGCTCTCCCACTTGCTTCCTGAGAGATTCCACCAGCAGGCACCTTTCACATTGGATAGTCTCCCCAGCCTGGATTTCAGTAAGTGGGAATTGCAAACCACAGTCCCTGCAAAACCACACCAGGATCTGGATAGAGGCATCCATGGTCAGGTGGTCTGTCTGGCTACAGGCACAGGTAGAGGAGAGAGAAGCAATGCTGGCACAGGTGTTTGGTTTTCCTAACCATATTAGGACTCTCTCTGTCAAACTACGTCTCAAACTCCCCTGAATGCTTCACGGAGTTTGATACCTGGAATGTGGCTCAGGAATATTTTTACATATTAAAGGGATAAAAAACACTGAAGAAAGATTTAAAATTCATTGGAGAGACTGTAACATGGTTTACAGAAGTATTTACTCAGGAACAGTCCTAGCCATTGGTTGAGGCAGAGAAATTCAAAGGCTAACTTTTGCTGCCATCTCCAATTCCAGATCAGAACAGGGTAAAAGTTTGTGTCAGTTTCAACATATATAGTTTGTTTCAGTAAAAGAAATTTTAAAAAAAATTACAAAACCCAGATAAAATTAAACTTTTTTTCATTTGTACATTTTTGAAAGAAAAACATTTCTTTTGGTTTGAAATTATTTTTGGTTTTTTATAACTTTAATCCTTTGAGTGCTTTTTCATGTCCATTCCAATCAGGTGTATGCATGTGCATGTATATTTTCCCGTAAATATGTACATATGAACAGTACCTCCAGGGCGACCCCTCCCTTCCTTCTTACTGCCAGTGATAGTAGTTTGGAACTTCTCATAGCTCTTGATTTCACAAGCATGCTTACATTCCCTTGTATTCTTACCTGTAGATAGTTCTCCCCCATTGTAGTTTATAGTTAAAGTTACCCAGGGAGTACCTCTTCCTCCTCTCCCAAATTTCTTTCTGAATCCTGGAGTCATGGCATGCTGTGGTCTCCAGATTCAAAAACTACATGCTTTGTGCAAAGCACAGGCAGAAGAACAATCCTCCCTCTTCCTGCTCAAACAGCCCCTGCTTGCAACCAGCCGGGCCGCTGCAAACGGGCTGCTGGACCCAGGGCGAGCTGGGACCGAACAGCGTGGTACGGGAATGCTGTGCCTCTGCATTTTAGATATAGTAAGAGCTGCCAGGCTCTTACTACATTTAAAATGCAGAGGCTCAGCTGTCCAATAGTGATACAAATTGTATCGACTACATGATTAGCAAAATACCCTCTCTCTCCTTAACATCTTTAAGCTAAGTCTCCTCTCAGGTCTCTGCAGCCCCTCCACGTTTCTGTGTTCTGTAGCCCCTCCATGGTCCTAACATCTCTCTCTTAGTAAATCAGAA
This sequence comes from Rafetus swinhoei, assembly GCA_019425775.1. Classification (NCBI taxonomy): domain Eukaryota; kingdom Metazoa; phylum Chordata; order Testudines; family Trionychidae; genus Rafetus; species Rafetus swinhoei. The sequence goes on from CM033437.1 coordinate 314,395,016, forward strand.
TTTTCACTTTACCAACACCCCCCATTCTCCCATCATTCCAGATGAAGGTGCTTTTACTGTACCTTGAAAAGATATTTAATGTAATTCTTATGAGAAATAGGTGTAAAGGATGCAACTGATGGAGAAGGAACAGTAAAGCTCCCAAAATTCTTAATTATATGTAGCTGATATCATCACTATATTACATATATTTTTTTTTCTTCCATAATGATTTTTTTGTTTTTGGTGATAATGGAAATTAAAATTGTTCAGCTATATGCTTCAGTATGCAAAATGCTTGCCACCTCAGTTCTCTTGAATACATGATGGGGGACCACTTTTCCTGAACAAATATTGACATCCAAATAATGAAATGACTGAATATGTGCATGTGGGAATAAACTTTGACCACATTTGTAACTTCGGGTGTCATAAAGTATAGATTAGAAAATATTTTAACAAAAGATGCTTGGAGTAGGAACTTGCTGAAATACAAAATTATTTGAAGAGGAGGCGTTTTAAAAGGGTCCTCTCAAAATAATGCCTTCTACAGGCACCCTCAATACATGTATAATAGTTTTTATTCAAACCTTAAGCTTATCCTTTGGCATATTAATGACAGGTGTTGTACAGTGGAGGTATCAGAAAAGTGTTAACGTCAAAATGATATTTTTGGTGATTGTACTACAAAAATCTGAAGATCAATAGTTCAGTATGTTAGTAAATAACTGAATAAATCTGAATTGGAGGATAAATGGCTACTGGACAATATTGTTTTATTTTGATTTATAAAAGAATAGGAGGTTTGTATTTCATACTCTCCTGAGGGAAAAAAAATACTTTCACCTAATTAACATGGAGAAGAAAAAAACAGTCTCAAAATGCCATAACTACCAAATAGCTGTATAACTCTGTTGTCTGGATGAAAAATAATAATTGGATGATTAAACTACTGAACGAACTTTAGAGGATTTGAAGGAAGTAGGAAATTGGTCACTGAGGTAGATTAATTATTCTGCAAGTTTAGTCAAGTTGATAAACTCTCCGGTGAATATGTAAGTCACCATTAGAGCCCTGCAAATCCACAGATATCCTCTTTATAATCACAGGGGTGTGGAAGACAGATTTGAAGCTTCTTTGCCAAAATTTGTCTAAACCAGGGCTACTCAACTTTGGAAGCCCCGGGGGCCACAATGATACGCAGAGCACATGCCGAGGGCCACAATTTAAGTGTGTTTGCATATGGTTTGTAACCTATCCTTTAAATCAGCTTCTATACCCAATGACTGGAAGATAGCTAATGTAACGCCAATATTTAAAATGGGCTCTAAAGGTGATTCCGGCAATTACAGACCAGTAAGTCTAACGTCAGTACCGGGCAAATTAGTTGAAACAATAGTAAAGAATAAAATAGTCAGACACATAGAGGAACGTAATTTGTTGGGCAAAAGTCAACATGGTTTCTGTAAAGGGAAATTATGTTTTACTAATCTATTAGAGTTCTCTGAAGGGGCCAACAAACATGTGGGCAAGGTGGATCCAGTAGATATAGTGTACTTAGATTTCCAGAATGCGTTTGACAAGGTCCCTCACCAAAGACTCTTACGTAAATTAAGTTGTCATGGGATAAGAGGGAAGATCCTTTCATGAACTGAGAACTGGTTAAAAGACAGGAAACAAAGGGTAGGAATAAATGGTAAATTTTCAGAATGGAGAGGAGTAACTAGTGGTGTTCCCCAAGGGTCAGTCCTAGGACCAGTCCTATTCAACTTATTCATAAGTGATCTGGAGAAAGGGGTAAACAGTGAGGTAGCAAAGTTTGCAGACGATACTAAACTGCTCAAGGTAGTTTAGACCAAAGCAGACTGTGAAGAACTTCAAAAAGATCTTACAAAACTAAGTGATTGGGCAACAAAATGGCAAATGAAATTTAATGTAGATAAATGTGAAGTAATGCACATTGGAAAAAACAACCCCAACTATACATATAATATGATGGGGGATAATTTAGCTACAACTAATCAGGAGAGAATCTTGGAGTCATCGTGGATAGTTTTCTGAAAATGTCCACGCAGTGTGTAGCAACAGTCAAAAAAGCAAACAGGATGTTAGGAATCATTAAAAAAGGGATAGAGAATAAGACGGAGAATATCTTATTGCCCTTATATAAATCCATGGTACGCCCACACCTTGAATACTGCGTACAGATGTGGTCTCCTCATCTCAAAAAAGATATATTGGCATTAGAAAAGGTTCAGAGAAGGGCAACTAAAATGATTAGGGGTTGGATCAGGTCCCATATGAGGAGAGATTAAAGAGACTTGGACTTTTCAGCTTGGAAAAGAGGAGACTAAGGGGGGATATGATAGAGGTCTATAAAATCATGAGTGGTGTGGAGAAAGCAAATAAGGAAAAGTTATTAACTTGTTCCCATAATATAAGAACCAGGGGCCACCAAATGAAACTAATGGGCAGCAGGTTTTAAACAAATAGAAGGAAGTTCTTCACACAGCGCATAGTCAATCTGTGGAACTCCTTGCCTGTCGAGGTTGTGAATGCTAGGACTATAACAGGGTTTAAAAGAGAACTAGATATATTCATGGAGGTTGCGTCCATTAATGGCTATTAGCCAGTATGGGTAAGAAATGGTGTCCCTAGCCTCTGTTTGTCAGAGGGTGGAAATGGATGGCAGGAGAGAGATGGCTTGATCATTACCTGTTCGGTTCACTCCATCTGGGACGCCTAGCATTGGCCACTGTCGGCAGACAGGGTACTGGGCTGTATGGACCTTTTGTCTGACCCTGTATGGCCATTCTTATGTTCTTACATGAAAATATATACGCACGTAGCTTCTATCACACTGACGGGCATGAATACAAAGATTAAAGCCAGATTGCACAACACGCAGGCCCCATTTAATTCAGTTCTGCAATAAAATGCAATATTTACCCAATTTCCACCCATATGACAGCACTTTTAATAAGCAATGACTGTTCAGGAATTTAACTGCTAAAATGCATATCAACAGAAGGCTACTATATTGACTGCTTTTTTGTTTTGGCTTCTACGATCATAGATTCGTCCATTGCCAGACTGAAATACTCAGTGCTTTCAACGTCTTTTAGTAATTTAGAAAACAGATCGCCTGAAATGTTTTCAATTCATCTTACTACAGTTGAATGAGACACTTGAGGTTTTGATATTTAACTATATCCTCTTTGTTTTTATATTCTGCAAAAAGTGATTCACTGCAGTCCAAGAAGCATGCTTCATCAATTCGCCTTTGGTAAAATGTCTTTTTGATTTAGCCATTTGTGCCAAGCCATTTTGAAGGAGGCTTCTGTAACGGCATTGTTGTCTTTAACTTGCAAACGGAACATATCTTGTTGAGTACGGAAACTTCTTAACTTTTCTTAAATTGCTGTCAGGTGGATACAAGTCTTTGAACTCATGGTGACAAGATTCATGGTGGTGTTGCAGGTTTGTTTTCTTTAATGCAGCTATAGTCTTTTGACAAAGACAACCTATTTTATTTCCATTTATCTCTGCAAAAGTGAATTCCATCTACCAAACGGAGCTGACAACCCTGTGTTCATCCAACAAGTGTCTCCTTTTTGTTCCCATTTTTAATGCTTATTAAAAATAAAATGGTATACCAGTGTTTTGGGGGTTTAGCTTGAAGCTTCAGGTTGTGCATTTCTTGGACTGATTTTACTGTAAAAAGAAAAGTTTCCATGCCAGAGTGCTCCAACGTTCAGCGGGCGGAGAGCTGGTTGAGTCAGGCCGGATATGTGAGGCAAAAAAAAGAACAGGTACGTGGGCGCCCTGTCCTGGATTCCCAGCAGGTCTGACGTCCCCATGCGGGAGTCCATCACTCTGTGCGGGACAGAGGCAAGGCTGCCCAGTCACAGCCCTGGACCCAAATGTGGCCAGTGTGAGACAGTCAGTACCTCTCAGGCTCTGCCCATAATGGCCCAGTGCTCCTAGCACCTCCTCCCCGGGGGCTAGAAGTGGCAATACCCTGTACCTGTCTGTTCCAGCCATCCCATCCGCTTGCGTCTTTCAGTGCTCACCTTGCCTAAGAGATACCTCGCCGTTGTGGAGCATTTTCCCAGTGGAGGCCATGTTCAAAGGATCCCACCCGCGGCCGCACATTGAGCCCCGCGTAAACCCAAACTGCACCGCGGGCTGTAAACAAACATGCCACGTGTTGAGTAGTCCTGGTCTAAACTATCAGAGAGACAAGTGTGACTGTCATAACTCAGTGGCTCTTCCCTTTTTATAAATCAAAATAATACAAGATTGTCCAGTAGGCGTTTATCCTCCAATTCTGATATATTCATTTATTTACTAGAGTACTCAACTTTAATCTGTCTTTCCAGGTTAATCAACCTGGGTGTATAGATAGATTTTAAATTACAGTTAATAAATGCTAATGTATTTTAAGAATTATACCCCCCATTGTTTTTCCATACTAGCATCTCTGTTACTGTAAAAACCGTTTTTGATAAACTTGAAGGAGGTACTTAGGTGCTGTGTTAAGTGTAAGATTTTCCAGTAACTCACATGTCCCAAATTATTAATTGGTTTATCTTAACCTTCTGTATAAAAGTTTTAAAAGACCCAACTGGAAAAAGTTTGACATCATCGGTTAATTGCGTATAGAGACATACTTTAGGTATGTCGTCCTTTCTTTTCTTGGGTTAATTTCTGTTTGCTTCGTATGTTCAGTGCAAGTCAATTTGAAACGGAGCCTAATCGGAGAATAGTTGGTATTTCTGTAAGCTGTGAGGAGAAAAATGTTAGTATTTTTGCAGGTAATATCTAGTACATACTCCAAAAAGATTTAATTCTTGATAATTGTGTACTTGAATGTGGCTGATGTTCTTTGTCTTTGGTCAATATAGATAAGTTCAGAGTTCTTGTTCTGAACAAACAGAACAACTAAATCAGAACTTGAATTTTTTAAAGGCAAAGTCTGCAATATTTGTAGATTCATTTATCCTCCAGTTACATATCTAAATTTTTCCTGCTGACAGATAAAAGGCTATTAGAAGTGCAAGGATTGGTTGCTTGGATGCCTCCAAGTTGGTGTAGTTCTGACCCAGCTTTTTTACTCAGTTGAATAAGTTTTGCTGTCTTCATGAGAGCCATGTCAAAGCTGTTATTTATATCTCTTACTGTAGTACTATTAGCTTAGTATGGTCTTAAGGACTACTCCATGTCAGAAAAGTCTCTTACAGCATCCAGCTTCTACTTTCCCTATAGTGTCCTCCCTCCCTAGTCCTAGAGATATGCGAAGTCAGCTGCAGTTCTACGTGCTTCCTTAGCACCATTGCTTACATGTAAGATAAAATTTTAAGAGTATCTAAGTTGCATATAATTATTTATTAAATGTCACGTGGATGTAAGATCTTAAATTGCTTTATTATTTTGAAAATTTTACCCTTAGCTTCTAAATAATTTGTCTTGTCTGAGATACAGTACCTGTTACCAGATGGCTAAGCTTTGTAACTTTAGTTTTTAGTTTGGGCATTTTCCTTTTCACTGTTTAAAAAGAAGTGTCTCATTCTTTACATTAACAGAAAGGCACAAAAACAAAATATATGCAAGTATCTTATACCTCTTCTCAAGAGAAAAGTTATTTTTAATACTGATGTACAATTTCAAAGAAACATGTTTTTGTAATTACTATTGCTTGTTGCAATATTTTTGTTTTTTTGTTCAAACATCCATAGAGTATTCAATGTTGATGGGTGGACATTTGTAATAACATCTTACTGAAGAGAAAATTAACATGTTTCCATTCACTGTTAGATTCCTTCCCACAGAGATGAGTTTTTGTAACCCTTTATTATTTTACCTCCCACTCAGAAGGGAACTGTGGTTAGAGCCTTTTAAGGCTTTTGTATTTCATTGCAGGAACTCTAATCAAACAGCACCTGTTTGCATGAACAGCTTTTGAGTTTTGAGAGTTCCTACTTTATTTGCATCCTAAAAATTGTAGGCCTAAAAATTGGGGGATTTATTAAAATGAATAGCTTCAGAGACAGTGGTTACAGATAATTTAATCTTTCAACATGTCAAAAGTGAGCTAGACTTGGATAGAGATCTGTCTGACCCTGACATTTTTACTCACTTGCTAACCTGGTTACCACTGGCAGTGGTTGAAACTACAACTTCTTTTTTGAGTAGTGTTCCTATGGGTGTTCCAGTTCAGGTACATATGCACCTCTTAAGCCCTTGATTAGAGATTTTTTTTTGGTTAGTGTCTGACCAACACATGCATTCTATCCAACTTTATTCTGCAGTCCAAGGGTGTATAGATGAACTGCCCTTTGTTCCTTCTCTACTACCTTGAACTGAGACAGAACTCTCAGGGATTCAGCTTATGCATATCACAGCATGTCTTGTAGTTGTTGAGTTAGTTTAGTGTTTCTAGATAGTGTTAATTATATGCTAGTACAGAATTAGTTAGGTGAGAGATTTCAATTTTCCTTTCCCTACCCCCACTTATGCCGACATTTTTTTTCTGGGGAGATTATTTGGCTTGGATGGATAGGTGCCACTTTCCAGGTCTCAGATACTGTTTCTCTTGTTAGAAGGCTTTTCTGCTCAGCAACAGCCACTCTAATTGTATCAATTACTTGTGGGAGTTCCATATCTCCCAACAGTAACTTAGTCTTGACTCTCTTGGAAGAATTGGGAGACCAAACTAAGCTTCTGCTGATAAAGCATCACCTTTGACTGTTCAAGTCAGATCAGGAGACCGTGAACTACACCTGTCTCCAAACAGGTTCAGGAGTCCTGTGGCACCTTATAGACTAACCGAAGTGTTGGAGCATAAGCTTTCGTGGGCAAAGACCCACTTCATCAGATGCATCTGACGAAGTGGGTCTTTGCCCACGAAAGCTTATGCTCCAACACTTCGGTTAGTCTATAAGGTGCCACAGGACTCCTCGCTGCTTTTGCAGATTCAGACTAACACGGCTACCTCTCTGATACTCAAACAGGTTCAGAGACTCTCAGTTCGGTAAGGCAGAGGTGGGCAATAATTTTTGACCAGGGGCCATGTCAGAAATTTTTGAAGTGGCCCGGGGCCACACCGGAAGGAGTGGGGCTCGAGCTGAAGGGGCAGGGCCAGGGCACTTCCCCTACGCCAAGACCAATCAGGGTCTGTGGGTGTAGAAGCACGGAACACACAAAGTCTTTGCCCCTGACCCCAACCCCGAGAGAACCACCAACTGTTCTGAATATCTGGTGGTTCTCTCTAAGCACCCATGCTCCTGGTGGTGGGAAGAGACTTCATGTGCTCCACTCCCTGCCCCCAGGTCAGTCAGGGCCTGGGGAAGGGGAATCACGTGAAGTCTTGCTCCCTGCCCTCGCCCTGCAAGGGAGCATTACGCTTAGAGTCCGCCACCAGCTGAACAGCAGCTGGTGATTGATTTTAGGTGCTGCATGCTCCTGGCAGGGCAGGAGGAGGCTTCGTGCACTCCCCTTGCCCCCAAACCCTGAGCATGCAAAGTCTCCTGCTGCCCTGCAAGGAGCGTGTGGTGCTTAGACTTCACATGATTCCCCCAGGCTCTGATTGGCCTGAGGGTAGAGGGGGCCATGCAAAGTCTCTCGCTTCCTGTCCTCTGGCTTGCGGTGCTTAGAGTCAACTGCCAGGATTGACTCTAAGCACCGCATCCTCCCCTGTCCCTAGGCCCAGTTTGGCCTGGGAGTAGTGGGCCTCCACGGGCTGGATCAGCCCACTTGGCGGGCCGGATGTGGCCTGCGGAGGCCCTTTTGCCCACCCTTGGGCTAAGGTCTATTTTGAGGAGTGTAAGATCCTTGCCCGTATTAGCAAACCACCAACACAAGGAAAGCTTTGAAGAATAGAGGGTTAGGGCAAACAAAAAGTCTACTCCTTCTCATCAGTTGTAGGACTTCGCAGAGGGTTACAGGCACCATCCCAATATCACTTGAAGTAAGAATCTCATCACAAGCAAGCCCCTGGACATTTTGCAATCAGTAACATCTATCTGGGTTTCATTGCTTATTAATGAAGTGCTTCTGGATCCAGCAAAAATTGTGTGGCAAACTCTTGCCAGTGTACCACCAACTTGTAAATTGGCATATAAGAAATATTATAATTCTTTTTTTCCCACCACCAAACTAATTTCCTGGTGTTGAATGCTACAAAGAGGCAGGGTAGACAGCATTACTTTAGGCCTGCCAAGGACCAGAAAAAACTTCTTTCATGGACAGAGGGGCCTTCTCAACCAGGACCTGCTAGTTTTGAATCACAAACGGTCAGTCAGTTGTAGCCGATTACGATTGTATGAATTACAAGTTTGCATCCTTTATTGAACATCTTCCACAGGATCATAGAGAACAGTTCCAGGTCACCATCAAGAAGGGTCGTTTTGCTAGAGCCTCTCTGCAAGTGCTATGGATACTGCTGCTAGATACATCTCCACAGAAGTTGTCATTGCTTCATAGAAATATAGAACTGGATGGGATCTTGATAGGTCATCTAGTCCTGTCTCCTGCCCTGAGGCAGGCCTGAGTATTATCTATTCTAGATAATCTCTGACTGGTGTTTGTCTAGCCTGCTCTTTAAAACCTCCAATGACAAAGATTCCACAACCTGCCTAGATAATGTTTTGGTGCTTAGCTACCCCTTATGGTTTGGAGGTTTTCCTAATGTCTAATCTAAATTTCCCTTGCTGCAATTTAAAGCCATTGCTTTTTGTCCTGCTGTTGGTGATTGAGAACAATTTATTATCCTCTTCTTTAAAAGAACCTTTTACATATTGGAAGATTTTTATTGTGTTCCCGCTCGGTCTCATCCTGATTAAACACATCCATTTTTTCAATCTTTCTTCTTTGGTCATGTTTTCCAGACACTTTTGTTGCTCTTCTCCAGTATGTTGATATATTTCCTAAAGTGTGATGCCTAGAACTGGGCACAGTGCTCAAGTTGAGGCCTTATCAGTGCTGAGTAGAATGGAAGAATTACTTCTCGTGTCTGTCTTGCAATACTCCTGCTAATACACTCATGTGCAGGGTGTTGTGACTTCAGTTATAGAGATTCCTAAGACAGTCTCAGAATATCTTTGAGGACCTCTGATTTGATAATCACAAGCTTTTCTTGGGACTCAGGGATGGATCCGTGAACAAACTGTAGGACTCCAGGGGGTCACATTGAAGTCTCAGTGTACGTATACTGTTACAAACAAAAGGAAATTTAGTAAGTCTCAGACTGCCCAAAGATTGTGCCCGTCAGTACTCTGATTTGTCACAGAGCCACTGAACTTGTTAGAAAAAAAGACAGATTCCAGAAGGAAAACACTTCTACCTTCCTTTAGCTTATGCCCAGTCATCCAAAACCAGAGGTGGCCAACCTGTGGCTCTGGAGCCACCTGTGGCTCTTCTGAAGTTAATATGCAGCTCCTTCCTTCAGGCACTGACTCCAGGGCTGCAGCTACAGTTGCCAATTTTTCAGTACTCGACTCTTGGCTCCACCTCCTCCTCCAAGTGTATTGCACCCTCGCTCCTTCCTCCCCCCACAGAGCCTCCTGAGTGCCATGAAACAGCTGATTGCAGTGGGCAGGAAGCACGGGGAAGGAAGAAGAGGCACTGATCGGTGGGGCTGCTGGTGGGCAAAAGCTACTGGTGACGGGAGAGAAGGCACCTGATGGGAACTGCTGACAAATTACTGTAGCTCTTTGGCAAAGTACATTGGTAAACTGTGGCTCCTTCTCAGGCTAAGGTTGGCTACACCTGATCAAAACAATCATTTTGACAGCTTGGTTGGGTGCTCAGTTTCTTCCTTGCCTCTGGTTTGCAAGCTTAAACGTTTTTTCCCCTTCCTTACTTCAGGAAATGGCCCCTCCATTTCCAGTAGACCTGGCAGCTTATTGCAACAGGTCATGGATGTTATGACATTGGGCCACAACGTCCATTTCACGGCCCTCATCTCCATCTCCCTTCTCCATCCTCCTTCAGAGACCCTTCTTACAACACCATCTTAAGTCAAAACGTATATTCCCACCTATATTTAGGAGCAATAGAACGGAGGAAAGGGGTTGTGCCAAAGAAGGCTGGAGAGTGGAGACAATCTTAAATCTAAGATGACTGAAGACATTTGTAAAATCTCAAAAGTTCCACATGGTTATTGCAGCAGCAATAATCCCTTCTTTCGATGCAGGAAATTGGTTTTCAGTCTTCAACCTGCAAGGCACCTATTTTTATACAGAGATACAACCTGCATATGTTAGATACCTGTGCTACTCTATGGGCTGGGATAATTATCAGTCCTGAGTACTTGTGATATTATCCTTTGGGAGGCAAAACACCAGTTTTGTTATAGCAAGCAATAATGCACCCAGAGGTCCATCTCAGCAGTCCCTTGTAGAAATTATGTACCTCTTAAATCTTTCAGCATCGGAGACAAGGAGTCAGTGATTTCTGAAATTGTTTGGTCCTATCCAGTCTTCTCTTTGGTCCCAGGTATACTCATGAAGGGATTAGTGCTAGTGGCTGCTTATCTTTGTAAGCAATATTCCCTCTATTGTTTTCCATTCGTATGCAAAATATGTGCAGGAGGTATTTGTGGATATGCACCATCAACAGAAACATATGCTGTTGGCTGTGAGCAGTCTGCTGATCAGCTGGGCGGTATTTGAATCTCTCCTGGGTGGCTGTCCAAGTACACAGCATACAGGGAACACTATTTTTAAAAAGCAATTTTAGTTTTCCTGCATCACGACAACTTGTTATATAAGGGCCAATCTTATGAAGCTATATGAATTTGCACCCAGACAGCACTCTCTCTCTCCTCACAATGTAAAGTCCAAGCTAGCACCAGTACAGAGAATACAGTTCCTAGGGGCATATTTGGATTTGTTGGCAGCTAAGGCATTCCATCCCACAGACAAATTGATAATTTCATTGAATTTGGTTTAGACAATTCAGGGAAGTCCTAGTACAGTGGTCTCCAACCTTTTTAACCACAAGATCACTTTTTTTTTTTTTTCAATTTAAGTGCAATGTAAGATCTACCTCAAACCCAAATCCACATGCTATATTTTCCCCACTTCTTTCTTGTCCCTTCTCTGAGGCCCTGCCCCTACTCCACCCCTTCTCCGAGGTATCACCGTGCTCACTTGATCCCCTTTCTTCCCCCATCCTCACTCATTTTTCGCCAGCCTGGGGTAGAGGGGTGGGGTGCAGGCTCTTGTCTCGGCTCAAGGGGTTTGGTGTGTGGGAGGGGCTCTGAGCTTAGCTCAGGGTGGGGCATTGGGGTACAGGAGGGGTTTCAGGGTGCAAGCTCTGGGAAGGAGTTTGGATGTAGGGGGACTCATGGCTGGGGGGCAGGAGGATAGGTGCAGGAGGAGTTCAGGACTAGGACCGGGGGGTTCAGAAAGCAGGCTCTGGCGGGGGCACGATTTAATTGAGATGGCTTCCGGGTGGTGGAGCAGTGGGGCTAAGGCAGGCTGACTCCTGCCCTGGCCCTGCACCACTCCTGAAAGTAGTGGGCATGTAGAGCAGTGCCTGCATTGCGCCCCGTGCTGCCCCTCATCTACAGGCACTGAGCTTACAGCTTCCACTGGCAACGGTTCCCTGTTATTGATCAATGGGAGCTGCAGGAGTGGTGTCTGCGGGCAAGGACAACATGTGGAGACCCCCTGCTCTGCCTTTCTCAGGGCCTACAGGGACATGCCAGGCACTTCCAGTAGCAGCAGTTGTCATAGGGATCATTACTCCAGCCACAACAGTTTAGGCAATTTAGAACTCACTACTCAAAGAATTAAATTTAAGCACAAGAGAGAAATGAAAATTATGAAATGCACAGACCAGTCAAAAACCAAAAATAACACACTTTGCAAGCAGTAAAAGAAGTAACAAGAATCCCTCACAAATGGGTTGGGTCGGGAGGTGTGTGAGTGAGTGAGAGAGAGAGAGACACAGACAGACATTTGCATGCCAAGCTCCCTCCATCCCCTTCTCTGTGTGGAGATAGGTATAGAAGTGGGGGGAAGAGGAACACCCTGACATCAGCACCACTGTTTTCCCCTACCACACCCTACACAGCAAGCGGAATGCTCCCAGGGGAGCAGTTCCCAGGCAGGAGCAGCATGACAGTGGGTGTTAGGGGCAACTGAAATGCCATCACTTGATAGCTTTCTTGCCAAACCAGTTAGGATCACTTGTCAGAGGTTTTAAGATCTATCAGTTGATCCCTGATAGATCTTGGTAGTGGTTGGTGATCACTGCCGTAGTACTATAGTAAGGAACTGCTTGCACCTCCTAGGTTATGTGGAAGCTTGCAACTTTCAGATCAGGCATGCAGGATTATGTGTTGGCTGCTTGCAAGGCTGGTTTATGAAATCCTATTCCTCAACCAATTCAGTTGGACAAACAGGTTGCAGTTCCCCTCCAGATGAGGAAATGATGGAAAGATCATTACAAAGCCTGTGCAGGTGTCCATTTCATCTGCCTAGTTCCACAGTGATTGTGACTATGAACGCAATTCTATTAGGGGTGGGAGCACCCTGTTCAAATCCTCTACCTGTTTTCCTCCCCAAATCACATACATCTCAGCAGAAGACTTTTCTTCATATGATAAAAGTCTGATGCTCATTGTCTATCTATCTGGATAGGACCAAACAATTTTGGAAATTGCTCAAGTGGAGTGTCCACAAGGACACTACTCATTGAAGAAGAGAAGGTTTCTCACTTTGTGCAGTAACTGGTTCTTTGGGTACTCCACTTATTCACCCTTTTTTCTCTCTGCTTTGGACTGTTATTGGTTGTTGGGATAAAGGAAGAACTGAGGGCAGTTTGCCCGTGCAACCCCATATACTCTGAGTGTAGCACAGGGTTGTCTAGAAAGCATGTGTGATGTAACAGATGCTGCTAATGGAAAGTTTCTGATCAAGGGCTTGAGAGGCACACGTGCTCCTGAAGTGGAGCAGAAGGTGAGTAGTAAACCTTTTTTTTTTTTTTTTTTTTACATTTTAGTATTTGTTGTATATACATTACACGGGTTATCCTCTGAGAAATAATTTTTTATCTGAAGACTGTTCAACTGTTTGAAATAGATCATGTTTTCCTTTGGGAATCCTGTAAAATGTTTTTTTTTTAAATGTTTAGAAAGTGTTCCATAGCTGCCTTTTGATTACCAAGTCTTGCAGCTTTTATGTTTAAATATGTTCTATTGAGGCTGTGGGTGTAGAACTTTGCCATTCAGGGTTCTGATATTTTAATTTTCAGATTGCTTTTTTTTCTTCAGAAAAGTCTCTCTTCTTGGCACTTAACAAAAGTAGTAAATCTAAAGAAGCATTTTGTTACATATTTTAATATTTAAGGTACATTTTAAACTCGTAGAAAAAGCTAAAAATGTCCTTTTTTTAACATAAACCAAAATGCCTAAAACAGTAAGTAATGAACACACAAAACACAGTATTAATTTGAAAATTTGTGTTAGGGCCCTGATAGTTAATTACAGGGATGTAGATTAATTGTCAACTTCAAAAAATCTGTGGAGATTGTAGTATCTCATCAGGGATTATTTTTTTATGACTGGGTTAGTAACTCATGAAAATTTACACATCTTCATATATTAGTATCAATGTTAAGTAAGTGCTATTAAAGATTTTGTTTATTTTAACAATCACGTAAAATTGCACCAAGAGCAATATAGTCCAAAGAGATTTTCTGATACATGTTAAAGCTATATTGTTGTAGTACACAAAATATCTTGATATAAATTAATATTCTGATATTTAATTTCCATAACCAAATACATGTTTGATGCTTTGCTGCAAAATTAAACTTTCAGTTTTTCCACATTTTAGATTAAATAAAATAATGAATCAGGTGGCCATTCAACGGAAGAAGCAATTTGTTGAAAGAGTACACAGTTACTGGTTACTTAAAAGACTGTCTAGGAATGGTGTTCCTCTCTTGCGAAGGCTGCAGTCCAGTTTACAGTCACAAAGAAACATACAACAGGTACGTAGCACACTTTTTACTCAAAACAAAAATTTCAAGTCTTTTTAATATCATTTTTTTAAAGAAAACACACAAAAACGGACTAGGAAACTAGCTTTGAATAAATCTTGATTTTTCTTTAAATTATTGTCTGTTGAATAATATCCTAACTTAAAATTCAGAGGACAATTTGAACTTGATAAATACTTTTTTTAGGCTTCATTAGATGTAAAAAAATATTTTTTGTATTCATCTCGGGTGTGTTTTAGCAGGGAAATACTGTTCCTGCTAACCTCATCTATATAGTACTCAGTTTACCGTATGTCACTCTGTACCGGGGTCTGAGTGTTTACATGTATGGTACATCAGTAGGACACAGAAATGCATTTGTACTTTAAGATCAATTGGAAACGCATTAAGCAAATTCAGTGGTTGCCAAATGGAAAAGAGAATAAGGAGAGCTTTTTGAGGTACATTTTATAAATGAGGAAGGCAGGGTAGCCTAGTGGTTGGAGCACCAAACTGGCATTCGGGAGACAATTATGATTAATTCTCCAGCTCTGCTAATGCTTTTTTGGGTGACGATGGGCAAGTCACTTCCTTTCATTGTACCTCAGTTCCTGATTGGAAAATGGGGATAAGGATACTGCTCTCTGTAAAGAGTTTTAAGGTCGCTAGATGAAAAGTGGTGTGTAAGAATTACAAATGTGAACTAAAAGTTTTTAAAATCCCAAAGGCTTTTTTCTGCTCCTGGCTTATATGGCTTACTTCTGCTGATAGCAAATTGTTCAGGGTGAAATTCCTCCGAGGACAGAGAACCCACTACAGATTTATGTTTACTAAATGATGTATGTGAAAAACAGTAGAAAAAATGATTACCCTTTGTTGTCCTAATCAGTAGTAAAAGCAGCATGTACTTTGTTTTGGGGGTTTGTGAGGTTGTCTTTTGTAGGAGTAATACATAACCCTGACCTTGGGAGTTGATGTGTTTTAAAAAGTGTCTAATTTTAAGTCATTAATAGATTCTATAAATGCTTTAGGGCCCCTCTAATACAGTCTGAACAGACTCTTGTGAACACTCTTGCCCCACTTTGACTCAGTATGGATTCACACAGTGCATATTTAATTATGTATGGATTAAAATGCAGAAGAATATATGTGACTGTTTCTTTCAGTTTATGTGCTTATTTAAATGTGAGCCTCATACCAGTTATAAAATAGTATTTACTTTTAAAACTATGCATTTTTGTAAAAAAAAAAACAAAAAAAACCCCCAAAAAAACCCCACCTGATCAAAAGTTTGGTGTGATTTTATATTGTCATTTGCATTATGATTGTATCAAAAAAAAATCTGTTAAATTGAAAATGTCTCAGCAAATAATAGATGCACTAATATATCACTTGCTGGTAGCCTGTCCTTGGGGGAATCATGTTCATTGTTTCCTGTTTTCCTTTGTTCCTTTCTCCCCTTCCCACATTTCTTTTCTTTTTCTTTTATGAAAACCCCATTGTTAGATTGAGACATCCCAAGTTGTCATTTATAGAGGTGACATAGCTGGTTGATATAATTGATATTGGACATATATCAGCCAGTTATTTCTCTTTCTCTTTTTCTCTTTTCTCCTTGCTTCCCCATTTTTCTTGTATAGATTTTTAAAAAATATGTAATATTAGTTTTTTAGATATGTTAGATTCAGAATTTTTTATATTCTACACAGGTAGGTACTGAAGTCAATGAAAGTCAATAGGTGAAGGATCAAGTTCCTATAGAAGGCTATTTGAATAATGTCTTACTAATATAAATTGGTCCAGAAATTTATAGCTCATTGTACTATAAAACAGACAAACTGTAAGTTATCAAAGTCTGGTGTAACCTTATTATGTAAGTATTTTAAATTCCAGCTCAAAAGACAGCATAGCCTGTCTACCAGTTACTTATGTGATTATTTTCAATACTGTAGAATATTGCACATGACTGAAGTAATTTGTATATAATCTTATAGTTATTCGTAAATATTTTCAGTTAACAAATCCCCAAGTAATATTACCTCAGTAGGACTTATTGGGATCCCATCATGTCTAAAAATCTGGGTGTGTGCCTGAGCATTGACTTGCAGGCATTTTAGGCTTCTGTTTTTGAAAAAGTTGGCTCTATTAGTTGGTGGACATGAAAAAAAATACAAAATAATTCTTCTTTGACATGTCTTGAATCAAAGATTTTAAAACTTCATAATATTCTAAAGGCGGATAATACAAATTAACAAGTACTACATAGTAGTCCTGGGGGAATTCTGAATTACTCTACAGTGCCGAATTTGCACATTTAATGTTCTGTGCAGAATTTCGTTTTTCCTGGTAGAATAGTGTTACAGAGCTGCTGTTCATCACCAGAGACTGCAGGACCCATCAGAGCATGGCTCTCCAGCATGCAAATACAGGACACTACTAGGGAGAAGGAGGAGGAGCTGTAGGGTTCCAGGCAGCTGCAGTACCCACCATGTCCCAAAGGAAGAATGGTGGGATGCAGGAAACTCCATACAAGCCTGTCACATAACATCAGGCTGTTTCTCTCTCTGGATACCTTGGTTCTGGGGAAGAGGAGGTGTGGGTATCTGTGCTGGGGGTATCCCTTGGCTGGGCTCTGGGGTTAGTGAGCAATGTTCTCTGTAAATCTTATGCATCCATGTGTGGATTTTCCCCATCTATGTGAGGAGTAAATGTTCTGTGCAGGGCTCGACAAATTATAGTCTACTCGCCCATGGCGAGTAGATTGTAACCCGGAAGAGCCGGGTTCGGGCGATCTGCGCATGGGCAGAACGATCTGCGCATGCGCAGATCGCCAGACAGCGCGGCTGGCGAGCGGGGCTCGCCGCGGTTCGGCGAGCCCTGGTTATGTGCACTCAGGCATACAAATGTTCACTACTAATAGAAACAAAATCTAGCTGTGGGCGCTCTGCTAATTAGCTGGGTGGCATTGACTGTCTTCTGAGTGGACGCACAAGTACACAACTTCCAGGAAACATTGATAGGAAGTGAGGATGTCTGGATGGGGGGTGGGAGAGGAGCTGCCCAGTTGCTTAGCTCTAGGGATAGGAGGTGTCGGTGTCTGGGCTGCAGCAAGCTCTGTGGGAGAGGTGGTGTGTGTCTCAGGCTGGAGAGGCAGAGTTTTGCCCTATGATATGCCCAGCTATCAGGTATGACATACCCAGATGGAGATGCCCAACAAAAGCATAACAAAAAATCAGGAACTAAGTTAAGGGTTTCTTTAACTCTACTTGTGGGGCAATTCTTTTGTTTTCTACATTGTTACAGACATACTTGCTGACAGTTGTTTTAAAATAAATTACCAAAATAATTGAAACTATGATTACATTGCGTTGATAAATAAAATATGCTGAACTTTACAAAATTTGAAAATATTGTGTGCAGAATTTAAAATTTTTGGCACAATTTCCATAGGAGTAATGTAATGGAATTGTAACTGACAGAATGAAAGCACACTACATTAGAATTTGAATGCTATCTACAACTGTAGTTTGGATTGTTGAAGTGTTTATATTTTAAGTCTGTCTTCTGACCCACTTCTAAAAACTTTTGCTTGTGAAAACTTTCATTGTCAAACTGAAATGCCACAGAACTAAGAGATTCTGCACCCTTCTCTAAAAAGTGAGTGTGTAGTTGGTTGATTTATGTTTTGCCTTTTGAGCTTAGTGAAAATATGGTTCAGCCATTCTCTATTAAGAATTATGGGGGGAGGGATACATAACCACTTAAAAAATTATGTATTGGAACAGGTTGGTAAAAACATAGCGCTGAAATCTAGATTGCTTATGTTTAAAAATTCAAAGTAAAAACTTTTAAAATCTTGTATTTAACATAATGGATTAATGAACCATTTTTTGCTGTTAAAGTGTGCTCAATTATTAGGGCAATTAACAGATTGTTACAGCCTAAAGGGAAGATTTAAATGAGATAGTTAATGTTACCCCCAAAAAATCCCACTGGAGGGTTATACTAGTATGGATTTATTGTTTGAGAGGAATTAACACTGCACTATATGGTTAAACTAAAGAGGACAGAGCTGCCACTAAAGGTATAAACTAAAGAGGGAACCATCTCTCTCTCTCTCACACACACACACATCTTCATTCATTCACTCACATTCATTCCTGTCCTCAGGCACTCTCACACTTACACTGGCATATGGGTTGCAGAAGGAGCCAAGGCATATTGGTTCGGCGGGGGGAACTGGGGCCTGTCTGCTGATCATGGCTGCGGAGCTGGCCAGGAAAGAAACTGGCTCGGGAGAATGCAGTTTAGAGCAAGTTACAAGTAAAGTGGCTGAGAATTACAAAGGTTACGAAGTTTCAGCTTTCAGTAAGTTTTAGGGTTGCCAGATGGTTTAACCAAAAATACCAAACCCCCCCCCCCCCCCCAAAAAAAAACAACCACTGGGGAAAAAAATTCTATTGGGGGGGGGAAGGGGGAGAGACCAAAGTTGTTGAGCAAAAAGAAAAAAAAAGACTCCGAGTTATTAAACAAAAATAAATAAATAATAAAACAGCATGTCCCCTTTCAGCGTGCATGCAGAATCAGAATAGGTATAGGAACAGGGGAGTGGTTGAGCACTAAGACCCAGGAAAGGCATTGCTTCCCCTTGGTCTTTAGGCTTTTTGCCGGCGTCCATTTTGTTTTCTTGGTCAAGCCAGAACACAGCTTCCCTGCAGAACCAGGTAAGCAGGGGGTTCAGGGGACGGGGAGGCTGGGGGCTGGGCCTACTTGTCGAGTGTGTCATAGGGTTGCCAGGTGTCCAGTATTTTCGCCTCCTGGCTGGGGAAAAAAATCAGAAAATACCTGACATTTTAGGTGTCCGGTATTTTCTTTTTTTTTTTTACCGGACAGGAGGCGAAAATACCGGACTGTCCGGGTCAATACCGGATACCTGGCAACCCTAGTAAGTTTCTGAACTTACAAAGCAAAGTTGCTGAGAGTTACAAAGTTTCAAGGTTTTACAAACATTACAGCCAGTTGCAATGATTTTACAAAGATTACAATGAGTTGAAAAGTTTAAAAGGCAATGCAGACAAACCATCAGCAATGAAGTGACTTAGAAGACAGTTGTGTGTCGTCGTCCCTTCCCCATGCAGTTAGCAGGAGGTTTTTGTCAGTCTCTAAGTCATGTGTTGGCAGGTCCTTACAGTTTAGCATATTTTAAAAAAAAATCATGTGTAAAATCAAGTAATAGCTCAGGCGGAGGCTTTTTATGCAACATATATTAAACATAAGATTTTAAAATTTGAATTGTAACCCTTGAATAGGGACTGGACCTGTTAGCCTGGCAGTCTAACAGTATTAAACACAAGTTGCTGCAGCTGCTTTTCTATTTGTAAGTTGTGCAGTCAACAAGTATCTTCAGGATACCAAAATGTATGTATCCGTTTAAGCATCTAGATGCCAGTACATATTGCTGTCCATAATCATTTTATATATAAAAAATAGGGTTATATATATATATATAATGGCACAGGTTTATCGGTTAATCCTATTGACTACATGCAGCTAGGGGGGACAGGCAGGAGCTTTTAAGCCAGCGGACCCCCAACATCAGCTCCGCAGTGCCGGTTCCCCCACTGGCTGCTGCCTCTGTTAGAGGCAGCAGCAGTGGAGTGGTGGGAATGTCACTGTGGACAGAGGCTGGGCTGGGGCAGCAGCTCCTGTCTGCGGGGGTCCAGGCTCCCCACAGACAGGCTGCTCCGCATCCCACAGAACAGCCTCTGTCTGCTGCGAGCCTTGGCCTGCCGTGGACAGAGGCTGGTCTGCAGACTAGCCACTGTCAGTGGGGAGCTCGGACCCCGCAGATAGGCTCCTGCCACCTCGCGTTGCTTGCTCTATGGTAGGGGACTCCCCGGGAGTGGGGTCAGGAGCATACGACCCGGCCCCAGGGACTATCGAATAGTCATGTAAGCGCTAAGACTTCATGCAGTTATGCTACTATTCAAATACACAATATCTAACATCCCTAATAGAAAAGTTTGTAAATAGGTTTGAGGTTTCCTCTATTGCTATGATCAGTTTCTATGGGTTAGGTTTAACAAATAAAGATGAAATCTCAGTGTAATTTCATAATAGCATTTATGATTTAATTTGAAAATAAATTCCACAAACAAGAATCCTAATTAGAAACTGAGATTTAACTGAGATCCAGACAGCTGTCTTAGCTGAAAAGGCCATTGGTCTATTTCAGTGATTCTCAAACTGCAGTCCATGGACAGCTAGTGGTTTTCATCTGCTTTCCAGGTAGTCCATGGCTTCTGCTCATCCCTGCCCTCCCTCCCCCCGCAGCAGGGAGCCCACACTGGCACTTCAGCCTCGTACCTCTCCGCTCTCCCGCAAGGTTGGAGCACTAGCGCTGGCTTCCTGCTTGGCGGGGATGGGGACAAAGCCCCAAGCCACACTGCACGATTTGGCTCATGGGGAAGACGTAGACCAGAAGCCTCTTAATGTGCTGCCGCTCCCTCTCCCCTTCCCCCAGCTGGTGGAACAGCACCCTTCCCACTCCCTCATGCCCAGACCATTCACCCTGCAGCAGCAGACTGGGGTTGCGGGGAGCCAGCCCCTCATTCACCCTCACGCTGGCTCCCTGCAACCCCAGCCTGCTGCTGCGCTCTTCCCACTGGCCAGACACTCTCCCTTCAGCTTGCTACTGCACCCTGTCCCCTGTCTGGACACCCTCTCCTCAGCCTGCTCCTGCACCTTCCCTTGCTGTTTCCCCCTCTCCCTGGCCAGACACTGTGCTCCTATCCTGCTCCTGCACTCTACCTTGTACCCTCACCCCCTCCTGCCCCCCACCTCCTGCCCAGATCCTTCACCCTTGTCCCTATTCCACTCGCTGGCAGCCCTGTTCTGCACACTGAACCCCTAATTTTTGTTCCCACCCCAGAGCCTAGGAGGGGTCCACAAAATCCACTAATCCTGGAACACCAGAAGAGTAAATCTGGCCTATGGGAAGCTCTGAACTTCAGTCCTCCCTATCCCTCCTTCTCCGCTTGTGGAGCTGGAGTGTCAGAGGAGTGAGGTGTCTCAGCTGGGGGCCCACATCAATGATGGCTGGGAGTTTGGGGACTTTTTTTGTTGTTTGTTTGCTTCTCACTTGTGTGGACCCCAACTGATTTTTCTGTGGCTCGGTGGCCCCCAACTCGAAAGGGTCCCCACCCCTGCCATAAATAAAGAAAATGTGGAAATCTTTTGTGTTGGACATAAATTAATATTTTACTTTATTTAAAAGAAGTTTGATAAACTAACATGAGAGAGTTAAAGCACTTAATTTGTTTAATCATTTAAATTAATATTTCTTTTCTTACTGTTTAAATTAAACTGTTCTCCCTAGCTGCAGCACTAGCAAAATGGCTTGGGCACAGTTGCGTAATTAATGGTGAGTTCTATTTGCAACTGGTGGTCCATGGAAAGGTTTGCATTGAGCCATGTGTGCCACGGGCCAAAAAGTTTGAGAACCACTGGTCTATTTTAGTTAATACCCAACAAATGACAATAAGAACTTGGTTACACTTTTTCATTTCACCTGGGGCTAGCGGTCCTGTACCAACAGATTGCAAAATATACCTGGTAGGTGAGGGACCTCTACTTATTTTGAAAGAAAATACAAAGATTGAAGTTTTATTTTTCTTATTCCTTGTGAGTCAATAGTAACTTTCTCAAATGAGGATTTTAATACTTTTTATAGTGTAATTTTTATTTCTGCATCTGCAAGGTTGGAGGAGAAATTTAAAATATTTTACAGTTGTTTAAAATGGGTTTCCTAGATAGAAAATACAAGAGGACTAATAATTGAAACCTAAATATAAAGTTCTTTTCTCAAATAGTGTGCCTGTGGGTGCTCAACTTCAGGTGTGATTGGGCCTTTAGATCAGATTTTTTGGTAGCAGTACCTGTATGGCCTGCACATATACCTCACAGATCCCTGAGCCCTGTGTTGAGGGTATGTGGGACTGCACCTCAGTCCCTTCTAATCTACCTTTCACCTAAGAAAGAAGTCTGCTATGAGCTTGTTCTCTAATATTTAGCTTTTCCTCAGTTACGTTATCTCAGTCACTAAACTGTAGTATTATAGTTGTTGGAACAGTTTTTACCCTGTTTTTTTTTTCTATACCCTTCCCAAACCAAAACAACTCAGCAACCTACCAGACATGTTTATATGAATAAAAATAGCTATATAGTTAGATTACCTTGTCATTAATTTTGCTCTGAAATGTTGGGCTCCTTGATATTCAAGAGGTATGTCTCTTATTGTTGGGCTATTTCAGTAAGTGACTGACACTCCCAGTCCCTTCACTGTCTGGGTAATACTCCTATCCCCAAGGGTAGATCCCAGAAATATAAAGATTAAATATAAGATTAAACTCCAAATGTTGGACCAAACTTTAAGCCCAACTTTAGATTAGGGATGTTAGTGTGTAACTGAATAATCGTGTAACCACATCACATTTTAGTAGTTACATGATTATTCAGTAATCCCCAGGGGTAGGGACCAGCAGCCAGTGCACTCCTGGCCCCACTCCGAGGGAGCTGCCTGTCACCCTGCGCTGCTTTCTCTGATACAGAAGCAGCAAGGGGGAGAGTGTGTGTAGTCGATAAGATTAACCGATAAGCCCAGGTTTATCTGTTAATTGTGTATTTGTCTACATGTTGACATCCCTACTTTGCATCCTGGAGCAGTAGATCCAGAGACTGCCCAGTACAGCTAGTGCCTCTTCGACATCGACATGTTGGTCCCTGGAGATTGGTGGAGAGGTTGGTAGTACTGCTGTTCTGAGTATAGCAATGCGACCCAAATCCTCATTTGTATCTATTAATTGCCAAGAAGCTCTTTCTCCTCAACGGACTTTACTACTGCCTATCCCAAAGAAACAGACCTGTCAGGAGCAAGAGGCAAGGGCTGGTACGGAGGTTGCACCTCTTATTGATATTTTTTTCTCATCTCCTGATGAAGCTGTCCTAACTCCACCATCTTCTTTGGCAGATAAGTTCAGGCACTTTCCTGAACTGATGAAGGGGATTACTGGCATGCTGCAGGTATCTTTAGTGGAGGTTCAGGAGTCCCACCATAAACTCCTAGATATTTTACACACTTGGAAATCTATGAAGATTGGCATTACAGTCAACTAAGCTCTTGTGGAGCTCATTAAGATGGTTTGGCAAGTCTTTGCTACCACGCCATCTACCTGCATGAGAGCAGATAAAAAGTAGAGCATCAACATTTCAGTTTTCTCACCCAACTCAGTTTCATAGCAGTGCAAGTTGTTGATGAACGAGGCAGATCCACCCCATACGATGACAACAAGAGACTTGATCTTTTTTGGTCATGTTTCAGCTATGCTTCAGTGCACGATAGCAAACCATTAGGTACTCATAGCCAAATACAACTATTTAAATAACATATTTTGAGTATGTGCTGGAAGAACATCAGGACCAGTTTAAGTCCATTATACCAGAATATCAGCTCCTACGACTTTGTTCCAGGTCTCTCCTTGGATGCATCAGATATTGCAGTATGTTCTATCTCCACTGCAGTGGTCGGGAGAATGGCATGTTAACTACATCTGTTGGGGTTTCCAAGATTGGTTCAGAGTGCTGTTAGAGACATTCCCCTTTTGTCAGTCACAAGCTCTTTGTGAACTTGACAGATACATCTCTCCACACTTTAAAGGGCTGGAGCCATATTGCAATCCCTATGGATTTACACTTCTGTCAAAAAAAGGGAGATTTGGTAGTTCTCAGATGGTACAAAGAGCATTCCCTACCCTGTATTAAATGTGTATCCGTCTGAATCCCCTGGTCAAGAGACAAAGATTCTAAAAAAAGAATCCTGGTTCAGCTACAACTTCTCAGCCATCCATGTCTCCTACGCTATAGTTTTGATAGTTTGTTACAGCTGCAACATCTTATCCTCTTCCTTCTTTTGGATGTTTTTTTCCCCCCCTTTTCAGGATGAATGGGAGCATATAACATCACAAATCACGTTTTTTGGAAACCATAACATCTGGTTACACTATTTCAAATATCCTCCCTAATCTCCTATCCTCTCCCTCTTTAGTACCCCTCTCATGGTCACTTGCTAGAGCAAGAAATGACGTCTCCTACATTTTGGAACAGTAAAACCAATTCCTGTGAAACACAAGTTAACGGAATTTTATTGAGAATACTGTACTTCCTGGTTCCCAAAAAGAATGAAGGGTAGAGGCCAATTTTAGACCACAGATCTTAAACATGTAAAGCACCCAAAATTCAGGGTGCTGATCCTTGCAGCAATAATTCCTTTTCTAGAAGGAGGGAGGTTGGTTTGTAATTCTTGACCTACAAGATACATATTTTGTCACTATTCACCATTCATACAAGAAGCTTCTTCATTTTCTAGTTGGCAGTGTTCTCTGTTGTTGTGCAGTGCCCCCCTTTCAGCATTGAGAGAGTTTTCAAAAATTCTGGCAGGAGTAGCTGCAAACCTGTGTGATTTGTGTATAATAGTTTTCCTGTACCTAAGGGATTGGTTCATCAGGGCACCTAATATCACCATACGTACCACCCAGCGAGTGTCTTGCTTTAGCAAATTTCATCTAAAAGATTCAGGTCATTCCTCAAGTTAATAGTAAGACATTGTCTTCAACTGCTGAGACATGTCAGATTGCATCTTTATAGTGCAGCATTCCAGATCACACCTCTAGCATCAACAAAGATGACTTTGCAAACCAAGCACACAGGCTAGGCAGGTTAGTCTCTGTTTTGCAATGAGTTGTGCATGCACTCAATTGGTGGAAGACCTGGCACAGAATTGCACAGGTATTCCATTCTTGCAGATTTCCCCTAACATCAGAGAATTCTCTTTTGGGCTGGTATAGGGTCCCCTGGAACCTCATGAGGTTCAGGGACAATGGTCACTATAAGAGCAGTTTCTCCACATTGGTCTTTTTGGCAGTGAGAGCTGTCAAACAAGTTTGCTCATCTTTTTTTTTTTTTTTTTAAACATTAATCTAGTCAGTAAAAATAAATGATACAACATGGCATGCATGTATTGTATCAACTATCAGGGAGGCTCACATGATCTATCTCTTGGCTGAAGCGATAAAACACTGAAATTGATGAATAACCAACCATAGTCATCTCAGCTTCTTATTTCCTCGGTATTCAAAACACCGTCACAGATGACTTCAGCACACATTTCTTTCTAAATTACAAATAGGAACTGAACTCCAGATTCCTCCACAAAGTATCTTTATCTGGAGGTCAGTCCATTTGCCATAGCAGCCAGTCCAACTTACTTTAGTTATTGCTCCAGAGCAGCAGGGCGGGGCCTCAAACCCCAATTCACAGTAGACATGTTTGTCATTTCATAGACGAAAGGGCTCATCTGTGCACCTCCTCCTACACTGTTGTTGTTAAATGTTCTCAGCAGGAAACAAGATCAAGCCAGAGTGATATTGTTTGCACCAACATGGCCAAAACAGGACTGGTATCCATTTATTATGATCAGAGTAATCTCTTGGTCTTCATGGAGGCTTTTGATCAGTTCTCACCTACGGATTCAGGATGCTGTCTGAGTATTTCACCTCACTGTACAGCTTCAGGCATGGTTCCTCAAAGGCTCTCTAATAGTGAGATCCTGTTTTGTCAGAGATACAGCGTGTTTTATTAAATAGTAGAAAAAAATCTACAAGAAACATTTCCAAAAAGGAAATTATATTTATAAGTCATCATTGTTAGCAGACTTGCTCTCCTCTTCCGGGGATATTTGATTACCTACAGGAGTTGAAAGCATCACATCTTTTTATGAATTTATTTAGGGCTTATATAGCATCAGTAACAACTTTTTTCACATATCCATAAAGGTTTTTTTCTACACTTGACTCACCTAATACTACAAAATTCCTAAGAAATTTGTTGAATATCTTCCCATAAATCATAGATTCTATTTCAAGCTGGGACTCAAACCTAGCTCTTAATTGTCTCATTAAGTCACTAGCTATGTGTTCTTTATTGTATTTATCAATGAAGACAGTCTTTCTAGTAGTAATCACTTCTGCCCCAGTGGCCGGAGAATTTGGGGGGGGCCTTAAAGGCAGACTTCCATTTAGGGCAGGGCTGGACAAAATATGGCCCACAGGCTGGATCTGGCCTGCCTAACCACCAGATTGGGCCATTGGACGCTTTGGGAAGCCTCAGGCAGTCTCCCTGGCTGCTCCTCACACACCACTGAGAAAAGCAGATGCCACAAGGACCTGTTTGAACAGCTCCAAGCCCAGGGCAGTGGGGAGAAATTTCACATGCTGCCCCGGCCCCCAGCACGGTCCCATTGGTTGGTTTCTGGACAATGGGAGCAGCCTGTTGTCAGCAGGTAGCTTGCAAAGCACCTTCCCCTTAGGCTAGTAGCTATTCAAAGACCACATGGTCCCTGCAACCAGTGTGGGGGTGAGGCAAGCAGGGGAATCTGCCTGAGAAGGCTTCTGGCTGAGAGTCAAGCAGATTAGTCTCCTGGCCAGAGCCAGCCTCTGGCACCCCAACACTCTGCTCCCCACCTCACATATCCCAAACCTTTTGTCCCCCATCCTGCCCCCAATCTGCTGCCCCAGGTCACAACCCAAACCCTCTAGCCCTCTCCTGCACCTATGACCCTTTCAGATGCTGCACCCTAGTCCCCTTCCATAGGTCACAACCCCCTCGCCCCTAGATCACAGCCCAAACCCATGCACCCCAGGTCCCTGCCCCAGGTCACATCTGCCTCCTTCACCCAGACTCGCTCCAAGACCCCACATTCTCTCCTGTACCTCAGTCCCTTACCACAAGTTACCTTCTGTACCCAACCTCTATCCAAGACCCCACACCTCCTCCGTTAATATCATGGAAGAGGGCAGCCCTCAACTACTTTCCAAATTCTTGGGAGTGGGCCTGGCCCCTATCAATAATTAGTGCCCACTCCTGAGTCAGGGTAGACACTGGAGAGAAGGTGGTGCTACAGGCATATCCAAGTTTTTTTTGATCTAAGGTGTCCTCACAATTTTATATTAATCAAACCATTCAGCTACCAGGGTTGTTGTTTTTTTCCTCCCTCTGAAACTGCTCTGGGACTGTTCAAGAACCCATATTCCATTAGATTTCAGGAGGGCATTCGCCTTCTACCTAGATAGTACCAAGCCATTTAAAAGATCTTGTATACTTTGTGTCCATTGTGGACAGAAAAACAGATTCAGTAATTTGGAAACAGAGGTTATCAATATAGATGTCTGATTATATTAAGATGTGTTATGCATCTACTCCCTGATAGTAGATTCCACAAAAGCAATACCTTTAAATTTAGCCTAACTTAAGGATGTACCAGTTGCACACATCTGTAGAGCAGTAACATGGCATCTGTTGAGACTTATTTTAATCATTATGTTTTGGTACCTTTGACAGACCAGATGCTGCTGTAAGTAGTGCAGCTTTTTCTTCTGAATTGGTCTCTGCTCCAAACCTTCCACATCCTTAATGTGGGTGCTGCTTGAGAGTCACCTGGAGTGGTCTACTACCTACACTCATTCCCTTTCTGTTAGCTTTTTTAATTAGACTATTTCATGTCCAACAATCAGAACATTTCATGGTTCCTTAAGTCTCTTCGGAGATCCATGAAGCATCATCGTATTTTGATGTGGTGGTGACTTTTTGAGGCGGAGTGCTATCCTTTTCAGTTAATTAGTTATTTGCTGTGGAAATTCATTCATACAACATTACCAACTTCAAGCATAACAAAATCATTTAAAACCATGAGATTTTACGCACGCAGAAAAAATTACATCTCCCCCCTTCTTAAAAAAAGGTGGGGGGGGGGGTTTAAATGGCTTCCTGATATTTTAGCCTTTTAGGGGAAGCTGCTTATCCCTAACTTGTATTTGATCATCTCTGGTTCAAAATTCAGTCCTCAACATAATACACAAAAAGTTGGCTTTCCTATTCCCTATTTCATAGGGACTGTTTACTCTTCCACAGTCAGTGAACTGCTGGGAGCTACCATTATAGTTCTTCATTCTTTCCTAAATAGACATCTTTCTCATAATGCAGGGACAAGGGAACATTCAAAGCCAGACATTTAAAAAATAGTAAAAAGAGAAAAATACTTCTTTACGCAACATGATTAACTCGTGAAAATTGTTTCTAAAAATAATGAGGTCATAAGTTGAGCAGAATTCAGAACAGGATTAATGTAAATAATGAGACCATTCACAGTTACATTTGGTGGGATAAAAATGTTTGCATCTTTCGTTAATGAAAAGCAAGAGCTCATATTTTAGGGCAAAAGCTTGATGTGAGTTAACAAGAACCTTTCCTTACTCGATAATGGACCTCAGATTTATTTCATTTTGCTCTGCAATATATGGTAATAGTCTTTGTCTGAGATTAATAATTGAGCTCTGGGTTGGGCTGGTAATTCCTGTATTTCCATGAGCCAGGGGACCTCTAGGTCACTGAGTTAAAGACTTTAGTCTGGTTATGCAACTTAATTACAACTTGATTAGGTTCCACCCCCCTTGCAGACTTAAAAATATAAGTGTGTTGTGCCATGCTCTGAGAGTCATCTGTTTTTGCAGTGTAGATGTGTCTTAATGCTTATCCTTGAGTCTGTTTATTTCAGTGTCTCTAGGCAACTTTTTATTACTAATACAATATAGAAATACACGAAGAGCAGGTTTCCACAAATATCGTGTCTCTGGAATTGACTGCTGACTCTGCCTCTTGTAATAGAATTAGGCTGCTAATGCTAGCCTCTAATTTTCCTTTATAGTAAAACATTTTCTCATGTTTATGGGCTTATGTCTGCAAAGATAGTGTAAACTGTGCTGTCTGCACACAACCTGAAAAAAATCACTGAGGTGTAAAATATTGTGATTCACATCGCTGTGATATTAATTTTGAAATCTAATTAGAGAATTTAAAATCACCATTAATGATTGATCTTCATTTTAGCAGAAACATCTCACTGATTAATGAGTTTATTCTTAGCCCTTGGATACAGAGTAGAGATTTGTAGGTGGTAGTAAACGGCTCTTAGGCCACAGATTGTTGTCTGGAGTCATCAGATAGTTGAACTAATATTTTAGGACCCTCTGAACTCCAGAAGCCATCTCCATCTTAGCCACAAAAGAAAAGGAGACACGTTTCCTTCCTAGCACCAAACACTCAACCATTTCTTGAATTGTTAACCGCAACATATTTCCCATACCCTTCCAGTATGGTAAAAATCGAGCAACCTCGTAATTAGCTACCAAAATTTCCTGTTTTCAGTCAGCATATTTTGCAATACACCTGTATGCTGGCAAAACTAATTGCTTTGGCAAGTTAGAAATTTGGTTGCAGAATAAAATGGTGAAGTACTATTACATTGGAGGCTTGATTTAATTTCAAATAACATATAATATGAGACATAGAATACAGACTGCATTATTTATTTTTGTGCACCAAACATTTAAAATTCTGTTTTTTGAATTCATTATAAAAAAAAGTATATAACATGATGATCTGACTGAGAACTTGGTTTCAAAAGTAAAGAAATTTTAAATTTTTTGCATCCTAGGATAACTGGATTGTTTGGACGCTTTTGGTGTTGAAACATCATTTTAGAAACATCATTTGGCAGTTGTTTACCAGTAATGTCACTTTTAATTTTCATGTTTATATTGTAGGCGGGGCTGAGGTTCCCCACCCTTGCTTTAAGGCTCATTTATGTGACTCTAGCAACATAAAAGGACTGTAGCAAAGGTCAGAATTAGCCCCTGGCTCTTCATATTGTAACTCAGAATCTCCTCCCCTCCTTCCAAAATTGCTGCAACTGTGTGCTTACTGTATCCAGAAGATTATACGTAAGTGCAAAATTTACATGTTGCTGTGAAGTCAGAGAGCCAAAGGACATAAACCTCTTAATTTCTCCTTAAGAAGTGTTAAATAAATCATGCCAAACAGCTAGATAAAAGGTCCATGGGATTGTTTAAGGTCTAAATCCCAGTGATAAACTTCCCGAGGATAAACTCAGTCATTTACTGTTGGGCCCACTGTCCCATCCTGTTCAGCAAAAATACTCTTTGGCCTTTGCAAGACCATGAGTATATTAATCGAATTTTCCTGTTCTAAAAATGATTTTTTTTATATTGGTCATGATTTTGACCCAGCAGGTTGGGGAAGTTGAGGTTTTTGCAGAAAATGGAATAATTGGTTTTCAGTCAGAATAAGATGATTTGAAGGAGTATCACGTCCTTTTTTCCCTACATTTCTCTTTAATTTCATGTCAGAAAACACATCTCTCTTGTTTTGTTTTGTTTTGTTTTTTGTTTTTTGGCTTTGGACGCAGGAAAGATATTGGGGATGGGGGGGAAGGAACTCTAGAGATCCATATTGTATGAGATGTTGACAGAACAAAAAAAATACACAAATCAGAAAGCTTTTTTGTTAGAAGGCTCTAAAATGGACTTTGAGAGCTTTTCAAATTGCCTTAAAATTTTCTCTGGGAATGTAAGTAAAGACATATCTAAGACCTGGTCTGTGCTGCCACTTAAGTTGATGTAAGTTACATAGCTTAGGGTTGTGAAAAAAATCACTCACCTCAGCGACATAGCTTACATCAATTTAGCGCAGCTGTAGACACTATGCTATTGTGACAGAAGATGCTCTCTTTCTGCATCTCAGGGAGGTAGACTACTGAAGATGATGGGAGAGTGCTCTGCCATTGACTTATTTTGGCTTCACCAGACCCACTAAACCAACGCCACTACATCTATCTCAGCAGTGCCAATTTAGTAATTTTAGCATGCCAGTGTATACAGACTCATATATCTTAGAGGCTTCTTCCTCTCTACCTGCCATGAGGACACTGTGTATTAAAGATGAGGTTTTTCTATGCATGGAGAGAAGGGAGCCCCTACAACAATTGCTCAATCCATTTCTGATCTCTTGCTAACACTCATTTTAGGTTTAGGTGATGGACCTTTTGGGAGCACTGAGAACTAGTGCTAGTATGGACACTGCTAGTGGGAGAGAGAAACTTCTTTAAAATTTAGAAATAAAAATTCTTTTTCATTATTTGATCTCCAAACTGACCATGAAAGTTCCTATTGGACTTAAGAGAGCTGCTCAAAATTTTCATGCTCTGGATTGGTTGATGCAATTTTTCCTTACTGCTTATATTTAAAGATTTAATATGTTAAATGAAGTGGAAAATACTAACTGCAGTTATAGCAGCAGGAAAAAGGACGCTAACAGTTTCTGATTTTGATTCTGTTCTGTCTTTCTTTACAATTTGAAAAGAGGAGAGAATCTTTTTTTTTTTTTCCTCCAGATTGGCCTAATGACAAACAAAAAAAACAGTTGATGAGAATTATTAATTTTAGCAGAGGAGTTGGAAAGATTTACATGTTTTGAAATAGTAATTGTAAGCATTTTAATGAATAAATTATATGGTTGTCATGTTTTACCATAACTTTTTGTAAAATAAGAAATTATTGTGCAGACATGATTTTTTTATTCTTTAAATTACAGACCCATTGGCTCTTGCCACCTCCTTTTTGTCTTTTAGTGACATTAACTTAAAAAGACACTGAAAAGTCATCTACCTGTATTACAAAGAACCTATAGTAATATTACTAAAATTGAAAGATAAGAGATGATGTCAGGTTGTGCATTTGATATATTTTGTGTTGAGTTATTTTCATGATTCCCCCTAGTGTGTGTGTGTCATATACAGTATATTAAAAATAATGCTAGTTCGAGACAAGTTCACAAAGTTTTGGATACGCTCCAAAGTATCTTTGTAAAACTTGATTTTTCTCTGCCTTGAATACCTTTGTAAGTAGTTCACTCTATTTCCTGGTAATGGGCTGATTTCCGGAATTTTTTTTTAAACTTTCTAGTTTTCAGGTGACTTGCTTTTCCTTTTTGAAAACCCTGAATAATCTTCTCTTTTTTTTTTTAACTGTTTCCTTCTTGCAGCATTATCAATATTTTTTTTGTATACATGTTCAGATCTCGATAAATATACTATATGTTACACATTTAGTCTTTGCAGGGACACTTAAAAAGGAGATCTGTGTTTGAGTATTTGTAAAGCCTATCAATCTGTTGTAATCTGGTTTAATTATTCTTATCAGTTAAATAAACTGATTATTTGCTACAGTCTTAACAGAGACTTTCAGTTCTAATACATTGCATCAATAGTCAGAAAAGCTTCCTAACGTTATCTGTCTTCCAAATCTATTTTTTTTCTGTTCCTTGCTGTCCACTACTGGAGAGTGTGTGGGAGGACTGCTTTTTATTGCCAGTTTATCAGAATCAGCGCATTCCTGGTGCCCAGTCATTACTCCTTAGTTTAAAAAAAGGATCAGTTGAGAGTGATAAGATATGCTTCGAAATCCTGCTGTTACAGGAGTTTTGGACCCCAATTCATACCTTTTTTGATGTCTCATTACCCTGCTAGCCACCATTTGTTTTTTAAGGTAAATCCAGTTTTGTCTTAAAAGTAACATGAGGCTAGGTGGGGCCACTCTTTCATTCACCACTCCCTGGATCCACAGCTGTGCAAGAGAGACTGAGAACACTAGGTCTCAGGTGTGGTCTTCTTTGCTTCCCACCTGGCCTTTAGAGGAATAAACTACAGAGAGGAGCCAGTCAAAGTCTCCTGGAGGTGAGGCAGATATAAGCCAAAGCAAGAACCTTTGTTCACCGGTTAAACTACCTTCCTGCCTGAAGTGCCCCCCACATTGTGGCGCAGGGGGCCAGGCTGGGCACAAAGCCTGTTGCACAGTGGGCCCAGGCAGCCTGGAACGCCCCTTGTTGTGTGGCATGGAAGGCTCAGCTGGGCCAGGCACTGGTTAACCGATTACATCAGTAAGCATGCCAGTAAGGCATTGCTTACTGATTAATCAGTTAAACCTTTGCATCCCTACTTTTTCTGTCATGTGCCAGTTGACTGTTTGCTTCAACTCTCCCCTTCAGTCTCTTCACTTCACCTTCATTCCATACCTAGGTGCTTCTGCTCCCATGCTCTGGCTTCGTCACCTCACCTTTCCTTGCTTTTTCTTTCTGGTGAGCTTATCCCTTCCTAACCAACCTTTTCCCAACAAACCATGGAACTAAAACATTGGTTGTCAGCATTATTCACTCTGCTTGTATATTCTACCCCTTTGCACTCCTTTAACCTTGTCTTTTTAGATTATAAGCTCTTTGGGGAAAGGACTATCTACTACTCTTCGTTTGCATAGTGAGACCCTATATTTGGTTGGCACTTGAGCACTATAATTATCATTACTAAAAAGAAATGTTAATGATGATAATATTGTGAAACTGAAAGCAGTCAAACCCTACTCCTGTGTAAGACATTCAGAAGTAATAAGAAAATATACTAACTCGTAAGGGGGAAGAGGGTTCATACTATCATTATAATGCAATATTTGTATTGCCAAAAATGGAGGAAGCTTTGCTGTTTTTAAAAATAAGAAAACAAATAATTGGGACTTCTTATTATGTTCCAACTTCAGGAACTGTGTTTATTTTCTTGCAGAGAGATGATGATGAAGAAATGCAAGCCCTAAAGGAGAAGTTAAAGTATTGGCAAAGGCTACGCCATGACCTTGAGAGAGCACGATTGTTGATTGAACTTATACGTAAACGTGAAAAATTAAAAAGAGAACAGGTAAATGGATAACTTGGTCTCGGTAAAACTTAGTTGAAGAAAGGAAAAGCTGCTGTTGGGATTGTTGTTTTTTTTTTTTTTTAAACAAAAAAATGGTACTGTCTTGTCTCTTTGATTCTAAACCTGCCTAGGGAGATTGTGGAGTCTCCATCACGGGAGATGTTCAAGAGAAGGTTGGATAGACGTCTATCAGGGATGATCTAGATCAGGTGTTGGCAGCCTACGGCACACGTACCATAAGTGGCACGCAAGCCAATTTTCACGGTCACGTGAGCCTTCCTGCCGGATCTACGTCAACCCTACGTCCTAAAAAGCCCAGCCCCATCCCACCAGACATTTCTCTATTTGTGGGGAAGAAGCAATGGAGAAATGGCTCTGTGCATTGCTCCTTGCGCGCACAGCTGCCTCCCCACTCAACCTCCTGCAGAGTGTGTAGGCAGCTTATTGCACCTTTGCCGGTGGGCAGCTGGGCCGGCTTCCAGTGGCACACATTTTCTGACCACTCTGCCACCCACTGCCCCACCACTGCATGCCATGCAGCCCCCTTCCTCTTTCCATGGGACTGCCTCTGGTGCATGGAGCCTTCAGTCCAGCTGTGCCGCTTCTCTTCCTCCAGGCCACTTGTTCTTTGTTACGGTTGCTGCCGCCGGGAGGACAGGCAGCTCCAAAGTAAAACCCGGTGGAGCTGCTCCCTGACCTCCATACCTTGGAGCTGCCGGCGAGTGGAGTGGGCAGCATGGAGCCGAACGTGGGGCCCTGCGCTGAGATGCTGCAAGTGGCTGAGGAGGCCTTTCACAGCAGCAGCTTCAAGCTGGCGGCTGAGATCTATGGCTTGCAGCTGGCTGAGCTGCGGCAGCCTGAGTGAGGCCTTTGCCTCTGCTGGGGGGACATGCTGGCCCAGGCCCTGATGGCCTACAGTGCCACCACCCAGCTGACCCACCTGCAGCCCGATGAGCTGTGGGAGCTAGCCAAGAGCCTGGCGCTCAGCCTGCACAAGAAGGCACTGCTAATGGGAGTGGCAAGGGTGGTGTTTGGGAGCAACTGGGGTGCGAACCCAGGTAAGCCCCTTTCTTCATGCTCAGACCCCTGCACTGTAGTCCCCCTTCACTCACCTCCTGTCCCCTGCCAAGACCCTGTACAGCCAGCTTGCTCCTACACCCTTCCTTGCTCAGGTGTAATGATGTAATCAACATGAGTTTCCATTAGCAGCTGGTTGCGGAAACGTTTGCATTGACCCAGAGGGTCCATGGGGTGCGGCATAGCTCAGGGCAGGAGGGTTTAATCTTGGCACGCCACTTTGGAAAGGTTGCTGACCCCTGATCTAGACAGTGCTTGGTCCTGCCATGAGGTCAGGGGACTGGACTCGATGACCTCTTGAGGTCCCTTCCAGTTCTAGTATTCTGTGATTGTATGTTTAAAGAACAAAACCACACGTGTATAAGGAATTTAGAATAATTTCAGGCCATTATGTTTGGGTTTCAAAGGCAGTCCATTACTAAGTAAAGAAAAATAGCACCTTTCTATGCATCAAATCTGACATAGGGTATGTGTGTTGCCTTTGTTCATTTGTGTGCCAAAAATAACTATGGTATTTTTAATTCTTGTTAATCCCGTGGAGCCACCACAGAGTGTAGAGGGACTGAGGACCAGTCAGTTGCAATTGTATAAATATAATGAAGGCAGTGTCTTTGCCCTAGTATAAAGGAATGCATATCTTGGCCTGCAGAATGTTTATATCTGGTGGTGCTAACTGAGAAGCAAAGAACCCAATGTGATTCTCAGAGACAAAATTGAGTTCGTAGTTCTGGCACGTACAAACCCACAGTTTGGTTGTAAATGGGGTACATGAGTTATGGAAGCACTCCCCTATTCAACATGAAATGTCAGGATAACATATTTCGAAAGTTATTTTTGAGAATATATTTGTGCTTTCTTTACAAGTTAATATCATCCATCGCAGTAGTCTTTGACTACATACTGAAGTGTCATGCCTTCTTGTATGAAAGGATAAGTATCCACTTAGCAGTCAAATGATGTCTAAAATGAAATCTTTAATATTGAAAGTATCACTGATATTGAAATGAATAACAAATTGTTGCTTTTAATGTTGAATAATAGAACTATGTTCTTAAAATATCCTTAAGCCACTTTTTATACAGGATTATGTAAAATTTTCTTTACAGTTATTAAAAACAATGTATAATCATCAAAACAGGAGGATCAGACATTTGAAATAATTAGTGATTTTGACCTTACAAGCAACTTCCTTTTTTTCTGGAAATTTAAGTAGAACAGGCCTTAGATTTAGAATTATGAAATCCTTTTACTCTTTGATATCAGTGCTATAAATGTGATACAGCTTTCAAGTGGCATCATGATTCAGCTTTGTGCCGATTTTAAATATTACTTAATTTAATCTACGCTAGCATTATAACCGTTCTCAGATTGGAAATATATTCAGGTAACTAATAAAATCCATTCGTGCAAGTAAAGCTGCAAATTCATTTGAATTAGACACTTTTGAGAGAGAATAGAAAAATAACTTGTCACTTCTTCTACTTGAAAAATTTCTTAATATTTGTTGTTTTTAATATTTCTTTCAGATCAAGGTTGAGCAGGTTGCCATGGAGCTCCAACTGACTCCATTCACTGTATTGTTGAGATCAGTTCTGGACCAACTTCAGGAAAAGGATTCTGCCCGAATATTTGCTCAGCCAGTAAATCTTAAGGAGGTGCCTTTCCAATTAATCTCTTCATCGTAGTTCATTGCATGTTGATATAGCTGAAAGTAATTGTTTTATTTGGTTGTACTGCAGGATCAGAAATATTTGAAGTAAATTTATTTTACAATATGCAGATTTGAAAATAAATTTAACTTAAATTATTATTTCTAGCAACAAGATGGCATTGTTCCTCAGTCAAAGAAGCCTGCAAACATGATGATAATTCAATGAGAACTTGGTTTTCATGTTGTTAAAATAAATAATTCTTTAGTATTTAAACATAGACATTTATTATATGAAGACATTTAAAACTCAATTTGCAGTCTAACACTTAATTTGTTTAAACATTGATGTAAACATGTCGTGGTTGTTACTTGGTGAAGAAGTTGGAAAGATGTCTTCATTTTTATTTCTGTTTTTCAAATAATCCTAGAAACTACATCTTACATTATTTTGTACACTGAAGTTCAAAATTTTCCAAAAGAAAGCCAAGTTCATATACCACACTTGCATACAATAAAAATACTATTTTATCCCTCTGAAACCATATAAAAACAGTGCTTAAGCTCCATTAATAGTGTTTCTTAAGTTTCATTGTCAGTCACAAGGTTGAAGTCCACTAACTGTTCTGAACTGGCTGCCAATATTCAAACAAACGTGACAGTAAGAGTACTAAATCCTTGATCCTACAGAGGTTTATATCCATGCTAAACTAGAACTTTATGGGATCTCAAAATGTGAAAAGTTAAGCATGTGTAGAAAACGTCACCGGATCAGAGCCTCAGATTAGAAACTGGATTCCCTGCTTTATTTCATCAAATACACACAAAATTTCAAAAATCTAGAATAGTTCATTACAAAACAGTTATGTTGGTATTATAACAGCTACAGGTTTACACATATTCTGTTTTAATATTTATTTGTAGGTTCCAGATTATTTGGATCATATTAAACGTCCCATGGATTTATCTACTATGAGGAAACGATTAGATTCCCAAGGCTATAAAAACCTTAATGAGTTTGAAGAAGATTTTAATCTTATTATAGATAACTGTATGAAATACAATGCAAAGGATACAATATTCTATAGAGCTGCATTACGATTAAGAGATCAAGGAGGTGTTGTTCTGAGACAGGCTAGGCGAGATGCTGAGGGGATTGGTTATAATAATGAAACTGGAATGCATTTACCTGAACAGCCTAAACTTGAGTCACCCCAGCCTTTCTCCTGGGAAGATGGTAAGAAACTTTCTAAATTACTAGAACGATTAATTTTTCAAGAAATATAAACAGTGTTAGTTGCATTTTTAAAGTTAACTTTTTAAAATAATTTTTAAGAATGCTTTTTTACTGCTGTTAGACTGTATAGTCCTTACATATCGTCAAGTCATACCTGTTAGTTTGCTGACAAAAACAATTCTTATACTATATTTAGCACATACTAGGTTATGTGTATTGTATACATAATACTGTCAATAGATTAAATTGTATTCTCTCTTCTTCCCCATCCATAATCAGAATAAAAAGCTTTCCAACTGAATTCTGAGTCCAGAATATTTAAGGCCCAGATTTAACAAGGTTCTTAAGCATGTGCTTAACTTTAATGTGTAAATCTTCCCATTGAAATATACTATCTATCTATCTATCTATCTATCTATCTATGCATACTTGTGTAGGATTGTTCACATGCTTAAGTATAAGTACATACTTAAATACCTTGCAGAATCATAGGTATATTTGTGTAGTGGTAGTGTTGGATGAAACAGGATTAAACTTGATATTCAGGTTGAGCTTGTAATACAGGAAATCACAATAAGTCTTACCTTAGATGAAGGGCCTGACTTTACAGGCTGGATCAATGCGTAAGCAGTCAGTTCAGAGGGGATGGATTTATCGCATCCACCACAATACATCTGTGGGAGAGCATCAGCTGTTAACGTGGTGAAGACCTAAGTATGCTAACTTCAGCTACATAATTTGTGTAATTTAGATTGATGGCTTGCGGTAGTATAGACAAGGCCTCATACATGGAGAAAATAGTGACCGTAAGTTGATGAAAAGAAAAGAAATGACAATTACAATTTCACTTTTATGATCATAATCACATCTAAGAATTTAAACAATTATTTTGTTCCTCAAAGGAGGGACGGATTACTAGTATTTGGTAGACCTTTGGGTCAAAAGTCACTATAAATCCTTTCCATCAGTAAACCATAGTCCTTGCCTATAGCTTTCCTGTTTTTCCAATTCTGGGTCTCAAGCAAAAAATGCTAAGGAGAGCAGCAGCAAATGGTGTAGCAGGAATTTCAACTGGCATCTTTTCACTAGTGAAAGACTATAAAATTTGCTTCAACTTGTGCCCAGAGCTGGATTTAATTTTTATATTTTTAATTCCAAAACACAAAACGTAAAAATATTTTTCTCTTAGTAGCTTTTTTTTTTTTTTTTAATTCTCATTAACAGATGTCTTAAATTATATATGTTTTGACTTCAGTGGATAGGTTACTGAATCCAGCTAACAGAGTACATATGTCGTTGGAAGAACAGCTGAGAGAGTTATTAGAAAAACTTGATCTCACCTGTGCAATGAAATCCAGTGGGTCAAGGAGCAAACGAGCAAAGCTGTTAAAGAAAGAAATCAGCATTATTCGCAACAAACTAAGTCAGCAACACATCCAGCCTCCCCAAATAGAATCAGGTATTGGAAGTTTTGAAGAGGAAGTTTCAGCATTAGAACAAGATGGTGAAGAAGAAGGTAAGATTTTAATTGGTGTTTACATTGTATTGTTTTGAAAGCCTAAACTTGTCATGTAGATTACCACAATAGAAAATATTTTATTATGATCTAATGTAATATACTGCAAATTAACTATACTTGACGTATATCTGTTATATTTAGTATTAATAACATCTATTTTTTGGTTGATTTCTCCTTGCTCCAGCAAGAAATGATTTCTTAAAAAAAGGAAAAGAAAAAAAAAAAAGAGAGAGGTTTGCAACTAGTGCTAGCAAAATTAAAACTTCTTTAAAATTAGTACTTTATATTGAAAGTTATGGAACTCAATATATTTGAAAATCAGGTTATTACTACTGAAGTGACTGCACATGTATTAAAGATCCTAACTTTAAACAGTGCTGAAATTTTGGTCACTAAACACATCCTTTTCTAGTTCATCCTTCTGATCTCTGCTATAGGCTGGTTTCGTTTAATTTATTGTTGGTGCAATTTTCCAGAAATTAAATACAAGAACGCAGAATATGAATATGATAAATAATAGGAAAGAAGGTTTGGGGGTAGCCAGATTTTTCAAACAGAAAACACCTTATCAAAAAGGGACCCTAGAGACTGCTGACTGGGCTGCTAAAAGTCTGGTGAGTGAGTATAAGGCAGGTGCTCTGACTGCCCTGGTTTATGCAGCTGGCATGTCTGTCTCCTGAGTGCAGGAGTCTCTGTGCACTGCCCATACCTCAGGTACCGGCTTCGCAGCTCCCATTGGCCATGATTCCTGGCCAGTGGAAACTATGGGGAGGTGCTTGCAGGCACAGATGGTGCACAGAACTACCTTCCCTCTCCACGTAGGAGCTGGACATATCCAGCCGCTTCTGAGAGTTGCTTCAGGTAAGTGCTGCTGGGTCAGAGCCTGCACCCTAACACCCTTCCACAGGTGGGAGCCTCCTCCCACATTCTAATTTCCTCCTACAGACCTCCCACATCAAAACCTCCTGATCCAGCCTGGAGCTCTGTCCTTCACAATAAACTCGCTTCTGGAGCTCACACCCCAGTACCCTGCCTCAGCCCCCTCCTGTACCCCTCATCCCTAGCCTCACGCTAAAGCCCACATCCCCAGCCTGAACCTAGCCCCTTCCAGTTTCCCCAGTCCCAGGCTGATGGAAGTGAGTGAGGATGGGAGGAGAGTGTGCGATAGAGCAGGAGGTGGGCCAGGGCAAGGGTGGTCACTTTTCTGCGATGGGAATGTTGGAAACCCTTGTAGGAGGAGAAGGATTATGGTAATCAGAATAAAATCGTGTTTACATAGACTAGCACTTACACGGTGTAAGCTTTGCAAGTTATTTAAAAGCGTCTATTGAAAAAGAGAGAGATTCTTAACTGCCCCATCACCTAGCCATCGTAGTAATTTCTTGTTTGAGTCTATTAGCTTGATGATAATGTTTTTCAAAATACATTAACTGTTGCAATCGGGAGGCACAGTATTAGAAAAATGTAACTACACCAGTTGACCGTCTCGTCTAGTTCTGTGATTTCTTACTACTCCTAGAATAACTTTTACAATTTTAAGCAAATCTGATTCCCCAAGTTATTTTCGTACCTTTTGTTAAAACTGAAGACATATCTAAACTTTGTTACTGACAGGTAATTTAAACATTAAAAAATCAGGTTTATGTGCATACATTTGAATCTAAAATCAAAGGTGTGTGATTATATATTAATTTCAAATATAACGTATAGTGGTCAGACACTGTACTTTTTAACATGTTGACATAATTATTCAGAATTGATATAGTGGGTTGAAAATACAATTAAAAATAATGAAGGATATCTTAAATTTAAACTCTGGAATAGAAGTGGATTAGAGAATTAAAAACATATTGCAAAATAGGCATAAGAGATGTGAACAAGTAGGCCCTGATAGTTGTTTTTAAAAATAAATAAAAATCAGAACAGACATTATTGATCAGAGAAGAGGAATGTTTACATTGTAAATCACTGAGTGCTATGGATTATAATTCCATTTGGGATTTCTGACTGCATAAAAAAAGTCTATATTCTGAAAATATTATAACTCTCAAGAATACCTCAGTAAAAGTATAGCTTTGTAATATGCGGGTAAATCTTCCCTTATGCTAGTTGCTTCCATTGGTTGATATTTTGTGGGTGTCCCTTGTATCACACTTTTCTTACAAATAATTATATATATATATAAAAAGAGGAACAATCTAAAAAATGCTTATCAAATCTGTGCTTAAAAAGAAAGTTTACGTGTGTTTTTTAAAGATGCCATTTGCACAGGATAGTCATTTTGGGATCCTATTCTCAGTTCACAAGAGAAACTCTAGAGTCTGCCTTTTTAGGATTTAAATGCAACTGATTATCACAAAGTGGGCATTGCTGTAAATAAAGAATAACAAATGGATTAATTATCATTTAAGTCAATAGAATTCTAATCTTTCCAGCTGGCTTTTGTGCACTTTACATATGTAAACTTAAGTCTGCATGAGTAAGTTAAATGTGTTTGATCCTTTTGTGTTCTATGCCTACTATTATTTTTGTGGTGCAACAAGTTACATTTGATTGCATACATGTTCTCCTGTGAAGATACAGCTTTTTCCCTTAGTGTAGCAATATACCTGGAAAAAGGAGGGAAGATGTCACAACATGGGTTTTTTTTAGAAGTATAGGAAAAATAAATAATGTTTACACTTATCTGTTGAATACTGTGGTTTGGGTAGTTTTTTGCTTATTTTATTGAATGCTGTAGAGCAGATTTTTTTCTTATGTAATTTGTGTTAAAATCACAAATGTAGTGCTAGTTTTATCTAAATACCCACAATGCGTGTCTTGCTATTTGACACTATGAAATTGAAAGAAAAACAGAAGTCAGAATTGACAGTTGGGTTTAGTAGAGGGAAAAGAAAAATTGGTAAGGGGGTAGCTTTTCTGATTTCTCCTGTAATGTCTGCAAAGATGCTTTTGCTAAGTATTTGTCAGTCACTGTACCTTTTGAAATTTAGAACTGGTAACCATAACTGTAAAGCAGCTTTGCAGAATTTACCAACTTTGTGAATTTGGTAATAGCTTATAGCCCACTCTTACAGTTAATTCTGTTACCTTAAGCCGGGGGTGGCCAGCCCATTTAACAGAGAGCCAAAACAACGGCGGAAAAAATGCAAAGAGCTGCACCAGAACTGTTGAGCAAAAAAAAAAAAAAAGTCCCTCCCCTCCCCCCAGAACAGAATTGTCGAGCATCAAACAAAAACAAATTTTTTTTTAAAGGAGGCTGCCCCTTTAAGACGGCTGCCTTCTTGGGCGCCATATTTTAAAACCCCACAGCTCCGACCCAGTAAGCACAGGGAAGCCGGGGGTCGGGGAGGAGCTGGCAGGGGCCGTTTGGGAGGGGCGCAGGAGTCGCTTCGCGAGCCACACTTTTGGGGGGGGCAAGAGCCGCGGGTTGGCCACGGCTGCCTTAAGCTATAAATGCAGTTAACTTAAACTGGTAAGATAAATATTTAAACTAGGAAAATGTATTTTATTCAGCCTTTTAACATTAGTGGTGAAATACTTGCATTACCAGTTACAAATCATCTGAGCCTTTTCCTTTCTGTAAAATATTCTCATACCTAAGATTTTAAACATCACCGCATGGTACCTGCCCAGGTTTAAATCTTTAACATTAAATGTAAACACCTCTTTTGTTACAATCCCAGTATAAAACTAAGTACAGTACTACTAACTAGGATAGGTGGTTGCTAGTCAAACGTTTATGTATTTAAAATGTTGTGGTTTGTTTCCAAACAACAATTATTTGATGAGCTGAACATTTGTAGTGAGTGTTATAATAGATTTTATAACTACCAGTTTTCAAAAATCACACTCTATTTATAATTTTTTCAGGAGATAAATCTCCCCCTAAACTTGAACCATCAGATGCATTACCTCTTCCTTCAAACTTGGAGACTAATTCAGAACCACCAACCCTCAAACCAGTAGAACTCAATC
Organism: Rafetus swinhoei; assembly: GCA_019425775.1. Classification (NCBI taxonomy): domain Eukaryota; kingdom Metazoa; phylum Chordata; order Testudines; family Trionychidae; genus Rafetus; species Rafetus swinhoei. Next base: position 314,438,154 of record CM033437.1, read on the forward strand.
CAGAGCAGAGTAAGCTTTACAAAAGAGTAAAATTTGATAATGAATTATATAGCACTTCCATTCAGAAAGAAATAAATGGACACACTCCAGAACACTTACTTGACAGTAATCTCAATGAGTCGACTGTTTCTGCTGTAGCTGAGTCATCAACTGATGTAAACAGACGTACATCCATTCTCTTCTGCAAATCAAAAAGTATAAGCCCCCAAAAGTCTGCAAAGAACACTGAAACCCAGCCAACTTCTCCACAGCTAGGGACCAAAACCTTTTTGTCTGTAGTCCTTCCAAGGTTGGAGACTCTTCTGCAGCCAAGGAAAAGATCAAGAAGTGCATGTGGAGATTCTGAGGTTGATGATGAGTCCCCTGTAAAGCGCTTGGATACAGGTAAATATTACAGAACTTGCATATTGTTGGGCAGGAATTTTCCAACAGATTTTAATGTACATTTTACTTGAAATATTTTACATGATTGAAGAATTATTTAAACACTTGAACACTTTTTCTTCACAGTTGAATCAAGTGCAGTTATAATTTAGGAAAATTATTGGTTTGCTGCTTGATAATCCTTTGCTTCTCAAATTTTTATTGCTATAGTACGGACCTCTCGCCACAAAAAAACAAAAGTATGCTTCCTGTTATCTTTCCTTTGCATCCGGTAGGAGAGAGAAACAACTCACTTAATTTAAAAATACCACTGGTGAATTTACATTACATTTGTTTATGGTATAAATGTGAATTCCCCCCCATCAGCAGCCCTCAGTATACTGTATCTGACTTCTTACTTCATATTTTTCAAGTGCCTATCTATTTTGTGTTAATTTTCCCTCTAACACCTTTCTTGTATGCCTTGAAGTTTAGAATGTGTGAGTGATAGCTATACAGGGTATTATAGCTGGAATGATAAAAGCATATGGTACTGTTGGCTTTTCTTTTGAAAATTCCTGTTTTAAAATCAAGAGAAAAAGTAAGCCATGCATGAGAAAACTGTTGGTGTTATATTTGAGATAAAGAATCTAATTGTAAGAGTACTGTGGCTAGATGTCAGAATTTTTCTGGTCTAGTTTTTCTTCAGAAATTTTATAAGGCACTTATTTTGTCCTGTGAGATGCAGTTGCATAAGTTAATTATTTTTCTTGATGGTGTTTTTCTCAGTTATATTTGTAGAAGATACTTTGAGTAAAACAAATATATGGTGAAGAGGAAATTAGTAAAATGTACTTTCCTCGTGTTGCTCTTTACAAATCCTGTTTTTACGTACACTGTCCATGTGTCATATTTGAAACGTGTACATGATATTAATACTGACTCCACTTATACTAATGGGATCTGCACAGTAAACTCCTGCTGTGAAAGCATAATTTTAAAAATGTTTGTCTCTTGTTGTCAGCTGATTCCAGTTACAGGAAATACATGGTAAGAAAATTTACAAGTAACACTTGGTGCAATTTTTAACATCTGATTTGTTATATGAGACTAGATTGATGTTTTGAATTCAAACTATGGATTGACTTGCTTTGAAAGTCTACAGGGCTACTATTGCTATGTTTAATTCCACCAATTAATACAAGTGCATAATGTACCGTATGTACATAATATATCATTGCTGTATCTTAAATACAGAATGTACAGATTATCTATAGGCTCACTTATGAAATTAATACGGACATTTACATTACATTTACAAAGTCTATAGTATAGATCAGGGCTACTCAACTTGGGAGCTCCGGGGGGTCACAGTGATACTCGCAGCACATGCCGAGAGCTGCAATTCAAGTATGGTTGCATATGCATGCAAATAGCTTCTTTCACACCGACAGGCATGAATACAAAGATTAAGGCAAGACTACACAACACACAGGCCCCATTTAAGTCAGTTCTGCTGATATTAATAAAATGCAATATTTACCCCATTTCTACTCATATGATAGCACTTTTAATGAGCAGTGACAGTCAAGCAGTTATAGCAATTTAACTGCTAAAATGCATATCAACAGAAGACCATTATATTGACTACTGTTTTGTTTTGGCTCCCAACCACAGGACCATGTGTTGAGCCCCGCATAAACCCAAACTGCACCACGGGCCGCAAACAAATGGTCCACGGGCTGCAAGCGGCCCATGGGCCACGTGCGGGCCACGGGTTGAGTAGCCCTAGTATAGATTATTTTAAAAAATTAAGAAATACAAAACATCAGTGTTTAATTCTTACATTTACTTGATATTTTCATCCGCTACATTTTTGTAACATTTGGAAAACAAAGATTGTCTGAAATCCTAATTTATTGTAAAGTTCAATTTCTGCTTAGATGCAAGGATTAACATCGTGGCTCCATTACAGATCATGGCAAAGCTGTTACTGATTTCAATGAGGATAGGATTTCACCCCAAATATTTTGAGTTGCAAAAATGTTCTTTTTACAGATTTGTTTGAATTGGTTTGTGAATGAGACAGATTGACAGTTTATTTTGAATATCTTTGAGGAATTAAGTAAATGGACTGGGGATAACAGCTTTTATATGCAGTCAGTCTTAGAGTTCAGAAGTTGTAGTTATATTGTTTTAATCACATGTTAACAACTGATTGAATGGTAAAAGAAAATCCTGAAAGTGAAGAGAATTTCTCTTTGAAATAAACTTCAATTTAATAGAACTGTATTTTAAAACTGTTCATATTTTTGTTTCTTAATCTCAAAGTACAGATATTTAAGATGCTTTTTACTTAGTTAATTTAGGTGAATGTATAGGTTAAGGTACATGTAAGTCTGAACTTGAGTAAGTTGGCAAGTTTTCCACTTAATTTGAACTTTGCTCAAGGGCTTAGGCATGCAGTTGATAAGCACACACAACTTCTATGGATTTAGCATCCTAATAAAGTCCTGATCCTGCAGCCCTTATTCATTTGTAACTCATGCTGAAATAATTCCTTATTTTCCAATTTCTGCTTATTTTATTATTTGCACTACTGTTCTCTAAAGTTTTTGTTTCTGAAATTGCCATAGTTTTGATGAAGTTCTTGATTAAAGTTTTCACACCTGTCTGTACCAAGTGATCAATTTGTTGGAATTGGCTCTGTTGTGGACCATGATCCTTTCCAGAGGTCCACTTGCATAGACCCTTCCTTACAGCTTTGCAAAATCCAGATCCAGTTGAAATGGATTTTCTGTTTAAGTTCAGGGAATTAAACCACTGCAGAGTAACATTTTAGTGTTCAATCAAAATAAAATGAAATTAGAAATACAGAAAATGCTAGAGTATGACATGGCTGTTCTCATGGATATTTTTCTAAATTATTGTTTCATACTGATAATCAAAATGATCAAGATGGTAAGATTCTTGTAGACGAGAGTGAGAGGGAAAGAACATGTGGGGGTTTTTTTATTCATATGTGCCTCTTGAAAAATCATGCTATCAAGACAAGTTCTGTTGAAAGGAGTTCTTTTATGATTACATTTGTAATGTTTTTCCTAGTACATATCAACATTCAGAACAATTGGAAGATAAACCAGTATAAAGATTTCTTAGTTTCATTCATATGAGTTTTTAAATGTAATCTTTTTGTATTATAGGAATATAATGAGCAATTGAAGAGAAGCTTTTTATTTTTTGTTATTTATCAAATACTCAAGGCTGCTGTAAGCCTCTGGAAAGACAGTTAAGTGGATGAATGGTGTTCACAGGTTTTTTTGTTGTCAACATTTAGTCTATTCCACTACTCTTATTTAATTCTATGCATTGCCAACTATTCTTCAAAGTCTTTCAGTGGTTATCTTTCCCCATAAGATGTTGGTTCTCTTTCCTTGCCTCTTATCCAATATTTAGTTCTTCCTATATATTTGGGAGTGGTGGGGGTGGTCATTAGAATAAGTTCCTAGAAGCAAGGACATTGTCCTCACTAGCCAGCATTTAAGAGACAGGACTGCTGGTCTGGTAGGTATGACAGTTTCTGTGTTTTATGATTTTCTATTAATATAAAATTAGTAATGTTTTGGGCAGTAGATGGTAATATACAAAATATCACAGTATTATCTTCTGAGAAGGCTGATTGTGCGCTGAGTGAAAAAAAAACTTGCTTTTGTTTGTTTTAAACCTGCTGCCTATTAATTTCGTTTGGTGACCTCTTGTTCTTATATTGTGGGAATACGTAAATAACTTTTCCTTATTCACTTTTTCCACACCAGTCATGATTTTATAGACCTTTATCTTATCCCCCCCTTAGTCTCCTCTTTTCTAAGCTGAAAAGTCCAGTCTTTTTAATCTCTCTTCATATGGGACCCATTCCAAACCCCTAATCATTTTTTTGATAAGGCCTAATCTCAGAGGCTTTTCAGTCTTTTGTGAGGTCATAACTCTTTTAGCTTTCCAGTCATTTTTGGCTTTGTCTGCACTAGCAGTTTATATTTGTTATAACGGCATTGCTGAGCAGTTTAGTTATACTGACCTAACTCATGGTGTAGATAGCAATGGGAGAGCTTCTTCTGTCCACGCTGCTGACTCTTAGGGAGGTACATTACCTGTGCTACTAGAAGAAACCCTTCTGTTGTCATAGATAGTGTCTTCACAGAAGTGCTACAGTGATGTAGCTGCATCGGTGCAACTGCACCACTACAGGCTTTTCAGTGTGAACAAGCCCAGAGTCTTTCTTTTATAGATAGCTATTAATGTAAAAATTAAGCAAAAACTCCTGGGTTTTTTTTTTTTTTCCAGAAGATTTTTTGGGTTGTCTACACGCTTTAAAACAAGTGTGTGTGTGGAGGGGCAAAATAAGTCTCATTTTACTTTTTCCTTTCCCATTCACCTTTGAATTTCTGAAGTGCTAGTTTTAAACATATGAAATTAAAGAAATTCTCTGTTAATGTCACTCAATCAGTCTGCCCTGTAACAAGCAGAAACTTGATGCAATGTTATTTATCCATATTTAAACATTGTTTCATTTATGTTTGCTGTATGTTAAGTAGTGGATAATTGGCTAATCGAGTAGTTGATGGAATTTCCATCTACTACTTGAGTAGCTGATAAGGAAGGGCAGTGTCAGCACTCAATCCCAACTCATACTAGGTCTCAGTACAACCTCCCGCTTCCACTCTGCATTTTTAAAGGGAAACTGGCAGGAGAGGATGCTGGTTGAATCCCTGTTCCTGGGTCTCAGAACAACCCCCCTGCTCGCTGCTGCTTTGCATTTTTAAAGGGAAGCTGCCAGAAGAGGGCACTGACTGAATCCCTCGTCCCAGGTCTCACTCGTGCCCGCTTCCCTTTAAAAATGCAGCGCGACAGTGAGTGGGAGTGTGTGTTTGTGCTGAGCCCCAGGACCAAGGATTTAGCCAGCATCCTCTCCTGCCAGCTTCCCTTTAAAAAGGCAAAGGGGGGGCAGAATGGGCAAGTAGGCGATTGTGCTACACAATAAGCACCTGCTTATCCGGTAGTCGACTACTCTTTTACATCTTTAGTCCAGAAGAAAGGATCATCTCAACAGGATCTCAAGAGGAGGGATTTTCTTGATGTTAATCTGTTGAGGGTTGAGTCAAGTTGGTGTTTTCTATAGTAATATGCAGTTGACAGTAAAATATTTTATCACTTCTTGGTTAGATAGCATAGGCAGATAATTCACCGAAGAGTATCAATTAGCCTGTTCACAAAAATTGCTGCCAATTAGAGAGCTTCTCAGGCAGAGTAATAACTTATAGGTGTAAACAAACACTTCAGTCTTGGGTGATGAAATGTATAACACATAACATAAGAAAGCACATACAAAACAATTTTTAAAGCTAATGCTCTGTGTTGATATTGTTGAAATTTGATCTGCAGCTTGTGTAGTATAGTGACATCTTCATTTTTATTCAGGTTCATGTCTGAACTTTTTTCATATTTGTAATAATTGCGGGGGGTTTGGAAAGTGGAGGGAGTTTGTTTTGGTGCGTTTGTTTGACTGAGGGGGTGGTTTAAATGCAAGAATTTTTATTAACCTCCAAGCGCAAAACAGTCCTGTATGCAGCATAAAGCTCTTTATGCCTGAGATAAAGAAATGAAGGTGCCCATGCATATCTAAGGTCAAATCTTGATTCCCTTTTGTTAAATTTTGAGGCACTAAGTTATGGGCAGCTAATTAGAACAATAATTGATTTAGCAAGCCAAGATAATTTAATATGTATAATGTGTCCCTGTGTCTAAATTTGGGAAGGAAAAAAATTATCGGATAACAGTAGAATTACTAAATGTTAAAACTGCTGACACATTTCATCGAATCATAGGACTAGAAGAGACCTCGAGGATCATTTAGTCCAGTTCTCTGCATTCATTGCAGGAGTAAGTATTAGATCAGGGGTCAGCAACCTATGGCACGCAAGCCGACTTCCATTGTCATGTGAGGTGGGAGCTCAGTCCCGCCCCTTCTCCTCTGTGCAGTCTGAAGCCTATGCCAATGTTCCCTTAACATGCGTGCATACATGCACAAAAAATTCTAATTCCAACTCAGCCATCTCCTCAGCAACACTCACTTTCCTCCTGCTCCTGGAAGGTGTATGTCCTGGCTGCTCCCATGGTGGGGATTGAGACAGATACAGCCCGGGGCTGCACTGGGGGGGGTGGCTGCTCAGGTGACCGCTCTGGTGGCCAGGGCCGGCTGTCACTGGGGCTGAGGCCACATTGTGGGGCAGCTGCTGCTGGGCTTTCAGGCCTAGAACACGTGACAGGTTGCTGACGGGGCCGGTGTTGAAGCTGCAGCTGGGATGGTGTTGCTGGAGGGTGGTGTTGAAGCCCCAGCTGGGCAGGTTGTTGCTGGAGTGCGGTGTTGAAACCACAGCCGGGTGGGTTGAAGCCACAGCCTGGCAGATTGCTGTTGCTGAGAGTGGGCAGGTTGAAGAGGGGGACGGGCCCACAGCTGCACTGGGGGGTGGCTGCTCAGGCGACTGCTCTGGTGTGCTGTAGGTTGCCGACCCTGACTCAGAGTCTTGTGTGTTGCTTCAAGTATCACACTATGGGTGTGTCTAAACTACATGGCTCCATCGATGGAGCCATGTAGATAAGGCTGATCGGCAAAGGGAAATGAAGCCGCGATTTAAATAATCGCGGCTTCATTTAAATTTAAATGGCTGCTGCGCTGAGTCGACAAACAGCTGATTAGCTGTTTGTCGGCTCAGCGCTATCTGGACGCTCCGCGCCAACCTGAAAGTTTATCGACCTCCCGTTATGCCTCTTAGGGATGAGGTTTACCGGGGAGGTCGATAAAGGGCTTTCATGTCGGCAGGGGAGCGTCCAGACTAGCGCGCTGAGCCAACAAACAGCTGATCAGCTGTTTGTCAGCTCAGCTCGGCAGCCATTTAAATTTAAATGAAGCCGCGATTATTTAAATCGCGGCTTCATTTCCCTTTGCCGAACAAACAAATCTACATGGCTCCGTCGATAGAGCCATGTAGTTTAGACGTACTCTATGAGCCTGAGATTGGAGAACTCAGCAAGGCAAAGCAAAGGATCACAGTAAACGGTAAGATGTGCATCTTAAGCTGCTGTAAGTAGGACTATTATTGACTTGAAAAAGTGTCACCGGCACGCTGATCCATAAGTAGAAGTGATTAAGTTAAATCTCCACACACCACTTCTGAAAGGTTGCTGATCCCTGTATAGACCACTTTTGACAGGTGTTTATCTAATCTGCTCTTAAATCTCCAATAGTGGAAATGATACTACCTCTCTAGGCAATATATTGCGGTGTTTAACCACCCTGACAATTTTACAGTAGACTTCCAATAATCCGGAACCTATGGGACTTAGGTGGTGCCGGATTATCAAATATGCCGGACTATCAGGAGATACTATAAGCAGGTTATATATATACTGTATACATTATATACTGTATATAAAGTGTTCTTAACCCTTTTTATTGTACATACTGTATACAGTATACTGTAATGTTTTAGTTTTTTTTAAGCCTTTTTTACCCTTTTTGCTCAGTTCAGCTGCTGCCGCTGTTACCTTGTGACTCATTTTTTGCCGAAGCTCACTCGCTAGGCTTTTGCCATTTTGATGCCGGACTATCAGGAGTGCCGGACTATTGGAGTTTTACTGTACTAAGATCCAGCGCAAGCATGCCTTGCTGCAGTTTAGATCCATTGCTTCTTATCCTATCCACAGAGGTTAAGAACAATTTTTCTCCCTCCTCCTTGTAACAACTTTTATGTAATTGAAAATTGTTATCATGACCCCTTGCAATCTTCTGTTTTCCAGTCTAAACAAACCAAGTTCTTTCAATCTTCCCTCATAGGTCATGTTTTCTAGACCTTTAATTATTTTTGTTGCTCTACTCTGGACTTTTTCCAATTTGTCCACATCTTTCCTGAAGTGTCCAGTTGCAGGTGCCACATAAGTACTCAAATTGAGACCTAATCAGCATGGAGCAGAACAGAAGAATTACTTGTGTCTTACAGCACCACTCCTGCATCCTGCTAGAATGTTGTTTGCCTTTTTTGCAACATCATTCTCCTGTTGACTCTCCTTTTTAGCTGGGAGCTAAGCAGAGTTGAAACCCAGAGAGCCCCAGCTCTGGGCCAGCTTACCTTCTAGTGCCCCAAATGAGCTTGAGAGACTGGGCTGCCAAGGAACCAGGCAGGCAAGCTGGCAGGAAGATAGGCATGTTTCTAATGGCAATGTTTGTTTTGATGAATATGCAGTTTCCAACAGAAAAGCATTTCAGCTAAATTTTTCAGCCAGCTTTGGTGTTTATGGCTAAAATCTGTTAATTTTTTCTTCTTTTTTGTAATATATAAATTACATTCAGGAAATCCTTGTATACACTTCACACATATGGGGATGATATATTTCTATTTACCTGTTATCAGTGGTCCTTTCACTTGTATTCTGCCCCTTAAACCATCTCCACCAGGCCTACTACTAACAGCAAATTCTGAATAGCTTCTGAACTGCATTTTTATGAACAAACTGCTCAAATGTTTTTCTCCTCCATTCCCGACCTTGAAATGAGAATTTCTGTCATTTAAAGAGTACATTGGCAATGGACCAGTGAAAAGTTGAGAGCAGGGATGGGGGCTGCTGACCCACAAAAAAATAAGTCGGAGGCGCGCACACAAGTGAAAAGCAAAAACCACTCATTGATGTGGCCCCTGACTGAGAAGGAGAAAGACACTCCCCACATTCCCCTCATACACCAGAGCCTTCGCCCAACCTAATAGATTTTGTGTGCTTCAGCTCCGTGGTGAGGCAGAGCGGGGGCTGAAGCACCAGCACTGCCTCCACAATGCTGGAGGGGGTGGGGTTGAGCCTCAGGGCCGGATCCAGGAGAGCTGGGGGCCACATCTGGCCCTTGGACCTGTGGTTCCCCACCCCTGGTTTAAGGTGTAAATATACAGTCACATGGTAACTAAGTAGGGCTGTCAAGCAATTAACAATTAATAATGATTAATCACATTATTAAGCAATAATAGAATATCATTTATTTTAAATATATTGCTTTCAGTTACAACATGGAATAGAAAGCATAGAATGCTCACAGATATTTGCACTGTAAAGAACAAAACATTTCTATTAACCTCCATACAACTACTGTAGTACAGTCTCTTTATCATGAAAGTTGAAATTATAAATATAGAAGTATATATTAAAAAAGCTTTCATTCAAAAATAAAACAATATAAAACTTTAGTTTACAAGTCCATTCAGTCCTACTTCTTGTTAAGCCAGTAATTCAGGCAAACATGTTTGTTTACAATTTGCAGGAGATAATGCTGCTTGCTTCTTCTTGACAGTGCCACCTGAAAGTGAGAACAGTCCTTCATATGACATTATTGTAGCTGTCATTATAAGATATTCATGTGCCAGATTCAATAAAGATTCATAAGTTCCTTCTTGCTTCAACCACCATTCTGGAGGACACACATCTATGCTGATGATGGTTTCTGTTTGATAATGATGCAATGCAAATTGATGCATGTTCATTTCATCATTTGAGCAGATGCCACCAGAACAAGGTTGATTATCCTTTTTGATGGTTTGGGTTCTGTAGTTTCCACATCAGAACATTGTTCTTTTAAGACTTCTGAAAGCATGTTCCACACCTCATCCCTCTTAGATATTGAATAGCACTTCAGATTCTTAAACTGTGGTCAAGTTCTGTAGCTCTCTCCAGAAACCTCAAATTGGTACCTTGTTGTATTTTGTCAAATCTGCTGTGAAAGTGTTCTTAAAATGAGCATGTACTTGAGTCATCCAAGATTGCTATAACATGAAATATATGGCAGAATGCAGGTAATACAGTCACACATTTATAGATATAGATATAGATAGATATATATGAACAAATACAATATTTTAAAGAGCATCATCAGCAATGGAATCTGTCCTTCAAAATGGTGGTGGGAGCATGAAATAGAATACAAAGGTTTAGTATATCTGGCAGTAAATAGTTTGCAACGCCAGCCACTAAAATGCCATTCAAACACCTGTTCTTGCTTTCTGGTGACATTGTCTACTGCTGCCTGCTTCTTACTTATGAACTTGTTTGTCTTAGCAGTTGGTAGAAGAAGTATGACTGTGTAGTTTTGTAGGCTCTGAAGTTTTACATAGTGTTTTTTTTTTGAGTGCAGTTTATGTAACAAAAAAATCTATCTTTGCTAGTTACACTTTTATGGTAAAGAGATGGCACTTCAGTACTTACATAAGGTGAACTAAAATATAATTTATTTTTTAGCATTTTTACAGTGTGTATATTTGTAATGAAAAATAATATAAAGCGAGCACTTTCCCCTTCATATTTTGTGTTGTAATTAAAATCAGTATTGAAAATATAGAAAAACATCCACAAATATTTTAAAAAATGTCAGTTGGTATTCTGTTGTTTAATAGTGAGATTAATCATTAATCTTTAATCATGTTTACTTTTTAGAATTAATCATTAGATAAATGTTTATCAGGGATGGTCTAGACAGTACTTGGTCCTGCCATGAGGGCAGGGGACTGGACTCGATGACCTCTTGAGGTCCCTTCCAGTCTTAGTATTCTATGATTCTATGTGAGTTAACTGATTAATCAACAGCGCTATAACTAAGCATTGGTTTAGAAGTGAAGGGATATAAAAAACAATCTAACTACCTGTCACAAAATATCAAAAATATTTCTAAATTGTTTCTTCTGTATAATATGTTCAACATATTATACACGGCGATAGAATACAAAGATTTCAGCACTTATTGTGGATGTTTTTAATAGTGTCCTTAAGGAGTAATGTGAACTTTTTTAAATTGTAACAACCAAATCCAACCACAAAACTGAGGGCCAGGACTAGAAACACTTTCTTTTTCCTTCATGTCATTGCGCATATTACTGAGCATTAAAGTGAAATAAGTAAATAAATGAGCATTTACTTTTTAAAAGAAAAATTTATTCCTTTAATATCTAGAGGCCTTTTTTAACATGGTTGTGAGGGAAGGATTCAGTGGGGTGGGGAAGGTGAGGTTAACGTTTGAAATTCGTAGCCCTTTTAACTTGAAGGACTTGTTGTTAATACGTGAAATCACATGGAACTGAAAGCTGACCATTTTTAGTATGGGATTTTTAGTATGTTTCTTTAAAAACCAAAAAATCCATTATGTATTTTATATGTGATGAAAATTTGAGAATGAATATTAAGGATTCAAAATTGCCACTCTTTTAGATGCGGTATCTTACAGTATACTTCTCCTGAGGTCCCTAAGTAGTTCTCTAGCATCACGAGGGAAGACCAAATTTCCATTCTTATTTTTAATATACAAAGCAGAAAGCCTTTTTAATTTTATATTTAAAGTGTCATTCTTTCTTTACAATAATATTAACAAAATGTTTGTTTTAATAAATCCTTTCCAGATCATCTTTAATCTGTTTTATTTGCTATAACACACTGCGGATGAAGGTTAGTTGTCTAATAAATAAGCAGTAAACTAATTTAGGTACATAGAGTATTGTACTCTTTCCATGCTGCCATAGCTGCAGTCCTCTTTAGTGCTTAAATTAGAACCTTGTTGTAGGAATGCAAACAGTATGCTATCCATGAGGTGGCCATGACTTTGGAACTCACCTCCCAGTATGGTCAAAATGCATATCAGTTGATCTTGTGAGTACACTGCAAGGCCTTTCGCTTTAGGATTTGGGAAGATAGATCAGTGAGGGCAATATGGTGTTTGTGGGAGTTGACGAGTATAGTTTAGATTCCATTTTATCCATGAGGCTGTTTTTTTATGGGAAAAGTTCTGTCTTTATCTTTTATGTCATTGTATTTTTATTTACATGAGTGATATTAACTCAGCCTTTGATAGGTGTTGCTTTTTATTACCAGTACATTGCAATAAACAAAGATAAGTATAGAGGGTTATTCCAAAATAGAAAAAATATAATTTTGACACTGGTTATTTGTCAGAGAAGTATTTTTGAGCAAGTGAAGAATATTTTATATTGGCTTTGAGAAGGGAAGCTAAGACAACCAAAAAGGACAGTCAGTTTCATACATCACCAAAAATGTGGTTTTTTTTGTTTCTAATCGCAAACTGTAAGGAATATATAACTGAAACTTGCTAAGTCAAAATGTGCTATAATTGTATATGTTGAAATGGTAAATTTCCATAATTGATAAAATAGAGCTTTTATAATGTATGTGGCTTGCATCAGATGTTAATTTAAATTTTGGGAGCACAAGTGGTGTTTTAGACATTATCCTGTACCACAGAGATGAAATACTTTCTTTAAAATATATGCATTTTTCATATGATGTACAATAGTTGGGTATCAGTAAAAACTGAAGTAAATGTAAAATGGATATACATTTTTAAAAGTTTCTATTCTTCTATTCTTGCCGTGGTTTTTTTCCCCTTACAAAGTTCTCTTTTCTGATGAAAGAGAAGATCTATATAATTTTTAAAGACTATCTGCTTTATTTTAATAACTAGAATTCATTGAAATGTGTAATCTCTTGCAAAGCCATAACTAAGGCTCTGTGAACTTTAGGGACATTTTATTACTACACGTTAGCAGCATTGGGAGACCCAGCATAGACATGTGCCAGAGCTGCTGGGATTTTTTGCAGTTTTTAACTGTGCTCAGAGAAGATATGATCAGCATAGGTTAAATGCTAATGGAAACCTGTCTCTGGCAATAACTGGTGAGTCTGAACCATTGTTGGTAAACATGATCCGCTTTTGGAAAATGTTCCTATTATATAGGCTATGTCTAGACTACATTCTGTTTTCTAAAGAGGATGTTCCTGTGGAATTTGCATATCTTCTTCTGATCTCACTTTCGGAAAGTGGATCTTTTGAAAGTGAAAGTCTGGATGTGGGGGGTTTTCGGGGGGGGGGGAACCCTTTTTGAAAAAAACGCTCGTCATTAAAAAATGAGGTTTATGCAGTTTTTTTGGTTTGGTTTTTTTTTTTAAAAACACGTCCAGATTACTTTCACTTTCGAAAGATCCACTTTCGAAAGTGAGATCGGAAGAAGATATGCAAATTCCTGCAGAATTTGCTTATCCTCTTTCGAAAATAGAACATAGTTTAGACGTACCCATATAGAGACTAGCAGTCTTCTACTTTCAGACTGCATCAGGAACTGTGGATCAGGCAACGTGTAGGGCTCTTTTGGATGTCATCTTTTCAGTATTTTATTTATTTACTGCTTTTTCATAAGTCCTGCCATGAGTGCAGGGGATTGGACTTAATGACCTCTTGAAGCCTCTTCCAGTTCTAGCATTCTGTGATAAGTGGTGATTATTTATACCCAGGGCTCGACAAACGGCGGCAAAATCCACTCGCCAGCCCCGCAGCGCGCATGTGCCAGATCCGCACTGCGCATGTGCGTGCCGCCAGTGAACGGGGCGACCGGCTGAAATCTACTCGCCACGGGCGAGTAGATACACAGATTTGTCAAGCCCTGCTTATACCTATTTGGAATACAGTTTGAATGTTTTTGGCTTCCTTTTTGCCATGATTAACTGCTTCTAGCAAGAACAGTGGCAGCCATTCTCCTGCTACAGCACATCCATCATCACTGATTGTAGTTCTAAGATTATGATGGATCTTTTTATGCCATTATTAGGTGATATAGCAACTTCAACACACTCCTCTACAGAACAAGTGTGGGGCTTGATGAGAGCCCATTCTGACATCTTTTGGACTACGCTTGACTTTTATTTTAAGGTCTCTAGAAAAAGAGGAGGGGGGGGGAGGAACTTTACTGTTCTTACGGTTTTTTTGAATGGTTTTGGAGAATGAGATTGAGGTGTTGTTTTCAGGGCTCTCTTTGACCCATCCATATCTGACTGATTTTGTCACACTTCTAGCCTGTCTTCTGTTGCATTCCCCCACAGACCTAGTTGCATCCCCAAGAAAATTTTCAGCCTATTACTGAGTAGGAAGCATTAAAGTCTTTAGTAGAACATGGTGAAAAGGAAAAGCATACCCTCCAAATTTCCAGGCAGCTACAGAAGTTTCTCGTACAAGGATTAATTTCAGCTTTACAATCAAAAACACCAGACAAGATTTCTTATATAGCTGGTAAAAAATGGGGAATAAGAATGAGAGAAGCTATAGCTGAAGCAGGACTTACATAATTTTCCCACAAATGGATGTACAGGAAATGACACTTTTCAGGGCCTTTTTCTTTGGTTTCCTAGAGCATTTGTTGATACTCTTAAAAATACCTAAATAAGATTTGGAGACCTGAGTTCTGGGTTTTGGTGGCAGTATTGATTCTTTGTGCTTCTAGAAAAGTTACTGGAGCTCAGATCCAAAGCTGAAGGTTCAGCATCCAAATTCATATTTAGATCCATTCTAGATGAAAACATTAAAGTTTATGAAAGTGCACTTCACAGTGTTCTCCATTTCCCCTTCCAGTGTCACTAGCAGATTTGTTTGAAACATCTGTTGAATGTGTATTGAGGTTAAATACTGGAATTACCTCAACATGCAATACAAAAGGTATCAATATTCAGCTTCTTTTGTCAACTTGTTAGCCCATAGGCTCTGTACAAAATACTGTGTGTTACAGTCACTTCCTTGATGTCAAAGCAGTTCCATGTATAACTGCATTTTGTGTCACATTCTCATCACAGCTGGATTGCAAGGAGTGCTATTATAAGGAGTCAGACTTCTCGGAGAGAAATCCATAGGCCAGCAATAAACCAGCAAAAAGTTATCCTTACTCATCTGAGAGAATTCCTCTCTTCATGGTGATTCTGGATGTGCTTTCATACTGAGTAGTTCTGTTCAATACCATGTTCACGTAATAGCTCATAGTGTTTGAGTTAGAAAATACAAGCCACATCCTTGCAGTTTCTGCATACAGCAGTCTCAACAGGCTTAAGTGGTTCCTTGCACAAAGACTTGATTGATTGTAGCCACATCAAAGACAATTGTATAGTAAAACTCTCTTTTAGAAGTATGCAAAGAATGGTAAAAGATTGTGCGCTTTGGTAAATGAAGAAGTATGATATGTTGTTTTCATTTGTATTAACCAAAGGAAATTACCACAGTTGATGCTAGCCTTAAATGTGGGAACAAATTGAAGTCACTGGTCAGGACTCCTATTTCTCCAGAAACTAATAAAAAGCATAAACTTTCTTGAACATAAGGCGGAGCACACATGCTTTCCAGAACCATCTACAAAACTGGCATTAAGCAGTCAACATCTTCTATCTGAAACATACAGGAAACATCTGCATCATCTTAATTCCAATAGGCAGAGATACATGTAATCTCAGTTTAAACAGTACATAGTAAACAGAAGCATAGGTAGACTAGTTTACTTGCTATGCATATTGGATGAAAGGAATTTACATGAAGAAACCTTTTAGCTGAAACAGATGGGTTACCCCAAAATTTAGACCACCCATGACCATATCTGAGAGCAGTTAAGAAAACTGTGTCGAAAATTAAACAAAAATAGTTGTCACAGATCTGTTCTTTGTCCATCATTTTTGCTCTCAAAACAGTGTATTTAAAAGGACACCATCAACTTGGATCTGTTTAAAAAAATGAAAATAGTTTCAAGTAGTATACCCAACCATGAATCCCCCAGCCACAATCATCTTTGTTTTTGTTTTTAAATGGTTCTTTTTTCCTATGTAATTGTGAGAAATAGCTACATGATCAAAAGACAAAACTAACTACACAGAGGAAATAATGCACAGGGTGCTATGAAATGTACAGTGTAAATAAGGTGGGAAAATATATTTGTCAGAGACAGGAGGAAAATAGAATAATCGTGAATCAGTATGGTAGCCCCAAACCGGTCTTGCAAGTTGTGCTGTCCCAAAATGTGAGTATTTTCAGTGCCGGACCCCGGCACAGCTTCCCAGATACACTAGCTTGAGGAAGGATAAAACTCAAGGAGATGCACAGGCAACAGTTAACATCTTGCTGTTGTGAAGAAAGGACCTATTCCCATGGATAAAATTAATATACTACTTCAGAGAAAAGAATTTTGGGCCCAGGAAGATTAGCATCTTGCAGATTCTTCAGTTATTATAGGAAAGCTTCTAATCAGCCCAAGTGACAATTCATTAGAAGTACAAATGATAACATTGAGCCAGTATGGTTCAGTTTCACTCATCCATGCCCTAGGTGCTGATTAATTCTTGAGCAATCAAAAAAAGTTTCATTTGAAAGTCCTCCATGTACTAACGAACTGTGAACTTTAAAATATCTTGGAATACAGGTTGGACCTCACTGATCCGGCACTCTTGGGACCTGACTGGTCCCGAATCAGAGGATTTGCCAGACCAGGGAAGGTCCCTTCCCTCCTGGCCTGTGCTGCCACCCAGGTTAGAGCTCCAGCCCCCCGGGGCTCTCTAAATGCTGCCGGCCCTGCTTCTGTAGGGGTGGAGTGCCACAGCTGGAGCTCCGCAGCCAGGGGAGAGGTCTGCAGCCACCTGGTTCTGCATCTGGGGCCAGAGCTGCGCAGCCAGGGCAGAGCAGCCACCTGGCTCCACGACTGGGGCTGGTGTTGCACATTCAGGGCTAGGATGGAGGGCCGGGGCCAGAGCTCCGTGGCTGGGTACAGAGCTCCCTGTCTGCTTCTGGGGCTGGAGCTCCATGGCTGCTGCTGTGGCCAGAACTCCCCGCTGTGCTGCCTGTTCTCTTCCCCTCTTCCCCCGCCCACACACTGGGTTGCTGGTGCCCCCTAATGTGCTCCTGCCCCGCCACCAGACCTCCCTTTTCCTGGGCTTGATTCACCGACAAACAATACAGGTTGGACCTCACTAGTCTGGCAGCCTCGGGACCTGAGCAGTCTCGGATGAGGGGAATTTGCCAGACCAGGGAAGGTCCCCTGCCACCAGCCACCTCAGCCTGCCGCCTCCCCCCAACATCTCCTTTAGCCCCCCAATGATATGGCTGCTCCGGCCCCGCTGCCATAGCTGCTGCTCCAGCCCCACTGCCAGCACAGTAGCACACAGCACTGGCCTCACTGCTGCGGCACCAGCCCCACTGTCGGACAGCACGTGTCTCCAGTCAGGCTGCTGACCTGCCTCAGCCCCAGCAAGGCTGCCCTGGCACTGCTGTCGCAGCCCCAGCAAGGCTGCCGTGGCTCCATCCCCACTGCTAGGCCAGCACGCATCCCCTCTGAGGCTACTGTAGCACAACCCTCTTGTTGGGACGGCACACATGGGCTGCCTCAGCCCCAGCTGGGTTGCCAAGCTGCCTCTGCCATGCTACTTCTGCCAGGCTGCCGAGGCCCTGGCCCTGCTACCACAATCGTTGCCACATGTGGGGCTCTCAGCAGCCGGCCCTCCTTCCTCAGGGCGCTCTCATTCAGCAACATCCGTGGTCTGGATGGTGTTAGATGAGAGAGTACCAATTTAGGGAGGTGCAACTTGTATTGTGTTTTTCACCGAAACAAGATTGCTGGATGAACGGTTCCAAATTAGTACACTTTCATAAGCTGCAGAGAACAGTCCCCTTTAATTTTTGCTCAGAATGCTACCTGAAAAAGAAACTGATCCCCATAGACACTTCAGGATCATCTGCAAGTCATGAGAGACAACCAGCTCTTTCAGGGAACTGGAGTTTACGAAGGGTAAATCTACACAGCATGCTGATTTTGAAACAGCACGTCTACACTGCATGGAAGCCTCAATATGAGTCCGAGGCAGGCTTCCGTAATGTGGACATGCTGGAGGCCCAGTGGGGAGGCGCTATTTCAAAAAAGTAGCAGTGGCGCATCCACACTATTACACAGCAGTTCCAATAGCTATTTTGGATTAGGTGGTGTTCCTCATGAAATGAGGTTTATAGATTTTGAAATAAGCCATCCGTTATTTCAAAATTATTTCAAATTAATGGAATTGCTGTGTAGACTTACCCTAAACCACTCCAGACTTTTAACCTGAAAGAAATCTAAACTGCAGCCGCCTGGATTACCATTCCCGCCTTTACCACACACTGGGCTTTTGATTTGCTGTCATCTTGTGACTACCTTCAAGTGTGAGGTTCTCCCCAATAATTCAGAAATTAAAAGTTTTTAAAATGTATACAGTTGTATGTATAGTGCATCTTTTTCCTCCCAGAAACTGGGATTTTTGTAGTCATTTACCAGTATTAGAGGATTGTGGGGCATGTCCTCATAAGGGAGTAAAATTTAACTTGCAAGTTAATTAGTTTTCTTCTAGATACTATGTACAGCAATCAAACTTTTGACTTTTATGGCAAACATCTATTTTCCATTAAGGAAAATAGATATTGGCGTTCTAGTTGGAAATGTTATGTTTTTTACATTGATTAAAACTACTATTCCAGAAGAACCATTCATAAGGGTAAATTGAGAATGTGGCAATGCAGGTCCTGTCAGACAGTTCTGAGCCTTCTGGGCTCATCTAACCTAACGAATTGTGGGCACTTGATAGAAGAAGATATTAAAAAGGTAAGTCATATTTTTTTAGCTAATGCCTCTCATTAAAATGTGAGTATTCTGCATCAGTGCATCAAAAAGGAATAAGGTATATTGGTTCAAGTCTGGGAAAACATACAGGGGTGTGTGTGTGTGTCTATATATATATAGAGAGAGAGAGAGAGAGAGAGAGAGGCGCGCACACTCTCTCTCTCTCTCTCTCTCTCTCTCCATATTTTGTTACAAATGTGGAAAACTTAGAATGGAAATTACCAGGGTGTTTTTGGCAGAAACCCTTACTTGATATTTGTATCTTCTTATAATACAGAAATACCTGTTTCCGTGGGGGTGTTAAATCTTCTTGCGCTGTTTATTTTCACTGAATCTTGGCATAAATTATCCTACATTTTAAGAGTCCGCTAAGTGAATCTTTTCTTGTATCGCAGGCACATCTCATTGTAAAATATAAAGTAAAAGAAATATATATTGATACGTCACCTTTGAAATTATTGGTTGCTTGTCAAAGACCATGCAAACTTCAGCTGACTTACTGTGAACTCAAATTACAAAGTTTTTTAAAGCTCCTCTGAGTTGTGTGTGCTTTTCATGGTTTTATACTTTATGTTCCTGCCATCACAATTAGTTTCTTTTCTGTTGGAGCAACCTACTGTAAAACCCTTTTAAAACATTCTATATGTTTTCCATAGGTGGTGTCTCCTAAGTGTGTTCTTTCTTTTTAATTGTTATTTGTTGATTGAGCAATGACATCAGTGATATACAGTCCTGTCCTGTGGATGATGGGATGCGAGCAATTGACTAGTTTTCATCTAGAGGGGTGCAGCTCAAAACCAATTGTTTTTAGAGAACAATCCTGACGAGCTAGGGTCTTTTGTTACAATTCCAGAGATACTGTAGATATAATTGGATATAGGGTGAATTTTAAGCATTCTTTCTTTAAAAAAAAACAACAAAAAAAACCCCTAAAATTTTATGCTCCTCATTGCTTGCTGTGCGTATTGACTAAATTACCACTATTTTAAAATGTCCCATTTAGAAACTTGAAAACTTGTACAGTATGTAGGCTACTGATATCCATACATCACTGGCTCTTTATGAGATTCTTTGCTTTCTTTGAAGTGTAGTCACTTGTGAGCAAAAATTGAAAATTCATTTCCTAAGCATTATCTCTTCATCCTAGCTCTTGATTACCCTCTTCAAGATTTACAGTAACATACTCTGATTTGTCTGTCACCTCTGTTTGAGGTTCTCTGGACTCTGATATGCTCTGAGATTCACCAGTGTGTTCTGAACTTGAAAGGGTGTATTTTAGCAGTCTGCAATGCACTCCAAGATTTACCAATGCAAATATATTTTCTCAAACTCACTCTGACGCTAATTTGATGAGAACTTTGTGGATGTCTTCTCAGGCTGTTGATGCAGTTTGAACGTTATAAAGGTTGTTTTCAATAATTAGAGATATTCTGATATATTAGACTTGGTTAGACTATTCCTTTATGTTTATAGATATGACTAGGTAGTATAAAACCTCTTAAAATAGGGTCATCTGTCTTCTTACTCTCATTTGAACAATTTAGAAAATACCAAAATCATGTTCTTGATGAGTACTACACTCACAAAGATTGTATTCTGTACTATCAATTTCTTATGTAAGTAATTTTCTTTTTCAAAATGAGCAAATGAATCTAAGTGAAGTCTCTGTTTTAGTCTTATCTCTTGTGAATCTTATGTTAAGTATTAGTACATGGAACATTTATATAGTTTTTCGCTATCTCTGGACACTGTGCTGCAAGGATGGCTTATTTATTTAAAAGCTTTGTTTCCTTTCAGCGAGACTTAATGGCTTTTTCACTGTCTTCCAGGTTCTCATATTAACTAATATCATGCTGGGTATTTATCTCTTTGGAGCCTAATTATTTTCTATTATCCTCAACACGGAATGGAATTCAATTAAATGATCATTTTGGAACGCAGAAAGACAATTACATTTCAAGTAATTATTTTGGATCATGTTGGAGACACCAGCCATCCTTAAAACAAAAACAAAAAACATGAACACTGTTGGAGGAAGTCTTTGACATATATCAACCTATGCTCTTCATTCAGTATATTTCCCTATCTCCGTAAGTTATAAAGTTGTACATGTTACAATATATGTGACACAAATTGGTCGCAGTATTTTTTTAGCAATCCCCAGAGTTCTTACACAGAGAACATGCTCTCTGAGGGCTGATTTGGTTAAGATGTTCCATATCTGCCCTACTACCTTCCCCTCCCACTAATTGAATCTTCCTTTGAGATTTGAAATAATGTATACAAAAATCCCATATCTACTTTTGATGCATTTATATAATTCCATATAATATGCATTATTAGAAAAAGGATCTGGCTACAAAAGGTTCCGACTATCTGGGTATCCAATATAACTGCACAGATCAGTACTTAGTAGCCAGTCATTTATATGTGTACAAAACTATTTTTATGTAAACAGTGATCCTCTGTAAGAGGCATAAAGATGTACCCAAGTATGACATACTTTATCCTGTACTAATGCTTACATATCCATCTAGCTGTGCATAATAAGGCTTGACTTGCATTGGAAGGAAATTGGCTACATGAGTTGGCTGATTGCTTGTTCTTTCAGTGTCAACAGAACCTCAGAATGAGATTGCAGCCTTAAATGCACTACTTTGTATATTCTTAACATATATTGGCCATCAAACTTTTGTATTTTTCTTTTCTTTGTCCCTGCCTCTGCTTTGTCATCTCTGCATTTTACTTCTTCTTGCTTCACTGAATTTGTTAGATGTGCATAGGATTCTACCTTGCTTGAAGGCAGTGTTATATTTTTAATTGCAGTATTAATAGTTAATTATAATAGCTGAGAATTTAGTTCCCTAAATGATCGGCATGGGAGCAACCCAGAACTAACTGGTGAATTCATCTTGAATTTATGTGTGTATTTCAGGCTTTAAACTATTCTATAGTGTGGGGACTTTTTAAAATGTATTTTGAGGTACCTAAATAATTGATGTTTACTCTGTGATCCATATGGAAATGAATGTTGCTTATAAATTGTACTGTTTCTACAAAGGTCACTTACATATTAAGAGTAGGAGCACTAATGACTCCTTATGCTTAAAATAGTTAGTTTTAAAAGTTTTTGAAAATTTCACCAGTCAGACTGAAAACATTTG
Organism: Rafetus swinhoei; assembly: GCA_019425775.1. Lineage (NCBI taxonomy): Eukaryota > Metazoa > Chordata > Testudines > Trionychidae > Rafetus > Rafetus swinhoei. The sequence continues at coordinate 314,460,217 of CM033437.1, forward strand.
CGTTTCATTTCTGCCTACACATTTTTGTGGGAGAATTTTTTGTTGTTTTCTGTTTTGAGAAAGTAATAATACAAAGAAACTATATTAACTGTTTTGAATAGTTCTATAGCTGTCATAACAAGGTTGAAAGCGGAAGTAGTGGGTAGAAATAGCTGCCACTGAGGTGTGACTTGTAACTGTTTTATTGGAATATTAATTTTAATGTGTCCAAGTTAGTGGCTGAGTAAATATCTCACACTACTAATTTAATAGGTTTTTCCACAGACTTGTAAAGAGTCCTCCAAAATCTTTTCTTTAGTTGAACTTTCTAGGATGCTCTTCTGCTGAACTTGATATGAATGGATTGAGAGGAGAGTCATGCATGTTTCACAGGAGGGAGCCCTGTCCTGATATAACTTGTAACTGCCTAATATTTGCAGGAGATCAGGGGTATATGTCTACATTGCAACAAAAACCCCTCAATATTTGTGTGGCTGGCCTGGGCCAGCTAACGTTCTCTTGGGCTGTAGGGTTAAAATTGCAATGTAGACATTCAGACTCTGGATGGAGCCTATGCTCTGAGACCCAACTCCTTCGCAAGGTGTCAAGCCTGAGACTGGTCGTCTACACTGCAGTTTCTAGCCTCACAACCTGAATCCTTTAGATGTCCTGGTTTCCGATATTTCGTGCCTCAGTGTTTTATTTATATTTATACCCAGAATGTCTCCCTGCTCATGGGACGGGGAGCTTTATGTGTGTCTAGTCCAATTACAGATAACAGAATTTAAATGTTGTATTGCTACTTCGTTTCTTTTTTTGCAAGTCAGCAATGCTTTGGATTACTTATAAAACTTCATTTCCATAATTTTCTCATCCAATTATGAAGTCACAATGCAGATTTGCCACTAACAGAACAATTTTGCCATTTTAGTTTCAAAGACTTAATGAATCCTTCTCTTTTTAAAATGCTTTATTTAACTTTTAAAAAGTAGGTGTTGTGGAATTACTTGTCATTTAGGATTTGGTATGCATAGAAATCAGGCCAGTTTTTATGGCTTGGTTATCTCTGATTTTCACACGTCCACAAATTGAAAATACATTGGATTGAGAAGTTTTGACTTCAGTACTTACTATTTTCTGTATTTGCTAGGAAGGTAGCAGTTCTCTTGCACTAGCGGATGTACATTTAGTGAGATTACAGTGACTAGCATTTGAAGATGAAATAGGTTTAATTTGAACTTTTTATGCAAAGATACAGAAATAGCTAAATGTTTCCTGATTAGTGCTACTAAACTCCAAGAGGATTTTTAATCTTGTCCTAAGGTGGGATTCTGTCTGCCTCATAATGCAACTCTAATTAGACATTTGCTTCTGGTCTTTATGGAGCTTTCAACAAGGAATTGAAGACCTCAAGATGTGAAATCACAAAGTGATCTTAACACAGTTGTGTTTGTGATGCATATCGGCTTTGTTTTCTTTTTGTTAAAGACTTGCCCTGCACCCTGTTGTAAATTTGCTAGATGTAATGTTAAAACTTTGTGTTGAAGTCATGAACAATGAAATGCACTCAAATTATTTATCCTAGGAAGGCCCTACAAATGAAAATGTGCAGTTGCGACTTCAGGTGTCACAGATACCATCTAGGCCAGATTTTTTTAAACCACATTATACAGATTCATGTTATGTTGCCATTACCCTGCAGGGATGCTTACACGGATTTCCTCTTGCTTTTATGTTCATTAAAGGGGTAGGAACTGAGCCCCTGGTTTGATAAACTAAGTTGGGTAAACAGCTCTGATTTACATCATGACCCTGTAGCCCTGGGGATTAATGCTGGTGAGGCAATATATGTTAGCTTCTTTATAGCAAGTTGCAAATTTGCAAGACTTTATGTAAGAATAGGCCTGTGTACCAACTGACAGCTATTCTACAATGAAAAGGTAACCTGTTACTAACCATTTTCAGTAAGGCTTCATATCCTTTGCATAAAACATGTCATATTTTATAGAAAGAGTGCCATGACAGTTAATGGGGTAGTTCAGATAGGTATTCTCTTACACGACTCTTGCTGTGAAGGAATTTTCAGCAACATTGAGATTAATCTCCTAGAACTATCTGCACTGACTGGTTGAGAATAAACATAAAGAATGAGCATGATAAAGGGTTGATATGTAATTTACATTAGGGTTTCATGGCACTGATAAAATAATTACTTTATTTTCCTCTTCCTCCTTAGAGCATGCAATTTTGTACCAAGGAACATTAAAAATGTGTATTTTATGACTTGGACAGATTTAGTGGAGAATTGCAAAAGTTTCTAAATGGGAAGAATGCTAGAGAAGTGAAAAATGAAAAAATAATCTTGTCATTTTAAATTTGCTCCTCTTTAAATATAAAGGTAGCAGACTATAACAGTTTGTTTTTAAAGCGTTGGACAGGTGCTTGTTTTTTACATTATCTATATACATCTAACTAATTTATAATACATAGAGGATTCAAGGGTTACGCTGATTGTATGAAAACACCATAGGATAGGGTTGGGTTATATCAAATAAAATCGTGTGCAGTGACTTTGGCTTTGGGAGTGGCATTTCTAATTGGTAGTTAAATGCATTAGAATATGATAAAGTTTCAAGTAACTACATGTGATCAGCCACTGTCTTTATTACCATGCATTAGGTAATAAGGGGTTTTTTGTACTGCCTACTTTTTATAATTTTCCTGTCAATTGTGGTGCACTTCTCCAAAATACACAAGAATCTTCCAGTGCAAATAAGATAGAGGATTTGAGAAACTTCTTTAGCAACGTCTACTTATGGAAGTAAGGGTTCTGATAATCTTTATTACATATAGAATGGCTGATTTTTACATTTTCAATTTAAAAGTGCAAAATGTCATAGCTTCACTGCATGTGTTTTTAAATAAAAAATGGAACATACAGGATGTCAAAATGGAACATACAATATGTCATAAAATGTGTTATTGAAGTCCTGCTTAAGAATAAAATTAGATAGTCCGAAGAGGTTTTAAGGCCCATAGCAGCTAGTTGGACACTGGTTCACTCATTCCCAGACTTTTAATTTGTGTTCCTTCTTTACCCCGTCTGTACCACACCTCTACTTGCCCAGAGTCAGGGATGGAAGGGGGGACACAGAGGAGTAATGAGCTGAGGTTGGAGCCACAGATGAGGGCGGGAGTGGAGCCTCATCTAGGTGCTAGGACCATAATTCATTGCAGGAACAGAGCCTCAGCTGGGAGCTGGAGCAGCAGCTGGGGGTGGGAGAGGAGCTAGCAGCAGGGGTCAGGAGCAAAGCAAGACCCCCCATGGGGTCTAAACTGGTCCCCAGCTATGCTGCCCTGAACTTCCTCAGATGGGGACCTTTGCTTTAGCTTAATATGCTCCATTTCTATTGATGTTCTTCCTGAATCTGCTTTTGAGTCCCATCTATTTAAAAAATAGTTTTTAAAAATGTTTTTCTCACAGGATCGTATACAGATATAGTTTATTTAATTAAAGAATGCTTTTTAAATGTAGACAAATGAAGAATATTAAGAAATATGGACTGTATGAATAAGCAAATTAAAGCAAGATTTATGATGACCTGGTTATAAAATTCTCACATTGGTGGCTTGAATGCTCAGTATGTTTTCCACTTCTTTGTCTGATTGTAGTGTAAAGACTCCTATTGATTCAGTGGACATTGGATAGGGTCCTTAATTAATCACTGCACTATTGGTTACTTTGGGCATTGAAGGGCTATTTTCTCTGTACAGGCAGTCCCCAGGTTACGTACAAGATAGGGACTGTAGGTTTGTTCTTAAGTTGAATTTGTATGTAAGTCGGAACTGGTACATATTGTAGGGGAAACTCTAGCCAAACTTTTTTTTTTTAGTTTTGGATAGCATAGGGAAGGGTTAACTCCCCTCTAATGTTTGTTTTGCTGTCTGTTCCCCTGTTCAGAAGATTTCACATCACTTTCTGTCCCTGTGACAATTGGATTTTGAATATTTTGGGTTGTCTTGGAAAGAAGGATTGGCGATAAAGCTTTAGTGGAGACACCTTTTTCCCATGATAACTCTTACAGGAGTGAATTTCCCTTCCTAGGGGTAGATTTCCCCTCACTTCCTGTTGTCTCAAGGACAGGAAATGAGATTAAATCTTTCTAATGAGGATACAGACAGCAGTAAAACCTCAAGTGGCTCTAACCCCACACCAAACTAACCAAAACTAAAAAAAAAAAATAAATTTGCATGGAGTTCTACTTTAAATGCAACTTGGACAGATGTTTGTCTTAACATATTCTTTATTTTTAACTGTGCATGTAAATGCTTAAACGTTTCAAATACTGTACAGTACTGTACAGTACAACCTTAAACAATCTTGGTAGAGGATGATGGACTTGTTGGAGAGGATGGGACTGGTATTAGAGAGTCAGAGTCTGATTCTGTTGCTGAGTCAATTTCTTGAAGTAGGCATCAAGGAGGTTTGTTTAGAGCTTTTTTCTCATCATAAATAGCCCTGTAGCATCTCAGACCTTCGGTAACTGTGCGGTAAACTTTTTCAAACCTCTCTGTATCAGGATCTTGCTCCTCTAACTTTGCCATTCCTGCTTCAATAAGACGAAAAGCATCAGCTAACTCTTTTGTAGAAAATTTTTTCAATTGTGGAGTTTCTAGGTCCTGGTTTTCTTCCTAGATTCTATCTGCTGCTCTAGTTCCATAAGGTCTTCATTGGTTAGTTCTTTGCCATGGGAGTCGAGTAACTCTATGATATCATTTTCAGTGATGTCCAACTGCAGTTTATTACCAATAGCAACCACAGTTTGCCTGGTTTCGGCGATTTCATCATCTGTAAACCCCAGAAATTCTTCTGTGAATTGGGGGCACAATTTGTTCCAAACTCCTCTCATATTTGTCTCTTTCACTTCATCCCAAGCATCAGCAATATTGTTGATGGCATCATAAATGTTATAACTTTTCCAGAAATCCCTTAAGGTCATCTCATCCTTTTGGGTAGCCCTGACCGCTTGTGAGAATGTCCTCCTTAAATAATAGGCCTTAAAGGAGGCTATGACTCCCTGATCCATTGGCTGAATTAGTGATGTGGTGTTGGGGGGTAGAAATACCACCTTTACATTGGGGTGCATGTCATCTAAAGTGTTTGGATGTCCAGGGGCATTGTCAAGGAGAAGGAGAATTTTGAAAGGAATGTTTTTGCCCAAGCAATAACGTTCAACAGCAGGGACAAAATGGTTCAAAACCATTCTTCAAACATAGCAAGTGTAACCCAAGCCTTTGAATTTGCCCTCCAAATAACAGGAAGAGATGCCTTAGTGACATTGCGTAGTGCCCTCGGATTTAGGAAGCGATGCACTAGCAAAGGTTTCAGCTTTAAATCCCCAGATGCATTACCCCAAGTAATAAAGTCAGCCTGTCCTTTGATGCCTTATGTCCTGGTGCACTTTTTCCTCTTTCGAAATGTATGTCCTCTCAGGCATTTTTTCCAAAACAAGCCAGTTTCGTCTACATTAAAGATTTGTTCTGGCAAATAGCCTCCATCAATAATATCTTCCAATATCTTGGGAAAAGAACTTGCAGCACTGACATCGGCACTCGCTGCTTCACCTTGAACTTTAATATTATGCAAATTTGTTCTTTTTAAAGCGATTGAACTAACCCTTACTTGCAACAAATTCTTCATTGCAATCACCTTCACTTGCTGTACGAGTAGCTTTTAAATCATTGAAAAGGCTTCGAGCCTTTTCTTGCACTAAAGAAAGACTGATAGGTATATTACGCTGATTTTGGTCTTCTATCCAAATTGTCAGCAGCCTTTCCATCTTGATAATTAAACCACTGCGTTTCTTGGTAATAATCGTAGCGTTCATTGGGGTATGGCCTTTCACATGCTCCATTATTCTACCTTTATCTTTTAAAATTGTTGCGATTGTTGACCTACTGTAACCACATGCTCTGCCAATGGATGATGGATTTTCACCTCTCTCTGATCTCTTTATTATTTCTACTTTATCTTCCATGGTGATGGTTTTTCTTTTCTTTGCTGTATCACCAGCACTTGCATCAGATTTGTGTTTTGGAGGCATTGTTGCAGGGTGCAAAAAAACACTGTACAGTATGTACTGTACACAGGTTCTGGTCAGCGGGACACCGGGCCCAAGGCACCTTTGTTTTGAAGTCCGGCTGGGCCGATTGTCAGGTGCAGGACCTTCACAATAGAAGAGGCAGTGGAGTTACACGCCTAAGATGGTGCCTGTGGAGGCTTGGGGCACGTGGTGAGGAGTTGGGCTACCCAGTGATGGTGGGGGGGGGGGGGGAGTTCAACTTTATTGGCGTGTTGGCGCCTGTGGAGGCTTGGGGCACGTGGTGAGGAGGAGTGACTGTGATGGGGAAGCCGACCCCGCACTTACTCCGGCCGCCGGGAGGGGTGGCCAGCCCCTCGGGGCGGGGGAAAACAGGCCAGCGGTCCCCGCCGGGCCAGGGGAGTCGGGGAACGCCGTCCTCCGTGGCACGCAGGCGGCGGAAGGCGGGGAGGTAACCCGGCCGGCAGTAGGACCCAGGGGAGCGGGGTTTGACGCCGGGAGGAAGCCGAAGCCCGCTATGCGGGGAGTTTAAAAAGCGGCCGAGAGAGGCCAAGGGGAGGGGGGGAGAGACAGGAGGCCGGAGCTCGGGCTGTGGCTGCCGGCAGTTCCTCCTTAATAGGAGGAAGGTGGTGAGGAGACCGGAGAGCCCCAGCGGAGGCCGAGGCCGTGGCCGAGCAAGCTGTGAGGACGGAGGCCTCGCTGCTGCGCAGTTATACTAGCCGCGGATGCAGCGAGGACCTCCGTTCGTAACTACGGATCCGACGTAAGTCGGATTGACTTAAGTCGGGAACTGCCTGTACTCCTTGTTTTGCAGTTTACAGCTTTTAAGTACATTAAACTTCTATATAGATGATTTCTTTTAAGAGGGCAAATTTGTAATACTGTTTTGTTCCTTGGACCTTTTCACCTTCCACTCAAGAGTAACTATCCAAAGTAGTAGTACTTACTGGAAGTTTGGCATATGGGGAATATTTTTATGTGCCGTGTGCACATATTTTAATATAATGGTCTTTTTCCTGTTATCTGAAATTAACTTCCTGTTTCTTAACATCTAGAATACAGAAACTTTACCTGATATTTCATTTTTCAGAATGAAGCATTGTATGTTAATTTCATGTTTTCTTTTACTGATGTCAGATACTTCCGTGATGCAGAATGAAAATTATATAAACGTATATATAAACATATATATAGATTTGTATAAAAAAATCAGTTTTAAATTCTGTGTAATGTTGTACCTCTCTTTTACATTACAGGTCTATCAAACGGTTTTGGAGATGGAAGTAAAGAGACAGAGTTAGATGATGCTCCAGGAAGAAAAATTGAACCTCATCGCCGCTGTGCATCTGAATCTAGCATATCCTCCAGTAATAGCCTTTTATGTAATTCAAGGTAAAAATTGACTATTTTTGCCCTTTCAGAATATTTTGAGTGTATATAAAGAACTATGATCATGTACCAGCAGACTAAAAAGTGTGCCCTAAAACTAGTGCAATAACAAATACATATCTGGTTTAAAAATATTTTTTAAATTGTCATCTTTAGGTTTCAAAATTAACACAACATTGAGGTAGATGGGGCAGTTCACATCTTTTGGAATCATTTCAGGTTTTCTGAAAAATCGGAACGTCAGCACTTCCTCTGTTTACACTAAGTTCATGTTTTGTAGGTTAACACAACCATTTGGGCTAGAAACTCTCCCCCTGCCCACCTTTTAAAGAAGGCATAAATTCTGGAGCCCAATTCTGCAGCATGAGGTCAATTACACAGTAAATTCCCTGGCCGTAGAACGAGGGAGTAATTCATGCAATGACCATAGTATTTAATTGTATTTCTTGAAATGATATGTCCATATGAATCCACTCTCATTTCTCAACCTTTCTCCTTTTCTCTTTTTAAGACTTCCTGAATTAGAGTTAAGAAATAAAAAGGCAATTGTGCTACACCCATGTTAATACAGGTTGTAGCTCCAAAAACCGGCATTCTATGGTCTGACATGCATCGTCCAGCAGGACCACGGATGCTTCTGGGCCAGACAGCTGGGAGCCTAAGGGCAGAAGGGCCATCTGGGGCTGGGGTAATAGGGTCAGCAGCCCAGTGGGGGCAGTTTAAGACTGGAGCTGGAGTCCTGTAGCAGTCTCTAACCGCACGGGGATGGGCCAAAATCCCCCAGCAACACAGATTAGCATAGGGCTAGCGCCCCGCTGCAGTCCCTGGGAGTTCAAGGTTGTGGTCAGAGCTCTGCAGCAGCACGGGAGTGGAGTCCCCCAGCAGCTTCCTGGAGCATGGGGCTGGGGCACTGCGGCAGACCCAAGGAGTGTGGGGATGGAGTTGAGCCCCACAGCAGCACAGGGCCAGGTCTGGAGTCCCGCAGCAGCCCTCTGAAGCACAGAGCCAGAGCCCCACCGCTGCCCCCAGAAGCACAGAGCTGGAGCTGGAGTGTCTGCTGCCCAGAAAGCTGGCAGAAGCTAGGCAAGCAGCCCAGCCAGGTTGGGGATGGGAGAGGGCGAGGCAGGATGCCTGCTAGGGCAGCCTGCCAGCAGCAGGCGATGGGCTTGGAAGTTGGTGGCGGGAGACCTCTCTGGTCTGACACATTCTCTTGTTCAGGAATGGTCAAGTCCTGACGGTGCCAGACCAGGGTGATCCAACCTGTAGTCTATGTCCTGAAGTGGATGGAATGGGTTTACATGTGTCTTCACTTGAGTCTGCTTGCTTGAAAGTTCCAAATTTGCTCAATAGTGATGCATATTTCCCGTGAATGTGATTAGCTATGGCAGTCATCTGGAAAAACCAGAGTTGCTTTAATAAGTAACCATTTTTCTGTTGTGTACTCTTAAGTCCAAAATCAGTATTGGACTACAGATGAGGATAGCATTAATATGTTTATGACTCAAGATTTGATTTACATAGGAAAATTTCACATTGCATTCCTTGAACAAGAGTAGTAAGTTGTGGATGCAATTCAGAATAATTTCTGGTCAAATAGCTTAAATCTTTAATGTGAAAATACAGGAGTGCACAAAATGTATTCATGGGGAAATATTTTCCTATATAAGGAAAAATTGGTAAAATGGAAGCCCTGCACTTTGAATGCATAAGAAATCTAGAAAATAAGCTTGTTCTCCTTTGACAGAAGAAAACTTTCAGACCTTTTCAATAATATATAAAGAAACAGGATTTTTTTTTAAAGGCTTTTTTTTTCTTTACCTGTCAGTTGTAAGTGATGTTTTTTAACTACCTGAAAGTAGATGTGCATTTCAGAATGATAACCATGTTTTCTTTTGTTTCACTTAAATGTTTCATTTAAAAAAGTAAACACACCATATCCTGATGATATTTTCCCAGTTTAACCAATGATGTAGTGAAATATTTAGTGGAGGCATATGACAATTTTTTACTGTTTCACTGAAATGTATTCCAGAGATTTCAAATATATTTCTTCTAGTTCAGAGATGTTTCTGAACATCACTTTTTAGAATGATGGAAAAGGAACTATTATCTAGTCAATCTTCTTTTGCATGTCAATGCAAGTAGAGTCAATCAGTTTGTTCTTGTTGTCCTGCTATACCAAAAGAAAAACAATTGATGTGGTTTTACTGTGGGTGCAACTTTATTATTAGATATTGAGGACTACCTTGAGATAAAAGTGTACAGTGCTGGTAACTCCATGATCACTCAGTATGTACCTGAAAGGCTTCTGCTAGCCCCTTTTGCCATTTCATCCATGTCTCCAGTCAGCCTATTACTGGGACTTTACTATCCCCTCCCGGTGCCCCTTTCAACCCCTCCCCCTGCAGAAAGAAAGTTAAGGTGGGCTGTAAGAAAGGGGAGGGAGATTGGCTCCCCTTCCATGCTAGTCATAGGAGCCTCAAATTCCCCTTTCCTTTTAATAAACACCTCCTTTTAAAATTCTTTGCCAAGCCATTTATCTGATCATTGTACTCCATAGAGAAGAGATACATACACTGGAAATTTACATAATGAGTTACAGAATCATAGCCTAATTCCTGTTCCTAGTAACCACAATCAAATCTTTCCTGAACCCGGAAGGTGAAAACCCCCCTACTTCACCTCAGCCAATTTGGTGGTTGGGAAAAATTCTTTCCTAGCCCATCAGTAAATGAGTAGCTAGTGTGATGCCCAAAACAGGTCCTGAGCAAACCTGGTACTTTGATGCCAAGAAGAGGGTGGGTGCTGCTCTGCCTGGTCTGGGGAAAAGGGTCTTCTTCCCGGGGGGAGGGGAGGGCTTGCCCTTTTCAAGTCCCCAGCCCCTCCAGTCTCTGGAGGATAAGTCAGCATCTCCATGCTGGCCCACTCCTTTTTTGTAACAGCCTCTGAGCCACTCTCCCACCTTCTGTCTGCCCTTAAAGTGTTACTCCCTTTCCTCTGGCAAGCCAGACAGTGGCCCTCCTTGCGTAAGATGGGTCCATTCATTCTGTGAAAATGAGTAGTAGTTTTTGTAGTGACATATGAGTACTATATCTTAAATTCCAAAGATTTTGATGGGAGTGAAGGAGAGCGAGCATGCAAGTTTCCCAGTAACATTTAATATGTTAATTTAATACCTTTGCAGTTTTAGTTTGCCAAAGTGTGGTAAAGGCAAACCAGCGCTTATACGAAGACACACCTTGGAAGACCGAAGTGAATTGATATCATGCATTGAAAATGGAAACTACGCAAAAGCAGCAAGAATTGCAGCTGGTAACTATAATAATTGCATTCTAAAATATTATATTATTGTACATATTATAAATATGTATTTTGCCGAGCTACTTAGGGCTAAATTCTGACATCCTTATTTGCATTATTTAGTTTCTTACTCAACAAGTAACCTGTTGATTTTACTGGAGAAGTCATGGTTTAATAATCTGACCAAAGAAAGTACAAATTTTGTTTTGGAAAATTTAATGTTTTTAATTTTTTTAAAGAAATTAAGAGCAACAGCTGATAAAATCTGGTTTTGCTTTATTCATGCAAGTAGTCTCTGAAGTAAATAAGGCTACTGAAGTAATGCAAGCAGAGTTTGGTTCAAAATCTTATCTACTATTGTATTCTGTCATCAAGCATATTAAATATTTAGTGCATAATTAAAGTATTAATGTATGTATCTGTCTCTTTGTGCTTATTTTTATATGAATTTGTGTGTCATGGTTAAAACCATATAAATATGGGAAGTGGAAGTACAGAATTGAACACAAGGTCTAAGTAATGCACCATTACTGTAATTATTTATTTGGAGAATTTAAAGGCATTTGCTATACTTGATGGCAGAATGGTGTTTCACACATATTAGTGTTGTATAGATTTATACATTCAACAGATTGATGCCAAACAAAGTAATAACTCAGTAGTCTGAGGAAATAATAGGTCTGGTCATGGCATAAACATCTAACAAGTATAATAGGTTGTGAAAAATGGTTGAATATTTTGTTCTTGATCAGTTTCCTTTTTTCATGTTATTGCATGGCTTATTGTTTCCTTCCCATCTCTTCCACCCTCAACCCCACAGCTTCTCTATTTCAACAGCTATTAGCCAGTAATTTTACATTTTGTTTTTCTATTTTGAATTGTTTCTTTCACTTACTTTCCTTTGTTAACACCCAACTCTGAGTTGTATGTTGCTTGCTCCTCCTCCTGTCTCTACTCTGATGAACTGGTGAGCTGTGCTGAAGTAACTCACAGGCAAGTGCCATTTAATAGAGCCAGAAGAAATACTGAATTGGTATTTATTGCTGCACTTTCTCTGACATGAGGTAATTTCAGCATCTTTTGCTGATCATTGTTTTTGGTGTCTTAGGGAAATGCGATAGAGAGGGAGATGTAGTGAAATGTCCTGTTTCTATCCAATGAGCCACAACAAAAGTTAACTCAGAGGCCATAGTTTGGTTACCTATTGTATGCTACAGTTCAGTACAAAAAAAGTTAACACACAACTTTCATTATTGAAGAGTGAGATTTTCAAAAGTGACCAGCAATTTTGAGCTGTGTAGATTTTTGGCCAAAACTGCTATGTCTTTCCAGTCCTGATATTTTTCAATGTGTTTGTGCTCTGCTTTTTCTGAAAATGGGACACCTTTAAGGAGTCTCAAGTTGGACATCCAGTACCACTTGTGAAAATGCTAACCTAAATGCATAAAATAGAACTAATGGCTCACACAGAAACCTTAATGGAGGCAAAGTGCATTTGGTGTATTTTTTGAATAGCTTATGCTGTTTTAACAGTTTCAGAACTGCCAAGAATATTTACTACACATGGAATAAAACAACCCCGAGGCACAACCTCAACAACCTTAGCACAGTATTTTGAAATGCTGAAATTTTCTACTGGAATATCTTTTTATATTGATCTATATCTGTAATCCATTATAAAATGTAATGAATTTCGGTGTATTCACAATGCACACACTGATGATGGAAATAGGTAATGGACCCAATTAAAGTGCATTCTGATTCTAGAGATTTCATCAAATCTGGTAGTACCACCCACTTCAAGTAAAGGGAATAACTTTGAAACCTGTACTCTTCCTAAAATCAGAATAAATTTTCAAGGTACCTCTTGCGTGAATGTAGAATACCAATGCCCTCCATATACGAATTATTGATATAAAAATCAACTAGGGATGTTAACATGTACTTGTGTACAGGGTTAATTGATAAACCTGGCCTCATCAGTTAACCCACATGGTTACACACAACTGCCTTCCCCCCTCTGCCTAGCATGATGTGCTGCCACTTTGAAATGCACAAGAGCCCCTGCTGCGAATTCTTGTACATTTTATAGCTGGGATGCCCGCATTCTACACCAGTATTCAACTGCTTTAACCATCCTTTCTCTCCTTTGCAGTCCTCTGCATCATTTGCTATACGCCTTACTTACCAGCTGATCCTGGGGTCTGTGGAAATGCCGTGCTGGAACCATCTTGGGAGTCCCCAGCAGACCCCAGGCTCCGCGCGCGGCAGCGCCACACAGCTGATCCCGGGATTAGCTTTGCGGCGCTGCCCCTTTGAACGCCACCTCAGCGTTTCAAAGGGGCAGCCACACAGCGGATACCCAGATCAGCTGTGCAGCGCTGTCCCTTTCAAACACCGAGGTAGTGTTTCCAGTGGGGGCTCTTGTACATTTCAAAGGAGGAATGCAGAAGTGCCTATCGACTAGTCGAGTAATCAGTGGAAATTCCATCAACTGCTCAACTAGTAAACTAACCGTTACTTAACATCCTTATTCTGTACATACGAGGGGGAGGAAGCCTGACACAGATGTATTGCATTTTCCTTGTCCAGTCATGCCTCCAAACTGAGTTCCTCTGGGTGGTGTTCCTCAGATGCATTTGAGGAGCAGTGGGTGCTATCACAGGCTCTCTGCCCAATGTTCCATTCCAGTTATCTGATTTTTGCCATGTGACACTTTCATTTCCATCCCTGTTTTATCATTTGTTGTCCTCAAGAAAAATAGCTAGTGGTAGCTCAGGTCCCCATCACTCCTTTCTGCTAAGGTATCTAAATATTGGCAGGTATCTAGCTATGGGCAGGCTTATGCACATAATTTTTCCAGAACCACAGTAGCGCACCATCTTACTTCTTCAGATGTCTGATGTACAACAGCTGCCTTTGTTACACAAACCTGATTCATCTCCACAGCAGATCCAACCTGTGGACTGAATAAGACAGGTTCTGTGGAAAAAAATAGTGTGCAATCATGTTAATTAAAGTCTGTCTTGCAGGCACACACAAGGGCTACAGCCCCAAAAAATGTTTCCCACCCCTGCTTTAGCCTATTTTCACAAACTTAACCTCTTCTACTTATTCCCTTCAGCCAGTCCTAGTCCTGTCTCCCTTCCCCACTCAACTTCCTTTTCCCAGTCCCATTTTCCTTGTGTACCCAGTCTGTCTCCACTCATCTAGCTCACATCCCTGTCCCAGTCTCCTTGCTCACCCAATTACCCTTCTCCTATCCCAAGTCTAATCTCTCCTTCCCTTCCTCCCCACATTTACTGGCTCCTCATCTGATCTATCATACAGCTTCCTCCACATTGTCTGGGTGCAACAGGGAAGTCACTGGGAGCACAGGATGGACAGGTCTTCACTAAAAGCTGGTAGAAGTTCAAACATGCTTAGTGAGCACTGAATCTTAAAGAGATTTCAGCTGCTTAAATTAAAGTTTCTACTGTGTGTGTGTGCGTGCGTGCGTGCGTTCGTTCTCCCCAGAGTCTTATAACTTGGCTAAATGTGAGTAGATTTTCACTGGGATGACAAAACGCACATCCCTAACACCCAGGGTACCTCCAGTCAAATTTCAAGTCCTTGTTCCAAAGTAATAGAGCTTTTCAAAGTAAAAGTCACCACAAATTTTTTTAGCATTAGCAAAACTAAGTATTTTCACTAGTCTTTCTCAGAAATGGCTATATTGTTTTAGCTAAAACTAAAAAGTTTTGGCTTTTTTTTTTTTTTTTTGTGGTAACAGAAAATTACTGACCACGCATTTTGTATAGCATCCCAGTCACCAAAGTATATAAGTGCTATTATAAGAAGTAGTATTCATGAGACTTTACTGTTGGTTATGTCCTGTGAATTTTCTCAGAGGAAGACTTACCACATTACTCCACATATATGCAATAAGAGCATATACATATTCTTAGCTTTAAATCATTTTATTTTCTTTTATGTTGACTTTGCAGCTGAGAGAAATGTGAGTTTCTTTACTGTTTTCCTTGTGTTAGCTTGTTCTAAGAAAAGACCTTATACTGTTCTTCACATAAGGGTAATAGATTTAGTCCTGTGTAACTTTCAGTTAGGCTATAAAATATTGCCAGATTTTGTGTCTAAAATATATATTTTGTTATAAGTATATATTTAAATATATCTAGGTCCTGTATCTGCAGTATTTAGGATCCTAATGAAGCTCAAGATGGGAGTAAGAGGGGAGCAGTAGAGAATCTACTTAAACCAGTTTATCTGTTGATCATGTTGGAAATGACTGACAATTTTGTTAGATTTGAGATCTTTCCAAAATTATTCTCTAGTAATTAGCACAATTCTTTCCATAACCAACCTCTTGAAAGAGTAGTGTATGTTCTCATCAGAGCCCTAAGTTGTATGGCTATCTTTATTGTTCTCGTGACTTATGTACTGAAGAATACTGTATGTCTTTGACAAAGTATGTTAATATCGCATAACATTTTCTTAATTCTTTTTCCTGTTTCTCAAAAAAATCTGCAAAAGTTGCATGTGAAGAATATAAATGAGAAGATTTTTTCTTTTCTCTGAAGGATCAATGGTTTAGTATTTAAAAAGTAGGATTTTGCCATCAGAAATAAATCAGTTTATTGCAATCAAAGGCTGATCCAAAGCCCATTGAAGTCAATGATGAGACTGCTATTGACTTCAGTGAGCTTTGGATCAAGACTTTTAAAAACTGCCTGAAAAACTGCCTTGGGTTCTGCTTTTTTGCTTAGATTGATGTTGCAATAAATCATATTGTGTTGTGTTCCGAGAGCTTTAAAACTTCTGACATCTTGATCATGATGTGGTAATGAGTAGGTGGCATCAAGGTTATCAGTATGGCCAGTACTGAGTGCCTAAAGTTAGTTCCCAAATAAGTAGCCTGACTTTTTGGAAGTGCTGAGTATCAACATTTCTGAAAATGAAGTTAAATTGATTTAGATGCCCTCATTTGAAAACTTTGTCCAAGAAAATATATCAGAATACTACTAGAACTATTCTGTTCTAAAAGTGTATATTACCCTCTGACTTTCTACAGCATCTCCTGGGTAATACTTACACTCAGAAAATAAACTAAGTCCATAGGAATTTTGTAACAACCTTCTTAATTTGTACTGGATGAGAAGCATGTTAACATGTTTTAATGAGAAACAGCCATTTCAGATCCTCCTTAGAATGTCAAAAGATTCTCCTGCTAAGTATGGCCCTAACACCTGAAAATTGAAAATGACTGACTGATTTCTCATAGCTTTTTTTGGTGCTCTTATCAAGAGTTTCACCCATTAGGGTCTCAACCATCCCGGGAGGTCTGAGTTTCTTAATTTTCTGGTTCTGAGTCCCAACCTACTTTCCCACATAAAAAATAAGATTCAGAACCCATCAGAAGAATCTCTTTGTCCCTGGCTCCCTAATCCCTGTTCACACTCTCATTCCTGTAGATCTTTGAGTCCCATCTTCTCTCTGATCTGTGTCTGCCTTATGCCCTGCAGTCAGTCTGTCTTTTTCCTTTCTTCCAGTGGTGATTGCCAGGGAAATGGAGGGGAACTGAGAGAACCAGATGGAGGTAGCTTTAGTCAGCCTCAAATGTGTATTGTGCTCCGTGCAGGGGAGAAGGTAGCACTGCAGCAACTTTATATTATCTTGTAGCCTGTAGTGGGCTTTGGTGGTAGAGAGAGGAGCTTTGACAGTTGCCTTAAGGAAAGGCAAGACAAACACAAGGGATCAATGGAGGATGAAAAGAGCTGAGGAGAGGAACAGCAGAAGGGTTCTGCCCCCAAGTTCATTGTCTTGTAAATCAAAAGGCTAGTATTCCATGTACACGGCAGAACCATGGTCATAAGTCATCAGATGCCAACCATTCTTCTCATTAAATCTCCCCCTGTTGATTTGAAGATCCAAAGTTGTAAATCACAAAAACAATAAACATGATGGATGTCATTGGGCAAGTAACTATGTTCAAGATTGTGAGAAATAACTAGTGATTTTTGGGTGCCCCTGTTCAGAACAAACTAAATGGGTCTGATTATCAGAATGTGTTTGGCACCTACCTTCTGAAAACATGGCCCAGAGAGGCACCTATAATTACTAGTCACCTTTGAAAATCTTGGCCTTTATTCTTGTCTTTTAGTTAATCTGTCTGTAAAATAGTAGTACCCCGTAGAAATCTTGAGAGTCGTACAATTTTAGTGTACTTTAATACCTTTGGGTGAAAGCTGCTGTGTGGGTGCAGTGTATTAACAATAATAATTATGGTGAGATAGGAGTTGGTAAAATGGCCCATAGTGAAGAGTTGCAGAGGGATAATCCAAGCTCTGAATCTTTACACTGCTAATCATTAATTATTATTTTTTTCCTAGAAGTTGGACATAGTAGTATGTGGATTTCAACTGATGCTGCAACATCTGTTCTTGAGCCTCTAAAAGTAGTGTGGGCCAAATGCAGTGGATATCCTTCCTATCCAGCACTGGTGAGTGTACAGCATACCCACCAGTATTACTCTGAAACTTACTTCATTATTTCACTGTTTCCAAACTCCGTATATAAACAGACCCATAAGATCTAATGAAGAGTTGAGTAAAAGAGTTGAATTTTCAGTTTACCTTATAATATTTTTCATGAAACTTCAGTACTTGGAGATTGTAGAGTGTCAGACAATGAGCCCTTGAGCTAATAGTCACTACACATGCATCAGATAGGATTCAGAATATCTGTCTTGTAAAAAAGATAGATCCAGTAGTGTCTTCTGTACAAGAGAATGTTGTATTGTTTATAAGAAGGCAAATTGGAGTAAATGTCAGGTTGACTTTTTCATGAGTATAGGAACCTGTATGCTATCTTCTGTTGCAAAACAAATGTAAGGAAATGCTGTTTCTGTAGCTCCCTTGGCCTATACAAAACACACCACATAACCCTTGGATCTGCCAGGAGTAGTATAGGCTCAATTAAAACATGCAAAATTATGGAGCAGATAGAGGAAACTTTTCAGTCCCATTTTACACTGCTTTGAGAATAAGTTAATTCTATTACATTAATAACGTTAGAGGGATAATTCAGAGAGAAAACACTATTTCCTGCAGTGAGTAGCTAATCTCTGGCATTCAGTATTGTGATAAATTGTTCAAATACTTCTAAAAGCTAGTCTTTTAATGTAGGGTAGAAAATTTTATGACTGTTCATAGTAAGTTCATGCCAGGAAATAATATCTAACTCTCATGATGCCTTGTGTTTGCTGAGCATCTCCTGCAGCCAGGAAGGAATTTCTTTCTCAACCTCCATGTGCAGCATTGCAGGATTAACTAGTTGCATTTTGGGTGAGGTTTTTTTGCCTTCCTCTGAAGCATCAAGTGTTGACTATTACCAAAGGCAGAGTACTAGACTTGATAACAGATGGGCTGAACAGGCATCATAAACCAATAGCCACATTTTTCAAATGCAACTAGTTATTTTTGAGTCAAACTTGCATCAGTTTTCAGGTTCCCAACCTGAGAGATCTTTTAAAGTGGCCTAGTTTTCAGAAATTGTAAAATCACCCACATTCTGAAAATTAGGCCTCCTAATATAGGTGTTTCAGTTGGACACCAAAACTTGAGGCATCAAATATCACTAAATAGTTTTTAAAAATCTTGGTCCATGTTTCTAAACTTTTATTTGTGAATATGTCAACTGTATTTTGATGCTCTGAATTAAGAGTAGTGACCTCTAAGGGCCTTTCTATATGCAGCATTGCATCAGTTTAAGTTATGACATGATTTTAAACTGGTTTAATTGTAACAGGTAGAAAATGTACAATCTTATTTTGCTTTAAACCAGATTAATTTCAGTGTGGCTTACATTATTTAGGCACACATTTAAACTACACGAAAATAAGGTTGTTTAATTAAATCAGTACAAATTTATATGTAGACAAGGCTTGAATTTATACACATTGGCTGTTTGGTTTGTACGATATTTTCCCAGTTAAATACATTAATAAAAAGGAAACCTTTAACTATTAGTGAACACAGATTTTTTTTAAAAAAATTAGGAACTGTCTTTTTTTCCATTTTGTAGATTATTGACCCTAAGATGCCTCGTGTTGCCGGCCATCACAATGGTGTTACAATACCAGTGCCACCTCTAGATGTATTGAAAATTGGAGAACAAATGCAGACCAAATCTGATGAGAGGCTTTTCTTAGTTTTGTTTTTTGACAATAAAAGAAGTTGGTATGTATAGTTATTTAATTAAATGTAAGAAACATCTAGTTTAATGCGCTGATTTATAATCCAAAGCAGTAAACCGTATTTTAATTTTAAAAGAAAGTTGAAACACCATTCTCTCCCCATATATAAACTGAAATGTGTATTTAATGTTGAGCATTTCTGAATCTGCTAAAAGGTAGTAAGGCCAATTTTGAAGAATAATATGACAATAAACTGGATACTATACTTCCTTAGTATAGGTTTGGGATCAGAACAGTCATTGTTTTAATATTGACATATTAAAATTCTTCCTTTAATTGCAAAACCTGCTTTGAAGGAGGATAAAGTCTACATTGCTGTGTATATCTCCCTTTTCTTTTCTCTGTCTGAGTTATGGATCCTATTCTATTCCACTAAGGGTTACATGCATGCGCCCAGAGCTTCTCAAAGTAGTATTGCTCGGCATTCCACTCATGAACACTTGTAATCTTTCGTAGTTTGCCTGAGGGTGGGGTGGACTGGCTGCATTTCCAGTTCCTTTTCACTGCTACATGGCCCAGATTGGAGCTTCTACTGACCTCGTTCTTAGTGCTGCTTTTTCAGAAACAACCTTGTTTTTGTTCATAGTTTGGTTTTTATTTGTTGTATTTTGGTAATTTCTAGACATTTTTATAATTAATGACTTGGAAAGCCCCTTTGGCATTTTTTTCCTGCCAGAGAATTTACCCCCGTAACCACAATGTCTGTGCACTGGATTATGCCAAAGATGCCATGATGCAAAATCTCTGCTTCCTGCCCACACTCCTTTTCCATCAGCAATGAACATCAGTGCTATTTTTACTGTTAGAGAGAAGCTCAAAGTGCTTCCACGTACAATATCTGCCTTTCCTTCTCTACCCGTACACAGGAAGGCCAAGCTTTCCTCCTTAAGAAACAATTCATGAGATAGCCATAGTCTGTGAATTGGATCCTGGCTGGTGAATCACCCTTTTACATTGGCCTGAGCAATCAAAAACCACTTTCCGTATAGCAGAGCCTCCTTCCGGATATGCTGGTACCAGTGCTACAGATATGAGCCCTGGAAACACACACATAAACTTGGAAATAAGTCCTCTTCTAATTCCACGAAGGACACTGCTCCTTCTATGAGTTCTGGACATGGAGGTGCTTTGTGCTCCAAAATGCACAAGATTAATAAGAGGCCATGTGACTTACCAAATCCACTGATACCAGCATTGGATCGGCATGTCTCTCCTGCCTCAGCTTTGCTGGCTTCATCTGATTCATTGGTTCCAAGACAAGTGCCTTAACCAGTTCCAATCCCATAATTAGTCCAGTACCATTGACTCCAGGGAGAAGTGATGCTCCATGTCAGGGCTCTCTCAACTAGATGGAATGTGGGCCTATTCTATGAGAGCGCAACAATCAACCACAGCCGCACTTCGTGTTGTGCTACATATGTGCAGACGTATGTAAGGTACATGATTCTGCAATGGACATCTAATTCAGTGCAGCAGTCCTCCAGTCTATGGTTCTGCCATCTTCCTTGAACCCTCCTCTTATCTAGGTACTTGTCAATCACCCTCAGTAGAGTTACAGTACGCACCATCACTCCAAGAAGATATTACTTACCTGTGGCAGGAGGTTCTTTGAGATGTCATGCCTATCTCTTCCAATTCGCCTGTGCTAGGGATCTTCTGTAGGACTGTGATTGAGAAGGAACTGCAGAACCTCATGGAAAACCACAAGGCAATACAAGGTCACATGTGCAAACCGCTGAGCACTACTATTTTGAAAACCTCTGGCTCCAGGCATGTGTATAACCCTCAGTTGAATATGGCTAGGGACTATGCATCTCAGAGACCCCAGTTACAGGTAAATAACCTCCATTTTCACTACAAACTTGTCCTTTTCTCCTTCAGTTTTTTCATCTTTGTAGATAAGTAACTCTACTTCTCCAGCTTAATTGAATCCCATACCCAGCCACCCAGTAATTCCATCCAATTTTTCACCACTTTTTAGTCATTCCGCAAATCCTCGTCTCCTCCTGCCTCAACTTTTCTGTTCTCACCGGGTCTAGCCAATCTTTTTAAAAACTGTGGAGTGACCTTGCCCCCTCTTCTCCACTCAGCTGCCCTCCATCTTTCTCCCTGTCAGACACAGAAGTTTCTTATCTACTCTAACCCCTCTGCTTATCCCATTGACTTCATTCCATTCTTCAGTACTCCCTGAATCACACTAGGGATGTGAACGACTAGTCGACTATCTAATAAGCAAATGCTTACTGGATAGTCGACACACTAGTCGACTAGTTGCTTCCCTCTTCCCCCTCTTCTGCCTCTAACAGAGGCAGCAAGGGGGAGGGGGAAAGAGGAGGGAGTGCTTCAAAACAGTAGCACCATGTGGAGTCCGGTGTCAGCTGGGGACTCCCCCTGCTCACCCCAGGCTCCATGTGGCACTCTGGCTTTGAAACACCGCAGGGAGCACAGGACCAGCGGGGGACTGCCCTGGGGCTGTTGCTACACTTCAGAGGCAGAGATGCCCTTATCGACTAATTGAACAATCAATGCAAATTGAATCAACTATTCGATTAGCTGATTAATCTAAATTTAACATCCCTATATCACACACATCCTCTGCTTTTCTCTTGTGCTTAAATGTTCACTCTCTTCTGGCTCTTTCCTCTAACAATGCAAGCATGCTTTTATCTTTCCCAATTAAAAAAAAAAAACCCTTGACCCTACTTGCCTCTTTTATTATGATCCTGTTTCCATTCTCCTTTTTGTTTCTAAGCTCATTAAAACACTATTTTTAATCATTCTCTAGAGTTCCTCTCCTCCAGTTCCATCCTAGACCCTTTCCATCCTCAGCAGTCCAGTGAAACCACTCTTGCCAAAGTTTCTCACTTCTTTGTCACTAAAGCATAGAACCACTATTCTATCCTAATCCTCCTTGATGTGGCAGGTGCCTTCAAAACCATCAACTGTGTGTTTTTTGAAATCTTGTCCTTCCATGGCTTCTCTAACTGTCCTCCCCTTGTTCTTGTCCTATCTTTCAATTCTTCCTTGAGCAGTACTTCCTTATATCATCTTTGACCAATCTGATTAGCTTTTATGATGAGGTAACTGGCTCTGTGGACATGGGGAAGTCGGTGGATGTAATATACCTTGACTTTAGCAAAGCTATTGATACAGTCTCCCACAATATTCTTGCCTGCAAGTTAAGGAAGTATGGGTTGGATAAATGGACTGTAAGGTGGTTAGAAAGCTGGCGAACTTGTCGAGCCCAATGGCAGAAGAATCCTAAGCATTGTTACAGGCTGGGGACCACCTGGCTAAGTAGCAGTTCTGCAGAAAAGGACCGGGGGATTACAGTGGATGAGAAGCTGGATGTGAGTTGACAGTGTGCTCTTATAGCCAAGAAGAGGGCATCTGGTATTGGCCACTGTCGGCAGATGGGATACTGGGCTAGGTGGAGGAGGACCGTTGGTCTGACCCAGTATGGCTGTTCTTATGTTAGGGTGCATTAGGAAGAGCATTTCCAGCAGATCTAGAGAAGTTGTTACTCCCTTTATTTGGCACTGGTGAGGTCACATGTGGAGTATTGCATCCAGTTCTGGGCCTCCCACTATGGAAAGGATATGGATGCATTGGAGAGGGTCCAGAGGAGGGCAACCAAAACAGTTAGGGGGTGGAGTTAGGGGGGATTTGATAGCAGCCTTCAACTTCCTAAAGGGACGTTCCAAAGAGGATGGAGAGAGGCTGTTCTCAGGAGTGACAGATAGCAGAACGAGGAGCAACGGTCTCAAGTTACAGTGCAGGAGGTCTAGGTTGGATATTAGGAAAAACTGTTTCTCTAGGAGGGTGGTGAAGTACTGGAATGGGTTACCTAGGGAGGTGGTAGAATCTCCATCCCTAGAGGGCTTGACAAAGCCCTGGCTGGGATGATTTAGTTAGGGTTGGTCCTGCTTTGGGAAGGGGGCTAGTCTTGATGACCTCCTGAGGTCTCTTCCAACCCTATGATTCTATGATCGCCTTCTCCTCCTCCTTCTAATTTTCTGTGCAGGTTCCCGAGGACATTGTGTTTGGTCCTCTTCTCTTTTACCACTATACCTCATCTCTGAGGGTATGTCTAGACTACATCCCTCTGTCACCAGAGGGATGTAAATTAGACATACTGATATTGCAAATGAAGCGGGGATTTAAATCTCCCGCGCTTCATTTGAATAAAAAAATGAAATGGATCTGGAGAACAGAGTTACAAAATCTGTGACCTAGAAATAGTAGCTGAATTTGTGTTTGCAATTTAGACTGCTCAGGGTATGTCTAGACTACATCCCTCTATCGCCAGAGGCATGTAATTTAGACATACCAACATTGCAAATGAAGCAAGGATTTAAATCTCCCGCACTTCATTTGAATAAAAATGGCTGCCGCATTTTGCCAAGTCAGCAGTTTGTCGGCAAAAAGCGGCTGTCAAGACGGGGATCAGGCAACAAAGAAAGCCTTTGTCGGCCGATCCTGTAAACCTCATTTTACGAGGCATAAGGGATCGGCTTACAAATGCTTTCTTTGTTGCCCGATCCCCGTCTTCACAGCTGGTTTTTGCTGACAAACTGCTGACTTGGCAAAACGCGGTGGCCATTTTTATTCAAATGAAGTGCGGGAGATTTAAATCCCTGCTTCATTTGCAATGTCGGTATGTCTAAATTACATGCCTCTGGCGATAGAGGGATGTAGTCTAGACATACCCTGAGCAGTCTAAATTGCAAACACAAATTCAGCTACTATTTCTAGGTCACAGATTTTGTAACTCTGTTCTCCAGATCCATCTCAGGCCAAGATTTTAATTTGGGCAGTTCTCACTGAAATCTTCTTTTGGATGTCTAGCTACAAACTGAAGCTCAGCATGGCTAAAATAGAGTTCTTAATCTTTCCTCCTTAGACCTCCCTTATTTACCTCTTCTCTTGATCACTGTGGACAGTATCACCATCCTGCATGTCATTCAGGCCCATAACCTGGACATCATCTTTGACCCAAACCTCTCTGTAGGTCTTTACGTGTTTGTGTCTAAATCTTGTAGCTTCTTTCTGAATAATGTATCTAAGATACAGCACCTTTCTGTCCACTTCACAACTAAAACTCTTAGAATCATAGAATACTACGACTGGAAAGGACCTTGAGAGGTCATCGAGTCCAGTCCCCTGCTCTCATGGCAGGACCCAGTACTGTTTAGACCATCCCTGATAGACATTTATCTAACCTCCTCTTAAATATCTCCACAGATGGAGATTCCACAACCTCCCTGGGCAATTTATTCCAGTGTTTAACCACCCTGACAGTTAGGAACTTTTTCTTAATATCCAACCTAAACCTCCCTTGCTGCAGTTTAAGCCCATTGCTTCTTGTTCTATCCTCAGAGGCCAGGAAGAACAATTTTTCTCCCTCCTTCTTTTGACACCCTTTTAGATACCCGAAAGCTGCTATCATGTCCCCTCTCAATCTTCTTTTTTCCACACTAAACAAGCCCAATTCTTTCAGTCTTCCTTCATAGGTCATGTTTTCTAGACCTTTAATCATTCTTGTTGCTCTTCTCTGAACCTTCTCCAATTTCTCCACATCTTTCTTGAAATGTGGTGCCCAGAATTGGACACAATACTCCAACTGAGGCCTAATCAGCGCAGAGTAGAGCAGAAGAATGACTTCTTGTGTCTTGCTCACAACACACCTGTTAATGCAAGCTCTCTTGTGCAAGCTCTCATCATCTTGCATATCAAGTACTGTAACATCATTTTCTCTGGCTTTCACAAATGCAGTTTTGTCCCATTGGTACCCCTTCATAAAGCATCTGCAAAGGCTACTTTCCTAGCCTCTCACTTTGACAATATCTCCTCTCTTTGCACACCTGCACTGACTCCCCATTCTTTATGAAGGCAGATGTACGCTACTTCTCTTCATTTTCAAGGTACTTCATAGCCTGTCCCCATTCTTTCATTATTAGGGTGTTGACGCTTGCATCTATTTGGCCTATGGTTTCAGCCTCCATTGGCCAACTGTTAACATTTCAAACAAGCATCTTCATGCTTTATCGTGCATTTGAGAAGCGCTCCTCATGAACATCTGCAAAGTTCATTCTTCAAATCCTTCTTTAGAACTCTCATTTTCTTTGCCTACAGTAGTCTTGACAATGGCTAGATTGCTGGTATATTGAGGTGGCTGTCTATCTTGCTGACTAATATTGTCTCATTACCTTGTACTCCCGTGTTTGTCTTTCTATATTCATGTGTTGTTCCTCATGTTCTACTTAGATTATATGTTTTCTGGGGTAGGCACCATCTCTATGTTCTATTTCTGCAGCACTTAGCACAATAGTGCCCTGTTCTATTACTAGGGGCTCCTAGGTACTACAGCAATACTGAATAATAATCATTTAACAAAAATTCTTCATTAAAGGATGCTACTTAATTTGATTTATTTTCAGTTTTAAAAGGGCTCCCTCATCTTACAAGTTTGAGCAGTTTAACTCTTCAGAAGCATAACTTTCTGCCACCCCCTACTATAAAACATACAGATTGTTTTGAAATAAAGTAATTTCAATATAATTTCATATTTACCTAGTGAGAATATCTTCCCAGTATCTAAGCCAAAGAAAACTGGGATGACTAAAATGAACATCTCTTTCTAAAGAAGAAATGAAAGTACTTATTTATTTTATGTAAACAGATATCCTTCTTGTATTTGAAAGTCTGTAGTTCAGAGTTCTTTATTTTTGCAACTGTTAATGTTATAGCCTTAACTATTGTACCTAGTAGGACTGGATGAACTACTGACTTTTTTTAGCTTCAGCAGGAGACAATGAGACATCCATTTCAGAATATTTTAGCCTAGTATTTAGGTTGCTTGCCTGCCAAGGGGGGGGGGGCCAAATTTGAATTCTGTCTCCCCATCAGGAAAAGAGAGTAGAACCTTGGTTTCCCACATTCCAGGTCAGTGCCCTAACCATTGGGCAAGACTACAAGGAAGGTAGTATTACCTCTAGTCCCCTCCTTCTAGAGCTGTTATTGAAAGATGCATCTGTTTCCCCACACATACACCAAAACTATTTTTCAAGGTCTTGAATAACATTGATTTTTTTTAAACAACCTGGATCAAGACATTTCTATCTAATGTAGAACAGTGAACCACAAATTCTCTATCCTAGATAGTGAATTGGTTGTATTAAAATGTAGGGTAAATGCAGAATGCTATACTGAGTATACTTTCACTGACTACGGAATTCCCTACTGGAGACCAAAACTAACACAATTTAGAGTGTGGAGTAACCCAATTTTTGGAAAAAAAATAGTTGTCCAATAATGGAAATTGAAAAATGATAACTTTTAAAAAATTCTCCAGGTAAAACAGCTGAATCTAGTGGTGACAGACTCCATTACTACCTAATCTAAGCAGGAGTTGTATTAATACCTAGGTATGATTTTGCATCATAATGACGCCTATTAAAGTCATTATTCTCCATTAATTACAATCCTGTGGTACCTGTTAGATTTGTAAATCTTGCTTGTTCAACAGAATGATGCTACTTATTTCTTTACACCCCCGCATTAGAAACACAGGTGTTCAATCTTTGGTAAGAGTTTTGCTATTGGATTTTTTTAAAAGAGAAGTTGTTTTGACACAGTGCATGAGGGCTACACTAACTTCTATGTAATGCTTCTATGTAAGGATAATTCTGTTAATCTGTGCTTTATTTAACCTAAGATTTATTTTATCTTGTTACAGGCAATGGCTTCCAAAATCCAAAATGATCCCCTTGGGGATTGATGAGACCATTGACAAACTAAAAATGATGGAAGGTCGAAACTCAAGCATTCGTAAAGCTGTGAGAATTGCCTTTGATCGTGCTATGACTCATTTAAGTAGAGTCCATGGAGAGCCAGTCAGTGACTTCAGTGATATTGACTAACGAAGGTGCTACCAAGGCAAGAAACAAACCACACATAGACTTGAACTTTATTAATAACCTCTTCATCTAAAAGAATGTATTGAAAATACAACTCCTTAATCATTGATTCAGTGGCTGAGTTCTGCAAACTTCAAATAGTTGAGCAGTTTTTCTAGATCACCATTGCCATATAGATTAATGATTTTATCATCGTGTTGTGGTTTGGAGGATTTTCCACTAAATCTGTTAAAATGTCTTGTTCATAGTGTTCATAAATTGTACATATATGTATATTCAACACTTAACTTATTCTGATTTTAGAGGTAGCTCTTTAATTCCCTTTTTTAATTTTGATGGGGAGGGCGTAGGTTTTCATTTTCATGGTTTTTACATATATTAATAAAAAAGTAAAGTACATAGGCGCCATCTTCCAGCTCAAGGTGCCTAGTTAATCTTATAGCCTAATATCAAAATAACATCAAAGATATGTTTGACTAAATCATATATTATACAATATGGTGCTGCTTGTATCATTTTTCTTTGATCTGTAGCTTTTGAAAGACTTGTGAATGTTTAATTTTGTGTAAAATCATTGCTCTTTGCACAAAGTACCACATATTTAAGGTTGATGTAAATTTACAATAACAAATGTGTATTTTAAGAAAGGAAATTACATTATTTTGGAGGGTACTTTGTGAGAAGGGCATCAAGAGTAAAATGCTATGTACATCACTTGCAAATCACCAAAAAATACTCCATTATTGCCCAAAATAACTTTTTTAGATTTTTTTTTTTAAATTTTGTTTTAAACAAACTTGGCTTAAAGCCAATGAGCACATTTTTTTCAAAACCATCCCATCTATCTCCCATAGATTTTATTTTTTCATATATGTGCCTCCCTGTTTTATTTATTGTAGAAAATGTATTAATTTGCTTTATAATGAGAAATAAATTTGACAAAATATATTGATATGCATTTTTATACAGGCACGTGAGAAGACAACTTGCTTTGGGAGAAAAATGTATTGGAAATTGTATAAAATGACTTGATGGCTTGTGTGTAATTTGATTTTTTTGTTATTTGTATGCCTTTTGTTTCCAATGAGGGGATTTATGTAACTTTTAATTTAGAACACTTTGGTAGCAATAGAAACTTTGGATACATTTTTGTATGGTACATGTGATGTATATAGAATTAGTACTTTATTTTTATTTTTAAGAAGTAAAGCATTATGTATGGGTGAGGGTAAAGAAGGAAAGGGGGTTTCCAGAACTGCATTTTTTATATTAAAAATAAAGTCAAGATATTGATTGTTGTAGCTACTTTATTCCTACGTTCACTGAAATACTGAATTTGTAACAATGAAATGGCAAGGTATGTTTGCAATGTGATTTATAATGACTCCATTATTTATAAATGCACTGTGTTGAACTCTTTTTTGCAGTGATATCTTAAATACTGTACCAACTTATATAATATGCAACACCAAATAATGCATACGAATGCACAAAGTATTTATGCCCAGCTTTTTTTATAATGGATTAGTGAATACAGAAAAACCAATACTTTTTAAGCCTTTTTAAAAAAAAAAAATCATTGAATAGCATTCTGCATTATTAAACTTGCTTGGATCTTTATTTTAAAGGGACAGTCAATTACTTTTTAAATACTTTCCGATGTTTTTATTCTCTATGGTTTGTAATACCCCCTTAGAAACTTGAAATAAACATTTTCTCAACTGATAATTTTGTCCTGCATTTGGCCCATGTGGAATCTTGATTTAGTGTCCATTCTCTAAGATGTAAATTGGATTGTTAAGGAGTAGTGACCATGTAATTAACTTAATCCCTTTCTGGCTATTTTATAAAGAGGGTATAAGGCCAGAAGGAATCCTGTGCTCATCTAGACTGACCTACATATCACAAGGCCCAGAACTTACCTGAATGTATTCCTATGTGAATTAGAACACCACTTTAAAAGTCCAATCTTGATTTCAAATGGCCCGTGACAGAAAAGACAACACAATCTTTGTGAAATTGTTCGTTCTGGAAAGAACTGTCCTATATGTATTTTGGTCAGAGAGATCTGGAATGCCAAGGACTGTTCATGTTGGATTAGAATCACCATGCCAGCAATGTTCTATGTTCAGAAAAAGGACAAATTCTTGCCTTCTCTTCAGGGATCCCTCACTATGTGGAACTAGACATTGCTTAAAGAAGTTGCCTGAGGTTTCATTTCCTCAGGGAATGAACAGCAACAGGGCCTCAGGATTGGTCCTTAGTTGATGGACCATATCTTCTCCTGTCCTTCTAACTGATATCTTCTCCATATCACTGTCCTATTCCCCTCACCCACCCAAAAACCACTTTCTGCTTCTGGCGAAAGACCACAGTGGTAATAGACACTTCATCACAGACTGAGAAATGTTCATGAATTGGTATACTCTCCATTTCACCAGATTAGGTTTAGGAGAGAAGGAGATTACATAGACAAGCTACATAGATGTAAATTTAAGATTGTTAGCCCAATTTAGGTTTGTAATGAGAACATTTGCATGGGAACCAGATATTGTACATTTTAGAGTATTACCAGAACTAGGTATTGTAATGTAGGCCAGTTTTGGCCTATTGTTGATGCAGGACTTGTTCGGGGTTAGTTGCATCTCCTGTCTTCTAGGCTCACATTTATACATTTAAAGAATTCCTAACCATTTCAGAAAAATACCTTACTCCCCCTGAAATTATCTCTGACCATATATCAAAAGTAACCAAATTATTCACCCAGGTAGGTAGTGGAGCAAAGCCCATTGATTTAATTGCATGTCTGTGAATGCAATCTGCTCCACTATGTTTTACTGAGACATTGTTTGTATTATATACTGGAACATCCATAAAATAGAAATCTATAACTCCCCTGAAGAAAAAAAAATTGTGATCTCTGAAGAGATATCATTTGCTCCTTGTTTCTTCAGAGTTTGATCTTTATAGACAAGTATTGTGGGGTGGCAGAGTTCCACCTTGGTTTGTCAATCTGGTATTTCTCCTATTTAAAAAAAAAAAAAAGTTTACAGTGGAATGGCTCAGGACCTGCTTGATTGTCATGGTCTATGATTTAGACTTAATCAAAATTAAATTTGTCCAATATGTGAGGCAAAATAACTACAGAGTTGTAATTTATTGCAACAGTTACAGGTAGGTAGTTTTTTATTCTTCCTCACAATATATTCACCATTCGGTGTCTCTTGTTTTTATTGCTAAAATCCACTTTTTGTCTGTTTTACTGTTGGTATTGCATAACACCTTAACAGCTGTTTTGTGAAAGTTTTCTTTTTTTGTTGATTGTAATTTTGTGTTTTTACACAAGAGGGAGCAATATACTTAGGTCATCAGCAGATTAAGAAATATATTTGAATATTTTCTTTTTAAACTTTCACTGCTATGAACATATTCAGTTTCTGTGCTTACTTGCATTATTTCATCTCTTGAAATGTTTGTAGTCTGTTTTAAAGTAGCTTTTTAAAAGGTTTTTTTTTTTCAGCAAGTGATCAGTTTTGGAGAAATGGTTGTTTTAAATTTTCTGCTGACTTACAAATGGACCTCTTTTCCATATCCACTTCCATGTCACATGGAGAGCTGACTTTCAAGATTTCATTCCCTTCGTTATGCATGTTCCTTTTACCTTATATATTGTTCTGTTTTCAGTGTTGTCGTTGTGTTGATCCAAGGATCTTAGAACCAAGTTGGGTGAAGTAATAAGCAATTTATGATTTACTAATCTATGATGCACTCACCACCCCTTCTTACAGGGAATACTGCTCACCATCTCTTTTTGTCCTGTGACTTCAGAGCTATTAACAGGTCACTTAACATAGGGGTGAGCAATAAAAAAAGGCAGCCTGCTAGGGTTAGTCCTTCACGGTCCGCCGCAGCTATGTTTACCTTCACTTCTGTAGATATTGGATGATCACAGCTCTCATTGGCCGCAAATCGCCATGCGTGGCCAATGTGAGTGGCAGGAAGTGGCGTGGACCGGGACACTGCTTCCTGCTGCTTGCATTGGCTGCAAATGGCAATTCACGGCCAACAAGTATTGCGATTGTCTCATACCTGCAGAGGCGCAGGTAAACGTAGAGGTGGAGGCCTGCCAGGGATATTAACTCTGTGGACTGGATCCGTCCTGCAGGCCAGAATTTGCCCACCCTTGACTTAACACAAATTGTAAAGAGACTATTTAATGTGATCTACTTATGCTAAGCAATATTTTCTCACGTTGGATTTAGCTGTGACACTCTCAGTATTTTTGCGAGACCTAAAGAAAAGCTTTGTGTTGCACAAAAGTTTGTCGTCTTGTCCAACAAAGTTTTATCCAATAAATAAACCTGAGCTGCTTGATTTCTCCAATATTTTCCAGCTGCCAGTTCCTTTTTCGAGATTACTGAGTTGATTTTATAATCTTACAAATAGTGCAATACACCTATTCATTGTGGCCAGATACTTAGTGTAGGGAAAACACATGGCAGTCAGTGGCAGAAAGATTCCAAGGTATCACATATAGGAGATGTCTGCAAAGTTGGGCAGTGCTACCTGCTTTTGAAATCAGAGAGGCCAATCATTCCTTCTTGCATCTTGACAGGTGAAAACCGATGACTCATTGGTTAATATTCACAGTTACAGGCCAGCTCCCTGTATGTCACCTGTTGCCCTGCACTGTTTCCTCTGTTACAAAGGAAGCAGCGGTGAGTGGGGGGATGGCAGGTCGGATCTGGTACACACGGGGAGCTGGCTGGCTGGGCACCAGTCTCCTCGCCGCTCTTGACCTCAGTCTCGACACAGGTTGATACCTTAGCACTGGGTAGCCTCTAGGTGCCAACTATGGTCGTGATCCCACGAGCAGTCATCCTATCATTGTCCTCGAAATGAAGAACAAAGAAGCTTGGCACCGACCATCCCCTCAGTAGTGACAGGCTCAGCACTACCATGGCCTTCTCACTCAGGTTTTCCAGCCTATATCCTGAGGGATCCCTGGGTGGGCTTCAGACAGGTTTACACCGGCGGGTCATCTTCCTTACAGGGTCTGAGCCATGCCCAAGTAGCCACCACAGTGACAATTTTGGACACCGTGAGCATTTCATCAGGCCCAGGGCATATTGCCCACTGGGCACCTGATGGCTTCATCAAGATCCCAGGTCCCAGTGGCCACTATGAGTTGGCTGCTGCTGGAGCCAGGGCCTCTTGCCACACTGCTACCTAAGACACAGGCACATTACAATCCTAGGACCAACCTAAGACCAGATCATAAGCCCCTCACTGGCGTCTTCATCCTCTTCACCAGATGAAGTGGCGGCAGGCACCTCCATCGTCATCCTGCTCTGCAGGGTTGACCTCAGCCTTAATCTCAAAGTAGAAGAGGTCTTGGAAGAGAATGTCTTGATGGTCGACATCCTGGCCCCTGAAAGACTATCGAGGGTGGTGCTTTACCTCAATAAGACCATCCTGTCCACAGCCAAACCCCTGCCTCTATTTCATCAATGGTGAAGGGGTTGAGGTGTTGCCACAGAGGGTGATCCCATGTGCATGGAATCCAGAGAGGCCTGGAAAGTCATCCTGGCTATGTACAACCCTTCCTCCAGACCCTTCGTCCAGATTGGATTTGAGTGAAGCCTTGTATTAGTCTGGAAGTTGTTCAATAAAAATATTCATTTTGTCTAAGAGATATGTGTACTTCTACAGTAGGGCCAAATAAATTGTGATTTTGAACTGTAGGGATGCAGATGAATAAGCCTTGCCTCCCAAAATATCAAGTCTCTTCCAGTTCTTTTCTTACGGTGTGGACTTGAAGTGGGTCTCTCTGGCCTTGGTGTGAGCTGCTTCAGCTACCAGGGAGCTGGCAGGGTGAACAGAAACTCTGCACTTTTGGCTGGCACATAGTATTTTCTGTTGGACCTCTTGGATGTTGGTGACATAGAGTCTGCCAAAGAATGTTTGCAGGATCCACGATAGCCTCAAATATAGGGTGGCCTAAATTCCTGCCCATACCTTTTCTTCAGTTGTGGCAAGGATGGGATCCTTGGGGCCCTTTTAGAGCCCAATTGAGCAGCATCTCAGGCTGTTCCACAGAGCGAACTGCAGGCAATGGTTCCAAAACCTCCAGTGTCCACAAGATGTGACACCACCTAGGAAGATATGAAAGATCTGGAGGAGATGCAAGAGGAGGACACTCTCCCTCCTTCTCACCTCTTGTCATCTTCGTCTGACGAGTCCATAATGCCCCACCACTGATGGTTGGGGGATAACTTAAGTCCTTCCAGGACTTCTACAAAAGGTTAGTTGATTCACTGGACATCTCCCTAGTCAAAGTACCCGAAATTCAGCACAAACTTACTTAAAAATCTTTCTATACCTGAATGACTGCCTTACAATGGCTCCCACAGCAAGGGCACAGGAATCCACTGCAAGAACTATCCACTTGTTCAATGCACGGCATTTATGGAAGTCCCACTTAACTCCCACCCAGGAGCTGGAATTCATAGGTGCAATGCTGAACTGCGTCTGAACACAAGCCAGACTACCACTGCACCGTTTTCAATCCCTAACTCAGTGGTTCCCAAACTTTTCGGCATCATGCCCCCTTTTTGATTTTTGAGAAACCCTTACACCTCCCAGGGGCCAAAAAACAAAAATAGCAAAACTTTGGGGGAGGGGATTGATTGGGGGCTGGGTCGCCTTGCGCCGCCCTGGAATTTCCGCACACACCCCCAGTTTGGGAACTCATGCCCTAGCTATTCTGGCTTAAATCAATCATCGACAGCCACACCATCGCCACGTCAGCTACAGTGTATGTGGTCCCGTATGCCCGATTATACATGCAATGCGTACAGGAGTGACTCCGCACCTGTTTTTGACCACACAAGCACCACCTGCACAAAATCCTGAGCCCTCCAAAAAGGGTAAAAGAATCTTTTCAGCGGTGGTTGCAGTCTGCCAACCTTTGCACGAGAGTACCATTCTAACACCCTCACCCCTTTATCACCATAATCCCAGATGTTTCTCTGGAAGGCTGGGGCACCTGCCTGAAGGAACACAAAATTCAGGGGAGGTGGTCTCCGCCAGAGTCAGCAGTTCATATCTATGTTCTAGAGTTCTGGCTGGTTAATCAAGCCTGCAAATATTTCCTTCCCTGATTTGCCACAAGTCAGTGAGAATACTCTCAGACAACACAGCATGCATGTGTTATATAAATTGCCAAGATGAAGCCAGGTTCTACCATATTTGCAAAGAAGCCACATCCCTATGGCACTGGTGCATCCACCATGTGTCAATTTTGGCTCTGTCTACTAGGAAAACAAAACTTTCATCAGAAATATGAGTCGGAGATCCACCCACAAATCTTGCATCCAGAAGTGGGGTTTCCCACACATAGACTTGTTTGCTACATTTCACAGTGCAAAGTGCCCAAAGTACTCAAGCCCAGCCAAAGGGTTTGTGGGGGCCAAGTCAGGACATAACAATGACCATAGTGGGTCAGACCAAAGGTCCATCTAGCCCAGTATCCTGTCTGCCAACAGGGGCCAATACCAAATGCCCCAGAGGGAGGGATCCCTCCCATGTCACCCACCTCCAGACAAACAGAGGGTAGGGATACCATTTCTACCCATCCTGGCTAATAGCCGTTGATGGACCTGACCTGTATGAATCTATCTAGCACTTTTTTGAGCCCTGTTAAAGTTCTAGCCTTCACCAAATCCTCTGGCAAGGAGTTCCACAGGTTGATTGTGCGCTGAGTGAAGAAAAACTTCCTTTTGTTTGTTTTGAACTTGCTGCCTATTAATTTCATTTGGTGACCCCTAGTTCTTTTAATGTGGGAGTAAGTAAATAACATTTCCTTATTCACTTTTTCCATACCGGTTATGATTTTATAGACCTTTATCATATCCCCTCTTTAGTCTCCTCTTTTCTAAGCTGAAAAGTCCAAGTCTTTTTAATCTCTCTTCCAGGGCTTTTTTTTTTTAAATAAATAAATAAATAAATAAAGTGCTGGTACTCATTTCTTGAGGAAAGTAAATTTGAAAAATGCCCCTCCCACCCTTTTCTCTATCTCATGTCAACATGCGTATAAGCAAAAAGCACATTTTTCATCTTGCTGTTCCTGCAGGAGGAGTCAGTCAGGCTGGGGGTTGTGCTGGGGGAAAGCGGCGTGGCACGAGTGCTCCCAGGGCCGGCAGGGGGTTGTGCCGAGGGAAAGCAGCATGGCGTGAGTGTTCCCAGGGCCAGCTGGGGGCTGTGCCAGTGGAAAGCGGTGCGAGTGCTCCCAGGGCCAGCAGGAGGCTGTGCCAGGGGAAAGTGGTGCGAGTGCTCCCAGGGCTGGTGGGGCTGTGCCAGGGGAAAGCGGTGCGAGTGCTCCCAGGGCCAGCAGGGGGCTGTACCAGGGGAAAGCGGTGTGGTGTGAGTGCTCCCAAGAAAAGGTGCCGGTATGCCGTACCAGTGCGTACCGTCACAAAAAAAGCACTGCTTCTTCTTCGAGAGGGCCCCGTGGATGCTCCACTCTAGGTGTCGGGATCGTCCTGGCGCCGCTGGTCGGAGGTTTTCAATAGCTGTAGTCGGACGGACCACGCACGTGCAGTCAGCGTCTTGCGCCGTTCTGGCCTTTCCGTCATTACGCGCGGTCCAGCTCTCGCCAGTTCCTCTCAACCGTCCTTGGTTGCTCTCGCCAGCTCTCGCCAGTTCCTCTCAACCGTCCTTGGTTGCTCTCGCCAGCTCTCACCAGTTCCTCTCAACCGTCCTTGGTTGCTGGTGGAGCTCCCCTCTTCTCCTCAGTCAGAGCGAACCTTGACCTGTTAAAAGTTAGAAATTAATTAGTTTAGTTAGTTTGTGTTGGTTACAGCTCTTATTGTTGTTCATAGTTTTTTTTTTTAAAAAGTCATTTTAATAATAGTTAGAGATTATAGTTCATTCCTTGTTCCCATTCTGGACTCCGGCACCTTCCCGGCCCCCACCATGCCTGGCTCACCAGGTTTTAAAAAGTGCTCCCTTTGTCTGGAGGCTATGCCGGCCTCGGACGGCCACGTAGCATGCATTCATTGCCTCGGGGAGGTGCATATTCCCCAAAAGTGTGCCCACTGTTCCAATCTCACAGCAAGGGCATGCAGGGACAGGGAAATGCACCTGAAAATGATCCTCTTCGACAAGGCCCTGCAGCCTTCAAGCGGCACTCTTCCCTCACCCTCTGACACAGCTGTGGTGCAGAAATGAAGAGCATCATCCCCCAGGGTGATAGCTCCGAAGAAAATACGAGCTTCCCCCGCATGCTCTTTACTTGCTGCTCCTAGGACAAGAGTCAGCAAAGGAGATAAGCCAAGCACATCAGGTACTACCCCCGTAGCCTTCGAGACTGTTGCGCTGCGCATTTCGAAAAAACCAGCCGCGCTGCCACTGACAATGCGCGCCACATCGGCACCGGACTCAGCGTCGGCACCGAGGGCTGCACATAAACAGGCGTCAGCGCTGCCGGAACACCTAGAGTCGTCTGCACCAGCATGGGAGCCGACATCGGCGCCAACTCCACCTGGCGCGCTGGCACCGCAGATTGCGGAACCGCTGCACAGCTCGGCACCGAGACAGTCGGATGCCAGAATAGAATAAGAAGACTCGGATAGCGGCACCATCTCGGTACTGACGAAAGCCGCTCGGAAGTCTATAACGCTGCCTTCTTCGAGTGGTCCCCATGGGTGCTCCACTCTAGGTGACGGGCTCATCCCGGCGCCACTGGTCGGAGGTTTTCAACAGCCGTAGTCAGCCGGACCGCACATACGTGGTTAGCGTCTCACGCTTTTTCCTCGTCACGCTGTCCGGCTCCCACCAGTTCCTCTCAACTGTCCTCGGTTGCTGGCGGAGCTCCCTTCTTCTCCTCAGAGTGTTATTCATCTGTAAAAGAGTTAGGACGCTTCCATAGTTAGTAAGTTCTTCCTGTTTCGTGTTGTAGTTCTTATTTAAAAAAAAAAAAATTTCTAGATAAATATATATTCACTAGCCAATTAGCCCGTCATAAGACGGGATTTTCAGGTCTCTTCTCCACATAGGTCTTCTCTCCTGAGCCTCCGGTCTCTCGCTCCATCTCTCTCTCTCTCTCTCTCTTCCTCCTACTGCCTCCCCCTCTCTCTCTCTTTTAGCTCTCCTCCACCTCCTGCCTCTCTCTGTCTCTCTCTTTCTCTTCTCCTCCCCCTCCTGCCTCTCACTCGGGGGACCGCGGAGCCCAAACGGCCGTTTGGGCTCCGCGCTCCCCATGCTGCATGTGGAGTGCAGAGCCCAAATGGTCGCTTGCGCTACTTGCTCCCACGCGGTGGCCCGGCTGAGCGGCGCAGAAGTCAGCCGAGCACCACCGCGGGAGGCGAAGGGGGACGGGGCGGTGACGTTCATGGCCGGGGGTGGGGCCTGGAGCTGCTGTCACACCGCATGTCACCACCCCGCCCTCTTTCGCCTCCTGCCATGGTGCTTGGCTGACTTCTGCGCCGCTCAGCTGGGCCGCCGCGGGAGAGCAAGTGGCCGTTTGGGCTCCCCCGCGGCAGCCCGGCTGAGTGGCGCAGAAGTCAGCCGAGCGCCATGGCGGGATGCAACAGTGCCACCTAGAGGGAACAGCCAGCATTTCAGCGTTACGGAGTCACAGACATTGGGCTACTATACATATGAGTAGTGTAGTAGTACTTAGAGTGTTAGCCATTTACCACAGGGTTCCCTCAGTCTCCCGGACCCATCATGCCTGGCTCACCAGGTTTTAAAAAGTGTTCCCTTTGTTGGGACGTGATGCCTTCTTCAACGGTCACGCAGAATGCATACGCTGCCTCGGAGAGTCACATATTCCCCAAAAATGTACCCACTGCTCTAAACTGATTGCAAGAGGATGCACGCAGGATTAAAGATGATCCTCTTCGATAAAGCACTACAGCCTTCAACTACCACACTTTCTGACACGGCCGTAGCGCAGAAGCGGAATGCATCATCCCCCCAAGGAGATAGCTTCGAAGAAAAAAATGAGCTTCCCCCGCATGCTCTTTACCCGCTGCTCCCAAGACATGAGTCAGCCAGGGAGATAAGCCGGGCATCAAGTGTATCGAAGAGATCAGCCGTGCCGACGATGTGCGCCATATCGGCACCAGTTTCATCAGCGGCACCGAAGGTTGCGCACAAACAGTCGGCACTGCCGGAACAGCGTTCCTCGGTACCGTCGAGATCAGCACCGCAGGCACCGGCACCGGGGACGACTTCCTCATGTGCAACGGCACCGGAATCCCCGGCACCACATGATGTGAAGCTGGTGCAGACCTTAGCACCGAGACAATCGGAATCCAGGACAGAACATGAGGATTCTGATATGGGTGCCATCTCGGTGCCTACGAAAGCGGCCCAGAAGTCCGTAACATGCCTTCCTTCACTTTTTCCATCCCCAGTCTTCTCCCCAGCACTGTCCCCAGCACCACCGGTGCACCGATCTCCTCCACAGATGAGATCCTACGTTGCTCCAGAGTCATGCACGCATTGCAGTCCTAGGTCACCACAGTGACACTCTGGTCACCATTATACCTCACAGCTGCACAGACACACCTTGCAACCATGTAGATTCTCACCTCGCAGGTCTCATTCTCTGAGTCACTCCCCCTGCACAACTTACTATGGTAGGCATGAGAGTGTATGCTCCTCTAGAAGATCGTCACCAACGTACTCGGACCAATATTACGAGCATCATTACACCTCCCATTGGCATCATAGATCTCACTCATACACCAACTCATCATGCTGCTGCCATTCTCCGCACTACCGGCACTCCTCACTGACGGTTCATGCGCAGCAGAAAGACAGGTCCCCTATAGCGCATTCTGATCTCCCTCCGACACAACCACAGCAGTCGGAGCCGGAAGAAAGGCAGATATCGGACGCTGATGACCAACCTCAAGAGACCTCGCCTATGGATCAGTCGTCATCCTCCCCAGACGAGGCTGTTTTCCCAGGGGATACGTTCCCCTGGGATGATCTAAGACAATTTCAAGAACTTTTTTAAAGGGTGGCAGTCTCAGGAGGTACAACTCGCGGAAGTGCAATCCAAACAATACCGTCTTCTAAAGAACTTTCACCCTCAACAACGTTCCAAGATTGCTCTTCCCATAGACAAAGCAATCATGGAGGCGGCTGAAGAAATTTGGCAGACTCCAGCGTCGACTATACCAACATCCAAGCGAGCCGACAGGAAATACTTTGTGCCTTCAAAAGGTCTAGAATTTCTATTCAATCATCCACAACCCAATTCCCTAGTTATGAATGCAGCCCTACAAAGAGCTAAAACTCCACAATTCAAAAACACGGGAGTGGACAAGGATGCAAAAAAAAAAGTGGACATTTTCGGGAGAAAAGTTTATTCCTCCTCCACACGTCTCCTCCGCATCGCGAACTATGCCGCCTTGCTCTCGAACCACAGTTTCGACAATTATGCGAAACTAACTGATCTCGCACAATATCTCCCAGAAGCCAAGAAACCGCTTTTGAGAACAGTGGTCCAGGAAGGCTATACATCCTCATGGGCAGGGCTTCAAATTGCGATGGACGTGGCCGATACGGTGGCACGATCCACCTCCACTGCAATTTCCATGTGAAGGGCCTCATGGTTAGCCATGGCGGGTGTCCCCAAGGAATTACAGGGCAAAGTGGAGGATCTCCCGTTCGACAAGCGTAAACTCTTTGCAGACAAAACAGATGAGGTCCTCCACTCAGAGAAAGATTCCCGTACTACCCTGTGTATGCTTGGGATGTACACCCCACCTTTCCGATGCAAACGCTATTATCCTTACCAAAGGAGATATGACTACCAATTCCAGAGACAACAACAACGGCCATACGACCAAGCACGTCCGCAACAACGACTGCAACGAAGGTGCCCTCAACCAGCTCATGCGACCAACACATCATCCACAAAGCAGCAGGTTTGACTCCTCGGTCAATGGCATGCAAACTCCAACCGTTGTCGAGAACACCAACATCTCCCCCGTGTTTCACCATCGTCTACACTCATTTTACCACCAATGGGCCGATAAAATATCTGACAGATGGGTGCTGGAAATCGTTCAATCGGGGCTCACAATTCTCTTCCCCCAACCATCCCACCAACCCCGTCCCTCTTCAGGGACCCATCTCATGAAGACCTCTTACATCAAGAAGCTCACCTCCTTCTCACCATCGGGGCGATAGAGAGGGTCCCAAATCAATTCAGAGGAAGAGGGTTTTATTCTCGCTATTTTCTAACATAAAAGAAAACGGGGGGTTGGAGACCCATCTTCGATTTACGGAGGTTGAATCGATACTTCTGGAAGCAGCGCTTCAAGATGGTGACACTTAACACCATAATCCTTTCTCTCGACAACAACGATTAGTTTGCAGCCCTCAACCTGCAAGATGCTAATTTTCATATAACCATTCACCTGGCACACAGGTGATTCCTTCGCTTTGTGATAGACAACGATCACTTCCAATACCGAGTATTGCTGTTCGGCCTGGCATCGGCTTCCAGGGTTTTCTCAAAAACCCTTGCTGTCATTGCAGCACACCTCCGCCGTCTAAATGTCATATTCCCGTACCTTGACGATTGCTTAATCAAAGGCACAACACAGCAAGAGACCTCTCACATGGTGATGCTAGTCAAGCATACGTTCGATTCTCTGGGCCTCATAGTAAACGAACAGAAGTCCACTCTAAGCCTGATGCAAAACATAAAGTTTATAGGTGCCATGATCGACTCCCTTGCAGCAAAAACGTTCTTATCAATGGAGAGATTTCAGGCAATTCAAGACCTGATACACGTACTTGTCAAGGCTCCCACAGTCTCAGTGCACACTTGCCTAAAGCTACTCGGCCACATGGCCGCCACCAACCTTGGTTGTCTCTCACGCAAGGCTTCACTTATGGTGCCTACAACACTGGTTGGCAACCGTGTACACGCCCACAAGGCACAGCATTCACAAAATAGTGGCTCCTCCAACCCATGTCCACATGCCCCGCCGATGGTGGACGGAAGCAAACAACCTCATGGCAGGAGTTCTATTCCACCATCCATAACCATCCGCCCAAATAGCGACAGCTGCCTCCCTCATTGGATGGGGCGCACACATGAACAAAATGCGGACACAAGGCAAATGGTCGATTACCAAAAGGCGTCTACATATAAACCTCCTGGAGTTGAGGGCTGTCTTCCATGCATGCAGACACTTCCACCCATACATAACGGATACCACCATCAGAGTCCTGACGGACAATGTTGCTGCAATGTATTACATCAACAGGCAAGGAGGAGCAAAGTCAGGCTCCCCATGTGTGGAAGCGGTGCGTTTTTGGAATTGGTGCATTCGAAACGACATCATCATCACAGCATCCTACTTACCTGGCACCAGCAATGTCCACAGTTAACCAACCTTTTATGTCAAAACAGCAAATTTAAAGGTTTGGTTGAAGGCTTGAGACACACTCCTGCTGCAACGCTGACACCACCATCCAAACTCCAATTTGCCCATTGACTATCGTCCTTCCTACATCAGTGGACTGAAATAACATCTGACTGCTGGGGCTTAAAGATTATCAATTTGGGCTTCTCCATCCCCTTCCACTTTTATTCTACCTATCTATCGCCCTTCTCCATCCTCCTTCAGGGACTCCTCTCACAAACTCCTTCAACAAGAGGTCCAACACCTCCTGCAAACAGGAGTGATAGAACCAGTTCCTCTGGCCTCCAAAGGGAGAGGGTTCTACTCAAAGTATTTCCTCATGCAAAAGAAAATGGGAGGATGGAAGCCCATTTTAGATCTCAGAAAACTCAACGAATATGTAACATAGAAGAGGTTCAAGATGGTAACACTAGCAACAATCATACCAGACCTAGCTCACAGGGATTGGTTCTTGGCCCTCGACCCTCAGGATGCTTGTTTCCATATAACATCCAGTGCTCAGAAGCTTTTTATTTTTTAGTCGGCACAAAACATTACCAGTATCAAGTCACCCCGTTTGGTCTCTTGAAGGCACCGAGAGTTTTTTCAAAGACTCTAGTTGTGGTAATTGCGCATCTACAGCGCATGGGAGTAGTAATATTCCCTTATTTAGACAACTGCTTCATAAAAGGCATGTTGTTCCAAGATGCCCAGGAGATGGTCAACAAAACTATTTCACTCTTACTCAGCCTCGGGTTCCGTATAAATTACTAGAAATCCACTCTCTGGTGGACAAACTCAGCTGCGCATTTCAAACTCACAAGTGATCCCTGAGGTCGGAGGTTGTGCAGTAGCTTTTCTAGAGTTGGGGTCATTCCCATTTGAGCCTCTTTGCTACAAAGGGGAACAGGAAGTGTCAGGCCTTCTGTTCCTACCTGGGCAGCAACAAGGGCTCTCTAGATGATGCTTTCCAACTTCACTGGGGGGGCAGGGGAGTTCTCCTGTACATGTTTCCCTACTTCCCCCTAATTCACAGGGTGCTAATCAAGGTGCACGAGGATAGCACGGATCTCATTTTGATAGCACCAGCCTGGCCCAGGCAACATTGGTATACGAGGTTCCATCAGCTGTTGGTGGTACCTCCAATACCCTTCCCCTTATTCCCTGGACTTGCCCCAGACCCATGGCATGTTGCTGCACTCCAGCCTCTAGGCTTTACACACAGCTGCCTGGAGGCTCCATAGTT
The DNA here is from genome assembly GCA_019425775.1 of Rafetus swinhoei. NCBI lineage: Eukaryota > Metazoa > Chordata > Testudines > Trionychidae > Rafetus > Rafetus swinhoei. Next base: position 314,502,840 of record CM033437.1, read on the forward strand.
GAGCACAATAGAGCAACAGTGCTCAGAGGGAGTGTGGGCTTTCTTGGTAGTAAAAAACCTTCCACGTGGGCCACGTATGTGTCCAAATGGAAGAGGTTTTCCTTGTGAGCCCTGCAAGCGGGCCACCCAGACACAGCTAACTTTGGTTCCCCTCATTCTAGAATATTTTGCGGTTTTAAAACCCCTCGGGACAGATCCCTACATTCCCTGGATGTCAGGCATGCCTTAGCCTTTTACTTTGAGCATACTAAGCCATTCAGGAAGTCCAATCAATTGTTTGTTGCAATAGCAGATAGGATGAAAGCGCTACCTGTCACTGCCCACAGGATATCCTCCTGGATCACTGCGTGTATTCATTCTTACTTGTTACAACTTAGCGAAACTGCCAGTCCCTCAACTGTCTGCCCATTCGACCCAGGTGCAGGCCTTGTCAGTGGCCATTATTGTGCATGTCCCTGTCCAGACCTTTGTCAAGCAGCCACGTGGCCCTTGGTCTACACCCGTGGTTGCCAACCCTTCGATCATGATTGACTGGTCGATTTTAGGGGCATGACACAGTCCATCGTGAAGTGTTCCAGCCCCCCGCCTCATCTCCCCCACTCCCAAGAAGGAGCCCATGTTGGTGCTACCTCCTGGGAAAATGGAGGTAGCGACGGCTTCCGGCGACATGGTGGGGAAGTCCCCAGCTGCACGCCAGATCTGGCATCTCAGCAAGTGCATGCACTGATCCTTCCCACCCCAAAACAGCCGACACGCTTCCTGAAAAGCTGGATCTGGCACGCAGCCGGGGACTGACTTCCCCGTGCTGCCTGCCTGCGCCAGGGGCGGGGGAGGAGAAGTCCCCGGCTTCACACCAGCTCCAACTTCTCAGGAAGCATGCCAGCTGTTTTTGGGGGCCGGGGGGAGAAGAGCAGTGTGCGCCGCAGGATCCTGAGGTACTGGCTGAGCTGTCCTTGTCCCTGCCCCCTGCCCCGACTCCTCCAACAGCACTCTGCCCCTCCCCGTTGCTGGCCCCCATCAGCACCCTGCCCAGGCCCCCACCAGCAACCTTTCCCCTGCCCAAATTCCCACCAGCACTCTGCTCCTGCTCCTTCCCTCCTCGCCAGACACCTACTCCCAGCTTGCTCCTGTACCCTATTTTCCACCCAGATTCTGCACCCCATTCCTATCCCAGCCCTGTCCTGCACACTGGATCCCTCATTTTTTGGCCCTACCTCAGAGTGTAGAGGGGCCCACAAATTCCACTAACCCTGGAACCCTAGAAGAGTTAATTAGGCCTGAATCTCAATCCTACCTACCCTGCCCCCCCCCCGTTCCCCACCAGGGGAGTGAGTTGTCTCAGTTGGGGCCACATCAGTGAGGCTTGGCAGGGCTTAGAGGGGTTGTTTTTTTTGCATCTCACTTGTGTAGTCCCTGACTGATTTTTCTGTGGGTCAGTGGCCTCTGACCCGAAACAGGTTTCCCTTCCCTCTCCTAAATAAAGACAATGCTGAAACATGTGTTGGACATATTTTATTTAAAAATGAAGTCTGGCCAACAAGACCCCCGATTGGGGCCAAGCCCCCATCCGTCCACAGCATCATAACACTTCTGTACCTTCCCCCAACCCTAAGCCTATCATATACTGGAACCCCCTGTCCTGAGCCTTTCATCCCCAAACTCCTGCACCCCCACATCTCCAATCTTCTGCCACTACACTCCTGCACCACCCACACACTGCAAACCTGTGTCCTGAGCCCATCATACTCCGAACCTCCCTTACCTGAGCCCCCTCATGCGCCCCAACCCAAACTTCTGCACCCTCACAGCCACAAGCCTGCGGCTTGTTCAACACCCCAACCTTCCACCTAACCCCAACATGCTCTAGCCTGGAGCCCCCTCCCTGAGCCAGCAGCCCTTTCTCCACTTCCTCCTGTACCGATTTTCTCCTTCCCCCCCCCCCCTCCCCATGAGGTTGCACCTCTTACTCCTTCCCACACTCAAACCTTCATTCCCACCACAGAACCCGCAACTCCTGTCTCAACCCAGTGAGAGTGAATAAGGGCTGGGGATGGCAAATGATGGAGAGGAGGGGAAAAGAGATGGCGGGGCCTCAAGGAAGGATTGAGGTCTTGGGGTAGGGATGGGGTACCTTGGCTTGCCCAGACATTTAAAAAGTGATCTTGGGTGTAAAAAGGTTGGAGACAACTGCTCTACACATTTACATCCCAATATGCCATCCAATATCAGGACCACAGACTGGTGATCTCTGACCCCTCCACTGGATAGCAGCTTGGCAATCATCTAAATTGGAATGCACATGAGAAATCACTCGAAGAAGAAAAGATGGTTACCTTTTATAACTGGTGTTCTTCGAGATGTGTTGCTCATGTCCATTCCAAAACTCTCCCGCCTCCCCTCTGTCGGAGTCACTTCCAGCAAGAGGGAACTGAGGAAGGGAGTGCTTGTCAGGGTGTTATAAACCTAGCTATACCGGTGCCACTCTAGGGGTCTCCCTTACTGACCTATGAGATATCCTGCTAGAGAAAATTTTCCTGGTAACTGGACATGCACACACCTAAATTGGAATTGACATGAGCAACACATCTTGACGAACACAGTTAAGAAAGGTAACTTTCCTTTACTGCATATGCCTAACTTACTGAATGTTAGTGGGAAGAGGGTAGGTTTAGAAGATAAAATAAAAAAAGAACAAGTTAAAAATCACCTAGAAAAGTTAGATGCCTGCAAGTCACCAGGGCCTAATGAAATGCATCCTAGAACACTCAAGGAGCTGATAGAGGAGGTAGCTGAGCCTCTGGCTATCATCTTTGGAAAATCATGGGAGACAGGAGAGATTCCAGAAGACTGGAAAAGGGCAAATATAGTGCCCACCTGTACAAAGGGAAACAAGAACAACACAGGAAACTACAGACCAGTTAGTTTAACTTCTGTGCCAGGGAAGATAATGGAGCAAGTAATTAAGGAAATCATCTGCAAACACTTGGAAGGTGGTAAGGTGATAGGGAACAGCCAGCATGAATTTGTAAAAAACAAATCATGTCAAACCAATCTGATAGCTTTCTTTGATAGGATAATGGGTCTTATGGATAAGGAAGAAGTGATGGATGTGGTATGCCTAGACTTTAGTAAGGCATTTGATACGGTCTCGCATGATATCCTTATCAATAAACTAGGCAAATACAACTTAGATGGGGCTACTATAAGGTGGGTGCATAACTGGCTGGATAACCGTACTCAGAGAGTAGTTATTAATGGTTCTCAATCCTGCTGGAAAGGTATAACAAGTGGGGTTCTGCAGAGGTCTGTTTTGGGACCGGCTCTGCTCAATATCTTCATCAACAATTTAGATATTGGCATAGAAAGTACGCTTATTAAGTTTGCAGATGATACCAAGGTGGGAGGGGTTGCGACTGCTTTGGAGAATAGGGTCATAATTCAAAATGATCTGGACAAATTGGAGAAATGGTCTGAGGTAAACAGGATGAAGTTTAATAAAGACAAATGCAAAGTGCTCCACTTAGGAAGGAACAATCAGGTTCACACATACAGAATGGGAAGTGACTATCTAGGAAGGAGTACGGCAGAAAGGGATCTAGGGGTTATAGTGGACCACAGGCTAAATATGAGTCAGCAGTGTGATGCTGTTGCAAAAAAAGCAAACATGATTCTGGGATGCATTAACAGGTGTGTTGTGAGCAAAACACGAGAAGTCATTCTTCCGCTCTACTCTGTGCTGGTTAGGCCTCAGTTGGAGTATTGTGTCCAGTTCTGGGCACCGCATTTCAAGAAAGATGTGGAGAAACTGGAGAGGGTCCAGAGAAGAGCAACAAGAATGATTAAAGGTCTAGAGAACATGACCTATGAGGGAAGGCTGAAGGAATTGGGTTTGTTTAGTTTAGAAAAGAGAAAATTGAAGGGGGACATGATAGCAGTTTTCAGGTATCTAAAAGGGTGTCATGAGGAGGAGGGAGAAAACTTGTTCATCTTGGCCTCTGAGGATAGAACAAGAAGCAATGGGCTTAAACTGCAGCAAGGGAGGTTTAGCTTGGACATTAGGAAAAAGTTCCTAACTGTCAGGGTGGACAAACACTGGAATAAATTGCCCAGGGAGGTTGTGGAATCTCCATCTGTGGAGATACTTAAGAGTAGGTTAGATGAATGTCTATCAGGCATGGTCTAGTCAGTACTTGATCCTGCCATGAGGACAGGGGACTGGACTCGATGACCTCTCGAGGTCCCTTCCAGTCGTAGTATTCTATGATTCTATGATAAGGTGAGTAACCTCTTTTTTTTAACCTTCAAGTACATGTATTGGCAATTTTTGCAGTCATATGATCTTATCCAGTGGGCATTAGATCTTCTATCCATGCAAAGTGACTGTAACAGTCTGTTCTCTTGCAACTGTCTAAATTTGGGTGGTGGAACTTTTCACTAGTTCTGAATGTCCCACATGTGAACCCATGGCAGATATTTTCCTGAAGCTGCTCACGTATACTGAAGCATTTTATCAGCTATGACTCTGGCTAATGAACTATGTCTACATTAAAGAAACAGTCATTCTAGTCTCTGAGGCTACATCTACACTGCAGCAGTTTGTCAGAAGAGGAAATGCAAATGGAGTGTTCATTTGCATATTCTCTTCTGATCCTTTTTGCGGAAGAGGTTTTTGCGCTAAAAAGCCCTGGGTAGACGGGGCCATTTTTCAGAAAAACCGTTTTGTGTAAGATCCCTTATTTCTCAAAAAATGAGGCTTACAGGATCTTGCACAAAATGGGGTTTTTTCAACAAGTGACCCCGTCTACACAGGGTTTTTTAGTGCAAAAACCTCTTCCGCAAAAAGGATCAGAAGAGAATATGCAAATGAGGGTGCGAGATTTGCAAATGAGCGCTCCACCTGCATTTCCTCTTCCAACAAACTGCTGCAGCGTAGACGTAGCCTGAGAATGACTGTGAAATACCTCTGATCCACACATAATAGTGCTGCAATGTGTTTCAAGTATAAATAGTTCAGGATTTTTCAATTAACATTTTTTTATCAGAAAATGTTGATGTATTGAAATCAAAACTTCATAGAAATATACTGATTTCAACAAGAGTTTAATCAGGAAGGCTTCTTAGCTCCAGAATAGAATTTCTGGTCAAAACCAATATGATAGAAAGACCCACTCTTCTGGAATAGTCAATAGCTCCCAGGGATGTGGGAGTTGTAAGTTCAAATCCCTGCTTTGAATCAGGCAGAAAAGAGCTTGAAGCTGAGTTTTTCATATCCCTTGTAAATGCTGGGGAAGGGTTGTTCACACCATGCTAGCTCTGAACTGGTTAAGGTGGTTCAGAAGGAACTAATTAATCTTATAGGCCAGACATAGGTGGGAAGGCAAGCTTGATTGATAAACACTAATTAAAGATGAAGCCCAGAGGCAGGTTGAGCTTGTAGAGATCCAGAAAAAGCTTTTTGTGTGTGAGAGGGCAGGATGGAACAGAACAGAAAAGATAAAGAATCTTCAGTTACCCCGGGTATAGAGAGGTGGTAGGAGTAAACCCAGCAAGGAGCAAAAGCCCTGGGATCATAGTTCTTGGAGTAGACAGCCTATGGAAGGCAGAATAGGAAGAAGTACAAAGAAAGAATAGCTAGGTATGAGACTGTGTAGACTTCAACTGCTCATGATATGGGCCTTACATACAGGCATGTCTTTACTCTAATTGCCTAAACAGTGCCTCGTGCCTGTGCTACCATTTATACCCATGCTAGGAGTGCAGTGGGATGGCATGTAGTGTATACATTCTAATGCCACTGAGGAGTGTGCAGTACACAGTGAGATATATATTCTTTCTTAATGCTTCTCATTTCTTCACAATATTCATGTTATTCCACTTGTCCCCAAAACATCTTAGGATCTTACTTCTGTCTCTTCCAATGCAATCCTAGAGTTAAGTGTGTGGTCATCATGGAAGAAGGGAGATACCAGCCTGACTCACTGGTGTTGGGGCATCATTCAAACGTCTTCAGAGATGCCTCTTTCCTGGGGCATGAAAGCCAAAAAGTAAGTGCAAGGGCTAGAAATTGAATAGAAACATAATTGAACCTGGAACTGTCTCTCTTCATTAGTGAAAGGTAACAATTAATCATCTAAAATGGTGGGGTGATAACACAATAAGTTGTGTTTTTAAAAAATTGCTATAGCTGTGACCTTAAAAATAAAGGGTGACCATTTAAAATTGAGACTTTTCTCAATAAAACATGCCTCCTCTCTTTGTTTCTGATTAAGCTGCTTTTCCCCTGAGTGAGACACAGGAAACTAGCTATTTGTGCCTAGGGGAAAATGAATCTAATAGGAGGATTTAAACAGGAAAAGAGTAAACCACTAGACAAGTAAGTAGTACATGAGTTTAATTAGCAATCTAAATTTCATGCCTTTTCAATGACTTCAAGGTTGATAATTGTGAAACTGCATCATTCTTAATGTACATATTTTAGTATGAAAGTGAAATTTAACAGTTATTTCTCTACTTTCTTTAGAAAGTGCTTATGGGGATAACATACAGGGCACAGTTAGGCTACTGATGAAGCATGAAGATTAGTTTCTCAGATCAGTCTCATCAAAGTTTTGACTGAGGCAATCTAATTAGGTGAATTCGTGTGTGCACTGTTCTACAGATGGCATTTCTTCTGAAAGTGTTTGGTATGGTACTTGTCAGCAGGTGTACTTTGGCAACAAATATGGGACTTGAATGTGTTATCAGTTACATTAAAGAACAACCAAAGTTTTGAAGAAAATGTCACTCTTTGAAAGGAGATTTCAATGACACTGAAGAGAGACTGTGGCACACACTCAGAATGGGAGAAGAACTGTATGCACAACCTTTTGTTCTCTCTAAACTCTTAAATCAGATGGAACTCTCTCCTCCCCTTCCCTCACTGCCACCAAGAAAAACCATTAAATAAACCTAAGTTATAAGGCCAAGTCTCTTAAAAGAAAAAATGTTACATGTTTCTTTTGTTTTCCTCTGGGAAGGTGTGCAATTCAGCTGTTATAAACATATTTATTTATTTTACTTTTCGTTTATTTTATCCTGTAACTTGTTTACAGGAGTAGCCTTTTGGAAGCAGATTTCACATAATGTGGTGGTTGCAGTATTAGAGGAAAAGAAGCAATATATATTTAATACCTCAGGGAACACATCAGAAAACAATACATGCAGAATGTCCACCTCATCTTCACTGTACAGACTGTCAGATCTAACCTGGTTGGCTAATGAGCATGGGGATTTTTTTTCCATGGTTTGTTCTTTGAATGGCTTTGCAGATTTCCACTTATGGGGCAAATGCTAATGCATGTAGCCTAATGATGGAGGCTTGTTTAAGTAGTACATGTTGGAGCACTCACATGCCCCTTTCCATTCCTCCCCTCAGGGTCCATCCTGAGGGGAAGGCTATAAAGAGGGGAAGCTGTGCTCTTTAGTGGCTTCCGTTCCTTCCAAATACCATGAGAGGGAACTGAACTGCTAAGATAGATCTTAGTGCTCATGCCTCTCAAATGTCTCTCATTGTGCAGGACATCCTGCATCTGGCCCCAGTTCGTAAAGTAGTCCTTAGTTGCTTTTGGACATTCCTGCTCTAGCCCCCAGACGCAACTATGCCTGGCAGCATGCTAGATGCCGCCTCCTCTTCTGCATGTGGTAATGCCTCTGCTCCAGTACCTTTCCAGGCAATGTGCAGCTGAGAAAATTCTCCAGCAGCCTCCAGGGACCAGGACAGATTATATGGGTGGGTAATTTGATCAGGTGTGGGATTTGTACTGGGGTTTATATGTCTAAAATGGGAGAAGAGATTCTAGAGGGCAGGGAAGATCATGCTTTTAGTACACAGTTTCACTAATTAATTATAGGTTCTGTGTGTGTGTGTGTGTGTGTGTATTAAATTAAAACAGAATGATCGATTAAAACAATTGTCACTCGTTTTAAGTTGTGCGTCATTTTGAGGGTTACTATCCCTCATTTCACTATCTAAGTTAGAACAAATGGCTAGTTCCCACTCTTTGTTTTGTTTGGAAACCAACTAGTCTATTTTGTCAGCAATTGGAGGCTTATGACAAATGGATTCTAGAGATCATAGATAATGGGTGTGCAATACAGTTCAAATAGCATATCTTTTCACATCTGCCTACTTTTCCTCTTTCAGGAAATCCTCTCACAAAAGTTGTTCTTCTGTTGAAAGTTCAGAAATTGCTTCTGATGTCAGCTGCAAAGAAATTTCCAAAAGACCTACGGAGACAAGAGTTTTATTCAAGATATTTCGTAATGCAGATAAAAAGATGCTAGTTTCTCTTCTATTTTTGATCTAAGAAAGTTAAACAAATTCATGTAGAAGTTTTGGAATGCTAACTCTAGCATCAATTATTTCTTCTCTCACAAACATGGATGGATGTGCAACTCTTAATTTCAAGGATGCATATTTCCATCTGACTGAGTTATCAAAAATACTGATTTTGTGGTGTGATGCGGACATGTCCTCCATTTGGCCTTTTTATTGCTCTGAAGCCTTTACAAATTGCCTTTTTTGCAGTGCATCTCAGAAAGCAAAGTATTTTTGTTTACCCATATACACTGGCTACTGAAGTAAGCATTATGCAAGGTGCTGCTGAATTGCATTCAATTCACATCTTATTTTCTCTCATCTCTGGGACAGCTTTCAATGTAAAAAAAAAAAAAAAAAAAAATCAAATCTCTCTCTGACTCAAAGAATCCTTGTAATAGGATCTGGATTTGGTAATAGGAATGGCTTTTCTCCCGGAAAAGAGATTTCTTAAGATGGGCCTTGATATCCAAGTTTCAGCATCATGCCATCCAGATTGTGATATTGTTGTAGGGTTTACGAGCCTCAGGGCAGTGACAACTTACATCACTCTTTAATGCACATCTCAGAATGAGGCTGATGCAATATTTGTTGGCTCAAGATTACTGGTCAGATGTAAACCATCTATACAAGTTGATCATACCAGAGTACGTGACACCTTGAGGTGGTGGAGAGAGTGGTCTACTGTTCTAAAACCAATTTTGGTCAATCCTCTCACATTCTCAGATACAATAACCTTTGATGCATCAAACAGCATATGGGGAGCTCATCTGGACTCTGACAGTTTTGGGGTCTCTGGGTTTTCCAAGAAAATAAATTCCATATATATAATGAGGGCAGTTGTGCCTGGCTCTCAGATAATTTCTTCCTCATACAAAATGCAGAGTAGTTTGGTTAATGACAGACAATAAACTAGCTATATGTTATATCAACAGACAGGGATGTGCTTATTCAGCTCTTTTGTGCACGGAGACAATTTGTCTGTGACATTCATTGGTATGTATAACATTTAGCAGGAGATGGCAATTTATTGTTGGAGTGGCTAAGTACGGGCACTTCTCAAATGCATTAATGGTGGTTAAAATATCAAGTGATGCAATAGATTTTCTGCATTTGGTGTCAACTAGTCATAGACCTGTTTGCCACCATGTTCTAGCACCACATTCCAGGAAAGATGTAAACAAATTAGAGAAGATCCAGAGAAGAGCAACAAAAATGATTAAAGGTCTAGAAAACATGACCTATGAGGAAAGATAAAAAGAACTGTGTTTGTTTAGTATGGAAAAGAGAAGACTAAGAGGAAATATAACAGCTTTCAAGTATCTAAAAGTTATTAGAGGATCCTTTGTGCTGCAATCTAGTCATAGAGACTACAACTCCCATGATACTTTGGGGGAAAAGGAGGGAATGGTGGCTCTTCCAGGCTATGCAGGCAGAGAGTTGGTGAGCTCCTTTTTTGGAGATAGAAGCCAGATTGGTAGTGTGGAGCCTTTTTCCAGTCCAGGAGCTGCTGCTGAACCAAGAGCCTGCTGCTGAAAACCTGCTGGGGTTTGGATCTAGCAGACTGTTTCATGGGCTGTTGATGATTATTCCTAGAGGGGAGAGACTCTGGCTGTGCCTGTGGCTGAGAAGGGCCTGCTCCAGTGGCAGAGGGATTGTGCAGTTGGTTGCCTGACTGGACTGACACACACAGAACCTGCACAGTGCTGTCTCCATTTCAGCTGCAGACCTTCAAGTGCGCCCACGCAAGCGTCTGGGACTCTGACTCCAGAGGAGTGCACACTCTGGGGTGGGATAAATGGTGGCAATGTAAATGCCAGACAGCTAAGTTTCCTTTCTTTCTGTGTACTTTGTTAATCGATTTTATTCATTTTTAATCTGTTAAACCCTGTTTCATTAAGTTGTTAAGTAAAGGTGTGTTAATTCTAATTTAATCAATTAGATATATATTATTTACAATTATTGTCTTGAAGTTAGATCCAGATTATTACTGGAATAATTTTATTCCTGGAGGCTCCCAAGGCACACCATTAAGTGTGTACAGGGCCAGCCAGGTGAAGGCACTGCCATTGAATATTCTTTTAGGAGCAAGGGACTACAGCAAGGGGGTGGATAGGGAATCCCCAACTATACAACAGCACCTCTGGGGGACTCAAGATTTCCTTTTATGTTAAAAATATCAGGCACCCAGGCACACATGTGAGTATGACCTGCTCCCGAGTAACCCAGGGAGGAAAAGGGGGAAAGCAGACAGGGGGCTGCAGACAGGGGAGTTTGAGAGGGACCGCAAGAGATCCCGCCGCTGAACAGGCTACCTGGTGAGAGTGAGAGTACTTGCTTTTGGTGTGAGTGAGTTTGCTCACTGTTTGAATTTTGTTTGTTGAATTCTGATTCTGATTTCAGGTGACTGCAGTTTCAGTTTCAGCTGCTGTGGCAGTTGGGACTGAGTGCCTGACCCTTTGTTCCCTCAATTGCTCTCTTGATTGCATCTGGTCAGCCTTCCCCCTGTGTGACTCACGAGGGGGCAGGCCTGGCCTAGGCAAGCAGGCTTTAAAAGCCAGAGGCAGAGTGACCAAGGAGCGAAAGCGAACAGGGGGCAGCAGACGGGAGTTTGAGAGGGAGTTTGACAGAGGGAGGCCTACGATGGTCAGGAAGACCTGCAACACCTGTGCCAGCACTGCTTCTGTCTCCTCCACCTGCGCCTGTAGCCAGACAGAGCGCCTGAGCATGGATGCCTCTACCCAGATCCTGGTGTGGTTTTGCAGGGACTGTGGCTTGCAATTCCCACTTACTGATATCCAGGCTGGGGAGATCATACAATGCGAAAGGTGCCTGCTGGTGGAATCTCTCAGGCAGCAGGTGGGAGAGCTACAGGAGGAGGTGGCTAGGTTGAGGAGCACCCGAATCCACGAGCAATTCCTGGACCGTGTTCATGAGGAGACAGCTGAGGTAGCTGTCCCAGTACACAGGACTGCGGGCACACCGCTGGTGGAGGAGGAGATGGCTCAGGGTAGACACTGGCAGCTGGTTACTTCTGGCAGCAGGCACTGCTCCACCCCTGCTCCGAACCCTTCCACCGTGGTACTAGGAAACAGTTATGCTCTTCTTTATACAGGAGATAAGGAATCACCCCCTACAACGGAGGAGGAGAAGCCTCGTACCCCCAAGGCTGGGGGGTCTGCTGCCACCACTGCAAATAGGAAACATAGGGTAGTGGTGGTCGGAGACTCTCTTCTGAGGGGGACGGAGGCGCCCATCTGTCGCCCTGACATTTCATCTTGGATGGTATGCTGTCTGCCGGGGGCCTGTATCAGAGATGTTACAGAGGCATTGTCAAGGATTATCTGGTCCTCTAACTACTACCCCATGCTACTCATCCATGTGGGCACAAATGATACTGAGAGGTGTGACACTGAGCGGATCAAGAGTGACTACAGGGCTCTGGGAGTATGGGTTAAGGAGTTTGGAGCGCAGGTGGTATTCTCTTCGATCCTTCCTGTCGAAGGTAGGGGCCCGGGCAGAGACAGCTGCATCCTGGAGGTGAATGCCTGGCTGCGAGGATGGTGTCGCCAGGAGGGCTTTGGCTTCCTCGACCACGGGATGCTATTCCAGGAAGGACTGCTGGGCAGAGATGGTGTTCACCTTTCAAGGAGGGGGAAGACCCTATTTGGACACAGACTGGCTAACCTAGTGAGGAGGGCTTTAAACTAGCTTTGACGGGGACAGGTAAGCAAAGCCCACAGGTAAGCGGAGAACATGGAGACCTGGGAGATGGGTCGGAAATGGAAGGGAGCATGGGCTATAATGGCAGAGAGAACGGAGGGTCAGGGCAAAACTGGGAGGCAAGGTCAAATCAGTATCTTAGATGCCTATATACAAATGCGAGAAGTATGGGTAATAAGCAGGAAGAACTGGAAGTGCTAATAAGTACAATTATGACATTGTTGGCATCACAGAAACTTGGTGGGATAATACACACGATTGGAATGTTTGTATGGAAGGTGTGACAGGCTCAGGCCAGGGAGCGGCTGCAGAGAGGGGAAAAGGCAGCCCAAAAGGGAAAAACCCCTGTGAGAGAAGCAGAGAACTGCAGCCCAATTAGATGCAGCTGGGAGGGAGCTGGCTCAGGCTAATTGGGGCCAGCTGACTTCTCTGCTGTCTGTCTGAGGGCCTTTAAAAGCCTCAGCAGTTGGAGGCTGGAGAGGAGAGGGAGAGGACAAAAGGAAGGTGGTGGAGAGGCAGAGAGGAAGAAACCAGAGAGAACAATTTTGACCAGCATTAGGTAAAGGCAGCTAAGGAGGGAGCCTGTGGGCACGTGGCCTGGGCTCCCTACCATTGAGACCCGCTGCAAAACCCCTAACTGGGGGGGCTAAGGGGAGGAGGCCTCCCCAGTAGTGGCTTGGGGAAGAGGGGCCCTTGCCACACGTGGTGTCAGGAGTGGGATCGTGGCTGTGAGGCCTCACAGCAACCCAAATCTAGCCAAGTTGACCCCTCGCAAAGCAAAAGTACCCATGGAGGACCTGGTAAAGCACTGGTGCAGGCCACGGCTGCCCAACAAGAGGCTACTCGGGTGCAAGCAGCTGCCCAGCGGAGTCGGTGCGGATCCAACAAGAAACCAACCAGTTGTTGATGAGCCAGGTAGCCCAGGACAGGGCCACCCTGCAGGAGGTGGTGAACCAGCTGAAAGCCCTGACAGTCCAGGCACGTGATCAAGATGCGGCCCGACCCTTACGGGCCAATTTCTACTTACAGAAAATGACAAAAGACGATGAGGTTGAGGCCTATCTCTTGGCCTTCGAAAGGACAGCTTTGCGGAGGCCTGGCCTCAAGCTCAGTGGGCCAGCATTTTGGCCCCTTTTCTGAGCGGGAAGCCCAGAAGGCATACCTTGACATGGCAGAGGAAGCTGCATCCGACTACCCCCAGCTGAAAGCTGAGATCCTGGCACGGGCTGGGGTCACGGTCACAGTGAGAGCCCAGAGATTTCACGACTGGCGATATCGAGATGACCAGGGCCCCAGAACTCAGTTGTTTGATCTGGTCCATCTGGCCCGGAAGTGGCTGCGGCCCGACATCCACAGCCCGAAAAGATTATCGAGGTGATCGTTCTTGACCGGTACATGAGGGTTTACCCCAGACCTTCGGGAATGGGTGGGCCAGAATGACCCCACGATGTTTGATGAGCTTGTGGCTCTCGTTGAGAGACGATTGACAGCTAAGGGACTTTCCCGCAGCCCCAGAGTCGAGGCGCAGCAGAGCAGAAGGTCCGCCTTCACCCCAAGGACCCGTGCCCTGAAGTTTCTGACCGAGTCCAGACAGGAAGAAAGGAGGCGGAAGAGCGACCGGACGGGCAAAAGACCTTGGGGTCTGGACAGGAGAGGGCCAGGATCAAGACCCAACAGCCCAAAAAGAAAGGGGCTGTCCCGCCCAGGTTATAGGTGTTATGCCTGCGGGTAGATAGGGCATATTGCGGTTCAGTGCCCTAACATAGACGAGCCTATGCAATGTGACCTGGGGAACCTACAAAGTGTCCTAGTCAACCTCGTTGGGGTAGCAGTGGGCCCCCATCAGTATACCCAGCCCGTGAAAATGAATGGGGTAGAAACCACTGCCTTAGTAGATTCCGGGAGTGCAGTTACGTTGGTCTCAGGGAAGCTAGTGGGGCAAGATCAGCTGACTCAAGCCAAGTACACTGGGGTATCTTGTGTACACGGGATACTAATTATTACCCCACCATCCCTGTGGAGATAGAAGTACAAGGGCGGGTTACAGAGGTAACTGTGGGGTGGTCCCAAGGCTCCCTACCCGGTGGTCATTGGACGAGACTTCCCGGGTTTAGTGACCTGCTACCACGGGACTGGGGAGGAGGATAGCTCCTCCCGGCCTTCCATGAGTTTTCCCAGGACCTGTTCTCGATGCCTGGAGAACCCGGAAAACCCGACGGGAGAGGAGGGCCGCAAAAAAATTGGGGACCAGGATCTTGACCCAAGGTCGGAAGCAGGCACTGGTAGAGGGGGAGGCCTACCCAACTACTAGAGCAGAAGCCCGGGACAGGATGAGCCTGAAGCAGGACCCAGCTCATCAGGGGAGGAAAGGGGACTAGGTTCCTGGAGCCTGAGCAGGTGAGATCCCCAAGTGAGACCTTTGGGCAGGATCAAGCCAATGATCCAATATATCAGAATATCCGTAAGGAGGTGGTTGAAGTTAATGGGGTCCCAGTGGAGGAGGAACAAGGGCACGGGGCCCTACTATATAATCAAGGGGAGCTTCTATATAGGGTAGCTCATATACAGGGCCAAGAGGTGGAACAACTCTTGGTACCCCAAAAGCACCGGAGGGCAGTACTGGAATTGGCACACAGTCATCTATTTGGAGGACATCTAGGGGTGGATAAGACCCTGGACCGCATTCTTCGGAGGTTCTTTTGGCCTGGGATCTATGTAGAAGTCCAGAGGTATTGTGCTTCCTGCCCGGAGTGCCAACTACATGGGCCCCGACCACACCTGAGGGCCCCATTAGTACCCCTACCAATCATTGAAATCCCTTTGAACGGATTGCTATGGACATAGTTGGCCCACTAGAGAAGTCTGCCCGGGGCCACCAGAGCATACTAGTTGTAGTGGACTATGCTACTCGATACCCAGAGGCAGTGCCCCTCACGCAACACCCTATCCAAGACCATCGCTAAGGAACTAATTCAAATCTTTTCTAGGGTAGGGATTCCTAAAGAAATCCTAACGGACCAAGGGACCCCTTTGTGTCCAAGCTTATGAAAGACTTGTGTACCTTGTTCGCATACGGGCCCTGCGGACCTCGGTATACCATCCTCAAACCGACGGTCTAGTTGAACGGTTTAACAAGACCCTAAAAAGTATGCTTAAGAAAGTAGTAAGCCGGGATGGCAAAGATTGGGATATGCTACTGCCCTACCTCATGTTCGCGGTAAGGGAAGTTCCCAAGCTTCGACTGGCTTCTCCCCATTTGAACTTTTGTATGGGCGTAACCCACGGGCATACTAGACCTTGCTAAAGAGGCCTGGGAGGAACAACCCAACCTGGGGAGAAATGTAGTTGATCATGTGCTCCAAATGAGGGACAGGATTGCCAGAGTCACCCCATAGTGCGGAGCACCTAGAAAAGGCACAGGAAGCCCAACAGGTCTATTACAACCGGCGAGCAACCTCCCGGAAGTTCCAGGTGGGAGACCGGGTGATGGTGCTAGTGCCGACGGCGGAGAGTAAGCTCCTAGCCCAATGGCAGGGGCCATATGAAATAATAGAAGCAGTGGGAGAGGTAAACTATAAGGTTCGCCAGCCTGGCCGAAAGCCTGAGCAAGTATATCACGTCAACCTGCTGAAACCCTGGCGAGACAGAGAAGTGGCCTTGGTTGTGCCCACCACCCCAAGGGGAAAACCCACCAAGGCAGGTGGAAATATCTCCTGAGCTGACTCCGGACCAACAGGCCGAAGCAGCCGACATGATTGAGCGGAATCGGGATGTGTTTTCGACAGAACCGGGTAGAACTACGGAGGTTTACCATGACATCACATTTCGGAGAGTCAGTGAGAATCTCCCATCACAGCGCAGGGGGACCCCGGGTCACAGAACAGACAGCACCCCCACTACGCCACAGCCTACGTTTCTTATTTGCAGTGGTGGCAACAGACCTCCCAGCCTTGGGGGTACGGGGCTTCTCCTCCTCCGGCGTAGGGGGTGATTGCTTATCTCCTATTGTTATGGTGCCCAAGCCAGATGGAAGCCTACGCTTTTGCAATGACTTTCGAAAGTTAAACGAAGTATCCAAATTCGATGCCTATCCCATGCCAAGGGTGGATGAACTCATTGACCAACTGGGCAAGGCCCGATTTCTATCCACCCTTGATTTGACCAAGGGGTACTGGCAGATCCCCCTAGCACCAGGGGCCAAAGAAAAGACAGCCTTTTCGACTCCAGAGGGTCTCTTTCAATACACGGTCCTCCCTTTTGGTTTGCATGGGGCTCCTGCAACGTTTCAAAGGCTCATGGACAAGCTGTTGCGGCCCCATGCCGGCACGCAGCTGCCTATTTGGATGATGTTGTTGTCCACAGTCCTGACTGGGACACACACATTGAAAAGTAGAGGCAGTATTGGAGACATTAAGGAGAGCGGGACTTACGGCGAACCCTGCAAAGTGTACGATTGGGCTGGCCGAGGCCAAATATCTCGGGTATATCGTGGGAAGGGGGATAGTGAGGCCCCAGCTCAACAAAGTGGATGCAATACAGAATTGGCCCCGACCAACGCGAAAAGCAGGTCAGGGCATTCTTAGGGTTGGTTGGATATTACCGCAGATTCATCCCCAACTTTGCCTCCAGGGCCTGCCCTCTGACCAACCTGACTAGAGCACGTGGTCCTGACATTGTAAAGTGGACCATGGAGACGGAAGAAGCTTTTAAAGATCTCAAGAATGCCATCTGCGGTGATCCAGTTCTCATAGCCCCTGATTTTAAGAAGGAGTTTATCTTGCAGACCGATGCCTCCGAGGTAGGACTGGGAGCGGTATTATCTCAAATGGTTGGAGAAGAGGAGCACCCAATCCTGTACCTCAGCAGGAAGCTTCTGCCGAGGGAACGAAACTACGCCGTGGTAGAAAGGGAATGTCTCGCGGTAAAGTGGGCCATGGAAAGCCTTCGCTACTACCTTCTTGGGCGGAAGTTTACCCTGGTCACTGATCATGCACCTCTGCAGTGGATGCACCAAACAAGGACAGAAATTCGAGGGTTACCCGGTGGTTCCTGTCCCTGCAGCCCTTCCACTTCCGTGCAACACAGATCAGGAACCCAGCATGGGAATGCAGACGGGTTGTCAAGGGTGCATTGTTGTCCGACCCAAGTAACCCAACCCCATGGGGTTGAGCAGAGGGGGAGGATGTGTGACAGGCTCAGGCCAGGGAGCGGCTGCAGAGAGGGGAAAAGGCAGCCCAAAAGGGAAAAACCCCTGTGAGAGAAGCAGAGAACTGCAGCCCAATTAGATGCAGCTGGGAGGAGCTGGCTCAGGCTAATTGGGGCCAGCTGACTTCTCTGCTGTCTGTCTGAGGGCCTTTAAAAGCCTCAGCAGTTGGAGGCTGGAGAGGAGAGGGAGAGGACAAAAGGAAGGTGGTGGAGAGGCAGAGAGGAAGAAACCAGAGAGAACAATTTTGACCAGCATTAGGTAAAGGCAGCTAAGGAGGGAGCCTGTGGGCACGTGGCCTGGGCTCCCTACCATTGAGACCCGCTGCAAAACCCCTAACTGGGGGGGGCTAAGGGGAGGAGGCCTCCCCAGTAGTGGCTTGGGGAAGAGGGGCCCTTGCCACAAAGGGTACAGCTTGCTCAGGAAGGATAGACAGGGAAAAAAGGGAGGAGGTGTTGCCTTATATATTAAAAATGAACACACTTGAAGTGAGGTGGAGATGGACATAGGAGACGGAAGTGTTGAGAGTCTCTGGGTTAGGCTAAAAGGGGTTTAAAAACAAGGGTGATGTCATGCTAGGAGTCTACTACAGGCCACCTTCCCAGGTGGAAGAAGTGGATGAGGCTTTTTTTAAATAACTAACAATATCATCCAAAGCCCAAGATTTGGTGGTGATGGGGGACTTCAACTATCCAGATATATGTTGGGAAAATAACACAGCGGGGCACAGACTATCCAATAAGTTCTTGGATAGGTAAGGTCCCATGGGAATCAAGACTGAGGGGAAAAACAACTGAGGAGAGTTGGCAGTTTTTCAAAGGGACATTGTTAAGGGCCCAAAAGCAAGCTATTCCGCTGCGTCGGAAAGATAGAAAATATGGCAAAAGACCGCCTTGGCTTAACCACAAGATCTTGCATGATCTAAAAATAAAAAAGGAGTCATATAAAAAATGGAAAGTAGGACAAATTACAAAGGATGAATATAGGCAAACAACACAGGAATGCAGGGGCAAGATTAGAAAGGCAAAGGCAACAAAATGAGCTCAAACTAGCTATGGGAATAAAGGGAAACAAGAAGACTTTTTATAAATACATTAGAAGCAAGAGGAAGACCAAGGACAGGGTAGGCCCACTGGTCAGTGAGGAGGGAGAAACAGTAACAGGACACTTGGAAATGGCAGACATGCTTAATGACTTCTTTGTTTCGGTCTTCACCGGGAAGTCTGAAGGAATGCCTAACATAGTGAATGCTAGTGGGAAAGGGGCAGGTTTAGAAGATAAAATAAAAAAAGAACAAGTTAAAAATCACCTAGAAAAGTTAGATGCCTGCAAGTCACCAGGGCCTGATGAAATGCATCATCAATACTCAAGGAGCTGATAGAGGAGGTATCTGAGCCTCTACCTATCATCTTTGGAAAATCATGGGAGACAGGAGAGATTCCAGAAGACTGGAAAAGGGCAAATATAGTGTCCATTTATAAAAAGGGAAATAAGAACAACCCAGGAAACTACAGACCAGTTAGTTTAACTTCTGTGCCAGGGAAGATAATGGAGCAAGTAATTAAGGAAATCATCTGTAAACACTTGGAAGGTGGCAAGGTGATAGGGAACAGCCAGCATGGATTTGTAAAGAATAAATCATGTCAAACCAATCTGATAGCTTTCTTTGATAGGATAACGGGTCTTGTGGATAAGGGAGAAGCGGTGGATGTGGTATACCTAGACTTTAGTAAGGCGTTTGATACAGTCTCGCATGATATTCTTATCAATAAACTAGGCAAATACAACTTAGATGGGGCTACTATAAGGTGGGTGCATAACTGGCTGGATAACCATACTCAGAGAGTAGTTATTAATGGTTCACAATCCTGCTGGAAAGGTATAACAAGTGGGGTTCTGCAGGGGTCTGTTTTGGGACCGGCTCTGTTCAATATCTTCATCAACAATTTAGGTATTGGCATAGAAAGTACGCTTATGAAGTTTGCAGATGATACTAAGCTGGGAGGGGTTGCGACTGCTTTGGAGGATAGGGTCATAATTCAAAATGATCTGGACAAATTGGAGAAATGGTCTGAGGTAAACAGGATGAAGTTTAATAAAGACAAATGCAAAGTGCTCCACTTAGGAAGGAACAATCAGGTTCACACATACAGAATGGGAAGCGACTGTCTAGGAAGGAGTACGGCAGAAAGGGATCTAGGGGTAATAGTGGACCACAGGCTAAATATGAGTCAGCACTGTGATGCTGTTGCAAAAAAAGCAAACATGATTCTGGGATGCATTAACAGGTGTGTTGTGAGCAAGACATGAGAAGTCATTCTTCCGCTCTACTCTGAGCTAGTTAGGCCTCAGTTGGAGTATTGTGTCCAGTTCTGGGCACCGCATTTCAAGAAAGATGTGGAGAAATTGGAGAGGGTCCAGAGAAGAGCAACAAGAATGATTAAAGGTCTAGAGAACATGACCTATGAGGGAAGGCTGAAAGAATTGGGTTTGTTTAGTTTAGAAAAGAGAAGACTGAGGGGGGACATGATAGCCGTCTTCAGGTATCTAAAAGGGTGTCATAAGGAGAGGGAGAAAACGTGTTCATCTTGGCCTCTGAGGATAGAACAAGAAGCAATGGGCTTAAACTGAAGCAAGGGAAGTTTAGCTTGGACATTAGGAAAAAGTTCCTAACTGTCAGGGTAGTTAAACACTGGAATAAATTGCCCAGGGAGGTTGTGGAATCTCCATCTGTGGAGATACTTAAGAGTAGGTTAGATAAATGTCTATCAGGGATGGTCTAGACAGTATTTGGTCCTGCCATAGGGGCAGGGGACTGGACTCGATGACCTCTCGAGGTCCCTTCCAGTCCTAGTATTCTATGATTCTAGGATTCTATAATTCCTAATTCATGAGGGACAGAACATGTGTACACTTACTGGGCTATGAGAAATTTGCATGCAGTTACTGTGATGGAGTATATGCATATGGAAACAGACAGTGAGATGTCTAATTAGTCATTTGCACACACAGTTAATACTAATTTCATGCCAAAGACATGCTCATTTTGCTCTTGCAGAAGCATTTGTAAAAGTCTGATCCCAAGAGTTTCACACTCTGAAAACTTCTATTTTGTCCCTCAAATGATACAATATGGAATAATGTATTATAATGTCTTAGCTTTTTGAATTTTAGTGTGTCGTGTCACCTTTTAGTGGCTGGATCTTCTAGATAAGGGTTCCACTTATGGTAGAAGCTATAGAGGAGATCTCTTAGCTATTGGGTCAGAGGCCATTGTTTTTGGATCTGGAGAACCAGGATTCTACTCCTGACTCCCTTTGCGTGTGTGTGATTTATATATTTTTATGTTATATTCAACACATAGTTTTGTTATGTTACCCATAGTTACTGATTATAATAGGTAAAATTTTATAGTTCAGTGGAGAAATTTTGATTATTAATATTCAGTGCTTATGTACCAAGATGATAGGTATCTTAGAAGTACCTGAGCATTTAGTGATTCTTCTGATGTAAGACCAAAATGCATATGGTTTATTGCTGTCAGGAGGCCCTTGAAGGAGTTACAACTTTCTGCTTTGCAAAGTACCCACATTTTACCTAACACTGTCAACTGTGTCCACTCACTTTTATTTTGCTCTGGATTCTAGGGCAGGGTACTAGTTGCCTTTCAGATCCCCAAAAATACAATAAACGAAGAAAATAACTCAGTTGTCCTTGAGATTTGCCTCCCCCCCCCTTCCCTTTTCTGATTTTTTGGTTGACTCTTTTTATTTTGTATTCAGAGCACAGGGTTTTTTGATGCCCATGTTTTTTGAGAGTCAGTACTCTTGGGTGTTTTGCCCCTCTTTCTTGCTTTTCAATGGTGCTGGGTGTAATCAGTGAAATTCGATGCTGACAGTGTAAGGTGAGTGAAATGTTTTGAACTAGACAGACACATTGTTTGAGTCTAAACAAAATGTAATCACTCAGGAGAGAGACTTGGGCATCACTGTGGACAGATCAATGAAAACTGCTGCTCAAAGTGCAGAAGTCGTTTTTTTAAAAGGGTATGATAGATAAATAATGGTCTAGAAAATGCTGCAATGCCCAGATAAAAATTAATGGTTCACCCTCACATGGAATACTGCAATGAGTTCTGCCCCATTATGTCTCAAAGAAAAGAAATATATAGTAAGAATAGAAGGGGTTCAGAGATGGGTGGCAAAAATTAGAAGCATAAAGGAACTTCTTTACAAGGAGGGATTGAAAAGACTGGCTTGCCTCAATTTGGAGAGGAGACAAATTAGATTTTAAAGCTGAGGTATTTTTATGGATAGGGGAGAGGAGCGAGAGTTTTTTCAATCACATCTTAGGCTGCTTTGTTTTGTAACATTGCTTTTCCTGTTCAATTTGAAATATAGGGTTTGAAATAGAAAAAGAAATGACATTGTTTTAAAGAAAAGGCTGCTCCAGTTTAGATTAAATAAAAAAAAAATATTCTGCTCCTTTTTCAACTTTTGTTCCTTTACTGCACTCACTTGTCTTTCTATATTTGAGAAACCTTACAACTAATGAGATGGGATCTACTGGTAAAACAAATGCAAATTTTAAGAAACTGGCCAAAGTGACCATCCCTAATTTTTCTTCCCTTTGCAACTTTATGCCTGAGGGGATATACTGTAATAGTGGTTCTAGTTCTTCAACACAATTAAAATGACCTCTTCCTCAGCCATTTCTCTTGCATTAGAATTGTGGCTGCAAACTTGCACGCATTTGAGAATGCGTACAAAGAAAAATGATCACGTATACTGGAATCCCACTGTCTTTCAAATTGCTGTATGTGGCAACATTTTCTTTGAAAGACATATGAAGTAAAATAAACATACTGGCAAAAAAAAAGTGAAAGCTGTCAACAACTGATGGGACACTTGATCATTGAAGGAATAGCGTTACAGCCAGCTGGGCTCATGGAGTTTACCTGGGCAAAATATGTAGCTCAATGTGATTTTTCCTGAATGACTAAAATGGGTTTTTAATTTTCTGGATAATCCCATCATGTAATGTATTTAATTCTGCTGTATAGTTTACCTTTTTTCCTAAATCAAGCATTGAACTAATTAAAATAAAAGGTTCCAGACACAGATGAATAATTTTCTCTTGTTTTTTCCCTCCTTTTACCCTAATAATATTGTCCATTTAATATGGTCTTTATTTGTGAAATATAGCTTAGTCAACATATTCTTCAAGCCTTATTTACATCTGGAATACATATATATCCTCAACAAACAAAACTCTAATCTATTAAAATATTCTAATCAAATCAAGATGGAAAAATCAGACCTTAATTCCACTCCTCTTGGTTAGCAGGAAATCTAGAAACAAACCTTTTTGAATAGCAGAGAGAGAAATTCAATTCAAAATGAACAATAAGTAAAAATTGTTAGGAGTTAAGAACATCACAAAATCACTTTTTACCCATCTGAGATTATTTGTGTGCTCTTAGTCTGAAATAATGAAAAAAAAAAGTCAGCCAAACAAACCTGAATTTAGTAACAGGACAGTACCAAACTTACAACATTGTTCCTTAGTAAAACGAAGATGTAATTTCTAGCCAAAGATTCAGGAACTGCATGTAAAATGAGGAGAGATGGTTCTTGGTTTAAATACATAATGATAATATATAACGTCAAAGACAACAGCAGCAGCAGATAAAGGACGCATCATGTGACTATGTAAAAAATGCTAGTCATGCTGATTTCCTATTACAGCAATTGTTCAAAGTGTCTATCAAATCTTGCCAACTTCGTATAAGTTTTTTTTTTTGGTAAAATAAACTCTTGCCATTTTTAACACCTCAGCAATAAAAAAGATTGTCATTCAAAATACTGGCCTTGTGTTTAATATATCGAAGTATTTTCATTAATCTTAGTTTGCGCGACACTATCTTTTGCTGGCAAGGTTACTAAAGCTGACAGTGATGAATTTAGTCAGTCTGAGAGCTATGTGTAGTTAATGAATTACATGAGTCTGTTTTATTACCTGTCTTTCTAAAATTAGTTTTGGGGACAGCCTGAAGCTCATCCTAACTTTTGTATTTTACTGTTTCTTTAATGTTAGCAATATGTGTATAGTTACCAACTAAAGAAAAGATACTTGATGCCAGAAAATGATGAAAAACTCTCAAAATTGAGTGTGAGTAGCCTAGTTTTATTCTTAGCAATGTACACAAACTTTGCATAGGCTAGTGACTTGGTGAATTTTAGTCATCTCAAGCAAATATGATCAATTCACACTCTTTTTTAAGACTCTGATCCAGCTCAGTAAATCAATTGAAAGACTCCCATTAGCTTCATTGGGCCTTGGATCAGGGCCCAAGTTTCTTCATGGTCCAATTCTATGATCTTAGCTTCCTTAGCTCATTATTTGTTCCTTTCTCCTCAGTTTGGTTCTTTTCTCCTCAGTTTCCAATCCCTGGTAGTCACAGGTGAATCATTTGCTGCCTCACCTGGTCTCTGGAACAGTGTCTTCCACTTCTCTGATTTCACCTCCCTCTTTAAAACACTGCTGAAGTTAATCTCTCCTCTGATATGCTGTTGCCAAGCTCTCCATAATATTTATTTATCCCCTTTCTGTTATATGGAGATTTGTACAAACAACACATTATACATTTAGCATTTAATAAACTTTACCATGTACACACTTGTAGATGCTGATTATTTTTTCAAGTGCTGGTCCTTACATGTATTCCACACATGGATGTGTGCCATGCACCCAAGTCCATAAATTCTCACAGGCAGTGTCCATTAGCCCACATATGCAGTAGGTCTCTTCATACGCCCAACCACAGGTACAAAGAGCCAGTGCAGGTCATGCCTCTCCAGTTCATTTTTATTGCCGCATGGCCTGAGTTGGAATCTGTGTCCCCTCTTCTTTCAGCACCTTTGTAGAACCAGTAGAACTCTTGTAAATAGGTGTTTTTCTGCTTAGTTAGCTAGTTCAAGTTTTTAATATAGTCAGTTTGGTTTGGGGGTTTGGTTTGGGCAGGGGGATGACAGATTTGCTGGGCCCCTGGGCAAGGTGAGGGGAGACCCAGCTCCATGCTCCTGGAAGAGGCAGTGCCTCGGGCAGAAGGGGCAGGGCTGGGGCAGCCAGACTTCAGCACCGCCTGAACCATAGGGCATTGGGCTTCAGCAGAAATTGAAATGGGTCTCTGAGTGGGTTTCAGGATGCATCCCAGAGTGCTACAGGTTAGCATACAGCCATGCCCCTGGTAGTGTCCCAGCTCACCCTGTGAGCCCACAGCATGCCTCTATGGCAGTGTTTCACAAAGTGGTCTGTGGGTCCACTCTGAGAAACCTGCTACCTGGCTGCTCTGGTTTGTTTATTTACCGGCTCCACAGCTACGGAGCTTTACAGCTCCCATTAGCTCCAGTTTGTAGCCAAGGGGAGCTGCGGGAAGCAGCATGGGCCAGGCTGCTGCTTCCTGCAGCTCCTCTTGGCTGCAAACAGCGAACTGGGCCAATGGGAGCTGTGAGGCTCCGTGGCCATGGTGCTAGTAAACTTACTGGAGCAGCCAGTTAGCAGGTTTCTTAGCGTGGATCCACGGACCACTTTGAACAACACTGCTCCATGGAACCGCTGCAGGAGATGCTGTTGTGACACTTGCAGAGCGGCTGAGTGGAGTTCCACCCACGTGTTCACTACATAACTATATAGTTCATGCTTCTGTGGCAGATGCAATCATCTTTGTTACTAGCTTCCTTGTTCCCACCTCCACTCTAAACAGTCAATCACCCATATGTGGCATTTGCATAGGGACCAACACTCTTAGAAGAAATTGAGGTTACTTACCCATAGCTGGAAGTTCTTTGAATGGTGTGATCCCAACCTGTATTCCACTTTTGCCCTCCACCCCCACTGCTTTGGCTCCTATTAGATTTGCAGTAAGAAAAGGAATCGGAGAGCTGTTGACCTGCATTCGCTCTTATTCCCTCAGTGAGGAGCATGAGGAAGCCTACTGTGGACACTGCTCCTGAGAATTTTCAGGTTTCAGCGCTTGCCACATATGCATACCTATGTGTGGAATAGGGACAAACATGATTCTGAGAGGCATTAAGAGGAGTGTCCTGAGTAAGGCATGAGAAGTAACTCTTGCGCTGATTAGGCCTCAATTGGAGTATTATGTCTAGCTCTGGGTACCAAATTTCAAGAAAGATGTGGAAAAATTGGAGAGGGTCCAGAGAAGAGCAACAAAAATGATTAAAGGTCTAAAAGACATGACCTATCAGGGAAGACTGAAAGAACTGGGCTAGTTTAGTTTGGAAAAGAAAAGACAGAGAGGGGACAGGATAGCAGTTTTCAAGTATCTAGAAGGGTGTTAGAAGGAGAAGGGAGAAAAATTGTTCTCCTTACATCTGAGAATAGGACAAGAAGCAACAGGCTTAAATTGCGGCAAGGGAGGTTTGGGTTGGACATTAAGAAAAACTTCCTAACTGTCAGGATACGTCTATACTGCACCCTTCGTCCGCAAAAGCTTATGCAAATGAAGTGCGGAGTAGAACATCGTCACGCTTCATTTGCATAATTGATTAGGGGCTGTTTTTGCGCAAGAGGCTTTTGCGCAAAAAGGAGCTGTGTAGATGGCTTCTTTTTGCGCAAAAACCCCCTTGCTTGCGCAAGAGCCATTCTTCCTCGTTTTTTCAGGAAGAATGGCTCTTGCGCAAGAAGAGGGGTTTTGCACAAAAAGGAGCCATCTATACAGCTCCTTTTTATGCAAAAGCCTCTTGCACAAAAACTGACCCTAATTAATTATGCAAATGAAGCGTGGCGATATATTCTACTCCACGCTTCATTTGCATAAGCTTTTGTGGAAGAAGGGTGCAGTATAGATGTCGCCTCAGGGTGGTTAAACATTAGAATAAATTTCCTAGAGAGGGTGTGGAATCTCCATCACTGGAGATATCTGAGGGCAGGTTAGATAGAACATCCCTGATAGATGTCTAACTTGTGGTTGGTCCTAAATTGAGGGCAGGGAACTGGACTTGATGATTTCTCGAGGTCCCTTCCAGTTCTAGTATTCTATGATTCTTTCCAATCAGTTGCTATGAACAAATGAGTAATTTTCTTTCCTTTGAATTAAAAAGGCCAGAAAGGGTATAAGAAGAGACTTGATAGCTTTCTCATTGTTCATTTAAGGGTAGAGATCATGTACACCCGCAACAGGCAAAGTGTTTGGTTAACGGACCAGAAGATGCCTTGAGATCTGCATGATTTCTGCACAGTAGTTTTGCTGACCCCTGGAAGCCAAGGATGTCACAGCTCCCGGAAGCCCCCTTACTCATTTTCCCTTGCTTCTTCACTTTTTAGTTTCTCCATTTTCTCTGCTGTCACGCTGAACCTGAGGAGCAGAATAATTACCCTTTCCTCTGTGGTTTTTGCATCTCACAAATCCTTGTCTCAATATATTCATCAGCAATTTCTGTTGCCTCCAAAACAGAGGAAAAGTTTTTGTCATAGAGGGCCACTTCTACCTCATCAAATTACTGTCCCTAATAATTGCTCTTGTGCCACCAAACAGTTTGTCATAGCTATCTTAAACCCCTGCCCCTACCCATTTTTCATATAATTACTCATCTTATGCATGAGTGACATTGTAAAAACATTTTAAGATTTCTTTATTTCAATTGATAAGCCTCAGGAGTGATCTTAAAACTCTTCAATACAGTTTCTTCAAATTTTTTATACACTATGACTTCCCCCACTTCCATCTCATGACACAATTGTCTGTTTTTTACAGTCAACCTGGTTGAGAGGATGGGCATCCATTTATCTTCTGGAATCTTATGGATTCCAAACAGTCTCTCAGAGGTAGATGGAACTCCTCAGCGCAGTCAATCTCTTGATAAATTGGGCAGGTTTTCTTCCACTTCCTGCTGTTGAGAGGGAGTATAATCAGAGTCTGAGGTTGCCGTTTTTGCTGTTCCAGGACTTTGAGCTTCAGTGCATTAGTACTTTCCTCAGCTGCTAGCTTCTCCATGCATTTCTGATAAACTTCCTTCTCAATTTCTGTTTTGGCTTTGCAACTTCGGTATGCTCTCTCCTTGGGCTTCCTTCTTCTCTGGGTTCCTTCTTCTCGCTGCTCTGGAACTCTGCCATCCTTATTTCATGCTCTCATTGTTTCTCAGCATCTGAGTATTATAACCAGGCTAATTCTTTGCAGTATCTGAGACTGTAGTTGTGGCTTATGAAATAAGCTGTCAGTTTCTGATCTGAGGTTCTCCTCTTACTGGATACCCCCCTTTGCAAGCACAAATGCTCATGGTTTCTTGTCTCAGGACCCACATATTACTATGGTTCACTTGTTGTGGCAGATGTTTAATCCTTAAAACTTTCAATATCAAATTTAAACTTTGTGATCTATAAACCCAAATCTATTGACTTGTGGCATGTGAAACCTGTTACAACTATACCAGTTATCATGCTGCCTGGATGGCACAACGGTGAGTGTCTACCTGAAGGCAGACTGTCAGAAAGCAGGACAGATACCCCCAAACTGGTGATGTTCTATAATTAGAGTTCATCAAGCCAGTGACAAATGAGAACTAATGACATATTAGCATACATTAGGAGGAGCACTGCCAGCAGATCTGGAGAAGTGATTATTCCCCTTTATTCAGCACTAGTGAGACCATATCTGGAGTATTGCATCCACTTCTGGGCCCCCCATTACAGAAAGGATGTGGATGCATTGGAGAGTGTCCAGTGGAGGGGAACGAAGATGATCAGGGGTCTGGAGCACATGACCTATGAAGAGAGGGTGAGGGATTTGGGCTTACTTAGTCTACAGAAGAGAACAGTGAGGGGGGATTTGATAGCAGCCTTCAACTATCTGAAGGAAGGTTCCAAAAGAGAAGGGAGAGAGGCTGTTCTCATAGTGACAGATGGAAGTATGAGGAGCAATGGTATCAAGTTGCAGTGGGAGAGGTCTAGGTTGGATATTAGGAAACGCTATTTTACTAGGAGGGTGGTGAATAGGAATAGAGAATAGGTTTACTGGAATAGATTACCTAGGGAGGTTTACTGGAATAGGTTACCTAGGGAGGTGGTAGAATTTCCATCCCTACAGGCTTTTATATCCTGGCTTGACACAGCCCTTGCTAGGATGATTTAGTTGGGGTTGGTCCTGCTTTGGGCAGGGGGTTGGACTCTAACCTCCTGAGGTCTCTTCCAGCTCTAAGATTCTATGAACACTATTCCAGTCTTACCATGGAGTCACAGACAGCCCCACAGATTCTACTGTCTATCTTGGCACCTGAATAAACTGCACTTTGTGATTAAAAAGTCACTTACACCAAAAATTTCAACACCTCAGGTTGCTCTTAGTCCCTTACTCCCAGATAAATTGGTACGCTAGATGTCACCCCAAAGACAATGCTGGTAGCCAATTCTATAGTAAACTAACGAAAAGTTTATTAACTAAGAAAAAGAAGTGAAAGTTATTGAGAGGTTAAAGCAGGCAAAATATATGCACAGATGAGTCAGTTTGTAATTCCAAATGGTGGCAGTGATGTAATAAATTGACAGTTTCCCTAAAGTCTTTTCAGGGTACCCAGATTGTCACTGGGAGCTCAGTTTGGCATCTGGTACACTTCCCTGTAAGAGTTCAAATAGTCCAGAAATGAAGGATCTTTCTCTGAATCCATACTTACAGCTTTGTCTCATAGAAAGCAGGCTGACAGCATACCTCCTCTATCTGCCCACCCTTTTTGACCACTTTTAATTGTAACCAGCAATGGAGTTTGTCTAGCTTGTGCTATTGACTGGAGAGTAACCAGAGGAATGGGAGACAGATAGCATTAAATTAGCATGATGGCATCTTTTAAATTAGCATGATGGCAAATTAAATATTTGGTGAAGCATCTAATGGCCCCAGTTGATCCTGTACATGCACATTCAGAAAGAGCTCCTGAGTGGAAAAATGTAGTCTAAAGAGGCAGGGCCAGAAAAGGATGGGAGAAAGGAAATATTGTTATCTCTTGTATCAATAAGGAACCGATGCAGAGATGAAGTATGTATTGTGCTGTCGATCGATGGATCCCACCTCCTATGAAGCTGTTGGTGATGAAGTACATGCCCGAGGTCACAAGTAAGTCTGTGGCAGAAATACGAACTGAGCTCATCTATTGAGTCTCAGTGCTGTGCCTTAATAACAAAAACATTTTTCCTGTAAGTACTGCTATACTCAGTGCTTAATTGTATTAGCTTCTTATCTGTGCATAGAATCAGGTTTATTTACTCTATTCTCCTGCACTGCAGCTGTGAAACACCATATGAAACAAAGACTACATTGCATTTGCCAGGGCAAGGATCATTCCTTTCTTTGTGATTTTACTGAGCTCTAGCACACTTTGGGCACTGCCAAAAGAAACAGCTACTGCCAACAGTTCACAGCCTTAAAATTCAGCCCGTATAGGGATTAAAGTGGTGGGATTTTACTGTTGTTGTTAAAATAGACTACTGTTGAGTGGGTTAGCAGAGGAACAAAATTTTATATTTCTTTATCCCCTACTTGATGTATATAAAGCATGTATAAATTCATTTTATAGTGCAGAGTTCTAAGCAGGCAGTAAAAAATGATATGCTGTTAAATTTAGCTCCCAAAGTGTGTGTTTAAAATAGTAAAAGAAGAAAAAAATATGTTTTATCTTTCCCTGGGATTTTGAAAAATAGAAGCACTGAGCATTAATCAAATGATAGAATTAAATTAGCACAATGGTCTTTAAGGGAGTTGAACACTTCATTCTGATGGATGAGCTGCTCATTTAATACAAACATGCAAAATCCTATGGAGAATTTCGACAGACTAAGTTTTCTTGTGGAAAACTTTCCTCGTTAACTTCAGCTTGTTGTGGAAATCATAAAGTAAGAGAAATGTAGTTCTGGAAGGGACCTCAAGAGGTTAGCTATTCCAACCCCTCATGCTGAGGCAAGACCAGCTAAACCTAGAATATCCCTGACAGGTGTTTTTCCAATCTGTTCTTAAAACCTCCAACAATGGGGCTTCCACAACCTCCCTTGGAAGTCTATTCCAGAGCTTAATTACCCATACAGTTAGAATGGTTTGCTCATATCTGACCTGAATCCACATTGCTGCAGAATAAGCTCACGCTACTTGGTCCTCTGTATAACAACTTCTGATGTATTTTGATCACTCTTATCAGCTCCTCTTCAGTTTCTTATTTGAAAACTAAACATGCCAAGTCTTTTCTTAACCTTTCCTCATACGTCACATGCTCTAAACTATCTATTATTTTTGTTGGCCTCTTCTAAATGCCTTCCCATTTGTCCACATCTTTCCTAAAGCGTGACAGCCAGACCTGGACACACTGCTCCAGCTGAGGCCTCACCTGTACTCAGTCAAGCAGGATGATTACCACTCATGTCTGACATACCACACTCTTGTTAATACACCCCAGAATGGTATTACCTATTTTTTTTTATACCCCTGCATCTCATTTTGGGTATGTCTACACTGCAGAGTTTTTTCAGAAAAATGACTGTTTTTCCAAAAAAACTTCACTTAAATCCACACTGTAATCGCATTCTTTCGGAAAAAAAATCGAAAGAACAGAGGTGTTTTTCTGACATTGGTAAACCTCTTTCTATGAGGAAGAAGCCTGTTCCCCAAAAAGCTCTTTCAGAAAAAGGCGTGTGTAGATGGGGAAGAGGGAGTTCTTCTGAAAGAAGAGGAAAAAGCACAGGTGCCCTGGGGGCCACTCAGTCCATAGTAATCACAACTTAAATGTGAGAGAGTGTCCACACTGAATGGATGGTATCTTTCAAAAAAGCAGATGGCTTTTTTGATGTGCTTAACCAGTGGGGATGCTCTCTTTTGGAAAAAGTTTTTTCAGAAGATCTCTTCCAGAAAAGCTTCTTCTGAAAGGAGCCTGCAGTCTAGACATATCCTTTCTCATTCATTCTATGATCCACTATGACCCAGTTGGATATGTTGTAGTCATGGCTGTACACATCTTTACTGTTGAGGCTTCTTGGGGTCCCCATTATGCAGTTTGAAAATTGCCCTCTTTGACATCTTGATGATGGAGGGATGTGTTTGATATTTCCAGAGGCTGTTGCTGTGATAGTCCCTCCCCACATTAGCCGGAGTCCTAAGTTGTGACTCCCTTTCCCCTTTGCAGTCGGAGGAGTCTTGGATTGGCCTGACCCCTGAGCCAGCCCAGCTCGAGCACCAGCGTGAGTTGCTCCTGATTGCAGATCCAAGCTCCAGACTGCCAGCTGAAGCTGTGCCCCTGCTGTGACTTTAAGACATGGGGAGCAAGGGTAGGGGCTTGGAGCAGAGCGATGTCCTGGGTTAAGAGAGGCTTAGCCTCCTCTGGCCTTTGATACTCGCTGCCCATGAGGAAGTGATAGGTCGGGTGGAAGTGTTGACAGGCCTCTAAACAAAATTTTACCATTACAGAATGTGAGAGCAGAGGAAATTACAGTGCATGTTTAGAAGACACTGGGCCATCTTCTGCTCTGTTCCCTCATGCAACCTCACTGAAACCAGTGGGTTGCAACTCAGAGCAGAACTAGACCTATATTCTAAGGAGATTACAGCAGCATAACAATATGATTGGAACAAGAGATTTAAAAGGGGCAGTTTCGTTGGAATTCTTGCTTCATTTTTTTTCAAAATGAGAGATGTTTGAAGTAAATACAAAAAACTGACACTGTGTAATTGGGTTGAGTGATTTTACAATGTTGGGAATTTAAATTCTGTAAGTATACATAATTAGTGTAAAAGTAATTTGTAATATTTATTACATTCAATAAATATGTCTGTATCCTAGAAAAATAATGGTTTGCTCCTTTTTAAGGAGAAGGCACAATGTAATTTTGTACTTTCTTTGGTAAATAACTCCTTTCAGATTTTAATTTAGGTATCAAAAGTGTGGTATACGTTTCAAATTGTAACCAGTTGCCTTTGACTCTTATATAATCACCTTTTCTAGCCTAAGGCAGTTTAATTCATGTAGTCCAAAAAAGAGAAATTGTTTGAGGTCTTCTTTGCAGTGAATGCCAAGTTGCTGCTCATGATCAAACTTTACAGACATTGTCAAGGACAATTGGCTTTTGGCAGAGAATGTTGATAACTTTGCAAAGATGAACTATGACGGGAGGCTAGGTAAAGAGACCATGGGAAGATCCAGGAACACACCGACTTGTAAGTATGACCTGAGCTTTGGAACAGATACTGGAAACGTTATTAAGGGATAAGATTCTCTAACGTTAGACAATGTTCTCTTGGGGAAAGGCCAGTTAGCATGACTTGCTGAGTGGAAAAGCCTATCACAGAACACATTAGTAACCTGATGGATAAAGATAAACTAGCAGTCAAAAATGTGTGTAGATTCTGGAAAAGCTTTGAATATTCTTTTTGCACTTTCCTTCCTTGCTCCACAAAAATGCAGCTATGTGAATTCAATATGCACAGCATATGGATTAGTGGGGGTGGACTGCTCATGTACCATTTTTGTTGCAGAATTAGCATAGTTGGTTGTCATTGTTGGGTAGCTTTTTCATTGTCTCCAAACTGCCTTTATGAGACCACTCCCAGAACAGGAGTCTTCCTCGTTTAGCCATAATTTCTGATCTTGCATTACCATTCTTGATTCCACCATCACAACCTTCTCTTCTCCACAAGCTCCCCTGCTTGTACAACAAATAAAATACATCGGATTGGGAATTTTTCTAAGTTCACTGACTTCAATAAGTTTTGGCTCAGGTCCCATTTTGGCTTGCAGTGTAACCAATACAATATTATTATGAAGACCTGATACAGCATGTATTTTGAGAGAGCTGTTCTTTAATTGTTAATGAAGGTTTTAAAGTGATGACAAGCCTCAAAGGCTGAACAGTGACTTTCATCTTAAATTACTCGTATAGGGACAGCTTCTCTTGTGTATCTAAATATCTGATTGGTATCTCAGGGCTACAGAAGTAGGTACAGCAATAATGATTCCCATTTCAAAGTGTGGAAAACAAACATTCATTTCAGACATCTTAAGAATTTACACAAAACCTAATCCTGTGCTAGATCATGTTTTGCATTTAAATTACATTTATCACTGATACGCAAGCCAGAACTAGAAGTTTATCGCAGTTCAGGGAAATCTGGAAAGAAGGGGGATTAATATCTGGAGAAAATGTTTTTGTTAATAATAAGGAATGTTGTGTTTATAGAATCCAGACCTGATTCTCATTTATACTAAGAGCCCTTTACACAAAGTTTTCAGATTTTCATAGGCCTCAAAGCATATGTAAATCTTATGTCATGATTTGGAGAATCTCCTATTCTTTTCACTAAGCCTCTTGAATGAGCTTCCTAACCGTCAGGGTGGATAAGCACTGGAATAAGTTGTCTAGGGGAGATGGTGGAATCTCCAGAATTGGAGAGTAAGATCAGGTTAGACAAACACCTGTCAAGGATGGTCTAGCTCGGGGTGGGCAATAATTTTTGGTGGGGGGCCGCGTCAGGATGTCGAA
Source organism: Rafetus swinhoei (assembly GCA_019425775.1). Taxonomy (NCBI): domain Eukaryota; kingdom Metazoa; phylum Chordata; order Testudines; family Trionychidae; genus Rafetus; species Rafetus swinhoei. Next base: position 314,536,649 of record CM033437.1, read on the forward strand.
GTGGACAAGGGCCGCACTTTTCTGTGGATGGGTGCAGGGTCTAGGATGGAGGTTCAGCACAGAAGGTTTCATGAGGTGAGGGACTGGGGTGCAGTGTTGGAACTGAAAGTTTTATTCTTTTTATATTTCTTATCTTAGGTTTAGTAATGCAGTAATGTAAGGTAATATATAATCCTTTTTAAGATTGTAGTAAGTCAAATCCTTTAGTTAAGTATATATCTCCTATATTTCCTTGTTTTAAAGTCTAGTAAGTAAAGAGACAGAATCTCATATTGTGTCTACGTTAATGAGATTAGAAATATTGAAGGCCTAGGCCTTCGATGTAAATTGTTTGATTTTGCTTTTGCTTAATGTAAAACAGTACTGTTTACTTTTGAAGGATTTTGTGCAAGACTGTTTGTATGAATGAGATACGGTGTGAAGGTCATCGTTAGAGCCAGATGGTCAAGAGAAAAGGGGGAGAATGCGGGGTGAAGACAAACTGTAAAAGACAGACTGAAAAGAAACATATCAGCGTCAAAGAAGCCATCGATAATCACCAGTGCGTACCCATAGTAAGGAGGGATTGGGGTATTGGCAGATTGACAAGTCTTGAAGCAAGCGGGCACCCCCAAAAGACAATTGATTACAGGATGAGCCTTCAAGAGATGTTTGGGAATGATTGACATCAACAAGAGATAACATTCCGGTCACAGGCTGACAGAGCGGAATCCATTGATTTCAATGGAGAAAAGGATTATAAAAGCAGGGTGCTTTGCTATGGAACTTTGGGTTCGTCTTGCCACTCCAGGAGCATCAGATCGATCGACCGACAGAGCCTGGCTCCCCCTCTGTGTTCGATCTAGCTGGCCACTAGATTGATACAGACTCTGGACTGGTAACTATAACATCGTCTGGGAAGACTGTGCGTGTGTGTGTATGTTTGTGTGTGAGTGATTGAAAAGCATATGCAACTGTTGTATTCTCAATGAATGTGGCGTACTGCCTTTTCCCCTATAAAAGATCTTGTGTGCTTCCTTTAAGCAGATAACAGCAGGAGACGGTGTGAGGTCTGAGAGGAAGTTTGGGCAAAGGAGGGGGTTGTGACCTGGGTCAGGGGATAGGGGTGTAGGGTCAGGAAGGGGATATGGGTGCAGGAGAGGATTCTGGTCTGGGAGACGGGCACTAGGAGGGGGTGCAAAGTCTGGGAGAGAGCTGTGACCTGGAAGAAGGGGATGCAGACTACAGAGGATGCAGATGGTGACTTGGGGTAGGGGATTGGGGTGCAGGGTCTGGGAGGGTGTTTGGATGCAGGAGAGGATTCTGGCCTGGGGGTGGGGATACAGGGTATAGGAGGGAGTTGTGACCTGGGGGGTGCAGAGGGTTTGGATGGTGACCTGGAGAGGGAATTGGGGATGCAGAAGGAGCAGGCTCTGGCTGGGAGGCACTTACTTAAGTCAGCAGCCCTGCAGCACCCCCAAGGCAGGCTGGGGCTCCCTGCCTGCGGCAGCCCCAAATCACTTACAACTGCAGCTGTAAACTCCACATACCTCTCAGCTCCAGGATGGGGAAGAGATTTGCGCTGCTCCCATTCTCCAGGCCAATCTCTCAGATCTTACTGGCTGGTAATTTCTGGCCAATCGGAGCTGAGGATTGGGCTGGGGGCAGGGAAATCACAGGAAGCCTTCCTCTCCCTGCAGAGCAGAGAGACGCGTGGACTGAACTCTAAGCTACGTGCCTGAGGGTCTCGGCAGGGGGGTCCACCGGCTGGATCCAGTGGCTTGTGGGGCTGGATCTGTCCTCCAGGCTGTATTTTGCCTAGCCCTGGACTAGATGATGCTTGGTGCTGACATGCATGCTAGGGACCACACTTGAAGACCTCTCAAGGTTCCTTCCAGTTATACGATTTTATGAGATGGCCCAGCATCTCATTTGAGAGGGAACTGCCAAAGGAGACAGATGCTTCTCCACTGCTGGAGTGGGATGCCAAGGAGAATCTCTGCTTCCCTAGAGACCAACCTGAGCTTCCAGAGTGTTCTGCCACTCCTAATGCTGAGGTGTTGCTATTGCTACCATCTGCAGAATATCCTAGGGAGATTGAGGATGACCCCTAGATACAGGTACATTCAAGGGGGGGAGTAGGAAGCAGCCTAGGGAAACCAGGCAACAGTTTAGTTGGGTCCTGACCTGATACAGGGTCAGTTTGTTGTGAGTGGGTTCACATTGACTCAGTAGTGGACACTCCACCACTGTTAGGGCCTAGGCTGGGACATAAGGGAGTTGGGTGGACCTGTGACTCCCCTGTCACCTCTCTCCTGGGGTGCCAGTACTCCTCTTCATTAGACCAGGAGCTCTGCACTCCTCAGGCATCTCTAGAGGAGTCCAGTAGACAAAGCCCCTAGAATGGAGAGGGACTGCAGGCCAGAGCCTTGACTGTTTGCTGCCCTGCCCTGCTTAAAGACATGCTGAATAAACTACTACTACTCTGCCTGATTGCAGGTCAGAGCCTAGAGGACTGTGTAAGGGCCCACCCTGCTTAAAGTCTGTGGTCCTTGACAACCACTAATTGCCTCTTTTCCTTTGCTTGAAGGAGACTAGATCTACAGATCTACAAAGAGGTGTAGCCTCCTACAGAGGTACATGTGAAAGGACAGCCATGCCATCTTATACCTCCCAAATATTGTGAGACTTGTGATAAGTTCACAAAGCTTGGCAACACTGCCTTTTTCTACTCTGGCTGAACTCCAAACAGGGACAAAAATGTCACTCTTTTTTTCCCCTCTTAGGAATAAATGTATTTCATATCAGTTTTAGGGAGCCAGTAAAACTACACAAATGTGGAGTTATCTATAGTTTTGGGGAGGTGCTTTTTCACATTTGCAAAAACCAAACAAAGAAACAAACAAACAAAAAAACACATTAAAAATCTCAAACCAGCCCAGTGAAATTACATTGTCCATGCATGAGACATTTCTCACAGCTCTAACTGTATCATAACTCTTAGTAATTAAACTTTTGAAAGCTTGAACCTGCTTCAGGAAAATATTCCAGTAGTTCTCCCTCTTGAACAGTGCTGTGTTATGGGGCCTGCACATATTAATTTATACATCTTCTTTTGCTCACCCAGCCCCTTCCATGCCAGTCCTTTGTACCACCTCTATTTTGAGAAATTCTGATGGTGATATTCATAATACGATCCTTCTGTCCTTTCCTACCTACTCTGAGAAGTGAAATAGTTAATGTTGACAGCAGAAGTATCATTGGCACGCATTGAAATGAGTTGTCATCCATTGAAATAAATGGAGCAATACAAGCTTTAGAGCTTCCTTTGTTTTCTTATGACATTGTTGATGTATCTGATAGATGTCTATGCTTTCACCACTAGTACAGATTGACCACAATCCACATTCTAATGAAATCCTTTTGAACAGGAAAGGTATGCACGTGTGTGGGACAGGGAAGGGTTGGGATGGGATTTAACTCTTTGCATCCAGACTTGAAACTATGGCTTTAATCCTTGGTCTGACTGGAAATGGCCTTGGTGATATAACACTGATAGCTTGCCTACAAGCCCAACATCCCATCATGACTTCCACCAGCCTAGTTATTCTTTGCTGCATGACCCCCAGAGCCCTTCTAGTCCTGGAGACTTTTCCACTCTTGAAATGCTGCAGCTGTAGAAGTTCTCCTGTTGATGTGGGTAACTGACCTAATTACCGCTTCTCAGGGAGGCTCACAGGAGAATTGTTCTGTTAGCCTTTTTTGCAGAACTGCCACTTTGAGAGTCCCCAAATCCATATGCTGTGAGTCCTTAGCTATTTGACACACAAACTTTTTCCCTCTGGTTTATCACCCTCACAGGTGTGAAACCATCTGACTTTGGTACATACGCCACACAGTTTGCACATGTAAGTTAGATGAAAATAAACATAAAGATGAAACCTTAGGCCTTATTTTCTATATTAAAGAAAATCCCTTTTCTAATGCAAATTACCTGTTGTCATTAAACAGTTTGCCAACATACCTCCTAGCCACAGGGGAGTGCCAGCATTCACAGACAGCCTTCTTTCTTTGAGAAGTTCTGGATGAAAACCACAGATTCAAGCTTCCTTTTTTAAAAGGCTTTTCCCTTCTGATGTGTGCTTCTTGTTTATTTAGAGTGGGGAAAATGTTCTCATGTCTCAATGTCTTTTCCACTAACTTTAGTGGGCCATCATTGTCTCTTGCAGGACTGGACAATAGATGAGTACCTGAAGCTGGTTTCTTGTATACAACAGGTTTGGGAGGTGTCTATCATTGTCGGATTGCTCACTATCCTGAGGTGAGGTGAAACCAAAATTATGTGCCCACTTCCTATACATGCAAATTCATAACCATAGCCAGTAAACATATCTCACAATGACTATTATGTTGAGAAAATTGCAACCCTTCATAAAAGACTTTACTCATCCTGATTTTACAGCACAATGACATTGTATACAATCATTTGATTCAGCTGCTTATTCTTTGAGGTTCAAACTCACACTTCTCCCTTGGAGGTATCTGGACATTGATTGTCACAGGTGTCTTTTCCAAATCTCGTTTAGATGCAGTCAAAAGCTCAGGAAATGTCTATTTTCAAGAGATTTAGACTGCAAGATTTTAGAAATCTCACATAACCAAATGATTTCTTCCCTTTGGTCTTGAAATCTGATGACAGCAGCTCAAAATTCCAGTGCTGCTAAATCCAAACATTAGCCTTGACTTAACGTGGCACTCCAGTCCTATACTAATTCTTTTATGGCCACTGCCTCTGTGGTAGGGCTTCTAGCTGCGCTGCTGCAGTGTTTCAGCATATATACTACCTATGCCAATCTCCATATACTACCTATGCCTATCTCCTTTCATTGTAGGTAATCCATCTCCCAGAAAGACAGGAACTAAGTGGACAGAAGAAATCTTCTATCAACTGTGTGCTGTCTGTATGGGGGCTTAGGTCGGCTTAACTACACTGCTTGGGGGTGTGGCTTTTTCACACTTCTGACCAGTGTAGTTAAACCAACCTAAATTTCTACTATAGACTAGGCCTAAGGTTAGAGCAGTCATGGAGCTTTATTGGGCTGAAAAGGCCCTGCCCCTCAGCAGCTGCTAGGCACATTCTCTGTGGAGGAACTACTTAAAAGCGAGCCCTGGCAGTCGGGCAAGGAGAGAGTGACCGAGAAAGTGACTGCAAGAAGGCAGATAGATAGTAGCTGCCAAGGCAGAGTGTCATAAAGAAGGAGGGCTGGAACTGAGAGTCAAATTTGGCCAGAAGCTTAGGGGATTCACCCAATCTCATTTTCCCTAATCAGTGGGAACAGCTGGACTTTGATTTAGCTGGGAAGCCTCCATCTCCCCAGCTGATGCTCTGAAGTTCTGAGACTCTGCAAGAAGATTGATCCATTCCCCAAACTGAAGGGAAACCCAGAATGGTAGGTAGTGGCCCAGGGGAGCTGATCTGGAATGGCAGCCAGAAGAGAGAGCCTCCCATCCCTCTTCTCTTCAACCTTGGGCTGATACTAGTGGAGAGCAGGGCCTAGGTCTCCCCCCCTTCCTCTACCCCTGGCTGCTGGAGGGATCCCCAAGGACTTTTGGGGGGGGTGATGAACTGGGACATGGTCACTAGGCATCTGCACTGCCTAGAAGAACTATCCCAAGACTTAGGGAAACTGGCTGCAGCATGACCCCTGGTTTTGCTGGTCCCCAAGTAAAGCCTGCTACAGCCCCCTGTTACTGTATCTCATTAATATGTACATAGGCACGCACACATACCCATCACTAAATATTACTTAAACAGAAACTCAAAAATATTAACTAAATTGGGATGAAATTGAAAGACCACTGACCTCTCCCCCCAACCCCAGAAGGCCAACTCTTCATTCTGTAATTACTTTCTTTGATGGCTAATGCTGCATGAACATTTTTGTTTTGTATTGGTTTTGGTACAGCAAACTGCCTGTTAAAATAAATCTAAAAGAACAGCAAGATCATACTGATTTGGTCCCAAGTGTCCACAGAGACATATGTACAGACAGGTGGTCAACTCAACCTCTTGGCCAAAAACAATTCTTGGAGGAATTTCATCTGAACTCCAGGCAGGTGGGCAGCTCATCACAGAGATCTCTGACCATGTATTTAAAATGGAACAGTGGATTCTTTGGATGTAAGCAAAACCACCAGCTCACAGTTTAAAGGTGGACCATTTGGTTTTCATGAAGTGGCTGGGTACATAGCATTGGAGGGAGGGGAAGCAGACCTCCTTTGGTTATCCAGGTGGGTGCAGCATATCTTCATTGCATTGTGCCTCAGTCCTGTTCTGGAGAGGTTCAGGACAACACTTGGCTAGTTGTCTGTATATTAATCACTCCTTGGTCTATCACTTGAGTGTCCCAGTGGGATACCATTGGTAACTTTTGTGATTTGGACATCTGTCCATTATAAATTGGACCGAGAAACTCTGTGAGTGTATTAACCATAGAATAATTAATCTCTGTATTGGAGAAACATCTGGCAATGGTGCAGCTGAACTGGCGATAAGCAGCCAGGTCTTTACCATCATGCCAGAAACTACTGAAGTTCTAAATTCTGCAACTGTCCTCTTCCTTCAGGAACAGTCTCTGGGAAGTGGATAGTAATTCTCATATCGTTCTCCCCCTTCATAGTGTACTCTTCAGCAATCAAGAGAAGCCTCCAACCCTTGCTAACATCAGAAAAATTAGGACACATATCATTGTGAGTGGTAGCAGTGAGGTAATAATAAATAATTAATACCAACCTTTTATATAGCACTTTTGATTAGCTGATCTTCCAGCACTTCCCAGTTTTCAATGTATTTATCCTTGCAACACACCTATGAGATGGGGAAGTGTACTTGTCTTCATTTTACAGATGGGAATTGAGGCAGAGTAAGTCTAAGGTCCAGATTTTAAAAGCTATTTAGGTGTTTCTGTGCTCAGTGTTGCAATAGTGATTTAACAGCCTAAATCTAATTTTTTTTTTAAATTAGGAACTTAGGAGCAGTGTTTCCTCTAATCTTTTCCATCCATGTGTGGAATAACTTTTTTAAGATCACCAAGGCATGTACAAATATGCATCATCAGTAGAAACAAAAAACCTAGCCGTGGGTGCTCTGCTAAGCAGCTGAGTGGCATTTTAATCTTTCCTGAGTAGCCGCATAAGCGCACATCTTGCAGGGAACTCTACTTAGAAGCCCTGTTGATGGGATTTAGGTTCCTACGCTAGTGTCCTAGCCACTAATTTCCTCTCCATAAGCACCAGTGTAGATAGGCTTATATGTCTTTACTATTGGATCATAGACATTTGCTGAAACTTGTGGAGACTAATTTTCCTATTGGACTCAAGGTTTTTGTTGCCCTTTTTAAGATGCTGTCAAGGTTTCCATGGATACAGAATTTGGATACAATTTTTTTTTTATGAGTTTTTAAAAAACCTATAGCATATTATTATATAAAAAGTGTTTCCAGGCACTTTTAAATCTCCTGAATGTTAAAACATTGCAGTAGAGTTTTATATCCTTGCCTTTTGTATGAACATGTTTTAGGGTCCTGGTGGACATTAAAAGAAAAATGATAATTTAAATCTGACCATGCTCAGCCTTTTAGAAAAGCAGATTTCTGGGCAATGTACATGCCTTTTTCACATTTTTTTTAAAGGAAATTTCAAACTGAATTCCAGTACATCGCTTTAGTGAATACATGGACCAGGAGGTGATTAATTTGTGGCTACGGAAATCCCCAAGTACTCATTGACGTGTTAGGCTGAAATATTTCCTAGGGATCACTGAGGGTCTAATTTGCTCCCAAAAAGTATCAATTTGCATGAAATAAAGAGTGCTAGCACTGGGAAGCTGCAACTGCTGACGCATGCAGCCCTTATAATTGACTTTATGGATTTTAGTACTAGTGAAGACTTAAAACCTGGTACTTCCAAAATACTCTCTCTCAGGTATCCACTGAAGCTGCCCCAAATTCACCTTTAAAATATTTAACTAAATTGGTGTCCTTTGATATTTCAAGGAATGAAAATGATTTGCCTTAAATTGTCTTCTTATAGTTGATTAAATTTTACAATACTTTCAGATTATGCTGCAGACATAGAAATCCCAATTCTGCCCTCATTTCACCTAGGCAACCCTATTAACTTCAGTGAATGCCCAGCACATATCGTCTATTGTACATATGGAATGGTACATATGGTTTGACCCTTTCTTTTTGAAGCATCTGAGTGATACTGCACTAGATGAAACACTGATTTGACCTAGTATGTACTTTCTGCCTCCTATGCCTTAAGGGTTAATCCAACTTCCATTGAAATCAAAGGGAAAATGGATTGTGCTGCATTGCTAAAATGAGGACATTCTATGGGTGATATTCTGGCTCCATTTAATTCAATGGGATCAGGCTTTCACCCTCCGTGAAACTACATGCTGCAAACAATCTGAAAATATGCTTAAATTTAATAAAATATAATGGCCACAGATTGTCATGACACTCTTTTTATTGCTCAACAATCAAATAACATACTCTTGGGTGGGCATTACAGAAAATGCAAGTGTTCTTCAAGTTAATTGGGAAGTTTGGGTTACACATTATTAAACACATTTACAGAAGTTCATTTTTTTTGGTCATGGAAGCGTTTTTAATTTAAGAGATTGTCGGATTGCATATATAACTGTCTCCAATTCACTAGTTTAACTTAATGTTCCATCTTGGAAGAAACATTTTCCCTTAGCATCAACAGCAGTGGAGCTGTTAAAAACTCGTATCTTCGTCATTAGTATTGCCCTAACAATTAGGTTGTTTTGGTACCAACCAGGCCTTTAAAATTGAAGACACGAACCCTCTGAAGTAGATGTGTTCATGTGCTCTGCATGGCTTTCTCTACACTGAAGGGTTTTTGCACAAGAAGCTTTTTGTGGAAGAGATCTTCTGCAAAAACTTCTTGAGCAAATGCGCGTCCACATCTCAAAAGCACATCGCAAAAGTGATGTGCTTTTGCGCAAGAGCGCGTTCACACTGCATGGACACTCTTGCGCAAGAAAGTGCTGATTGCCATTCACAGAATGGTCATCAGTGCACCTGTGCTTTTTGTGATTGGCTCTTTTTGTGCAAGAAACCCCTCTTGAGCATCCACACACACACCTTTTTGCGCAAGAACTCTTACGCAAAAAGGACTTATGCCTCGTAGAAGGCAGTATACGTACACTGCCAAAAGCCCTCTGTTCTGTCGATTGACTGTAGATTTTCTATGCATTCCACGGTGAAGGCCACTATGCTACATTAAGATATTTGTTGTGGAAGAAAACATTGTCCTCACTCTGTGTTTGTAAGCAACAAGTAGTCAGAGACAGTTTTATTACGAGCTGCAGCAAGGGAAAAACTGATTCGGACGGGGGGGAGGAAGGGGAAATCTCCCGAGGCAGATCTTCAAATACAAGCAATTATGAAGCAGTTTATATACTATCCATTAGATATAATAACATTAAACAATTAGTCTCCTTCCCATTACAAACAACAATGTCTAACAGTTATTTTAGTTCCACCCAGATGCTCCTTATCTCAAGGTCCCTGCCAGAGTCAGCATTCTATCCTTATCTCCGTATGGAGGCGAGAGGTGAAGGCAGCGTCTTATTACAGCTCTCGCGTTGTAAGAAACGTGACTAGAACTAGAAAACATGGCTGTTAACTTAGACATCTCTTCAATGTATTGTCCATCCAGTGAGGTAACAGTGAATAAAATGCAGATCAAGTTCACTTGGAAGGGTTTTAGGTGACAGTTAATAACACTTGATGGAAAAATTCCAGCAGAATTTGGTTACACTTTGTTGCTCAATGGTATAAACATAATGAAAGGTTCCCAATGGCAGCAGTATGCTGTAAATTACTTAAGGAAAGTTTCCATTAAATGAAACAAATCTCACTGTTAAATGATTTGTATATCAGGCTGATACAAACCTTTGAACATCACTAAGTAGACACCTAAAAAACTTTTCAACTTTTTGTTAGTGCTGCTCTGAAATACAGTGCTAAATGTTTAAGATATTTAAAAATATCTCAGTATGTCACCTTTTCTTTAACATCTCTTCCCAATATATTGTCAATATTAATCAAGGGATGCTTTCATCAGCTGCAAGATATGTATTAGTGGCAGAAAGAAGGAGCTGCATATGCTTCAGGGGGCTTGGAAAACATGAAACAATGAGCTTAGCTTTTATCTTGTGGATGAAATAATCTTCTTGATAGTGGATGACAAAGCAGGAAGAATGGCTCATAGTTCTGCATAATGAACCTGAATTTTGAAGATGCATCCTTCCATTGTGAATCTTGGATTGTCTGAGAACATTTCCAACCCAGCAATCAGGCTATTAGAAGTCTGTCTGCTTACAAAACAGGTACTTAGGAAAGTTGTGGCAAGTATATAATTAAATTTAATCTACATGAGATTCTGCACAGTACTAACACATTGGATACAAGCTAGTTGATTCAGATTAGGTGATTTTTCCCTATACAAGTGCATTTCCATTCGCACACTGAATGCCTTTTTGAAATATACCCAGATGATAAAGTATTTTTGAAAATGGACATAGAGATATTAAAATATTTTAGATTCAGATACCAAGGAAATGAATTATTATGTATTTATTAACACCTGCAACCTAATCACATTCACCCTTATGATTGGATAGCTGATCGGTTTGCTCATACTAGAGTGGCTTTACTTGTTGATGCCCATTGGGAGAACAGATTTCTTTACCAAGCTACTCTCCCTAAAAGATTGATTTTAATTTTTATGTGTGAATTTATAAACCATTAAATTAAATTGAATATTCTTGCACATAAAAATGCTTCTTGTAATTGTGAAGTATAGCAGCTATAAAATATTTATTACAGCTTTTATTTTTTTAAATTGTAATGATTTCTGTAATGTCTTAGGAGTATCTGCCATCCTTACACTGCTCTTACAGATTCATTAGTCTTTTTTTCTCTCTTAATCTTACAAAGGAAAATAAACACATGGTACAAAATCTTTCTGAAGCATAGTCCATAGGAGTTGAGCCTGGATCTTAACAATTCCTTCTACAATTAGAGTCCACAAGATGGCAGTCATGGACTGAAAGTGACCAAAATATTTCTCTTCAGTTTGTTCCAGGGTGCTGCTGCAGCAGCCACTGTGGAACTGATTTCTGAGCTGTCTGTATGATCAGAGGCTCTGCTCACAGCTCTTGTGATGGTAGGCTGGGCCAAGTGACAGTGTGCCTCCTAGATGTAGCAGCTGGACTCTTGTTTCCAATATTGTCCATTGTGCTTGATTTCTATGGGCCAGATTTTAAAGTAGTCCCATTGACATTGTATGAGTGACCTCAAACCAGCCCTGTATACTTAAAGCAAACAAGGACATTGGCTGCACTGTAAGGATCTATGTTTCAGCCGATATATTTAAATGTACCCATTACTGCAGTCGGGACTGTCCCTAGGGATGTGTTGGGCCCAGGACAACCTCCCCCGCTCACTCTGCCCCAGGCCCCACCCTGCTCTGCCCCCATTCCACCCTTTCCCCTAAGCCTCACCCCTGGTCTGCCCTAAACTCTGCCTCTTCCCTCCCCACTCCTATTCCACCCCTTCTCCCAAGCCCCTTTCGCTGAGTGATGTGGCCCAGGGGTTTAGTGGGGATCTAGCACTAGGAGCAGGGAGCCTGGCCTGCTTCCCCACACTTACCTGCAAAGGGAAGCAAGTGACCCAGCCCCAGCCTCCTCCACTCCACTAGCTCCCAGAGATGTCGCTCAGGGAAGGGGCCATGGGGGAAGGGGTGGAACCACCCCCCACACTCACTGGCGGTGGGAAGAGGAGCGATGTGGTTGCTCCACTTCCTGTTGCTGCTGGTGAGTGCAGGGGCAGCCCCAATCCCTGCTGCCAGTGCCATGTCACTTAGGGGAGGGCACTTGGGAAGAGGTGGGGCCCCAGCCCACACAGCTCTGCCATTTCCCAGCAGTGTTGCTCTGCTTCCTGATGCCAAGGAGTGCAGGTGGCAGTTCCACCTCTTCCCGCATGCCCCCTCCCCGATCAACATGGCTGGGGGAGCAGAATGGCCTGGGCTGGGTTGCTCTGCTTCCTGCTGTCAGTGAGTGCAGGGGTGGACCTGACTCCTAGTACTAGTTCCAGGTCCCCTGCTAGTCCTCTGGCCCACCCTGGGCCCTCCAAAGTGTAGGGCCAGGGGCAATTGCCCCAAACCATCCTTTGGACTGGACAGCTCTGACTGCAGTATTTGAACATTGCACGCTCTCTTTAATGTATTTATCCTCACAACACCCCTGTGAGGTACACAAGTGCTATTATTGCCATTTTACACATGGGCAGAAAGAGTTGTAAGGAGAGTGTCACAAGGGCCAACTTGGGCTGAGTGAGGCAGTGCTCAGGTGTCCTGAATCTAGTGGAAGTTGAGTAGGCTTCCTATACTGCGCATGAAGAGATTTGTGCCCCTCAAAACAGGACTCTCAGAAGTCAGCACACTGAGTGGGGAGATGCCGAAGGTAGGTGTCAGAGGATAGCCAATAGGAAGTACCTAAGTATCTGTTGGCTAGAGACAGGTGCTTCCCTCCACTTGGGATTCATAGTGATGACCCCTCTTCTGAAGGCAGGCTTCACAATCAGGTCAGCCCTTTTTTAAAGAAAAACTAAGGGGCAGGAGGACATATCCCTTCCCACTTAGTAAATCAGTGGTTGGAACATAGGAGATGTGGGTTCAAATCCCCATTCTGGCTGGTGTGGAGTGGGAACTACAAACACAAGTCTGTCACTTGCTAGGTGCATACCCTATCTACTGGGCTATAGATCGTGTTGGAGATTCTGCTCCACATGAGGCAACCCTGCTAGCATGCTAGATGAGTGCTCTACCCACTGGGATACTGGGGGTCATTACCACCACTGCCTGTTTAGTGCACATTCCAATCTGAAAGACAAGCTTTGTGGCAGCCTCTGAGCATGTCTATTAGATCAGGCCCCACTGGTGAGAGAGACTGGAATGCCTTGTTTGTGAATCCTGCTGGGGCTCAGGCATGGAGCTGCATAGCAGAGTCAGGAGTGAGATGGCTATGTGCATGTCTGCTGGTGGAAATCAAGGTGCCAGCTGGGCAGGATTTGAAAGCTTCCAGGGTTGGAGTTAGGGACCTAACTCCCCATGAATCCAACCCCAAGAATATGTGTACAGAGCAAAGACAAACCTGTGGCATGGGGTCAGACATTTCAGTGCTATGTGAACTTTCAGACTTGGGCTGGAGCCCTGGCTGTAGGATGGTGTAGGGGCCAGTCATGGGTTTTTTCTTTATTGTGAAGACATTCCCCACATCCAAAGTCACACAGGAAGTGTGGCGGGTAGAGCTGGGCATTAAAGCCAATCCTCCTGAATCCCAAAGTAGGGCCCTACTGAGTAGACCAACATTTCATCCTATATAATCTACACTGTGGACCAGATCATCAGCTGGTATAAACTGGTGTAGATCCATCGGTTTTAATGGAACTATGCAGATTCACATGAGGGGAGGAGCTGCCCATATGATTCCATGAGGTACTGAAGGATTTTAAGTAATAAGATCTTAAAACTGAGTTAAAATAAGACTTATTCTATGTGTCATTTAGTATGTTTGCGTGGAAGGCTTATCCCTCCTGAGGTAGTGCAGTTTCAATATAGCCACTTTATAAAAAGGTAAACTGAGGCACCACTTTATGTAGTTGCACAAGGTCATAAAGCGTAAGGTCTGGTTACATCTAAAATTTAGGTTGCCCTAGCTTCATCACTGGGCTGTCAAAAAACTTCACACTCTGTGTGATGTAATGTGGTTGACCTAACCCATGCTCTAGACCAGTGGTGCTCAACCTTTTTTTATTCATGACCCCACCAGGGCCAGGAAAATTTTGGTTAAGCAAAAAAAAAAAAGTGCGGCCCCCTTAATTTAAAGTGCCGGTTTGCTCTCCCGCCCCTGCTGTGTGTACGTCAGGCGCCACGCCAGGAAAACAAAATGGTGGCTGGCCCAGCGCTGTGACCCCCCAGGCAGACAATCGATCCTTAAGGGGGTCACAACCCACAGGTTGCGCACCGCTGCTCTAGACACAGCTATATTGATGGAAGAATTCCTGTGTGTACCTTGCTGACACGTTTTGAGGCAATGGATTTGCTACAGAGATGAAAACCCCTTCTGTTCATGTAGTAAGCGTCTATACTGCAATGATACAGATGCAGTGCCAGAGTCAGGAATCAAAGAGAGTCAGTGCTGAGCGTCAGAGTCAGGAATTGAATCCAGGGGTTCTTATCTTCCAGTGCTTTCCTCTGGAGACATATTGAAAGTTTAAAGTATCATTTAAAACCTGCATCAATGCAAAGAAGCATTCGCCAGAATTTTAATCACTAAAATAGTCACATTTATAATCTTTATATTCATCTATAATCTTAAGAATGACCAAACTAGTCACACCGAGGCTACATCTAGAGAGCAGTGCTATTTATGGATACTAGAACTATCCTGGAATAGCTATTCACGTCTTTAAATGCACCTGTTATTTCAAAATATATTTTGAAATAATGGGTGCGCTATTCCAGTGTCCCTGTAACCCTCGTTACAGGGATTAGGGCTTTATTTCAAATTTGGCACTGTGTAGACAAAGTGCCAAATTTTGAAATAAGCTATTTCAAAATTACCTGAAATAATCTATTGCATAAATTGTGTTGCTTATTTTGAGGTGATGCAGTATAGATGCACCCCAATGGTCCATCTAGCCCCGTATCCTATCTTCCAACAGTGACTAATGCCAAATGCTTCAAAGGGAATGAACAGAACTGGGCAATCATTGGATTATCCATTTTATAAAGAAACCATAACTGGTCATTAATGCTTGCGTGGATCTGGTGGCATTATGCTCAGTTGAGGCAGTTTTAGTATGCTTGGGGGGATCACAATTATGCATTTTTAATGTAGTTGCACTGAAAAGCAACATTGAAATCTTTAGGCGAGTCAGTGGAGCTGGTCAGAAGTTTTCCAGCATTCCAGTGGAAAAAGTTTACTTGTTAAACCTGAACTTTTTCACAAAAGTCTGTGATGTTTGACAGACTTTCATCATCCTACAGGGTTTCCTGTTATCTTGCCTGGTGGGATCCAGGACAATCTTACTGTTTCCATGGCCCTGAAACTTGGGGGTTCTGGTTTTTCAGAGCCTGTAGCAGCTCTGGGATAGCCTTACTATCTGGACTACCCCACAATGTGGACCCTGTTTTTTCAGGCTCTGAGGCAGCCTTTCCATGCTAGGGATTCCAGACTCCCTTGCAAGGAGCTAGGAGCTTGAAAACCTTGGCTTTAACCAGGGCTCATTTCCCAACTAGTCAGCTCAAGCCAGGCTCTCAGGCCTACCAAGCTCCTTGCTGCAAGAGCCTGGAAGTCCTGGAACTGGTTCCTGAGAAACAGACCCTGAAGCTCTGGTGCAGCTCTGCTATGCCAACTGCCCCAGCCCAAAGACCCCTACCTGGCTACCTGGGCTGCCAACTGGCCTGGAAGTCTGAAAATCCTGGGATGGCAGGTTCAGGGAACTGCTGACCCTGGGAGCTGCTAAGTGAAATGGATCTTCCTCAGTTTCAATGCTGTTATATGCAGTGTCAGTGTCAATTTATACACCAGGGAGCAGGGGCTCTGGGGACAAATGTCATTTCTGGGAAACCTTGTGCTAGTTTCTGACACAGCATTTTTAAAGAACTTCTGTTTCTGGGAAACTTTGTTTTTCCCCCAACTTGGATGAAACCCACTTTCAAAATGTGAATTTTTCCACAAATTGGAAATCTCACATTGGAGACAGTTCTAGAAGTCAGTACTTCTCCACATGGCCAGGCCACAATATTGGCAACAAAGCATGCCAGAGCCCCAAAGGAGGGACCCAAAATACACGGAGAAAGCTTACAATGCTAGCAGAACTACTTCTCTTGTGCTTTGGGTTCATGAGTTTTTTTGCTTGCAGATGTACTGAACAATTTTCAGCAAACTAATTGAAGGGACATTGCATGTGTGTAGAATGTTGGGAACTTTGAGACTAAAAGGAGTGGCATCCCTGGAGGTGAGTGATAAGTTGGCAGGTACAAGGATGGGATGGGCCAAAATGCAGAAACTCTTTGGTAGAGAATGAATGGACCCAGATTAATCTTCCATATCCTGAGAGAGGGAGGAAAATAAACTGTATGGGCATAGATGATGCAGTTTACTCCAAAGAGCAGAATGTTGCTTCTCCAGCAATATTTTGCTGTCCCTGTGGAAACTCTTCTGTGGAAAACAAGATCTTAGAGGGTTGATGTAGAACTCAGGGCTGGCTGCTGTAGGTGGCACCTTCCTTGTCTGGGCTTGGGGATATTGGTGCAGATATCCCAGTGGGAATTGCTGCTGCTACACATATCTAGGGAAATCACATTTTTTTTTTATCTCTTCTGGCATGACTCCTTCCCAAGTTTCTTCCTACTTGTTTTGATTTACAATAGTCACACTCAGATATATTAGCTTACATTTTTTCCCAGATGAATCTCTCTCTTTGTGATCTCTATTTCTAATGCCTTTAGGCACCTTTGTGTTATTTTTCTGACCTCATTGGTATTTGCAACATCTTCTACAAATTCCATTAACATGGAGGTCTTTCCTTTCACTTCTGGATAAAAAATGGAGATGTTTCAGTAAGATTGGATCTAACTCCAATTCCTGAGACATCTATTGGATATAGTCTCACAACTCCACAATTTGCTGCTTATCATTCACCTTTATATATGGTGAGCTGGACAATTTTCAATCCATACGATAGTATTTATTACCAAAAGCAAATTAGAATTAATGTTGAACACATGATTTAATGAGACATTGTGCAAACTCTTCACATTATTCGCTCTTTTTGCAATTCTAAATATTTTTAAAAATTCATATACTGGACACTCATACTAAAATGTTCCTGAAAAAAAGTTCTTGCAAGACTATAATACTGTTGAATTATAATATGTATGACCCTATGAAATTCACTGTCCATTTTGATCAATTTCAAAGTCATAGGACATTCAATATAATAAATTTAGCTATTTAAATATGACATTTCACAGTGTTGTAATTGTAGGCGTCCTGACCTAAAAAGGTTTGGGAGGGGGGTTTATAAGGTTATTATAAGGGGAGTACTCCTAGGCTGCGTCTAGACTGGCATGATTTTCCGCAAATGCTTTTAACGGAAAAGTTTTTCCATTAAAAGCATTTGTGGAAAAAAGCGTCTAGATTGGCACGGACGCTTTTGCACAAAAGCACTTTTTGCGGAAAAGCATCCGTGCCAGTCTAGACGCGGTTTTGCGCAAGAAAGCCCCGATCGCCACTTTCGCCATCGGGGCTTTTTAGCGCAAAACAGTCCTCCCCTGTCTACACTGGCCCTCTTGCGCAAATACATTTGCGCAAGAGGGCTTATCCCTGAGCAGGAGCATCATAGCATTTGCGCAAGAACACTGACAATCTTACATTAGATCGTCAGTGTTCTTGCGCAAATTCAACCAGCCAGTGTAGACAGCTGGCAAGTTTTTACACAAAAGCGCTTGCTTTGGCGCAAAAACTTGCCAGTCTAGACGCAGCCCTACTGTTTACTTCTGTGCTGCAGCTGGTGGCGGCACTGCCTTCACAGTTGGACAGCTGGTCAGCAGCAGCTGCTGGCCAGGAGCCCAACTCTGAAGACAAAGTCACCGCCAGCAGCATCACAGAGGCAACAATGGCATGGTATGCTATTGCGACCCTTACTTCTGTGCTGCTGACTGCAGTCTAGGCCCTTCGCTATGCATCCACCACTCTCTATTTGCCCAGGTCTGAAGGAAGCAGCACAGAAGTAAAGGTAGCATGGTATGGTATTGGCAGGGTGCTGCCTTTATAGCTGGGTGCCAAGCCAATAGTTGCTGCTCTCTCTGGAAGCCCGGCTCTACAGGCAGCATAGAAATAATGGTGACAATACTGAGAACTCCTGCAACTCTCTTGCTCTACAGAAAAATCAGTTGGGGACTGCACAAAAGTGAGAAGCAAACCCCCGCCTCCAAACAAACAAACAACAATTAAAAAGAACCTCTCTAATGTGCCCCCCCCCAAGCAGAAAGACACTGGGGTGGAGCCAACAATGAGGGTTCATGTGTGGAAGGGGGCTGGGCAGGAGGGAAGGTGCAGGAATGGAGTGGGGGTGCAGGGTCTGGGTGGAAGGGGTGCAGGAGCAGGCTGGGGACGGGGTGGGAGTTTCTGGGGGAGGTATGGTGTAGGAGTGGGTTGGGGTGTGGCCTGGGTGGGAGGTAGATGAAGAAGCGAAGTGGGACTATGCAATCTGAGTGGGAGGTAGGGTGCAGGAATAAGGTGAGGTTCTGGGTGGGAGGAAAAGTGCAGGAGAGGGCTGAGGGGTGGGGGATCTGGGAGAGTGCAGAAGTGGACTGGGGATGGAGGATCTTGGCAGTAGGGGAATGCAGGAGCAGGGTGGTAGTGCAAGGTCTGAGTGAAGGGGGGCACTTACCTGGTGCAGCTCACTGGGGAAGCACATGCCTCTGTATTGTCCCCCACTCCCCACCTCTGGTACTGTCCCCTGCTGCTCCTATTGGCCATGATTATGGCCAATCACAGCAGCAAGGGAAAAGCCTTCAGACAGTGCTTTGCTGTGCTGCCGTTTCCTTAGCTGGGAGCAGGGGGGAGGAGGAGTGGCAGTGTGTGGAGCCACTTCCTTCCCCCACCAGGTCGGATCCAGCCCTGGCTTGCTTGACTCCATCCTGCAAGGCTCGGGGCTACCCCCCTCTGCAGCAGGGAGCCCACACTGGCACTCCAGGAGCACCAGCAGAGGCTCCCTGATGCTATAGAGGGGAAACCCTGAGGCTGGATCTGGCCCCTGGCCCCTAGATTTCCCACCCCTGCCTTAGACTAATTGTGATTTACAATCACAATTAGTCTAATTTTTAACTGACGAAAACAACTTGCAAAATCAGATGGATCTGGATCAGAAAGACAGTGCTAGTGTAGAGCTTATTCATATGTAAACTTGAGTACAAAATACAATCTAAAAACCTATAAAACACACCCATTGTCAGTTCTTTCTTTAACATCACAAAACAACAACACACTTGTATAACATTGATGTAAATTAAAGGTCTGATTTAACTCCCATTTAAGTAATGAGGACTCTTTCCCTTGACATCAACAGGAGTTGGAGCAGGCCCTAAGAATGTAAACAGGAGGCAGTTATTTGTGCTGATTGCTTTTGTTCTTCAAATCATCCCAGCAGGATTCTCTCGTTAAAATATCTCAGCAGGGCTCCCTTCTTACTTCTGACTACATGAAGAAAGCAGCTTTGGTGGGTTGTTCTTGCTGAGTAGGTGTGTTGGGGGAAGGGAGGGAGCTATCCTCCGATTCCTCGTTTTTTACCTCTTATTTACATCTACTGTGTGAGTTTCTCTTGCCGAAAGCCTGTAGCTTTACACGTGTATATGCAGGTTCGCTGAAGTAAATACATGTAGCTATCCATATTATCATTGCATTAATATTTTACTGATTATCATGTGCACCAACAACCCTCCATGAAAGAAAAGATTTCTTTTTTAATAAACCCTACTGAAGCAGGCATGGGCTTCCTTATCAGTGTAATAGAATAAGATGCTTGAGTAATCTCAGATTGACTATCCTTAGTGGTACAGGTACTGAAAACATAAGCCTGGTACGTGTTACAACAGAAGGTTTACTACTGCAAAAGGTATTACAAACTCTAGAGCAGTATCTGGAAAACCAACATGGCTTTCCAAACCAACATAGTCACAATGGGTTCGATCATATACAGGCTTGGCAGAATTCAGTTTTTATTTTTTCCCCATGTTAACAGTTCACTATTGATTTTTTTTTTCATTTTTAAGGTTTCCCCCCTCCTAATTTTCAACTGTTTTTATTTTTACAATTGCTGGAAGTTAAGGGGAGGTAGGGTGGGAGTCCAGTGTTATGGCAGCACGGACAATGAGGCTGAAGAAGGCTCCCAACATGGCTGAGGTGTCTAAGACACTAGGCTGCAAGATATATGGGAGGCTGTGGTCCTGGCCCAGTGGTGCTGAGACGACAAGCTAGGAGGATAAGCCTCTGGTGGCAGGATGTAGAGCGACTAGATACAACTGTGAAAAATTGAGATGGGGGTGGGATAATAGGCAACTATATAGGAAATACTGAATATTGGGACTGTCACTTTAAAATGGGGACATCTGGTTGCCCTTGCAGGATGCTGCTGGACAATTCTTGCTTAGTATAGCCCCTGCACTCTTGGCTGATGAATGAAGGAGCAGGGCCATGACAGTGGAGCTACAGAGGCAGAGGCGTAGCGAGGGTGTTATGCGCCCGGGGGGCAAAAGCAAAATCTGTGCCCCTCCTACCCACCACCACCACGTGACAGGGCCCTGAAACTGGAGCACAGCTGAGCCTGACGGGGCCGGGGGAGCTTGTACCACGTCTTCCTCCACCCCCTCCAGTTTGGGGCGGGCACTATCCCACTGTTGAAGAGGGAGGAAGGTCGGGCTGAGGGTGCAGAGGCAGGGAGGAGGCTTCAGCAGGCGGTGGTGGATGGAGGAGGAGCAGGCGAGCAGAGGTATGATAGGGGGAGCAGAAGGGCAACTACCCCCCCCCACACACACACCTCCTTTGCTACATCAGTGAACGTAAGAGATTAACTTACCTGTTAAAATAACACTCAGACAAAACTTTTAAATAAAACTAACACTCAACACAAGAATCGCCCTCGCTTTTTTGAAGCAATAAGTAGCCGAAGGCTGAGGATACGCTGCAAGCGAGGCTTTCAGTCTGCCACGAGGACTTTTTCCTGCAGGCTGCTGTGAGATTCTATCCTTAAGTAAAGGAGAGAGGTCTCTCGGAGCTGCTCTAAATTTCACACAAGCCATTCAACTGAAGCCATAGTTATTAAGATTCAAGGCCAGCCTTGCCTTTGGCAGACTGCCTCACCAGTATTCACAATCACAACGTCCGAACATGTATAAGACTTTTAGTTGAGAAAGCCATGTTAATCCCAAGTCTCCGCTATGACTAGGAGATGTGGGTGACCTATATAAAACACCAGCATTTTCTTTGGAAAATTCACAACAAAACATGGGGGGATCTATCACCTCGGGTAATGCCAACTCCTTTAGAATTGAGACTCTGATTATCCAGCACCAGCTGAGGTAGAGCACACACTGCATGCACATGTCTGATATATTTTTACCAAAACTGCTACCTGCCCAACTTGTCAAAGGAGAAAGGAAACAGGGAGGCCAAAAGGAATAGTTTAGAGTAGTGGTTCTCAACCTTTTTTTAATAAAGTATCCCTTTTAAAAAAATTATAAGTACCCCCAGTACCTGCAGTTTTCAGACACACAAAATTTTTTCTACAATTGCGACATATTTGTTTAAACAACTTCATTGTATCCCCATCACTTCTTACAAGGTACATTGCCCATGGAGGTCAATGGGGCTGGGCTATTTTATATGTAAAGGTACTGAGAAATGTATATATTAATACCAAGATGGCAATGTGTATATTATGTAAATAATACCAACTAATAATTGCCAAATGAGACCACTTCCCAACCTGCTTACAAAGGGCCTAATAAAATTTTAATCTAGGATTGAGCCCAAAACAATCTGTTGATATGATCCAAAAAGATCCAGATAACATTTAGTCACCCTTCAAACATATAAGGGACCAATCAGTAAAAGCCCCACGGCCTGGTAGAGGTGATCTTTGAAGAAAATTAGAGAGACTTTGAATTTACTTTTTCTGACAGCAGTGCTTTCTCTCACTGAATGTGGGGTCTTCAGCACAGGTTTCACTTTATGTGTCAGAATAACACAGAAATGAGTTGTCACAGCTAACTCCGTTCAGGTCAAAGCAATGTGCACCCCAAAGACAGAAGAACAAATCCCTTGAAGCTGGAAGTCAAAACTTCTCACCTCTTCACAGAGCTCACAAAGGGTCTTGTTCACGCCGAGACACAAGTCATGACAACTCTCTCTGGAGAGAGACCATACATCCTGCCTCTCTGCAGACGCCCCAAATGTTTCCATGTGGCATCTTACCATGCTGTTTAAATCGACTGCTTGGATGAGGAAGACTCACAAAGAGTCTGTCCATCATCCACACTGGAGCAACATGGTGATTTACCACTGTGGTAACAGACCTGATCTCTCTGGGCTCTTGTGGAGCAGCAGGAAGCCTGCGGCGGTCTCTTGGGGGGAGAGGCCAGGGGTGCCTCTATTCCAGTGGTTCTCAAGCTTTTTGGCCCGTAGACCACATGACTCAATGTAAACCTTTCTGCAGACCACCAGTTGCTAATCCCTTGAACTTTAAAACTTTAAATCTTCATTTTAAATAAAGTAAAATATTAATGTATGTCCAATACAAAAGGTTTCAATGTTTTCTTTACTTATGACAGGGGTAGGCAACCTTTTTTGGATCAGGGGCCACTGATCCACAGAAAGATCAGATGGGAACCACACAAGTGAGAAACAAAAACACTCCTCCCAAAACCCCAACTCTCATTTAGGTGGCCCCCACTGAGACACCTCACTCCTTTGGCATTCCAGCCTCGAGGGGAAGGGACAGGGACGACTGAGGTTCAGGGCTATCCATAGGCTAGATTTGCTTTTCTGATGAATTTTATGCACCCCTTACATTCTAAAGTGGGGACAAAAATAAGGGGTTCAGTGTGTGTGAGGGCTGCCAATGAGCGGAATAGGGATGGGGGTGCAGGATCTGGGAGGGAGGTGGGGGTGGAAGGGGGCAAGGTCTGGATGGTAGGTAGGGTGCAGAAGCAGGCGGGATGTAGGGTGTCTTGCGCAAAAATTGAGCTTAATTAATTATGCAAATGAGGCGCAGGGATAGTCCATACGTTGCCTCATTTGCATATGTTTTTGTGTAAGAGGCTATAGTGTAGACATAGCCATCGGGTTACTGATCACTATTTTTTCACATGCCAAATAAATCAGCGATGTCTGACATCTTGATTTAAATCAAATCCTGTCAAGCCAAATCCTGTATCATCAGTTAGTATGCTGATATTTTACTTTAGGAACGCGCACAGCCAGGTATGCAGTTAAAGATTCTTATTACACTGATGGCAAAAAAGTGACGTCCCTCTGTTTTCCCTAAATGTATATTAAAAACAACCATAAAATAAAACAATGGTCCTGTAGCATCTTACAGACTAAACAAAAAATATATAGATACTATCACGAGCTTTCGTGGGCACAACCCACTTCTTCAGATGACAAATATGAAGTGAGTTGTGCCCATGAAAGATCATGATACTATCTATATCTATTTTGGTTAGTCTCTAAGGTGCTATAGAACCACTGTTGTTTTTTAATTTTTTTTTAGTTACAGACTCACATGGTTACCCCCTCTGAGACTTTCCATAAATGTAAAATGTAAGCTGGTGGGTGGTTTCAATAGATAGGGAAGGAAAGTAAAGCTTCAGGCATTAGTCTTTTAAGGCTGTTACCTCAGGGCTTGTCTTTTTGTTCTTAAAACAAAAGACAAATCAAATGAAAAATGTTGATCAATAATTCCCACAGGCTTTCCCTTATGAAATCAGCCAAGAGAAAGGGACAAGATGAGTTCCCTTTTGACCCACCTTCCTCTTATTTCTATATTCCCCTTCCCCCCGGAATAGCCATGTGACATGCAGGGACCTGCTAATCCTTTACAGATGTAGCCCTTAACTCAGGTTGTGAGACAAGGTAATTTTGTAAATAGAAATTGCTATACTACACATAATAAA
Source organism: Rafetus swinhoei (assembly GCA_019425775.1). Lineage (NCBI taxonomy): Eukaryota > Metazoa > Chordata > Testudines > Trionychidae > Rafetus > Rafetus swinhoei. The sequence continues at coordinate 314,560,478 of CM033437.1, forward strand.
AATATGCATCCAGCAAGGGAACTGAGGGCTCAGCAGACTTGTAATAAGATACAGAGGCAAAGGCTGGCAGAGACCTGGTAGATAAGATCCTGTGATAAACAAGTAGATGTGAAAAGAGAGTCCAAGAGAACTGGCAATTTTAAGAGCCATTATAAAGGACACAAGAGCAAACTATCCCAATGCATAGGAAAGATAGGAAATAAGGTAAGAGATCACCATGATTTAACCAGATCTTCAATGAACTGAAACTCATAAAAGAGTTAGGTCAAATTACGAAGGATGAATAAATATATTACACACACATACACACACGCATGTGCCTGTAGAGATAAAGTTAGAACAAAATGCGATTAAGCTAGATAAGGACAAAAAGTATTTTCTTGTTACCCTTTACAAATATACTAGGGGGCTGAGCCCCCTGCTCGCTATGCTTGCCAACCACCCTCAAGGCTGGGGAGGGCCCGGGGTGGAGGCTACCCGGCCCTTCCTCCCTCCGCCCCAGCTGGCCCCAGCTCTTACCTTGCCCCTCGGGCTCTCCCCCAGCTGCCGAGCAGGGCTGGGCTGAGACTGTACCAGGCCAGGCTCTCCCCCCACACTGGCTGCTGGTTGAGCTCAGACAGCGGTGTGGACCCAGCCCCAGCAGTTCCTCACCAGTGGTACAGCTGTAGCAGACCACATGGACTTGATGACGTCACTCTGCATCCCGCAGAAACATTTTTTTTATATATAGAGAGAGATTAGAAGCAAGAAGAGGACAAAGCATTGAGTAGACCTATTAGTCAGCCATGGGGGAAAGACAACAACAGAAAATGCTGCCTTAATTGAAGTATTGAATGCCTTTTTGTTTCAGTTTTCACCAGAAAGGTTTGCAATGATTGAATGACTCACATAGTGAACATCAGTGTACATGAGGTTGGATCTGAGGTTAAAATAGTGAAAGAACAAATGGAGAATTTCTTAGACATCTTCCAATTTGTGGGGCCTAACAAAATACTTCTTAATACTTGAGGAACTGGCTGAGGATATCTCTGAGCCATTAGCGTTTAACCTTGAGAACTCATGGAGGATGAGAAAGATGCCAGAGGATTGGAGAAGGGCAAATATAATACAGGTTGGACCTCCCTGGTTCAGCGCTCTTGGGACATGACCAGTCTCAGATGAAGGATTTTGCCAGACCAGGAGAGGTCATTTCTGGACCCCCGGCTGCTGGCCCCCCGACCCAGCCATTGGCCTCCTGGCCTATGCCTCACCTCCTGCTGGCCCTACTGCCCTGCCAACCCACTGAACAGTCATCTCTTCTGAGGCTCTGGGTCCCTCCAGGGATCTGGGACCTGCTGGGCAGCTGCACACAGCGGATCCCTGCCCCTCTGGCCTACCACAGCTCCCAGCCCTGCTGGGCAGCCCAGCCATCAGCTCACTGTGGGCAGCCCACTGCCCTGCCGGAATCCTTGCTGCTGGCCCTCCACCGGGACTCTTTGGTCCTTCAACATTGGTGCCGGATCACGGATCAGTGCCGGACCATGCTGCCGGATCAGAGTATCCCAGTTAAGAGAGTTTCAACCTGTACCTATCTAGACCAAGGGGAATAAGTACAACGCAAGAAATTATGGACCAGTCAACTTAATTTCAGTGTCTGAAAGGACAATATAATCTTGTTAATATTTCTGAAAGTTAGTTTGTTTGTTTGTTTGTCTTGAAAGATCTCCGAAATGGTAAAAGCTAGAAACACCAAATTTTGCATGGATACTACTGATTTCCTAACTTAAATAACTGGATTGGTTATATCTCAAAATCGGTTCCCCCGGTTCCCCCAGAGACCCAATTGGGCCCACTAATAATTCCGAAAGATCTCCAAAACAGAAGATCTTTGAAACGGTAAGAGCTAGAAACACCAAATTTGGCATGGATACTACTGGTTTCCTAACTTAAATAACTAGATTGGTTATCTCTCGAAATCAGTTCCCCTGGTTCTCCCAGAGCTACAATTGGGCCCACTGATAATAAGCTTTTAGTAGCACCTGATCATAGAAACACAACATTTTGCACGGATACGCCTGATTTCCTAACTTAAATCACTGGAGCTATGTGCGTTCTCCTGGCAGGGCTGTGTGCCTTAACAGCAAGTGCCACAGGCATTATGCACTTTGCAGGATTCAGCTCACAGTACAAAGAGGAGGTGGGTAGGAGGACAAGGTTTTGAGCACCCATGGAGCCTGAGGAGAACACGGTACACTCAGAACAGCCTATTCTCATTAGAACAGGTACATTCAGGTGCTGCATGTTCTGATCATCTAGATATCACTAATTTCAACTGGTCTGAAGGTGTTTTGCTTTGTCTGAGCAATGCAACCGGTCCAACTGCCACTAGGAAGTCCATTCAGGTTGCCCCATGGAGCGTGCACTGAAGGCACTCGGGGAGTGGCTACTTGGGGAGCAATGATTTGCTGCTGCTGCAGAGCCCAGGAGACATCCCCTCCATTTCTCAGGGCTTCTGGCAAGGAGGCTGCAGGCATTGGTTTGCATAGAGTCTTTAAGGGAAGATGGGCCTTCCTGATTTGTGGGGATTGAGAAAAGAGACCCTATGGGATTCGTCGTTTTGTAAGCACATCACTAGCTATGTTAATTTCTTAAAGTAATATATGAGAAAAGTATTTCCAATAAAATATGCTATGTTAATGTAATTGACCTTTTACTATATTTTCCCTGGGCGACGCTGGGTATTTCTGCTAGTAAATAATAAAGTTGTAATAATCTAGAAGATAATAAGGCAAGAATAAATTAGTCAACATGAACACAAGTAACAGTCAACATGAATTTGTCAAAAAAAAATCATGCCAAGACACCCTAATATTTTTCTTTAACAGGGTAACAAGCCTTGTGGATGGGGGACAATTGTAGATGTGGTCTCTATTTTATAAGACTTTTGATACTGTCTCACAAGACCTTCTCATAAGCAAATGGCTTTTTAATGTGTCTCCTGCAGCTCTTTGTAGCATGTGATACTAAAACACTATGATTTAATTATTAACCAGTCAAGATGCCTTTATTATAATAGTAACCAATTGTAGTTGATCAAATAATAATATCTGAAGTTATTTTTTCTGTGAGAATAGTATATGATACATATTTCCCTGTTAGACTATAGCACTAAATATTCATAATTAAATAATAAATGAAACAAAATGAGTTCATACCATGGTGGCTCTTTTGGGTAATGTCAATCACTAATTTGGTCCCTGAACCACTGAGGTCTGAGTATCACTGGTCTAGGATAATGTATGGCCCTGCCTCAGTGCAAGGGACCTATCAAGGCCCATTCCAGTCCTACATTTCTATAATCTTCTAAAGCAGCGGCTCCCAACTGCTGGGCCATGGTCTTCTACTGGGCAGCAAACCACTGGCTGCCAGGCTGCGGTGGCTGTCCGAGCTCAAGCTGACTGTTCCTGGCAGCTCACCTCCAGCAGCTGTGGTGGCTCAGGCAGTGGCAGAAGAAGGCGCCTTCCTCCCTCCTCCCCACTCTGCGCTTGGGGAGGTAGGGGGTGTGAAAAAGGAAGAAGATGCACGTGCTGCCAATGGCCGCTCCTTCTGCCCACACAGCTACTTTTGCTGGCAGCAGCAGGAGGAGGTGGAGCAGGCGGTGCCTCCCTCCTTCCTCCCCACCCTATAATGATAGCCGGCTGGACCTCCGCACTCCCCCACTCTACCCATGGGGGGTGCAAGACATGCTTGGGGAAGGAGGGGGCACAAAGGAGGAGGGCTGCTCTCCCTGCCCACACGGCCGTTATGGTCATGCTCCCTACAGGGGGCAGCCTTGCTCTGGTGAGTGTGGGGGTGGGGTGGGGGCAAAAGTGTGCTGGGTGAGGGTATGGTGGGGTTATGGGGCAAGAGGGTGTTGGCAGGGGCTGTAGGGGTCAGAGGTTAACGGGTCAAAAGCATGGAGTGGGGTTGAAAGGGTATTAGGCACTGGGGAGCAAGGGGCTGGGTTGGGGCTAGGTAGACTGAAAACTGTTTATTTGCATATTTGCATATTCATTATTTGCATAATGAATACGCAAACATGAAAATAAAATGCTACCGGTCTGCCAAATGTTTGTGAGTGAGTTTGCCAGTCCACAGCATAAAAAAGGTCGGGATCCACTGTTCTAAAGCATTCAGCATTGACCCATTTCCAGTGAAGTCCAATGGGAGTTTTACTGTTGATTTCAGTGGGAGCAGTTTTATACCAACATTGAAAGCTTTTAGAAAAATCCATTCCAGACTACTAAAAATAGTTCAAGTTACTTATTCTTTGTTGTTCACATCACTTGCAGAGGCCAATGATGAAATTGACTCTGGAAACTGAATGACTTCCTCGCTCAAAAGGTTATCAGTCCAGACTAGGGCTGGACCATGTGTTGGGAGGGATGTGTTAGTGTATTCGTTTAAATCATTAACCGACGAGCGTGGGCTTATTGGTTAACCTGCACGATTACATGCAAAGCCTCCCCACCCCTCCCATTGCTGACTCTGTGTCAGAGGCAGCAGGCTGTGGGGAAGGGGAGGTGACGCCAAAGGAGCCGCCTCTCCCCTGTGTGTAAACATGCAACTGCTGACATAAGTACCTAAGAACGGCCATACTGGGGCAGACCAAAGATCCATCTAGGCCAGTATTCTGTCTGCTGACAGTGGCCAATGCCAAATGCCCCAGAGGGAGGGATCACAACAGGTAATCCTCACGTGATCCCTCTCCTGTCATCCATTTTAGCGGTTACATGTTTACAACCCCCCTCCCTGCTTTTTAACATCCCTATCTCACACTGCCATTGCTCATGCTATACCAGATTTCTAGGGAAGACTATTCCCATTACCTGACATCTCTTGTGAGCATGATGTGTATTTTAAATCTACCCCCTCCTCTTGCCTCATTGGGTTACGTGACAGCAGGCAACACTCTCCTGTGTGCCTGATCTTGTTGATATTAAAGGAGATCCTGAGTATCCTAGTGGTGATGTTGTAGGAAGGAATCCTCTGTTCACCTTTCTGCTGCTGTCCCTTACTTCCTAAGGAATTCATAACTGGTAGTGTCTCCACCTGGTTGGCCCCTGTACACACTCAATGGTGTGCCTTGGGAGCCTCCATGAATAAACCCAATCTATATAAATAATTTGTGGCATGGATCTATCCAAAATACCCCTTATACATAATGTACATCTAATGTACTTAAATTAGACTTAACACACCTTTACTTAATAATTAAAAAAATCAGGGTTTAACAGACTAAGATTAAAAATCACTCCGATTTTAAATCTACAGTGTGCAGTTGAATAAAATAAATGAACAAATATAGTATCCAGTAATAAATGAAATGTATCTCACATTTAGCCCACCCCACAGTATATGCTCCTTTGGATTTCAGAGTCCCAGACGCTTTCGTGGGCACGCTTGAAAATCTGCAGCTAGAGTGGAGACCGCAGGATGTGTGGGTCAGTCTGGCCACAGCCACAAGCTGCACTAGCCCTCTGTAGACTGAAGCTGGCCCCACCCAATGCCAGCAGGTCTGGGCCCTGGTTCACTGGGAAGATCACGGCTTCTCCTCAGACTCAGTCTCTCTGCTGTGCTCCTTCCCTTGCAAGCACTTTCCCAAACAATAGTCCCAGGTACTCATAGTTCCTTCCCTGCAGGCCATTCTCAGTCAGCTCCAGGCACAACAAGAGTCTCTCCCCTTCAGGGACAACCATCAACAGCCTCAGAAGCTCCCTTCTCAATCCAAGCCCTCAGCAGGCTCTAGCTTCCCAGCAGCAGCTCCACACCAGCAATCTGGCTCCTCTCTCCAAAATTGAGCCCATTGCCTGCTCTCTCTGCACTGCTTGGAAGAGAGCAGTTTCTCCCTTTCCCAAAGCATCATGGGATTTTTAGTCTGTAAGGTTAGATTGTAGCCTACAGGGTCTATCCTATAGTTAAAGGGGCCCAGGCAAGTTTTTAAAAGGTGGCTCCAATAGACTCTTGAAAAAAACAAAACCAAAAAAACTCTATCCTTGTCAGAAATGCTTCTAGCCATTGTCAATATTATTCTATCCTGAGGTACAAGATAGGTGAGAGAAACAAGCTTTCAAACTTACACCAAAGTTGGTCCAATTAAAGATACCACCTCACCCACCTTGTTTCTCTAATACCCTAGGAACAACATGGCAACAACAAAGCTGCATACAATAAAAGTGTCATATTTGGTTGAATAATCTGGCAGTGTTTCCTATTATTCACATAAGGACACATTACTACTTGTTACTTAGATGACTCTATCTGACTAATCACCAGTTTGGTACTAAGATAAATTGCCTTGTGGACTGGGCATGTGTTCAGATTAGGATCTTCTCAGATCTTGTTCAAGTTAAATTAAAATCTGCTTTATTTACCCTATCTATAAGCCAAGGCTAAACATATATCCATCCCAAAATGTTAAATCACCATGAGTCAGGCTCCATTAAAATTATAAGATTGACTTAAAAATCATGAGTTTGCTTTCTTGTTTTTTGAGCCTTTAGGTTGCACGAGCGAGGGTCTCATCATTTTTCTCAGAAGCCATAAACTTACTTTAAAAAAAATTGTTCACTTCTTCAGATGGGCTTTTGAGATAGATAGCAATTATCATGAGGCTAACAATAAAATTATGAGATTTGGCTTGCATCACATAGGTGATATAAGGATAAGTTAGTTTCTCTAATACAAGTTATGTGCCAACCATTGATGAAACACACTTTTCCCATCAAAAATATGGCAAGAAATCATTTTGACTTTTCCATTGCATTTTGAAAATGTTAAAGCATTTCATTTTGATAAGGGAAAAACATTTTGTTTCAACTTTATCATTTTGATTTTTATACCAAACACATGTTAATATAGTTAAAAATATATGTTGTGACAGGGTCAGAGCAGAAGGCTATTAAAAGTAGTCCTATTGGATTCTGGGAGGTGTCACATCTAAAGGACCTCCCCCCAGCCTACAGGGAGGGTCCACAGAGCCCAGAATGCCAAATGATTACTGAGGACAAATAAGGAGAAAACAGGGATGAGTGTGGAGGGAGCCAGATGGGGACACCGAGCAGAGAACCCTGGACAGTGCCCACTGCCCCCTGAAGGTCTTGAGAGAGCCAGAGGACACCACCCAGCGGAACTCTGCTCAGATGCGTGAATTGATACAGGAGCTGAAATAGGCCCCACAGTCACATAGCCTCCCTCAGCCAACCTCTGCTCCCTGGTCTTGTAAATTACCATCTTGGCTATAGCCAGGTGGAGGTTGACGAGGAGCTCCTGTGGCATTGTGAGGCCACAGATGGGGTGTGCATAAATTAATAGGTGAGGGGAGAAGTGCAGCCAGAACGCAACAACAGGTTCTGGAGGAGTCAAAAGAGGAGCTGTAACATGGCGCATTCGAGGATCTCCCTCATGCCACGGAAGGGGCAAGTGTCGGGAACAGGAGTGAACATGACAAGTACACACCTGTGCTCACAGTGCCTTGGAAGATTCTTCAGCTAATGTCCCTGATGGGACATGGAACCAAGGTGGAATAGAGACACCAGAGCTCCCCACCCTCACTTGGTATCTGGGTGGGACATAAGGCTGGGGAAGTGAAGAGTGTGAAGCATGAGTATGTACAGATGGCTCTTTGGAGTGGTTTCAAAAGGGACTGACTACAACACATGCAGCTGGCTCAGATGATGAGGGGAGGATGGTTGGGAAGGCATGCGAGGCCAGGGGCTGATAAGGGTAAGGAGTGGGCGGGGTGCACCCTCTCACAGGATCCTGTTGAGATAAACCCTGTTGAGCAGTGGATAGCAAAGCGTCCCTCACCTCCTGAAGTAAGCACCAGGGAGTACACAGGGTGGAGAGCCTCATGCCTGGGCGAATGCTAGAGGATCCACCCAGTCTCCCTGGTCACAGTCCAGGAGGTCTCCAATCCTGGTGATTTCTGCCAGGACAAACCTCCAGTGCACCGAAGGGGACTCAGCCACCTGCACACGAAGATGGGGATTGTGTAGCAGGGGCTCCGTGAGGAGGTCTGCCTCCATGGTGGCTCCCAAGGACTTGGTCACCGAAAGCAGCTTCCAGGTCCGGCGGAGGTCCTGGTAGAAGGCCGGCAGCTAGGAGAGGTCTTGTGGAAGACTTCTCAAATAAAGGAGCTGCCGGTCATATCAGAGCCCTCGGAAGCAGTGAAGGAAAGCATGCGTAAGCATGCTCCACTCTGGACTACCTGCATCAAATAGGAGCCTTTGCAGGGCCTGGAGACAGAGGATGTGAACCCACATGCGCAAACACGTCAGGTCCTGCCCTCCCTCCCCAAGGGGAAGATGGAGAACCCCTGCAGAGACCCAATGCAATCCTGGTCAGAAGAAGCGCAGCCTCAGCTGCTGGATCTGAGCCAGAAAACCCGGGCTTGGGACCAGGATGTTGAGCTAGTGCCATAGCATGGATAGGACCAGTTGGTTAAGCACCAGTGTCCTCCCACAGGAAGGAGCACCAGAGCAGTCCTATCCATCTCCACAACAACTAGGCACGCTGGACTCTAAGGGTAGGTACGTCTAAACTACATGGCTCTATCGACGGATTAGTGTACTCAAAAAAGGGAAATGAAGTGGCGATTTAAATAATCGCTGCTTCATTTAAATAAAAATGGCCGCCGCGCTGCACCGATCAGCTGATTATCGGCACAGCGCGGCAGTCTAGACGGGGATCTGCCGACCCCAGAACCCTTCATCGGCAGACCCTGTAAGCCTCGTTTCATGAGGCATAAAGGATCTGCCGACGAAGGGTTCTGGGGTCAGCAGATCCCCGTCTAGACTGCCGCACTGTGCCGACAATCAGCTGATCGGCACAGCGTGGCAGCCATTTTGATTTAAATGAAGCGGCGATTATTTAAATCGCCGCTTCATTTCCCTTTTTCCGTCCTGCCTAATCTACATGGCTCCATCGACGGGGCCATGTAGTTTAGATACACCCTAAACCTTGCCAATTCTCTGGTGGGGAAGGATGCATGGCATAAAGAAAAACACCAAGATAGAGCAGCGGACCTGTGCTCCACCGGATGCCCTGAAGCATGGGTGGGAGGGAGCTCACCTGCCACCCGGCCCTGACCACCAGGCCAGAGCTCTTGACCCAGATGACCTGGGCAGAGGAGACCTCCAAGTAAACAACTTGGCAGGCCTCCACATGTGCCAAGTCGCCCGGGTCCTGGACTATGAGGAACATGCCATCAGTGTACGCTGACAGGACCAGCTGCATCTCCGGCTCACAGAGCACCAACTCCGTCAACCTCTTGCGAAGGAGATGGAGGAAGGGCTCGATGGCCGAAGTATACAACTGACCTGACCCTGCACAACCTCGGCAGTCCCCCGCATGTTGGCTGTTGGTTCAGGGACAACAGGGTCGCAACTCTGGCTTGATGGACCAACAGATGACTGAAGTAGACCCTGTCCTCCCACTCCAGCCACCAGTTAGACTCGGGGGCCAGAGCAGTGTGGGTGTCCTGAAGGAAAACGACAGAGTATCCCCCTCCCAAAGGAAGGATAGCACCTGACACCTCTGGAGACCCAGCCTAAAGCCCCGGGTGTTCAGAGCAGCAAGGATGAATGGCAGCATTGAGAGGGCTGGCAGGGGTGCTGGCAGTCCCCATTGGACCCCACAGCAAACTGTGACTGTACCCAAATGTGAGCAGGGCATCAGAGAAACTGTAGGTCCACTGATAGGCTTCAGCCTCCTTCCTCCCAATCCCTTTACCTTCCCCTAAAATGGCCCTTACGGTCCAGAGGATGAGATGGAAGTCTCCCCAGTGCTGAAGGGCGAGAGCCACCCTATTCTTGGAGCCATCGATGTCCTCCAATAAACCATGCCTCTCGTCACTCAGTGCATCAGGTGTCAGGCCTCAGGTCCCCAAATGTCCTCAGGCCAGACCTCCCTACAGGCCATGTGACTGACTGAAAAGCAGAGACTCTGAAGTCCCTGCTGCAATGATGGTAGGGGCAGTGGCGGAGGGAGAACAGCCTGAAACAGCTGAGAGAGGGAGAAACTAAAACTGCCTCTCAGGGGCCAATGTCTGAACTAAATGTGTCAACCCCAGGGGTGGCAGCAATAGGGGAAGGTGAAGGAAAGAGGTCAGGGAGGGGACCAGGGAGAGGAGGAAGGGGAGTAGTGGAATGAGGAGGAGGTGGATTAGGAAAAGAAGTAAGAGGAAGGGGTGGAAGGGGAACAGAAGGAACAGTGGAAAATTCAGTTGGGAGAGGAGCTGAGCAGGGAAGAGGAGTAGGACAGGGGCTGGGAGTGGAAACAGGGTCAGCAGCCTCAGTGAAAGAGGCACCTGGACGCGGTGCCTCCTTGCAAGGCAGGGGATCTGTAGCAGTGGTAGGGGAAGTTAGTGTTTCCCTAGCATCAGGCCTAGATGCTGCGGGGAGTGCAGCATCGGAGGCCCCAGCACTGGGGGTGATGGGGAACAACAGGAACTCCTGCCCACTAGAAGCACCCAGGGGCTCAGTGGCCATGGATGAAGCTCTGCTGACAGCCGGGCAGATGGTTGCACCCTGGGGCAACTCGGAAGCAGGGAGAGGGGAGGATAGTGGGTCAGAAGAAGAAGAGGGCAGCTGTCGTACCTCCAGAACAAGATGATCCTCCTCTAAGGCAGCCAGGGTCAAACCTAGGGCCTCTACCTCCTGCAAAAGGAGGGCAAGTCCACCGCCCACCACATGTGGTTGTCCTTGTCGGTGACAGGGACAGCGGTTGCTTCCATACAGGAGGAGGGCAAAGTGGAAGTGGGGGCAGTGGAAGTATCCTCCATGGCCTCCCCATTCAGGGACTCCAGGAGGGAGGCATTTACCCCCTCCACAACCACCATGGCCACCTCAGCTGCCCTGCCGCACTGTGAAGCGTCTGGGGGCTCAGAGGGAGGGCTGGCTCTGATGTCCATCCCTAGAGGAACGAGGAGGGTATCCTCCCCTTCAGTAGGTGGGGTGGAGTGCTGGGCCTGTTTGCGGCACCTGCCCATGGTGAGCTCCCAGCCTTCAGAGGAGGAGGACTGGATTTGAATGGAGAAAGAGTCAGGGTACAGAGGCAGTGGCTTTGCTAGGAGATTAATGACCTTGATGGCTTGTTAACCTAAGATGAAGTTGAACCAGGGCTTCGGGCCTCCATCACTGGATCCCTCCTTTTGAATATCTGCAGTGACTGTCTCTACTCCTCCCTACATTTGCCATTCACAGAGTGAACGGATAAGAAAAGTCCCTTCGACTGGAACCTAATGGGGAAGAGGAAACTGGTTTCACCTTCATGGAATCCTTTGCCACAAAACAAAATGCAGGTTGAACCTCTAAAACCTGGGACTCTCTGGTCTGGCAACATCTGTGGTCTGGCAGGACCACAGAGCCCTGGGTGGCTAGGTTCAGAAGCGCAGCCCCAAGCTGGGCTGGTGCAGTGGGGAGCACAGCCCCACTTGGGGCTGTAGGCCGTGGGGCTGGTGATGAGGAGCACAGCCCAGGCCAGGTCTGGCGTGGTAGGGAATGCAGTGTCAGTAAGGGCTGATGGCTGGGGCTGCACTCCCCATCAGGGCTGTAGGCATTGGGGCTGACCCCCGTCCAGGGCTGGTGTGGTCTGGCAGGGTGGAGCAGGCAGCAGGGAGCACAGCCCCTGCTGAGGAGCAGCACTGGCAGCTGGGAGGGGAGCCTTGACCTCCTTTGGTCCGGCAACTTTGTGGTTTGGGACCATTTAGGTCTCACAGGTGCCAGACCAGGGACGTTTATGTGACCACTCAAGTCATTAATAAGAGGGGTGTTTAATAAAAGGGAAAAGAAACATGTACTAGGAACCTTGGTGGGAGGCCACCTGTTTCTAGACCTCAGTCACTTGAGAGAGGTTTGTCCAGTCATGGAATTGCTCAGTTCAGAATTCAATGCAAAATAAAAATAATAAAAGCTAAATGCAGTTACAAAAAATGAATCACTGTGAAATTGAGGAGATGGCAGTTTAGAGGTTGGTTCAAATGAGCTATAGGAAAACCACTGATGTTTCTGTTTTTAATGGGTGGGCATTTATTAAAGGCATTAGTCATATTATGATATATTTTGAAATGCAAAACACTGTAGTTGATTTAAGACAGTGCTTGGCATTGTAATTGTGTATCTTTTTTATGTAATGATTCAGTTAACCTGAGAGTCTAGTCCCAGAGCTTGCCAAATCTATTTATATGTTTACTTTCCCCACGGTACCTGCAGGAAAAATCCTGTGAAAAAGCACCATCATTAGCACCCAATTAAAGAGAAAACTTATGCTAATGACGCTAGGAGTCATTTTAAACTGCTAGGAAAAGAAAGTGTTTAATGAATATATTTCTGCAAACCTTTTGATGTTCAGGATAATTAGTGCCGTCCAGCTCCTAAATTAAGGGAAGTTTAAACATTGCACAGACAGTTGAAGGTTGCTGTGTTCAGAGAAGACCTTTGGCAGTCCTCTGGCAGTGAGCTATATCTTACTGAGTATTCTGATTTACTCAAAGTGCTATACCAGTGGAAAAATCGATTAAAGAATTCTATTTGTTTTTAGATAGTTTTTATAAATCTTGGGATCATAGAATCATAGGGTTGGAAGAGACCTCAGGAGGTCATTGAGTCCAACACCCTGCCCAAAGCAGGACCAACCCCAATTAAATCATCCCAGCCTTGGCTTTGTCAAGCCATGACTTTAAAACCTCAAGGGATGGAGATTCCACCACCTCCCTAGGTAACCCATTCCAGTGCTCCACCACCCGCCTAATAATAAAATAGTTTTTCCTAATATCCAGCCTAGACCTCCCTCACTGCAACTTGAGACCACTACTCCTCATTTTATCAACTGTCATTACTGAGAACAACCTCTCTCCATCCTCTTTGGAACCCCCCCTTCAGGTCGTTGAAGGCTACTATCAAATCCCTCCTAATTCTTCTCTTCTGTAGACTAAATAACCCCAAATCCCTCAGCCTCTTCTTGTAAGTCATGTACTCCAGCCCCCTAATCATTTTGGTTGCCCTCTGCTGGACTTTCTCCGATGTGTCCACATCTTTTCTGTAATGGGAATCCCAGAATTGAACACAATACTTCATATGTAGCCTCACCAGTGCTGAATAAAGGGGAATAATCACTTCTCTAGGTCTGCTGGCATTGCTCCTCCTAATGTAAGCTAATATGTCGTTAGCCTTCTTGGCTATAAGGGCACACTGTTGACTCATATCCAGCTTCTCAACCACTGCAATCTCCAGGTCTTTTTCTGCCAAACTGCTGCTTAGCCACTCAGTCCCCAGCCTGTAACTGTGCTTGGGATTCTTCCATCTCAAGTGCAGGACTCTGCACTTGTCTTTGTTGAACCTCATCAAATTTCTATTGGCCCAATCCTCCAATTTGTATAGGTCACGCTCTCATTTCAACCTACCTGGACACAGTCTTAATGACCTTACTACATGCATCTTACTTCAAAGAGACTTTAACACCTGATTACAGAGGGAAACTTCAGAACTTTCATTCATGCTTCAATTTGACACTTTACGAATGAGCCTCAACAAAGATGCTAATTACCTTACCCATTACAAAGATAGCCTCCCCACTTATCACCCCTGATTAGCCATTCATTGACTCATAAATAGCTATTCCCTCCCTCCCTTCCTCTCCCTCACCCCACCTTCTGTACTAAATCTGATTTGTCAGTTTAATAATGTGTTCACTTTTTTCATTGTATTCCTTTGGTATATATGATCATGCCAATTCTCTTCCAGAATATGATCTGAGGAAGTGGATCTGGCCCACAAAAGCTCATCACCTATTAAACCATCTTGTTAGTCTTTAAAGTGCTACATAGTTTTTCCTTTTGCCCTAGCTTAGTATCGTCTGCAAACCTGCTGATGGTGCAATCCATCCCCTCATCCAGGTCATTAATAAAGATGTTGAAGAAAGGTTGTTGGCCCCAGTACCGACTCTTGGGGCACTCTGCTTGATACTGACCACCAGCCAGACATCGAGCCATTGATCACTACCCACTGAGCCTGACAATCTAGCTAGCTTTCTATCCACCTTACAGTCCATTTATCCAACCATACTTCCTTAACTTGTTGGCAAGAATACTGTGGGAGACTGTATCAAAAGTCTTGCTAAACTCAAGGTATATCACATCCACCGACTTCCCCATGTCCACAGAGCCAGTCACCTCATCATGGAAGGCAATCAGCTTGGTCAGTCATGACTTGCCCTTGGTGAATCCATGTTGACTATTCCTGATCACTTTCCTCTCTTCCAAGTGCTTCAAAATGGATTCCTTTGAGGATCCCCTTCATGATTTTTCCAGTGACTAAGGTGAGACCGACCAGTATGTAGTTCCCTCGAACATCCTCCTTCCCTTTTTTAAAGATGGGCACTACATTTCCCTTTTTCCAGTCATCCAGGACTTCTCCCGATCTCCATGAGTTTTCAGAGATAATAGCCAAAGGCTCTGCAATGATATCAACCAACACCCTCGGATGCACTAGATCCAACCCCATGGTTTTGTGTATGTTCAACTTTTCTAAATAGTTCTTAAGCTGTTCTTTCTCCACTGGGGACTGCCCACATCCTTCCCATATTGTGTTTCCTAGTGCGGAAGTCAGGGAGCTGACCTTGTCTGTGAAGACAGTGACAAAACAAGCATTGAGTACTTTAGCTTTTCCCACGTCATCTATCACTAAGTAGCCTCTCTCATCCAGTAAGGGTCCCACACCCTCCCTGATCACCCTCTTATTGCTAACATGCTTGTAGAAACCCTTCTTGTTATCCTTCACATTCTTTGCCAGCTGCAATTCCAATTGTGCTTTTGCCTTCCTGATTACACCCCTGTATGCTTGAGCAATATATTTATACTCCTCCCTAGTCACCTGTCCAAGTTTCCACTTTTTGTAAGCTTCCTTTTTGTGTTTATGCTCACCAAGGATTTCACTGTTAAGCCAAGCTGGTCGCCTACCACATTTGCTTTTCTTATTGCATATTGGGATGGTATGTTCCTGTGCCTTCAATAAGGCTTCTTTAAAATACTGCCAGTTCTCCTAGACTCCTTTCCCCCTCATGTTAGCATCTCAGGGGATCCTGCCATCAGTTCCCTAAGGGAGTCAAAGTCTGCTTTTCTGAAGTCCAGGGTGTGTATTTTGTTGCTCTCCTTTTTTCCTTTGGTCAGGATCCTGAAATCGACCATCTCATGTTCACTGCTTCCCAGGTTGCCACCCACATTTACTTCCCCTACTAATTCCTCCCTGCTTGTGAGCAGCAGGTCAAGCTGTGTATGGCCCCTGGTCAGTTCCGTCAGCATTTGTACCAGGAAGTTGTCCCTAACATTTTCCAAAAACTTCCTGGATTTTCTATGTCCTGCTGTATTGGTCTCCCAGCATATGTCAGGGTGATTAAGATGTCAGGAATGTGGAAGTATAAACTAAAATGTTTGATACAGAAACTATACAAGGGCAAAAAGTATAGTTCCTACATTGACATACAAATATCTCTCTGTTTAGTCTATGCAGGATTGAGTTCAGGCACTGTTAGAAATTCTGAAAGTGCTTTAGTACTGTGCAAACACCACTGTTTGCTCAGTGACCTAACAGACAAGAATTTCAGAGGGCTCACGTTCTCTCTAATAGATCAAGATAAATAACAAATCAAGGCACATCTGGTTCCCGGTTGTTGTTGTTGTTGAAGATCCTCATGTGGACCTCTTCCCCTGAAAGTTCCTAAATGAAACATGAAAAAATAGAAAAATATTTTTTAGAAGTGACTGGTGATTTTGGGTGTCTCAATTTTTGGGTGACCAACTTGAGACCCCTTAAAGAGTCTGAGCCAAGTTCCCTGTAAACTGAGCACTTGAGCAGTCATCCAGGAGAGAGTCAAATACCGCACAGCTGATTAGTATAGCCCCGAAGGCCTCTCATAGCCAGCAGCATGTATATCTTATTGGTGCTGCACATCTGCACATGTCTTGGTACACATAACAAAATTTATTCTGCCCATGGAAGGAAAAAAATAGAGGGAACATTGGTCTGAGCTCCTTTAAAGGTGTTTAAAAGCAGGCATCCAGAGTGACTAGTTACTCTTGAAAATCTTGGCCTAAGACTAGGTACAAAGAATGCCAAGGCAAGGTGGTCAGGTACCACAGTGACGACCGCTGCAGTACCATCTTCAGCTCAGAAAAAAGAACATAGTCTGCTCTTAAGTGATGAAACCATTTCCAAGACTGAGTTGAAAGGTCTGTCTGACTCCTTGATGAGTAAATCACTTGAATGAAAATGTGTAAAATACAACATTTAATATAAGCAGTCTATCTGCATAAAGGCATGCACAAAATAGCAATATTTCAAAAGCAAAGGAGAAAAACAGGATTAGAAAGCTCTGCTTAGATGCACACATACAGGTCTCCAAATAAATACTGCCATCTGCACTCAAAGTCTGCAGTCATAACCTATGGTGAGTCCAAAGCACATAAACCTGACAAGCATGACAATTCTGGCCAGTAAGATGATGCTGTCAGCCTCTATTTCACATCCACAGACTGTGGTGATCTTGCCTTTGTGGAGTTTGGAACAGTGATTTGTATTGTAAGCTTGTTCAGCTGTGAAGCCCTTCTGCTTGGTAATTCCTGAGCACTTCTGTATAAGCATGTGCAGAATTGCTAACTGTGAATGTCGGTTCCTATAAAGGGCTATTGATTCTGTGCAGAGCCCTGAAAATCCGCAGCTATCTGCTTTATATCTGTGGGTATCCGCATCTGCGGATTATCTGAGGCTCATTTTTGCAGATATGGATGCAGATGTGGATACAAAATTTCAGATATCTGTTTTTATATCCATGGGTATGGATGCAGATATCCAGAGATCATTTGTGCAGATACAAATGTGAATATAAATTTTGTAACCGTGCAGGGCTCTCTCTGTGCTGTGCAAGAACTTGAAAGAGCTGGATTCTAGTCCCTGATCTAACACAGACGTTTTATGTGACCTTGTCATTTAGTCTCTCCTGTGCCTCAGTTCCCCATCTGTAAAATGCAGATAATAGTTCTTTCTGATTTCACAGGGATGTTGTAAGGATAAATACGTTATAGATTGTCAGGTGCTCAGATACTACAGGAATGGCAGTGAGGTAAATATTTAATATAGCCAGATATAATATGGTTTGTATTGCATTCCTGTCAGCATATATAGGGAGTACACTACGCAACAGTATATAATCATGCAGTGATGTTGCTTAGGGCAGTTGATGCAATATTATTCATTGGGTGCATGGTGGGTATACTCTGGGAGTGCAGGTTGGGGAGCATATATGCACTACACTTGAATTGACAGCAAATGTTTTGTAGTCATCAGCACTGGTGTGGCACAGGGTGAGGAACATAGTGCTGCATTAGCATGAGATAGCTTGCTGTGAGAACCACACCTTTAGGAGTGCTTCATATATTTCTGTGGCATGACCAGGTGTCTAGTATCACATCTGGCCACATGCCCAATTTTAAGATTAAGGCCCAGAAATATAAACCCCATTATGAAATAGTGTCTTCCATATACCACCAAGCGATACATGCTTTTTCTGCAGACCACATTTTCTGCAATGTAAATATCTAACTGCCAACAATTCTAGCCTATATGGATATGTATCAGGGAACTGATATGAGCATCTGCTGCTTTGTCTTTAGCCACAGAATACAATCAGTGGTGAGTTTCAAAGTGAAACTTGTTTTCTCTACAACAGGCTCCCAAAACCTAAGCAAATTCTGTTCTCTGGCGCACAGAAGGAAATTTGAAGAGTAGCTGCACTGAATTACCTTTATTTTCATCCTGAGTGTTAGTAGGACCTCATAGACACGAACCCTCCTCTGAGGCCAGACCCATAATGCTAACGTCTGATCTCAGAGGCTGCAGAGGCTGTGGCAAGAGGGAGGCAGCTGAGAGAGGTTCAGTCTCTTCCCATTACTTTCTCCCTGTCTTATCTTACCTCAGGTAAAGACTCTGACAGTGGGAAGAGGCCCTGACAACTCCCAGAGGTTGGGGCCTTTCCTACCTGTAGTGAAAGGTCCCTGTAAGGGCAAGCTGTTGAAGTCTTCTTTTGCTGCATTCCTTCTGCTAAAACTTTTTATTGGTGTCTAGCTAGACACTGCTGTGTGGACACAGACTGCTTTTCATCATATAACTATGTGCTGCTGCTGGGGATGTGTATTTTAAATGTAGCCAAAAAGGTGGACCATGCCCCAAAGAGTTCACAGTGTAAGTAAATTACCTCATTTCTCAAAGCCCTTTCAGAAATCAAAGGAGATTGCATTGTTAACATAAGATTTATCTGGTGCAAGATTCAATCTGAAATTGCTGCAGAATTTCTTTACCCTCATAAGGACAACATGGGGCATCTATATGTGTAGTTGTACAATGCCTCACTCTTCCCTTGGGAATAGCTGTGCTGCTATAATGCATTTTTAACAATTTGGTGCAAACAGATTTAAGGATCTATTTGTCTTTTGCTTTTTACACAGAAAACACAATATGAAGGAACCACAGGAATAATGGGATTTAAATAGCTGTGTTTACTAGATGTACACAATATAAAATGCCTTGTTACACATGTACAATGCTGCTATCACTGGTTTCCACAGCACAGAAAATGATGAGCACCATCAGTGCTTGCAAACTACTTAAAGCAGGGTTGGGGAAAGTTTTTTTTTTTTTTGGTTGGGGGTCACTGACCCACAGAAAAATCAGTCCGGTGCCACACACAAGTGAGAAGAGAAAAAAAAACCCTTCCCCAAACAAATCCAAAACTCATCGATTGGTTCCCAACAAGACAGAACAAAACAAAAGTCAATGACCTGGCTCCCAACAAGTTTGGGCTTCCCCTAGCAGCGGGGTAAGTAATTCTGCCCTGCAGAAGGGAAGAGGTGCCGAGGCTCAGAGACTTGACGCATGGCTGGAGTACAAGCACTGGCTTGCCCTGCTGCAGGGGGAAATACTGAGGTTTACTGTGGGCTGGATCTGGCCTGCAGGCTGTGGATTCACCACCTCTCACTTAAAGGGGTACTACCCTATTCCTCTACACTACAGGATCAATTATACAATCAGTAATTTTTCAGTCCTTTTTTGGGGCATGAAGAAATGAGGGTTTGGGGTTGGGTTTTTTTGGACAACGTGGTAAAAAAATAGTAGAGTGAAGGACGAGAAGATAGGAAAAGCAACCTCTGAGATCCTTAATCTCTTGTAATGTGATTGAAAGCTCACCAAGTCAATGGAAGTTGTCTTACTGACTTAGTGGGCTACAGATCAAGCCTTTGTAGCATGATCAATTATTACTTGAAATATGGGGATGGATCCTTGACCTAGATTTGGCTGTTTTGTGCCATTCCAACTGTGCAAAGTAAACTCAAAAGAACATGTTGTGTTCTTGGGAGATTCCTCCTTGTGCACTGGACTCCCCATGTAGTACAGCGTCACCTTCTGGTGCCAACCCTTCCCAATCCACAGTGTACGAAGCTAGACAGGAGCATCTTTACTTTCTGGCAACTTGCCATTGCCAGAAGTTCCCTTTTTGGGGCTGTGAGCAGCCCATACAAGTCAGGCAGTTCAATAATGAGTCCAGAAGGGCACAGTTCTGCCCAAGGGATAATGCTTAAAGCCACCTTTGCCCCTCTCTTGATCTTGAGTTAAGAACAATCCAGCCAATCTAAAGGCTTTTGCCCATTAGTTCAATGCAGATACATCAAGGTGTTCATGAGGTTGCTCCCTGACCTCTAACTAATTTCTTTTAATAAAAGAAGTATGGATACAATTTTCACATGGGCTCCTAAACCACTTAAACATATTGGCAAGTTTTATCTTGCAGAGTGAGATGGTCATTAAATAATGACTAATGTAAATTAAAGCATAGGTAGTTTACTTTCACTGTTATTCTTTTAAAAACAATAATCCATGGAAGAGGATTTGTTTTCAAGTGTGCACTCTGAGACAAGGGATGTTGGAAGGTACTGCTAATGAGATATGGTGCCTTTCATACAGTGTAGCTGCTGTTATATCTGGACAAAGCAGTAACTACATATCCGTGTCATGTGATGGTTTTTGGGTGGGATGTGGATAACCGTGTAGATGTTAGGGGATGGGAACACAGCTTGTGGAATTTCATTAATGAATCAAGGAGAGAATTCATTTAAAGCTGTTTGCTCTTCACAGTTCTGAAGTGTCTTCTTTGAATCTGGCAGCACTGAGTCATCTATTGTGGGGTGGGTTTTTTTTTTGGCATTATTAAATTGCTGAGCATATCTTATAAAGAATGAAATAAATGAGATTCCTTGATATGCACGAAGAATTCTGGACAGGACAGCAGAAATCTGAATGCCCCGGCTGTGGTTATAAGCATGGTTTGAAATTAAAATGATGCTACCTTGTTTCTCGTTAAGCAGATATTTTCCTATTCCTTTAGAAAGCTCTATCTCCTTATGTGGATTGACTCTGTCTCAGGCAGAAAGGAATGACACTCCATAGTGACTCTCATCTGAGAGAAGGATTCTTCAGCTTCAGTACCTTGCATGTGCACAGCAAAAAGGTGAAGCATGCACATGAATGCCTGCCCCGATCCCAAAGAAACCTGCCATCTGCATTGTTGTGACTGGTTCACAAAACAGAGCAGATGAGATTTTTAATAGCATGGCAATGCTCTCTTTGACTGACTGCTACCATTTTGATGGATTTTTATTAGGGTTTATTTATGCTTAGGTTTATTAGAGCTGTTCATTCATAAGGGGTAGAGGCTCGTTTGTTGTTCTGCCACTAGCGAGTGCTTCTTCCCTTCATGCTTGAATAGTTCAGATAAATGTTTTATTTAACTGCAAGGCTTTTACACAAATTCTTTCTCCCTAAAAAGGCTCTTTTTATGATGAAGGCAAATTTGAATAAGAAAATTAAATGCAAGCCCAGGGTTTTTAAAATGTCAAAACATAAAGCTTTTTGATGTATTTGCATGTGAGTATTTCCTATCTATAGCTATGCACACTGATACATGTATATATTTTCCAGGAGTAGGTCTGTTAGCTGGTAATAGCAGCAGGCTTTTATCCTTTATAACCCTGTGGCCCTAAGAGCAGCTCAGTGCCCACTGGCAAAGGGCTGATGTAACAACCCCCCTTTCAGTCTTGACAAATACACTGCACCTAATGCATTGCTGTCACAATAGTTACCTTTTCAGAATGCCATGTGAGGTATCAAATGGAAGCTGGTGACACACTGGTCTTAGTGTCCATGTGAAATGTATGTATTACTATTGCAGAAGGAATTCCGAGTGCTTACTGATAGCATGCTTGTCTATGACCAAACAAAGGGAGAAACAGGTTTTCTTCCAGACAACAGGGAGGCCAGTTGTCTCCATGTCCCCAGTATAAATAGAACTCGGTGATGCCAGAGACAATGATCAGTTCATTTGCCCCGAAGGTAAACAGTAGGAACAAATTAACATGAGGATGTGTGAAATCAGTAGGGGAAGACACTGGAGTCCAAACCTCAAGGGATCACCCTAATGCTTGTGACACAGATAATACACTTTGGATAATATTAGAAAAAGCAACAACATTTGTCCATCATTGAGGGAACAAAGAGATCAGTGCTCTTTGCATCTATGAACAGTGGATCCCGCGACATATGGATTGATGATGCTAAGAACTGACAGTAGGTGAGAAAACTGCCTTAGACAAAGATTGTAGCCTGCTGAGTTAAGTTTTAGTCACTGGAAAGTCTGATTACCCTTTTGTTTGTAACAATTTTCTGTTGCCTTTGCTTAGTATCATTTTAAATTGCTGGTCTTTATGAATAAACTTATTCTTTGAATTTTAAACAATGAGTAGTCCTGTGGCACCTTTGGGTGCGTCTGCACTGCATCTATAGCTTGAAATAAGCGACACAATTTGAGCTAGACAAATTGCTTAGCTTATTTTTAGTCAATTTCAAAATAGTTTATTTCGGAATTTGGCGCTGTCTACGCAGCACTTATTTTGAAATAAACCAACCAAACAAAAGAGTCCCATTCAATTACAGCAAACAAAGGCAGACCACGAAATAGGGATCAATTTTACAACTGCTTGGATACAAATGCAAGAAGTTTAAATACCAAAATGGGTGAACCTGTGTGCCAGATGTCAAATGAGGATATTGCTACGATAGACCTAATAGAAACATTGGTGCAACAACGACAATCAGTGGGTTACAGCAATACCAATACAATATATAGGAATGACAAAGTAGGTTGTGCCGGTGGGGGAGTGACACTACGTAAAGGAAAGCATAGAATCAACTACAGTAAAAATCTTACATGAATCAGACAGTACCATAGAATCTCTAAGGATAAAAATGACATGCTTGAATGATAAGAGTAACTGATAGGAAACAAAGGGTAGAAATAAATGGTCAGTTTTCACAGTAGAGAGGTATATAGCTGGATGTATTCTGGGACCAGTGCTGTTCAACATCGTCATAAATGATTTGGAAAGAGGGATAAACAGTGAGGTGGTAAAATTTGCAGATGATACAAAATTATTCAAGATAGGTGAGTTCAGAGCTGACTATGAAGAGTTACAAAGGTATACCAAACCTCATGACTAGACCACAAAATGCTAGATGAAATTCAGTGTGGATAAATGTGAAGTAATGTACAGAACCCCAACTGTACATACAAAATGATGGGGTTCAAATGACCTGCTGCCACTGAAGAAAGAACTTGAAGTCGTCATGGCTAGTTCTCTGAAAACATCTACTAAGGTAATGGAATGTTAGGAACCATTAGGAAAGGGATGCATAATGCCACTATAGCAACTCATGATACAACCACATCTTGAATACTGCATGCAGTTCTGGTTACCTCATCTCAAATCAAATTAGATATTAGAATTGAGAAAGTACCGAGAAGAGCAACAAAAATCAATAGAGGTATTAAACTGCCTCCATATGAGAAGAGATTAAAAAGGCTAGGACTGTTCATCCTAGAGAAAAGATGACAATGGAGGTTATGATAGAGGTCTATAAAATCATGAATGTGTGGAGGAGAAAGTGTTACCCCTTCACATAACACAAGACCCAGGGGTCACCCAATGAACTTAATAAGCAGCAGGTTTCAAACAAAAGGACATACTTCTTCACACAGCGCACAGTTAACCTGTAGACCTCATTACCAGGGGATGTTGTGAAGGCCAAAAGTATATCTGAGTTAAAAAATGAATTAGATTAAGTTCATGGAGGATAGGCCTACCAGTGGCTATTAGCCATGATGGTCATGGACACAACGCCATGCTCTGCATGTTTCTAAACTTCTGACTGCCAGAAGCAGGGTAATTTAGCAAGTTAATTCCCTCTGAAGCATGTGGTACCTACCCCTGTCAGAAGACAGGATGTTGGACTAGATGGACCATTGGTTTGGACATTCTCAAGTACTACTTGGGCCCGTTGGGGAGCCGGCTACTTACAGCCAGATGTTCTTAGTTCCCATCTCCTATCTAGCTAGTTACAATTCCAAATTCCCGTGGAGCTCAGCACACACATTATTTACAGGATCAGGCTTCTTTTGGCTTGAAGAGTTCCTTTTTTGTCCATTCTTCTCCTGTAGCTTGTCTGCCCACTAATAATATGCATTTACCATCTCTCTAACATGTAACTTAATACATGACATGAAATTACTACAAAATATCAACACACAGTGACTTGTGCACCATCATGTTTTGTAAATCAGTACTTTAGGGAGTAAATTCTATAACCTTCCTTGAATCTGTGCAAGTGCTTAGCTGCAGTACAGCAAACCCAGGTGGTTTCACTGGGAAGAGGTTTTAGAATAGTATGGACAACATGTAATTGACAGGACCTACAGTGGTCCTGGTAAACCATCTATTTTAGACTGTTCATTGCTTGTTTGTGTTTTACATAAAACAATGCGATATTAGTGCTGGAATGTGTGTCTACAGCTCCATCGAAAGGATCCACTGATTTCGTTTGTTGTGCTATTCATTATGGCTTGGGGCATAACCCTAAGGCCACTAAAATCAACAGAAATATTCCTATTAACTTAAATAGTGGTTGGATCAGGGCATCTGTAAATACAACACTTGCGTTCTCAAGAATTCAAGCTGGCTAGAACTTACCCCAAACCTTTGTTGGTTGCAAACCTTGATAAATAATAAAATTGATCTGTTTTATTTATATAATGGCTCACATGTTGCACTGTGGCTTTTCATCTGACAACTTATTTACAATTGTTTTTTCACCATGGAAGTTTCCATTCTTCCAACCAAGATGCATCAGCAGAAAAAGTTGTATGTTTTCCCTGTGAATCTACATTTAAAGAAATCTAAGTTATGAGAGAGGCATGGCTTGAGGGAGACAAAGAACAGCAAAAATACTCATCTAATTACTTGCACAAGTTCTGGGTCAAGTGCTTGCAATTTAAAACTTTTTTCCCAAGACTGTAAGCCCATATATATTAAAATTCTAATAAACATTTGATGAGTGTGTTTAAGCATTATACAGTTTGCAATAGTTAGTTTTATTCCAACTAAATGCCAAAACTTTCTCCGTGTGTCAAAACAAAAACTCATTTAATATGCTAATAAAAATTGTAATTTTACCCCTATTTCTTCCTATATAATTGAGTTGACTGAGTTAATCTTGAGAAATTGTGTTTGTCTTTCATAAGTGCCATTCGGTTTACACTGAAACTTGGAATAACTACCACATTAAATGCAAATTACTGCCAACTCTTTGTGCAGCTCAGCTGGCCCCAGTGAGAAGGGACTGTAGGGGGTGAAATGGGCAGATTTCACTGTCCTTCCATTGCCTGGTCCTTGCCCTGGTGCACTTGGCCTGCTCTATGCCCTTTGGGATGATATGCATCAAGAAACAGTCCTTGCACTACACCAGGGGAGGCCAACCCATTCAACAAAGAAAGCCAAAATAGTGACAGAAAAAATGCAAAGAGACACACCAGAATTGTCAAGGAAAATAAACACACAAAAATGCACCCCCCAGAACAGATTTGTCGAGCAAAACCAAAAAAGGAGGCTGCCCCTTTCAGATGGCCGCCATCTTGGGCACCATTTTTAAAACCCCGCAGCTCCGACCTGGTAAGCACAGGGAAGCTGGGGGCTTGGGAGAGCCGGCGGGCGGGTGGGGGCCGTTTGGGGGGGCACAGGAGCAGCTTCGTGAGCCACACTTTGGGGGGGGGGGGCAAGAGCTGCATGCGGCTTGCGAGCCACGGGTTGGTCACGGCTGCACTACACTTTAACTAATTGACACAAGGGCCAGCCACATTCTGGTAGCTTGTTTATGCCTTTCCTTCCTTGTGCAAACCTATGTAAACAGGAGGCATAATTTGGCTTTCAGGCTTCATACAAAAGCACATGATCACTAAAGCCACCCTAGCTTATTCAGAATGACGCAAAGGACACCCTTCTTATTCAGATGTTTGCTCCTTTTTCCCATTGGTTTGTTTAGCTGGGAGTTTGGAACAGAAGGCCTATGCATCAGCAGGAGTAGTGAAAAGCTTACACCATTATCTGGTATGCCTGAAGCTAAGCAGCTGTGTTCATGTTATTGAATTAAGTTCTTTCCTACCACGCACCATGCACAGCATTGTTTCTCCTTAAGCTCTTGAATTCCATTAAAGTGAATTAGGCTGGTTGTGTGTTATTGTGTGGCCTTGCTTTAGGGCTTGTCTTAGGACTTTGGCTTCTCCCATTCCCCACTATACCCACAAGCTTGAGACTAGAAGGTCAATTCATCCCTGGACTGATATAAGGAATGGGTGGAGGAAGCATGTGCTTCGCTTGTCTTGAGGATGCTTTTCTTTGCTAGTTTGATTTCCAGCACTAGTGCATCCTTAGGGCTATACAACTTGCACCATGGGTGCTATGGCCCCTGTGAGCCTTGTGTCTTCCAGGGAATAGTTAGAGCATAGGAATACCCCAAACAGACCTGTGACACAACTCTACTTGGTCCCAGAGCCTAGAGACCCAGTGTAAAGTTAGTAGAATCACCAAGGCATTGTAGAAGGGAGCTCACCAGCCAGGGGTGAGAGGCATGCATGGAATGCAAGCACTTTCCCCTCACTCCCTTAGCGTCTGGGGAACAGGATGAAAAGCAAGCCACGTCCTGGAGTGCACGGCTGCTGCCCCCCCACGTGTCTGAAATGGTGCCCTTGGCTGAGCATGTTCTTCTAATTAGCTGGGCAGCAATGGAATCTCTCCTGAGTGGCCACACAACTTATAGTGAACACTGGGTTCAAGGGGTATGTCTACACTTGCTCTCTAGTTCAAGTTAGGGATGCAAATGTAGGCGACCGAAATTGCTAATGAAGCGGGGATTTAAATATCCCGCGCTTCATTAGCATGATCTCGCCGGTGCGTTACTTCACTCAACAGCTGATTCGAACCAGGAAGTGCGTGCCGGGAGGCGTTAGTTCAAACCAAACCTCTTGGTTCGAACTAACGTTACTCCTCATTTTTTGTAGGAAGTGGGTTTGGTTCGAACTAATGCGTCCCGGCACGCACTTCCTGGTTCAAATCAGCTGTTGAGCAGAGTAACGCGCTGGCAAGATCATGCTAATGAAGCGCGGGATATTTAAATCCCCGCTTCATTAGCAATTTCGGTCGCTACATTTGCATCCTTAGCTCGAACTAGGGAGCAAGTGTAGACGTACCCAAGATGTGATGCAGAAGGGTAGCATCTGGGCTCTCTGATGAGAGTGGAGAAAGATCAGCAGTCTAGTATTTTTATATGCCATTTTGATGAATAAGCAGAAGAACTCCTCACAGTAATTCCTAACGGATTCACTGCCTTCTCTATGTTCTGGTTGGCTTGTTAGTTGTTTGGAATTCATTTATCTTCCTTTCTCTTACACACAATGACTTGGAATAAACAAAAATATAAAGAGTTCACAAGTAGCTCAGGAACAGTCTTGTCCCTTAAAACCTGCCTGGCTTGCGGGAAGATAGCCTTATAACTAGAACAGAAATGAAAAAGAAAACAGGTTAGAAGCATCAACATAAATTTCAGCCAAAACATGTCTGAAATGAAAACCCTTATGAGGATTTCTTTTGTCTATCAGCAGTATCCACATGACAGTAATTTGGACCACGTTCCGTCATGCCAAGCAAGAAGAACATAGAAAGAATATAAACTTAGAACTGTATATATTTTCAGCCCAAGTAAGTACTTTAAGGAGAACCAGTATATGGCACATCACAAGAATAAATATTTTCCCTAACAAAACATATGATGTCGAAAGCAGCAGCAAATGGTTACTAAGCAATTGACATTTTCATAAGAAATTAAGCATCGTAAGCCTGGGGATAGCAAATTGTCTTGCAGCAAGCACATAGTTCCACTTAGATAACGCAGAAGAAATTATTGGCCTAAAGAAGTCTGTGTGAAAGAATGCTAATATTAGCAATTTACCTGCAAGGTTAAAAACTACAAAATCCATTTCACTATCTTTATTTAGCTTTCCATATCAAGCTTGAAATTGAACTGGAATGGTTGATGACAAAAATAAATGGTAATGACATATCTTCTGAGGATCTGATTGCATCTTAGAAACTCTGTGTATCAAGCTGCCTATGTACAAGTCTTTCTATGCTGTATTTTCTACCTTCCAGGTAGACCACTTTTTCTTTTTAAAGTCAGTTCAATGCTTCAAAAATGTACCTGCAGAAGAATCCAAAATTCATGGCTCCATGGTAGAGAGGCCTGATTCTGATCTGCAATCTGCTTTGGTGGACCCCAACTATTTTCCAGAGCCCTGCTCTGTACATGCCCATTCATGCAGATCAGAGTGCAGGATTGGGGTGACAATAAGGACAGCAGTGGATACAGACTCCCCATCACACCCATCTGATGAACATCTCCCTGATGTGGTGGGCGCTCCTAAGGATGAGAGTTCAGTCTTTTTGTCATTTTCATTTTGGGGAAGCTAAATTGTGCCTCAACAATCATACAAAAGCCAAAGGAGCAACTACAAGTTGACCCTCTCTACTCTGGTACTCTCTGGTCAGGCAACATACATGGTCTGGCATAATTTTAGTTAGCCGGATGAACACTTATCCTGTGGTCCAGTAAAGTTTGTTTATAGCCTCCAGTCCTGGCTCTCAGTGTTCTGTGCTGTTACTTAGCTCTATTTTACCCCTAAAAGTCTTCTAAGAGCCCAGTAAGCATTGGAAGTGTTGGTAATTCTGCTAGGCAATACTGACCTCCTGTGACTTGGCAAATTCTCTGGGTCGGCATTAGTCAGGTCCTGAGGGTGTCAGATTAGAGAGGTTCAACCTGTAGTGAAACTGGTAGTGGTAGTGCTGGTGACCCTAGAAGGGCAGTTCTATATGTGTCTCCCTATGTGTGATAGTGTGGATCAGTCCTGAGGCCCCTTGCTGGAGGCCCTGTGGTCCTGGCTC
The DNA here is from genome assembly GCA_019425775.1 of Rafetus swinhoei. Taxonomy (NCBI): domain Eukaryota; kingdom Metazoa; phylum Chordata; order Testudines; family Trionychidae; genus Rafetus; species Rafetus swinhoei. The sequence continues at coordinate 314,588,919 of CM033437.1, forward strand.
ATATCTAGCCCCAGAAAGGACCATAGAGAAGTGCTCCAGGCAGGCTAGAGTGTCTGCAGAAGGAACCAGCCAACCAGGGGCCAGGAAGGCCCATAAAAGGAGCTGGAGACCAGAACAGCAGTTAATGTCTCTGGGGCCCTGAAAGTGTGCAGTCTGGGTAATGACTGGTTGAGAGAGTAGCGACACCCCGGGCAGCTCCGTGTGGAGAACTGTTGAAGATGGGCTATGATGGGCCCTGCTAGATGTGTAAAGCCCTGTAGCAAGGGAGAGGATGTTGTCTCCAGGAGGGGATGCTCCGGGGGCACCACTCTCTCTGAATAAGGAAAACAGACTAAGAGGGATGCTAGCAAAGGGACTGAGGTGAGCCCTTGATAGATGTGTACCCAGAAGGAATTTTGTGTGACTGCACATGGAGCATGTGTGACTTGGCTGGAAGGTTGAGTCACTGAAGAGCCATTGGAACCTATAGAGTGCAGGTATATGCACATTGCCAGAGGGGGGCACTCGTGAGAGGTGAGTGCCACCCTGTTACAGATTGCTAGTCTGTTAAAACAATCCCCTCTCTATTTTTTCTCTCTTCTAGAGAGATTATTTCTGTCAAAGTCAGGACACCTCCAGACAATATCAGTCAGCCAATATTTTTCACCTTGCTCCACAGCTCAATGCTGGCTGGCAAATCCATACCTGTGCACTTGGAATTCAGAGACTGCTCCCAAGAGAAAATGTGTCTGTTTCACCTTGTTCACAAAACATTTGCTAAATGGTCACAGCTTTCTGCCAGTGCCAACCTCACTACTTATTGGGTGGTTTTAGTTCAGTAATTGTTCTTTAGGCTACATTGGGGTTTACCTCTGATTGCTGTGAAGCAAAGTAGACTGGAGCTTTCTCACATTGCAAACATTGAAAATTACTTATGTGTGAAATTGAATGTTGGCTGTATGAGGCTAGGTCTACACTGCAAAGAAAAGTTGGAAAAAGATACGCAAATTGTGGTTCGCAATTTGTGTATCTTTTTCTGCTTTTTCCTGAAATTTGGCCTGTCTACACGGGGCCAAATTTTGGAAAAACCTCCTCTTTCAGGACATCCCTTATTCCTCATACAATGAGGATTACAGGGATGGCAAAAGAATACATCCGCTTTTTCGGAAACTGTTCCGAAAAAGCGGACATGGCAGAGCTTTTCCGGGATACCTCTGGTATCCCAGAAAAGCTCTGCAGTGTAGACATAGCCTTAGAGAATGGCCTTGGTGTCATCAACTTCACAGAGATCAGTTTAAATAAATCTGCAACTGACAAAAGCCCGCACTTCCACATGCTCAGGCAACATGAACGTGACTGCTTCAGCCTACAGCCAAATGGAAAATGGGGCTGCCAAAAGAGCTGGAAGGAAAAAGCAATATGCTCATTCAGCAAAGAGGCACCTACTGACAAATGAATCTTTTTCATAGACTGGAGAGTCAACCACCAAAGCAGCTAAATACTTCCCCAAGAAAAGCTACTGAATTCCCATTGTTTCTTGCTACTAGATGGGAAGGGTGGTTTGGGGGTTAAAGTACACAACTAAAACTGAAAAAAGATCCAATCTATTCCCAGCTTTGCTACAGACTTCCTTAGTGACCTGGGGCAAGTTAATTAACTTATCTGGGCGCATCTAGACAGCACCCTTCTGTTGGAATAAGATACACAATTTGCGCTATGCAAATTGAGTAGCTTATTCCAAATCCAAATCAAAAGAGCTTATTTTGAAATTTGGTGCTGTCCTCACAGTGCCAAATTTCAAAATAAGGCAGTATTCCGACAAATCCCTTAACTCCCATGGAACAAGGGTTACAGGAACGTCGGAATAGTGCGCCTACTATTTCGGGAAATAGTGGGCGCTTTTAAAGAAGCAGCGTTGCTCTTTCGGGATACCGGAAGTAACACAGTCTTAATGTACCCTGTGTGCTTTACATTCCACATCTCTAAAATAAGGCTAATTCTGATCTACCTCAGAGGACTGTAATTTGGCTTAAAATTCAATGCAACTATTGATAAGACCAAAAGTAGCACCATTTCCAAAGAGAACAAAACCTGTCCTGGCTCTGCTGCTCTTGCACTGGAAAGGTGTACAAAGCAGATGAAACTCTGCAAAAGGGGTGAAAACTGACATACCTAATTTATATGCTATATCCCTGCAGCAATGGGGGGTGGAAATAGAGTGCGTTCAGACCACATTGTGCTCTTGCATTTCACAACTAGTAAATGGCCTCTGGTGGCCATACCTAGCTGATGTAACACAGAACAGGCTTTAGACCAGGGCTACTCAATGTTGGAAGCCCCAGGAGCCACAATGATAATCACAGCACATGCCGAGGGCACAACTTAAGTGTGGTTGCATATACATGCAAATATATATGCAAATAGCTTCTTTCACACTGATGGGCATGAATATAAAGATTAAGGCAAGACTACACAAAAAAAGGACTCCAAGACTTATTAAGCCAAAAAAAAAAAAATTAAAATAAAACAGCATGTCCCCTTTAAGAGTGAGTGCAGGGATAGGAACAGGGGAGCGGTTGAGCACTAAGACCCAGGGGAAGCATTGCTTCCCCTTGGTCGGCAGCCATTTTGTGCCAGCAGCCTTGTGGAACCAGGTAAGCATGGGGGCTGGAGTTGGGGGGCTGGGGATGTTGGGAGCAAGGAGGGGGTTTGGGGAGACCGGGTGCTGAGTGTTTGTAGGGTTGCCAGGTGCCCAGCATTTTTGCCTCCTGGCCGGGGAAAAAAATTCAGAAAATACCAGACATCTCAGGTGTCCGGTATTCCCTGAATTTTTTTACCGGACAGGAGGAGAAAATACCGGACTGTCCGGGTGAATACCGGACACCTGGCAACCCTTGTTGCTCTGCTTTAGACTTTACAAATTTACACTGATGCCTGTGCCTTGCTTAGAACTGACTCCATTTCACTATCCCCTCACTAGCTGAGCTGTGACTTTCTGGCCCAAAGTGTTGAAGCAACTGTGTTTTCTTTAGTTCACTGAAATTACTTCAATCGGTGTTTTAATTGTGAGTAGAAGTTGATAGTTTGCTAAAAACTATTATTGTTATTAGATCTTTCCTAACACTTTTCATCTTCAAAGCATATTACAAACATTAGCTAATGTTCTAGGTTTCTTTCAAGACGCAAAATTGCAAATTGATCCTTCAGACCACCTAAATAATTGTAATTCTCTTTGAAATGAAGTTTATTCTGAAGACTATTTTTGTTATTTTAGGCATAGCCAGACAAATGCTAATTTTATCCGATAAGAATTAACACTAAAATGATTAAACAATAGATTTTCTGTTTTAAAAACTTCAAGAGCAGCACCCTTGTAATCCTTATTGAAAGAGGACATCTTTCATATAAGCTTGACTCATAGGCACTTAAAAGCAGTGCTAAAATGTTGAAATGTCTGGTTTTGACAGACCCAAGGCACAGCCTGGAAATGAATGAATCTAACTTTTACCCCACCAGAAAAGTAAATAGCTGAAGCAAATATGTAAATTTGCACATGATCTTTTTCCAGATTTCATATTGGTTTCTTTAGAATATGTTCAGCAATGATTTTCAATCAACACTTAGTGGAAATTGGTTCTTTTCAGTCCTTTACACCTAAAAAAAATACAAAAACTGCATTTGCAATAATTTGCTTAGAATGTATAATTCATGACTTGCTATGTTCTACTGTCCTTGGCTTTCCTAATTATTGATTACTATTGTCTATTATTTAAGTGATTATTTCACATTCCATAAGGGACAGATGGTTAAAAAGATGAACAGCAGTAACTCTGTTTTGCATACAATAATCATCACCAGAATTAGACAATACAAGTATTCATTCTAAGCAACAGTTCACATTTTTTTAAATGTCTCCTTTCTCTTTTCTCTCCAGAGATGAGTAGAAGGGGGTGAATCTCATCATTATTCGTCTTTTCAAGGGCAAAGATGTGATAGACAGGGCTTAATGTGTATCTTGGTAGAATTGGATTTGATCCTCAGGGCTGGGCCAGAGGGCTGTTTTGTTAGATTTGTTAGATTTTTCTCTCTTTCTCTCCCACAAACAAAATTACCTCTTGGAGGTCTGCATCAACCCCAGCATCCTGAGACTCTCCTTTTCTTGATTTTAGTCACATCTAAATCTGTTTAAATTGTCGACATGATGATTTGTGGAGAGACGGGGATTAAGCAGAAGGGAGATTAACACAGTTGTCTGTCTTTGAAATAATATACCTGCTGACAGTAAGGGCATTCTTCAATTTACATAACTTAGTTCACAAGGAAGATTTTGTAGTTGTTACTGTGTTGCTTTTTTTGCCATCAGCAGTACAAACTCACCTGCTCCCTACACACTTAAAATCTTGACAGCTCATCTCCTCAATTCCTTTAAGATGAAGGAGACATGCCCTGTCCTTTTTCCAGATGAAAAGAACTTCTTTGGCATCTGACTAATATGTTAGTTGTATTATTTAAGAAATATGCATTAAACTCCCCTGGGTAGAAGATGATCTTTTCCTGCCCCAAACAAAATATTTACACTATAGCACTCTTCCCAATACACTCAAAATTCTAAATATGATCAATCTGAAATGGACTCATAGTTGGTTGACTGGTTCCTTTTGAATTGCTGGGAGAAAAATAGATTGCTTATTCTTTTAATTGCTGGGAAAGGAATACGGAATAATTTCATCTTGAGACCTATCTGTGCAATAGCAGGAGACAGCTGCAATTGCAAATGTGAAACATTTATGTAACTTAAGATTTAGCTTAATAAAATAAATGCTATTGTGTTTGTGTGTGTGACTTAATTTTTATCATTCCTAATGCTCCGCTGCTGCATCTGCAGCCTATCACAGGTAATGAGTATTATGAACGATTTCCTAAATTGATAAAAATCAATTTATCTAAAAAAATTATGCCAAGTATACCCTCCTAAATATTCTAAAATGCTGTACTGAGTTGTAAAATTAACATGTTTTATGATTAGATTTGCACCATTGTTTAAGAAATAGGAAAAGAAGTATCAGTGGGAAACTTGATTTAAATCAGTGATTTTTTTTGGTGATTTACCCGGTGATTTAAATTGTCTTAATTTAATTCAATCTATCCTAGACTTGGAGGTGATGTGTCACACATCACATTCATATTGGTGCACCTAACAAAATTCATGTGGTGGGGGTGGGTCCAAGAGGCTCTGAGTATGGGAGGGGGCTCAGGCTCGGAGCAGAGAGTTAGGGAGCAGAAGGGCAGGGGCGGCCTGTGACTATAGGTAGACTCGGCTGCCACCTAGGGCGCCGCCGCCCGGGGCGCCCGATGATGACGTCTGTCCATTGACGGCCCTGCAGGCGGGGGCGCCGATCGCGCGTTCCGCCTGGGGCGCCAGGTGCTGCAGCCGGCCTTGGGCCGCTCCTGCAGAAGGGTGAGGGCTCTAGGGTGGAGAGGCTCAGGACTGGGTATGAGGGTTGGGGTGCAACTCTAAGCTTGAGTGGGCTAGACTTCACTTCCCTTCTCCAGGGCCTTAAAAAACCCCAACTACCATCAAAAAGTACCTGAAGACCTGAGTTCAGTCTCTAAGGATTTTCAGCAAGGATTGCACAGTGTTATAACATAACATCGTTATTTTATAACCCACAGACATTGTCGTCTTCACAGTTACAACAAACATAAATAAAGAGAAAACTAACAGTAACATTTGAACAGTTCAGCCCACACAAAACACAGTAAGAAGAACCTGAGAGGTCCCAAAAGTTTTTGTTTAGTTCACCTAATTTTCAGTTAGTGTCTCTGGTCATCAAATCTGCACAATATACTGAGTCTGAACCCTCTCTCCACTTGCTTGTAAGGATCCTCAGTTGCAGTCCAGGCAGCCTCTTGCCCTGCTATGGCAGCAGCTCACTGATTAACCAGATAGTGAACAGACTTAATAAAAACCCTACTGCAAAGTGCTTCAGAGTGTGGCACAGCACTCTGCTTTCTGCTCCTGGCTCAGCTCTCCCAGCTCACACAGGGCACATGGCCCTTAGAAAAGCCTTGCCTGCTTGCTCATGGAGTCTGACCCAGCCACAGAGACAGAACCTATAGGAACAGACCCTACACTACCACGCGCAACTCCAGCAACTTCTGGGTGTGGAGTGCTAAATCTGCCTAGCAACAGTGACCCAGACACAACTCACTACCCCCCACTCCATGGGTCTCTTAAAGAGATATCTCCCTATTAGGTACATGGGTTACACAAGGGCTCTGGCTGGGGTGCAGGCTCTGGGGTGGGGATGGGTATGAGGAGTATGGGGGACAGGAGAGGATACAGACTCTGGGCCGGGAAGTATTGGAGCAAGGGGAGTGAGTAGACCTTAAGTTTCACTTTCTCTCAAAGGCACTGAGAGTTTCCAGGTGTGGGCTCCACTCCTGCTTTGGCCCAGGCCCCATTTCACTCCTATTCCACTTCTTCCCACCCCTGCTTCTCTCCATCCCCCCAGTGCCTCCTGCATGCCACTGAACAACTGATCAGTAGTGGGTGGAAGGTGCTGGGGGGACGGCGAAGAGCTGGCTACCAGTGGGTGGTGAACGTCCACTATTTTTTCTGTGGATGCTCCAGCTACGGAGTACCCACCAAGTCTATTCTTTCTGTAATGAATGTGCTGCTACTGATGGTACATGCTATCTTCAGCTGCTGCCCTTGTGGCCTTCAGGGCCTCCCCTCCACACCCAGAGAATGCCTGAGCCAGATTAGGAAGAGAAAGAAGAGGGCTCAGGATGACATGTTCAGCAATATCTTACAGCCAGTGCTGCATGAGGCTGTGAGCACAATGCCTGGACTCTGGAGGATGAACACAGCATGGAGGAGAGCAGTGTCAGCCGACGGTCAGGGCAGTGTGTGTGTGTGTGTGTTTCCGAGAAAAGGTTTAACGTCCGTGTCTTTACTGCTAGGACCGGGGTCCCGTCGCAGAGGGTAGCCAGCAGGCCAACAGACGCCCCTGTTTATAGGAAGAGCTTATTACACCTCAGATTTTAGCTGCTGGGATGCAAAAATCCCTTCGCAGCGGGCAGCCTAGGACAGACTGAGAGGTGCCCCAACGGACCTGTCACCTGGGAGTGACACAGATCCAAACGCCCAAGCTCTTCCTATACCTGTCCCTTATGACCGGCTGAAGTTCTTTTAAATTGTGCTTGGTTCTGTTACAGCAACTGAAGGAGTCAGGTTAAAACTTAAACAGTTACAGGTTTATTAAACAAGCTTATAAATCATATGGTTACAATGGCTATTGCTCTATTTCTTAACTGCTAGCAAATATAGATCTTAAAAATGGTTACAAAGAAAATAAAGATAGAAAATAGAAATAATGGTACCAAGTGACAGCTTAATCTTTAAAGAGCTCTAAATCTATGTGTACACTTAAGACAAAGGACCACATCCAGGTACAATTTTACCCCCTTCTGTGCCTCTCGACTCCAGCGAGTCAAGCCAGGGCAGTCCCTCAATTCCTAGGAAAAGGCGAATACGAGGTGGGCGTCACCGTGGAACCTCGGGAGGTCAAACACCTAACCCGACCAGCAGATAGATGGTAGATTGACACTCAGAGTAAATGTGCTGCTGGACCCATCTTTATACCCATAGGGCCCGTATCCTCTTTCTTATCTAAGATGCCAGATTGTGTTGGTTCGTCTTTGTGACGCCAGTTCTTACAAGCAAGTTTCAAGTTAATTTACACTTGCAAGAGAGATAACTAAATTGTGAGTACTAAACATTTTTTTACTGGGCGAGAGATTCCTCCCCCCGCGGACGGCTGTGTGTTCGTATCAATATGGGTTCAGTCAAGGACACTCCTCTGCAGCCTCTTGGTCAGCAACTGGCGTATCTCTGTTTACAGCCATTCAGGGTTACAGCAGCCTGCCATATCCAGGCAAGCAAAGATGGATGTTACAGGGGGGTTCCTGTCTGGCTACAAGCAGTGAGGAGACAGGCCCAGAAGTTCCAGCTGGAAAAGGAGAGGGAGATGCATCAAGCACAGATGATTCAGATTCTGATGGACCTGCAGGATCAGCAATCCCTGGCTGATTTCCCTCTGCAGCCACTGAAAGCTCAACATTGGGGCTTACCTATACTGCACTACCCTTGCCACTCCACTTGGGGACATTCACAACATTGCATTCATTGACCTGTGAAAGTTGCAGTTTAGGCAAGTGTAATAAAATGGACATGAATATTCTTTCCCTTTCATGAATTCTGTTCTCTTAATTTTGGAAGTGTTCTTATATTTTTCATGTATTTTGTTTTAAAATGCCTGAGTTATTTTAACACTGATTTTTATTATAGAATAAAATTGTATTATTTTGAACATAATTCATATTTAGTAGTTCACAGCATATGCTGCTGAGTGCTCAACAGTTCTGAAAACAATGATTTGTTACTGCACAATGCCCCACAACTCATACAATCATTCATAAATAAAATGAATACTTGCATTGACTTTATGCATTACATTCCTGCCAGTACAGGAATAACCACACAGTTTCTACCACAAAAGTGCAGGGCCAGATAGCGCACACTACACAAACACACACTACTATGGCTCACTGTTAAAATGATATTTCAAAATAGTTCATGGAGCAGCTGCAGGTGTGCAAGATTGGGCCCCAGGGAGAAAAATACCTCAGTGATTATAGCTTCCTGCTATGTCCTACATAATATATGTAAAGCAAAGCAGGGGAGGTGGGGGTAGCTTCTGCTGGGGTAGAGGGCAAAAGTAGAGCAGCTGTTTGCTGAATTGAACAGGCAGATAAAAGGGGTCTTAGAAGAGCTCAATATGGAGGAATACAGCTACGGGAGTCAGCTCTCATTTTGGTGTCCCCGGGCTGGAGGGCTGTTGTGAGCTCAGCGTGCAGATCCAGGAATGTGGCCTTGTTCTGCAGCCACTATTCATCATCCCAACCCTGCATTATGATGTAATCTCACTAGTCAGTGCTTGTTTCTTTGATCACCAACAATTTTGAATTGATTCTTACTCTGTCCTCCCAGAAGTTATCATGTACCCCACTGATTTGGTTCTGCTCTCAGCTCTGCACATATTTCAGAGCTGCGCACCCAGTGTACAGCAGTGCAATGCACATGACAATAGTGCAGAGCTTGGCAGGTGCCATGCTTCTGTCAGAGATGGTAGACAGTGTGGGTATGTTTACACTACAGAGTTTTGTTGGAAAACCGGCCGTTTTTTCCGACTAAACCTGCATTACGTCCACACTGCAATTGCATTCTTCCAAAAGAAAATCGAAAGAACAGAGGGGGTTTTCTGACAGCGGTACTCCTCTTTCTACAAGGAAGAATGCCTTTTCCGAAATAGCTCTTTCGAAAGCAGCCAGGGAGGAGGTTTTTTTTTTCGAAAGAAGAGGCCTCCAGGAAATAATACAGGTGCCCTGGTGGACACTGTCCAAATTAATCAAGACTCTATAGTTCCGGTCTCCTGGCCCCTCTTAAAGCTGCAGGCACCTTGTACAAGCCTTGTGGCAGGAAGCCAGCCTGAGAGCAGCACCTCACCACGTGGCTCTCCCTGCCACAGGCCTTGCAACTCATGGCCCAGCCTCAAGCTCCCTGCGACCCTCCTGATCCTCACAGGGAGCAGCTCCAGGGGTCCCAGGACCCACTCAGGGGGATCAAGAGGCAGGTACCCTCCTGGTCCAAAGTGGAGAACCTTTCCCTTCTTGAGTTGTGGGGCAAGGAGGACACCTTGCAGGATCTCTGCTCCAAGCGGCACAGCACCGACATCTATGAGCACATGGCTGAGTCCCTGGCAGAGCGCGGACACCCAGAATGAGCTTGGGGTCGAGCTCGGTCAGGACCAGGAAGGAAGCTGGCACAAAGTGCTGCAAAAACGGCAACATGGCTGTGTGGGGCCATCACATGACCAGGGGAAGCTCCGGGTCCATGGCACCAAGAGAAAAGCTCTGGCGTCCAAAAAAGCAGGGCAACCACAGCAGGCACTGCAAGAGCTTTGCTGTCCCTCAAAGAGGTAGGCAAACATGCAGCAGAAGCAGAGAAACGGCTGTCCAGGGGGTGTCCCTTTTAGTGCGTGTCTTTGCAAGGCTCTGGCACCAGCAGTCGGAAGCAACTGCTGACCTCAAGCCCTGCCTGAAGTGGTTCCAGGTGGCCTGTTATGCAAGAGAGCGTCCAGTCAGTCTGGACGCTCTCTTTCAAAAAAGCAGATCGCTTTTTCGATGCACTTTTGCTGTGTGGACGCTCTCTTTCAGAAGATGTTTTTCCAGAAGATCTCTTCAGAAAAAACCTTCTTCCAAAAGAAGCCTGCAGTCAAGACATAGCCTTAGGAGGGCCATACTGATTTGTGGCTTTTAGGAAAGAAAGGTGCAAAAATTATGGGATTGTTGCCATTATAGCATGGGAAGTTGATCCCATGCTGCAAGTCATCCCTACTTGATTTGTCTCATCCCCATCATGCATTGCCAAAACTTTCCAAAAGAGAGTGCGATGGATGGTGGCAAGCTGCATAGTGGCATACCTACCCATTCTGCATCAAAACATGCACTCCTGGCGAGTACACACACTGCCACCACCACCAGAAGCCAAGTATGCATGCACTGTCCATGTACTAAACACAGAGGCGGCATGCTGGTGTAACTTGAGTTAACCTATGTTTATAGTGTAGACAATGCCTTACATGGCACTTACAGTAACTATATCTCTGGCTTACAGAAAGTCTAATTTTTAGCTAATCACATGGCTAATTTGCTGGGGTAGGAGTTAAACTGGACATTTGTGAAAGGGAAAATATTAACTCTAGCCTGTTCCAAATAAATGAACCACTCAAAGAGAATAAGGTGCTTCATAAATTATCTTGACATTTCACTTCTGGGAAAGAGTCTGATAATTACCTTCATTGTCACAGACACAGGAAGAACCAGAAATGCCAAAAGGATGATGTGACTGGCTTCTGAATGCTTCTTGTCTAGGTTAACCCCTTAATTCAGCCCACTTCACTACTGGCCTTTTCAGCCATAATTGTAACCGACCTTTTGTCAGGAAACAACTCATATTTTCTTTTTACATGTGCTTGAAATACCATCAGCCAGTGCTGTCAAACTCACTACACTGAAGACTTTCAAATTGTCCCCTTTATATACGACTTGCTCATGTGAGTCAGCTCAGAAAAATTATATGTAATCCCCTATGATATGTAATCTAACAAACGGTGACATAGAAACAAAAATCCCTTTTTATACCTGCTTACAACCCAATTTCCTGTTAGCATGTCCAATATGAGGAAGAATTTGTATGAATGCCCTATGTGAAGAAGAATGTAGATTAAAAGCCAGGCTGGCTACCTAACGGTGACATTATAAGCATGGGTTAACATGGATAAATAATTTATATATATTCACATCATTTGAAGCAGTGCGGTACATCAGCTGAGTGAATAAATTTGCCATTGTTTTTTTGGCTCATCAGTGAATCTCGTACAAAATCGGAGAGTACACCAGTAGGATTTATATTGCTTTAACAGACAGAGATGATTATTGATGACAAGAAGACTGATTTTTCTGCTGATTTGATTAGGAGTGTGGCTCTGGAAAGCTGCATTTTAATATGTAAAAACACTGATGTCCCCTGGAAACAATCACAGTAGAATTTCTCAGTTGGACCTAGCAGACCAATTGTTGCTCTTTCCTAGTGCATCTATTAAACAATTCATACAAATTCTTTAACCAACCATGCCATGTGTGCTAGGAAATGGGCCTTCCAATTTAACCAGGGAAATGTCAATTCAAGGCTAGAGGGGCTGGCTCTAATAAGGTTAATGAATAGCAGGTCTGAAAAGCAACAGATGGGCCTAGCAGAGCGAAACCCTTAATGGTATTTATAATGCCTAGGGTCAACTGCACTTTATCTTCATTTTTTTCCTCATTTAAAATATTCCAATGGAATAATAAAGTAAGTTTAAATTTTCCCTACAGGAAAATGAAATTTTATGCTGCACTGTTTATTGAATGTCAATGTGCTTGTTTATAAACTGGGGACTGATGCATAATGCTACCACTGTAGTTGTTGCATATCTGTGTTTGCATGTGCAGAGGAATCTTTCTTTTATCTAATTTAAAACAGACATTGCTTTTATCAAATGCCACTGCAGAATGCCATTTTCTTCTCTATAATTGTATTACCAAGGAGGTCAAATTCCAGACATGGGCCATACTTAGGAACAGATCTACAATGTTGAGGCTGGAACAAGAGATTATGAGGGCACAGTCTGTACCCCACTGCTACCTCCCCAAAAGCAGCTGAGTTCAGGTAGCCCTGCAAGAGCAGTGGAAGGCATTTCAAAGATATAGCCCACAGGTTTTAACACATACTTACACTTACATGGTTGCCCCTGTCTCAAACAGATTCGTTGTGCTGCAAGAATAAGTTCTGCAAGAGGGAGTATGGAAGGTTGCTGGTCTAAATATGGGCTCACAGGAATTCTGAACTGATGTTAACATGAATCTGTGGTTAGTGCTAAATAGGTTTATGGCCTGGATTTAACTTTTGAGCTCCAGGATCTAATAGCAATTAAAATCAAATAGTGAAAGATAACTTTGAGAGAGTAAAAGAAACTGGGTTAAAATGTTACAGTATTTAGGCTGCACCTCAATACAATGATCTTAAATGATAAATATAGGATGAAATTAGTTTTACCTGTGCAACTCAGTCAGATACGGTGTGAGTGTGGAATTGGAAGAATGGATTTATATGTGGGTGAGATTTTCTAAAGTGACCCATGTTTGCCCAATTATGTTCCCATATGTTAGTGATAAAACTCCCCTTGACTTTTAACCATTAATGGGGGCAGAGCTAGATTAAAGGCAGGTTCACAAGGGGGACTTATTCTGAGCATTGCAGCACCTAACTTTCAGGCATCCTGATGCAGAGTGGAGTTCATAGGTTAGGCTCCCCATAGGAAGAATTAGGAGCCTAAAAAAGGGATTCACGTAGGCAGTCCCAACTACTGGACTATAGAGACTATTTCTGTCTTCTGCAATGGCTAGTTAATTATTGTATATGGCACGGAACAGCTTTAACAGAAGAGATTCATCCCATGTTACTCCAGTGGTTCAAATCCCTGTTTTACATAATGTAGAATCAGGTTTTGATTCTAGCTCTTTCATGTCCTGGTGAGTGCTCTGACCCCAGGGTTATTTGCTATAAGGAGATAGCAGCAGCCTCCTCTTCTGTTTTGTGTGTGACCTGATCCAACAGACATGCTCTAAGGTGGTCTCTGAGCATGCCTACTGCAGTGAACCCTGCAGAAAGAGGGTCATGTGTGGGAATGCCTAGCTTGTGAATCCCACCAAGACTTAGATGCGATAAAGGTACTGAGTGCTTAGCACTGTTAGGATTGGGGTGGGTGTGCTCATGTCAGTGGTAGAAATTTAGGTGTTACAACTATAACAAAATCCTTGACAAGCCTACTAAATTCAGTTGAACCTTATGTATTGAGTTTAATATCTTTGGGGTCTGCTGTATTAAAATGCAATTGTTTGAGTATCCTGGAAAAGCTCTGCAGTGTAGACATAGCCTTAGTCTTCTCATCCAAGGTAGAGGAACAGGGTTGACAGGAGAGTAACTTGTGGTTGATTTGGCAGATCTTCACTAGACCAGCTAAATTGACTGCCAGTGGATCGTTCTCAGAGCATTGATTCAGGCTGAGTGTAGATGCAGCCTTAGTCTTTGTGAGGGGTCTGTAAACCCCATGACATGGGAGGGATTTATTTCTGCATTTATTATTAGTTGAACTACTGCTCTTTAAGTTACTTGCAGACAACTTAAGAGTTACCAAGTTCTGTTTGTGTAATATTATTGATTTAAACATATAAAGAACCTTTGGATTTCTAGCTGAAACTCAGCCCGTAAGCTACTGCTTGTGCTTCAGTTCCACTAGAAGTAGGTTGGCAACATCTTCAATTAAAAAAACCACCCCCCCCAAAAAAACCCAAAAAAACTCACACCACATTAGGGGGAATGGAATGTTTCTGATGTGCCAAAGTGGGCACTAAAGGGAAGAGTGAAAAGACCATACACTCAGCTGTTTCTAGCTTGTGGGGTACCACTGTGGTTCCCTGGGACAGGCTGAGCAAGTAATGTGAACAGTGTATAGCTATTTTGAGTTCAGATCTAAACCAGGTCAGGAATCTGAAATAAACAAGGTAACACATTGCTCTAAGCTGCCTTCTACCTTGTCAGTGGAATAACTCCCTGTTTCCCTTCACACTGTTATGTTTCAGTCTATGCCCATAGAAATTAAGTAAAAACATAAATACCTTTGCTGAGAGTTTGTGCAATAACACTATTTCACACTATTCAGAACAATAACACATAATTTCTGTTTGGAATCAGCTAAAGCATCTGAGTATTGGCTTATTTCTTAGTGTCTTTAGTTTTTTGTTGTTGATGGCTATCTTATTATGAATACTAGAAGATTTACCCAACATTGGTTGGGTCCTTAACTCAAATAAGTTTTGTTTTTCTTCATTTAAAACACTGTTCTGAGGTGGCACTTGGGTAAATGAAGGGTTCAGTATGCAGGCTGCCCTGGGGTGAGAGGCCCACCCGAGCCCTGTCTCACTACAGCGACTTGGGGCCAGGTAAGAAGCATCTGTCCATGTCTGCTGCAGCTCCAGCAGGCACAGCAGTGGGAGGAATGCATGTTCCTCAATTGGGAGACAGAGAGACAGACATACAGACAAACTCTCTGGACCGGACCCCATCTCTTGCCCCTTGCTGCCCCCTGTGGTAATTTGAACATAAGATCATAAGAACAGCCATACTGGGTCAGACCAAAGGTCCATCTAGCCCAGTATCCTGTCTTCCAGCAGCAGCCAACGCCAGATGCCTTAGAGGGAGCAAACAGAACAGGTAATCATCAAGGCTACGTCTAGACTGGCATGATTTTCCGGAAATGCTTTTAACGGAAAACTTTTCTGTTAAAAGCATTTTCGGAACAGAGCGTCTAGATTGCGCGACGCTTTTCCGCAAAAGCACTTTTGCGGAAAGCGGCGTCGTGGCCAATCTAGATAAAAAAGCCCTGATCGCCATTTTCGCGATCGGGCTTTTTGAAAACAAATCTCAGCTGTCTACACTGGCCCTCTTGTGCAAAAGTTTTGCGCCAAAGGGACTTTGCCCGAAGCAGGAGCAGCATAGTATTTCCGCACAAAGCACTGATTTCTTACAGTAGGAAGTCAGTGCTTTTGCGGAAATTCAAGCGGCCAGTGTAGACAGCTGGCCAGTTTTTCCGGAAAAGCGGCTGATTTTCCGGAAAAAATGGCCAGTCTAGACACAGTCCAAGTGATCCCTCTCCTGTCATTCATTTCCAGCCCTGACAAACAGAGGCTCGGGACATCATTCCTACCAATTCGGGATAATAAGTATTGATGGACCTAACCTCCATGCATTTATCTAGTTCTTTTTTGAACCCTGTTAAAATACTGGTCTTCACAACATCCTCTGGCAAGGAGTTCCATAGGTTGACTGTGCGCTGCATGAAGAAAAACTTCCTTTTGTTTGTTCTAAACCTGCTACCTATTAATTTAATCTGGTGACCCCTAGTTCTTATGGGAACAAGTAAATAACTTGTTGAATTGAATTCAATGCACATCTCATTGTGATAGCACAAGCAAACCCTGACCTTACTTTAAGTTATAAGAAGAAGCTGCATGCCAAATTTGATGGTCCTAGCTCTTGTAGTTTAGGAGGAGTCCTTAAATAAACGGACTTACAGATGGACAGACACACAGATACATGAACAGATGCATAAACTCTCTCAAATATATAGTAGATAACAATCTATCCAGACTGCCTGCATTTTCACAGCCTAGAAGAGCTATTCATCCATCTCTTAGTCATTCAGTAATTATTCAATCATTTTTTTTAAACTGGACACATATGAAGAAAAATATCACTGATAACTTTATGTATTGAATTCCATTGAATTTGTCAAATATTATTTTTGCTAAGATTATTTCAGCCATCTTCAGCTATAGGTTCGTGCAAGGCTGTCAGGCCTTGGAATAATCCCTCAGGAGAAAGTCTCGAGAAAAGTGTAATTTTGGGGTCCAATCTATCAGAGAGATGGCTACATTGGAGTATTGAGGGATGCAATATGACACATGCACAATGTCTACTCATTTGGGAATGAGACCTTTATGAAACCTCATGCTACACCCCTCAGATGAGGGCCGGTACAAGCTGGCAGCTGCAAATCTCAGATAGTAGAAAGTGGTGCTGCCCAACTTCAGCAAAATTTCATTGAATCATGGACATAGAAAAAAAAGATTATCTTTGATTTTAAGAAGGAGCAATTCTTTGCATTTGAAGGGAATTCTTGATATATTATAGGTTGAAACTCTCTGGTCTGGCAACATTCATGGTCCAGCAAGATCATGGATATTGCTGGACCAGAGCGCCCTGGCTGGCCAGATTCAGAATCATAGCTCAGACTAGGCTGGAAGTGGGGAGCCCAGCCCCAGCGGGGCCACAGGGGAGAGCAGAGCCCTGGCCAGGACTGGTGGCAAGGAGCACAGCCCAAGCCGGGTTAGAGGTAGTGGGGTCAACGGTCAGGAGCACAGCCCTGTCCGGGGCTGGTGCAGTGAGTAGCATAGCCTCAGTCGGGACTGGCACAATGTAGGAGTTCAGTCCCAGCAAGGGCTAGTGGTGGGGAGCTCAGTCCCAGCTGGGGCTGGAGTCAGCTAGGCGCGCAGCCCAGGTCAGCACCGGGGTGAGGGAGAGAGGGTGCAGCCACTGACAGAGCTGGAGGCAGTGGGGCTGGCCGCTGTGTGGGGCTGGCACGATGTGGGGCTGAAGGCAGCAGCAGGGAGTGCAGCCCCAGCTGGGAGCAGAACCTACAGCCAAGTAGGGAACCTTGACCTCCCCTCATCCAGTAAACTCCATTGTTTGGGAACAAGGAGGGTGCTGGACAAGGGAGGTCCGACCTGTACATTTCCCCAGCTAATCTGAGCATAATATGAAGAGAAGCAAAGTAGATACATTTCCTACTCTTTGGTCTCCTGCACCTAATATACTTGCTTTACTTTGATGACAGCAAATATCCAACATTTTAATTTTCTCCTTTGTGAGAAGAGGAAAGTCTCAAAATCCTCAGTGGAAACCCAAGGAAATTCACACTTCTAGAAAGCCTAATTGTGTGCTTCCTATTGTGAACTTTACAGGATACTTGAATTTTGGTTTTTATACAAGGGTATTTCATAACTTGCCTAATCTTCCCAACTTCTACATTTCAATTCTTTCTGCAAAGGGTAACTTTTTCATAATTTAATATTATAAAATTATTTTGTTCATGAGACTAGTGGAATTTTCTCTTGCAGTTAAACTTATGTTAAACTTGTTCTGGTTCACAGACACCATGATCTTGTTTTTGCACATGTCTGATTCCAAGCCTTTTGTTACTGGAAGGCAAGTCCTTTATGTACAGGAGAGGATGTCAAACTTTGGTGCAAGTGATCTCTCAGTTTAGAGCAAGATGATAATTCAGTTGTTCAAAAAGTTTGTGAATATTATACTCCAATAAACAGAAACACCTGCTTTTAAAGTTAAAGATAATCAATTTTTGCTGCTGGAACAGATGCAAGAGTGTGTTTACCATGGTACTATATTTAAAATGCATCATATTTCTTTGTGTTGGTAGAGTCCTGCAAACGTGAGTCAGTGTATGAATGGGCATTTTTTTGCTCTATATCATAGGTTCTGTGATGTAAGTAATAAGTGTTTAATCATTCCAGAACAAACTTTGGATTTTTGCTGGCCTACAGAACAATATAATGTTAACGGAATCTGATAGATGGCAGTGTTGGATTGTTGATGAACCATATTTGGGAAGATGGAAATGCTTAAAGTGCATCTTCTACATTACTGGTACTCTAAAACTCAGAAGTTTAATCCCAATTATTTTCAGAATAGTTTCCTTAAACAGTCTAGTAGAAACACATTTATTTTTTAAACTATGTACTTCTGGTAGTGGCAGCAGAGGCAGTGATCTGAATGTTGTGTTCCTTAGCAAGCCCAGATAACCCAGGCTATGTCTGCACTTGTAATTGACCAACAAAACTTTTGTTGTTCACGGGTGCCTCCCCCCCCAATGACAAAGTTTTGTGTGAAGGCTGCTTTGTCAGCATCAGGAAAATCTGCTCCTAGGGGCTAGAAGTATTTTGTTGTCAAAAGTGCTGACAAACAGCATTCACATATGTGCATTTTTAGCAACAGGGCTGTGTCGATAAAGTCTTGTCGTTAAAAGCTGCGTAGTGTAGACATAGTTGCAGAGAGGCTATTTAGCAAAGAATGGGCACCTTCAGAGGTGGACACAGCCTCGATTCCTTCACCTATTTCTTTATTGTGGGCTTTTCACATATATTGCCCCATTCTTCCCATCTTCCTGAGATCACTAGTGGGCAGGCAACCTCCTTTGAGACTGCCTTTACCTGCAGACAATTCAATCTGATTACCTGCAGTATGTAAGGGGTGTCTTATCCTGCTCATGCACTGGCTTATGGATGGCTGGAGCTAATGCATTTGGACAGGTGCAGAAACAGGGACTAGATTTGCACTGTATGCTAGAATAAGAATCATCATAACATAGTATCAGCCATGCTATATGCGGGAATAAATAAATTAATCTAAATAATATGCAGCAAAGTAATGTTGCACCTCAACTTCAAAACATAATTATGCTGTCGAAGAACATGTACATTTAAAGAGTTATTTTTATACACAACTGGGATTCTGCTATACATAAATCTGCATCCAGTAGTGAATTCCTGATTGCGAAGACAAAATTCAATGCTAGATGGAGACTTGTTGAACATCTGCTTTACAATATTAATCGTGCCTCTGCTGTGTCATTTAGTTCCAATTTCCTCAGCATTTTTAGCAAATTAGATCTATAGTGGAAGCTTTTATGCAAGCAGTAAACATATAGCATTATTAAATACTTTGCACAATTTTTGCTGTATTGCAATCAATGATAATTGTGCAATTTGTGTCATTTTCTACCATAACAAATTTACCTAAAATCACTAAATCTATTTAGAGGGCTGAAGGAATGCTGTGGAGGAGCTAATGGATTTAACGAGGTGCGATGAATCTGTGCTATTATCATAACTCTAAATTTACCAAATGCCATCTGAATTCTTTCTTATAATGCCAGCAAAAAATGACTTGAGAATGAGTTTACTGGTTAACTCTTTTTGGATTTCAGGTATTTGATAAATACAGGACCAGATCATCCCTATTGTGTAGGAAAAACTGGGGAGAGGGCCTAACGGGGAAGTTATCTCTACAAGTTTCCTCTTCTTCCCTTCTTTCTGTTGGGGCGGGAAGAAGAGGAGGAAGATTTGCCATGCTGTGAAACAGGTTTCAGGGCCTGTCATAACCAGGAGGGCTGACCAGCAGCCTGGTGGCTAAGGGTTAACCTAGCCAGGTATCTGGTCAGCCAATAGTAATGCAAGTAGGGATTTCCAACTGGGACAAAGGAATTTTTATCTTTTCCCTCCTTTGTCAGAGTCAGAGTGGTTTCTTCCAAATAACAGGAAGATGGGAAGGCCTGTTTCTCTCCCAAGGAAAGTCTTCTCACAATGTGTAAGTAGGACAAAGTTTAGATAGCCCGTCAGGTTTTATTGTGTTCTAGTTTGGGGATTCGGAACTGATGTCGGTGCTGTTAAAAGTGTTTTTTTTTCTCTTTTGTAACTAAGTTTTGAGCCTATGGGGGGCGGGGGCGGGTGTGTGTACCCCATGAGTATATCAATTAGTGGCTCTTATCATCTAGCCACCTCAAGTACGTTTGCAACAGTAGTTTTGTTTTGATAATAAAAGTTTGTTTTCTTTTTTCTTACTAACCTGTATTGGTTCATTTTTGTGTCCTGAGAGGTTTGTCGGTCTGACTAGGAGTCAGCTACCACAGACTGCAGCTTATGTTCTCTTTTCTTTTCAATCTCTCTGGGGAAAAGAGCTTGAGGTACCCCTGAGGCTTTAGAGAGGAGGTTTCCCAAGTGACCTCTTCCCTGGTTTTCTTGGAATACTTGGGTGGTGGCAGCGGATATTCCCCAAAGTCCAGGTATTAGGATTTGGGGGGCGGGGAGTTTTTTTGTACCAAAGCCTGTAGAGACAAGGTTTTGGGGTGCTCTTGCTGGCCCCCAAATCTGCATTTGTTGTGCCAGAGTGGGGAACAGCCTGGACAGGGCCTGTCCCCAAACACTCTGGAGCCTGATGTGCTACTGGAGACAGTCTCTTCAGGGACTCAGCTTCCCAGATGGACTCTGGGTAGGGTGCCATGAAACTCTTGTTGTTAACTCTTATGTTTTTTGGAAAACATAAAATAAAGCTGATCTCTTGTAAGCATCTTAAGCACTGAGAGTGAGATCCACAAGGCACTTAGGCATCCAGCTCCTTAATGTAGGCCCCAAGTCCCATTTTAAAAAGTTCCCCTATTTTAGTTCTGAGTTTGCACACTGCTGTTTCCTTTTGGGTACCTGGGCATCTATCTCCTGCCTAAGCCTTAGAGCAATCCAGGGCCAGGAAAAAGGTGTTTCAATGGTGGTACATTGGCTAGGATACAGACAGGACATGCCACCCTTCTAACTCTCAGCCCAGTGGCTAGAGTACTTAAGATCTGGAGTTAGGTTCTTGTGGATATGTGGACTCCTGGTTCTAGTCCCCTCTGTATCTGATGAGAGAAGATCTGCTATCTCTCTGGGTGGTGCCCTACTCTCTGAAGTAAACTAACGGGTTTTATTCAATCACTCTCGAGTCTAATTGGTCCAGAGGAAAAGTCAGAATGACTACAGCCTAGTGGTTAGGGCTTTCACATGGGTGATAGCAGATTCATGTTCATATCTCTACTGCTCATCAGGTAGAGGAGAGGGCTAGAAATGGGGATCTGCTGTGCTACTGGTGAGTTCATTGATCTAATGGCTAAAAGAGTGACCAGTCTCTTCCTTATCAGGTGAAACAAGTTCCCAGCTTTTTTGTCTAGAGGTAGGGCAGCTTCTGATTGGGGCATACATCCAATTTAGGCAGATGATTCAGGGGGTTCTTTTTAGAGGGGTTGGAGGAGTTGTAGCCCCTCAAATTTTGCACCAGAGATTGATTCACCCTAGCCCCAGATAGAGCTCCTAATAGTAACACAGCCTGAGTGTGATATGTGATGAATTCAGAAACTGGGAGCAACACATTCTTTGTGGAAGGGAGTTGGTTAATAAACAGAGGCAGAGTGAGTAAGATAACAAAAAGATTGTCATTAAACTAAGGACTATAAGCAGGGCTTGCCAAGCGGTGGCGAGCCCCGCTTGCCAGCTGCACGGAACCGCACGCTGTGCATGTGCAAACCGTGCTGCGCATGCACTGACCGCGCTGCGCAGCTGCGCCAGGCTAAAATCTGCTCGCCACGGGCGAGTAGATTACATTAATTGTCGAGCCCTGACTATAAGGGTACGTCTACACTAGCTCCCTAGTTCGAACTAGGGAGGCTAATGAGGGCGACCAAAATTGCTAATGAAGCACGGGATTTAAATATCCCGTGCTTGATTAGCATATTCCAGGCTGGTCGCCATTTTGGAAACTGACTAGCCCGAAGTAACTGCCCGCCTCTACACATGGCAGAGAAGCGGGATTCCGAGTAAACACCTTAGTTTGAATTAACTGTTACTCCTCGTGGAATGAGGTTTAACAGTTAATTCGAACTAAGGGGTTTATCTCGAATCCGCTTCTCTGCCACGTAGACGCCGGGCAGTTACTTCAGGCTAGTCAGTTTCCAAAATGGCGACGACGAATATGCTAATCAAGCACGGATATTTAAATCGCGCTTCATTAGCAATTTCAGTCGCCCTCATTAGCTTCCCTAGTCGTACTTAGGATCTCAAAGTATTGCCAGATACTCCAGTCAAAAGATAGAAAAAAAGGGTGGGAATAAATGGTGAAAATGTAGAGAAATAAACAATGATGTCCCTTGGGGTGTGTACTGGTACCAGTGTTCTTCAACACATTCATAAATAATCTGAAATAAAGGGTAAACAGTGAGCTATCTAAATTTGCGGATGATACAAATTTATTCAATATAGTTAATTCCAAAGCAGACTGCAGAGTTACAAAGGAATTTCACAAAACTGGATGAATGGGAAACAAAATGGCAGATGAAATTAAATGTTGATAAAAGTAGAGTAATGCACATAACAAAATATAATTCCAAATATACATACAAAATGATGGAGGTCTTCTTTAGCTGAACCCATCAATAAAGAGAGTCATTGTGGATATTTGTCTGAAAATATCTGCTCCATGACCAGTGACAATTAAAAAAAACCTAACAGAATTTTGGGCCTCGTTAGGAAAGGGATTGATAATAACATAGAAAATATATTGCCTCTCTCTGTATAAATCCATGGTACGCCCACATGTTGAATACTGTGGGCAAATTTGATCACTCCATCTCAAAAAAGATATATTAGATTTGGAAAAGGTACGGGAAGGGCAACAGAAATTATTAGGAGTACTGAACACATTCCATATGAGGAGAAATTAAAAAGACTGGACTTTTCAAAGAGATGATAAAGGGAGAGATATGACAGAAGTACATAAAATCATGAATGATTGGACGTTTTGAATAAGGAAGTGTTTATTTCTTCAAATAACACAATAACTAGCAGTCACTCAATGAAAATAATAGGCAACAGATTTAAAAGAAGAAGAAGAAAGTATTTTTCACAGTCAACCTGTAGAACTCTTTGCCAGAGGATGTTGTGAAGGAGAAGACTAAAACAGGGTTCAACAAAGAACTAAGTATGTCCATGGAGAATGTAGATCACTCCATGGCTATTAACATAGGCATGCACAGCACATTTCATTAGGGTTTGCACCCAAAGAATTTTTAAAAAATGTACTTTGACCCCCATTAGACACACCTGTGACCCCTGTTAACCACGCCCCTTACCCCCATTGGCCACACCTCTGGAGGTAACACTCTCAGGGCAAGATGGACACATGACCAGAAGTAAAAGGTGTCATGTGACCCCCCCCCTAAGGACTTTTCCCACCATCCTCCTACCAATAGGGATTAGTTTGGCCCCCACCAAACCCCCCTCATGCAACTATCCTGCAATTGCATTAACCCAATGTGTGTCACATTAACTCAGGGGCGGAGAGGCTGGGGGAAGTGTTCCCCTCTAAGAGTTTCCTCCCATGAGCAGAATGAATTTTGTGTTGTGCACCAGTACTGAGGTCATGTGGCTTGTTTGGATGTGCCACTGTGGCACCCAAGTTATTAATAAATATTGTATAAACCTCTACCTTTTCCCTCTGCTGCCATGTCTCCTCCCCTTGCTCCATCAGCTCCCCTGGTGCCTGCTGCACCCCAACCCCTCACCCTCCTCTGCTGTCCTGACTCCTGCCCTTCTCACTGACCTCAGCCTTCCTGAGACCTGCCCCCCTCCACCAGCCCTTCTCTCCCCACTGTGCCCATTCCTCCAGTAGCCCCACTCTGATCATGTGAGCTACCCCTCCTCATCCCCTCTCCTAACACCTCCTCTACACACCTGCCCTGCCTCTCTCCTCTGGTGCTGGTCCCTCCCCTGCAGGTGTCTGCCCTTCTGCTTCACCCCCAGAATCCCCTGGCACTTGCACCTTCCCTTACCCCTGCACCCTCCTGGTGCCTCCCCCTTCCCTCACTGCCCCGCCCCCTTTGCCCTCTTTTTCCTGATGCCCACCCCTCACCACCCTCTGCCCCCATTCCCCTCATGCCCCTGTGCCCTCACATGACTTGCTCCATCCCTGCCTTCCTCATGCCCACCCTTTCTTTCAAGCCTTCTCCCAGCACCTCCCCCCTCTAGCTCCCAATGCCCTTACCCTCTCCTCTCCCAGCATCACCCTGTCCCCCCTCCCACTGACACCTTCCCTCCTGCCCTTTTCCTCATTGTCTCCACTTGGCACCCTGGCATTTGTGTCTCCTCTATCCTGTCCCTTGGTGCCTTCCCCTTTCTTCTCCTGACCTGCCCCCCTCCCCTCAGCACAAGCCCCTTCCTCTCCTACCCCTTCCTCTTATTTTTCCCTCTTCCCCTCCTCTCCCCTCCCCTCGCTTACCTTCGGCTTCTGCCTTCCAGTTTGCGGGGCTGGAGTCAGAGCTGGCTCAAGCTACAGGCTGGCCAGGCCCTAGCCCAGGGTGCCTCAGGGGCTCCACGCGGTGCTGCCGGGCCGGGCGGGGGCGCCCCCGGGGTGCCGCGTGGTGCTGCCGGGCCGGGCGGAGGCGCCTCAGGGGCGCCGCATGGTGCTGCCGGGCTGGGAAGGGGCGCCCCCGGGTGCACCCCCGGGTGCATAAGGGGCGCTGCATGGTGCTGCCGGGCCGGCCGGGGCGAGGCCCGGGGCGCAAAAATGGCTCGGGTCGGTGTCTGTAGTCAGGCCCCAGCTGCTTCTGGAGCTGGGCTGCGCGGTTTTAAAGTCCCGGGCTGTGACCTCACACCACACCCGGGCGTCTCCCCTCTCACCTGTTGCACAGTGTTTGAGCATGCCGCGCATGCGCTCTCTCTGCCCCACAGTGCCCCGTAGATAGCCGGGGGGAATTTAAAGTGAGAGGCTGCGGTGCCCCATCACAAATCCTCCTCCTCCAGCAGCCGCTAGCTGGCTCGAGACATTAGGGTGTGCCTGGGCACACCCGGCACACCCCGTGCGCACACCTATGGCTATTAGCCAATGTGGGCAGAAATCCAACACCACATTATAGTGTTTGACAGAAGCTGAGTATGGGTGATGGAATGAATCACTCAATGATTGCCTGTTGTCTTCATTCCCTCTGGCATTTGTTACTGTCAGGAGATAGGATAATAGGTTAGATGTGTCTTTGGTCTGACCCAGTATGGCTATTCTGATGTTCTTACATAGAACCCAGATGTATTTACCCCTATTGTAACCCACTAGACTCCCCTCCCCTCCCAGAGCTGAGACAGTCTCTCTCAACAGAGTTAGTAACAACGTAAGAATACATATTAAAATTTTAAAATTAACAGTATCAATTAAGTGACATTTTTAGGTGGCAAATCTGAGGAACTGTCCTGGAATGGGGCAATATTTGTGCACTGAGCCCTGAGCCTCTGACTGGGTGAGGATGACTAATCACCTGTGAATCTGTGCTGCGATACAGCTTAGAGGGAACACTGGTGGAGAGTTGCTCTGTTCGGACCAGGTCAGGTGGGTGTTAATGGAAAGTAGGAAACCATCCACCCGGGTGACCTACAGGGCCAAATGGAAATGGTTCTTGATCTGGGCCACCCAAAGGGGAGTGGAACCCCTCCAGGCGCCTATCCTGCTAATCCTAGACTTCCTTCTTGAGCTTAGACAGCAGGGTTTATCCACCTCCTTGGTAAGGCTTATTCATCAACCCTATAGTTAAACATTTCCTAAAAGGTCTGGAGAGGCTCTACCCCCAGGTCAGACAGCCTGTTTCTCAGTGGGATCTAAATTTAGTGTACGCGGTGCATGCATGCCTAGGTGGAATGGAGATAAGCAACACATCTCAAAGAACAACAGTTACAAGGTAAGTAACAGTTTTTTATTTTAGTGGTTAACAGTTAAAGATCAGATAAAGAAGCTAATTTAGCTGGCTGATGTCTATCTGCACTGAGCTGAATTACAACTCCAAAATATGCTTTTTTCCTTCCTGCAAATACAAGTATTTGTGCAAAAATATATCATCCATGTTGTTCATGGGTCTTGCAAGATTTTAAAATGTCATGGCTATATGGGGTTACTGTTCTACAATCAAAATGCTAAGTGAGTACAGCTAATTCAGCAATTCAGATTCAATAGACGCCTCCAATAATAACATCTGCTACAGTGGGAGTCTGTTTGTAATGAACTGCTTGAGTCTCTAATGAAACAGAAAACAATTATGATAATGAATTTTACCCCTTTCATTTTTGGAGGCAAATTTTTCATAAAAATATGGTTCTTCTACAGGTATGCTAAAACAATAGGTTAGTTGGTGATTATTTTTCTGATCATACACTATATGCAGTGTCCTTCACAAGGGGGACTAGCAGGAGCACAGCCCCCACCATAATCATTAGGGGCCTAGGACTCCTCTGGCCTGGGGCTGCAGCATGGGAGGGAGAATGAGCTCCTCCCACACCTGGGGCTGACACAGGAGTTGACTGTTCCTCCCACCCTGGAGCTGTGGTGTGGGAGGGAGAGAGAGCGTCTCACACCTGGGGGTTACTATGGAAACTGACTGGTCCTGCAGCCCTGATGCCTTGGTGAGAAAGGTAAGAGAGAGAGAGCACTCTTTTCGGTCCCAGGACTAAAATGGGAGCTGATAGTTTCTCTGGCCCTAGGCCTTGGCAGAGGCACAGAACGTTTCCCTCCAAAAGAGATCATATTTAAATTCCTGCAATGACCCTGACTACGTGTGGTGCATTACTGAGATTGTCTTAGAGTTACTTCTTACTAGGGCAAATTTGTCCCAAATGTAACTATAGTTACACCGGGGTAACTTGGCCATTCTGTTTATGGCCATTTTATACCTTAAAAATGTGGACAGGACTTCAGAAATCCTACTCATAGTAATCCTGATTCAGCAAAGCACTGAAGTTATGTGCTTAAGTGTTTTGCTGAATTGGGAACTTAGCATCTATAGGTTTAATCCGATATAAGTATATACAGTAGGCGTGCTTAACTTATAACTGCCATGGGTGAACAGCCGAGCCATTTACGATACATTAATATCTCAAATGCTTTTGTGACCAGATGCTTAATATTCAAAAGAAAATGAGTTAGTAGATGTTAAAAAGAAATCTGCTCACTTAGGCAGAATAAAACAAGTCCTGGAAGTAATCAGGGACTACTTGAGTGTCTGTAAGAATTCATCAAGGAAGCATTTTTGCCTAATGATCCAACCATGCCCATAAATTATTTGAGCAATGTCGTTTCAGCTAGTTTTTGTTTCAACTATAGGAAGAAAAAAAGAGATGTGATTTGGCAAGAAGAGGAAAAATAATCTCACCTAGAAGTTTATTTGTGTTTAAAGTTGGAAAATAACCATACATTTAATTTTTAAAAAATGTGTGAATTGCCTTCCAATGGGATCTCTCACTGTCTTCTCAGTAGCATGTTCATGGCTGTGATGTTTTTCTCTGGAAGCCAGAAGACAGTTTTGTCTTATAAAAAGTTAACAGGAAGGGTCCATCCAATAATTCATGCCTGTGACTCAAAAGATCCACCGAAACTTTAGAGGAAAGTTGTTTCTTATGACAAACCCAACTTAGAACTATCCTCAACTGTTCTGCAACTGTATAATATTTTTTTATTGAAGCAAATATTAATTTCTGTATTATGCAGTGTTGGGGTAGCCATATTGGTCCCAAGATATTACAGAGACAAAGTGGGTGAGATATTATCTTTTATTGGATCAACTTCTGCTGATGAGAGAGACATGCTTTTGTGCTTAAACTGTGTAAACTTGAAAGTTTGTCCCTTTCACCAACAGAAGTTAATCCAATAAAAGATATTATCTCACCCACCTTGTCTCTAATTTTTGTATTGAAATTTTTGACAGATTTGGATTAATTTGGTCAAGAAACTTTTACTCTTAAAAATAAGCTTTGATGCTATGAATGGCTGGCAACATTTTGATAGTGGATTGCAGTAAATCATTGCTGAGATGAGGACACATAAGGTTCCAAAGTGAGTGTAAGAGACACATCATGAGACAAGTTCTGATCCCACTGAGAATTTAGCAGTAGGATCATAAGCACTGAATGCAAAGGGGCTATTCTTATTTCCATGGTATTATGCACAATTTTATATTTGATTGGTCCTTATACACATTGAGGGTCTTCCAGAGATACCTAATATAAATGCATTTTAGGGAAATAGCTATGTGCAAGGGCCACGACCTAGGAAAGATGAGGATCCAGAAATAGATGTTGATGAGATCAAAGGGCATTATTGAAAATTGAGAGAGTTCAACTTGATCCTGTAAACAACAAACTACCAACTCAGCATATTAGGTTTCAGGGTTTGTAGTTAGACTCACTAATGGACAAAAGGGCCATTAGGGCTTGATAACTAGTATGGAAAGATAGATGTGACGTTTTCTGTAACGCAAGCCCTGTAGCTAATCAGACAGAAACTGAGAAGCTGTGGTGGACTGTTTTTGTGGCAAAAATAAATAAGAGGTAGGAGAAGATCCTTGTCTTGAGTAATATAAAATGCTAGATGTGATTCGGTGCATTTTAGAAAATTATCTGCAGGGTATTTAACTAGACATCTGTAGTAGAATTAATTGCCAGTGGCAAATTATGTTCTCTTAAATGATCAACAAATATTATGCACCACAACCACAGAACCCAAGTGCTCTGGTTCATTCTCCATCAGAAATACATACAAAATATATTCAGTGTACTTAAACCCATCATAGTTTACCAGAAATAGGTGCATTCATATTACATACAAAACTGCACACATTTTTTGCAGCAGTAACCATTTTAAATAAGATTATTTTACATTAATTCCTAGAAAAATCTCTTACCAATGACTCCCCTGCTGTTTTCCTTACTTCATTTTTCTTTCCCTTCTTCCATTAGTGCATTTTTATGTATCTTTTCCAAGTTATATGAAAAGAGAAATTCAGTATTATAGTTGGTATTTTACCTTAGTTATTCTCTTTTGATCTGCTGGGGTTCCAGTGAGACATTGGCTCTGAAAAGTACTGGACAGTGGACTGCAGCATCAAAGTGGTAGAACTTATTTATAATTATATAATTGAGGTTATAATTTCATGAAACTTTTCTGTTTTATAAACATACAGGCTGTGTCTACATTGGCACCCCTTTCCGGAAAAGGGATGCTAATGAGACACTTCGGAATAGCAAATCCGTGGGGGATTTAAATATCCCCAGCGGCATTTGCATGAACATAACTGCGCTTTTTCCGGCTCGGGGTTTTGCGGAGAAAAGCGCCAGTCTAAACGCGATCTTGCGGAAAATAAACCCTTTTCAAGATCTCTTATTCCTACTTGAAAGGAATACACAAGTAAACTTGTGTAAACAAGTTTACACAAGTAAACTTGAAAGTAGGAATAAGAGATCTTGCGGAAAAGGGTTTATTTTCCGCAAGATCGCGTCTAAACTGGCGCTTTCTCGGCAAAACCGAGCAGCGACAGTTATGTTCATGCAAATGCCGCGATATTTAAATCCCCCAATTTGCAATTCCGAAGTGTCTCATTAGCATCCCTTTTCCGGAAAGGGGTGCCAATGTAGATACAGCCACATGGTACATTATCAGAATATCTGAGCATCTTACAATCTCTAATGTATTTATCTTCACAACACTCTTGTGAGGTAGAGACGTACTAATTATCTGAGTTTTATTGATGAGGAACTGAGAAACAGGCTAACTAGGCCCAGATTTTTTAAAAAATGTATGTAGATATTGTTCTGCTTAGAGTCATAAAACCTAACTGATTAAGATGCCTAAACCTCATATTCAGAAAGCAATGTAGGCACGTAGGGAGCTGATTTATAAAGGGATTTAAGCACCTAAACGGGCAGATAGGCACTAAAGTCCACAATATAGGTGCTACTGATATTACAGCTGCAGGTGAGGGTACTTATACCTCTGTGCTTAAATTCTCTAGGTACCTATGTAGCCCAACCACAAAATGTGGCTGCAATTTTTTTCCTTTTTCTCCTCCAGGATTTGGGTCCTGGACTTCTATGAAGTCACCAGGTACCTCCACACAAGTAAACCCATCTTTGTGCAGGGAAGCCTGTGTCTTGGAAAATATTCAGCACCCAATCTCACACAAAGGAGTGTCAGCCAGAACACACACAAATAAAATAGCTATCAAAATTCCCTGAATAATGAAATCATATGCAGTGTATTATTAGAAATGGGAAACTCAAAATAGGGGTTAGTGGAAAAAAGAATCAAGATAATAAAGACAAAATTTACAAAACATAAACTATATCCCCCCCAAATTTTTAGACAACAAGTACCACCCTTCTCCTTCCTAGCACCCACGAATCCAAATAAGCTCAGTGCAGTGCTGAAATCAGAGGCTATTTTAAAACACAGTATCAAAATAAACAAACGAGGGTGTTTTTACAAAGTAAGATCATCCTTGTGACTCTGTGGTTTGGGGTTCCATTGTGCATTCAGGCTGGATGTTGGTTGCCTGATCTTGAGTCTCTCCTCAACCTGCTGGGTTTCTGGTCTATGATGAGATGACACTGTCCAGTGTCCCAGAAATCCCCAAACAACTGAAAGTTTTCCCTTGCATAGGAAACTGGAGAGTAAAAGTGTTCTCTCCCGCTGTGTAGCACCTTTCCCTATTGCACTCCAAATATCAGGACTGGGCAAGATACAGCCCAGGGTCTGGATCCAGCCCACCTAATACTTTGATCTGGCCCTAAGACAGCATCTGGTCACTTTCTATTTATATGTATCCTGCTGCCCGTGCCACTGAATTTCCAGGCAGGCTCAGGCAGCAGGATCCCATTTAAATGGCTCATAGTTGCCAGTCGTGGCCATGTGCCCACCTCCCTGCCCTTTCTGCCAAGGCCCTGCCCTCCACCATGCACAAATTCCCTTCACCACAGGGAGGAGGGCAGTTGTGTGTGTGCATGGTTCAAGCCTCCCCAACCCCAGAGCACCAGGGGGGAGGAAGATGCGCAGCCCGAGCCTCGCTGGCCCCAAGAGCACCCGGGAGGGTAAGCACTATGTAGCCCAAGCCTTACTGGCCCCGGACCCCTGGAGAGGGTAGGAGCACATGGCCTGAGCCTCACCGGCCCCGGTGCACGAGGGAGAGAGAAGGCCCCGGAGCACTGGGAAGAGAGGAGCGTGCGTGGCTCCAGCCTCCCTGACCCTGGAGCATGGGGAGGGCAGGTGCTGGGGTCAGTAACACTCTACCCCTAGAATGCCTACAGTAGGTGTTCTGGGGATGGAGTGTGGGCGGGACCAGACTGGTGGTTTGGGATAGGGATGTAAGCGACTAGTTGACTATCCAATATGCATAAGCTTATTGGATAGTTGACTAATGATGCGACTAGTCGCTTCCCCCCTCTTGCTGCCTCTATCAGAGAGAGGTAGCAAGGGGGAGGGAGTAGGATCCAGTGCTGGGGGGAGCCAGCTTAAAAGCCGGTTCCCCCCAGCACTGTGTCCACGGGGGGCAGGGGAGGTAGAGGCACAGCAGGAAATGGCGTGAGCAGGAACTGAGCAGGAACTGAAGCCGGTTCCCCCCAGCACTGTGTCCGCGGGGGGCAGGGGAGGTAGAGGCACAGCAGGAAATGGCGTGAGCAGGAACTCACGCTGGTTCTGCAGTGATTCTGCTTTTGAAATGTACAAGAGCCCCGATGGGGCTCTTGTACATTTCAAAAGCTAAGGCGCTGCTGCGAGCGCGGGGTCAGCGAGGAGTCTCTTGCTGGTCCTGCACTCCCTGTGGAGCTTCTGCTTTTGAACTGTAGCAGGAGCCTGGTAGGGCTCCTGCTACAGTTCAAAGGCGGAGGTACCCTTATCGACTAATCAAATAGTCAATGGAATGAAGTAGTGGCAGGACTGGAAGCCATGAGCTGTTTGCTGTATTTTTAATTCAAAGCCTCTGGCCCCAGAAAACTCTGTGGGGAAGTTCTATAGGAAACTATACTTACTATCGGTGTCTTCAACAACCAGTTCTTCAGCAGTGTCTGAACATGCTAAAACAGGGAACAGTGCAAAATACAGACTGAACTTTATAAATGCGTAGGTTTGGTTATTTTTCTTCAGTGTCACAGGGGTCAGCTTTCTATCAATCTGCAATTTTATGTTTTCTCTGAAATCCAAAATTCCTCTTTTGTATCTGCTAGCCAGTTGCAGGGTCTGATCTCTAATTCAGTTGTCATTGTGGGCCTCATTAGATTATGTGCTTTTTCTTTCAGCATCCATTCCTGTTTTATAAGCCTCCTTTAGCTGCTCTTGGTTGATTAGCACATTGGAGCCATGTCTCAAGGTACGCTCCATCAGCTGGCACAAATCCACTGTCTAGCTTCTCCTTTAAACAGTAAGTAATTTGGAGGCTATCCAATATACTCATTTTTTGTACAGTTACAGACATGCACTAGAAACCTGATGTGCTGACTCCATTTGGGTTTTTGATTGAGTCTTAAAGTGCCCAACATGTTTTAAAGTGTTCTGTTAAATCTTTCCAGCTGATTGGAAAGATCTCTTTGGGGATGGAATGGCATGATTCTGGATTTCCTCACAACCACTATTTACAATAGTCCATTAATAAACTGACTCAAAGTCTCCTTCTTAATGTGAATGGATTCTGTGAGGCAGTCCATAGTGTAAAAAAAAGAACTTGCCCACAAAACTTTAGAGACAGTAATGGATTGTTGTTTCCTGGTGGGGAAAGCCCAACATATCAGATGAAATTATCTGTTACCACGAACATGTTTCTAATGTTCTTAGTATCACTCTCCAAAATTACAAGGTTCATGAATACAATATCAAAAGGGTCCATAACTGGTGATATTAATCACAGGGTCAGATTTTCTTGGCAATGTCTTCTTCTGTATACATCTACAACAAGTTTTTCAATGTTTTCCCATGTCACTAGCCACATGTGGCCAATAAAACTGGCATTTCACTAAGTCAAGTGTCTCATTCACTTCCAAGTGTCCCTTCATGGCACTTAACCAGAAATGTTATCAGTTCTTCAGGGCTGCTAACAGGGGTGTTGGAACAGTTTTTATAGTGGGGATGCTGTGAGCCATTGAACCAAACTGTAAATCCTATATATGATGAAAACCTCTTCAAGTCAGGTGTGCTGCAGCACCCCTTGTTGGAGTACCTATGGCTTTTTCATTATTTAATTTAATGGCACACAGAGTAAAAATATAACCCTTTGGTTACTCAATCAATATGCGTTCCGCCATGAACTGTCTAGAATCATAGAATCATAGAACCATAGAGCTGGAAGAGACCTCAGAAGGTCATCAAGTCCAGCCTCCTGCCCCAGGCAGGACCAATCCTAACTAAATCAACCCAGCCAGGGCTTTGTCAAGCCGAGACTTAAAAATCTCTAGGGATGGAGACTCCACTACTTCCCTAGATAACCCATTCCAGTGCTTCACCACCCTCCTAGTGAAATAGTTTTTCCTAATATCCAACCTGGACCTCTCCCGCCACAACTTGAGACCATTGTTCCTTGTTCTGCCATCCGTCACTACTGAGAACAGCCTTTCTCCAGCCTCTTTGGAAGCTCCCTTCAGGAAGTTGAAGGCTGCTATCAAATCCCCCCTCACTCTTCTCTTCTGCAGACTAAACAGACCCAACTCCCTCAGTTGGGGAGTTGCCCATCCCTCAGTCTAACTCAGGGGTGGGCAAAAGGGCCTCCACGGGCCAGATCTGGCCCGTCAAGTGGGTTGATCTGGCCTGCGGAGGCCCTGCTGCTCCTCCACCCCAATGGCCAATGGGGGGAGTGTACAAAGTTTCCTCTGCTCTACTCCTGCCCTATGAGGAGCATGTGGCACTTAGAAGTGCTGCGTGATCCTGGCAGGGTGGGAGAAGACCTCATGTGCTTCCCTCCCAAGACCTGTTTGGCCTGGGGGGTGAGGGAGCACAGGAAGTCTCTTCCCACTGCCAGGGGCATGGGTGCTTTGCAGGATGGGGAGGTGGGGCAAAGGGTCTCCCCCACCCCCAGACCAATCATGGTCTGTGGGTGGGGAAGTTTGAAGCATCCTGGCCCTGCCCCTTCTGCCTGAGGCCTCACCCCTTCCGGTTAGACCCCCTGGTCTAACTGAAATAAATCCACTGATCATGTACATCACATACATGTATGTAGCCTTTGTTGTTAATGGTGTGTGAGGTGTTATGGTGACTGATCATTAGCATTAGGGATGTTGAGCTGTAGATTAATTTTACCATGCAGTATGTTGCAGATCATTATGCTAGATTTTTTTACACACTAATGAGGAGTCCAGGTTACTATATGATTTTATTTGTTTCAGGGAAAAGAATAGGATGCTTCTGCATAATCTTACTTTAATCATGCTTTTGGAGGGAAGGTATTACTACACATTTCTCTCATTTCCTGGAGGTTTTGGAATATTATAATTTAAGTGGCTCACTATAATACAGTCATTTTATAAGATAAGGTGGTAAATAATAGCTAGTGATTTTTCAGTACAATTTTATTGATCAATCACCATTTATAGTAATTTGATTGCTGTAGTAATTTATAACTAATTGGAAAGATAATAGTTTTCATGGGAAAAAAGGAGACTGGCAAAATAAAAGAGCAGAGAAAAATTGGTAAAATACAAGAGGAGAGAAAAGCCTTTTTTCATGTAAAACTAATTATATTGTTAGCTAAGAAATAAGCACCAAACTACCATGTTATTTTAACTATCCCTATATTTCATCTCTAAAACAACCAAAGAACACAACCATTCCAGTTCAGTTTCAATCTGCAATATATGTAGAAAGGCACATACATGTCTGGTCACCCAGTTAATATGTTAGAAAAATATAGTTGCTGAGCATAATATTTAAGTCTGGTCTGTGTGTTCTCCTCACAATCAGTATTGTGCTGTATATGTTAAAGGAATACAGGTGGTAGATAAACAGAAGCATACATATTATAAACTGATTACACACCATTTCTTACATGTCTCTGATTTCTGCTTAAATCAGATACTGAGTCGCATAGTCCCTGACTTAACCTCATTAAAGTCAAAGGAACTCGGAGTGAATTTGGTCCCTAATATCTTTTACTATCCATGACATTCCTTTTATGCTAGAGTTGAATTTTGCATTGAGGTAAAATATTTTGGGCCTGATTATTCAGTTCTTCACTCCAAACTCTTACTGGGCCAGATTCAGTACTGGTGTAAATGGTGATCATAGAAGATTAGGGCTGGAAGAGACCTCAGGACATCATCTAATCCAACCCCCTGCTCAAAGCAGGACCAACCCCTATTAAATCCTCCCAGCCAGGGTTTTTTCAAGCCTGGCCTTAGAAACCTCTAAGGATAGAGATTCCTTCCCCTGCCTAGTTAACCTATCCCAGCACTTCATCACCCTCCTACTGAAATAGTTTTTCCTAATATCCCAACCTAGATTTCCCCCCACTGCACCTTGAGACCATTGCTCCTTGTCCTGTCATCTGCCACCACTGAAAACAGCCTATTTTCCTCTCATTTTTCTCTTCTGCAGACTAAATAAACGCAGTTCCCTCAGCCTTTCCTAATAAGTCATGTTCCCTAGCTCTCTAATCATTTTCATGGCTGGTCTCTCTCCAATTTATGTTATATATTGGTAATAACCACTCCTTACTTAAGGGTGAAACTAGTTGTTCATTAGAAACTAGATTTGCAATCTCCCTCCCTCTGTTGCTTCCACAAAAGAAACCATATTTGCTCTGAAGTTCCTTATTCTACATTTCTTCTTGGGCTAAAATGTCTAGCAACTTAATTAAAATTATGATATAACATTTCATGCATTTGTGTGACTTACTGTGATTCAGTATAAAGAAAAAGCATAATTGGCAGAATTACTATTTAATTTAATTTAATTTATCTTCTTCAATATATTACATCGTGTCAATCCCAATCTAGTGTATGGTTTTAAGGGATTATAGGTGAGATGCTGCCAAGCCTGCACTGAAGTAAAGAGGCTCTACATGGGTCCTGAGGTCTTCTTCCAGGATTGGTGCTCAATACTTAAAAATCCAAATTTGGAATCCAATGGCAAACATCAAGCAATCTGGCTTGCGATACATTCATGATTCCATAATGATTTTCAAATCTGTTCTAAAGCAGAAACAGACTACAACCTGACTGGGGAATCTGCATATAGATTATTTTAAAGCATGAGGCACTATTTGTACATTACGGTTACAATATGCAAAAAACCCCATTGTTTTCTTGAAGTGGAGCATGCATGAAATATTTGAATGCAGTATTTCTGAAAGTTACCAAAGTCAAGGTGGCGAGAAAAGGCTACAAAAGCTATCAGCAGATTTAACTGCACTAAAGATCCCTGGTGGGTATAAATAACACAAATTTGAAAATGTGGCGGTAATACTTCTGGAGGCATGATCAACACAATTTGCTGGATTGCCTGATTTTCTTTGAACAATGAAAAAACACCTGCCGTTTGTTAAAAGCCATCATGATATCAACGGTACTGAGAAAAATTAGAACTTTTAACATCTGCACATATTCCTATAACTTTATAGTACATAGCCCTATTCGTTTAACACAACTTGTACAGAAAAAGCTAATGATACTAGGCAATCTGATGCACTCTCCCTTTTTTGCATAAGGAATGGCAAATAGCCCTTTTTCAGTTAAACTCAACTGCACTGAGGGACAAATGCTCTTAGTCTGTTTTTAGATCTCTGATAAGCTTTTCTTTATGGGGTTCTCTTTTTATTATTATTTTTTCTTATTGTTAGTAACATGTTAATTTTGAGTATAAACTCACTCGGGAATCTGCGTGCAGATTTTTTCATTTTAAAACAAAAAGAGAAAAATCCAGCCAGACATTTATTAGATTTTGAAGGCCAGGTTTTGATATCCATACTCATCATGAGTAGTGCTCTATTTCAGTAGTGGCAACCATACTACTCAGAGTAGTGTGCTATTCATCATATGAATAAAGGTATCAGAATCTGGCCCCTGTTAAATAATACAATCAACATGCTTTTCATACACCAAGAGCTTCTCTACATTAAAGTGTTCAAAACAGAAGAATATAATGAGAAAAAGAGAAATTATTCGAATGAATAAACTGCCCTGTTGTTCAAGCACTGGGATGCTTTTAGTTTTTTGTAGCAGTTACTTTCAGTAACCTGTCTCATTCAGCATTCAATACCTGATCATGTATTCAGATTCCTTTCTGCTCTTCTTGACTGTAAGGGTACTGTTGCAGGGCCGAATGATGGACGAAGCTGGATGGAATGGTAAGAGGCGATTTATTCGGTTACAGCATCCAGACCGCTCATTTCCCTTCGCCTCGTGACCAACGAAGTGAGCCCTGAGTTATGGTTACAGCATCTTTTAACCCTACCCTTCTCTTGGTACCCGTCCTATCCCTTTCTTTCCGAATCATCCTTTTGTTTCCTAATATGGTGAGGATTTTGACAAAAATAGCATCTTTTCCCACTAAAAATATTATGCAGTAAGCTGTTATATATAGAAGTTCAAATAAGAAGTGAACGTCAGTTGCTCTCTTTGATGCCATTCACTTGAATCTGCACATGAGAAATCTGAATGAAAATTATTAAAGTGAGGTGAAAGCATGTCATTTAACAAGTTTAACTCTCTGATTCAGAAAGGTACTTAAGAGTGTCCTGAAATTCAAATATGCAAGTAGTCCCATTAAAGCCAAAGGCATATGCTCAAGTACATTCCTGAATCAGGTTCTAAGTCTGGATCTTGTGCACAAGCAACTCAGTCGCAAATCTGCCATGGATATTGGTGAAAGAAGGATCTGGTCCTTAAACCTGATCTGTATGATTCATTATATGTTCAATTATATTTTTTTCAACTAGACTCTGTTGCATAAAAGCCTCCGCCTGAACTATTACCTGATTTACACACAATTTTTCCGGAAATGCATGAAACTGTAAGGTCCTGCCAACACATGACTTAGGATATGTCTACACTGCAAAGTTAATTCAAAATAACAGCCGTTATTTCGAATTAACTTTAATAGCGTCTATACATGCAAACCGCTATTTTGAAATTAATTCGAAATAGCGGAGCACTTAATTCGAATTTGGTAAACCTCATTCTACAAGCAGTAACACCAAATTCGAAATAGCTATTTCGAATTAAGTGCTGTGTAGACACTTAATTCAAAATAGGGGGCTTCCAGCCCTTCCCAGGGTGCCCTGGTGGCCACTCTGGGCACAACCAGGAAAACTTACTCTCCTCTCCGCCAGCCCCGGAGCCATTAAAGGGGTAGACTCTCACCACAGTGCCTGTGCTAGCTCCAAGCCTGCCAGTCCAGAGCCAGCAGTGGCCACCGGGACCCCTGACCCAGAGGTCCCAAAACATGAGCCAGCAAGCCACTGGCAGCCAGCCCTCCACCGCTCCCCAGGAGCAGTCTGCCAGCTCCCAGGAGCCTGACAGGAGCTGGAGAAGGCGGGCGCCTTCCTGGTCCAGGGTGGAGATCATGGACCTTATTCAGGTTTGGGGGGGATGCCCCCAACATCCATGATCTCTGCACTAGATGGAGGAACGCGGCCGTCTATGGCAGGATAGCTGCCAGCCTGGCCACCAAAGGCCACATGTGAACCCAGGAGCAGGTTTGCATGAAAATCAAATTGGTCCAGAGAGACCCCCAACCCTGGGTCCTGAGCTTCCCCTTCCCTTTCTTCCCCTTGCTTCCCCCTTCCAGCTCCCTCCACCCAGGTTTCCCCCTCTCCTCTCCCACCTTCTCTCTTCCCCTCTCCCACCTCCTTTTCCTAGTCTCCCCAGAGGTTCATCGCCCCGCCCAGTTTTGTTCAATAAACCCAGTTTCTATTTTTGAACATACATGTCTTTTATTTGACATCAGGAAGGGGGGCTAGAGAGGGGTAAGTGGAAGGACGTGAGGGAGGAATGGGGCATGAGCCCCCGGTGGGGAGGACCAGGGTGGCTCTGAGGGCTCTGAGGGGTGGAGGCTCTCCCTCAGGGCCTCCTGGATCCTGACAGCCCCCCGATGGACCCCCCGGATGGCAGCCTGCAGCAAGTGCGGCCGGGCTGATGGCAACAACTCCACGAGATGCACCGGCGTGCCCAGGGGCAGCTCTGGCTCCATGTGGCCAAGTGCTGTGGTGTCCCAAGTGCGGGCACTCAGGGCACTGCAAGACAGGACTGCTTTGCTGTCCCTCATCGAGGTAGACAAGCAAGCGGGGAACCCTGAGAACTGTCTGTCCGGGGTGGGGGTAGGGTCCATTTAAGCACGGAGCTCAGTTAGCCTCAGGCAGCAGCCCCCCACACTAAGTCATAACCTGATGCCCTGCCGGCACTGGTTCCGGCCAGCCTTAACTTCGGTTCAGGGTCCGCTCAGTGTGGACTGCTATTTTGAAATAGCAAAATGCTATAACTTCGAAATAGTTTTTGTGTGTAGATGCGTTAATTTGAATTAGCTTAATTCAAATTAACTATTTCGAATTAAGTTAATTCGAAATAGCGCTGCAGTGTAGACATACCCTTATAGAATGACAAAACCTGCTGCTGACTGCATTGCTGTGAGCACTGTTTAAGGGGGGCAGTTATCTTCTAAGTCTCAGTCAGATGCTGTGTGTTGGAAGGTATCTTTGTAACTATTGAGCTTTGAAGTGTTGTACTTGTTTCTTTGTAACTTTCAGCTACCTTGCCTTTTAAATTATGCTCCATGTTGTAAGATTGTTGAGCTTTGCAACTTTGTAACTCTCAGCCACTTGGCTTTATAAGTTCAGAAACCTATTGTAAGCTTGGTGATCGTTGAGCCTTGCAACTTTGTAATCTTTAGCGGAGTAGCCGAGTTAGTCTGTAACAGGAAAAACTTTAAAAACAACAAATAGTCTAGTAGCACTTTAAAGACTAACAAAACATGTAGATGGACAAAAATAGCATCTTTTCCCACTGAAAATATTATGCACTAAGCAAACTAATGGTTCTTATCAGCCTCTTGTAACTAT
Source organism: Rafetus swinhoei (assembly GCA_019425775.1). Taxonomy (NCBI): domain Eukaryota; kingdom Metazoa; phylum Chordata; order Testudines; family Trionychidae; genus Rafetus; species Rafetus swinhoei. The sequence goes on from CM033437.1 coordinate 314,628,620, forward strand.
TTACTCTTTGAGATGTTACTAGACCAGGGGTGGCCAACCTACGGCTCGCGAGCCGCATGCGGCTCTTCACCCCTGAAAGTGCAGCTCACGAAGCCTCCCCGCAGCTTGTGAAGCTGCCCCATGCGCCCCTACAAACAGCCCCCAGCTCCCTGTGCTCACTGGGTGCAGGGGAGCCAACTGGCGTGGCAAAATGGCATCGGCAATATGGCGTCGGCCGGCAGGAGCCTGATGTGGCCAAAAAGCCTAACCTGTGGGGTTTTTTTTCTGAACAACTCTGGCTGGTGGGGAGCGCTACCTTTTTTGTTTTGGCTCAACAACTCTGTCTGGTGGGGAGAGCTTCCTTTTTTTTTCTCGACAATTCTGGTACAGCTCTTCACATTTTTTCCGCCACTGTTTCGGCTCTCTTCGTTTCAAGGGTTGGCCACTCCTGTACTTGACTATTTGTTGTTTTTTAAGTTTTTCCTGTTACAGACTCACTTGGGTATCCCTCTGAAGCTTATCTACTCACTGTCTTTTTTTCTTCCTCCCCTTTTTTTCCCTTCTCTCCCCCTTCTTTCCCTTATTTATTCTTGGATCTGGACTTCCAACACTCCAGTCATCTGAAGAAGTGGACTGTGCCCACGAAAGCTCATGATACCATCTCCATGTTTTGTTAGTCTTTAAAGTGCTTCTAGACTATTTGGGGTTTTTTTTGTAATCTTTGTACCTCTCAGCCACTTTGCTTGTAACTTGCCCTAAGCTTCATTCCACCTTGTGATAAGAATGTGTGTGATTGGAGCATGTGTGGGGTGAGGAAAACAGCAAAGCTAAACTGTGGAGCCAGGAGCCAAGTGGTGACTAATTAACGACACAAAGCTGCCCTAAGCAAACAAAGGACCCGGACTGAGGGAGGTCTGGGCATGCTCTTTGGTGACCAACATGGGGGAAGGACCCCTGAATGAGTGACAGGAGCTGCCCACTTCCAATTAAAGGAGAGAGCACGGGGCAGAAGCCCTCTTTTCTGACCAGCTCCCTGGCCTGGATCCATGGCTAGAGGCAAACCTCGGGAGGGAATATGCCTTGGCTTGCTCTGCAACCCTTTGCCTGTGTAAGTGTGTGAATGCCTGAGGGCATGAATGAATGCGTGTGTGTGTGTGTGTGTGAATGGACTAATAAATGTGTGTGTTTGTGTGGGTGAGAGAGATAGCTCAATCCCCTTCAGTTTAACCCTAGAGTGGCATTCACTGACAGCTCAATCCCCTTGAGTTTAACCCGGTAGTGTTTTGTTAATTCCTTATTTAATAAATCCATATGAGTGTAACCCTGGGGTGGTCTCCAGTGAAATTTGGGGAAACAGACTCCACATTTCTCTTAGGGGAATTATTCTGTGCCACTGCATGTACAGAAATGAATGTGTTGTGTGAAGAATTTCCTTTTTCTCCCCCGCTCCTCCAAAAAAGTGCTGTTTGCTACTACTAGGGGCTGCTGGACCTGGAAGAACCCAGCTCACAAGCAGAGGACACTGCAGGGTGTAGGAGGGAGGGGCAGAGGAGGAGATGGAGGGCTCCTAGCAGCTGCATTTCTCAACATGCCCTGAAGGAAGGAGGCAGTGTGCATGAAACTTTACACAAGCATCAGGCTGTTTCTCTGGGCCCTGGGGGTTAGGGCATGCAGGTGTCTGGGCTGCAAATACCCTGTGGCTGGACTCAGGGGCTACGTCTAGACTGCAGGTTTTTTGTGCAAGAAGCTTTTGTCAGAAGAGATCATCTGCAAAAACTTATTGTGCAAGAGAGCATCCACACTGCAAAAGTGCATTGAAAAAGCAATGCGCTTTTGTGCAGGAGATCATCCAGACTGCCTGGATGCTCTCTTGCAAGTAAGCAGTGATTGCTATAGACAGAATGGCCACCAGGGCATCTGTGCTTTTTCCTCTTCCCTCTTCTTGCACAAAACCCCCCTCTTCCCCGTCCATACACGCCTTTTTGCGCAAGAGCTCTTGCACAAAAAGGTGTTCTTCCTCATAGAATGAGGATTACCAATTGCGCAAAACCCCCTCTGATCTTTCGATTTATTTGCACAAAAACGTGCTTGAGGTGTGGACACTCCATGAGTTTTTGTGGAAAAACAGCCATTTTTCCACAAAAACTCTGCATTGTAGACATACCCAGGGACATAGAGGGGTGTGGGTGTCTTCCCTGTTGCTGGGCTCTGAGGGAGAGAGGATGGATAAATGGGGTTACTTAAACTTTCTACTCCTGGAGATTTTTGTGTCTGTGTTGTTACAAACATAGTTGTGGACAGGTATTTTGAAATAAATTACCAAAATAATTGAAACTGGAGTGATTATATTGTGAAGTTTTGACAAAATATGCAGAATTTTTAAATATCATGCATAGCATCTTTAATATTTGGCAGAGAATTTTCCCCCAAGAGACCCATGTTCAGATTTATCAGGCCATTCTGATGAAGACTATATGTACCCTTTAAGATGGAGGTGTAAGTTCCTGCATGAGGAGATATACCTGTGCTAACCCTGCATGCTAAAAATATAAGTGTAGCAACTGTAGTCCGAGTGGTGGAATGGGCTAGTTACTCTGAGAATGATCCCACGTGACATCATAGGCACATACAGGGGTGGCTAACTTGTCATGCCTCTGCTGCTACACTGTATTTTTAGTACAATAGCTCAATCAGAGATGGCATAGGTATGTCTTCTTCAGTTGGAAATTACATTTCCAGTTCAAAGTGTAGACTTGTCCTTAGTTTACACATTAATGACCCAACCCTGCTTCTACTGAGTTGGAGTCCTTCCAATATGGGGAGTTGGCAGACTTGCCAGGCCCCTGGGCAAGGTGGAGGTGGCTCTGTAACCTCAGGAGGAAGGGGGCTGGCAAAAGGGAGGATCTGGGGCTAGCCTCTCCTGGCAGCCCTCAGCACTCCCCAGAGTGCACTGCACTTACCCCAGGCAGCCCAAAGTGCTGCCTGAAGCATGCTTCATGGGGGTCTGGAAGCAATTTAAAGGTCCCAGGGCTTTGGATGCCATCACTCCTACAGCAGCAGCAACAGCACCCAGGATCCCCAGCCACTTTTGAATCACCAGGACCTGGGGCAGCTGTCCTCTTTGCCTCTCCTCATTGGTGGACCTGTTCCAATGAGTTAAGTAAGAGATGGCTCAGCTCCTTTCCAAGCATGAGTAGTTAATACAATACTTTTTATTACTAAACAGAACAGTAAGGACTGCTGCAATTAAAAAAAAAGCAAAAAAGCAAAGTCAGGAACGTGATCCTATCATCTTTCCTCACATAAATAGCTCAAGTGAAGTCCTTTCAGATTACTCTCAAGCGTAAGGAATATGGAATCAGAATGAATATACATAACGGACAGAGTTAAGGTTATATGACCAACCTTAATTCTGGCATTTCCTAATTTCTGAGAACTTAACTTTTCAGTCCTAGTGTTATTTTAATGAAGATTTAGGAATGTGAACTAAATCTAGGTTCTTGTACTGCCCTCATCCCTGTAGCATTTAAGTGGCTCCCCAATAGTGCATTTAAGCAACATGGCTAACATCTGTCATGTGTGGGTTGTTCTGTCTCTTATCCTCCCCAGTGGGAGAACTGTCTGTGTAGTGGCGTGTTTTGTTTTGGCAGTTTGCTGCTGCTTTTTAAATGTATATGTTACATCCACAGGAAAGAAAGTAACCTATTGATACTCTGGTAGCAAGGCCACATCTAATGCATCTTTTGGGAATGCAACAAAATACATTAAATAACAATGAGTAGCAAGCAATACTAAAACATAAACTCTTTCTGTCCTTGGAATACTTTGTAAGACAACTGCATTAAAAACTAAGCCATATAAAGCCATTTATGCTATCATTTACTATACATTCAGTCCTTTCCTGCCCTAATGTAATCAGGAACAAAATTCTTATTCAATTCAAAGGGGCATTATTTTATGTAGTGTATAACAAACAATAATGCTGATTAAGATCATACATTTTCTAAGTGCTTACTTTAGTGTTTGCATCAAATAATGTACCTTCCAATGCAATTATGTAATATGTGTAATATTTTTTAAGAAAAGCCACTAATGAAATGCTTTATTTTTCTATTTTCTAAATGCCACTCAACTACAGTGGCAGTTTTGGGTGCGCAAAAAGTCCTTTATAGCTACTTGTACGTTATTTAACAAATTCAGAGCAACTATCAGGGATAGCTCTTTGGAACAGTTATCTTGTAACTGTGCTCATCCACTTAAGGGATGGTATCTCAGGTGCGGGACTCCTACTAGTGTCTGATCACCTGGATCTAATCTCAGAGAAGAATGGACGCGTGAAATAAGACTTGACAAATTAAATAAAGTTCAACAACAGGACTATATTATTTTACAACATAATTTAACAAACATATCTCGAATGAACAATTGGAGGGGCAGTCCCCCCAATGTTCCTATACCTACTTACAGAGTCAGCGGCGCGGAGACGATGGAGGTGTTGCTGGCGACCTCAAGTCTCTGGCTAATTGAAAGCCTCGGACGAGGAACAGCCAGGCGTCCCTCGGCGGATGATCCCAACGCTTGGCGACCTCAAGCCTCTGGCTAGTCGGAAGCCTCGGGCGAGGAACAGCCAAGGAGATCCCTCGAAGTACAGGTAGAGTGCGATGGCGGTTGGTTCACCTTCCGCAAAGCCTCTGGCCCTCGACCTCTCTTTCCGCACTTCGGAGCGGCAGGATCAGGCGATGGAAGACTGTCTCTATCCTATACTAAACTATCCTAAAATAAAACCCTATCTATATCGCGACGCGCCCGCCGAACAAACCCGATGACGGCCGATATGCTTCGCACCGACGCAGCCTGCCGGACATACACGACGACGATATACTAATCTATTCTAAAACTAAACTAAACTAACTAATCCTAACCTAACCTATAGGGAGTATTGGTGAAACTACAGGCCTTCCGCCCAGTTTCATCAAAATAGGATAAATCAATACATTGACTACTGACACTCTCTCTCTCTCTCTCTTTTTAACCTGGAACCCGACGAGACAAGAACCCGACACGACCCGACGCAACAGACTAGAGAGAAACTGCTGCGCAGCAGGTGCTTATATGCTCTCGCCTCATGAATATTCATGGGTTCTAAGATTTAAACTGATTGGCTAAAAGATGATGCTCTTCCAGCATATCTTTGAATTGATTGGGTGACAAGTCATAACACATGCATCTCATTACCTTTTGAATCTTAACAGGTATTAACAGGTATACCTATGAGACGTGTGGTACACCTCACTTGCGAACAGGTGAGTGCTAACAGGGAGTTTAGAGAGGGAGTTCTCCAGGTAGAGGAGAAGCAGATACAGGACTCTTGAAGGAAGTGTGTGTTGTTATTGGGGCTTTCTTACTGTGTGCTGAGCTTGTGTTTGTTGGTGTGTGGTGGTGTGTTTTTTTCTTTTTTCCCTTTCTGTGTTTTTGAGTGAGGCTTTAGAGAGGGAGTTCTCCAGGTAGAGGAGAAGCAGATACAGGACTCTTGAGGGAAGCGTGTGTTGTGTTTGGGGCTTTCTTGCTGTGTGCTGAGCTTGTGTTTGTGAGTGAGGTTGGTGTGTGTTCTTTTTGTTTGTTTGTTTTTTCCCTGTGTTTGTGAGTGAGGCTTTTTTTTTCACTTCCCCTTTGCCCTCCCCCTCCCTTTCATGGAGTGTGTGCTGTGATTGGCTGGTGCTGTGATTGGCTGGTGCTGTGATTGGCTGTGATTGGCAGGTGGAAACTGTTGGCTTCTAATTAAAGTTTGAATTCTAGAAGCCTCTGCTGATTGGCTGAGCCTTGGTAGGGGAGGACTTTCAGGCAGTCCAGGGCTTTATAAGGCTCTTTGGGCAAGCAACCAAGGAGCTTGCGAACAGGTGAGTGCTAACAGGAGTTTAGAGAGGAGTTGGGAAGTGAGGTTCTCTTGCCTTTCTTTTAAATCCCTTCTCCAGGACAGCAGGGATGGATGGTGATGGTTCTGCTGTTGTTACCTGCACGGAGTGTGCTATGTTTGTCTTCCTCCCGGAAGAAAGAACAGATTTCATCTGCACAAAGTGCAAGCTGGTCGCCATTTTGGAAGAAAAAATTAGAGGGCTGGAGGCCCAAGTGTCGACCCTACACTCGATCAGAGAGGATGAAGACTTCCTCGATAGAAGGCAGCGTTTAATCCTTCAAGCACGGCAGGCGGAAGAGCCGGAGAGGGCAGTACGTGACCAGGAAGAGAACGGGCAGCATGTAACTTCTAGAAGGGGAAAAAGGCCAGCATGGGAATCCTCCAATGCTATAGAGGTAAGTAATCGCTTTCAGGCTCTCTCCACAGGCTCTGCGGTGCTGAATGCTTTGGAAGGGATCTCACAAGGAAGAAACCGGAAGGGAACACCATCTACTGGAAGGCATGGGATGCGTAATCCTAGGGATGGGGTTCACGCCACCACCCCAAAAGAAAACGACGGGTGGTGGTGGTCGGGGACTCCCTCCTAAGAGGGACTGAGCCATCCCTCTGCCGTCCGGACCTGGAATCTCAAGAGGTATGCTTCTTACCGGGAGCTCGCATTCAGGATGTGACTGAGAGGCTTGCCAAACTGATCAAACCTTTGGATCGCTACCCCTTCCTGCTTCTCCACGTGGGAACTAATGATATGGCCAAGAATGACCTCGAGTGGGTTACTGAGGATTATGTAGCGCTGGGAAGAAGGATCCAAGAACTCGGAGCGCAAGTGGTGTTCTCGTCCATCCTCCCTGTTGAAGGGAAAGGACTGGGCAGGGATCGTCGAATTGAGGATGTAAATGCGTGGTTGCACAGGTGGTGTCACAGAGAGGGCTTTGGTTTCTTCGACCATGGGACTCTGTTCCGGGCACAAGGATTGTTAGGAAGAGATGGGATCCACCTAACGAAGAGAGGAAGGAGCATCTTCGCAGGCAGGCTTGCAAACCTAGTGAGGAGGGCTTTAAACTAGGTTCGTCGGGGACGGAGACCAAAACCCTGAGGGGAGTGGGAAAGTCGGATACCGGGAAGAAATGCAGAGAGGAACGAGCAAGAAAGGAGGACCCCTGTTTCGAATGGAGAAGATAGGGCAATCAACTGGTTACCTGAGGTGTTTGTATACTAATGCGAGAAGCCTGGGCAACAAACAGGAAGAACTGGAGGCCCTGGCCCAGTCCGAGAAATATGATTTAATTGGGATAACAGAGACTTGGTGGGATGACTCGCATGACTGGAGCGCTGTCATGGAAGGGTATAGACTGTTCAGGAAGAACAGGCAGGGAGAAAAGGAGGAGGAGTTGCACTATATGTAAGAGAGCACTATGATTGCTCTGAACTCCAGTATAAAGAGGAGAAAAACCTGTTGAGAGTCTATGGGTTAAGTTTAAAGGAGCAAACAACAGCAGTGATGTTGTGGTTGGTGTCTGCTACAGGCCACCGAATCAGGTGGATGAGGTAGATGAGGCTTTCTTCGGACAACTGAGAGAAGCTTCCGGATCGCAGGCCCTGGTTCTCGTGGGGACTTTAATCACCCTGACATCTGTTGGGAAACCAATACGGCAGTACACAGGCAATCCAGGAAGTTTTTGGAGAATGTTGGGGATAACTTCTTGACGCAAGTGCTGAAGGATCCGACCAGGGCCATGCGCAGCTTGACCTTCTGCTCACAAACAGGGAGGAACTAATAGGGGAAGTGGAGGTAGGTGACAACCTGGGAAGCAGTGATCATGAGATGGTAGATTTCAGGATCCTGACCAAAGGAAGAAAAGAGAGTAGTAAAATACACACCTTGGACTTCAAAAAAGGAGATTTTGACTCCCTCAGAGATCTGATGGGCAGAATCCCCTGGGATGCTAACATGAAGGGGAAAGGAGTCCAGGACAGCTGGCAGTATTTTAAAGAAGCCTTATTGAAGGCACAGAAAGAAACCATCCCAACGCAAAGCAAGAGAGGCAAACATGGTAGGAGACTGGATTGGCTTACGGGGGAAATCCTTGGTGAACTTAAGCAAAAAGGAAGCTTACAAAAGTGGAAACTTGGACAAATGACCAGGAGGGTTTAAATGTATAGCTCGAGAATGCCGGGGTTATCAGGAAGGCGAAAGTGCAAATGGAATTGCGACTGGCTAAGGATGTGAAGGATAACAAGAAAGGTTTCTACAGGCATGTTAACAAGAAGAAGGTGATCAGAGAGGGTGTGCGGCCCCTACTGGATGAAGGAGGTAACCTAGTGACAGATGATGTGGGGAAAACTGAAGTACTCAATGCTTTCTTTGCCTCTGTCTTCACGGACAAGGTTGGCTCCTGGACTTAAGTGACTCAAGATGGGATGAAGATGGACAGCCTGTGGTGGGTAAAGAACAGGTTAGGAACTATTTAGAAAAGCTAAACGTACACAAATCCATGGGTCCGGACTTAATGCATCCGAGGGTACTGAGGAGTTGGCAAATGTCATTGAGGAGCCTTTGGCCATTATCTTTGAAAAGTCGTGGAGATCGAGAAATCCCGGATGATTGAAAAAGGCAAATGTAGTGCCCATCTTCAAAAAGGGAAGAAGGACGATCCAGGGAACTGTAGGCCGGTCAGTCTTACCTTGGTTCCTGGAAAAATCATGGAAGGGATCCTTAAGGAATCCATTTTGAGGCACTTGGAAGAGAGGAAAGTGATCAAGAATAGTCAGCATGGATTCACAAAGGGCAAGTCGTGCCTGACCAATCTGATCAGCTTCTATGATGAGGTAACTGGCTCTGTGGACGTGGGAAAGTCAGTGGATGTGATATACCTTGACTTTAGCAAGGCTTTTGATACAGTCTCCCACAATATTCTTGCCAGCAAGTTAAGGGAATGCGGATTGGATAAATGGACAGTAAGATGGATAGAAAAATGGCTAGAAGGCCGGGCCCAGCGGGTAGTGATCAACGGCTCGATTTCAGGTTGGCGGTCGGTTTCTAGCGGAGTGCCCCAAGGTTCGGTTCTAGGTCCGGTTTTGTTCAATATCTTTATTAATTACCTGGATGAGGATGGATTGCACCCTCAGCAAGTTTGCGGATGACACTAAGCTAGGGGAGAGGTAGATATGCTTGAGGGCAGAGATAGGGTCCAGAGTGACTTAGACAAATTGGAGGATTGGGCCAAAGAAATCTGATGATGTTCAACAAGGACAAGTGCAGAGTCCTGCACTTGGGGCGGAAGAATCCCAAGCACAGTTACAAGCTGGGGACCAACCAGTTAAGTAGTAGTTCTGCAGAAAAGGACCTGGGGTTACAGTGGATGAGAAGCTGGATATGAGTCAACAGTGTGCCCTTGTAGCCAAGAAGGCTAATGGCATATTAGGTTGCATTAAGAGGAGCATTGCCAGCAGATCCAGAGATGTCATTATTCCCCTTTATTCGGCTCTGGTGAGGCCACATCTGGAGTATTGTGTCCAGTTCTGGGCCCCCACTACAAAAAGGATGTGGGCGCATTGGAGAGGGTCCAGCGGAGCAACCAAAATGATTAGGGGCTGGAGCATGTGACCTATGAGGAGAGGCTGAGGGAGTTGGGTCTGTTTAGTCTGCAGAAGCGAAGAGTGAGGGGGGATTTGATAGCAGCCTTCAACTTCCTGAAGGGAGGTTCCAAAGAGGATGGAGAGAGGCTGTTCTCAGTAGTGACAGATGGCAGAACAAGGAGCAATGGTCTCAAGTTGTGGTGGGAGAGGTCCAGGTTGGATATTAGGAAAAACTATTTCACTAGGAGGGTAGTGAAGCACTGGAATGGGTTACCTAGGGAAGTAGTGGAATCTCCATCCCTGGAGGTGTTTAAGTCTCGGCTTGACCAAGCCCTGGCTGGGTTGATTTAGTTGGGATTGGTCCTGCCTAGAGCAGGAGGCTGGACTTGATGACCTTCTGAGGTCTCTTCCAGCTCTATGGTTCTATGGTTCTATGACTTAGACTAAACCAGTAATGGAAGCCAGAGAATGGAACTCAATCAAAATGGAGTCTGTCTGGGAAGCCATTTTGAGAGACCATTCTGATTGACATAAGTAGTTAATTGACATACATAGACATAGTGGAAATATACAGACATTTATACGTTGTTTTCATAGTTTTGTTACAAGCATTCACAAGTTATATTGTAGACTCATTTACAAGGTGGTTACATCAACATTCAAGCATGGTTGTTACATAATAAGATTGAGACATGCACATTACAATCTGGATACATTGCAATTCTGCTACACTACGATCATGTAACTTAGCTATAAAAACACAGTCCTTTATAGCTATGATCATGTAACTGTCTTTCAGATGTGTTGGAGAGGCTTAATACAGCTTCAACAAATAATTAAACCAGAATCCTTTACAATACCTGACTGTGCACTGATTTTTGCTAGCTATGTTAGTTCACACACAGTGACAGTAATTGTTTGTATAAACGTGGTCATGCAGTCAGCTACCCATTTTTGGTGCACACCGTTTTCCATTGCAGTATCAATACAGTTATAACAAAATATCTATTGCTAAACTTTTATGTGTTACTACCCAGGTGTGTGCTCAGAAATTTAAATGTGACCACTTTCAGAGTAGGGTTATCAACTTTCTACTCCCATAAAACTGAACACCCCACCTTTCTGCCCCCCCCTTAAGGTCCGAGCCCTGCTCATTCCATCCTCCCTCCCTCTCTTGCTTGCTCTCCACTCACCCACCCATCAGACTGGCTCACAGGATTGGGAGCAGAAGCGGGTGAGGACTCTGGCTGGGGTTTTGGGCTCCAGGGTAGGGACAGAAATAAGGAGCTCAGAGTGCTGGAGAGGGCTCTAGGCTGAGGTACAGAATTGAGATGTAAGAGGAGGTGAGGGTTCCAGATGGAGATGAAGGCTCTGGGGTAGGGCCAGGGATGAGGGGTTTGGAGTACAGGAGGGGGCCCAGGCTGGGAAATGGAGCTGAGAGGTTTGGAGTATGGGAAGGGACTCCAGGTTGAGACAGGGGGTTTGGGGGTGGGAGGAGGTACGGGCTCTGTGCTGGGGATGCAGGTCTGGATGGGCCAGAAATGAGAGCTTCAGGGTATGGGAGAGGGCTCTGGGCTGCGGCAGGGGTTGGGGTGGAGGGGCTGGTGAGGGTTCTGACTGGGGATGCAGACTCTGGAGTGGGGCTGAGGATGAGAGGTTTGGAGTGCAGGGGGTGCTCTTGGCAGGGACCTAGGAGTTCTGAGGGCAGGAGGGGGATCAGGACTGGGGGAAGAGGTTGGAGCTTGGGGGTGCTTAGGGATGCAGGATCTAGGCACTGCTTACCTCAAGCAGCTCCTGGAAGTAGTAGCATGTTTTTCCTTTGGCTTCTATGTGGAGATGTATCCGGGTGGCTCTGTGTGCAGCCCTGTCTACAGGTGTCACCCCCACAGCTCTCATCAACCATTGTTCCCAGCCATTGGGAGCTCCAGATTTGACTCGTGGGGCAGGAACAGTGTGCCGAGTCCCCTGGCTGGCCCTATGCATAGGAGCTGTAGAGAGGACATGCTGCTGTTTCCAGGAGCTGGGCAGAACCACGACAGGCAGCGAGCCTGCCTCAGCTGCATTGTGCCACCAATCAGACTTTTAATGGCCCAGTTGATGGTGCTGACCAGACCCACCAGGATCCCTTTTTGACCAGGTATTCTGGTCCAAAACTGAACACCTGGCAACCCTATTTTGTAGGAGCATATTAAAACACATGCAAATGTAACCCTTCTGCCAGGTAGGCCTGGCAGTAACCAGGGCTGGGTTCAATATCTTGGGGCCATCTCACATAGAACCGGCTCGAGCCCCCACCCAGTAATCTGGGAAATTCACGCACCCCTGGGCACCTCTGAGAGGCAATGCTTCCCCACTCGCAAGCACAGAGTCTGAGTGTAGGAAAGAAACATTTAATGAAACAGAAAGAGAAGTCATACGGCATTAACTTGGGGGAAAACACCACAAACAGAGTTCATAACCCCAAACATGAGCCAAGCCCCCACCCCAGCCAAGAATCGCCCGAAGTCCAAAAGTCCGGCGCCCCAAAAGTCTCTGTCCCTGGTCCGTGCCACCCAGAGTCCCACAGTTCACCCGAGTTTCACCTCCCAACCTGGGTAGAAATGGGGGTGGGGATAGATAGGGGCACCTTATCTGAAACTCCGCCACGCTCCACCAGCTGTCTCATTCCACTCCTCGGACGCTCCACTGGGCACCTGCCGCGCTCCACGCCGCTGATGGCCGCTCCTCGCCTGCCGCCCACGCCACGCCGCTAGTCGCCGCGCCTCGCCTGCCGCCGCGGCTCCACGCCACGCCACTGGCCGCGCCTCGCCTGCCGCCGCCGCGCTCAACGCCACTGGTCGCCGCTCTTTGCCTGCCGCCGCTGCGCGCCACGCCACTTCACTGGTGCAACAGGTCTGGCACTCAGCCAAACCAGTGATTTCAGCTCTCAGTGATTTCAACTCTTTAGCCACCAGCTGGACTGGCAAATGAATCCAGCTTTCACTGGACTAGCAAAAGAAAAGACTCCTCAGAAGTCTGCTTTAGGTCTGTCCTTAAAACAAAGGGGAAAGGTGCAGGCTGGGCCAGTCTTATAGCTCACACCTGGCAGGTGTGAAGCAGGCTGACTCAAACCCTTTAACCCTTTCCCCAGCTCTGTTCACTCAACTCTGGAAGGGGAGGCTTGTTCTTCGAGACCTCTTACCATGATGGTGGTGTCTCTCCTGCAAGCACTGGTGGCATGTTTTACAGTTCCCACATTTAGGGGTAGCATGATTAGTTACCCCACAACAGTCCCAAATTATATACAATTCTCACATTCCATTCCAACACTGACCTTCCATCAGCCCTGGCTGAATGGGATTTACATAGCCACACCTCAGATTCTCTTCTGAGCAGTATTTACATGTCAACAGTTAACAGTTAATTACCTTGCAAAGCTAAACAACTGTAGTGGGCACACCCACCCCTCCTTTTAGCTGGCTGACAGCAAGCAGAAGTTCAGTCCCTGCTTACACAAATTAAAGGTTTCTATGACTCCCACCCTCACATTTATTGGGAAACCTCTGGCAGGGATATCCAGCAGTGAGGAGGCAGAGGCTGACCTGGCACTTTCTGTGTCCCTGCAGCTTGGAAAGGGAGGAAGCAGCAGCACTTCTGGCTGCCAGCTGAGCTTCCCCTCACCCCCAGCTTCTTCTTTTCTTTCCCAGCGGCTAGAATTCCAGCACTACCTGCTGACCCCTTGCTGAAGTGAGTCGGGGTGGGGGAGGTGAAGACAGAGGCAGTGCTTCTGGGACTCCAGCTCTAGCAGTAAGGAAGGAGAAGCAGCAGTTGTGGGGAAACAGAGTCTGGGGAGGAGGTCAGCCAGCAACCAGCCACCCTGCTGCTTTTTCCCTTCCTGGACTATAGGGACATATGGATATTTGGGAGTGGAAGGGAGGAGTGCCATGTCCCTGCTTGCCCCGTGCCTTCCCCTGTTAGCCCCAAATTCTCATTGCAGAGCTAAATACTCCATTCTGAATGATTTCTTCCCTAGTAATGCCAGTGCTCCATCAAATGAGACAACAATAATCTAAATGAAAAATGTGCTATCCACGTCTAGACTCTTGGAACTTCATTTCCTAGAGCAATGCTGGGCCATGCAGATTTCATATTCATTTTAATAAGGAGGTCTGCTTAAAAGCTGGTGGCACAGTATGGCCTTTACATTACATTTACATGCATTAAAAATCAAGGGGAAATGCTTGGTACTCAAATTAGAAAATTACATCTACCTTAGAGCACTTCAGGGCCCAATTCCACAAGTTGTCTTTAAAGCTAGGTGGAAATGTCTATGAACCTTACTGAATTGGGACCTAGGAAGGTTGTGAAATCCTGATCACTCAAAGTTTTTAAGAATGAGTTAGACAAACATCTGTCAGGGAAGGGCTGGTGCACTTAATCTTACTTCAGCACAATGGGTAAACTAGATGATCTCTTGAGGTCCCTTCCACGCTCATATTTCTGTAGGAAGTTGTTCTGCATCCTGGACCACTGAAGTCAGTTGGAGTTTTGTCTTTGATTTATATGGGAGATGGATAAAGCTCTTGATCTAATGCTGATATGTTCTAAGGCAGTATTTCTGAAAGTGTTCCTCGGAATCACTCTCAGAAACACATTAACTGGCCGTCCCGGTTTGTTTATTTACCGGCGCCACAGCCATGGAGCCTCGTGGCTCCCATTGGCTCCGTTTCATCCTTTGCAGCCAAGGGGAGCTGCAGGAAGCAGTGGCCCAGCCCACACCGCTTCCTGTGGCTCCCCTTGGCTGCAAAGGATGAAATGGAGCCAATGGGAGCCGCAAGGCTCCATGGCCGTGGCGCCGGTAAATAAACAAACCAGGGTGGCCAGTTAATGTGTTTCTGAGAGTGATTCCACGGAACGCTTTCAGAAACACTGCTCTATGGTATGGGAATAACAGAATGTGATGTACTGATTTCCTTTTTTTTTCTTTTATGGATCACACTTTCAAAAATTATTGCCATTTGAGCAGCAGTTTATAGCTAGATGCTTTTATACAGTTGGTCAGTCATCTGAAAGGAATTTTTGAAATATTCAACAAATATAAGCATGTTCAGCAAGTTCTTGACCAGGTATAGATCTACTTGATTATTTCTACAAAGATTTGACAAATAAAGTGTTCAATGAATATTGCTATTTTTCAACCAACACTTCATTAGATCATCTCTACCTCTTTATAAATGAACAATTTCCTGATATGGCTGAACTATAGTAAAGATTATGCATAGCCATACTTCCCCTAGATAAGTACTGTACTGGGACAGCATGAAGTCAAGTGCCTCTTTTTTACCTGCTCTTCATTCACAATGATTTTTATACAAGTAAGAAATAAACCTACCAGAAATACACCTAAAGGGTCCCCAAATTAGATATTTTTGAGCCTGAAAAAATATACTTGTCTTCTGTAAGCATTTCTTTTTCTATTCTATCTCTGGGATTATAGCCTGAAAAAGTTGCATCCAGAAAAGCTAGTTTAAGACAAGAGGCCAGCATATATACTGCAGTAAAAGATTCTTTACTTTCGTTTCCTGTGGGACAACAATGGGAACAAGAGTTTTTCATTATAGATATTGTAAGAGAACTTCTTTTATAGGTGCAGGGCTTACAAGCAGCAGGTGACACTATTTAAAATACAAATTATTTGCAAATGTGAAATGAAATATCTTGTAGTGAAATAAGAAAGAACGTTTTTAACTAGGGAAGAAAATCACACATGATTCTGTTTCAGCCCCTTCCTCAAAGGGTCATGTTGTTCCATAGAGATGGTTCTAGTGTGGCCTTATGCTCTGTCACAGAAATTACGGGACAGAATTGATCTCAGCCATTGCTGATGTGGATCCCAACAAGAGCTGTTAAAAGGATTTTGTGGGCAGCTGATGTAGACATCTTAGGCCAGGTCTACGCAGAACACCTAGCTGGAGTTGGCTTACCTTAAACTGAGTTTGGAAGAGTCCACACAGTGGGAGGCTGATAAGAGCAAACACTCTCATCAGTTTCCTTTACTCCTCACAGTACAGGCACCAGCTGGAGCTTTCTCAGTGTTTGATTTACAGGTCTATGCTAGACCCACTAAATCAAATGCCAAAACATCAGTCTCTGGTGAGGTGAGTGAAGACATGCCCTTAGAGTGTACCAAGGTGAAAGATTACTATTCCATAATTATTCTAAACTAGGCCATTTAATTGAAGTTTAATTTTTGTTGTCCTGAGCCTGATAGTAAAGGGGCTTTTTTATAACCTCCTTCCACATTTAGTTATGTGTTGGTTCAACTCATATTGTACAAAAGGGACAGACATTTTATGATAAGCCAGAAGTAAATGGCTGATAATGAGTTCATGTCATGTAATCCTTCCCTATCAAGCTTTGGTTTTCTGTAAGATTAAAGGGGATTCATATATCACTGATGTCTTATCTGCTAATTCATGAGCACCAGGCACAGGACACACATTATTTTATCTTTTTTATTGCTATATTCGTTGTTAAACAATGATATATTTCTATAAACCATTGATTGGATTTGGCTTAAAGTTCCAAGCATGTTTTATATTTTCAAGAGATATAAGCCACAGCTCTGAGAAATCTTTTTCCACACAGTGGCTAGTGAAATACAATGTCTTCCTAATGGTTAAATGATTTAGCCATTCATTTGACTGCAGAAACCAATAGTTGCATTTTGCAGGCAACTGTGGCAATACTTTAGGTTGAGCAACGTTATGGTAGAAATAAAATACTTATCTTTTATGAAGGTATTTAAACTTAATTAGGTAAAAAGAAATTAAGCAACCCAGTATCATTACAGCATAAACATAAATGCATTTCAATTGTTTTCTGAAGGTTTTATTTTCTCTTTATATAATTTATTGCTACAACATGCTGAGGATAAAGAACTACCCCTATGTATGACATACAGTATATAAAGGCCCCATAATAAAGCTATATGCCCAACTTTAGTTGCAGTGTCTGGAACCATGTGATACTTTTCTGGTTTGGGTGGTTTTTAGGGATATGAAACTCAGCAGAGAGTTATGAACCTTTGCACTTCACCAGGGTGGATTTATTGATTTTCACTGAAAGCAAGTGAAAGTGCAAAATTTATCCTGGTTTCAGTATGAAACCAAGTCAAACTTAGCAGCTTCAATTTAATTTAACTCTGAGGTTTTGACTCATTTAGTTCTGAAATGCCAAGCTAAAGTCATGAAGTGTGAACACAGAATAAAATTGTTGGGGCAAAAGGACAGCATGAAAAGGTAAAGCATTTTGGGCTAGTAAATGTCCATGGAGGATCTGTGAACACATGTCCCAACAAATTTTTAGCAAATCTGACTAACCCCCCAACCAAATGGATTATCTAACAATGCTATGGTTTGGTTTAAACACATTTTCCCCCAGTACAATTACTTTGATTAGCGCTATGGGTTTTTTGGGGATCTTTTTTTCTCCCTTTTTCCATTTAGATATAAGCCCCAACTCGGCAAGCTACTTAAGCATGTGCCATTGACTTTAATGGAAATACTCACATTTAAAATTACTGGTAGATATATACTTAAATACCTTGCTAACTTGGAGCTTTAATTAGCATGACTCCCCTTTCATAGTGAAAAGTTTCTTTAGAATTAACATGAGATAAAATTTGGAGGTTTTTGCCTGTGGGGTTTTGATTTCCCATTCTCTGGCTTTCCAGGCTAGCTGCGAAGTTTGAATCCACACATTCCCAGAGTAAGAAGGGTGATCTGATTAAGATACCTGAAGGAGCAACGATCTTGTGTTTAAAAACACTAGACTGAGACTCAGAAGACATGACTTCACTTTCTTCTCTGACACATCTTCCTGGCTATCTCTCACAAGTTAGTTTGGCCTGGATCAACATCAAGTGATGCAATGTAATGCCTAACTTACAGGTACTTCATGACTGGAACAATAGGATACAGAAAGCATGAGTTAGGCTTCTAGGATCCTTATACAGTGCAAAAGGAGAAATAGGAACCTAAGAATGGGATCCACAAAGGCCAACACACTAGGGTTGTGTCTGAACTACACCCCTCTGTCAGCAAAGGGGTGTAGTTTAGACGTAGCCTAGGGAAGGGGAACTGAGTAAACCAATGCAGAGGACTGAGAGGATGCATCTACACAGCACCCTTTGCATAGCTTATTTCGAGTGTATTTCACAATAGCTTATTGCATAATTTGGTGCTGTACACAATGCCAAATTTTGAAATCAAGCGCTATTCCGAAATGTCTCTTAAACCTCGTAGAATGAGGGTTAGTGGGACATCAGAATAAGCTGCCCATTTTTTTGAAATCTATTTCAAAATAACAGGCTGCTTCAGTAGACATAGAAGAGCTATTTTGGGATACTTCTACTATCCCAAAATAGCTCCCCAGTGTAGATGTACCCAGAGTGTTCTAAGCTTACTACCCTTGCAAAAAATGATTGAGGAGGAAGTGGTTCTAAATTTTACTCAGGGTTAGAGCATTTATCCAGGCTGTGCGAGACCCAGATTCAGTTCCCTGCTCTGCTTCTGTGCATTCTTTCACTTCAGATATACTGTTTTTAATTTACTCAGGCAAAACAAATACTGATTTAGTAACAACATTAGCACACGATCTTTTGAGCTGCCAAGAGCATCTTCAAAGCCCACAGTTGCTAGTGGAAGTTAAAAGGCAACGATATCTCAAGATTTATACGTGTCTTTTTATTTATTTATTTTTGACTAATGATGAAAAATGGGGCTTTGTTTTGTTTGCATTTAAAGTAAAATAAAAAGGATATATTTTAAATGGAGTTTAAATATAACTACCCTAACTAGGTTATTATGATGTTGTGTGTCCTAGGTCTTTGGTCCCCCGACTGCTTCATGTGAAATGATTGATTATTTCACTATGTAATATCTAAACAGTAAGAATATGCCATCGCCTTCTAAAGTATGACCTTTCAAAAGAACTAGGTCAATTCAGATGTCTCACTGGTATTAAGCCTCAGGCTATTCCAATTTTCAACTTCAGACGCTGATTATTGAACAATTCCCAACCTAATTATATCCCTTTCCCCCAGAGGGATACCCCCCCAGTGGTGAAAGTATGTTTCATTAACTCTAATCTTTATTGCATGGGCTTTCAGTGCAATGCAAATATGGTGTATGAGTGCATTAGTTAGTAATATCCAAGAAAAAATTTTCTGCGAACTATTTTCTGCTTCATTCGGTCTAGGAAAATAGAATAAATATAGAGGGGATTGGAAGAGGCCAAAATAATTTTTCAAAAAGAACATTAAATATTGCTTGTATGACAAAAGAAAAAGGATGCACTTGTGGTTCAAGCACTGCACAGAGCCCAGGGAGATCTAGAGTGAGTTCCTGGCTCTGCCACAAACTTCTTTTGTGGCTTTGGGCAAGCTACTTACTGACAATCAATCTGGCCTGGATCCCAAGAGGACTTAGGTGTTGCAATGCTTCACCTATAAGTGCTTAAAAAAATCACTGGACCAGCACCAGGATTCACAAACCATGAGTAAGGTGCCTAGACTCACTGTATCATGAATGATGCCTAAGATTGAGATCAACAAAAAACCAACATGATGGGTAGGGAGTTGCTTAAGTTAGCCAATGAGAGATACCAATGAGGGATGTGTTCAAAGTTCATCCTTCTCTATGTCTAGACTCCGAGGTTTTTGCGGGATACCAGAAGTATCCCGCAAAACCCCCACCACGTCCAAGGGACGTGTTTTCTCTTCCACTTTTTTCGCGGAAGAGCAAAAGTGCTCTTTTGGGGAGCCCTGTATACCTAATTTCACAAGACATAAGGGCTCTGCTGAAAGAGGAGGCTTTTCCGCCATTTGGCCCCGTCTAGATGGGGTCAAATGGCGGAAAAGACTCTTCCACAAAAGCGATTGGAAAAAGCTATGCAAAACAGAGTACAATTTGCGTAGCTTTTTCCGATAAAGCCCCATAGTCTAGACCTAGATAGGTGCCTGTTGTGTCTAGCCTGCAGGCAGACACTGATCTCTGCTCGTGATCCAGGGCAGGGGCCCTGTTGGGGAATCAGGTAGCTCAGGCATTTAAACTCTTTCTTGTAAAAGGGAGTGAGGTCGATGCCTAACACCACACAAAACACCTGGAGAAGGTGGGTAGAGGAAGGTGTTCCTTTATAACCTTTACTCCAATGGTTAAAGTATTTCCCTGGGATGTGGGAGACCTCAACCTGATGAGAAGGTGGGACCTCCTACTTCTCAAGTGAGTGGCTTAGCCACTGGAGTATACAGTGATTCTCTCAATTATTTAGTTAAAGTGGAACAGCTTCAGTAGAGATTGAGAGAGACCTACATCATAATGTCACAGAGTTCAAAGACAAGGGTAATCACTGGAGACATGACAGTCACCTGTTCAAATCCCTTCTCTTCATCAGGCAGAAGAGGGACTTTCACCATGGTTTCCCATCACCTAGAATTACCATTGGGCACATTTTTATATGGGAGTTATTGCTTCTTCCCCTCCCCTCCTTTCAAGAAAAGCTTGAAAGTGTCTATCCTAAAGAATCAGAATTAAAAGGTAAATAACTAAAATCCAAACTTTAAAAAAAAAAATCTCACGAGTTTTAAGCAAATCTCATGACTTCTGACTGCTTAGGATTGGGAATGCTCTGGCAATTGCAGCACACAGCAGCACATATATGAGGAAAACTTCTTGGCTAGAGGAGAGTGTCGAAGTGAGGCTCACACTCAGTAAAAGGTACGTAGAATAGTTTATTAGCCATGCTGCAGCATAGCGAGAACTCACCAAAGTGAGTTCTACCTTAAGATACAGGTACAATTTCTCTTATAGTAGGAGCTGCATAACAAACTATCACTCTGCGCATGTTTGTTACTGGGCAAACTTTCAGCATGAACAATGTTTCACTTTCCTCTTCCTTTTAGACTACGTGACCTTCTCGCTTACATGAAATGGCAGCTATTTACAAGATAGATTCCACAATTCCCCCCTTTTGTCCTTTAAGGACAACATTACTTTCCATTTCATGGTTCCATTTCAATTGCCATCATACCATTTACAACATCCTTGTATTCCTTCTGTTTCTCTTCATACTTCAACAGCATTTGGTACACTTGTTTTACAAACTGTTCGGTTTTTCTCATACAGCAGCTAATACAGCATTCAGCTAACATAAACAATGCATAATACATTAGTAAAATTACAGCAATATACAACAATTCTAAAATAAGCAAAAGCAATAAAATCATTAATATCCCTAATATTAGTCTATGATGGGGCTGTTTTATAATTTTAGTAACATAACACAATATATCATAATCAATACACAAGAGAGATGTTCTATAGACTGTATGGAAAGCCTATTCCTCAGTTTGGTAAATATTTTGGGGTACATGAATTTGATCTTGTAATTCAGAGATTTTCTGAACCTCTGGTAGGAGTGAAAGCAGATTTTGGAATCGGTCGGGTATTAAGGTAATCCAATTAAAGGTATTTGGAATCTAAGGGCTAATTACATCTAAGAGCCAATTAGGGAGGGCAGTACATGCTGATGGTACCTGTCCATAAGCACAGAGTCCAAACCTTGGAAGAAACCGAAACCACTCCCACAAGTTTCTCCTTAACAATATACAATACTTCGCTTCTTTCACCAAGGTCAGTTCTTAATGTCCTTTTGTAGTCAGAAATCTCTGGGCTTCAGCAGAGCAGACACTCCTTCTTCTTTCCTGAAACAGTCATGGTTCAGCATTATGCAGGGGAGAGGTTACCAGCACATCACCCTGTAATACTTTGGTTCTTCTGGCAGATACCAAATGCATAGTAATTCTGTTAGTGTACAAAGGAAAGGTTACCAGCACTTCACCTCGTACTGGTCTCCTGCTGTCCAGCAGGAGGGAAAGCAGGACCAGAAGGAGAGAGATTTATCAGTAGTCAGGGTAGAATCATCTCGAGGTGGAGGGGTCTTTTTGCAGTGAGAAGCACGGGTCCAGGTAGGCACTTCATGGCGGGGTTGGTGGTTAGCAGAACTTGGTAAGGGCTTTTCCAGTGCGAGGCTAGAGTGATCTTTTGCTGATGGCCTTTATGTAGACCCAGTCTCCTGGTTCTGATGGATGACAAGGTTGCTCAGGGTCCTTGGGTAACACTTCCTTTACCTGTGAATAAAGAAACCTAACACATTTCATTAATGCCTGGTAGTAATTAAGCATAGTATCATCTGTTAGATGAATGTCCATCCAGGCAAGGGTCAACAGGGGTGCTGCCGGTAGTCGCATCGTGCGCCCTGTCAGGATCTTATAAGGGCTGAACAAAGATCTGTAACAGTAAAATAAATAGCTATGGGGAGATGCAAGAAAGGCAGCAAAATTATTGCTGGGAGCTGGATTTTGTTGGGCTGGCTCCAAGCTTATCAGCTACTCTGATAATGCCCTGTTGGAATGTGTTACCAGGGAATCCAGGATCAAGTTAGCTGCTGTCTGTGTGTTTCTCAGACCTCAAATTTAAAATTTGAGTTTAAAATTCTCAGCAAGATACCATGGACTGCCTCAGTTTACCCCTACAGTTCCTTCCTCTTGACTTTAGGGTTCTTTAACCCACCAGGTAAATACAATAGTTTCAGGGTTTTTAATTTACTTTGGAAGCACCGGTACAGCACCAGTACTATTATAAATGTTATAATTGAAACTCCCCACATAATTTTGACAAAACACTACCCAATTCCTTCCCCAAGATATTTTGTCACCAGTAAAGGCGCTGCCCATGATTATAGATTAGACCTCTACCACTTGGTTGAGTGTCGCAGAGTAATGTGTTTTGGCATGGCCTACGGTTCTCCCTATCTGTGTGTACCTCAGATATAACCCTTTGGACAACAGCCACCAACTCCTCGACATTCGCCTGCCGGGCCAGTAGGCCCTCCGCTAGGTACTTACTTCTGCCATACCACTCAGGATCCCATGTTAGGTTACTCATCACTCCCGAAGTGTGGTAGAGCTGCATCCCGTCAATGGTCGGGATCACCCGGTGAGGGACCGTTATGCACATGGATGGATATGGAGAGGGCAGGATCTTCCATTTAGTTCAATGGAGTGGTCTGTCTGGGTAATCAAACACCAGTAGGTACCGTTCATTTGGACCAGCTTGGTGTGCATTTGTTTCTCTGTGACGATCATATCAAACCTAGACAGATTTGTCATGATGTTATATGGGCAGGTACATAAGATTTCCTTATCAGAGTGGGTGCAACAGTCCCTGGGGTACAGAGATTCCCCCACACCTTCAGAATAAGTGATGTCCTTGACTCTAACTATATGCCCCTGCTTTGGTACAGGCAGGGAGGTTACCATTCTGGCTCACTGTGAGTGAGAAATCCCCAGTGGGGCTAAAAGGCAAAAGGTTATACTATGGCCTGTCCAGATGGGCCTTTGGGTCCTCATGGATCCTCTACTTCCATGAGGGCTGGATCAACTCGGCCATCCAATAGGTCTGTTTCAATTCCCTGGGTAGTGGTGGCTAAGCTTGCCCTATTTTCCAACATTGGTCTTCTAATTCCTTTAATTTAGGTAAATTCAAATGTTTTTATTGCAGTCAGCTAATTATCATTTCTAAACCTTTTAGTACAGGGATTTTCATAGCAGTCAAGCTGTAGCAGGGTTGATTTATGCTGCTGGCTCTGGGGTGGCTCACTCCCCCCATGCTTTATAAGGAGATCTATGCCACAGAATGTGTCTCCTTGTTAGGGCAGATTTAGCTTTTAGTGATTACATCTTCAAAGTCAATTGCCACTAGCTGCCTTAGGGTGGCTTTTAATTTACCTTCTCCCATGCCCTCGAGCCAAATATAACGGCGTGTGAGGGGAAGGTTTTGACTGTTTATTAATATTTTGCCTAGCTGGCCCCCACTCGTGCATTGAGAAAAATCCTTGGGTTGCCAGTTGCTGTTTCTATTTGCTAGCAAGGAGCGTAAGAATCTCCTGGAGTTACTTGTCAGTTTTTTTCTGTTCCTGCGTGCTGTTCTGCGTATATGTTTCCAACCAAAATGCCTAGGGCCAATACGGCTTGATGGTCGGCGGGCATTTCTTCCCTCAAAATTTGGAGGAACACTTTCCTTAAGCTGTTAAACTTATTCCAAAACTCAATGTTTCACTTTGGATCAGGCAAATCTGTTACTAGAGCCCGTGTTTCCAAAGGGAAAAACTAATCCCTTTCAGTTATCTTTCGTGCCCCCCTCTCTATCTGTGTATGTGTATGGCAATGGCCCGTATGGGGCTGAGCATAAAGAGGGATAGAGGGGTGATGTTGTGCCAGATTCCCCCCTAAGCTTGGGAGAGGTGGCACAGTTGTTACGGGCGCGCGCCAGCTGAGAAATCCTTTCCTCTCACTGCTAGTGCATTCTTTTGATACAGAGGCGCTGTTGCTTGTAAGTTACATTTCTCACTGTAGGGAGGATTTTGCTTTTCTGAGCTTCAATCTCATCCCTCAGGGCTCTAATTTCTTTCTCTTTTAATGCGAGGGGTTTAACAATGTTATTACTACTTTCTTGGTGTTTCCCTTTTTCAGTTCCCCACTTGATTAAATCCTTCTCTGTCAATCTGTCAAAAGCTTACAGGTCCTTGGACCATGATGCACGTACATGTAGTACGCAGGGGTGCCTTTCAGCAGCGTGGGGGTATGCTTAGACTGACCCCCACCTATTTTAGTCACCCAGGGGAGTATCCTGTTCACTCCCTGTCCGTTCAGCGGCTAATGAGAAACTAACTCCACACACTCCAAAGAAGGGGTGTGCTGGGTCTAGAGTGTCAGACCTTAGCAGCAGCTCATGAAATAAGGGGAGTCATCACTCCCTCACATATCCGCTAGGTCTTGAGGTTCTGAAAGCAAGGGCTGACCCCCTTTGCTTTCAGAACTCCCTCATGGGAGAGCTCTGGTGTGGCTGGAATCAGCTTAAGCCTCAGACCTGGGCAGCGGCATTCATACTTCACTCATTACATTCATACTCATCATTTTCCACACACACACAAAAATTTTTTTCTCTTTTTTTTCCACATTTTTTTCTACAGTTTCCACATTTAGATGCATCTCTTTATTGTCCCGTCCCATGAGTTTCTGTTAAGTGGCGCTGCCCTAAGACACCCGGCACTTAATTTTCTTGAAGTGGCGCTAGTTTAAACTACCCGGCACTTCCAAATACCTGATCTCTGTGGAGTGGCGCTTCCCTAAGACACCCGGCACTTCAGATCAGACTCTATTAGGATCCTATACCAGGGAAGGCACTTGCCATAAAGGCAGCCCGGCTTCCTTCAGAGACAATTCAGAGACAATGGAAGGCACTCGGCCCATCTTCCTTTCAGAGACAACACAGAGACAATGGAAGGCGCCTGCCATAAAGGCAGTCCGGCTTCTTTTCGGAGACAATTTAACAGACAAATTCAGACGACTCTCTGTCCGCCAAGCCTTTGCATTCAGACACTGCCCGGTCACTGGATTGCTCCTAGCAGGCAGGCTGGGGTGGCTACTTGGCTTTCAGAACAAATAGAACAGATGCATATAACACACAACAATAAACTACTCCCTGTAAGATAATAAATTTAGGAGAAATCCTGTAGTCGGAACTCACCGACCAGGCAGCGGAGACCGACCCTCAAGCCCCTACATTATGAGGAAATTTGCGAAGATGGTGTCCTCTCACCTGTCCGTGCACGCTGAGGGAGTTGCAGGGCGGCAGTCCATCACCGGAGCAGGGAGCCGACGCTTGGGATCTCGGTGGAACCTCCAAATTGTCGAAGTGAGCCTCACACTCAGTAAAAGATACAGAGAATAGTTTATTAGCCATGCTGCAGCATAGCAAGAACCCACCAAAGTGAGCTCTACCTTAAGATACAGATACAATTCCTCTTATAGTAGGAGCTGCATAACAAACTATCACTCCACGCATGTTTGTTACTGGGAAAACTTTCAGCATGAACAACGTTTCACTTTCCTCATACTTTTAGACTATGTGACCTTCTCGCTTACATGAAATGGCAGCTATTTACAAGACAGATTCCACAAGAGAGACCCAGGAAGGGAATGTCTGAATTTGTTTTTGTGAGGCCCGGAGAGTGTGAATAACCTGAGGGCAAGAGGAAATAGAACTTCCTCCCCACACCACTCTCCTGAATAAGTGAAGAATGGTGCTTGGACTAGGAAGAAAAGGAATGCCTTTCATTTACTCTAGAAGGAAAGGAGCCTCCCCATTTTGTCTGTGGGGTAACCTACACTTCCAAGAAGAAAGTGTGGCAGTGACCATACCAGAGGCCAAATAGGTAAGCTGCTACTTCAGGGTAGGAGGAGTCTTTGTCTTTCCTGCAAAATGTCTGCAAAGAGTAGCCACAATTCTACTCTTTGCATGCTCAAAATGGAAGAAGGTGGGGGAGGACCTACGTAGCAGCACTCGGGTGTGTCTATACATGGAGTGTGTTGCCTAATTTTAGGATATTAATATTATTAAACTGGATAATATGGGTTATGGGCTTGCCAATGAATCTAATCAGAATATAATAAGGTTCTTGTCCCAAAATCAGGCTACACAGAGTTTGCAAGGACCCGTGGGTGTGTGACAAGGACACACACCCTGAAACACATGCAGTCTTAAAGACTATTATTGAGATAAATGGAATAGTACTCAAATAGTAGATGAATGGCAAAATAATCAGAGTTACAAATGCAATAATATTCTTCTAGAAATACAGGTGATATTATGTTATTGTAAAGCTTTTGATTTTACTTAATTAACTGACTTAAAAGTTATAATTAAAACTAACAGACTGATAGATTAATAAACAAAGAAGACTTGAAACTCGAAGCTTAGAAAAATCTAGAAGTATGTGGAACTCAGAAGCTTAGCCAATTTGGAACTTAGGCATGGTGGGTCACTCTATTATAGAGCTTGAGTACCTGAGCCCTACTTCTATATCCACAAAATGTTAGGGTGCACTTACTCCATAGGCTGGTATGTTTGTACATATTGACATATACATACACATTGATGGTATTAGATCATCCTCACATCTGTTTTTGTCCTACATGGTCATTTTGACTCTTTCTTCGTGATGTACCTCTTAAGTGTATGAACTTAGGAAGCCCCTTACACCAACCTGCTTCAACACAGTCTTTATCTATGTATGTTAAAGCTCACCCCCTTTAAAAGCTCTTCTGATTTAACTCATCACTATCTATCTAGTGAAAGGTCCCAAACATATGTATGCTAATGTTGTTATCTGGTGAAAGGCATCCGATATATGTATTCCAACTTTGCCTTTGTGCAGCATACAGAGGGTGGCCTGTAGGTCTCTTGCATTATAGCCAAAATATTGTAATATAATCCTATAAGATTATTATAATTAAACAAATAATCAAAATCGTAAGAAGAGAAGCAATTTATATATATGTTTCCTCACTTCAGAAAGACATTCATATTAACTGTCAGTGAGCTAGTGGACTAAAAATAATAGTGTAACCATGGTTGCATAGGCAGCAGTGAGCATCGATGCAGGCTGGTCACCTTGAACACATACCCATGGTGTTCAGGCAGGCGTGTATCCAGCACATAAAGCCCAGGCCACTATCTGTGCTACTATAGACATAGCCTTAGTGTGAGGCATTAGACTCCTGAAAGGGAACAAAGCCATAGCTCCAGCCACTCCTGGACTAGCCAGAAGCCACTATCAGTGCAGTGGGGAGCACATGGAGCACCCTTAAGAGGTAGGTAGGAGTTGATATTCTGACATTCCTTCAGCGGTTGTGCCTCCCTGCATGAGAAGGCTTCTGGGAGCTGCTTCTGGTGCAGAGCCTGTAGCTTTATGCTGCAGATGTGCTACTAAAAGTCCTAAACCTCTCTAACTTTATGTATATTTATGTATATCCTCCAATGAAAAACAGTCAGTTTATATCTCTGTCTTCTGAAGTGGTGCTTCAGTAGGCCGCCTGAGTTGGTATAGTTTAAAGAAGAAAAGCTATTTTGTACCAAAGCACCGTACGTGCTGTATTTTTCCTAATTGGCCAAACAAGCTAATATCAGCATAGTCAGCTTGCCTTGATTACTTCTTGTATCTAAACACTTCATTGTCTCTCAGCTGTTTAGATATCATGTCAGATCATGAAAATGTTGTAAAGAATCTCTCATCTCATCGATGTGGTTTGCTAAATGCACATGCTTAATTCCAATCTAGTTCAGTGCCCACATGGGTCCTTTGTAAATCCTATAGCAGATCAAGTGTGTAATGATGTAAGCAGTTGAGAGAGAGAGAGAGAGAGAGAGAGAGAGACTGTGTGAGAGAGACAGGTAATTTTTCAAAAGTTTAGTACTTAAAGAAAGTGATTCTTGTAAGAGACTATGGCTTCAGTTCTGCAAGGCATTTAAGCATATGTTATTTCCAGCATAAGTATTCCCCTTGAAGTCAGTGGGATTACATACATATTTAAATTAAGCATGTATTTAAATATCTTAATGAAGTGGGATCTATGCATAATACTCTTTGATGTGCTGAACATCCTGCAATCAGAATTAAGAGCGCATTAGTCTTACAACTGGTACACAACTGATATTTTGCTGAAAACATGGACAAAAAAATTAGCAAGAGCACTTTTGAGATACTATAGTTTTAGTACTACATGTTGGCAGGCTAAGCAATGGCCAACATGTTCAAAGGTTGGCATCTCAAGTTGGACAGCCCAAGAAGCCACTTGGTTTTAAGACAGTGGTGGGAAACCTGCAGCCCATTGGAGTTTTATGTGTGGTCCATGAGACATTTTGTTTACTTTTGCCCATGGGCAGGATTGCCAGATTCTGCTGGTTTCTGCCTGTGTAGTTTTTTCCTTACCATTATTACCAAAGTGACATGCACATAAAAACAAGGGCACATGAAGTGAGGTGCATGCTGATTGCACACAATGTTGACTATGAGAACCATGCGCTCCCGCTGCACCAAATGAAAACACTGCAACAGCTCAGTTGGCACACCCTGCAAATTCTAGGTATGCAAGTGCAGTTAGCAAAACTACCCTATCCTTGGATACCAGCTTGGTTATGACAATCTTAAGTCACACTGTAATGAAGGAGGACCACTATGCAGCCCACTCACTAGGCTATGTTACCCATCACTGCTTTAAGAGGTGTTGAATACTCAACCTGGTATTCAGATTTATGATTCCTGGCATCTTCCAAAACCAGTTTGTTAGTTTGTAAGCTCTTAAGTGTAGAGTCTGTTTGCTACTGTATGCATATACAATGCATGACGCAGTGGGCCCCATTTTTGGTTGGTCCTTAGGTACTACTGTAATAAATATGGTTAATAGCAGGTGTCTAAAAGATGATGTCCGTGACCAATTTAAGGTAGCCAAGTTTGACCATATTTTTTAGTATAGATTGGACCTCCCTGGTCTGGCACCCTCAGGACCTCCAGGGAGTTTTCTGGACCAGGGGAGACCTTGCTTCCCTACTGACTGCCCCATGCCTGGGCTCCTCTCTGTGGGTCTCCCTGCCCTGCCACTGGCCCCACTAAAGCTGGCCTGCCGCAGCTCCCCACCTTGCTGCCTGTCTGCTGCCCCAGGGTCTCCTGGGGTTCCTGGCAGGGACCACTGGCCTCGCTGCCGCAGGGTGTTCTCTGGGGTTCCCACTGCCAGCCCTGCTGCTGCCAGGGTTCCCCAGCCAGGGCTGCCTGGCCACACTGCCCCGCTGCTTGGGTCACTCTTCTGTTCCTGGGGATTGTGGCCATGTGCCTCCGCCAAACGTGCTTCAGCCAGGGGCTGCCTGGTGGAGGCTGCCCAGTCATCCCAGCCCCACTACCACTGGGGGTTTCTCAGGCAGCCCAGTTGCAGCCAAGGGTTCCCCGGCTGGGATCGGGACTCTCTGACCATCTGGCCCTGCTAACGACAAGGGTTCCCTGGCCGGAGTGGGAGCTCTCCAGCCACCGCCTGGCCCTGTTGATGCTGGGGGTTCCTGGCAAGGGCAGGGGCTCCCCTGATGCTGCCTGGCCCAGCCGGGGCTCCTCAGCCCCTGTGTTGCGCCAGGGCTTTTTGATCCAGCAACATCCCTGGGCCTGCCGGACCACGGATGTTGCTGGACCAGAGTTCCAGATTTGGGAGGTTCAGCCTGTATATATATATATGTTTCTACTTACTGTATATCAGGAAGACATTTTAGACTCTTTAACAAGCAAAATCTAGGTTAGAAATAATTTTTTATGCCTATGTGATAAAAGAAGAATTTGAAGGTTCTTTTAGATGACAGTTATACCATATTTGTTATCTAAATTTATTTAGGACTTTTCAATTGTCAGTCACCTCTTGATAGGCTTTTTAAGATGTGCTTGATATATAACTGATAACACTACATGTAATAAGTGTAATGCATATAAGAGATAATCTGGAATCAGATAATCCAGGTTACGGGGGATGGCTCTGTATGAGTATGAAAGTATATCTGGGTATGTCTACACTACAGAGTTAATTCGAAATAACAGACATTATTTTGAATTCACTTTAATAGCTGTCTACACATACAAACCGCTATTTCGAAATAAATTCGAAATAGTGGAGCCCTTATTTCGAATTAGGTAAATCTCATTCTACGAGGAATATCACCTAATTCGAAATAGCTAATTCGAAATAAGTGCTGTTTAGACACTTATTTCGAATTACCTCCAGCCCTTCCCAGTTCCCCTGGTGGCCACTCTGGGCCAAACCAGGAAAACTCTCCTCTCCCCCAGCCCGGGGCCCTTAAAGGGGTAGACTCTGGCCAGACGGCACTTGCCAGAGCCAGGCCTGCCAGCAGTCTCTGCCCCGACCCAGTGGCCCCAGGATGAGCCAGGCAGCCAGTGGCAGCCAGCTCTCCCCTGCCCAGTCCCCCAGCACCCAAGGGCCAGCCAGGGGCTGTAGACGGCGCACACCCTCATGGATTAGTGCGGAGATCATGGACCTCATTGAGGTTTGGGGGGAGGCCCCCAACTTCCATGATCTCCGCACTAGGCCAGGCCCCCAACTTCCATGATCTCCGCATAGCGACCACCATGGCCAGAAAAGGCCACAGGCGCACCCAGGAGCAGGTGCGCCTGAAGGTGAATGAGCTGCGGCAGGCGTATGCCAGGGCCACCAGGGGCGGCGCCGCAGCAGGGGCTGACACCTGCCCCTACTTCCCGGCCCTCAACCGACTCCTGGGGGGCGGGGCGGTCCGTGCCAGCCCGGGAGGCAGCAAGCCGGGACCGGAGGGCCCTGACCCGGGCACACCAGAGGGGCCACCGCCAGCTGTTCTGGCACTGGAGTCGGCAGGGTCGTCCAGGGAGGCCATACCAGGTAAGTGCCAGCACTGTCCCCTACCCGGGGGGGAGATGGAGAGGGAGACCAGGGACTGCGCGCGTGGGCCATGCCTCCCATGGATCACGCAGCCACCTGTGCACATGCGAGCACGTGCCATGCCACCCTTGGGGAGGTGGCTCCAGCTGTGTGACACCCAAGGGCCGTGGCCCAATAGGCACATGCGTGTGTGAAGAGACCTGACATGCTCCCGACCCCGGGGCGGGACCCAGAAGGACGCTCTCCCTTCACATGCCCCCTCTACACAGAGGCAGGGAACATCTCCCCCCCGCCCCGGCCACACTATACACGGCACAGGGACATGGGTGCGGTCTTGGGGCAGCTCCCAGTCCTGGGGAGAGCCAGACATCCTGACCATGGCCTCTGTGCAAGCACATCGGCTCTGATGGTGCAGGGCACGGTCGCCTTCATGTCGCAGGGCGGGGGCTGGGCATCATCCACTGTGTCCCCAGGGAGAACTGACCACTTCTCTTCTTCCTCTACAGCTGCACCAGCTGCTTGTGCAGGGCACACCACTCCGCCCGGGACATGCTGCCGCACCCGCGGCCTGCTCCGGACCACCAGCACGTGGCAGGAATACTGGGACCAGCACCTGGGGGCCCTGCAAGCCCTGCACCGCACCATCCAGGCCTGGATGCTGGAGGACCTGCAGCTCCTCCGGGAGCAGCTTGCTGAGAACCGAGCCATGAACGCAAACCTGCAGGTCCTGCTGCAGAGCATGCTGCCCCGTGCCGGTCCTGTGCCTGCTGCTCCCCCAACTACTGTTCCTCCTCCCACTCCTGCCCCCCCCACCTCTTCCTCCTCA
Source organism: Rafetus swinhoei (assembly GCA_019425775.1). Taxonomy (NCBI): domain Eukaryota; kingdom Metazoa; phylum Chordata; order Testudines; family Trionychidae; genus Rafetus; species Rafetus swinhoei. The sequence continues at coordinate 314,660,258 of CM033437.1, forward strand.
ACCTCCACACCCTCCTCCTCCTCAATGTCCACACCCCCCACCTCAACCTCTGCACCCTCCTCCCCATCCCCTCGGGAATGCTGAGGCCCCCTCCCCGCCGTGCTGGGAGGCGGTTGGCCCAGCGAGACCCCCAGCCCTGAGTGCTGAGCTTCTCCTCCCCCTTCTTCCCCTTGCTTCCCCCTTCCAGCTCCCTCATCCCAGTTTTCCCCCTCCCCTCTCGCACCCTCTCTCCTGCCCTCTCCCGCCTCCTTTCCCCCATCTCCCCAGAGTTTCATTCCCCCTCCCCAGTTGTGTTAAATAAATACAGGTTCTATTTTTGAAAATACGTGTCTTTTACTTGACATCAGGAAGGGGGGGCTAGGGAAGGGTAAGTGGAAGGACGAGAGGGAGGAATGGGGCACAAGCTGCCAGTGGGGCAGACCGAGGAGACTGTTAGCGCTCCTCAGGATGGAAGTTCTCCCACAGGGCCCCCTGGATCCTGACATCTCCTCGATGGTCCTCCCGGATGGCAGCCTACAGACAGTGCAGCCACGCTGCTGGCAATGTGTCCACGAGATGCAGCAGAGTCCCCAGGGGCAGGTCTGGTTCCTTGTTGCAGAGTGTCGTGGTGTCCCGAGTGAGGGCAAGCAGAGCACTCCGAGACACAAATCCTTTGCTGTCCCTCAGCTAGGTAGACCAGCAAGCAGAGAAACCTGAGAACTGTCTGTCCGGGATGGGGGGTCGGGTCCCTTTAAGCACAGACCTCGGATAGCCTGAGGCAGCAGCCCCACACACTAAGTCCGACCCTGATGCCCTTTTGGCACTGGTTCCGGCCAGCCTTACCTTCGATTCAGGGTCCACTCAATGTGGACGTGCTATTTCGAATTAGAAAAACACTATTTTGAATTAGTTTTTGTGTCTAGATGCGTTATTTCGATTTAGCTTATTTCGAATTAACTAATTTGAAATAAGTTAAGTCGAAATAGTGCTGTAGTGTAGACATACCCTCTGGTAGTAACAGCGATGTTAAGTAAATATTCTAATTTTCATTTGGGATAAAAATTACAGTAAAACAGATGAATATGTTCTTAAAATAAAAAAAGTAATAGTTTTATCAGCACTTCACATTAAGTACTACAAGTGATGATTTTTAAAAAAAATCGAATGTTTTTCTATTAAACTATCATGACTGGCTTTGTCTTTTCAAAACATAGGATTTGTGAACAGAATACTAAAGACAACTGTGGCTCATTGCTATTTCTGTTAACTAGATGATTAAAATGACAAGAACATCTGCAAACAACTGTTGCTAGTGGTAGAACTGTGCCTGGAAGCACTCATATATTTAAGGATCTGACAGTGTTTCTATTATTAAATTTCATTTTAATTCTCATTGGTCTTAAATTTGGCATGTCTATGCTCAGCCCAGATGACAATTTTTGGACAGCATTTTCAACTGGCATATTTTAGTTACAGAAAAACAATCTACCGGTATTTGACATTTTGATATGATGTTTTTTTATTCTCTAATGAAATAAGGCATTTTTTAAAAAATTGGAAATGATAAATTTATAGTTGACAAGGCTGTCTTGCTATTTTGAAGAAAAACAAAAAATTATTGGCGTTTTCACCTTAAATTTGAAAAGTGGTTAATGCACCTGAATATTAATTCTGTAAACTCTTACACACATACTTGTGAACATGAGCAGAGATACTCAAGGGCAGAAAATTAAGCACATGTGCAGAGTTTTCAGAATTGGGTAAAAACAACAAGTAGTTGAGGTGCTTGTCATGACCATTTTAATGCTATTGCATGCCATGTTGTGTATTGAGACTGAAATCCTGGCTGCTCTGAGGTCAGTAGCAGAACTCCTTTTGATTCAGTGGCACCAGTGTAACCCACACACCACCAGTGGCGTGGTGCTCTGTCCCATCTAGCAGCACTGAGACGATTATTGAGTCTGCTCTACAGACTCTAGGCTAATAGGCATGTGGCTTTTAGGTTATGCAGTACAGGCTCATGCACATAGCTCCAGAGAACATAAGAACATAAGAACGGCCGTACTGGGTCAGACCAAAGGTCCATCTAGCCCAGTAGCCTGTCTGCTGACAGTGGCCAGCACCAGGTGCCCCAGAGAGGGTGGACCGAAGACAATGATCAAGTGATTTGTCTCCTGCCATCCTTCTCCAGCCTCTGACAAACAGAGGCCAGGGACACCATTTACTGTATATCCCCTGGCTAATAGCCTTTTATGGACCTAACCTCCATGAAATTATCTAGCTTCTCTTTAAACTCTATTATAGTCCTAGCCTTCACAGCCTCCTCTGGCAAGGAGTTCCATAGGTTGACTACACGCTGTGTGAAGAAGAACTTTCTTTTATTAGTTTTAAACCTGCTACCCATTAATTTCATTTGGTGTCCTCTAGAGGACCCAGGCTTGATCCTACCCATCTAGGACTGCAGTCTGTCAGCATTACACCAGAAGTCTACCCTATATGCATAATAATGAACCAAATTACTAATATCACTGGGCCTTTCCTTACTGTCTTTCACAGTAGATATAACATGCAGAATCTCATTGGCCACTTTGCTCTTTCAGCCCGCCTTGCAGGATAGTTCGGAAGACAGGCTGAATAGTCATCCCATTGGGGCTAGAGTAGGTATTCCATCATCACCACTAGAAGTGCAGTGGCTGACAGAATTGCTGCGCTAGATGCAGGATGTGGGTGGCTCTGCACTCCCAGATGGAGCGGGGCCTTTGGTGGAAGGGGCAGGGCCAGTGGCAGCCACCCTTCAGCACTGCCTGGACCACATTGTGCCCCCCTCTGTCAGCTTTTTGGGCCATCTGGAGTGCTCTACATGGGGCTCCAGCAACAATTTTAAGAGCTCAGGGCTCCAGCTGCTGCAGTAGTGGTTTTGGTGGCTGGGAGTTCTGGGCACTTTTGAATCACTGGGTCCTGGGGCAGTTGCCCCCTTTACTGCCCCATTGGCAGACCTGACTAGAAGTAAGACTCCACAATGGTTAATGCATATGTAGCAGATCTGGGTGGGTAGGTGAAAATGGAAAAGTAGTAAATGGTGACCTTCAGTGCAAAAATAAAGCAAAAAGGAATCAATTTGGACTGTCTTTTAGACTAAAATTAGATATGGTAAGGGAGAGCCAAAGGGAGAGAACTCAGTATCATGTATCCTTAAATCTACCATATATTTGAGAGAGTTTGTTCATCTGTGAGTGAGCGAGCAAGTCTGTCCGTCTGTTTATTCAAGAACTCCTCCTAAATGGTAAGAGCTAGGACCACCAAATTTGCTATGCAGCTTTTTTTTTATCATAACTTAAAGCAAGGTCAGGGTTTGGCTGTGCCAGTACAATGGGATATGCCTAGGATGCAATTGTTTTACATAACATGGAAAGGGATAGGGCTGCTAGCAGGGATAGTTTTATGGTGTAATGATCACAGGGGGGCAGCAAGGAGCCAGACAATTATAACCCCGTTGGCCAGCAGGGGTGGAGGTAAGCTTCCTGTCCATCGACCAGGTAGCATGGCCTCCATCGTAGTCAGCCCTGGGGAACTGCTGCCCAGGAACCATGGCCCCCGCTGGGGCCAGCCCTAGGAAGCCACCCTCCAGGCAGCATAGATCTCATTGCATTTTGCCCCGAGGAGATGCCATCCAGGAAGCATGGCCCTCGCAGGCTTCTGCACCCCACCCCACACTCCCAGCTCCCCTCCTCAACCCCCAACTCTGAGTGCTGCACCCTGCAATAGCCCCTCTTCATCCCCCAAAACTGACCCCCTGCACTCCCCATACCTCCAGTACCCTGCCCTGAAGGACCGAAGCTATGCCAGGTAAATCTAGGTATACATATGTGAAATATATATCCCATATATGTTGACAGATTAATCTAAGCAGCAGTTATGAAGGACAGCTTTTAGAGCTAAGGAAATGGACTATTAAAATATATCATGCATAAGTATTAGAAATGGGTTTACGCTATACAATTTGTATCTGGATTCACATTTCAAACACTCTAAATATCTGGGGCTGTTTGGATCCATATCTAGTTATGGGACATAACCATAACCGTTAGCTCTTTTATAGAATTGTGTATTACAGCTAGTATTTGTATCCACAAAAGAGCAATTATTTCTCTATAAGAAAACTAACTTTCCTTGAGCTATCATCTTGGATATTCAAAAAGAGGGATAATTTCTTATAATGTACAAATCATGGCCTGTATCTTAAAAAAAAATACATTTGTGAAGTAAGGTTAGCATTTTAATCCTATTATTGGTGATATTATAACTACTATATAGAAGTCCAGAGTCAAAGATTGTAAATAAATTTATATCCTGTATTAAATGACTGTATAATACAAATGTGTTGCTGTTTGGTGTAATTGCCTATAATTTAACATCCTTCCTGATGCATGTCATAAAACAAACAATTTTGTGCCACAATTCTAAAGAAATATCTCTTTGTGGAAATGGTTGGTAGGTGATAATTACATACAGGTGTGTTTATGATTTTATTATACACCTACAATAAACTGCGTGCATTTTCATATGCAAATATTTTATGGCCCCTAAACCTTACTGCACTGGGCAGGCAGGAGACATAATTTCTATTCATGAAACTGCCACTGATTCTGTATGTCCTCAGGCAAATACTTAGGCAATATTTTTCAAAATAGAGTAGCTGTACATAGCTATCTAAATCTATAATTTAGTCCTCCTGAATAAGTGACCTGATTTTCAGAGGTGCTGTGTATGAGAGAAAAAGAACTTGAGGAAAGATAATGAAAGAAGAAAGACAATAAAAACAGTAAATTCGGTTGGTTTTAATTTACAATAGTGACTTAATTAAGAAAATATCTGACTTTCATTGTTATACAGCTGAAAAATAATGTAAGAGCAAATTCTTATAGAAAACTTGCCTCCATAATAGGACACTTCTCTAACCCAACATAAATATTCTACCACTGATTATTATTTATCAACATTAAAGATGTGAATTGTGCTGTACAAATATAATCAAAGACCTGCCACAGTTAGTTTACAATTTTAGGATTTAGCCCTCTGAAAATGTCAAGGAGTCTCAACTGTCAGTGACTTTGATCCTGGATTCCTCACTTCAGCAGCAAGTGTTCATTCACAGAGTATCATACGGGTTCATCAGGTATAAAATGTAACTGATTGCCCAGTGCATCACAGAGGAGTCTGGATCTGTATCCATTGATCTGTCTGTTGTGTGTGGTGCCTGCTGTGTAGGCCTCTGTGTAGGAAGTGAAGATTAAAAAGGGAAACAATCCAGTTAGGTTTCATATCAGTTTTAATTTTTTTAAAACTTTATTCTCTTATCCTGGAAATATATATTTAATACATAAAACTCACAAGAGAGTGAAAAAGAAAGGTTGGTTTCCATTTATAATTTATTAATTTTCTTTCCCTAGATATATTTTGCAGAGACGCGATCAGAGTTCCTTTGTTAAATAAAAGTAACCCCCAATGTTTTCTCATAGGAGAACCACAGCTAATCCTCCTGCTTGCTAATATCATCCACTCTTGATTTTCCACAAGCCTCCTATATACTTCCTAGAAAGATATTGATAAGCGTTTTTGTCTTAAGGTATTAGCATAGCACCCAACAATGTCACACAGTGAAGGGTCTTATCAGGTTCTGTTGTAAACTGTGATTACAAGAGATTATACATTATTTTTTCTAATTATATCTGGCTGAAATGTGATTGCACAAGCTGTATGCCTCCTTCCCCCAAATCTCATTCCTTGTGTTCAAAACCTCTCCAAACCCCAAGAGCCCTAGGTAACATTTCATATTGGGTGAACCAGACTAAATTCTGCTATTATACTGGTGTACATATGAAATAACTTCATTGTACTTAGTGGGGTTACTCCAGATTAACACAGCAAAATTTGTCCCACAGATATTTTTTAAAACTTCTGACTTTTGTTCCAACTTCTAGTTGAGGAAATGAAAAGGTTTTAACACTTTAACCTTGATCCCACAAGCCCTTGTGTGCAGTAGGGAATGCAAGGCTGTTACTTTTCAGCACAAGATAGTGGAAGTCACACACATGTGCAATAGAGTTTAAACACTAGGCATGGTCTTCACAATAAAGAGATTGCACTACAATGCTTGCATGAGGTGAACTGAAAATACTATTTCTTTTGCTTATTATTTTTACACTGCAAACATTTATAATAAAAATAAATATAAAGTGAGCATACTGTACTTTGCATTCTGTGCTGTGATTGAAATCAATATATCTGAAAATGTAGAAAAAATTAAAAAAATATTTAAATAAATGGTATCCGATTATTGTTTAACAGCACAATTAATCATGATTAATTTTTAATGGTGTGATTAATTATGATTATTTTTAATCACTTGACAGTCTCAGTTTTTATTATGCCATGTCCATCCTAATTTTTTTGAATAAACTTGGGTATTTAGGATTTAATTCTCAGCTATTTCAAAACATTTCAAACTGAAGCTCTGTCAGTCCATGGAGACGCTTTTTAAATTATTTTATTTTATTGCCATTTATCATTAATGTTTACAGACTTATTCCTATTTTATATGCAATATTTGCCCAGCAAATCTGGAAAACGTGAGAAGTTTATTAATTCAGTAGACCTATGTTTGATCTATAGAATGGCAAATGCTATAAAAATCTCAGTTTTAGATCCTTTTTTAATGCTCCAAATAAGAACAAAGGCCTTTTGGCAATAATTTTTGAAAGCCAATAGCAAATAATTCATTTTTTGTTACCCAGGACAGCTACATAGGGTAATAACCCCCTTCTCAGTTGTAACATAGCCATGAATGAATCTTGAATTGGATCAAAACCACAAGAAACATTGCACTCATATAATCAGATATTAAACAGGAATGGCTGAAACAATAAGAACTCACTCAAAATGTAGCTTACATATCTAACCTAACCAATCCTGAATTTAAATAGGACCAAACAGGCATGCTGACAGGAATTCCAGGCCCCCGGGCAGAACAATCAATGGGCCCACATGTGTGCACAAGCAGTACCTGCATAGATGCCGTCCTCCTAACATTTGGGTGGTGCTGCACCTGTGCTGGCTTGTACTTCAGGAGCTGCTTGTGCACTCTTTTGGCATGGCCAGGGATTTCACAGATCTGCCCCAAGAGGGCTGCCAGCTGTCTAATCGTGCAAACCCAAATATTCTTGTCCTTCTCCCTGCCCTGTCCCTTTCCTGAGGTCATGCCACTGTGATGCCCCTTTTCTTGAGTTCCACTCCCGCTAACTCCATCCCTTTCTCTCCATCGCTGGCTCTCTTCCATTGTCACTCACTTTCACCAGACTGGGGCAGGGAGTTGGGCAGAGTGGGCATGTGGGGTAACAAGCTCTGGGAGTTTGGGTGTGGGCAGCGGGTGCGGCGTCAGACTCTGGGAGGGAATTTGGGTGTAATTCTGGGAAGGAGTTTGGGTATGGAAGGGGGTCTGGCTTCAGGATGGAGTTTGGGATATGGGGTGCAGGCTCTAGGCTGGGCAGTGGTTTGGGGGCAGGGTGTGTGTGGGGTGCAGGCTCTGAGCTGGGGCAGAGGATTGTAATGTGGAAGGCAGAGTGGGGTGTAGGCTGTGGGAAGGGGTATGGGTATGAGAAGGGGTGCGGGCTCTGGGAGGGAGTTTGGGTGAGAGGGTAGATGTGGGGTGCAGATTCTAGGCAGGAGTTTGGGTCCACTACTTGAATATGAAACTGTGATTAGAGCCCATCCCTTCTCAGGTGTCGTTAGGGCAAACAATGGGAATGCAGCTGTAGTCTTCCTTAGAAATCTCACCAGTGGAAGCTGTCTAAGGATATACTGAATCTGCACATGTTCCAGGTACTCTGGCAAGGTCTTCTCACATGTCATTGTCACTCACGCTGGACCTGTGTTCACTGGCTCTGGGTTCCCAAGTAATGTGTGTGTGTGGGGGGGGGGGAGTGTGAGCAGACCTTTTGCAAGCTCCTTTTCTGTGGCCTGGATCCAGGTTTCTGTTTAGAGAAGAACTGTAGAGCCTGGGACTGAATCTGGTCCAGTGTCTGGGAATATTGTTTGTTAATAAATGCTTGATAGTGAGTTCTTAGGACAAAGTCACATTGTTTTTTGTGCGTCTTGCTAAAATAATTACGTTCACGGGGTGTGTCTAAGTTGGAGCTGAGGTGAGTTTCACTCTTAGATCAAGTCCCCCTATATGAAAGTGCTAATCACTCTGCTTATAGAGAAGAGAGCAGGTATAATTCTGGTATTTTATGTTTGTTCCTTGATTAAAATGGATGCTTTTAGGCTGGACATTTAAAACCTCAGAGAATGATTATAACAGTTTTGAAACCAGTCAGACTATGGGCCTAACCTAATAAATAGAGCTGTAAAAAGGAAAACAGGTTCTTTTCATAATGCACATATTGCAAAGACCATTAATGCTTCCATTACTTGAATATGAAATAGTGATTAGAGCTCATCATAGCAGAAGATTAAAATGACCCATTTTGGTCAAATTATATCCCATTTTCATTATCTTTGAACACAGGTGTTATTGGGGTGTTGGAATGGGAAGAAAAAAAGAATATAGTCTTAAGTTGTTTATATCTCTTAGTTCTTTGCTCCCCCCATTATTTTACATACAAAGAAAGGACTTGATCATTCAATTACTGCTGTGCCTGTGCTGTGATATCAGCAGGATGCTATCTAATTGCTTTTTGTATAACACATTACAATTCATCTCCTTTTACATTTTAGTTGAGGAAATTGCACTGGCATTATGCAGAAGGAAAAAAAAGTACCATATAGTAATATGACAACAGAGAAGGAAATAGCAAAAAATGATCTAAGAGACATTTGCAAGTAGAACTGGGCAAAATTTTTCAGCCAAAAAGTGTATTCACCAAAAATTGTGGTTTTGGATGACTCTATGGGTATGTCTACACTAGCCCCCTAGTTCGAACTAGGGTGGCTAATGTAGGCATTCGAACTTGCAAATGAAGCCTGGGATTTAAATATCCCGGGCTTCATTTGCATGTTCCCGGGTGGGCGCCATTTTTAAATCCCCTTAGTTCGAACTGACTGCCCGCGGCTACACGCGGCAGTCAGAAGTTAATCCGAACTAAGTCCTTATTTCGGATTAACTGTTACTCCTCCTGCAATGAGGTGTATGGGAGACCCAGATGTGAATACCCACTTTGGAGCAGGGATTAGAATCCAGGTCTCCCCTCTTTCAGGTGAGTGCCCTACTCTCCAGATATTTTTTTGGAGGAGAGATTCTCTAGCTTTCTTATTACAATGGTTCCACTTTGTATAAACTACTTGACCAATCATTCAGATAGGTAATAAGAATGGCCACACTATAGCTTGGTGGTTAGAGCTTTCTGTTGGGAGAGGAGGGACCCCAGGTCCCAGAAGATAAATTAGTTATTTGCCAAGCTCTATTGCATGTAAATGCATCTGCATCTTGAAGACCATATGAAAGTTCTGTGTCTCAGCAAGTCGCAATACAACTGAACCAACAAAGGTATTTTCAGGGAAAACACTCATTAATGGGCTTATTTTTATTGTTACTATTTATTTCTGTAGTGCTAACAGACATAAAGGGAAGGCATTGCACTGAAAAACATTTTAGGGCTGGATGCTATAGAATGGTGGATGAGGTTTGAGAGCAGAGTTGTGCTTCCTCCAGGACTTTTGGCACAAGGTTTAGTTTCTTGAAATTGAATATGACATTTTATTTTAATTGTCAAAGCTAGATTGTTCGCTGAAATCCTACATGGCAGTGAGTAAACATAGTTTTTCTGTAAATTAAATCTTTCAGTAATGATTTTGAATGATGACTTTGGTAAAAATATAATAAGAAATAGGTCCCTCTTGAAACCTGTGAAATGGGAACAACTTTGAAGTTGTTCATGCTATCATATTGCCATATTTTGACCAGCTCTTCTCGGTACCCTCTGTCAGTTGTAGTTAGAAATAATAAATGGTTCTGTTTACTAAGATCTTTCCTGCATCATTATTTTGAGGACTATTCTTGCTTATGCTAGTCTACTAAGTGTACCAGGTGGTCACATACCAAGGTACAGTGGTAGCTGTATTACAGGAAGCACAGAGAATTCAGCTATAATTAACAGCCCAATCCTGTGAGACATTGACTACCCTCAGCTGTCATTGAAGTTAATGACAGTTGAGGGTACTCCGAAGCATTTGCAAGATGTATCCAGGATCAGGTCCTGAGGTTTCCAAAGTGTTTCATTATAAGTGTAACCTGCTGCTTTCAAGCACTCATGACACTATAGAATATTCATGTTTGGGGCTGAAACTTTCCAGGCTTGATCTCTGATATAAAACACTTATTTCTTTGTTGTTGAAAGTCTTAGTGAATGCCTTCAGTTGCTTTTGAATTCAACATGGCTATGAAAAAATTCCCCCCCTTTGTTTGCACATCCATAGCCCTGTTTTAACATGCTTCTACCAGACATTGTTTTATTTATAACCTAATCAAACAATTTTAACAAAGGGAATTTTACACTGGTGAAAGAAGTGCTGCACTTGGTTTTAAAAAAATCTTGCCAGAAATATGCAACAAGACTTGCCTCGTCACATTCCTTACCACATGCTATAGTTAATTCAAGCTGTGTCAGGCCACGTGAATTTGCGGTCATGCACATTAAGAAAGCTAGGGTCTCGCCACAGCCGGAATGAATAAGAAAGGAAGGAGTACAAGGAGCCACTCTTCCATAGAATAAGCACTAGCCTTGGAGTAGTGAATGATGGGCAGAGAGGAACAGCCAGGAAGGTGCAATGGTTGATGTTAAGTTCATGGCACCAACCCAGAGAAGTTAAATTAAAAAAATACCATAAAACACTCTCTCTAGCAGGTTGCAATGATATTACTTAGAATTCAGAATAATAACACAAAACAACTGTAAATAGAGACAAAGCAGACTGCTGCCTAAAACTGAGAAGCTCAATTCACTGCACCTTGTTCTAGACTGACTCATTCCAGCCTGATTTCTGAGACCCACCTTTCACATACTTCCCTATAGAGCAGGGGTCGGCAGCCTTTCAGAAGTGGCATGCCATGATTTAACTTTTTCACTTCTATTTACAGATCTGCATGCCATTGATACTTTTCAAAGTCCATAGTAGTCCTCCAACGCACACACCTAGGGTTGCCAGGTGTCCGGTTTTCACCTGGACAGTCTGGTATTTGTGGCCCCTGTCCAGTATAAAAAACAGAAAATACCGGACATTTAAGATGTCCAGTATTTTCTGTTTTTCTCGGATGGAAGGCCAGTGGGGACATTCTTTTCCTGCCGTGTCTGATGTGGGGAGCGCGGAGCATAAGGATTTAAAGGTTGCTCAACAACTTTGGTTCCCCATTTCTTGGGGTTTTTTTTTGCTCAACCAATTTTTTTCCCTGCTAGGTTCGGGATTTTTTGTGAAAGTATCTGGCAACCCTACACACACTGGCAGGGCAGCAGTGCTGGGACTCACAGCCCCCTGGGAACAGGAGGGGCTGCACCTGCAGACTGAGGCTCCAGGGCTGGGGCAGGCAGAGCCCAGGGCTTCTCAGGGCTGACTCCAGCCCCCAGCCAGGCACAGCGGGGCACTGGGGAAGGGTCTCCCCACACACAGGGAGTAGCTGTGGCTTAGCCTGGGCCCTAGCACCCCACGGTGGCGGCAGTAGCGTGTGACTGGCTGCACCACCCTGATATGTGGAGCAGCCGCAGCACCGCCCCCTCCTGGAGCAGGAGGCAGAGCGTGTAGTGGAGCAGAGGGGCGTTTACCTGTTAGCTCTCAGGAACTGCACAACAAGGCCAGGCAGGGGCATCCCCAGGATGCAGAGCCCAGCATAGGGTCATGCCGCCCACTCTGCTTGCTCAGTCCCTACACCTTGCTGCTTGAGCTGCATGAGGCAAACATGAGGCTTGAGCTGCAGCACAGGTTCCCTGCTGTGTGGGGAAGGGGAGGCTGCGCTCGAGCCACGGACCACCTGGGAGGTGGCCATGAGCCACTCAAAATAATCTTGTGTGCCACTTATAGCATGTGTGGCGTATGTTGCTGACCCCTGCTATAGAGCGTCCTGCCCTGCAAGCAGGAGCAGGATAATGAAATGATAGCTTGGAATTCAGCACAATCCTCAATAGTGAACTCTGCCTGTGTTCTTTAGGTATTGTTCCTTCCCAAGGCAACGTGAGTCTGTAAACCACAATCCAACTCAGAATAAATTCATCCGTGGTGTAAAGATGGCTAGTTAAGCCACTATTTGAAGCTGTGTGAAACCTTTGAGGGAGCTGGCATTGCAGAGTGGCCTTTGCATCCTCTGATTTACAAAGGGCAACTCCATGCCAGACTCAAATAGATCAGCCCAGAAGAGGAATAGGAGCCCTGTGACTACACATATCCAATGGCTATAATGTTATGCGTTGGAACATGGCTGGCCCAGCACCACTCCTCTTCCAGTCTTCAGGCTAGAGAAATCGCTGGGGAAGGGCTGAGAGAGAGGACCCTTGTTTTCTCATGATCTTGAAGAGTTAATCCCATTTCCCCAAGGTCTGCAAATATCCACATAGCTGCCCTCTTCCATTATTTTGCCAAGAATATAGTGACAGAAATGTATGAAAAACTGTGAAGATCTAATTACTGGTAGGTAGTCAGACTTATAAATGAATACAACTGTGGGGGGAATAACAAGCAGTTTAAATGCAAGGTAAAATATAGAAGAGATCTCATTATTTTTTATGTTCATTTCCTTCTCCCCCCCCCCCCCCCCCCCCATAGTGATTTTGAAAAGTAAATATTACTGTAACTGTTTATCTCTGTATATTGCACTCATCATTAGCTGCCTATGAATCATGTACAAATAGATAAGTATGGAACATGCAGAGTGAGTTTTAACATTTCAAAGAGGTTTCCTCATCATTATGGGAGGCATCATTCGTACATCTGCTCTTCCAAATCCTTGAGAGTGAAGATCTGTAACTCAGAATTCAGCTATTAGCTTTCAGCTTTTGACACAGACTGCCTTTATGATGCTGAATCGAAGGAGGTTAAGTGCTTGTAATGGATCCCTCTGAGAAACAGTATAATTGGTACGGTGCAGGCCCACTCTCTTTCCATTGCCTGTAGCATAACTATTACATTTTAGATTTCCTTCAAAATGAAAGCACTTTGGCAGGCAGGTGCCCTATACATGGAATGCATTGCTATAAATGAACCCTCTATGGAGAGGGAATTTTCAATTCTCAATGTGTCTCAAATGTTGTCTGTGACATGTCTGGAAAGAGACCTGTAAGCCACTGGTTTGTTCCTCTAGTCCCTCTTGTGGAAGTAAGGGACTGTTGGAGGAGCGAAAGGGTAACTGGCATCTATCTGGGCAGTCCCCCCAAGTCAAGCCTTTCTTTCCCTCGCCTATCCCTCAAGCTCCAGGAAGAGACTGAGCTCCTCTCCATCCTGCAGCCCCTCTTATAGAGCCCAGCCTGGCCCTGCCTGTCTGCTTGTAAGCCTTCCTCTGATTGTCTGGATTCTATGCAGCCACTCCAAGGGCTGTTATTAACCCTTTGCCAGTCAGCGAGGGGCAGCTGCACCATCATATAGCTTTCCCAGGGCAGCCTTTTCCTCCCTCATGGTACTCTCTCTCTCTCTCTCTCTCTCTGTCCTAGCATTCTTCTCTGTCTCCCTCTCTAAGGTACTTCTACTCCTCTCCACTCCTTGGGAGGTTGCTGAACTAGACAGCAGGTTGAAGCTAAGTTCCACCTTCCTCTGTCCTGTACATTGCCAGCTCTTTCATCTACCCTTTCTGTGGCCGCCGCTGCTTTTTAAGATTTGAGAGGGCAAAGGTCACTATTTTTTCCTGCCTATCTACCACTTCTCCCACACAAGTTGCCTTCAGTGGACTTGGTTCTCCAAAGGTGCTGAAGACTGATTAGTTCATCTATTCCATCACCATGTCCCTGCAGTTTAGTCTCAACTAAATCTAATATAAATCTCAGAGGGGTAGCTGTGTTAGTCTGTAAGGGTATGTCTACAGTACAGCGCTATTTCGAATTAACTTATTTCGAATTAGTTAATTCAAAATAACGCAGGTATACACCAAAACTAATTCAAAATAGCATTTTCTAATTCGAAATAGTGCATCCACATTGATTGGACCCTGAATCGAAGGTAAGGCTGGCCAGAACCAGTGCCAGCAGGGCATCAAAGTCGGACTTAGTGTGTGGGGCTGCTGCCTCAGGCTATCCGAGGTCTGTGCTTAAAGGGACCCGACCCCCCATCCTGAACAGACAGTTCTCAGGTTTCTCTGCTTGCTGGTCTATCTCGCTGAGGGACAGCAAAGCATTTGTGTCTCGGAGTGCTCTGCTTGCCCTCACTCGGGACACCACGACACTCTGCAACATGGAACCAGACCTGCCTCTGGGTCTGCTGCATCTCGTGGACACATTGCCAGCAGCCTGGCTTCCTGTCTGCAGGCTGCCATCCAGGAGGACCTTCGAGGGGCTGACAGGATCCAGGGGGCCCTGCGGGAGAGCTTCCACCCTGAAGAGCGCTAACAGTCTCCCTGGTCTGCCCCACTGGCGGCTTGTGCCCCATTCCTCCCTCTCATCCTTCCACTTACCCTTCCTTAGCCCTTCCTTCCTGATGTCAAATAAAATGCACTTTTGTCTCAAAAATACAAACTCTGTTTATTTAACAAAACGGGGGAGAGGGGGATGAAACTCTGGGGAGATTGGGAAGGGCGGCAGGAGAGGGGAGGAGAAAGGGTGGGAGAGGGGAGGGGGAAAACTTGGAGGAGGGAGCTGGAAGGGGGAAGCAAGGGGAAGAAGGGGGAGGGGAAGCTCAGCGCTCAGGGGTGGGGGTCTTGCTGGGCCAACTGCCTCCCAGCACCATGGGGGAGGGGGCCTCGGCATTCCCGAGGGGATGGGGAGGAGGGTGCGGAGGTTGAGGTGGGGGGTGTGGAGGTTGACAAGTAAGAGGTGGGAGGGGGCAGTGGAGGAGGAACAGTAGCTGGGGGGGGGGGGCAGCAGGCACAGGACCGGTACAGGGCAGCTCGCTCTGCACCAGGGCCTGCAGATAGTGACAGATGGCATGACCCTGGGCAAACAGCTCCTGCCGAAACTCCCGTTCTTCCTGCGCCCGCTGCTCCATGAACCGGGTCTGGGCTCGCAGGGCCCCCAGGTGCTGCTTTTGGTACCCCTGCTGCATGGTGGTGGTCCTGCTGAGGCCACGGGTGCGGGAGCATGTCCCGGGCAGGGTGGTGCGCCCTGCACGAGCAGCTGGTGTGGCTGTAGAGAAAGAAGAGAAGTGGTCAGTTCTCCCTGGGGACACAGTGGATGATGCCCAACCCCCCCTGTGAGGTGAGGGCGACCGTGCCATGCTCCATCAGAGCTGATGTGCTTGCACAGAGGCCATGGTTGGCATGTCCGGCTCTGCCCGGGAGTGGGAGCTGCCCCGAGACCACACCCGTGCCCCTGTGCTGTGTATAGTGTGGCCGGGCCGGGGAGGAGATGTCTCCTGCCCCTGTGTAGAGGGTGTGTGTGAAGGGAGGGCGTCCTGCTGTGTCCCACCCTGAGGTCGGGAGCGTGTTGGGTCTCTTCTCACACACGTGTGGCTATCGGGCCATGGCCCCTGTGTGGCATGCAGCTGGAGCCACCTGCCCAAGGGTGGCACGGCACGTGCCTGCACATGCACAGGTGGCTGCGTGATCCGTGGGAGGCATGGCCCATGCGCGCGGTCCCTGGTCTCCCTCCCTGCCTCCCCCCTGGGTAGGGGACAGTGCTGGCACTTACCTGGTATGGCCTCCCCGGATGACCCTGCCGACTCCGGTGCCGGGAGAGCTGGTGGTGGCCCCTCTGCTGCGCCTGGGTCAGGACCCTCAGCTCCCATCTCGCTGCCCTCCGGGCTGGCGCGGACCGCCACACCTCCCAGGATTCGGTCGAGGGCGGGGAAGTAGGGGCAGGTGGCAGCCCCTGCTGCGGCGCCGCCCCTGGTGGCCCTGGTGTACGCCTGCCTAAGCTCCTTTATTTTCAGGCGCACATGCTCCTGGATGCGCCTGTGTCCCTTGCGGGCCATGGTGGCCATTATGCAGCCATAGACGGCGGCATTCCTCCAACTGGTGCGGAGATCATGGACATTGGGAGCCTCCCCCCACACCTCAATGAGGTCCATGATCTCCGCACCAGTCCAGGTGGGTGCGCGCCGTCTACGGCCCCTGCCTGGCCCCTGGGCACTGGAAGACTGGGCGGGGGACACTGTACTGGTGCTGGCTGCCCGGCTCATCGTCTGGCCACTGGGTGCAGAGCTGTCAGGGCTGTCTGTCTGCATGCAGGCCTCTGGCTCACACGTGATCATGCAGAACCTTAGAGACTAACCAAAAAAATGTAGATAGTATCATGAACTTTCACGGGCACAACCCACTTCCCCCTTACTCCATTCTGAAGAAGTGGGTGTGCTCTTGAAAGCTCATGATACCATCTACATTTTTTGTAAGTCTCTAAGGTGGTGCAGGACCAGTCATTGTTTTTTAAGTTAAATCTAATCTAGACATTTCTAAAGAATGCATCACATCTTTTTCCCTCCAGGGTCATACTTCTGCACTGACATCACTTTGTAATTTATGAAACATCAGGATCAGATCACATGTCAGAGAGAACAGAATCTTAATGTTGTCACAGTCAGTGTTCATTGCTGCCTGTGCTGCATCTGATTCTATTATATGTATTTTCATGTCCAAAGAGTTTCATAGAAAAACTCTTAAAGAAAAGCTTGAAATGGACATAGTGGACTACATGCAATAAATATGGTATGAGCTGATTTTAAATTATACCAAGCAAACAAACCTTCAAACTCCTGAGATTATTGCAAAGAAACCTGTGATATAGTAAAAGGGAGACTGAATAAGGCAGAGGCGGCTTACCAATTTGCCGTTAGAGAAAAATAAATAACCTCTGAAATCCGTTTTATGCAGACTCAGTGATTGTGGTTGTTGTATTATTAACATAATATAGGACTGGACTTGGAAGAGACCTGAAGGTCATGTAGTCTATCCTTCTCTCCCACATTGAGGTAGGACCTACACCATTCCTGACCAGTGCCTAAGCTGTTCTTTAAAACCTCCAATTATGGGGATTTCCCAAGCAATTTGTTCCAATGCTGAACTATCCTTATGGTTAGGTTAGATAGTAGGAAAAACTTTAACATAGTCTCTTCTGAATTTAGTTCAATTTATGGGAAACTTTTCTGTTATATTTAGGAAGTTTTAGGAAGTTTTAGGAAGTTTTATTAGAAGTTCTGAAATACAAAAAAGTACTTGAGAATGGAAACAGTTGTATGTCTAATAGTATCTAGTCCTGAAGAAGAGCTCCATAAGCTCGAAAGCGAGTCTCTCTCCCCAACAGAAGTTGTCCTAGTAAAAGATATTGCCTCACCCACCTTGTTTCTCATTGGAAACACTTACCCCTTAATACAGTGCTATTTAAAAAAAATTGAAAACTAAAAGTTCTAAATCTTAAACAGATTTTTTTTAATGAGCTGCATTTTAGAAACCCCAGCACTAGTGAACCGATAATTACAGTGGTGATAGAACAATGATAGAACAAATTAACCTTGTACTATCAATCGAGTTCTTTACTCAAAAAAGGAAAGACAACTTTTTTTTATAGCTGGCCACTGTGTTTTTGTCTAGGTGTAATTCATTTATTCATTGTTTGATTGCAGTTATTTTAATAGTAGAATTCTGCTAAGTATTAAAACAGGAGAATTTGAAGTTGTTACCTGAAAATGTTCCCTACTTTGAAGGGAGGTCCAGTGATTCTCAATATGGGTTATCACATATCTGTATCTGTAAGGCACAGAATCAAAACTTATTGAATGGCTGATGAGGGGACCACCCTGCCTTCCTAAATTTTGAGATGCTTCTAAAGCTAACCCTTCTGTAATCTGGAGTTGAAAGAAAAATTAATCTCATGCCCTGCGTCAGCATCTTGCAAAGAATTAAAAAAAAAGCTCAACAAATGTCTTTATGAGCAACAAGCAGAGAACTTTAATCGTAAGTTAAAAAAAGCCTCCCTCAATGGATTTCCAGGCAAGGCAGGATGTATGAACCTCTCTTTTTACAGAAGGGAATTTTTTTAGTTAAGTGATCACAAATTTGATCACTCATTCCACGAGGCATAACGGGGCGGTCGACAAGGGCTTCCCTTGTCGACCGCGGAGCGTCTAGACTACCGCGCTGTGCCACCAAACAGCTGATCGGCACAGCGTGGCAGCCATTTTGATGTAAATGAAGCGGCGATTATTTAAAGCACTGCTTCATTTCCCCTATGTCTAGAAACCTCATCTACATGGCTCCGTCGACAGAGCCATGTAGTCTAGACATACCCAAAGTGATTACTCTAAGGAATCATCACAACATAGGTTTCTACAGGCAAAAGTAGTGCTCATCTTTAAAAAAGGGAACAAGGACAATCCAGAAAACTAAAGGATGGTCAGTCTCATCTCAGTCCCCGGAAAAATCATGGAGGGGATCCTTGAGGAATCCATTTTGATGCATTTAGAAGAGGAGAAAGTGATCAGGAATAGTCAACATGGATTCACCAAGGGCAAGTCATGCCTCACCAAACTGATTAGCTTCTATGATGAGGTAACTGGCTCTGTGGACATGGAGAAGTCTATGGATATGATATACCTTGACTTTAGCAAAGCTTTTGATCTCCCAAAGTATTCTTGCCAGCAAGTTAAAGAAGTATGGATTGGATGAATGGACTGTAAGGTGGATAAAAAGCTGGCCAGATTGTCTGGCCCTGGGTAGTGATCAACAGCTAAGTGTCTGATTGGTGGCTGGCTTCAAGCAGAGTGCCCTAGAGATTGATTCTAGGGCCAGTTTTGTTCAACATATTTATTAATGATAGAAATGTAGCCGTGTTAGTCTGGTGTAGCTGAAACAAAATACAGGACTATGTAGCACTTTAAAGACTAACAAGATGGTTTATTAGATGATGAGCTTTCGTGGGCCAGACCCACTTCCTCAGATCAAATATTGGAAGAAAATAGTCACAACCATATATACCAAAGGATACAATTAAAAATGAACACATATGAAAAGGACAAATCACATTTCAGAACAGAAGGGGATGCGGGGAAGGTAAATGTCTGTGAGCTAATGGTATTAGAGGTGATAATTGGGGAAGCTATCTTTGTAATGGGTAAGATAGTTAGCGTCTTTGTTGAGACCGACGCGTAGAGTGTTGAATTTTAGCATGAATGACAGTTCAGAGGATTCCCTTTCAAGTGCAGATTTAAAGGGCTTCTGAAGCAGGATGCAGGTAATTAAGTCGTTGAGACAGTGTCCTTTCTGGTTGAAATGGCAAGAAACTGTTTTTTCTTTGTGATCCTGTCTAATATCTGTTTTGTGGGCATTGATCCTTTGGCGAAGTGTCTGAGACGTTTGTCCAATGTACAAAGCAGACGGACACTTTCGGCACATGATAGCATAAATTATATTTCTGGATGCGCAGGAATATGTATTCTTGATCTTATAACTCACTTGGTTAGGTCCAATAATGGTATCAGCAGAGTGGATATGTGGACAAAGCTGGCAACGGGGTTTGTTGCAAGGGAAGGTACCAGGGTTGGTATTAGTGTGGTATGTCCTGTGGTTGTTGGTAAGAATCATCTTGAGGTTAGGTGTTCCAGTGTAGGCTGTAGTTTATTGATAATGTGTTGGACAGGTTTAAGTTGGGGGCTGCAGGTGATGACAAGTGGTGTTCTATTGTTGGTTTTCTTAGGTCTGTCTTGAAGTAGATGGTTTCTAGGTATTCGTCTGGCTCTTTCAATTTGCTTTTTTATTTCTCCAGGTGGGTAGTTGAGGTTTATAAATGCTTGGTAGAGATCCTGAAGTTTCTGGTCTCTGTCAGTGGGATTAGAGCAGATGCGGTTGTATCAAAGGGCTTGGCTATAGATGATGGATCGTATGGTGTGTGCTGGATGGGAGCTGGAAGCATGTAGGTAACTGTATGAGTCAGTGGGTTTTCTGTAGAGGGTGGTGTCTAATTTTCCATTGTTGATTTGTACTGTGGTGTCCAGGAAATGGATCTCTCGTGTAGAATGGTCCAGGCTGAGGTTGATGGTGGGGTGTAGGTTGTTGAAATCTCTGTGGAATGTCTCCAGTGTTTCTTGGCCATGCGTCCAGATCATAAAGATGTCATCGATGTAGCGTAAGTAGAGAAGGGTAAAAGGGACGGGAGTTGAGGAAACGTTGTTCTAGGTCAGCCATAAAGATATTAGCATACTGTGGGGCCATGCGTGTACCCATGGCTGTGCCGCTGATCTGGAGGTATAAGTTGTTCTCAAACTGGAAATAATTGTGGGTGAGAACAAAGTTACATAGGTCTGCTATCAGGTTGGCAGTGGTGTCCTCTGGGATAGTGTTTCTAATTCCTTGTAATCCATCTTCATGTGGGATGTTGGTGTATAGAGCTTCTACATCCATGGTGGCAAGGATGGTGTTATTGGGGAGGTTATCGATGTTTTGTAGTTTCCTTAGGAAGTCAGTAGTGTCTCGGAGATAGCTGGGGTGTTGGTTGCGTAGGGTTTGAGGAGAGAGTCTACATAGCTGGATAGACCAGTAGTGAGCGTGCCAATACCAGAGATGATGGGACGTCCGGGTGTCCAGGTTTATGGATCTTGGGAAGCAGATAGAACAATCCTGGTCGGGGGTCAGAAGGTGTTTCTGTGTGGATTTGTTCCCGAGTAGCTGTAGGGAGGCTTTTAAGGAGACAGTGTAGTTTCTTTTGGTATTCCGAGGTGGGATCAGAGGAGAGAGGTTTGTAAAATGTGGTGTTGGAGAGTTGTCTGGTTGCCTCCTGGTTATAGTCGGCCTTATTCATAATGACCACAGCACCATCTTTGTCAGCTGGTTTGATTATAATGTCCAGGTTGTTTTTGAGACTCCGGATGGCATGGTGTTCAGCGCGGCTGAGATTGTGTGTCGCTCCGAGACACTACTGACTTCCTGCACTTGGGACGGAGGAATCCCAAGCATTGTTACAGGCTGGGGACCGACTGGTTAAGTAGTTGTTCAGCAGAAAAGGACCGGGGGATTACAGTGGATGAGAAGCTGGATATGAGTCAACAGCGTGCTCTTGTAGCCAAGAAGGCTGATGGCCTGTTGGGGTGCATTGGGAAGAGCATTACCAGAAGATCTAGATAAGTGATTATTCCCCTTTATTTGGCACTGATGAGGCCACATCTGGAGTATTGTGTCCAGTTCTGGGCTCCCTACTACAGAAAGGATGTGGACACATTGGAGAGGGTCCAGTGGAGGGCAACCAAAATGATTAGGGGGCTGGAGCACATGACTTAGGAGGAGCAGCTGAGGGATTTAGGTTTATTTAGTCTGCAGAAGAGAAGAGTGAGGGGGGATTTGATAGCAGCCTTTAACTTCCTGAAGGGAGGTTCCAAAGAGGATGGAGAAAGGCTGTTCTTAATAGTGACGGATGGCAGAACAAGGAACAATGGTCTCAAGTTACAGTGGGAGAGGTCTAGGTTAGATATTAGGAAAAACTATTTCACTAGGAGGGTGGTGAAGCACTGGAATGGGTTATCTAGGGAGGTGGTGGAATCTCTACCCCTAGAGGTTTTTAAGTCCCAGCTTGAAATAGCCCTGGCTGGGACGATTTAGTTGGGGTTGGTCCTGCTTTGGGCAGAGGGTTGAACTCTATAACCTCCTGAGGTCTCTTCCAGCCATAGGGTTCTATGTTTCTCACATGAATCGGTTGAAGACTGAGTACCTCTCATGTACAAATGTGGAGGGATGATGACAATGTTGCAGCTTTATAGATTTCCTCATAATGGGTCTGTCTTTTTTCAGCCCTTGGTGCCATTGCCTATACTGAGTGAGCTCTTGTAGTAATTGGAGGATTGAGTTGTTGTGCTCTACAGGCCTGAGCAATGCATCAGCGCATCCACCATGAGATTAATGCTTTAAATGCCTTACCACCTCTTTTCTTTGGATGAAAGAAAATCAGTCAAGCTGTTGTTACCCTTAAACTCTCAATTCTTTTCAGATAAATCTTAGCTTACTTTCAAGAAATGCCATATTTTTTTCCTTGAATAAGAAGGATGTGGACAAAAGGAAGGCATTGAGTTCTATTGTGCTGAATTTAAACTTGAACTTACTTTTGTACTAAGATTGGGATCCAGTCACAAAATTACCTCTTATCTTTGTGGAAGATGCATTAGGATAGATCAGTTGATTATGCTTCCAACTTTGATACTCTTCTTGCTGAGGTGATAAAAATAAAAAAAGTTGTTTTGATTTTCAGGTAGTACAATAATGTTGATTTTACAGGTTCAAAGGGTGCCTGTGTTAAAGCAGTGAGCACAATATTCACATCCAAATTGAAGATCTTTTGCCCCTTAAGAGGATACAATAACTGCATTGCTCTAATGAAGTGACATATGTCTTTATGGTAGGAAAAGGCAAACTTTTTGGATACACACAAAATTGCTGACAGTACAAAAATGTCAAGGTGAAATGAACCAGAACAAGGTGAAACCATCTTGTAAAAATTCCTGAGCATCAGACACTGGCTACATGATGCTGAATACCTCTCCCTCTGCATAAAGCTTTGAATTTAGACCAAAACTGTGAGTAAAACCTATTTATAATAATTATTATTGTCTCTTAAATGCCAACAATTTCAATGAGACTAGCAGAGTAACCCCTTTGTGTTAGAAACTTCCTTTTAAATGCTAAGCTGCTAGATTTAACTTGCTTGGATCTCAGTGAAGAGTGGTCCTTGGGATAGCAAATCCAGCCTTCATTCAAGAAAAATGGTAACTTCACTGACATGTTTACCAAGTTAGGAAACCAAGGTCTCCTGAGCAAATGGGAAACTGCTAAGATCACTTCAGTTTCTTCCTTCATGATCTTCTGTATTTCCTTGGTGATGATAGGTGCTGGGGGGTGGGCGGGGAGGCATAAAATAAGCCCCTTGGCCATCTGAGCAACAGAGCATTGATGTCTAGGGTTTCTCGCTCTCTCATTTTGGTCAAGTATTGACAAGCCTTCTGGTTTGCTTTGGATTCAATACAAATATACAATAAAAATTCTGGTGATCAGTGGAAAGGATTTGTTGGGAAGACTCCATTATATCTGATCAATATTTCCTTCTGGTCAGCACAGTGGCTTTTGTATTCTAGTGTCCTTGATATGTAAGGCCATGATAGATGGTAGATGGGCCTCTGCCTATGGTATCAAAGATGCTGTTTCCTTCTGCCTGTCCTTGAACTCATACCTTCCAATGATGTGCATAAATGATTGATGTATTGTCCATCATTATAAATATATGACTGTTCTGTAATGCTAGGGCAGTTGTGGCAGAGTGTACTTTATTGCCCTTAGCTCTAGAAAACTTAGCTTTTCTCTTGTTCTGAGGACCATGTCCCCTGAGGCACCGACTTCACAGAAAATGCTTTCCATTCCTCCAGACTTGTATCTGTTACTATGGCAGACCTCTCTGGTTCTGCCATGTCCATTCTTCCCTGGGATCTCTCTGGACTTACCCACGATTCCAGGCAATTCAACAAAAGTAAGGGACTATCCTTTTTTGAGATGGAAAAATCAGAAAGCTGTGGGAAAGGGACAGAAGGAATCCCTGGAGAGTCTTTAGATGCATTCTTGCCTAGGACGCTATCCCTATGCAGGATTGATCATCCCTAGAACACTCATTAGAGTGCTCACTGACATCCTCTGGCATTCCATCATGTAATCACTGACCTAATGTTTTAACTGTCTTTTGGCTGACAGAAAAGTTTTGTGGGCCTCTGTGTTTATCATCATTCCAAGATGGACTAGGTGCACCAAAAGGAATATATTATTCTTTATACATTTTACTATAAATCTGTGCAGTCTGCCTTACCTACCAAGCCTCAGAGGGGTAGCTGGGTTAGTCTGTAACTCTAAAAATGAGGTCCTGTAGCACCTACACATATATATATCATGAACTTTTGTGGGCAAACCTACCAAATAGATTGGTTCAAACTATAGTAAAAAACAGAATTGCCAGACACTTAAATGAACATAATTTATTGGAGAAGAGTTGACACATCTTTGGTAAAGGGAAATCATGCTTCATCATGCTGTAAGAATTCTTTGCACAGGTGGGGCAGCAACTGTTAATAAGAATGATCCACTCCAGTGGATTCATTGTACTGGGGCTTTTAGAAAGCTTTTGAGAAGGTCCCTCGTGGATCATAGAATCATAGAACACTAGGGCTGTGTCTACATTGGCACCCTTTTTCGGAAAAGGGATGCTAATATACAAATGGGGATTTAAATATCCCCGCGGTATTTCATTTACATGCCGCTTTTTCCGGCTCGGGGCTTTGCGGAAAAAGCGCCAGTCTAAACGGGGATCTTGCGGAAAATAAACCCTTTTCCGCAAGATCTCTTATTCCTACTTTCAAGGAATAGAGATTCCTACTTTCAAGTAGGAATAAGAGATCTTGGAAAAGGGTTTATTTTCTGCAAGATCCCCGTCTAGACTGGCGCTTTTTCTGGCAAAGCCCCGAGCCGAAAAAGCGGCAGTTATGTAATGTCAGAAATACCGGGGATATTTAAATCTGATTTGATTGCGCTTGTGTCTCATTAGCATCCCTTTTCCGAAAAAGGGTGCCAATGTAGACACATCCTAGAAGTGGAAGGGACCTCGAGAGGTCATCGAGTCTAGTCCCCTGCCCTCATGGCAGGACCCAATACCATATAGACCATCCCTAACAGATGTCTAATCTGCTCTTAAATATCTCCAGAGATGGAGATTCCACAACCTCCTTAGGCAACTTATTCTGTTGGAGAGTGATAAATATCAGTGTCCCCCACCATATTCATAAATGATCTGGCAAAAGGGGTAAACAATGCAGTGGCAAAATTTGGAGACAATACACAATTACTCAGGATAGTTAAGTCCAAAGCAGACAGCCAAGAGTTACAGAGGGATCTCACAAAAATGGCTGACTGGACAACTTAATGTCCAATTAAATTAAATTAAACGTTTTAAAAAAAGTAAAACATAATTCCAATTACACATAATAAATGATGGGGTCTAAATTAGCTGTTACCACTGTGGCAGTCTGCACCACTTTGTTCATCCCTTTTACAGAACTATGATGTATCTCATACAAAATATGCTTTGTAAGGTATTTGAAAACTCATAATTTGCTCATCAATATTTTCCTGGTAAAGTATGTGTGGCAACACAAAGGTATACGATTCTAGTGTATGATATTACTAAGACATGTTCCCAAGTCTGGAGAGCAGCCACAAACCAGTTCCCAGAGACAAAAGATAAGTCAACACCTCAGCTACATGTCAACAAAATCAAATGGACCATCACCTGGTTAAGTGGCCATTCTTTGGCAGGAAAGAGGATGATGGTGAAAATGTACATCCTGACCAAAGAAGCAACTGGTTTTACACACTTTTCATTGCCTAAACTTCAACTGGAGATGATTCTCAAAGAAAAGAAATAACTTTAAGAAGAGAGAGCAGATGCACCAAATTACCTCTGCTTTTCTCTCATCAGCTGCATCGACAACACTGAAAAAACCAAGGATCTAGGATAAAGGTCTCTTGCCAGTGTAGTGCTGTACACATTAGTGCTTTTGCTCGTGTCATTTGGGGGACAGAGGAGTGAAATATTTATATTCCTGAATGACATAGGTAGTAGTGTAGACATAGCCTTAGATAAGTTCATGCAGGATAGATTAATCAAAGACTATTAGTCAAGATGAACAGGGATGTGACCACATACTCTCGGTGTCCTAAACCTCTAACTATGAGATTCTAGGAGGGGCAGGGAATACATCGCTTTTGGTAATTGCCCTGTTTTCTTCATTCTCTCTGAAGCACCTGGAATTGGTCACTGTCGGACTATTGGTCTAACTCAATATACCTATTCCTATGTTCATATGACTCGCACCTTATTAAAAGTGGTCAGAGTAAATTAATAATAATCCCTTCGTTCTTCCATGTCTTGGCTGCTCTCCCTCTCAGTCCTGCATGGATGGCTGCTTGGGGCATGAATAGTGTGAATACTAGCAGAATACTGAGCATTGCAGTACTTCAGGGAATGGTGTGGGTCTGCCCCTATCCACAGGAACCCAACTCTGGCAGCATGACATCACACACACTATACATGCAAGGTCACACTTCATGAAGGATGTCATTGTGAAGTATATGTCACCCCGTCCCTGCTGGTGTGACCTCACACGAATGGTGTGTGCAAAGTCATGCTGGCAAGGGTGAAGTGGTGCACTCTTCAAAATGGTGTCCTCAGTGCATGATACTGGAATAAAAACCACATCCACTTTGTCTCAGTATCAAAAAGGGCACAAGCTATAGAAAAACAGGACAGTAGATCTGAAAACTGGATGAATGGCCTAATTAGACATGGCTGAGCTGCTTCAAAGGCATAGCTGACCACAGTATAAGTGCACATAATTACCCAGCCATTTTTATTCCCTTTTCTGTTAACTTATCTATTCCTCTAATTACCTGTGAGGAGTTCATCTAGAGAGACCTGCACAGACATATTATGCTATAAGATGCTGTAGCCCAGGGGTGGCCAATAATTATTGATGGGAGGCCACTCCAAGAATTTTGAAAGTGGTTGAGGGCTGCACTCTTCTATGATATTAATGGAGGAGGTGCGGGGTCTGGGATGGAGGCTGGGTGGAGAAAGGAGCTTGGGGTAAGAGATTGGCGTGCAGGAGGGGTGGGGGTCTGGGAGAGAGCTTGGGTGAAGGAGGCAGTTGTGACCTGTGGCACTGGAAGAGGTGCAGGTGTTTGGGTTGTGACCTGGGGCAGGGGACTGAGGTGCAGGGTCTGGGAGGGAGTATGGGTTCAGGAGGGGAACAAAGGGTTTGGCTTATGTGAGGTGAGGGGGCAGGAGTGGGCAGGGGGAGAGGGTTGGGAGAGGAGAGGGACTGAGGTGCCAGAGGCAGGCTCTGACCAGGAGACTTGCCTGGGCGACTCCCAGCCAACAGCCCGGCAGGGTTCTCAGGTGGCTTCCCTGCCTGCTCCCACCCCCTGCACAGGCTGCAGGGGCCATGTGCGTTGGAGACTAAGAACCTGAGGAGAGGGGGGCAGTGGGCTTTCCACGCTGCCTGTTCTTCAAACATACAGCTCCCATTAGTCAGAAATCAGCCAGTGACATTGTGTTGGGAGGAAAAGCAGCCCGTAAAACACCACTCTCCCTTCCCTGGACTCACACAGATGAGAGAGAAATGGCTGTGGCAGGCGCTTTTCTGAGCAGTGTGGGGAGGGGTGTGTGTGAGGCAAGGAGGAAGTCTGCCTGAGGCTCCCACCGTGTCCATGGGTCCAATCCGGTGGCTTGGCAGACTGGATCCGGCCCCCGGGGTATATTTTGCCCAGCCCTGCTGTAGCTGGAATCAGAAAGGGGTTTCTAGCAATCTGGTGGCAGTACTGCCCTGAGGCTAAATAACAGCCCAATAACACTTAAAATCCTGTTTGGCTGTTTTCTTTTCTTGTTGCTCTATCCTGGAGGTCTGGTAAAGCTCTCCTGCATTTGCTGAAAGAGAAATGGAGTTTGGGAACCTGAGCAAGGAGAGGAGTCCAGTGAACTTATCCTACAAGCCTCTCCTTTTCTTTGCCCCTCTGAGAGTGGTAGAGTGCCTTCAAGGGGACACTGCAGCTGCTCCTTGATGCACGCAAGATGAAAACTTCTGAAGGTGCCAAATTGAGGAACACCCTAATGCAAGAGGGAATTTCTTCCTTAGGGGGATATTCCTTGCTTCCTCCCCAGGCACAATTCCTGGCTTTCAAAGGCTAATGGAGGGAAACTTAACTGCCCAAATTGGAAGAGAGGAGAGATGACCACACCTGGGATGTGAAAGAGCATGTGCCTGAAATAGCCTTACCAGCTGCTTCTTGCTGTAAATTGGATTCAGCTGTCATCCTGTCATGCATCTACCTCTAAAATTGGAATAGTTCTCTTCGTCTTCCTGATCTTCTCCAAAATCACTGTGAGCTGACTGCCAGGTTTTCCACTGGTGTGGAATTCTGAGGAACCAACTCCTGGATCAGAGAAGAGGTCCTTCCTGGTCACGGCAGATGAGGAGGCTGGAGTGCAGAAGACACAAACCTCTTCTTTGCCTCCTTCTAGTAGGTGTGCACAGCAGGAGGAATATGACCTTGAAACACAGACTCCTCTTTTTTAGATCCTTCTCCATCATCCTCCAAGCTTCTTGCAGCAGTTGCTGGATTGCACCATTCTGCCAGTAGCTACAGAAAGTGGAATAAAACTGAGGAAGTCTCCATAAGGCAGGGCCCAGTCTCTCATCAGCCATCCAGTTAGCTTTGATTCTTCCCCCTGCAGGTAACAACCCACATGACCTAGCTCTCAGAGATACATTCTAATTTCTTTAGCTACTGTACAGTATAGCATGGCTTTATGATTGTTAATGAAGGTTTAGGGCACAGGACCTCAAGCTTCGCCTAACATCCTCACTCTAGTGCATCTGTCCAGGACCCAGGCAGAATGGTGACAGTGCTCTCTGAGAGGGTGGAACTAGTCGGATGGCACCTCACAGACTTAAGTCTGTGTGGCCATTGAATTAGGGGTGTGGACAAGGTCTCATGTCTACTAGCAGTTAGTACAGGGAACACATATTGAATTTCCACCAGTGGGTTCAAGAAGACTTATATGACATGATTCCTGCAATGGGATTAGAGTTCCTTTAGAGGACAGGGAATATTCTTGCATATGCCTTGGAAAGGCAGAAGGCCTCAGAGCACTTCTGCAACACCCTCTCTCCTGTTTACTGATTACTGCCAGCAGCTGTGATTTTGTAGCTAAGAATTTGGATTGTATAATGACTTCTAAGATGCTTTTATCAAAGCAGGTTGTAGCTTGAAAACTGCAGTTTTTATTTGTTACAGGAGAGGGCAAACACACGTACATGATACCTTCATAATTCAGTTAGAGTAACCCTCTTTAATTTACCACAATTACAATAAATCATCCAGGGCCAGAAGCGATAAACAACACAGAAGAAAAAAAAGGAGGAAAACAAAACTGGAATAAAGTAGTAATGATTCAGTGACCCTTCTTTCTGGTTCCTTTGTTCTCGATTCTTCTCCTCATCATCTCTGGCCACTCATCTAGATCATGAATCTTAACAGTGTTCAGAGAGCTGACAAGTCTATTTAGCTCTTCAGTTCCATTGATTTCCATCTTTCTTTGGGGACAATGCCAGACAGTTATAAATGACTCTGAAGCCGAAGTACTGGCTTAAGTACATTCTTTCAGATGATATCCAGTTGGATGCTTTAAATCCACACAGTTACAAAAAAGGACCAGAAAGTTTCTAAGCCATGAGCTATTTTATTTTTTGTCAAAAGGTAAACAGTCCTAAGAGAACAATCAAGAAGCAGATCAATAAAAGACAAAAAAGGTAAGATATAAAGTCTGTGCAGCTTTGTTTCACACATTGTTATGATCAGTACAGAGAGCAAAGGTGGTGCTGTATCTTAGTACTAAATTATTGTCTTAATTATATTGCTTTCTTCTTTGAGGGAGGCGAGAAAGAAGCTAAGTTCTGCCTGAGTTATTTGTACTGGAGGTATTTGTACTGTACCAATAATCCTTTAATTTCTACCTATTTGTTTTTGGACAGTGAGGTGATAAATGATTCCCTTTAGGGGGTCACATGAAGACTGTTATTAACAAAACAAAAGCTGTTGGAGAACATATCCTTTCCGTAAAGACTCTTCCTTCTTATGTGGCAAATATTTAACAATGTTGGCAAGACCTCACAACATACCCCAGAATGGAGCAAAGGCCCAACGTGCCCCTTGTTTTTAAACATGTTATCCTTCCTTCCTTCTCTATCAGCAATCTACCAATACGTTTCACAGAGCCTCCTTGACAGAGCCACCGACAACCTGTTGCTGGATATCTGGGTTTTGGTGACTCTGCCTCTTCCCCTCTCTGCTCTGGCCTTCCTTGAGGCCCCCACCATTTGCTGATACTGCTTGTCTTCCTCCTCTCCTCCATTCCATCGCCCCCACTCTGTAGGTCCCCACCACTCTCAATGTCTCATCTCTCCTCTCCTCGCCTCTCCTTCACCCCATGACCCTGTAGACAGAAAGGTGAGGAGTGACACAGCAAGTGGCAGGCAGTGGGGAAGGAGGGACTGTGCAGGTGGTGTCTTGTAGGAGAGAGTGACCAGTGAGGAAAGATGTAGCGGGTGGGGTGGGTGTGAGGAGGGATATGATGAGTGGCAGGTGGGGAGGCTTGAGTGGGGAGGGGGTGGGTCCTGGGAAGGCCCATGCTGGGATGGGGATGGAGTGTGAGCAAAGTGGCAGACTGAATTGGTAGGACTGGGAGCTAGCTTCCCGTAGAAAAGCTTTACCCATCGCCCATGCCCTGCTGTGCAATATGTGCCTTTAACAGACATGAATAGAACTTAATACATAGTGAAATGTTGCTCATTCTTCCATTTAAAACTAAAGTTACAAATGAGGTAGTAACACTGTTGAAGTTGTACTCAAGTGCACTGAGAAAATTAATCCTAAAATAAAGAGCTAATCTCCCAACTGATTATATGAGCACATGAGTTATTTCAGAACAGTAGGAGATCAGTGCTTATTACATACCTGATAGATTTGTGTAAAGTCTAGTCACACCCTTAATTAAGGCATGTTTACAAAGAAATTAATTTACGTGGGTAGTTACCAGGATTCAAAATCTAGCTATTAAAATTAGACTTAATATGTTGATTTAACAGTGAATAGGACTGTAGGCAAAGTGATTAACTGGAATTAAAGCATTTGTGCATCTGTAAGGATATCTTTCTTGTAGTCTGAAAATAAGCGCTCCTTTGATATGCCTCAAATTATTTTTTCTACTACCTCACTATGTACACTGTCATCTGTAATTAGTGGGTTTTATTCCTTAGATTAATCACATTTGCATATTTAATCAATACACAAAGGAAACTGAGCAGTTGCAACAGATGTATTTTTGTATGTCATAATTTTATAGTCATTAAAAAATCTTTGTGAAAAATGATATTTTATTGAAGAAATAGATGGGGAAATAATCAAAAGGTCAAAGTCTTATTTCATGTATACTGGAGCTCATTCTGCAAAAACTTCATGAGAACAATCTTAGCCACAATACCTTATTTATATGATAATCCTCAATGGGGAATCCTAAATTATTATATATTGAACATGAGAAATATTTTAGTGAATATTTGTTGATGTTACAGTCTAGTTCCTTTTATATCTAATACTATACTTCTATATATTTGTATTTATATGACTCGGTCCCATGGTTAGCTGGAGATAGTTCTTATATTAAACACCTGACATTTAGCAAATGCTCTAGTTAATGTGAAGTGAAGCCAGTAATGTAGCTTGCTGATTTGAATAATTAACACTCATTAGTATATTTGACCTTTCACTCCTTTGTTGATGGCCACACCTTCCTTGGACAATTTGAATATGGCCTGAGATGCCTAGAAAGGGTTGAAGATGGCAGTAAGACTTAGAGAAATTTACACGAGAGCTGGCTTGCTCATCTTTCAAATTGCACCAAAAGAGGGATAGAATAAAGCTCTAAAATATTCCTCTGAAGATTTTCTGGTAGTCACAAACTTTCTAGAGCCATATATTAAAATTAAGAACATATGAAAGCTTCTGAATAATATCTGCTTAGTTTTCAGGAGAAAAGTTCCTTATTTTCTTATCCAGGAGCCATGAAGTATCTTGGCTTATATTTTATATTGGCTGAAATATTTTCTATTTTCTGTACGTTAAAAATAGCTGTAACATAAGTGTAAACTTTGCTCCAATTATAGTCTATTAAACATTTTTTCAAAGTAGCCTCTCCCTACCCTCACTCATATAACTGGAATAATTGAAGAAGGCAATTTGACATATTCAAGATTACAGTATTTACGAAAGTTCTTAGATCAATAAATTGTCTAGTTTTAGCTTTTGTGATGTAATCTAAAAGGGATTTGATGTATTGTGTTCATGAAAAATGCCTTGCTTAGGAATCATTCTGGTATTATGTTGTTCTAAATGCAAAGCTTGCTGTAACTATATTATTAAAATCCATTCCAAACAGTATCCCTTGGGTCTCTCTTGTCATTTCAGCTCAAGGTTGTGCATAAATTTGCAGCTATAGGAAAACATTTTTAAGTAACTCTTGTCACGAAACAGCTGAACAGTCCTCGTGAGTCCTTTCTAGATTTCCAAAGAAATAGTCTCAGGAAAGAATTTTTCCTCCAAGCTCTACAGTGCATGAATTGAAGAAAATAAAAACAATCCCAATAATGAAGCAAAGTTACACCCACAAAACCCTAAGCCCCAGGCTACTTTGTAGGGTCCTGGAAGTATCAGACCTCATTTCAACTTGCTATTAGGACTCAAGCTGCTCAAGAATATTAGGAACAGAAGCAATGGAAAGATTTATTCTGTTTGAACCTGACTTCTATTACAACTTAAGGTTAAATAAATTCAGACTAAATAAATATCCCAGAGAAAAACACCTTTTCACCAAATGCTAATCCAGCAAGCCACTCTTTTCTGAAATCAAGCAAGATCAACTAGCATAAGAGAAGTTGCAGGACTTGGCTTATCTTAACTTTTAGTAAAGATAGTCAAGTATTTATTGGTATTTATGCTTACCGTCAAATCTTTCTGTGGGACTAGACAAATTAGCAAATCACTGCTATCTTTTATCAATAAGAAACATTAGACATCTACGTTTTTATATATTTTTGATGTTGGTAGCTGAGAAGGATAAGATATTCTATTTGTTCTATAGAAATGGCTATACTCCAGACCATATTGCTTGGTAAATACAATAATCAAAGTCTTTCTGTTTCCAAATCCTTCTAGATTTCTGCAAGTATATTTATTTGCAAGTATATGCCCAATATAACATAATGGACACATGGTCACATCCAGTTTTCTCCACTTGTTACCACTTTGGATACTTTATCTGTTCAGTGTTCTTTGTGAGCAATGTCATGACCCTTCTTATTGTCCTTGTCCATTGAGGCGGCTGCTGGTTGTCTGACTGTTTTCATAGCTCAGCTCCCAGCTCTTTTCGCACACTGGTTCAGCTCCCTCAGATCCAGCTGCAGTCTTGGCAATGGATATTTGTCCAGAAGTCCTGCCTTGTGCCTTGATTCATCCATATCTTGCAAGCTCATTCAGCAAGAGAATGATCTGTACTGGTTGTGGTAGGATTTGGGATGAAGGGCCTAGAAGAGATGAACCTCAATAGAAGATTACAGAAAGACTGAGCCATGGGCACAATGTGACTCCTGAATTTGGAGAGGGTGGGTGAGAATGCTAGAAGTTCCCAAAGGGGGATGCTGGTGCCTGGATTGTTCCCCCTTGTCATACTCCAGCCCTGCTTGGCCCCAGGTCTCACTCTTGCTTGGTCACCTGCCTCAAGGCCCCCAACCACTGCTCTCATTTCTCTGCCCCTTTCTCCAAGTCCTCCTGCCTGTGCCTCTGTACACCCTTTCCTGAGGGCCCTCTTACCTATGGCTTGGGCCTTTCTGCCCTGATAGGTGGGAGGGCCCTCAGGGGTGGAGTGGTATGAACAGTATGTGAGGGGAGAGGGAAGAGGCAGAGCGATAGTGGAACTTTAGGGGAAAAGGCAGAACAAGATTAGGAAGAAGATCACTGTGGGTGGGACCAGGAGGGAAGAGGATGAGAGGGAGTAGAGCCTCAGGGTGGAGCACAGATGGGGCCATGGCTCGGGTGCCCTTTTGGGGCAGTACTCCAAAAGTGGTGGGCCAGTGTGACTCCGTAAGGAGTACACTGCATCCTGTTTGGGGAGCCTTAGACTCCCCTGGCCTCTTATGCCTGCTACCCAGGGACTGCACATATTATTGAGCAATTGCAGCTCCATCTACATGCTGTTGGTGGTCAGAGTTGAGTACCTCTATTTTTGAGCTACTTCAGAGGAGCAGGAGAAAGGAAGCGGGGAAAGGGTGTCCTTCATAGACCATAATGTGGAAAGCCAGGGTAAAAGGGCAATTCTGCAAAGTGGTTGGCACCTCTCTGTGGTCAGCAGTGGTCCTCAGCAGTGGAAGCACTGCCTCTTAGTTTTAGCAGGAGCATATCTGTTATTATGGCAACCATAATATTATCAACTATTTGTAATTATTATTTAATTATTACAAAACAGAACTTTACTTTTCATTGACTCTCAACTAGAAAGACAGGGAGAAATCTTGAAAGTCCTATTTATAAAAATGAAACCCTTTGAGATAGGAAAATAAATGACGTCTGCAATGAGAAGAAACACTTCTAATGCTTAGTGAAAAGGGCTTAGGAGTCAGAAATATCTTGAGCTTCACAAGCATTGTCTGAATGAAAGGCTTGCTTTGTTGTCATTACACAAAATAGGTGGGAGAAATTGAATGATCTAACAGGGTAATAAAAACAACGGCTTGAAATTTATGAGCCTTGTTACAAAACATATACAAATATTTTTAAAATAGCATTTTACAATAAAAATTTATAATTGCAATAAGAGACTTCCATGTGTGAAATATGATGTATTATTCCATACCTCATTACACTGAAGGCACTGGCTCGTAACAACATGCCAGGTGTGAAGTAGTATGCCATAATTCTTATCCTATAGTGTCTTATTGCTTAACTGGTTGTTGCATACTTTCCTGTATTCTCAGCACTTTCTAGGCCATACTGATGCAAAGAACAATTCAGTGCATACACTATGAAGGCTTTTTCAAGTAGTATATTAGGTGCTGATCCTGAAGAGTGTTAGGCAGATGCCTCACAGGGTGGCTGGCTCAGTAAGTGAAGAGGGTCCAATGCTTCTGTTCTGGAACAGGTACTGTCATTTGGCCATTTAAGAGAGCACGGCAGAGACTGGGGATTAGAATAGGCCTGGAAGTATCTGAGAGAAGGCTGCCCAGTGAGTCAGAACACAGTGGTTCAGTCAGGAAAAAGGGCAGGTTGGAGCTGGCAGAGATAGGAGGGGGGACTGCAGAAGGTCCTGAAAGGAAGCTGTAGATGCTCCTTGGAGGGAAGCAGAAGGCAAGGAAAACAAGAAGAAGAGGAATTCTCACCTCCCCAAGCTAGAAATCCAGGGCTAGAGAGGGCTGAAGGTATGAGCAGTAGAGGTGTACATTCTATCTCTGTGCTGCAGAGCTGAAGCCAAGGGTTGCAGAGTGCTGATGGTAGGGGAACAGTGGAGGGACTTTCCCTCTGACATCTCCACATCAGAGAGCTGGTCCTAGGTGAGAGAGGAATGCTCCACTGTGGAGGTGGTGGAGGTTTCAATTGGAAGAGTATGGTTGCACTCCAACTGTGAGGAGTGGGGTGACTGAGGAACAGAGGAAGACCAATAAAGAGTCTGGGAGTGGCAGAAGATGCCTGCATGTGATGTGTGTTACATCAGAGCATGGAATTTTAGGCTATGTCTAGACTGCAGGCTTTTTTCAGTAGAGATCTTCCGAAAAAACTTCGTCCAAAAGAGGGCGTCCACACACAAAAGCACGTCAAAAAAGCAATCTGCTTTTTCAAAAGATAGCGTCCACACTGAATGGACACTATCTCGCATTTAAGCTGTGATTACTATGGATGGAGAGGCCACCAGGGCACCTCTGCTTTTTCCTCTTTCCTCTTCTTTCAAAAGAACACCCTCTTTCCCATCCACACATGCCTTTTTCCGAAAGAGCACTTTTTGAAAAAAGGCTTCTTACTTGTAGAAAGAGGATTACCAATGACAGAAAACCCCCTCTGCTCTTTTGATTTACTTTTGGAAGAATGTGATTGCAGTGTGGATGTAACTCAGGTTTTGTCGGAAAAACAGACATTTTTCCAACAAAACTCTGCAGTGTAGACATACCCTTAGTGACTGCTTGTATTAGAGTGATAAATGGACTATAAGTAAAGTGTTAAATGGACTATAAGTAGCAGTGTCCTTCCAAAAGCATGTATGGCAGCTCAGGATAGCTGCCTGTGTATATACCCTGGAGCAGGCATGTATGGGGGTAGCTAGCGCAAGCTTTGTTACTGTGCATGCACTGCTATATTTAGGAGTTAGCTCGAGTAGAGACAGAGTGGGCATGT
This sequence comes from Rafetus swinhoei, assembly GCA_019425775.1. Taxonomy (NCBI): domain Eukaryota; kingdom Metazoa; phylum Chordata; order Testudines; family Trionychidae; genus Rafetus; species Rafetus swinhoei. The sequence continues at coordinate 314,696,418 of CM033437.1, forward strand.
CTATATTTGAGCTGAGAACCCTACCTCTCAACTCAAATATTGACACACCGCAGGTGTTTGGATTTATGTTTTGAAGCATTTTCACAAAATGTTGGAAAGAAACTAGCCCCAAGGAGGTGTAATATTGAGGCAAAAAAGCCAGGGATAGAATCCTTCTGTAGCTAATAAGGCTAAGTTGCTTGCCTGCCATTCCAGATAACTTTCTTGGGTTCATTCATACTAATTTATTATTGTATACAGTATGTAAACACAGTATGTATTCATTATCAGGTATTCATTATAAGTAATTATGGTTATCCATAGTATCCATAGCAAGAAACCTAAAGGTCTGTATCTTGTATGAGCATATTAGTAGCATATTAGTAGAATAAATTAGTATAAGTGACCTTCGTCCTAGATAAAATGCTAACTCTACTGCCACTTGACTTTGGGAAATCAAACAGGGGAACTAAACCTAAAGCTGCTAATGCATTGACACTCATCATCACCTCCAGGTGTAAAGGTATCTCAGGATTTTGAGAGATCAACACCAGAGCCTTGATAGTGGCCTATTTCAGCTAAGACACTGCTTCCATGTATTTCTGTCCATTCCCATTGAATCTTCCCTAATAGGCCATGTTTTCCAGATTTTTAATAATTTTTGTTGCCCTTTTCCGGACTTTTTCCAATTTGTCCACATCTTTCCTGAAATGTGGTGCCCAGAAATGGACATGGTTCTCCAGTTGAGACCTAATCAGACCAGAGCAGAAAAGATTTCTCCTGACTTGCTTATAACACTCCTGCTAATACATCCCAGAATTATGTTTTTTTGCAGCTGTGTTATACTGTTGACAAATATTAAGCTTCTGATTGACCATAACACTTAGATCTCTTTCCTTTAATACCCCTTCCTGGGTAGTCATTTCCCATTTTGTAGGTGTGTAATTGATTGTTTCTTCCTAAAAGGAGTACTTTGCAGTTGTCCTTAATACATTTCATCCTATTTTCCTCAGACCATTTTTCCAGTTTCTCCAGATCATTTTGAATTATAATCCTATCCTCCAAAATGCTTGCAAACCATCCTAGTGTGATATCATCATTTAAAAAGTGGACGTTAAACCCTAGTGAGGATAATAGAAAGGAGCATAATCTTTGTCAAATGAAGTGTAAAAAAAAATTGGGAAGGTCAAAAAGGAATTTAAAGAACAGCTAGCCAAAAACTCAAAAAGTAATAGTAAATATTTATTTAAGTACATCAGAAGCAGGAAGCCTGCTAAACAACCAGTGGGGCCATTGGAAAATCAAGATGCTAAAGGAGCACTCAAGGATGATAAAGCCATTGTGGAGAAACTAAATGAATTCTTTGCATCAGCTAAGGATCTTAGGGAGATTCCCAACCCTGAGCCAGTCTTTTTAGGTGATAAATGAGAGGAATTGTGCCAGATGGAGGTGTTAGAGGAGGTTTTGGAACAAATTGATAAACTAAAAAGCAACAATTCACCAGGACCAGCTGGCATTCACCCAAGAATTCTGAAAGAACTCAAATGTGAAATTGCAGCACTACTAACTGTGTTTTGTAACCTATTCTTTAAATCAGCTTCTGTACCAAGTGATTGGAAAATAACTAATGCGATGCTACTCTTTTAAAAGGGCTATATAGAAGTGACCCTGGCAATTACAGACTGGTAAGTCTAACATCAGTACCGGGCAAATTAGTTGAAAGTATAGTAAAGAATAGAATTGTCAGACACATAGTTGAATATAATTTGTTGGGGAAAACTCAACATGGGTTCTGTAAAGGGAAATCATGCCTTACTAATCTACTAGACTTTTTTGAGGGCGGTCAACAAGCAGGTGGACAAGGGGAATCCAGTGGATATAGTGTACTTAGATTTCCAGAAAGCCTTTGACAAGGCCCCTTACCAAAGACTCTTAAGTAAAGTAAGTTGTCATGGGTTAAGGAGGAAGGTCCTCTCATGGATTTATAACGGATTAAAAGATAGGAAACAAAGGATAAGAATAAATTGTCAATTCTCAGACCGGAGAGAGGTAACTAGTGGTGTCCCAGAAGGGTCTGGACTGGGACCGATCTTATTCAACATATTCATAAATGATCTGGAGAAAGGGGTAAACAGCGAGGTGGCAAAATTTGTAGATGATATAAACTGCTCAAGATAATTAAGACCAAAGCAGACTGTGAAAAACTTCACAAGGATCTCACAAAATTAGATGACTGGGCAATAAATTGACAAATGAAATTTAATGTTGATAAATGCAAAGTAATTCATATTGGAAAACATCCCATCTATATGTACAAAATGGTGGGTACTAAATTAGCTATTAACACTCAAGAGAGAGATCTTGGAGACATTGTGGATAGTTCTCTGAAAACATCCACTCAATGTGCAGCAGCAGTCAAAAAAGCAAACAGAATGTTAGGAATCATTAAAAAAGGGATCGAGAATAAGACAGAATATCTTATTGCCTCTGTATAAATCCATGGTACACCCATATCTTGAATACTGTTTACAGATGTGGTCCATTCATCTCAGAAAAGATATCTTAGCATTGGAAAAAGTTCAGAAAAGGAGAGCTCTTTTGAAAAAAGGCATTCTTCCTCATAAAATGAGGTTTACCGCCATTGAAAAAAATGCCACGTTCTTTCGATTTAATTTCAAAAGAATACAGAGGCAGTCTAGACGCAGGTGAAGTTTTTTTGAAAAAACCCTGTAGTCTAGACATAGCCTAAGGAGGGATATGATAGAAGTCTATAAAATCATGACTGGTGTGGAGAAAGTAAATAAGGAAAAGCTATTTACTTGTTCCCATAACATAAGAATTAGGAGTCACCAAATGAAATTAATAGGTAGCAGGTTTAAAACAAACAAAAGGAAGTTTTTCTTCATGCAGTACACAGTCAACCTGGGGAACTGCTTGACAGAGGATGTTGTGAAGGCCAGGACTTTAACACAGTGGGAAAAAAAGTGCTAGCTAAATGAATGGAGGTTAGGTCCATCAATGGCTATTACCCAGGATGGGTAGGAATAGTGTCGCTAGCCTCTGTTTGTCAGAGGCTGAGAATGGGTGACAGGGGTAGTAGGATCACTTGATGTTTGCCTGTTCTGCTCATTCCCTCTGGGGCCACCTAACATTGGCCATTGTCAGAAGACAGGATACTGGGCTAGGTGGACCTTTCGTCTGACCCAGCGTGGCTGTTCTTATTTGCAAATTTTATCAGTGTACTCTAGATGCCATTATCTAAATCATTGATGAAGATATTGAACAGAACTGTATTCAGAACTGATCCTTTTGAAACCCCATTCATTTCCAGCATGATTGTAAACCATTGATAACTACTCTCTGGGAACAATTATCCAACAAGTTGTGCACTCACCTTTATAGTATCTCCATCTAGCTTGTATTTCCCTGGTTTATTAAAGAGAAGGTCATGTGAAACTATATCAAATGCCTTATTAAAGTCTAGATAAACCACATCTACCTTTTCCCTATAGATAAAAGGCTTGTTACTGTTCAAAGAAAACTATCAGTTTGGTTTGACATGATTTGTTCTTGACAAATCCATGCTGACTTTTACTTATCACCTTATTATCTTCTAGATGTTTGCAAATGGATTCCTTAATTATATGCTCCATTATCTTTCCCACTATAAAAGTTAAAGCTGATTGATCTTTAATTTCCTGAGTTGTCCTTATTTCCCTTTTTTTTTTTTTTTTCAGATGGGAACTATATTTGCCCTTTTTCATTTTTCTGGAATCTCTCCCATATTCCATGACTTTTCAAAAATAATAGCTAATGTCTAAAATATCTCCTCGGTCATCTCCCTGAGTATTAGAGGATATATTTCATCAGGCCCTGGTGACTTGAAGACATCTAACTTGTCTAAGTAATTTTTAACTTATTCTTTCCCTATTTTAGCTTCTGAGCCAATACCATTTTCACTGGAATTCACTATGCTAGGCGTCCTTCTTCGTGAAAACCAAAACAAAGAATTCATTAAGTAGCTTCTTTGGGTTAAGCTTAGAGGCAGGAGCAACAAAGGTGATGTTGTGGTTGATGTCTGCTATAGATCACCAGATCAGGTGGATGAGTCAGACAAGGCTTTCTTCAGACAACTAAGAGAAGCCTCCATGTCACAGGCCCTGGTTCTCATGGGGGACTTTCATCACCCTGACATCTGTTGGGAGACCAATATAGCAGTACACAGGCTGTTTAGACAATCCAGGAAGTTTTTGGAGAATGTTGGGAATTACTTCCTGGTACAAGTGCTGAAGGAACCAACTAGGTCCATGCACAGCTTGACCTGCTATTCACAAACAGGGAAGAATTAGTAGGGGAAGTAGATGTGGTGGCAATCTGGGAAGCAGTGAACATGAGATGGTCGATTTCAGGATCCTGACCAAAGAAAGAAAGGAGAGCAGCAAAATACACACCCTGGACTTCAGAAAAGCAGACTTTGACTCCCTCAGGAAACTGATGTCAGGATTCCCTGGGATGCTAACTGGAGGGGCAAAGAAGTCCAGGAGATCTGGTAGTTTTTAAAAGAAGCCTTACTGAAGGCACAGGAACAAACCATCCAGATGCGCAGTAAGAAAAGCAATTATGGTAGGCAACCAGCTTGGCTTAACAGTGAAATCCTTAGTTAGTTTAAACACAAAAAGGAAGAAGTGTAAACTTGAACAGATAACTAGGGAGAATTATAAATATATTGCTTGAGCATGCAGAGGTGTAATCAGGAAGGCCAAAGCGCAACCGGAATTGCAGCTAGCAAGGGATGTGAAAGGTAACAAGAAAGGTTTCTACAGGCATGTTAGCAATACTGATCAGGGAGGCTGTGGGGCCCTTACTGGATGAGGGAGGTAACCCAGGCTGTGTCTAGACTACAATGCTTTATTGGAAAAAGGTATGTACCTTTTTCCGATAGTTTTTTTGGAAGAGGCTTTTCTGAAATTTGGCCTGTCTACACTGGGCCAAATTTCAGAAAATTCTCCTCTTTTAGAAGATCCCTTCTTTCTTGTGGAAGGAGGAAGAGAGAGCTTCGGAAAGAGCGTGTCTGCTCTTCTGCAAAAAAAAAGCGGAAAAGCAGACACGTTCTCTGGATGCGGCGGAATTTTTCTGGGATACCTCCGGTATCCTGAAAATACCTGGCAGTCTAGACGTAGACCCAGTGACAGATGATGTGGGAAAAGCTGAAGTACTCAATGCCTTTTTTGCCTCTGTCTTCACAGACAAGGTCAGATCCCAGACTAATGCACTAGGCAATGCAGTATGGGAAGGAGGTGGGCAGCCCTTGGTGGAGAAAGAACAGGTTAAGAACTATTTAGAAAAGTTAGACATACACAAATTCATGGGGCCAGGTTTAATTTATTCAAGGGTGCTGAGGAAATTGGCAGATGTCATTGCAGAGCCTTTGGCCATTAGCTTTGAAAACTCATGGAGATCAGGAGAGGCCCTGGATAATTGGAAAAAGGCAAATGTTGTGCCCATCTTTAAAAAAGGGAATATGGACAATCCAGAGAACTACAGACCGGTCAGCCTTACTTCAGTCTCTGGAAAAATGATGGGGGGGGGGATCTTCAAGGAATCCATTTTGAAGCACTTGGAAGAGAGGAAAGTGATCAGGAACAGTCAACATGGATTCACCAAGGGCAAGTCGTGCCGGACCATCCTGATTGCCTTCTATGATGAGGTAACTGGCTCTATGGACATGGGGAAGTCAGTAGATGTGATATACCTTGAGTTTAGCTTTTGATATGGTCTCCCACAGTATTCTTGCCAGCAAGCTAAGGAAGTATGCATTGGATGAATGGACTGTAAGGAGGATAGAAAGCTGGCTAGATTGTTGGGCCCAACAACTAGTGATCAACGGCTCGATGTCTGGTTGGCAGTCGGTTTTAAGCTGGGTGCCCCAAGGATCGGTTCTGAGGCCAGTTTTGTTCAACATCTTTATTAATGACCTGGATGAGGGGATGGATTGCACCCTCAGCAAGTTTGTGGATGACACTAAGCTCAGGGGAGAGGTAGATAGGATGGAGGATTGGGAAAGTGTCCAAAATGACCTGGGCCAAAAGAAGTCTCATGAGGTTAAACAAGGACAAGTGTAGACCCCTGCACTTGGGACAGAGGAATCCCAAGCATTGTTACAGGCTGGGGACCGACTGGCTAAGCAGCAGTTTGGCAGAAAAGGACCTGGGGTTTACAGTGGATGAGAAGCTGGATATGAGCCAACAATGTGCCCTTGTAGCCAAGAAGGCTAATAGCATATTAGGGTGCATTAGGAGAAGCATTTCCAGCAGATTAGGGAAGTGATTATTCCCCTTTATTCAGCACTGGTGAGGCCGTATCTGGAGTATTATGTCCAGTTCTGGGCCCCCCCACTACAGAAAGGATGTGAACACATTGTTTGCCTTTCTCTGGACCCTCTCCAAAATGATTAGGGGGCTGGAACACTTGACCTATGAGGAGTGGCTGAAGGATTTGAGCTTATTTAGTGTGCAGAAGAGAAGAGTGAGGGGGGGATTTGATAGCAGCCTTTAACTACCTGAAGAGAGGTTCCAAAGAGGATGGAGAGAGGCTGTTCACAGTAGTGACGGATGGCAGAACGAGGAGCAATAGTCTCAAGTTGCAATAGAGGAGGTCTAGGTTGGATATTAGGAAAAACTATTTTACTAGGAGGGTGGTGAAGCACTGGAATAGGTTACCTTGGGGGGTGGTAGAATCTCCATTCCTAGAGGTTTTTATGTCCCATCTTGACAAAGTCCCGGTTGGGATGATTTAATCGGGATTGGTCCTGCTTTGGGCGGAGGGCGAGACTCAATGACCTCCTGAGGTCTCTTCCAGCCCATGATTCTATGATTCTATACATGAAGGCTGTGTCTACACTGGGCCACTTATTCCGGAAAATCAGCTGCTTTTCCGGAATAAGTTGCGAGCTGTCTACACTGGCCCCTTGAATTTCCGGAAAAGCACTGACGATCTACTGTAAGAAATCAGCTGCTTTTCCGGAAAACTATTCTGCTCCGCTCGGGCAAAAGTCCTTTTCCAGAAAACTGTTCCAGAAAAGGGCCAGTGTAGACAGCACAGTAGTCTTTTCATAAAAAAGCCCGATCGCGAAAATGACGATCGGGGCTTTTTCCGAGCGTGTCTACTGGCACGGATGCTTTTCCGGAAAAAGGGCTTTTCTGGAAAAGCATCCTGCCAATGTAGACGCTCTTTTTCCGGAAATACTTATAATGGAAAACTGTTCTGTTTTAAGCATTTCCGGAAAATCATGCCAGTGTAGACGTAGCCCTAATGTATTTGTAGGATGTTTTCTTCTTACAGTTTATGTTTCTAGGTAGTTTGATCTCATTTTGTGCCTTGGCCTTTCTAATTTTGCCTGTACATACTTGAGTTTTTGTTTATATTCGTCCTTTGTAATTTGACCTAGTTTCCACTTTTGGTCAGATTCTTTTTTGATTTTTAGATCATTCAAGATATCCTGGTTAAGCCAGGGGGGTCTCTTGCCATACTTCCTATCTTTCCTGTGCAGTGAAATAGTCTGGTCTTGTGTCCTTTATAATGTCTCTTTGAAAAGTGCCAACTTTCTTCAGTTGTGTTTCCTCTTATATTTGCTTCCCGCCCATTTCCATGCTTCACCTGCTTTCTCTGTTGTACAGTGCTGGAAGGAATAGGAAGTGGGTTAAACTGAATAGTTTACCAATGTACAGGAATAAACCAAGTCATGCAAAGGCAAGAGGTAACATGAGGTCTTTTAACAAACTGAACTGAAGTTGGTAGATATAATTTCAAGCCTTGAAGACATGGCAGTTCCCCTTTTATAACAAGTTCAATAAATGAGGATTGGTCTTCAGCTGTTTATTACTGGTACCTGTAGAGCACAATGGACAACAAAATACAACTTTCATTGCCTTCCCCCCCTTTAAACAGGGTACTCTTTCTGAAGAACATATGTTGCCATTTGCAGAGATTCCCCACTGAATTATTGTGATTATTTTAATTAGAAAGTGGTGCTAGAAAAAATGTCTAATGGCTTTTTTGGCTATACTTTCTACTCATTTAGGAGCATAAAGTGCAATTCTGTTTAGCTGGAGACAGTTTTAAAGGAAATGAGAAGCTACAGCAGGAATAATTTAAAAATGATAAAAGAAACAATCCAGAAAATACAGTAAACAGTCAGTAGTAATGGAAGAGTTAAGGTTGGAATGCCATTAAAAGCCTATTAAGTCAAACTTAGGAGTTAGAGCCTGATTTGAAAAAATATGGGGGAAGGAGGAAGACTCAGCTTTTGACTAGGAAAAAGATCAAGGGTATGTCTACACTACAGCGTTATTTCGAATTAACTTATTTCTAATTAGTTAATTCAAAATAAGCTAATTCGAAATAACGCATCTAGACCCAAAAACTAATTCGAATTAGGGTTTTGCTAATTCGAATTAGCGCGTCCACACTGATTGGACGCTGGGTCGCATTTAAAGACAGCTGAAACCGGTTCCAACAGGGCATCAGGTCAGTAGTTGCTTTGTGTGGCTGCTGTCTGAGGCTATCTGAGGCTCATGCTTAAAGGAACCCCCCTGGACAGCCGATTCTCAGCTTTTCCGCTTGCTTGCCTATCTCGCCGAGGGACAGCAAAGCGTTTTCCTCTCCGCTTGCCTGTTTCAGTCGTTCTCATTGGGGACGCCGCTGCAGATGGCACCATGCAGCCAGAGCATTCTGGTGCAGTTTTTGGACTTGTTGCTGCAAGCCTGGCACCAATGGCTGGAGGCTGCCTGGCACCATCTGCTGCACGTCAGCCCCCTGCCCCTCCCCCTGGCCTCCCTGGGGGCCGTGGAGGAGCCGCAGCAGCGCCCGGATGCCAGTGTGCCCTGCCGCATCTGGCGTCTGGACACCAGCAGCGACTGGTGGGACTGCATCATCCTGGAGCACTAGGGAGACCAACAGTGGACCCAGAACTTCAGGATGAAGAAGGACATCTTCCTGGAGCTCTGCGAGTGGCTCACCCCTGCTCTGCGGCGACGGAACACTCGCATGAGGCCCGCCATCCCCCTCCAGAAGCGGGTGGCCATCACCTGTGGAAGCTCTCCACGCCGGACAGCTACCTATCCGTCGGGAACCAGTTCAGTGTGGGGAAATGCACCGTCGGAGCAGTGCTCATGCAGGTATGGCACTCACCGGCCACTGGGCCAGGGGAAGAGGGGGGCTGCAAGGAGGGGATGGGCCGCCCCAGGGAAAACAGGGGGGAGGAGGCGAAAGTGGCCTGCACAGTAGGGTTTGGTCTATCCCAGCCGTACTACACACCGCCCGCGGCGGCCAGGATCGCAGCAGGGGTTGCTTCTGGGAGTGGGGCGCGGGGCAGTGCCAGGGAACGAACACTCCCAGCCACCCAGGCACTCCAGTGATTCGCGGTTTGCTGTGTCTCTCTGCAGGTGGTCAAGGCCATCAACCGGATGCTGCTCCGCAGGGTGGTCCACCTCACTGACCCGGATGTGGTCATCCTGGGGTTCGGCGCCCTCGGCTTCCCCAACTGCGGGGGGGGGCCATCGATGGGACGCACTTCCCCATCTGTGCCCCGGAACACCAGGCCTCCCTCTACATTAACCGCAAGGGTTACTTCTCCGTGCTCCTGCAGTCCGTGTCTGACCACTGGGGCCAGTTCACAGACATTAATGTGGGCTGGTCCGACAAGGCACACGATGCCAGGGTGTTCCAGAACTCCTCCGTGTGCTAGAGGCTGCATGCCGGGACCTTCTTCCCTGACCGCCACATCAGGGTTGGGGACGTGGACATGCCCGTGTGCCTGGTGGGGGATGCGGCCTACCCCCTACAGCCCTGGCTAATGAAGCCCTACATGGGACACCTCAACCCCTCCTGGCAGGCCTTCAATGCCAGGCTCACCAGGGCCCGCATCGTGGTGGAGGGGGCATTCGGACACCTGAAAGCCTGATTCTGATGCCTCCTCACCTGCCTCTACCTCGCCGAGCACAATATCCCTCCCGTGGTGGCAGCATGTTGTGTGCTGCACAATTTATGCAAATGGAAGGGGGAGGCTTTCCTGCCAGCCTGGATGGCTGAGGCGGAACACTTGGCTGGCCAGTACGTGCAGCCCCGCACCAACGCCGTCCGGGAGGCCCAGCGGGGGGCCGTCCGGATCCGGAAAGCCCTGCGGGAGAGCTTCCATGTGGAGGAGGACTAAACTCTCCCTGCTTGCCCAACTGGGGCCTTCTTCCACCCTCCCCTCCTTCCCCTTTCCCCTCCCTAACCCCCCTTCTTAATGTAAAATAAAAACACCTGTTTTGACAACACAAATCTCTTTTATTTTACATAACTGGGGTGGAGGGAGGGAGGAATGAGGGTGGGAGAGGGGAGGGGGAAACCTGGGAGGAGGGAGCTGGAAGGGGGAGGAAGGGGAGGAAGGGAAGGGAAAGCTCAGGGTTCAGGGTCTTGCAGGTTCTCCCGTCTCGCAGCACTGTGGGTGTGGGGGCGTCGGGGGGGGAGTGGGTGTAAGGGTGAGGCAGAAGGGACGGGGGGGCGGAGGAAGCGGGAGGGGGAGCAGGGATGGGAGGAGGAGCGAGAGCTGGGGCGGCTGCAGGGGCTGGAGCAGGAGAAGGCAGGAACCTGTCCACCAGGGTCTGTAGGTGACCTCAGAGGGCACGGCCCTGCTCCTCCAGTGCCTGCAAGCTGTGCTGCTGCAGCCACAGGTCCTCGCGGACCCAGTGCTCCTGGTTGCGGAGCTGCTGCCCCAGTAGCCACAGGTGCCGCCAGTGGGACTCCTCCTGGTTGCGGGTGCGCCTGCTGGCCCGGGTGTGGGTGGCTGTTCCAGGCGGGGTGGTGCACCCTGCAGTCCCAGGTGCTGCGGCTATGGTGAAAGAAGAGCAGTGGTCAGTTCTCCCTGGGGACATAGTGGGTGAAACCCAGCCCCCCTCTGGAAGGCGAGGTCGGCGTGTGGGGAATGGGTCAGGGCCCCTGCATGACACCCAGCTGCTGCTCCATGGAGGGCAAGGCCCAGGCGCATGGTCCCTGGGCTCCCTCGCCACCCCCCGCCCCGTACACATAAGGGGAGCATGATGGCACTCACATGTGGAGCCCTCCCCGGCCTCAGACGACACAGCAGATGTGCTCTGTGGGATGACTCAGGGGTCCTGAGTCCTGGGCAGGCTCCCTGCAGGCTTCTGCGGCTCCTGGCTCTCGGCGTCCTCCTCTTCCTCCGTTTCTGCCCTGGGGTCGACCACCACCCGGGGGGCATGGTCTGCATGATCCCCCAGGATGTGGTCCAGGGCCTCAAAGTGAGGGCAGGCCTCTGGGTCGACCCCTGGTTGGGAAACCCTGGAGTAGGCCTGTCGCAGGTCCTTAATTTTGCAGCGGACCTGCTCCTTGGTCCGCATGTGGCCTCTGGTGGCCAGGCTGTCGGCCGCATTCCTGTGCCTAGTGCAGAGATCGTGGACATTGGAGGCCTCCCCCCCAACCTCGATGAGGTCCACGATCTCCGCACTAGACCAGGCGGGCGCCAGCCTTTTGTGGCCCTGGACAGGCTCCTGGGAGCCGCCAGCCTGGTCCTGGGAAGAGGTCCTCATCTCGTGCCAGGTGCAGGGTCTGCTGGCTGGATGCTGGCAAGCTTGCAACTGGCACAGGCACCGTGGGCAGATCGTGCCCCTTTAAGGGCTCTGGGGCTGGGAGGGGGGCAGAAGAGTTTTCCTGGTTTGGCCCAGAATGGCCACCAGGGCAACCTGGGAAGGGCTAGCCTCCAGCTAGTTTGAATTAAGTGGCTACACAGCCCTTAATTTGAGCTATTTAATTCGAACTTGGCATTACTCCTTGTAGAATGAGGTTTACCAAGTTCGAATTAAGCACTCCGCTATTTCCGAATTAAATTCGAAATAGCGGTTTGCATGTGTAGCCCCTATTAAAGTTAATTTGAACTAACGGCTGTTAGTTCGAATTAACGTTGTAGTGTAGACATAGCCCAAGAGACTAACCAGCAAGAAGGATTTGGATGGATGATGATGTTGATCTTGTGAGAGTAGGAAGAGTTAATCCCCTTTGAATCACAAAGTTTACTTTGTCTCATTCTTGGAGATATGGAGAAGAAACTTTAAAGGTACGGTATTGGATAGAATCAAGAGCTTTTGGTTTTATTGAAATTATTCCAATCTTTCCTAAAACATGTATTGTGATATATTTAATGGAATATAGTTAATGATTCTTAAATTAGAGCTATTTCTGCCAAAGGAACTTTCCTATGAAATCTTTTAAAAAATGTGGAAGCAGTGCCTCCTGGGCCGGCCCATAGCTGCCTGGCTGTAATAGCAGTGCCTCTGGGCCGGCCTCAGGCCGCCTTGCTGCGGCAGTGATGCCTCCAGAGCCGGCACTAGGCCGCCTGGCCACGGTATCAGCACCTCTGGGATGGCCCCAGGCCAGGGTAGCGGTGCCTGTGGGGCCAGCCGCAGGCCGCCTGGCCGTGGTGTCGGTGCCTCCAGGGCCAGCCGCGTGGCCGTGGTAGTGGTGCCTCTGGGGCTGGCTTTTGGCCGCGGTGCCTCTGGAGCACCCTGGGGCCATGTGTCTGCGGTGCCTCCAGGGCCAGCTCCAAGCTGCAGCGCCTCAGTGACCTGTGGCTGCGGCACCTCTGGGGGTGGCCTGTGGACTTGGCGCCTCGGGGCCAGCCCCGGATCGCGTGGCCATGGCAGCGGTGTCTCCGGCCTCCAGGACCGCATGGTTGCAGCAATGGGGGCCTCCCTCCAGGGTGACCGGCACCTCGTGGCTGCAGCTGTTGCTGCAAGGGAGCACGAAGCCTCCCCTCATGTCCAGACCTCCCACCCGCACCCCAATCCAGTCACTTCCTTCCCCCCGCAACACCCAGCATCCCCAGCTTGCTCCGACACCCTCCCTTGTTCTTGCACCCTCTCTCCTGGCCACATACTGCACCCTCCCTTGTTCCTGCTCCCTCCATCTGGTCAGACACCTTACTCCCAGCCTGCTTCTGCACCCCAGCTCCCTCCCAGATCCTGAACCCCATCCCTATCCTACTTGCTGGCAGCCCTGTCTCATGCACTGTACCCCTCATTTTTGTCCCTACCCCAGAGCCTAAGGAGGTTCCATAAAATCCACTAATTCCAGAAAAGTAAATCTGATCTATGGGAAGCCCTGAACCTCAGTTTCCCCCCTTCCCTTCCCCTCACCCCATGAGGTTAGGACACCAGAGAAGTGAAGCCCACATTGGGGCCACATCAATGAGTTTTGGGGGGTTTTGGAGGAGTTTTTTTACTTCTCACTTGTGTGCTCCCCAACTGATTTTTTTGTCGGTCAGTGACCCCAGACACAAAAAGGATTCCCCACCCCTCCCATAAATAACGAAACATTGAAACCTTTTATGTTGGACATAATATTTTACTTTATTTAAAATGAAGTTTGATAAACTTACATGAGAAAGTGAAAAACCCACTTAATCTGTTTCATAATTTAAAATAAACTGTTCTTACTGGCTGCAGCTGGTTCAGAAAATAAGGTCACTGACCCAGCAGGGTAGTTCTCAGCCCCGCCCCTTGCATGAGGAATAACAGTTATTCCGAGAGAAGGGTTTTCTCTCAGAATAACGCGTCTACACGGGGCAACTTATTTCGCAATACCCCAAATCCAAAATGGCGGCCGGCCGCAACTATGCTAATTAAGCGTGGGGTGTTTAAATCCCGCGCTTCATTAGCAATTTCGGTATGCTCCATTTGCATCCCTAGTCTGAACTAGGGATGCAAGTGTAGACATACCCTGAGAGATTAGCATCAGCAAGGAATGCAGGAGCACTCCTACAACTATGGACTGAAATGAGCTAGAGTGGGTGTGAACCATCATCCAAAAGAGACTGCACCCTGACTGCAAACTCCTCAAAGTGCTTTTCTACAGCCATCAATATGACCACCTTGGGTTCAGCTGCAACCAGCTGTTCTTCATCCTTAAGTTGGTCTTGTCCAAACACCAGGACAAGATGGTTATAAGGATAGGTAGAGCTAGGGTGCCCAGAAGTCCCATTTTTAATGGGACAGTCAGGTATTTAAGTCATTGTGCAGACGACCCAACTTTTCCTTTAAAATGGAAAAATTGTTCCTTATCTTCTGCCTTCCTACCCCACATCAGTACTTGAGGGTCCTGCTGCTGGCTGGATCCCTGCTTGCCAGCAGCCGCCAGCCCATGAGCAGTGAGTTGGGGATCCAGTGTTCAGTGATGGAAGTGGGAGTGCAAGGCTGGTGGTGAGGCAGAGCTGCAGTGCCTGGGTTCATCTTCATTTCCTGTTGATCTGTCAGCATAGCCCCTGCTGTGTGCCAGCTCTCAGCCGATAGGGCCCTGCCCCCCCGTTCCATTTCCAGCCAGCACTGACTGTGCCTTGGGATTTGCGGTGGCTGGTGAGTGTGAGCAGGTGCCAGGCAATGGCAAAGTTATGTGTCACCCCTGCTGTCTACACTGGCTCTTTATATGCTCTCCCTCCCACTGCCCCCTCCCTGCTTTGCTCCTTGCCAGCCCTGCTGCTCCTCCATATCCTCCCACTCGATAGGGCACATCCTTCTCCTCGCACAGTGCCGGTTCCCTGGCTGGAGCACCCAGCTCACCAAAAGCCTGGATGGCAGACTCCTTCCTTCCCCCATGCCTATGGCTGGGATGGAACCCCAGAAACCCTCAAGACCTTCCAGGCCAGGGCACTGGCCAGGACAAGCCAAGCCCTGCATGTGCCAAAGCCTTGCACAGCACTGGCATGGTTGGGAGTGGGGAAGCAACTTCCAGCCTGCTCCCTCCCTAAACCTTCAGACCTCATAGCAGCCCACCCTCTTAACCTGCCTCCCCATCATCCCCCCAGGGAGTGTGGGGCTGCTCTGTCTGCTAGGAACCCTCCTCACTGAGCCACCGCTGTGGCCTGGTTCCATGTAGTCGCTGCAGTCTGGTTTCCTGGGCCCTGTGTGTTCTTAGGGCTTAATGCTTTCTGCCTGCACTGTGGCCAGGGGACAGGAGACAGCTGTGTTACGTCGGTGGTTAGCAGCAGCCAGGAGGTGTTAGCTGCCTTTTGCCACTGTGTGGGCAGGAAGGGACAAGCTGCTGCCAGCCATGGGGGGAGAAGGAAAGAGATGAGCTCTGCAAAGACACAGGCTATGTCATCCTTTCCCCACCCACTGCAACTGGAAGCAGCTCCTATCCCTTCCCTCTCATGCAGTGTCAAAAGTCTACTGTTGGCCACATTCTGGTGTGAGGCCTGGCAGAAATCAGGGGTGAGAGCATGGGATTCTGCCTGCTCCCTGCACATGTTGCCCCAGGAAGATGTGGTGCCAGGTACCAGGAGAGCTGGGTCTGTCCCAAGAACCCAGCAAGGCATGGAGGGTGGAGAACGCTGTGCAGGAATGGTCGGTCAGTCACCCCCCTCCTGAATGAGAGGTGAATGGGAGTATGAGTGTCACCGCTCCCTATGTGAACTCCATAGCCTTTAAGATAAGAAGGTATTACACAGTATTTCTTTTTAACAAGGACTCAGTCAACTTGGTGTTACTTTGAACATTTATACAGCATAGTTCTGATTACTACTGTTGAACTCCCTTGAATGTGAGTAATTCGATCTAGTGTCCCGTATTCAGTGTAGGGAAATGTGGTCACCCTAGGTAGAGTTGTGAGTCATCTGCATAGTGTTGGTACTTAAGTCCATGTTGTCTCACCAGTTCTCCTAGTGGATGCATGAAAATGTTGAATAGGGACTGGTGAAATTATCCTTGTAGGATTCCACAAGTGAAGGGTCTAGGGTTGAAGATACAGCTTCCCATCACTATTACTTTGGGCATGTGCTTCTAGATCCTTGAAATTCTTCTGCCAGGCTAGGATATAATGCCCTCGTACCATTATTTTGTGACCAAATATGAATCCATTGTTTTGTGCTATAATATAGTAATAAAAAGGGTTACAAATACTTTTTAAAAGCAATTTTAACCAGCAGTTAGCCTGAGTCACTAGACCGTGCTATATAGAGACCTTCAAGGGGAAGAGGGAAGGTACCCCCCTTTCCAGCTACTGAATGGGAACAGACTAGCTGCATGCTTCTTTAGCCTCTGGGTGGACTTGTTGCCTATCTACCAATGTTCCCTCTAATTTTTTCCATCCACGTGCAGAATGTTTTTATGTGCAACAAGGCATGTGCAAATGTGCACCGCCAACAGAAACACAAAACCTAGCTGTGGGTGCTCTGCTAATCAGCTGGGTGGCATTTGAATCTGCAGCACAAGCACACATCTTACACTCCTTGCTTCCAATCCCAGCCACCAAACACTCTGTAATCTAGCTCACAAAAAGATATGTGGACTCTTCTTGCTGATAGTGTCATAGGAAAGGGGCAGATGCTACAGCTAAAGATCTCTTTGTTGTGTAACTTTTGACTTTCCTATTTGAGTTCACTGGGTCAAAGATTAGGCCCTGAAGCAGATAGCCAAGTCTGCCAAATTTATTTTCCTCTGCCCCTCATCCATGAGTAACAGCAGCCATTTAACTGAAGCTGTTGATATGACCCAATGTATTTGCACACATAATTATCTTTTGCTAACTATGTTTGGGCTGGAGGAATTGTGCATCTGTGAGGAGATTCTAGTTCATCACTAAATTTTTGGCTAACATTTTGCAGTCAGTGCTAGTAACTAAAGCAAGAGGGTGCTGCTGTTACAGCAATGGGCACCTTTCCCAGATTAATATAATATGCTGAAGGAAGCTTTTCTCAAAGAACTGGGCAGCAGTTCAGATTAGAACAGTTCCTCCCAGAGTACTTTGTCTCTAAAAGCTTTTGTATAATTCAGTAAGGAGGCTATCAAGACATGGGATTTTCCTACTGTTAGAGACATTACACATTCTGAGCTCTTGCTTGCTTCTAAATTGCTTCTCTCCAATTTGCCCTTTTATAGTTCATAAAGCTGCATGATCTGTAGTCCTTTGCAAATAGGCTTCAAGTCTCAGCTACTCTTAGGAGTACAACTTAGAATAAAAAAAGCCAATACAACTCCTCTTCTAATACATTTTACTGTATTACACAACTCTACTTATTAAGTGCCACATTCTGATACTTTACATTAAATAGTGTCATACTCCACAGGAATGAAATAAATATGTCCACTAATGCAGTAAGGTGCTACTCCGTAAGAGTAAGGGTATCAGAATCAGGCCCAAAACCTACATGCGAAGAGCTTCTCTGCCTTTTCACCAGTTTCAGCAAGCCTTTGTGTAAGCCTGCATTGTTTTGGTAAAGCACAGAAGTGGTGCCATTCAGGAAGTAGATAATTCTTTGTGTCTCCATCTGACCCCTGACTTGCCCTAGTCCCAAAGTTGTTCTATCTTTTGAAGATGCCCATAGTCCAAAGGGATCACCTGCCATTAGGGCACAATGGGAGCACAGCATTCTGCAACCATTCTTCCTCGGCATAACATAGTCATCGAGTTTAGAGTCAGAGGGGCCCCTAGATCATCTGGTCCGACCTGTATATAACAGGTCACCAACACCATGCAGGAACCACACACTAATTCCACTAATTGAAATGTGATCACAGTATTACAACCCACAGGAGATTAGACTACTATGTGCCACAGGCAGCAAATGGGAGGGACTAACATACATCCATGTCCAAGGTCCCTACCATGGTAGGGAAATGATTAAGTGAGGTAGGATTATCTGAGTATAGCAAGTGACCTGCATCTGCATGCTACAGAGGAAGATAAAATTTCCTTAGGTCACTGTCAATCTGACCTGGGGACAAATTCCTTCCTGTTTCCACATATGGCAGGGGCAGTGAACCTCTGGCATGCTGTCCACGTGCAATATGTCATAGTTAGCTCCTGGAGGGCTGACGGATGGTTTGTTTTCCTGGCATCCACACGCACAGAGCCCCACATCTCCCATTGGTTAGGAACGGCAAACCATCGCCACTGAGACCTGTGTTCAGCTAGGTCTACAGATGTTCAGATAAACAAAGTGTCTGGCAGACCACCAGCTGTTAATCCTGATGAACTGCAAATTCCCCAGTCCTGATATATGGTGATCAGTTAGACCCTGAGCATGTGAGCAAGAACCAGGTAGCCATGCACCTGTGAGTGAAAATATTCAGTACTAGAGGAACCATCTTCCCTCCTAGCTGGGGAGTGCTTAGCCCATTCTCCCACTCCACCCATTCCCCCCAAGACACTAACCTGCCTCTTCTCCACCTCCTTTCCTGAGCACGCTGCATCCCCGCTCCTCTATTTCCCTTCCAGTACACCCCAAATGCTACCAAACAGCTGTTTGCAGCAGGCGGGAGGCTCTGGGAGGCAGGGGAGGACCTTGACTGCTAGTGGGTGCTGAGTAACTGCTAATTTTTCATCATGGATGCTCCATCCCTGCAAGATCCACAAAGCCGCTGCCTATGAGCCGCTGCCCATCTCAGAGCCCTGGCCCACCCTTCTTATCTCCCATCTCAGGCTTTCTCCTAATGCTTCAGAGAAAGGAGATTAAAGAAGAAAAAATCTCCCAGAATACATTTTGGGCAAGCAGGTCAGGGAGGAGGGGAGAGGGAAGGGCAGTCCTTTCCAGACCACCTTTCGTGATTGGCTGAAGCCTTAAAGTATGAGCCTTGGGAACATAGGATGTAAATTGTAAGTGAGCCTCAGGCTTGCTGAGCCTTGCCCCTCCTCCCACAAACTAACCTGCCATACAATTTCACTCAAATTTGTCCAGCTCTCTTAAAACTAATTAAGTTTGTTGCCCCACAACTCCTATTGGTGAGCTCTTCCAGAATCTCACCTCTCTGATGGTTAGAAACCTTCTAATTTTCACCTGCATTTGTTCATGATCGGTTTATATCTGATTGTCCTTCTGTCAACTTTTGTCCCCTACCTTGAATAGGTCTTCACCCCTTTCTTACTCTCCTGTTTTAATTAAAGAAAGAAATCATATCCCCTTTCAGTCTTCCTGTTGCTAGACTAAACAAAACAAGCTCTTTCAGTATTCTTTCATAAGATAGGCTCTTCATTTTCCAATCATTCCAGTTGGTCTTCTCTAACCTGCTCCAGTTTTGATTCATTTTTCTTGAAGACACGAGACCAGAACTGTACACAGTATTCCAAGTGATGTCTTATCAGTACCTTGTATGCACTAAATACTTCTCTATGTCTACTGGGAATGCTTTATCTAATACATCCTAGGATGTCATTTACCTTTTTCACAGCACCATCACATTGGTGATCCTTAATTTTCTTGTGATACACCCACAAACCCAAGTCTCTCTCCTTCTGTGTTGCTTCCAACTAATGAGCCTCCAGGTTATTACAGAAATTATTAGCCCCAAAGCGTATGACTTCAACTCTGTACTATTGAATTTCATCCCATTTCTATCTTTAAGGTTACCCAAAACATCTAGTATAGTATTCTGATAATCTTCTGTATTGATGACTCCTCCCAAATTTGCATCATTGGCAAATTTCATTAGCACACTTCTATGCTTTTGTGTCAAGGTCATTAATAAAAATATTCAATAACACTGGTCCCAAGACCAATCCCGGAGGAACTCCACTAGTAACATCCTTAAGTTTGATAATTCACCTTTCTGCACAACTTATTGCTGTCTCTCTTCAGCCAGTTCCTTATTCATTTAGTTTCCCATCTTTGCTAATATAACTAATAATTTCCCATGTGGCATCATGGGAAATACTTCACTGAATTCCAAGTCTATGAGATCTACTGCACGTTCTTTATCTTAAAAATAATTGTCCTTTTTTCAAAGAAGAAAATCAGGTTAGTCTGGCATGACCTACCTTTGGTAAACCCATGTTTCATTATATCCCCCTTTCAATTTACTGTATCTCCATGAATTTGATAATTCTTTCCTTCATAATTAGTGCTAGGTTTGTACATTTCTTTTGCTTTGTATGGGGTGAATGATACAGTTCTCTAAAAATGTAAAATATCAGATAGTCTTCTAGACTCATTATGGGCAAGCAAGTAAAACAATGCAAACATATAGGAACAAATTTTCCAAAATAGATGCCTGAATTTGTGTTACAGAATACATTTGGGAATGAAGAAGCAGGAATTCCATGTGCAGAAACACCTTTGTGCACTTAGAGGTGAAACTCAATTTGCTTAAAGCAAGTATTATCAGGCTATATGCTAAGAATGGGGAGGCTAGAGAGATATTATCCACTTCTCAACTTGGAAGCAGGATAGTCTTCCTGTGACTACGGGCTGGAGAAGTAGCCATTGCCCCTCTGCATGTAATCTTAGGGCAGGGGTTAGGGGGTACGCCCTGGTGCACAACTCCGGCAAGAGCTGGCTGAGCTGTGGCAAAAGGCATCAGGGAGCTATTTAAAGACCTGGGTTGCAATAGGTCAGTACCTGTAAGAAATTTTAAATTACTTTCACCACTGTCTAGGGCCAGTAGAATTATAACTGTAGGAATCTTCCCTTTCTCCAAGAGTAGACTGCCATGCTAGCTTATGCTATGTGTACCTTCTTGACCTACAGCCATCTACTTGCGCAGCTCCACCAATGGAGCTTAAATGGCACAAAGGTAAACTTAATCCAAAATTGGAAACTGCTCAGAAATGCCCATTGACATGAAACCACCTCTTTGTGGTTCAGCTTTTTTGCTAGTGTAACTTCACTGACATCAATAGGTTTATGTTAAAAGATAATTTGGTCCCTGGTATCAATGTGCATATTAGGCAGGTGCAACACAGAAGCATCTTTTTGAAATGTAACCTTACAAGCTACAGGAACACTGAAAAAGTCAGTAGTATTTATTCTTACTCACAATGAATGGTTGGTTTACTTAACAGAAATAATAGTCACAAGGGAATTAAATCAAAGACACTCCAATACATTAATGACTAATATGGGTTGGTCTGAACTCTCAAAAGCAAGATGAATGTACATTTCATGGTTTAGGGTGGTGTGGGGGATACATTTCCAACAATGCTTGAACATAGTTTTTTTGTGGATTAGTAGTTAAAATTTATGCTTGCTACATTTTGTCAGAATAAATACAGCTTCCTTTAAACAAGACGGATTTGTTGAGTAAACGGTGAATAGTCTTAGTATGAAACTATGAAACAGAGGCCTTTGGAAAATATTTTTCAATCCTAAAAATTATGAAAAAAGGATGTATGCCCTAAGAGTTGTAAAAACAAAAATAAATCTAGGAGCAATAAGCTGCCTTTCTAGAATACAAATTGCAGCTCCTTCTTGTATTGACATTTATTTACCAGTTTGCAGTATAAGAAAAAGACCAGATTGGAACAGAGAAAATTAAATTATGTTCCTGTTACTCTGGCTTTGGGGAGGATAATACTTCAGAGATTGCTTTAAAAGCTCTTTGGCAGCAGTATAAAGGATAACCCCCTATCTTTTGGTAGTACTTAAATGCACCACCAGGGAGTCTCTGAGCTAGAAATTTTAAGAAAGAAATTTAACCAATTTTGTTCTCTACTGAATAATTGTTTATTTAATGACATACACTTAGCAATGTAAATAAGGCTAAGTCTAGACTGCAGCGCTTTTCTAGGATACTGGAGGTATCCTGAAAAAGCAATGCTGTGTCCAAGGAACGTGTCCGCTTTTAAAAAAAAGTTGAAAAAGCAGACATTCTCTTACGCCATCCCTGTAAACCTCATTCTACGAGGCATAAAAGATATGTTGAAAGAGCAGGTTTTTCTGAAATTTGGTGCCGGGTAGATGCACCAAATTTCGGAAAAGCTTCTTTCAAAAGAGCATCGGAAAAAGATATGCAATTTGCGGTACACAAATTGCGTATCTTTTTCCGATTTAACTCTGCAATCTAGACGTAGCCAAACATACAGATCATGCTGTCACTGCTGTGTAGGTGGGTCTCAAATCAACTTTGGAATTAGATTCTATTGATGATACAGTCCAGAAATTCAGAATTTACATATTTAAGGTGATACTGTTTTAAATTAGATATTTTTTGACAATAGTCCTTTCATGAAGAAAAGAATTAACTGAATTTGGGAAAACTAAGTTTCTTGGCTACAAAAACTCAGTGATCGTTTAATAGCTTTAAATCACATTTACAAATGCTGCTTTAAGTATTTTTTTTTACCCTGAAGTCAATATTTTGACTATACAGTTATCTTTCCTCCAGCAATTCATCCTCTTGGGTCTGTTTGTGCAGCATGGTGATGGGATTGTAGTACCAAATGTTTAAATGCATTAAAACCAGGACTGCTGCATTCATTTGATATCATGTGAAATAATTAGGTATTGAAATGAAAAACATTTATCCCTGATTTTCTTATTAGAAAGAAAACCTGTAAGAAATGATAATTTTCATAACACTTTAAATTACAATTCGTTTCACAAAATAGTCTGTGTATTCTTAACCAGACTCATGCAGGGCCAGCTCTAGGCACCAACAAACCAAGCACGTCAAAGAGCCACAAGGTGAAAGGGGCGCTTTCCTCCTCAGTGCACGTACTGCAGCAGCGGGCCAAGGGGAGGCGGCCAAAAATTTTTTTGTTTGGGGCGGCAAAAAAACTAGAGCTGGCCCTGGACTCATGCTGTATCTAGTCCTGCAGAATTTATTAATATATCACAATCTTTATGCTCAGATCTCACAATGTAAGTTGTCCTGGGAAGGGCAACCCCTTTACAACTATCAGATTGTGAGACTGGAAACTATTATTTTTCCCAAAACAAATTATATCATTTTCTCATTGTTACAATTTTTAACAGAACCGTAGATGTTCAATTAGCATGAAATATGAATCTTCTTTCTCAAAAAATAATGTAAAAAACCTTTGTAGCTTGAAGTAACCTGAACTGTTTTTGATGGAAACATAATATAATGTTATTTCTTAGGGTATGTCTACACTACAAAGTTAATTTGAAATAACAGCAGTTATTTCAAATTAACTTAATAGCGTCTACACAGGCAAACCGCTATTTCGAAATAAATTCGAAATAGTGGAGCCCTTATTTCGAATTTGGTAAACCTCATTCTACGAGGAGTAACACCAAATTTGAAATAGCTATTTCAAATTAAGTGCTGTGTAGACACTTAATTCGAAATAGGGGGCCTCCGGCCCTTCCCAGGGAGCCCTGGTGGCACAACCAGGAAAACTTACTCTCCTCTCCCCCAGCCCCGGAGCCATTAAAGGGGTAGACCCTGGCCACAGTGCCTGTGCCAGCTCCAAGCCTGCCAGCCCAGAACCAACAGTGGCCACCGGGGCCGCTGACCCAGTGGCCCCAAAACATGAGCCAGCAAGCCACTGGCAGCCAGCCCTCCCCCGCTCCCCAGGAGCAGTCTGCCAGCTCCCAGGAGCCTGACAGTGGCTGGAGAAGGCGGGCGCCTTCCTGGTCCAGGGTGGAGATCATGGACCTTATTCAGGTTTGGGGGGGATGCCCCAATGTCCATGATCTCACTAGACAGAAGAATGCGCCATCTATGGCAGGATAGCTGCCAGCCTGGCCACCAAAGGCCACATGCAAACCCAGGAGCAGGTTAGCATGAAAGTCAAGTTGGTCTGGTGAGACCCCCAACCCTGAGCCCTGAGCTTCCCCTCCCCCTTCTTCCCTTTACTTCCCCCTTCCAGCTCCCTCCTCCCAGGTTTCCCCCTCCCCTCTTCCACCCTCTCTCTTCCCCTCTCCCACCTCCTTTTCCCAGTCTCCCCAGAGGTCCATTCCCCCCCAGTTTTGTTCAATAAACCCAGTTTCTATTTTTGAACATACATGTCTTTTATTTGACATCAGGAAGGGGGGCTAGGGAAGGGTAAGTGGAAGGATGTGAGGGAGGAATGGGGCACGAGCCCCTGGTGGGGAGGACCGGGGTGGCTCTGAGGGCTCCTCGGGGTGGACGCTGTCCCTCAGGGTCTCCTGGATCCTGACAGCCCCCCGATGGAGCCCCCGCATGGCAGCTTTCAGCAAGTGCAGCTGGGCTGATGGCAACGACCCCACGAGATACACTGGCGTGCCCAGGGGTAGCTCTGGCTCCATGTGGCCGAGTGCTGTGGTGTCCCAAGTTTGGGCACCCAGGGCACTCCAAGACAGGACTGCTTTGCTGTCCCTCACCAAGGTAGACAAGCAAGTGGGGAACCCTGAGAACTGCCTGTCCGGGGTGGGGGTAGGGTCCCTTTAAGCACAGAGTTCAGTTAGCCTCAGGAAGCAGCCCCACACACTAAGTCCTAAACTGATGCCCTGCCGGCACTGGTTCCGGCCAGCCTTAATTTCGGTTCAGGGTCCACTCAGTGTGGACGTGCTATTTCGAAATAGCAAAATGCTATTTCAAAATAGTTTTTGTGTATAGATGTGTTATTTCGAATTAGCTTAATTCGAATTAACTATTTCAAATTAAGTTAATTTGAAATAGCACTGTAGTGTAGACATACCCTTAGTTGTCACTGATCCCTAACATTCAGATTTAGAAAGTTTTAAAAATCCCATTGAAAGTGGGGAATGCCACAGTATGTAAGGGGCGATATGAGTTAAGTATTGTCCCTTTGTGAAATCCCCACGATGAGATAAGAAAATCTATTATTGGCTGATGGACCTACGTTATTTTGGGAGCTGATTTTTTTCCATTGTACTGTAGTGCTTTCTGATCACCTACTGCAGCTATGTGCTCCTCAGTTCCACAGGTGAGACTACTATACATCATAGCCTGCCAATACATGACACATTCCATAAAATGTGGTCTGGGCAATCTGACTGAATTAGAATAATTATGACCTCTGGAAGATGTTCCATATGGGTGGACCCATGCATCAAAATCAGAGGGGCTTCTTCTTGAGTCAGGGGTTCACTCTGATAGAAAACCATATACCCTGAAAGGTACTCCTTCTCCTTTCCCCTGCCCCCAGAATGTACATCATCATAGTAACTAAGCAATGAACCAGTAGAGAGGCCAAGCAGTAGAGAGGGCAATGAACCTGTAGAGAAGTTTATGATCATATAATATCTTGTTTTGATATTCTACATCCCAGCATAGCTCCTGGTTATTTAATATGTGGTATTTTGCATAGCCAAAGGTCAGTGTAGTGCTGGCCGTGTTCCTCTTCCTCTTTCTGTGTGGGAAATAGGTGGGGACTGGATGAATGGTGTCCATAGTGGCCCCTTAGTAGCATCTATGTGAGTGTAAATGATCTGTCACCTTTGCATTGGCTTTTTTTGGTAAATTATACTTGCAGTATGGTACATCCATGGAAGCTCCACATGCAGTGATGGTAGACTTTGGCTTTCAGCTTTTATTCAATATACATTGTGAGCTTACCTGAGTAAAACTGAGTGAGGAACTGTCAGCCGATGGTCAGGGCAGTGAGTGGTGTGTGTGTGTGTGTATTATACACCCGAGACTTCAACTGCCAGGACCGGGGTCCCTTAGCAGTGGGCAACCTGGAAGAGGTTGACGGGTGCCCCAATAAGTTTACAGGGGAGAGCTTATAACACCTCAGATTTTAGCTGCTAGAATCCAGAAATCCCTTCGCAGCGGGCAGCCTGGGGAGGCTGAGAGGTGCCCCAATGGATCTGTCACCTGGGAGTGACACAAATCCAAACGCCCAAGCTCTCCCTACACCTGTCCCTTTTTGACCGGCTGAAGTTCTTTTAAATTGTGCTTGGTTCTGTTACAGCAACTGAAGGAGTCAGGTTAAAGCTTAAACAGTTACTATTTTATTGTTACAGGGTAAACTTAGCTGTTAAATGCTACTGCTGTGTTACAGATAACACAGCCACTACAAAAGGACAGGACAGAAATTACACTTAAAAGTCACTTACAGGTACCATGAAACCCTTTTGGTTCTCTGAGCTCTTATTAAATGCATGCAAAATAGACACATAGCAGGTATATATTCTCACCCCTGCGTTCCAGACTTGGCGTGGCCAGCGTCTTTCTCTCAATCCCTCGGGAAGAAGTAGGGCGAGGTTGGGCGTCCCACAGACCTCGGGAGACAATCAATACCTGCCAGCAGGTATAGATGATTGGAGCTCAAATGGGGTGGGCTACTAAACCCCTCTTTATACCCCTTGGGTCACGTAGGCTTCTTCCTGGTCTCAAGTGGCCAATTAGGAAAAATGGCTTTGAATGCCAAGTTTCCCACGAAGGGTGCAAAGCATAATTCACACCTGGGAAAATGCAGACAATGGGCACTTCTAGTATGTGATGGGCGAAGATTCCTCTCCTGGGACAGTGCAGGCGTGTCAATTACTGGTACTAGCCATCAGGGCGGCGGAGGCCCGGTCGTCAGCTAGCCCATTTACTGTCTGGTTTCTGTTTATGGTAGAGTCAGGGACAGGCAGCACACCTGCGTTCCCAGGGCATCAAAGGCTGACTGCCTTTCTCTTGCTCTCTGGGGGGGGGGAAACAAGATGGGGTTCATGTCTGGCTACAGGAACTCAGGATTTGGTCCTCTGATTCTTATCAAATAGATAATTTGGAGGAAAATAGATTGTAAATTAACTCTTTTCCATAAGAAAAAGAATCTGAAAATATTTTAATATTCAAAATATAAAGACGTAACAGGTCACATTTAGGTCTGGTATAACACCTAGTGATGTTAATGCTGGCATAATAACAAGACCACTGAAGGCCAGAGCAATATTTGTATACTATCAACACTTTAGACCAAAACTGTAAAATCATCAGGGATCCCAGTTTTCCATTATTAACTTCCCCCTCGCCCAATTCTGTTTTTTTAAAAACTCACAAAACATATGTGTCCCCATTTTTCCACAATTGAAATGAAATGTGGAAATTTAGTTTCCCTAGCCACAATATGTATAGGTATCAGTTGAACATGATTTTTATTGATATATTTATAATTCGTGAGCAAGTTCAAAACTTACAAGTGCCACAATTGTTATAATAAAATAAAATTAAAAATAAAATTAATAGAATTTGCAGTTGTCTGCCTTCAAATATAATCTACAGTCTTGCTGCATACAGGAACCATGTATTTCTATTAACATTAAAATTACCTTTGCCACGCTCAGCATCATAATCTTTAAGACTGATGTTTAAAGTTTTCGGCATCTTTTCATAACTTTGATTATTCATAACTGGAGGCTGAAGGAAAATTGGAGATGCTTTAAAATGTGAACCTCTGTACTCCCTTGAGTAACTTTTGTATGCCAGAAGCAATTTATTGGAGAATGTTTAGCTATGTAAATTTAAAACACATTTAGAAATCCCCCACAAAACAAGGAAGATGCATGCATTGAATAAGTGACACTGGTACTCCAGTAACATTTAGTTAATATATGTTTATGTTTTTTCACAAAAATGTAAAAACTAAAGATGCTCACATTTCACATTTTTCCATGACAAATGGATTCCTAGGATTCCTGTAAATCAATAACATTTCCTCATGCCAGCTGACCCTATTTGCAGTTGGAACACTGGAGAAGTTTCAGTTAGTTCACTGAAGATCTATGAGTAATTGAGATCTTTTCATTAGCTTATTGTTAGAAGCAAATGCTAATTAATCAAGCCCACAAATTGCATTTTTCAGCAAAGGTTTCCAGTGTATCAGAGAAATATTCCCTCTGGTGCACTAGACTGATCTACATGACTGTCAGAACACATCCACTGTGGTTCTGTTTTCTTAAAGACTTCATTCTCCTGAGAAGACTGATGAAAGCAGCTATGTTTGCAGAACTAATATTTCAGCAAGGAGGTGTTAGCTATCATCTAATGTAAGAATACCATCCCTGTTTAGTCTCAGAAGAGTAGCAATGTTAATCTGTGTCTTTAAACACAAAGAAGAGTCCTGTGGCACCTTAAAGACTAACAGATGTATTTGGGCATAAGCTTTTGTGGGTAAAAACCACTTCATCAGATGCACAAAATGTAAATCATAGAGGTAGGGATACGCACACACACACACAAGCATTTCAAAAAAGAAGGGAGTTAATTATGAAGTGTAGGACCAGTGATAACGAAGCCAATACAGTTAGAGTGGATGTGGCTCACTCCCATCAGTTGATAAGGAGGTGGGAATACCGAGAAAGGGGAAATTGCCTTTGTAGATAGATAACCATTCTAAGTATTTATCCTAATTTGATCATGTTAAATTAGCAAATGGATTGTATTCTCTGCATCAAAAGATACATGGACTCAAATCAGAAATCAAGATAGATAACCAGTAGGAGAACACTTTACTCTTCATGGACGCTCAGTAACAGATTTAAAAGTAGCCATCCTTAAGTTACAGCTATTCGGGCATATCTGCAGAATGAACAATGAGCAAAAAGTTAAGACCCAGGTATTCGGCATAATGGATGTTCTGAATAGGAGAGGCAGACCCCACAGAGAACGGGTAGATGATATAGTAGATTGGTGCGGAGCTAGTCTACAGAAACTAAGCCACTCCGCTCTGGACAGAGAAAGATGGAAGGAAATAGTGAGGGAGGCTTCGGACACCAATGGGCGTTGAGCCCATGGTTGTTGATGATGATGATCCTTTTACAAAACAAACAGACAGACAAACAAATCTTCAAAACCAGACTACAAATATAAGAGCTGCAATTCATTTGAATATTTAACATGATCAAATTAGGAGTCAGGGTGGGGAGGGGAATGGGAAGTGGGGGGCGGCTCAGGGGAGGTGGTGGAGGGGCAAGGAATTTGGGGGCTCAGAGCAGGGGTTGGGGATGTGTGGGGTTCAGAAGTCAGGAATGGGAGGTGAGGAGGGGCTCAGGAAGGGGCTGGGGTGCAGGAGTGAGGGAAGGATGTGGGGGCTCAGGGCCTGGGCTGGGAGTGCAAGAGTCAGGGAAGGGGGTTGGGAGGTGTGGGGGGAGCTCAGATGAGGGAGGGTGCAGGAGTCAGGGCAGGGGGTGGGAGGTCAGTGCAGGAGGGTTGGGGAGGCTGCCAGCTGCTTCCCAGTGCTGTCCTGGGGCAGTGGGGGCTGTATTGCCTGGTCACTGGCTGCTCCCCAGGGCCATCCTGGGGTGGTGGCTGTGCTGTTTGGCTGCTGGCTGCTCTCCAGGGCTGGCCCATGGTGGCAGGGGCCACACTTCCAAGTCAATGCCTGCTCCATGGGGCCAGCCTAGGGCAGCAGGGGCCGGGCCACGCTGCCCTACTGGCAGCTGCTTTGTGACTCTCTGAGACTATTAGTGTAGTGGGGACCTCTCCCCAGGGCTGGCCAGGATGGCTGGCACTGCGCTGCCCAGTCAGCACCTGATCCATGGCTTTCCAGGGATGTTAAGGAAGTGGAGGAGCACTTGCTTGCTGCCCACTGTGGTCATCCCAGAGTATAACATTCCCTGCTATCACAGCCCTCCCTTTGCAATTGATGAGAAACAATCGCACTCCATGCACCTCCCATTGTTCTGGCACAACCAAATCCTGACCTTGCTTTAAGTTATGATAAGAGGAAGCTGCATAGCAAATGTGGTGGTCCTAATTCATACCATTTAGGAGGAGTTCTTGAACAAATAGACGGACACATAAATCTGTCAGTGTTGAAGGTGCCACAGGACTCCTCATTTCCCTCCCTATTTAGGTTTATTTATGATGGAAACATGGACACAGTTTTCACTGTGGGAGGGAGAAAAACATCGCATTAAAGAAAGATGTAGGATATGGATTATGTGGGTTAGTATGGGGATGCTGAGCTGCACACTCAGATCTAGATGAGGGTACTAGGCTTTCATTCTCCTTTTAACTTTTGCCAGACA
The DNA here is from genome assembly GCA_019425775.1 of Rafetus swinhoei. Taxonomy (NCBI): domain Eukaryota; kingdom Metazoa; phylum Chordata; order Testudines; family Trionychidae; genus Rafetus; species Rafetus swinhoei. Next base: position 314,726,068 of record CM033437.1, read on the forward strand.
GAGCTGTTCTCTTAGCAGAAAAGTTTGAGTCACCCTTCTCTGAGACAGCTGAGCTACCCTCGGAAGAGGTCAGCAGCAGGGATAGAGGAAGGACACACCTGCGTTTGGCAGAGGTACCAGCAAGTACAGTGCTATAACCTTAACACTCCATGTGCCCTGCAAATTTATTGCATGGCATGATGAGCAGCAGTGTGCCCCGAGTGAGTATCATATTTAGGATTCAGGACTTTCTAGGAAGAGTGTTGTTTGTGTGTGGGGTGGGGTGGGGGGAAAAGACAGAAGGAACAAAGGGATCTGCTGGGCAAGAAGGTCTAGAAAAGAACTAACTTGGCAAAGAGCCAAATCTCCAATTCCAAGCCAGCAGCATTACTCTGGGCAGAAATAAAGTAGGGGAATATAAATTTCATGGTGAGCAAGAAGGACAAAAAGGCAGTTGCAGGTGGATTTCCAGTAAGTAGCAGGGGTCGATGGTGATAATGCAGGCAATTAAAAAGCCCAGGATTTAAGGCATCCAGACACAACAAGAGACATTGAACTTTATAATAATCCTACAGAGGTTTTTTTAAAGGGACTATTTCTAAGGTACTTCTGTTAATTTACTTGGCTCTGTGTTGGAAAAGTGAGAGGTATGCCTGTATGTTTTATTTATTTGGGATTTGTTACAGCATTAACTTTTCACCCTTAACACTAGTAGCTATACACTTGGGGAGCAGATAGTAACCAGTTTTAAGCTAAAAATGGATCCTCTTGCATGTGTTGTTCAAGATAGAAAATGATTATATGAGTCAAAGTACAGCTGTAGTTCTGTAAGCATCTAATAGTTTGTCAGACCATATGGCTTACAGATTCGTAAGACGGAATTCAGGATCTACTAATTAAAAGGTAGAATTCTTAGCCACCAGGGAATCATTACAGAATGTCTTTAGTTTAAAAGAAAAATAAAGATAAAATCCACATATTAAAAGTAGCTGCCAGAAGAATTTTGTGAATAAAAAGGCAAAAAACAAACTGACATAAAAGGGTAATTAATTTAATACCTGAGTATAAACAACATACATTCCCTTCTTTATGACAAGTGCTACATGTGGACAAACTGTCATGAAAACCCTGTCTATATTCAGCATTGGCTAGATTCTGCCCTTTGGCCATAAATTCTATTGGTTTGGGTTCGAGTACATCTTTTGGGAGGGCCTATGCACCACTTGCCTCCCACTTACATCTTATTAAGGACTTACGTGAGATTTAAATGATATGTAGACTGTCACAAAGGATAAAATTAACCCCTTGGGTGAGGAGATCCCATTGATTTCAAAGGGGCTAATTGCAGAGTAAAGTAGTTGTCAATATAAGGAATAATGGGGCAGTGTGTGGCCACGTGTTTTGGCAGCCTATGTATTCATGAACATTCTTGGGTATCATAAAAGTTCTATGCACTTGCAGTGTGCAGATGAAATCTGATTAGGGGAATTTATTACAGGCAGAACTGGGCAGAGACACTTGTATCATCATACATTACATGGTGTTCTTGTCAACTTTTTTAAGAGAATGAGGCTGATGTGTAGCATCCAAAGGAACTGTATTGGAGTAGGAAAACCTTTTTCCTGTGTTTTTTAGCGTTAACAACAAAAGGATAGATTTGTCAAGGCAAAATTATAGCTAGATCCCTAAAAAACCCCATATAAAATAAAAACTTGGTGGTCTAGAAGAACCAGAAGAACAAAAAAGGAGGGTGGGAAGGGGAGAAGAAACAGCTGACTCTTTCAAAATCTTTTCAGTCCAGGGCAGAACTAGGCTGGAACCAGACAGAAAGTGGGTAAGGAGCAGAAAAGAAGTTAAGATAATCCAGTGTGGGGTGGGTAGGCGAGAAGAAAAAGAACCCAGAATGAGGAGAGACTGAGGACGAGAGGATCAATAAGTAGAGTATGACTTGGAGGTCCTAAGGGTAGTGATGGAGTTAAGAACAAAGGAGGGCCTAATAGGAACATGCTGAAAAACACACCCTGGAGGTGGCTATAGGGAAACCCCACAATAGCAGGAGAATCATGGAAGGTGGGGGATGAGAAAAAACAGTCTTTTTTCTTGTCTTTAATCTGAAGAAAATGGTCACCTCAAGTGCAGCCCTTATTCTACCCCTGCAGCGAAGCTGAGAAAGATTTGGGATGAAAAACAGGAACAATTGTTTTGCTTTGTACTTTTGCAAAAAGTTTTCTTTTCTTTTCTTTTTTTAAACCTGTTCTACTCTGAAGGCATTGCCAGGGCCTGCCTTCTCCAGACTGTGAAGAAAAAAAGAGAGCAGGACAAACAGACTGGCAAGCGGCTGCTTATCCGGAAGAAAAAAAAAAAAGAAATTGGGGCTGTTCTGGGCCAGCTGCATAGGGAACTACCCAACTTTTTGGCTATGTCTACACTACAGAGCTTTCTGGGATACTGGAGGTATCCTGGAAAAGCTCTGCCGCATCCAAGGAATGCATCTACTTTTCCAGAAAATTTTTCAGAAAAGCACATGCATTTTTTTGGCATCCCTATAAACCTCGTTCTACGAAGAAGAAGGGATGTTCGGAAAGAGGGTTTTTTCCCAACATTTGGCCCCATATAGACAGGCCAAATGTCGGAAAAGCCTCTTTCGGAAAAAAGTGGAAAAAGATACGCAAATTGCAGTTCACAATTTGCATATCTTTTTCTGACTTTTCCCTGCAGTGTAGACATAGGCTTTGTCTCTGCACCAGAAATAATCTGAATGGTTAAATAAAGAATGGGGTAACAGTGAATTACTGGGCATTCTCTCCCCATTGTCTGTGAGCTGCTGACCTTGCTGAGCATCCAGTCTGATTTCCATGTCTTTTTTCATGTTCAAGCTAGATATGTAGCCACCAAGCATACTTTTCTTAGTAGAGAATATACAACAAGTGGTCTTTAAAGTATCAATTTTTAAAAGAAAATGAGAGCAAAAAGTCTGAAAGAATAAAGTTTCAGAGTTTGGAAGCGGCAATTCTGTCATTCTTTTGAAAGCCCTTCAGGTTAGAGGTGGTAATGATAGAGCTGTCTTTCTAACTTGGTTTGAGTCCCTGCAACGCTTCTCAATCATAATAGTAACCTTTCATCTATACACAATAGGAGTGAATCTACACTGCACCCGTAGCTTGAAATAAGCTACGCAATTTGAAATTTGGCGCTATCTACACAGTACTTATTTCAAAATAAATCACTATTCCGAAATGTCCCTGACTCCTGGTGGAATGAGGCTTATAGGGACATTGGAGTAGAGAGCCTGTTATTTTGAAATCTATTTTGAAATAACAGGCATGCTCAAAAGACGTGAAATAGCTAGTTTGGGATACTTCTTGTCCAGCCCCGCCAAAATGTTAGGCTCGAAGGGGATGCTGGAAGGATGAGACCACGACTCAAGACTAAAGAGCAATCCTGGTTTTTATTATTATTACAAACCCTGGCACTCTTTTAACTCTTGGGAGAGTACACCTGAGTATGGTTTACAGTCAATTACAATTACATATGTGGACACCAGATAATCATTAAAATAAAAAACAAACAGATCACCAGACAATAGCAAATAATTCCCTGGGGTTTTTCTAAATCACAGTAAATGGCGAAGTGGACCCAGGGGTTGACAATGGCAATGTTAGTGCTGGTCTCATTCATGGAGGTAACTATTTACACTAGTTATTTAAATGTGGGATAAGAAAGACCATTAGTGGTCAGTTATTTGTGAATGGGTGACTAATAACCCTTGTCACCTTTAAACTAAACTTCCAACGAATAACAATCAATGAACATCAAGGGGGACCAAAGCAGGTCAATTACTGAGTTGAAGGCAAACAGTGTGGGAGGGAATTATACCGTTTCCGAAGACAGCGGGAACACAAGGGCCAGCCACATGCTCTCTAACTGCCTCCACTCGGGTTGACCAAACTCGAATACGCTCAGCAAACACTTGGGAGCGGGGGGAGCAAGGCGTCTGGGTGATCAGGCCAGGTGTTCACACAATGCAATTCCCCGGTGAGAAAAGGGTCGCCTGCCTGTTTTATCGCCTGCTTACAGATCCAGCTCATTGGCTGGTTTTTGCCGCAGTGAGAGGCGTGAGCAGGGGAGAATAATTATTCTGTTTAAGTTTTTATGCCCTTATATGGAAGATGTTCCACCCTGCTGACAGAGCCCCCTATACCTGCTCCTACTTGTGAGATCTTCTGTGGCCAGCTCGCGATGGGCAGCCATTTTGTATGGTTCTGCCTTGGACACTTCTGGTATCCCGAAATAGCGCTGCAGTGCAGACATTGCCTAAGGTTGTCTAACTTTAACTGCCCCCATCCAGATTTTCAAAGTGGACATTTCATCCCCGTGATACCACATACATGTTAAACTGCAAAGCTGCCATCCCAGTTTACAGGTGCCTGAAAATAGATAATTCTACACACCACTCCCTTCAGCATCTCTTTTCAGTGAGCCAGATCTGTCAGGCATCTGTATCCCTTAAACTTCATTAAAAAATTTTAGTTCATAAGGAGCTTCCAGTATCCTTAAGGGTGGAGAGCTGCAATGTTGTATCTATATTAATTTTCTTGTTACGTTTCTAGGAAAAATTAGCAAAACACATAAGGCATTTTAAAAATATAGAGCCAGTATATGCTCCTAGTAATATATGCTGGGGTGAGATGTGAGAATATGTGCACACAATTTCTACAGTTCAGAAGAATTTGGTTCAGGATAGAAAATGGATAATGAGGTGAACAGTGGGTATGTGATTTTGAAGAGCCACAGGGTACAGCTTCCTTGGAGCCAGGAGACTGTATTCACATCCACAAGTCTGCATTGTGGGTTGGGAGGATTCAGTCCCTTGATCCCCAAAGAGAACCCCTCACACAAAACTTGTTTACTTGTGTTTTTGATAAAGTTTGAGAATTCACGTCTGTCAATGAATATTACTGATTTGGATCCAGATCTTCAAAGCCATCCACGCATTGAATTCCCATTGCAGTCAGGGACAGCCTGTTCATATCTGTGCCCAATTCTGCAGGTTCGCAAGTTGGTTATCTGTAAAGATAACAGTGCAAAACAAAGCCCTACTCACATCATTGCAAACTCACATCACTGCACACCTGGATCAGAAAGTGAAGTACAAAACACATCTCTCTGGACTTGTATTTATTTGGCTAATGGTAGTGTCTTGCCTAATAGTAATGACGAATCATTAAGTTTTGCCTACACCCTTCTTTGCAATGACTATGTGTAAGTCATAGATTCCCAAGGCCAGAAGTGACCATTTTATGATCTAGTCTGACCCCTGCATAAGAGAGGTTAGAGAACTCCCCCAAAAATAGTTCCTAGAGCACATCTTACAGGGCAACATCCAATCCTGATTTTAAAATGGTCAGTGATGGAGAATCTACCACAACCCTTGGTAAGTTGCACCAATGGTTGATTATTCATTATTAAAAATGTACATCTTATTTCCAGTGTAACTTTGTCTGACATGTTATACTTTTCTCTGTTAGACTGAAGAGCTCATTCTCAAATATTTGTTCCCCATGTAGGTACTTATAGAGTCTAATTAAGTCACCTCTTATCTTTTTCTTTGTTCAGCTAAATAGACAGAGCTCCTTGAATCAATCAGTATAAGGCATGCTTTCTAATCCTTTAATTATTCTTGTGGCATATAGGTACAGAAGAGAGAAGTTTTCCTAGCATTAGCTAAAGGATGTAAGACCTTACCAGCTGTTTTTGAATTAAATGAGATCTTTCACGTTGTTCTCAATGATGCTCCTCTGCAGAATATATTGTTACGACAGTTTATTTTAAAAAACTGATGAATGTCTAATTTCTCATTTTGACTTGCATAATTAAAACAGAACTTTTGATCATCTAACTAGTAATTAACCATTATAAAATACTTATAATCTTCAAATATTTTTAAAGGTATTAATAACCGGGTTCAGACATCCTCACACTCATTAAACTTCATAAAAATCCTTACTGCCAAAATTCCCACTAACTTCACCTGGGCCAGGATGTCTCCCAACCGGGATTACTTAGGGAATAAGGTGCTACTAACCCAGAGTAAGGATATCAGAATCTGGCCCAAGCCAATTAACTTTCACAACATATCATTCAGATTGTTGAGATTCAACATGATTATATGGAGCATCGGTCTTGTTAAATAAACTTGATATCTTTTTTGATAATAATACAAGTTCAGTTTATAAAGATGACTGATTTGGCATAATACACTTAGACTTCAGTAAAGTATTTGCTAATCTCTCTCTCTCTCAAAATATTTTTCCTGCCATGTGACAGAATGACATCATCAGTCTTTGTGGCTGAAAAAGTGGCCAGAGGAAGGGGGGTTGATGAGCGTAGCGAGCATGGGGCGCACCCCCCTACGAGATTGTAAAAATACTTGTAAATGTGGAACCATTATTGTAGGGTAATGTTTTTAATGCACTCCTACAGGTTCTATGCTTGCCCACCACTATTCACTGCCTTTAGAAGTGGTTTTCTATTTTCTTCTAAATGATTTATAAAGAAATTTGGAGATAACACAAAAAATGGTGGAGTGGTAAGCAATGATAGGGACAGGCAAATCAGGGGAGATTTGTAGGCACATCCTAACCAAGAATATTCAAAACACAGTTTGTGTATTCCTGTTTATTGTGTTGTTAAATATATACACATTTAAGGACAAATTGTGATTTGATGTAAATATCACAACTCTCTCTCTCTAGGAATGAAACAATGACAGAAAGTTTGCAGAATGCTGCAAGAGGTTTAAATTGTGCTATAGCTAATAGTGCCTCATCAAACTGCCTTGTTACCTTGGTAATTTAGCATGCTCAGGAGTCACTTTATAAAGCCTTGCTCTGGTAAACACAGCTTGGTGAGGCCATAGCAGGACTGAAACAATTAAGCCCAGGCTGCAAGGTGTTTGCACAGATGGAAACTGTGTCCTGTGCCTACCTGCTCCATTGGGGAAGAGGCCAGATCCTGTATATGTGCGTGAGAAGCCAACAGTGGTAGCTCCAGCTCTCAGTTCCACCTGTTTATTTGTCACTATTGTAGAAGTAAAGACTTCACTCAGTTTACGCGGCTAAACAGACAGTTTTATTGGCCAATAAAAGCAAAGTGAGCCAAACGTGGTCCAAGCAAAGCCGGGCCGAGTAAGGCTGCTAATACAATCAATCCTAGTATCTTTATACCCTTAACCAAACAGTCTGACATCAGGGCATCCAATTACAGAAATAATCAATTAAACTAGGAAAAACAAAGCTTTATCAACAAGATGGCGGACAGGTACGAGGGAGTACCTCTCCTCTCTGAACCAGCCCAATTAACACATTCCAATAGCACATCTGCCTTGGCCTGGCACATGGGGTGAGAAAAAGTTCACTCTGGCCTACGTGCAAAGGAAAAAAGCTGAAATGGTTTCTACTATAAAAGATGGCTTCTAGCTAAACATAAAATGGTCTCTACACTATAAATAAGATACCCTTTTAATAGATATGAAATTATTTATTGGGCAAGGATGGAATTAACTTTTATGCCTCACGAATCAAAAATGCCAACACTTGCCCCTCAGTCAAATTGTATAGACTAACTGAGATCACTTGATAAGAGGGCTCATTCGAACAACAGGAATTTTAACATAGCCAATGCAAAGTGATCTGTCTAGGTCTGAAGACTGTTGTCACACTTAAAAGAGAGAAGCTGTGTCTTGGAATGCAGTGACTATGAAAGAGTTAGGGGTAGTGGTTGACAAACAAATGAACAGGATCTCTCAGTGTGATGCTGTGGCTAAAAGGGCAAATGTGACCCTTGGATATATAAGCAAGGGAGTATTATATAGAAATAGGGAACTGGTATTACCTCTATGTACACAATTATTGAGACTGTCACTATAATCTATGTCCAATTCTGGGGTCTCTATTTAAAAAGGATATTGAAAAATAAGAAAGTTTGATAACCGCTGCAAAAATTATTCAAGGTGTAGAAAATATGCCATATAGCGATAGACTTAAGAACCTAGATCAATTTAGTTTATCCAAGAGAAGGTTATGAGGTGATTTGTCATATCTACAAATACTTACACGGGACAAAGATTTTAGATAGCTGACAATTCTTTTAATCTATCAGAAAAAGGACATAACATGATTCTGTAGTCGGAAGCTGATGCTGCATAAATTCAAGACCAGAAATAAGGCACATTTTTTTATTAAGGGTAATTAACCCCTGCCAGAAAGTAGTTATGTACATGATGGATTCTCTATCACTTGGCGTGTTTAAACCAATGGACTGGAGATCTTTCTAAGATGTATGCTGTAGCCCAAAGAAAAGGTCTGGGCTTGGTGCAGAAATTACTCAGCGAGGTTATAGTCTGTGCTAAATACGAAGTCAGTGTATTGGATCGTAACAGTCTCTCCTGCCTTTAAAATTCTGTGGGTCTTTAGGTAAATGAGTGGTATTATCTTTACTTTCTTGATGGGGTGACTGAGGCAAAGATGGTTAACCTGGTTTGCTGAGAGCCACAAAGAAACTCTGTGTCGGAACAAGGATTAAAAACAAATAGTTCCAAGCTCTGAGTTCTATATTCATATCCCAAGACCAGAATTCTAAAAGGACAAATAGGATGACCTGAGTAATTATAGGCCTTTCTTTCAGATATTGATCCTAGGCAAGATAATCTTGGGACTGATATGGGATTTAATGAATAAAGTAATAAAGGAGGATAGGCCTATAGAGCCGGCCTTAGCCCTTCTGTACCATGGATTGGCCTTTTATGGCCCATCAGCAGCACAGGCCAGAGCTGCTAGGGTCTAATTAGAACCAATTGAAGACTAGATGCCTGGCAACTCCACTCAAACATCTCAATCTATGTAGCTTAACAAAGAGAAAGTTAAGGGCTGACTTAGTTATACTGTATGGCTACGTCTACACTGGCATGATTTTCCGGAAATGCTTAAAACGGAACAGTTTTCCGTTATAAGTATTTCCGGAAAAAGAGTGTCTACATTGGCAGGATGCTTTTCCGAAAAGCCCTTTTTCCGAAAGCGCCCGTGGCCAATGTAGACGCTGCTCGGAAAAAGCCCGATCGCCATTTTCGCGATCGGGCTTTTTATGAAAAGACTACTGGGCTGTCTACACTGGCCCTTTTCCGAACAGTTTTCCGAAAAAGGACTTTTATTGGCGGGAGCAGCATAGTTTTCCGGAAAAGCAGCTGATTTCTTACTGTAGATCGTCAGTGCTTTTCCAGAAATTCAAGGGGCCAGTGTAGACAGCTCACAGCTTATTCCGGAAAAGCGGCTGATTTTCCGGAATAAGTGGCTCAGTGTAGACACAGCCTATAAGTATGTAAATGGGTAACAAATATTTGAGAATGAGCTGCTCAATCTAACAGAGACAGGTATAACATGATCCAATAGCTAGAACCTGAAGTTAGACAAATTCACACTGGAAATAAGGTGTACATTTTTATTAGTGGGAGTAATTACCCGTTGGAACAATTTAGCAGAGGTAATGGCAGATTCTCCATCACTGACAACTTTTAAATCAAGATTGGATGTCTTTCAAAAATATGTATTCTATGAGCTATTTTGAGGAAGTTCTGTCATTGGTATTAGATTATCACAATTGTCCTTTCTGGCCTTGGAATCTCTATCCATGTGTCACTATTAGATTAATGTAATTATCTGGAGAGACTGTGTTACAGTGAACATTTTTAAATTATGTTTCTGTTTATACAGATGTTTGTCTTAATTTTGGAGTGAATTTTTGTGCATTTTATATATTTTGGTGGTTGTAAAGGCGCTAATCCCACAGTGGAATCTGCATAGGATCTGCATTGTGTGAACCCTGTTGCAAGGCCAAAGTGAGGAAATATTACTTGTAGCCAATACTACAACCCCACTTTGAGGATTTCAGTGGAACATTGGTTCTTTGCAGATGGTAAAGTCCACTCTTTGTGAGCAATGGAGAGTGTTGTGTAATCTATTGTCAAAATTTGTCACTCAGGAGAGATGAGACCCTCTCATATACTGATTTATACTAAAAGTAGCTCAGCTTTCCCTTTACCAAAGAACACTGTAAAAACATTGTGATGGAGTCCTCTGCTATTATTCCATCACTTGACCTAAAACATTGTTCATGTCAATATAGATTTTCTTGGTTATAAAAGGAAAAAAAAAGTGATTTGTGTGCTGCTTTGTCAGTGGTGTCCAATAAGAATTTATAGGTCATGTTGGCAACCTGCTAAAACTAATTATATTTGACATTATTGGCATAGCATTCAAAATTATATAAATTATATTCTAAAGTAAAGCCCGTGAGTCCCCCAGAAAATGAAAATAAATATTGGAAAGAATGATAGGCTAACAGCTCAGTTCATGATGTTATGCTTTGTAGGGTTTCCAATATAGGCCCCTATTACAACTTATTTTTGTCTGTTAAAATCTAAAATTAAAGTAAACAGGGAAGATTTCAGATTAAACATAGTTTTTGCCTTGGGTCTGTGCAATTATTTCCTAAGAACATAAAAATGGCCATGGTCCATCTAGGTCAGTATCCTATCTTCTGATGTTAGTCCATGCATATGCTTCAAAAGGAATTAACAGAACAGGGCAATTATCAAGTGATCCATTCCCCTATCATTCAGTCATAGTACTTGCTGCTATGCTTCCTTGCACCCTGAAAGCAAATGGAAGTTTTAAAAGTGTCTTGAAGAATTTCTTTTAAGCACTGCTGTATTCTTCAGTGTTACACTTTGGAAACACATTTTACTTTTTGTGTACACCATGAAAATGTCATGTCAGCCTACAGGCTGCTAAAGTAGACTGTAATTGCTTTGACAAAGATTATATTTGCTTTTAAAAAATTATTTGGTGTTTTTGTGTCACATGCCAGACTGACCTACAGCTAAAACCTCCTCAGCACATCATCAGATACCTATAGCCTATCCTGGAAAATGATCACGCACTCTCATAGACCTTGGGAGATAGGCCAGCCTCACTTACAGACATCCCCCCAACCTGAAGCAAATATTCACCAGGAACTACATACCACACCACAGAAACAGTAACCCATGAACCAATCCCAACAACAATCCCGATTGCCAACTGTGCTGCATATGTACTCAAGAGACACCATCATAGGAGCTAGTCACATCAGCCACATCAAGGGCTCATTCACCTGCACATCTACTACAGGGTGAACCTCCCAAATGTGGGACTCTCTGGTCTGGCAAAATCCATGGTCTGGCAAGGCCACGGATGTTGTTGGACCAAAGAGTCCCAGCAGCAGGAGCCAGCTGGGAGAATATGGAGTCTGTGGAATACTGGCTGGGCCAACAGTGGCTAGGCAGGAGAACCCCAGCATCAGTGGGGCCAGGTGGCATCGGGGAGCCTCTGTCCTGGCTGGGGAACCCTTGGTGTCAGTGCGGTCAGGCAGCCAGAGAGCCCTGGGCAGTGGGACCAGTGGCGGCCAGAGAACTCCTTTTGGCAGTGGGGCTGGCATGGCTGAGCAGCCCTCACTGGGAAACCCCTGGTGGCAGGACCAGCCTGGCAGCCCTGTCTGGGGAACCCCAGGAAATCCCCAATGTCAGTGGGGCCAGGCCACAGCTGCGGGGGGCTGGTAGCAGCCTATAAGCCAACTGGCTTAGTCTTGGGCCCCTGACCTGTGCTCCTTTTAAACCATGGGGCCTGAGGGCAGGGCAGGCAGCAATGCAAACGCAGTGCCCCAGTTAGTAAGGCCCCAGGCCCTGGTGCAGGGTGGGGCAGCAAAGCAAACTTAGTCCCAGAGTTAGTTAGAGCCTGGCCCTCATTCAGGGCAGGGCAGCAAAGCAAAGACAATCCTACAATTAGTAAAGCCCTAGCTCTAGTTGAGGGCAGGGCAGCAAAGAAACACCGTTCCACAATCAGTAAGGCCCAAGCCCTAGTTCAGAGCAGGGGAGGCAAACAAATGCAGTTCCCAGGCACAAGTGGGGAGGGGGAGACAGTGTGGAGGCAGGGGGGGACGTGGGCCCTCCCTACTCCACCACGTCCCATCCCAAAGCCCTGGCTGCCACTGGGGTCAGCAGGGATCCAGCCCGCAACACGTTGACACACTCTAAAGTGTTATGCCATCAGCCTGACAGTCATTGACTTACCCATGTCCACTTCCTAACTTCCTCTCCGCATCTACCTGGCTCCACGCCAGCTGTTGGCCCTCAGGGTCAAGGTAGTCTGAACCTTTGGGCACAGTGTAGAAGGTCTCCTCTTTGGAGCAAGGGCCCAGCAGTCCAGGCCAGTCCTCAGCCTCTGCATGGTCCTCCGGCCCCTCCTGGCTTGGGAGCTCAGGGCAGGCCTCTGCTTCCTCCAGTAGCTGGGGCTTTATCGAGCTTCTGGGCTGGGCTTTTATGGTCCCTGTCCCACCCCCTGGCCTCTGTGGAGTTAAAGGGGCAGGACCCATCTTGGCTCACCTGGGCTCGGAGAGTGATTCTTCCCCCTCAGGGTCAGTGAGCGGCCACCCCTGCTCACTGCACAGCCAGGAGGCCCGGGGCCGGGGAATCCTGAGGAACCCCCGGAAGTAGTGGTACTGGCAGTGGCCAGGCAGCCCCAGCCGGGATCCCCAGAGGCAGTGGGGCTGGCAGTGGCTGGGTGGCCATGGCTAGGGAATCCCTGGGAGCTCCTTAGCACAACCAGCAGGCAGCAGGGCAGGGAGCCTCTGCTGGGGCAGCTTTAGCAGGGCAGCTGCAGGGCAGGGAACCCCAGCCTTGGGAGCCCCAGGGAGAGGAGCTGACCATGGGGCAGCTGGCAGGGGAGCTTCCCCTGTTCTGGCAAACTCCCTGATCTGGGATGGTTCAGGTCCCGAGGGTGCCGGACCAAGGAGTTCCAACCTGTAATGTGATATATGACATCCTGCTATTCACACCTCTCATCGGGTATGTCTACACTAGCTCGTTAGTTCGAGCTAGGTAGGCAAATGAGGGCAACCGGAGTTGCAAATGAAGCCCGGGATTTAAATATCCCGGGCTTCATTTGCATGTTCCCAGGTCCCGCCATTTTTAAACCCCCCTCAGTCCGAACTCCATGCCCGCAGCTACACGTGGTACGGAGTAGGTAGTTCGAATTAGAGATCCTAATTCGAACAACCGTTACTCCTTGTGGAAGTGCTCTTTCGAAAAAAGATGTTATTGAACGCAAACAGTGCTTTTTCGAAAGAGAGTATCCAGACTGCCTGGGTGCTCTCTTTTGAAAAAGTGGCTCTCTTTTTCGAAAATACTGGTTGCTGTCTAGACGCTTTCTTTTGAAAGAGGCTTGTAGTCTAGACGTACCCTAAAAGTGCTATATATACAGCTGTTTTTAGAGCATTAGAAGGGCCCTGTTACCCTGAGTCTGTCATCCTGGGCTTGGAGGCTTGCTTCAACATGGTAGATAGACACCCCATTGAACCCAGTTGTAGGGTCTGTACTTATATTAGAGATCAGTACAAGGGAGAGAGCATGGATTGGAAGGAGGAGTTCAAAACCAATGGCATCATTGATATCAGAGATAATATTCCCACTGTATGGTCTTTCACCCAGTATGATCACGCAGGGTTGGTTTTTTGGCATTGTGTGTGTGTGTGCGTGCATGTGTGTGCAACACACTTGGCTTAATATTTAATAGGTTATTTTTAGTTAAAAGACTGTTGTTTATAAGCCTCCTTGAAGAAATAGGTTATAGTTATTTGTAATAGCCACTTGTTATGCTGAACAAAAGAAGTGGATTGTGCTTTTAAATATACTTGTAAGTAGTTAGAAATTGTCATGTCTTCAGCTATATATGTTAATAGGGTTCAGCATGCACTTAGTAGTAGATATTCACTTCAGGGATAGTCTTGAAATTTGCAACTGAACATCTCCTTTTTTCAGAACAGTTTATGATGTTCTTTATTGCCATCTAAATATGCGGTCCACACTGGTAATAACATTTTGTCTACCAGCTAGTTAAAATTCTCCTATTACTGGACCTGTCCTCTGGGAAGACATATTATTCTACACAAATTGAAGCTATGTAATGTAACAGAGAACTCTTCTCAATCTTTCCCCTTTAGGTTCCCCCAATAAACTATGTTAATAAGTATCACTTGAGAATAAAAATGGAAATAATCACTTATGAATTTACCCATAGCTGACAGCTTTATTAATCTCTCTAGCTGCTGTCATTTGATAAAGAACATATAATAAAACCTTTGCAAACTACTTAATTAGACATTCTGCAAGAGCAGCTCTGCCATTTTAATAGCCAGTAATCAGGTAAAAAAACCCAGTATCATTCTTCTTGGAAAGGAGCAGCTCCTTACCATAAATGAAGATGATGCTCACTCTAGTCCCTAAACAATGAGAGAATAATGATATACTGAACAGCAATATTCCTGCTTGGAACTATTATCACTAATATAACAAAAAATCCTTCTGTTTGAGAGAGAGAGGGAGAGTTTCTCTAGCAACCCCCCCCCAAACATTCAGGTGTAAATTTGCCAAATGGGTGTGCAAAAATGCATGTATGCATATGAATGCATGTGCGTCTTCCTCTTCTCTTCTGTACATTATGGCTTGTTTGGAACCATGTTCCAACAGTTTCCATTGAAATCAAGGAGTCTGAAATTTTTTGTTTGAGTTTGAAATTTCTAAATAAATAACATTTTGCACTCACCTCATATCTTTGAGAAGCATTAGCCTCATGTTTTATTTTGTACTTTGTATGTAAAATCTCCTATAGTCTAATTTTATCAGCTAATTGCTAGATTTTTATCTTGCTATTGCTCATTATCTTGAGGCTGATAGCAACATTGATTTTTTTGTGCATCTTGGACTTAAATAAAGCATCCAGTGATTGATGGATGTATAAAATATTCAGACTGAAGGCTGAGATTAAATTTAAAGTTAGCAACACATATGTGGCCCAAACTTCACTTTAGTCCGTGAATTTAAAAAAAATCGGAATGATTCTCAAACTGGTTGTTTTAAAACTCTGTAGTCCCCCTCCCACTGTATGCCAGGCAATTTCTGTGGCTGTGCAAACTGTCATTAGCAGTGACAGCCTACATGCAGAGCATATTATAATGAGTCGTTAATTGTTCCAAACGGGACAAATTGTGCAGACCTATTGTGCTCACAAGAAAGATTCCTTACAGTTGTATGTGCAAATGTGTTTTCAATGGTATTTTTTATAAGGGCTGAACCCTAGCCCAGTCTGGTATGGACTCATATTGTTCCTGGAAAATATGCACGATCATTTTTGCAAATGCAAAATGATTGGTGGCATAGATGCTGATTTCTAGTTTTCCTTGTGGGTGCTTCACCCCTGTTCCCTGAGGCTCCATCCTCGCTCCACTTCTTTCCATCCCACTATGCTCCTTCCTCCTAGGCCCTGCCCTCACTCCCTGTTTTCCTACCCCTGCTTTGCCCCCTCCCCTACCTGCTGGGCTCTTGCTGTTCTCTGTCCTATGCCATGCTGCTCATTAGCTATTTTGTGACAGCTACCGATTTGCTCATCAGGGTGTGGCCAAGTAGCTGATCAACAGTAGCTGCTGTGCACTGTGCACCCACTATTTTTTTGCCATGGGTGCTTCAGCCCCAGAGCATCCATGGGGATGGTGCACATCTGGGAACTTGCATCTCTAACTACATGATTTCTACTCAGGTAGGGACTCTAATATTCAGAATTGCCTCTGTAATTCAGTTGAATGCAGGGCCACATATTACAAGAACAAATTACTCTCACGAAAGGGAGGCTGCCATTTTGAAAACTTGGCCTTCCAAATGCAGATGGCTTCTTATTTTGTATAATTCCCTGATTTGCACACAGTTGTGCTTATTTCTGTGTGCAAATGCAGGTTTTTGGTGTAGTCCATGTCTATTTTGATATATGACATGAAAGTTTGGCCCTATCTCAGTCCCCACAAGAGTAGACTCAACATTCATCCTTCCTATGCAAAATGGCTTGGTTCTCTATTATCACAGTGGTTACCCTCTGATTTAGGCCTCCTTGAGCAGAAGATAAATAGTAGAAATTCTAAATTTGTGGAATAACTGTCCTTCCCTTTGCAACATCTTCCCCAGATATAGGGCATGACCTGAGCATGCCCAGTATTTTTATGTGCATTGGGTATCTGATAATGTCAGGCTACCAAAATAAAACATAAATTGAGGACTTGAAGCATAAGTGCCAATGCAGAGTCTCCCTTCAGATTTTTTAGATATGCTTTAACTTAATTTTAATGTAATACTGCATAAAGTTTGATGCTTTAGGCATCTTATAATATCTTTGATTTATTATGTCTCTAATGACATCATTTTTTCTGGCCTCCCTGTTCATTTTAATTCAATTAATGCTTCAGTTTTACTGCATGAAATTTTCCTTTACCTAATCTTTTTGGCAACCCCTCTTATAAAATCTGTCTCAATATTATGACATGTCAAGAGAGGCATGAATTGACTAGGCTTGACAATTATTCACATGTTCAGCAATCGTTTGTCATCTTTTTGGGGGCATTTTGTGACTCACATTTCTTCCTGTATAGCGTTTTAAAATTTTTATATTGCATTGTCAAGTACAACATTTACTTTGAAGCCAAATTAGAAGCAGGCCCACCGACAGGGAGAGGGGTAACAAAGGGTGCAACTGCCCTAGAGCTCAGCAATTCAAAAGGCCCCGGGCTCCCGGTCGCCACCACTACTACTACGGCAGAGGCCAGAGTGCTGGCCCTTTAAATCACCATCAGGCCCCAGACAGTGCACAAATGGCATGTTCCAGATGGCACTGAGGGGGGCATGCTCTGGGCATCAGTGCCTCTTCCATCCGAGGCCCTGTCCCTTCCAGGAGTACGGAGACAGGCCCCTCTCACCTTGCCCAGGGGCCTGGTGTGTCTGTTGGCTCGCCAGATCAGAAGAAATATAGCAGATCTGCAAAGAAGATATGCAGTGTATTTTCTTCTAACATTTGTATTTTATATATCCACTAGTTTCTTTAGTTTTAGCCTTCTGCTAAGTATCCAAGAGACCTGTCACCAACACTCTTTATGAGCAATGGATGATGTTCTCATTGGCTGTGTTAAGCCCAGACAATAAGATAATATAAAAATTAATTCATACCTTTTGCTCAGCTTTGGCTGCTCCTAAGGTTTCTCTCAAGACTGCTAAGACTACACCCTAGATCCCGAAGAATTAAAGAACATTGTGCTTGACATATATACAAATTACGCAACTGTTTATGCCTCACTCAATTGTTAGTCTACTTCAGCATAACTCCTTATCTAAAACAGAGTATCAGAAGACATGAAAAAGATCATACCTAGAGATGATGGCATTTTTTAAATTCAAAATATTTTTCATTAAGCATACTAAATCATTAGAAATGAAACTGGGAAAGAGTCAGTTTCAATGGATTTTAAGTTAAAAAAATGGAAAAAAATTGGAAGTAATTGAAGTGACCCTTTTTTACAATTATTTTTAAATCCAGTTTTTCTGTTTAAACAACTTACTCTTTGGATATTTAAGCAAAGTATATTTAAAAATAAATGAATAAAATAGGTCAAAATCAAAATGAAACACTTCAAAATATCAACACATAATTGACTTCAATGTTTTTTTGGGGGCAGTGAGGAAGGAGGGGTATGATTACCATTTTGTGAAAACTTTTGAGATTTTGATTTTTCAAAATCTTAACTTTTCCCATGACTGGAAAAACATTTCCCACCCTGTTCTACCCATAGCTAACGTACTTAGAGTTTGTCAGGCCTGTCAACACAGCAGGGCTACGTCTACACAGCAGGCTTCTTCCTCAAGAACTTTTTGAGGAAGAGATCTTCCGCAAAAAGTTCTTGTGCAAGAGCACGTCCACACTGCCATGTGCTTTTGCTCAAGAGATGTGCTTTTGCACAAGAGAGTGTCCACACTGCCATGGACGCTCTTGTGCAAGAAAGCTCTGATGGCCATTCATAGAATGGCCATCAGAGAACCTGTGCTTTTTCCCGATAGGGTTTTCTTGCGCAAGAAACCCCTGTTGTCCGTCCACACATGCCTTTTTACGCAAGAGCTCTTGCGCAAAAAGGCTTATTCCTCATAGAAAGAGGAATAACTCTTGCACAAAAAGCTCTGTCTTCTGACGATCTACTGTACTTTTTTCTTACACAAAAACGCACTTGTAGTGTGGATGCTCCGTGAGTTTTTGCACAAAAATGGAGAGTACCTGCACTGGCATCTACCCAAACAGCCCCTCCCTCACTTAATTGTGGTGCAGTCATCCTTCTTATACAGATGTTCACAAAGTGTTCCTACTACTAATACAGTGCATGTGGATTAAATTAATATCTGCATCACAACATAGGGGTTCAGCATAAGATTTACACTTTAACACACCCATATAGATATATTCCTTACAATATGAGTTTCTTCATAGATAAAGATTTGCAGTCTATAATCTGGACTTGACTCTGCATTTTCCTGGAGTGGATTTGGGCTTGTCTAGGACTATGCCCGAAGTTCCGAAAGAGGATATGCAAATTCAGCAGGAATTTGCATATCTTATTCCGATCTCACTTTCAAAAGTGGAGCTTTAGAAAGTGAAAGTAGTTGGGAAGCGTTTTTTTTTTTTTTTTTTTGGTAATCCTCCCCTTTTTCGAAAAGCCACGTAAACCTCATTTTTTTGGAACTTTGGTGTAGTCTAGACATAACCTTAGGGATGGGATACATTTACCAAAAGCCAGGTTGAAACTGCAATTTCTTTGTCCATAAGTAAACACTTTCTTCCTTTTCAATAAGGAGAAAGTCTGGCATGTGGTTCCTTCTAGCTAAAAGTACCTCATTCTCTATTAGTAATTGATTTGCTCTACTGAGTTTGTATGTCTAGCAGGAATTTTTTAGCCAAAAAAGAAATGGTGTGAGGAGAACAGCTACATCTTCTGACATTTCATTGTGATTGTTCAGATGAGGCCACCTCTCATAGCTCATACATAGTTCCATAAAAAAAAAGAGCTCCAGCCTTTGAGAGCAGAGCCAACTGGAGTCTGTCTACATTGCAGTTGGAAGTGTGATTGTAACTGGGGTAGGTATACCCACACCATCTAGGTAGTGTGGTTAAAAATAGCAGTGAAGAGGCAGTAGAATAGGCTTCAGCTTTAGCTGTAAAATCCTGCCCAAAGTCCTAGGTATGTAACTAGACTGTGCAGGGGTGTGACTTCATGTCTTCACTGCTATTTTTAGTGAGACATACGCACAGATTGAGGCCATGTAAAGACATGCCAAAATGCTTGCCTTTAATGAAGTTTCTATGCTTTTTGTAATACAGATACTGAGAAGCCCCCGTTCTGGATTTTTTCTGGGCCCTTCTGCATATCTTGCCCTTTTCTCTGGCTACAGTCAAACATATAAGGTGACTCCAACAAGCAACAAATACCTTCCTCCTCTCCAATGCTCTCTTCTTTTTTTGGATTTAAAAGTAAAATGCTTCTGAATAAAATCACATGGGTTTCACAAGGATATTCATGAAAACATTCTCTAATGGACAGGAAGCAGGAAGAGGGATTCCTAACATGAACTTTCTGAGCCTTGTTTTCTACTTCATGAAGTAAAATGACCTAACAGAGACTGTAAGCATAATGTGTAAAACTGTATAATTTTACACAGCATTGCAAAAATCTCATAAAACTCAACAGAGGTGAAGATATACTACAAATAATAATGTAATTGCTAATTATGCTATTTGAGTTATTTTAAATATTAATTATTACTTTTGCATCAATTCTGATCATTTCACCTCTATTTACAGAGTTCTTTGTCTTGTGATGCCCTTGATTGATCCAAGAAACCTGTATGTAACCTTTAGGAAGGAATTTATCATGTAGAATTATTGATTGTTTTTAAAGTCTGACTCATCTAGGTAGATCTTCTTAACTGTAAGAAATTGACTAACTGAAAGATTTTATTTCAGTGTTTCAGGGTGATAACTAACAAGATTCAGGAAATTGGTTTTTTTTCTGAGTTTTATCACAGTAAAAGTTTTTTAAAAGGCTAGTTTAATGTAAAGTAAATTATATAAACAGTTGGTATAAAAAGTGGATTCTATATAAAACTGAGGCTGTGAAAATGTTATAAAGTGACTTATCCAAGGGCAACATGGGACTCCAGTTTGGTTGAACCATTTTGTTTTGTAGCCAAAAATGAGGGACTTTTTGTTTCTATGTTTATATTTTTTTATTACTTGTCACAATTATGACTATCCTCCATATAGGGACCTCTGTTTTAAGATGAATTCAGTCACTAGTTACAAGAAATCTTGAGGTCATTGAATGATTGGCTTGTTGGACCATGTCTAGAAATCAAAACTGGCCACCTGATACTGTGTCCTTGTAAGTACCACTGAGCAGTTCTACTTCTCTCAGCACTTTGCAGAGACTGTGTATCTAATTAACCACATATGCTGTTCCCAAATGAGCTAATCCTCAGTCCAAGCAGGCTGGCTAGGTCCTTGACAGAGAGGAAGAAGAACTGATTTCCCAAGATGAGGTGTGGTTCTTTAACCACTCAGTAGTCTGGAGTAGATTTTGTGGTCCTTCATTAACCTGTCTCATGGGACAGAGAGAGGAAAGAAGGATTATAAAGGCAGCAGATCGCACCCCAGTTTCAATCTTGCTTCTTTTTGTCTCTCCCTGCACGGGCCCCTTTAGACAGAGCCCTGAACCAGGAAGGAAGTCTGTACTTCTCTCAGGGTATGGCTACACTAGCTCGTTAATTCGAGCTAGGTAGGCAAATCAGGCAATCGGAGTTGCAAATGAAGCCCGGGATTTAAATATCCGGGCTTTATTTGCATGTTCCATCTGGCTGCCATTTTTAATCCCCTTAGTTGAGCGAACTGCCCGCGGACTACGCGGCAGTTTAAAGTTAATCGAACTAAGTCCTTGGTCGGATTAACTGTTGCTCCTCGTGGAATGAGGTGTAACAGTTAATCCGAACTAACCATTTAGTTCGGATTAACTTTAAACTGCCGCGTGTAGCTACAGGCAGTTCGTTCGAACTAGGGGGGATTTAAAAATGGCGGCCGGATGGGAACATGCAAATAAAGCCCGGGATATTTAAACCCCGGGCTTCATTTGCAACTCCAGTTGCCTGATTTGCCTACCTAGCTCGAATTAACGAGCTAGTGTAGACATACCCTCATAGTTCCTATGAACCCTACCTACTCCTCCTCTTTTGCACAACAGAACCACACTAGTTCCATTGTTCAAGGGGCTTCACAGAAGCAGGGGCAAAACCTTGGCCAAAGTCATGTGGGAAGCTGGGCTGGAGAGTCATCCATTTACTTTGCCCTTTGGAGGCATTTATGAGAGAGCTGAAATTGGAAACTGGATTTCATTTTCTGCTTCAGAAAGACAGTTGATGCACTCAAAATACCTAAGTGTAGATAAACATTGCAGCTGGTCAAAATTTTTCAAATTGGACTGTTTTCTATCAGAAAATGGTAATTTGATTAAATCAAAATTGATCCACCCTGGGAAACATCTGAAAAATTGTTGAAGTGCTTCATTTCAACTTTATCAATTTTAATTGTATATATTTTACTTAGATAAGTTTGACTGTAATAACATGTAAGCAGGGGCTGAACTTCTGCTTGCTGTCAGCCAGCTAAAAGGAGGGGTGGGTGTGCCCACTACAGTTGTTTAGCTTTGCAAGGTAATTAACTGTTAACTGTTGACATGTAAATACTGCTCAGAAGAGAATCTGAGGTGTGGCTATATAAATCCCATTCAGCCAGGGCTGATGGAAGGTCGGTGTTGGAATGGAATGTGGAGAATTGTATATAATTTGGGACTGTTGTGGGGGTAACTAATCATGCTACCCCTAAATGTGGGAACTGTAAAACATGCCACCAGTGCTTGCAGGAGAGACACCACCATCATGGTAAGAGGTCTCGGAAGAACAAGCCTCCCCCCTTCCAGAGTTGAGTGAACAGAGCTGGGGGAAAGGGTTAAAGGGTTTGAGTCAGCCTGCTTCACACCTGCCAGGTGTGAGCTATAAGACTGGCCCGGCCTGCACCTTTCCCCCTTTGTTTTAAGGACAGACCTAAAGCAGACTCCCTGAGGAGTCTTTTCTTTTGCTAGTCCAGTGAAAGCTGGATTCATTTGCCAGTCCAGCTGGTGGCTAAAGAGTTGAAATCACTGAGAGCTGAAATCACTGGTTTGGCTGAGTGCCAGACCTGTTGCACCAGTGAAGTGGCGGCGACTAGCGGCGTGGCGTGGCGTGGAGCAGCGGCAGGCAAAGAGCGGCGACCAGTGGTGTGGAGCGGCGGCAGGCGAGCAGCCATCAGCGGTGTGGTGTGGAGCGGCGGCGTGGCGTGGAGCGGCGGCAGGTGAGGCGTGGCCATCAGCGGCGTGGCGTGGAGTGGGGGCAGGCGAGGAGCGGCGACCAGTGGCGAGGAGCGGTGACCAACGGCGTGGCATGGAGCGGCGGCAGGTGAGGAGCGGCCATCAGCGGCGTGGCGTGGAGCGGTGGCAGGTGCCCAGTGGAGTGTCCAGAGGCGTGGAATGAGACAGCTGGTGGAGCGTGGCGGAGTTTCGTATAAGCTGCCCCCTATCTATCCCCTGCCCCCCATTTCTACCCAGGTTGGGAGGTGAAACCCTGCGGGTGAACTGTGGGACTCTGGGTGGGACCAGGGACAGAGACTTTTGGGCGTCGGACTTTTTGGACTTTGGGCGATTCTTGGCTGGGGTGGGGCTTGGCTGATGTTTGGGGTTATGAACTCTGTTTGTGGTGTTTTCCCCAAGTTAATGCCATATGACTTCTCTTTCTGTTTCATTAAATGTTTCTTCCTACACTCAGACTCTGTGCTTGCAGTGGGGAAGCATTGCCTCTCAGAGGCGCCCAGGGGTGCGTGAATTTCCCAGATTACTGGGTGGGGGCTCGAGCCGGTTCTATGTGAGATGGCCCCAAGATATTGAACCCAGCCCTGGTTACTGCCAGGCCTACCCGGCAGAAGGGTTACAAACATATAATAAAAGTTACAATTAAATGCTTTGGTCACTTTTGAAATAAAATATTTTGATAGTATTTTGTTGTTTCATAACTTTAAAAATGTGCTCATTTTGCAGGAAATTTCAAAGTTTGGCTTATCATTTCCATTTGGTACAAAAGGAAATTTCAGAATGACAGAATTTCCCCTGGCACAGAAATTCCAAAGGTGTGGTTTTTTTTGTTTTGTGTTTTGTGGGTTTTTTTGTTTGGTCAGATCTACTGAGCATTTGGTTGGGAAGATCCTCTCAGTGGTAATGAGGTATAATTAGTTTGGTCTGGATTTTAAATTGTCTCAGGCTGACAATTTGCAGAATTTTCTCAAGTCTTACAAAATCTGGTCATAGACTTAGCCAAAGCAATTAATAATTGAATCCAAGAAATATTATTTCGCTCTGTCAATATCAAACCCATAGTTGTACCATTCTTTCTAAATAAGAAGATGACTAACATATAACAATAATAAGTACAGTCTTGTTGAAATTCTCTCTGGATTACCAAATTAGTTTTATTATAGGTAGAGAGAGAAAATAAATGAGTTTAAGATACACTAATTTTGTGTTACTCATAAGAAGCAAATTAAGGACAATAGGTATTAAAATGTTTTTCCTCCACTGGTATATTCCATTTATTGTGGGTCTTGCTTAGATTGTAAACTATTTGGAGTTGAAACGATGTTACTTCCTGGCTGTGCTTAAAACAACTGTAAATTTTCACTGTTCCTGGGGAGGGTCTGTGCTTTAGTTTTCTCTCTCTCTCTTTCTCTCTCTCTCTTTTTTTTTCTGGGACAGGGCTCTCTATTTTCCTGCTATGGGTAGGAGTCTTTGTACATCTAAAGAACTGTGAGAACAGCTGATACAAAGTGACCAAAAAGCAACTCTTCAAAACAAAGTAGCCTCTTCTTGCTAAAAAGAACACAACATTGAGGAGCAATGGGTTAAAACAACAGAGATCTACATGCATATTTCCTTACATAGTTGCAACTGTTGTATCCGTCCATCTTATTGCTAGGGCCATTTTATTCCTGCCTCTGGGTTGGGACAGCCAGACTGCTTGCTGAAGTTCTTGTGTCTATCTTTTTGTGTCTCTCTGCATCCCTGTCAGTGCTCACTGACACTCCCTGGGCAGCCACTCGCAAGTCACTCAACCCTTTGCTATACAAGTAGTCAGTCCTCAATTATAAATAAAGCATCAACCTCTACTGAAACTGCTAACACTTTTGAATGCTCATTACTTCCACTTGCACCACAGCACCACACCTCTCTTGGAATCCAGCTAGAGTGGAATGAACTGTTATCAGAAGCTATGATAACCATGCGTTTTTATAACTGCGAACTTAAACTTTCTAAAGAAGTGGATTGTGCCCACAAAAGCTTGTGATATCATCTACATGTTTTGTTAGTGTTTAAGGTGCTACTAGACTATTCATTGTTTTTTAAAATTGTATGTTTTCCTTAGAGATTTTAAAAGAATGGATGAAGTTTTCCAAAACACATCTAAGTTTTCAACTACCATAATTTATAGGTAATAACTTAAAACAACAATTAGAAAATATGCTTGCCCATTGTACAATTGTGTATGAAGAGAACCAGTTTAGCGGGGTTTGCAAGAGAAGAGCCAGAAAGAATTTACATCTTATCCAGAATATGTATGATGCAACTCTCTCTCACTCTCTCTCACTCTCTCTCTCTCACCAGTCTTGCTGACATCATGATAGTTATCAGTCTATGGCTCAGACCAACCTAGTGGCCAGTTGGAGGGGCCCAAGTGTGGGAGCCAGGTTCTGTTTGTAGCTTGGCAGGACAAACCTAGAGAACTGTTACAAAGCTACCCACTCTTACGGTTGCCAGCTCCCATTTAAGTTTATGGATTTGCAGAGTCGTATTGCAATAAATCACATTTACCCAAGTGTTTATCTTAAGGCTGTTCTTCTATTCTTTGAACATTTGTGCCCATATGGATTTTGCCATCTCTGTTCCCAAGGGACAGGGGCATTTGCTTCATCTTGAGCATCGTCAATTTGCTGTCATCATGACAGGAGTGTTTATGTGACCTGTCCAGTGTCTCTGTGAACCCAGTTTCCCCTCTCCCTTGGGTACATCTGCACCAAAAGATGTCCTTTGTACTTATGTAATGAACTCACACATTCTTCACTCATACCAAAAACATTATCATTACAAAGTACAGAAGTGTTTTCAATTACAAATCAAAATTCTATAAGGGTATGTCTACACTTGCCCCCCTAGTTTGGACAAGAGAGGCAAATTAAGCACACCGAAGATGCTAATGAAGCGCGGGATTTAAATATCCCATGCTTGATTAGCATATTCGCGGCCAGTCGCCATTTTAAAATGCCAGTCACCCGATTTAACTTGCCGCGTGTAGATGCGGTAGTCCGATCCAAAACCCTTCCCTCGAATTAACTGTTACTCCTGGCCGTGAATATGCTAATCAAGCACGGGATATTTAAATCCCGTGCTTCATTAGCAACTTTGGTATGCTTCATTTGCCTCCCCAGTCCGAACTAGGGGGGCAAGTGTAGACACCCAAACATCTATCACTTACATCAACAAACCCCATATCGTATGGTGACCATAATCAGTCATTAAAACTATTCTGATCTGTTCTGACCTTGACATCAATTACAGACACATGTTTAACCTCTCTCTCGTATCTTTATCAATGGCACTAAGCTCTTTTCTCACTGCTAGTCAGAAAGGTGGCTGGCAGGGTACCCTGAGCCATGTTACATTGCATAAGACTTATTATAACATTCTCGTACAAACACTACAAGGTTACACTTTATCTACATGGCTATAGATCAACACTAAATGGGTCTATAGTTGAGAATTTCAACTAAACACTGGCCTGCATCACCAGCTAATGTTGAGCCCCTTTTGTTTACAGTTGACTTGGATGTAATAAATGAGAATATGCAAAGGGCCTGACTTTGGAACATGCTGTTCATGGCTGCTTTAGTGATAATTGTGGAAAACTGTGAGGCCCTGCCATTTTAAACAGTGACCACATAGTTTTGAGTGGGCTGGAAATGGTGAACATTGGTAAGACCAAGGATGTAATAACTGAGATAAGAGGACTCTGATAAAGACCAAGGATGTAATAACTGAGATAAGAGGACTCTGATAAAGTTGTGATCATATTTCACAAAGGGAAAATGGGACACCAACCAGGCAGCTCAACAAAGCTCCCATCCCATGTGGGGAACAGGAAGAGCTTTGGAGTGAAGAGATATACATTCTAGATTAGGGTGATCATATTTCCCAAAAGATGTGGCTGGTGTAGCTGGTTGCTTGAGCCTTCCCTGACCCCTGTTGGAGTCCTGCCTCTGCCTCTGTGTGGGACTGTCATTGCCACTTCTCCCCCTGCATGTTCTTCCTCACTCCCTTTATTGACAAAAATGAGCATTTGCTCCATTTGTTCTGGCCAACTGATCATAATGGCCAGAGCAAATGGGACAAATGCCCACTTTTGAAAAAGAAGAAGAAGAAGTCAGAACATCTGGGAAGCTGGGACAGGGCTTAAAAAAGGGGACTGGTCTGGCCAAAACAGGATATATGGTCACCCAACAAAGGATATCACAGGCAGAGAGCTTAGAAAATAAATATCTGGGATCAATGGATGCTGCTGATAATGTCCTTCTGAATCATGGCTGGTATTGTACTAATGTTGTTTGGCGGAAATGGTAGGCACTGATCACATTTATCTGTCACAACAAGATGCCAATAAAGCTAAACAATAGTGTACAAAATAATTCAACTCAGCCTAATATATAGAAAAGACACATGACCTGCCACAAAGACAGGATATCGTTATGCTCTCAACCAAGGAAATGAAGATGTTCATATGATCAAATGCCTGGGCATTTTGTCATAGAAAATAAAATGAGCAGAAGAGGTCAAATGCAGATGTAGGTTACAGAATTGACCTTTTGTCAGCCACAAACTTTGAAGTTTGATTCAACTTATTCAAATGTTTTTATTCAAAGGAACCAGTTATCAAAATGTCTGGAAGGTAGTTCTTCTTTCAAAGTAATCCATAACTGTTATACAGGTCTGAGGCTTAATAGCAGCTTTGCCCTTTCAAATTCCTTTCAGTGACTGATATTATAAGTCGCAAGCCTGAACATCTTGTTTACATTTACACATTTAAGCCATGTTCTAGTTTAGTTTTACTGAATCTAACCAAAATTTTAGTTTCTCCCAAGTTCCTCTTGAATAGGTTCCTTAGTTTTAAACAACAAGAAATACAGAAATACAGGCTCAGAGCTGTAACACAAGTGCCTACTGTGAAAGCATCCGCCTCCCCACCCCAAATTGGTTTTTGCTCCAGATATGATAGACCAATACACAGGTTCATGAACCAAACCTTCTAATGGCCAAATTCAGTGCTGATGTTAGTGGGTACAACTTCACTGAAGCTTCATTCTGGCACTGCAGTTTCGCCTATTGCTCCAAGGGTCAAATGTTCCTTACTTGGATACTCATGGACACTGTTGAGTTATAAATAAAAAGTACATTTATTCATCTATAAGGAGTTCTATGTGAGCTCGTTTCTTATTAGATCCTGGAGGATGTACCCTTCCTCATGAGCTTTCAGTTCAATGGCACTGAGAGCAACTGGAGAAAACAACTGAGTGTTCAGGGAACCTTTTTTGGGTTAGGGGCCACTGACCCACAGAAAAATCAGTTGGTGGCCGCACACAAGTGAGAAGCAAAATAAAAATAAAATAATAATAAAAAAACCCTTCAATGACATGGCCTCTGACTGAGAAAGACACTCCCCACATTTTTCTTGCACACCAGAGCCTAGAGTAGATTTTGTGTGCTCCAGCCCCGAGGTGGGGCAGACGGGAAGCCGAAGCACCAGTGCAGGCTCCTCAATGCTTGGGGGGGGGAGGCTGAACTTTGGGGTCATATCCAGGTAACCTGGAGGCCACATCCAGCCCCTGGGGCTGTGGTTCCCCGCCCCTGGTTTAAAGATCCATTTTTATTAGAAACCACAGTCCAGAGACATGGAGCAGAAAAAAGGCAAGGAGGTGATGTCACAGTCTCCAGTTTATACTACCAGTTCATGTGCATAGAAAATACTTTCTCAGACATGGAGCCCTGGATCACATATTCCATGTGCCCTGTTGAGTTACTAGGCCTCCATTGTTCATGTGTCACAAACATCACAATTTCATAAAATAGATATGGAAATATAGATGTACATTCCCTAACATATACTCAGACCACTCCTTCTAGAACAAGCTGAGGTGTTAGCCACCGTCTTCCTCATCACTTTTGCCTTCCCCATCATCACCAATGGCCATCATCCTGGCACATCCGAATGACTACATCTTCTTTTCCTACCACCCCCAGGTTGGGATGCCACTTTTATAATATATTACTGACATTGTTATGTTTGATGAATATTCAGTAGGGGATGCTTCCTTTTCTTCTTATTTGAATTTCCTCAACTTACTTTTTCCTATTGGTCAGTATATGATTGATCTCAACGTATAATCATATATGACAATTTGTTACCATGGGCCTTTTGTGATTGTCTATCACATTTGTTATTTCTGTCCTACCCAGTTATTCAGTCTAGTCTTAACTGGTTATTTCAGGTTTTTTCCAAGTAATGATGTACCTGCTAAGTTTGAAGGTATTCTTGGAAATCCCTATGCTGTTGAAGGTTGCTTTATCTACAGGATAAAGGCAGGATGATGTTAGGGAGCTGAATATATGTTCAATGACTTTGCTATCTGGATGAAAGGTCCCAAGCGTGTGCATGCTAGCTTTGCCTTAGCTCAACATACAAGATGTGGCCTCCAAGTCTCTTGCATTATAGCCAAACTGCCAATATAAACCTACTGTAACTTATTATAATAAACATACAATCAAAACCATAAGGAAATAATACATCTATATATCTGTAGGTAAGCAAGCAGGTTAGCCTTATAGGCTACAGTGTAAAGTGTTTGTTATAAATAAGCTACAAATAGTTCTGATAATGAATACAGTCTTTGTATTATAAAAACACACTGTATTAATTATACATTTTGCAAGTCAAGATCATGGAACACACATATATACTTTCTAGAAATAAGTATATCCCAACTGCTTCTTTCCAAAAAGCCTAGCTTGCAAAATAGCTACTCTACAAGAGAGTAATAGCATGAAACATAACTGATTTCTCTGTGGTTCTGCTCTTACTAATATTTTATGAAGCAGAATTATTTCAGGAAGCCATTTTTATATTTTTATTTTATGAAAATGTACACTAAGGGACATGTTAATGGCAGAACAATTTAAGATGTTAATAAGCTAACAAAGGATAATAGCATTATTCATAGTGCTTTTTTTATTTTCTGTAATAACATGAATCTGGCAACACATTTTTATGGAAAATGCATTTTATTTAATATAAAATGTAACGATAGATGAAAACAACTGTTTCCACTTTTTTTTCAAATGCCTCAGTCACTAATAGAGCTTGAGACTTTTATGAACTGTTATATTGATTTACAAGTTTTTATTTGAAAAATGGCACTGACTAGAATTTTTTAATGAAAATCACATTCATTAAGTTACAAAAATTCTAAAAGTATCTCAACTGCCTTGCAGAAAGAAATGTTTTATTTACTACTTGACCCCTACTAAATGATCAGAACAGGCACTGGTCATGACAAAGTAAACATTACAAACTCAGGAAATTCAGAGTTAAGTTTGAACTTCAAAGAAATATAAACATGCTAAAGTACAGAAACACACATTTAAAGAACCCAAACATCCTTTACTCTTCCCTCTATTAATATGATTTAATAACTATACACTTATAATTTAAGGAAGAATTTAGATTTGGCTTAAATGTTTTTTAAAAAGATATTTCCATGATATTTCCATGATGTCACTAAAGGTCATTTGGATGCCTGAACTTCATTTTATCTGTTAGCATATTTGCATTTCTTTACATTTTTTCTTTAACTCTGAATTTTCTGGATTTGTAATGCTTGTTTTGGGGATAATTACATCATTGTAATATGTCCTGCCTTTTGTGCTGCTTAGACATACTCCCAAACACAACTGTATTTTAATATAGTTTTTCTGGGAAGATACAATGAATTATGCAAAAATGGATCTCTAGATTGGACACTTCTTGCTTGTTAATGACTAAATCAAATCCTTCTACTCCATCAGCTACTCCTGGTCATTGTTTAACTGTATATTTATTTAGGGCAAGATTGTGAAACACTCTTATCACATATTTTCTGACCCAGAATGATGTTGGGGAGCCATTTTCAAAGTCTTTAGAATGGGGAGAAGTAAATAGTTGTGTCCTCCGTGGATTGTACTGGGACCAATGATTTGGATAATTATAAATGATTGCATGGGCAGTGGGTCATGGCCCAGCTGAGGTAGGCAGCCAAAGCCATGCCCCTTGCACCCAAAGTCACATCCCTTCCCCTGAGAGCATGACCCTTCTAAACTTTCCCTCCCAGCCAAGGCCCACCCAAACCCAGTTGAGGGCCGGGGCTGTCATGTAGTGTGGCTCCAGTCTTTCCCAGTCGCCATGTGGCATGATCCTAGCTTTCCCTGGCTGCTGGGAAGTTGAGCTGCTGAGTGGTATGGACTCAGCTTTCCCCGGCCATTGGGCTGCTATAGGGTGCGGCCCCTGCCCATCCCGGGCACCTGGGCAGTGTAGGCAGTTTTGGGAAGACAATGCCTTCCCTTGCCTACATTACCCGTCGCCCATGGGATTAAGGAGTAAACAGTGAGGTGGCCAAATTTTCTGAATCTTTTGCTATAGCTGTGGCGGGCGGGCGGGGAGGAGGTCGGCAGGGAATGCTGCCTGCCTCTCGCCCCCTCTCCACTGCCGCCGCTTACAAGCCGGTGGCTGAGTTTCCCCACTTGCAAGCCAGATGCTCGGGGCTTCCACCACCTCTCCGCAACACGGCAGAGGGTTCGCCCACCTGCCTGCCTGCCTGCCTTAAACAGCTGCCTGCCTCTTGCCCCCTCTCTGTCGCCGCCTCTGGGCAGCTCCAATTGTCCAGCTGGCCGGAGCACTTCTGGGTTCCAGTTGGTGCCGGACTATCAGGAGTGCCGGACCACTGGATGCCGGACAATTGGAGTTTTACTGTAGTTTCAGGTTCTGAGCCCTCATATCAAGTCTGTTGAAGTCAGTGGAGAAACTTCCATTGATTACAGTGAGTTTTGGATCAGGCCCATAGACCTCAAAGTGTAAAGCAAAATTTCAGGAGGTATAAACTCCTGGGAACTGAAAACTAATGCAGTGTTTTTC
The DNA here is from genome assembly GCA_019425775.1 of Rafetus swinhoei. NCBI lineage: Eukaryota > Metazoa > Chordata > Testudines > Trionychidae > Rafetus > Rafetus swinhoei. Next base: position 314,757,395 of record CM033437.1, read on the forward strand.
ATAAATTTCTGTCAACTGTAATCACCAAGTTTTGTCTAACTCTTTTTAGAATAAAAGTATTTATTTCAAATTCACATCTGGATGATTTGATCTTCAAAGCAAAATTGAAACTTAAGTGCTAACATTGTTAAGCATAGGCAATTTCTATTTCCTTTTTCTTTTATTTGTTATAATCCTGGAAAACAAATGTAAAAATTATGCTAATGCAGCATTAAGTCTGCAGCTGAAATTGCAAAAATTCAAAATAGTCAAAAGTTAAACTTTCAACATTACTGTCAACTCAGCAACATTGCATATATGTATTGTTTCTATTTCTTTCTGTCAGTAAATGTGTATCTTAAAATACTGTTTTAGCTTTACATATCTATTCCTGGCTAACCACTGTATAACTTACTGTGTTACTATTTGCCATGCTTATATTGTAAAACAAGAAAAATTCACAATGCAACTGAGTGTAGCTATTGGGAACTAACTACTGCATTTCATGGATATTTGTGATTTTAACGTTGTGAACTTAACATCATATTGATGCAGTCTTTTGCATCTAATTGTGATGAATTTGCTCTTTCAGGACTCAGTCTTATTAGGTGCTAAGCACTTTGAGTTCCAGTGAAAGTCAATGGGGACTGAGTATACTAATTTTGGAGTAGATATTTAGCATCTCCCAACTTCAGAACATGTGGCTGCATAAAAGCAAAACCTTAAATATAATAATAATCTATAGTTTGGGTTTGATTAAATTTGCTCTGCAGACTCCTTAGTGTCCTTGTGCTTCCAGGGAAGCCAGCTTATGTATACACAAAAGTAAATGCACCAGAGAATATTATGTAGCAGCACAGTATCTATACTTTCTCAATATTTAATCAAAATGAAATATATACATTATATTCAGTTTGAGCTGCCACATATTGGACCTATTGTATATTCATTACAAGCCCTTTGAGCTGGTTCAGAAGGATGCTTAATATCTCACATTCCCATATTACAGTCATTTTAGACAACTAGCACTACCTACGGATAGTCCATAAAGCCCTGGTCTACACTAGGGAATTATTTCAAAATAAGAGGCTGGTTATTTCAAAATAATAACTCCTGCTTTCCATGAGAAATAACACTTATTTTGAAATAGTAGATGCTCCACTGCTGCTATTTCGAAATAACTATTCTCCAGAGTCATTCATAGTAATTACTCCCCAGTGCTTCCTGGGGCTCTAAGTCAAGGTAGTGCATCCACATTAAGGGAGCCTGCCTCAGACTAATTTCAAGGCTTCCCAGTAGTGTGTCGAAGCTAGTTCAAAATAGTTATTTTGGTAGTTATTATTTCAAAATAAGTTGTTTCGAAATAATTTCCTAGTGTAGACATGCCCAAAGTGGCCTAAAACATGGCCACTCACTCAATGTCATTTTCTTTAAGGCCTGATCATGTGAGGTGCTGAGAACCCTCAATTGCCATTGAATTCATTGCCATACTGTGCCATTGAATGTGTCTAAGAATGCACTAGGAGTAACAAATACCAGGAAAATAGCTTTGTGAGCAGCCCATAATTCCCCTTAATGTAACAAAACCAGTGTGATGCCCAATTTATGCAGACTGGCAAATTGAGGAGAGTTGTTGAATTTTGTGGATTGCTGATGAGATCTCATTTGTACGGTCAGACAGAGCATGTGTCCATTTATCTTAGTTAGGAATTAAACTTCAGTGAACAGTCTCCCTCAATTTTTGTTCTCACTTGCTTTACTTCTTTTTTCTTTTTCAGAATCCTGATATCTTTCCCACTGCTGTTTCTTCTAGTTTGTCTCTCACTTTCAGTGAAATTGTCATTCTCTTTTTCTTCCTTTCTCCCTCGACCCCATATGCTCTGCCCCTTTCACAGCATAACTTATTTTGAAATAAGTTATTTCAAATAATAACTCCCGAAATAACTATTTTGAAATCAGCTTATTCCTCTTCACAAGTAGGAGTTGTTATTTCAAAATAACAAGCCCATTATTTCAAAAAAACAGGCTTGGTAGTGTGTATGCTCATGGTCTAGATCAGCGTTTCCCAAACTATGGGCTGCGGCCCGCTACCGGGCCGCAGGAAAAAAATACTGGGCCTCAGCATGCCTGGTGGCTGCCGGCAGGGCCGGCCTTAGGCCGATTCGGGCCTGCGCCCTGAACCCAGAAGTGCCGGCGAGTTACAGAGCTGGGGGCCCTGCTCCACCAATATGTGGAGCTGGGTCTCTCCCCCGGCTCTGCCTGGTGCGGGCCCGGCCCCCCCCGCGCCGGCCCCGGCCCCTCCTCCACGTCCTCCCACCCCGCCCCCAGAGCATCCCCGCTGTGTGTGGCTCCTCCTCACTGCCTGCTACTGCCCATGTGCGGCGTTGCACGTGTCCGGGGAGGACGCCCGGGTGTGATGTGACGTGACGGCCCGGGATTTTAAAAGTCTTCGGAGGCACGTGGCGGGGCCACGCTGGCTCCGGGTTCGGCCTCCAGGGCCTGAGCGCGGCCTCCGGCCCCGCAATGTGGAAGGCAGAAGGTAGGGAACGGGCTTGGGCGGGGCGGCGGCAGGCTTGGGCGGAGGCAAGGAGGCGGTGGCGGGCTTGCGCGGAGGGGAAGGGGTGGAAGGAGAAGGGGCTTGGGCGGGGAGGAAGGCACCAAGGGACAGGGTGCAGGAGAGAGACAAATGCCAGGGGGCAAGTGCAGCCAATGAGGGAAAGGGCAGGAGGGGAGGTGTCAGTGGGAGGGGACAGGGTGATGCTGGGAGAGGAGAGGAGGGGAAGGGCATTGGGGCTGGAGGAGGAGGTGCTGGGAGAAGGCTTGAAAGAAGGGGTGGGCATGAGGAAGGCCAGCATGGAGCAAGTCATGTGTGAGGGCACAGAGGGGCAGGAGGGAATGGGGCAGAGAGTGGTGAGGGGTGGGTATCAGGGAAAAAGAGGGCAAAGGGGGCAGGGGCAGTAAGGGAAGGGGGAGGCACCAGGAGAGTGCAGGGCTAAGGGAAGGTGCAGGGGATTCTGGGGTGAGGAGGAGGGGAGAGCTGGCTACCGGAAGCAGCACTGGATGGGGGAATCAGGGCAGGCTGGGGAGATTGGGGGGCCAGTGGAAGCAGGGCTGCTGGGGGTGCGAGGTTGGGGGCAGGAGCTGGCCGGGAAGATGTGTGTGTGTGGGGAAGAAGCGGCCGCCGGAAGGAGGGCTGGACGCGGGCAGCGGGGCTGGCCAAGGGAGATTGGAAGGAGAAGTGGGGGAGACCTGGCTGCCTGGGAGGGGGTTGGGGGAAGTGGGGCTGGCCAGAGGCGCAGCAGGGGGAGCAGGCGGGAGGAATGAATCGGCCTGTGGGGAGTGGGACTGACCTGGCCATATGTAGATCTTGGGGCGCTGCCCCCATTCCCCCTTCCCCCCCCACAAAGCACAAAGCATGAGTTAGTCCGGCCCGGGGATTCTATTGTCCCCCCACCCCCCTCACACACACCCCTCGAGTAGTTGCGAACTGTCTGGCTGGTAGACGCACTCATGCAGCCTGAGCACATTTACCAGCCAGGCAGTTCGAAACTACAAACTGATACATCTAGTAATAATACAACTTACCTAATGAGAAAATATCAGACATGTTATATGTCTGGTATTTTCTCAGTTTGTTTTATGTGTTTATATTTTTGGGCTGCAAAAAGCAGTACTGAAAAAAGGGTTCCAACTAAAGTAAAAGTTTGGGAAACCCTGGTCTAACCAGCTTTCTGTCTGTCTTACAGTCCATTTATCCAATCCATATTCCTTAACTTGCTGGCAAGAATATTGGGTGACCATATCAAAAGCTTTGCTAAAGCTGGCACTGGGGGTTTTGGGAGGACCGGAAACAACTTATTTGAATATTCATCATTTGATTAATGAATATGCAAATATGCAAATGAACATTACAGGTCCTCCAAAAGTTCGTGAATGGATTTACTGGTCCCCGTGTCAAAAAGTTTGGGAACCCCTGGTCTAGATAGCTTTTTTCCTTCTGTACATGTGCATGCAGTCCTAGTGAGAATCTAGTGCTTAGATACTACAGTGATAGGAGATTTATAAATACCTAAACTAAACTGTTTATATGCATCTGTCAGGGCTGTTCCCCACTCTGACATTCTGAGCACAAAAGTTGGGGGCCTGCAAGAGCCCTTAAATACCTTGCCTCTAGGCTCTGTGTACAATCCCGGCCCCCCAGAGTCACAGATACACTGGCTCTGAGAAATAAACAAAAAGCTGCCACCATCAAGTGATTTAACCCTGAAAAAACAGGAGGGAACACTTGAATTCCTTCCCCAGGGGTACTCCAAATTCTTTTGCCCCAAAAGAGCTTGGAAAAAGAAAAGCGAGAAACAAGCTGCAGTCTCTGGTAGCTGACTGCTCATCTTAGGCAGGCAGACACACACACACAGAGCCCATGTTCCTTTCCAGGACACAAGAATCAAATCATCACCTTAAAAAAGTGATTTTTATTAACAAAACAAAAGGTGTACTTGATAAAGCATACTTGATTGCTAGGTGTTACAGAGCAACTAAGTAAAAAAAATTAAAACACAGAGAAAATCTTTGGGAACAACTCTTAGATAGTAAATCGGGATCTAGATAGTGAAGACATGGATTCACACAGAGAAGTTTAAACCAAGCAACTAAAATAAAGAAAAATACCCTGATCGCAACTAAATACACATTTTCCCTTTATTTATTCATGATCCTTTCCTGGTTCAGTCCACGTCCATGCTCCTAATTCCTTGGAGGCATGGTAGTCCTGCCTGGGTTTAAATCATTCTGTGTCTCTCAACTCCTGGCTTAACTTCCTCACAGAAAGAAAGCAGGCAAGGTATCTTATACAATTCATATTTCAGCACTGTAACCTCATTGGTTCCTCTGGCCCCTTGCCAACACCCTTGCTAGCTACCTGAGTTTAATCCCTTAGTCACTGGGTGCTGGATCAGCACTCCTACTATCCATCACAACATCTATCTAAACAAAATTATAGAATCATAGGACTTGAAGGGACTGTGAGAGTTCATTTAGTCCAGTCTCCTGCACTCCTGGCAAGTCTAAATATTGTCTAGGCCATCCCTGACAGGTGTAAGGGATGTTAATGTTCCTGAACTTATGCTTTAATTATATTTTTAAAATATTCGTAGGCTATGAGTATATTATAACTCTCTATCTATACACATGAGCACTGAGAACATCATGCAAGTCTTTCCTACCCCTATACATACAGCCCTGGAAACTTTGAAATGTTATGAGGTGCCCTAGTAAAGAAAGAAAAGGATCTGTAACTTTCTCACAGTACCTATATTATTCTGACAACTTACAAATCTGAAATACAAATTACTACTTAGCAACACCAAATGGAATATTCTAAAAAGAAACAAAACAAAACCAGCAACAAATCATGTAACCTGACTGCAACTTGTATTCATATTTCAAAGACAACCAGCATAACCTGCCAAGAAGAAACATCACAAATCTCATTCTAAAAGTTGCACAATGTAAGAGATGAGTTCACATATTACACTGTAAATACTGGACAGACTGAATCCTAGTAGAGAGACTATGAGAAAGAAGAGCAAAAACACCTCAGACACAAAGTATTTCCTACAGAGAAAGGCCTTATTTTTTACTCTTGCCTTTTGATATTTTTAATGAAAATTTAAACTCAGTCACATGTTGGACTGACCTCGCAACTGCCTAGCTTTTTAACTACAGAAGAAGGAGTCTCATTAAAAACATTGCCTCTCTAAAATACTCTACTCAGTTCTCTTAAGAACAGAAGAACAGTCATACTGGGTCAGACCAAAGGTCCATCTAGCCCAGTATCCTGTCTTCCAACAGTGGCTAACACCAGGTGCCCCCAGAGGGAACGAACAGAAAGGGGAATCATCAAGTGATCACTCCCATGTTGCCCATTCTCAGCCTCTGACAAACAGAGGCTAAGGACACCATTCCTACCCATCCTGGCTACTAGCCATTGATGGACCTATCCTCCATGAATTTATCTAGCTCTTTTTGAACCCTGTTAAAGTCCTGGACTTCACAACATCATTGTTTATAGTCATTGACATAAGAGAGTCTCTATTAATAACACATACATGCATCTTATTTTATTCTCATCTTCTCTTGACACATGCATACTCCCATCCAACCCTGATGTGTGGTTCAGGTTGTTTCCTTCTCCTCTTCTTTGTATGTTAGTCTTCAGCCTAGTATCCCATGCTACTAATCTATCTTAGGGCTTTATACTGCTGCCAATCCTGCCTTTCAGGGAAAATCAAAAGCCACAGTGAAATCCCTAGTGGACTTCATGGATTGTCTGGGAATTTTCTCTTTTCTGGTTCAAAACTATGTTTGGGAGAAGATTTTGTTTTTTATTTGCAGGCATTTAAGGGTAGATGAGGTGTGTTGGTATTGTGAGTGTCATTCTTACGAAGGAATGGAAGAAGATGGTTTTATAGCATTTTCCAACACGGTCAGACCCCCAGTTCACCTGATTTCCTCTGAAAGACTGTTCCATAACCAGCTCTCTATGACAATGAATGCTTTTGTCTGCTGCTCTCAGACAAAAGAGAGCATATGGGTCTATGAGCTTTGTGATCTGTATGATCTCAGAGTAGTGCAGCTGTCATAGACTATGTCTACGCTATAGGGTTTTTCTGAGATACGTCCAGGGAACGTGTCTGCTCTTCCGGGTTTGTTTTTTTTGCGGAAGAGCAGATGCGCTCTTTCAGAAGCCCTGTCTCCCCCCTTCCATAAGGAAGAAGGGCTCTTCCTAAAGAGGAGGTTTTTCTGAAATTTGGCTCAGTGTAGATGGGCCAAATTTTGAAAAAGCCTATTCCAAAAAAACTATACGAAAAAGGTACGCAAATTGCAGAGTGCAATTTGCGTACCTTTTTTTTTTTGATACATCAGTGTAGTCTAGACATAGCCATTGTGGTTCATAGGGTGACACTGTCTAGGCTGGTGCCAGGTCGGGACAGGAGTGCAGGCTAATTCACTCATATGCTAATAGAAATCAAAGGCAGACCAAAAGGTATGGTAGTGTAATTCTGTCAATTCACTTGTGTGTTAGTTTAGTTCAAAGAAAATGTTAATGGTGTTGTCTTTTCTTATCTATAACTTCTTCATTGCTATTATATTACATTACATATATCCTTATAACTAGTGAAACTTAGATCAAAAGTGTGCATTAGTGTTAAGATGAAAATGTACTTGATGTGTAAACTTCATAAAAACTAATGAAGGATAGTTGTTTGCTGTTACATTACCTTTTATATTGTAATTAAATTACCAATCAAATGTGATTGAAACCTTGGAATGGGTAAACGAAGAAGAGTGCTAACTTCAAAAGTCAGGGCCAGTGTATTCAACAATGGGAATACTTTGATGCAGTCAGCATTTTCTCTCATCAGCATCAAAGGAAAACCTCCCTTTTTAGAGAGACTGTTATGTTGTTTTCTGTGAGAAGAAGATATAAATATGGATTCAAAGAAAGATCCTTTATCTCTGAATGTTTGGACTCTTACAGTGAAGATACCAAATGCAAAGTGGAGCTCCCTAGAAACATCTGGGATCCCTGTAAAAGTTTTGGGAAACTGGCAGTGTGTTACATCAACTGCTATAATCTTGAACTTCCAAACTTTGGCTCACCTGCTGCTATATTTCACCTGCTTTAACCTCTCAGTAACTCATTCTTTTTTCTTAGCTAAAATACAACAGTTAATTTACGGTGCAATTAGCTGTCAGAATTGTCTTTGGTGTGACATCCAAAGTGCCAATTGATTTGGGGTAAATGATCGATCCTTTGGGATTGGGAGTAACATGATATGGTGAGATTTTTGGTTTATATGGCCGTTATCACTAAGTCCAGTTTGTCTAGGTGCCTGGAGAGGCTGAAGAGCCTAAGGAGGACTGTCTGTGACTACGATAAAACTGGGATAGTGATCCAGGAGCACACATTTGCTACTGGCTTGGTGAAATCTAATTTAGGACGTACAACCAGTTTGAGGTGTCTGCCTCATTTTCTGACAGTCTGACTTGTGATTGGCACTCACAGGTGTGAACAACTCTTGAAAGTTCAACATTTGGACTTTGATATAGCTGATCTTTGATTCAATGGTTGCTTTGAAAATCAAGACCACAGCCTTTAATTTGTAGTGAGAGCCAATGGAGAGTCTTGCGCACCAGCCTGATGTACTAATGGTAACCTAAGCCATGTAGAGGGCAGGCAGCTGTGTGCTGGAGTTTGTGCATTCTCTTCACATTCAGCTTCAAATAAAGTAGGTTACAGGAATCCAGCCTACCACTAACAAATGCATGGATCATTGTGGCCAGGTCCTTGTCTGAGAAGAAGGGACAAATCTTCCTAGCAAGCTGAAGATGGAAGAAGGCATTTTTAGAAACTGATGCTACTCGATCATCTCAGCTTTGTCCATCAGGCCCCAGATGCTTTCCCCACTTTGACAAATGAGGGCTATATATCTCTCATGGAAAATGGAGAGTTCCATTATCCAAACAGCAACACTTCAGATTTTCCTGGATTCAGTTTCTGCCAGATGCTTTCACAAAAGAGATGATTTCCTATGGGCATTCTGACATTTAGTAGAAGAAATGGTTCTGTCAACTGAGAATGTGATGAGTGTAAGTAACATACTGTTGGCAGCTAAGTCCCCAGTGTCTCACAATTTCTCCAAGTGATCTCATGTAGATGTTAATGAGAAGCAGGAATTTCATGAATCCCAGAAGAACCCAAAAGGTGAGGAGATTTGGAGAGGAGGAAAAATTAACCATTGTGACTTTCTCTAATCTGCTGGAGAGGAACAATTAGAGCCACTTTAATACTGGGCCATTTATTTCTGCTATGTCAGTTAGGAGTGTTAGTAGTACTTTGTGGCCTCCGGTTTAAAATGCTGCAAAGAGATCCATTAGTATGAGCATGAGACTAATGTCAATTATGGTAGTAAATGTTGTGAGCCAAATGCCTGTCAGCTGGGAATTGTAGTGAGAGCACCCACTCATTTCACACTGGGGATGGAACAACACTGAGATAATTGTGACTTTTATCTTGATCTGCTCACACAGGCCCTTATGCTGCACAGAATATTGTTGATGCCTGTGGGACTCTGCACAGAATAGGGTCCCTGCTAGCAGATTCTATTGTAAGAATGGGATCATTGTTTCCTTGAATTCAGCCATTTGAGTTAGAGAGAAATGACTGTATGTAAACCACCCAATCCTTTCCAATGTACAAATGTTAGGCAAATAATAGTATAATACCTTTCTGATTGACTTCATCCTTGTCTGTGGGGAGAGGCTTGCAAAGTATCCTAAATCTTTTTGCAGATGCCTATCACAGCCTAGGTCTCTCTCTATAAACATTGGGAAAACCAAAATACTCTACTAGCCTTCATCTACACAAACCAATCTCTTCATATTCCACAAATCCAGCAGAGAACCCTTTGAAAATATATATAATTTGCCATGCCTTGTCAACCACCTCTCTGAAACAGCCTGCACTGACCCAGAAATGGAATGCAGGATCCACTGTGCCAGCACATCGTTGGAAGGCTATTGAGATGAGTCATCAATGGTAGGGATCTACAAATGGGCATCAAGATTTTGGTTTAAAAAGCAGTTGTCCTGCCTCCCACCCTTCTCTGGTGTGAGACCTGAGTAACCTACAGACACCATTTAAAGCAGCTGGGATGGTTCCAGCAGTGCTGCCTCAGGAGGATTCTCAGGATCAGGCGGGAAGACTGACACACTAACATCAAAGTTGTCTCTGCAGCCAACATCAGCAGGTAATGAAACATCAACTACACTGGGCTGGCCACTGGGCTGGCGATTGGGTTGGACTCGGGATTTGCCTCCCAAAGCAAATACTCTTTTCTCAGTTAAGTCAGGAAAGAAAAGCTCGTAGAGGGCAGCAGAAGAGCTTCAAAGACATACTGAAAGTGCACCTTAAAAAGGGAGAGATTAACCCAATAAGTTGAGAGAACTTTGGTGCAGAACAGAACCCAGTAGTGCCAGACCATACCCCAAGGCACAGCTCACTTTGAGGAGAGCAGACATGCTCATGACAGAGAAGCGACAGAGGAGAAAAGAAAAGGCACAACATTCCAGCTAACAACTATGTCTCCTCCAAGATTACAGCTGTCACTTCTTGGGGAAAATCTGCAGAGCCCAAATAGGGCTCCTCATCTTGTGAACCACCTAGGCAGACTTTGCATTGAGGGATATCTGAAGAAGGAGTAGTAATAAATTTAAAGCCCAATTCTCCATTGCATGCACCAGTTTTATTCCAATGAAACATCACTGATTTCAATGGTCAGAATGGTACAAAAAAAGTATAACAGTGAAAAAAGGCAGCAACTTCCAATCTGATTATAATTAAAGATTTCTGCTCCTGTGCTATGATATCTAATATTTTTCTTTTTTGTCATATCAATAGTATCATTGAACATGAACTATTAAATGTTACCTCAAGTTGCAACTTAAAGATGAGATCAGTTTTCAAAGGAGTAGTAAAATATTTTTTGTGGCATGATATTTTGGGTAACTGGGAATTTTAGATAATTTTTTTCAGTGAAGATTTCTGAGAAACTAGCATGTTCTTTCATACAGACCTGTTTGTACCTGATTGCAAATAGTAATTCTTTTTTCTTTCTTTTCCTCGTGTATTAAATTCATTTGCACTCAAGCTCATCTGAAGAAGTGGGTTTTGCCCACGAAAGCTCATGATAGTATATATATTTTTGTTAGTCTCTAAGGTGCCACAGGAATACTCATTTTTAAAATTATGGACTAACACAGCTAGCCCTCCTAGACTCCATAGAATCTGTTTTCCAGAAATCGGAATGTATGACAGGGATGTGGGATCACTTAATGATTATGTGTTCTGTGCATTCCCTCTGGGGCATCTGGCATTGGCCACTATTAGAAGACAGGATACTGGACTAGATGGACCATTAGTCTGACCCAGTATGGTGCTCTTCTGTTCTTAGGTTAGGGAGTGCAAACTACTGGCATCACAGTAGTTACAGAAGAGATATAGAGGCCAACTCTTCCCCTTACATCTAGGCTGTGTCTACATTGGCACCCTTTTTCGGAAAAGGGATGCTAATGAGACCAGTCACAATTGCAAATCCTCGGGGGATTTAAATATCCCCCGCGGTATTTGCATTTACATGGCTGCCGCTTTTTTCTGGCTCGGGGCTTTGCTGGCAAAAAGCGCCAGTCTAGACGGGGATCTTGCGGAAAATAAACCCTTTTCCGCAAGATCTCTTATTCCTACTTGAAAGGAATTGCTATTTGCAATTGCAACTGGTCTCATTAGCATCCCTTTTCCGAAAAAGGGTGCCAATGTAGACACAGCCCAAGAGTGTATCTACACTGTTCCCTTAGCTCAGAATAAGATACACAATTTAAGCTATGCAAATTGTGTATCTTATTTTGATCTAATTTTGAAATAGCTTATTTCAAAATTTGGTGCTGTGTGCCACTATTCCAAAAAGTCCCTTAACCCTTGTGGAATGAGGGCTACAGGGATGCTGGAACATGGAGCCCGTTATTTTGAAATCTATTTCGAAATAACAGGCTTGCTCAAAAGACATGGAATAGCTATTTCAGGATACTAGAAGTATCCTAAATAGCTCTGCTGTCTAGATGTACCCCAAGAGTGGTAATGCATCTATTCTTTATGTATTCCTTATAGTTCTGTACTAATCTCTCAGAGTATCAATTTTTGATTAAATAATTCCATTTGAGTCTGCCATTTGAGAAACTTGAATCATTATTAACTGCAAGCATACAACAAAATATATTTGCATTGGAGTGCCTTATTCATCTACTGTTTTATAATATGGAATCTATAATAATTTAAAAATATTTAGATACTATATATATGACCAAATTCTGGGCTTGCACTGGTATAACCAAGAAATGAATGGGCAAGATGCAGATATAAACAGACTAGTTCAAAGTTCTTAGTCCCTCTATATGTGGCTTAATGGGTGCATTCATGATCACGAGGGGAAAGTCGTTTTAGTGGTTAGGGAATTAGTATGGGATTTGGGAATCTCAAATTAAATTCCTTGTTCTTCCACAGACTGCCTGTGCGACCTAATGCCAGTCCTTTTGTCTGCACTGAAGTTACTCAACTGTAATAAGTGGAAAAAAGTGCTTCTCTATCTCACATGGGTGTTGTGAGGATAAATACAGTAATGACTGCTCAGCTCAATGCTCAGATACTATGATAGGGGACACATACATTTCTATGATGAGATAGATCTAGTCCACTCTTTGTTTTGTGGTCTCTCCTAATGGTTCCCTTTCAAATCATTATACTACTATGTGTATATAGCATCTTTTCCCTGTAAATCTACTCTACAGAGGAAGATCAAAACTGCTGCTGTTGACCTTTCAGGGTTCGAATTAGCAGTCTAGTTAAGACACGCTAATTCGACATGAGAGGGGCACTCCCATCGATGCTGGTAACCCTTCTTTCATAAGGAGTAAGGGAAGTCGAAGGATGAGTGTTCTTCCTTCAACTTCCTGCAGTGTAGACAGTGCCAAAAGTCGAGTTAAGATACTTCTACTTCAGCTATGCATTTAACATAGCTGAATTTGCGTATCTTAACTTGACTTAGTCCTGCAGTGTAAACATACCTTCAGTGTGCTATATATGCACAGATTGCCCTAAACAGTGGTTAGGTCATGTATTTAAAGAAAAAATTGCCTGTGTTAATTTGTTATGAACATTTTGCATAATTCCAGTAAAAAATTCTTTAGTTCTACTCTGGACATAGATCAGAAAAAAATATTCTCACTCTGGATTCCCAAAACACCTCATTTTCAAATTTCCTGCAATCTTGTACAGAACATATGTTCTGTGTGGCCTGTGAAGTTAGAAGTTGTATGAAATATGTGCTGATGGGAGATCATTGATTTGGTAATACGACTTCAGGGAACATTATTAAATGTGGTCAGCAACTCTTTAAAAAGCTTCCATAGCTTTCATGTTTTTTCCTTTGCTGAGTATCAGCCACTTATGAACAATGGGCATTTTTTATTAGCAACTATTTACAGTATATAGTAACTGGATTATATAGGTTGTTTGTTAGATTATTTTGATTCAGGTAGCTTGTATTTAGTTCATTCATCAGCAGAATTTAACATCTCTTCTGATATCATCAAATACTTTGTATTTCCAGCATGAATCTCAGATTTTGAAAATAGTTTCAGATGAAGAAAAAAGTTTGTCTTTTAAATAAATGTGTCTGAAAGTGCTGCACATGATTCTGCTGACAAATCAGATTTGTATGATAGACTAGAATAAGGTTGGTATGTTTTTGAAGTGATTTTTAAAGTGCTTTAGAAAAAAAATTCCAGATTGAAGTGATGAGGCCTCTATTTGAACAGACAAAAGGATAAAGCATAGGGGTTCAACCCAGCTCAGGTTGTTACTTCTGTGAACGTTGCTCGGTGTTTCTTTTTTCCTCTGTCTCTCCATTCATCACCTTGGAATCTAAGTGACTGTCCACTTCCTGTCTGACGGTGATACTCACAGTCTCATTCTTCTGGCAATAATTGGAATTCATGCACTCAGTCCTGGCCAAGAAGTCTCACCGCAGTATTGAGCTGATGGATGATTCTGAATTACCCTCTCACCTCTATAGATGGATGCCACCAAATCAAGGTTGAGTCACATGGTTGAGAAAATGCTTCTTTTCTGCTTCTGCTTGTGCCCTGCTTGTTCTGTGTATACGTAATCTCCAGGGATGTAGTTACAAAAACATTTATAGCCACTAAACTTGTGTACATAGAAAAGGTTTTTTGCAACAGAAAAGGTTACAGCATTGATGGTGCACGTCATGTGATTTTGGTAGTATTTCCCAACCTGTAGGCTTGATGGGAAAGTTCAGTTTTTAGAACTATGATTTGTGGTGGGGTATTTTTTTGTTTTAATGTGGACAAGTATTTAGTAGGAACTGAATTAAAAATACCATCTCGCTTCAGCATTTGATCACAGATGACTTGGCTGAACTAAATCTGGCAACCTACAGGTGAAAGGTTGCCTATGTGATCACAAATCCCCTGAGCCAGTCAGTCCCTTAAACAATATTTTAAACACACTATTAAAATAAATATACTGACATTTTAATCAGCTAAAGGTTTTTTCTATTTATCTAAAATATTACATGAGGAAAACCTCACTCAGAGTTGAGCATTTCATTTTCCACGCCATACTGGGTCACAAAAGAAAGATATACTGTACATATACTGTACATATACTGTGATATACTGTACATTCAATATCTTTGCAGTAAACATCCAGCAAATTACAAGAAAATACAGCTTATTGAAAACCAGCCACATACATTTTAAAATGCTTTGAACAATTATTTGAATTCAGCACTTTTAGCAACACTTCTTGTAGACAATAGCTAAGACAATGGGTAATCTAATGTATAACAATACCAAAATGCCAGATTCATTACAGGACATTTCACCAGAATAAAACATTCAGAACAAAGGTCTCCAGCTAAGAAAGAGCAAATCTCCTTAGTGAAAAAAAGACATTGCCTTTTATGTTAAGATAATACCTATCTTTAAGAAGCAAAGAACATTATAGAGGATCTGTTTTTGATATATGGTCCATCACATATATTAAAGAAGCTCTGTTCATTATATAGGATTTTTATTCTACCTATGAGCAATATAACTATGCAAAGATATTGTGTAAATAGTAATAACTGTTTGCTTCTGTTATATTCAATGTAATGTCAAAATGCCCATATTTCTTGGAAAAAAATGTATAGTTGCTTGAAACATTAGTAATAAAGAAAAAATGTAAGGGTTGCAGTAAACTTTTAAACATATAAAATATCCTCTTTCTTTAAAGGGTACAGACTAGAGCGGAGGCAACCCTCCAGGTTTTGGATCACAACTGATTATACTGAAATAAATAGAATAGAGGAAGTATTCTATTGAATCTGTCCAGTGCTCCCTCTAATCTAATATCCTATCTCCAAGAGGAATATATAAGAAATCTTGTGGTAGACAATTACAGGTTGGACTTCCTTAGTCTGACACCATCTGGGCCTGAACGGTCCCAAACCAGGGTATTTGTCAGACCAGGACAGGTCAATGCTTCCCTGCTGGCTGCTGGCCCCACTCCTGGGCTCCTCTCTGGTCTGTGGGACTCCCCGGGGCCTAGGCATCCTGCCCTGCTGCTAGTCCCATGTCACTGGGGCTGCCCACGTTCAGAACTCCTGGCATGGGGTCTCCAGGCACCATCAGCCCCAGTCGCTGGGGCTCCCTGGGGTTCCTGGCTGGGGCCGGGGATCTCCAGCCACCACAAGCCCTACTTCCACCAAGGGTTTCTGGCCAGGGCCAGGGATTCCGTGGCTGCTGCTGGCTCTGTTTCTGCTGAAGGTTCCTGGCCGGGGATGGGATTCCCTGGCCAATGCTGGCCCTGTTGCCACTGGGGCTTCCAGGCTAGGGCTGGGTCTCCCCCAGCTGCCGCTGGGGTCCACCAGACTGGGGCTACCTGGGGCTGGGCTCCCAGCTGCTGCTCGCTCAGCCACCGCCAGCCCAGATGGGGCTTTCCAGCACCCATGGGATTCCTGGCTGCTCAGGATTCCAGCCTCCAGGGTTCTTTGGGCAACTGATAAAATAGGTTTTTGCCCAGACAAGCTTATGCCCAAATAAATCTGTTAGTCTTTAAGGTGCTACCAGATTCCTCATTGTTTTCACAGTGGGACTGAAGATGGTCTGATTTCTTAGGTGGTTTGGAGTCAGAATTTAATGCTGCTAACTGCCAATATGGCAACAGTGGTATAAGCCTGCACTTTACATTCTGACCATCTGTGAATCAGAAAGTGAATTACAGTATGTGCACACTGAATTAACTGTGGATTCAAAATATCTGTTAGTAATTCAGAGATCTAATAAATCAGCTGGGAGTTAAGTCTTTATTCCATAGGGTATCTTTTTAGCTCATTATACTAGAACTATCTGTTCAACTGCCATTAACATTGATGGAAATACATGCCTCATTTCTCACACGACACATGGAAAATGTACCCTGAAGTATTTCAAAAGTAGAGTAGAACTGCTCCATTTTTTGGTAACTAAGGTACCATAGCTACAAAAGGAGGTGTTTTATATTTTATACGGTTTTGATTTTATAATGCAACTGCCAAATATAATCTCATTTTATAATCTACTGTGTTTAACATTTTTTTAGGGTTGAAAAATCCTAGGAATCTGTATAACAATAGCTGATATTTATTTAGAATGAAGTGGGCAAGGTCCAATTCAGCATCCCTGAACTGGTCTGAATCATGATTTTCTGGTCACACAAATGACTTTGGGCAATTTGGAACATCTCCTAATTCACAGAAAATGAGTGAAAATGAGAGTTTTAGCACCCTTTCCCTGTTTTATAGTGAAAGCCCCTTGACAGACAGGTACTTCCTCATTTCACCCCATGTACTGTAGGAACCAGCTATGACAGAGAAGCTTAATTTTCTGAATTGATGGTTAGTGCTGTCATAACTGACTGGTTTTATGAAATGATGGGATCTTTGGATTGTCAAGAGTCCAAATTTAATTTTCCATGACCCTGAAGTGTAATAGTGGTGAAGTTCATGAAGGGAGATACAAAGCTGTGGTCATAAACTATGGAAGTTTGTCTCTTGAGAGTTTAGCTATTTTTGAGGAAATAAATGTTTCCCAGTGCTAGCTCAGCAAATCCCTTATCATGCATGCATAACACTTTATGTAAGAAGTTTCATGTAATTCATCAGTAAATAGATTATGCTTCAATTTTGCTTTCACTGATGGCTAATGGCCCTTTTATTAAAGCATCAGTGGTAGTGATCTAACCATGCCTCATAGGATTCTGCTTCAGGAGGCACAGCTTTAACCGGAAAGAGTAATGCTTAAAAAATACATTGCACACTAATGATGCTTTTAATTAGTCAGTTCCACAGTCCTTCCACCCATACACACTACAGTATATGCAACTACAACATAATATATAGTGTGCATACTTTAGAAGTTTCATTTCTTTAAAAGCCTCTGCCAGAGATATTTCCTACTTTAAAATGAGGAATTCTACAGGAAATGGTAGAATCTTTTCAACCAGTGAAAATTTTTAAGGAACACTGATAGGTAGATGTTTGAATGTGAATAATGATCTTTCCTCCCATTTAGTGTTAGGTAGATGGGCACCTCCTTCTGGAGGGCATATAGCACTTGAGTGCTATTAAACTTTATTCTGGAAATCTAAAACTTGGAAGCATAATAGGATTCCTGGGGTTGAATCCTGAAAACTCTTGCAAGGGAAAGTGTAGCTGCCAGCATGAAGGTAGATTTGCAAGACAGGGATCCTTAGACTATTAGAAACTTTTAAGTACATTTCTTAGAAACTTCTTGCTATTTGAGTTGTACATAAAATATTAATCTGACAGATCCCGTTCTTATTGATTTCAGAACAGATGTTTTTCAACATTTGTTATTGAGAGAAAGTGTCATATGTTCTATTAAATCCTTCCAATTTTCATAACAAACTCAGTCTACTTTGGGTAAATCTTCAGGTTCATATACTTCAAAGGATGACAATTCCTTTGTTCTGTTCCATCCAGTCAAAGTTTTAAGCAGGTGAAGGGCTTCCTTTGCCCTTCACTTACAGTGGAAAATGTTTAGAAAATGTCATCATTGCAACTTCCCATATGGGGCACTTTTGTCTAGCTATCTGGAAGAAATCCTATAAAGGGTGGCCAAGGAAGGAAGCCTATGAGGTTGGTCAGGAAAGATCAGAAACGGTTTGGTGCAGGTCAGTGGAAGGTTACTCTACTGACAGGAAGAACATGAGAAGGGTATTATACCTTATGAAGCCATGGAGAAGACCTCTCTTACTAGCACAAGGCTGGCTTCACTCATTCACCTGCACATTAATTTGACAAAAGGATTGGGCTCCCTCTTGACCCAGTGTGGTCGCTACATTAATTGCCTTTCCCTTGGTGGCTGGAAAGGAATGTTTTCCTAACTGCCAGGTTGTTTGAGGTGGGGTGGGTTAGTTAACTTATAATATCACAAATTAGTATATAAAACTTGTGGTGGATAGCTAGAGCAGATGCTTAATATAGAAGGAATATTATTATTGCATAAAACGGATTGGAAAAGGATTTGAGGAAAAGCAACTTTTAAGGTTGCAAAGTAAGCAGGCTACATTTGTACCGCAAGGAGCTGATCCCACGTCGTTTTCCACACCTTCCCCAAGTCCCTTCCCCTGAGTGATGTGGCTGGGAGCTGATGGAGCAGGAGTGGGCCTGGGATGGGTTGCTCTTCTTCCTTCTGCCAGCGGTGAGTATGGAGGCAGATCCGATCCTTGCTGACTCCCTGCCCTGATTCTGCCCTCTTCAGCTTTGGACCTGATCCCCCACAGTTCCTGCCCCTGCAGTCCTGACCTCAACCTCTCCACAGGGGGCTGCTTAGGGCACCAAAACTTCTTGGGATGGACCTGCATGCTTGTTTGTCTGTCTAGCAATATTTTTAACACTATTAATTTGAATCATGTTTGTGTTAATGATCATTTATTTTGATTTTGTTCTTATGGTTTTCTAATACACTTGGCTTTATTTCCAGTATAATTGTGATGGTAGCAAGCAGGGAGCTACACTGCCCAGTGCCTTGAGAGAAAAGAAATAGATATCTGACCTTAAGGGAGTGAAAAGAAAAAGTGTGAGACAGTGAGCTAAACATTTAGTCAAAGGCCTTTCTGGGAGTGCTGCAAGTATTCTGGGTATGGTCAATCTAGTCATGGGGAGATGTGTATGATCAGTAGTGTGCTACGCCTGATTGCACTGTATCACAGAAATCCACACTTGTTCATTTGTTAGCTAGATGCTATGATTCCCATTTTTCAGTAGTTTTATTGCCACAGCTATTTTCTTGATGTTAAATGGTTGATGGTGTTTAAAATCTTCACTGCTAAACCAAATCTACTAATACTTTGCAACTGTCACAGAATCTATAACACAATCAAATATATGTAATTTTCTTAAGGTGCCCTTAGTTCTTATAAGTCTTGGGAAGATTACCAGTAACAAGATACATATTTCATACAGCAAATCCATGTAAGGTTTAAACACTGGACATACCTCTAGGCTATACTGTAATGCTCCTGACAACTTTGTTCCCTGTCAATTATACCACTTAGAGAAACTCCAATGCTAATAGCTTTTGCAAGGGAAGAGGAGGCTCTGCTCCTCTTCTATACTTGAAATAGACCTTAAGACTCCTTGCTTTCTCTTTGGTGAATGTTTTTTATTTGTTTCTGCTAACCACAAAGGCATTTTTTAAAATAGAAGTCGCTTTATCTTTATCTGTCAAATTTGGAACCTCCTTCAAAGTTTCAGGCTCTGAAAGTTCTCCCTAGAGGGATTTATTTTAATTATGTTTGACACACAGCTCTGTAGGATTTTCTCCACTAGCCAATATTCTGTACAGGTCAATCTTCCTGAACCATGGAGAGTGGGCTAGATCTTGGAAGACTTTACTGACATGAATAGTCCCATTGGCTTTCATGGGACTACTTATGTGAGTAAGAACCATGGAAGCCAGTTTAAAAGTTGGCAGAATCATATATTGTAAATATGGTTTCCACTGTTACTGAGTTTTTTCCAACTGCTAGAACTAGTGTGATGTTGTTACCATAGTAAACACATTCCTTTTCATATCACATTGACCTTCTTAAAATTTGCTAAGAATTTAATGACCTTTAACATGTAGCAGATTATTCACCATAAAAATGCTCTCTTCCTTCCTATATTTGGGCAATGGATAAATTCTCCCAGAGAGTGATGGTGTGTTGGCCATGATGGAATAGGTAATATCAGTACTGAACCAATGGCATTTTTAAATATACCCGTGTGTTAATTATCACAAGAGCATTTCCTTAAGAATAACAAACATTGCTTTATATGTGCCGTTAAGTGACTCAGACAAAGTTAAATGTCACTGTGATCTGTTGAGGTTGTTATTGACCTCATGAGACATAGAAAGTGTAGTGAAGTTTAAATGTTTATACATGTGAACTACCTCATTTTCTTATACTAGCTGTAATCCAGCATTATACATCAGAAATGAATAAAGATCCATTTCTGAGCTCACGTATTTTGATTTATTTGTTTCACTTAGATTTACTTAGCAGAAACAAGTGGTTGTTCATGTTTTGGGCTCACATGTACACCTGTTGTTGACATGTTTGGGTTGTGCCACTTTTGGAGACAGATTCATTTCCCACTGGTAAATTGACATATTTCTGCCCTCACTTCACCAATGACATCATTTCCCAGTTACAATGAAAAGGTTTCTAGGTATCGCCCGGATAATTGGGTCTTTCTTTTTCTTGTATAAAATAATAGCATTGATATCTTTCAGCAAGCCATTCTCAAGAAGCAATAGAACCAGATTATTCTGTTGATAGAAACTTACTCCCTCCTCCACTTTGCTTGAAAACTGCATCATTTTTGATAGAATGGCTTAGAGTCAATTTCTGCATTCATAGCTATAGGCAATAACAATTTTAAGGTTGAAACTAATTTGTTTCTTTCTATTTTCAGAGGGCCACTTGCTATTATACCTTGTTAATGGGAATTATTCTGTGCACTGATTGCTAATGCTATTGTAATTCCAAAATTTCAACCATTTTCAAGCATTCTGTAGTCTGCTTTGGTAAAAGTAAAAATGCTTTCTTTTAAAAGAATTATTGGAGGGTTTGTAACCTATGAACTTTTCATGCCAACATACTGGACCAAATCATCATGGCTGTAACTCCATTTACTTCAGTTGATCCCAAGATATTAGAGACAATGTGGGTGAAGTAATATTTTGTATTGGATCAAATTGTTATTAGATGTTGATCCAATAAAAGAGATTACCTCACCCACCTTATCTCTCTAATATGATTTTAGTGGAGTGAGAGTACCCAAGCAGTGCATTTGTATCAATATTTTACACGGCAGAGTACATAGCATGATGGTGTGTTACCTCCTGATGCTATCTTAATTACATGTTACTTCAGGAAAACCGGAAATGATGTTGATGGGAAAGGGGAAACACTTCAAGTAGCTTGTCCATACCCTAACTTACCATCCATTAAAGGCATAAGATTACCAATTGTCAAAGCAGTTATGCTAGATTCTTCATTTTTCCTGCACACAAATATTGTTACAGTGGAGAGGAATGATTTGTTTCATTCTCATCAGGCCTGCTGAATATTCTATTTCCTCTGAGGCAAAGACTGAGTCTGACCTGCCTAGCTTGACTGTTGCAATATTTTGTATCAAGAAATGAAAATGCCAGGTGTGAAAAAGTGCCAAATGCTTTAACATTCTGCTTCCCTAGCAACTCAGGATCCTGGTGCTCCACTTAATTCTCCAACTGTCCATTGAATAAGAGACCACACTCAGCATCTCAATTCTCATGTTAAAGAGCCTTCTATGAGATGGCTCAACCAAACAGAAAGACTCATTCTCTCTCTGTGACCATGCTCTGCCATGGCAGCTATGTTTTTCAGGAACAAGGGAACTGCCGCTCACAAATATGAGAAGAAAGAGCATGGGAGCTAGAACTTTCTGAGAAGATGTCCCATGACCATGAAGCTCCCTCACACAGGAGATTAGAATGACCATGAACTCCATCATCTTCAGTGCTCTCAAAATTCAGTGCAGGTACAAAATAAAGGGGAAGGGCAGGAGAAGACAATATAATCCATATATTATCTTGAAATATATCAGCATACTAAAGCAACTTGGAGATCCTTTTTTAATGTGACTTTAGAATTGTGAAGTGTTCAGATACAACAGGCCTAAATGTGTGACTAGCTAGAATACCTCAATAGACTCTGCAGAATGTCAAACCTAGGGAAATGACAAGTTTTTTCCAGTCAAATCTCTAAAATATATTCCTTTTTCCACTCCCAAATTTCTTTATAGAGTAGTATAAGGGTTTTGTAAGCTCTCAGTTGCTAATGAGCACTAATTTTTTTAATTCTGGCAATTCATTGATTAAAATGTAGCTGGAAAATGATTGAGACTTAAAAATCTAGCTGTGGGTTCCTTACACAGGAATTGTTGCTTAAAGAGGAAGGCTGATATCTTGCCCGAAGAAAGGAATGACATGTGAAGCTGAGCTACCAGAGCAGAGATGGCTTGGAGCAAAATGAAACATATGAGAAAGGTACAATCAGAGAAAATGGCTGTAATTTTCCTGGACAAGGTGAGAAGACAAAAAATATATTTAAATGGATAAGAAACAGCACCGTTCTCAAAGGCTGACATCTCAGCCTCTCCTTGCTGTGAGCCAGCAATGCCCCTGCCCCAGTTGGTAGGTCTCTCCCCTCTTCAGGATATAGAGTGATCATAGTCACTGCATGAAGGTTAGTCCATCTGGGACTGTGGTATTGCTCTGCAGCACCTTTCTGCCCCTTGGCAGGGCAATAAACTAGCAGATTTACCTAACTAGAAGATGTTCTAGATCATTTCCTGTTCCTCCCCTGCCTCTGCACCAGCCCCTGTGCATTGGAATTGCAGTGGAGTTGGACCCAGCACCACCTATGGAGTCAGCCTTCTGCTTTGCTTCCAAAATCCACCTGTTCCTCTTGGAGAGGTGGGGGAGGGGGGGCGCTTTGTGCCACTGGAAGCTTGACCCAGTATTATTGCACCATATGGGACTTGGAGGACTTTCTCTGTCTGATACATTTTGATTTTGTGCCTTTATTATTATTTGTTGTAATCAGCATTTTCATATAGAGTAACTTCCACTGTAAGACCCATTTGTAGTATCTCCTCATAATACATTAAAAAAATCAAATAGGTTGGGAACCATCATTAATATTTTACTAGAAGACCATAAGAGCAATGGCAAAGCACACTTAATTAAAGACCAGTTAAAATAGACTGGAACATAGATCAAATAAAGTTTCTGACACTAATATTGTCTATGCTAATGACTATGAAAGCATGAGAGGATTGATGTTTCTGAAATACAGTGCAAAACCAGAATTCTTTTTCCGTTAAATAACCACTTTTAAAATAAAGGAAGGAAGGCAGAACAGTGGACGTGGAGGATGAGGCAAAATGTGCTATATCAAAGATGTTCTGGCTGCATGAATACTCTAAAATGGGTAACATTCATACACACTTCTCGCTCCGTTAAATTACTGCTAAACATGGCCTAATTTTCAGAACGGGATCTGTTGCAGGGTATTCAAATTGCACATCTGGCAGCTTCCACCTGAACTTAAGTGAATAGAGTGGTCATTCATGAAGCCATTTTAAGCCACTTAATAGAGAATTTAGACATTTTATTAAGACTCCTTTTTTCAAAATATGGACTATTCAGGTCTACTTCTTTACCATCTATTTTGAATTAGCTGGCTCTGTACCTTTCCCTTCTCAGAGAACTGCTTTAATAACCTTTTCTCATTCCTACTGGAAGAGGTTTCTTCATTGTGAATTTACCTATTCATTCTTAAACTAGGTGGTTGCTAGTTAAGTCAAGCACTTTGCACTGCTTCTCTGACTTTCCATTTTCATATTTGGTATAAAGGTATCCATTGAATTTTATTCCAAGTTTTCTGTTAATATGGTTTTGCACTTTCCCCTATATTATCATCGAAGTATTCTCATATCATCTAGTGTATCAAAGACTATCTCATTAGGGATTGTAGGGACCAAATTTGGCTGTCATTTATACTGGTGTAAATCCAGAGTAACTTCACTGGTGTAAATGAGAAAAAAATGCCCCCCTCATGTAACTGCTGTTGTTATGTGTAGAGATTTCAAGAGACCTAATCTGCTTTGAATGTTCCAGAATAATTTAGAAGTTGACAAGCTACACATTTCATTTAATGTTTTATGTATTATAGAAATGTGATTTTTGGGAGACCCATCAAGATGAATCAGATCAGCAAAGGACTACCTGAAAAGTAAACTGATTCTAGGGTGTATGCACGTTGCTTCCTGTGGTGGCCACCACTTATTATGGACTCCAGCCACCAGTGGATTCTGGCCCCATCACCCTACCCCTCCACACATATACCTCCTACAGGCTAATTGTTTTGTCAAAATGAAAAACTGGGGGACATTGTGATTGGGGAAGGTGTGAGGGTCACAAGGACTGCTATTGGAAGAAGAAGAAGGAAGTGTGATGAGGTATATGAACTCCACACTGGGACACCAAAGGTTTAGGATCATTTCTGGTGCCAGAAAAACCCACCTCGCCCAGGAGGGGCTTAAAAGAGAAAGGACCGCTCAGGAGAAGGGTAGACAAGATAGGACAAAACGTTCAGTATCCTAGGCCTTTCCACAGGTTTAGGAAATCCTTTATTCCATCATCTGCTGAATTGTTTTTGGGACTTTGACCACACTCTGGACAGTAAAATAAATGGTAGAAAGTGGCTGTGAGAGGCTGTCCTGAAGCACTCATGAGGGGTTTTTCTATCACTGTCTTCAAGATGGCTTGGGCTCCCCTGCCAAACAGCCAGCCTCTGTAAATGGGACACCCCTCCTGCTCTGGATATAAGGGAGAGAGGGACATTGTAAGTCCTGAAGCATGGGTTTGCAGCACACAAGGGCCTGGAGGTGGGATGAAGTCTCCTTCTTTTGTAGAAACTTTGGATATACACACTATTGGACTCTGTGGATTCAACTAATGATTTGGCTGGAGGGCTGAGCTGTGAAGAAAAAGCATTCCTTCTCCCATCTATCATGTCATTCCTCTTTCAGAATTAAAACCTAGGAGGGTTTATATGAAAGGGCAGAGTTTAATATTCTGTGAGGCCATCAGGGTAAAGCCTTGCATGTCCACAGATATTCACAGCTCATTTGTACAGAAATGGATCTGGATACAAATTTTGTATCTAGAACCAGGCAAATTTGCAGATACCTGTTTTATATCTATGGGTATTCACATTTGCGGATCTCGATGCGGATATCTACTGCTCATTTTAGCAGATACAGATTCAGATACACATTATGTATCCGCGCAAGGCTCTACACCAATGTTCTCTCCTAATTCCATCTTCTCCAATCAAGCCCTTTGTGTCATGTATCCTCCTGCCATCCTACATCACTACTTTGCCCACACTCTCATTTGCCAATTGACTGCATTCTCCCTAACTTCAAACCTGATCCCTCCAACCTATCCTTTTCCTGATTTAAAACTTCCAGAGGCTCCTTTTCCTCTTCAGTCTGACACTTGCCTGCTCTGAAACATCCACCCCCCCACATAACTATACTCTGAGGCTGTGTCTACATTGGTGCGATCTTGCGCAAAAGCAGCCGCTTTTGCGCCAAAACTTGATGCCTGTCTACACGGGCTGCGAGTTTTTGCGCAAGAACACTGACGTTCTAATGTATGAAATCAGGGCTTCTTGCGCAAGAACTATGATGCTCCCACTCAGGAATAAGCCCTCTTGCGCAACTACTCTTGCGCAAGAGGCCAGTGTAGACAGGCAACAGGAATTTCTTGCGCAAGAAAGCCCTATGGTTAAAATGGCCATCAGAGCTTTCTTGCGCAAGAGAGCGTCTACACTGGCATGGATGCTCCTGCGCAAAAGCACGTCTCTTGCGCAAAGGCACATGCCGGTGTAGACTCTCTCTTCTGGAAGAGTTTTTGCACAAGAACTCTTCCGCAAAAGAGTTCTTGCGCAAAATCATGCCAGTGTAGATGTAGCCTGAGAACTTCTCCTTTGCTTATCTAATTTCTTCATGGCTCAGAAATCTCTCTCACCTGATTTCCCCAGGCTCAACTCAGCTCCCTTCCAAATCCTCTCAGTTCAGAAAAAATGTCCCTGGGGTCAGAATCCTTCACTCTCCTATTTGCCATCTACCATCTACAGGCTGAGAAACAACCCTGTTCCTAGATCACAACACCACCCTTCTCAGACCGTGTTTATGTATTAATAGACATTGAGGGTGTGTCTAGACTACAGAGTTTTTTTGAAAAAAGTGGCCTTTTTCCGAAAAAACTTCACCTGCATCTAGACTGCCATTGTGTTCTTTTGAAATTAAATCGAAAGAACGTGGCATTTTTTTTAAAATCGGTAAACCTACTTTTACCAGAAAGAATGCCTTTTTTTGCAAGAGCTTTTTCGAAAAAAGGCATTCTTGAACGCAAACAGGGCTTTTTCGAGAGAGCATCCAGATTGCTCTCTTTCAGTTTCCTTTTTGAAACTCTTGTAGCTGTCTAGATGATAAAGTGCTCTTTTGAAAAAGCCTCCTTTGAAAGAGGCTCGTAGTCTAGACATACCCTGAGAGGCAGAGGCAGCTGCATAAGACCATAGCTGGAGGAACCCAATTTTCTGATTCTATGAGGCTAATGGAAAACTGTTCCACAGAACCTGTTCCCTCCACTGCCTGTAGCTAATGAGACCACTGCAGCAGCCAGATGTGTATTCCAAGTTGCAACTGATGCTGCAGCTATTGTCAGACCAGAAATCCTTTGGTGGCAGCAGGTGGTACTGCATTCTGCCATATATCAGCCCCATTTCCCTGTGTCTATAATGTGTCTGACAAAGGTGGTATTATTAGTGGTGATTAGCCTTAATTTCCCCTAATGATCTTAATGAGCATGCTGAGTTTGTTCTTGTTGGTGTCAATATCAAATTATATTTATGAACATGTTAGGTAGAATGGGAACTAAATAGTAGTTGAAGATTTCCTGCAGATGATTAGCATTTCATTGATACCTTTGTTTGTATTTCATTTTGCCATGTTATGTCATGAAGATTTACATTACACAATGAAATCAAGAAGTAACACGAACATGTAGCTGAATGTCATCTAAATATAGTGTGTTTGGGGTTTTTTTTGTTTTCCTCAGAAAAGTCACACAGACAGCAAAGTGGCTGCGATTTAAGGAACTGTCAGAATTTATTTTTAACATAAATGAACTATTGAGCTTCTATGGATGTTCATTTGTGGGGAGGAGGGTGTACAGTCCTATGCTAAAAATACTTATAGGGAGGCTGTCATCTTCCCAGATCCTGGTGCACTCAAAAGGATTATTGTGCTAGCTAGATATGACTCCTTTGCTTGCTGCTCACATTTCTTTAGCATATGTTCTGACATATCTTTCTTGCACAGCACATCTTCAAGCATCAAGTAAAGGAGTTATTATATTCTACCATAAGTTCTTGACTTGTACTCTTGTGTCCTGTTTCCTTATCTTGCTGTTTGCTCTGAACACTAAGTGTCAGAATAGATTGTGGAACCCTTGATCAGCCCTTACTCATTCACGTAGTCCTATTGATATCAATATGAGGACATATTAATCAGGTCCTCAATGCATATGACATACATTTATGGGCAAATTTTCAGACAGTTTGCCTTCAACCAAGCTGAATATACTCCCATCATTGTAAACTTGGAGGCAAAGTGAGATATGCTTGGTTTTGATGTATATAATGTAAAAGAAGATGATTAGTTTCTTTTTACCAATTCTCCCAGCCTTTTAATAATATGTAATATAGCTGGTTGAAATTTTTCAACAAAAGAGTTTTCTGTCAGAAATCAAAATATTTTGCAGGAAATGTTGATTTGAAATATTGGATGGAGAACTGTGGAAACAAGTTGTTTCAACTTTCTAATTTTGTCCAGCTAATGTTGAAACAAAATTAGGAAGAGGTGTTGCCTTATACATTAAAAATGAACACACTTGGAGTGAGGAGGAGATGGACATAGGAGACGGAAGTGTTGAGAGTCTCTGGGTTAGGCTAAAAGGGATTAAAAACAAAGGTGATGTCATGCTAGGAGTCTACTACAGGCCACCTACCCAGGTGGAAGAAGTGGATGAGGCTTTTTTCAAACAACTAACAAAATCATCCAAAGCCCAAGATTTGGTGGTGATGGGGAATTCAACTATCCAGATATATGTTGGGAAAATAACACTGCAGGGCACAGACTATCCAATAAGTTCTTGGACTGCATTGGCGACAACTTTTTATTTCAGAAGGCTGAAAAAGCTACCAGGGGGGAAGCTGTTCTAGATTTGATCCTAACAAATAGGGAGGAACTGGTTGAGAATTTGAAAGTGGAAGGCAGCTTGGGTGAAAGTGATCATGAAATCATAGAGTTCACAATTCTAAGGAAGGGTAGAAGGAGAACAGCAAAATAGAGACAATGGATTTCGGGAAGGCGGATTTTGGTAAGCTCAGAGAGCTGATAGGTAAGGTCCCATGGGAATCGAGACTGAGGAAAAACAACTGAGGAGAGTTGGCAGTTTTCAAATGGACATTGTTAAGGGCCCAAAAGCAAGCTATTCCGATGTGTCAGAAAGATAGAAAATACGGCAAAAGACCGCCTTGGCTTAACCACGAGATCTTGCGTGATCTAAAAATAAAAAGAGTCATATAAAAAATGGAAAGTAGGACAAATTACAAAGGATGAATATAGGCAAACAGCACAGGAATGCAGGGGCAAGATTAGAAAGGCAAAGGCACAGAATGAGCTCAAACTAGCTACGGGAATAAAGGAAACAAGAAGACTTTTTATAAATACATTAGAAGCAAGAGGAAGACCAAGGAGAGGTAGGCCCACTGGTCAGTGAGGAGGAGAAACAGTAACAGGAAACTTGGAAATGGCAGAGATGCTCAATGACTTCTTTGTTTGTCTTCACCGAAGTCTGTAGGAATGCCTAACATAGTAAATGCTAGTGAGAAGGGGGTAGTTTTAGAAGGTAAAATAAAAAAGAACAAGTCAAAAATCACCTAGAAAAGTTAGATGCCTGCAAGTCACCAGGGCCTGATGAAATGCATCCTAGAATACTCAAGGAGCTGATAGAGGAGGTATCTGAGCCTCTAGCTATCATCTTTGGAAAATCGTGGGAGACAGGAGAGATTCCAGAAGACTGGAAAAAGGGCAAATATAGTGCCCATTTATAAAAGGAAATAAGAACAACCCAGGAAACTACAGACCAGTTAGTTTAACTTCTGTGCCAGGAAGATAATGGAGCAAGTAATTAAGGAAATCATCTGTAAACACTTGGAATGTGGCAAGGTGATAGGGAACAGCCAGCATGGATTTGTAAAGAACAAATCATGTCAAACCAATCTGATAGCTTTCTTTAATAGGATAACTTGAGTCTTGTGGATAAGGAGAAGCGGTGGATGTGGTATACCTAGACTTTAGTAAGGCGTTTGATGGTCTCGCATGATATTCTTATCAATAAACTAGGTAAATACAACTTAGATGGGGCTACTATAAGGTGGGTGCATAACTGGCTGGATAACCGTACTCAGAGTAGTTATTAATGGTTCACAATCGTGCTGGAAAGGCATAACAAGTGGGGTTCCTGGGGTCTGTTTTGGGACCGGCTCTGTTCAATATCTTCATCAACGATTTAGATATTGGTGTAGAAAGTACCCTTATTAAGTTTGCAGATGATACCAAGCTGGGAGGGTTGCGACTAATCTGGAGGATAGGGTATAATTCAAAATGACCTGGACAAATTGGAGAAATGGTCTGAGGTAAATAGGATGAAGTTTAATAAAGACAAATGCAAAGTGCTCCACTTAGGAAGGAACAATCAGTTTCATACATACAGAATGGGAAGCGACTGTCTAGGAAGGAGTACGGCAGAAAGGGATCTAGGGGTTATAGTGAATATGAGTCAGCAGTGTGATGCTGTTGCAAAGAAAGCAAACATGATTCTGGGATGCATTAACAGGTGTGTTGTGAGCAAGACACAAGAAGTCATTCGTCCACTCTACTCTGCAATGGTTAGGCCTCAGTTGGACTATTGTGTCCAGTTCTGGGCACCGCATTTCAAGAAAGATGTGGAGAAATTGGAGAGGGTCCAGAGAAGAGCAACGAGAATGATTAAAGGTCTAGAGAACATGATCTATGAGGGAAGGCTGAAGGAATTGGGTTTGTTTAGTTTAGAAAAGAGAAGATTGAGGGGACATGATAGCAGTTTTAGATATCTAAAAGTGTGTCATAAGGAGGAGGGAGAAAACGTGTTCATCTTGGCCTCTGAGGATAGAACAAGAAGCAATAGGCTTAAACTGCAGCAAGGGAGGTTTAGGTTGGACATTAGGAAAAAGTTCCTAACTGTCAGGGTAGTCAGACACTGGAATAAATTGCCCAGGGAGGTTGTGGAATCTCCATCTCTGGAGATATTTAAGAGTAGGTTAGATAAATGTCTATCAGGGATGGTCTAGACAGTATTTGGTCCTGCCATGAGGGCAGGGGACTGGACTCGATGACCTCTCGAGGTCCTTCCAGTCCTAGTATTCTATGATTCTATGATTCTGATTCTATCATTTAATTTCATTTTTGCTCATATTATTCAATTATTTTATTATTTACATTCATATTGCACTTTATATTACATTGTACTGTTTCAACATTATTGGAATGAAATGTTTTCACATTTTTAAAATAAATGACATTATTGAAAGAAAACATTTTTGATGTATCGAGTTTTAGACTTGTCAGAATTTCCATTCCATAATTCTTTTTGAAATTTTGATTTTTTTAGTCCAGTTTAGAATGAAAATATATTTCAATTTTTGAATTTCCCATGGGAATTTCTGACTGGCATGGATCTGTAACTGTAAGAGGCAATGGGTGAGGTTCCAGAAAGTCAGTTTTGTCTGGGTATGAACTGAAAAGTTTATTAATTATTGTTCCAATATTGCAGTAGTGCCTATACTAGAGACTCAAGGGTCCCATGGTACTCGGCAGTATATTCTCTCCTGCACATAAAAGAATATTTTTGTTTCAAATTGCTTACAATCTAATTTTAGCTGTTTCTCCAATCCTCCAAACCAGAGAACCCTTTAAAAGAGTAGTATGTGGAGTCTTGAAAGAATTTCCCGCTGGTCAGATTGGCAGAGACCTGGGGTTTTGCCTTCCTCTGCAACATGGGTCATGGGTCATGTGCAGGTTCAAACTAGTGTAAATAGTGGATTCTCTGTAATCAAGTCTTTAAATCATTATTTAAGGACTTTAGTAACTCAGCTAGATGTTAGAAGTGGGTGGGTGAGGTTCTATGGCCTGTAATGTGCAGGAGCTCAGTCCCAATGGGTGTGATGGTCCCCTCTAGCTTATAGCCCTTGAGTCCCAGTGGCTCACCCTTCCTTGCCCAACTGTTTTGCTCTGCAGGTGTAGGAAGTAACCTGAATCATGCTCCACCTTCCTCAAAACTGTAGGAGTTTTTGTTTCTGTTATTTTCATGGCCAGCTCTTATGCCCCACCCCTTTACAGAGCAATCTAACATGAGGAAGAGCTGATAGATCTGAACACCCCCTTTGTTTTATATAGAAAATGAGTGGTTGGTATCTTCTTCTCTCTGCTGCATAGGCAGATAGCCAGAGGACTCCCACTGTCTCTTCTGGATGTGCCTAATGCGCAGTTCTAATAAGACCAGTTTTGAGTGTCCAGAAATGAAATAAGAGCAGCAGATACCATAGTATTTGCAACACATAAGTCAGATCCTGTGCCAGATGGTAGAGATGGAACAAATCTACTAAGGCACTTCAGGGTCTCAGAAGGTTTGGTTCAGGTTCAGTTCTTAAACCTGTTTGAGAAGACAGGGGGATGCTTAATTTTTTTTTGAATAATGTAATACATTTCTATTTTCGAGATTCCTTCATCAGCAGCAGCTTTGCTGTGTTAGCACTGATTTTACTTTTATTGAGGGAACATGTTATCAGCTAGAAAAAGGTTTACTAGAGACTGTGAGATTAACTCTAATGTGCAATTCATTGAACACTCTTAATCTTCTAAATTCCCTGCTATTGATTCACAGAAGAGAAGCTTATGTGTACTGATGGAAATTTATTACTATAGTTCAAATTGATGATAACCCTCATCCCTACATATTGTGGACCGAAACCTTATGGCATCTCTAAAATCTTTGCATCAGTGTAATGTCAGAATAAACACTCCAGTCATATGCCAAGGTAAAAACGTTCTTACTATGAGAATGGCAGCATATGTAGCTTCCAGTTATACAAAAACCATACAGTGTAACTATATTCACTGAGCTATGATTTAACACTGTTTTCAAAGGATGCCAGCAGGTGTTTTGATAAATATTTGCCTATCTCTGCATGTCACACAGTGAAACTAGTAACATTTGCTTCCATTAGCAAAACACAAGGGGGCACTTCAGGATAAGAAACAGGCATAGGTTGGTTCCTAGGGTATCAAGAAGCTCAATTTTAGGAAAAATTTAGCTTTTCTAAATCTTCAGAATTGGGTTGCATGGACAGAGAGGTTATCCTAAGCATCCAGAGTCCCTGGTGCAGAGTTGCATGCCTAGAAATATAAGACTTGTTAAAACACAACAGAAGCCAGTGAAAGGGGAAGGGGGAGAGAGGAGAAAGCAAAAACGAGTACATGATATTGAGTCAGAACCTCTAAAATGTTTTTCTTTTGTTTGAAAACCAAATGTAGATCAATTAACTTACCAGATAAGGCAGCATTTCAATTCACACTTAATTCATTGCACATGAATACAGCCTGCTTGCCCCACAGACATGGGAAGGATTTACCCTGCACTTTGATTTATAATTCCAAGCCCAAGAGATCTTTAGCTATATACAGCACAGGAGTTCTGAGTAAGAAAATGAAGCTAAAGCGCTACAGTGATAGCAATAGATAAAGTCCTTACCTAAATATACTACAGCCTGGCTGTTTTTTGGCATTGGCAGTTGTTTCAATCAAGATTAGTTCCATAGATTTCAGTGGTAAAACAGTGATATTTATTACCTGTATATTATCAATGTGTTTGACTTTGCAACATGCTGAACAGTCTGTCCGTGATACAGCAAGACACTCAAGATGTCCTTTAACAAAAGGACTACTCACATGTTTAAGGCTAAGCACATGTTTTAAGTGTTTCACTAAATCAGATGCACGGTGCTCAGCATCATGTTGAATTGACCCATGAGTGCTCTATAGACATCTACAGTCTTTTCCTGGAGCACTTACAGTCTGGATGACTGCAAAATGAGCCAGGTAAGGAACAGTTCAGTTCAAGTCAATCAAGCCAGACCATTGCTGCTAGAAAAATGAGCTTGCAACTTAATTTCTGCTGAGTAGCAATAGTATTCAGGGCTACATAGTCTATACGAGATTTAATTGTGGTAAAATCACTATGAATGGCACTAAAATGACTTTTTACTAGTCGCAGAACCTTTGCTGCCTGATATTTATTTTTGGATATCGTCAAGGAAATTGATCTAATCTGCTTTCCCCTTTGAAAGGTGCAGTTGTCTGTGCACAGTTTCTCTCAGTATGGGATAAGTTTCTGTCAAATGACTAAGTAAAAGCAAAAGTAAAAGGAACATAGCAGCCAAGAGCTGATGGCAATTATTGTCAATGACAGGACACTTTCTCTGCACTTGGATTATTTTACTTCATTCCTAAAAATAGGATGAATATTAAAAAGGTTCAATTTGGCAGTTTTTGCATCGCTGCCAAAGCATAATGTCCTCTTCAGATTTTCCACCGCCTACTCATGGCTTATTCCCCATCTGACACTTGAGTAATTGTTATAAGCCATTTCCATCTGTGATTTACTTTGTATTTTCTATTGCAGGTGACAGTTAATGTAGCCTGTCTGGTGCCATGGAATAAACAAAAATGTTCTGAAAACACTAAGTACAAACATTTGCAATAATTGGGACAAAATAAGTACTTTCCTTTTTCAAATGTATTTGCAGTGAAAATGTGTCATACAAAGTTAAATTCAGGGATCTGATTACTTAAATATCTTACTCTCAAGAAAAATCTAGAGGGGCATTATAAATCATATTTGTAATTTGAATAGTTACAATTTACAACATTTCCACCCCATAATTAATGAATACAGATCCAGTATTATATATTTAAAATACATATTAAGATTATATATTTGATACAAATCCATCCCTGGTGTAACTCCATTGACATCAAAGAATTACCTCAGGAGCCAACTATTTGATTTAAGGTTTCTATACATGGATAACAAAACATGAAACTAATAAAACAACTGTCACAGAAAGCAGGAGCAGATAAAAAAAGATGGTGTAATCGTCTGACTATATTGCATTAATTTGGGCAATATAATAGGTGAATTGGTGGAGTCTTTGGAAATGAAGAGTGTCACAAGGTGATGTGTCTCAGAGTGGTAGCTGTGTTCATCTGTAACTTTAAAAACAACAAGCAGTCCTGTAGCACCTTAGGCGATGCCTACACTAGAAAAGTATTTCAAAATTACTAAATTCGACTTAATAATTCCTGATTTAACAAATTCGAACTAGCGTGTCCACACTACAGTGGAGCCTTGAAATTAGTAATTAGAGAGAGAGAGAGAGTCCTTTATTATCTTGATACTACCTTAGTGTAGGCAAAAGATTATTATGGACACCACTTTTCTCACAGGGTATGTCAAGGCTGGCTCTGTTAATGTGGATACACTACCTCGGACTTACAGCCCCAGAAAGCATCGGGCAGTAATTAGTTCAAATTACTCTGGGGAGTAATTATTCTGAAATAGTGGCACCGGAGTGTCCACACTACCATTATTTCAAAATAACTATTTCGGAATTAGCGTTACTTCTGATGAAAAGCAGGAGTATAGATTTTGAATTCTGTGGCCCATTATTTCAAAATAACGGGCTTGGTAGTGTGGATGCTTTGCTTATACATTTGACCTGGGTGGGGGGAGGTTAGTTTGAAATAAAGTTCTTGTGCAAACCAGTGCTTAGAGACTAACAAAAATGTTTAGGATCATGAACTTTTGTGAGTAAAACCCACTTAATCATGACAAGGTGACAAGTTCAGCACATTGAGTTAGGATGGGAGTAAGCAACCCTGCTACAATGGAGAGATTGTATGCCCTGGATGAAAACTGGGTATAAGGTCTAACAGGAGATATGGGTTCTTATCCCTCTTTCAAACAGGGCTGTGTTTAAAATAGGCTGACAAACCTATGCAAATGATACAGTTTGAAAAAATTGAAGTTTTAAACAACTGTTGTAATAAATGTTACCTATGCCTCAGTAATTTGGAATACATTTGCAGCACTGAGGTAGTTGGAAATTTGACTTGTTTTCTCATACAGAGGAAATTCTAATGATACCATGACAACTCTCATTGCACAGATTAAATGTGCACCTCATTCATAATTGGATATGTCCCATAAACACTATATTTGACATTGATCCTTGCCACAATAGTTTTCACATTGAAATCAATGGACTTTTCAAATGCTTATGGTTACAGACCTACTTAAATAACTTGGTGAATCAGGGCCTTTAACAGGAATAATTTTGTTGGCCTTCCATATCTGTGCATACCAATGAGAGTTTAGCTAATGTACTTGTTGTTATTGTAGGATGTAACAGGGCATCATCTACTTAGGATCAAAAATGACATTTGCTTCCTTGCATAATATAAACCACACATGCTGCCCCCTCCTAACTCTTAACCCCCTACATATAATTTATAGATATGAACCACCCAGGTTTAGTTTGTCACATGAGGATGGCCTTCAAAGTCACACACTGATGAAAAGCATGAGGAAAAGGCTGATAGCTGTTGTAAGGAGGTATGGCTTCCCTCAGAGACTGAAACAGGAAAATCATGAGTATTCTGATGGGAGGAAACAGGAGGGCTGTGCTCCACATGCCAGAAACAAAGGAGTGTGATGGGAAAGGAATTATAGAAGGCTGGCCCGACAGCTCAGTTGGAGGGGAGCTGCTGAGGGAGATAGTAATTTCTTCCCCAATGCTGGAGTGGGATGCTGCGGAGAACCTGGGTGCCCTGAGGACTGGCCTGAGGTTACAGAGAGCTGCCACTCCCACCATTGAGG
The DNA here is from genome assembly GCA_019425775.1 of Rafetus swinhoei. Taxonomy (NCBI): domain Eukaryota; kingdom Metazoa; phylum Chordata; order Testudines; family Trionychidae; genus Rafetus; species Rafetus swinhoei. The sequence continues at coordinate 314,793,266 of CM033437.1, forward strand.
AGCAGCTACCACTATCCTTGGCAATGTATCCCGGAGAGACCAAAGATGAACCCTGGTTGCAGAAACACTCAAGGGGATAAGTAAGAAAGAGCTCAGAGAAGCCAAACTACTATTTGGCTGTGGTGCTGCCTGAAACACTGTGAGGCTTTTGTTGTGCTTCATTTGCATAATCTATTTGAGCCATTTTTGTGCAAGGGGTTTTTGCACCAGGGGCTGGTCCCGGAGGTGCTGTTGCTGTGGCCAGGCGACCCAGGGTTGGCCCAGAGGTGCCGCTACCAAGGCCAGGTGGCCAGAGGCCTTGGAGGCAGCGCGACTGTGTCCAGTGGGGCCTGGGGCGGAGGCGCTGTGGCAGCGGCACCTCCAGCCTCCGGGGCTAGCCCCAGACCACGTGGCCATGGAAGGGGCCCCTATGGGGCCGGCCCTGGGGCTGCAGCATGGGGGGAGGAGGGGCAGGGCTGATCTCCTTCCCCCCTGGTGGGGCCTGTAATTAGGAGGCGGGGCCTATAATTGCCTTGCAGGCTGGATCAAAGCCCAAGGCGGGCTGGTCTGGCCTGCTGAGAGGTTTTTGCCCACCCCTGAGTTAGGGCCTTAGACTGGGATGTGGTGGAGTTGCGTGAGCCTGTGTGCCCTGCTGCATAACCCCTGGAGTGGCAATACTCCCCCTTCCTAAGCCAAGAGGCTGCATTTGTCTGTCTCCCACCAGAGCCTGGATGACAGACTGTGTTTGTTGTTCACCCTTTGCCTGAGTCACATAGACTGTGTTTGGTGGTGGCCCCTTGACTGAGCCGCAAGACTGGCCTGGTGCTATAATTCTGTCTGACAGTTTGCTGCCTTCCCTCTTTGAAGGGTCGACATCTAAACTGCTACAGCTTTGCCAGACTGCAGGCCAAAGCCCGGATTGGTTGCTCCTCTTTCCTTCTTGAGTGATGGGATTATAACTTGCTACAGATCTCTCTGTCTTCCTCTAACTAAAACCTGATAGCACCCCAGTTTGATGAATAACTCAATGCCTGCCAAATGGGACATACAATAACTGATAAATCTGCACAAACTCCTTCATATAATTCATTTCCAGAATGTTATGTGCTCTATTGGTGTTGGTTAGATGTCCTCTAAGCAAGATAAAATTGTGCAGGGCATACCAGCTCACCATTCCCTCTATGATCTATTATCTCCTGAGGGACTGAAGTCCTCCATGGCACATCTTAAATACCTCTTGTCAACATCCAGAAAGAAAATCATGGAAAAAGAGTCACTAACTGGATTACAGTGAAACTCCTTCTCAGAACTGCAATTTAAAAAATGTGGCAAGGAAAAAGCATTCTGGAACTAATCCATTTAAAAGCAGTTTTAAGTGCAACTGTAACTTTTGATTGTTTAGCCTCAAAATGACTCCAGGATTAACATATATTGTGAAAATTGTAAATACTTGTGCCCCTTTATGCCTTTCTTTTTCCTTTATATAGTACATTTCATTTTTGCTGTAATTCTTGAACATATTTTAATTTTAAATAATATCTTATGAGTTTTCAGAAGGTTTAGTGAAAGATTTTTGGTATCTTTGGGTTTTGGACTCTCAAACCACTGCAACATTATTTTTCTTTACTTGACTATGTTTCAAGACACTATTTAAAATGATTAGTAGAAAGTCATATACCTCTGAGATATCCTCTGCAAGTAACTGCTCAATCAAAAGAATGGTAAAATGATGACGCTCTAGTCCAGAGGCTATGCAGCCTACAGTAAAAGACCTATCACACACTGTTAAACATCCCCAGTTTCAAGCACTGTATTCTTACTCAGCACTAGCAAGAGACTGAGGGCTTGAAGGGCTAGCTGAAAAATTGCAACAACAATGTACAGAACCTGTCCATTGCTGCAGTTTTTCAAATTAAAAATTCTACTCAGAACCTCTTTCATTTATAAAATGTTATATGAAAAATGGCAGTTGCATCCCCACAGTGCATCCTGAGGTAAAAAGTATTATTTCCATAGCACAGAAAAGGAGGATGAAGGAGAGAGGTTAGATGATTTGCCCAGGGCAATAGGAGGAGTCTGTCCAAACAAGGATTAGAAGGTATGAATTTCTGCCCAATGTGCTGTGCGCAGGCCATTAGAAAATGCTCCCTCCCCTCTCTCTCTCTTAAAGCCTTAAACCAGAACACTTCAAGCTATTACAACACATTTTGATCATATCACACCTTTAAGCATTGGACAGGGGGAAGGGATTTGTCTGGCTAGCTGAATGAAGGAAACAGTACTTTATGGCCAGGGAGGGGAGAGAGAGAGAGAGAGAGAGTCAAATGGCTGCAAAAGGATTTAATAGAGGCAACTCATGTGGTGAAGCCCCCTTTCATATGGCAGTTAAGCTAATTGCTGGGGGGTGCCTTGTTGAGGATGTAGAGTGCAGGTACTCCACAGGGAAGCTATGCAGTGACCAGATAAATGGCTTGGTAAAGGATTTAAAAAGGAGATGTTGGTAAAAGGAACAAAATTGGGTTGGGAGTTGGGGAATCCTATAGCATACCTTAAACTTCCTGGGGGGTAGATGGTAAGGTACCAGAAAAGGGGTTTTCTTGGGGACCTGCATGGAAAAGGCTGGTGGAAGATCCCCTGGAAGTTAGTGAATGAACATGGGATTACCGCACTATACACTTTTATATGCTGGGTTGTCCCAGACAGATAATAATAAAATTGCAGCCTAATTTGAACCATATGTAATGTCTCCTGTTCTGCTTTTGGTAGCTCCAGACAATCTATCTTAACTCATCCTTAATTAGCTTAAGCAAAACTAAAATAGGAGCAAAAGAACATCCCAAGGTCCATCTATTTCAGTATTCTCTTTCTGTTAGTGACAGGAAGGTGCTATACCCCCCATAAGTGACAATTATAGAATAACATGGACATTTTCTCCTAAACTCATCAGTCAGAAGTTGGTTTATGCCATGAAGCATGAGAGTTTATATCTGTAATTTTTCAGTCCTGTCTAATGTAGCTGAAGTGACCTCCTCAGTGAATGAGGAGTAATGAGCTTTCTCTGTTTCTGTCAGAGGATGATTCCTAACTTAGGGAACTTGTTCTCCCATTTGTCATTGGTTCCCGCCCGGTCTCAACTGGAGAACCCTGGCGTATATATTCCTTGTGGTGTAAAAGCATATAAAGTAGAACCCTGATTTTTGCAAATCCTACTGTGACCGAGTGTACTTGGCTGAAACAGACAAGGAGGGGTTAACCCATGACGTGGGGCAGAGGAAGCCACACTGCCTCATCCCTGCTGTGCATGATACAATTGGAATGTCAGTATAAAGGAAACAACCCAATTCAGTACGGTGGAGCTCTGAAGAGAGAGGTGGCACACTGCAGGCTCCTGCATGGGAGTTGCTGGAGCCAAGATGGCAGAGACCAAGCCTACTAAGACCTATGCAGATACTCAACTATTTGCGGATGATGGCCCAACCCCCTCTCACCATCAAAATGCACAGCCCCACTAAGGAGGACAACCATATTGACTCTAGCTACAAGGCTGTACAGCTCTGTGATTAAGGGCAAGCATACTGGCTCTGGCCACTAGGCTGCAGAGGCCTTCTAAGGAGAATAGCCATATTGATGCTGGCCACTAGATCGCCTTGCCTTGCTAAGGGGGGAGGGCAGCTATATGGACTCTGGCCATTAGATTGTACAACCCTGCAAGATTCCAAACCCCTGCCCTGAGTTGCCCCATTCCCACCCCAAATCTCCGCCCTGAGCCCCTGCCCCAATCCATCCCACAACAGGTACTGTCATATCACAGTCCCCCTTCCAACTCTCTGCCCTGAGCTCCCCCTCCAAATGGGAAGTAGCACTATGACAGTAACTGTAAAATAGTTGAGTTACTTTCACCTCTGGGCAGGATTTACCCTTTAGTCTTTAATTAAACAAGCAGTGCATGTAAGGTACAGTAAACATTAACAATACCCTCAGTGTAAGGAATGGCTAGTAAATGATGTCTTTCAAAATGATTAAACACTTTAGCAGCAATTAGGAGCTCACAGGTCACCAGTGCAATAAATTAATTGTTGAAAAAAAAAAAAAAGCTCGGTGAGAACAAATACTGACAGCATGAAACAAAGAAATTAGAGTTCATGGAAGTTTCCACTGTTTTATGGTATTTTGACTCTGTGCAACAATACTGAGGCTAAACAAAAGATTTGCAGGTTCAGAACAGTTAATAGACGTGCATAGGAAAGTGCTCTATGGCAATGGTGGTAATAAGACATAAGCCCAATTAAAATATTTAATACCGATCAGAGCACCATTGTTGGAACAACAACTGCAAATAAATTGAGCTCTGGAGTTCAGTGAGTTCTGCATTTGAAAGGGTTCTATCTTATATAATGATTTTGCCCATGAGAAAAGCTGCTGTGCCTGGAGCATCAAAAGTATTTGTGGATCATCCACTGAACAAGAAAAGAAAAGAAAAGAAAAAAAAAAGAAAAGAAAAGGTATACACAGACTGCCCTGTTCCCCTGCTATATCTTTTAAAGTGATTGCTGTCATGAAGGACTGGGGAGGACACTTTAAGGAGACTATCTCAAAACTGAGAGTCATAAGGGTTAAACAAGGTGCAATATTTTAATAGCAATGGAATGACATAAATAATTCTGATTATTTACTGGATTTTAGGCTAATCCCTCCATCAGTCCTAAATAAAATAAAAAGACATATCTCAGTAGATACAAGCAGACACAGTGAATCACTGCTCAATCTCATTTTGTCTGCTTTGTTTTTATACTTAGAAGGTGGAATACTGACCCAACTGAAGCCAACAGCAAAATTTCTACTGACTTCAGTTGGGTCAAGATTTCCCCTTGCCTGCTTAATTTAGATTACAGCTCTTCTACCCAGATCGAGAATTAGCTTGCAACTCTTGACTCAGTCTTGTGTGATTAGCAGGACATAATGTTCATCACCCCAGGAACAGCTCTGTGCTGCATTGTGTCCTGAGGGTGTGTCTAGACTACAGGGTTTTTCCAAAAAAAGTGGCCTTTTTTCGAAAAAAACTTCCTCAGCGTCTAGACTGCCGCCATATTCTTTCGAAATTAAATCGAAAGAACGCAGCGGTTTTTTCTACCATGGTAAACCTCATTTTACAAGGAAGAATGCCTTTTTTTGAAAGTGCTCTTTCGAAAAAAGGTGTTCTTGAATGCAAACAGAGCTTTTTTGAAAGAGAGCATCCAGACTGCCTGGGTGATCTCTTTCGAAAAAGCGTTTCGCTTTTTCAAAAGAAGTGATTGCAGTCTAGATGCTCTCTTTCGAAAGAGGCTTTTAGTCTAGACATACCCTGAGTTACAATTTCTTCTCTGTTTCCTTCTTTCACTGGAGGTTTAAAAATTTGGTGATGCATTATATCATTTGTAAATTAGTTACCTCCTCACATTGCATTGTCTCAACTATACTTTTTAGTGAGTTTGTGGGGAAATGCTAGGGTGGAGCTATAATTCTATCTATTTTCTACCCCTGCCCAACCATGGGGGAAATGGGAGTTCTTATGAGCCAGATGATCATCTTCCTCTTTTGAAAGATCCGTGTATACACATAACAAAAATGTGTAGCAACCTTGCTGCTTGGTTGCTAACAGGTGGAGTTAGGTCTGTTTCCATGGCAACTGACCATAAGGGGTTAGTTCTGGGTAAAAAACAGGTTTAGGCCATATTTTGATTAAAAATGAATATATCATTATCCAATTTTACATAATTACTTTTTCATTAAAAGTGAAAATCTTGCAAATGTGTCTCATTTGTGTAACCATTGTCATGTCAGTCTCTAACAGCTTAACATTCTTCATATGCAAAAATATTTTGGTTCTACAGGCATTGGCATCATTTTTCAACTTAAAATAATGTTTAGATAGTTGTATACAGCAAGGGACTGTGACGTAAAATTTACATCTTTTTCCCATGTTAACGTTAGATTTGACTGTGGTGCAATTGGCTTTCCTGAATGAATAACAAAATCTAATTCTAAAGGTCCCAAAATGCATCCATGAACAGAACAAGTGTGGTGTGTGGTATGTGATGTGGAGGCTCCTGACTAAATCAATAGATCTGGAATCATGGAATACTCTTTTAAGAACTGCAGAAGTCCGGAAAGTGTGGTGCCATTATGCAATATAATATATTATAACAAAAATTATAGAATTTTTTTTCTAGAAAACTAGAAAAACAAGTAGAGCGCCTCAGCTGTAGTGAAAAAAATAGCCAATAATCACCCAAATTAATATGGGTAATTGGATCATCATCTACCTGAATGTGTGAAAAAGTCTGTATGTTTTGTAATAAACTAGCCAAGAATGTGGAAAGGACCAAGTCCTGAGAGCCACAGTGTCAAGCAGTAGATCTCAGGTCAGACAGGAGTGCCTGGAAAAAGAACAGAAGGGACAATGGAAAGAAAGATATTGGCTGTTACCAAGGGAACTGGTATCAACAGAGGCACATTCTTAAAGATCTTGTTATAGATCCTACACAAGAGGAATGGAAAAGTACAATGGTCATTAAGGTGAAGATGCAGATGATAACATATACTCTGGTAGGAAAAGAAATACAGTATTGTCAACAGGATACACAAAAGAGACTATGCCACCCTCCAGAATTAAAAGATACATATAACCCTTTCCCCCACTGATTATACATATATATATATATATATATATATATGCCATCAGTGGAGGTTTGCAGAAACCTGACAAGCACATCATGTTATCACTAGCAAAGAGGAGTTGATTAAAATACTCAGCTGAATAGGTCATATTCTATAGTCAGTTGGAGAAAATAGTCATGTCGTTCACAACATCCTCTGGCAAAGAGTTCCACTTGTTGACTATGCTTTGTGTAAAAAACCACTTCCTTTTGTTTGTTTTAAACCTGCTGCCTATTAATTTCATTTGGTGACATCTCATTCGTGTGTTATGAGAAGGAGTAAATAGCACTGCCTTATCTACTTTCTCTACACCAGTTATGATTTTATAGACCTCAATCATGTCCCTTCTTAGTCATTTGTTTTACAAGTGGAAAAGTCCCAGTTTTATTAATCTCAGCTCAGACAGAAGCCATTCTGTACCTCTAATAATTTTTACCCTTTTCTGAATGTTTTACAATACCAAATATAAATTTTTGAGATCAGGCAATAACATCTACAGATGATATTGAAGATGCGGTTGTACCATGCATTCATATAGAGGCAATATGATATTTTCTGTTATTATCTATCTCTTTCTTAATGATTCTCAACATACTATTTGCTTTTTTTGACTGCTGCTGCACATTGATTGGATGTTTTCAGAGAACTGTCAGAGTCACTCCAAGATCTCTCTCTTCAGTGGTAACAGCTAATTTCAACCCCATCATTTTATATATACAGTTTATTACTGTTTAATTTATTGATTTGTTCCAAAACATCCTCTAATGTCACCTCAGTCTGAGACAGTTCCTCAGATTTTTCACGTAAGATAGAATGGCTCAGTTTGAAGAATCTCCCTCACATTCTCAGACATGAAACTAACATAAAGAATTAATTTAGTTTCTCAACAATGGCCTCATTGTCTTTGAGTATTCCTTTAGCATCTTGATAGTTCAGCAGCCCCACTGGTTGTTTAGCAGGCTTCCTGCTTCTGATGTGCTTAAAATTTTTTTTTACTATTATGTTTTGAGTATTTGGCTAGCTGTTCTTCAAATTCTTTTTTGATCTTCCTAATGATATTTTTACACTTTATTTGCCAGGGCTTATGCTCCTTTCTATTTTCCTCATCAGGATTTAACTTAAAATCATGATGTTTTGCCTCTCGTTGCTTCTTTAATTTGTTGTTTAGCTTTTTGTGGTTTCTTTTTATATATTTTTTAATTTGGAGTATACACTTACTTTGCACCTTTACTATGTTGTCTTTAAAAAGTTTTCGTGCAGCTTACAGATTTTGGCACTGTACCTTTTAATTTCTGTTTAACTAACCTCTTCATTTTTGAGTATTTTCCCTTTCTGAAATTAAATGCTACAATGTTGGGCTGCAGTAGAGGTTTTCCTGCCACAATGATGTTAAATTTAAGTATATTATGTTCACTATTAACAAGCAGTCCAGCTATATTTACTTCTTGGACCAGATCCCGTGCTCCACTTAGGACCTAATCAAGAATTGCCTCTCCTACTGTGGATTCCAGGACCAACTGCTCCAAGAAGCAGTCATTTAGGATTTCAAGAAACTTTATCTCTGCATCCTGTCCTGGGGAGACAAGTACCCAGTCAATATGGGGATAGTTGAAATCTCTCATTATTATTGAGTTTTTTATTTCAGTAGACTCTCTAATCTCTCTTAGCATTTCACAGTCACTATCACCATTCTGTTCAGGTGGCTGGTAATATATCTGTACTGCTATATTCTTATTAATAGAGGATGGAGTTAATATCCACACAGATTCTACAGCACAGTTTGGTTTATTTAAGATTTTTACCACATTTGATTTTATGCTTTTCCCCCTGCATATAATGCCACTCCTCCCTCAGAAAAACCTGTTCTGTTTATCTCATATATTTTGTACCTTGGTATTATGGTATCCCCTTGATTATCTTCATTCCATCAAATTTCTGTGATGCCTATTATATCAATATCCGTATTTAATATGAGGAACTCTAGTTCACCCATCTTATTATTTAGATTTCTAGCATTGATGTATAAGCACTTTAAACTCTTGTCACTTTTTAGCTGTCAACAAAACTGTGTAGTAGTCAAAGCCTTATGCTCATGAATCACTGCACATTATAAAAATCACCTTGCCCCCAAGTATTTTCCTGTCTATTATTAAATCAGTCATTTGTCGTCTACTTGAATTTGCAGGTGAAATGATAATGGTCTCAGCTCAACCCCTCGTGACCTACAGTTAGCACTACCTAGTCACTGTCTACACCATATTGTTATTTAACATCACTGATTGAGAGGGTTATTTTAAAACTCAGAAACCTGGGATTGGTTTCTCTGGAACCCCTTGTTAGAAACTATTAGTTTCTTTCAGGTCATTACTTCTTTTTTCAGGTCATAGTTTGTGTGAAAACAATTGATTTAACAATACATAGCAGCACCAAACTTTAAACAGATTACAAAGTCCATGCTTCATAAATCACATCAGTCACACATTCTTAATTTTTCCTGTAAGCTTAACTGTTCTAATTTTTTTTTCTAACAACAATTGATGTTCCTCTAATCACTTTTATAATTACTTCATTTTTATAGATTATCTGTAAAAAGTTTTTAAAATGTAAATTCCATATTTCTAAAGTCTTCTCTCCTAATATGCACTCTGAATAAAATATGCCAGCAACATTTTCATATTGTGAAACCATGCTATTATGGGGACACACCACCACTTACTGCAGTTTAACTTATGTCACTCAGGGGTGTACATAAGCCGTCCCTACGTGATGAAAATTATACAGACCTAAGTGCTGGTGTGGGTGGCACTAGGTTGATGGGAGAGCTTTTCCCACTGGCATAACAACTGCTTCTTGTGGGGGCTGGAGTAATTAAGAGGACAGGAGAGCTCCTTCACTTCAGTTTTGGGGGTCTGCACTAACAATGCTACTATGGCACAGCTGTGCTGCTGTGAGCTCTCTAGTGTAGACAAAGCCCCCAAATCCACAAAAAGCTGAGCTAAGTAAAAACTCAACTGTGAAAAATTATTGTTGTAAACCCTACTTACTAGAAGCTGGTGGTGCTGAGGGGACAATTCACACCCATCTGGTCATTTGCAAGCTGGTGCCCATTAGGAATTCTTAAAGACTAATGGACTCAGAGAATTATAAAACCAGTCTAGTGCTATAATTTACTTATTCCTTGAGTATCTAAATCATTTGGTGGCTCTTTCCATCTAGCCACTTTACTATGCTTACAACTGTAGTTTTGTTTTGATAATAAAAGTTTGTTTCCTTTTTCTAATTAACTGGATTTGGTTGATTGTTGTGTCCTTTGACTCAGTGCCTAGTTACAAGGGCAGAGTCCATTGTTGTCTTTGAATCCCCTCTGCTTTTCCCAACTCCAAGTAAAACGGAGGTTGGGGCAGGGGAGAGTTTTATCTTAGGGAAGAGGTTTCCCAAGTGATGTCTTTCCTGGTTTCCTTGGAATTACTTGGGTGATGGCAACGGATTTTGGGGGGAAGTTTTAGTATTAAAGCCTGTAGAGACAAGGTTTTGGAGAGCTCTTGCAAGCTCCCACTTCTGCATTTGTCATGCCAGAGTGGGGAACAGCCATGACAAGGACCCACCCCGTGTCCTGTTTCCAGATGGCACTGGCTGCGCATTGTGAGCTGTGGTGGCTGGTGAGTATGGGCAGGTGGTAGGCGGTGTCCAGTTATGTGTCACCTCTGCTGCTCACTCATGATTCTTTGTATGCTTCTCCTCTCATTGTTCCTCTATGCTTTACCCTGCCCGGTTCTGCTGCTCGTCCACATCCTTTCTGGTGGGGGATGATCCACTCCTAGCCCTGTGCAGAAAACCAGTGCCTGGTTGAAGCACTCGGTGCACCCATAGTCTGGCTCTTCTTCTGTCTGGGCCAGTGACCCATGGAAAGCAAAGACCCAAAGACCCACTAGCCAGAAGGAGTATAGAGCTCTGCATGTGCCAAAGCCCTATACAACACTGGCATGGGGAAGCCTCTCTGCCCCTCAGCTAAACTCTGGAATGGAGGAGGGGATATTCAGACTGTTCATGCTCAGAGCCTGCAGGATCCACAGAATCCTCTGGGGCAGGGGTTTAGCTCTGTATTACCGTGATTTCTGCCCCCCGGGAGCAAGGAGCTGCTCTGTCTCCTAGGCATCCTCCCCTGCTGAACCATCTCTCTGTCACTGTACATTGAGGCCCTCTAGTCAGGTTCCCTAGGCCCTGATGCACAAGGCATTCTTAACACCTTCCTGCCTGTGCTGTAGCCTGTGGTGGCTGGGTTATGTTGGTGGCCAGCAGCAGCCTGGAGGCATTAGCTACTTTCAACAAGAAGGGACAAGGGAGGAGAGAGAAAAGAAAGGAGCTCTGCAAAGACATGGGCCAGGTCATCCCTTCCCCTTCCCTCCTTCTCCTCTCCTTTGCAGCTGGAAGCAATTATCTTCCCTTCCCTCCCACACAGGCTGCTGGCCACATTCTGGTGTGAACCAAGAATTCAGGGAACTGGGAGCTGGTGATCCTGTGTGGCTTCCTCTACCCTCCCACATGTTGCCTCAGGAAGATGCAGTGCTAAGTACCAGGAGAGGAAGGTCCTGGGGGCCCAGCCAGGCATGGAAGGCAGAGAGGATAGGGCAGAGAGGGTCAGGTTAGTTGATCAGTTGGTCAGCCCCCAGCATGAGAGGGGTGTATGGGACTCTCTCTCTTTCTCTCTCTCTTTGTAATGTTTCCCTGTGTATGTGTGCCATTATGTGTGTTTGTGTGTCACTTCTCCCAATGTGAACCCTAAAGCCTTGAAGATACGAAAGTCAATAAAAAGAATCGAAATACACAATATTTCTTTTTAACAAGGGTACAGTCAATTTGTTATTTTGGATATTTGTACTGCATAGTTCTGATTGATTGCCATTGAACTCATTTGAATATGAATAATCTTAGTAGCTGTCCCATATTCAGCACAGGGGAATAAGGTCACCCTACTATGAGTTTTTTTTACTTGTGTCTATCTCCATGTTGATAAGAATGATGACTACAAAGCCGACAAAGACAGTAATACACTGGATACAGGGCTGGTCATATTCATATTTATTTTATTAAATCTATACCATTCTATTCCAATCCTTAAAAGTCAACAGGTAAGCAAAAGAAATTTTCACTACAGAGACTAATACGTGAAAACAGAGTCTCTCTGTGATGATAGGTATTTAATTTTCAAGATACCCTCTCCATTCTGCTTCACTATGTTTCTGATCCAAAGCCCATTGAAATCAATGGGACTCTTGATTTCCATGGGCTTTAGTTCAGGCTATAGGGGTCCAATCCTGTAAGTGGCTAAAGTGATCCTTTAAAGCGTTGCACACTCTTAATTCTTGCTGAAATCAATAGGAATTGAGACTACTCAGCACCTTGCAAGACCAGTCTCTGGCGGGAGGGGGGAACTCTTTCCCCATACAAGAGCAATTATATTTTTCACCACCAGGAGTAGGGGATGTTATAAAGCAGTGGTCTCCACATTTTTTGAGCACCAGATCACTTTTTGAATATAAGTGCAATCCAAGATCTACCTCAAATATAAATACCCTTGTGCCACCTACTTCCTGCCCCTTCTTCAAGGCCCCGCCCCTGCTCACTCTCTTGCGCATCATCACTCACTTTCATCAGGCTGGAGCAGAGGGTTGGGGGTGTAGGCTCTGGTCTTGGATTAAGGGATCTGGAGTGTGAGAAGGGCTCTGAGCTGCTGTTGGGGCAGGCAGTTGGGATTTAGGAGGGGTTCTAGGTGCAGGCTCTGGGAGGGTGTTTGGATGCAGGAGTGCTCGGGGCTAGGGCAGGGGCTTGTAGTGCAGGATGGGGTTCATGACTAGGGTAGGAGTTTGGGATGTGGGCTCCAGTTGGTGGCTTCTGGTTGGTGGTGCAGTGTGGCTAAGGCAGGCTCACCCCTGCTCTGGTCCTGTACCATTCCCTAAAGCAGCCAGCAAACTCCATCCCACGTCCTGTTGTGTCCCTTCTCTGCTCTGTGGAGAAAGGATACAGAGTGAGAGAGGGGGCACCTTGACATCACTGCTCCTCTCCCTCCCCTGCCCTGAACAGAAAGCAGGAGGCTCCTAGGGGGAGGGGCAGCTCCAAGGCAAAGAGCAGGAGATGAGCAGCAGTGGTGGGAGGGGGCAGCTGAAATCCCGGCACTTGATAACCTCTTAGCCAAACTAGTTAAGATCACTTGTCAGAGGCTCCAAGATCTACCAGTAGATCTTGATCTACTGGTTGGTGACCACTGCTATAAAGTCTTTATAGAAGTTTATCATGGGGATGAATGCACAATATCCCCAAAGAAAAATCAAAGATGTGAGTAGAAAGTTGAATCCTGTAATCATGACCTCCCCAATGATTTAAGGATTTTGCCCATGAGTAAATGCCTAGGTACTTTTTTATATAAACAAAACATAAATATCTCAAATTTTTATTAAAGAAACAAAAAATGCAGTAATTACCAGGGAAAATGTGGTGGGATTAATTTTGTTCACAATTATGTATGTAGGGATGAATGTCTAAAATTCAGACAATTTTTCACCTTGATTGCTTTTGCCACCCAGTTTAATTCGTTTATATGCCCAGGAACTAATCCTGCAAGCACTATACCCACAGAACACCCATTAGGATCTCGTTTCTCAGTATCACTCTTTAGATTATGCATCAGAGCTCCTGTCATGCTAATATTACAAAAAAATGTGAAATGGCTTTAAGCAAATGTAAAATTGCTGTTAGCTGTGGCTTTAATCATTTTAGCTATCTTTAGCTTCTGAAACACCTTGATTGGGACTTGGCTACTTAAGGAAGGAGAGACAGCAAGCAGATGGCTTTTCATCTATTGTTAAATTTAAAGGGCTTACTGGTGCTAATAATTGTGAAATTGAGTACTGTGATATTATGCATTATTTCAAGGAATAATGTAGGACTGACAATTTCTTGGCAGACATTTCACAGGAGTGCCATAAATCTAGAAATAACATAAAAGCAAAGCTGATTTTTTCTTAAGTATAGACTAGGGAAATCACACTGGTATACATTTACAAGCCTGTATTTTTAAAAAAGCACCTTACTTAAAAATTATCAACTCAAGGAGCTATTTTAGAATAGACTAGCAATATTACTATCATTATTTGTTCTACCATATTACCTCTTTCATCCCCCTGGCACAACAGGCAGAAGACTTGATTGGTAATATAGGGTGATGGATGGTCTCAGAAGGCAAGGAGAGGAGAGGAGATCAGGGAACTGCATCAGTGCCCCTCCTTTCCTCTAGTTCTCTGCCTCCTCTCAGCCCACGAAGAGGAGATAAACATGTTCTCTTGTCCTAAATAGAGCCTACAGTCTAAGTATAAGACAAGAGGTGGATACAGACAAAGAAAAGGGCGAGTCTGAGGAAACAATGAGATAGTATTGGTCAGCACAATAGGCAGCAGTCTCAGAACACCAGGATCAAGTTTCTGTAGCCATCATGGAAAAGGAGAGTCTTGGAAACAACATAGGACACATTTCTCCTGTACATATGGAAAGAGATGGGTTAGAAAAAAGAGCTATTTCTTATTTAGAAATTTAGGTGAATTTTAATAAAAATAAACCAATGCAATGACTTTTAATAGAGCTATGCCAATTCATACGAGCATTGAATCATCTTTAGTATTATTTCATTAATTTCAATAAAATTGTAGTAATCAGGAATACAGAGTTTTATTTTCACAAATGCAGTGGGCATTTAAAGAACTGAAAACAGCTTTATTTTATGTGCAGCATTTTAGCCAAGGATCATACCTCATTTTTTCCCCCTAGAAAACAAAGCCATAGTAAAATAGTGTGATCCAGTACTAGCAACAGCACAGAAAAGACTGCAAGCTCAGCTGGAAGCAGTTAACCACTTTATGTTTGAGTATTACAAGCACCTGGATGGTAATTACTAGGCTATTGATATAATTGGCAGCCATTGGGAGGATATAACTGGAAAGAACAGGAAGGGTGGGAGTGAGGAGAGAAGAGATGGATGAAAGAATATTTGGACTGTTGCATTAGGGCTCAGTAGATTGCTGGCTAGAGAGCACGCAGTAGAAGAGATAAGACTAGAACCAGTTAGACAATGAGAAATAGAAAGACTGGATGTAAATAAAGAAAAGAAATGGAGAACCAGAAGAAGGACCAGCACATCGGGCAGGAATGGGAAATGGGGGAAAATTACATACTAGTAAAATCCTAAAATAAGCACCTAAAGAATGCAGAGATGATCAAAGAGTACTGGACATGCAATAAGAACAGAGTAACTACTGCTGGAAATTTGTTAGAACACAAAAACTAAGAACAATCAAGGAAGCCCCCTAAGAAAAAAGCTTGCCAAAACAAAAATAAGCTGTAAGTTACTTAAATTCATCACAGAAAAAGAGGGATTGTATATAGTATTACTTGGAATAAGTGATAATTAATTGTTGAGAGGCTAATTAGCAGCAGAAGAGGCAGTAGTAAGCCCATGACTGCTTGGCAGATCACATTTAAGGGAAGACTACAACCACTAGATAGAGTATCATGTTCTTGACTAAGCCTATGTTCATGGTCTACTTCAGTCAATTTCATAGTCACAGAATTTCAGAAATACCATGATTTCAGCTATTTAAATCTGAAATTTCATGGTGGTGTAATTGTAGGGTTTCTGACGCAAAAAGATATTGTGGGGAGGTCACAAGGTTATTATGTGGGTGGAAGGAGGACAGGGCAGCTCTTCTGTCCTAACTTTTGCACTGCTGTGGCTGCTGCCTGGGAGCCTAGCTGTAAAAGTAGAGCCAGCTCCTATGCAGAAGTGAGGATGGCATGGTACAGTATTGCCATTCTTACATCAGTTGCTATTGTCTGCAGCTGCCCGTCTCCAAAGGCACAAAAATAAGTCTAGGCTTTTCAGAGAAATAATGTTAATTTCTTCCTTTTTAAGAGACATTTGCACATCATAGAGTATTAATTTTAACTAGCTTGAGGGTGAATACACACTTAGTTTCAAACACATCACTAAGTTTGTAGTAAAAAAAAATTACTAACAAAATATACATGGGATTAAGTGAGTAAAATGAAAGTAAAGAATTACAAGTTAAAACAATTTTCTAGTTGCTTAGACTTAACATAACAATGTCTTTGTTCAGTGTTGATTTCTTGCCAATCTTTCTTCTTTCCAGTCCAGACTTTCTCCCACTCGTGACCTTCCATAGACTCACAAGGGGCTGATTTCTCTTGTTTTCCACACTGAAATATCTGCTAGGTGAATAGATCTCACCTGTATTCAGTCTCCAAAGTTTTCAGTCTGCCTTTGGTTGAAGTATACCTCTCTTTCAGCTTCAGATGCTCCATTTTCCAGTGTCTGTTTTGATGGATGCTAAAAGATGGCTTTGGTTTTGTTTCTGTCTTCAAATTCTGTGACCTTGTTTCAAGAGACAAGGAGACTTCATGCTTCCTCCCTCCCCTTTCTGTGGGCTTCCTATCCCCTGTATGTAAATGAGGCTTCCAATGTTATGATTCCAGTGCGTTTAATATCGAAGACTCGTAGCAGACAAAGTTGGAGCTATCTGTCCAAGAGAGGCCTGTTTCTCCCCTTGTATAGACACAAACTGTAAATATCAATGAATAGCCATACTTCCTTGTGATGTTAATATGCATATTTTTATTATATTAATCACCAGTTTGTCAAACTTTCAAAAAACACCTCATAATTTTTATAATACAGTAATAATGACTACAACCATTTGATTTAATTGAGATTCGGCACCCCTCCCCCCAGATTTGCAATGTGTTTTTTGAAAAGTAAAACCCAGATCAAGCTTCTCTCTCCTGGTGTGGGTATAGATGCCATGCTGTCTCCTTCGCCACTCTTTAGAGTGACAGCTTTGTTTGCCTAATATTTAATTAACCTTCATTATCTCTACATGATAATAGGACTGCTCAGAGAAACAAATACCTCTTGTATTGGGCAGGCCAGTTAACTAACTTCTCTTGACATACTTGCTTTAAACATATTTTAAGTCATCATCTTGCTAGCATATATCCATAACTCTTAATATATAGCACATGCATTCACCTTGTAAGAATATTAATGTTCAATGAGTTATTAGTTTCTCAACATATTACATGGCACCTTTTTAGATAATAACTATAGTGAGTTGGGATGCACTTCAGTGGTCAAGTCAACTGAAACTTAATACCTGATACCAGTGAGCCTCTTTCCCATTGGCACTGAGATTCGCTTAGGATCACAGATAAGAAATACAGCAGAGATATATAAACAAACTAGGAAAAATGAATGGAATAAAGAGTAAGAGCCAATAATACAAAGCCTTGCATTTGCAAGGCATGGAATAATAAACTCCAAAGAAGACGGGGGAATTCTGATCCTTATGTTTAAAAGGCATACAGATTTATGTAAAATGGTAACTGAGAAGTTACTAGTAGCATGTCTTAAAAAAAACAAACAAAAAACAAAACAAGTTCATAGATGGAATGCAAAATGTGTTCAGAAGAAGCAGAAGTGTGTGATCATCCGTGTTGTAAGAATAGAGACAGAAGTACAAAAAAGCATGAGAACCAAAGAATTCATGATAATAGTCTTGTTGGATACAGAAAAATTCTGTAGTAGATTGTGTATCATGGGGTGGCCTCTATTACACGAGAACGTACAGAGAGATAAAGGGACTTCCAACAGGGGAGTTATTTTCCCCAAAGTAAATATCTCTCTCTCATAGAGCTGGAAGGGACCTTGGAAGGTCACTGAGTCTAGTCCCCTGCCTTCACAGAAGGATCAAGTACCATCCCTGACAGATTTGCCCCAGATCCCTAAATGGCCCCTTTAAGGATTGAACTCACAATGCTGGATTTAGCAGACCAATGCTCAAACCACTGAGCTATTCTCCCAACTGCAAATGGAGCTCCACTGGAAAAGTGTAATTTGCCCACCATCTTTAACATCATGACAAATGACCTCCCTAACAAGATGAGTAGAAGAACTTTTATTTGCAGACGACTGTACCATCTGGACCAAATAGCAGAAACCTTGACTCTTTTGGCAAATTCTTTTCGTTGAGGCACTTAAGAGGCTTCAAATTCTTCTTAGAAAGAACTAAGGGAATGATCGTCACAATAAAGAAAATCCAAAATCATGCAACGTTCCATCTCTATGATGAACAGATAAACATAGTGAAAAAAATATAATCTGTTACATGTGATATTTGATAGCAATATCATTTAAAGGGAGCATATTAAAAATAGTCATGATAACTGCAAAAGTAACATTACGTTACATATATTTAATATATGTAGGGTACAGGAGTGAATAAAGGATTGTGGAGGAGTCCACACAGCCTTGTCTTGACACCTGAGTGTAGCTAAGTGAACATAGGCCTTGCTAAAGCCTGATGCTATGTACATGCAGGCAGGGCCACAGTAGGCAAGTATGCGGAAATGTAACCTTTTGCCCTAAGGCCGTTGGGTAAGACTTGACTGTAAATCACAAGCAAATGCTGAAACTGCTAAGTTTGACCATAAATAACAAGCATGGCTGAAACTTTTCGGAATCTTGCTAAAGCTAGTGGGATCATTGAGCAAAATAACAGACACACCATGCATTTCTCAGAAATGCCCACCACAAAGGGGTAAACCAACTTAAGGTAACTGTGCATATTAGGATAAGGTAAGTAAAAAGGTCAGCATAATCAAAATTTGAAGAATAGGGAGCTAACTTTTGCCAGTAAAGTATGTGGCAATTATGGGTGTGAATGACCAAGTCCAGCTTTGTTATTAAAATAGGCTTTGAAAAATAATCGATGAGAGATAGGGAGGACTAGCCCACAAGGTCCTGCTTGTTGTAACTGAAAGTAGGAACCATTCATTCTGGCAGCAGCAGTGCAGGCATCTTGAAGAGAGTGAGGAGAAAAAAAAGAGGCAACGACCTCCTGTCTGGCATTGTAAGGTTTCCCTACAGGTAAATTGTAAGTAAAACAGGCTTAAAAACTGTATTAACTGCATTTAAGGTTTGAGAAGTGTAGTGATTATTTTTAAGGCGTAGACTCTGTATTAACTGCTTAAAGGCTTGCAATAAATAAGGAAGTGGTTAAGTCTCTCTGGTGTTTCCTGGTTTCCCTTGAATCTCAATAATCAAACCATGTGACAAGGATTTAAATCAGGGTCGGGAAGTTTTATTGGGTTGGGGACTGTTGACCCACAGAAAAAATTAGTCAAGGGCCACACACAAGTGAGAAGCAAAAATACCCTCCAAAGCACCCCCCCAAACAAACAAAAAAACCCAAACCCTCACTGCATGGCTCCTGACCGAGAAGGAAAAAGACACTCCCCACATTCCTCTCACACACCAGAGTCTTGGGGGGAAGGGGTCCACCACAGGGCTGGAGAGCAGTGGGACTAGAGCACCAGCACAGGCTCCCCAATGCTGGAGGGAAGAGGGGAAAGCCCTGAGCCTCAGGAGCCAGATCCAGGCAAACCAGGGGCTGCATCTGGCCCCTGGGCCTGAGGTTCCCCACCCTGATCTAAATGAAAAGAGAGAATTGAAAGTAACTAAAAGATATGAGAACATAGTCTCTCACTGGAAAGCCATCTCCTATCCCCAGTTCTCTCCTCCTTGAGCTAGACAGGGAAGTACAAAATGAAATAAATAAAAGAAGAATGATAAATGTACAAGCTATAGCAAATCAATATATTTGTCATAATTGCGGACTCTATTGCCAAATATATAAAGATGGCACCAAAGTAGAAGCAATAAGAAGAGAGAGAACCTCTATCTGCATGCCTCTCTCAGACTCAAGAAAGTCATACAGCTGAGTATCTTGTATCTGTCTTTACAGATGAGTTTGCAGGGATTATGTTGGCACTAAATTTTGCTTTAAATGCATGGCTAGCTACTGTGACTATCCTGTCTGATTCTTGATCAGGGCTTCATGAATTTAAAATGGTCAATTTGACAGCAGGAATTTATATTCTGAATGAAATATTACTGTTAACAACCAAGCTGGTGCCATTGGATATAACTACAGTAATAGCACAGATCCCAGCACGTGTAGCGATAGAAAGCAACAACATGGTGGCCAGACAGGAAAAATGTGCTATTAATCATGAACAAGTTGAGCTAGTCTCAAAAGAGTAGCCGTGTTAGTCTGTAATTTTAAAAACAATGAGCAGTCCTGTGGCACCTTAGGGTGCATCTACACAGCAGGGCTTAACTCGAAAGAAGCAACGCAAATTGAGCTATGTAAGTTGTGTAGCTTATTTTGAAATTGGAAGTGTCTACACAGCACTTATTTTGAAATAGAGCACTCTTCTTCCAATTTCCCTTCCTCCTCATACAATGAGGGTTACAGGAGTCAGAGTAAGACATCCTCCACCTTGACAGTATTTCAACATTATTTCAAAATAACTGCCTGCTGTGTAGATGTGGACTAAGTTATTTTGAAATAACGCTAGTTATTTTGAAATTATGTTGCTGTGTAGACGTACCCCTAGAGACTAACACATTTATTAGGTCATGAGCTTTTGTAGATAAACCCACTTCATCAGATGAGTTGGAGTGGAAATTACAGAATCCAGAGTGTATATAATAGCAAAAAAAGTTACTTGTTAATTGTAAGACCAGTGTTAATGAAGCTAATTAAATCAGGGGGAATTTGTCTCATTCACAGTATTTGGTGTGGCGATGCCAATATCAAAGGCTGGGAAATTGCCTTTATGGTGTGTTAACCAGTTAAGATCAAGGAGAGACAGAATGGGAGAGGAGTTTAGAGGGTGAGCTGTACAGAGGACAGAACCTGTGTGAAAACTCCTGCTAAATTATGCTCCTGTCATTGGAGAACTGGGGGAAGGGAGGGAGAGGAACAGAGGGTGAAAAAGGAAACTACCTGGGTGTGTTTCTGACTGAGGCACACCAAGTAGCTGAAACCATGCGACAGGAATGAAAGGGTTATCAAGTTATCTTTCTAGCTTCAATCACATTGATCAGTGCTGTAAATTGGTAGCATATATTAGCAACAGGCATCTTTGAATATTTACCTTAACTCCGTGACTCTCTTGAAAAATATATTGAAAATCAAGAGCCCAGGCAAGCCATTCAAACTGAGTATTTTTCTTCTGTAACACTTCAGAATACCCCGTGTAGCAGACACAAAACAACAATGCTGAATGACTTTTTTCTATTAGGTTGTTAACATCATTTTCAATGAAAAATTTCAGCAACATGCTCTGTGCTTGTGGTACAATATATAGCATTGAACAATCCTTTCTGCTAAATGATGTCATAGGGACACACACAGCAGTGTTAACTTGTTTTTGTGGAAAAGGAAAATGAAGACTAAAATAGACAGCACACAGCATATATACTTTAGATATTAAATAAGACTTTTTCAGTATACATTGTATGAACAAATCAGTGTTTATAAAGTTGATGTTCAAACCTATGTTGGCAGAAACATATTGAATATGTTGAATATTTCCACAGGCAGATTGTTTGAAAACTGCTTGTAGAAGAGAACTTTGTGCTCATTAATATAGTCACAATATGAAATTAGGCTTCTTTTCACTGTACACCAGCATACCTTGATATGTTCTTGTGAGTGGATGAGCATAAACAAGTATCCAGTTTAAGTAACTGTAATTATGATTTTGGAATTAGCTGTTTGGGCAGGTTCTGCACTGTTCACTCAAAATGTGCCATTTCAGCGCATGCTCCTAGTGTAAACTTGCTCGAAGTATTGGTTATATCAGGGTTTAACTTCTAAGACTCCTGTTACATCTTTATGTCTCATAAAGGTATGTTATGTACCAGTCATGGAAAAAAAATTCTTAGGTGATAATTCAAATAGTTTGCAAGAAATTTGAATAACTCAAACACTGCATTCTTTGGAGGTTCACTAATTCCCATTCTGCATGCTCAGTAAATTCAGCACAATATTCCCAATTTTGAGCACTCAAATTTACAATGCATATGTAGTACCTGACAGATTAATGCAGTGCAGCAGTTCAGTCAGCTTAAAAATCTATAGAGAAAAGTGTCTATAAGTAGGACTTGGCATTATGGACTGCAACAATTCCTTTTGGAGCCACTGAAGGCTGTCTATTCAATAATGCACACTTTAAAAAGACTACAATAAAGTATTTACATATTAGTCCTTAGGAATAGACCATTCATTGTTACAGTCTTGTTTGCTCTGTTACATGATTGTGTGTAAATCTCTAACTTTATTGTTAAATGTTAATAATAAGGTACATTTAAGTCACAGTGAGGGCTAACTCCTGCTTTGTTACTTCTGTGAAACCTGAAGTGAATAAATAATAAAAGAAATAGAATGTTAATGAACCTGATGGGTGGGACAGCAATATTAAAGGAGCACAAGGGGTATGGGTTGTATGGGTTTTTTTAATCCAAAATTTAAAAATATCTAAATGGCAGATAAAGGGCCATGTTTCTCATTTAAACAACGGGTCTCTCTCATTTGTATTTGTACTGAGAACTCTCTATACTGAAAGTCAGGCTCAAATATTTAAATAATTCCAAACATCAAGTTGTGCATGCCAGGTGAGCCTGTGCAAGTGGAATTTTATTACAGTGATCCTCATCCTGACTTCCTCTTTTTCCTCCTTTCCTCTGTGTGCACTACAGTAATACTCAGAGGCCCTACCAAGATCAAGATGGCATTGTCCACCAGTTTATATGCACAAAATACAAATTACATGTCCCAAAGTATAAACAGAACAGACAAATAGTCAGAGAAAGGATGTGTGATTGTTGCTTCCATTTATAGTTGGGGAGCTAAAGCACTTCAGAGAGGAAGACAAAAGATTTTCAAAAACTGGTGTATAAAATTAGGCTACTAAATCCTCATCTGCACACTTATACAAGTGACTTCATTTTAAAATGTCCTGAGTACCTACCAGCTCTTGCTGCAGCCACACTCACCCTCTTGGCTATTGCTGCTGCTTCTTCAGCATCTTCTTAGCTGTAATTATTTTTCCTCACTGGATGTCACTACATTACAAGAGAGCTGGTAGTCTGGTGAAGCTCTGCATAATCACTATAATTCACAATATCCCCTGTATTTATGCTGTCAGTAATGATCATATGGACATTCCTGTCCCTCCTCCCCAGAAAGATTTTGAGATACCCAGGGAATTATTTCTGTGTACTAACAGATGCAGCCCTCACACAGAGGGCTACTTGATGGTCAGCCATTCCACTAGGCTATCAATGAGTTCTTTTCCAGCAGCCTATCAATGACACTCATACAGTTAAAATTGCTCCTTAGAGCAGTGTACTGTGCCACCTATGTGGCTTCCACTAGAAGAGAGATCACAGCCCACTGCTGCAATGGCTACACTGAGCAATCCCCACTATGTAGCAGCAGGTAAATTCATGGTGGTATGTAATGTACAAGACCCACTGTTACCAATGTGCTGATGCTGAATGTGATGAGTACACTGGAGGAAATGCATTTCTAATGCTGCTGGATAAATCCTGGCACTAGAATGGGTTGCCTACAAAGGTGGTGGAATTTCCATCCTTTGAGGTTTTGAAGGCCAGGCTTGACAAAGCCCTGGCAGAGGTGATTTAGTTGGGGTTGGTTCTGCTTTGAGCAGGGGGGTGGATTTGATGACCTCCTGCGGTCTCTTCCAACCCTAATCTTCTATGATTCTATTGTGACTTCAGTAGGATGTTAGTAGAACATAGGACTACCAATTCTGATGAGGAGGACCAGCATGAAAGTGATTAAGGTAGTCTTGTGGTTTTAACCATGTACAAATGAACATACAATAAATAAAACTGAAACCCTAAACACTAGCTATATTGAGCTTAAATCACACTGGGGGGTAATTCCTTTGTCAAAGGATTTACATCAGGGATGGCTTTGGTTAACTACATTCAAAGGGGCTCTGATGAACAATAAAGCAGCATTTCATAATCTTCTTCTGAACTAATTGCAACTGTTTCCATGGAAAAGGGCGATGGCTCTAGCCAAAAAGCTGCTTTAGGAAAATCTGTCTGATGTGTTCAGTGCACTTTAAGTATATGGAATCTATTCTGGATAGTAGGTCCTGTTAAATAGGTGTGACTAGGCTTACTGCAGTAGATTTAATGTCTAAAATTCCTGAAGCAGACAATTTCTCAGTAGTGTAGCCAGCTAAAGTTAGTGCACTGCTAAATATCATCTGAGGAAAAATGTGGAAAATTCTTCCACACAATAGCACAAGGCCTATGACCTCTCTGTTGAATGGAACATTAATTAACTAGGCAGAGCTTTATCATATGTAGCAGCACTGAAAATAAGGGATAATAAAAGTATTTTAGTTTTACCAAGTGTTAAGCCACTCATGCATGGTTGATGTCAATTTGCATAACTAAGATAACTGAACATTTAGTGACTCTGATCTTTAATTATCTAAACTGTTACTGTCACCACATCAGCAGATGGCAAATGGCCAAGAAATTAACTCATAGGTTTTTTTTGTCACTCCAAAATTTTCTGCCTGTACTGATTGTCTGTAAACAATTTTATTCTCCAGCAAAGGGTTTTGTGATTTTACACTAGTGAATTGAAGTAGACCTGTATATTAAAGACAATTACTTTGCTCTAGTTTATTTGAATTATATTGTAGCAAGAAAGGTATCTGATGTGCATAGGAAAAAAAGCTAATGTGACCATGGGAGCTGGCTTTTCTAGAGGCTAGCAAACCTGAGTTGTTTTGGCTAATTGATTATACATTTAAGTCAGCTTTAAGATTTCTGTTAAGACACCTTTTTGTGGACCAAGAGTTCTTGAAAACTTATTTCCTCATCCACCTTGTTTCTTTAATATCCTGAGACTGCAAAGGCTATAACAACACTGTGTATAGTTTTGAGATAAGCAGTCTTGAGAATGCATGGGACTCCTGTTTTTTCAGCTGGTGCAAAAGACGTGCTTTGCAGGGTTCCTACGCTAGATTTCAGGTGGAAAATGAGAAGTAATTTACAATACAGCACCCACATCTAATATAGAAATGGTATTAATAACAACATGGCTGTGTCTACACTGGGCCACTTATTCCGGAAAATCAGCCGCTTTTCCGGAATAAGCTGCGAGCTGTCTACACTGGCCCCTTGAATTTCCGGAAAAGCACTGGCGATCTACTGTAAGAAATCAGCTGCTTTTCCGGAAAACTATGCTGCTCGCCGGGCAAAAGTCCTTTTTCCGGAAAACTGTTCCGGAAAAGGGCCAGTGTAGACAGCCCAGTAGTCTTTTCATAAAAAAGCCCGATCGCGAAAATGGCGATCGGGGCTTTTTTATGAAAGCTTCACATTGGCCACGGACGCTTTTCGGAAAAAGGGCTTTTCCGGAAAAGCATCCTGCCAATGTAGACGCTCTTTCTCCGGAAATACTTATAACGGAAAACTGTTCCGTTTTAAGCATTTCCGGAAAATCATGCCAGTGTAGACGTAGCCCATGTGTGTGGGGGGGGAACTGATGATCTAATCACCCACTTGCACAGAACAGCACATTTTATGCTGATGTCAATCACAATTCCAGCATAGAGATTCATTATATCTTACTTAATAAAACAGCAGGTAGTTTCAAAGCACACATTTTACGGGAATGTTGTAACTAGACTTAAGAACACTCTGGGTCTAGGTAAATCACCTTTTGAGCTACACAGGTATCTGCAGATACACAATGCTTCACACCTCAAAATGAAAGAGTACCTGTTACAAAAAGGGGCATCCAGCTGGGCTGTTTAGGACTTGTCTGTGGGCAGGGCTCACACGACTTTCCCACAAACTCATCTTTTTACCCAGAAGATCTGGTCTGTTTGAACCAAGTGAGCCTGGGCTGGTTCCTCTATATTATGTCATGTCTGGATCATCTTAGGACAGCTTGTTGTGCTGTGCTTTCCCCATCATTCTAGCACATTAGGCAAAGGTAATCAGGACCAATTCATCTCCTAGCTCAGTCCTCTTGTCCTTCCACATGCAGACCTCCATGCATCCTTAGGAGAACAAGTTCTGGCAATGTCCTGTCCTCCCCAGACACATAACCCAGGTCTGTGCAATGAAAAGCAACCTTCTTACAAATGTGTTAAATGCATAATCAGCATTATTGCCACTGAGCATAGCAGCTTCTTGATTGCCTAACTAAAATTAGATTACACAGCTCTTTCATTTGGATCACTTCCAAGCTTATGGAGAAACTCTGACATGCATTACTTACATTATCAAACCACAATTGTCTTTTGTTCAGGCTGGCTTCAGAGCAAGGACCCAAGATCACGTCATTTGCCTAACATAAGATATCAAAGATGTCTCCAAGAAGGGCAAGAAAACTGATTGCGATGGATCTGTCAGCAGCATATGATACTATCTGGCTTGTGAGGCTGATTGCCAATCTGTTGCAGAATATTCCCGGTAAGCCAATGGATCCATTCATAATGGAAATAATAATGAATTAGGGCTTCCTCTTGCAAGCTGGAGACAAAATCAGCTGAGCTTAGACATCTCCATAATGGACTTCCACAAAAAACAGTTCTATCTCCTCTCCTGTTTTAAAGATATATATTAGACATACCTACAACCAAGACCAATAAATACATATATGTGGATGACATCTGTCCCGCTGGTGTGGGCAATGATCTTCATAATATCCATGTGTCGCTTAGCCAGGACACACATGCTCTGGCCACTTATACTCATCAGTGGAGATTTGTATTAAGTGACTATAAAATGGCGGTCAAAACCTTCCCTGTGAGGAATGAATTGACAATTCTACCCCATACAGTCTGTGTTAAGGACTATTCCCTTTCTAGACAACTGTCACTTTCTTAGGGTTAAACTGGCCATAGTCTAACCTACTGGTCCCTTCTGGGGCACAAAGAAAAAGATCACTTTCTGCACTCTCTTGATCCAGCAGCTAACATGAACCTCCTGAGGAGTAGACACAAATGTTTTACAAAGCTCAATCCAGACACTGGCATTTGCTCCAATTAAACATAACTCTGGTAATTTAAGCCAAAATTTAGATTAGCTTTTGTGAAACTTTTTTTAAGACTAAAAATACCATCAAACAATGAGGAGAACTTATTAGAGTTGTTTTGCAATAATGGAAACAGTCTGGCAGTGAAAAATCCTTGAAATGTTATTGTGATGATTTGGGGAAACCTGCCTATGTGCAATTTATTAACTCTGTGACTGTAAAATCTCTGTGTATATTTTTGTCAAGCTGCAAACTCTATATTGACTATATTTGCTTTTTCTGTTGTCATTTATTTTTGTGTTGAGCTAAACTCCATAGCAAGTAACAAGAGAAATTCTTGGATATGACACCCAGGGACAGTGCTAACCAACTGGTGGCCCCGGGCAACTACAGGGCAAAAGTTGTCGGGGGGGAAAAAGAGCCAAAATGTGGTCGTGGCCCCTTTAATTGACACGTGTCCCGAGCGGGCTTCCATTGGGCTCTGTCGGTAGCCCCTTGAAAATGGAGGCCCAGATGACCGCCCGGCTTGCCCACCCCTAAGACCGGCTCTGATGATGCAAGGCTAACAACAGAGGGTCATTAAGTGGAGCAGCCTTAGACAAAAACATGGCTTCCACTTAGAGCACACCTTTTTTAAGTCCGACTTTTAGGGAGGTGGTAACTAAGGCCACTTCTATGTTATGACCTTGGAGTGTGATTCCCAGCTTGCATAGCCATATTCACACTAGTTCTAAAAATAGCATGCTAAAAATAATAGTGTAAGGGCTGTCACACGGGCAGCAGCAGCAGCAACGCTGTGCTAGCTAACCGAGTGAACCCATTGGGTTCGTATTCAAGATGGCTAGCTTGTACTGCTGCTCACCAATGCCCATGCTACACTTGCTGCTCTATCTTTAGCACACTAGCTTAGAGCAGGGTTTCTCAAAGTGGTCTGCAGACCCACTCTGAGAAGGATGCTAACAGGCTGCTCCAGTTTGTTTACTTACCGGCTCCACAGCCATGGAGCTTCATGGCTCTCATTGGCTGCGGTTCACTATTTGCAGACAATGGGAGCCAAGAGGCAGGGCACTCATTAATGGATCTTGAAGTTGCCATATTATTACAAGCTATTTTCAAAAACCAACTGGAAAGGGAAGCTGTAGAACTTAATTTCATTTACAAGTTTGATATCTGCAATAGAGGTTTAAACAAAGATCTTAACTGGATAACCTGCTACATTCCAAATCCTAATGATATAAAAAGCCAAGCACCAGATACTTAAGAGTACTTAAAACCCACTCTATCAGATTCAGTTATCATGGACAGTCTAACTGACAATTTTTCCCATATTTTTCCTTCTCTTTCCCCCATCCTCTCACTTTCTCTGCTATTTATTGTGCAACCTGGCCCCCTTACCTCCATTCTTCTGAAGAACTGGGTTGTGCCCATGAAAGCTCATGATACCATCTACATTTTTGTTAGTTTCTAAGGTGCTGCAGGACTATTTGTTGTTTTTTAACTCTTTACCATTCTGTGCCACATATGCAGCTCTGTGTGTGTTATGTTGGCCGCATCAATGCTAATTAATACTAATTAATACACGATTTATAAGAATATATATATACACTACTTGTATGGCCCTGAGGGAATGTTTCATGTGCTGCAGCTGTGTACTGACTGGGCCACAAGCAGTTTGTGGTCTGCAGGTTGAGAACCTCTTCTGGAGCACTATACGCTTGCATTGAGTAAAGGTGGCTTTCAGCCCTTTATAGCTCTTTCTTTACACATGCTCACTGTAATCCAGTGGCTTTGAACCTATAATCTGCAGACCCTTGTGGGACTGCAGACTGTGCGTAAGATTTCCAAATCAAGGAAAATCAAGAGTCAAAGGTTTAGGGGGCCTGAAAATGAAAGACTGAAAACCACTGATATAATCCATTTAGCATCATGAGCCCAGGCACAAGACTAACTGAAAAAGTGAATTATTTTTTATATCAAAGAGACAGTGGGTGTCATGCACTTTCTGAGGGCAAAACACAAGTGGGTAACACCTTTGTATTATGATCAAAGACATGGTTTGATCCCTAGGTCCGGGCAAAAATATATTGGTGGACTAGGTCAACTTTAAGAAAAGATTTTGTTTTGTTTTTTCCCATAGGGGCTGTATCTAGGGGTCTTTTTAGTTAAATTACCCCAAATTTGGAATACTAACCATACCCATCCCTAGCTCCCAGCCCTGACTCCTGGACCTCCTGCACCCCCTGCCCTAAACCCCCTCACGACCAGCCCCCTACCCTAAAGAATCAAAAAGTCTGTGTGTGACCATTAACCAATTAAGCCTCTTCTCGTACCCATAGAAATCTTTGCATTGATGATGTATTTATATTGCTAAAGATCCTGGAAATTAATGCAAAATATCGTTTTCATTTTTAACATAGTATGTGTTTCTCCCCCCCCCCCCCAAGATTTATAAGAAAATAACTTTTTTTGGTTCCACTTTATATTGAGGTTCCATTAAAATAGTTTATAAAGGGTTAAACATGATTAATAGATGTTTTAATAAATTGTTAGAGTCTAAGCAATCAAAAAGTTGCTTATAATCATGGCTTATCATGTAAACATCTTTAGCTGATGATCCTATAACCATCTATATAAGCTCTATACCACTTACACTGGGAGCTTGCTTCTAACATCTAATAGTCATTTGTTAATCTTTTATACACAATGTATAAATGGAATCATAATATTAAGTGGGACCATGTTTTCTGTATTTTATCCATGATCTTGAAGAAAGCTTCTCAAATGTGGAACACAATGATTACGAAAATCTATTGAGATTGCCTTCACTAGACTCGGTAAAAGATCACTGTTTTTCACTTCCTATGACCTTTTTTTCAGGGGAACTGCATATTTTCTATGATGTGTTTAAAATTCCTTCAATATCAGTTGGTCTAAAAGTCAGTGGCCAATAATACATTTGAACCAGGAAATTTCTATGGCATGAAGTTATACATTCCAGGCATTATTGTGTCATCACAAGACATCTTAAGGTTTGCAGAATTTTGTTTCATAGGCTGAGCTTGTTGGCAGAGCTCTTCATTCAGTGATCAAACTACAAATTATAGTTTAAAATGTCTGTGGTTAGTCTTTACATAAATATTTAACTTTTAATAAATTAGAAGACAACATCTATGCTCCAATAAACTCTCATTCCAGTTCCCAGATAAAACTATTCAGACATAAAACTCACTATCTGATGGAACATCTTGGAGGAAGTGCAGAAATCTTGGAGCTCTAATACATCAATATTGACTAGTCAAGTCATTTATGCAAAGTATTACATCTTCTATAGGAGAGATTCCCAACTCAGAATAGCTATAACCTGGTGGCTAAGGCCTATGGAAACTATAAGGCTATGTCTACACTGCGAAGCTATTTCAGGATACCGGAAGTATCCCCAAATAGCTATTCCACAACTTTAAAGCAGCCCATTATTTTGAAATAGATTTTGAAATAACAGGCGTGATATCGTTCCACGAGGGCTAAGGGACGTTTCAGAATAGTGCTTTATTTTGAAATTTGGTGCTGTGTAGACAGCTCCAAATGTCTAAATAAGCTCTTTTGAAATTACCTAGAAATAAGCTAGGCAATTTGCATAGCTTATTTCGAGGTAATGGTGCAGTGTAGACTCACCCTAAGTGTTCAAATCCCTGTTCCAAACTATGGATTTGAACCTGGGTCCTCCATATCCCAGCTAGATGTTCTGATACCTGGACTAAGAGAAGAAGAATAGGTCTGCTTTGTTCTTGAATCATTTTGTAAATGGCACATAAATTCCCTTGTGAATCTCTCAGAAATTATTTTGAGGTGAAATGATTTAGCAAAATCGTGTGAAACTTGCAAATTTTTGGTCATCAAAAATTTCATTTTCAGTGAATAAACTATTGTCCAAAAAACTTTGAGCATTTTTAATGTGATTACATTCTACTTCCTGAGTTCCCACTGTAGTTTTTTAAATCATTTCATATTAAAGTGCTGCTGCAGTCTGTAATTACCACTTTCTATTAGATTTATATATATATATATATATATATATTCTCTTAATTTAATTTGCATCTCAGTTGTGAGATTCGTGGCTTTTCTACACAGGTGTGCTGACTTTATGGGGCTCTAACAGGGCTATGTTTAGACAAACTAAGTACCTTTTGATTCATTCTGACATGATCTACACAGGGCAGTCACAGCACAACACTTCCAGGCAAGCTACGATTTACATCCCCACACTATGGAGCTGTGTTGACAAGCTCCAAATTAGCAGTTACCCACTGTCCTGGTCAAGAACATCAAAGGGTGAAAATGATTTTTTCAGGTCATTACAGCATATCTGCCACCTTCCTTTTCTTCTCAAGCTGTATTCTAGTCCTTTAAATTCTGCTGCTCTCTTTTACCAGAAAGGGATTGTAACTGATATTTAACAAATCCACCTGAAACAACAATGACAAAAATCAGTTTTTTCAAATAAAGGTAAGCCTGTTAAGTGTGGATAGGTCACACATTTCCACATAAGCACCGCTCAGATCTTTCCAGTAATATCTTTATGCATTTAATCTCATTTGCTGTGAGTAGATCCATTAGTTTTAGTTTCCCTTTACAATTATAAAGCTTCCTTTCATGTGTCTTGAGAAATACTATAAGTTCTTCTGTAAGTAACTCTTTACCTCTGTATGAGTCTCATCCCTCCAGGGCAGCCTGCTTTTTCTTTGCAGAATAGATCAGTAAACCAACATTCCTTCTCAGACAGATGCTTTTACTGTATGCAGACAATGACAGCTGTCCCCAAATAGGAACAGAAGGACACAGGATGTGATGGCTAGTCTACACTAGATGCACTACAGTAGCACTGCGACTGTGGAAGCAGCTTGACCACTGCAGAGCAGCTAGGAAAGATGCCCTATGCCCACAGGAGAGAGCTCCCTGCTAACATAGAGCCGTCCACGCCAACACTTACTTTGCTCTGGGGATGGCTTATTCCCGTCCCAGGATGACATGTTAGTCATAGATATGACATTAAGTCTCCCCATTTATGAAAGCCACACTGAAGCCAAAGCCTATGCATGAAGGACAGAGCTAAGCTCATCAACTAGTGACATGGTCTCTTCCAATTTTGTGTGCTTAAATAACATAAAATAATATACATATTATTATTTTGTTTAGGTTGCAGTACTGTCCAAAATGTACAAAGCACTTTCGAAACAAAGGTGGCACAATCCAGGCCACAAAAGGGACAGTAATCATACACTTTCATGCAAGTGTTTGAATGAGGCTCAAAATTGCAATAGGTTCTTAATAAAGAGATGCTAGTATCCCCAATACCTGATTATACTAGCTTCGCTTCCACCCATTTGTATACATGAGGTCCCCTCTTAAGATTCATCTCGACTTTTTCAAATAAATGCTCCACTCTTGGGATTGATGATGATAATAGTGAATTAATTACAAACTTGTATTCCAGTAGCATCTATCAGACCCTGTCATGTGCCAGGGCCCTCATTGTCCCAGGTGCTGTACAATTGCAGAGCAAAACATAATA
Organism: Rafetus swinhoei; assembly: GCA_019425775.1. Lineage (NCBI taxonomy): Eukaryota > Metazoa > Chordata > Testudines > Trionychidae > Rafetus > Rafetus swinhoei. The sequence goes on from CM033437.1 coordinate 314,825,516, forward strand.
CATCAAGTAGTTGGACACAACCAGGTTTAGTAAGCAAATGCAGGGCCCTAGCCTACAGCACTTACTCATTCAGAGTCCTTAATCAGCAAGTAAGGAATGTAGCTCTGGGTTATCAGCTCTGAGAGAACAGCCTGAATTTCAATTTTATGAAAAGATGAGAGAGAAATCTCTATGGTTCCCCTTGGGGTAATACTGTATGCAGGTAAATTGCATATTTTACTCAAGCAGTCTTACATCTGTCAGCCTGTAAGCTAGGGAGCTAAGTCAGGGATACTGATTCATATTCTAGAGAAGGAAAAACCCTCTCAAAGTTTCTAAGCTTAAAGTTTGCTTCCATCAATTAGGGGGTCTCAATCCCACTTTACTTCACAAAGTAATTTTCTCTGGGAACTTCAGCACAATAGGTGGCTTCCAATAATATATGCTCTGCTTCCTTTTCCTGGGACAAGGATTGTACCATTACACTGAGATCTTTTGAGCACTTTCTCAAAATACATATTGATAATTATTTTTCAAATTACTTTAGGTCCTTGTGAAGGTTATTTAATCAGTAACCAACATGAATGTGGCAAATGATTAGCTCAAAACCATAATTTACCTATAATTTTATTAGCGGAGATAAAATCAAATTTCAAAGTTTGGCTCTAAAAAAATATTCTAAATGTCACCACAATTCAAGGTATGTTGGAACAGAAGATTTGATTCAATCTATTATGGAAAAAAGTTACCTCAAAAATAAAAATACTGATCTACAGCCATTTTCTGGACATAGGCCCACTGATGCAGTGGGGAAGGGGGACAAAGAGGGCAGTTGACTTGGAGCCCAGCAATTCAAATTGGTCCAGGGCTCCCAGTTTCTGCTGCTGCAGTGGCCTAAGCTCCAGGCCATTTACATCGCTGCTGGAGGTACTTCTGGCCCTGGCTCTGGCCCCACCCCTTCCACCCAAGGCCCTGCCCCTCCTGGAAGCAGGACCCCCCCCAAACACCTTGCCTGAGGGTCTTCAAAGGCTGCCAGTGCCCCTGTCTGGACAGCACTTAAGCAAGTGCTTTTATTTCATGAAAGTTACTGGGGCTTAAAATATGTTGAGGTGCTGCATTGAATCGATGTATTTAAACACACTAAGCAGTTTCCTGAAGCAAGGCCTTACCACATCTCAAAGCATTTGAATCTAGAGTAATTAGATTCTACTGTTACTTATTAGACACAGTCTTTGGTAATCAGGTAATCAACCCAGTTATGTTAACTGAAACAAATCAAAGTGGATGAGTTTTCTCATTGTGCAGATGGTCAGTTTTTGTTTCTCCATTTAAGCTGAGGATATGGTGCATACTATACACTACACAGGCTATGCAAAAAAAAAAAAAAAAAGATTTGATGCATAACTTGGGATGATTAACATGATAATAGTATGCTAACTTTGTTATTTATAAATTATATATACATACATACACACATATATAAATATTATATATATATATATTTGCATGAATTCTAAACACTGACTGTGGTAAACAGATAAGATAAATGGTGAAAAGCTTCACTTAATAAAACTGAAGAAGTCGATGCGGCATTACAGTCTAACATCTAAACAAATAGAGAAGGAGGTGTTCATTCCTAGAATAAGCTATTTTTTTCATAATGTTATTCCTTGCTGCCTGTTTAGTAAAAAGTGTTAAAATTAATATAAATTCCAGCTGGCTATCTTGTTGGAGTAAATTAGTTCAATTATCTATCCCCACAAGTTATACTAATAAAAGCACCAGTATTCTTGCAAGATCAATAGAAAATCAAGGAGATGGTTGGATACATTTTGTGACAGTCAAGATATTTCAGATGACAAATTTTAAGATTATTTAGATGCTCTGAATGTGATTATTGTATTTGAACCGAGGTTATTTCTGGTTGGGTCAACAGATAATAATGAACCTAGTGTAATTGATTCAAGCAAAAAAAAATCATATCAAATATCAAATACATTTACTCACCCAAAGTTGAAAACTATGTGAAAACTTATTTGGAATCCTTTTAATTTTAATAGACTTAACATAAATATTCTTTTGTCTTTCCCAGAGCTGTATAATCAGGCTTAGCACTCTACATCAATTTTTTTCAATTACTTGCAGCTTCATAGCTGATGAGGCAAGCTAATTATAGAATATTTTTTTATTTAGAAAACAGAAGGGAAACATTTTCACACTAGCAATTGCAGTGATGGGTAAGCCTCCAAAGGTCGTTCAATTCAGAAGCTTAGTTAAACAGCTTTCTTATGCTTAAGTGAACCTTGCGTGAAATATGACCTGATCCAAATCAGGAATTCACCAGTGACGTCAGTGGAATTTGGAACTTGTCCTAAATGAACATTTCAGGTAGAACTGACTGTTTTCAGTGTGAAAGCTGCTATTTTCATTTCTAACATTGTAACATTTTCCTTTTCCTGTCAAATCTGGACAGTCAAAATTATTGAAACTTTTTGTTACAAAATTCTGTGTGGCTGACATTTTATTTGGGTCAACATTAATCCCTGTGCACTGGTCTATACTGGGCTTTATTTTGAAATAACCCCCCTTAGGTCAAATTTATAAGCAGAGCCCGGCACACTGCCAAGCCCGTTATTTCGAAATAAGGGGCTGCTTATTTCAAAATCTGTACTCCTGCTTTTCTTGGGGAATTTCCAGAAACATTTTGCTATCCAGTCATTAGGGCTGTTCAAAATACAATGAACAAAACAATTCTTGTCAGATAGTTAGGTTTTGTATTTAAAAAAATCAAAGTTTTTCCATAGGAAAAGATAGATCTTGGCAAAAATTTCCATAACTCATGAAAATTGTATCTTCCTGCACCATGTTGCACCATGACAGTTCAGCTACACAGAGAAACCATAGTACATCAGGCAAGATGGAGCCCAGCTAGAAAGTACAGCCCATAGAGGAATGTGGAGAAAAGCATACAGAACTACAACTACCATAAGGCACAGCTATGTCTCAAGCAGACACAGGTCATGTCTACACTCAGAAACAATTTCGAAATAACTAATTCAACTTAACTCACAATTTTACAAAATTATGAAATAGTGTGTCGCCACTACAGGGGAAGCCTCGAAATTAGTCCGCGGCAGCCTCCATTAATGTAGATGCATTACCTCGACTTACTGCCCCAAGAAGCACTGGGGAGAAATTAGTTCAAATTACTCTGGGGAGTAGTTATTTTTAAATAGCGGCACCGGCACATCCACACTAACGCTCTTTTGAAATAACTAAATAACTGATTTTTAGGTGAAGCTAGTGGCTGTACTTAATTTCTTTTAAAAAAAGGGCATTTGGGGTTCAATGAAATGTTAGTTTCAATTGACATTTTTACTTTTAAAAAAATACAACTGAAGTACAACTCAAAATGAAATATAGTTTCAAAATGAATACAATGGAAATTTTCAATGCTTTTGATTTTTTGATTTTTTTTGTACTTGATTAAAAGCTCTGCCCAATGTTTTGACTACATTCATGGTTAATTAAGCATTCAAGAGAGCAAATGACCAAACTTATTTTCTAAAAACAAAGCAGTACAATGTGTGAGAGAGACAGAGTACCTACTCTTCCGGGAAGCAATATTTATCTTGCAGCATGTTCACTGTACATAAGGTGTGCTTCAAAGATAAACCTCAAACCTGCTTCTATATAGTTGTTTACAAGGTACAAGTTCCCTGTACATAACTCAAGTTTTAAGTTTAACCCATTAATTTGTGCTAGCTTTGTCCTTGGTACCTCTCTATACTTACCAATATCTTTTTTTGAATACTACATTGCAAGTGTTGATGAGCCGTGGAAGTACTCCCTAACTGCACTCAGTAACAAGTATTCATGAATCTTTGCTTTGACAAGTTTCCTGTTTTATAATGAGAGAGTTGACTTCAGCTTTGCAAAAATGTTGTAGGCTGCTTGACATGGGTGAAGAGAATTATGGGAAAATATAGTCAGTTACCGTGACTGCCCAACACTCAGAATTTGTGTGTATAATACCCATTAATATTGTGTATAGCCATATATGTATTGGCTAATGTGAATGAAACAGTTTAGTGAGTTTGTCATCTTGCTGAGTAACCTAGGGAACCTCCAATTCATCCTGAACCTTACCCTGAGATGTATCCTGTGAACAACGTTCAACTTGCTAACATAGGACTGCCAGCATGTTCTCAAGATCCTAACCCTGTTGTATCCAGCTAGAGAAAGATTAATCCTAGAGGATCACCAAACAGCATGGAATGAAGAAAGTCAGAGGACTAGGAGTTGAATGTCATGAAAGGGCAGAATACATCCCAAACAAAAGTCTTAATACTTGGCCAATTTCCTCTGTGTTTCCTAGGATGTTTTATTTTGGTTTGTTTATTTAATTATGTGGTGGTAGTGTTTATTATACAGTTTGGATAAAAGCTTATCACAAGGGGATTGTGGTGTTTGTTGTGAAAATATAGGAAGCATACAGAAGAAAGGAATAAACCTGTGCAAGCTGGAAATAAAATGAGTCTTGTCCTGGATCTCCCTAAACTCCACATAGCTCAGGGCTGAAACCTGATGCAGGTGAACTTTACTATATCCTGTAACTAATACCTTAAACCACCACATTGCTAAATCATTCCTTCAGCCTGTGGTGTCTTCATTTCAAAGATTGAAAAGCCTATAGGAAATCTTTTAATTTATCTGAAAAATAATTGTCTTAACAGCTTGCAATAAAGCTAACTTTTCCAAACATGAACATAGTTGTTCTCATCCAATAGTAGTTCAACTGCTGGGATGCTGAGCCTTGAAAAGGTTTCCCATGCTACAGCAAAGCCACCTGAGAGCAGATGGTGACACAGATGTTTTTATATCTCCTGGTTTTCTATCTTCAGGTTAGATGATTAACTTGAGAAAGAGAAATACAGTTTTCCACTAACATTCCCAACCTTACAGTTAGTCCTTTGTCAAATAATCAAATTTTGCACAAGCTGTGCAGGCGTTTAATGTACCATACACAGGTTCTCATTTTTAGGAAGAAAAGCTAAGTGAAGTTTGCTGACTTAAATTGTCAGTGAAAAATGCAGATGCAGAAACACCAAAATGTTTTGCAACTTCATGTTGGTTTCACCAAATAGTTTTGGTAGGGGGAAAAAACATTAAGCTATTCTCCAAAATTGAAATGTTTTGTTTTGATCATTCAAAGTGACTTTTTGTTTCAAAATTTCCTTTTAATTGCATTTTTTTAAAATTAAACATTAAAAAGGCTGATAATTTGAATCAAAACATTTAAACTTATGTTGGACAGAACACTTTCTGACCCCAAACATTTTTTTTTAATTGCTGGCATCCAGAAAAAGCCATTTTATACCTTTGCTAAGGAGTGGCTGCCCTGTGGCTTTGTGTTGTGATCCCTGTGCACAGTAATCCTAAAACTGATATTTGGCCAGGGGAGAAACAGTCACACCAGTGTATGGAATCTCTAATGATGATGAGTCAACAAAATGGTGCCTTTTCCAACTCCTCTTTCCTTGAAGTTGGCGTAGATTATGTGGCCACAGCAATCTGGTCCTGTAAACCCCAGTAATTTTCTTTGGGATTAGTGCGACAAGGTTGATGAAGTAATATCTTAGTGTATGTCTACACTAGCCCCCTAGTTCGAACTAGGGAGGCTAATGTAGGTGATCGAATTTGCAAATGAAGCCCGGGATTTAAATATCCTGGGCTTTATTTGCATGTTCCCGTCCGGTCGCCATTTTTAAATGCCACTAGTCTGGACTAACTGCCCACGGCTACACGTGGCAGTTAAACGGTAATTCAAACGAAGTCCTTAGTTCGAATTACCTGTTACTCTTCCTGGAATGAGGTGTAACAGGTAATTCAAACTAAGGACTTAGTTCAAATTACCGCTTTAACTGCCGCATGTAGTCATGGACAGTTAGTCCGACTAGTGGCATTTAAAAATGACGACGATAGAACATGCAAATAAAGCCCGGGATATTTAAATCCCGGGCTTCATTTGCAATTTCGAATGCCTACATTAGCCTCCCTAGTTCGAACTAGGGGGCTAGTGTAGACATACCCTTATACTGGACAATTTCTGTTGGTGAGAAACACAACCTTTTGAGCCACACAGAGTTGCTCTTTAGAACTTGGAAAGGTCTTTAGGATTAGTGAGATCTGGTATAATTTAGAGAATTTTAGAATGCTATAGTTTATACCAGCAGAAAGTCGAAGAGTACAGCAACCTAGGACTGGAGAATCATAACATCATGGAAGTGTAGGATTGGAAGGTACATTGGATTAGATGACCTTTCAGTCCTTGCACTCATGGCAGGACTAAGTATTATCTAGACCAGGGGTGGGCAATCATTTTTTGCTGGGAGCCACTTCAGAAATTTTTGAAGTGGCCCTGGACCGCACTAGAAGTGGCAGGGCCAGGATACTTCTGGACTGCCCCACCCCCAGACCATGATTGGTATGGGGGGTGGGGGACTGCCTTGGCCCCCCTCCCAGGTACCCTCTAGGTGCCCATGCCCCTTGCAGTGGGAAAAGACTTCCTGCACTCCCCCACCCCCAGGCCAATCAGGGCCTGGTGGTGGGGGAGCATGGGACGTTTCCTCCCGCCCTGCCCATGTGCTCCTCACAGGGTGGGGGCAGGGTGGAGGAAACTTCACGTGCTCTCCTGCCCCCAGGCCCTGGTTGGCCTGTGGATAGGGGGAGCGCATGAAGCCTCTTCCTGTCCTGCTAGGAGTGCGTGGCACTTCTAAGCACCACGTGCCCCTCATAAGTGGGGGCAGGGTTGGAGGGATCTCTGTGTGCTGCCCCTGACCCCAGGCTAATTAGGGGATGGGGGGAGGGGAGCGTACGAAGCTTCCTCCCGTCCTGCCAGGAGCGCATGGTGCTCTGTGCGCTCCTTGCAGGGTGGGGGCAGGGCAGAGGAAACTTTGCATGCTCCCCACAAGCCCTGATTGGTCTGGGGTTGGGGGAGCACGTGAAGCCTCCTTCTGCCCTGCCATGAGTGTGTGATACTTCTAAGGGCCGCCCACGCCTCACAGGGTGGGGCAGGGCAGAGGAATCTTCGTGCACTCACCCCACCCTGAGGCCAATCAGGGTTTGGGGGTGGGGGAGCATGCAAAGTCTCCTCCCACCCTGTCAGGAATCTGCGGCACTTCTATGCTCCTAATTGACCTGGGGCGGGGAGTGGCAGGGCCTCCATGGTTCAGATCAACCCGCTTGGTAGGCTGCATCCGGCCTACAGAGGCCCTTTTGCCCATCCCAATCTAGACCATACCTGACAGGTATTTGTCTAACCTGCTCTTTAAAATCTCCAGTGATGGAGATTCCACAACTTCCCTAGTTAATTTATTCCAGTGCTTAACCACCATGACAGGAAGCTTTTCCTACTGTCCAATCTAAACCTCCCTCACTGCAGAAGTGCAAAGGTAACATAAAGCCTCCTGAAAGGATAGTGTCTTTTTCGGCTGCTGGCAAGTGCCTGGTCTTTTTAAAAACACTTTAAAAATAAATCAGAAAAATGAATCCTTCATAGAAATCACTAAAATAAGGGCCCATTTGCAAGTTGTTCTTCAGTGTCGGGGACTGGACTAGCTGGCCTCTTCAATTCCCTGCCAGTCTCCCAAACTACATTTCTGATTCTGTGGTTCTCCCAGCTGAAGTGTAACCAATGTACAAGAATATATGAATGCCAGTATTTTGTTTTGGCAGATTAGATATATTTCTTAGATTGCCTAGGAGGTTAGAATTATAGAATGCATTTTCCAGGTGTTGGTGGAGAATTTTATCACACAGCTCCAGCTGATGTTCACCTTTTTGGAATTTAGAGTAGATTTCAGACAGGAGAGACATATTTTTGTTCTTTTTATTTATTGAAAAATATTTTATTTGTGTATTTATTATGCATTTGATACATTTTCCTTCTGGGTCAAATTCTGTTTTCATTGGTGTGATCCCAGAATTATTTTACTGAAATCAATTAATTTTGTCCAGATTTAAACTTCAGCTCAGATTTCTCTCTGACTCTTGATATATATGATATCTTATAGATATGTCATTTTAATAGAAATCCAGTGAGCAAAAATTTAAGCAACATTTTATTAAACACATCAGTTTTACAGCTTGCACCTTGATTTTCAAAAATATAACATGTTGTTGGAAGTAAGAATAGGAATAATCAAGAGTTGTATAATCTTGCAATTTTAATCCAAAAACACCGTTAAAATCACAAGCTAAAATGTTGAATTATATTTGTTCAGCATTGAAGAACTTCCTTTATTTCCTCAAAGTCATCATGATATTTTCAATTATTAAATTATCCAGATTAAAGAGAACAAAACCTCATATTCTTTCTCAGGATCTGATCTTACAACCACAGCACATGTTATTTCTTGGGTAGTCACTAGGACTACTTGCAGGGGTATACCCTAAGACAGCTAGTATATGTTTGCAGAATTGGCATCACAAGATCTGGCTCCAAGATTCTTCTTTTGTTTAAGGGGCTCAATGTATCCTTGTTTACACAGGTGCAACTCTCATTGGAACCAGTGTAACTACCCACACTACTACAAGCAAAAAAACCTGTGGGCTGATTTTAATATAAGCAAATAACTACAAGTTTTCACATTAACTTCCAGTTAATCACCTGGGGGAGGGAATCTGGAACACACAATGATACCATGGAAAAGGATGGGAGAAGAGGTATATTATCATCAAAAGGAACAGGAGAGGTGTGAGATTGAAGGAAACACATCTCTGTGGATCTGCTTTCCTGTGGGAATAAGGGATGTTGAGTACATACCTTTTGCAGTTTGAGAACTTCAGATTCTTCTTGCTCCAGGGACAATAAGATGGTAGGTAGAGTGACTCCAACTTCAGGCAGCCAAAAGCATGGAGACAGAGAGACAACCACATAAATTAATCCTGACTCACTAAGCAATTATTAACATGCTAAATTGAAGCATGGTTTCTGCTACTTTGACAATGCATTGTGTTTTATAGACCAGATGTCCCGCACCTACATCCCCTGCCTGGCTGCTGTGCCCCTTGAATTCCCTTGAGGAGTTGGGGCTAAAAGAGGCAGCATAACTTCAGTGTAAGTCTGAGAGTCTATCTGAGCCTGCTTTCTGCACGCTTCATTCAACCCAGGGTCAAAGATGACATGGTTAGAAATTCATTTCCCCCTCCCACCTCTGGGAATCTGGATGCTGGATGCTTACTTTCTAAGCTATCTTGTACTGCTACAATCTACAGATAACCTAAAGGTATCTCTATAATGAATGAAAAAGCCCATAACTTAAGAAATTGAACCCTCCTCAACCTCCAACCCCTTCACCAGCCAATAACTGTTCCACCATTACCACAAGTGTTTTGTTTTAGGGGCTCAATGCACCCTTGTTTTCATAGGTGCAACTCCCATTGGAACCAGTGTAACTACCCACACTACTCCACACATAGGGTACATCTACACTATAGCATTAATTCGAGTTAACTTAATTCGAAGTAGTTAATTCGAATTAAGCTAATTCAAATTAACACATCTACACACAAAACTTATTTTGAAATAGCGTTTTGCTATTTCGAAATAGCGCATCCACACTGAGTGGACCCTGAACCGAAGTTAAGGCTGACTGGAACCAGTGCCAGCGGAGCATCAGTTTAGGACTTAGTCTGTGTGGCTGCTGCCTGAGGCTAACTGAGCTCCATGCTTAAAGGGACTCTACCCCCACCCCAGACAGACAGTTCTCAGGGTTCCCTACTTGCTTGTCTACCTCGATGAGGGACAGCAAAGCAGTCCTGTCTTGGAGTGCCCTGAGTGCCCGCATTCGGGACACCACAGCACTCGGCCGCATGGAGCCAGAGCTGCCCCTGGGCATGCCGGTGCGTCTTGTGGGGTTGTTGCCATCAGCCCGGCTGCACTTGCTGCAGGCTGCCATCTGGGGGGTCCATTGGGGGGCTGTCAGGATCCAGGAGGCCCTGCGGGAGAGCATTCACCCCGAGGAACCCACAGAGCCACCCCGGTCCTCCCCACCAGGGGCTTGTGCCCCATTCCTCCCTCACGTCCTTCCACTTATTCCTCCTTAGCCCCCCTTCCTGATATCAAACAAAAGACACATATGTTCAAAAATAGAAACTGGGTTTATTGAACAGAACTGGGGGGGATGAACCTCTGGGGAGACTGGGAAAAGGAGGTGGGAGAGGAGAAGAGGGAGGATGGGAGACGGGAGGGGAAAACCTGGGAGGAGGGAGCTGGAAGGGGGAAGCAAGGGGAAGAAGGGGGAGGGGAAGCTCAGGGCCCAGGGTTGGGGGTCTCACCGGACCACCTTGATTTTCATGCAAACCTGCTCCTGGGTTCACATGTGGCCTTTAGTGGCCAGACTGGCAGCTATCCTGCCATAGACGGCCGCATTCCTCTGTTTAGTGCAGAGATCATGGACGTAGGTGGCATCCCCCCCAAACCTGAATAAGGTCCATGATCTCCACCCTGGACCAGGAAGGGGCCTGCCTTCTCTGGGCCCTGTCAGGCTCCTGGGAGCTGGCAGACTGCTCCTGGGGAGTGGTGGAGGGCTGGCTGCCAGTGGCTTGCTGGCTCATGTTTTGGGGCCACTGGGTCAGGGGCCCCGGTGGCCACTGCTGGCTCTGGGCTGGCAGGCTTGGAGCTGGCACAGGCACTATGGCCAGAGTCTACCCCTTTAATGGCTCTGGGGCTGGGGGAGAGGAGAGTAAGTTTTCTTGGTTGTGCCCAGAGTGGCCACCAGGGCTCCCTGGGAAGGGCTGGAGGCCCCCTATTTCGAATTAAGTGTCTACACAGCACTTAATTTGAAATAGCTATTTTGAATTTGGTGTTACTCCTCATAGAATGAGGTTTACCAAATTCGAATTAAGCGCGCCGCTATTTCGAATTAATTTTAAAATAGCAGTTTGCATGTATAGACGCTATTAAAGTTAATTCAAAATAATGGCTGTTATTTCGAATTAACTTTGCAGTGTAGATATACCCATAGTGATAAGTGAAAAGAAGTAGATATTGACCTGTGTAATGGACATCAGAGTTAGCCTTCTACACTTCCTTACTGGCTCTCAGAATCTGCATCATAACTATGAAGCCATTGGCTTGTAGGTCTCTTTTTTATGGCTATTGGATATAGATCCTAAGTTAAAATCAGCACTATGGGCATGGTGCAATAGGTTAGGAAATACAATCCTGTGCCTGGAAGTACCAAAACACATTGAACTGAGAGATATATGGAAAATGACCTTATCTAAATAGAAATTATTGTACAATTTAGGTGAAGCCAAATGTATTTTAAGTCTTATGTAGGCAGCTTTCCAAATGTTAAAACACTAAGAAATTTTTATAATTCACATTTTAATGCGGCAATTGTTTCTACTTCCAACCTGTGGCTTAATGATTAGATATTAAATATGAAGAATAGCTCTTTATACGTAAATTGCAGCACATTATGTCTATTCTTCTCATTATTACAATTGCTTGTCCTTTAAAGCAATGGCAAATTTGTTTTAATTTGTGCCTAGCAGATGTTTCAGTTTCTTGATGTGAGAACTAAATCATGGACACACTCTTCTGAAAAGAGAAGATTTCCTATTTCAGTTAAATTAATATTAATCAGCATCACTTTCATCCTGGCAAAAATATCAATTAAACACTAAAAATTAAAACTGATTTGAAAATCGAAGGCCTGGGTTCTAGCATTAAATAATGCAAAGGGTTCCATTTTTCCTTACAGGAATGGAATGGAAAATCTGGAGTCCATAGCCATCACTGAGTTTTCTCCTACTTCTTCTGCTGGGGGAAGACGGCACAATGTTTTCCCTTTGGCTAAAGAGGCAGGGGTAGACCCTTACATCCAGACCTGTGGATATGCTAGGGTATGTCTAGACTATAGGCTTTTGTCGACAAAGAGCATCTAGACTGCATTACGTGGATCGAAAAATCGATCTGCTTTGTTGACAAAGAGCGTACAGACTGGAGGACGCTCTGTCGACAAAAGAAGGCACCCGGAAGTGCTTCTGGCAGGTCGCAGGGGCAGCACCTTTTAAGTCCAGGTGCTCCTGCATGCTCTTTGCAGAGACGTGCTTAAAGGGATCCTCCTGGACAGCCATTGCTCTGCTCCTGCTTCTGGCTTGCCTACCTTCTAGAGGGAAAGCAACGCTGCTACAGTTTTTGCTCTGGTTGCCCTGCTTCCTCGGACACCGTAGCAGTTTATTTTCAGGTTTGGTTTTTTGCTTTACACTGTGCTTTTGGCCATGGAGCCTGAGCTGCCCCTGGGCAGGCGATGGCCCCATACTGTGATGATGGAAGTTCTGCTGCATCTTCATGAGAGCATCATGACATTTGCGGCACAGCTGGATTCAGAGTCCCTCACTCAGGCTGCAGCCCTACTGCCCTTGCCCCCGAACTTAATCCTGGAGAGGCGAGTTTGGAGGCTGGACACCAGTTCTGACTGGTGGGACCAGCTTGTTATGCAGCAGTGGGATGATGATCAGTGGATCTGAAACTTCCGGATGTGGAAGTCCACCTTCCAGTAGTTCTGTGCCTGGCTTGCCCCTGCCCTGCAAAGCCAGGACACCCGCTTGTGGGCCGCCATCCCCCTGGAGAAGCGCGGCGCTATTGCTCTGTGAAAGCTGGCCACCCCTGACAGCTACTGCTCCGCGGGACATCAGTTCGGCATGGGGAGGTCTACTGTCAGGGCCATCTTGATGGAGGTAAGTCACTCTCGGGGGACAGTCCATGGGGGTGGGGGCGGGCGGATAAGGGGGATGGTCAGGACCAGGCACAGGGAATGGGGGATGGGGTGGGAGTGGTAGAAGCCTGCCTGGCCTCACCCTGCAGTGGTGCGGGGAGCACGCGGGGGTTGCCTGGGGGGGTTCTCGGGGTCTGGGAGGGGAGGGATGGGGGAGCACCTCTCATCAGCTCATGCGACTCCTCTAATGTCCTGTTTTGTGTATTTGTATTTGTCCCTTTCTGCAGGTGGTGACGGCCATCAATTTGGAGCTGCTTCACAGGACTGTCCACCTCAGAGACCTGGATACCATCTTGGCCGGATTTGCGGGGCTGGGTTTTCCGAACTGCAGTGGAGCACTCGACGGGACTCACATCCCGATCCGCGCACCACCCCATCGAGCAGCACAGTATATTAATAGAAAGGGCTACTTTTCCATGGTGCTGCAGGCCCTGGTCGACCACTGGGGACAATTCACAGACATTTGTGTTGGGTGGTCAGGCCGGGCACACGATGCCCGCATATTCCGGAACTCCTACCTGTACCGCAGGCTGCAGGCTGGGGCATTTTTCCCAGAGAGGAACTATGCAGTCGGGGATGTGCAGATGCCTACGTGCATCATGGCCGACGCAGCGTACTCCCTTATGCCCTGGCTCATGAAGCCCTACACCAGCCACCTGGATGTGAGCAGGGAACTGTTTAACTTCCGCCTGAATTGGGCTCGCTTCCAGGTAGAGTGTGCCTTTGACCATCTGAAGGGCAGATTTAGATGCCTGCTCACTTGGCTGGACATGGGGGAACACAACATCCCCGATGTGGTTGCTGCATGCTGCGTGCTGCACAACCTAGGGGAGAGGAAAGGGGAGGCCTTCCTCCCTGCGTGGGGGACATGGGCTGATGTGGAGGGGAGGCACTTTGAGCAGCCCCAGACAGCTGGGCTTGCACATTCGAGAAGCCCTGAGGGAGCAATTCTCCCAAGGAGGCTGATGATTTTCCCTGGGCCCTTCCAAATGTGGGATTGCCCCATGCCCCTCCCCAAAGCCCTTCCCGGCCCCACATTCACACATTGTACTCATTCATCACACACTGAGAACAGAGACAGGTGTTGGTGAAAAAATGTTTACAGTTTATTTCACTGTTGGTTTTTTGGAAAAACTAAAATACTCTTTTGTTCAGACAAAATAAAGTGCTTCCCTCAGTGACTCTCACAGGTGGGAAGGGGGAATGTCAACCTGGAAGGGGGGAGGGAGGCTCAGAGCTGAGGGTGCTGCCTTGATGAAGAGCCCCTGGCACTTTGGCTGTGGAGGCCTTCTCGCACATGGCTGCACGTGCGGGCCGGGACAGTAGGGGGCTGGGCAGGAGGTGGGGCTGTACCTGGGTCTGAGATGGAAGGGGCTGGGAGGGGGCAGGGGCTGAGGTGGGGGCAGGCTGAGCAAGAGGAGCAGGACCAGGCACAGGACCGGGGGAAGGCCTTGGCCTCCTGGATAGCAGCACAAATCTCAGTGCGCTGCTGGACAAACTCGTCCAACAAGCACCTGCACCACTCTGCCTCTGCCTCCATCCTCTGGTTCATTACATCCTTCATTCCTTGCAGGACCGAGATGTGCTGGTGCACCAGGTCCAAATATGTGCACCAGTGCCGACGGGTTCCCTGCAGCCGTCTGGGTGTTGGGGCAGGGGTGGCGCCCCCCTCCTGGTCAGCTGGTCCGGCTGTGGAGGACAAGAGGGAAAAGTTGTCAGTCATGCGTGCTCACACTTTCCCTGAGAGGGCATGCCCTCCTTCTTCTCAGCAGTCAATGCCTGTCCTAGGGTCAGAGGATGCTCATGTGCGTCTCAGTAAGGCATGGTGTGGCCTGGCCAGCAGCCATGGCCTCCCTGGAGTCCAGAAGGTGTGCAGGCCACCATCCTGCCCCCCCTCACACACACCCCGTGGCCAAGCAGCACAGACAAGTGTCAGGCCACAGTTGGGGTTCCCACAGGTTGCTGAGAGGCCTGACGCTGTGTGGCAATCCCAGCGTCCCCAACCCATGCCTGCACCTGACATCACTGCCTGCAGGAGCAGGTGGTGCCTCGCAGCCATGTGGGTGCAGGGGTAGGACAGCCTTCCTGAGGGCAGCCATGGGTGTGCCCCCCCAGGCTCTGATCAGCAGGACATGTCACAGCACTGCACCATGCACTTTGTTTCCGCCTGCCCTGCCCTGGTGTATTGGATCCTCATAGCACTCACCTGATGTTCCCTCCCCAGTGTCCGAAGTTGTCTGGGAGGCCTCCTGAGCGTGGGCGTCTGGCTCCTGGGTGCTCCTGGTCCTGTCTTCCTCCTCCTCCTCCTCTTGGAGCACCTGGTTGTCTGCCTGGAGTTGTGGCCACTGCTGCACAGGGGTCTCTAAACCAGACTCCACAACCCTCTCGGGAGGCAGGGGTTCCCCTGCCCCCAGAATCCAGTCCAGGTCCTTGTAGTAGGCACAATAGTGTGCCGTTTCCCCAGAGCAGGAGCTGCACTCATGGGCCCTGATGTATCCCTCCCGCAGCTCCTTCACCTTGGCTCTGAGCTGGGTTACGGTGCGGGGGTGGTGGCCTTTCCTTGCCAGTCCATCAGCCATTCTGGCGTAGATGTCTGCATTCCTGCGCCTGGAATGTGGGAGCTGAAGAGCCTCCTCCTCAGACCACAGCTCCAAGAGGGCTTTTATCTTGGGCCCAGATCAGGAGGGTGCCCGGCATTTGGTGCCCCTGGCTTCCTGCGGGGATGTGTCTCTGGAAGGGCCAGGAGGGTCTTGGGGGGCTTGTCCCTGGGACATGGCTCCGAGTTTCCTGACTGGACAGAGCTGCGCGGTCTCAGGGTCCTGGCTGTAGCTGGCTTGCTGCCAGAATGGTAATCCTGGGTGCCTGTGCCTTTTAAAGATGGCTGCAGGCAGGAACAATAGAGTTGGAAGCTGTGGCAGGAGTGTCCACCAGGCTTCTTCCTGGAGGCCTTTTTATGTCAACATAAATTCTTCCCTGCATCCACACTTACCTTTTGTCGACAGAACTCTGTCGACAAAGGCATTATTCCTCACAGAATGAGGTTTACTGCCGTCGACAAAACTGCCGCGTTCTGTCGAATTACTGTCAACAGAACTCGGTGGTAGTGTAGACACAGGTATAGTTTTTGTCGACAAAAGTCCACTTTTGTCGACAAAACCCTGTAGTCTAAGACACAACCCTTGTGTCTACATTTGCAACTGGTTACTCGCCTTTCTGCTGCTCTTTAGTAGGCCTACCCTCACTTTTCCCAGGTTTCTAGGAGATCTCCTGACCACTACCTCTAAAATGAGTGTGTGTTAGCTATATGTCCACAGCAAGCAGAGGGAAGCTACTGTAGATTCAATGTACTGTAATTTTATGAACATTTGTCTCATGGGAGTATATGTGTTTGTGCATGCACATCCATGTGTGTATGTGTGTGTGTGTGTGTGTATGCAATCTGGAGAAGAATAACTACTACTACTACCTCACCCTTTCTCCACCCATGGACTAAGCATTCTCCTGAATCTCCATGGAAGCACATGTGCAGGGGAAGGGGGAAGAGGAAGGCCAGGCCATGGAGGGATGGCCACCACTTCATTACCCCTCACACTAGGGTTGTCAGGGGTCCAGTTTTTGACCACAATGCTTGATTGAAGGGGCTTTCGCAGCTCCAGTCAGCACTACTGACTAGGCCACTAAAAGTGTGGTTGGTGGCACAGCAGGACTAAGGCAGGCTCCATTCCTAACCTGGCTCTGTGCAGCACCGAAAAGGGGTTAGCTCCTAGGCATGGATGCATGAATAGCTCCTAGGCATGGAGACAGCCATGGGGGCTCGGCACTATCCTTGCCTCATGCACTGGCTCCACTGTTCCTGTTGGCTGACAGTCATGTACAATACAAGCTGCAGGAGCCCCTCTCTCTTTCACTGCCTGGCCAGAGCTGACATCCAACCCAGTGCCCCAATCCTGAGCCCTCTCTCACACCCAAACTCCCTCCCAGAATCTGCACCCTCTCCCACACCTAACCTGATGCCCCAGCCCTGAGTTTTTTTCCTGCACCTCTGTCCTTCATCTCCAGCCCCACACCAGAGCCTCTACCCCAGCTGGAACCCTCACTGCCTCCTGAACCCAAACCCTCTGCTCCAGTCTGGAGCTCACTCCTGCCACCTGAACATCTCATTTCTGGTTGTGCTCTACAGTCTGCATCTCCGGACAGAGACCTTACTCCTTCCGTCACCCCAATCCCCTGCTCCTACTTAGTGAAAGTGAGTGAGGGTGGGAGAGAGTGTGCAATGGAGGGAGAAGGGTGGAGTGAACAGGAGATGGGCCTGCAGAAGGGGTGAGCCAAGGGTTAGAAGGGGTTGGAAAGAAGTAGGGCAAGTTATGGAACATGACTGTTCAGGTTTGTGCAATTAGGAAGTTGGCAACCCCACCTCACAAACAACATGGCAATGGCCTTTGTATACTGGTTACATTCAATTCATGCTGGGGATCAGATCATTGACATCAGTGGAATGGTACCATTCATCTTGTGGATGTGTGAGGCCCCAAATGTTCTGAGCAGATTTGTGCAGGTTATTTAATACTTGCTATGTTATAGGCGGTGATGTAAAAGAAGGCAGTATGATCAGTATTAAATGCTAGGTTGTAGGTTGTTAGCATACTGTTATTTCTCAATTTCCTTGTTCAATCTCTTATTCATACTAATTTTATTGCTTGACTTTCTTGCTTTTTCATCTAATCTATTTTTATCTCTCTAATTTTGGTTATTTAGAGTATTATCCAATACCCACTGAATCTAATGGGAGTCTTTCTAATGATTACAATGGAGTTAATTAGGCACTGTACAAAGCCTCCATAATATTTAAATATTGAACCGTAGCAAACAATTAAAAAAGGGCATAAATTTAGGAATTTGGGACTCTTCTCCTTCCTGACACCCAAAATAAAATAAAGGTCAAAAAGCTGTTTTTCATTAGTTTACATTCTGTTTCCAGGGACCTCGGTTTGAAAATGGTTTAGTGCATTGAGGTCTCTTAGTTGCAACTCTGTGGCACAGATAGAAACTTATGCCTCATAAAACATTAATAAGGCAAAATACTGACATAATATATTATAATTCTTTTAGATCCACAGCATGGGTAGATCAGAAAGTGGATGTTTGGCATAATGCTTCATAATTGTCCTGAAAGAGTTACTGTGGATTGATTCAATATGTAGTTATTATAAAGTTAAGCAGGATAAACTCCCTAATCCCAGATCTGAATAGCAATCCCGCAGAGGCCAGACAGCTACATGTTAGCATGGATATCATACTGGCAAATTGTCAGTATTAATATATAGGACTGGATGTGCAACCATTAGGTTAGTGAACACTTACTAATCTGTGTGGTTCCACTGACTACTTGCACAAGTGCTCAACTGCCTTAGGCTATCTCTAGACTGCAAAGAAAAGTTGGAAAAAGGTATGCAAATTACGAACCGCAATTTGTGTATCTTTTTCCACTTTTTTTTGGAAGAGGCTCTTTTGAAATTTGGCCCATCTACATGGGGCCAAATTTCAGAAAAACTTCCTCTTTCGGAACATCCTTTCTTCCTCATACAATGAGGAATATAGGGATGCCGAAAGAACGTGTCGCTTTTTTGGAAACTGTTCCTAAAAAGTGGACAGGTTCTTTGGACATGGCAGAGCTTTTCCGGGATACCAGAGGTATTCCGGAAAAGCTCTGAAGTGTAGACATAGCCTTAGTAACTGTTGTACACCCTAGCTAAACCCCCCCACCCCCGTTTTTTGTTAGAGCATCATAGTCACAGGAACAACCAGGCGCGATGACACATAGGGACAAAGGGAGGCAACTTTCCCAGTGCCTAGCGATTCCAAATGGCCCTGGACTCTTAGGGTATGTCTAGACCAGTGTTTCTCAACCTTTTTTTGCTCATG
Organism: Rafetus swinhoei; assembly: GCA_019425775.1. NCBI lineage: Eukaryota > Metazoa > Chordata > Testudines > Trionychidae > Rafetus > Rafetus swinhoei. Next base: position 314,844,208 of record CM033437.1, read on the forward strand.
GCCACCTTCTGAGCCTCGTTTACCTCTGTGGCCCCCCTTATAGCTGCTGTTAGTTGGAAAAAAAGGTACACAAGTTACCTAATGTTCCATTTTTTCAATGTGGCCCCCTAGAGGTAGGGCGTGGCCCCTGGACATAAGAACATAAGAACATAAGAACGGCCATACCGGGTCAGACCAAAGGTCCATCTAGCCCAGTATCCTGTCTGCCGACAGTGGCCAGCACCAGGTGCCCCAGAGGGGGTGGACCGAAGACAATGATCAAGCGATTTGTCTCCTGCCATCCCTCTCCAGCCTCTATCAAACAGAGGCCAAGGACACCATTTTATCCCTTGGCTAATAGCCTTTTATGGACCTAACCTCCATGAAATTATCTAGCTTCTCTTTAAACTCTGTTATATTCCTAGCCTTCACAGCCTCCTCTGGCAAGGAGTTCCACATGCTGACACGCTGTGTGAAGAAGAACTTTCTTTTATTAGTTTTAAACCTGCTACCCATTAATTTCATTTGGTGTCCTCTAGTTCTTCTATTTAGGGAACTAATAAATAACTTTTCTTTATCTGCCCTCTCCACACCACTCATGATTTTATAGACCTCTATCATATCCCCCCTCAGTCTCCTCTTTTCTAAACTGAAAAGTCCCAGTCGCTTTAACCTCTCCTCATATGGGACCCGTTCCAAACCCCTAATCATTTTAGTTGCCCTTTTCTGAACCCTTTCCAAGGCCAAAATATCTTTTTGAGGTGAGAGACCACATCTGTACACAGTATTCAAGATGTGGGCGTACCATAGTTTTATACAGGGGCAGTAAGATATTCTGGGTCTTATTTTCTATCCCTTTCTTAATAATACCTAGCATCCTATTTGCCTTTTTGACCGCCGCTGCACATGTGTGGAAGTTTTCAGAGAACTGTCACGATAACTCCAAGATCTCTTTCCTGATTTGTCGTAGCCAAATTAGCCCCATCATACTGTCGTATAGTTGGGGTTATTTTTCCCGATGTGCATTACTTTACACTTATCACATTACATTTCATTTGCCATTTTGTTGCCCAATCACTCAGTTTGGTGAGATCTTCTTGGAGTCCCTTACAGTCTGCTTCTGTCTTGACTATCCTAAACAGTTTGGTATCATCCATAAACTTTACCACCTCACTGCTTACCCCTTTCTCCAGATCATTTATGAATAAGTTGAACAGGATTGGTCCTAGGACTGACCCTTGGGGACACCACTAGTTACCCCTCTCCATTCTGAAAATTTACCATTTATTCCTACCCTTTGTTTCCTGTCTTTTAACCAGTTCTCAATCCAAGAAAGGACCTTCCCTCTTATCCCATGGCCATGTAATTTACACAAGAGCCTTTGGTGAGGACCTTGTCAAAACTTTCTGGAAATCTAAGTATACTATATCTACTGGATCCCCCTTGTCCGCATGTTTGTTAACCCCTTCAAAGAACTCTAATAGATTAGTAAGACAGGATTTCCCTTTACAGAAACCATGTTGACTTTTGTCCAACAAATTATGTTCTTCTACATGCTTCACAATTTTATTCTTTACTATTGTTTCGACTAATTTGCCAGGTACTGAAGTTAGACTTACCGGTCTGTAATTGCCTGGATCGCCTCTAGAGCCCTTTTTAAATATTGGTGTCACGTTGGCTACCTTTCGGTCATTAGGTACGGAAGCCGATTTAAGGGATAGGTTACAAACCACAGATAATAGTTCAGCAATTTCCCATTTGAGTTCTTTTAGAACCCTTGGATGAATGCCATCAGTCCGGAGATTTGTTAACATTAAGTTCTTCTATTTGTTCCAAAACCTCCTCTAATGACACTTCAATCCGGGACAGTTCTTCAGATTCATTACCCACAAAGGGCGGTGCAGATTTGGGAATCTCCCCAACGTCCTCAGCCGTGAACTGAAGCAAAGAAATCATTTAGTTTCTCCGCAATGGCTTTATCATCCTTGATTACGCCTTTTATAGTTCGATCGTCTAGGGACCCACAGGTTTTTAACAGGCTTCCTGCTTCTAATGTACTTAAAAAACATTTTGTTATTTCTTTTTGAGTTTTTGGCTAGCTGTTCCTCAAAATCTTTTTTTGCTTTTCTTATTACATTTTTACACTTGATTTGACAGTGTTTATGTTCCTTTCTATTTATCTCACTAGGATTGGACTTCCACTTCTTAAAAGATGCCTTTTTGTCCCTCACTGCTTCTTTTACATGGTGGTTAAGCCACGGTGACTCTTTTTTAGGTCTCTTGCTATGTTTTTTAATTTGGGGTATACATTTAAGTTGGGCCTCTATTATGGTGTCTTTAAAAAGTTTCCATGCAGCTTGCAGGATTTGGCTCTAGTCACTGTGCCTTTTAATTTCTGTTTAACTAACCTCCTCATTTTTGTGTAATTCCCTTTTGAAATTAAATGCCAGGTGCTGGTCTGCTGAGGTGTTCTTCCCACTACAGGAATGTTGAATGTTATTATATTATGGTCACTATTCCCAAGCGGTCCTGTAAGTAACGGTTATTTCCTGACCTGATCCTGCGCTCCACTCAGGACTAAATCGAGAATTGCCTCTCCCTTGTGGGTTCCTGCACCAGCTGCTCCAAGAAGCAGTCATTTAAGCCATTGAGAAATTTTATCTCCGCTTCTCTTCCTGAGGTGACATGTATCCAGTCAATATGGGGTAATTAAAATCCCCATTATTATAGAGTTCTTTGTTTTGGTAGCCTCTCTAATCTCCTCAGCATTTCAATGTCAGTATCCCTGTCCTGGTCAGGTGGTCGTAATATATCCCTACTGCTAATTTCTTATTTTTGGAGCATGGAATTACTATCCATAGCGATTCTATTGAACATGTTGATTCATTTAATATTTTTATTTCATTTGATTCTACATTATCTTTCACATACAGTGCCACTCCGCCACCCACCCGGCCTGCTCTATCCTTTCGATATATTTTATATCCCGGTATGATTGTGTCCCACAGATTTTCCTCATTCCACCAGGTTTCAGTGATGCCTGTTATGTCAATCTCCTCATTTAATACTAGGTACTCTAGTTCACCCATCTTATTAGTCAGACTCCTAGCCTGGGGAGCCATATGGCCCATGGTTGAGAACCACCAGTCTAGACTACATGCCTCTGTTAGCAGAGGCATGTAAAATAGGCTACCCGACATAGTCAATGAAGCCGGGATTTAAATCCACACAGCAAAAAGTGCAACGAAATAGCAATTTGCTATGTTGAAAGATAACGTCCACGCTGATTGGATGCTATCTCACATTTAAGGCCACCTGGAACCAGTTCAGGCAGGGCATTAGGTCAGCAGTTGCTTCCGGGTGCTGACATGCCTGCTTAAAGGGACAGCTGTTTCTCTGCTTCTGCTGCTTGCTTGCCTACCTCTCCGAGGGACGGCGGCAAAGCTTTTGCAGTGCATGCTCTGGTTGCCCAGCTTTTGGAAATCACAGCATACTCCTTGACATGGAGCCAGAGCTGCCTCTGGGCATGTGATGGCCCCACACTGCCATGATGCAGTTTCTACAGCACTTCGTGTAGGCTGCCTTCATGGTCCTGCAGGAGCTCGACTCCGAGCTCATCAGTGAGACCCTCTGCCTGGCTGCGGGGGCAAGGCCCTTGCAACCACACACCGTGGTGGAGAGACTATTCTGGAGTCTGGACACCTGTTCCGACTGGTGGAACTGACTGGTGATGTAGCGATGAGATGACCAGCGGTGGCTGCAAAACTTCAGGATAAGGAAGGCCACCTCCATGGAGCTGTGTGCCTGGCTTGCCCTTGCCCTCTGTCAATGGGAGACCCAGATGCGACCCGCCATCCCCCGGAGAAGCTGGTCACCATGGCCGTCTGGAAACTTGCCACCCCAGACAGTTACCAGTCTGTGGGCAACCAGTTAAGCGTGGGGAAGTCCACCGTCAGGACCCTTATCATGGAGGTAAGGCATTCTTGGTCTGCAGTCCCTGGAGGGGGGAATACTGGAGAGGGGGACCCTAGGGAAAGGGGGGTGGGAGTTGCAGGGGATGAGCTGGGGATGGAAGCCCCATCCCTGGGAGATTCTGCAGTCCCACCCTCACACAGTCCTGCAGGGGAGACAGCCTCATACCGGGTGGCTCCTGGGGTGTTGGGGAAGGGGGGGGGGGGACTCGGAGACCTCCCAAGGGCTCAGGCACTCCCTCTGATTCTCTATTTTGTGTGTTTCTTTATCTCCTTCTGTAGGTGGTGAGGCTCATCAACTCTGTCTTGCTGTGCAGGGTCATCCATCTTGGCAACCTGGACCCCAACATGGCCAAATTTGCCACCTTGGGCTTCCCCAACTGTGGGGGAGCCATAGCTGGAACCCACATCCCCATCCAAGCACCAGAACATCGAGCTGCACAATACATCAACAGGAAGGGATACTTCTTGATGGTCTGTAAGCCCTGGTCAACCACCGCAGACAGTTCATGGATATTTTTGTGGGGTTGTCGTGGAGGGCACATGACACCCACATTTTCAGAAATTCCAGCCTCTACCAGAAGCTGGAGGCTGTCACATTCTTCCCCCAGCACGACTTTTGGGTTAGGGTCATGCAGATGCCACTGTGTATCATGACTCATGAAGCTGTACACCAGCCACCTGGACCCCAGCAGGGACCGATTCAATGCCCACATTGAGGTGGGGCCCACATTCAGGTGGAATGCACCCTCGGGTGCTTGAAGGTGTGGTTCAGGTGCCTCCTGACCCACCTCTATGTAGGGGAGCACAACATCCCCGAGGTGGTTTCCATGTGTTGTATTCTTCATAACATTGTGGAAAGCAAGGGGGAGACCTTCATACCAGGATGGGGGGACAGAGGCCAGCCGTGAGGGAAGGGCCTTTGAGCAGCTGTGCACAGCTGCCATCCACCAGGCCCATCAGGTGGGGGTGCGCATGCAGAAGGCCTTGAGGGAGAGTTTCTCTCAAGGACCCCAGTAACTCTCCCAAGGACCTCCCCACTAGGGGCCTGTGCCTTGTCCCACTATGCCTTTCCCACAACAACCCCTTCCTTCCCCCTTCCCTCTAACCTCAATAAAAACAATGGTTTTGTTTTCAAAACATAACTTTTTATTTAGTTTTTCAATAAAAGTAACTGGGAGGAGGGGGACTGAGAACCTAGATGGGGGAAGGGAGGAGGGGGAGGGCTCAGAACCTGGATGTGGGGAGAGAGGAGGAGGGCTCAGAGCTGGGGTTGGAAGTTCTGCCTCAGGTTCAGGGTCCTTGGCAACCTCGGGGGTGGAGGGGGCAGGGACAACAGAGGGGTGGGCAGGCGGGGGGGCTAGAGCAGGGAAAGGCATGGCAGGGAGAGGGGGCAGGCCTAGGTATGTCAGAGGGAGTTGGGACAAGAGCAGGGACAGGCATGGCGGGGTGGGGGGGGGCAGGGACAGGAGCTGGGTATGACATCATCTCCCATATGGTAGCACACATGATGTGGCCCTGCTGCACCAGCTCAATCCACATTTGGCTCCACAACTGGGCGTCACCCTGGACAGGGTTTGCTGCCTGTCCTGGAGGATGCCCATGTGCTCCCTCATGAGGTTCTCCTGTACCCACCAGTGCTTGTGGCTTCCCCAGGGTCAGGCAGCTGCCTCAGCTGGTGGTGATCACCCCTCAGTCATGATTGTTCTGGCTGTGGAGAACAAAGAGGGAGAGGTGATCAGTCATCCATGCAGACACTATCCCTGAGCCCTTGCCCTCCTCTGTGAACTGCGAGCTACAGTCCTCGGGTCAGAGGATGATGATGTCCCAGGAGCAAGGCCATGTGTGGCCTGGACAGTGGGCCCTGCCTCACAAGGGCCCAGAAGTTCCCAGGGGTCCATGTTTCCCGCCCTTCCCCCCTCCATTCCATGGACAAGCAGGCAAGGGAAGTGTCCGGCTACACTGGGATCCCATGGGTGGAAGAAGGGCCTGGAGCAGCATGGCCTTCTATGGGTGCTGGACACACACCTGTGCCTGGTAGCACTGTCCCCGGGAGCGGGTGGTGCCCTGAGTGTGCAGGCATGCCCATGTGCTATATGGAGCACTACAGAGTCTGTGTGCAGGTGTGCATGTGGCCTTGTCTCCAGCCTCCTTCCAGCAGTGGCTGGTGATGGCAAGGAGTCCCCCCTGGGGGTCAGACATGCGTGTGGCCTCCCCAGAGCCTGTGAGCAGCCCCATAGCCCCTCAATGTCCACCTCCCCGATCCTGTGTGCGTGAAAAACTCACCTGATGATCCTTCCCCGGCCATGGAGGATGCCTGGGAGACAATCAGGCCCTGGGGTACTGATTCCAGGGTAAGGGTGATGGTGCTGGGTGTCTCCTCCTCCTCCTCCAGCTCGTCATCCTCCTCCTCCTCTGGTCCTGGGAGCTCTGGGCGGGCAACGACAGGCATTTTTCAGCCCAGAGTCCACCACCAGGGTTGGGGAAGGGGCTGTACCACTCCCCAGGATGCAGTGGAGCTCGTTGAAATAGGGGCAGGAGTGGGATCCTGTCCCTGAGCGTGAGCTGCGCTCTCTGGCCCTGCCATAGCCCTGCTGCAGCTCCTTAACTTTATTCCAGACCTGCTCAAGGCTCTGGGGGTGGTGGCCCCTCACAGCCAGGGCCTCAGACATCTGGCCATAGATGTTGGCATTACAACATCTGGAGTGGAGATTCTGTAGGGTCTCCTCCTCACCCCAGACCTCCAGGAGGGCCAGGATCTCCACCCCAGAGCATGAGGTTGCATGTCTTTTGGTGCCCCTAGCAGGGTCCTGGGAGCTCTGGGCATGCTTCCTGTGAGGGTCAGTGGGCTCTTGGGGGGCTTGAGGCTGGGCCATAGCTCAGGAGCAGTGTGACAGTGGCAGTCATGTGGTGAGGTGCAGCTCCCGGGGCCGGCTCCCTGCCACAAGCCTTGTTCCGGGTGCCTGCAGCTTTAAGAGCTGGCAGGAGACAGGAAATATAGAGTTGTGATGAGTTTGGATGCAGTGGCCACCAGGGCACCTGTGTTATTTCCTGGAGGCCTATTTTTTTGACAGAACTCCCTCTTCCGCATCCATACACACCTTTTTCCGAAAAAGCTTTTTTTGAAAAAGCCTTCTTCCTCATAGAAAGAGGTTTACCGCCATTGGAAAAAACCCTTCCAAAAGAACGCAATAGCAGTGTGGATGCAAGTGTTATTATTCCGGAAAAACGCTGCAGTGTAGACATACCCTAAGGGTAGCTAGAAATGAACTAATTTTGCATACTGGATTTTGCAACTTTTATTTGGGTGTGGAGGATCCCTGGGACAGAAGAATTACTCTTGATTTATAGAAAGGAATAATGGGAAATTTAAGGGAAGCTCCAGACCTAGATTATCTCATTTCCAGTGCAGAATCAAGGCTTCATAGTACCAGGGAATTTGCACAATTGCTGATAAATGATGCAGGGTTTTATAGAACTGGGAGAACATTTTATCTCCAAATAGTCCTGCAAAAATGTATGGAACATCAGTGGATATTTTAGGAACAGCCTTAAATTCCCAGGAGTATCTCTTGCAGGGTGGAACCCCGAGGTGGTTAGTAGCATCCAATATGGGAAACAGAGCTGTCTGAAGAAGTGACTTGTCTTTCTGCACCCATGAAACAGGCTGTGGCATATCCAAGTTCAGAAGTGGGCACACTGTTTAAAGCAAACTCTGATGTAACTTAAATTATTATTATTTATCAATTTATGTGGGATGCTATAACTAAATACCATAGCAAAATGGCAGAGTTTCTACTTCTTTTTTTCATTACATTCCTTAATAACATTCTCGCCATAATCAGCAGCTATAAAACACTCCAAACACATCTTCAGCAGTAAAATAATGCATCATGTTCAGCCATGTTCATCCACCAACAGATAATTTATATACTTTAATGGGGTGTTTTGTCAAAAACTTATACATCTTAATCTTCAGGGTTTATAATCTCTTGATGTCATTGTTGCAGAATGAGTGTTATAGAGAGAAGCCTCGGGGAAAAAATCAATCTTGTCTTTTAGGGACTCATCCTGCAAACAGTTGCAAAACCCAAGTATGCCCATTGAACTCCAGATGATTCTGCACATTTTCAGGATCAGGCCATGAGCGTGTGTGTGCAATAACTCTCAGACAAATAGTTTTCAAAGCAGAGAGCTGGAGCAGCAGCACTTTTGAATTACTTCATCTGTAATGTTCATTTTAGACCTGTTATATCTCCAATGCTTTCGTGCGTAGCCAATGTAATGTGTCCATTAATTTCATAGGTTGTGATCTATAGCCTCTGTTGGTACATTATTCATTCCTATAAAATAGATGTTTTCTTTCACATGTGAGTACAGAATTGAAGTCATTACCAGTTTTCTTCTTTGTGGTATGAGGTGGGTATCAAAAAATAACAATGCTTTGAAAGAACTGATGTATCCTTTGTTTTCCTGTACAGCGGTAAGCAAATAAATATAACCATATCGTGGCTTGAGAGAGTGCAAACAAAATGAATATAATTAAATACAGACTTTCTTTCCCTTTCTCCCTCATCATTTGTATTAGCAAAAATCTATAACTGCCCGTGTCCAGACATACAATTATATTCTCAAACTACCACTGCCAGACCCCTGCTAGTTATCATTCTTTCTGTAAAACTGACCCATGAGATCTGGGACAAGAACTTTAGCCTTATTTTGTGTGTCTGCTTTCTCATTTGTTAAACGGGGGTAATTCTTGTGAGAACCAGGACTGCTGAAGTTATTTAGTCCCCATTGGATATCTACATATGACAATATGGTGACAATATGGTGAAGACAGAAGCTCATAGTCATTATTTCCCAGTTAATTTCCAAGATGTTTGCTGACATCATATTCATAATAGAATTCACAAAAACCTTAACAGAAAAAGGACCGAAGTTAAGCACAGTGGTGCCTGCAGCCATATACATTATGCACGGTTTGTAAAACTGGTAGGGATATCAAATGCAGTACAGGGCCACCTGGCAGGGAGGTGCCTCCCAAATTGTGGCCTGGCATGCAGGGATGAGGCACCACACGGGTTTAACCTCCTGACCTTTTGTCCAGACCAGAGTGAAACTATGACCCTGTGCAAGAGGTCAAAGTGCCAACCACTGAACTCTAGTTTGGCAGCCTCTTTGTCATGACATTTAACTTACAGAGGGTTTAGTTGTGCAACAATCCTTTCTGGGGTTCTCTCAGGAGGACACTGGCCTGTCTCAGGACAATTTTGGGACACAAGAGTTGTTGAGGCAGATTCTTTCCTGCATTAGATCTCCACTAGGCACAGGGCAGGAACTGCATCTGGGTTATGGATAAGGCTCTTCGAATCTCAGAGCAAGTACAGATTTGATGCTTGCAATTGCTTCCATGCATCTTTAAGCTGTTTGCCCAGTTTAAGGTTATTATCTGACATGAAACCAGAGGATTGCTGTGGTGGAATGGAAATCCAACACCAGCCTTCCATCAAAAGATGGGAAATCAAGAAACAGGTTCTATCTGTGGTACAGAATCAGCAAGCAATTCCCATTCAACAGGGAAATTATCCCTTTGTGGTTGGGATACAGCACCTTTGTGCAAAGGGAGCATAACCAAGCTTGAGAACCTGACTTGGCCAACTATCTTGTTCCTAGATGGTTGGCATTAGGATTGAAGGTAGGATCAACAACAAAGCCCAGTCTTGTAAGCGTACTATTGTCTGATAAGGTTACGTGTCTTCATGATGGTAAAACATTAGCCTTGAGACTGAAAGATATAATAATATATGGAGATATACCTATCTCATAGAGCTGGAAGGGACCTTGAGAGGTCACTGAGTCCAGTCCCCTACTATCATAGCAGGATCAAGCACCATCCCTGACAGATGTGCCCCAGATCCCCTAAATGACCCCTTCAGGGATTGAATTCACAACCCTGGGTTTAGCAGGCCAATGCTCAAACCACTGAGTTATCCCTCCTTACAATGGAGTGACTGAAAAGGACTATTGATAGAAAACAACAGGTCAATTTAGCAACGGTAGAGCTGTATCAAAACATACAGCATACAGAAAAAGTCGTAAATGTACAGTTATCCAATATATGAAATGTACTATTCCAGGAGTACATGGAATGACTCATCATCAAAATTACTTAACAGGCCCAATCATTGGCATTTTAGAATCCAGTAAATATGTACCGATCAACTTATTCACAGCTAACTGTTAGTTCATTGATCACTATGGGAAGGGTGTGGGGGTGTCGTCTTTTATTATACTACACCATATCTATTTTTGTAATTATAACATCTGAATTGTATCGGTTTTTTTACATATGATCTGATCAAATTTAGGAAAAAAACACATTCAAAGATAAATGATAGTTACTACAATGATCAGAATACTCACATGAAGCCATATACATCCGTTGTCCCATGGTTTGTCTACACTGCAATCAGAGTCATGACTGCCAATTGTTTAGATATAGCTGAGCTAGCTTTGATCTAGTTAGCTGGAATAATAATAGCAGTGAAACTGTGGCAGCACAAGCTATAGAAGCTCCCCCTCCATCTGCCCAATATCCTAGGTATGAATTTGACCAGCTGGCCCATGCTGCTGTGGCTTTACTGCTATTGTTGTTTGTGTGAGCTAGATCAAAGCTAGCTCAGATATTTCCAAATGTGTTGCAGTCACACCTCTGATTCCTGCATAGACATACCCAAATGGAGTTAGACAAGGGATGGGTGAATTTAGCTTTTCATTCCTGGTAGAAGAAGGACCAAGTTCTGCATTCCTCTAGAAGAAAAAAAACCCAGTTGACTTTAATTAGAGTTTGACCACAATAGGGACTCCAGTATAGATGCTGGTGTCTTCAGCACAAAAGTATATTAATTTATTCTGAATATGTGTAATAGACTTGCATCTTTCTGGGAAGTGTTTATTGCTGAAAGCAACTCTGTTGTATGACACATTTTAGAATTTAACTGTGCAATCCCTGATCACTTAGTGTGATTATTTGTTATTTTCAGATAAATTTAAGATGGTAAAAGAAAACAGTGTTACTTCACCTAATCCCAGTAATGGAAATGCCAACATGGCTGATCTCAGTTTAATGGATTTAAATATTCATTTTGACTGTCAGCAGGTATGTTTGTGTCATAACAACAGTTAAAACTACCTTGCTTCAGCAGTGGATGACATTTATAACTAGGGTGCGGAACCTTCTCTCTGACACTGTGGCGCCATTTTGTATGATGATACATGTGGGAGATGGAATGGTGCCTTTGATCTATCAGAATGTTCTGGAACAGTATACTCCTAAGAGGCCCAGAAGAACAAGTTTTCTCTCTCTTCCTTGTGACACCCTTTTAGATACTTGAAAACTGCTATCATGTCCCCTCTCAATCTTCTCTTTTCCAAACTAAACAAGCCCAATTCTTTCAGCCTTCCTTCATAGGTTATGTTCTCTAGACGTTTAATCATTCTTGTTGCTCTTCTCTGGACCTTCTCCAATTTCTTCACATCATTCTTGAAATGTGGTACCCAGAACTGGACACAATACTCCAACTGAGGCCTAATCAGCGCAGAGTAGAGTGGAAGAATGACTTCTCGTGTCTTGCTCACAACACACCTGTTAATGCATCCTAGAATCATGTTTGCTTTTTTTGCAACAGCGTCACACTGTTGACTCATTTTTAGTTTGTGGTCCACTATAACCCCTAGATCCCTTTCTGCCGTACTCCTTCCTAGACAGTCGCTTCCCATTCTGTATGTGTGAAACTGATTGTTCCTTCCTAAGTGGAGCACTTTGCATTTGTCCTTATTAAACTTCATCCTGTTTACCTCAGACCATTTCTCCAATTTGTCCAGATCATTTTGAATTATGACCTTATCCTCCAAAGCAGTTTCAACCCCTCCCAGCTTGGTATCATCTGCAAACTTAATAAGTGTTCTCTCTATGCCGATATCTAAAACGTTGATGAAGATATTGAACAGAACCAGTCCCAAAACATACCCCCGTGGAACCCCACTTGTTATACCTTTCCAGCAGGATTGTGCACCATTAATAACTACTCTCTGGGAATGGTTATCCAGCCAGTTATGCACCCACCTTATAATAGCCCCATCTAAGTTGTATTTGCCTAGTTTATTGATAAGAATATCATGTAAGAATGTATCAAACACCTTACTAAAGTCTAAGTATACCACGTCCATCGCTTGTCCCTTATCCACAAGACTCATTATCCTATCAAAGAAAGCTATCAGATTGGTTTGACATGAAAATATCTAACTCAGGAGTGAGCAATAAAACAGTGATGGTTCCCCAGGGTTAGCCTCTGGTGGGCAACTGCTTCTACATTTATCTGCACCTCTGAAGGTACGGGTGATTGCAGCTCCTCATTGGCTGGGAATGTGGCGGCACAGGTAAAAACAGTGGTGTGGTGGCCCGCCAGGTGCTAACTGTGGCAGACTGGATCCAGTCTGCAGGCCAGTATATGTCCACCCCGGCTCTAAATTGTCTAAGGAAAAGAAGTTAAAAATTACTATTTAGCCTCTGATCCTACCTCATTTTCACTGGCATTCACTCTGTTAGACATCTAATCACCACCACCTTCTTGGTGAAAACTGAAACATAAGTCACTAAGCACCTCTGCCATTTCCACATTTTCTGTGATTGTTTTTTCCACCTCACTGGGAGTCATATCTATCCTGTTCTTGGTCCGTCTTCCTTCTAATATATATGTAGAATGTTTTCTTCTAACCCTTTATGCTTCTAGCTAGTTTGATCTCATTTTGTACCTTGGTCTTGCAAATTTTGCCCCTACATACTTTTTCCTGTTCATGCATTGTAATTTTACCTAGTTTCCACTTTTTATTGGACTCTTTTTTTGAGATTCAGATCATTTAAGACCTCTTGGTTAAGCCAGGATGGTGTTTTGCCATTCTTCCTATTATTCCTATGCATTGGGATAATTCATATTTGTGCCCTTAATAGAGTGTGTCTACACTGCACCATTATTTTGAGTTAGCTAGTGTTATTTCTAAATAACAAAGTGAGCATCCACACAGCCATTCCATTATTTCAAAATAATTTAGAAATAATGAACAGCTTATTGGACAGCTGACTTATGTAAACCTCATTACACGAGTAATAACACCTATTCTGAAATAGCTATTTCAAAATAGTGCCTGTGTAGACACTCCACTGCAGCTATTTCAAAATAGCCCCTCACCAGGGCCTCTGTGCCTCCTGGGGCTCTAAATCAAGATAGCATGTCTAACCGAGGGAAGCCTTCCTTGGACTAATTTTGAGACTTCCCTGCAGTGTAGACGTGCTATTTCGAAATAAGCTATTTTGGAATAACTATTCTGGAATAGCTTATTCCGAAATAAGTGTGCAGTGTAGACGTACCCATAATGTCTCTCTGAAAAACTACCAACTATCTTCAATTATTTATTTACTATCAGCAGGGCTCGACAAATGCACTCGCCCGCTTGCCCGTGGCGAGTAGATTTTGCCAGCTGGCGAGTGCAGGGGCGGACTGGCCCGGTGGCTGTTGTAACGGGCTGGCCGAAGCCCGCACTACAGGCGGCATGGCCCCATCCAATCTGCCAGCCAGCGGAGGAGCAGAGTGCAGCCAGGGAGGGGGAACCGCGGCGATTCTCAGCGCCGGGCTGCCCGCATGCAGCTGTGGTGCGAGGAGGCAGGGCGCCGGCAGATGCCAGGATGCTAGCAGGACGTAGCCCCGCTGATTGTAAAGGGCCGCGGCAGCTCGGCTCTGGCCGCGTGTCCCCGGCAGCTGGCTGTGGCGCGTGGCGGAGCCAGGCACCGCCCCGCCGGCTCCAGTCCTGCCACGGCCTCAGCCCCTCGCCGGCGAGAGACCCTCCCTGCCAACCGCCCGGCTCACTGTGCCCACCCCGCGCCCCATCTGGCTCCCGCCGCCCATTCCCCACGCCGCCCCTGCACCCTGCACCCCGGATCCCCTGCTCTCCCTCTGGCTCTGCGCTGCCCTTGCACCCTGCACCCTGCTGCCCCCGATCCCTGCTCCCCCCCCAGCTCTGTGCTGCCCGTTCCCTGCATTGCCCCTTAGACCCCGATCCCTCTGCCCCTCCCGTTCCCTGCGTCCCATTCCCCGTGCCTCCACCGCACACTGCTCCCCCCGATCCCTGCGTCCCTCTGCCTCTGTGCGCCACCCTGTCCCATCCCCCACTGTTCCCTGCACCCCTCTGGCTCTGTGCTGTCCCTGCACCCTGTTTCCCCTGTGGGTTGGGAGTGAGGGGTGCTTGCCCATAGGGAGGGGCTGGACAGGGCAGGGAAAAGGCTGCTGTGACCCAGCAGCAGTGAAAGGGGGAGTTCACTTGAAGTGCCTTTGTCTTTATGGAAAAAAATGAATGAAAATGCTATTTGCTATTTATAGGGCTAAAATGCTGGGACAAAAATGAAAACAAAAAAAAACCATTGCAAAATGCAAACATGTAAAAGACAACAAAAAAGTGGAGGGGAAATGTTTTGCTTGGCCCTGGGGGAGGGGAAGCGGCTGGGCTGGGCTGTGGGGAGGGGAGGGAAGGGAAGGGGAAAAATATGGGGAAGGGGCTTGTGCTGAGGGGAGGGGAGGAGGTCAGGAGAAGAAGAAGAAGAAGAAGAAAGGGGAAGGCACCAAGGGACAGGGGTGCAGGAGAGACAAATCCCAGGGGGCCAAGTGCAGACAATGAGGAAAAGGGCAGGAGGGGACGTGTCAGTGGGAGGGGAGAACAGGGTGATGCTGGGAGAGGAGAGGTAAGGGCACTGGGGCTAGAGGGAAGAGGGGAAGGTGCTGGGAGAAGGCTTGAAAGAAGGGGTGGGCATGAGGAAGGTGGGGATGGAGCAAGGCATGTTTGAGGGCACAGGGCATGAGGGGAATGGGGGCAGAGGGTGCTGAGGGGTGGGTATCAGGGAAAAAGAGGGCAAAGGGGCAGGGGCAGCGAGGAAGGGGGAGGAACCAGGAGGGTGCAGGTGCCAGGAGATTCTGGGGTGAAGCAGAAGGGCAGACACCTGCAGGGGAGGGACCAGCCTCAGAGGAGAGAGGCAGGGCAGGTGTGTAGAGAGGTGTTAGGAGAGGGATGAGGAGGGGTAGCTCACTTGATCAGAGTGGGACTACTGGAGGAGTGGGCACAGGGGAGAGAAGGGCTGGTGGAGGGGGCAGGTCTCAGGAAGGCTGAGGGCAGAAGGGCAGGAGTCAGGACAGCAGAGGAGGGTGAGGGGTTGGGGGCAGCAGGCACCAGGGGAGCTGATGGAACAAGGGGAGGAGACATGGCAGCAGAGGGAAAAAGTAGAAGTTTATAAGATATTTATTAATAACTTGGGTGATATTTATTAAGAACGTATTAGTAATTACTGTTCTTATTCTTATTAAGAATTTATGCCATTAAAAAAAACACTTTTTGGGGGGGGAGGGTGGCGAGTCCCTTTTTTGTCTGGCGAGTAGGGTTTTCCATAATTTGTCGAGCCCTGACTATCAGTACAAGTTCTTTCTGCTTATTCCCCATACTTTTCACATTAACCAAGCCATACTGCCTCCCTTCCATAATGTGTAATCTCAGTTATCACTGAGATTTTGCCTGTGATCAGAATAGATGATATCTGTCACATTTGCCAATCTTCAACATAGGTGAGATGTTAGGTGAGCCAACCATATGTACTGTAGCTGTGGTGAGCCAATACAACCAAGTTATAAATCACTGAATGAAACTGGTACCATATTTGACGCAACCATATTTGACGCAAAAAAAAAAAGCCATATTTCCCTATGATGTTTATGCTGAAGTTGGAAATATGACTATAATTCAGGAGTTAGCAACCTTCGGCATGCAGCCCATCAAAATAAACCACTGGTGAGCCGTGAAACCTTTCGTTTACACTGACTGACCGGGAGCATGGGCCCTGCACCTGTCAGTGGCTGCAGTTTGCTGATCCTGGCCAATGGAAGCTGTGGGGGCAGTACCTGAAGGTCAAGAAGCTGCAAGGGTGTGCTGGCCACTGCTTCCCGCAGCTCCCCTTAGGTAGCTATGGCAAGCCATAGTCACTGGGATCTGCCTGTTGTCAATGTAAACAAAATATCTTGTGGCCCACCAGTGGATTATTCTGTGGGCTGCATGCTGAAAGTAGCCAACCCCTTTTGTAGTTCATGTAAGCATACCCTCACTAGCTTTAAATCTAGCTAGCACAGCTAAAAATAGCAGTGAAGGTGCAGGAGGACTTGAGAGAGATGGGACAGGGTGATGGTGTTCTTGTAAAGCCCAATGAAAGCCCATGCCACTGTATCTGCACTGAAAGTTTTAATTGGGCTAACTAGATGATAGCAAGCATAGGTATGCCTACTTGCTCTGATTCAAACCTGCAGTTGCAGTGTAGACACATTCTTGGTTACAGAGTTTGAAATTTACCTACACTGCTTGTTTCGACATTCATTGATCTATGGTGCAGTGTGTCCTGGTAACAGGTATCCTGACACATATAAAAGAAACAAAAGATCTTTTAATGTTCCTGTTCAAATATATGTCTGGTGAGAATCCAGTTTTATGATGACAGTTGTAAGATACAGAGTAATGTTGAATTAATGGAGAATTAATTAATTTGGGGCCAAATCCTGAGGTTTTTATCCAGCCTTTATTCTGGCAAACTGCTATTGACTTTTTGATAAGACTTTGCTTGAACAAGGGCTGAATAACAACTGTTAAAGTCATTAGAATTAGGCTTTTGTGCAAGAGTAGATTTTAGTTTCCTATTTAATATTCTCTTTACCCTTTTTGAAGATGAACTTCCTAAAGTCACAATCACAGTTGATACAAAGCTAGGTATTATTGCCAACACTTTGGAGGATAGGATTAAAATACAATCTTGAGACATGGGCTGAAATCAATAAAATGAGATTCAGAAAAGAAAGTGGTTCACATAAGGAATAATTAGTCATGGGATAGAGGATAACTGAGTAGATTTTAGTGCCTATGGAAAGAATCTTGGAGTTGTAGCGGATAATCAATTGCATATGAATCAACACTTCAGGGCAGGTACAAAAAGGCAAATGCTATATTGGTCTGTATTAATGGAGGAACAGCACATGTAATAAAGACAGAGAGAGCAATTCCCAAAATAAACGTACTCAGGCAAACTCCATAAATGAATGAGGACTGTTCAGTCCTAGGCACCCGCAGCATTACAAAAGAGTTCAGAAGGGAAACAAGAAAAAGTTTTAAACTAAGCATCCTCAAACTACAGAAAAAAGGGAGATGTGAGAGCTGCCTTTGTAGACCTACAGAATGTTACAAAGATGTCAGTGATCAATGAAAGCAAAACAAGACAAGTGGGCTTAAGATACAGCAGAAATGGCCAAAATTGCAACAGACACTATATGTAAAAGCAAATACTAAATATTTGATTATTCAAATATTTGTCAGCATGCTGGATTAAAGAGCCCGAATGGCTGTATCAAATTAGGGATGTGCTTTTGTGAAAGAGAGCATCCAGACTGCATGGACACTCTCTCGAAAGTAAGCTCTGATTGCTATGCACAGAATGGTCACCAGGGCACCTGTGCTTTTTCCTCTTTCCGAGCAAAAAAACCCCCTCTTTCCTGTCCACACACACCTTTTTGCGGAAGATCTCTTTCTTAAAAAGGCATTTTTCTTCATAGAATGAGGAATACATACACACCAGAAAAACCCTTCTGTTCTTTCGATTTTTTTGCACAAAAACACACTTGAGGTGTGGATGCTTCCGAAAAAACTCTGTAGTGTAGACATAGCCTAATACTCAACCTGGGATTCCTTCTAACAGAAGTGGGTTAATATATGCCATTCATGTAAGCTGTTTATTTAAAAATAAAGATTGAAAGTGCAACATGACTTTTATAATGTGGTGGTGACACTGAAGAAATTTTTTTGACTCAGCTCTATTTGTGACAAGTGTCAAGGTTTCTACTTAAAGTGGGGTTTTGTTGGTTTTTGACAAAAATGTTTTCACATGGGAAATGTCCGTGTTTGACTATATGATCTTTTTTCGGTGGGTGAGTCATTGTAACCCAGAAAACTGCAATGAAAAGTTATTGTTCAATGGGGTTTGGCCAGCAGTTTAGAGACAGTTCAACCTGTTGGTGCTAGATTACTCTGTGGTGGCTCCTTGACCACAAAAAACAGAAAACACAAAAGCCCATCACATTTTAAAATGTAAAAGCCATTTTTAGTGAGGTGACACGTACCTTGCCTGGGCAGGGTAGCTGCCTGGAATACATGATAACAGGTGTAAGGTCACACACCCCCTAAACAATTATCTTGACACTTATGCCATCTCTTGACACAAGGTAGATTTGATTATGAATTTAATAAAGTGGTCTTTATAAAGTTAATTGGATTATCCATAGTACTGTGGGATGGAGCCATGTTCCCATTCTTCCCTTGTTTGCTGTTTTGTAAGTGGGAGCATCCCATTCCCTTCCCACGCCAGTCTGCTTTAATAGAAGTGAACAAAATAACAAATTCCCAGTCTTCAATTCTGAGAGTAAAATGTTATTTTCAAATTAATATTCCCTCATTTTCATGCATTTAAATACCTAACCTTAACACTGCTTTAACATCTCTTCATGTGCAATATATTTTTGCATATTAATACTTCATCTGTGCATGTCTAATAATTAACTGAAGGAAAAACGAGTGAGGAAACTAGCCAGTAGATGTTAGGGGCTGAAGGATGTGAAGGTGTACTAGATTCTGACTTTTGGGCAGGCATAGGGCTGTGCACAGGGTGGCGAGCAAGCTGCATTAACCCAGGAATAGCCAGAAGAGTCACTGTGATTCAGAAATACTTTTAAGTCCCAATGTGTCCCTTGCTTTTCCTTCTTTAACCAACAGAAAATAGATTCTGCAACATGCCTACCTTCTGGGCTGACTCCTCCTCTGGGCTAACTCAAGTGTGCCGGCCAATGAGTAAAGGGGTAGAAGAAAGGTTCCACCCACTATTCCTCTTATTTCTATGTATCCACATCTAGGATTCCAGTAACCCAAGTTAAAAAGAGTTCCATACTCTGGAATAGGTGCAATATTTAAGGTACAGTTTAGTTCTTAGCAGGGTTTAAAGATGCCTTTTATATTTTAAAATGTTTTTCATTGTTCTCTGTTTTTTGTTTGTTTGTTTGTTTGCAGTCATCAGTTCAATGGTAACTTCAACTGCAGAACATTTATCTCTAGCTCTGATTTTTGCAAATATATAACAACATTGTGGCATATCCCAATTCTTTCAGCTGAAGCAAAGTCCACAGAATGTATCTGAGGTACCCAAGCTATAAAAGTGCCCCTTTACAGGATGTTGCAGAGGCTCTCCTGATGATGACATTTAATATTGTAAATTTAACACACAGGGCTATAAAGATAACTTAAATATCTTTTCTGTAAATTAGCTCAAGCATTTTAAAGGTTAATGGTTTATTAGATAATGAGCTCCACAAAAGGTCATATCATACAAACTTATGAAAGCAAACATCTTGAATAAAGGGGAATGTTATCAGTTCCCTGCTAGCAGAATGTCACATTCATTCTCCTGTAACTGTGGCTGTATTACTGTATTTCCATTATGAACTCTATTTTAAGTGGGGTTTTTACTGTATCTTTTTAAAATTAACTACAGGTTACTTGCTAGTTCTGGAGCAAATCAATGTCTTTAAAATGAGTAAAATAGGGCACTAAGTTTTTAAGTAAGCAGCAGCCGGAGCCGGGTTCAATATCGAGGGGTCCCTTTTCCTCCATCTCACACACAACCAGCTTGAGCCCCCACCCAGTAGCCTGGGAAATTCACACATCCCTGGGTACCTCCCCACTCGCAAGCACAGAGTCTGAACATAGAAAAGAACTTTTAATGAAAAAGAGAGAGAAGTCACATGGCATTAGCTTGGGAAAATACCATAACCAGAGTTCGTAACCATCCCAGCTCAAATGGATTGAGCAATGTCCCTGGCCTCTCAGGCTCACCAGTCCAGCAATGTAAGGGTCCCATTCACATACCCAAACTTTCTCTGTACCCCACTTCAAATGCCCCACTTACAGCTCTGTCCAGTCAGTACGGACCCAGACACATCATCCTGATGACTTCCCTCATAAAGCCTGATGTGATGCTACCTGTGTGCTGTCCCGGCTGGCTGGTCACTCCTGCCAGCCCCCTGATGGCTGCCTGCTGCTGCTCCTACCAGCCACCTGCCGGTCACTCCCTCTAGCCGCTCTGCTGGCCGCCTGCCGCTGTTCCTACCGGCCACCCGCCGATTGTTCCTGCCAGCCGCTCTGCTGGCCGCCTGCCTTCCGCAATGGGTCTGGGTCCAGGCCCAACCAGTGACTTCAGCTCTTAGTGATTTCAACTCTTTAGCCACCACCCAGGCTGGCAAAAGATTCCAGCTTCCACTGGAATAGCAAAAAAAGACTCCTGATAGAGTCTGCTTTAGGTCTATCCTTAGAACAAGGGGCGGGGGAGCAAGGGGGAAGGCAGGTTGAATCAGTCCTACAGATCACATCTGGCAGGCATGAAGCAGGCTGGCTCAATCCCTTTCCCCCCAACTCAGTTCACTCAGCTCTGGAAGGGGGAGGCTTGTTTATCTGAGACCCCTTACAATGATGGTGTCTCTCCTGCAAGCACTGGTGTCATATTTTACAGTTCCTACATTTAGGGGTAGCATGGTTTGTGACCCCACAACAGCCAAATTAGTTACAATACACCACATTCCATTCCAACAACCGATCCTCCATCAGCCCTGGCTGAATTGGATTGACATAATCACACTGCTGATTCCTTCCCCATCCCGGCATGAGCTGTATTTACATATCAACAGTTAATTATCTTGCAGGGCTAAACAATTTGAGTGAGCATATCCACAACCAGGGCTGCTCTCTTCTTAGCTGGCTGATTGCAAGCAGTAGTTCAGCCCCTGCTTACATAAGTAATTGTGTGTGCACATATGGTTTCAGATGCTTTGCTGACACCCTGGAGAAAAACATTTATGTAGTTTAAAGTCAGTTTTGGACAGGTGTGGCAGGGACACACTGCAGGAGAATTTCTGATTGTATTTGGGAGCTCCTGGAAACCATGTAATCAAGGAACAGCTCCATCACCATGGGACAGAAGGCAATGTTTTTTCCTCTCCATGCCCTGTCAGTTCCACTGCTGGTGCCCGGGGTGGGAGAGGGGTCATGGCCTGCCTCCATACTGCCTCTTTCGAGGAAGCTTGCCCCCGGTGCTGGCACCACCTATATACACTGGCAACTTCCAGCCACACTGCAGCTGACCCCTGTTCCCCCACACTCCTTTTCACAACTGTGCAAGGCCAACAAATGGTTTTAAATGAAGATTCTCTTGAACTACTGAATAGAGAAGACCTATTCATCGGAATTGCATGTCCAGCTCCACACTGTTCTATATAAAAAGCACTGAAACATTTGCTAGTGTTACAGAACTATGCTTTAACCTTCCCATCTAGCTGAAGTAACCCAGGGCAAGAGCAGTTTTGTGATACAACAACTGCAGAGGAAGACGCATGCACTCACAAAACATTCCTCTGAAACTAGCAGTGAAGTGGATGGATGCTGGGTGTATGTGAACAATGGCAGACTTTGAAAAAAATATATATCCTAAAATTGATGTAAAGGGTTTTTTTTAATGCATCTCAATTAAAAAAAAATAGGATTCACACTGTAAATCCATGCTTAATTCACTTGTGTGGAATTGCGCAGTAGTAGAAACAATGTGAAATATGGCAGTGGAAAATCATTGCAAACTGAAATCCTGATAGGAAAAGAACTTGATATTCTACAACACAACATGGAAATCTGCATCAGAGTTAGAGATGAGTCAATAGCTTTGGTCAAAATAAAGCGAAGGTAGAATCTTTCCCTATCCCCGAATTAAACTGGGCTTGAAACATTTTAAAAGTTCTGGGGCAATTAGTTTGACTCCTCACATGTATTTTTTATGAGAGAAAGGATAGTCTCATGGTGAAGGCAGTAGGCTGGGTCTAAGGAGTTTTGCACTCAGTTCCAGGTTCTGTCCCTATATGCCATGGGGATGTCACATGGGCCACATCTACATTATGAATAAGAGGTGTTTCCTTGTTAGCATACACATACCTGAGCTAGCGACAGTATAAAGGGTAATGCAGCTGTGGTATTTCATTTCAGTCAGGTTTGTGCTTGTCACTGCTTAGATGTGCTGCTGCTACCATGGCTACATAGCTATTTAAAGGTGTGCTAGCTCACCTCAAAATAGCATAAGTATGTGTACACAAGCAGGAGACTTGCAAGCTTAGCTCATGGAGTAGCCATAGCCTTAGAGGGAAGTTTTCAAAGGCACAAATAACAGATCTGCCATTTGTGCCTTTTAAAAATCAACCCTTATTCTCTAGGCCTTGGTTTCTCAATATGTAAGATGGAGATAATACTTCCTTTGTCTATTTTGTCTAATTAGACACTCAACTCTCATTACATTTTAATGGGAGAATATATCCAACTCTCTTAGTCTCCTTTGAAAATCTAGCCTTAGATGGTAAACTTTCTAAGTGCATGTCTACACAGTGAAATAATTTCAAAATAAGTAACATGAAAATAATAACTCCTGAAATAACAAAATCAAAATAGTGCATCCACGCTACAAGGCAGCATCGAAACAGCTCAGAATTATTTTGAAATACAGCTGGTCCCCGACTTACGAATGGGTTACTTTCCAAACACCTGGTCGTAACTCGATTTGTTTGTAAGTCGGAACTACATGCTTTTACATACGGCCACGCTGTTCGTAAGTGCGAATGGTGCGTTCATAAGTCGGGGACCTGCTGTAATGGGGTTAATGAGAAGTTGGTCATAAGTGTGGATGGTCGTAAGTCGATGAATTTGTAAGTTGGGGACTGGCTGTAGTGCGTCCACACTGATTGGAGCCTGCCTTAGACTTAGAGCCCCCAGAAGCACTCCAGGGAGGGCATCAGGAGGGCAGACACTTCCTGTGGCTGCTTGGTCAGGCAGGCTGAGACACGTACTTTCAGGGGCTCCTCTCTACAGCTGCAGCTCACACGCCACTCCTCCACTGCATGCCCCCTCATGACACACTACACCGATGCAGTGTGCTCTGGTTGTCCTTGTGGATGCCACAGCAGTCACATCATGGAGCTGGAGCTGCTGCAAAGCAGTGCCATGCTCACAGGCCTCGCGCTGCTCCTCATGGTGCAGTTTGTCCACACTGCCCACATGCTGCTCCAGCAGGACAATGACTAGCCCCAAGCAGAGTACCCTTCAACAAGGTCCTGGTGCTCCTCTGTTGCAAATGCCCCTAAGACCACTGGACACCATCCAACACCATTTCTGGTGGAGGGAGACCAGTTCTGACGGGTGGGACTGAATCGTCTTGCAGTTGGACACCCAACTGCAACCCGCCATCACCCTGCAGAAGCGCATCAACAGTACCCTGTGCAAGCTTGCCATGTTGCACAGTTACTGCTCGGGTCTCTCCACAACAGGTCCCCGCATTGCCTGTGTGCCTTTTCTTCTCCACCCTTCCCTTCCACCTCCCTTCCTCCCCTGCAGAGCAAATAAAAAAGCCTTTTTTTGGTTAACAAGTAAGTCTGTTTATTTGGGGAATATACAACAGAGGAGAGACTGGGGAAGAACCTGGAATGGGGGAGAGTGAAGGAGGAGGGCTCAGGGCTGTGACTGGAAGTGGTGCCTGCCTTGGTCAGCTCTGGAGGCCTTGGCTGCCCTGAATGTCCCACCACCCCGTAGTGTTCAGGGGCTCTGTTACTCCCTGGGGGGCTAGGAAGAGAAGCCAGAGGTGCAGGTGTGGGTGCGGGGTCTGGTGTGGAGGAGGAATGGGGGCAACGAGGTGGCTGGTGGCCCTCTTCATGCACAAGGCCATGCACTTCTTCACCAAGGTGAGGGAGGAGCACATGGCCTCATGCTGGTTTTATAGCTGGTCCCCGGCGGCCTTCTACTGCTCTGGTCATCCCAGCACTCCTCCTAGTCAGCAGCCTGCTCCTGGAACTCCTCATCAAGCCCCCAGATAAGGGACTGAAGGCAGGCCATCTGGTCCTGCAGCAGGTCTTTGAGGGTTCTCTTTCTCTGGCAGATCCTGTAAAGTCATGAGGATGACATGGGAAGTGGTGGACATGCCATGCTTGCAGCTGGCCCAGCTGTGAAAAAAAGTTACAAGGGCAGTCATTCTGGGAGACACTGTGTATGAAGCCTAGCCTTAATCTCTGAGCCGTCACTGAAGGTCTTGGTTCAGACGATGGTGATGTGCTTTGAGCAAGGCTGTTCATTGCCTAGACAGTGGGCATTTTCTTGCAGGAGCATAGACATCCCAGAGGAGCATCACTACAGCCATGGCCCGGGGACAAGCAGGCATGGGAAGGTGACTAGGCCAGGAGCCTGCAGACAGGAGGGGGTATAGGGCAGCTCATCCTCCTTCTGTGTCCCACATATGCCAGGTCTGGCACTGGTGGCATCCCTCAAAGAGAGAACTTCTATCCCTGCCCGCTGGGGGGACTTGCGGGAGGTGTGTGTGTGTCAGAGGCTGCCTGCTGGAGAGAGTGCTACTGGGGTATCCTGTTCTTCCTTCACTCAACAAATTCCCATGCATGGGATCAGTCTCCTCCACATCACTGCACTTGACTGGGAGCAGATGCTGCCCCGAGTGTGGGCATGAGCCTTTGCCGTGTATGGCGCTGCTGTGTGTTTCCATGACCCCATACTCCTTAATGGTGGCCTGTCATGGGAAAGTGTCCTTCCACAGAGTCCAGAGTAAGGCAGGTCTCTCCAGGAACCTTGTGAGAAGGACCCAAGGGTTCCTGTATGAAGGCATCATGGGGCTGAGCGCTCTGGATTGGTGCTCCATTTGCACCCACATGCACAGGCTGTTATGTGAACCCCCAGGCCGAATACACCGAGAGAGGAGCGCCTAGCCCCTTTTAGCCTGCCACCTTCCCCCATATGTGTACAGGGAAAGTTATCGAGCACATCTGAAGTGCCTTCCCTGGGTTTGTCTGATGCCTGGGAGAGATCCTGGGAGGGGGGATTGGCTCCAGGCTGAGGTGCTGCTCCTGGATTGCAGGCACGGTCAACTGGCTGGCTTGCTCTTCCTCCTCCTCCTTCTTCACATCCCCACCCTCATGAAGGTTGATGCCAGGAGTCTCCTGACCAAATTCAACAATGTTGGGGAGGGGAAGATGACCAACCCCCCTCCAAGGATGGCATTGAGCTGTTCATAGTAGCGGCATGTGTGCGGTGCCACCCCAGAGTGTCCTCTCTGCTCCCTGGCCTTATTGTAGGGCTGCTTCAGCTCTTTAATTTTCATGAGGACCTGGTCAAGGATCTGTGTGTGTCCCTTCTTGGCCAGGCTGGTGGCCCATCTGGTCATAGACCTTGGCATTGCACCTTCTGGTGCAGAGATCCTGCAGGTTGGTCTCCTTGCTCCTGACTTTGATGAGATCCAGGATCTCTGCAACAGTACAGGCCTGTGCTCTTCTGCATCCCTGGCCAGGGGTAGATGAGGGTCCTGCAGGAGTGCTGCAGTGTGGTGGGGAGCGGGCAGATATCTGTGTGTGCCACAAGCCCTTTTACCTGTTGCTTTAAAGGTTCTGCAGGAGAAGAGGAGCAGTGGAGATGTCAGGTATGGCCAGAGTGGCCACAAGTACAGCTATGAGAGGCCTCTGGAGGCCAGTTATTTTGAAATAACAGCAGTGGAGTGTCCACACACACGCTATTTCAAAATAACAATTTTGAAATAAGCGTTATTCCTCATGGAAAGCAGGAGTTATTCTTTTGAATAACCAGCCCCTTATTTCAAAATAACAGGCTTGGTAGTGTAGACACTCTGGCTACGTCTAGACTACAGGCTTTTGTCGACTGAAGTTTTGTCGACAGAATCTGTCAACAAAGCTTCTGTCGACAAAGAGCATCTAGACTGCACTACGCGGATCGAAAAATCGATCCGCTTTGTTGACAAAAAGCGTCCAGACTGCCGGATACTCTGTCAACAAAAGAAGGTACCTGGAAGTGCTTCTGGAAGGTCACAGGAGCAGCCTTAAAGCCCAGACACCGCTTCATGCTCTTTGCAGAGATGCGTGCTTGAAGGGATCCCCTTGGACAGCCGTTGCTCTGCTCCTGCTTCTGGCTTGCCTACCTCCTAGAGGGAAAGCAAAGCTGCTGCAGTTTTTGCTTTGATTGCCCTGCTTCCTCGGACACCACAGCAGTTTATCTTCTGGAGTTTTTTTTCTGCTTTTTACCTTTTATTTGGCCATGGAGCCTGAGCTGCGCCTGGGCAGGCGATGGCCCCACGCTTCCATACTGCAGCTTCTGCTGCGTCTGCATGACTCTGTCATGAATCTCCTGCCCCATATGGACCCAGACTGCACTGAGGAGACCCTCCTCCGGGATGCAGGAGCTCTGCCCTTGCCCCCAAACTTTTTGGGGGACAGGCAGATTTGGAGGCATGAGACGAGTTCCGACTGGTGGGACCGGTTCGTCATACAGCTCTGGGACGATGAACACTGGCTCTGCAACTTCCAGATGTGGAAGGCCACATTCCTGGAGCTGTGTGCCTGGCTCGCCCCTGCTCTGGAACACCAGGATACCCACCTGTAGCCCGCCATCCCCCTGCAGAAGTGGGTCGCAATCGCCCTATGGAAGCTGGCCACCCCTGACAGCTACCGCTCCGTGGGGCATCAGTTTGGCGTGGGGAAGTCTATCATTGGGGCTGTCTTGATGGAAGTAAGTCACTTTCAGGGGACAGGCCCTGCTGAGTGGGGGGGTTGAGAAAGGGGGACTGACAGGCAAGGGCAAGAGGGAGTGGGGGATGGAGTGGCACTTGGAGGCCGCTCCTCGGCCACCCCAACACTGATGAGGGGGAAGGGGGCATCCTGACAAGGGGAGGGTTGGGGTGGGAGGGGGGAAGGGTCCCCCCCAAGCACTTAGGTAACCTGTCTAACTCCCTGGTTTCTGTCTGTCTATTCGTCTCGTGCTGCAGGTGGTGAGGGCCATCAATGCAGAGCTGCTGAAGAGGTTCGTCTGTCTCGGGGACCTGGACAACATCATCGCCAGGTTTGCCACCCTTGGATTCCAGAATTGCGGAGGAGCCCTCGATGGGACACACATCGCAATCTGCGCACCGCCCCATTGAGCAGCCCAGTTTATAAACAAGAAGGGCTACTATTCCATGGTGTTGCAGGCGCTCGTTGACCACCGGGGACACTTTACAGACATTTGTGATGGGTGGTCGGGGTGGGCACATGATGCCCGCATATTCAGGAACTCCTACCTGTACCGCAGGTTGCAGGCAGGAACATTTTTTCCCCAGCGACACCTCGCACTCGGGGATGTGCAGATGCCAGTGTGCATAGTGGCCGACGTGGCCTACCCCCTGATGCCGTGGCTCATGAAGCCCTACACCGGCCACCTGGATGCGAGCAAGGAGCTTTCCAACACGCATCTTAGCCAGGCTTGCATCCAGGTGGAATGTGCCTTCGGCCGCCTGAAAGGGAGGTTCCGTTGCCTCCTCACATGCCTGGAGATGGGGGAACGCAACATCCCTGGTGGAGAGGAAAGGGGAGGCCTTCCTGCCAGGGTGGGGGACAGGTGCTGATGGTGAGGAGAGGCCATTTCAGCAGCCCCGGACAGCTGCCATCCGCCAGGCTCACCAGACCGGTGTCCAAATCCAAAAGGCCTGAGGGAGAGATTCTTAGAAGGAGACCACTGACCCTCCCCAAGGCCTCCCGCATGGGGGTGGGGAGGCTGGCCTGGCCCACCCCTACCTGTTCCCTCCACTACCCTCACTCTCTTCCCATTCAGAACACAGAGAAGACCCACTTTTCTTTGTACACAGAAAATTGCTTAATTACAAACACTAGCAGTAAAGAAAATGCATGAACTGTTGAACATACTTTCTCTTTTAACTGTTCACCTGTTTATCCAGAGTAAATGTGTCTGTCAAAAATAAAGATTTTGTAACATAACTCAAATGTCCCTTAACTGGGATGGTAGGGGACTGAAAACCTGGAGGGGAGGGAGGAGGGGCTCAAGAGGGCCGCTGCTTCCCTGAGCACAGGGTCCTGCCACCGTCCTCTGTCCTGGCATCGCCATGGACTTGGGATCGGGTGGAGCGAGACCTAGTCCTGGCCTGGGCAGCAGGGGAGGGCAGCTGTTGGGCCTGTGAGGGCTCGGAAGCAGGAGGGGCTGGCAGGGCAGGGGGAGCTGGAGGAGCAGGGAGGGAAGAGGGGGTTGGGGGAAGGGGGGAAGAGGGGGCTGGAGGGGCAGGGGAGCTGGAGGAGCAGGGGCCTGGCATGCAGGAGGAATGGTGCCTATGACAGGGGCAGGCAAGGCGAAGAGCTCCCTCATTGTGGCACAGAACTCCGTACGCTGCTGGACCAGCTCGTCCAGCAGCCTGGTGTGCCACTCAGCCTCTGCCTGCGTCCTTTGCTGGAGGGTCCTGCTGAGGTCCCGCAGGGCCTCAACATGCTCCCTTAGCAGGTCCGTGTAGACCCTCCAGCGCCTGCGGGTGCCACAGGTCCGGGATGGTGGTGGGGCGGGTGTGGTGCTCCCCTGTTGGGCAGAGGGTCTGGCTGTGGAGGAAAAGAGGAGGAGACAATCACTGTCTGTGTGCACTCCTGCTATCCCCGAGGGCATGCCGTGGCTGGCAGGGGCTGTCCTTTGGACAGAAGACTCAGGGGTGTTCCACGTGTCCCCACATGTGAGTTGGGCAGTGGTCGGAAAGCCTCCCAGGGGCCCCAGAGTGGCAATGGGGCTAGCTGCCCTCCCGCACTGCCAACCCGCCTGTGTGTGGTGACCCCTCAAAGCACTCACCTGATGTTCCCTCCCCGATGTCCATGGATGCCTGGGAGGACTCTGGGGTCTGGGTCTCTGCTGCCTCCTCTTCCTCCTCCTCCTCCTGGTGCAGCTCTCCTGCCCCTCCTGCCTGGTCTTCCTCCCTCAGGAGGGGTCGGTCCCTGATGTGGTGGGGTAACCCGGACTCCATCACATGCAGTGGAGTCTGGGCTTCCCCACCGCCCAGGATCTGCTCCAACTCCTCATAGTAAGGGCAGGTCTCGGGGGCTGCCCTGGAGCGGGAGCTCTGGTCCCGGGCGCTGGCATATCCCTGACGCAGCTCCTTAACCTTGGCCCTGACTTGTGCCATGGTGCGGGGGTGATGCCTTTTGGTGGCCAGTCCCTGGGCCAGGTGCTCATAAATGTCCACATTCCTGCGGCGTGTTTGCAGGGCCTTCATGGCTTCTTCCTGGGACCAGAGCTCCAGCAGGTTTTGTATTTCGGGGCCAGACCAGGCTGGTGCCCGCCTTTTGGTGCCCCTGGGTGGGTCCTCATCTCTGACCCAAGAAGAGCCAGGGGGGCTTTGAGGCTGGGCCATGGCTGGCACGGCTGCTCTGACTAGCTGCTGGACAGCAAGTCTTGTCTGGGTGCTTGTGCTTTTAAGAGGCTGTGGCTAGGAACCACACACGTGTTGTACCTGTAAAGGCTAGAATGTCCACCAGGGCTTCTTCCTGGAGGCCTTTTTTGTCGACAGAACTGGCTCCCTGAGTCCACACTTACCTTTTGTTGACATAACTATGTCGACAAAGGTGTTATTCCTTGTAAAAGGAGGTTTACAACCATTGACAAAACTGCAGCATTTTGTCGACTTACTGCTGACATAACGCGGCAGTAGTGTAGACACAGGTATAGTTTTGTCAACAAAAGGACACTTTTGTCGACAAAACCCTGTAGTCTAGACACACCTTCTGCTAGTTATTTTAAAATAAGCAAACATGTAGACGAGGACAAAGGCAGGGACTGTCTTATAGTAACGTATTTGTACAATGTTTAGCACAATGGGGCCCAACCTCAGTTAGGGTTTCTAGGCACTACCATGCTGTAAACAATCATTGCTAGGGATATCCTTTAGTAGTGACACTAGAGAGTATACTCTAAATTTGGGAAGTTTTGGTTTTTTGTTTCATGGAATTTTATCTCATAACTATTCTGTCTTTTTGTTATATATTAATTAGTTTTTATACATCGTATTTAATTGTATTACAAAGCTCATTGCAGCAATGATGACAGATAAAACATATCTGTAGTATAATGCATAGAAAATGGAGCTGAATTATCATGAAAAACAGCTTCTCCATACCATGCACTTCATGCCTTTAGGCTACTTTAAAAGGAATCAGCTTATTCTGCAGACGAGCATGATAACAAGTCAACACAGCAACATTTCAAATATCTTAGCACTATTAAATTAAAAGGAGATTTTTTTTAATTCTCTGCCTCAAGCTTGTGCTGTGGAAAATACACTCAAATATAGCATGTCTGCCCATAGATGTAACCTGGATAGCCCTGTGACAGCATTAAAAACTAGAAGGTACACTCTGAGTCCAATGACATCTGTAGTTGTTCAATGTAGCCAATAGCCATGTGATTTGCCCTATCAAAGCTAGAAACCAAAATAAGTAAAATAATCTCTCACACTCTTGAAACCTCATGGAAAAAATTATAGTGAGTAGAGAGTCAGACACACTAACTTTGATAGCTGGAAAAATACTGGAACAAATTATTAAATATTTTGTAAGCACCTAGTGATGATAGGGTTTATAAAGAATATCCAGCATGAATTAGGCAAGAAAAATCTTTCCACATTAACTTAATTTCCTTCTTTGTCAGAGCTACTGGCCTAGTGGATAGAAGGGAAACAGTAGGCATGATGTATTTTGAGCTTAGTAAAGGTGGTGAAACAATCCCACATGATGTTCTCATTGAAACAAAATAAACTAGAGTAATGTGGTCTAGATTTAATTATTACATGGCAGGTGCACAACCAACTGAAAAACTGTACTCAAAGTAGTTATCAATAGTTTCTTGTCAAACTGAGAGGGTATATCTAGTAGGGTCCTGCAGGGGTCAGTCCTGCATTTTATACTGTTCAATATTTTCAAAGTCATTTGCATAATAGAGTAGAGAGAACATTTATAAATTTGCTGATATCACCCATCTGGGAGCACTTTGGAGGACAGGATTAGAATTCAAAATAACTTTGCACTTTACTGAATTTCATCTTGTTGAATTCTAACAAATTCTGCAATTTATCAAAGTTCCATACTTAAGAAGGAGAAATGAAATGCACAGCTAGGATGCACTTACACTGCACAGTAGCTCGAAATAAGATACACAATTTGAGCTACACAAGTTGTATATCTTATTTTGATCTTATTTCAAAATAGCTTATTTTTCTAATTCGGCACTGTCTACACAGCACCAAATTTTGAAATAATCTGCTATTCCGCGAAACATCCCTTACTCCTTGTGGAATGAGGTTTACAGGGATGTCAGAATAGCGAGCCTGAAATAATGGGCTTGCTGGTAAGTCGTGGGATAGCTATTTTGGGATACTCCGGTATCCCAAAATAGCTTTGCAGTATAGACATAGCCTTACAGTGTGTCAACACTGCACCCTTACCTCGCAATAAGCTATGCAAGTTATGCAAATTGTGTAGCTTATTTTGAGGTAATTTCTAAATAAAATGCTATTCCAAAACATCCCTTCACCCTGGTGGAACGAGGGTTGCAGGATTGCCGGAATAGCAGGCCTGTTATTTCAAAACCTATTTCGAAATAACAAGCTGCTTTAAAGATGTGGAATAGCTATTTTGGGATACGTCTGGTATCCCGAAATAGATCCTCAGTGTAGACGTAGCCATACAAAATAGGGAATAATGGGCTAGGTGGTAGTACTGCTAAAAGAAAGTGTGGGTTATAGTCTATTACCAATTGGATATGAATCAACGATAGCAAAAAAGGCTTATCAGTTTAGGGCGGGGTATGAACATGAGTGCTCTATGTAAACCACAGGAGATAATTGTCCCACTCAACTCAGCACTGGTGAGGCCTCAGCTGGAGCACTGTGTCCAATTCTGAGCACAATGTTTTAGTAAAGATGTGAACAAAATGGAATGAATCGAGGACAGGAGCAACAAAAAAGATTAAAAGGTTTAGAAAACCTGATTATGAGTAAAGATTAAAAATGGGCATATTTAATCTTGAGAAAAGAAGACTGAGGAAGACCTAAAAGAGTCTTCAAATACATTAAAGGCTGTTATCAAGAGGATGGAGATCAGTTGTTCTTCATGTCCACTAGAGTTAGGACAAAAAGTAATGGTTTTAATCTGAAACAAGGGAGATTGGATTTGATTAGATTAGATATTACTATAAAGGTAGTTAAATTTTGGAACCGGCATTTAAAGGAGGTTCTGGGATCCCCATCATTGAGGTTTTTCAGAAAAGGTTGGATATACTGCTGTCAGGGATGGACTTAAAATAATTGGTCCTGCCTTATCTAAGTGAGCTGTACCTATTTTCTTCTTGATATCCTTGACAGCCCTACACTTCTGTAATACTATATTTAGAATGAAGTATGGTTCTATATTTGATTGACTGAGTGTGCTGGGATTCAACTCTGCTGCATTGATAAACAAAATACAAAATTATCATATTTCAAATTTGTATTAAAACTCTTCCTTGTACTCTTTATTCATGTGTTCTATACAGCTTCCAAAGCCATGGTCAAGAATGAGTCTCCAAAGTGTGAGCTGCTGCATAAAAAATGGTCCCTATTCTGAACATTTTAGCATCTATAGACCAAACATAAAAAGAGAGAAGGTGGGGGAAAAGGACAAAGATCATAATAATATCTTGTTTTTGGTAGGCAGACAATGTATATAATTAGAGGCTTCCTTTGAAGCATCTGACAACAGTTACTGCTGGTGACAAGAGTAGACAGACCACTGTTCTGATGTGATATAGCAATTTTTGTGTTCCTGAAAAATACTTCAAAAGACCACACTGTTCATTAGCAAGCAAGTGGAAATCATAATTTAGGAAAATCACAGAAAGCTTTCAAGATATGAAAATGGGAATGGGTCAAAAATGTGCACTATGCAGACATCTAAGAGAGGGATCATTACAGCAAATCATACTTTGGAACATTAAGGGAAGTTCTGATTCTAATGGGTTTTTTTAGGTAACCTCTCCTCTACATAACCTTTGTTGATAAGTACAAGTAGTGAAGCTAGCAATAGGATTTTGAAGATCCATAACTCATCTGTAAAGTTCTATGTTTCCCAAGCTCATTTTTCATAGGTATGTCATTGAGTTACTATTCTATGAAGTGGGGTGCCTGATCTGTTGATTGCTTATGAGTTATATCAATTACTTAAAATTCTCAATTAACAATTTGGATAGGTTCTTGTCCCAAGATCAGGTCCATTATCATTAAAATTAAAGTTTAGTTGGCAACCTCAACATACACAATTGCAAACCTCACACTTAAGAACAGTTTTCTGCATTTGTAATAGTTTTATTAATACAATTAGCAATGTTAAAGCATTCCGATCCAGCAAGATAGAGGTAATACAAATGTGAATCTGAGCTTCCATAAATTCACACTATCCCTTGCAAACGTTAGTCATAGTCGTCATCATTGTCATCATCATTGATGATTGTGGTTGGATGATTGTCATCAACATCATCATCATTGTGGTTGGATATCTGCTGATGTTCTTAACTTAAAATATCCCAACCTGTTATAAACTAGCATCTTGGGGTTAACTGTCAGAAAGCTAGATATTATAGCATTCTGTCTTGTGATATCCAATGATCCAGGTTTACTCCTGAGTAATTGCATATGCTAAGCCTTTGAGGCATTACGCCTTGTTTAGTTAAACTATTGTCTCACAGGCCTGAAGGTTCCATGCTTTACAGCTCTTATCTATGCCCATGTCTTATCTAGCAAATACCTATAGGCTGCAAGTGCCACTCATTTTGAAGTATCACAAGAAAAATAGAAGTAACCAGTATACTAAAAAATCTGCAAATTTCAGGAAGAGAAGCTATTTAGATAGAATGCTCTTGTGTGAGAACATAACAAACTGACAATTAAGGGCTTTTCTTTGTGCAGTGTCAGTCGAACCTCTTCTATCTCTCTGCTAGCCTGTTCAGGAAATATATACATTTTCAGTACATGGTGCAAGAAAACTTTGGGTCAAATTTTGAAAACCACTGAAGTCCCATTGTCAAAAGTAACTTAGGTACTTAAGGTCAGATTTCTCAAAAATATTTAGGGCCTAGCAGTGCAGATAGCCACTTACTAGTATTTATAGATGCACAGAAATTGGTTGAGTACCTGGGCCCAGTTCTTCAAAGATATCTTGGTGTTGCTCTGCCTCTATAGGTGCCTAATTCCATCATTCGGGAGCCACTGGCATTTTCAGAGCATAGTACTCACACAAAAGACAGCTGAGAATAAGAAAGTGATATCCTTTATGAGTGGGAGGAGGGGTTGGCTGTTCAGGCATGTTATAGAACTTAGGTGACTAACTCCAGGACAAGGTTTGCTGCTGAAGAACCTGAGCAAAGGTAGGATCCTATTTCAGGCCCATTCACCAGGCACATAAGATCAGCTGTTTAGAGGCACAAACTCTTCTTTTCCTGTCCCATTTCCCATTTTCAGAATGTCACTCCTGGCTAATTTAGTAGGTGCACCCCTCTAAGATTGTTAGCTTCTGAGGATCCCTTCATAGGCACCTAAGTCTCCCAAGGCATTGTAAAGAGAGCCCAGGGCTGAGGGTTCATTGGGTGGCATGGTGAGTTGCAATACCTGGGGTATGTCTATACTACAGAGTTTTTTGGAAAAATGGCTGTTTTTCCAAGAAAACTTCACTTACGTCCACACTGCAATTGCGTTCTTCTGAAAGAAAAATCGAAAGAACAGAGGGTTTTTTTCTGACATTGGTCAACCTCTTTCTACGAGGAAGAAGCCTTTTTCCGAAAGAGCTCTTTTGGAAAAAGGTATGTATAGACAGGTGTGGTGGGGCCCCGCCCGCCTGCCCTCCTAAGTCCAAGGCCCCTGGCCCTAGTCCACAATACAATTTGTAGTTGGCCCTTTAAACAAGGCCAAGGCCCTCCGGCCTGAGTCCACAATACAGTTTGTAGCTGGCCCTTTAAACAAGGCCAAGGCCCTCCGGCCTGAGTCCACAATACAGTTCAGGGTTGTAGGCCCCCCGGGTAGGGGGACCCGGGCCCACCCTACTCCACCGGGTCCCAGCCCAGGGCCCTGTGAGCGACCGGAAAAACGGATCACTCCCTCGGCAGGGCAGTCCGGCCGAAACGCACCGAGGTTCTCTGGGCGGGCGAGGCGGCTCCCGCTCCTGCCCTGGGCCCCTTCCTACCCAGTCCCCGGGGGTGCCTTCCCCTGTACCTGCCCCGCTGGCTGCGACCTCCGTGCCGGCGTCCCCTGTGTGGGTAGTCCCGGGGTTACCCCAACTCGCCTCCGTGTCCCTTTCAGCCTCTCCTGGTGTCCCCGACAACAGCTGAGTGGGAGCTCCCTGCCCCGGTCCTTCTCCTCCGGCTGTCTCCCCCGACTGAGTCCTTTCCCAGGCTTTTATAGCCCTGCTGCAGCCCGGGCATGCTCGGTAGGGCTGTGGGGGAGGGGCCTCTGCAGCCAGGCAACCCTGGCTGGGCCCTGCAGGTTCAGTGCGGGGCTGCCTCGCCCCGTCACACACCCTCCCCCTTAAGAGGGTCGGCGACGGGGTTTCGGCTGACCCCTCTTCACTCGTCCTTGAAAAAAAGTCTGCGTTAGTATGGGCTTTTCCCGGCCGATGCGCTTCCTGAAAAGCGAATGGTTGTAATGATAAGTACCAACGCATGATCCGCGCATTTGAATCTTTCATGGCATGGAGCCATCTCAGGGGGGCATGGTCCATCACTAAAGTAAACGGGCTCCCCAATAAGTAATATCTTAGGGACTCTATAGCCCATTTTGCCGCCAGAGCCTCCTGCTCTATCGTCGAGTATTTAGTCTCTCGCGGGAACAACTTGCGGCTAAGGTATAGGATAGGGTGCTCCTCCCCCTCTACCACCTGGGATAATACCGCTCCTAGGCCTACTCGGGAGGCATCTGTTTGTAAAATGAATGGCTTGTTGAAGTCCGGCTGAACGAGCACCAGTCCCTGAGCCAGCCGCTTCCTCAAGGTCTGGAAGGCAGCTTCGCACTCTGGGGTCCACTCTATGCAGCGCTCTCGGGGATTCTTCGTGAGGTCTGTCAGGGGTGCTGCGATGGTCGCAAAGTTGGGTATGAAGCGGCGGTAGTATCTCGCCAGCCCCAGGAACTGCTGTACTTGCCTTTTTGTGGTAGGCGTAGGGCTTTCCTGTAAAGCCTGGACTTTGTCTATCAAGGGTCAGAGCCGCCCCTTCCCCACTGTATAGCCGAGATAGCTCACCTCCAGATATCCCCAGTGGCACTTGGCCGGGTTGGCGGTGAGGCCAGCCTCCACTAACGCCCGCAGCACTTGGGACAGATGTTGGAGGTGTTCTGTCCAGTTCCGGCTGTATACCACGATATCATCGATATACGCCGCTGCGTAGTCATTATGTGGCTTCAGTACTTTATTCATGAGCCTCTGGAAAGTGGCTGCCGCCCCGTGGAGGCCGAAAGGCATTGTTGTAAATTGGAAGAGTCCAAACGGGGTTGGAAAGGCCGTTTTCTCTCGAGAAGCTGGTGTCAGGGGGATTTGCCAGTAGCCCTTCGTTAAATCGAGGGTTGATATGACTCTGGTGTGCCCCAATCATTCCAACAGCTCGTCCACCCGTGGCATTGGGTAGGCGTCGAAGCAGGAGATGGAATTTACCTTCCTGAAGTCCACACAGAACCGGACCGACCCATCTGCTTTCGGCACCAGTACTATGGGGCTCCTCCAGTCACTTTGGGACTCTTCCACCACGCCCAGGGCTAGCATCTGGTCCAATTCCCTTTGCACCGTGTCCCACAACTTCCTGGGCAGCAGGCGATGGTGGTCCTGTACCCTCTGCCCTGGGGGTGTGGCAATATGGTGGCTCGTTAGATTCGTCTGGCCAGGTTTTGACGACAGGACCTGGGGAAAGCTGCTCAGCAGCCGGCAGAGCTGTTTCTGCTGTCTGGTTTCGAGGTCAGGACTGAGGTCCAGGTGTGTGGGTGTGGGGCCCGCCTCTGCGGATGGCCCCAGCTCTGGTTCCATAGGGTACGGGGTGATCATCAGGGCCTCTCGCTCCTTCCACCCCTTGAGCAGGTTTACGTGATATATCCGCACTTCCTTCCTCCGCCCCGGTAGCCGTACTGCATAATCCACCGGCCCCACCTGTCTCACCACCTCAAATGGGCCCTGCCATTTTGCTAGCAGCTTGGATTCTGAGGAAGGGAGCAACAGTAGTACCCGGTCTCCTGGCTGGAAGGTCTGGGTCCTGGATCCCCGGTTGTAATGAGCAATCTGGATCTCCTGGGCTCGGTGGAGGTTCTCTTGGGCCAAAG
Source organism: Rafetus swinhoei (assembly GCA_019425775.1). Classification (NCBI taxonomy): domain Eukaryota; kingdom Metazoa; phylum Chordata; order Testudines; family Trionychidae; genus Rafetus; species Rafetus swinhoei. Next base: position 314,881,549 of record CM033437.1, read on the forward strand.
GCCCTAGCTCCCGGAGCCGCTCCCTCAAGTGCAGGATGTAGTGTATGGAGCCTCGGGCGGGGGTTTCTTGTTCCTCCCAGGCCTCTCGGACGAGGTCTGGAACCCCTCGGGGTTGCCGTCCATACAGGAGCTCGAAGGGCGAGAACCCTGTAGAGGCTTGAGGTACCTCTCACACTGCAAACATCAGTGCCGGGAGCATCTTATCCCAATGACGGGCATCATCCTCCACAAACTTGCGCAGCATTGACTTCAGGGTGCGGTTGAAACGCTCCACCAACCCGTCCGTCTGTGGGTGGTAGACCGAGGTCCGGAGCGCCCGGATGTTCAGCAACCGACACAGCTCCGCCATGAGTTGTGATGTCAAATTCGTCCCCTGGTCTGTGAGGATCTCCCGGGGTAGACCCACCCGGGAGAATATTTCCAGCAACTCGCCAGCGATGACGCGGGCAGTAGTCATCCGCAGCGGGACGGCCTCCGGGTACCGCGTAACATAGTCCACCACGACGAGGATATACTTATGCCCCGTCTGGCTCCTTTCCAACGGCCCCACCAAGTCTAGGCCGATGCGCTCGAAGGATGTCCCCACTATAGATAGCGGCACCAGCGGGGCTCGGGGAATGTTGGCGGGGTTAGCCTTCTGGCACTCGGGGCATGAGGCACAGTACTCTCGCACTTCATGGTGGATTCCCGGCCAGAAGAACCGTCGCGCCACTCGCTGCAGGGTCTTCTCTCGGCCCAAATGGCCCGCCCAGGGGTTTGCGTGTGCCAACTGTAACAGGCCCCGGCGGAAACGGCGTGGGACTAACAGCTGGTGCATCTCATCCTGGGTCTGAGGGTCCCGTAAAGGAGGTCCTGCTGTACCTCAAAGCGGGGCCCTTGGGGTTGACCTGCAGCCGGCTCCTCCCCATCCGGGCGCGTAACCGCTTGCTCCCAGGCCCGGCTAAGCATGGGGTCGTTCCGTTGTTCTTCCAGGAAGTCCCCATCTAGCTCTAGGTCAATAGGTGGGGAGCCTGTAGGGGCGCCGCCCGTGCTCGCCGCCGGGGCTCCGGGCGTAGCGTGCTGTGAGGCCTCTTCCTCTGCCGCTACCTTGAGGGGGGGGCTTAGCGGGGCCCGGCAAGTTTGCTGTGCCCGGACAATATTCGCCCTTAGACCACTCCCTTCTTGTAATAGTTCATTAGACCCAGGCCAGTCCCGCCCCAGGATCACCTGGTAGGGAGACTTCGGGGCCACCACCACTAGCCTGCGTGCCCCCCGCTGCCCATCTTCCAACCTCACCCAGGCTGTGTCGTAGGACCGTACATCTCCGTGAACACACATCATTTGTACGGGGGGGTCCCAGCTGGTCCATTCCTACGGCCACCCCCATCCGGACAATGGTTTGGCTACAGCCAGAGTCCACCAGGGCAGTGGTGGGGGTTCCGTTCACCCGCACGGGTACTATAATTTTGGCCTCATCCCACCTCCGGGCCCTCTGGCCGGCCATCAACACCTGCCCATAGTTACAGTTCTGGGTGCGCTTCCTCCTTCTAAACTGCCCCATCTCTTATTCTCCCGTTTTTTTTTTTTTTTTTTCCTTTCCCTTAAGTGGGTTTCCCTACCTTCCCCTCATTGCAGGGGAAGAAATTGCCCATATTCTCCACCACGTGTGGCGGGGCCCCGCCCGCCTGCCCTCCTAAGTCCAAGGCCCCTGGCCCGAGTCCACAATACAGTTTGTAGCTGGCCCTTTAAACAAGGCCATGGCCCTCTGGCCTGAGTCCACAATATAGTTCAGGGTTGTAGGGGGGCACCCCCCCCCGGGCAGGGGGACCCGGGCCCACCCTACTCCACCGGGTCCCAGCCCAGGGCCCTGTGAGCGACCGGAAAAACGGGTTACTCCCTCGGCAGGGCAGTCCGGCCGAAACGCACCGAGGTTCTCTGGGCGGGCGAGGCGGCTCCCGCTCCTGCCCTGGGCCCCTTCCTACCCAGTCCCCGGGGGTGCCTTCCCCTGTACCTGCCCCGCTGGCTGCGACCTCCGTGCCGGCGTCCCCTGTGTGGGTAGTCCCGGGGTTACCCCAACTCGCCTCCGTGTCCCTTTCGGCCTCTCCTGGCGTCCCCGACAACAGCTGAGTGGGAGCTCCCTGCCCCGGTCCTTCTCCTCCGGCTGTCTCCCCCCGACTGAGTCCTTCTCCAGGCTTTTATAGCCCCGCTGCAGCCCGGGCATGCTCGGTAGGGCTGTGGGGGAGGGGCCTCTGCAGCCAGGCAACCCTGGCTGGGCCCTGTAGGTTCAGTGCGGGGCTGCCTCGCCCCGTCACAACAGGGAAGAGGGAGTTCTTTCGCAAGAAGAGGAAAGAGGAAAAAGCACAGGTGCTCTGGTGGCCATTCTGACCATAGTAATCACAGCTTACCTGCGAGATAGCATCTATTCAGTGTGGACACTATCTTTCAAAAAAAGCAGATTGCTTTTTTGATGCACTTAGGCAGTGTGGACACTCTCTTTCGGAAGAAGTTTTTTCGGAAGATCTCTTCCGGAAAAGCTTCTTCCGAAAGAAGCCTGCAGTCTACACATAGCCTCAGTGGAGGAACATCTCAATACCTTTGAGGATCTGGGTCTTGTCTCCCATTGAAATAGGTGCCTAACCTGTTTAGGGCTTCAGAATCCTACTAGGCATATTTAGGTGCCTAAATATCTTTTAAAAACTCAACCTAAGTGCCTAAATCCCTGTACAAATTTACCTTGGGCACCTCATTATTTAGGCACTGTTGAAAATTTTACTCCTTTCTGCTTCAACCCCTTGAATATTCAAAATCTTTATTCATCCCTTCATGCACATCCTTCTTTCACTAAGGCTACATCTACACTGCAATTATTTCAGAATAAGCTATTCCGTAGTAGTTATTACAAAATAGCTTATTTCGAAATAGCATGTCTGCAGAGAAGCCTTAAAATTATTCCGAGGCAGGCTTCCCTAATGTAGACATGCTATCCTGATTTAGAGCCCCAGGAGAAATAACTTAGCCCCTGGTGAGGGGCTATTTCGAAATAGCAGCAGTGGAAGGTCTACACACGCCTTATTTCAAAATAGCTTTATTGGAATAGGCATTATTCTTTGTACATGAGGTTTACAGAAGTCAGAATAAGCCATCCATTATTTAGAAATTATTTAGAACTAATGGAATTGCTGTGTAGACGCTCGCATAGCTATTTCCGAATAACGGTCATTATTCCGAAATAACTGTGTTGTGTAGACACACCCTAACACTTCCATTGAAGTGATACAGTTTAGATGTTTCATTCTGAAGAGGTGAAACAACTGGATTTCTGTCATCTACACATATAGATATTTCTGGATTTGTGTCTGGGCAGGGTATGTGCATGTGCAGAGTTGCTTTAGGAGAAATAGAGTCTTGACTCTGAAAGTAATAGTCTATAAAATGTGTTTGTGTATATTAATTCTAACACAATGGGCCTTGGACTTATTTGGGGCTTGCGGTAATGAAAAATTGTTTAATAATTAGATCTATATGATATTTTTATGAAGCCTAATGAAGAGGCTACACAAATTAATAGAATCACTGACCCAAAAAACACTGTAATAGTGTCTCTAGTTTCTTTTGCACTCATATAATTCACAGATGCTTTTTTTAACATCAGTTTTACATAATAAACTAGTCTGTTGAGATTTAGAGGAAACAGAAAAACAAGTTAATATGAACTATTGTGTTTAGAAGAACAGCTATTGCCAATATGAAATCATCTGCTAAACACATTTCATGAGGTGCTTTAGTGTATGGATTCAGCATGCCTGTGTCACGGTACCTGTGACATGACAGACTGTAATGGTTCTGTGGTAAATAATACACAGTTTAAAACTTGACTTGAAAAACAAAGTAGTTGTCACAGTTCATTGAATTTTTAAAATTATCTCATCCCTCATAGCCTTACATGAAAGAGTTTTCTTCTTTTTTGAATTCAACATTGGGGCTGGAGATGTGGAGGAAGGGAAAATCCAGAGTCGCTTCACAGTAAAATAACATAAAAAGTCTGCATTAAACCTGACAAATCTATTTATATCACACTCATTGCTGCGGTACCTGTGTACTTCATTGCAATTATATACATTCCCCAGGAATATAGGTTTTCTTGCAGTACTGTGTTATTAGAAAGCTGTGCTAAAGAGATTTCACATTTCAACCAGAAATTGGCAAGCTTAATTAGAATAGTAGTGAGTTCCTGCAGTTCACGCCTTCAGACCGGAAGTTGAGAAGGGTCTCACCTACATTTTCCAAAGTGGCCTCTCATTTGAGATTTGTTATATTTTTTGGGTGCACAACCTTACATGCTTGATTTAGGTCAGAGTTGCTGAGAATTTGCCAGTCCCATTGACTTCAGTTTGAAATTGGGTATTTAGTTCATCTGAAAAACCAGTGGTGCTGCACCAATGAGCCCTACTTCCATGACGCCCAGCTAATAGCATAGAGTCAGGCTCGCTATGAGAGCCTGTGAGAGATAAATAAAGTGTCCAGTCACATGAAACACAAGGAAATGGAAGTGTGGTGAGGGCTCCATGAAGGATAAAGTGGCACCTATCTACTTCAGATATGGGGACAAACTAGGAATCCATCCCTCATGCTGGTGCACAATTAGTCCCTCTTTATTACACTGGAAGTAGTAAAGAGACTGCTCACCCATATGCAAAAGAGGGTATAACATGGCCTACATTGACAGCTCCCAGTGCTCATGAAACTGGAGGAGAGAACCATCATCTTCTGGGGCTCCCTGCAGGTGCAGTAAGAGGTCCATATTACAATTGCCACAGGAGGAACACTTGAGATATATAGTTTATTATTTATTACATTCTACTGTTCTTAAACCTCCAGGACTGAAATATGGAAACAATTGATTTGCCTAGCATCAGCAGCAAATTCCAGCTTTAAAATGTGTAGTCTCTGACAAATCTAAAGGTATGTCCAGATGGAGCATGGCACTCAGCTGAGGAAGACAGACATGTAGTGACTTTGTTTGAAATACTGTAACGTGCTAAAAACAGCAGTACGGCTATAGCAGAAAGGCATCAAGACAGGCTAACAACATGAGTACAAATCTGCCTGACCACTGGATCCATCTTTGTCTAGCTAGCCTTTGCTGCTGCACATGCCACAATATCTACACTGTTATTTTTAGCATTCTAGCTTGAGCAGATCTAGTGTATGATGATTTACTTGCACTGGGAGGCATGCTTTAGGCAGCAGCATAAATATACCCAGAAAGCACCTGAGTATGTTATCCCATTGCAAACCTTCTCTTTGGTTCTCTTCCTTCCGTTGCATAATATTTGTAATTTTTGTCTATTTGTATATAGGGTGATGTACAAATCTATCATAAGTGTGAGGTTTTTATTGCAAGAAAGGACATTTACAATGTTTCTACAAATGTATATTTCCACAATCCAGAAACCTAAGTAGAGAGATTTCTTTGTGAGTTACAGGTAAAATCTAGAGACTGAATGTAACAAGCAGAGAACAGGTACTTATTGGTTTGATTAGGACCGCTAGCCTTTCCAAAAAGAATGCCAATAAAAACTTCTTTTCTGCATCATATAATCAAAAAAAGTATAGGATTTGTTCTTGGTACAGTACATTGTGAATTGATTTCACGGGTTTTACTTCCCAAACATTTTTTCATACACTTCTCATCAATACGTGTATTCATTAAAAGATGTTTATAGCCTAAGTCAACCATTGTTGTTTATAGCTCAAGTCACATTTCCACAAGTCTAATTTAAGCAATAAAATCTATCTGTACTTTTATGGTAAATCAATGTCTGTAATAGTAAATAAAAACAAATCACCTTCCATAGGAGTGGTAGCTTTTATTTTATCTATCCACCATGAATTTCTAGAATCCAGTCCTCTCAGTTCTTAACTATCTAAATTCACAATCAATTTGCTTTCTTCTTGTGACCTTGGTTTTTAATTGCAGTTTTATGACTAAAGAGGTGCACAGGCCAGGCTTACCAACTGATATTCAAAACTTTGTTTGAGCTTGAAGCAAACTGTTGGAGAAAAACTATCCTCATAAATTTGTTTCAGAGTCAGGGTGTATTTATTATTTGTATGCTCAGAGGTACTGCTATACTTCAGGCTATATGATAATTTCCATTACAAACATTGTTTTTCAAGGGTTTATAGCTCAGCTATAAAACTTTGCTCTGGGGTAAAATTTTGTATATAAAATCTCAGACTGGCCACAAATTTCTTATGCTATTTTGGTTTTTAAAGGGTCCTTGACTTTTTTTAAAGTTTGGAATCTTCTTTCTTTGTACATCCCTATGTGAAGCAGGTTTGTTTTTTTTTACAGTAAGAAGAGTGATGATTGAAAATGTGTAACAAGACATGGGCTCACAGATATGAATGTAATATTTGAATTTATTTTCTAAAATGGTGGCAGAAGGGTTTATAACACCCTGAAAGAATGGCTCTTTGAGAACTTTGTTCCTTCAGTCCTTTGTCTTTGAGTTACATGTGAGGCATTAAGTGCAGGACAGTAGGGAACTTGACATTGCAGTTCCACTGGCTGCTTCCTGTTTCCCATATCTCTCAGCCTTGCCAAAGCCCAGGTATAAGGCAAATACCCAAAATGGACGACACAACAAAATATTCCCAAAGTAAATTCAGAATGACGTCCTTCCAGTATAAGTGTCTCTTTCTGTAATCTCAGAAACAAGGAGTGATTAAATTATTTTTATAATAGGAGAGGGGCCATACAATTTACCAGTAATATACTAGTATATTAGAGCAAGTGAACAGCTCTGTATAAATGATGGAAACATACTGACTGGATTGAAGATTGTGTCAGAAAGCATTTAAGTCAAATGCACACATTTTTTGACGATTGTTATTTAAGCAGTAGCCATAGGTCTCAGATATCAGTACATGCAGAGCCTTTAGTGATGTTGCTTGTGGAAGAAGAAAAATAGAAATGTTAAATAAAATCTTTAGGGCAGCTGGATGTTTTTGAAACCTCAAATTTCACTTTGAGGAAGGTACTTCCTAAGGGATGACCTTAATCACACGACTGTGATGTACTGTATCATGTTCAAGTTGTTTACTTATCTGTTTCAGAAGCTGATGAATCAGATATAGAAGCTTGTATATCATGTTCAACTCCTTGTCTGTTTGATTCAGTAAAAGTTTTATCAGATTTAACATGCTATGTATTTATCAGGTGGTATGTGTGTTTAATGTGCAATGCAATAGATAATGCTAGTGCTGCTAGGGTAAGGATCTGTCAGTATTTCCATTATAAACCCTACTTGCCAGGGTTTATCACTCAACCACAGCTCATTTGTGTCAACCCAAATGCATTTTTAAAAATAAAGTTGTGTTTATATTGGTTTGATTATTTGGAATTTGGAAGGCCAGACTTTCACATTCCCATTGTTTGAGATGCTTTTGTACCTCATGCAGCAAAAATGGCTTACTTTTGTGTAAGGAAGCTTTCTAAGTAGGTAAGAATGTTTTCTTCCTAGGTTTCACACTGTCATTAATGCGAGTTCCTTTTGTTTCTCGTTCTAGAGATCTATTTCTCTATATTATAGGGATCTGATCTTGAGATAAAAAAATCCTACTGTATTTAAGTTGGTCAGTTTTCAGCAGGTGTTTTATCTTCTACACTACTGTATATAGTTCATCTTATTCACAACAGGGGAAATCCAGACACTGGTAAGGTAAGTGTGTATTTGCTTTAGGTTGTATTCCTCCATAAATTGTCTGAGAGTGTATGGCTGCTTTCATATAGTTATTTAAAAGAATTCTGTTCACTGTGCCATCATATTTGAAACCTTGGAATGAGCATAGAATCACACAGAAGCTACTCCATTGAGAAATCTTTGCTAAAAGATTTCTAGGGATTCAATAGTCTGCTCTGTGTGCTCATTTGGGACCAATAGATCTATTCCAGTGCTCTCACAGAAGCACACAGCATCCCAACTCATATTCCAGCCAGGAGTTAGTGTGCAGTATCTGATGAATGTTCTGTACTAAGCCCCAGACACAAATGTGCTAATGTCAATAAGAGTGTTAGTGAGGAAATGCAAAAAAAGAAAAAAAAAGGATATAGACAGGTAAGGTATAGCTATCAGAAAAATGGCAGGACAGTGTTTGTGCAGTGGTGTGTTGTGGGTGCTGCAGTTTGTTGATTCTGCTATTGCCCCTGATTTTGGTGCACCAGAATTAACTGCATTATCTGAGTACAGTAATTCCTCATTTAACAATGTAGATACGTTTCAGAAAATGATTGTGCTAAGTGAAAACGTGTTTTGCGGGGTCAATTTTCCCATTGAAAATAATGGAAAAGGTGGGGGTTGCGTTTCAAGCGCATGTGCGCTTGCAGCTCCAGCCTGCACTTGTTAACAGCTGGGACCGGGACATAAGGTTGGGGGAGAAAGGGGACTGGGTTATAGCAGGGAGGGGAGGTGTTTGGCTCTGGAGAAGGGAAGGACAGAGGAGGGGCTTGCAGCCGGTGGCTGGGTTTCCCCAGTTGGCCGGTCACCGGCAGCTGCGCGGGGCTTCCTTTGCCTCCTTACAAAGTGGAGGAGGTTTGCCGCTTTCCGCGCAGTTCCCGGTGACCCCCTCTGGCCAGATGCCTTGCGTCCGGCCAGAGGGGGTCACCGGGGAACGGAGCTGCGAGCGGCAAACCTCTGCCGCTTTGCAGGGAGGCAGGGGAAACCTTGCGCAGCTGCCGGCCACCGGCCAGCCCTAGGGGAAATCATGTTCTTGCGGGGACAGGGTTGTGTTGTTTGAAAAATATTCCTTAAAAAAAAATCGTGCTATCGTGAAAACGTGTTAAGCGGGCACGTGTTAAGTGAGGAATTACTGTATAGCGTTTTCCTCAAAAAAAGAGGTTTACAGGATCTGTCCAAAAAATGGTTTATTTTCGACAGAGCCGCGTCTACATTGCTGGGTTTTTTCGAAAAAACTCCGTTTAGAATAAAGCAGCGGCCATGTTTATGCTAATGAGGCACGGGATATTTAAATCCCTGCTTCATTAGCAATTTCAATGTGCCTAATCTACATCTCTCTGTTGACAGAGAGGTGTAGTCTAGACACATCCCTGGATGCCATCTCCATCATTCATGATGCATCTGTTAGCGAAGTCAAAGACACCAAAGTGCAAATCTTCCAGCTGCAGTTTATGAACTGGAAAACTACAGCTAAGAAATTTGCACTTAGGTGGCAATGACTATATAGTCTCTCACTAGACAATATTTTTGTGACTCAATGCATTAAGCCATAGTACAAAGACAATCACTTGCACAAGAGAAGTAGGATCCCATAGGTGGGGCTGTAGCCTAACTTCCACTTCCAACTTCATAAACAAAACAAAAACCAATTCCAGGATTTTAGTTCCAAACAGGAAAATGGATTTGACATTCCAAAGAAGAACACTTCTAAAGTTCAGAGATGCTAGAGTTTGGAGTTTCAGGGTGTCTCTAGACTATAGGGTTTTTTCAAAAAAAAGTAGCCTTTTTTCGAAAAAACTTCCCCTGTGTCTAGACTGCTGCCGCATTCTTTCAAAAGTAAATTGAAAGAATGCGGCAGTTTTTTCAACTGTGGAAAACCTTGTTTTATGAGGAATAATGCCTCTTTTCGAGAGTGCTCTTTCGAAAAAAGGCGCTATGTAATGCAAACTGTGCTTTTTCGAAAGAGAGCATCCAGACTGCCTGGGTGCTCTCTTTTGAAAGAGCGGCTTGCTTTTTTGAAAGTACTGGTTGTAGTCTAGATGCTCTTTTTTGAAAGAGGCTTTTATGAAAGTATCTTTCGAAAAAGCCTCTTTCAAAAGAGGCTTGCAGTCTAGACGTAGCCTCAGTGTAGGCCAATCTCTCTTTCTCTTTATTTTTATTTCTTGCACCCAATTGTGACAACTACCTTGACATCTGACTTCCATCTGGGAGTAACAGTAAGGTTCTGTAGCTTGGCTGGTGTGCTACCAAAAAAACTTTTGCAATGGAATAGAGCAAGCCTCCCCAGAAACCTTGTGAGAAGTATTAAAGAGTTCCTCTATGGGAGCTTTATGGAGATGTGCAGGGAGGAGTCCTGCTCTGTCTTCAGACACATTAATAGTCTGTTCTGCGGAGCCACCACTGTGTAGGCACAGTGGCCATCACAGATCACACCCAATTTCCTTACCCCACTAGTAGCATGATAAAAAATGTGAACTCACTAGACGTGTCCTCCATGATGCCAGGGAACAGCAGCAAGATGTCCTGGGAGAAATGGATTGTCTTCAAAGTTATGAAAAGGTCCTGGGTGTCAGTGAGATTGGTTGCCCCGCTTCCCTGCTGATCATTCTCCCCCTCCAACTCTTCCTCATCCACACTGTTCTCCAAGACTGCCAGAGGAGTGTGTTGGGAAGAATCCATGGACTGGTTAGAGAAGCTGGTCAAGCCCCTCCCCTCAACCAAGATCGCATGCAGCTGCTCATAGAAGTGGCATGTTTGCAGAAGCAATGATCCAGACCTCCTTTGTCTTGTGGTACAATTGTTTCAGCAACTTTATTTTCATGAAGCACTGCTGGATGTCCCTGGTATATTCTTTCTCCTCCATGCTCTTTGCAATCTTGGCATAGATATCTGCATTTCTTTTGCTGGTTCATAGTTCTGTGACAAGAGAGTCCTCTCCCCAGACAGCAATGAGGACCAGGATCTCCTGAATACTTCATGCTGCTGCTTGTTTGTGACTCTGGGTGTCCATGGTCAGGTGTTCAGCTGAGATGTGCTGCCTTCCTGCTCTGAGATCTGCTCACCATGCTGGCCACAAAGGAAATGAAACTGAGATTTTTCCCAGAGCTTTTATTGTGCACCTGGACAGCAGCTGAGTTGAAAGTCCTGGCCAGAGCATCACAGCGGGGCATGGTTGGACACCTCCTGAAGGCCAAGAATGTCGACTTTCACACTGCTTCATTTCCACTACCATAAAGTCAACCATGCAATGTCAAATTTAGCATTACTCCCCCTGAGAAGCAGGAGTACCGAAATTGATAATAACAGCTCTTAAAGTTGGTGGAATGGGGTTGGTGATGTGGAGTCATTGTTTAGAAAATCGATATAATGCAGCTAAATTCTATCTAAAGTCCTAGTAGAAACCAGGCCAAAGTGAATTGTTCAAATTCACTTAGGAAATCAGTAGCCTAGCCAAGAATCAAACACAGCTCTTTTTAGTATGCATCTAATCATTAACCATAAAGCCATTCTTCCGGAAGGAGTTTTTATCTTGATTTTCCATTGCTCTCTATATTGTGTCGTGATTTCTGTGTACTATGCTACATTTTCATAGAGTAGCATTTTACACTTACTTTGCCTAGGTGTGAATAACTCCTCAGAGCCCAGAAGTGGAGAATCAGGTCTTTTGTGACTAAACCCTTTTTCTCATACTCTAATATGCATCCACGTAACCAGAGGTTTCGGTAAGTTTTTAATAGTAGAAAGAGCTTTGCACAAAACATTGTTTTCCATTAAGGATGCTAGATATCGTGTAATAGAATAGTCATATAACCGCATGAAGTAGTTATATGAATATTTGATAGTCCCTGGGGGCAAGGCTGGTAGCCAGTGTGCCCCTTGCCAGCCCATGCTGCTACCTCTGTATCAGCTTCCCAGCATCCTATGGAGTAGCCTCTGTCTGTGACAAGCCTGGGCCCACCACAGACATAGGCTGGTCTGTGTGGCAGCAGCCCCTGTCCATGGGGGGTCCAAGCTGGTCCATGCCTCTGTAATGGCACCATGGAGGTAGTGCTGGGGGAAACCGGCTTTTAAGCTGGCTCCCTCAGCACCAGCTCCTACCTGTCCCCCTCTCCTCTTCCCCGCTACCTCTGTAGTAGACCGCAAGTGGGGGGAGGCAGGCAGGTCCATGGAGCTAGCACATGAGGGGAGCCTGCTTGAAAGCTGGCTCCCTGTGGGTATTGGCTCCAGCCTGCCCCCCCCTCACTCTGCGTGCTACAGAGGCAGCAGGGTGGGTAGTGCCTGTAGTTGATAAGATTAACGGATAAGCCTAGGCATATCGGTTAATCATGTAGTCAACTCCATGATGCTATCCTTATTGTCCATGCTATTTCATTCTCAGGGTATGTCTACACATGTCTATTTCATTCTCAGGGTATGTCTACACTAACAGCTGTTAGTTCGAATGAACTTTAATACTGGCTATACATGCAATTTAATTCGTAATAGCAGCGCGCTTAATTCGAACTAGGTAAACCTCATTCTACGAGGAGTAACACCTAGTACGAATTAAGTAGTTCGAATTAAGGGCTGTGTAGCCACTTAATTCAAACTAGCTGGAGGCTAGCCCTTCCCAGGTTCCCCCTGGTGGCCACTCTGGGCCAAACCAGGAAAACTCCTCTCCTCTCCCCCAGCCCAGGGGCCTTAAAAGGGTAGACTCTGGCCAGACGGCACTTGCCAGAGCCAGGCCTGCCAGCAGTCTCTGCCCTGACCCAGTGGCCCCAGGATGAGCCAGGGAGCCAGTGACAGCCAGCCGTCCCCCGCCCAGTCCCCCAGCACCCAGGGGCCAGCCAGGGGCCGTAGACAGCGCGCACCCTCCTGGACTAATACGGAGGTCATGGACCTCATTGAGGTTTGGGGGCAGGCCCCCAACGTCCATGATCTCCGCACTAGGAGGAGGAACGTGGCCGTCTACGGCCGCATAGCGGCCACCATGGCCTGAAAGGGACACAGGCGCAACCAGGAGCAGGTGCACCTGAAAGTCAAAGAGCTGCGGCAGGCATATGCCAGGGCCAACAGGGGCGCCGCCGCAGCAGGGGCTGCCACCTGCCCCTACTTCCCGGCCCTCGACCAACTCCTGGGGGGCGGGGCGGTCCGCGCCAGCCTGGGAGGCAGCAAGCTGGGACCAGAGAGCCCTGACCCGGGTGCACCGGAGGGGCCACCGCAAGCTGTTCCAGCACCTGAGTCGACAGGGTCAGCAAGGGAGGCCATACCGGGTAAGTGCCAGCACTGTCCCCTGCCCGGGGGAGGCAGGGAGAGAGACCAGGGACCGCACACGTGGGCCTTTCCTCCCATGGATCATGCAGCCACCTGTGCACATGTGAGCACGTGCCATGCCTCCCTTGGGCAGGTGGCTCCAGCTGCGTGACACCCAGGGGCCGTGGCCCAATAGGCACACACGTGTGTGAATAGACCTGACACGCTCCCGACCCTGGGGCAGGACCCAGCAGGACGCCCTCCCTTCACACAACCCCTCTACACAGAGGCAGGGGACATCTCCCCCCGCCCTGGCCACACTATACACGGCACAGGGACATGGCTGTGGTCTTGGGGCAGCTCCCAGTCCCGGGGAGAGCCAGACCTCCTGACCATGGCCTCTGTGCAAGCACAGCGGCTCTGACAGTGCAGGGCATGGTAGCCCTCATGTCGTGGGGGTGGGAGGGGGCTGGGCATCATCCACTGTGTCCCCAGGGAGAACTGACCACTTCTCTTCTTTCTCTACAGCTGCACCAGCTGCTCATGCAGGGCGTATCACCCCTCCCGGGACATGCTCCACACACTAAGTCCGACCCTAATGCCCTTTTGGCACTGGTTCTGGCCAGCCTTACCTTCGATTCAGGGTCCACTCAATGAGGACGTGCTATTTCGAATTAGCAAAACGCTAATTCGAATTAGTTTTTGGGTCTAGATGCGTTATTTCGAATTAGCTTATTTCGAATTAACTAATTCAAAATAAATTAGTTCGAATTAGCACTGTGGTGTAGACATACCCTCAGTTATAAAAATTTACTGTGTGAGAAACACATCTTTTCGGAATTCTCTGCAAGTATTCACAAACAGCATCCATATGGTGTTTTCAGTATTTTAAGTTAATGTTTGATTTAGTGTTATAATGTCAGCAGGAGCACTGAGGCTGGTCTGATGGAAATTGAAAGCTGCTATCAATATTAAGACTGCATTCCTGCTGTCTTGTCAATAGCTCATGACAAATGCCGGTGCTACTTTTACCCTCGCGATATGAAAAATGCCCCCCTGCCCAAACTGTTTGAAAACAAAAATAAAGTGGTAGAAGCTATGAGGCCTAAAACAGAGGCTTGTACTCTCAGATAAAGATTTTTCATTTGGAGGCAGAATACCTTAAATCTTCATAGTCATGGAATAATAGGAAAAATATGCAGAATAAATCTATTTTTTCTGCTGCTTCAATATGTTATTTGTTTGGGATATTATGGAAATATATTTCATGAAAAGGTAATGTGAATGGCAATGTGAAGAAGACATCTTACTTGGAAAATGATATTCAGAGTAAGGTATTAAGTTGAAGCTAAAACACTCTATTCATGGGGATATGAAGTATTTTGTTTTGAAGGTATTTTGTTTTGTGTAAAAGGCTTGATTTGGCTATGCTTGCAGAAATTCACTTCATAGGAGGCTGAAACAAATATGGTGCTTTGATAAATGTCATCTTACTTGCTGAAAAATTTAAAATTGTTTTCTTAAAGTTGTCTGCATCTTGTTACCTGTGAAACATTGATTGGATCTAATTCTCCATCATTATATTCCTACACTTCACTCAAAAAGAAGGTGTGTTTGAGGGAGGGAGAGAAGGAATAAATGGAGTATATAAGTAGCTTCAAGTCACCTTCATTCCACATTTCCACTTGCAGTGTTTTTTTGGGCAATTGGCCTGGGGGTAGGATAGACCATATTCAACAATAATAATAGTTTGATCTCTCTAGGATAGATCATTGCTCCCACAGTAAAAATGGTATATAGGGAATGCCAGAGTGCTAGAGAGGGACCCCAAAGATATTCAGACACCCACAGTGCTTAAAAGTAACCATCCTTCCTCTTTCTTGATATTCAAAATTCTCCATCAACTGCTGGGAGTGAGCCACATCCATCCTAACTGCATTGGCCTCGTTAACATTGATCTTACGGTTGATAAGTTATTCCTTACTTTTGATATGCTAGTACAGTGGTCTCCAACCTTTTTACACCCAAGATCACTTTTTAAATCTCAGAACAGGCTGAAGATCTAACGCCCCGCCCCTTCCTTGAAGCCCCGCCCTCTCTATTCTCCTCCTGTCCATCACTTGCTATCCCCAGCCCTTACTTACACAATCTGATAAACAGTTTATTTTAAATTATGCGATATATAAAATTAAAATCACGTGTTTATAGTTATGAAATAAATGGTCTGTTTTTATTCATGCTATTTAAATCTAAAATGAAGCATTTATAATTATACATTTTGTGGGGACAGAGTTCTGCGGCTGGGGGCAGGGGAGAGGGAACAGGGTGCTGGGAGGGCAGAGGACAGGGTTCTGCAGCAGGGGACGGGGTGCCAGTGGGGACAGAGTTCGGGGAGTGGGGGCAGGAATAGGGACAGAGTTCGGGGAGTGGGGACAGGAACAGGGACAGAGTTCTGTAGCTGGGGACAGGGGAGTGGGGACAGCGTTCTGTGGCTGGGGAGTGGGGGCTGGGGAGTGGGGTGCCAGTGAAGAAAGAGAGTCCCCTGCATCTGCCTCCTCCCAGGATTCCCAGAGGGAAACCAGCGCGTGCCTGCCCCGGGGCCGACCCCCCCGCGCGCGCCGGGAAACCCTGCGTGCGCCAGGAAACTCCGCGCACGCCTCCCCCGGGGCTGACTCACCCCTCCTGTGCAGTGCAGGGAGCCGATGCTCCCTTCCACAGTACACCCGGCAGAGTAGCTAGTGCACTTCCGGAATCGCCGGAAGTGGCGCTAAGCTGCAGGACTTCTGTCCATCCCCGGGAAGCCGACACTACCTCCATTTTCACTTGAGGTAAGTAATGGGCTTCTCGAGGGTGGGAGGGAAACGGGGCCGGGGCGGACAGGACGCCTCGCGTTCGACCTGTTGGTGACCACGGTGCTAGTATATATATCCCTACCTCTGTGATTTCTGCTCCATCCATCTGACAAAGTGCTTTTTACCCACAAAAGCTTATCCAGATAAATCTCTCAGTTGTTAAGGTGCCACAGGCCTCCTTGGTGTGTTTGCAGATACAGAGTAACATGACATCTCCTCTGAAAGAAAATTATAACAATACTATCAATATCTTAAGGTAATATGACTTGACATATGATTTGATATGTAGGATTCAGTCTGCTTGGTTCACTGAAACATTAGTTTCAGAATTTTTTAGGCTATCTCCCCTGAGACTCAGATTACGGGGCGTGTGAATTGCACTGCACACTACTGTGTTACGCTGCAACTCCATGCTGTGAATGCTGCTTTAAAACAAGGCTTAATACAGTTAGTACCATGTATGTCCACAAGAGCTAGTTAGAGTGCAGCATGATAGCACACTCTTGTATCTGAACTGTGGGGCTGTCCAGACCCACAGACTAAGAATAACCTCTATAGTAGTCTCAGAGGTGTAGCCATGTTAGTCTGTAACTGAAAAAAGGTTTTTTAAAAAAAGTCCTGTAGCACCTTAGGGTATGTCTACACAGCAAAGTTATTTCGAAATAACAGCCGTTATTTCGTAATAACTTTACCAGCATCTACACAGCCAAACTGCTATTATGAAATTAACTCGAGGGCTTATTTCAAAATTGGTAAACCTCATTCCACGAGGAATATTGCCAATTTTGAAATTGCTATTTTGAAATTAGCGCAGTGTAGATGCTTATTTCGAAATAGAGGGCCTCCAGCCCTTCCCAGGGTGCCCTGCTGGCCACTCTGGCCCCAATCAGGAAAACTCCTCTCCTCCTCTACCTCCCTGGAGCCCTTAAAGGGGCAGACTCTGGCCACAGTGCCTGTGCCAGCTCCAAGCCTGCCAGACCAGAGCCAGCAGTTGCTGCACCTGACCCAGTGGCCCCAGCAGAAGCCAGGCAGCCAGTGCCAGCCAGCCCTTCACCACTCCCCAGGACCAGTCTGCCAGCTCCCAGGAGCCTGCCAGGGGCCGGAAAAGGTGGGAACCTGCCTGGTCCAGTGCGGAGATCATGGACCTAATTCAGGTTTGGGGGAATGCATCCAATGTCCATGATCTCCACACTAAATGGAGGAACGCAACAGTCTACAGGCGGATGGCTGCCAGCCTGGACACCAAAGGCCACATGCGAACCCAGGAGCAGGTTTGCATGAAAATAAAGGAGCTGCGGCAGGCCTATTCCAGGGCCACAGGGGGCAGCTCCCAAACAGGGGCAGACCCAGACCTCTGCCCCTATTTTGATGCCCTGGACCACATCCTGGGGGGCGGAATGGTCCGTGCCCTTCAGGTGGTCATCGATCCTGGGGCAGAGGGCCCTGACCAGGAAACAGAGGAGGAGGAGGAGAAGGGCCAGGAGCTGCAGGAGCCTGGAGGGAGCGTGCCGCACACCCAGGACCCCCAAGCCATCCCAGCGGGCCTGTTGCTGGTGTCATCCGAGGCCAGGGAGGCAACGACATGTGAGTGCCATCACAGTCCCCTTATGCAGGGGCGGGGAGGGGGGAGAGGGAGACCAGGGACCGCTCACATTGGCCTTGCTGACCACAGAACATGCAGCAACCTGTGCATGTGCCGTGCCACTCCTGGGCACGTGGCCCCAGCTGGCTGCCACACAGGGGCCTTGGCCTGTTACCCACACACGTATATGTATGAAGGCACATGACATGTTCCTGACCCCGGGGTGGGACACAGCACAATGACCTCCCTCCACAAGCCCCTCTACACAGAGGCAGGGAACATCTCCCCTCTCCAACACCCACACTATATACAGCACAGGGGCATGGGTGCAATCCTGGGCCAGCTCCCACTCCCGGGGGTAGCAGGACATGCTGAACATGGCCTGTGTACAAGCACATCAGCTCAGATGGTGCGGAGACCTGCTGTCCTCGCCTTGCAGAGGGGGGCTGGGCTTCACCTGCTGTGTCCCCAGGGATAACTACCCACTTCCACTTCTCTTGTTTCTCCACAGCCACAGCAGCTGTGAGTGCAGGGTGCACCACCCCACCCATGACATCCTCCTGCACCTGGGCCAGCAGGCTGACCCGTAACCAGGAGAAGTACCAGTGGCAGCATGTGGGGATACTGCGAGGCCAGCACTGCACCCTGAGCTACTGGGTGCATGAAGACCTGCAGATCCAGCGGGAGCACTGGCAGGAGCTGCTTGCCCAGAGCTGTGCCATGTGCGACCACCTGCAGACCCTGGTGCACAGATTGGTGCCTCCTGCCACTCCAGCCCCTGCTGCCTCCCTAGCTACCACTCCTCCTCCCACGCCTGCTCCCCGCTTCTTCCTCCTCACCATCTCCCCCACCTCTCCAGGGACGCCGTGGCCCCCACACCCGCAGTGCTGGGAGACAGGTGGGCCGGCAAGACCCCCCCCCACCCTGAGCTTCTCCTCCCCCTTCCTCCCCGTTCCTCCCCCTTCCAGCTCCCTCCTCCCAGGTTTACCCCTCCCCATCCCACTCTCTCGCCTCCCCTCTCCTGCCTTCCTTCCCCCCATCCCAGTTTTGTTCAATAAAGAGAGTTTGTTTTCTTCAACACAAGTGTCTTTATTTTACATTGGGAAAAGGGGTTAGGGAGGGGTAAGTAGAAGGACGCGAGGGTGGAATGAGGCACAAGCCCTCAGTGGGGCACACCAGGGAGACTTTAGTCCTCCTCCATCTGGAAGCTCTCCCGCAGGTCCTCCCAGATATGGACAGCCCCCCAATGTACCTGCCAGCTGGCAGCTGTGTGGGGCTGCATGTAAAGGACGGCCAAGTGGTCAGCCTCTGCCATCCAGCCTGGCAGGGAAGCCTTCCCCTTACTCCCACACAAATTGTGCAGAACAGCATGCTGCCACCATGTGTGGAATATTCAGCTCGGAGAGGTCCAGGCAGGTGAGGAGGCATCTAAAATGGGCCTTCAGCTGGCCGAAGAAACCCTCCACCACACTGTGGGCCCTGCTGAGCTTGGCATTAAATGCCTGTTAGAAAGGGTTGAGGTGTCCTGTGTAGGGTTTCATGAGCCAGGGTTGTAGGGGATAGGCCGCATCCCATACCAGGCACACAGGCATGTCCACATCCCCAACCCTGATGTGGTGGTCGGGAAAGAAAGTCCCGGTGTGTAGCCTCTGGCACACGGGGGAGTTGCGGTAAACCCACGTGTCATGTGCTTTGCCGGACCAGCCCACGTTAATGTCCACGAAGTGGCCCTGGTAGTCGGACACAGCCTGCAGGATGATGGAGAAGTATCCCTTCCGGTTTATGTACAGAGAGGCCTGGTGGTCCGGGGCATGGATGGGGATGTGCGTCCCATCGATTGCCTCCTCGCAGTTGGGGAAGCTTAGGGCACCAAACCCCTCAATGACCACGTCCACATCAGTGAGGCAGATGACTCTGTGGAGCAGCATGCTGTTGATGGCCTTGACCACCTGCAGAGGGATACACAAAACCGAGAGTCACTGGGGTGCCAGGGTGGCTGAGACTGTCCCCTCCCCGCCACTGCCCCGCTCCCCCACTCCCCAGGAGCAACCCCCTCTGTAATCCTGGACACCATGGGCAGTCCTTAGTGTCGGTGGGACAGAACAAACCCTCTTAGGGAGGGGACTTTCATCACCTCTCCCCCTTTTCCTTAGGGCAGCCCATCCCCTCCTTGCACTCTCCCTCCTGGCACAGTGGCCGGAGATTGCCATACCTGCATGAGCACTGCTCTGACAGTGGATCTCCCCATGCCAAAATGGTTGTCCACGGATCGGTAGCTTTCCAGTGTGGAGAGCTTCCAGAGGGCGATGGCCACATGCTTCTGGAGGGGAATGGCGGGCCTCATGTGAGTGTCCCATCACTGCAGAGCAGGGGCTAGCCACTCACAGAGCTCCATGAAGGTGTTCTTCTTCATCCTAAAGTTCTGGGTCCATTGTTGGTCTCCCCAGAGTTCCAGGATGATGTGGTCCCACCAGTTGCTGCTAGTGTTCAGACGCCAGATGCGGTGGGGCACACTGGCGTCCAGGAGCTGCAGCTGCTCCTCCACGTACCCAGGAGGGTCCGGATGATGGCCTGGGGGTTGGGCTGCAGCAGATGCTGCGAGGCAGCCTGCAGAAACTGCTTCCAGGCTTGCAGCAACACATCCAAAAGAAGCATGAGAGTGCCCAGGGGCAGCTCTGGCTCCATGGTGCAGAGTGCTGTGGTGTCCTGAGTGAGGGCAACCAGAGCACACAGAGAAAAAAATGCTATGCTGTCCCTCAGCAAGGTAGGCAAGAAAGCAGGGAAACCTAAGAACCGGCTGTCCAGGGGGTTCCCTTTAAGCACAGGCCTCAGATAGCCTCAGGCAGCAGCCACACAAAGTAACTCCTGACTTGATGCCCTGCCAGAAGTGGTTTCAGCTGCCCTTAAATGTGATTCAGCATCCAATCAGTGTGGGCGCGCTATTTCAAAATAGCAAAACGCTATTTCGAAATGCATTTTGTGTGTAGATGTGTTATTTCGAAATATCTTATTTTGAATTAACTATTTCAAAATTAGATATTTCGAAATAACGCTGTAGTGTAGACGTACCCTTAGAAATTAACAAAAATATATAAATAGTATCATGAGCTTTTGTGGGCACAACCCACTTCTTCAGATGCCAAATATGGAGCAAGAGGCACTGAGGCTGAATTATAAAGCAGAAAAAGAGGGGAGGGGGAGGAGAAAGAAAGGAAAAAACCCTTGTCAATTAAAGTGTCCATGCTAAATGAGGCTAACAGAGCAGGCTCTAAGTGTCTGATACTTATCTTTTTATGTCATTTGGGTGTCGAATATAATGGCTCATCCCAGTTCATGCGTTTGTTCAGGCTGTGCGAGATAGTATCAAATTTGCATGAGGAGGCTAGTTCTGCAGATTTGCTCTCTAGCTGATCCTTGGATTAATGGATACAAATCAGACATTCAAAATGGTAACACCCAGAAACCTGTTAGGGAACATTTTAACTTGCCCGGACACTCATTAATGGATTTTCTCTTACAAAACAATTTCAGGATGCTTGGGCACAAGTGATGATCACCTGGCTAGTTTATCAAAGAAGACATTCCTGAAGGTGTTGTGCTTCAGAGATAATCCTCTGAGTTGCAATTTTGAGTTGCAAATCTGTTCCTATTCCTCTATGGACCAGAAGTTGAGTCTAGTATTAATATGATGGCTTATACCAATAGGAAATTGCAGCAACCCTATGCTAGCTCAGTTGTGCTGGCTCCTGCACTAGGGGAAAGCAGAGCCAAGAGCTCTCCTTCTCTCTCTGTTCAATGAGGGAGTAAGTAGGCTCAAACCCACATCTAATACCCAGACAGTTCATGCAGGCACATAAGGGTGTGTGTTTTTCCCTATACTTTCATGTGTGGTAGTGTACACACTATCTACTTGGTACTATGGAACCATGGTATGGCAATACAGCCAGAAAGTTAAAATATCTAGCTCAAATGATGCAGGATTATGTCTTTGACAATTGCAAAAAAATTGATACCATAGTTTGTATTTCAGGAGACAAAAGATTAATTTGAGTTATAGTTTTGCCTCAAATTTGTAAAGTAAAATTTGTTTTCTTATCCTTATCTCTTCCTGTCAAGCAGTGTCAGCAGCCAGTCTGCACCTGTTGACACGGCAATATATATTTCATTTACCCTATTTCACATGATTCATGGTAAGACTAATGCTGAACTTCATAAAGGTGAGGATGTGAGAGCTATTTGTTTGTGAGGATCAGCATGTAGAAAGATTCATGAATTATTTGTTAGGAGCAACATTGGGCTGTGAGAGATCCATTCAATGTTCACATTTCTCCTGCAGGCTGAAAATTAAAAGGAATGTCTTTTTTGACATTTTGCAGTTGAGAGTAACAGCTTGTTTAGCTCCAGCTAAATGAAAATATCATAGGGGGCATGAACTCATATGGTGTATTGAATAAGAGCTAATCCATTGATGATGATGTGTATCCTTGGAATCAGATACTTATAAAGCACTTTCCAAGCATTAATGAATTAAGCCTCTCAACTCCCCTCTGAAGTAGGTAAGTATTATTAGCTCTATTTACAGATGGAGATTTAAAAGCACAGGGAGGTTAACTGATTTGCCCAGGGCCACACTTGATTTAGTGGTGGAATTCTTAACTCCTAATTACCAGACCTGAACTTTAACCAGTAAAACATTGGATGGAAGCAGTAACAAATCAACATCAGTCAGTGGTTTTTCTTCTTGTAATTATGATAAAAGTGCTTGACTATCAATTTTGTTTTTCATTTCAAATGATAAACATGTATTTCCGTATGAATTGTCTTTTTAGAGTTTGTTTAAAATGCTATTGAGAGCTCAAACTCTCCTTACTGGAAAGGCCTTAGGAAGTAAAAATAATATTGTGATAAAGTAGTAATCAGGTGTAATTAGATATATTGGATATAGGTAGCTCAGGGATCGGGGACCATGAGAAATCTAAAATTGTAACTCGCATGAGGCATTGCAACAACTCAAACAGATGCCGAGACTAATGCTGACCCCAACTGAAATTAAATGTTTTGTTTTGGGTTGACAAACCAGAATGAAACGTTTTGATTTAGGGATGTTGAAACATTCCAATTACAAATGTTAAAATGAAATGTTTTGTGATGAAACAAAAGGTCAGAATGATCACAATATTCCATGGGATGGAAATTCCTTTAGTTCTTTACTCTATTTGTAGTTCTGCTGTAGTGTGGGAGCAATTAAAAAGCTTTCATTGTCATTTTAACCTTTAGGTAAATAAGACTGCTCTGAGCTGGGAAGGTAGGGAATCCACCAGAATAGTAGTAATTAAAAAAAGGAACCCTTTTGTAACTGTTCCCTCTGTTTTGTAATTGACATTTCCACTGAAACATTTTCAAGAGACCTGATCTGGAATCCATATGCAGAAAAAAACGAATAAATACTATGGGATAGGCACAGTGTGGACTAATATATTTAGAAAATTTATTAGTGATGGTCACTGCCTTTTATCCTTCCCTCCATGGCTTTTGATGAGCTAAAAAGGTTTTTTTATAGTTTAAGATCTGGATTTGAGCCATCATTTTCTGATCAAATCTCTGACACTGTTTTTGCAGTGGGGAAAATTGTTTGATATACAATTCAGTATCACTGGTACTATACTTGATGATGCTAGGATTTGCTACCAGTGCTTCATTATCTGAGAAATGAATGAGTTGATGGTTATATTCAATTAAAAACCTATATTTCAAGGTGACCCTGATTCAAGACTTTGGGTTCAACTTAGGCATGTCCCAGTAAATGACTGTTCTCCTGCAAAAGCATTCTGAGGGCAGCGGTTGATCTGGATGGGAGGTGCTATGTGAGACCTGCTAACTCACATTTGCAGCTGACTTAGATGGAAGTGGCCTTCTGAAGAGAGGAGCTATAGTCTAAGAGGAAAAGTGCTGAGTGAATGACCCAAGGAATACTGAAGGCGCTGAATTGTCACTTACAGCAGAATATTCCAAAAACAACTTGGGTAAAAAATTAGAATGTTTTGTTGGTTTGTTGCCCTAATTGTGACAAAAATGACAGAGCCCAAAATTACTACTTTTACTGTTTATATGGAACTTTTTGAGTACCACAAATATGCCATTTTCTGCAGCAATTCTTACTAACTTTTGATAGAACCACAGAGAAGGCTTATCATTTAATGGACATGTAAATTAAATATACCTGCTGGTGATATCTCAATAAGATATACTATGTATTGGTAGAAGGAAACTTACAATTACATGCTGTCCCTTTTCTGTGGATAAACAGAAGATGACTCTGGAGTTTAGTTAGATTTATCTGTACAGCACCATTCACAAAAGCCAAAATCACTTGAAATTTGATGGGGGAAATGGTGGTTGCTGTACCAGTCTTCTTTTCAATACATTACTGAGACATACTGAATTGCAGTTTCATACACATGTTTTTCCCCTAATACAGAGATACATTGAGTCTGCCAAGATAGTGTTTTATGATATGTACTGGGGCCGTGTGTGCTGCTTGTAAACAAATAAAATATGTAAACTGCCTCAGCATGTCAGGCTTAATTATCAAAATTGATTGCCTTTTGAGTCAATTTCTCTGTATTTTTTTGTGGTTTAGGATGACTCTAGAATCTATCAGGTTTTTCATTTCCCATATTTAGTGGTTTATATTTTAAGTTTAACACTAACCCACAATAGTATCTGAAATATTACTACATCTCTAGCTATATGTATGGCAAAATATTGTGGTAACTCAGGTACCTTTCTGTGGTACCGTGTTTTAGTATATATAACCCGTGGGTTATGCAAAGTTTTACAAACCCCGCCCCCCTTCTTCCCCCTCACCTCCCTCCCGCAGGCTATACTCGTCCGCATGTTATATACGTTTTTTTTTACTTCGGTGACGGTTGAGGTGCTGAATGAGAATCGCTGTCGTAGCCTGAGCAGCTGTCACAGGGAGGGACCAAGCAGGCAGAGCAGAGGGGGATGAGAAGTCAGGGAAGAGGTAATCAGCTGTGAGACCCCATCCCCTGTGCCCAGCACTTCAAGTCCCATGGGACTGCCCTGCAACCTTCTTCCCTCTGTTGCGTCTGTCCGAATGTGGCTGGCTCTCTATGGGGATGCTCTGTTTAAGGACACAGCTTTTTTGCTCTGCTCCTGGCTCTGGCTGCCTGGGGCAGACAGCTCACCCCCGGGGGAGTGCACAGCATGGGCGGAAGGCAGCTGGGGAGGGTTGGAGACGGTGCGAGGGGTAAGCCCAGTCACCTTCCCTTCCCATGCAGCCTCCCGTGACACAGCCAGTCTGCCCTGTTGGGCTGTGGCCATCTACTCTGCGCTTTGGCAGTTGTGCAATGATGTATCTGGAACTCAAATGCTTCTGCTTGACAGGCTTAGACCCTGACACCTGAGTTAATTACCCTCATTATCGTTCATTAACAGTACCCGCGGTTCATCTCCCATGGGCTATACATGTGCGCGGGTTATCTAAGACTTTTTTTACACAATCAGGAAAAACCGCGGGTTATGCATGCTAATTTACGGTAAGTGTCAGGGAACTTGTCTATATTTTGCTGGCTAACTGTATATATGCTCTTACAGTGCACAGTTAGCAGAGTGTAAAGGTTTACTTTTTTCATTATGATTTTTGGGATTCTCATATTACATTCTTGTGTTAAACCCAAGAGTGAAATATCCAGGTCGTCCTATCCAAGGACTGATAAAGCCATTATACTGTAATTTATTCTGTATATATTACAAATAAACTATTTTACAAATAGAGAGGATGGCTTTTTTAAAAAAGTATTTAGATTATATTTTAATCTGTGCTCCTGGAAACTTGATGTTTCATATATGAGCTATACAAATAACCTAACACTATCTTTCAGTGCCTAAAAATGTCATGATTCTTATGTTTTGTATTGCAGGAACTTCCAGGGCTGGAGGTAGGATACTGCACATTACATTGCAAAACTGGGAATCTTTGCTTTCCAGAAAATAGATAACTTACATTTCTAATTCTTCGGGATTTTGATCTATCAAATTGCCCTCTCTTTCCTTACTTTGACTTGCGTTCTTTCCTCCTTGTTGTTTGTTAATTGTGTGGAATAGTTGGTTACCATTAAGCCTTTTAGTGAAGACTAGCCACGTGCAAACTGAATCATGTAGCACATGTGCTAAAAAGGTGACCCCCCTACAAAGCTGTCACCCCTATTTTTATCCTTCTTATCTTTACCCAGAGACACTCAAGTGGTCTGCCTCCCATGTCTTTCTGAACAGTGATTTTTTTTAAAAATGGCATGCGTTGGAAGACCGCTCAGAGGTTGGGACCATTAGAAGTCATGGGGCAGAAGACAAGTGAGGCAGTATAAGTGAATTATAATTTATTTAACCCCTCACTTTCATGTGATAAATTTCAATGTCACTTTCATGTACATGATATATTTTGTTAGAAAACAAGATTCACTTTTGTTATGATTGATGCTCTAAATATATTCAATTATCAGCATCATAACCTTCCATCTACACAGTGAAGCAGAAAAATCTTCCTATAGGATCACCAAATATAATGTTGTCCATATTCAAATATGATCATAGGGTTCTGACTAAAGGCTGCCAATTCATTTCTCCTACCTTTTTAATGGTAGACCATAATGTAGGCTGCCATTTTTATTCGCTAGTGGCTGGTTTCTCTTTTGTGCCATGCAGACTAGCTCCATGGATCCTATAAATGATTCCATTTCACAAGTTTAATCTTGCTACACACCTTGCAGGTGACTCTACAGTGCTACACATCCTGTTGACTTGCACACCCTCACCTGTGAAGAGGGAAATTAACTCTAGAGGCTGAGAAAAAATACAACCTGTCTATAAACTTAAAAAACAACAAATGGTCTGGTAGCGCTTTATAGACTAACAAAACATGTAGATGGTATCATGAGCTTTCGTGGGCACAGCCCACTTCTTCAGATGACCGGAGTTGTGCCCATGAAAGCTCATGATACCATCTACATGTTTTGTTAGTCTATAAATTGCTACCCAACCATTTGTTGTTTTTTAAGTTTATCTTGTACAGACTAACTCTGCTACCCCCTGAAGCTTCTAAACCTGTCTATAGAACGGCATCCACAGAATTATGTTTACCTGATAAATAATTTTTTGCTGTAAGTTCAATAAGTTATCTTAATGACACAGTCATCACTGAAATACTGAATGGATCTCTTCCTGTCCTGGATGAGCTTCATATGGATTGTTCACCTGGCCACTTTGTTTAGGATCTGTGGGCTATGAAGCACATACACCCCTCAATGGTGTGAACAGGCACACTTCCCAGGCACAGACTTTGTCTGTAGCTACTTCTAGGTGCCTTGGTCCCCAATCCTCCAAGAAACCCCAATCACTGAAACACATTCTATCTAGAGTTGCATCCTTATGGGTACATCTGTTTATAATTTAAGCCTTCACAGACAATCTTGTCTGCTCAGTGATTAAACCTCAGTTACAACAGCCCCTAATCTCTTTCCTCCTTCCTTTCTCGTAGGGAATTTCCACTAATCCAGGCCCCCTTCCTGCAGACAATCTGGGTAGATCTAGCACTCTATAGCTGTCCCATTGTTCTAAAGTTCTCTCCTTTGAATGGAAGGCTATTCAAGTGAACTATTCTGTTTTTCTGAGCCTGGGTTATATATGACACCAGCTCTGGGAGTAAATAGCTGACTCAGGGTACACTGAGGCATTCAGTGACACAGCTATATAATAAATCCACCAGAATTCATGTTTCAGAAGTACAAATTTCCCAAACTATCACACCTCACATGTCTATACAGGAATGAATTAGGTCCACCTCAGTGGATGGTCCTATTGTCTGTAATGCTGCCTGTAACAGACTTTCCACAGTAAGAGCTAGTGCAGGGCCAGGTCTTTATTAATAGGCTGCTACTTTATCTATTAGGAGTCAAGACTTTGGCGTAGAATCTTTCCACCATCTTTTTGAACGCTGCCCACCCCCTCATAAACCTGCCAAACATAAATATTTGGAGTTGGTGTGACAGCCCTTAATTACATACTATATGTTAACATGGACCAGGATATGTTTCATTTGAACTTGCCATACAAAGCAACAGATAAGAACTTGGCAACTATATCTAGGAGTGATTTATTCACAGAGAGCAGAATTATGGGCATTTCTTTTGTAGGATGAAAATAAATTCTATCAACTTTCACCGATTCTCCTTAAATTAATATGCTATTACCACCTGATTTGATTGTACAATTGCAAGTAGAGTATCTAAAACAGGGGTGGGGAACCTAAGGCTCAGGTGCTGGATGCAGCCCCCGAGTTGCCTGGATCTGGCCACCAAGGCTTAGGGTCTCCCCTAGCATTATGGAGCCTGCACTGGTACTCCAGCCCTCCTGCCGCCTCCCTGCATTCCCCAGCCCCCAATTGATTTTTCTGTGGGTCAGTGGCCCTGTCACATGGCTGAGGTGAGGACCTCATCTACGGCAGGGTGGGGATGTTCGCCTCACCCCTGCCATGCCTGTATTTGCCCCTTTCTCCCCCAGCTGGTGCCTCCAATCTTGCATGTCCAAGTTGGATTACTCCTGTCCTCTAGCCCCTGGGTCCCAATCTATATCTCACCCTTATTGGCAGGCAGTTCAGTTCAGTATTCCCACTATGAAGCAATGGCCAAGTCTGTTAATTGCTCCAATTAGCAGGGCAGCACAGTTCAATAGTCTCAATATGCCCCAATGGCCAAGGTATATATCTCACCCCTACTAGTAGAGCAGCACAAGTCCATATTTCTAATATGACCCAATGGTCCAAGTCTATTTTAAGGGGTAATAAATAGGGGAAAGTTTTACATCCCCGGCAGGGGGGTCCAGACCCTCCCACTCCACTGGATCCCAGCCCAGGGCCTTGTTAGTGGCTCTCTCTAGCCACTGAGTCATGGGGAAATTCCTGCTGCAACATGCTGACTCTCTGACAGTGACTCACTCACTTGTGGCTGTCGCCTTCCCTGGGCTGCTTCCTGCTTCCAATGTCTCTGTGCACTAGTGGATCTCTGTCTCTCCTCCTTGCTCTGGAATCTGGTTACTCCCACCTGCTTCTGAATCCTGCATGTTCTCTAGCTGCATTGGGTCTCCAACCTGCATGGTAGTGTCTTGTCATTTGGACTGTCACTGGGTTTTGCAGGGAGCTGTCCAAGCATGTCCTCTCCCTCCAGCTGCCAGCCCCAACTGAGCAGAGTTGCTTTCTTTTATAGCAGTGCAGCCAGAGCATGTCCAGTAGGCTAAAGGCGGTGCCTTCTCTACTCTGAAGAAGGAGTTAGCCCCCTCCTGTGCCCCATCACAGGCCCCAACCCCAAAAAAGTTTCTCCACTCCTGGTCTAAGGTTATAGGAATCCAAATTCCTGTCAAAATATTCTGCTCAGCTTTCTCAAGCTTTTGCCCATACCTTCAAGCTAATTAAATGGAAACAGGTGGCAAAAATACAGAGATGCAGGAATGTCTGTTTACATACACCTTTCATCCTCCTTTTGTGTATTTTTTTACAATCCTTCCTTCCTTGTGCGTTGTTCTTTTTTGTGGCACAATACCAAAATGAGAGAGTAGACTGCTGACTCCATGACGATACAAGATGGTGTCCAGTAGAGAACTAGCAGAGTTGATTCAGAAACCAAATTTTGGATCTAAATCCTCAAAGGACTTTGAATCTGGATCTAATTCTGATTTCTAGACTTAAATTCTATTATTGGGGCTTCAAATCTAAGCCACCTCTCAAAGTCAGACTGAAACTCTTCACTTGGGACCACTAATATCCTGGTACATCTAACACTGAATGCTTCACTTATCTGGAGATGGACCAGAATCCTGACATTGGATGCAAAACCCTGTCCACTCTACTCTCCAGAAATGCAGTGAAAATTGAATCTTGATGACGATCCAGATCCATACATTGCACCTCTTGTCTCTCTGTAAAATATGGTAAACTGTAACACTCAGTAGGGTGGCCAGGTGTCTGGTTTTTTACCAGAATACCTGTTTAAAAAAGGACCCTGGTGGCTCTGGTCAGCATCACTGACCAGGTCATTAAGAGTCTGGTCGGTGGTGCAGCAGGGTTAAGGCAGGCTCCCCGTCTGCTACCTGTACAGCTCCCAGAAGCAGCTGCATGTTTTGTCTCCCGCTCCTATGTGTAGGGGTAGCAAAGGGGCTCCATATGCTACCTCTGCCCCAAGTGCTGGTTCTGCAGCTCCCATTGCCTGGGAAAGGCATCCAATCGGAGATGCAGGGGGTGGTGCCTGTGGATGGGAGAGCATGCCAGTGCTACCTTGTCTCCACACAGGAGCTGGAGGGGGGACATTCTGCTGCTTCTGGGAGCTGTTTGGGGTAAGCACCACCTGAAGCCTGCACCACGGAGGGTATGTCTACACTTTCAGCCTATTTTAGAATAGGGCTGCAAATGTAGGCATTCGGAATTGCAAATCAAGCCCGGGATTTAAATATCCCACGCTTGACTTGCATCTTCCCAGCCGGGCGCCACTTTTGAAATTTACAAGCCTGGAATAACTGCCCGCATCTACATGCGGCAGTGAAACGGGTGTTCGAAATAAAGCCCTATTTCGAACTACCTGTTATTCCTCCTGCAATGAGGTTTAACAGGTAGTTCAAAATAGGGCTTTATTTCAACGCCTGCTTCACTGCTGCGTGTAGACGCAGGCAGTTATTCCGGCTTGTAAATTTCAAAAATGGCGCCGCTGAAGATGCAAATCAAGTGCGGGATATTTAAATCCCGGCTTGATTTGCAATTCTGAATGCCTACATTTGCAGCCCTATTCCGAAATAGGCTGCAAGTGTAGACATACCCAGAGGCCATCTCAACCCCATGCCCCAAACCCCTTCTCCAGCCCTGATTCCCTCCTCCCCTCTTCACCTCTTACTCACACCACAGAGCACCCTCCTGCACCCCAAACCCCTCATCCCAATCCAACCCCAAACACTGCACTCCCAGTCAGAGCCCTCATATCCCAACTCACTGCCTCAGCCCAGGGCCCCCTCCCACATCCTGAACTCCACCTTTCTGGTCCCACCCCAGAGCCCTCCCCACTCCCACACTCCAGTTCCATGAGCCAGTGAAAATCAGAGTGAGTGAGGATGGGGAGAGCAAGCGATAGAGGGAGGGGGGAATGGAGTGAGCATGGGGGCAGGACAGGGGCAGGAGGAGGGGCAGGGGTCAAGGGGTGGGGCAAAAATGTTCATTTTTGTGCTAGTAGAAAGTTGACAACACTCTAACACTGACTCTGAAGGTCTTAACAGTGATGAGTTCAGATCTGGTTCTGATCTTCTCGATTCAAACACATTTGAACTTCTGAAATGTGTTCATCTTCACAGATTACAAAACACTTAATGTTTGTGAAATCCAGTGCCTCAGTGTATTAGTTGAACATGCTGGTACCTTGATATGCTGGCAACACAAAAGCTATTTATTATTATGAATAATATTAATACCCTGATAGGCTTCCCTAAAACTTACTACATAATCTACTTAAGCACACAGTCAGCCCAGTCCCAATTGGCTGTTAGTAGATTAAATAACCATTGACTAAGGTTACATGCATAATTTGCTTAATTGCATGTAAAGATCAAAGGAGAAATGTTATTAAAAGTATAACTATGGATTAGTGATTAGCAAGATTTGGTGGGTGATTACAGCTATGAAAGCTCATTTATACAGTGGTCTGTTAGAGCAAGATTCAGTTACTGGACCCAATTCTGATGTTCACAGGAGTCTCTAGCATTTACCGCAGACTAGAATTGGGCCCATTTACCAATTTTGTTAATTAAATCAGCTGTTACATCTGTTACTAGAATAAAGACCTAACCACAAATGCTGTTAAAAACACTGGGCAAGATAGCAGCTCCATGTGTGCATTTAGAATGCATATCACTTCTGCTTTAGTGGCATTTATACTTACACTTTCTGTCTCCTGGCCACGTGGCTTTCTGATGTCTGAGAGTTCAGGATTATTATGTATACTTTGGAATAAAAGAGAATATATTTACAACTGTTTCAATTACATTACTGAAATATTAACTTGACATGCTGACAAATGGAGGAGTAAAAATAAAAATTCCAGTGTTTTTGAAAAATTTCTGCATATAATCTGGTCCATTGCCAATTCTTGCTTCTCTTGTGCTTATGCATGTAAACAGTGCATCATAAATAAAAGGTAATTTTGGCCCCTCTAGAATTTGACATTTAGAAACTGATTCTCTTCTTACATGGGTGTCAGTCAAGATTAGTTCCTCTGAAATCAGAAGAATTGAACTATTGTAAAACTGAGTTAAGCAAGATCAGAAACGACTAATAGCATTGCTGGAAAGTATAGCTTTGCTTTCGCTATCATGCTGGCCATATTTTTACATATATTGTTGTGGGGAGTTTAATCCTGCCCTCAGTCTTTCAGGTCTTTCCTGGCCTCTTGAACTTCCATTTCTAAGGTCATATATGAGAGCTATATTTATCATACTTTAGCCTTTACCCATTTACTCAAGCAGAGAAACAGAGAGACAAATATCTGATATTCCTAGCTATAATTGGCTACCCTTGGAGGCTATTCCTAGGGGATGGGCTCCAAGATTATAGGTGGTAGTATGGGATTAATTATGCACTATTTTGCATCTTCGAAAGTGTGTGGACAATTTTTAATTCCTGCTAGAAACAGATTTGCTATGACATAGAATCATAGACTGGAAAGGATCCTGAGAGGACATCTAGACCTGCCCCAAGCTTTAAAGCAGAACCAAGAATTCATTGTACGTCACCAATAAGTCTGTGTCCAATCTGATCTTGAAACCCTCCAAAGAAGTGGATTCTACAACCTCCCTTGGAAATCTATTCCAGTGCTTAATAATCTTAATAGAAAGTTTTTTCCTAATATCTAACGTAAATCTCCCTTGTTGCAGAGTAAGCTGATTATTTCCTGTCCTATCTTCAGTGTACATGGAGAACAATTGATTGCTGTACTCTTAGTAACAGCCCTTAATATATTTTGTTATCAGGGCCTCTTCAGTCTCTTTTTTTTAACAGTAAAGATGCCCATTTTTTTAACCTTTCTTAATAGGTCGACTTTTCTAAACTTTTTATCTTGTTCTTCTTCTTTATACTCTCTCCAATTTAGCCATGTTTTTGTTTAAAGTTGTGGTGCCCAGAACTGGAAACCATACTCCAATTTAGGTCTGGTCTACACTACAGACCTATATCATTATAAGTATCTTGCTTAGCAGTGTGAAAAATCCACATGCCCGAGTGATATAGTTATGTTGCTCTAACACTGATACTATGTAGATGGGAGAGCTTCTCCTTTTAACATAGCTACTGCTCTCTCAGAAACAGATGATCTATGCTAATGGGAGAGTATCTTCATTAAAGTGCTACAGCAGTGCAGCTGCACCAATGCAGCATTTTAAGTATAGACCTATTCTAAGTCCTCATCATTCATGAAAAGGGAGAAAGTTACTCCTGTGTCTTTATATTAGACACTCATGTTAATATACTCAGAACTTATATTACCTTTTTAGAGAGCCTCATCATGGTAGTTTACTTATCATGAGTTTGTGATCCCCTATAACTCCCATTATCTCTTCAGTAGTATTAACTGCCTATCCAAGGTATCCCCCCTTTTGTAGTTATACAAAAGAATTTTTCTTCTTAAGTGAAGAACTTTGTACTTGTCTTCATTACATTTCATGATATTGATTTCAGACTAACTCTCTTATTTGTTTAGGTTACTCTAAATTCTAATCCTTTCCAATGAAGTACCTCTTCCCAGCTCTGTGTCATCTGCAAGCTATTAAAGGAAATTTTGAAAAGTAATGAACCTATGGCAGACTCCTGCTAGACACCGCTAGATAACCCTCCTTCCAGTTTTACCACAGCAGCCAACACTGTGTTTATAGTATTTGCAGTAAAGGTAAATTATTGGACATACATGAAGTTCCTGGATAATTATCCAGTCTCAATGAAAATATGCTATGAGTCATCAGGAATCTCTGATACTGGGCCTAATCATGCTCCTATTAATATTGGTGGGTGTTTTCTCTATTAACCTCAGTGGGAGTAGGAAAGAGACATTGTGTTTCATACTATCTTTTAAGTGCATATTTACAGTAGGAGAAAAACTTAGCATTAACAGATATGTAATTGGGGCACTACTTTGCTTTCTGGTTTGCTTTCATATCTTTATGTGGGAGATAATTAATACTGATGATTTGATTTTCAGAGGTATTGAGCCTCTGCAGCTGCAATTGTTCTTAAAGGGTGTTGCTGGTCAGTAGCACTGAAGATCAGTCAGATGTCTGTAATGTTATTTTGATTAAATGGAAAATGTCTCACTAAAATGTCATCAAACATTAAACAAACAAACAAACAAACAAAAATAAAAGCCAAATGCTACCCCCCCCCAACACTGATTATATGTGCCCCACAAATTGTGAACATTATCTTCCGTGAACTGACAAAATAGCTTATTGAATTCTTTACACATATTCTATTATTATAAGAAAAGAAAAATCAATCTTCTTTCTTTTTTTTTTAGCAACCCAACAACTGGGCTGCATGTTGTGTCTCCTCTGTAACAATGAAATCTGGAGATTCAAAAACAAAACAAAACAAAAGAAAAAAACCCCAAAACAAAGAGGAAGGATTTTAAACCTTTTTTCCACTTTTCTTAAGCCACCTCGTTGATCATTTCAGGCTAGATCTCCATTATAATCCAGCCAAGAGGAAAAAGGAAAAAAATGCATTTTCTTTTGAATAACACTCTCCATGACCAATAATATCACTGCCTGCAGTTTTCTTTGGTAATTTTGCTTTCTTCTGTTTACCCTATGTATGGAATATCAATTCCAGCCTGAAATATTAAAGTGATGTGACTCAGTCAGCCAAAGAACTTTGTTTTGTTTTCATGGCCTCTTATACACAGAGGTACAAGAAGTGGATTTCCTATTTCTGTTGCTTGTCATTTTTTTTGAAAAGGATGCCCTATTTGTGGTTTAATAGCTTGAAAGCCTCAAAATAAATACTAGAAAAGTCATATAGTAGTTGTCTTAGAGAACCACTAAAAGATTCTTTTAAGATGAAAATACTTTGGAAGTACAAAATCCAAAACGTTAATAGCTCTATTTGAAGATGACTTGATCAGATCCTTGTGACTTTTCCCCAAATAATCCAGTTTCAGTTTTCATTCTTGATGTCCCATTTCAGTCTGGTTCAGTATTGCAACATGTCTTTCTTTTGAAACAATTCTGTTTCAGTAATTTGATAAGGGGTAACTCTCTTTTTTCCTCTCTCTGGGTATGTCTACACAGCAGTATTATTTTGGAAAACTGAGGTTATTTCAAAATAACAAAATGTGTATTTACACAACAAGACATTATTTCAAAATAATGTCGATATGGAGGACTTCTTACTCTGACTCCTGTAACCCTCATTTTACGAGGAGTAAGGGAAGTTGAAGGAAGAGTGTTCTTCCTTTGACTTCCTGCTGTTTAGACAGTGCTTAAAGCCGAATTAAGCTATTTTGACTTAAGCTACACTCATGATGTAGCTGAAGTTGCGTAGCTTAATACTACTTTAGCCCTGCTGTGTAGATGTACCCTCCTTCTGTGTGTATGGGTGTGTATATATAGATATATCCTCATAGCAGGATGGATTTGATTTAAATAATGATTTAAATCACTAGTCAGACTCGATTTCATCATAGTTCCCTATACAAAAGTGCATTCTTGTTGGTTGTTATAACCTTAATACATATTCTTCACAACTCAGAGATAGATATGGGTTTCATTTTTGGAAGCTACACACTATACATTTTTACACAGTGATTTATTTTAAAAGCTTTTCAGATTAGCTTTATAACTATATCAGAAAATTAATGATTTATTTCGTTTACCAAAGGTAGTTGAAGCAGATATTTATGAAATCATTGCGAGATGAACTATCTCCAGTTCAACAGGTTAATCCTTAATATCTGAAGGATTTTTTGCCATGCTGTCTAGAAGAAAAAGATCACCAGACAGACATTTAAATAGTTTTATTTAACAAAAACAATTACATTATGTATTCTGCATTTTTCTTTAACAGTAAACATATAATATTTTAACAAACAAGCATATGAATTTTTGAATTTAGTTAAATATTCAAGTTTTTTAAAAATTGGATTTGTTTTTGTTACAATTATTTTTAATTAAAATAGTTACATGAAATATATATATTTTAACAAAAAAATTAAATCGACTATGTCAGCCAGGTCAATAAGAGAAACTTAAAATATTGGCTTCTGCAGCTAGCTCAGTTATCTTCACCTTCCTTTTCCTGGTTTTTTTTTATATATATAATCTGGAAAAGAAAAACAAGCTTTCTTGCTTTTTCAGGTCCCAAGCGATTTCTCAGTTTGGAATGAATTAGTTCAAAAGAAGAAAATATTCTTTCTACACCAGCAGAAGAAGCTACTGCTTTTTAAAGTGGGCTTATCACTTTAACAGTCTCTGAATCCAAGTGCTTAAGTGACTTTCATTGGTTTACTGGTGTGACTTTCTTTAAAATATCATCAGTAAACATATATTTCTTGAATGGTTCACCCTTAGTGCTTAAATTTATTACAGTTGGCATTATGGAGAGATGATTCAGCAGTTAAGATTTGACCCTGATGCCAAGTACTGAGAATATTTGCAAGAAAATGAGCTGGAGATAGTACTTGTCCCATATTTTTTTTAATGCTTGTAATTTAATTCTGTGATTACATATTTCTCTTTTTAATTTCTTACTCAGCTCCTTCCAAATTTCAACAGTATCAGGAATAAAACAGCTATTTCTCTGCATTTTGTTCAAGGCTACAGAAATAGGCATCAGAGTACTCAGTATGTGTTCAATGTTTCTCTTAAGCCCACTGTTGAGAACTTTGGCTGTGACAGTGCCATCTATTTTTTCACAACTTTGTTCACAAATAGTCCAGTTTCAGATTAGGCCAGTTCTTGATAGAGTGCTCAAAATAGTCCACTGTTGAGTTCCATTACACATTTTGTGGGAGAGATAGCTTGGTTCCTCCTGCTTTTTTCAGAACAGCTGCTGCAAAGTGGTTATTATTGAAGTATTTTGCAATTTCAACATTAGCCTTTAGTTCTGTAACATTGAAGTCTTTGGCTAGGAGGTGCAGCAAATGAGTACTGCAACTGCATGTTATTAGCTTGGACTTTCTTCACTCTCTTCAAAATTTCTTCTCATCTTAGATACTTTCGCAGCATTGTCTGTAACCAAGCTGCATACTAGACATTTGAATTTTTTCACAGTTGTAGCTTTTATTGCTACTTCTTATAAGTATTCTGTTATATGTGCATTTCCTGATATATCAATTGTTTCTGTAAGTAAGACATTCCCTTCTGTTGTCACACAAACGCATACAACAGGATCATTGTGGACATTGCTCCACCCATCAAGACACAGGTTAACAGTTTTACTCTCTAGCCATTTTGCACACTGCTCAATTTCTCTTTCATGCACTATCCAGCAATTTGCCTGCAACATCTGCTCTGTTGCGTGGACTGTATCCTGATTTGAATGACTGAACTATGTAACACAAACAAACTGGGAATTGTTTTCATCAATTACCTCTTTTTTAATCTGTTGTTCTTATCACAAACTTATCTATTGTTGTTTCTGGATTATGGAGATTTTTTTCTTTTTGCCACAGGTGATATATTGTAGCTATGCGACATACATGATGTGACTGAAACACTATCATTGCCAGATAACTCTGAAACTGGAGAAAATGATGGCAATATTGAAGATGGATCCAGTATGTTGAGGATAGATTCTCCTAAACAAAATAAGTCAATGCAGTTATTTAATTATTATTACCATGCTGCTCATTTAGTATTACTCATTGTATTCAACGACACTCAGTACAACTTGAAAGAGGAAATTGTAAAAGGATGATCTGCCTATTTGAGTTATTTATTTTTATCACAATTGCAATAAAAATAATAGTACCATAGAATAACAACTATATTTTTTTGCTCAAACATGAGAATTTAAGAATAGTCCAGAAGAAAGATAGGCAGCCCTTAGGAAAGAAGGCTATTAGCCACGGGGTAGGAATGGTTTCCCTGGCCTCTGTTCGTCAGAGGCTGGAGATGGATGGCACGAGACAAATTGCTTGATCATCATCTTCGGTCCATCCCCTCCGCGCACTTGGTGCTGGCCACTGTCGGCAGACAGGCTACTGGGCTAGATGGACCTTTGGTCTGACCCAGTACGGCCATTCTTATGTTCTTATGTTCTTAAGTATGAAATAAAAAAGTTTACCAACCTGAAGGTCCTGCATGTTCAGACATGTTCCTTTCATCATTTTCAAGAGAAGGAACACTTCTCAGGATGTTTTTTCATTCAGGCAACAAGGCCTTGCATTTCTTTGTTGCACCTTTTGGATTTTGCATGCATGCCTGTCTTACCCACAGGTAGAGGAACTTCATTAAAATATTCCCAACTGGGTCTCTTTTATGGCCTACTGACATTATAGGTTTTCCCTTATAGTGAGAGAATACTACAGTAGATCTCAAATCAATGAAGGCTACACTTAGAAAGACCTCAAGGCTTCTGGAGTATGCTGCTCAAACAGTTTCACTTTTGTTTCTACTGCCTGCCCCTCCCTTCTCATGTTTATCTCCAGACTTCTTCTCCTTGTTCACATCTATTCTACCCCCAATAATCCTCTATTAATTGAACTTTTTGAAACTTTGCAGTTTTAGAGAGAGGTAAGGGATTGACTCTGTGTACATAAATTTGCAGAGGGACAATAGGATTGACGTCTGTTATTTCTCACTTCTATATATGGTTTATTTATTTATTTATTTATTTATAAAAACATTTTTGCTATTAACAAGCATGCTATCTCTGGAGACACAAATCCACAGTCTGAGAACTGAAAAACTAAGCATTTCTGATGGTATCTTCTTGACTGAGCATTGAGTCCCACTGGATAGATAGAAAGATTAACCTGTCCTAAATAATCTATACAGAACCCTCTGTAACCCCATAAGATTGGGTCCCTAACCCATTAACTATTGGAACTCACTTTTTCAAAACTTTTCTTAAACATTACCTGACTATATTGCCTCATATTATAGAATTAGAGTGTATAATCCTTATTTCATAATGAGATATCTTTGAGTTATAATGTATCTTAATTAAAATTATCTTGAAATTTTTTCCTCAAAAAGCATAAAAAATCTAATTTAAATAAAAATAAAAAATCTGCTTTGTAAAAAAAATTGATTTAAAAAAATGATTTTTTTTTATCCACTTTGCCTCATAGATATGTCCTATCTACCTACATACCACTGCCGAGGGAAAAAAACATTTTATCAGGTCACTTTTCAGCTTTTCCATCTCCAAGTAAATTTATTTTTTTGTGCCAATAGACAGTTTATAAACTTGTAACAAAATTTATCCATGCACATAAGAGCAGAGAAATGGAAGTGAAGCAAATATGAAGAAGCAGAGAAAGAAGAAATGAAACTAACACGGTTTGCCTTTTCTTGACATATTTTCTGACAGAGTTCTTAGCAACATGGGGCTGGCACTCACAGTATAACTAATTGCATTCAGTGGACTATTTACCTATAAATTTATTACTCAATCTTTTGGCATTTTAATCTTTACTATTATTTTCCTTTTCAATAAGACAAATACAAAAGAGATAAATAAAATCAGTAACATACTGGAACAAGAATCCTGAATTTATACTCAACTAACTGTTCAACAGAACTCCCTCAGTCCCAAAGGTATTATAGGGGGGCTGATTCTTCTCATGCTTAATCTTTTATACTGTGATAACTTTATTGACTTCAGTGTAGTTATTCCTGATTTACACTGTGTAACTAAAAGGAAAATTATGCCCCCTTTCTCAAACCAGCCTCTAAGGCTAGGTCTACACTATAAAGAAAAGTCAGAAAAAGAGTACGCAAATTGTGAGGTGCAATTTGCGTATCTTTTTCCACTTTTCTTTCGAAAGAGGCTTTTCTGAAATTTGGCTCATCTACACAGGACCAAATTTTGGAAAACCCTACTCTTTTGACACATCCTTTCTTCCTTATACCATGAGGATTACAGGGATGGGAAAAGAACGCGTCCGCTTTTTCAGAAAATGTTCCGAAAAAGCGTATGCATTCCTTAGATGTGGCATAGCTTTTCCAGGATACCTCCAGTATCCTGAAAAAGCTCTGAGGTCTAGACATAGCCTAAGTTTGCACCCACAAC
Organism: Rafetus swinhoei; assembly: GCA_019425775.1. Lineage (NCBI taxonomy): Eukaryota > Metazoa > Chordata > Testudines > Trionychidae > Rafetus > Rafetus swinhoei. Next base: position 314,921,269 of record CM033437.1, read on the forward strand.
TGCTGGTACACATGAACTAATTGAGCTATCTGACAGGGTGTACAGTTCTATTTTACATGGAGTTAATTGTGTTCATATTTTTTCTCCCAATTTTTTTGAGAGTAAAAAATTAAAAGTTGGTTGATACCTCTTAAAATATGGCCCAAACATATAGTATACAATTTACAAGGTGTGATTATATACATTTTTTAGATGCTTTTGGTTTTGGCTTGGAAGTTGTTATTGTCAGGTGTTGTTTTTTTTGGCGGTAAGGCACAATCAGCTTTACACAGTCACGATAGTTAAAATGTAGGTGAGTGCCAAATGGAGCATTTGCAAATCACAGCTCACATTTAAAAACAACAAGAGAAAATGAAATGGGGAAGCAGAGATACAGTGCACATTGTCACAGATGTTACATTATACATATTTTAAGTGACTAAAATTGGTCCCCTTGCCAAATCATCAGCTACAGCACATAAGTGACACAGCCTTATCTATAGCTGTGGATTATTTATTTTAACTAATTAAGCATTCTAAGGTGAGGCTTTATACCTATTTTAATCTGTGAGAGTTCATCTCCCAGGATCGGTTACTGTAGAGACGTTATCAGTAGAAGGGGAACCCTGTGGTGCACAACAGACACTAAATAGTGCTTTTCCTATAATAATTACTCTTCTTAGCTAATCAAACACTACACACACTGTAATCTAGTAAAGGAGAGAGAGCCCAATACAGAAGGCAAAGTGCATGCATTACTCACACCATGCCTTAGAAAAACATGCAGTGTGAGTCCTCATGCTGGGCATCCTCCTCACCAACATCATCATCCTCACCACCAGTGGTCCTCATTGTGGCATCTTCTCCTACAAAACATGCAGGTGGGGGTACAGCTTTTGTAATGTGTTATGCTGATACCCACTGGGGCTCATACATATTTATAAAGCTTTTAACTCCTTTCCTTTATTTGAACTTCTACTCCCACTACATCTGGTATGTCTTGTTTATTACAGGCAAACTCATTAGTTCCCCTGATACTCGTTAACATTTACGTCACTTTTATCACCATAGTAACAGATGGTTGCCTTAAGGAAGTCCCTAACATTTCATTCTGGCTGCCAACAGTCATTTTGTAGTGTCTACTGATTTCTTGTAGACATCGTTATCCAAACTCAGCAGTTATTTTCAAAACATCAGCATATCACATACATAGACACAACTCATGGGATAATTTGTCTTTATGTCTAATTTATTCTGTATCCTAATTTGGCCAAGCTAAATATCTTATAAGACTGAAGTGTATGGGCCCTATGTTGCAACATTAATTAGTACTGATCTTTCATATCTGTTTTCCTGATACTGTAGCTAAGAATAAAAGGTAACCTTGAACTACATATTTACCTATTATATTTGCAATTTACATGGTACCCGAAATTCATATTTAGGATCAATATCCTAGAATGTTCTGGAATATCTTCCAGAAGTCAGACTGAGTGCCCACCCATTGGGAGAAAGGACACTTCCTTGTCTTCTCTCATGAACTACTTGTTAGGCATGAGCAGACCATGATAATAATATCTGTATCCCATGTTATACGGTGATATTTAAGTGTTTGCTCTTTAACTAGTGTTTGGACTGAAACCAAAAACCACTAGGCAAGTGTAAAGTACTAGTTTGTCACAGGAGGTGTTATCTGCTCAACATCAGACAAACCATTGTGGAACATCAGAAGACAAAAGACTTTATTGATTGTTCCCCTTCACACCTGCAAAAGGGGAGACATGGATGAGGAGATTAAAAATCCCTGACAAGCAGAAGCCTTATATTTATGTTGCTTGTACTTTAAGGGGCAAGGATTACTAGGCAAAGATAAGCCAAAAGTCCCCAGTGTGTGGCCTGGGTTAGCATTAAAGGACTTATAAAGTATGCTTATTATAGAAACTTTTACCACCTTTTGTGATCTATGAAAGTCATTCATGTGAGAGTGGGAAACTTTAACCTTATAAACAAGACCCTTATTATTGAGTTAATGAATCTTTAGTTACTTAATTATAGGATTGGCTACATATGTTGTCTTTTGTGTGAGATCGCAAGTGTAATTGACCTGGGGAAGTGACTGGCCCATTGGGTCTAGGAGTAACCAAATATTGTTGTGATTTTGCTGTGAGGTATTATCATAAATTCGAGTTTGCCTAGGTGACAAGATAGATTAGAGTACCCCAACAAAATGTCTGTGACCCCAACAAACTGTCTGTGACAGGGTTAACCTTTTGTTGCACCTACACTACACTTTTACACATTTGACACTTGGTTGGTGAAATGTAATTATAGAATTCATAATCAGCTTGGGGTTTATGCCCAGCTTTTAGCAGTCTGCCCTAGAGGCCAATACTCACACACTTCAGCTACTCCATACAGTTTGACACCTATATCAGAGGGCAATTGGGCGCGGGGTGGAGGAGAAGCAGTCTCTGCAACCAACTTCCCTTCTGATGTAAGTAGGCGGTGAGTGGGAGGTGTCTTGTTTTGATTGATCTGTATAATTGTTTCTTTATGTGTTTTCATTGGTGACCACCAAATATTCTTGCACAATATCTTTAATTACACTTATTTTTATGCTAGGAAAAAAAAGTTTCATTTTCATTAACAGTTTCCAGGTTAGCTTCTTCTAGCCTTATTCCCAATTCTATGGGCCTACCTATTAGTCCTTGTCCTCCAGTCTGCCTTGAGCACTTCATAGAAACTATTTGACTAATCAAATCTTTCTGTATAACATCCACCCATCTAGTTGTTGGTCTTCCAACCATTCTCCTACCCTTCACTTCTAAATTTAATACCCTGTTTCCTATATATTCTTCTAATCACCTCTTTACATGGACAGTCTAAGCCTACTGTGTCTCAGCTTTCCTTTAATTGATACCAGACAAATACTTATCCACATTAAGGATATGTCTACACAGTGGTGCTATTTCGGGATAACATCTGTTATCCTAAAATAGTGTTCTGTGCGTCGTAACAGCAAGCCTGTTATTCCAACTTCCCATAAACCTCGTTGCATGAGGATTAAGGGATTTGTTGGAATAGTGATCTATTTCAAAATTAGTGCTGTGTAGATAGTGACAAATTTAGAAATAGGCTTTCTCGAAATAAGCTATGCAATTTGTGCAGCTCAAATTGCGTAGCTTATTTCAAGCTATGCACTACTGTGTAGATGTACCCTAATTCTTTCCAAACCTGGTCCATGTGACTCCAAGCATGCATTTTAACATGTTAATTTCCACTGTATTGAAAATCTGCTCCTACTCTTCCTCAGTGCCCAGCATTCAGAGGCATACAAGTTTAAAGGACTAATTAGTGTATTTTATATCTCACTTTTCAATATGATAGGCATTAACCTGACTCAATCTCTATGCTCAGGACTCTCCAATTAGTCCACACTTTTACTTTTCTGCTTGTAAGTTTATTGTTGAGTTCAACATTACACTGTACTATTGAACTTAGGGTACGTCTACACTAGCCCCCTAGATCGATCTAGGGAGGCTAATGAGGGTGACCGGAATTGCCAATCAAGCCCGGGATTTAAATATCCTGTGCTTGATTTGCATGTTCCTGGCCAGTCGCCATTTTATAAATTGACTGACTAGCCCAGTAACTGCCGCGCGTCTACGCGGCAGTGAACGATTCTGAATAAAGCCTAAATCGAATTAGGTTGTAAACCTCATTCCACGAGAATACCACCTAATTCGATTTAGGCTTTATTCCGAATCCCGCTTCACTGCTGCATGTAGACGCGGGCAGTTACTTCGGGCTAGTCAATTTCTAAAATGGCGACCGGTCAGGAACATGCAAATCAAGCACAGGATATTTAAATCCCGGGCTTGATTTGCAATTCCAGTTGCCCTCATTAGCCTCCCTAGATCAATCTAGGAGGCTAGTGTAGACATACCCTTAGATACCAGAATGTATGATACCATTGGTAGTGGCTGCCCCCACCTCCCTTAAGACTTGCTGTCTTGTTTCCTGCAAGGTATCATTAGATATACAGAGCATATGTTCTGTTTTATTTCTTCTTATGTTCATGCCATTTCTTGCAAGTGTGCAACTACATTTTTCTAAACCTTCTTCTATTTCCTCTTGGCTCTCCTCTGCAAGTATTATATTATCTGCAAAATGCATGCACTAGAGTGCTACTCTCTGGATGTTTTCTGTATGTGCATCAAGAATCAACATGAGCAAAAATGGGACTTAATGCTGAATCTTCATGTACTCTGACTCTTACCAGAAACCGTTCATTTTCTCCACTTGTCTTTCTGTGATTGTACCTTTCATATTTAATTTTCCTCAAGCCCTGACAATTCTCTGGCTGCTGAAATAATTATGTTTGAATGGGAAAGTTAGTCCATTCACTTCTTTAAATTCCTCAAAAGCAATACTTAACCTCCAATCAAACATTTTAATTGTGCATCTTGTTCTACTCTGGTCATTCAAAAATACTAGTAAGGGGTTCTGGGAAGCTAAGAAGTGTTACTGATTCTGTGATTAGTCATGATTTGCAAACCATGATCTCCATTTCAATGAAGAATGTGATAAATGTAGAGCTCTTCAATGTTATGGACTATGTTTTATCAAGAATACCCGACAAAACCCCAAAACCTGTGCATGAAGTTGGTCTGTCCAGAGTCCTGTGACTCAAGTTTTTCTACCTTTGTGGTGCCATACTTCCTTCCCTGTATGATCCAGTGAGAGTTCCTGGAGACAGGAACACAGAAGTTCAGGAGAAGATAGGAAGTATTGAAAGAAGCATGGCCACTGCATCAAAAAGTTAATCCTACCTTAAACTGTATTACATTTTGTATGGTTCCCTCTTTGCACTATTAAACTTTCCATTTATGAGGGGTTTTAAAAGTAGTTGCAGGAATAGGCAGCCATACAGCCACAGTAGCATGCTGCATTCAATTGGCCACAAAGCCAATCTGATTGCTCAAGACCCTTGTGCCTTCAATTGATCCTTCTGATGGATGCCCTTGTGAATCCTCCATGCCCATGTAATGCTGTGAGGGACATGCGGTGCTTGGGAGAGCCTGATAATTCCATGTGAAGAGACTGCTTCTCCCTGACCTAATAATTTGGGGAAAACCCAACAAAGGGAACATAATGTAGCTTCTTTCTCTTTATACCTTCTTCCTGCTGATTTTCTTTGTCTGGCTGACTCAAATATATTATTACACTACAGAGTAGCTTTCCAGCAGAAAGAAACTCCCTAAACTAAACAAAGCAAAAGAAAATATACTGTAGGGTATATTTGTGTATTGACAAAGAGTTAGGCTAAATCAGAAATTCTCCAGTACTTTCTTTCTTTCTGGGTCCCCTGAGTAAGGCTATGTCTAGACTGCAAGCTTCTTTCGGAAGAAGCTTTTCTGGAAGAGATATTCCAGGAAAACTTTTTCTGAAAGAGAGCATCTACACAGCAAAAGTGCAACAAAAAAGCAATGTGCTTTTTTGAAAGATAGCGTAGCATCCACATTCATTGGACGCTATCTCGCATTTCAGTCATGATTACTGTGGATGGAGTGGCCACCAGGGCATCTGTGCTTTTTCCTGGAGGCTTCTTCTTTAGAAAAAAACACTCTCTTCTGTGTCCACATATGCCTTTTTCTGAAAAAGCTTCTTCGGAAAAAGGCTTTATTCATCATAGAAAGAGGTTTACTGCTATTGGAAAAATCCCATCCATTCTTTTGACTTTCTGTCGAAAGAACGCAATAGCAGTGTGGACGTAAGTGTAGTTTTTCTACACTTGGCCATGTAGACATACCCATGTAGAAAAATGGCCATGTAGACATACCCTAAGAGAGAGAGTATTGTATAGATTTTTGCCTTCTAGCTCCTTTACGTAGAGCTCAAAAATTTCCATTATGTAGGTAACCAGGAATAACTCTAGCGATCAGCAGGGCTGTGTCTACACTGGCACCCCTTTCCGGAAAAGGGATGCTAATGAGACACTTCGGAATTGCAAATCTGCGGGGGATTTAAATATCCCCCACGGCATTTGCATGAACATGCTTTTTGGCTCGGGGTTTTGCCGAGAAGCGCCAGTCTAGACGCGATATTGCGGAAAATAAACCCTTTTCCGGAAGATCTCTTATTCCTACTTTCAAGGGTTTATTTTCCGCAAGATCGCGTCTAGACTGGCGCTTTTCCGCAAAACCTCGAGCCGGAAAAAGCGGCAGTTATGTTCATGCAAATGCCACGGGGGATATTTAAATCCCCCGCGGATTTGCAATTCCGAAGTGTCTCATTAGCATCTCTTTTCCGGAAAGGGGTGCCAATGTAGACACAGCCCAGTTGTCTACAAGCCAAAAAGTCTGACCCAAAGCACATTGAAGTCAGTGGATGTCTTTTCCACAGAATTTTATAAGTTGGACCAATCTCATAGTTCAGGATCCTTAAAATTATGTGATCTAATAATCCTTTGCCATCTCTAGAATCTGATACAATGAAGAGTTGACCTGAAACCACACGCTTTTATGTCTGACAGCTATAATACAGGATTTCGAGAATATGTTCAGATCCTCAGCTGATGTAAACTGCTGTAAAGCAGCTATGCTGATTTCCATATACTAGTTATGGATGTAACTCCAAAGTTTAGGAGGAATGCATCATAGGGTAAAGGGACAATAATGTCTAGTTCATATATATATTTGTTTTTACCTGCAGTAACAAACATAGATGTTGTTCTACCAGTTCCAGAAAGAAACCCTATCAATCTTACAGGATCAAAATGTAGCATTTCAATAAGAATTTATATCAGGATGATCTTATTCAGCCATGCCTATATTCTAATCTGTAATTCTTATGCTAATTATTTTAAAAATGTTCTGAGCCATTGGTTTCCCTTCAAGAATTGTTAAAGATCGATAACCCCAGTGGATGATGAATTTTATTACTTTTAAAGCCATTTCTTTTGAACAGTGCCTATTTTAGGACTCGCATACATGTTGTATATAAAAACCACAAGAAGCAGAATTTTTTTCTGGTGCTATTTCCCCCCTTTTTAAGAGAAACAATGCATAGTGACATATTACTGGAGGATTCCAGGAAGTATGCCTACCTGCTTCTTAAGGCCTCTCCCTCTGCCATGTAGGTAAAGTCACTGGACCCAAGGTCCAACTAGATATGAGGGAAAAATGAAGGAATAACAGGGTCAGGAGTGAAGATCAAAGGTTCATCATGAGGGATACAAGCAGGGAACTCTGGAGAGTCCCCATTGCTTTTGAAAGCTATTTAGGGAGCCAGTGGATGCCACCAAAGGAACTCTTCCCAGATATGTGAGATGAGGGAGAAAGAGAAATAGGCCCCTTACAGAGAAATTCCTCCTTCTCTGTCCAACATGCTCCTCCTGATATTGTAGATGGCTGCTTTGGCCAGGGCCAGGAGGCAGTTAATGAGGCGGTATTATGACTTTGTGAGGCCATGGAAAGGATGTGCAAATATGAAAAGGTCTGGGGAAAAGTTCAGCCATAACCTCAGTAGGAGGTTCTGGAGAAGCCAGAATGGGGGCTGCAATTCTTGGTTGCCATGAAGAATATATAATCTGTGTAGACTAGACTGAAAAAGGTTGGTGGGAAAAAAACGTTTAACATCCCCCATTTTACTGATGAGGAAACAAGCTATGAATAGTCTGGTCAGCAATGGAGGGTTGTGTGAATAGAACTGTAAGGCTGGTCACTTGAAATATATAAAACCCAAGCAAACTCCAAAGATACATCGACAATGACAAAGAGGCTTAATCAAACAAATTTATGATGAAACAAGTTATGATTAGAGGATAAGGAAACTTGAAATAAACAGGAGAAGGGAAAGGGGGGGGGAAGAAAGATGTTCTGTCGCTCACCCCCCTACCTCTATGCATAAAGTGCTTTATGCTGGAGGTAGTCTGGCACAGATCATGCTGGTGCATACCTTTCTCCACTGCCTCTAAGGGCTCTGATATGATTGGCAGCTCATATTATTCCTTCTCTACCAGAGGAGTCTTCCACAAGAGGTCTGCTAGCTGCAGGTCTTCTACCAAGACCTCCTCCAGACCTGGAAGCTATTTTCAGCAGCTAGGTCCATTGTACCCACCAAAGAAGAAGACCTCTTTGCAGAGTCCCTGCTTTACAACCCATGTTTTGTATGCAGGCGAATGAGTCCCCCTTGATGAACTGGAGGTTGGTCCTGGCAGAAACCACAAGGATTGGAAACTTCATGAAATATGACAGGGGGACTAGGTGGATTCTCATGCACTCTGTCAGTGCATGGGGCTCTCCACCCATCAGGTCCCCCTGCACGTACTCCACCTTTCTTATTTTCCTTAAGTGGGCCCAGACAGAGGGTGCTCACCCCAAGCTCTCTAGACCTTTTCATTGGGTCCCTGTCCCCAGAGTTCCTCCAGCCTCTTCTCTCCCACAACCCGAGCCAGCTGCATACCTTTCAGATGTTTTGCTTTTGAATCATGCCTGGGGAACAGCTATATGCACTCATGCTCCAAATGTTTCACTTCCTCATTCTCATGTCCTGCCGTGAGACTAAATGGTGGGACTATCTACTGCCTGAAGAGGGTGAGTAACCCCAGTAACTCCACCCTAGTCCCACTGGGGATATTAGTTGGCAGCTCCTTCATGTAGTCATATGTGTGTACCTTGTGTGATTCATCCTCTCCCCAACACCTGTCTCTTTTGAGGTATGAGGGAGACCCTGGCATATATATGAAGGAGACTCTGACATATATATTTATACATATATACAGGGCTTGCCAAGCCGTGGCGAGCCCCGCTCGCCAGCCGCGCAGTTCAGCACGCTGCACATGCACAGACCGCACAGCGCATGCGCTGACAGCGCTGCGCGGCTGTGCCGGCTTGTAATCTACTCGCCACGGGCATGTAGATTACATTAATTGTCGAGCCCTGCATATATATATATGTATTTCAATGGACCCCTCATCTTGGATGGGGCATTGAGATGTTACTAAGTAAATAAAATTCATTCATTCATGTCTGAATATTGGTAACATCATGATAGAATATTTGGAAACCTTCTCAATCTATTACTAGCTTTCAACATTCAGCAGCTGACCTGCCAGAAATTTGCCTCATACCATTTATCCATTTCCTTTTGAGTAATCTGCTGCTACTCTGATCCACTAGCATTCCTTCCATGTCAACTTTTGCAAGGTCATTTTTAGATCTACTCCTGCGGTGTGTCTAGACTACATGGCTCTGTTGACGGAGCCATGTAAATTAGTTTATTTGGCATAGTCAAAGAAGCGGGGATTTAAATAATCCCCGCTTTATTAAAATAAACATAGCCACCGCGCTGTGCCGACGATCAGCTGATCCGACACAGCGCGGCAGTCTAGACGCGGATCTGTCGGCTGGGGAAGCCTTTGCTGACCGATCCCTTATGCCTCCTGATTATCCGACCTTCACTTATCTGACATTCTGCTTTATCCGACATAGCCATTCGACGTGCTATTTACGCGCCCATGTGTCACATACTGCCATGGCCACAGCTTCGTTTGTTCCTCTGCGCTAGTGATTTATGTTTGTGCTGTGATTGTGTTTCATTTTTCCAATTGCATGTTCCCCTTACTGTAATATAATTTTATTGTTTGAAGAACATGGCAAGTGAAAAGAGAAAAAAAATGGTTCTTTCCATTGAACAAAAACTTGAAGCCTTAAAGAGACTAGACAAAGGCAAGTCCATGCTAAAAATTGCATCCGAACTCAGTGTGGGGAGAGTTATAGTTGGTGACTGGAAAAGGAAAAGAAGCGAGTTAGAAAAGTGGTGCTCTGATTGAGCCTCAAGTGAAGGACTGAAGGACAGAAAAACAATGAAGAAATGTGAATATGAAAAAGTGAGTGAAGCTTTGTTCTTATGGTTCACACAGAAAAGGGATAAGGGCATGCCTATCACAGGCCCGATTCTGCAAGAGAAAGCTCTGATTTTCCAAAAGGAATTTAATGAAGGGGAACCTGATTTCACGGCTAGTGTAGGCTGGCTTGATCACTGGAAAAAAAGATACGGGTTAAGGCAGCTCAGTATATGTGGCGAAAAATTATCGGCAAATCAGGAAGGGTTTCTGAAATGTAAAGCTAAATTTCATTGTCTCATCGACAATGAAGGATTATCAGGTGAGCAGATATATAACTGCAATGAGACAGGCTTAAACTATGAAATGCTGCCTTCAAAAACTCTAGCTTCCTGGGCTGAAGCTTCAGCTCCTGGGTATAAACGAAGTAAAGAAAGAGTGACTATTCTAGCCTGTAGTAATGCTACTGGTAATCACAAACTAAGACTCACATTTATTGGAAAGGCGAAAAAACCACAAGCTTTCAAAAACCTAGCCTTGACTGCTCTACAAGTTTTGTACAAGAATCAGAGGAATGCATGGATGGATTCAGCAATTTTCCGAGGCTGGTTTTTCAATGAATTTGTTCCTTCAGTAGAACAATTTTTGAAATCGCTAAACCTACCAAGGAAAGCAATCCTTGTCATTGATAATGAGCCATCTCATCCTCATGAGGATGAACTGATCATTGGGGACATTAGAGTAATTTTTCTTCCTCCTACTATCACCTCATTGTGTCAGCCTATGGACCAGGGTGTGCTTGAAGCGTTGAAGAAAAAATATTGTCGTAAGCTTTTAACTACGCTCATTGAGGCGATAGACGATGGAAGTGGTATGCTAGATAAACTAAGGACAGTGAACATAAAAGATGTTATTTATTGGATCGCACAATCATGGGAAGAGATTGAACTGCAAACTCTGGCAAGATCATGGAGAAAGTTACTTTCGGAAGATGAAAATATACAAGAAATGGTGCAAGAAAATTGTGATAACCTGCTATCTTTGTTACAACAAAATCCAGGCTGTGAGAAAGTGAATGATGATGATATACATGAATGGATGGAGAAAGACGAGCAACAAGAACAGACTGACCACGACATAATAGCTCTGGTGAATCGGGATGACAATAACAATGAAGATGATGAAGATGAAGATACAAATGACAATGACAAAATGGAAAGAATGAGTCATAGCGAAGGGGTCAAGGCTCTTGAGGCGGCACTGGCTTACGTTGAACAACAAGGGGAGGCAACTGCTAGTGATGTTATGTTAATGAGACGCTGGCGCGACCTCGCTACAAGGAAGAGAAACAAAGCTGGGAAATAAACTTCAAGCACTAATTTTTTAAAACAATAACTTTTGCGTTTTGCCATACTGCATACTAAATGTTCTGTACTCTATTATGTTAGTTCTACTGTAGATTAATTATTAATAAACCTGATTTCATACCCGTTTCCGTATTATCCGACATTTTCGTTAATCCGACCACCCATCGGTCCCGTTTAGGTCGGATAATCGGGACTCTACTGTAGCTTATTTTGGCTTTTGATGCTGTCTACACAGCAGGAAGTCTGAGAAAGAGCACTCTTGCTTCAACTTCCCTTATTCCTCATAAAATGAGGGTTACAGGAGTCAGAGTAAGAAGTCCTCGACCTCAACATTATTTTGACATTGTCGAAATAACTGCTTGTAGTGTAGACGCAGACTATGTTATTTAGGAAAAATGTCAATTATTCCTAAATAACCCTTAGATATGGGTGCAACAACAGTACAAATAAACTATAACAACAATTTAATAGGAATTTGATTTTTTGATAAATTTAGACTCTTTGCTGGTGGATTTTCTCCAATCACAATTACTAATTAGTTTCCTGATCAAAATTATTCAGAAAATCATTTTTATTAATATAATTTAACTACAGATTCTCTGAAAATTATTCTTAGTCAGTCAATTACCTGACATTTGGATTTTGCCATTTGAATTTTTTGATTGGTCATCTAAGTCAGTGTCTCTCAACCTTTTTTTTTATAAAGTACCCCCAGTACTTACAGTTTTCAGGCACACAATTTTTCTTCTACCATTGCAACACATTTGTTTAAACAACTTAATTATAGTTGGGCGGGCAATGAAATTTTTGGGTGTAAAAAGTACAAAAATAATAAAACACCATAAAACTGAAAATAGAAATTCAGTTTTCTCCAAATTTCAGCTGTGTTGACGTACCCCGCAGCCTTCTCTTGAGTACCCCTATGGGTACTCGTACCATTGGTTGAGAGACACTGATCTAAGTCACATTATATTACTTTTGTTGACTTAACCATTATAAACTGCTACCATTTCCAGTCAAATGTATGTGGTTTATTCACAGAACATATTTCATTTCATTATGGGTATGTCTAGACTACAAGCCTCTTTCGAAAGAGGCTTTTTTGAAAGAATCTCTCGAAAAAGTCTCTTTTGAAAGAGAGCGTCTAGACTACAAGCAGATTTTTTGAAAAAGCGAGCCACTTTTCTAGACGCACTCTTTTGAAAAAGCACAGTTTGCATTCAATAGTGCCTTTTTTTGAAAGAGTACTTTCGAAAAAAGGTGTTATTCCTCGTAAAATGAGGTTTACCGTGATCGAAAAAACTGCCGCGTTCTTTCGATTTACTTTCGAAAGAACGCAGCTGCAGTCTAGACGCAGGTGAAGTTTTTTCGAAAAAAGGCTACTTTTTTCCAAAAAAACCCTGTAGTCTATACACACCCTATGAAACAATGCCCCCCAAAAGCACTGGTAGTCAATATCCAGCAACAAAATTTTGGTCACACAAATGTTCACAAGCTTCTAATAAAACCCAGTTTCTAATTTGGGATTTGGTTTGCAAATAGCTTGCTAACTTACTTGATCAGCTGGAGGGGTATTTCAAAACAACTCCAGGCTTCAATATGAAGAACAGCTTTGAAAACCCCCTTTTTCCTGAACAATCACCTCATTTCTTGCTTGGTTTGTCTGACCTATGTGCCAATATAAGTACACTCCTTGTCACATAATGATAACTGGTATAGAATGCATTTGAGATCCACAGATAGCAGTATTTGAAATTTTGTTGCATATACTGGTGATGTTGTTTCATGGCCAGTGGCTAGAAAAGCCATAAAAATCATACCTTTTTCTTGTCTGCATCCATGTTCAATTCATCTGGATTTATTTCTACGTGTTCAAGGGCAGTATATTAGACATTTTGTTGAACTTGAAAAAACCAAACAATCAATAAAGACTGACTAATAGGAGTGACAGCAATCTAGAGAAAGATAATCCTCTAAAAATCCCTTTAGTCTTTTAAGATATATGGAAACAGCTCTGCAAGCAAAATCCTCATCTTCACCCTTTTGTTCTTTATCCCTTTGCAGAATGTCACTGCATTAGTGAGTTCATGGCTTTCGCTACCTGATCATTTCATATTGCCGTTTTCAATTTTATCATTATCTATCACAGTTGCAGCCTTAAGAAATAAAAACTAAATATAGCGTATGTACATTTAGTGAAGGTCATGTTTAAGTAATTCTGTACTACTTTGCTTGTGAATCTTTTCGAAATTGAGAGGTATGAGTTTTAGTAGCAAGAGAATGGAATGGGGAAGAGGGATATACTGGACTGAAATTCTATTTGAGCCACTGATTCACTTTTCAAACTTGGGAAAGTCACCTGGCTTTGGCCTCCTTGTGTCTGAATCAACCAAGCTGAAAAACAATAAAAAAAAAATCCCTTGAAACTGTACTGAAAACCAAGTGCTGAATCTGAAATCAATATACTAGGTAGCTGTTTTTAAAAAGCAGTCCTCAGCTCCCTACAATAGTGTTGTCTGATTTAATTGTTTTCTAAAATTCCTGTAATGTTAAACCTAACATAAATGATGCACTGAAGAAGGGGGCAATTTTTTTCTTCATCAGTTGTTTTCTTGCCAAACAACTTGAAATGTAGAGAATGTTTTATCCTAATTTGTCTAGAGCTGTAAAGACTTGCATGTAACATTTGACCTTGCTGACATGAATTGCCTGATAGATGCTGAAATCCAAGCATGTACTTTTCTGTTTACTAGAGACAGGGGTTTGTTTGTATTCACACAGAAAGAGAGAGAGAGAGCGAGAGAGAGAGAGAGAGAGAAGGACACAGCCCAGTTGTTTTGCCTAGTTCCTTGCGATAATAACATAGATTAATTGGATTTTTTAATCTAAAGAATGATTTTCCGCTAACTCGTAGAAGTAATTTTTTACACAATGCAAAGCAGGCCATTTCTTAATTATGCACCCAGTGAGTGAACAAAATTCAAGAGGATTATGCCTTTCAAGGAAGGACATTTTTAGTTTTGACCTCTAGCCTGTAAAGGGAGAGTTTTTTGTTTTGTTTTTTCTTTTAAAGATTGCATTATTTACAGGAGCTGCAGGGCATCAATAACCTATGCATTAACAAATGATTCAAGTTTTGATCATCTATTTCCTTTGGCTTAGCAAAGCTTTTCATCTGCCTTTGCCCTGTAATGGCAGAGGAGTGGTTTTAGAATTACATATTTACAATCAATTGATGCCAAGTGAATTCTCCCTGCTTTTTTCTGTCCACTAGTACCATCTGAGCACTTTCAATGTGTGTGTCATTTTCTCAAAGCTAATGATATCTCTCTGTAAATATTTCCATCTCTCTTCCTGGGAGCTAGCAGTATGAACTAACTAGATTTATTATCACAAGGGCAAATAGTGGTTTGGTCTTGCTATAGTAAGGATAGTAAATTAGTCATGGTATGGGCATCTTTGTCTATTGTCTCATTATTCTTGTTTTACTTTCGCACAGTGCACAAAAATGAAAATAAATAGTTGAGTTGTTGCAAGAGAAGATGTGGATGTGTTGACAGCCACACTATTTTCAACACTAAGGAGCTGTGTTCTCAACACAGCCACACTATTTTCAAAAGCCTGCCCAGGCACTAGTAGCTTGCTGCACGGTCCAAATTATTGGGGGTATTATTATAGCAGATAGAAAATCCCACTCATGGACTGGGAGTTCATGATGCTAAGTGTTGTACAAACACAGAGCTAAATGAGAATTGGTGTTCTTTGTTAGTCACACCTAAGTTCCCGGAGCTTGCTGGAGACTGAGAACTCCTGTGACCAGAGTGTGATTACAGAGCTTGAATTCTTATTTGAGATTCTCCAAAGTTCTCAGAGGCCCCCAAATACTAAATCAGATGCTGCTGATTTAGCCATGCACGGATTCCATACATTTCCTTTTTCTTTCAGTGCTAGTTACAGTGGCTGGTGAAGATATTACTCTGAGCGCTGCCAGGGTGGACTAAGTTGCTTATGGGAATGAGAGCTGTATATAAACTATATAACATTTTTCTAATTTTTTTAAGACCATCCTTCCCCTCGTAACACTGAAACAAATGTCTCTCATGCTCTGTCCCACAAAATTAAGGACCACCCCAATGCCCTATGGACAATTCCATACATTAGGAAGAGCACTTACTAAATATGAAGAACATATGAAACCATCCACTGCAGTTCATGATGGTTATGTCCTGTTTACCTAATCCAGTCATGTCCTCTATATTCCCTGAAACACTCCTTTCTTGCACTATTTGAGAGTGGAGCTGGCAAGTCCAGTTCCATTCTGAGTGGGTAAGAAAAGCAAATTCAGGGTACAGCAGGCAGATGTGCACAAGACCAGTCACACGCATGACAGTGATGGAAAATTCATTCTAATTTTTCATCTCCTTTATTTATTCTTGGCTCCTGTCCCCACTACAGAAGCCTCAACCAAGAGATATCATAGTGCCTGTAAACCCACTAGAATGATCATAGTGAGAGCATCTGGCCTTCTCTGAGTGAGGTTCAGACTGATAACACATTACAATATGCACACAAAAGGATAGCAATATGCTACACCACATTGAGACATGGAAGACCCTGGTTGGAGGAGACAGGTGTAAATGAATTCATGAACTCCTGAAGTAATGAGGCAGGAGTTCAGAGAACTTATGGTGGCAGAACTGGAAACCATGTTAAAAGACAGGTGGGACTAGACCTGCTACCCTCTGCTCTCCAGGTGAATACACTAATCCCCTAAACCACACGGGAACCCACCCCACCTACTTACCTACCTTCCTCAGGTCATCCCTTATATACTGTGTTGGCACCCTTTGCTCCCCAGGTCAATGCCCTATTCACTAAATCATGCAGGAACACAACCCACTTCCCTACCTTTAGGTGGTCACTTATACTCTGTGTTGGCAGTCTGGTGTCTCCCGGGGTGGGATGGCCTAAATCTCAGGACCATCAGCGATAAGTTGATTGCTAATAATTTTGCAGGTGAACAGTGAAAACAGATTGAATTATAACACTTGTGCACCTTACCCACAAGTATTACTCTGTTATCCATCTGCCATCTGTGGGGAAAAAAGGAGTCATAAGGATGAGGAAAGATAGAAAAGTGGTGGTGATTATAGGATTGTGGCTGCCAATACAACTTATCACCTTACTTTTTCTGTGGTATTGGTATGTGAACACCAGTGAGTTTAATCCAGTGTCTCTGACAGTCCTCTTCTCCCCTCCCCCCCCCCAAACACACACATTTAGATCCTGGTGCTTTATCTCAGGCTGTAGAGATTCATACTTTCAGTTCTGGAGGTCCCCAGTGTGGTGGTAAGGATAGAGGTTGTCACAAGTAAAAGCTGTTTTCTGGGTGGCTGGGTACTATGGTGATCAATATTCATAATAATTGGTGGAAGGTAACTTTAACATTCCATGACAGTCTATATCCATATGTTCATCCTTTTTACAAAACAGATTTTGTGCAAAGTATGCCTTGTGAAGCATCATTCGAAAACATGTGTGTTGCTGATCATTATTGTCCTGGTAAAATGTGTGTGGCAACATTGAGTGCCAAGTTATAATGTTGTATTATATAACATTAATGAGACGTCTTCCAAGTCTGCAGAAACAGACTAGTTCCTCAGAAACAAAAGGACATGGCAGAGTTTTTCCGGGATACCTCTGGAAAAACTCCCAGAAAGTTTTTTCGGTATCCCGTAAAAACTCCGTAGTCTAGACATAGCCTCTGATATTAGTTGCTTTCTTGCCTTTTATTTTTTATAACCGATCCTGTCTTTTATGCCCCATTACTTGTAATCACTTAAAATCTCTTCCTATAGCTAATAAATTTGTTTGATTGTTTTATCTAAACAAGTTTATTTGGAGTCACATGTTTGGAAAACTCGATTTAAGATAACAAGATCAGTGCAGATCACATTCTATTAATGAAATGATAGACTTTAAATGAACATGTATTTTTCCAAGAGGGTGATGGGCAGTATAAGGTACCTGCAGGAAAGTCTGGGACTGGAACTTGCAGGTGTTGCCCTGCTGTGTAATTCCTGTCTGACTGTAGCACTCACACAGTATAGCTGGGAGTGATTGACATGCTGAAGGCTGTGTGTGAGCAGACCAGGAGTGGCTGTTCTCACAGTAAAGCAGTGTAAAAGGCACTCCCAGTTGGACAACTGAGGTGACACAGTTGTTCAACAGTCCAGATTGTACCCTGGGTCAGCCTTTATATGTACAATTAGAGAATCAGATGCTAATTTAAATCTGACATGTGCCATTGACTTCACTGGAATTTTTCTGATTTACTGGTGTTTAAGTGCTAAGAGAATCAGGCTTTCGATATGTAATACAGATTTGCCCTGCCATGTTATAATAAAACTTTTCTATGATGAAATAGAAGAGGATTTTATGAGTTTGGAGGAGCATTTGACCCCATTTAAAAGAATTGTCTTTTGCAGTTGCAATACCCCTGTGAACAACACCAAGAAAGTCTGAGTTCATGGCTGCTTTGTTTCCCATTTTTTCCAATGTGAAGATGCCAAAAAATTGTCAAGGGAAATTATTTGTTTAAACCTTTATTCAACTTTAAATAAAAGAAATAGCCGATGGCAGCTGTGAGCGTGCCCAAGTTCACAATTATTATATTCCAAATGGGATTGTTTCTTTGAGTAGTTAGCTAACTGACATTTATTAAGAGTAACCCTTCCCTAGGTAACTAGGGCTGGATTCAACTTTTAGAGGTTGCTTGCAACAATACAACACAGAACTGGCTTGATCCCCCACCAGTAACGTAGACAAATTACATACCACCCATGGGCACCTCACAAACACAGAGTCTGAGTGTAGAAAAGAAAATTTTAATGAAAGGAGGGAAGTTGCCTAACATCAGTGGCACAAAGCAGAATTCATAATCATAAACCTGTGCAAGGGGCTGAGTCATCTGCATCATGTTTTTGAGATCTATATGCAAAAGTTCCTTTTCAGCACCCTTGTGCTGCCACCTGCCTTGACCTCTGCAGGTCATTTTCTTAGGGTGCATCTAGACAATGGCGTTATTTCAGGATACCTCTGGTATCCCCAAATAGCTAGTCTGCATCTTTTAAACAAGCCTGTTATTTTGAAATAGCTTTTGGAATCAAGGGCTCGCTATTCCCATGTCCCTATAAACCTCATTCCTCGGGGATTAAGGGACATTTCAGAATAGCACTTTATTTCGAAATTTGGCTGTCAGCTCCTAATGACTGTCAGTTTTAAAAGGCTGAGCAGAAGCGCAGACCCACCACAAGTGATTTCAGCTCTCATTTAAACATTTAAAATACAGGTGGAAACTCTCTTAACCGGGATTCTCTGGTCTGGCAACATCCATGGTCTGGTACGGATATTGCAGGGCCAAAGAGTCCTGGTGGAGGGTCTGGGGCATGGATCCCTGCAGGGCTGGCAGGGCAGTGGGCTTTCCTCAGTGGGCTGATGAGGTGGCCACCCAGCTCGTGGCAGCAGGTTTGCCCAGCAGGGTTGGCTGCCTGGTGGGGCTGAGAGCTGCAGTAGCTAGGTGGGCCACGGTTCTCTAGCGGGTGGCTTCCTGGTGGGTCCCGGAGCCCCAGTGTGGCACACGCAGCTGCCTGTGGGATCCAGAGCTTCACAGCTGCCTGCAGAACCCGGAGCTCCTGTGTGGTGTGCGCAGCTGCCTGTGGGACCCAGTGCCACAGTGAGGCGCATGCAACTACCCTGTGGGTCCCAGAGCGCCAGCACGGTGCATGCAGCTGCCGGTGGGACCCAGTGCCCCAGTGAGGCACATGCAACTACCCTGTGCATCTCAGAGCCCCAGCATGGTACACGCAGCTGCCGATGGGACCCAGAGCCATGGCAGCGATGGGCTGATGGCTGCCCAGCAGGGTCATCAGGGCAGCAGGAGGTGAGGAACTGGCTGTGAGGCCAGCAGGCTGGGAGGGGGGCTGGCAGCAGGGGGTCCATAAATGACCTCCCTTGGTTGGCAAAATTCCTTATCTGGACCAGTCAGGTCCCGAGGATGCTGGATGGGGATGGTCCAACCTATAAGAAAGGCTCCTAATGCAATCTATTTCATTTATCTTCGAATGGGCGGGGGGGGAGGGGGAAGGGAGAAGGGAGAGGGAGAGGGGAGGAACAGGTTCAACAAGACCATGGACTCTTTGGAGAGTCCACACATCCTGGCTGGGACACCTATCCCCATCCTTCTTATTTCCTCAGGGCTCTGGAACTTGAGCTTTTTGCTTAACCCAGTCCTTTCAGCTAACGATGACCTTCCCCCTCATAAGGGACAGGTTAAGATCAGTACCACACCTCTTTATTTTGCAATATAGTCAACAACTTTCAAATAGCAATGCTAATCATTCCCTGCTACCAGCCCCCCAACTCTGGACCCGCCTCAAGCCCCACTGTCCTGCTGGTCCTCATCCCCCCTTGCTTGCAATGCCAGACAGCTCAGTTTGGGATCTCAGTGCAGTCCTGTTGTAGCCTGCCGGGCAGCCCTGCTGAGGAGCTCCAAGCTCCAGGCCCAGCCGAGGCTCCAGGTTCCACCAGGCAGCCCTGCTGAGCCGCTCTTCTGCTGCACACTGGGTAGCCCCACTGGGCTCCAGGCCCTGCCACTCATCCCCACTGGGGCGTGCTGGGCTCTTGGATCCATCAGGCAGCCCTGCTACAGAGCTGGGGTGAGCCTGGCAGCCCACCTATGGGGAGCTGGGCTCCTGGCCCCGCTGGCAGCTTGCTTCCAGCAGCCTGCAGTCCTGCCAGCCCACAGGGCTCATAGGAACCAGCGCTCCACTGGGACTCTTAAGTCCTGCAACATCTGTGGTAGAGCCCATGCAGCCTTCATAATGAGTGGGAACTGCATAAAGAAATATATTTCATTTGCTGGAGTTTCCTGGAATTCTTCCACTGGGAATAGGATTTGCCCCTATATGAGAGATGCTCTAATTCTGTGTCCATCTGATTCCTGAATCTCCTGGAATCTCTTCTATAGGAGTTAAGGGCCTAGATGCTTTTCAAAAATCCCACTAGGCTTTTATCTGCACATTAAGCTTTAAATCAGTTTTAAAATCTGAGCAGAAAGCCTTTACTTCCCTACTGCTGCTCTGTCCCCTTGACATCATAGATTCTATAGAAACTATACTCCTCTAAGCCTTGTCTGCCCCTGGAAACCAGAGCAATGTATTGAAAGAAGGGAAGTTTAATGCAAACTTTGATGTATGAGTCACACTATGAAGTCTTCCAATAATTCCATTTCTCTAGGCAATAGCAGCTGAAGTTAGGCAGGACAGCAACAGCATTTAGTGTCAATCTTGATGCATCTTTTAATTTTGTATCTGGTACGTAGATATTAGTGATAGATTCACTAAGAATATCTAAAATAGATGGATTGAGTAATAAAAAAAACTAAGGGGAGCAATACAGTTGTAATGCCTGTCTGTATAGCCCTGGGCACCTCAATAGCAGGGCAGCATCTCTCTGTGCTACTGTATTATAAAAAACTGTAAAATAAAAAGAATGAAAAATTATTTTGGTCTGAAGAAACAGTTTCTGAAAAAATCTCAATTGACTGGAGCAGTCATTAACACCTGAGCTCTGTTAAAACTTCACCCATGCCTACCAAAAATCACCCTAAACCTGGTTCCCCTATTGATACAAATATGTTCCTCATTGAGTACAACTCCTAATCTGTCTAAGCAGTGAGACATTGCTCTCAAAGAACTGTAGATGATCTTCTCCCCATTCCAAAATTAGCTCACGATCCATACACACTACATTAGTGATCTTATTCCTAGAGCCTCACAAGGGAGACACTCACACTAAGAACAAAATGAATGCCCCATGTACAACAACCCAAACGTCAGGATAAAGGCATCTAGCTGTATAAAATTATAGATAGGCTACTAATGACATTTCTATAGGAGTTAAGGGCCTAGATGCTTTTCAAAAATCCCACTAGGCTTTTATCTGCACATTAAGCTTTAAATCAGTTTTAAAATCTGGCCCTAACTGACTTAGGAGACTAGGTTCTAAAGTGACATACAAATCCGCTCCTATGTTGATAGGTGCCTTGTGGGGTTTATAAAAGTGCCTAATCAGTTTAGACCCTTAACTCCAAAGTTGCATAAGTGTTTTTGAAAATTTTGCCTCATGACTTCCAATGAGTTCTTTCCTTCCCAGAAAAACCTCAGGAATCATTTGAGATTTTGATGCATTATAATAGGGGATGCTTAAATAAGCATTTGCAAGATCTAATTCGGCATAACATCTCCCAGTCCTAAATGTATTTACAACTCCCTTGTCTGCCCCTAGAATGATTTTGCTTATTTTTGTTTGCTCTAGATCAGTGGCCCTCAAACAGTCTGGTGTGCCCCCGAGGAATAAGGGGGAATGTTGGGGTGGGGCCCAGGAGAACCCCCAAGAGAGGTAGAAAGGGAGCACTACCCAGTACCACTCAGGGTCAGCTACACTCTGGCTCAGTCCCCAGCCTCAGTTACTGCTCAGGCCCTCTCTGTGGCCCCATATCCTGCCCCAGCCCTGGCCCTGGCTGCAGCTCTGCTTTTTGCCGAGCCTCAGCTCTGGCCCCATTTCCTGACTACAGTCCTGCTCCTGGCTCCCAATCAAAGCCCCACTCCCAACCGTGGCCCAACTGCCACCCTGCTCCTAGCCCCCAACCTGTTCTCAGCCTTGGTTCCAGCCCCAGTCCTACTTCCAACTGTTGTTGACAGGGGTGGGCCTGGATAGTTTCCATTCAGAATAAAGGAGGGCACAAAGGAAAACATTTTCAGTGAGGAGGAGCTGGAGGTTATCCACTGTTCTAACGAAAATATTCAAAGCATTGATAGTATCGGCTTGATACCTCCTGATGCCTTTCTTCTTGTAAACATACTCTTTTCCTAGCCATCTTCCTCTGCTATCTATCCCTCTAATGTCAGACTATATATATGTGCAGTGATTTTTGTTCTGTAGAGCTTCTGTCAAGCCTGTTTTAAAGCAACAGAGCTACTCTTACACTTCATACTTGGTGTTTATGAATTACAGTTTTAACCCTTCCATAATCCAGCCAAAATCTTCAAACTTTGTGCAAAGAGCTCCTCCAGGCCATTTGCTGTAGCAAAATCAGCAGATGAGACACTGCTATTGTACCTTTTTCAGTTAAGTCTGTGAAACTCTGTTTGTTTTCTTTAACTCGCCTGTGCAGCATTGTCCCAGCAATGTTGTTATTTGTTGCAAAGTTTGGGAGGTCTTGAAGGTTGGATACCAATGTATTAATACTGATTAGCTGCAACATACAGGCGGAAGTAATCAATAGTGATAATTTTGTTGCTGACACAACTCTTTCCTCTGTGACAGATTCGGGTGGCTCCACGTGTCTCAGTTGAAAGCAGCTTACGGTTCTTAGTGCATAGTTTGCTAATGCACTTTCCCCAGCTTTCTTTCATATTCTGCCATTTTGATATATTTTTCCTTGTGTGAGGAGATGATCTTTCATGGGAGATGTAGTCTGGCCAAAGAATCTAGCACAGAGAAGATAATGCAAGCGATTACAACTCCCGTGGTGGCTTTTTTTAATTGAAATATTTGTGAGTAAAAAAATATCAGTTTTAAAATTTTGGCTGAAAAATTTTCAGGGGGGGAGGGAGAGTTCTATTTTCCAGCCAGCTCTAAAGATGATCTATGTGTCACCTAATCTTCTCCTTGTGCAGCCCTAACAGTGTTACTTTTATCGTATTCACTGAAAAATTCTCTTTCCTCCTTCAAATTTTATAGCCTCCCTAGGGTGTCTGAGTGTTCCTATTGTCTATTTCCTTCCCTGAACCCTTTCCCCACCTACCCTGCATTCCACACATGTTGCTGACCTTACCACCCTTCCACTTTGTAATTTGAGCTCCTTCTTGACCATCCTGATTTCTTGCACAGCCAAGGTGATAACCTCTCATTCCTCCTAACTTCAACTAGCATGCCTCTATGTTTGTTCAAGGCAGCAGTGCAGTCCCCTATATACCAGGATATGGGCCATCCCTTCACATTCATAAACTTATCTAGATTTCCTAACAGTAATGAAGAAACAAAATGACCTTTTCTTCCTTCATTTTCTTCCTAGTACCCTGTGGATATGCAGTCCATACAGGTGCAGGTTGGGAAAAGCTGTTCATGAAGCATGAGGAAGGTTACTTTATTACTTGCCCATTTCCAGTCATTGTGACTGAACTTGTTATTGATTCTCACTGCCATGGAGATCATTATCATATATAGCCCTATGAATGAATATTAAAATGTTTTGTGGTCATGTCTGCTTTACATTTTTATTATGCTTTCACAGAGTCCTTTTTGTGTGAGTGTGGCTCGCACAGTGGAAGATATGCACCAGAATAATTTGAAACAAAAACATTTATTGGATGTTCAATCCTTTGGCCTGTGTACAGTCAGAGCTATACATGCTCATATTTTGGAATTTAGGCAACACTAACCCTGACAATATTTCTTTGTTCCTGTGTGAGACACATAAATTACCCACTTGTACATGTAGCTAGATGCCTTTTGTGCATACATACTATGTAATTATATAACTAGCGTATTAGAAATGTTAGCTCTCAGTACGTGTGAATATATAAAACTAGAGCTTTTCTACATACACTGTACTAGTAGGTACTGCAGATAAAGTGTAATTGTCTAAATTTCAATTCATTGAAACGTCTGAAGATACTGATTGCTGTTGAAAGAATAATTGTTAATGGTGGCACCAGGAAAACTATATTTTTAAACCTGAGTGACTTGTTAATCATTCTCTTCTATGAGGGACATAGACTCATAGACTCATAGACTTTAAGGTCAGAAGGGACCATTATGATCATCTAGTCTGACTCCCTGCACAATGCAGGCCACAGAATCTCACCCACCCTTTCCTAGAATAATCCTCTCACCTATATCTCAGATATTGAAGCCTTCAAATAGTTTGAAGACCCCAAGATGCAGAGAATCCTCCAGCTGTGATCTGTACCCATGCTACAGAGGAAGGCGAAAACCTCCAGGGCCTCTGCCAATCTACCCTGGAGGAAAATTCCTTCCCGACCCCAAATATGGCGATCAGCTAAACCCTGAGCATGTGGGCAAGACTCACCAGCCAGACACCCAGAAAGTTCTCTATAGTAACTCCTATCATCCTCCATTGACCTATTTACCACTGATAATGAATGGTCAATTAGTTACCAAGATCATGTTATCTCATCAAACCATCCCCTTCATAAACCCATCTAGTTTAATCTTGAAGCCAGATAGATCTTTTGCCCCCAGTACTTCCCTTGGAAGGCCGCTTCCAGAACCTCACTCCTCTAATGGTTAGAAACCTTCGTCCTAATTTCAAGTCTAAACTTCCTACTAGCCAGCTTATATCCATTTGTTCTTGTGTCCACATTGGTATTAAGCTTAAATAATTCCTCTCCCTCCTGGTATTTATCCTCTAATATATTTAAAGAGTGCAATCATGTCCCCTCAGCCTTCTTTTTGGTTAAGGTAAACAAGCCAAGCTCCTTGAGTCTCCTTTCATAAGACAGGTTTTCCATTCCTCGGATCATCCTAGTGGCCCTTCTTTGTGTTCTAGTTTGAATTCATCCTTCTTAAACATGGGAGACCAGAACTGCACACAGTATTCCAAATGGGGTCTCACCAATGCCTTGTATAATGGCACTAACACCTCCTTATCCCTACTGGAAATACCTCGCCTAATACATCCCAAGACCGTATTAGCCTTTTCACGGCCATGTCACAATGGCGGCTCATAGTCATCCTATAATCAACCAGGACTCTGAGGTCCTTCTCCTCCTCCGTTACTTCCAACTGATGTGTCCCCAGCTTATAACTAAAATTCTTGTTATTAATCCCTAAATGCATAACCTTACACTTCTCTCTATTAAATTTCATCCTATTGCTATCACTCCAATTTACAAGGTCATCCAGATCTTCCTGTATGATATCCCGATCCTTTTCTGAATTGGCAATACCTCCCAACTTTGTGTCATCCGCAAATTTTATCAGGACACTTCCACTTTTGGTGCCAAGGTCAGCAATAAAAAGATTAAATAAAATTGGCCCCAAAACTGATCCCTGAGGAACTCCGCTAGTAACCTTCCTCCAACCTGACAGTTCACCTTTCAATATGACCCGCTGTAGTCTCCTTTAACCAGTTGCTTATCCACCTCTCAACTTTCATATTAATCCCTATTTTTCCAATTTAACCAATAATTCCCATGTGGTACTGTATCAAATGCCTTACTAAAGTCGAGGTAGATTAGATCCACTGCATTTCCTTTATCTAAAAATCTGTTACTTTCTCAAAAAGGAGATCAGGTTGGTTTGGCACGATCTACCTTTTGTAAAACCATGTTGTAATTTGTCCCAATTGCCATTAGCCTCAATGTCTCTAACTACTTTCTCCTTCAAAATTTTTTCCAAGATCTTGCATACTACAGATGTCAAACTAACAGGCCTATAGTTACCCGGTCGCTTTTTCCTTTCTTAAAAATAGGAACTATATTAGCAATTCTCCAGTCAAATGGTACAACCCTGAGTTTAGAGATTTATTAAAAATTTTGCTAATGGACTTGCAATTTCATGTGCCAGTTCCTTTAATATTCTTGGATGAAGATTATCTGGGCCCCCTGATTTACTCCCATTAAGCTGTTCAAGTTTGGCTTTTACCTCGGATATGGTAATATCTACCTCCATATCCTTAGTCCCATTTGTTATGTTACCATTATCCCTAAGATCTTCATTAGCCTCATTAAAGACTGAAGCAAAGTATTTGTTTAGATATTGGGCCATTCCTAGATTATCCTTAACCTCCACTCCATCCTTAGTAATTAGCGGTCCTACTTCTTCTTTTTTTGTTTTTTTCCTATTTATATGGCTATAAAACCTTTTACTATTGGTTTTAATTCCCTTTGAAAGGTCCAACTCTACCTGACTTTTAGCCTCTCTCACTTTGTCCCTACATGCTCTAACCTCAATAAGGTAGCTTTCTTTACTGATCCCTCCCGTCTTCCACTCCTTATATGCTTTCTGCTTTTTCTTAATCACCTCTCTGAGATGCTTGCTCATCCAGCTTGGTCTAACACACCTGCCTATAATTTTTTCCCTTTTCTTGGGATACAGGCTTCTGACAGCTTCTGCAACTTTAACTTAAAATAATCCCAGGCCTCCTCCAAGATCCATAATTTCTTTAGTCCAATCAACTTCCTAACTAATTTCCTTAATTTATTAAAGTTAGCCCTTTTGAAATAAAAACCCTAGTCTCAGATTTATTTTTGTTTATCCTTCCATTTAATTTGAACTGTATTAGCTCATGATCACTGAGCCAAGATTGTCCCCTACAACCATTTCATCTATGAGGTCCTCGCTACTCACCAAAACCAAATCTAAAATAGCATCCCCTTGTTGGTTCAGCAACTACTTGATGAAGGAATTCATCAGCTATCACATCTAGGAAAATCTGAGCCCTATTATTATTACTAGCACTTGTTCTCCAGTCTATATCTGGAAAGTTGAAATCTCCCATGATTATGCAGTTTCCATGAGTATTTACTTCATTAAAAACATTAAAGAGGTCTCTATCCATATCCAAATTGGATCCTGGTGGTCTATAACACACCCCAAGCACTATCCCAGGAGGATCTGATAGTTTTCTTCCCAATGTGATTTTTGCCCAAACAGACTCTGTCTTCTCCATTCCATCACTTTTTATTTCTTTACAATCTACCTCATCTTTGATATACAATGCGACTCCACCACCTTTACCCTTATTTCTGTCTTTCCTAAACAGCACATACCCTTCAATACCTGTACTCCAGTCATGCCTAGTATTCCACCATGTTTCTGTTATTCCTATAATATCTGGTTTCACTTCCTGGACCAATAGCTCAAGTTCCTCCATTTTGTTACCTAGGCTCCTCGCATTGGTGTACAAACATCTTAGTTTTTGCTGTTTGGCCTCACTCACATTCTTTACCCAATTTGGCACGGACATTGTACCTCCAATATGACCTATTAGACTAGTATCCTCCCTACCCTTCCTCCTTATGTCCATTCTCCTACCCCCAGCTATATCCTTTCTTACTTCGTTTTCCTCCCTCTCAGTGCTAAAATCTGGCATAGAGATTACCTGGACATCTACCAACCGTCTCCCCCAAATTCCTAGTTTAAAGCTCTCTTAATCATTTGAGCCAGCCTCCATCCTAGAAGTCTATTTCCCTCCCTACTTAGGTGAAGTCCATCCCGAGAGAACAGTCCTCTGTCCATAAATGCCTCCCAGTGACCATACATCCCAAAGCCCTCCTTATAGCACCACTGCCTAAGCCATCTATTGATCATCATAATCCTGTCACATCTTAGTTGCCCTTCTCTAGGAACAGGCAGAATGCCACTAAAGATCACCTGAGCCTCAATTTCCTTGAGCATCCTCCCAGCCTAGCATAGTCTCCTTAATTGCTCCAGCGAGAATCTAGCCGTATCATTTGTTCCTACATGAAGGATGATCAATGGATTCCTTCCTGCTCCCTTAATAATCCTCTTCAACCTCAGTTCCACATCCCGTATCTTAGCACCTGGCAGACAGCACACCTTCTATTCTCTGGATCAGCTCTGGTTACAGGCCTATCTATTCTTCTCAATAAGGAGTCCCCAATCACGTAGACCTGCCTTTTCCTAGTGACAGTGCGATTCTCTGGTCTATCTCTTGCTTCCTCTGCTGCAAGTCCTTGCCATTCCTGTTTTCCCTTGTAATCCTCTTTAACCCATCCTGTATCCTCCTGATGCTCATTATTGGTATTGTCTCCATTAACTCTTCCCTTTATCTATGGGACTAGCCACTCTTCTCTTCTCTCCTTACCCTTCCATCTTCATTATCTACCTGCTGTACCCTTCTTCATTCTCCAACTCCACATACCTGTTCTTGAGCTCTATTTTTCCTTCACTGACCCATCTTTTCCTCTGCCTGGTTCTCTTAGTCACATGCTTCCACTGTCCATTTTCTTCACCCAGCAGTCCCCTCTGAGGCCCTTTGATCCTGCTTCCATCTGCATATCTAAACTTTCCCTTCAGCCACGTCATGCCTTTGCTCCATCATCTGCTCAAACCCCTTCTAAACTCGACCAGAGTTTCCACCTGCATCTCCAGTCCTCGGATCTTTTCTTCCATCAGCTCTATCAGGTGGCACTTCATGCAAACAAAACTCCTTTCAGATAACCCCTCCAGAATCATGTACATACCGCAGCTACCACATCCAATCATCCTCCTTGTGTTCTCTACTACTTGGGCCAGGGCCACTACTGCCTCTATGTTTTATCTACTTTCTCACCAAAATCCTATTAGTCCGGTGAACACAAAACAAACCAAAACACCCTCCACAGCAAAAACAAACCCCAAACAAGTCCCAATATCCAAACTCCCTTTACAAACTCCCACTCAAACTCCCCTGTTTACAGCTCTGTTTGCTGGCTCCTATGCCGCTGCAGCTATCTATGCTGCTGCCTGACTAGAAGGCTACCTTTATAGGACCCCTAATCAGTGAAGCCCCGCCCCCTAATCAGGGCTCAGCTTCTCTCCCAGCGCACTACCCCTACAAGCCTCTATACATACAAACAATGCAAATACAAAACCAAATATAAACTTCTCATGTTAGAGGGTTCATCATAGAAGGAGCAAATGGGCATCTTTGATTGTTTGGTATCTTTAGGTAGACTTACATATGCTTCCTATCCCATCTATAGGGGACTTCAAACAGTCACATAGCTCGACTCTGTTTCAGTGTCTTTGTTATGTCTGTGGACACCTTGAGATTTTTTTTCTGGGCCTCTATTTGTATATATATTTGGGAGTCAAAATCTTTCCTTTTTCTTCTTCATATATAGTAATCCTATGGATATACTGATATTGCACTGTCTTGTCTTTTGTAGACAATGTTTATCTATATCTTTTCATGATAATCATTGCTTTGGTGAGCATTTTTTTTTATAAATTAGCATTTTGTTCTATGATTTAAGATTGTCAGCAAAATACAGATACTGTCTGCAGGACAGGTCACACATGACTGATGCATAATAAAGAAAATAAAGCAACAAGTTTCAAAATACTTGGGCCTACCAAAATATGTATCCTACAGTATAGGCCTGATAGCTGAGATTCTGGGGGAAGGGACAACCATTTAGCCCCTCACTAATGACTGAAGACAGTTGTCAAAGCAGTGGAAGCTGGCTGGAATTATTAGTCTTCATGATATGATGGAATTCACACAGTTGACAATAAGAACATAAGAATTGCCATATCAGGACAGAACAAAGGTCCATCTAGCCCAGTATCCTGTCTTCCAACAGTAGCCAATGCTAGATGCCACAGAGGGAGTGAACAGAATAGGTAATCATCACATGATCCATTTCCCGTCATCCATTTCCAGCCTCCGACAGAGGCTTGGGACACCATTCCTACCCATCCTGGCTAATAGCCATTTATGGCCCTAAGCTCCATGAATTTATCTAGTTCTTTTTTGAATCCTGTTAAAGTCCTGATCTTCACTACATCCTCTGGCAAGGAGTTCCAAAGGTTGACTGTGCGTTACATAAAGAAAAACTTCCTTTTGTTTGTTTTAAACCTGCTACCTATTAATTTCATCTGGTGACCACTAGTTCTTATAAATAATATTAATATCTAGCACAAGAGTGAGTTTGAAGGCGATGGATAAGATCTGGAAAAGTAAAGCGATTAGCTTAGTAACGAAGCTGTGCATCTTGAAAACGTGTATTTAACAGCATGTTGAATGGATGAGAGACATGGGCAATAATGAAAGATTCAAAGAGAAGGATATTGGCATTCGAGAGGAGTTGTTATAGAAAGATCCTGAGAATAGGATGGATGCAGAAGGTCACTAATGAGGAATTATATAGGAAGATACAGCTGAAAGAGAACCTACTGCAGAAGGTTATACAATGGAAGTTACAGCTATTCAGGCATATCTGCAGAACGAATGACGAGCGAAAAATTAAGACCTTGGTATTCAGCATAATGGATGGTCCAAATAGGAGAGGCAGAGCCCATAGAGAATGGGTAGATGATATAGTAGATTGGTGCGGAGCTAGTTTACAGAAACTAAGCCACTCCGCACTCAACAGGGAAAGATGGAAGGAAATAGTGAGGGAGGCATCAGACACCAATGGGTGTTGAACCCATGGCCGTTGATGATGATGATGACTTCTTCGCCCTCATCTTTATTGCAGCATCTCAAAATAGATCTCTTGTGTAATTACTAGTATTAATGAAAACCAAATACACACATGCTAGTTTGGATTCAAATGGGCCTGCTGACAAGGCTGAGGGCAAAGGAGGCAACTGCCACAGGACCCAGTTATTCAAAAGGGCATAGGCCCTTGGCTGCTAATGCTGCTATTGTAGCAGCCGAGTGACAGAATAACTGGAGCCCCACATGGTGCACTCTGGGCAGCACTGAGACTGCCTGGGAGAGACTAGTCCCAACTCCACCCATTCTGCCAAAGGCCATGCCCCTTCTGGGGATGGAGAGCTGGCCCTCCCTCACCATGTCCAGTGGCCCAGTGAAGCTGCCAGCTCCACTGTATTCAAATAACCATTCACAGGTTTCCAAAACCTCGGCCTTTGATCAATCCAATTAGCAATTAGCAAATATATAATGAAATCATTACAATCAGTTTTCTAATTTGTTTCCAGTTTACAAAGTTTGTGCTTTGTAATAAGTCAGAATATAGGCACGAACTCTAGAAATGTGTGCTAAATGTATGCTACATGAAATTGGATCAGCCTCAGAAGGCTGTGTGATGGTTCAAGAAAAAGGAATTTCTACATCTGCAAATAAAAAAAATAAAGTATTAAATGTGGAAAGTATTTCTATATCTATTAGAAATCCAGATCAAAAGGTCCAAAGCAGAACAAGCCAGTGTTGGGAAGTGACAGAAGCACAAATAAAGATCATCAACTGAACCCTTGTTGAGCGGAGCTAAGAAAAGGCTACTTAAGTGTGATGGTCTTGTCTGATCTCTGCCTTTGGTTTTTGAATGATAAGGTTAACATTTAGCTGAAAATGTTGCATTCTTCTAGGGTGATGTTGCTTTAATGTGCTATGAAAATGACAGCAGAGCCCATGAGACTTAGAAAAGTTTTCCTGATTGGTTTCAGAATTTGCTGACAGAGCAGACATCAAAATGAATTGAGAGGCTCTGAGGGAAATTTTTTAGATGTTATGTAGTGTTTAATGTAATTGATAAAATAATTGCATTTGTATCAAGGCAATTAACTCTCAAGACCTGCATTTACCATATTCCCATTCATTTCTTTATGAATTTTTGAAGCCAGACAAAACTCTAGCAACAGTGAGTGATTTTCTTTCTTCCTCTGCTTTTATTTCAAAAATAAAAACATTATGGATTAAATACTATTAAACATAAATTCATACCGACAAAATAAGAGCTGCTTTCTGTTTGCCAGTTGCATAACTGATCAAGGGTTAAGTCTGTCAGAGATGTAGACCCAGTATAGAGTGGGGCACTATTGCCCTTTTTACATGCTGACTATTGCTTTGTTATTGAAGCCCCACCTGCAAACACTTGGGCAACTTGGACATGTGCCTGTGTGCCCAAAAGACAACGCTGTGTCCACGATTCACACCACTGTCTGTATGGCAGGTTAGCCAACATCTGTAACAAGATTAAAACAAGTGAATGGTAATTTATCACCTGAGGTCTTATACCTGTTCATTACTCATCTGAATACCAACACTGATTGTCTGAATTGCCTCTGCTCCCATACCTATCTGTTACCCACATAAAATGCTCACATACAGTAATTACTTGTTTAACACATGCCCACTTAACACATTTTCGCAATAGCGTGATATTTTTTTAGGGAATGTTTTTTGAATAACACGACCATCCCCGAAACAACACGAAAATAATCAAGTGGTGGACTACTTTGCGCGGCGGTATAAGTTGGTGAAAACAGTGGTAATACGCATGAGCAGATGAATACACGTGGTCACAGCGCTCCTTCGCTCACTCACGTGTTTAGCTTTGTGTTTTAACAAACCACAGCAACTTGTGTTGCTAGATATCTAATGTTGACGTTGATGACCCAGCACTAACAAAAAATTGACTTTGCCACCACCACCAGAAGTGCAACCCCCACCTTTTCCATTATTTTTAATGGGAAAATTGACCCCGCATAGCACGTTTTCACTTAGCATGAACATTTTCAGAAATGCATCTATAGTGTTAAATGATGAATAACTATACTCACCCTTACCCATTCATAGGGCTCAGTCATAACCCTCTCACTATAGGCTCCCACTCTTACCTGTTTCTAGGGCTCAAGTGTAACCTTTCCAATATAGGCACGCACCGTTACCATTCTGCAGGCTAAGGTGTAACATTACACTTTGTGGGATTGGAGGGTTCTTTTACCAGTGAAAGCCGTACAGAGTAATAGCCTACTTAATCTCTTATTTATTAACAATCATCAAAACCAGACGCACATAGCAGGTATACAGCGCTCACCACTCCCAATGAGACAGATGAACTCGTCTTGATGGCCAGTCAGGATCAGGTCCATCTGGGGGACTCCAGTTTTAGCATGAAGTCATTGGCACAGGGTTGAGGTTTGACAGCTCTGATCTTGAAGCTGCATCCTGGAATTAGTTCCCAAATAATTTCTTTTTGGGCCCCAGTTAATATAGTGAAACCCGAGTCCTGCTTTGCTCTACCTTAACCAATTATTTTAGTTTAATTTTACTAAGCATTTATAACATACTGTAACAGAATTACCCAACCAATCATACCTCACCAACTTAGTTGATTTACACTTAGCAAAATTAATTATACAGTGGACAGAAACAATTAAAAAAACAGACAGAGATCACACAGACAAACAATAGGAAAGTGAGGACCATAATCATAGAATGAGGATTCTACAACCTCAACTATTAATAAAGTTTCTTGCCAGATGAAATGCTGGTAAATTAAGTTTTCTTTACCCATATTGAGATTTGTTTCTCTATTTGGTGACAGTGGGTGCCATTAGGACAGGGTCTCCTTCTTAACAGCCTGGTGTGACACGATTTTAAAGCAATTTGGATGGAATGTGAGTATGACTCCAGGCTTTCCAGCTAATGGCTGGTGCTCTTCAATCTGGCTGCAGAGGAAGGCTTAAGGCCTTCCAGTATGGCTACAGACCTTCCAATAGGGCTATGGAAAAAACATTGTTACATAGCTACGCTGCCGCTGTTGCTGCCCTGAAGAAAAGAGCTACACTTTTAATCTCCTCTTTTCCAGGGAATGAGTCAGGCTGACCCTTTTGCAGCAGTTTTCATCTCCCACCTCCCCCCAGCCATAAAGCATAATTCCCTTCACCCGGCTAGACATCCAAATAATTTCCCCCCACCCCTTTTAAAAATGCAAGGTAGTCATTTGTGTCTTAGAAACTAAGGGTTCCCTTTCTACTGGATCACATCCATAGTAGTTGAATTACAGTCATTCCAAAGACTTGTTTAACAAAAAGGCTAAGCATTCCACAGATACATGCACTTGCTATAAGCACACCATGCTAATCAGGAACAAAATAGACATTTACTACATAGCATCTTAACCTTTACCATGATCTGCTTGACATTCATAAGACATTTTTGCCATATTAAGTCATGATTTAAACATTACCCATGAAAGTCTGTTTCTTGTGAAAAGTACATTTTGTTAGTGACCTAAATATGGGCCCTGAATCTAAAATCAGATCTGTATGGGCAGCTTCATGCACTCATGCTGAATGTTATTGACTTCAGCGCACCTGAGTGGGCAAAAGTGCCTGTCCATAGTGACTTGGTTGCAGGACAGGGCTTATCTCTGCATTATATAGTAGTCCTTCCTCCTGACAACTCTTAAATCTCCAAATGTTTTCATTTAATTTGCATAAAAATTCCCTCAAAGGATTGCATTACTCAGAAATACATCCTGAAAGGTAAGTTTAAACCCCAAAGACAAGAACACTCACAGATCTATCTGAAAGATTAGCCTCAACTCATCATGTTATACCTGAGAACTGCAGGAATTTTCAAAAAGTGAATGATGTTGTGCAGTGCATCATAGACTATATATGTGTCTTGCACTTCTTCCTGAAATTCCATTAGTATTTAATGAAAGGTAAAGGTAAACTGCCATGAAGAGGAGAACAGGTCACTAATATAGATAACAGAATTCAGGCACAGCCAGGGGCAAACTGGACTGGCATGCTGCAGTGTTCAAAGTCTGTTGGAAAATGGTTTGTAATTTCATTTGCTTCAAAGGATGTAAATTATCATATTTATATTACTGTAGTGCTTACTATTTTTTTTGGTATTGTATATGTCTATTTTGCTCAACGATCTAGATAGAACCCACATGTGTGGGGCAAAGAGAACGTTATTACCGGTTGTGTGGGTAAGGATTTGAGGCACAGAGAGATTAAGGCACCTGTGTAGCAAAGCACTTCAGTGCCATTAGAGCCATCACTACCAATACACAAAATACACAGCTCCGTAGGGTACCACGAAATTTGGGGAACAGAATTCCAATTTAGTGCCCTCCTCCCCTCGCACTCCCCAGCACCAGGAAGCAGAGCAACTGGAAGGCAGGGGAGTGGAGTGGGCTGGGGATGGGTCCCTCTGTTTCCTGTCATTGGCAGTGAATGTGGAGGCTGTCGACCTTTGTTCCCAGCACCAGGCCCTCCCACTAATCCCCCAGGTTGTGTCACGTGGGGATGAGGGCTTGAGGAAAGGGATGGAGTGGGGTCAAGGCAGGTGCAGAAGAGGGGTGCAAAGAAGTGGGCCAGAGCAAGAGCAAGGGCTTGGGTGAAGGAGTGGAATGGGGGCGAGGTGGGAAGAGGCGGGGCGAGCAGGAGTTGGGGAAAGAGTGGAGTGGTTGTGGGGTGTGAGCAGACAGTTTCACCCCTTTACAAGCTCTCTCCCCTAAGCGACGTGGCTGGGAGCTGGGGGAGTGGAGTGGACTGGGGCTGGGTCACTCTGCTTCCCTCTGCCCCTGGTAAGTACTGTGTGGGACCCATCCCCTGCTGCCTCCCTTCCCTTCCCTGCTCCTGCACCCTGCAGCTCCTGCCCTGTGAAGGGGCTGCCCTTCCCCTAGGGAAGTGCAAATGCTCGGGCTAGGTAGAGCACCAAAACTGCTAGGGATGGCTCTGAATGCTATTGACATAGATGGGGCTAGGCACATACTGAAGCACTTAACTGAAACAGAGCTCTAAGGGTACGTCTACACAGCAGCATTATTTTGGAACAACATTCATTATTCCGAGATAACCGTGCGAATGTCTACACAGCTAGCCTGGTATTTCGAAATAATTTTGAAATAATGGACAGCTTAATTCAGTGTTTCTAAACCTAATTCCATGAGGAATAATGCCTATTCCAAAATAGCTATTTCAAAATAGCTGTAGTGTGGACACTCTACTGCTGCTATTTTGAATTAGCTCCTCCCCCAGGCCAGTCAAAATAATTACTCCCCAGTGCTTCCTGGGGCTCTAAATTGAGGAAGCATATCTACATTAGGGAAGCCTGCCTAGGACTAATTTACAGGCTTCCCTGTAGTGTAGAGGTGCTATTTTGAAATAAGCTATTTTGGAGTATTTCTTCCGGAATAGTGTATTCCAAAATAATCGAGCAGTGTAGATGTATCCTAAGTGACTTGCCAAACATAACATGTCCTACTCTTGCTGAACACCTTAACCTGTGGCAAAACTAGGAACTGAACCTAGAAGCTCTGGGGGGAGGGGACAACTCTCAGACCATCTTTCATCCAAAAGGAAAATTAAGGTTTTGCTCCTAAAAACCTGGGTGGTTCTATCAGAAGAAGACCCACTGAAAAACAAGGAAACAACTGCTGGGGTTCTTTTTTTTAAAGCTCTTTTTAACTATATGTTTTGTATACTGAGTATTCAATACACATAATAAGTATAGAATCTTTTAGACTAAATTAGATGACAGACATATTCTGAAACCACTCACTGTCATGCTTCCTTGCTTCCAGCCCCCTTCTATTCAAGCATGATTTCGACAGCCATTTACACTGCCTGCCATTTAAAGGCTAACAGTATTGAAATGCTAACATTGGATCAGACTGCTGTGTAGGGAGAGACAAGATGTCAATCAAAATTATGTATTTTTGTGCTTTGATATTCCAGGACTTACCATGGCTAGAAAAAAAATGCCATAATTACCTGGAAAGCTGGCATTTCTAGAAGTGTTATGTGTACAGCATGAGAAAACGCTGCAAGTATTTGTTAGCAAGAGCAAATCTGAAGGCAGAGAGTAGTTCCATTGATTTAATTGGAACAACTTGGTTATGAAGCACACTCTGCCAATTTTATCTCTGTCTGTGCCATCCCCTTCCTAGTGAAGTCTGAGAAGTCAGTTGAGTCTTCTCACATTCTAAACTTACCAGGAAATGTTGCTGACTTCATACAGGTTTCCTTTTTCCAAATCCAGGAGCATTTATAACTGCCCAATGTAGTTAAATGAATCCAGTATTAATGTGAGAAGAGGGAAAAGGTAATGAAATCCAATATCATCTCCACTACTCAGGGCCTCCTGGGCTTTGCTGGGAGAGTGAATCTGCAGAGGGCTAAATGTTATAATTGTTTTCTGCTTTGTGAAACTGAAAAGTTTTACTTACTAGACATTCATTATCAACCAAAATAGAAAAATAGCAATTTAATGGCTACTGGGTGCCACTTAATTTAAAGATCAATGTTTCATTTTGTATAGGAAAGAGAAACATTTGGGCAGACTAGTGCAGATGTGCTCAAGAAATTTTATCTATGTATAATAATGTTTTAACCCTGAATCCTGGCATAAGCACTTACCCATCAGTGGCACTCAGTTCCATGCAGAAAGAAAAAGTCAGACCTCAATCACTCTCATGAACACTAAGGCTATGTCTAGACTGCAGGCTCCTTTCGGAAGAAGCTTTTCCGGAAGAGATAAGCTTCACTGAAAAAGCGCATCAAAAAAGCGATCTACTTTTTAAAAAATAGCATCCACACTTAATGGACGCTATCTCGCATTTCAGCTGTGATTACTATGGATGGAGTGGCCACCACGGCACCTCTGCTTTTTCCTCTTTCCTCTTTCAAAAGAACTCCCTCTTCCCTGTCCACACATGCCTTTTTCCAAAAGAGTTCTTTTGGAAAAAGGCTTCTTCCTTGTAGAATGAGGATTATCAGTGCCAGAAAAACCCCTCTGTTCTTTTTATTTTCTTTCGGAAGAACGCGATTGCAGTGTGGACATCATTGACGTTTTTTCAGAAAAATGGCTGTTTTTCCAAAAAAAACCCTCTGTAGTGTAGACATACCCTTACAGACATTAAACAGGACTATGTAGCACTTTAAAGACTAACAAGATGGTTTATTAGGTGATGAGCTTTCGTGGTCCAAACCCACTTCCTCAGATCAAATTGTGGAAGAAAATAGGCATGACCATATATACCAAAGGGATACAATCAAAAAAAAAAAAAAGTGAACACATATAACACGGCTACATCTCTATTACTACCTTACAGACATTATCTGACTTTAATGAAGGGGTGTACGTGTCCTCTTCAGTCTATGTTCCTATGTTGAAATAGCACCTGGACTTGTGACCCATTTTGCCCCTCGGCATAGAGAGTTTTTTCCACCTCTCACACTTCATTGTTTTGCTTTTCCTGTGTTGTTAGATAAAAATCAGTTGAATTTATAATATTTTTAAAAAGCATCATTTTTTGAAATGAGGCCAACATGCAAAGTGTAAGTCATATTTTAGTTTCAAAGAATCAACTCCCTTTTGTAAAACATAGCCCTTTGAAGATATAAAAAACTGCATAAGCAATAAGTACTATTCTTACTATTAATATTAAATACCCTAGAGAAAATTCAACAGTAGCGCATAAGTCTGTTAGAGATATTTCAAGTGCTGTCTTTCAATTTTGCCACCATTTTGAAAACTCCCCCTTACTGTGCATTCAATATATTGTCCGTATTCTAGAATCTAAACAATGCATTAATTGAATTGCAACTACAGTAGGCCATCTTATTAGAGAGCTGAAGAATGCTTTGAGTAAAGTTTTTGTTAACTGTTTAACTGCAAACATTGGCTGTTATTGAAGCTGCTTCGGTTGAAAATTATATAGGCCCTGATTTAGTAGAGCTCTTAATCATGCACTTAATTTGAAACACATCCTTAAGTCTCATTAAGGTCAGTAGAATTTAAGCATTTTCTTTACTTTATTGGGACCATAATGTTTAGAAACACAAGCTAAAGAAGGACTAGAAAATTTAGGGATTGATAATGGGCTTGTGATATACATATTATTATCTCTAGGATTGCTAGTTCAAATCAATCCTGATTCTGACTGAAAATTATTACTATATGAGAGCTGATAAGGAAGTTTATTGTTCTCATAGCAGTTCCTAGCAATGAGTTTTCATGTTTCAAAAATTATGACATTGCCGGTCACGTAAGCAGAGAGGCTAGGTAGCTGAGCACCTGGCCTTTGCAAGTATGGTGCTTAAATTTGGTGCCACAGACATGCTTATTCTCCCACTGTAGACAGTGCTATGTCAATTGGAGGACTTCTCCTATCAACATAGCTACCGCTTCTGAGGGAGGTTGATTACCAAAATGAGAGATTCTCCCATTGGGGTAGGTAGCATCTAACTGTTTGCTGTATTAGGGGACGTCTACACTTGCTCCCTAGTTCAGATGAAAATGTAGCCGACCGAAATTGGTAATGAAGAGGGGATTTAAATATCCCGTGCTTCATTAGCATAATCTTGCCCGCGCGCTATTCCCCTCGCCAGCTGATTCAAACCAGGAAGTGTGCTCCGGGCCACGTTAGTTCGAATCAAACCCCTTGGTTCGAACTAACGATACTCCTAATTTTTTGAGCAATAGCCTTAGTTCAAGCCAAGGGGTTTGATTCGAACTAACGTGGCCCGGAGCACACTTCCTGGTTTGAATCAGCTGGCGAGCGGAATAGCGTGCGGGCAAGATTATGCTAATGAAGCACGGGATATTTAAATCCCCGCTTCGTTACCAATTTCGGTCGGCTACATTTTCATCTGAACTAGGGAGCAAGTGTAGACGTACCCTTAGGGATTAGGAAGGAATTTCCCTCTAGGTCAGATTGGCAGAGATCCTGGCCTACCTTTGCAGCATGGGGCACGGGTCACTTGACGGTTTAAACTATTGTAAATGTTGGAGTCTCTGTAGTCTTTAAATCATGATTTGAGGACTTCAGCAAGCCAATCTGATGTTAGAGTGTCTATTATAAGAGTGTGTGGGGGGGTGGGATTTAAAGTTCTGTGGCCTGCAATGTGCAGTAGGTCAAACAAGATGATCATGATGGTCCCTTCTGACCTTAAAGTCTGACACTACGGCTACACTACAAGCTTTTTCCAGAAGAGGAAATGCAAATGGAGCACTCATTTGCATATATTGCACTCTCATTTGCATTTTCTCTTCGA
This sequence comes from Rafetus swinhoei, assembly GCA_019425775.1. Taxonomy (NCBI): domain Eukaryota; kingdom Metazoa; phylum Chordata; order Testudines; family Trionychidae; genus Rafetus; species Rafetus swinhoei. Next base: position 314,961,049 of record CM033437.1, read on the forward strand.
ATCCTTTTTGCGGAAGAGGTTTTTGCACAAAAAAGTGCTGTGTAGACGGCACCTTTTTGTGCAAAAAAACCCTTTTGCACAAGAGCACTTGAGTAAGAAGGACTCTTGCACAAAAGGGTTTTTTGTGTGCAAAAAGGCACCGTCTACACAGCCCTTTTTTGTGCAAAAACCTCTTCCACAAAAAGGATCAGAAGAGAAAATGCAAATGAGCGTGCAACATATGCAATGAGCACTCCATTTGCATTTCCTCTTCCGGAAAATGCTTGTAGTGTAGCCGTAGCCTGAGTCTTGACTGAAAAGCTACAGCAGATGCTGCAGTCTTTTAAGTGCAGAGACGCCCATAGTCCTATCAGAATAATGGCTTTATATTGGAGAAGGGTTTTTTACCCTTCAGTACCAAACTAAACCAGAAGAACAAACATTCTTTCATACTTATTGCTTTTGGAATCCTGATTCTTAGGACTTTAACACTCTTCACCTTCAGAATTGCTTGATTAATTCCAAGTGTTACACTAGAGCTGGCAGAGCAGGTGATATTTGTCCTTGCAGATTTAACAGCTGACTAAAGAAGTGCATGTGTGTTGGCTAATGATGTGCTGAGGCTACTGAATACTGACACTGAGCATTATATCACTGAGTAAGGTGGTTAATTTCTGAGTACATTGTTCTCAGACCTCTGAATCTCCGGCCATATTTCAATTATCAGTGATCAGTAAGCTGATCAATGGTCTGTGTTACCCCCATTTGCTAGTAGACAACACTGTGATTTTAATTAAAGTTAGCCATTTGTGTGAAATGATTTCTCTGTTCATTATCTTGACAATTTCATTACTGTATCAGGTAAAATAAAACATTTATAGCAAAGGAAAAAATAAAAGTGCTATTGTAAAGGTCAAGGAAGTTCATATCAGCAATTGGATGAGATTGTCACTAAGATCAATGGTACTAGGTCACAGTTCTGAAGGTCCAGAGCAGCAGTTACATCCTCTTAAAAGTATTCTACATTTGTTATTAAAATTCCCCGAGGACTATTAGAATGTGAACATACAAACTGTTAGACACTGCACATTAAAATTGTGATGTGGTTGTGCAGTTGAGTGTAACATAACATCAACATCCCACACGTAGATGGAATACAAGCTCTCAGGAACAGTATCCCTGACAATGCCACAGCACAACTGGTGGCCGAGCTCTGTGACTTTATCCTCACACACAACTATTTCAGATTTGGGGACAATTTATACTGCCAAACCAGTGGCACCTCTATAGGCACCCCGCATGGCCCCACAATATGCCAACATTTTTATGGCTGACCTGAAACAACGCTTCCTCAGCTTTCGTCCTCTAACGCCCCTCCTCTACTTATGCTACATTGATGACATCTTCATCATCTGGACCCACGGGAAGGCGGCTCTGGAAGAATTTCACCGTGATTTCAACAATTTCCACCCCACAATCAACCTCATCCTGGACCAGTCTACACAAGAGATACACTTCCTGGACACTACAGTGCAAATCACTGGTCTACAATTTTTTAGAAGTCGTCTGCTTTGGAGATAAAATGTGCTATTTATTATGTATTTTGATGTGCTGAATTCAAATATGACAATTAAAACAACTGATTGGCTACTGTTTCCAAGATATTTAAGTTTTTACATTTTACGTCTATGTATATTGTGTAGATAGAGTTTTAATCATAAATTGTAAACCTAGGTCTTTTCATGTGTTTAAGGTTGCTTTACATGATAATATTTCACCTGTCCTGTTTATGTAACACTTTAAAAATCAGCAAAAGGGTTATATAAATAAAATGTATTATGAAACAAAAGGCAAAAAACTATTATGTACATAGTTTAGTCCTATTCAGTGTCTACTCGGCGCTTCTTGGCTTGTCTCTTGTATTCATTAAATGGAGCATCTCTTGTCACTGTCCAGCAATAGTCTGCAAGCATTGATGAGCTCCATTTGCCCTGATAACGTTTCTCCATTGTTGCAATGTCCTGGTGAAATCGCCATTGCAGCCGCTCACTGCTCCGCAGTTCGGTGGAAAAAATCTAGATGAGAGTGCAAAAATGTATCTTTAGTGACATGTTGCAACCAAGGCTTTTGTATGCCTTGAGGAGGTTTTCCACCAACAACCTATAGTTGTCTGCCTTGTTGTTTTAGAAAATTTATTGCCATTAACTGGAAGGCTTTCCATGCCGTTTTTCCTTGCCACGCAGTGCATGGTCAAATGCATCATCTCGAAGAAGTTCACGAATCTGAGGACCAACAAAGACACCTTCCTTTATCTTAGCTTCACTTAACCTTGGAAATTTTCCACGGAGGTACTTGAAAGCTGCTTGTGTTTTGTCCATGGCCTTGACAAAGTTCTTCATCAGACCCAGCTTGATGTGTAAGGGTGGTAACAAAATCTTCCTTGATTCAACAAGTGGTGGATGCTGAACACTTTTCCTCCCAGGCTCCAATGACTGTCGGAGTGGCCAATCTATCTTGATGTAGTGGGAATCTCTTGCACGACTATCCCATTCGCAGAGAAAACAGCAGTACTTTGTGTATCCAGTCTGCAGACCAAGAAAGAGAGCAACAACCTTCAAATCGCCACAAAGCTGCCACTGATGTGGTCATAGTTTATGCACCTCAAAAGTTGCTTCATGTTGTCATAGGTTTCCTTCATATGGACTGCATGACCAACTGGAATTGATGGCAAAACATTGCCATTATGCAGCAAAACAGCTTTAAGACTCGTCTTCGATGAATCAATGAACAGTCTCCACTCATCTGGATCGTGAACGATGTTGAGGGCTGCCATCACACCATCGATGTTGTTGCAGGCTACAAGATCACCTTCCATGAAGAAGAATGGGACAAGATCCTTTGACAGTCACGGAACATGGAAACCCTAACATCACCTGCCAGGAGATTCCACTGCTGTAGTCTGGAGCCCAACAGCTCTGCCTTAGTCTTGGGTAGTTCCAAATCCCTGACAAGGTCATTCAGTTCACCTTGTGTTATGAGGTGTGGTTCAGAGGAGGAGGATGGGAGAAAATGTGGGTCCTGTGACATTGATGGTTCAGGACCAGAAGTTTCATCCTCTTCCTCTTCCTCTTCCTCTTCCTCGTCTGACTCAAGTGAGAATGATTCTGGTGCATCAGGAACCGGCAGTCCTTTTCCGTGGGGTACTGAGCGTATAGCTGATGGAATGTTTGGATAATGCACAGTCCACTTTTTCTTGTTTGACACACCTTTCCCAACTGGAGGTACCATGCAGAAGTAACAATTGCTGGTATGATCTGTTGTCTCTCTCCAAATCATTGGCACTGCAAAAGGCATAGATTTCCTTTTCCTGTTCAACCACTGGTGAAGATTTGTTGCACAAGTGTTGCAGCATATGTGTGGGGCCCACCTCTTGTCCTGATCTCCAATTTTGCAGCCAAAATAAAGGTGATAGGCTTTCTTAACCATAGTGGTTATACTGCGCTTTTGTGATGCAAAAGTCACTTCACCACAAACATAGCAGAAGTTATCTGCACTGTTCGCACAAGTACGAGGCATCTCTGCTCACTTTGGCTAAAAGAAATGTGTCCCTCTGCAAAATCAAACACTGACAAATAAGAGAGCATGACACTGTATGATTTCTAGAGCTGATATAGGCAATTTGTTCAGCAGAGTGATGTAAGCTTGGCTATGATTGCATCATCCATGACTTCTAGGAATAACATGATGCAATTCATATAATGTATGATGCAATACCAGCTTCAGATTGCATCATTCATTGTTTTGCCTAAAAGCAAGTACTGTCCAAACCCAGTCATAGATTTATTCATAGATCCAGTCAAAGATGTATTTTAGTCATTTCTGGTTTAAATTGAGATCCCTTCCTTTATAACTCACTTATCCTCTGCCATTCCCAAGTCAAGGGTCGTATATACTGACCCAATAGCATATCTTGAAAACTAGAGCCAATCAACAATTTTAAGCATCATTTTCGTTCTCAGTGACCCAGAATTAGTAAAGTTTGACTACATTTATTTCAGAAGCATTTTGGCTGTAGAGCAGTGAAGTGATGGTGTGTGCAGCCCTGTGCTACTCTGCAGATAAAGGCTTTTAGGTTAGAGGAACACTGACCCATTAGCATATTCTGGGTCTTTTTAGTGAGGGAGGTTGCCATTACTAATCCAGTTGTACCACTCCATGCATTGTTATCTCAGCTGAGTTCTCTCCATCCTGGCCTGAGAGTCTGTGAGAACTTTATAGAGAAGTATACATGGTAGTAGATATGATAGTTATAATGTATACACTGCCATAAACATGAACAATAATTTACGAAACAGGTAAAAGACAAAGTCCTTGTCTGAGAGACTATAAAATTTAAGATCTCCATTGTTCTTTGTAGGCATTGTCCCATGCTGAATGTATGAAGCTGTATAGTGAGATATTGCGCAAGAGATATTATTTTGTGCTTTTTCCCAGACCACCTGGGAGGTACTTGAGATGCTATCCAGAATAACACTCTTCAATTCTTTCCTTAAAATTGACCTCTGCCATGATACCCACAAAACTCTTGGCAGTACCTAGGCAGCTAGTGTTCTGTGAACGCTGCTTATTATGTTGATCCTAATCATGTGACTATGATCTTGTGTTCACCCTTGAATTGTCTGACTTCAGAATGGGTTGCCTAGCATTAGGGGCACTAGCTTTGCACAGCGCTTGAACTCAGGGAAACAGACTGCTGTTGTGCTGGCTTCTATATAATGCCAGAGGCTTCTTGCTTCCCACCTGCTCTTGAATAACCATGCAACACCAGTAACCTCCCCTCATTGTTAGGGGAGACCGTGACAGTGTGTACCATTGATTTCATTTCTGGAAGTTGGGAGCCAGCTGTCTATTCTATATCTTCTTTTTTAAGATCCCCATTGGCTGGAAGTGGTAGAGAGTTCTAGGGCCCTTACAGATCTTTGGTAGTGTGTAAACATTCCCATGCCATGGTTCATCTTTCTTGCCTCCATGGTGCAAGGGTTTGCCAGATTCTAATAGGCATGCTTCTAATAGGTGGGAGTTCACTTGCATGTCTGTCACCTAATGTTGGGTAGTTCAAATTTTATGATCTTTCCACTTTTCCCTGTTTATCAGACATGTACTTCTTCTTTCCAAGAGTGATTAAGTGGACAAGGAGGTGGGTCAAGGCTTATGTTTTCTCTACCTAATCTTATGCACTCTTCAGTGAAGATACTCACAGCTTCCTGGCTCATGACTTAAACTGGCTGAATTTGTTTTTGTCATTTATATTGAGGCACATTTTCCTGACTAGATCTCGGCTCCTATCTCTTTGAGGTGAGGGTACTGCCTGTGTGCTACCTTTCAGGAGGAGGAATGGCACACATTCCCTCTAATTTTTGGCCACAAACATGTTTTGGTTTCACTGCACTTTTTGCTGTGTGATGGCTAGTGGGGTGACAGGGTTCACAATACTTTGTTCTTTAATAAATAACAACAAAAATTAGTCTATAAAACGCAATAGACAGCACAACTGCACAAAACAGCAGAGCCCTGTCATATAGATTCTTCTGTCCGTGCTTTGTTTTCACAGATGACTAAAACTTGAAAATGGATGAATAAACTCTAATGCTATTCTGTGAAGATTTTAGAAAACTGCACTGGGAGCTTGTAGCATCATGAATGCATGTTACGTAACCTTCTCCTAGGAATTACTTTTTTTATCAGTAGGTGTGGGGGCATTTGCCAATTGCACTAATGGAATTAGAAATGTCATTGAGATTGTAAAAGAGAAATAAAAATAATGCCACATACATTTCTCTGTGAAGATGATATCAATAAGATTATATCATGAAAAAAATAAACAATTCACAAGGCAAAATTAGTTTCCAGTGGAAAATTAAATGTGAGGCCGTCTAGTCCATGAATGTGTAAAAAGGAGTAATCAGCAAAGAAAGTATCAGAAAGAAAGTATCATATGGGGCTTAACAACATTTAAGACATGTAAATAGAATTTAAAAATGACAAAACAACAAGAATTTGTTATGAAATCTAGAAGAGAATTCTGGATATATTCCTTCAGATGACCATAGAAAACACTCTTTCCATGCTCCTTCAGATTTCCTAATTGCCACTATAGCTAGAAAGTAGCTTCTGAAGTTCAGTAAAGTTTACCTAGTTGACTTATAAGCATTATGGTCTCTGTTCATTCTCTAGTGGGAAATAGTCTCCATTATATAGCTATCTAATATATCCATCAAGCTGGAATTGTTTACACTCCTAAATGAGACAAAAGACCTAGTAAAGATCAAGTGTGCACAATACATACTGACCATGGGTTTTATGACCCTTCTGACATCCTGAAAAGTTCTCTGAAGGTTTGATTTATGTACTATTTCTGAGAATACATAACTTGCAAAGTAAAACATACAGTTAATACACTTCCTTGCTATCTTAGAGAGGTATGTAAGATGTAAACAGTTATGGACTATCATAAACTACCTTGTCACATTAAGTCAGTTAGGCAAGGTTTTGTGTTGTTGATGAGACATCTTCAGGTGAAAAGTGTTTTCATTTTGCATATGCTGAAGCTTCAAACATACTAGTGTTTGAAATTCCAAAAATATAATGGAATGTATATTTGGAAGAACATTAATTTGCTTTATTTATTTTGCACCCCACCTCCAAGCCCTGACCAAATTAGAGGGTGGTGGGGCAGAAAGAGAGTCCCTGAGATAGTATATACTCTTCTGCCGGGCTAAGTGTGTGGTTGGATAGATTAATGTTGTTAGGTGAGTTGAGGGTTGTAGTATCTGGTGGCATGTAGGAGTTTAGATAGTTTATTGTCCTTTTTCTTTGGAATGGATGTGAAGTGAGCATTATAAATGGCTTATCTAGTTTTTGTAAAGTCCAGCCATGTGGAAGTTTATGTGAAAGCTTGGTTTTCTGAGAGTCTCTAGTTTTGAGAGCTTCTTCTTGAATTTGTTCTGTTCGTTGTATAGGATGCGGGTTAGGTGGTTCCTCGGTTTCTTTGAGAGTGGCATAATTCTCACAGTTGTTTGTGCAATATGTTGATTGTAATACAATTTTCACTTTCAGACCATTGGGTATGATGTTCATCTGTTTCTATTTGGAGGCTATGTCTACACTACAAGGTTTTTGCACAAAAACTGGCAGAGCGTCCACACCTCAAGCTCTTTTTTTGCGCAAGAAAGTCGACAGAACAGAGGGCTTTTGCCGGTAGAGTTATTCCTCTCCCCATGAGGAATGACTCCTTTTTGCGCTCTTGCGCAAAAAGGCAGGTGTGGACGCTCTGGAGGGGTTTTGCACAAGAAACCCCTATCGGGAAAACCTCACGTGCTCTGATGGCCATTCTGTGAATGGCTATCAGAGCTTTCTTGTGTAAGAGTGTCCATGCAGTGTGGATGCTCTCTTGCGCAAAAGCACATTGCTTTTGCAATGCACTTTGAGGTCTGGGCACGCTTTTGCGCAAGAAGTTTTTGCACAAGAACTCTTCCTCAAAAGGCTTCTTGAGCAAGACCCCTGCAGTGTAGACTAAGCTGGAGAGAAAAATGACATTTGTTTGTATCTGTGCAAGCTTCTTTATTCAGTTGATGGATTTTCACGTCATACAGCTAAATGCAGTGCTATGCATGTTTAAAAGTCTCAGAGGGGTGGCTGTGTAGTCTGTAATTTTAAAAACAATGAGTACTCCTTTGGCACCTTAGGGTATGTCTACACTAGCCCCCAGTTCGAACTAGGGAGGCTAATGTAGGCATTCGAAGTTGCAAATGAAGCCCGGGATTTAAATATCCCGGGCTTTATTTGCATCTTCCCGTCTGGGCGCCATTTCTAAACCCCTAGTTCGAACTAACTGCTCATTACACGCGGCAGTCAAACATTAATTTGAACTGTTCTAGTTCAAATTAACTGTTAATCCTCGTGGAATGAGGTGTAACAGTTAATTTGAACTAAGTACTTAGGTCGAATTAACGTTTGACTGCCGCGTGTAGCCGCGGGCAGTTAGTTTGGACTAGTGGGATTTAAAAATGGCGCCCGGATGGGAAGATGCAAATAAAGCCCGGGATATTTAAATCCCGGGCTTCATTTGCAACTTCGAATGCCTACATTAGCCTCCCTAGTTCGAACTAGGGGGGTAGTGTTGACATACCCTCAGAGACTAACAAAAATATACAGTATCATGAGATTTCATGGGTAAAACCCACTTCATCACATGAACTAGAGTGGAAATAACAGAAACCAAGATATATATAACAGCAAATGAAATAGCTGTCAATTGTAGGACCTGTGTTAATTAGACTGATTAAGCAGGATGGAGCTGTCCCTTTCATAGCTTTTGATATAAAAATTCGGATGTTAAAGGCGGAGAAATTGGCTTTGTAATGCATTAACCAGTTACTGTCTTTATTCAAGACCAGGGTAGCAGTGTCAAATTTGGAGATGAATTCTAGTTCTGCAGTCTCTCTTTGTAATTGGGTGGTGACATTTCTTTGTAGAAGAAGGCTACTTTTAAATCCCTGATAGAGTGACCCAGGCAGGTTAAAATGTTCCCCTACAGGTTTACGTGTGTGACCATTTCTGATGTCTTATTTGTGTCTATTTATGCTTTGTCATAGCGACTGTCTGGTTTGGCCAATATATATGGCAGGGGGCATTGCTAGCACTTGGTGGCATATATCACATGAGAGGATGTGCTGTTGTATGAGCCTCTGATGTTGTGGCTTATATGGTTAGGTCCTGTGATGGTGTCTTGTATAGATGTGTGGACAGAGTTGGCAATGGAGTTTATTGCAGGGGTCAGTTCCTGGGTGAGTGTGTCTGTGTGATGTTTGGCTGCTGGAAAGAATTTGCTTCAGGTTATAGGATTGTCTGTGGACAAGGATTGGTCTGTCTCCCAAGGCCTGTGAGAGTGAGGGATCATTTTCCAGGACAGGTTGTAGATTGCCAATGATGTGCTGGAGGGGTTTAAATTGGGAGCTGTAGGTGATGACTAGCAGTGTTCTGTTATTTTCCTTGTTGGGCCTGTCTTGAATAAGCAGATTCCTGGGTACTCATCTGCCTCTGTCAATCTGTTTCTTCACTTTTCCAGGTGAGTATTTATATTTAAATTTTAAGAATGCCCGATAAAGATCCTGTAGGTGTTTTTCTCTACCTGTGGGATTGGAGCAAATCTCGTTGTATCTTAGGACCTGGCTATAAGCAATTGATCGTGTGATGTGTCCTAGATGGAAGCTAGAGGCATCATATATATAGTAGCCCAATGTCTGTGACTCTATAATGCTGAAAAGCTGGCTGTTCCCTCTGGGTGGTGCTGTTGCCTCCCGCCGTGGCGCTCGGCTGACATCTGTGCCGCTCAGCCGGGCTGCCGTGGGGGAGCAAGTGACCGTTTGAGCTCCCCTGCAGCAGCCCGGCTGAGCAGTGCAGAAGTCAGCCGAGCACCACGGCGGGAGGGGAAGGGGGGCAGGGCGGTGACGTACATGTCCAGGGAGCAGGGACTGGCCGTATACATCACTGCCTTGCCCCCCTTCTCCGCCCACCGTGGCTCTTGGCTGACTTCTGCGCTGCTCAGCTGGGCTGCCGCAGGGGAGCCCAAATGGCCAATTGGTCCACTTGCTCCCCCGCGGCGGCCTGGCTGAGCGGCGCAGAAGTCAGCCGAGCACCACAGCGGGAGGTGAAGGGGGACGGGGCGGTGACGTGCAGCATGACAGCGGTGCCAGGCCCCATCCCCTGGCTGTGAACGTCACCGCCCCACCCCCTTCGCCTCCTGCCGTGGTGCTCAGCTGACTTCTGAGCTGCTCAGCCGGGCCGCCGCGGGGGAGCAAGCGCAGCATTTGGACTCCCACGGTGGCCCAGCGGAGCGGCGCAGAAGTCAGCCGAGCGCCACAGCGGGAGGCGAAGGGGGGTGGGGCGGTGATGTGCGGTGTGACAGCGGCTCCAGGCCCCGCCCCCTGGCCATGAACGTCACCGCTCTGCCCCCCTTCGCCTCCCTCAGTGACACTCGGCTGACTTCTGTGCCACTCAGCTGGGCCGCCACGTGGGAGCAAGTGGCTCAAGTGACCATTTGGGCTCCATGCTCCGCATGCAGCACGGAGAGCGCGGAGCCCAAATGGCCATTTAGGCTCCGCGGTCCCCCGAGTGAGAGGCAGGAGGGGGAGGAGAAGAGAAAGAGAGAGACAGAGAGAGAGGCAGGAGGCAGAGGAGAGCTGAGAGAGAGAGAGAGGGGGAGGCAGTAGGAGGAAGAGAGAGAGAGGGAGACACACAGAGCAAGAGACTGGAGGCTCAGGAGAGAAGACTGACGTGGAGGAGAGACCTGAAAATCCCGTCTTATGAAGGGCTAATTGGCTAGTATAGGTAAGAATAGTGGTCAGTAGATGTGTGATGTTATGTGGCTATCATTTGATTGTACTGTAGTGTCAAAGAAGTGGATCTCTTGTGTGACTGGTTCAGGCTAAGATTGATGGTGGGGTGGAAGTTGTTGGAATTCTTCAAGGGTCTCCTTCCCATGGGTCCAAATAATGAAGATGTCATTAATGTAACATAAGTAGAGAGAGGGTGCTAAGGGATGAGAGCTGAGGAAATATTGTTCAAGATCAGCCATAAAAATATTGGCATGTTGTGGGTCCATGAGGGTGCCCATAGCAGTGCTGCGGATTTGAAATTATAAATTGTCCCCAAATTGGAAATAGTCCTGGGTGAGTACAAAGTCACATAGCTCATCTACCAGGTGCACTGTGGCATCATAAGGGGATAGTGTTCCCGACAGTTTATAGTTTATCTACAAGTGGAATATTGGTATAAAGAGCTTCAACACTCATGGTGGCCAGAATGATGTTTTCAGGAAGATTACTGATGCTCTGTAGTTTCCTCAGGAAGTCAGTGGTGTCTCAAAAATAGCTAGGAGTGCTGGTAGCATAGGTACTGAGGAGAGAGTCAAAATAACTGGATAATCCTGCTGTAAATGTACCATTGCCTGAGATGGTGGGCTGTCTGGGATTTCCAGATTTATGGATCTTGAGTAGCAGATAGAATACTCCTGGTTGGGGATTTGGGAGCGTGTTTGTATAGATTTGAAAAGTAAGATTTTTTTTAGGTCATTGCTTCAGTACTGAACAATTAAGTGCTACTAATGGCCTTTGTTAGCACATCTATATATATATAAACCTGTTTATATTTCTAACTTCAAATACAAGAATGATACATTCACACAAACAGGATATTTGCATTCAACCCATTACAAGTTTTTCAATAATTGGTTACATGCCACATTTTGCATAAAGCATGTTTGTGTTAGACATTCATATTAAAAAAAGATATTTCCATAAAGATTATGGAGGTGCAACATCACAGGTAGCATTTATATAACTAGAGATTAGAAAAAAATAACATTATTTTACCCAGAAAGAGAAGAACTGGATAGGATTACATTTACACAGCACAGACTAGAGCTAGATGAAAGATTTTGGGCAAATAGTAATTTTACTGAAAATGCAGTTTAGGGTGCCTGAATTTGGTGAATATATTGGCTCAATATAAAATTAGGAGCTTTTTAAAATACTGAAACAGTTTATCTTGACTCTTTCAAAATGAACAGTTCCAACATTTCATTTTAAAATGAACAATTTCATTTTGAAATGTTTTGTGTCAACATTTCCCTTTTGAAACTAATTGTTTCATTTTGGAAACACTTCAAAATGATGTTTGAAATGTTCAGTTCAAACTAACTGTTATTTTTGCTTTTGTTTTCATCCAAAAAAAATCAGTTTAAATCAGAAACATATATTTATTTGGTTAGGTCAGAATTATTTGCTCAACTTTAGAAAAGACTATAAAGAACATGGTAAAATTTGACAAATCTTTCCTTTTTGTGTTTTTTTCATAATATAAGATAAAGGAAAAGTTATGTGATAAAATGCATGGCTGGAAATTAGTTTTTCCTATTTACATCATTAGGATACCAAAGAGTCAAAAAGGGGGCATTTATGATTAAAAATAAGAATAGTTGCAGTTAAGGGAGCTTTTACAAAGTCACTTATCTATACCATAATATTTGACTGCCATTTTTTGACTATTTTTATGGTAGAATAGGAAATATGGTAAATAACACATATGTATCAAAAGCAGTAAATGGCAATTTTTTTCTGTGATGATTTCTATAGTATACTTTCACTGCAGGTAAGAAGATGGAATTCCTCTCTCAGGTGCAGCATTTCACAAAAGGGAATGATGCAATTGGTAAGGGTTTTCCTATAATCTTTTATGAATACCAGACTTCTCCAAGAAGCACCAAGAGTTCCTGGCAGCTGAGACAGCTGCTACAATAGCACAAGGCAAGCCAACCACCAGACAGCCACAGGAAACCAGTTATGGCACAAAGGTCCATATTAGCCTCCCTTCCTCCTGCCATGTGAGGTGGAAGAAAGAGCATTTCCCTGAGGTGGAATCAGACTAATCTTCCAATTTTACTGTTATCTAAAAAACATAATGAAAAGTGTGAAAGTAAAGCATTATAGATGTAAATATAAGCTAACGTTTTCAAACATGGCTAGTAATATTGCATGCCTCTATTCTTAAGTGCTCAATGTGAGACACTAGACATTGATTTTTTTTCCAGACAGAAGCTGCCAATACCCTCCTTTGAATTTCAGACCTTGGATATTTCATGCTGGACACAGACATTAGAAGGCATATTTGAAAAATAAAAAGACTGTGGCCCTTTTATATTTTCATTGTTTGAATACACCACCAATGTCAGCCCGAGAATGGAACATTCTGGGCTAGATGGTCATCTGTTGGGATGCGCCTACACAGAACAGTTATTTAGAAATAACTAACGTTATTTCAAAATAACAATGAGAGTGTCTACACAGCAATTCCGTTATTTTGAAATAAATTTGAAATAATGGGCGGCTTATTTCAACTTCTGTAAACCTCATTCCATGAGGAATAACATCTCTTTCAAAATAGCTGTACTGTAGACACTCCACTGCTGCTCTTTTGAAATAGCTCCTCCCCAGGGCCATTCAAAGTAATTACTCCCTAGTGCTTCCTGGGGCTCTAAATTGAGGTAGCAAGTCCACATTAGAGGAGCCTGCCTTGGATTAATTTTGAGGCTTCCTTGTAGTGTAGATGTGCTATTTCAAAATAAGTTATTTCGGAATATTTCTTCCAGAATAGATTTTTCTGAAATAAGTGTGCAGTGTAGACATACCCTTGCAGATGGGTATGCCTCCATTGTTGGATGGTTTTATATTATCTGAAGATCAGGCCGAGAAGAAATGTACAGACACATATGGTGCTAGAAATTATAGTTTAATTTTTCCAAATTGTTTGGAAAGCTGGAGATATAGGACCACAGATGTTTCTGAGATTTGTTTCTGTGAAAAACAATCATGAAAAGTATCTGTACTGTAGCAATTCCACCATTAACACTAAGATAGTTATCAGAGAGAAATATGATGATAGACAAGCAGGATATGAAGCTTTGTATTTTAATAAATGTAATTGCAGTTGTTTAATAGCTTAGCCATTTAGTACTGTTCCCTGGGATCTCTATCAAGTATTTATCATCAGATTATTCTTCCAAATGTACAAGAGCAGACTGACTCTGTAAATAGCCACCGCTCTCCACTGGAAAATGAAGTATTAGGACACTAGGAGCTTTTGGTTTTTGAAATGTTGCTAATCTACTATTAACTGCATAGACTGCGGCTCATGTGGTCCCCATATAAACATTTTCTACATGTTCAGTTGGTCCAAGAAGTGTAGGAATAAAGTCTATTTTATATGATTTCTATTCAAAGGTTGGCTTTATTATCTGGATTAAAGATTCATCTTTGGCACTGATTTCTAACCACCTGTGACGGGGGCAGACCGGCCCCACATGGAAGGGCGGGGAGTAGCCCAGGCCCAGGTGGCTGAGAAGGCCCCGCCCATCCGGCCCTGCTGGGCATGCTCCCAGCAGAGCCAGAGTACAAAAGCAGCAAGAGCCCTACAGCGAGGGAGGCTGTCGGGGGAAGGAGTATGTCAGGCTGCACCTGTGGTTCTGCAGCAGCTGAGACCCAAGTCGCCGCCCGCAGCCGACCCCGGAGCCAAGCCAGCAGCCACCACCCCGAAGGGAGGCAGGAGTGCCCGCAGCCCCAGCGCCAGCCCCGGTTAAGGACCAGTCTGGGAGGCCAGCAGACTACAGCGGTACCAGGGTGTGGTAGGAAGCAGTCCAGGGCAGAGGACTGCTGGAGCGGCTCGCTGCGTATCGGCCAGATTCCCCGCCAAGCAGGCAGGAGCAATAGTCTCTGCCTAAAGGGCCCTGGGCTGGGACCCTGTGGAGAGGGAGGGCCCGGGTCCCCCTACCACCCTTTTCCCTACCCTGGACAATCAACCCCTTGGCCAGGAGAGGCTTCTCTGGTGACTAAGCCTCAAGGGCCATATATACCCTGAGAGAGGGGCAGGAACTTTGAGGCTAGGCCTCCGGGACTGTATATACCCAAGAGAGGGGCCTGAACTTTGGGACAAGGTCTCCAGGACCGTATATACCCTGATAGAGGGACCTAAACTTTATGACTAGACCGCAAGGGCCGTGCATGCTTTATTAGCCAATCAGAGAGCCCGGACGGGTGGCCCCAAAGCTGAGGGGGAACCAGCCCCTCGACTCCGCCTTGCATTGATTCAGAAAGAAATCTGTTCTGGCAATCAGATTTCTTCAAAAGAATGACAGGGCTTGTAAATATTCAGCATCTGCTTTGTTTTCTCTGTTCTTGCCCATGTACATATCCAAACTTTTTGCTACTCTGAGGATTTCAGACCATGAGAAAGGATTGCTCAAGCAACTAGCACAATGTGCTTATTTCAGATGGTACTCTGCTATTTAATGCAGCTCGATAAGCTGCTTTTCAGCATGAGGAAGATGAAGATGGTATACCCAGAGGAAAAGTGAGTCTGGCTGGAACCTCTCTACACTGTGCTGATCCCTGCTGGCAGTTTTCACCCTCTGAGTTCAATGCCAGCCTATAGCTCAGAGCAACCTAAAGTTGCTCTAAATCAGTGACTGGGGCCAGCATGCAGACAGCAAACCTCAGGCTCAAGGGAATGCAAATTCATCTTTAAGCTCTCTTAGCATACATTCTCCATTCATTTGCTTATGTCCTTCTTAGCCATAACCAAGAACTTGGCCCTTTATATGACATTAACATTGGTAACATTTAAAATAATGCAAAAATAGCAGTGTTTTGTTCTGTGTCAGTTTGGTGAAATAGAGTGAAAATGAGGGGAAAGAAAAAAATATTGGCTGCATCCATTAATGGGCAAGCACTTGTATATATGAATAAAATAACATATTCTAAAATAAATTCCATTGCTGTATTAAATTTCGTAAGTACTAGAGGAGAGGCTTAACTGTGAGAAAATAAACAATTGTAATAAAGCTCATTAAATATCAAAGAATACACTCTATTTTAAAATACAACAAGCTCACAGTCTGCTTCTTGAAAGAATTTCTATAATGCTTTTAAGAATTTGCTATTTAAATTAAAATATCTGCTATCCTGTCATTAAATGAGTCAAGGAAGAAAACTATGAACTGTCTTTTGACAAATAGCGCTTAGAGTTTACACAGTCTGAGGGAAAACCAAATCAAGAGCTTAGGTCCTTTTGTTGGTAGAAAAGCAATGTCTTCCTTGTAGCTGGCTGGCCTACAACTAAAGATGAAAAAGTAGATGTGAGGGGTAATGTTTAGGTTACATTTAATACAAGGACATGTTTCAGTTCAGTGCATGCACCTTTGTTATGTACTATGAATAATCTATATAATCTCTATAATATACCAGCTGTGAATTCAGGTATAAGGAGCTTAAAGAAATAAAAAAACCCCACTTGTGTTAATTTACAGATACTAGAACCAGAGCAACTGTTGTTTTAAACAACCATCATGGTAAAATTTAACAAATATGGCATCTGGTGCAGGTCAGATTAGATCTTTGCTATCATCCATCATTTAAGAATATCTTATTTCTTCCTCCAAAGAGTGATAGAGGTGCTAAAGGAATTGCTGATACACATTTTTTAACCACTGACCTTTCCAATACATACTTTGTTTTAAGATAACATTAGAAATATGTGAAATTTATTTCTGCAAAGTTTTAAAGTCAGGCAGTTAAGAAGTCATTGAACAATGACAAAGTTTAGACAATGTAAAAATGATAATTTTCTCTTTTTATTTGTATTCATATCATATATTTTTCAATGCAAAACAACTTCCTTTGTTTCCCTAGATGATGACTTATTCCAGAGAAATTAATTATTTTTTAAAAGGCATTCTCTATAAAATCAGACTTGGTTGTAAAGGGTATGGAATTCAGTCAAAATGTCGGAGATACAAATGTTCACCGGGTCAGAAACTAACCTTTTTATTTATTATTTACATGGAAATAATATTTTATTGTGGAAATAAAGGGTACAGTATTTAGCGTGTTTGATAGACAGTGTTATCCTTGCCAGGGAGACATCTGCAAAATATTTTTAAATGATTTTTTTTCCTGAGCACATAGGCTACATGCATATGGGTATCAGTAATCTGTGAGCTGCCATTAAGAAATGCATTTTGTATATTGCTAGCATTTTTCAGGCATCAAATGTTTTTGAGAACTTCACCCTAGGCAGTTTATAACTGCTCATAACATTGAGGTTAAAATTAACTAAAGGATTACATATTTCAATGGTAATTTATGGATTAAAAAAATCTTATAAAACAATTTATCCCATATGTTTCTAAATCTTAATTTAATTTTCTTATCTTAATCTCACATAGGATTATGAAACCACAGTTTTTCATCATGTTTACACCTGGCATTCCTAATGCATTACCAGATATGAGATTTATGAGCAGAACACATGAACACTGCCATAGTTAATCACATTTGTAACCTTTCAGTTACACTGCAGATTTTTTCCTGCTGTAAAACATGCTTTACCATTCCGTCTCTTCTAAACATATTTCTAAAATAATACTCCCCCCATTATTTGTATATTTCTGATTAAATTATCAAGTAAAATCTAATTGTCATTATTCTGTTTCATTCTTCTAACAAAGAGCTATTTGTATTTCAAGGTAATACTGATGTAGACAGAAATAAGCAGGCTTTTTTCATGAGTGAAAAAATAAATGTCAGTGGCTGTATTTGGTACTACTCCCAGTATTACTGTAGCGCTACATCTAGCATAGAAGAGAGAAGTAATTCAGAAGTTCAGATTTAGCATTTTATTATTTTGAGTGAGAGAACTATAATACTCAAGATGCCGCTGTTAATCATTAAGACACAAATTCAGGAAGGTGCTTCTAAAAGAGAAAGGTATTATTTATTTATGTAGCCCATGCCTAACTTTAAGCCCAAGAGTGGTCTCATTGACTGCTGTAAAATCACTCACATGCTTAAAGTTGGTCATTGCTCATATTTTACTGAAATGGGTTCTAAAATGGTTGAAAATACACATGCACAATTGAATCTGCAGTTTAGGAATGCTCTTGGATTCCATGATGATTTTGAGTTCTCACATAAAGTCATGTGCAAGTGTAATACCAACAGGCAGAACTGAACCTCGGACCTCTGGAGCTTAGTGCATGACCCTCTATTGCTCGAGCTTTAAAAGCCAGCTGGCTCTCAGCTATGGCTGTAGAGCGGTGGTCTCCAACCATTTTAACCATAAGATCACTTTTTCAATTTAAGTGCAATGTAAGATTTACCTCAAACACAAATACCCCTACCCCACTTCCTTCTTGCCCTCCTTTGAGACCCTGCCCCCATTCCACCACTTTTCAGAGACCTCACTCCATCTTCTTCCTCCCTCATCCTCACTCACTTTCACCAGGCTGGGGTAGGGGTTTGGGGTCCAGGCTCTGGTCTTGGGCCAAGGTATTTGGTGTGTGGGAGGGGCTCTGGGCTTAGCCCAGGGTGGGAGCTTGGGGTCCAGGAGGGGGTTCAGGCTGCAAGCTCTGGGAAGGAATTTGGCTGCAGGGTAACTCACGTCTGGGACAGGAGGCTGGATGTAGGAGGAGGTTCAGGGCTGGGACAGGGGTTCAGAAAGCAGGCTCTGGCTGGGCACCGTTTAACTGAGATGGCTTCTGGGTGGTGGAGCAGTGGAGTTAAGGTAGGCTTACTCCTGCCGTGGCCATTCAGCACTCCTCATAGCAGCTGGCATCTACAGCAATGGCTCCATGGTGCCATGTGCTGCCCCTCATCTACAGGCACTGAGCCCACAGCTTCTACTGGCCACGGTTCACCATGGAGCTGCAGGAGTGGTGTCTGCAGGCAAGGACAGCATGTGGAGACCCCCTGCTCTGCCTTTCTCAGGGGCTGCAGAGATATGCTAGCCATTTCCATGAGCAGCAATTATCACAGGGATAATTACTCCAGCCATGACAGCTTAGGTATTTTAGAACTCACTACTCAAAGAATTACATTTAAGTGTAAGGGAGAAATGAAAATTCTGAAATGCACAGATGAGTCAAAACCCCAAAATACTACCCTTTGCAAGCAGTAACAGAAGTAACAACAACCCCTCATGTATGTATTGGGTCAGGAGAATAGAATGAAGGACAGTGTGTGTGTAAGAGTGACAGAGATTTGCATTGCCAAGCTCCCTTCATCCCCTTCTCTCTGTGTGGAGATCTGGTACAGAAGTGGGGTGGGTAGGGACACCCTGACATCAGCAACCCCCTTCTTTCTCCCACATCCTGCAAAGCAAGCACGAGGCTCCCAGGGGGCAGCTCCAAGGCAGAGGGCAGGAACAGCATGACACTGGGTAGAGGGGCAACTGAAGTGCCAGCGTTTGATAGCTTCCTGCTCAAACCAGTCAGGATCACCTGTCAGAGGCTCCAAGATCTACTGGTAGATCCCGATCCCAATCTACTGGTTGGTGACCACTGCTGTAGAGCAAACTCATTCTTTCTGTCTCTGTAGATGGGACAGTGAATTACACCCAGAAGGTGTGTGGGTTACACAATTATCAATTTCTATTAACTCTGGTTGGCTAGGACACTTGTGTTTGAAGACCAGGCCTCAATTTTTCATACCTTTTGTCATCTCTTAGCTGAACTATGGTATGGAATAAAGCTGGGCATGAATATGCCTTCAGCATGTAGGAAACTCCAACTTGTGCAGAATGCTGCAGCATGTCTCCTCAGGCCACAAAGTCTACCGTAAACACATCATACCTGTCATCTGCTCTCTATACTGGTTCCCCATAAAATTTCAAATCAAATTATAGGTGTCATTCCTTATCCTCAAAGCTCTGCAAAAGCTGAGCCCAGGATTTCCAAAAGGCTGTCTAAAGACTTTGTGGTTGACAAATTCGGTCCTTTGCCACAAGGGCAAACTGAGCCACAAGAATAAATCTCATGTGTGTGGAACACAGAACTTTCTCAGAGGCCTTTTTAAGAGTGGAATGAATTGCTCCAGAAATTAACTTTGCAGTTCAAGTGCAAAGTGCATTTCTTTGACTTTACCTTCTCTAACATTAGTATGTATTGCATGTATGTGTGAACTCTATTGCCAAAACAAGCAATAGTGTGGGGACATTTTTAAAAAGGGGGTTGCTGAGCCCCCTTACTCCATCTAGCTCCACTTCCAGCTGAGGTAAAGAGCAAAGCTCCAGTATGTGTGTTGTGAGCAAGACACGAAAAGTCATTCTTCCACTCTACTCTGCGCTGATTAGGCCTCAGTTGGAGTATTATGTCCAGTTCTGGGCACCGCATTTCAAGAAAGATGTGGAGAAATTGGAGAGGGTCCAGAGAAGAGCAACAAGAATGATTAAAGGTCTAGAGAACATGACCTATATGAGGGAAGGCTGAAAGAATTGGGTTTGTTTAGTTTAGAAAAGAGAAGACTGAGGGGGGACATGATAGCCATTTTCAGGTATCTAAAAGGGTGTCATAAGGAGGAGGGAGAAAACGTGTTCATCTTGGCCTCTGAGGATAGAACAAGAAGCAATGGGCTTAAACTGCAGCAAGGGAGGTTTAGGTTGGACATTAGGAAAAAGTTCCTAACTGTCAGGGTAGTTAAACACTGGAATAAATTGCCCAGGGAGGTTGTGGAATCCCCATCTCTGGAGATATTTAAGAGTAGGTTAGATAAATGTCTATCCGGGATGGTCTAGACAGTATTTGGTCCTGCCATGGTGGCAGGGGGACTGGACTCAATGACCTCTTGAGGTCCCTTCCAGTCCTAGTATTCTGTGATTTTATGATTCTATGTGGGTCCAGCAGCCAGGATCCCAGGTGCTGGGCTCTTGGCTGCTGTCCTATGTGCCAGAGGCTCTGCTGCCCCCTGGTGCATGGGGGGTTTAACTGGGACCCCAGAATGCAGCGATGGTAGCCGAGAACTTGACAATGGGGTTGGTAGCCAAAACCTCGGTGTGCAGGATGGCAGCAGGGACCCAGGCCTGCCAACAGAAAGGGCAAAGTAGGCAATTGCATTGAGACCCAGTGATTCAAAGGGCCTCAGAGCAGTGGCTGGAGTCCTGGACCTTTTAAATTGTGCCGGAGTGCCATGTGGTATGCTCTGGAAAGCAATGAGGGTGGAGGGGGCAGCACCATGTTCCAAGCAACGCTAAGGGCTGGCTGCCTTGGCCCTGACCCTTCCACCAGAGACTCTGCCCTTTCCTGGGCATGGAGCCATCACCCCACACTTCTTTCCCAGAGCCCTGCAGAAGCTATTGACTGCTTTGCAGGGATTCCAGGCACTAGGCTGAGAACATGCGGGTGCTGCAGCATCCCCTACATCTTTAATTCCCACCCCTTTGAAAACA
The DNA here is from genome assembly GCA_019425775.1 of Rafetus swinhoei. NCBI lineage: Eukaryota > Metazoa > Chordata > Testudines > Trionychidae > Rafetus > Rafetus swinhoei. The sequence continues at coordinate 314,981,860 of CM033437.1, forward strand.
AGACACTCCACGGCACATGCCTCTTCCCTGAAGAGAGGATGGGAGAACAAACATGACAGATGTGGTCATATTACTTAATGCACTACTGGAAAGCTCGCATATATTGCAGTGATGAAGATAACATAATATACATGGAATAGAATAGATTCATTACATTAAAATATTCTGCACCTTCATATCAATGCTAGAGGTTAGTGTTGGCACATCTAATATACGAATTATAATCATTTGTCTCTTGCACTACATTTAGAAATATAGCTAAATTCTGTTCTTACAGAGAGTTTTCAGTAGAGTTCATCTGGATTTACACATTGTTACAACAAAATTTGATTGTATGTACTCACCAACCATTAGAAAATTTGGTCATATGGTTTTCAATCCTCCCAGAAAATCATTCTCACCTAATATGATGAATGGTTAAAAGTGAAGTTAAGGCCTAATTTATGATTTCTAGTCTGTCTTAACTATTTATATGTTATTGTGATAGAGAACTGATCCATCAGCCTACATGCTAAAATCAACAGTGTTAGCGAATATGATTAATTAGTTTTCCAGTCAACAGGAATTACAATAGCTGAGACAAGGTGAGGGGAGGTAATTATTGGACCAGCTTCTGTTGGTGATAGACAAGCTTCAATCCTATACAGAGGTCTTTCTTTAGGTCATAAGCTGATAAACCAGCAGGCAAAAGTTTTAAAGTCTGTTCATAAATATAATGATCCAACAGCTGAAGGGTTATCTGAGATTGCTTAGCATGAGGTAAAATATTTCTCGATTTCCATTGAATACTTCCAGGAAACAATATTCAAGCTTAGCCTTATATATAATACTAGCTGGACTTACCCAGCGTTGCCTGGGAAACCGGAGGAACAAAATTTAGAAAAACAGAAGCTGGTCCTGACATCTGACCATTATGGCAGACCCCCATGCTTTTCTACTGCTGCATAAAGCAAAATCTCTGACTCAAAAAAGAGGCATTGCAATGTTGAGAATCAGAGCTATTTGACTTGGCAAACTTAGATACAAAAGTCACAATAGAAACTATGTCTCTGTTTTCTTCCCATGTGGGTCTGCAAATTCTCATCCAAATTCTCTTTGAGGTATAGGGATGCCTCAGTCAATGGGGCTGGCCCTACTGAATCTGAGAGATTTCAAGGTGACACCTCAAACTCTTCTCCCAACCTTTTAATGAAACTATGAGTCTACCTGAGCCTGCTGGCACCTCTATAGTCCCTCCTCCAGCACCACCCCCTTGACCAGCTGCCCCTCTCATGGATGTTGCATAAAAAAGTCTCCGCCTGAGCTCACTAGATTTATATACATGGATTTTCTGAAGCTACACCAAACTGTAAGGTCTAAGGTTTTAAACTGTAACTCATTGTGACCTTTGTCAAACTTTGTAATCTGTGTAACTCTCAAACTTACTGTAAACTGCAACTTTGTAATCTTTTTAACTCTCAGCCACCTTGCTTGTAACTTTCTCTAAGCTGCATTCTCCCCTGAGTGAATGAAGAGAGTGTGAGTGTGTTTGAAGAAGACTTGGAACAATGGAGCACATTTCAATGAGTCATCACAGTCTGGGCATGCTCCTTGCTGGATAAAGGGAAGTCTGGGCATGCTCCCTGATGACAAGGTGAATGAGTCACAGGGGCCATTCAGACACAATATAAGGAGAAGGAGCACATGTGAGACACTCTCTTTTTCCTTTCCCTGGTCCTGAGAAGCTCCCCATCCAGTGTCTTTCCTCCTGACCAGCTTCCCCAGCCATGATGAGCAGACAGACCCTCCAGGATCCACATGCCTTGGCTCCTTCTGCAACCTATATGTCTGTGTAAGTGTGTGATTGCCTGAGGGCAGGAATGAATGGGTGTGAATGAGTGAATGAATGGAGGGGTGTATGCTTGCTTGCTTGTCTGCGTGTGTGTGTGTGAGAGAGAGTTCTATCTTCTTTAGCTTAAACCTTTGGTGGCTGCTTTCTCCTCTTTAGTTTTACCTAGTGGAAATAAACCCATACTATTGTAACCCTGGGTGGTCTCCAGTGAGAATATTTTTGGGGTAACAATGGACTGCATCTCTCACTCCCCCCAGGATCATCCAGTATCAAACCCAGGACCAGTGCCCAGATTTGAGGGATCCCCGCCTTGGATTAATTTCTCATCTACCCAGCATCATCCAGTGGTGCCCCTTGGGCCAGTGCCCCTCAAAGGAGACCCCCGCCATGGGCTTCATTTCTCACTCACTCCCTGTAGGATTGTCCAGTCCCACTTCCTTCATCCCCCTACAATCATGCCCTCCCCCCACTCGTCCCCAATGGTCCAGCCCCACTCCCCACAATCGTAGCCCTCCCCACTCGCTCCCAACAGTCCAGCCCCCCAAACCAGCCCACCTCCCAACGATCCAGCCCCCATCCTGCCCTACCCCCACTCTCCCAATGGTCCAGCCCCTGGACCAGCCCCCCATTCATTCCCTCCCCCCCATCGCTCTCACCTCCGGGTCCCCAATGCGCCTCCTTCTGGACATTTTTTCAAAGTGGCAGCTGAGCGGTAACACTAGCCCCGTCCCCTCCGCCTAGAGCGAGCCCCGGCAGCAACCCACCCACCCATTGGTCAGCCACCGGGCCCCAAGCCAATCGCAGTGTTGAAGAGGGGCCTCCATATGCTTTCAGCAAAGGCAGGGAAGCCGCTTCTCCCCGCACTGCCAAGCTCCATGCAGCGCCAGAGAGAGGCGTTGGTCTCTCAATTCTTCCCTCCCACAGTACCTTAAAACCTTCTCCTGGAGGAAAGGTTATCCCATGGAAAGTTTGGTTGTGGTAGGTCTTATAGTGTCCAAGTTATTAGAGCACAAACATACAACCATTCTCCTTTATATATTAGATATATAAAATGATTAACTTTGTACATGTAATAATCTAGGCAGGACAATGACATATTTGCATAAACTTCCACTGCATCTTAAATGTAGGTAAAAGATAATCGTAGGACAGTATTCTGTTCTTATTCAAATCCTTCCTCAAGACTCAGTTCTGTTGCAGTGTCCACAAGAAATGAGACAACCGAGATATTATTTTTAAAGAATTATCTTTAACTGTTCATTCAAAATTAGACATAATGATTAGATATAATGTAAGAATCACCATGGGTCCAACATTCCTGTATGTGCACCTTTGCTAGAGAAATTCATAATTTTAATACAATTTTAATGTTCATTTTCCATGAATTGTCAAGAGATTGAGTACTAGTTGCACAATGATCCAATCAGCGAACAGAAGCAATATCATGTAACTTATCTGATCAATAACACTAACTGAGGGTACGTCTACACTAGCTCATTAGTTCGAGCTAGGTAGGGTAATTAGGGCAAGCAGAGTTGCAAATGAAGCCCGGGATTTAAATATCCCGGGCTTCATTTACATGTTCAGCGCGCCATTTTAGTCGAACTCCGTGCCTGGGGCTACACGCGGCATGGAGTAGGTAGTTCAAATTAAAGATCCTAATTCGAACTACCGTTACTCCTCATGGAATGATCCTAATGGAATGAGGAGTAACAGTAGTTCAAATTAGGAGCTTTAATTCGAACTACCTACTCCATGCGGAGTTCGACTAAGGGGATTAAAAATGGCGCTGAACATGTAAATGAAGCCCGGGATATTTAAATCCCAGGCTTCATTTGCAACTCTGCTTGCCCTAATTACCCTACCTAGCTCGAACTAACGAGCTAGTTTTAGACGTACCCCAAGTGTCCGAATAGTGCTATCAGATACTTACAGATAACTTTTAGTGATTATTCCACAGAAATAGAAATATTACAAAAAAAAGAATAATATTAAATAACATTTTCATTAGTGTCTTGGGTACTTAGTAGCCAAATTCCTGTTTTCAAAAGCACTGAGGAGACCTGAAAGTCATTGAACCCTGATTTTCTAAGTGATTGTTTCTTTTGAAAATGGGATTTAGGATCCTGAGTCACTTAGGTGCTTTTGAAAACTTTAAGCAGTTAAGGCTAGAGTCACAAAGGAATTTAGGCATGTAGGAAATCACTAGGACTCAGAAAGTCTGAGTTAAGCACTTAGGCTTCCTAAACAATGCATGGAAGGAGATACGTACTTGAGAATGAGATTCACAAAAGTTAGCATTTCTAAGGTAGCCCAATCCTGGCATGTAGATGCCTAAAATGGCCATTAGGTACTTATATCCATTTGTGAATCTAGCCCTAAGATTATTAGATTAATTACAATACTCTAATACAATACTCACTACGAAATATTCACACAAGCCTACTTGTGACTTGAAATCCTCCCCGTCACTCAAAATCCTCTCCAACTAGGTGATTTAGCATCAAATCAGAATGAGCAAAACACCCACAAACCTGAGAGACTAACGGGAACATTTTGTGGTTCAGCAGAGTTTCTGCTCTTAAAGAAAAGAGGTCCAGCTTCTACTTGTATTGATACTTGGCCACAATGAAGTGACTTGAGCTTTATACCAATGTCAGTCAGGAGAAAATCTGGAAGAGTAAATACTGTGGATTCCCTATCAATTTGTGATACAACATGGAGTATCTAAATTCTCCATCTAGGTACTTTTATATGCTGGACTGTTAACCCAGCTTCATAGTGCAGTGCAAGAGTCTTTGTGACTTTTAACCTCCTAGAGGAGAGGTTCCTTTCTAAGTTAGGTATTTTAGGCCTGGTCTACACTAGGGCCTTAGTCCAAAATTAGCCCCTCCCAGGTGAATTTTCTAAGCAATGCGTCCACATTAATTCAAACTCTGTAGTCCTGCTTTTCACAAGGAGTAATGCTAATCCTGAACTTGTAAGTCTGAAATAACGTTAGTGTAGATGCTCTGGTGCCACTAATTCAAAGTAATTGGCCTCCGGGAGGCCTCCTGCAGCAACCCAGAGTGCTCCCCTGGGGCTTTGAGTCTGAGGCAGGCTCTGTTAATGTGAATGTGCTACCTTGGACTACATTTGATTCTTCCCCATAGTGAGGATATGGAACTTTGAATTTGTAAAATCGGGTGCCCAGAAGTCAAACTTAGGAAGTTTGAAATAATCTCCTAGTGCAGATATGGCCTTATTTATTTATATATATTATTAATTAGTTCACAATTTTTCCACTTTGACCTCAGAAGCTTTTGTGATTATTGTATATGACTCATATTATTGAGCATCAACAGCGCGCTCAGTGATCTATGCAATATCCAGAAAAAAATATTAACTACTCTTAGGGATTTACCTTGGAATTTTACCAGGGTTTTTTTAGTTAATTAAATAACTCTATTTGCCTATATGTATGTGCATGTTACCTATATATATGTAATAAGTCCAGGGAGAATTTATTTATCTAGTGTAACTTTAGGACCCAGCTTTGCCAGATGATTCTTTTGGATGCAGGAATCTGCATGCATAGTGCAAAGAAGATTCAGAAATTAGAAAGCTTTGAAGAAGAAGGAGTACCAAACAGTCTCAAAGAATGTACCTGCTATACATGTATGTTACTTATATTTCTGTCAGTGTTGTTTAAAAAGAAATTGACTGGTGCTTTTCATACCCCTTCTGATGTGACACATTTTATTAGATTACAAAGTATAATTTGATGTGACAATGTGTGTTATCTGATCACTTCATGTGTGATCTAAATTGACATTCTTTCTCACATCTTGACAACAAGCTGTAGAAGGCATTAGCATATTATTTTGAAATCTGTTTTGGATTACACAGGCGTTATCAACTCATATTTTTTTAAACCAATCTTCAATAAGTTCCCTGACCTGAAAATGTAGAATTGGGACAGTTCCTCTATCTGAGTCAATTTTCAGCTAGCAAATTCTGGGTTTAGTTAATCAGTAATGTAAACTCAACCTAATTAATCAAAAGTATACATTTAAACTAAATAATTGTGGTGTTTTTGAGTTCCAGGCGGAACCACCAGTGAAATTACTTTTAATCAACATCAGAGTACGGCATAGCATTAAAGTATTTGGGCCTCATTTTTAGAAAGGCCAAGTGCCCTCATATCCTATAAAAAGGGGAAAAGGAAAAAAAATGTTTCCAAACATTATGCAATACACAATATAGTTGTTTTTCAGATTTCTCAACTTTCATAGTTTTAGGCAAGTTATTAGCTTCTGTCTTTAATCCTGTAGAAACAACACGTGTATATCACAGTCTGGTAATATAATTTGACTTGCGGAAGAGGCTTGCAGTATAGACGCAGCCTATGTATGATCAGATTTATAGACTCACCACTAATCTAAACCTTCACCCATACAAGTCTATAAAAATAATAGCAAGGAAAATAACAGAATTCAGTTATAGGAAATCAATTCATTCATAATTATCTCTGAGTGATAAATTCTACTTAACAATGACAGATGCTGATTTTTAAACTATTATTACTAAAGGCACGTAAATACTGTACATTTATACAAGTCAACCAAAGAGCTTCATGTTTGTAAAAGACAAAATTAATAAAAATATGTTCACAGGTTGAAATCCTGGTCCTGTTGAATTGAATAACAAAACACACATTGACTTCAATGAAGCCCGACTGGTCTTTATACTGATATGCATGAGGACTCTAAAGCATCCAAATGTACATTGAATCCAAATAATTAACTTGTTTAACACTCCTGAATTAATCTTGCAGAAATAGGTATATTAAATTTTGTAGTGGATTTCCATGATTAACAGCTGATGGATATGTCTACACTACAGCGCTATTTCGAATTAACTTATTTCGAATTAGTTAATTCAAAATAAGCTAATTCGAAATAACGCATCTAGACACAAAACTAATTCTAAATAGCGTTTTGCTATTTTGAAATAGCTCGTCCACACTGATTGGACGCTGGATTGCATTTAAGGGCAGCTGAAACCTGTTCCAGCAGGGCATCAGGTCAGTAGTTGCTTTGTGTGGTTGCTGTCTGAGGCTATCTGAGGCTCGAGCTTAAAGGGACCCCCCTGGACAGCCGGTTCTCAGCTTCCCTGCTTGCTTGCCTACCTCGCTGAGGGACAGCAAAGCGTCTTCCTCTCCGCCTGCTTTGGTCGCTCTTGTTTGGGACACCGCAGCACTCAGCACCATGGAGCCAGAGCCGCCCCTGGGCACTCTGGTGCTCATGTTAAACGTCTTGCTGCAAGCCTGGCAGCAATTGCTGGAGGTTGCCAGGCAACTTCTGCTGCAGGCCAGCCCCCTGGCCCTCCCCCTGCCCGCCCTGGGGGCCCTGGAGGAGCGGCGCCCGGACACCAGCATGCCTCGCCGCATCTAGCGTCTGGACACCAGCAGCGACTGGTGGGACCACATCATCCTGGTGTGCTGGGGAGACCAACAGTGGATCCAGAACTTCAGGATGAAGAAGGACACCTTCCTGGAGCTCTGCGAGTGGCTCACCCCTGCTCTGCGGCAACGGGACACATGCATGAGGCCCGCCATTCCCCTCCACAAGCGGGTGGCCATCGCCCTCTGGAAGCTCTCCACGCTGTATAGCTACTACCCATGGGGAACCAGTTCGGTGTTGGGAGATCCTCCGTCAGAGTGGTGCTCATGCAGGTACAGCACTCACCGGCCACTGGGCCAGGAAGGGGGGCTGCAAGGAGGACATGGGCTGCCCCAGGGAAAACAGGGCGGGAGGTGGTGTAAGTGTCCTTCCCAGGAGGGTTCGGTCTGTCCCGGCCACGCTACAGACAGCCTGCAGCGGCCAGGATTGCAGTGGGAGTTGCTCCTGGGAGTGGAGCACGGGGCAGTGGCTGGGAACGAACACTCCCAGCCACCCAGGCACCCCAGTGACCCTCGGTTTTGTGTGTCTCTCTGCAGGTGGTCAAGGCCATCAACAGGGTGCTGCTCCGCAGAGTCATCCACCTCACCAACCTGGACGTGGTCATCCAGGGGTTCGGCACCCTCGGCTTCCCCAACTGCGGGGGGGCAATCGATGGGATGCACATCCCCATCCGTGCCCCGGACCACCAGGCCTCCCTCTTCATCAACAGGAAGGGGTACTTCTCTGTGATCCTGCAGGCCATGTCTGACCACCGGGGCCAGTTCACGGACATCAATGTGGGCTGGTCCGGCAAGGCACACAACACGTGTGCCAGAGGCTGCACGCCGAGACTTTCTTCCCCGACTGCCACATCAGGGTCGGGGACGTGGACATGCCAGTGTGCCTGCTGGGAGATGCGGCCTACCCCCTATAGCCCTGGCTGATGAAGTCCTACACGGGACACCTCAGCCCCTCCCGGCAGGCCTTCAATGCCAGGCTCAGCAGGGCCTGCATCATGGTCGAGGGGGCCTTCGGTCGACTGAAAGCACAATTTAGGTGCCTCCTCACCTGCCTTGACCTCTCCCAGCACAATATTCCTCATGTGGTGGCAGCGTGCTGTGTGCTCCACAATTTATGTGTGAGGAAGGGGGAGGCTTTCCTGCCAGCCTGGATGGCAGTGGCTGACCGCCTGGCTGGCGAGTACGCACGCCCCACATGGCTGCCAGCCGGGAGGCTCTTCGGGGGGCTGTCCACATCCGGGAAGCCCTGCGGGAGAGCTTCCAGGTGGACGAGGACTGAAGTCCCCCTGGCGTGCCCCACTGGGGCCTTGTGCCTTACATTCCACCCCCACCTCCTTCCCCTTTCCGCTCCCTAACCCCCCTTCCTGATATACAATAAAAACACCTGTGTTGCCACAAAAAAATCTCTTTATTTAACATAACTGGGGTGGGGGGGGGGAATGAGGGTGGAAGAGGGGAGGGAGGAAACCCGGGAGGAGGGAGCTGGAAGGGGGAGGCGAGGGGAGGAAGGGGAAGGGGAAGCTCAGGGTTGGTGGCCTTGCCGGCCCTCCCGTCTCACAGCACTGTGTGTGCAGGGGCCTCGGCGTTCCTGGGGGGGAGTGGGTATGGAGGGTGGGGCAGGAGGGATGGGTGGGGTGGAAGAAGTGGGAGGGGGAGTAGGGGTGGGAGGAGGAGCAATAGCTGGGGCGGCCGCAGGGGCTGGAGCAGCAGGAGGCAGCAATCGGTCCGCCAGGGCCTGCAGGTGCTCGTGGAGGGCACGGCCCTGCTCCCGCAGCTCCCGCAAGCTCTCCCACCACAGCTGCAGGTCCTCTTGCACCCACCGCTCTGGCTGTGGACCTGCTGTCCCTGCAACCGCAGCTGCTGCTTCTGGAACTCCTCCAGGTTGCGGGTGCGCCTGCTGGCCCGGGTGCGGGTGGATGGTCCAGGCGGGGTGGTGCGCCCTGCACTCGCAGGTGCTACGGCTGTGGTGAAACAAGAGAAGTGGTCAGTTCTCCCTGGGGACATAGTGGGTGAAACCCAGCCCCCCACTACACGGCGAGGATGGCAGGTCTCTGCACCATCACGTCCTGCTATCCCCGGGAGTGTGAGCTGGCCCAGGACTGCACCCCAGCCCCTGTGCTGTGTATAGTGTGGTGTATTGGCGGGGGTGGGAGAGGGCAGATGTGCCCTGCCTTTGTGTAGAGGGGGCGTCTGGAGGGAGGGCAGTGTGCAGTGTCTCTCCTCGGGGTCAGGAGCTTGTCATGTGCCTTCACGCATAGACGCGTGTGGGGAACAGGCCAGGGCCCCTGCATGGCACCCAGCTGGGGCCACAAGTCCCGGCTGGCACGGCAGATGCACAGGTTGCTGCCTGCTTCCTGGTTGGCAAGGCCCACGCTCACGGTCCCTGGGCTCCCCTTCCCCCCGCACTCCGCATAAGTGGACTGTGATGGCACTCACATGTGGAGGCCTCCCCGGCCTCAGATGAGGCTGCTGATGGGCTCTCCAGTTTGGCTCGGGGGTCCTGGGTGCAGGGCACGCTCCCTGTAGGCTCCTGGCTGCTGTCGTCCTTGTCTTCCTCCTCTTCCCCTGTGTCAGGGGCAGGGCCCTCTGCCCCAGGGTCGATAATGACCAGGGGGGCACGGACCATCTGACCCCCCAGGATGCAGTCCAGGGCCTCAAAGTGAGGGCAGTCCTCCAGGTCAGCCCCTGGTTGGGAGGCCCTGGCATAGGCCTGCCGCAATTCTTTAATTTTGCTGCGCACCTGCTCCTGGCTGCGCATGTGGCCTCTGGTGGCCAGGCTGGCAGCCATGCGGCTGTAGACGGCCGCATTCCTGCACCTAGTGCAGAGATTGTGGGCATTGGAGGCCTCCCCCAAACCTTAATGAGTCCCATGATCTCCGCACTAGACCAGGAAGGCACCCACCTTTTGCGGCCCCTGGCAGGCTCCTGGGAGCCGCCAGCCTGGTCCTGGGGAGCAGTGGAGGGCTGGGTGGCAGCGGGTGGCTGGCTCATGGTGTGCCAGGTGCACGGTCTGCTGGCTGTGTGCTGGCAGGCTGACAACTGGCACAGGCACTGTGGCCAGAGTCTGTCCCTTTACGAGCTCCAGGGTTGGGGTGGAGCAGACAAGTTTTTCTGGTTGTGCCCAGAGTGGCCACCAGGGCTCCCTGGGAAGGGCTGGAGGCCCCCTAATTCGAAATAAGTGTCTACCCAGCACTTATTTCGAATTAGCTATTTCGAATTTGGTGTTATTCCTCGTAGAATGAGGTTTACCAAATTCAAAATAAGGGCTCCACTATTTCGAATTTATTTTGAAATAGCGGTTTGTATGTGGAGACGCTATTAAACGGCCGTTATTTCGAATTAACTTTGTAGTGTAGACATACCCATGGACATTTTTTTAAAATATAAATATAATTTTAGAGACTTAAAAACAAACCAGAGTGCTTTATAATACTTCATACAAAAAGGGTCCTAGAGACACTACAGGGGTTTGGGTGTTCCAATGGTCTGCACTGTGAGGTCTAGCTTTTAGGTGCTCTGCCACCTAGAAGAATTCAAAGCTCAGAGTTATATGCCCAGGCTCCCCATACAATGTCTGAGGACAATGAAGTGCCTAAAAGAGGGATTCTCAGAATGCTGTGTGAGGAAGTCAGCTATGATAGTCAGCAGGAAATGCAGAGGTGTCAGCTATGGCTCATCTCTCAAATGAAGTTAGGTGTCGGCCTCAAGGTATAGGAAGGCACCTCTCTCTACTCAGCGTTAAGAGCCAGGAATCCTCTCCTGGGGTTCAAGCCATAACCACTCTCTCTTAAACAAACATTCAAAGGCCACAAAGGAATAGTGCAATCCCCTAAAAGCCCCTACTTGGAAGGAAGGATGTTGTCGTTGAAAGCTACACCTTGCTTGATCTGGAAGAGCATGTTGAGAGCTGGTTTTTCCTTCTTTGTGAGTGCCCAGACTGTAAAGCCTGTAAGGACTCTAGGGTGGAAATCTCTCCTGGTGAAGCTGTACATCTTTGTTTCAACTAATTACATGTTTTATACAAGGAATTAAATATATTTATTCATATACTTGAATGAGGAGGGTGGGTGTGATTCTATAACCTAGTGGGTTAGGCACTTTCCTGGGAAAGAGGAGATATGCATATGAGTTCTTGCTTCCACTCATCCGAAGAATGGATTTGAAACTGGACCACTATATTACAGCAGCCTACACTAACCACTGATCATCAGGAGCTGTACTCATGGTCTCTTGCGCAATTTAGGTGCCTTCTTCTGGAAGGGTATTTTAACAATCAGGTGCTGAAGCCACTGCCAGCAATTAGAATGGACTATCAATTATTTTGCTTATCAGTAAGAAGAGTTATTTATGAGATCTTTTTAGCAACTAAGCTTAGTTAAGGCATAGCCAGAAGACAGGAGGGGTGAACTGGACTATCTTTACTTTTCCTGATGTGTGGGGGTAAATGCCTGTGAAAAACAGGCAGTCTGGAAATATTTATGCCTGCCAAGATTAACACGTTGAAACCACAAAACCTCATCTTGCTTTGATAGTCTTTGTAACGGTTGCAGTTGTTCAGCAATTGATTCCATTTGATCAGCTATGTAATACTTGTGATTGACATGTCTTTGTTACTCTGGAGTATAAGGGGATTTGTGGGTCTGGTTCAAGCAGATCACACTGTGAAGATCTCCAGCCACAAATGGAAAGCTGGCCACTGGAACTCTGCAGCTGAATCACCTGAAGACCTCTCCAAACTACTGAGGGGAAAACCTGAGCGGTATTTTGCAGTTTGGAGTATATGCCTGGGACGAACAAAAGGAGTAACAAAATAGAAGCCCTCTGCTTGGAGTGCAGGGCATTTATAAAGCACTGGCTTTAAGTGAAAGCATGTGGTTTTGATTTGTTTGTGCCAACCCTATACAAGACAGAGATACTGCATTGCTCTAGGTCTGTCCTGATACCAACTCCGAAGGAGTAATGTCATGGAGAGCTTTGGGATCAAGGGGAACTCTGGGTGACAATCTCAGCATATCTGGGCCCTACAGGTCAGATAAATGGAGGAACACATAAGAACTCCCATATTGGTCAAAGGTCTATCTAGCCCTGTATCCTGTCTTCTAACCGTGGCCAGTTCCAGAGGGAATGAACAGAACAGGTAACCATCAAGTGATCCACCTCCAGCACTCATTCCCAGCTTCTGACAAACAGGCTAGGACACCATCTTTGCCCTTCCTGGTTAATATCCATTGATGGACCTACCTCCATGACTTTATCTACCTAGCTTATGATTCCCCCAGGGCTTATGGGTGAACTAGGCACCCCACCTGCTTAGTAGTGTAAGGACTTAATAGGCTTTATGCATGCCCAGTGACAGAAATCTAAGTACTGAGAACTTTATTATTGGAAACCTGGGGAATTTCGGGGTCAGAAACTGCATTTTACTGCTGCCTGACCTGAATAGTGCATTTAAAGCAAGCATATGTGCACGGAATGAAGTCAGATGAGAAAATTTCTCCATTGATTTCAATGATAATTGGATTAGGCTCTTCTTTTGCCATAGCCTTTGCATCATACCCTTCTTTAGAGGAAAATGGTGCTATTGATTTCATTGGGAATTGGCTTAGGACTCCCTAGTGCTTGACATTACTGAGAGACAGCATGAGTACTAGATAAGGACAGAGCTGTGTATAAGAAATGAATGTTCTTTCAGCATATTGAATGTAAGCTCTGAAGCTGAAGTCGACTTTGAGCTCCTGTTATTGTATATGGAACTTTGCATTGTGTCTGTTATTTCTATGTTTCTAACTGAACTGGCTACATTTCAAGAAAAACCTTTCAGTCCATTCATGACTGCATTTGTTGCATATGCCAGGGATGAAAATTAGACCTGAGTGGAAAATGTTTTTTCCATCCCTAAAATATTATTGAGAGTTTATTCCCCAAATGCTGATAGAAATTCAAAATCTCAAATATTCACCAACCAAAACCCAATAAAAACAAGAACATTTTATTTCAATAATTTGAAACATTTAATATTGATTTCAACCTTTTAAAATGTTTTTATTCTAAAACTTAAATTTTAAAACAAAGAATAATTTTAAATAAATACAGGAATTTTTTCACTCAGAAAATGTCAATATTTTGTTTTATCAATTTAAAATTTTTCTACTTTTTCTTTGTGATATGCATCAAACTGGGACCTGTTTCATTATTACTCTGTCTTGGGCAAATTGGCTTTTTTTCTCCAAAAAAAGTTTTGTTGAAAAAGTCCTGATCATCTCTATTAAAATATACCAGAATCCCCATATAAACGCCAATTATCTTATAATACCAATGTGTTTATTAGCTATGTGATTAAAGCAAAATGCCAATGTTTGGTTGTGGATTTAAGAATGTGCACTTTCATTTTACCCCAGATATGTAACAACAAAAAAGTTAATCTTTGTTGTACCTCCAAGCTAGTTTCCTCTTGAATCTCTCACAAATGAGCCCACACACCTGCATTTTATTCAGGTAGTCAATGAACTATGAATATCTGCCTTACAGCCATTCCTCACTGAATTTCTGATTAGCTATCTCCTTCTTTTCCAATTGATACTAGTTATCTGGCTTGAAATGTAGTATCATCTTATATTTCTGACATCACTGATATGAATGAATTAGGGCCTACTTCAGATTGGAACCAAGCGGGTTAGTTGAATGGCTCTCACAATAAGGCTGTTATAACATCCCATTTATGAGTCAGGATTGTTACTGAACTAGACTCTGTCTCTAAGTTCTAACAAACTTCCTTGGATCTGTATGGAATGAAACATAACATCTCTTTCAATAGTATATCTTCCCCCCTGAGAACATTTTACATGCTGAATTCAAAATGAATTTAGGTTCCAAGCATGTTTTTGTCCATGCCTGGGAAAGACTCTCTCTCAGGCATCAGCTCCCTTACATAAGCACATTTGGGGCCAGATTGTTACTCAGTTACAGCCATGTGGTTTAGCAGAATTCAGACCTTGGTGCTCATGTCTAAATATTAACACATATTGTGCTCTTTACACCTGTTCTCTAGTGGATTTCCTGGGGCCTGATTCTTGATAGTGACACTCAGCAGAAACATTTTTTATTTTCTAAAAAACCATGGTGACCGATCATCACAGTACATTTTATGCAGACTTGTCAATTTGATTGATTTGGAACCAATATGCTACTAATATCACTGTATGGCATGGTCTTGATTTCACATTGTGGTCCACCCTTGTTACAAATGTTGCTCAAGTCATCACCCAGTGAATTTCAGATCCACATCTGCTTTTCCCCATGATATGGTATGAGATTTTAGGATTGTTCTTTGTTGCTTGCCACAGCTAGTGTCATTTATTAAGACTCCAGATCACTGCATCTGAAGAATCAAACATAGAACTAAGAAGTATACAAGATGTATAACTGGGCAAAGTTTACTATGCAGAACTTTTGATTTGTCTCAGGTAGTAATGCAGTACAGACCTTGTTTTAAACATTTTTATCCTGTAAATCCTTTTTTCTTAAACAAATTGGGAGGAGGAAAATGAGATAAAAAAGCTGCATGTTGAAATGGAGTTGTCTTTTGCAATAGTTGGCATCCAGAGTTTTATTCCATTTTTTAATTTGACCTGTTGTACATACTTTTTATCTTACTCTGCTGCACTTGAATAAAGGCTACCAGTTTTTACCCCGTTTCAACTCCTGAGAAATATCTCAGAAATTTCTGAGGGAAAATCCTAGTGGAAGAAAAGCAGACAATGATTTTATACATGGTGGCTAGACATTCCTGGAAAAGGAGAACGATCACTAGTTGGAAAGCTATGTTCTTCTAATCCTTTAGCTCTTTCTAGCCACTTTTAAGGCACTGCCAACATAGTCATATTCATTATCTTAATACCATTCTAACTAGATAGGATTTAACCCAATTAACACCATTAACTGATATGATTAAATAAAGAGACATCCAGCACAAATGCCTTACTACTGTAATTGAAACCTGTTTTTCTTTGAAATAACATAATACTTTTAGGGTGAAATCCTGGCCTCAGTGGGAAATTTTGCCATTAACTTCTGTGGGGTAGGACCATAGTGTTTCTGTGTACTTCCCATCCAAATCTGAAAAAAAGACAAAAAATATCATATTGCATGTATATAAATCCATGGTACACTCATACCTTGAATAATGCTTTCAGATATGGTCCTTCTATCTCAAAAGATATATTGGAACTGAAAATGGTTTAGAAAAGGGCAACAAAATATTAATGGAATGGAACAGCTTCCATATGAAGAAAGATTAATAAGACTAGGACTTTTCAGTTTTGAAAAGAGATGACTAAGAGGGATATGATAGCTATGGTGTGCAGAGAGTAAATAAGGAAGTGTTATTTAGTCCTTCTCATAACACAAGCAATAGGAGTTGCCAAATGAAATTAATAAGCAGCAGGTTTAAAACAAACCAAAGGAAGTATTTCTTCACACAACACACAGTCAATCTGTGGAACTCTTTGCCAGAGGATATTGTAAAGGCCACAATTATGACAGGGTTCATAAAAGAGAGAGATAAATTCATGAAGGATCAATTACCATTATCTAGGATGGGCCAGGATGGTGTCTCTAGCCTCTATTTGCCAGAAGCTGTAAATGGGCATCAGGGAACAAATCACTTGGTTAGAACCTGTTCTTTCATGTCCTCTGAAGCACAGGGTATTGGACTAGATGGGCCATTGATCTGAACCATTATGTTATTATGAGTTACTCCTTGTAAACTATGCTTTGGTCACAATGTATTGAGTATAGTGTTACTGATATAAAGGCAGCCACAAGATTCATTCTGGATTCTGATTTCTTAGTGCCTTCACATTGCTATATCGCCAATGATTCCGGTGGGATTACTCCTGACGTGCACTGGGTTCAGTGACATCAGAATCAAGCCCATTATGAGGATGAGTGTTTTATGACAGACTAAAGCAGAATCCTAAGGATATATAAATTGAAGTTCATCCAGAGGCTACTTCTATGTGGATAACGGGAAATAGGCAATAGCTTTGTATTTTATTGATGCTGTAAAATATTGATATGCAGGGGTGAGGCGGAAACTCAGCTAATGGCACCTTGTAATTGCTGAAAAAAGCTAGCAGAAAGTAGAACTGAACAGAAATAATAACTTTTAGCAGACTTAGAATCACTTAAGTGGTACCTTATAATTCTGTGTAATTAAGCTACGAAGCTGTAATATAAGATAGCTGTATATTGGGAATAGGAAGTGATGAATTAATGGGCTCAAAGCTTTGGCATCTGACACAGATACAGGAGTATGGTGGTGAGGGATCTGCAAGATGGCTGCAGACCATCATTGTGACTCCGTGTTCCTTAAGCCAATGAGAACTCTTCTAAGTTTTATCAGCTGCAGTGGAAGCCAAGGAGTCAAGATGCATATCAGCATTCCACTCAGTTCTTTCCACAGCATGCCCCCAAAATGTCCTCTTGGTGCAGGAGGATGGAATGGTATATAACTACTTATGTGTAAGTGGGCGAGGTGGGGGGGGCAGAATAGGTTGCATCGGTTATCAGGATCTGGCCTAAAATACTAAAATACGTTGATTTTTCCCTTAATAGAAATATGTGTTCTAGAACTACCCACTTGCTTAACTGCTGCAAGCATTCAAAAGAGCACTCCCTTCTATCTGATCAGAAATAGAAGCTGTTTGTTACAGAAAGACTCTGCTTTTTGTCCTTGAAATATATCTTTCAGCTTTCAGATATGGAAGTCAAGGAAGCACTTAAAATATAGGACAAAGGATCAGAATAGTTATGTAGAAGTAAGTAAACTGGAATGAAAGACAGCTGTGAGGAAAGTTTTACATTTTGGAGATTTAGACATAATATATAAGTAAAGAGCTTGATCTGGGAATATTGACCCACAAGGGGATGTAACTAATTAGCATCCCTAGAGTTAGGCCCCAGATTTTATGCTGTTCATTAAAATGTCCAGAATTCAAGTCCTGAATAAAACAGATTGAGGATCTGAGAGTTTTAATGCAAACAGAAGCATAAAGGGGTGAAAGCATTCTTTCACTTCCTTGGTGGGTAGCTGCAGGGAAACTGGGAGGTGGAAGAATGGGAATTGTGACTCTCCCTGACTCTGAATTTTGGGTCTGAACCTGTAGCCCCCAGAGAATCATAGGGCTTATCTACATTGGGATTAGTGGGATCAAATGACCTGTGTCCACACAGTGCAAAGGTTTACAGCATGCTAACTGACCAGCTAATATGTATTCTATAGTCTGCTTTAAGAGTGTACTAAGTTCATTGGAGTACTGAATTAGTGAGGAAACGTTCAGGTCCACATACTACTCTTTTGCAATAGCTTGGCAGTCCAATTGCTATGCCACCCTGTTTTGCATGACACTAAGACTGGCCTACCTTCAGGCCCACTTCTACTCAGGGCAATGTTAACTGGATGCCATCTCTCAATTTAAACGCTGACAAAAAGCCAGGTGTGTCACATTGCATTATGAAAACACACAATGAATATGTAAAAGTCCTCAATGTGACTTTGCATGTTTCACCATCCTAAAAGAGAGTTCTGTGTAGCTTGAAAACTTGTGTCTTTCACCAGCAGCAGTTGGTCCAGTAAATAATGTTACTTCAACCACTTTACATCTCTGATATCCTTGGACCAACACAGCTGCAACACCACTTCAAACATCCTGAGGACAGTCAAGCTGATAAAATTCAAAGACACTCACTGTGAGTTTGTGGGTATTTTGGGTCAGTGGACAGAAGAGGATGTAGAAATTAATGTGGACTCTGGGTGTGCCCCAGACTCTTTGGGAACACAATGAAATGATTTGAAAACTTTCTCATAAATAAAATAGTCTCAAAATGTACTCTTTTAGCAATCTTTCCTCAGCGCTTTAGGTAACCAGAATTCCCACATGGTTGGATGTTATTTCTGGATGTCACCAACATCAGTGACATTTTAGTAGTAAATGTTTGCATCCATAGCCCTTTAATAGTCAAAGTCAGTGTGGTAGGTGCTGTACAAACTCATAACTAAAAGAGGGTCCCTGCCGCAAAAAGGATGGCAGAATTTAGCACCATAATTTTAGTCGGATACATACTTATAGGAAGTTTATGGCCAAGAATGAAACAAATGGCATTTCAGAGGGAACTGAGGATGGTGAAATACGCCACCATGATAAGGCCACAGTTATTGGATACCTACAAATCATTCCAGTTGACTCAAGAGTTGGAGTAATCTGCCCAGTGTTAAATTAAAAACTAAACTGATTTTACATAACATTTGCAACATAAGCCTGCATGGCAAAGTTATACTGTCATGTCTGCATAAGCACAGGTGCCACCCTGTAGAGTTTAAAAGAGTGGAACAGGAAGTCCCATGTGTGCTTGGGTTGAAGAGCAATCAACAAATGCAGTTGATCAAATGAATGTACAATGACTACAGAACAGGATACTAAAGATAGTCTTAGGAATTTGATGAGGTATTTAATGGACTCTGATTCATTTAGATGGATCCCAGTGTGACCCCAAAAATTCAAGCACCACTTAAAGTCTCATTAGATCTGAGACATAGCGGTATGAGCTGAATGTGCCCAGATGGTAAAATTAGATGTTGTGAAGCATGTATTTAATTTCATTTGATTTCAATACAAAAGGGAAATGTGCAACACTAGCCAATGAAATCAGTGTTTATTTGGGTCCTCTCACTTACTAGGGTATTTACCTTTATTATCCTTATCCACCCATGTGACTGGGTTTGGTAAATCCTGTGTATAACACGCTAATCACATACCTCATGCAATTCTAGTCTTTGAGGACTGACCTAAGGTCCACTCCTGAAAAAACATCCTAGGCATAGAAAGTAAGCTTACTCATTTGAGTACTTTGTGAGTTTAAAAGGGCTGTGTCTTTGACTTCATTTACTTACATGTTTAAGTGTTTGTTGCACTGGATCCCATATGAGATATCTATACTTCGTTGTGCCACATGATATTATCATTTGCTGTAGTAAAAGATTAATCCAGTCATTGCTATTCACTCTATGATCTTGGAGTAAAAGAAACTCTTGGGAATAGCAATTGTAAACTCCTGGGCTGTGTCTAGACTGGCCAGTTTTTCCGCAAAATCAGCCGCTTTTGCGGAAAAACTGGCTAGCTGTCTACACTGGCCGCATGAATTTCCGCAAAAGCACTGACTTCCTACTGTAAAAAATCAGTTCTTTTTGCAGAAATACTATGCTGCTCCCGTTCGGGCAAAAGTCCCTTTTGCGCAAAACTTTTGCGCAAAAGGGCCAGTGTAGACAGCTGAGATTTGTTTTCTGAAAAAAAGCCCCAATCACGAAAATGGCGATTGGGGCTTTTTTGCGGAAAAGCGCGTCTATATTGGCCACGGCGCTTTTCCGCAAAAAGTGGTTTTGCGGAAAAGCGTCCGTGCCAATCTAGACGCTCTTTTCCGAAAATGCTTTTAACGGAAAACTTTTCCGTTAAAAGCATTTCCGGAAAATCATGCCAGTGTAGACGTAGCCCTGAGGAAAGGGACCATCATTTTATTCTGTGTTTGTGTAGCAGTTAGGAAAATGAGGTGCTAGTCCATGCATGGGCTTTTTGGCTCCCCCACAATACTAATAGCAAATATAAATTCTTTATGATGATTATTATTACTGTCCATAGATTTGCAAACAGAGGTGACTCATTGCCTTAGGGTATGTCTACACTAGCCACCCTAGTTCGAACTAGGGTGGCTAATGTAGTCATTCGAACTTACAAATGAAGCCGGGATTAAAATATCCGGGCTTTATTTACATGTTCAGCGCCGCCATTTTTAAATGCCCGGTAGTTCAGACTCCTGCCCGCGCTGCACGCAATGAGCAGTAACAGTAGTCCGAATTAGGGGCTTTAGTTCGAACTACCTAGCCCATGCCGCGTGTAGCGCGGGCAGGAGTCCGAACTACCGGGCATTTAAAATGGCGGTGCGGGAACATGCAAATAAAGCCCGGGATATTTTAATCCCGGGCTTCATTTGCAAGTTCGAATGACTACATTAGCCACCCTAGTTCGAACTAGGGTGGCTAGTGTAGATATACCCTTACAGAACTCTCTCCATGGTTTTGTAGGGTTGACAATTTTGTAACTGCTGGAAACTGGACCTGTAAATCCCCACTTACTATACTGCTTCTTCCTCCAAGGCCATGCCCCTTCTCCACCCTTCTTCTAAAGCTCCTCACCCAATCAGTCCTCTCTCTGCATGTTGCTCTCTTCCCTTCTCCTTCCTTGTTGCTGGATTGTCTCCCTTTCTCCAGGTGGGTTTCTTTTTTTGCGGGGCCAACACAGTAGCCCTAGCCTGAATTGGAGCCTTCCTGCCTGTGGGTAGGAGGTGGCCCTGGCTGCTGGGAGTTGATGATCACGCATTTCCCTACCTCCACCACCAGCAGTAACAGGACTTTTGTCCAGCTATGGCGAGGTCCCATTGTTGACCAGAATTTCTGGTTGAAAACTTGCCACCTGGCACCTAGTCTGGAGTCAACCCTGAGGATAGAAATCGAGACTGGATGGGCTGATGGAGAAGTTGGCAGGCTGAATATAAGTCCATCCTCCCCACTCTATCCACGTGGACAAAATAATATATGTCTGGGGTTTATTATATGTCCTGGGGAGTCCATCCTTCCCAAAGGGATGCCAGTAAAACTAGCAGTTAGGAGGGAGTCTTGGGCACTGAGGCTCAGAGGGAGCCATTCTCCCAGCTAGCTATGGGGAGGCAGTTGACACTGGGGTGCAGGGTTGATATAGAAACACAGGGCTTCCATCCAGATGATCCTTGCCCCTTATGGAGTCCCCTGAATCTTTCAGTATTGACTTATCCAAGGAGGGAGAATTTGGTCCATCTCAAATGGGTGACAGAAATGAAGGAGATCAACAAGGTAGTCATCATGTAGATTAACTCCCCAAGAGCTCCCTCCCTGGATTTTCAGTCAGATGGGTGCTTTGCAGGACTTTAGGGGCTGCAGACCAGAGACCTAAAACCCTTGTGTGATGTGTTCCAGGACAGCTCTGCCTTGTGGGGGGAAGGGAGAAAAGATGATTCTGCATGCTGCCATTCCCTGTCCGCTCTGCACCCTGAAGCCACATCACCATGATGAGCAGTGCACAGGGAAGTTATGTTCTAGTGCTGTACATGCGTGCAGGTTCCACCCACCCACAGCTCCCATTGGCCCTGATTCCCGGCCAATAGGATCTGCGGGGGTGGTATTTGCAAGTAAGTGAAGGTCATGCAGAGCCATCTGTTCCCCCCAGCCAAACAGGAGCTGTTCCATGTAAGCATCCACATCCCAAACCCTGTCTCAGCCCTCTCCTGTACCTTAACTCCCTCCCAGACTTTGTACCCACAGCCTCTTCCTGCACCCTAAATTCCTAATGCCTTCCCAGACCCCACATCCCACACTGTAAACCCTGAGCCCCCTCCCATACCTAATCTCTGCCCGGATCTCGCACACCCACCCCAGTCTCCTATCCTCCAAATCACTTGACCACAGCCTAGAGCCCCCTGCATTCTAAACACCTCATCCCCACCCCCGAGCCTGCACCCCCAGTCGGAACCCTCCCTCCCTCCCGCACTCACACTCCTGCCTCAACCTGCAACCCTCTCCTGCACACTGCTCCCCTAATTTT